>OY751385.1:80000-2580000 GCA_963565295.1 Epirrhoe alternata | reverse complement strand
TTTCCATATAAAAAGGTATTAAACAGATTAAACACGAAACATAAAAGGGCAAACTATTTAGACAACGTGTGGCACTTGTTGAAAAAGCTAGTCTCTACGATGTCAAATGCCATTCCTAAAAGGGTGGTGTTCGTGTGGTACCGAACATACGCCAGTGTCGCAACTCATTAGAACCTACTAATGTGTAATTGTTAAGATGATTACAACATTGGAATGTCAAAGTCGTTACTAACAATCACCAATTTTAAGGTAAGCCCGATGTTTTGAATCATTGGTCTTTATGTACTTTAAAAGTGTTTAATATACCTATGAGAATCAGCATCATACTCAACAATATAAGTATCTAGTCTTATTTAAATAGTAAAAGTTGTAAAGCTCAATAAAACAATCTAAGCAAAATCACAGTACTTACATTTACCCGAGCAAATGATTCTAGGACGAGTCAGGCATTTAATTATCATGTGAATGAAAACAGCAATCTTAATTTTCTCCAGAGTAAATTTATGGACCATAGAATTTTATACCGGACGTTGAAAACGTAAAGTAAATTGAAAGGGGTAACAAACCAACCAGGAGATGTGGTCATTAGATAGTAAGTAAGCAATGGTTCAAGTATACTTTGATAGAGCAGACTTGTGCTAGATTTCCAAATAGAGTAAGAAAAGCGAACGATATGAGCAAGACAGATTTATGAACGAGAGTCAATATCATACTTTATAGCAACAACGCAAAAAAGAAGTCCTATATCCATTTAAATAAAGCTGTTTTTGCAGTACAGACAACTGCAGAACTTGACCGTTTACAGTAGAAACTTCAGCTGATAATGCCAAAGTCGTTATGGTTTATTAACAACAGAATGTCAGCTCGTATGGTCATAGACTACCTACTTTGCATGACACAAAGCACTATTTTATTCACTACAAAGTTTATCTTAAATAACGCAATGCAAAGAAGTGACAGGGGTGATAAATATAAAAGATATGATCATTTCTTCCAATGTTTGACATAAGGATACACCTTATATTACGTGAACATCTTTACTGTCCAAATATTATTTTACGAAGCACGCGATACGAAGTTTACGGTCGAGAATGTTGAAATGACAAATGGCCCAAGAGTGAGCATTTATCCTCATTATAAGCGCAATAAATATCACGATATTTCACTTCAGTTGCTAAAGCTCACGCTGACTTTCAAAGTAGTGTCTATATTTAATTGACTGCAATAGCTGCTATTTTCTGCAGATAGAGCCTAGAAAAGCCTTGAAACAAACACGACTGATCAAACATATCATTAGTTGAAAACTTTCTACTAACATTAAGTCGGCAAGCTAAAAGCTGAATGAATAGCCATAATATTGACGCCGACAAAGAATTTTATGACAATGCAAAAACGACAATATCTTCCTAATTGGAATCGAAACACCTTAAAATCTAGAACCATTCATAAATCACGTCTCGATATTGGCTATACTCGTATAACCATTCATCAAATCTGCAATTAACATGCAGAACTATCAAATCATCAAACGTAACAGAATACATAACAGGGAGAGAACAAAGACCAATTTCTTTCGGCCACTTTCATTCAGACATGATTTCGCAATACTTACGAAGATAAGTGGCACCTAAGTGCGATAATTGGTACAGTGCCCTGCGGCGTGGTGGAAGCTTAAACGCATTTTATTTGGAAGGTGACTCCCACCATTGTTTCCGGAAGTAGACGACGAAACGTTTAGTCATAGATGGCTAAATTATAGGTGTAGCGGCGAATGTCAAGTTATAATGTAGATACTTATCCTATCATTTTACTAATTTGAAAGATTGCAAGTATGTGAGGTGCAATTGAGGTACAAAAAAAACAACAACAAAAAGGTAACGATGATATTCTAAGATAATAGATAATAGAAAATGATGAGCATAAATCAGGTTCGGCCAAGGCAAACATACGAAAATCACACTATAAAAAGAAAGCTTATATGAACAATTTAGACAACAAAGCTAAGAATCACTAAGAGCCACCAACAATGACCGATGATCGTGACACAGAGATTATGATGATGATAAATGTTGACTCGGGAACAAATGAAGGGCTTGTCCGGTTATGGAAGTGTATGTAAACAACTTTCTAACATACTTGTTTGGAACATACGAGATGATAAATTAGATGTAGGATATCCTGATGCTTAGGGGATTCATTATTACATTGTTGCCATCAGAATTACTTGCGTATGCCAGTTTGAGGAAAGAAGTGGAAGGAGGAAGAGGAAGACGAGGATAAGTAAGATGAGCCAAGTGAAGATGTCGCTGTCATGTCGTATAGAGTTCAAGGTGCAGCCCTGAAAAGAACTACGTGGGTTCGAATTCCTGCATCAATGGGTTTTTTTAGGATAACGCGCAATAGTACGCACATATCTTCATAAGATAAAAGCACAATTTTATTGAGAAGTTTAACTTAATTACATTAAAAAGCACTTTATTTCAGTTCAAATTATAAATTGCAATAAAATAATAAAGATACAAACAGATTAGAAGGCAATTAGGGTTATCTTATCTATAATTGTATCCAACAATAAATGAGATCCTAATCGCTGAACTAAACTTAATTCTTGATTCCCAAGACCTAGTTTAAAATAGACGTAATTAACCATAGAGCATTTAAGATTTTAGGACAGCATTCCTAGAATTTGCTAGCAATCTCACAAGTACGGCTTCTACAGTTAATTGTCATAATTAGATATGTATAGAAAATGTCGTTGACCTTAAAGGTAAGGATGCCTGTAGCTGGCACACTTGCATGCCAGCTCCTTGCACGAACCAGCTACTGTCATGTGTATACACTAACTGGCATGCCTGTATCTGGCATGCGCAATGAGGGGACGTGGGGGCACAAACGGCACGCGTAACAGTAGCTTGCATGACAGCTACATGCATGTGTGTGTATCCTTACCTAAGGAGTATGAGATATAAAATTGTTGATGTAAAATATTGTTACATTCCGGTTGAACCGCTGATAATCATGTCAGTAGGTAATAGGTATGTAGGCATAATAGAAGCTTTCTAGAATGATAGGGTAGATATAAATCTACTAATCCTTGGAATGTTCTTGATCAGCTTCCGTTGAGGTATAATTAAATACTTGTCTTCATCAGAGCCGTGTTCGCTTGATGTAAGCAATGCCTCTCGAGTCTCGTCTCGACTTTCAAGCCTTCGAGTTCAAATTGCAACTGTGCAATGCTTTTCCATCATCTTTATATAATTCTAAATACTCCTATCCTGACCTATCCTACTAATATTATCTATCTGAAGCGCTCGTGGTTGCTTAGTCGTTCTTGATAGATCGTCGAAGTTAAGCAACGTTCGAAACGGTCTGTAAGTGGATGGGTGACCGCCAGTGGCATTTTCATCTGAGTGCTTCCGTGCTTCGGAGGGTACGTTAAATTGTCGGTACCGGCTATTTAAGTCGTTAAGCCATGACGGAGGCCTTAAGGCGGCCTAAAAACTCCGTCAGCAGAGTTGGCCACTGACTCATACGAACTTACTTATCTGAAATTTCGCGAGTAAGTATTTGTGTATCAATCACGTCATGAAACTTGAAATATTAGATAAAGATCATAGCCTGGAATAAATAGCATTTAAGCTATTTAAATTTTGATACCACGCAAACGAAGCTGCGGAAGGAAGGTAGAAAGAAAGAATGAAAGAAATTATGAAAGAAAGAATGAAAGAAAGAATGAAAGAAAGAATGAAAGAAAGAATGAAAGAAAGAATGAAAGAAAGAATGAAAGAAAGAATGAAAGAAAGAATGAAAGAAAGAATGAAAGAAAGAATGAAAGAAAGAATGAAAGAAAGAATGAAAGAAAGAATGAAAGAAAGAATGAAAGAAAGAATGAAAGAAAGAATGAAAGAAAGAATGAAAGAAAGAATGAAAGAAAGAATGAAAGAAAGAATGAAAGAAAGAATGAAAGAAAGAATGAAAGAAAGAATGAAAGAAAGAATGAAAGAAAGAATGAAAGAAAGAATGAAAGAAAGAATGAAAGAAAGAATGAAAGAAAGAATGAAAGAAAGAATGAAAGAAAGAATGAAAGAAAGAATGAAAGAAAGAATGAAAGAAAGAATGAAAGAAAGAATGAAAGAAAGAATGAAAGAAAGAATGAAAGAAAGAATGAAAGAAAGAATGAAAGAAAGAATGAAAGAAAGAATGAAAGAAAGAATGAAAGAAAGAATGAAAGAAAGAATGAAAGAAAGAATGAAAGAAAGAATGAAAGAAAGAATGAAAGAAAGAATGAAAGAAAGAATGAAAGAAAGAATGAAAGAAAGAATGAAAGAAAGAATGAAAGAAAGAATGAAAGAATGAAAGAAAGAATGAAAGAAAGAATGAAAGAAAGAATTAAAGAAAGAATTAAAGAAAGAATTAAAGAAAGAATGAAAGAAAGAATGAAAGAAAGAATGAAAGAAAGAATGAAAGAAAGAATGAAAGAATGAAAGAAAGAATGAAAGAAAGAATGAAAGAAAGAATGAAAGAAAGAATGAAAGAAAGAATGAAAGAAAGAATGAAAGAAAGAATGAAAGAAAGAATTAAAGAAAGAATTAAAGAAAGAATTAAAGAAAGAATGAAAGAAAGAATGAAAGAAAGAATGAAAGAAAGAAAAAACGTTTACTTATGACATCCATCGTAAAATAACAGACACTTCGGAACTAGAAAATAAAAACACATAAATCGTAAAAAGCATCTCCAAGTACAGTAAAGATGTCATAAATTGGTGACAGACTCAGCATAATACTGCGTTAGCTTAAATTATAACGCAGCGCTGATCTTCCCTCGGAGCCAGAGTTAGCCAGTAGTCTATCCAGTAGAAGATCTACCGCCTATACAGTCGTAATCCTGTTTAGTTAATCCGAGGATAAATCCAAGTCTTCAGACGTACATAATTAGTCAGCTCATTGAGTAACGAGACGATAATGTCTGCAGACAAGTTCAAGAAACTATGGACCGTGAGACGAAGACCTTTGTTGCTCCGTGTGTGTGTTTATTTACGCTCCACACAATTTATCTGACAGCCTCTTATTAAATTACTAATAATGGCAAGCGAGTAGTACAATAGACCTATATTGCCTTTACAAGTTATTCAAATCTGTAGGATAGTATTGCATGTACAGAAAGATGCCAACGGACCCCATTAAGACTCTACAGGCTGTTCATTAGTAGGCTGTAGGTAAATAGACAGACGTTCACGATTTTTGAAAGTGAAGAAAAATGCGGCGATGGGCTTGCAACCTGTCACGTATGGAATACTAACTTCTTGATGTGAGCATGTCAAATATGTATTTGTACATGCCTCTGACTACCCCCTTAGACATCTTCAAATGATCTGGAATATAAAGATCTGAGAGAATGTCTACCGCGCCTTGGGGATACAGCCGTGACCCTGTAAAAGAAAAATATTATTTCTATGTTATTTCTTTTTTTTTATTCTGGATCTTTAAAAAGTAAAATTTAATAACTTATACATCTGATGTACACCATGAATTTGCCGGTGTATTTGAAAACGCAATAAAACAAGAAACAGTTCTACAAACAAGGAAGGCATTCGAAAAGTATTAGCATTAAATAGATGACATCAACAAGGCACCGAACCTGTTGACCTTTGAAAGTGATCAGAATAGAACATAAACTCAATATACCTACGCATATACAATCTCTACACAAAGACTTTTGCTTTAGCATAGTATTTGAGTTAATTGCTACGCATCATATTGTTAATTGCGGAACATCATCGTAAAAAGTTGAATCGATTATGATTATTTAAAACAATAAAAAAGAATATTTGAGAGAACACAGAACAATAAATAAAATAAATAATGCTGGACATTTCACACAGCATCATCTAGCCCCAAACTAAGCATAGCTTGTACTATGGGAACCAGATAACTGACATACTACTTATATACTTTTTACAAATACAAATAACAAATAAATTTATTTCCAAAAGATATTACAAGTTATAACCTATTACTAGAGGTCCCCGCACGAGGTCTAGCCTGTGTCGCGGGAGACCGAAAATGAAAAGGCGATTTCCGGGAAAAAATAATTAAAAAGAAATGGATGGCACTTAACAAGGCAGAGAGAACTAAATGAAATGAAAAAATTTTGTTTGTAAATACATACATATTATACATAGAAACACCCAGACCCGAGATAAATATTTGCAGATCATACAAAGATTTATCCCGCGGCGGGGATCGAACCCGCAACCTTCTGATCTCAAGCGGGCTTTCACCCACTGCGCCACAGAGGTCGTCAAATAATCATAATATCCACCTATTTTATAATTGCGTTTGTGGATGTGTGTTACTCTTTCACGGAAAAACTACTAAATGAATTTGGCAGAGATATAGGTAGTAAAGGTTCGTTGAAAGAAAACTCTTTGTAGGGTTAAGCTCGACTTTTTACATACATATCCTTTCTTTATGCTAATAAACTGTGTGTGTTTATTTGTACAGTAAAGAAATTAAGGATTAAAGTCTGCAATAACATTAAAGCTACTTTTTATCCTACTTTTTTTAGCAGCTAGTTTTTAAATACAGAGTGTAAAAAGACTGCTACCGAAAACTGAGGGGTTGCAGCCAGACCATGAGTCTTAACATATTTAGTGAAAAAAAAAAGCAAACATTTTTTTTTACTTGGCTTCGTCATGTTATTTTATTTTCGGTTATTTACTACTAGTACGACATAATAAGACCATACCTACCTAATAATTTCATTTATAAAAGAAAAAACAATTAAAAGTCAAAATCCAGCAATCTACGTAAAAAAAACGCGCCCAAAACATACGCAAACAGTACTCTTCAAACGCTGTTTTCTCCGGATATAATGATTTTTTCGGAAAATCCTTTTGGATTTGGTTGTGTGTTAGGATGCTGTACCTACCCCTTTCGGCTTCGGTAGACGTCTTTTTACACCCTGTATAAAGAAGGGACTTAATTTAAAAATGTTCACGATAGGAGAACGATACTATCAGCTGTGGCAATAAGCCTTAACCGCAAGGCCTTTGTAAAATATCCTGCATTGCACTTAATTTATCTACCAGAAAGCCACATATGAGCCTAAATCAGGCCCATTAGCACATTCTCAAGCCTCATTTTACGCTTCAAGTTAAATCTGTGATTAACCTAACTCGGTCAATGAGAACCACAGCTCATTTTATAATTATTCATTTATTTTATTAGCCTAGCTTAAGTAATTCTTTGAATAAGTTGTACTCAAATGTTTCAGGTCAAAATATCAAGTTGCATAAATTTTATGACAGCGAAAATATCGAATATACTGCCTTAGTATTCATTTAACCTTTAACACCAAGTTTTGACACCAAAGCATAAGGTGGAAATAAAGAGGTCTTAGAATATATTAGACTTCATCGTCATAAAGAACGAAGGTATTGACCATTCATTCAAAATACAGAAGAAGTAATAGGACACATTCATAGTCTAGCTATCAATAGCAGATATTTCTATCAGGCACTGGCAGCAGAGAGTATGTAATAATAATACATATACACTCAGGGACTGATTTAGAGGAACATGACAAAATTTTAGTTTCTTAAAGTTACAACTAATCGAAAATTTAAAAGACACAACTAAAAAAATACTTGTACGTTTCTTGACAAAACAAAAACCCACCAAAAAATGTGTGCTGTTCCTGAGATAATAGAAAAATGTGTGCAAAACATGTATTTTTCAAAAAAATATTTTATTTATAAAAAAAGCCATTTACTGCATATTATGAAGGTTGTAGCTTTCACAGATTCTGAGATATATAACGATTTCGAAGTACAAAATTGCTTAAAACGCTCCTGCACACTCTGAGTATAGATTGACACTTCTCTCCCTGCGTCGCAATGAGAACTAGAAGGGAAGAGATTGTAATCTCTACCCTTCTAGTTCTCATTGCGTTCTTACGAACAGTGAGCGCTTTACTGCTTTTCTATTTCACGAAGGCGGGTTGGTTTTGATTGTGTGTGTGTAGATTCGATTGTGTGCATAGCGGTACGAGCGCTCAATCGTCTATGGAGTGGAGCGTCCCGAGCTTGCGCGAACAGAAACAAAGTGCTCGCACACGTCGCACACATTTAATACAAACCCGCCTTCGTACTGTAATTTTATGGAGTGTAATTGTGTGTGTGGGGTGTGCTGACAGCACGATGGAAAGCGTGAAGCTATCTCGTTTCTAGATACATACAAATGTGTTTTCCGTCTGGCTGTAAAACTGAAGGTGTGGCCGGGTGAGAGTGGATTACCATAACCTTTGATTGCCTGCTTAGCTGGTCTGAGACGTGATAGCAATAAATATAGCATGTAATGCTGAGACTGAGATAATGCAGTATCTTTGACGCAAACTGGCAGATAATAGATATGGCAATCTTTTACGGAAAATACACGAATATTTATTAGCAAATCCTATCCCACTTGAAGTGATTTAGCTGATGGTAGAATAAACCTAAATTTATGTAATATTGTGTGGGATTGAGTGAGAACAGTTAAAATAATTTCTGCAAGCAAGGAAGGGCTGCATAGGAATTCCGAAATAGGTTCACTTAACTTTTTGATTCGCCTCGTTCGCGAGGTATTTAGATACTGGAATGATACTTACTAACTATTACATTTGGACAAGGTCTTTTTAAAAGCATAATACAATAATGTGAAGTGTCAGTTGGACAGGCGCGAACACACGTGCAATCTTAGATGATCAAACGCGGCCGCTCCGCGTGCAATGATCGACATAGACAGCCGAGCGCCACCTATCTTTGTTGAGTGAAAAGTTCATTAACGAAGAGACGACGGCTAAATTAACGCGTTGAAAGAAATAAGGGCTTTTTGAAGATGTGAAAGCTGTAACTGTTATAAATAGATAAGTAAAAAATCTTGTAAAACACAAAGAATACAACCAAGACAGGTAACCTAAATAAAGTGATCAACGAACATAATTAACAAAATATCAAGAATCACCGGTTTAGTATGTAACATTCAGAAATACAAATTCATCAGTACATAACGAACGAATTCAGTGAGCCAAAACACAGCATGATTAAGTTACTGATCCACATTCCAACATTCTAAGGATTAATAAGCATTATACAGTGGCACTTGACAAAAGAACTTGCCCTCGTGACTGGATGAAGGCTATCCGTAAATTAATACACGATATACATTATAATATAGAAAACCACTCGCTTCTAGATCGACATTCAAAGCCAATGTAAATATGTCGGACAAGCGAGACCTTTGCGTTGTTCTAAGAATCCCGTTTGAAAAGTGACCGGCTGCATCGTTTGAAGATCAAGAGACTGAGGAACACAGTACACTAAAGCAAACAAAAAAATAGCCCTCCTTTATAGTCTTATTAAATGTAACCATGGCGACAAAAAGAACTATCTTAGCGTAGTGAGATCGTTTATCAATGGGTTTTTCTCCAACGCAGCGTTTAGTTGAGCATAGATAGTTTTCTTCTGACGCTGCATAAATCATCTTGTAAAGATCTAAGGCCTAAGTAATGTGCTTTAGTAGACTACGTTCTTTAAACATTGTCTGTGCACGCAAGAACTTTACTTTAAAGAAGCCGATGGTTATGTTTTGAGATATTTTAAGATAATTATTTAAGTTTCTCTGGAAGTTTCATTTAGCTTTCTTGTGAATATTACTAGTGATGCTTTTAAGCAGCTAAGTTTATAAGACGAATACAAATATTTGAATATGTTACGTGTTGCCCTGATTCTTGACGGTATTGGTCGCGAAAGAACATGTTCTAAGTGATCCCAGCGGTCCTACTGAATAAATAAATAATGCTAGACAATTCACACAGCATCATCTAGCCCCAAACTAAGCAAAGCTTTTACTATGGGAACCAGATAACTGATATACTACTTATATACTTTTTGTTTGTAAATACATACATATTATACATAGTCACCCAGACCCGAGATAAATATTTGCAGATCATACAAACATTTATCCCGCGGCGGGGATCGAACCCGCAACCTTCTGCGTCACAAGCGGGCCTTCACCCACTGCGCCACAGAGGTCGTCAAATGCTTTTTGACTTTGGTTATAAAGGTTTAAAATTTAATAAAGAGCATAACGATAAATGTAATGATGATAACTTTACCACCTCCGATACTACTCCGTATAAAACTGAACAGAATACAGTGAGCTTGGTTAACTGAACTATGATTGATGATAAAGCGAAAACACCATACAATCTTTGGAGAAATCATTAGCTCATTGGCATGTGGTGGTGCCAATCATGGTGGTCTAGAGGTCAGGAGAAAGTAATTTTCGTTTTTGTACTAGGATTGTGTTTTGTAGTCATTTTGATGAGATAGCTCATTGAAGTATAAGACTTGATTGTACTTTAATGAAAGATACACATTGAATAGATTGAACAAGATAGCAAAAACATGAGAATATATTTATCTGTAATATAATGTAGTGTAGTTAAATAATTAGTAAACTAGAAGTTGCAACAAGGTGTTAGAAAACACAATAGGACATTAAATCCAAAATATGTTATGTGAAGAAACTGTTATAATTGCGTGAAAATATTTTACAATTACAGTGTTGTAGTTACAACTCAGATTTACCCAAGAAAATATTTTATTATAGATTCTTGAAAAAGCAAGTCTAAAACGGTCGATAAGAATTGAAATTTTAGAATTTAATTTTCTAAAGGGACCTCACACATAGATTTTAAATGAATCCCAAAAATCGGAGTTGTAATAGTCTCTAAAACAACAGACACTAGCACAATAAATAAAGCAATGACCTCAGTAGACACATCTTATCAGGAGCTAGACCAGACGGTAGACAGTAATGGCCGGCATCCGTCAGACGTCAATGGAATCGTAACAGATCTGTCATCGATCAAGGGAAAGTGCTAATGTGTGACGTAACCCTTGGATAAGATCAAAGATAAATAATGTACTAGATAGAACCATAGAGTAATTTGAGTGTCTCCACTTTTCAATCCATTCATAGACAACTATAGATATGTTTTTAAGGTGGAATAGTGTTGTGCATTTCGTATCGATAATTACATGAAAAAGGATTTAATGAATTTTTAGAATTGTCTATTAACGAATTATTTTATTACTGTAGAACGAAATAAAATTGTAGTTGCCTTATTATTCATCATTCAATGGCCTGCCCTTATCCCGCTTATGCGGGGTCGGCACAAAATGTTCTCTGTCTCAACTCTCCTCTATCACTTGTCATCTCCATATCCACTCCTTTTTTACCCATATCTTCTTTCACACAATTCATCCATCTTTTCTTAGGTCTACCTCTACTCTACTCACATATCCATCATTCATTTCCGTCACCCTTTTAGTTATATGAGTTTCATCCCTCCGCATTACGTGCTAACCTACATATTACTCCTCAACTTTTCAGTCACCAGCGCTACTTTCAGACTTCTTCAGTTACCTAATTATTAAAATAAAACAATATCAAATTCAAAACATGTAATTTCAGTTAAAGTCCTCAAAATAAATCAAGTATTAATATACTTGTTACCTGTTAGTTATTGGTTAAATAGTTTTAACCAATAATTAACAGACTGCTTAGATGGTATTCCTCGATTTCTAAAGCAGTAGATGAAGACGCCCCATAGCCAGAATGTCTAGCTACGAGCTTTCTTTTTCTGGGTAATTTCTGAAAATAAAGAATACGTTATTGAGGGTACGATCCGTATTCCGTAGCTACCTTCAAACGATCCATTGAATTGTACCGGGCACGAGACTCGTGAAGTGAATCCAAAGATTTATCCCTATCTCAAAAATTCCCAACGCGCCTAAAGAAGTTTTCACGTCAAAAAATGAGTTGACATTTTCTTCGTTCTTACAGGTTTGCACGACAAAAGTTGGTTTGGAAATATTGTTGGCACTGCTTATGAATGCAAAATTTTTCATCCGTATACCATGATTTCTCAAAGAGGAATATATTCTGGTAGTTGTGTAGGACTCCATTCTTCGCCTTTCTCGATATTTCTAATCTACGATTATTTCAAATCTAGGTCAGCTGAGGGCTTAGACAACCGGCAGTCGCTATGAATCGAATCGACTTCTACAATCGTCAACGCTTAGACGATAGCGAAGTTCGATTGCTAGCCAAAGTAATCTTCGTATAGCGATCGCCTTGTCTAATCGACTGATCGCTAAAAACCGCGCTTAGTCTATGGTTTTCGTCTTCAAACGTGAAATGTGTCATTGAACTCTGAATGTTCGCCCGGAAAGCGCGCGAAAATTTAAAATTGAGATTGGCTTACAATATTAAAAAGTGAGTTAATGTTTATAGAAACAAATTGCTTTATGTAATAATTTTTAATACACTTTGTGAATAATGTGTTGCAATTATTTTACGTAGATACAATTACGGGAAGTTTAATCTTTGAGCCTATTTTAAGTTTATGGACTATGGAGTTCATAAAATATTAATTTAGTAGGTACCTAACCTACCTACTTACCTTTCTTTGTTATTACTAGACTAATGTACCTATACAGTAGCATAATCTTATATCACATAGTAAGTTGCAAGCCGGAACGCAATAATGTAAACAATGACGCGTTTCACAAAGATGCCTACCTAGAACGAGATCGCTTTAGTTTATTTTATGTTATATTACAGCCACGGTGACCTTGCTATGGCTCAGTTTAGTGCGCAGGGACGTCTAAGAGCCAAAATTATTCTAACAATCATAAAACAAACAACCAAATACAATTACTTTTTACAACAGCTGTTTATGAATTCGCCATTTTGTTTCGATATCTACAGCATTTTAGCGTTCGCTAGCCTTACCATCAAGAGAATCGACAACTAAGCGAAAACGCTTGTCAAATGATCCACTTGGCTAGGCATTTGTATGGAAGTAATCGTTCGATGTTGTCGATTCGTTTGATGGAATCGAAATGTGTGTACATTGTCTACCAATAATCAATTCGCTAACAAGAGATCACGTGACTTAGCTAAGGCTTATGTCAATCCCATACATTTTTGGACTTAGCTACTATCGAAGTCGACATTCGATTGTTACATTGTCTAGGCCCTCTGGAATCCAGAATGTAAACTAGACCAAGTTAATAGTTATGTTCGTACCTACCTAGTATCTATACAAAAAAATGCATTAAATATCGATAAATATGTCGATACAACTACAACACTATTGCGCAGCGATGGAGTACAAGAAATGTCACAAATGGAATGTAAATTTCGCTAGAATGAAAATTCTAAATGAGATTACCCAAATACACGCATGAAATCGAAGTAAAACGATGTGAAATGATGCAATGATTAACTTTTTATAAAATAGCTTCCGTAACTCTTAACACATACGTATTTTTCACTGGTATGACTTACCGATAAAAATAAATATTTGTTTCAATCTCCGTAAGCATACCGATTCTGCTTGGAAATTGTGAAACAGCACAGGAGATAATTGCCAAACCAGCACTTTATCACAAACATAGTCCAAAAAAGCCATTTATTTATGAGAAAATTCGTAATTTTACATCTCGAACTTGCACACCAGCCGGTGTGTAAACAAAAAATCTATGGTGTAGAGGTGGCGCGCTACGTCACAGGCCGGTACGCAAGTGTCATTGCGACCTCTCTTTTTAGCACAGGCAAAATGGGCCATAGAGTGACAAATATGACGGACAATTTCCTAGTTCAACTTGAAATGCGGAATCCAGTGTACCAAAAAGGTTCAATGCTAAATCCATGGATAAGATACAGTGGCAATCGAGATTAATATACTTTTTGGTGAAGGTGCTATTAATCATGGAGATGATAGCTATACAGTTGATTAATAAGCTACGACGAATCCAGAAGTTATTGTCCGAGATAAAGATTACTCGAAAATTAATGATAACTTATGCAATGGCATTGAACTAGGTCAAAAAACAAAAAAAAAACTAAGGGCTGACAGTTCTGTAATTACGATTTCGCAACTTGTATTGCCGAAAACATGGAAAGACCTACACTTTTACTTCCGTTTCATATTAAAATTATTATGTTTAAATACTTATAAGAATAGTATAATTACACAGGCTAAAAATACATTGAATAGCAGGGTATTACGTTCGCATGGGATATTTAATTTTACACCACAACTGGTTTCACGTACTAAGTGAAATTTCGTTCGTGCACCTTATCTTTATTGAGCGATAAAGCGAATAATTAATACTGGACAGTATGTTTGCATTTTTATGAACTGATAATTTAATAACTTAATCGATTGAATATCGATTAAGGCTGTACATTAAATGAACATAAAGCCTCCCGGCCATGTGCTTAATGTAGCTGCATAAAGAGACTACATTATCCGCAACAAAATTGAATTACTTATAAAGTTATAAGATATTGATTGACAACATTAAATCAACTACAAATCAAAAATTCATATATTAAAATACGAGTACGATTTTAACCGATTGGTGATGTACGGCGAAGGTCGGTCGCGACCGTCGCCGAACATCGCTTCAAACCCCTTTTGGGTGAAATTTTTGGGCATCATTCAATCTAATTAGTGACTTTGATCTCTAATTAGTATGTTGCTAATAATAATATACCTAATCTTCATTAGTAGAAAACAAAACAAAATAAAGTTTTGTTTGCATTGAAATTTTTTTTGCGCACTATAAATTTTTATGCAACAGACACGACACCTCAATCATACTCATTACGGATAACCGCCGATCAATATCGTGAATCGGATAACTCGATAAGTTCTCGAGCAGCGGACGCCAACGGCCAATTTGCATCTCGACACGGCTTGTAAATCAAAGTAAACGCCACCTACGTTACTGATCAGATGACAACTGATATCAACAGAGCTAGGGTTGATGATGAACTTACTTGAATACAACTTACAGTATAGAAAAATGACTAGAAATGAAAGCCCAAGTTGATGTGAAGATTATAAATTAAACTGAATTTAAAATGAATGTAAAAACGGAATATCATATATGAAGACAATACTATTAAATATTGACGATAATGTAGGTACGTGTCTTAAACAATCATAACGGGACTTAATCGCGAAGTAAAAACTTATTAGCTACCTCACGTAGAACTTATTTCGCGATAATGTAGGATCTACCTGTTTGTGTAAAACTAATAATCAGAATTAATGAAATAAACTTTTCTCCTACTTTGAAACCGTAAAAATAGAAATAGTAATCGTTAACCAATGGATGAACCGAAAAGATATGAGGAAGCATTGCACTAGCATCACAAAGTTCACGATTAGCATCAACAATTTATAAGATACCCATCGCGTTTACTATTAAACGCCTACATTAACTGTCCAGCCCTACGTATTGTGAAAGTAGCTCGTCCAGGTGTCCGCAGGCGTTCGCCTCATCTGTCCCAACAACACCTACTGCCTCTGATTTATCGGCCATTTTGTATACGAACAGCTATAATCATTTATTTGAACCGACATGAAAATGCACGAGATCGAACTGAATTACTTGATAAGAGACTAACGTCTGCAACAACGCCTACTGGACAATAACACAATACAAGATGTAAATGAACCATTGAACAGTTTCCATTGAACAAAAGTAATCTGTACTAAATCTAAGCACAAATGTATTAAATGCACTTCTATCTAATAAGCCAGTGGCCAATGGCGACTAAAGACAAAACGGCAGAATTTCGCCTACCTATATTCACCTATCCCAAACGACAAAGTCAGCTTTACGAATATTATCATAATGGTTATAAAGTTCGTAAGAGTGATTACTTCTTGAAAGGTTTGTTAAAAGCAAAAATATTACAAATGTTATACAGAATATTGAGCAACGCCCAGGGAAATCATATGAAATCGAGGACACAGAAGATGATGATAGATGCACAATTATGAAACATGTTTCCGATGCATTCGGTACGGTAACTGACAAGAAAATCGTTGGGTTCACTGCATCAGAATTACCTGAGACTATCTAAGTATACATAGAAAACAGGTAACTATTGAACACCGGAAAGTAACCGGAGACGCAAAAACATAAAACATAAACCTTGTGTGGAGATGACCCGAATACCAAAAGTTATGAGCATGTGCTAGATGTCTAGATCAATATTGATATGATGTTCACGATCGAATATAAAATGCAGGCTCTTTATTCCTTCCCGTTTGACGCATACATACTTTTTGCACAGAAACCTATGTTATGTTTCACGACATAAGAGCGAGCGTGTACACAGTATCAACAATATCCTGCTTTCTGTAAGAAATCAGACTAAAACAGAGACAGTCATTGCGTAAGATGTAGATCTAGCCTGACAATGATGAAATTAGGCACAGAATGATGGGAACGCTTCCAACGTCGAAGAAACACGGTATATTATGAAAACTCTCCATAATAATGTTATGAGAAGTTCATTATAATGTTTTAAATTGTTTTAGCTTCATTTATAATGTTTTTAATTTTCGTAATTGACATAAAGTGAGACAATGCACGGAAATCGCACTTATAACATACGAAGACTAAAAGTAAGTACATATTATCCATTGACATTTGAAATTGAAGTTGGGTAGAAGATTTGATTCAATGACCATTACTTGATGTGTGGGAATGAGAACCATGTCGGCCTAGTGGATGCGCGTTCGATAAAAATTGGTACATGCTCTCATTTGCACTAGTTTCCCGCGATTGCTGGAGATTGCTAGCTGATCAGCATGGCTGGATCAAGACATCTTGTTCTTTTGAACCAATCTGGTTAAAAGATCTATATACACTTCAAAGAGGCTCTTATAAATAAACACTCATACCGCGCCTAGGGGAAACAGTCGTGATCCTGTTTTTAGCACGCATTTATTTTAGTTTAGTATGTCTACACAGTTCTTAGATGTACTCACCACCAGCTCAGCGAACTTGGCGTCGAGCTCGTCCTCTGGTGGCATGGGGTGCGTAGGGGTGACGGCCTGCAGCGCCAGTCCCCCCTCGCCCCCCACCACACAGTATGTGATCTCAGGTGGCTCATCGTTCTGGAACAAAATGTTACATTTTAATTTCAAATTCGGTGTTATAGTTGTTCTATCTAAAGAAGGCGGGTTGGTCTCAATCGTGTATGTAGATGCACGTGCACGTTGTTTCTGTGTGCGTGTTAGCACGGGAACGCTCCATAAGCGAATGAGCGCTCAGTATCGCCTACGCACACAGAAACAAATCTACACACACAAATAACACCAACCCGCTTTTGTGAAATGGAACAACAATACAATAGGACAAAGCAAATACTATACGTGATGGCGTTGGCATAACTTGCTACACAAAAAATCTATATAAGTCAGGGCATAGCAATATAAATCAATTATTTTAGAAATTTTTCTTTAACCAAAATAATATACAAAGTTGGAACTGGTTTTGTAACCAGATGATTCATACATATCAATTGAAATTGTAAAAAAATATTACAATACAATTTCCCAAGTCTTTAATATTATACACATCTCGTTGAACTCAAGAGTCTGTCAACAACTCATCTCGAAGTATTCAACTCATCTTCCAAGTATTTAACTTTCACAGGCATTCATCTTTCTCATACACAACAGAATAATGAATACGAAGAGGCACCAAAAAATATTGACACTGCTTGAAATTCATATGCGACAGAACAATATAATTTAAATTCCAATTACATTAAACCGTCAGATGTTTTTGTTTCGACAAGAATAAATCATTGGGAGAACATAATCTGTTCGCGTAATGTAAGAAAAACGAGCTGTGGCAATAAAATCATGATTTAAATTGCTAAAGTACGAAACGAGGAAGACGGTTATGGTTTTCTTCCTTAAAAGGACAGGTAAAATGTGGAGAACGAGGAAACAGACGTACAGTAAAAAAAACTGGACGCAGCGAAGTGAAGTTTACTATAATTGATAATACTCAGCATGATTCGCAATTAACACTAATAGTGACATATCTCACTAGTTACTTCTCAAGCGGTAGTTCTATATTAAGTTCCAGCTCTTTAAAAGAAACTAGATCAATTATATAGAACTCAACTTCCTCACATTAATTTGTTTGAAAGTTTCTGTCTGTATTTATAAGCAAATAAAACGATATTAATGAAACAGCTAACGATTAGTTTGAAATATTATGTTCGTAAAATCCTGCCGCATACCACTAAGTTATTGACCAATTACTAACAATTATCCTGATAATATTATGAATGCGAAAGTTCTCTTGCACGCGAAACTACTGAATAGGTTTAGATGAATGACACAGAGATTATAGTCAGGAATTTTTATCCCGGAGAAGAGAAGTATGACCAAGGGACCGCGAGTAATACTGCAGAGCGATGCTAGTGATCATTCAAATGCAAAAAGAATCTATGTATTCTTTAAAAACCCGATGGTTACAATAAGGACTCTGCAACAATATCTGAGAAGGAATTCCTTTAAATGTCACAATAAAAGAGCATTTAGTGTTCAAGTGAGTCATATCGACCTTTTGGCGCCGCGGCGCAATCTGAGGATTCTGAGTTTGTATAGTAACGTCATGTCTCGCGAATCCATTGAGCTGAGAAAGTAGGGGTGCCTCAAACATAGTATAAAATTACAATTATAAATAAGAAAAAAGAAGTTTGAAATAAGAATGAGAAAGGAAACTAACCAGTTACGTTTGCACCATTAATGGGGCAAACCAAAGGTGCAAACGTAACTGCGGAAGATGAAGAATGCAATAAGTAGTTCAATATTTTTTTTTTAAATAAGGTCGAAATTTTTGAGACTCTAATGTAATATTTACGATAGCCAATACAACAGGTCAGTTTACAGCTTAATATGTAAGAAGTTCGTTGTCAACTGGTTTGTCATTGCATCTGATGAAAGTAGTACTTATCAACATATGCATAGAATATTCCAATTCCATTCAAGAAAGTCAAGTTTACAATTAGCACAGAACAAATATTGTTATCTGTTGATGCAAGAGCAAACACAGTATGCAGGTCATGAGCAGTGCAACAAATATTTGCCCAGAACAATGGAATTTTAGCTGTTGATTATGAAAATTACGCGTTTATAATTGTAACTTCAATTTTAAAGAATATTCGAATAGCGCGTGTTGCTAGTGATGTAAGATGATACTACGAATGGTTTGAGGCGTATGAGGTGTATGAGGTATGAGTGAATGGTGTATGAGGTATGAATGAAGTGTATGAGGTGAGTGTGCATGGGACAGCTGGAAGGGGAAGGCCTAGGCGAACCTTCTTGGATCAAATTGGCGACATTTTAGAGAAGGGCCAGGTCAAAAGTACCCTAAACCGACGAGCATGTATGAAGAATGTAATGTCAGGATCGTAGCGACTGGAGATCCGTGGTCTCTGCCTACCCCTTTGGGAAAGAGGCGTGACTTTATGTATGTATTATGTATGTACTACGACTGGTTTCATGCAAAAGCTCAAAGTTTGCGTAGTCCATAACAAGGAAATTCTTCGGAGAACGAATGAAGACGACATAACTTTCATTAATACTGATTCAAAAGCTGTTCGATATCGTCACTTGGAAATATCTGGAAGAACTGATAATTAGAGAATAATGTTTTTTTTACGGGCCGAAATTTAGTAAAGTCCTTGATGTGATAAAACAGTGACAACCTATTTTACCTTCCAAAAAAATAACACAAGAAATAATAAATTTTTCTTCGCGCATATTAAAGAACAACTGAAAGTACTTAAGGACCTATTTTTAAAATTTTTACCATAAATGAAATACAATGTATGTAACCTCACAAAGAACCCATTTTCAAGTGAACCGTACTATTTTTATCGTCTCATAAAATATTATTAACGAGTGACAGCCCTATGTCGTGAAGGGAGTATTCCCGTCGATGACTTCAGCAGGACTGGGCCGTTTCGGGCGATTGGCCCAGCTAATTTAGGAGACGGCGACTTTTATAGGAATTTATGATTTTAACAATTTAACGAAGGGTGAATGGACTGGGAATGCAATAAACTATTACAAAAGAGAAGAAAATGTAAGCTCTATATGGAAGTCTCTTATTACAAGAAACACACAGGATATTATAGCCCAAGGCGGGGTAGAAATTCTATTAGTCTTTAAGGCGTGTAAGAACCTTCCAAGATGTCTAGGACGTAATAAAAAGCTCGCCCAAAAACATTCTTATTATTATTCTTATCCGCGACTTAAAGGCTTCCCCATAGACTTAAAACAAAGCGTTTTTTTTTAGATCTGTGGGCTTCCCTGAGTATGTAGTTTCATATCCTCGTACTATTTTTTCTAGGTCATTCCAGAAAATTTCCGCAGAAATAAAAAAAAACTGATATTTATTCGAAATTTATAGGCCTAAAGCTTTTACAAAAGGTAGTAGCCAATAAATGAAGAGTAATAGTGTGGGTCAATTACAAATTACGATTTCACCATATAAACATTTTGGCATGGCCAGTTAATCAATCTGTACTGGCGAAAGTTTGTGATCAACTCTAGGAGAGATTAGCCCGAACGGTAGATAAACCTGCCTCCGTAATTGAATTTACTGGGAAGGTAACATTACCTACATAAAACAATCACATGTAGATTAAGAAATTTCTCCATCAACATTTATGTGGTTCTAACTTGAGAGAAATGTTAGAGATTTTATGATATTTAGGTAAGTAACTACGTACCATGCAGTAACACTTACGTTAGATTTGACACCTTTCACGTTCTTCCTCGCAAATGAGAAGTTGAAGCTTTTCGATTTCACCATATTCGCTGATAATAATATATATACATATATATACTATATAATGCTGGACAATTTCACACAGCATCATCTAGCCCCAAACTAAGCATAGCTTGTACTATGGGAACCAGATAACTATGAAAACACCATTTTGAAATAACTCGGCAAGTGAAAATGTTGAAAGATGCAACATATGAATACACACTTCACAAAACTCCTGCCTTCCTCAATGACGTGATACATAAACGGTAGCGTGAGTAATACTAAGTAAAATGGGAGTCGATAGACGAGTTGAAGCTTATCGCATTCGTAATTAAAAGTGCCAGGAAAAGGAACAGTCACGCTTTGTGACCTTTGAAATATTAGGGAGTAAAGTTGAAAAGGTTATTTGATTAGAAGAAAGAACAAGACCTTTTTGTTTCTGAAAAAAGGACTTGGTTGAACTAAAAAGCTTCACTTTTAACAAATAAATGATGATCACACAAAACGGTTAAATTATAACTAAGAAAAAAAAACCCCAACAATTAAACCGAATTGACTATCAAACATTATGACTGCAACGGCAATTAAACAATAACAAATGATAAACTACTTGATTAATAACACTACCGTTGGAACAATGCGTCTCAATCAACTAAAGACGTCTATGACACGACAAATCACTTCCTGCACTTATCAGGACAATGTTGCTCAGTAATTGGAGCAACAATACGAATGAATTGGAGTCTAAATCATTTCGTTTATTGCAGTAGGTAATAAAATAATTATGCATCCGACGCGACGTTCTGATTCCACATCACACGATAATCTAATCCCACATCCACCCACTGATAGGCCTCCTCATTTTCACGCCACTTTTTCCAGTCGAAATATTTTAAACATATTCAAGCTTTGCCATCGACGCGCTTGGTACCTATCATATGCAGGTAGTGTCGGCCCCCTCTTTTCACTCAAATCATAATTACTA
Organism: Epirrhoe alternata; assembly: GCA_963565295.1. Lineage (NCBI taxonomy): Eukaryota > Metazoa > Arthropoda > Insecta > Lepidoptera > Geometridae > Epirrhoe > Epirrhoe alternata. The sequence continues at coordinate 2,558,290 of OY751385.1, read as the reverse complement.
ATAATAATTAATAGTTCAGGAGTCATAAGATCAATCAATGTATTTTACTTTGTCACATAACTGTCTGACATGTCCTAACGATTCGGCTTTCATCTAAAAGTATAGTTTACTTCAAAATCTGTAGCATGATGTGATGATGACTAAATCAAACTCAAATACCTCAAAAAATGCATTAAAACCACATCCCATGACCTATAAGTTTGTTTATTTACTGTTTCATCGATCATCGCGCGTCATAGAACTACAGAGATCACCTCCTCTGCATCAATCAATTTGTGTGATGTTCTATAATGACAAGAGGCCTTAATTTCCGTCTGAGAAAAGCCTATCAGCTGTTCCATCGCATTATACATTAACCTTATTTAAAGATTCAACCTTCAAGTAAAGAGCCCAATCAAGTATTACGCAAATGTTTCCAAAATGTTCTGACTCGTAATTGGCTTATTGTACTTTTGACGTTTCTATATCAGTTTGATTCATTTCATTGATCATGTCATTTGATTCAATTCATTGTTGTCCCATCTCTTGAACTTGGACTACCATCAATGGAGGTGATTGTTGATCTGCGAGCACCAGTATATAACAATTGTATTCTTCTTGTTATAATGATTCATTTGTGTAATCTCCAGCTCCATCAATCACATAGGAGTTTATTCATCATCCCTTTTTATTATTGAGTTTGGCAAACGTGCCAAAACCTAAGCTAGTACCGACAAACATAACTAAATAATGGCTACTACTAGCCCAATACTAATATTGTGGGCAAAATACACAAATTAAAAAGGGAGACGATCAAAAGTGTTGCTGAACTTTCGGTGCAATACTAACCACAACAATGACGCTGTTGAAATAGACTATCAGAAACTACTTACTAAGACTTTAATGATGAAATAGCAAGTGACAAAAATAGAGCTGTTGGAATAGACTATCAGAATCTACTTCGAGTAGGTATAGTGATGAAAGAGCAAGTGACAAAAATTGTCTCAAAAATAAGTCCACAGCAGACATTAATATCAGATCAGCAAACAAAGAAGACACATTAAAATTGTGACTGAAACAGCAAACTATTCCTAAACATGCTTGTAGTGAACTGTTTACGCCTCCACTTTCCAGTGCCCGATGCAAACAGGTTTCAAGTACAGTTGCTGTCTAAACGCACGGAACAAGATAATTAAAGCTATAACTTTTTGATGGCGATATTAAAATTAAATGGTATTACCGAGGTGCAGCATCTATTGACATTCAAAATGATTTATAAGTCGATAGAATTGAATTATGGAGTTGGTTGATAATTCATCATTTTGTAGGTTATTTGTGGTCTTTTTATGAACGCCTTTTTTATTTAAACAGTTTCAAAAGTCGATCAACGAAAGAACGAAAAACGATCTCTTTACTTTTAATAAGATTGATACTGTAGGCTTACTTTTTATGTATGTATTCAAATCCGAATAAACAAGCATAATATTATACAGAAACATCCACATAATGTTATCCAATTGTAAATCAGCGAGATTTTAGAAAAGACAAAAAACAGATTTCACGACGTCATTGACCCCTCTGAACTTGGAACCACTAGAATATCCTTTAAGCGATTTACACAAATTATGTAAATTACAAACGGATGTCACAATACATTTCTCTTTGGTAACATCAATTTGTAAATGATTAGTAAGTGTGACGCTGTGGGTCAGGGATTCGTGGGTGTTATGAATGAAGACATCTGGAATTAATTCGGTAGCGGCTTAGTACGCACATTTAGCGGACAAACCAAAACGGATACATGAAGACTTATCCCTGCACTAAGATAAAAAGAAGCTATATAAATTAAGAAAAGTATACACAAAAGCGGACAAAGGCGGTTACCGAGTGGTGGCCACGCGAGGGTCATAGAACACCAGGCAGACCACCAGCCAGATGGTCAGATGATATTGTGGCGGTAGCAGGAAAGCAATGGATTCGACTGGCGCAGGATCGGAAAGAGTCGCGTGAAAATGAGGAGGCCTATACTCAGCAGTGGGTATATGTGGGCTGATTAGATAGATAAGTTAATAAAACAATACAAGCGAGCACCTATGACGACCTAGAATCTTCATGTGATAACAAAAAAAATTAAAAATTATGGAAATATAATAAACAAATAATTTATAACTGTCACAAGAATAAACCATTGTATCGATAAGTAAAGTTAGTTACTTAAAAGTAATTTATGGTTTTTTTTTCAGGTGAGATTGCCTAAACTGAAAAAAAAACATTGACTTAAGTAAGTATACCACTTTCAATTAGGATTGATGCACTGTTAATTTGTCCGCTTGTTCAAATCATCGGTGCGTCCGCTTGATGTTCAGGGTTAAAAAATGAATAATTCATAAAAAATCTTTTCAAATAGAAACGTTAGGTGTGACACAGTGTTATGTAAAGTAACGCTTTGCCGGTTAATTCTTCATTTGGAACAAATAAATCTCCATATTTCCAAATAGTCCACAACACAATACTCTACAACTCAACGTGGATTATTTTGTAAGCCCTTGTTCTTTGGTCTAAATAGATTAAGATTTGTGTAGTTTCAAGACCTTCGATCAACAATATTATAGATTTAGGGTCAGCGCAGCAAAACCATCCTAGGTAAATAACAGCTCGAGTCGTTATTTTGTTTAGCATTTTGACGTTTTCCGTGATGGATGATCAAGTTTATGACAAGTTTATGACAATGTTTTGAGGATTTATGACTTTGCACGTTATATCTATAATATTGTAGATCGTAGTAGCTGTCGAAGCCTACTTTTTTTTCAGAAGATTTCATTGGAAACATGGCATAATGTTCCATGAAAAGCCGAAATGGAAACATCGTCATGACTCATGACGAATCCCATAATACAGCTTCGCAATGTTCATCACTAATTCGGAAGGCCATCGGAATAGATCATATGCTAGCACATGCTTAAGATCCACCTAATTGATAAAGAAACAGATACTACAGACCTGAAGTATTGGTAAAGATTGTCGATAACAGATTTAAAAGCCTTCAATCAACCAGTTTCCTCAAAGATATTGTCACCATTAAACAATTTCTGACTTTCAAGTCTCCAGAGACTTGCTAATGGCAACAATCCACCTGACACAAACTGCGCCAATTAACGACCAGTACCTTGTATCCTTGATAATTTATAGGAGAACGGTGAAAGTACGTTATGAATGATCTCAGCACCCGATACTGCGGTTTATTTACCGCTGCTGAGTTTCAATGGGAATCGTGTCTTACCTGCCAGGTCAAATTTTCCCTTTAATCTACCTTGGTATTTTTGGAAAAAAAGGACTTGTTTTTAACCAGTTTTTCTGACGATATGTCTAGCATTATGACAAGACTGTTCATCAATACATTTAATTTTGTTGTCTAATGTGAAGAGAAAACATTAATTATTTTGAATCGACTTCATTATAGTCGCGCTTATGGGCACAAACTCGCTCACAATCACAATGCCTTAAGGTGCATTTACACGGTGCGATACGATTTAGCATCGCACGTCAACTTTCCCGTGTGAACGCTCATCGTATGCGATTTGTCTTAGTAAAATCGCATACGATGAGCGTTCACACGGGAAAATTGACGTGCGATGCTAAATCGTATCGCACCGTGTTAATGCACCTTTAGTAGCCTTTGTAGCTAGAAGCTGGTAAGCGCTGATCACCAGTTTTCTGAATAAGCTTAGTACGAAACTATGCCGATACGGGGTGTTAGGTTACTCGAGTTCCAGCGGCGTTCCGGAACAATTCGCTACGTTTATAAATGTAGGCCTATTTTGTTCATTTGCATTAACACGCTGTGCAATGGGCTTAGTATGTGTAAGGCTAAATGCTGTCGCATTTGAATCTTGATGTTTTGTAATTCACCAATAATCTAGTAAAGACAAAGTTCTGACCGTAGTCAAAAAATATTGAGGATCTCAAAGCTTTGGTCAACAGAAAGTCATAATGTCTACAAAATTTGCCACAAACATCGGCCGCCCCATATACATAATTTTGTCTTCTTCTTCCATCTTGGGGTGGAATAGGAAAATTTCACCCAAAAACATGGACACTGTTGCTACTGACTACCAGAGAAATATCAGTAATACACAACTAGCAAGAAGCAACTTGCTAAGAGTCACGTAGAGGTGGCGCAGCGCGTGTGGCATATTCAGGCGCAGTAGAATGTTAAACGAGCTACATACTAAGCTGATATCTCACCTGCAGACAGGGGCACAGGGGCCACCGACGGCGCAGCGCGTGCGGCATCTTCTTGCGCGGCGGGTCGGCCGCCGGCGGGGGCTCGCCGCACGCCCAGCGCACGAGCCGCGCGCGCGCAGCCTCCGCCGCCTCCACACCGCGCGACCACGATGGCACGCTCTGTGGGAAAGAAAAAGGGAATATTAGCTCACAATATTTCAGACAGTTATACACAAAATCATACATCATTTTAGTCGGAGTAGACTTAGTTATAAAAAAAAAAAAAAAAAGTTTTTATTTCAGACCCTTCTATGGTCCATATCCTCATTATTCATACAGGCCCATCTTATATTTTGGGTCAAATTATGTATTAAAAACGAACATACTAAAACCTAAAAATAGAGTATTTTTTTAGTATTACCACTAAGGTGGCAACTGTGGCAAACAAGCAAACGCGTTTATCTGACCTACTCAGGATAGATCGGATAGGAGGATCTGTTATCGCCGAAAGTCCGAGTGTTGCGGATACTTTGTAGGTATAAGTAAAAGAAATGTCTTGTCTGAATTTTGATGAAAGGCCCTATCATGTCAAGAACCTACTCAAGCTATTCGCATTGCAGCCAAATGCCTGATGTCAAGTCAACACAGCGTATTTTTAAGTTTTGATCTTGACCTGAAGGGAAAAATGGTTCATATCACATAATAGGTACCGCAAAAAAATTGCTAAAGATGCAAGCACGTACGAGTAGCTGCAGTAAAGCCGCAATATCTCAGTCAAGGACAATGACATCGTTGCATAGTAATAAAGCGTATTCGAAATAAGATTACCATCTCAAATCTTCTCATAAAATCTTGCTAAATATGATGCGAAATTAAAAATGTTTGTTCTGTATGTATGTTCAATCTAATTCGAACATAGAAGATTCGTAAACTAAATACGTGAAAATCGAAATTGCAATAACTTTTAAACTAAGTAAGTTAGTGGCCAACTCTGGTGACGGAGTTTATAGGCCGCCTTAAGGCCTCCGTCATGGTTTAACGATAATAGCCGGCACCGACGATTTAACGTGCCCTCCGAAGCACTCAGTAAATAATTCCACTAGCGGTCACATTTCTATTTACCCCAAACTTTGATGCCATAAGGCATGCAAGCGTACAAGTATGCAACCGCAACAAATATGTCTGTCAAGGACACTGACATCGTTGCAATGCCACGGAATACTGGTCGGGGCACGCGAGCGTTATTCTCACGTAACATAACGGAAACAACGGTGCTCTACTAGTAAAAGTGAAATGATCTATTGTGGGTATACTGACGAGCAGGTTATTGGCTTTAACGTATGAAAATATAATACCCGTCTTTTGAAACGATTATTGTCAGCAATTAAGTTTCAGATTTCAACTTGATAAAATTAAAAAACTATATATCGAGCATTGTATTATTATAAAGGTTCTTACATCATAAGACATTATGAAGGGTTACACATACATAACTTAATATTAAAGTTTCAGAAATGATTATTTGTAAAAACTTCACACTTGATCTCAATAAAAATTCCCAATTAAAATCAATGAACAACTTAACATTTAGTAAACAAAACCACGAACCAAACGCATTTATCTCTAATCCCACGATATTTGCTCGTAAGTGTAGATTATGTTAATCAGCGCATACGCACACAGTCTGAAAAGCGAAAACATTAAACTTTCTTCCGGCAGGCTTGAATGACGCAACGATTCGGAATAGGAAACAGAGATGGGAACTCTCGTGTTTAAGAAAAACTAGAACGTATAGTGTAAATATTGATGCTGGATACATTGTTTATGACGAGTCTTATTTAGTGCAACCAGTTCTCGTTAGCTCAATTCTCAGTGTTTAATAAATGAATGAATGAATGAAAAACTCTTTATTGTACACAATAATTACAAAACATATACATATGAACCAATAGAACCCAACGAGACAATGTACAATGGGCGGTCTTATCGCTTAGGAGCGATTTCTTCCAGACAGATGATACAGAAATACGTAACCATAAAAATAAAATCATAAAAATCATAAAATTAAATTTTTGGAATACTAATTAATAGCAATTTGTGTAACAAATCAGTTACAAAATATAATAGCCTTGATAGTGATGACTATAAATTGAGAGCAAAACCTAATGTCGAAGATCGTGATTGATGAGATGCAAGGTTAGAGAAGAGAACCGCTTATGTTGATTAAGAATTAAAACTTATTAATAACCTTAGCCCGGATTGTTGATAAGAAGGTGAAAACACTATGTAAATTTTATTATTACATAAAAATAACAAACACAATTCAATTGCAGTATTCGTGAATACTAAAGTTACTTAAGTTACAAAACCCAGTCCATTAGCACATTAACCTCACACCTTTGCATTCTGCATGACAAACACACGATGTAAATTAGCTAAAGCAATTATCTAATCACCTCCAGACTTAATTGCCTAAACGAATTATGTTAAAACCAAATGTCCCAGCTTGTTCCGTAATGAAATATGAGATGTTGAAAATGTCACGGCCATCAATGTTGATAACAATAATAAGATTCAGCTTGTCTTAAACAAAGATGAATGTTACAGAACAAACAATAATCAAATAAAACTGACGGGTGACTTTTTGGCAGATGATAATACACTAAAATAAGCACTTCGTATCCTTCACTCAAATTACATTATTAGTATAATTAATTTTAGTATGATGAGCGAATAGGTACAAAATACAAATAAAGGGACAATGTGTAATGATGAAGACTATGTGTAAAGGTAGAAGTTAATTCTCTTAGCGTAAACAGACTGATAAGTGACAAGTTGAACAAATGATTACCCTGTGTGTGATATTTTTCTGGGCACTGTCGAAAACAGGTCTTTTAAACAAAGCAATTTTACCACCCATATAATCCTGTGGGCGACATTTAGGGGCGTTCAAGAATTCCTGTGAGAAATAGAATAATAACAGTGCAGCTCCATTTATGTTAATCCATTCAATAATTCAATCATACATAATGCATGTAATAAGGCTATGGACAGACACAATTGCGGAGCGAACAGTGTCATTATCTGACAAATCTTTTATGTGAAGGCATGTGATTACATTCGTAATGCATTAATCATATCAATGTTATTAAACGAACTACTTTCGATACTCGGGGCTTCTTGTTTGATTTGTAACATATCTGACAATCAGATTACTGACCCGGATAATTAAAATTTGACGAATATAATTATCTGTATGAAGACTTTCTATCAAACCAAACCTGAGTATCAAAGATTTGTTTTTTTGCGAAAATGTTATTCTACTTCTCAACTGTTGTGCAAATTTGCTCAATGAATTCCCATACTTTCGCCGAAAACGTCTCATCATCATAAATCAGCATTTCAATAATATCCGTGCTTTACGATCTCACTTTACCTCTCACTCTCACCTTTCATATCAAATTACCAAACGAGATGTACATCAAAACAACGGTCAAGTCACGTCTTGGTCTAATAACATTGCGCAACGTAATGGGGTCGCAGCAGTTGCTGGTGATGTAACATATTGTATCGATGTATCCGGCAGCTTCCGACTATGCACTGCTGGTCCGGTAGGCTGCAGGCCAAGTTTAATTTGGAATGCTAGCACGGTCTGTTATCTAAGCATTACGCACTAATCATTATCAGGTAACAGTTTCTTCGAAGAAACGAAAGTAAAGCTACAAATTACATGGCAATAAATAGGTAAGTTGCATGTCTCGCAGAACGCAAAACTCATATCCGATTAAAAGACAAAGTGCATAAAATTAGAGGGATAAGTTAAACTTATAAAGAAGTATACTAATAACATAACACATTCATTGGAAGTATACAATATAGTCACATTACAAAGGGTTCAAAAAAAATTGCAACACAGCATCGATACCTACATTCAGAGTTTCGAACCACTTAATTATTAATTTCTTTTAGCGAACCATATTGCAAAAGTATCACTATACTTTTAATGAGACCTATTAAAGATCGGATCTAGTTTCGTTGAATGATTGTAAAGGTTTCTTACGAATTTAAAGTTCAAGGTTTAGTATTGTGAACTTTATATGCCCCAAATTGTTTATCAGACCATTACGGATAATTTAAAAAAAAAAAAATCATAAACACGCTGAAGTGATCTAGAAGGTAACAATTTTTTGTCTTCTTTCGTCTAGTAAACTAACAATTTTTATTGTTAGTTTACTAATTTTTTATTGTTAGTTAACTAAAAATTTTTATTGTTAGTTTACTAGATGATATAATATCATAAGAGATAAATGTGGTTTTATACACCCCGGTATGCATGTGAAAAGGAGTGACTGCTGAGATGACAGATCACAGAGGCAAGTAGAGAAGAGAAACATGTTTCGGGTCAGGAAGATGATGATGATATCATAGATGATGATGATGAGAAAAAGAGAAAACCAGCAGCTAGTTTTCTCTTTCTCTCTTCAGCTATCATAATTAGGTACGCTGTTCTTTTGATCCCTGAATGAGAAAACGCAATAGTTATTCTAAAGATGGAGATTCTCTGTTAGCATGTAAAGGTAACAGTGGTCATCATGTTCAATTTTATGTCCGCCTATGTGACTGCACGTGACATGAATAATTCAGATGGCATCGTTTACTTTCAGTATGCCTCGGCTACACACGGCAAGCTTGTCCTGACCAGTATCGAGATGGCAATTTCAAACAAAAACGTATTTTTCGATCTTGATCCGCGCCAGCGTTATCTAGATTGTCGGATACTTTAGATTGAAGGTAATTAGCTTCAACTTTGTAATAATTAGCTTTCGTGTCACAGTAGACACGAAGTCTTTATAAGGCAAGTTGATGATTCTATTTTCTTGAATGATCTCGATAAGCATCTTGCTACGAGTCTAGACGAACCTTAACGATGTCAATTTATTGCTTCTGTTCGAGCTTGTTTACGTTTTGTTCTACTACACTATTTGGATCACGGATCTTTGTAATGGACTTTTTATCGAGATCTTGCGGAGACAGCGCTGATTGAGTTATTGAACAAAAACTGAGATATCATGTTGTTCTCGATTGAAAACGGGATTTACAAGAAGATAAAATACTTGACCAGAATAAGGAAGTGATGATGGACTGCTAATTTATGCGAGACCTAAACAAAAATCACGAACTAGGACGATGTTATAACACCAATAAAATAGAAGAGCTACCAAACTATTTCACTGCCTCGAGATTTAAGGCCATAAATAACCAAAAATTCAACATCAAAATGTAATAAACTAAAGCGTTGCATAAGGGTACTAATATATTCATCGATTTGTTAAAAATGAATTCTGATGTAATAAAGAACCCACAAAAAAAATATATTATAGAGTTAAATATCAACTAGGTAATACTATATCGCAATATGAATGTTAAGTGATTTTATAAGACTGACACATTAATTGTAGCTTGGACTTATTATAAAGACGTAATTTACTCAGGACTGAAAGCTTAAATACTACCAAAAGCTTATAGCTAAGTGAATTAGAGTAGCTTATATTTAAAACAAATATATGTAGAGGTAAAACACTTCAAAGAGAATAAACTGACATTAACTAACAGAAATTAATAATCAGATAGAAAATTCAATGCTATTAAAGATGATCGTGATATACATGCATTCTTTCTTTTCCTTCAAATTAAATAAATTACATATAAGAGTAATTTTGTAATTTTTATTGAAGACTAGCTGTCCGTCGGGGTGTTACCCGCGGTCCCTCGGGAAAATGTGAGATTGTAATGGTGAAAGAATTTTTCAAATCGGTCCAGTAGTTTCGGAGCCAAAAAGCCAAGAAAACAACTAAAATTGTGAACTAAGTAAGGCACTTATAAATAATTCCATGTCATTGAAATTAGTGGACCGGCCAACATGTAATATCGGTCTTGACACTTGCACCATGTAAATTACGTCTCGAATCCAATTTGCTATGATGGGCACTAAAGCGTAGGTCGTAAATGATTAACTGTAGTAAAACCTATTGATGACTTGCTTTTTGCTAGTCACTTTCGGAATGCCGATGTCATGGTGTCAAGGGTGTTATCGCGAATAATTTGTTTACCGCATTTACAGTTACTTGATTGTTTTGCTAATCGTTTGATTGGAGTAACAAAATGGTCCTCAATGTCATTACAACACGCAATTTGTTCATGAGCACGAAACTGGAAAGCCTAACTTTCTTACCTTTACAAATATTCGCAAAACTTTTTAGCGCATAAAAGAAGATATTATAAAAACTATACGTGTACTGGCAACCCAAATTAATTTAGAAAATAAAATCTTCTACTGAATTGTAGTATTTTTTTTATCTAGATCGCTGATAACAATAATGTACCAGTTAACCCACTTATCGTCAGAAAAGATGTAAAAAGTCGAAGAAGTGTGCAACCATCGGCCACCTGCTGAGGTCGTTCCGACAATCAGGCATCACCACCTGCCGAAGCACGTACCGATCCCTCAGACAAGCAGTCACTTTCACCTGCACATCCTAGTGCCATCGTAAAGGTGCAGTGCCGAAAGTAGCGGATGACGACATGGAGGTGGCCGAGCTACTTTTGATGATTGCAGATTCTTGTATTAAACAACCACCAAGTTTATTCTATCTCAATCGATGACCTAGGCATTACTGCGTCCCGTCTTGACGCTGTTTAAATCATTAAGTAAAGATTGTATATGTATTAGGCCTGAGTTTATTACCAAACATTATCAATGATGAATATGTGCGATGAAAATACCATGCAATATTTCTTTGGTACCGCGTTTTTAGGAATTGTATGGTCGCGGTAGCTTTCAAACCTCGCCTTAAGTCTCTTCCTACGTGTTCACCCTGACAATGGCGCCCTCATGACATACATCAACATTCACGGTCGCACGAAAGTCGCCGATAGCCATTGTCCGTACGCCTTATGTCCTCGGCTGCTATTGTTTGGGTGCTGATGAAATTTATAATCAGCTGTTTGATACAGTTCGGGGCTGAATGGGTTTGTTGATGAGGAAAATTGTAGATTGAGAAGATAATGATACCGTTACTTCTATAAATCATACCAACGAGCCATCATTGATTTGCATCAGCCATTTGACGAAGCGCTCGTGGTCGTGCTTGCTTAGTCGTTCTTGATAGATCGTCGAAGTTAAGCAACGTTCGAAACGGTCTGTAAGTGGATGGGTGACCGCCAGTGGCATTTTCATCCGAGAGCTTCCGTGCTTCGGAGGGCACGTTAAATTGTCGGTCCCGTCTATTTAAGTCGTTAAGCCATGACGGAGGCCTTTAGGTGGCCTAAAAACTCCGTCACCAGAGTTGGCCACTGACTCATACGAACTTACTTACTTATCATTGATTTTTGGTGAAAAAGGCCGACGAAAAGAAAAAAAAAGATCGGGTTTATTTAAAAAGCCCTTATAGTTTGGTACATTTTAAACAACACTAAACAGCACAAACAATTTAGGAATTTTCTGCACAAACCATGAAATACGTGTTGTCTTACATCTACCACTTAATCCATACGTCGACTTGCATCTTATCAGGGGCCGCATCAGCAACAGTTCGCTAAATGTCGATGCAAAGTTCACGCGAACAATACGCGGTGTTGAAACAGCTTTAATCGTTAGTTCTGCATAAATTGAATAGGTTGGTCGATAAGGATTCGAAGCGGGATCTATGGGGAATTTAGATTTATTGAAATTAGAAAACAGTTTTGCTCCTGCCCTCTGTGGTTCGTAGTTCATCTTTCAAAATACTGCAACTAGAGGATGAGATTTATTATTGTCAGCCGTTCCCATCGCATACTTACGATATAACTGGTTAGGAGCCCACGCTAATCGTAGTATCTTAAAACGTTAAGAGTTCTTAGAAAGATCTGAAGCCGGGTCAAGAGACTTGACCGATTTGCAAACCAAGTTCACGGTGAAACGCATTTCATACAGCGAAAGCTGAACGGATTAGTCACCATTTTGGAAACAATAGTATTTCGGTTGTCCGTACATGAGCAACGAATACTAAGCTGCAAGTAAAAGTAATTTGTTTTTGGAATAGATAGTGAAAACTCTTGCAAACATTGTCAAGGTTGTGGATGGTTCCGTCCGGTGAGAAAGACGATAAAATTGTATCGTAAGATAGAGAAAATACCGGGTTATGAACTCATAACGGTAGTAAATACAAGAAAGCTTCATAAATCTAAAATCGACGATTGCACAGAATTTACACACAACAGACACTGATAAAGCAATCAAGAAGACATAAAAATGAATAACTGCACAGTAAAGTAGCATTTTGCAATATATCTTCCATTCAAAGGTTCAATGGCGTGAAAGGGAGACAAAAGTTCTAAAGTTATAAAGCGATGAGGGCTGTAAGTGGCTTTGAGACTTGCTAGTATATTTTACTTTGTCGATAATGGAACTTCAAATTGTAGGGTTGGTTTATCTCCTAGTTTGTAACTTCAGACAAAATGCATTGAATTGAGAAATTCAAAGCCAAAAAGCACTTATTCAGTAACCGCTGGGATCACTTAGAATAGTTTCAAAACTAGAGAACAAATGCATGTAACATGAGTATTACAAGGAAACTACATCAGATCATCAATACAATCTCATGCAAGTTAGTGTAGTCTTATTTCTCAACCAACTGGTACCGTATCAAACGAAGCCTTTGTCTTGATGTCTTTGGATGTACACTTGACCTTATCGGTTTTCCTTCCTTCAACAAACATCATTGTGTCGATAATTGGGCAAACAAGATTGACCTCAAGTAGTATTGTAATACAAAAGGTGGACCTGCACAATGTCAGCGATGATCATTGAATTAATTATAAGATAAGTGATCACACTTTGTATATTTACTCGAATCGCTTGTATAAAATAAAGTAAAATAAATAAATAAAATAAAATTAATACAACCTATAAACCGCCTATTGACAAATAAACGAGGAAATGCAGAAACTTTGGAAAATATTAATATTTACTACCCACACACAAGTCAGTTGTTTGTCGTACCTATTCAAACACCAAACATGTTTGTCAAACCTTATAGAATTTTCAATGAATTTAAAATTGGAAATGGAACATGTAACCGCTGAATATCTAAAATATAGAGAGTAGGTATGTGGTGTATCGAATAGGACTTAGGACTGACTGATTTTTAATAAATTTTTCAAACAATACAATTCAAAGTATTGCATTGTTGCATTATTTTGCACAAATAAGCGTGGCTCTACAAATATGCGCTCTCTTTGCCAAGGGTTCTCAGAAAAAGGAATTTGATAGCATTGTAAACGTCGATTGAATTGATTACTACAGCAATAAAACTGATTAAAACAATGTCGTGAAGTTCCCGCTGGAATACTAAAAGATTGAAAATCCCGTGTGTTTATTTACTAAAGTCATAAAAGATTTGAGCATAATTCATTTACCGATTACTTCGATAGGTAATACAACTTCTAACCTATTGCATTGCAATAACATAATCACTATTTTCAACATAGATGAGTATTTAAAAGCCTGCAAAACATTTGACATTACTCCAACATTTTAAAACAAAGAGAGTTTTGTTTATTTCATCGAAGACTATTGTACTCCGTGTCAAATGGTTGTATTGATCGATTGTTGCAAATCGTAAAACAATAATAAACATCACACATGAAATAGAAAGTGAAGATTTAATCTTTACAGCAATTTAAACTCGTTTAACACGGAGTGAAGACATGATTGAAGCTTATGAGTTTTTTTCTACTTTATGATTAGCGCAAGTGTATGTAATAGATAATTTATATTGGGAATTGAAGTAGTCTGACTGATGCAATACTGCACCACACTTGAACCACAAATGTTGTATGATAGATTCGATTTATTTTTCAATCTTTGGTAAGTCGTCTACAGGTTTACGAGAAATGTTTTCTAAGAACTTCGCAATTTCAAAAAATAAATTTTAAAGAAATAAATTTCATGGAAATCGGGTTGGAAGATTTTGAAAGACTATTGAACCATCAACGTTTCATGAATATTTTGTGAAAATGGACTTGATAAATTACAAATACTGAAATAACGAAATTTCCCGGCATGCAAATCAGGTATTACTGAAACACGCATATACAGAGTTGACACAATTCCTGTACAATGCAATGCCGTTTTGAAACATCGCACTGCACAAGTTAATCATAGTGCAAGCAAAATTAATTAGTTTTGTATGGGTTGCGAAGTATTAATTTGCTAGTGTATATTGAATGAATGCGAAAAAACTGGAGCATCTGGTAACAATAGAGAACGTGTAGGGGGAAACATGATCATATAATAGTATGGTAGCTAATCTAATTAGTCTTAATATGACTCATATTTCTCAACGAACTCTACCTAGATTATATCATGACAACTATATTGATCTACATTTGTACATTCATAAACACACTGAAAAACAAGAACTTACATTGAATTACGTTGAAGAAGAAACAACTGAAAAAAAAAACTAACTAAAACATCAATTGCAATCAACCTTGTAAACTACTTAGCAAAGATGTAAACAAATCGTAAGCCACCTGTAGCTAAATAAGGCTACATTAACCTCAGGTTAACCGGAGCATAATTAACCCATCGATCAAACTTGCCCATTCGTGAAGTAAAAGCCTTCAATGTCACAGGAAGCCTACACAAAATAAAAAATAGTAAATAGATTAGCGTTGGCTGTATAATGCACAGCGAGTTACAAATAGTCTTACAAGTGCTTGGGCAAGTCTTTTATTGTCTATTTTGAAATCTGAAACTGCGTTTGCCAGTTTTCTTCAGGCAATTTAGAGATTTAAATACATTTAGAAACGTCAAGTTAGAATTTGTCCTTGATTTTATTATAATAATTCTAAATATTGATATGAATGAATGAATTTCGTCTATTGATATTAATTTGTCTCTACTTGTAACCATTTTAAAACCGCAACAGTCTGTATAACTTCCTGGTCATTCAATTCTAAAATTTTTAGGCGCAGTTACGGATGTGGTTCAGACTATCGGAAGACCTGAATCCATCCGCTGAATGATAAGAATCGACCGCGATTGAATTCCTGCATCCATCAATGCTATTGTTTTAGAACGTAAACAGTTTATTGTTCTAGTTTTTACCTGACTAAAACAAAGCCAAAAGGAAGAGTTATGGTTTTAGCTGTATGTTTTGTTTACGTTTAATCTATAAAGCGTCAAAACTACTCATTCCATTCTTAATGAATGAGCTATCAATATATATTTATTACGATCCTTGTGACAGCAAAATTTTGTACCTTGTTAAAATAAAATTTAATTTGTGGAACATTTGCAACATTTTTCTAATTTGTTCCTGTGTACATGTGGTTTTCAACATCTTTAACCAGCAGATGTATCATCTGCTATTGTGTCCTAATTTGCAAATTGAGGCAAACGATACGTCACTTGAGTGACGTCTTTTTGTTCAAGTTCGCATATGAGCCAGATTACTTTGCCTCCGATATTTTTACCATTGACAACTTTCTAATTAAAACCACCATAGTCGTGATGGAATTTCTAACATGCATCAAGACATCCATTCTGTTGTCGACTGCTGTCTGCTCAATGGCCAATTATTATCATGTTCTTTCATCGACTGTTGAGTTGTCGTGTGACAGCTATTAATCACTAGGTTCATTGTCTTTTGCTGTTAATGTTAAGGCTATTAGTGAATTGTAAAGTAGACGGCCTCACAAAACTGAGAATTAAGTTCGTATTCTATTAATATTTAGGTCTTTTTAGTACCTAGCTAGGTACTCGTAAACATAATGAATTAGGTTAAAATATTCGTAAAGCACTATTTCCAGTATTCATAGTCACAAGGAGGAAATTGAGCTAATGCC
This sequence comes from Epirrhoe alternata, assembly GCA_963565295.1. Classification (NCBI taxonomy): domain Eukaryota; kingdom Metazoa; phylum Arthropoda; class Insecta; order Lepidoptera; family Geometridae; genus Epirrhoe; species Epirrhoe alternata. Next base: position 2,542,195 of record OY751385.1, on the reverse strand, counting down.
AGTCAAAAATGTGGTTGACAGTTTCCATTTTAATAAGTTTCAGGAAGTGCTAAAGCAAAAGAAAATAGGAAGCGCAAACACCATACTCAAAGTATCAATCCATATTTAGGAAATCAAACACGTAAACAGGTGTGGCGAAACGAATCGAATCACACATAACGGAAGCGCTGATTGTAAGAACTACAATTATCACGGAATGTAACACTCACACGACAGTGCGTTGCGCACGAGTGCGTGCGGTTACAAATTACAAGCTAGTACCTTTTTATTCGTAATCTTTGACACATTTACACCTTGTTTTACTAATTTTGTTGTATTTATGCCATTTAATAAAAACATTGAATGTACCCTACACATTTTTGTTAATACAGGGGGAGACGGGACCGGAATTCATGGTGTATGCAGAGGCCTATACCCAGCTGTAGGATATTCTTGGCTGCCGATAATGATCCTGATGATATTCAAAGACAAATGCGTATATTCCGGACAATAGGTAACAACAGGATAAGGCTATAAATAAATAGAGTGACGTATTATGCAACACTGAAATCACTCCTCACCGCAGAATGCAAACCGCAAAGGTCGTGACAACACGGGAGCAGCTGTTTAAGTTACATTTACACGGAAGAATTTCAACCGATACGACTGCAATTTTTAACGTGAAACGCTCATCGGATGCTAAAAGTCATACGACAGTGCGACGCTCTCTCTGACACTAAATGGCATCGGCTTAGCAAAACGTGCCAAGAATCGCATCGTGTAAGCTCCTTTATACGCATCAACCGTGCTGGGCAGAAAGCTGACTGTCGATAAACGCCTACGTAGGGCTATACGTGTAGGCGTGAGATGTCACGCGCCCTATTTGACCGAATCTAATGTGTCCTTTATGCATATTGATATGAATAGGGACAGTAGTAAAATGGTCAACTACAGAAAGACACAACAAATAGCAAAGCTATATTCGAAGATAAAGCTGATCATGAAAAATACGATATTTAACAAAAAGTAAATGTATACAGACAAGTAATGAATATAGAGCCATTTAAGTTTATAATAACCATTTATAATAATAAAATATTATGAAATACAACAGGTGCCTAAAATGTCAACAAACATTTCTCAACATTGAAATACGGCCGCTTGATAACAAAGTCGTTCAATATTAGATCGTTTATCTCCCTTATCGGAGTAATGTTTCAAAATCTCAATGCCAAGAGTAACAATTATGATTGAACGGCACTTGTACATAGTGAATTTCCGCGGAAAATCTCTTCTGATACCAAAATATACTTTTATGCATTGCTATAGAATTGAAATAAAGTCTTTAAAAACTCATCTTCATCTCAAAGAGTCTTGAACTCTTTGGGAGTATTTTAAACGGACATAAGTAACTTTTTACCGATGCTTGAATTGTAGCTTTTAAAATTAATTGAAACAGTCTTGCCCGAAGCTGTATTACATTTTCATTAAATTCGAATAAATCAGTTACACCGTTGGGCATTAAAAGCATGACATGTAATAGGCATTTCAATTACATGGTTATGTATTAAGTCCTATTTATGTTTTGGTTGAATCTCTCTTTCATCAACACATGATACTTTTGCTTATGCGATGCTGATATCTTTTGATACATAAGCTATTTTTTAATGACGGGTGCAGTTTTGTTCTTGTATTATGACATCATCAAGTTTTCCACTACGCTAGTTAAGTTTTCTGCTCTACTTATAGTTAATGTTTTATTATTCACTTCAGTACCTTATGATTCGACTATAGTCTCAATAACAGCTTAATTGTGAGTAACATCTTCAAAGTATAAATATTGAATGAAATCTTATCGAATTAAAACAATTATAACCCAAAGGCCAGAGGTTAGATCTTTAATATCAATGTTGATTGATATTTTTATAAAGAGCTTCATTTGACCCTCAATTTTGAGAATATCTTTAATCAAATCATAATTAATTAATAACTTTACAATAATTTTAATCGAATATCTTAATTAATTAAGGCTATTATTTAAGTCCTCTTCAATTATTGTGATTTCAATATTCACTTTAATATTTAAATGCTATTGTAGGTGGCCTCACTACTATATTTAAATTTATATATTTATTATTAAACATGGACCAGTTGGCGTCGACCTTAGCGAGGTTAGTACTACCTCTTTGCCATCACGTCGGGGTCATCAATGTGGGGGTAGGTGTGATTCCCTCGATCAATCGCTATCATCCCCAAAGCTATCATCCTTGATGAAAAAGAAGAGTTACAAGTTACGACTTTGTTCTATAGGGTAAGAATTGTAGTACCACTCGTAGCTTGCATCTTACGCCTCCAACGATGAGTCCTATTGTTCATATAATAAGACACAGCATTACAATCAAGTCTAATCAAGTAATTAGTGTAAGCACTTACTGTAATACCGGTTACTTTAGCAATAACTACAACTTATTTAGGTTCGTGTTTATTAAACTTTTAATGGGCCGTTTAGTCATCAAGACTAAAACATTTTATAGATCAATAGTAGAAATTCTCTTTCATCGTAAGAGTATGTTTGTGTGAATGTTTTCTTGGTAGTTATCTAGTAATACAGTGGACTCGGACATGCTGTTATTTAAAAAAAACTTACCACATTGATCTTGCCGAGGATATGGTTGATTTGATCCTTGCTGCACATTGTGGATGCTTGCTGGACAGTTCTTGATACTTTTCACATTTTACGGGTCACAAAACGTATCACTAGAATGAGTGTAAACTTTTTGAGCCGGGATGGAAACTTTACCTATTAAACTAAAAATAACTGTAATAATATAAATAGCTATAGATAGAATAATGCATTGAAATCAAAATAACATTGGTTTCAGTTATGACATTATGTGGGGTCTGCACGGCACAGCATTATGTTCTTCTTCCATTCTCCTCTATCAGCCGTCATCTGAACACTCACTCCTTTCTTACTTAAGTCATCCTTCACACAATCCATCCATCTTTTCTTTGGTCTTACATGCCCATTGAAATGTTATTTCTAAAATTAATTGAACTTAAGTCAAACATAATACTGATCCCTTGATCAGAGATGGTGAAACAAGTCGTATGTAAGTAAATATGAAGTAACATTTTAAGTCATCAAAACTGGGATCCTGTCGATTTACATAATGTTAATTGTCCTAATATAAATACACATAACATACTAGTCCTAAAATACTGTAGTCATACTGTTAAATTTCCATGACATACATATATTTTGTCCTAATATATTAAAGACATACCATTATATTTACATATTCGTCTCAACTCCTAATATATGTTATCATAATAGTTATTATTACTATTGTTAAGTTGCATAAACTATTTTGTCCTATTTTTGATCGTCATAATGTTTATTTATCCTAATAAATACTATTTATAGTTATATAAAGTTATATTATATAGTATATAAAGTTGAGTTATTTTGTTATAATTGTATCATTTAATATAGTTTAATATTGCTATATTGTGCAGTTTATATAATTATTATAAATATAACTGAAATATTACATAAAATTATAATTGCTCTAAATAGGAACTTTCTGTAAATTTATCGTGTTGCCATAACAGGCTAACAGACCTGTAGAATAGGTTGCGAGGAGCGTAGCGACGAGCATGGTTTCAATAGGGACCAAACCATGCACGAGCCGAGCGAAGCGTGCCGCGGTAGCGGCCGGCGAGTGCCAGAACCGACTTGTTTCTCTTAAACCTTATTATATTAAACTTGTTATAGGTAGAAAAAAGTCTAGTATTTTATTTATACAATCGTTTTTTCGGTTATAGCTGCTGAAGTTATAGCAAACGCAATTAGTAAAAGTGGGTTTATTGGAAAACATAGCGAACCCGAAGTTATGTTAGTTAATTTATTAAACCTTACAAAGTTGACATAGTTAGGAATCTATTTGGGTATATATGGTATTTTTTTAGGATTTAATGCTATTATGATTTCAATTGTTATTATGTTTGATTATTAGGAGTAATATTGTTAGGGCTTATAACTTTAGGAGTAAATATTGTTAGGGCTTATAACTTTAGGATTACCGTATGTTAGGAGATGTGATTTTATGACTATTTAATGTTATGTTCACCTAATACTATGACTATTGTTAATTAGGTGTAGTATTGTTATGTCGAGTAATCATTAGGACAATTTAATATTAGTACCAAATACAGTATGGGAATTAAAAATAGGATAAGAGACGTTATGTGAATCATTAGGGACCCATCAAAACTGTGTAATTTGTATGTTATGTTTATGTTACGTTCTAAACAACCTCTAACCCGAATCGCACATTAGATTCCGTGTATGTCTCGTTACAAGAGCTAAACACGCGATTGTCTGAATCAAGTCTTCAAATCGCTTTGCGCAATTCTAAGCAATATTTTAAGTAATTGGACTAATATCGATATCAATCTAATGAATGAACCGATACAAACATAATTAAGCGTATAATGATATCGACGAAATAAGGCAAATTGCGACACTTGGAAACGCGAATTTATAATAGTATTGATACATGAAGTGTATTACAACTTCCTAAGTTAAAACAGATTTGGTAGCAATCATGTCCCTGCAATGAACAACAAAAGTTGAAATTGTTATTGCACAAACGAAGTAAGAAGATGACCATGGAAAATTTACCTATAGGTAATTCAAAAACTGAATTAACGACGAATTTTGTCGCCGGCTATACAGTGTTTGCACGCAGGTAAACAACCTAATCTCCAAAAGCGACCAGTGAAATCTAAATTTTTCAAATAATTTCACCAAATTCTTGCATAATTTAAAAAATCACAATAAAGCAGATCTACCGTTAAATATTAATGTTTTAGAAATAACGACGCGTGCTCCAGTGAGTTGTTTTTGTTTTAATTTACATATACATGTGGGCCCAATATGCCCTTTTACGCTGACTTTCATCGTACTGCTTATTAGGCGGATTAACATAATGTGATTCTGATCATTAAACATGAATTAGTTAGTGCACCCACTTCCGGAACGCAAGGTTTCGATTTGAGTTTTGTGCCTAAAGATTGCCAACGGCATTATTTCTTCGACTCCCGAAAGAGACCCCGAACCGTATTGACATTGTCTTTTCTGTGGATAAGGCCGAATGGTTTAGGTGCTGGGCAAACCCATTCCATCTCCGACAATGTCCCGGGCACTACATCGTCCCGCTAAGTGTAGGCAAAGGTTGCCTCCTGACTTTAAATCATCTAATATAGATGTAAAAGCCTGAGTTTTTTTCTTCACGGTAGTGGTCGTATAGGAACAAGAGTAGAATCCCCTAGCTCATAAGACTATTATTGAAATAACTATACAATATGACTAAAATGCATGGAACCCATACAAAAAGTGTGAAAATTAAACGCTTAAAAAAGCCAGTAAAAGAAATACTGGCATTCGTAAAACTGTCAACGAAAAGTAAAAAACACATTGTATAATAGTCATTGCACAATTTCGATATTAAAATTCTTACTTTTTGTTCGTTGACTACGGTAACAACCGGTCGCCAGCTCGTACTTTTTGTATCGCATTCCAAAGAAAACGAGAGTGTAAGCATTGAGAGGATTTATACTCGGACTAATTTTGTTGTATTTTTTTTAATTTCATGCCTTTTGACCGCGTCATTTACCAAAATTAATACTATTTTGTGTGACACTTTCACCAGTAAAATAATCTATAAATTATGTTCAATATTGCATCTTTATAGTTTTCTGAACTGGTATGAATGAAACACATTTTGTAACGAGCTTGAGCAATCCGAATGAGTTAACTTGCTCGAAAATTGCATTAAATAATATAAATTATAAACTAAAACCAAACATTTAAACATTTCGTTACAAAAAAAGAAAATAAACATTTCGTTTTAAAAGATATACATTGCAACATTGAAAGACGAATTGATTCGATTCGTAACGGTCATACTCAAGCACGCGACTCTTCAAGTAAATAGAATGGAAAACTAGGTACTTATTAAACGACATTTCTATACTAGGCATATTTTATTTATTCAATTTAAAATGAAACCTAGTACCTACTTTATTTTCAAGATTGTTACTAAGTATTATGTTTTGTAGTCTTTTGGATGGATGGACCTCGTCTGCTCTGGAAGGTAGAACCAGTCAAACCGGCCGGAACCCTATCGAAAGTAAAAGTTATTTTTACCAATTCAAATATTTGACGAGACAAAGTAAAATAAACAGATTTCTATTCATAGTTCAGTTGTAATGTGTTTGTTTCTTCTATTTATGAATGAAATTAGTGCATACGATCAAGTGATACACCTGGTGGTAAGTGATTACCACCACTCACAGTTACTGAAGCATCAGAGTTGCAGAAGCGTTGCCGGCCTTTGATGTAGGAATAGGAATAGGCTCTTTTCTTGATGGTGCCTAAGTCGTATCGGTCAGGAATTACCGCTGGCGACAGCTGATTGGATATGTCTGTTGTGCGAGGCATGATTTGTCTTCTAAATTAAATTATTTTAAAATACCTGCTAGGTATGATGACGGTGCAAAGGTAGTGACGATTTGAAAAAACTAACCGATACTTAGTAGCTCACAAATTGAGAAATTGTCGAACATTTGGAGAGGCGTATGCCCATTAACTATACTTTTGAAAATCCATACTAATATTATAAATGTAAAAGTAACTCTGTCTGTCTGTTTGTTACCTTATCACGCCCAAACTACTGAACAGATTAGGCTGAAAATTTACATGGATAAAGGTTGAAGGATGGCTTTATTTATCCAGAAGAAAATAAAAATCCCGAAGGACCACGGGTCACACTGTGGGAGCGCAGCTAGTCTATAAAGAGGGAAAATTTGTTTGTTTGTTTGAATTGAATAGGCTCCGAAACTACTGGATCGATTTGAAAAATTCTTTCACCATTAGAGTCCTACATTATCTCTGATGAACAAAGGCTATATTTTATCCCGGGAAAGTGATTTTTTCCCGGGGGACCGCGGGTAACACCACGACGGACAGCTAGTTTCTAATAAAATATCAGAGTAATGTGAGTGAAACCGGATGAGAGGAACTAACTAATAACTTTCACTGTCGAGTTCAATAAGAGTGTGTAATGAGGAGAACAATGTTTGCTTTGTTATGGAAATGAATATCATTTCTTCATTGCCTATGTTAATTTTGATTTTTATTACACAACGTTTATGCATAATATTGGCAACATTAAAACGATTGTAACTAGGTGACCGGCTGGTTTTTAATTAGGAATTGGAGAAATAGTATGTCATTCAATGTGTGTAATGTTTTGTAACTTTTATTTTAGAATCAACTTCAATTTATATGGCCTTATTATGGAGATGTGTTATGCAGTGGGCTAGAAAAGCAGGAGACAGAATTCTATGGAGAACTCTTGGGGAGGCCTATGCTGAAGAGCAAGACAATTGAGAAATCGGTGTCTAGTAAAATTGTGTCTGTATGTATGTTACTATATGTTACTACATAATAAGTAGATTAGGATGGAATATAACATTTATAAGATTGTTAATAAAGGCAGGTCTCAGGGACGATATGTGACCCGCGAATGCCCCTAAAGCTAAAGGGAAAAGTCTACAAAACGGTCATCAGACCTGTCGTACTGTATGGATCTGAGTGCTGGGCCACGAAAGCGACGGATGAAAGAAGAGTGCATGCGACTGAGATGCGAATGTTGAGATGGATGTGCGGAGTGACGCGAATGGATAAGGTGAGGAATGAATATATTAGGGGAAGTCTGAAAGTAGCGCCGGTGACTGAAAAGTTGAGGAGCAATAGGTTAGCGTGGTATGGGCATGTAATGCGGAGGGATGAAAGTCATGTAACTAAAAGGGTGATGGAAATTAATGTGAATGGATATGTGAGTAGAGGTAGACCTAAGAAAAGATGGATGGATTGTGTGAAAGAAGATATGGAAAAGAAAGGAGTTGATGACGAGATGACGAGTGATAGGGGAGAGTGGAAGAGGAGAACATGTTGTGCCGACCCCGCATAAGCGGGATAAGGGCAGGCCAATGATGATGTTAATAAAGGCAGGGTTGTTATATTTCAATTTGTCCATTTATCCATCCACAGGTTGTCTGGTAGAGATCGCTATTTAGCGATAAGACCGCCGATTGTATGTCATTGTGTTTTTTTTGTTTAGTTTTCCATTTTTGTTTATTTTTATTATGTGGTGTGCAATAAAGTATTTTCTATTCTATTCTATCATTATCATTGTGAAGATTAATAATTTTCTTTGATTTTTTTATACATCATTGACGATTTTATTCTTATGATTTCATCTTAAATAATATCATAATCTCCATTGTGGTTATGGAATGTAAAAAGTGAAATACTGTTGTTATCTGATAAGATTATTGTTATGCATAAAACCTTGCTGTTTGAGATAAAAAGTTGTTTATTTTGTATATGACACTTGAAACGTAGATGCTCCTACATCTACATTTTACATCCTGATACAAACAATATGTTTAAAGAAATATAAATGATTATTATACATAGAAACACCCAGACCCGAGATAAATATTTGCAGATCATACAAACATTTATCCCGCGGCGAGGATCGAGCAACCTTCTGCGTCCCAAGCTTTCACCTACTGCGCCACAGAGCTCGTCAAAAAAGATTGCAAACAATGGGTTAAACGATATAGGATTATACAGGAGATACGCAGATTCATTACATGTATCACTTATCTATCTACTACTACTTAGTTGTTCGACACATTATATTCATGCAATATAATATTGCAGGCACAAAAGCCATGCTTTTTAGTGCCAGCAATCATTTATTGGCGTAAGACCTTTAGTTTATTTCATAAATATCCTATCCCTAATTGGAATTTACAATACGGCACGGCGAAATGACGAAAACCCACCGCAGGCATGTCAAAATTACTCTCAAACACAATTTTCGCGAAGCCGTTTCGACATTATACTTCGGCTTTATTGCTTCGTTTCCATTCAATCGTTTAACTGCAAGATACCTGTTTTATGACTTCTTAATGCTTTGTACTCATTGATTCATCAAGGTTTGATGACAAGCCAGGTAATCAACAGTTCCTCATCAACTTGCAATTAAAGTAAGATTCCACAAAGGTCAACTTTCAACTGAAATATGTCAATGTTAGCTTTCTACCGTGGATAAGTAGACCACACCCTCAGTTGTACTGTGGTTATACTTCACTACACGGCAGTAAAGTGGTAAATAGTGTAAAGTCGGGGTCATAAGTGAACAATCGTGTTCTATACATACTAGGTGCTGTGCACCATTGCATTGTCGGTGTGGCAATGGTGTGTTGAAAGGTTACCTGTTATCTGCTGTTTGAATTTTATCATTTTTTAAATAACCTTTATACTTAGCAAGATCCCATAGAAGCAATCTATCTACTGCAGTCTCCTTTTGTGCGATCCAAAACGGCTCTTTGCTAGTCTCGTCGACCTACTTTGCAAGAGGACATTGCTATGGGGGATAATATAAATCCAGGAAACTTGTGTGAGCTAGTATTTATACCAAACAGGAGTTTGAAAATGTCAAACTTCTTTTTTTTTAAATACACCAACCACCCATATCAACGAACAGCGGCATCGCTATCTTTAATGTGGATATTACCGACTGAAACCGTAAAAGAATGTTCGATTGTTCAAGTTAATTAGAATGTATTCGTTTCATTATGATAAAACTGTAAATGGGCCGTACTTAATTTGAATAAACTCATAGATAAGTATAAGCGGTTCACAGTGAAAGTAATATAGTGAATTTGGAAAAATTTGGATCCAAATGCCTAATATTTCATTAATCACGTGTTTTTATTCAAATGAGGGTAGGTAGCTCGAGGCAGTTAACATTCAAAATGAGAACATTAGTTTAGTAATAATTAACAAATCTACCTACTGTGAGAAAATTGATATAGCTAGATAATATTTCTGGTCATTTAAATATGAAAAATGCATAAACTGGATGACATTTGAAGCGACATTGAAATACTTGTTTCTTATGTAAATTAATGGAGATATTTTTCCACGAATAAGGATTTTCTTGCTTCTTTGTGCAGAAAAACAAGATTTCCTCGGAGTTCAAAGTGCAGTTTTTTTGCAGGCTTGAGTACCAAAAATCTCACGATCAAAAATTCAAGATTTCATTGTTTTCGCAAGTTGAACATTTTGTTCAACTTGCGAAAACAATGAGAAATGAACCTCCCTACAATTCTCGTTCGAAATATTACCTACTTAAGTTTGATTAAAATTCTAGTACTTATAGTACGTATTTTACAGAAAATACAAGTTACCATAAAGAAATAAAGCATCCCAATCACATCGGCATCAAAAAGGAGTACACTCAATCACTGGCCACAAAAAAATACACCGAAAAAAATGTTCCAAAATAGCGAAAAAGTCAGGCGTGAATTTCAAGAACCGAACAGAATTCACGAAAATTCAAATATAGGCGCGTATTTTATAAATCGAACGCGTGTTTTTTTCGCAGAGAAAGGCGAACGCGTGCTGCATTCGAGGTGGGCTGCAGGTGACTGGCGAATCGACCGGCGCCGCACCACGCAGAATCGTCTGGACTGCAATACTAGTAGTGCTAAAGTATGCTGCGTTTATCGAGCCGTCGGCGTCTGGCTTGCTACTGAAGAGGTTGTTGTGGCAGCTCGCGGAGAAATTGTTTTCATTGTTCCCTTAAGAAAAATGCAGGCTTCGTGGGTGTGGTTTGGTTTCAGTATCGACGTTTCGTAAAATTGTTGTTGTATCTAGATTATTTACCAAAAACACTTTTCAAGAGTCGAGTGACACTGATTTTTGGAAAGCTCAGATACTGTAAAACTATACTTTCATCATACTGTTTCATTTGTTTGAATTTCCATATCTTCTTTAACACGAATATACCAAGCCTTCTTCATACCTTCGATAAATTCAAAACCATAAAATAAACTCTTAGATTAGCCTAAGAGTTAACGTGGTTTATAACTTCAACACAAGGATAAGAAAAAGGGTTGAAAGAAAGAAAATACGTTTATTCAGCACGAACAAAACGACACAAAGATAAAACAGAGTACTTAATACATTAAGGTACCTAGGTACTAAAACTAAAATATTCCATGTTGAAATGATGATAACAACGATGGTGATAATGATGATGATTTACAAACCTACAAGTAGGCTACCGTTCGGTAGAGAAAATCGTAGAAAACCAGTCGCAATCACTTACCGTTCCTTACTTCGGTTTATTTTTATTTGCGCGCGTGCCGTGCATATATTACCTGCAACAATAAGAATCGGTCACATGTGAAATTATAGCAATGTAGTGTGCCTATCGCATTGGAATTGGTGGTAGACAATAATGACATCAGCTTTGGCCCTATAGGACAAACAATAAGGATACCAATCGATTTGAGGGCGTGGGTTCATGCCATTTCACTTTTTAAATGGCTTTCTGATGTTACAATGCAGATAACTGCTTTTTTTATGGATGCGTTATTAATAGTTATGGTTATGTATTAACTATCCTTAATATCGAAAATGCTGTTCAACGTGGTAATGCTGATCGTCTTCTACCATAGATTTGTTTCTTAATTAAGTATCAGTTAATGGTTCCCATAGTACAAGCTTTGCTTAGTTTGGGGCTAGTGATCCAGCATTATTTATTTATACATATTTAGTTATTATTTAGGACACGAAAAGTTCGAACCATTAGACCCCTCGCAGACTACAGACTTTCTATCGGCCGTCCATACTCATTACGAGCCGAAGTATATTCCGTCTCAACTAACGGCCGATAGAGAGTCTGTAGTCTGTGAGGGGTCTTACTCTGCTTTAAAAGTGCAAGTCAAATCAGTTTAAATCTTCAAAATACTTTCAGTTTCCCAAACAATATTCGGTATGTAAGAAAGGAAGAGACTTTCAATCAAGATAGCCAGATAACAATGTGTTCTCACGACATGACGCAGACAACGATCATGTTCAAGTCTCATGGACTACAGATATATGTATAAAAGCAAAACAGGTTCCCGACTGTATCAACCTTCTTTAAACCTTATCTAGGTTTTAGGATACAGACATTTGCTTCATCATCGTCATCATCTCAGCCTGGTATTACCCACCTTCTTTTATGCCAGTCTCCTCTATCTTGCGCATCTCGCGTCCAAACATTTCCTACGACCTTTACTATGTCGTCGACCAATCGTGCTCTCGGACACGTCTAGCCAGGTGCCAACAACATTTGAGATTTATCGCTCTTTCGCCGACATCAGAGATCTTGGTACGACGGGCGGATCTCAGTATTTCGGACTCTATCCAAGAGAGTTATGCCGAGCATGACAATTGCTTGGGTCATGCCTAAAGGAGAATGGGCATTCCCGCCCAAATCAAAAAACTATCGCCCGCAGAGTGGGAGTATGGTGGAATGGGTAGACCTTCAATAACACTACATTTCATTGTATGACAGCTAAAAAATCCATCCTACAGAAATCGAGATATTTGGTGACTTTTACCATCACATTTTTTGACTTACAGGCTTCCCGCAGACAAGCCACTATGGGCATTCGATAGAACATTAGAAGCACTACATTTGATTGTATAACAGCTAAAAAATCCATCCTGCAGAAATCGAGATATTTGCAGTTAAAGGTGGTGACTTTTACCATCATGTGTGTTCTTGACTAACAGGCTTCCCGCAGACAAGCCACTATGGGCATTCGATAGAACTTTAGAAGCACTACACATTAGTATTGTACACACATACACATTAGTTATTAGTATTGTATAACAGCTAAAACATCCATCCTGAAGAAATCGAGATATTTGTTCCTTTTTGGACTTTTTTTTTGTCGCTGGGATGCGTTACGCATCCCCTCCGCCGGGGGGCTTGTTACAAACATGAAAAATATTTGTCGCTCACATGTTTAAACTTGTTGCCTACTTGTTTGATACTTGTTGCCTACATGTTTAATACTTGTTGCCTACTTGTTTGATACTTGTTTCCAACATGTTTGATACTTGTTGCCTACATGTTTAATACTTGTCGCCTACATGTTTAATACTTGTTGCCTACTTGTTTGATACTTGTTGCCTACATGTTTAATACTTGTTGCCTACATGTTTAATACTTGTTGCCTACATGTTTAATACTTGTTGCCTACATGTTTCATACTTGTTGCCTACTTGTTTGATACTTGTTGCCTACATGTTTAATACTTGTTTCCAACATGTTTAATACTTGTTGCCTACTTGTTTGATACTTGTTTCCAACATGTTTAATACTTGTTGCCTACTTGTTTGATACTTATTGCCTACATGTTAAATACTTGTTTCCAACATGTTTAATACTTGTTGCCTACTTGTTTGATACTTGTTGACTACATGTTTAATACTTGTTTGATACTTGTTGCCTACTTGTTTGATACTTATTGCCTACATGTTTAATACTTGTTGCCTTCATGTTTAATACTTGTTGCCTACTTGTTTGATACTTGTTGCCTACATGTTTAATACTTGTTGCCTACTTGTTTGATACTTGTTGCCATCATGTTTAATACTTGCTGCCTACCTGTTTAATACTTGTTGCCAACATTTTTAATAATTGTTTCCAACATGTTTAATACTTGTTGCCTGCTTGTTTGATACTTGTTTCCAACATGTTTAATACTTGTTGCCTACATGTTTAATACTTGTTGCCTACTTGTTTAATACTTGTTGCCTACATGTTTAATACTTGTTGCCTACTTGTTTGATACTTGTTTCCAACATGTTTAATACTTGTTGCCTACATGTTTAATACTTGTTGCCTACATGTTTAATACTTGTTGCCTACTTGTTTGATACTTGTTGCCTACATGTTTAATACTTGTTGCCTACTAAAGTAAAGTAACTTAATAAAATAAATAAATAAATACTTGTTGCCTACATGTTTAATACTTGTTGATGGTAAAAGTCACCACCTTTTACTGCAAATATCTCGATTTCTGCAGTATGGATTTTTTACAATCAAATGTAAAAAAAAAAAATGTAGTGCCTCTAAAGTTCTATCGAATGCCCATTGTGGCTTACCTGCGGAAAGCCTGTAAGTCAAAAAACATGATGGTAAAAGTCACCACCTTTAACTGCAAATATCTCGATTTCTGCAGGATGGATTTTTTAGATGTCATACAATCAAATGCAGTGCTTCTAAAGTTCTATCGAATGCCCATAGTGGCTTGACTGCGGGAAGTCTGTAAGTCAAAAAACCTGATGGTAAAAGTCACCACCTTTAACTGCAAATATCTCGATTTCTGCAGGATGGATTTTTTTGCTGTCACACAATGAAATGTAGTGCTTCTAAAGTTCTATCGAATGCCTATAGTGGCTTGTCTGCGGGAAGCCTGTAAGTCAAAAATGTGATGGTAAAAGTCACCACCTTTAACTGCCAATATCTCGATTTCTGCAGGATGGATTTTTTAGCTGATTATACAATGAAATGTAGTGCTTCTAAAGTTCTATCGAATGCCCATAGTGGCTTAACTGCGGGAAGCCTGTAAGTCAAAAAACATGATGGTAAAAGTCACCACCTTTAACTGCAAATATCTCTATTTCTGCAGGATGGATTTTTTAGCTGACATACAATCAAATGTAGTGCTTCTAAAGTTCTATCAAATGCCTATAGTGGCTTGTCTGCGGGAAGCCTGTAAGTCAAAAATGTGATGGTAAAAGTCACCACCTTTAACTGCCAATATCTCGATTTCTGCAGGATGGATTTTTTAGCTGATCATACAATGAAATGTAGTGCTTCTAAAGTTCTATCGAATGCCCATAGTGGCTTTTAAGCCACTATGGCTTCCCGCAGTTTACTGCGGGAAGCCTGTAAGTCAAAAACATGATGGTAAAAGTCACCACCTTTAACTGCAAATATCTCTATTTCTGCAGGATGGATTTTTTGCAGTCACACAATGAAATGTAGTGCTTCTAAAGTTCTATCGAATGCCTATAGTGGCCTGTCTGCGGGAAGCCTGTAAGTCAAAAAATATGATGGTAAAAGTCACCACCTTTAACTGCTAATATCTCGATTTCTGCAGGATGGATTTTTTAGCTGTCATACAATCAAATGTAGTGTTTTAGAAGGTCTACCCATTCCACTATACGTCCACTCTGCGGGCGATCGTTTTTTGACTTGGACGGCGCTTCATACATGCCTGCCCATTCTCCTTTCATTTCATTTATTTATTAATTGCGAAAATGGGTATACAAATAACAATGTCAATAATAAATTAGGTTCCTCCAAATTCAGCTTGTTAGCATGCAGTTATACAATTAAAATGATAAAATATTTTTTTTAAGTAGCTTGCAATTCCATGTAATGGGTGCAACGGCTCCTATTAATAAAACAACAAAAACTGGTGGCGTTAATGGCATTTTTGATTTAATTTGAAAGTCCGTCAAATTCAAGGAAGTAAGCCTTGCAAATCTCCCCATCTTTCAATCAAACGCCCATTACAAAAATCTGTTATTACAAGTGAAACTTCCGACACGCCATTAAAATAAACGAAGCCTATTACCTATTACCTCCACGGACCAAATTGCAAGTTGGTAAGTTGTAATTATTAAAGTTTAAAACATTTTGTTCATATTAGCCGCTGTATCGGACACGAATTGTCGGAAAGTGATTGATCGGATCATGTGGAATTCTGACAGATGCAGGTATCTATTTATCCTATTCACATACCCTTGAGCTTGTTGATAAATTACGATGGAAAAAATACAAAACAATGAAAACGAGTTATAAGTCATCGCATGGTATTCAAAAATCTTAGCTAATTGTTTCCCGGTTTACGAGCATTCAGGCATATTTTGATTAGTTTAAAAATAGTTTATATTTTACTACAGGACCGAACAGAGTAGCGCTATAGAGAGGAGGCCTATATACTCAGCAATGAGTGCAACCGGGCTAATGGAGAAGGTTTAGACAAAATAGGATTTACGTATTTTGGTCAGAAATATCTATCCCGTTCCGTTCCATCAACGATGTATTGATAGCACCAATGAGCATTCCCATTACATTAAGATTTATGTCTCGCATGTTTCTTCGATAACATGAGTTCACCATTACTGGACTAAAAGTAGATTGGGTTAAATCATTTTTACAGTCCAGCTTGTTTAAATGCTTTTAAAGGTGATATATTATGTCCTTTTATGGTAAGAATATAGCTGGAAGAAATCAGATTTAGGAGAATTGGAGATTGTATTCCTTTTACAACGTTGAATGATGTACCAATCACAACTTCATGTATTGACGAAGAAAAATATTCAAACGTTTAGTGGTGAAAGGAATTCAATAGTAAACAATGTGTGCATTGATGTGTGTCTATCCAAACTCTTTGTTCACGAAACAATTACATCTTTTATTTCACCTCTCTTGGCCAAATGTAAACAATAGTTCAATTTGAATACCTCATAATCAGCACACAATACTCGAATAAAATAAATGCATCACTCACGAATACGAGTATGGAATTATAAGCCTAAAATCGAGTTCAAACGATTGATAGACACGATTTCATGCCAACCAAAGAACGGTTATAGAAACGTTAGATGGCAAGAAATCATAGAAGCAGAACAGATAACTTATATCCACTATTCAGTTTCCTAAGGTATACATTACAAAGAAGATCATTCACTATAGTATAAACCGGGCGGAGCGTATCCGAAGTCTGAATGACCTACATGCATTTTACTTCGACTCTACTCCGGCACAAAGAATCCCGAAGCATAACTGAATGAAACAAAAACCAAGTTCATGGAGGGGTGATATATTGGAAGAGAAAGGCTGCGTTTCCACCAGAGATGTGCGAGGACGTGTGGCGAGGGATGTGTTTGTTGAGAACCAATAGAATCACTTAATTTACCTAGCCTCGCTCAGCTCAGCTCTAGTGGAAACGGCTCAGAGGAGCGAGGTTTTTCTAGTAATTTTTCAAATATTTTTTCAACAAGGGAAAAATGTGTGCTACGGATATGTTGCGAGGGATTTTTGTATATTTTTAATTTTTATGATGAATGGGTCGGCTCTTGACCCCGAAACTAACCTAGGCAAGAATGAGGTCTACGATGGAGCGATCCTACCCAGAAGGTGCCTGTTAACTCTCTTCTTAAAAACAACAGGGTAGTAGCTCAGTGGAAATACAGACGCAGGAAGCTGATTCCATATTTTTGCAGTGCGCATAATAAAAGAACTACTTACTATACTAACTAACTATAATGTGTGCTAGGGACGGATACAAGCGAAAAACTAGTAAAAAAATAACAGTCGCGCATCAAAACCGAGCCCGCTACACACATCTTCGCACCGCACAGCGGCCTAGCACATCTCCGGTGGAAACAGTCGCACTGTTTCACAGCCTTGTAAAGCTGGTAAGCTAGGGATGTGTGTGCTGTCACTTCGTCTATATTTTTAACCGACTTCAAAAAAAGGAGGAGGTTCTATGTTCGGGTGTATGTATGTTTTTTTTTTTTTTTTTTTTTTTTTTTTATGTATGTTCACCGATATCTCCGTCAGTTGTGAACCGATTTCCAAAATTATTTTTTTGTTTGAAAGGGTATGTTACCATAGTGGTCCCATAAAAATTTTACTCCTGAGGGATTGATAGTTTTCCCGTAAATCAAAAAAAATCACCGATCTTTCCGAAAAATGTGAACCGATTTCCAAAATTTTTTTTTGCTTGAAAGGGTATTATATCTCGAGGTGGTCCTCATACTTTTTTTTCCTGAGGGATTGATATTTTTCCTGTAAAACTCAAAAAACTTCATTCTCACTACACAATCTGAGTCAAACGTTGAATAGTTTGACATGTTTATACTCTCGAGGTGGTCCCATATAAATTTTATTCCTGAGGGATTGATAGTTTTCCCGTAAAACTCAAAAAACTTCATTCTCACTTCACAATCTGAGTCAAACGTTGAATAGTTTGACATGTTTATACTCTCGAGGTGGTCCCATATAAATTTTATTCCTGAGGGATTGATAGTTTTCCCGTAAAACTCAAAAAACCTCATTCTCACTCTAACTTCTTTAATCTTGACTATTTCAATATCTAACCTAACCTACTACGAGTATATTATTTACACTTACACTTTATTTACACTACACACAGTGTTTATTTACACTAAAAATTGAAAAATAAAAATTTTTGAAAAAAAAATTGAACCGACTTCACATAATACATACAGACACTAAGAACCTTCTATGTACCTACACTAAAAAGAGAAAAATAAGAATATACACATGCAAGTATTATTTACAGTATTCAATTAATAAATTATTATGTTATATTATGTATTTGAAGTCGGTGCCAACTATTCTACTCCAACTACTCGATACAATTTTGCACCCAAGTTCTATTGTACTCGTAATTTCTTCTTAGATGTAAATGCATAGTTGGCACCGACTTCAAATATAATATAACATAATAATTTATTAATTGAATACTGTAAATAATACTTGCATGTGTATATTCTTATTTTTCTCTTTTTAGTGTAGGTACATAGAAGGTTCTTAGTGTCTGTATGTATTATGTGAAGTCGGTTCAATTTTTTTTTCAAAAATTTTTATTGAAATCCTAAAATCGCTGTATGTATCTTCCGGACGAGAAGTCATCTCAGAAGTCAGAAGCACATAAGTGATCAGTTGTTTATGTTTCGCCTTACAAGCTCTTCAATCGAATCGAAACGCGTGAGAACTAGATACAGCTAGGTACGTCCTACGCAAAACGATTTATCGATTACTTTCTCCGACCCGTTATCGATATCAATTCGAGTTATCTGATCATGTCCGATAAGTTTGAGCGTCACTATAAATTGAAAAGATAAATGATTGATAGATCTTGCTGGACCATCTTGCAGTTTCTTCCTGGTAGCGAGAGTAACAGATTAATAATAATATTTGTTTATAAATATTATACTTTTATAGCGTTAACCGCACACATAAGGATATCTAAAGATTTTCAAATGCAACTCCCATGTTTTTGTGATAAATTTGTTTTTTTTTCATATTTTCTTAGATATAACATACAATAGAGTTTTCAAAGATGGCCAGTCTATTTTGTGATACACAGAATCGTGCTAGTTGAACACAATAACTTTATAATTGCAATATTATACAAAAGTTATACCTCAGTCACGGAAGCTATTAACCGTATCAATGGGTCTCCGAACTGTTGACAAGAACGACGCAGTTTTCAAATGTAAGTTTAATCAATTTTAAAATTGCTTTTCCCATCCCTTTAATTTGTCATTCAGAAGATCACCTACACCATCCCCATAACTGGGCACACAGAGTTTTTTAAGTAAAATAATGTAATCATGGTCACGACTTTATCCAGTCATAATTATTATCACCATTCTTTAAACCAATTTATACTAGTTAATAGTCTTCTTTAAACTTCTAATTATCATTCACTTGTAAGACCACAACGAAATACAAATTAAAATAATAACTAACTTCACAGCTTTTTAATTTCAACAGCTATAAAAGCGTTGTAAAATCTTACTAAATTTCGAATGAGTCACCGCAGAATGAAAACAGAATACACACCCTAGAATAACGTAAGTCAAGCGATATCGGGCTTATAAGATTAACCGCATTAACAAGCCACACCCAATTTCAAGCCACTAATATCCAAATCGGTTGACCGAAACAGAAACATCAAAAGCTTTCCTTCCGCGTTCTATATTAGTTACCTAAACAGCTCTTACATTATGAGGACAGCTGGCTCTTCCCGAAACAAAACATGAATAAAGCCCATTCGTCCGAAAAAAGCATAACAGCGCTTGAGCTTTGCAGGGTTCCGTTAGACTATTTTAAAGTAAACTAAAAAAATGTTGATGTCTACTGACTGCCGCTTACAAAGCGGCAACAAAATGTCCTCTTTAATTTCGTTCGCACTCATATTTTACAAAGTGTACAAAAGCACGATTAGACATAAATTACCTATTATCGAAACATAATTCGACTACCTAATACCTACATAGGTAGGAACTCATGGTTAGTGATCGCAATATTCACGATCCACGTTATTGTTAGCAACAACAAATATCGCAAATTATATTTTCCTTATTTGTCGATAACTACACGCTCCACAAAACACGTCTCGTTTTAATAATCCATGTGACATGAGAACTTGCGTCATTCACTGTACTCCAGCACGTTCTGAACAAAGCTAGGAAAATAGCTACGGAACCCCTATATAGAAACAGACAAGGTTGCCGAGATAATTTTATAATGACTGGTGAGTGAGGAACTACGCGAGTGATTTAGCAGAAGCAATAAAGCAATGTTGGGATTTGGGTCGTTAAATGGATGGGACGAAGAAAGATATTTGGGGAAATTCCTATTGGGAATGATGCTATTGTTTTCGGCGGCGTATTTCGGGCGGTACAGAATTGTTCGTCCGGAATATGGGTACCTATAAGTATATTTTGTGACTTCTATAATGATGCTATTCATATCATCATTTCCCTGCCCATATCCCACTTTTATGTGGGGTCGGCACAACAGGTTTTCCTCTATAACTCCGATCTATCAGCCGTCATCTCGACACTCACTCCTTTCTTACCCATATGATCCTTCACACAGTCCATCCATCTTTTCTTTGGTCTGCCTCTTCCACATTCAAACCTAACATTCTTCTCGTTACATGACTTATTACCACGACAACCTATTACTCCTCAACTTATCCGTCACTGGCGCAACTTTCAAACTCTAATATACTAATTCCTGATTTTGTCCATTCTTGTAACTCCACACATCCATCTCAACATTCTATTCATAATAGATCTTAAATAAGAGAGATCATTTTCACACTCCGTCCGATCCGAATCCGATCCGAGCACGGACCGGGGTAGTCGTAGAACTATTTCTATCGTAGTTTACGCACTAGATCATCTGATATCTTCTTAGATCCGTTTTCACGGATACGGATTGGACTCGGATCGGACGTAGTGCGAAACCGCTCTAAGAACTATTTCTGACATACTTTAACGAATACCATTTAATTGTGAACTGAACATTGAGTAGGCATTTAGAAAAGCCCTTTCGCAGACGATTCAGAGATGAATATTCAGTGCTTGGTAGAAACTCAAAGATCACCAAGGTCACGGTGAACTTTCACCAGATAACCAACAATGGCTCTTCGGCATGAAAGTCAATAAAAAGTATTCGATCGATAATAAAATCAACTAAATATATTCCACTTTCTGTTATCGTTTCGCACGTACGTCTATGCACAAAATATTATAAAAAGTTGGACACGGCGACAATAATGGACTCATTGATTTGATTTTTGGACAAATTAAATGAATCATCATATTTTTTAGGATTTCTAAATTTTCTAATGTAATTTATGAGTATTTATGGCGTATTTATGGCGTATTTATGGATGTATTTATGGCGTATAATATTTTGTAAACAATGGAATCGAACATTATACCTAAACGCATCAGTTTCTATCCCACTCATATAATAATCCCACTTATAAAGTTAGTGATTTTGTTTAGATGTTTGTGTTTCAATCACGCCTAAACCAGTGAACCGATTTGGATGAAACTTGGAATAGCATATAGGCTTCATATCTTATTCACATATTCAAAATGTTGGTACCACGCGGGCAAAGCCGCACGCAGAAGTTAGTATTTCATAATTTCTAAAAACAAAGTAGGCACTTGTGATGCTAGGTATATAGCGAGAGTTTATATTCTAACCTATATTTGTAATTTTTTTTTGCACAAATTGATTTACGCAATAACTTAATATTCATGCAATAACTAACTGCAGAATTAATAAAGCACGCCAACCTTCCTTTGCCTCAATCATGCAAATAGATATTATGAAGGAAAGTAACATAACCAACAGGTACATTACATCACTCGATATAGAACGAAAGCCATCACCTTGCTTCTTGATATAGCCAGATAACAAAATTGCTATTCAAAGAGATAACAAACATAACAATGAGACGATCTGGCTGCATCCAAGCCAAGGTAAACCGTGGCCTAGGAGAGCAGGTTATGCCTTTATTGCCTAAAAGATATTATTATTATTTTAGCCTATATTGTCTCACTGCAGGGCAAACGCCTCCCTCCCTTTTTTCCCAGTTTTTTTCTATCCATGGCTGCAGTGGGCCAATCTGGACAATATCTAACTAGTCCCGCCATATCCGTGGTGGTCTTGCGTTGGGCACCCATTTGGTTGTGGTCTTTGCCCACAAGTCCGACATGCGACTGACATGGCCGACCCAATCCCACTTCAGCTGGGTGGCTTTTTTGCTGACGTCGTAAACTAAGCGTAAGCTCTGAGTTCCGTATTCGGCCAAGAGAAAATATAAAATACAAACATCATCATGACTGTATCCTCAAGGCGCGGTAGACAATCTCCCACATAAGTTCTAGATCCTTTGAAATGTCATAGGGGCAATTTAGAAAAAGCATGAAAAATTCCCTAAAAATTTCCAGATTCTGTAAAACATATAAACAATAAACAAATAACATAGTAGAGTTTCCTTCTCTTACATTATGTCTGTACTAATAAAATTGCAGTTTAAACTCATTTACATACCTCACAGCTTCCGGATATAAGTATAACTGTTTCGGAGAAGGGCCTGATAAAAGGTTTTATTGAGAACAATAAAAAAGAAAAGGTTACATTGTTAAATTAACCCAAAGGCTTGTTTGAACTGCTTTAGTATTTTGTCGAGTAGCGAGTAATTTAGCTGCTAGACGCCCCGCGATGCAAATGCGAACCACAAGTTTTTTTTTTTGGAAAGTGTTTGGACAAAGATTATTAATACAAAATTGACGTCAAAAAAGTAAATAAAAGAAGTATGTGGAGTAGATATCAAACAATATTTCTGAATCGTTTAAGACCCCTCGCAGACTACAGACTTTCTATCGGTCGATAGTTGAGACTACTTCGATTCGTAAAGAGTATGGAGAAGTATAGCCCGTCTCAACTATCGGCCGATAGAAAGTCTGTAGTCTGCGAGGGGTCTTAGTCTTCAAAACTCGAAGATTAGCGGACTTATCATCTACTAGAATCATAATCATCTTTCCAATACTTTAAAATCCTGCACGAACAGCTCGTGTGCAAAGAGCCTAAAGATATGGCTTATTGCTATTATGTAAAGTTCTGTAATCATGTGTGGTACTTCCTTAAAAGCCTATTTTTAGTGACGGGCCATAAACGCTTTTTATGCTCATTTTATTACTTTTAAATGCAGAATCAAATCGCAATCGCATTTCAATGTGATGTCAACAGGCGTGCTATAAAATTGTGTCTATTATGTCACAATATGTAGGTTGTATTTTGCCAGCCATGATAGCCTGAATATATGAAATAGAAACAACAGGATGCCGTCAATGCATTCCTTAGGCATAGGTAACTCGCAAATCTTTATGCAATCGAGATCCTTTTAAATGGACGTTCAGACACCCTTTGACTAAAAATAAATATTTAAGAGGGCTCCCATACAAGAAACGTGTTTCGTTTTTTTTGCCGTTTTTATAGATAATGTTACAGAACCCTTCGCGCGAGTCCGACTCGCCCTTGGCCGGTTTTTTAATATTATGCACTTATTTGACGCATTGCTTTTGCACGTCAGCCGCATGGCGGATGCGTTGTGGGCGAAAACCACCACAGAGTGGACGCCTCTGAACGGGAAACGACCTCGCGGCAGACCACGCCGTAGATGGAGGGACGAATTGGATGCCCACTTAAAGGAATGGTCCACGGTAGCCCAAAATAGAGATGACTGGAGAGAGGGAAGGGAGGCCTTTGCCCTGCAGTGGGACACTACAGGCTCTTAATAAATAATAAAATTGCTTTTGCAAAAGTTAGTCTTAGCATTCGTTTCTAACAATCGTTCTATACGTAACATAACAGACAACACTAAACAAAAAATCAAGTACTTGTCCTTTAAGTCTGTCATGAAAAAATACGCAGTGAATAAGGTACAGTTTTTAGTCTCGTATGCATTGATCATCATCATTTCCCTGCCCTTATCCCACTTTTATGTGGGGTCGGCACAACAATCTCGTATGCCTTGATAAAACTGTTAAATTAACAGTCGAACATTACCATAGTTTAGTAGTAAGTATACTCTGCTGGTATTTGACTTGTCAATAGAATTACTTACGCATGAATTAAGCTCATAGGTAACACATGTCAGGTGCCATGTTCACTAATTATTTCAAGATTGCAATAACTTAAGGTACAATCATCTATAGAAGCTGAAACGCATGAAAATAAAATAACAATAAAAATAAAATAACAAACAAAAAATCGGAAATAGTCACTTCTATGAAATACATACAGTGTTATTTGTAAAACACCGGTAACCTCTCAGGACTGTATTACTATCATCATAAACAACAACTTTTGTTCTATGACTTTTTTGTATATTATGAAGAAAATCCCTGAAATATCTTGAAATTCTTTTTGCTATGTAGCATTATGTAGCAAATTAGAAATAAAGCCAACTAAACCAACTAATATTTTAAAGTGAAAACTTCTTTAGGCGCGTTAGGCATTTTTGAGATGGTTGTTTTCTTTTTGCAAAAACCATCGAACTCGTTACCGACACCATCTGTGACAGTTCTCTTCGGTAAAGATCGACAAAATTGTTCTTAAATCTTAATTTCGTTATCAGAATGGATGGCGGTGAGTGTATAGAGCTCTACTTCTGAGTGAAACAACCGCGAGTTCAAGTCCCAGTAGGACAGTAACTTTTAGCACTGAATTTTTTTTTTTACTTTTTTTTTAGTTTAGAACCGTTACCGAAACCAAGTTTTCACTTCAGTCGGCACACCCGCAGGGCCACTGTTTTTTTTTAAATGTCTGCAAACCATATTACAGGTCACAAAATAAATAAGTACCTAGTCAACTATTAATGTGTTAAAGCTGAAACTTAGCACTTTTGCTATTGCTTGTACCTTGTTAGTTGGTATTTTGTGATTTAATAACGTCCTTGATGATCTTACGTATTTGATAATTGGCTTTTAAATAACATGATTAAAGGTACTTACCTACTTATTCTTATGTTTATTTTAAGTGTCAACTTATAAGTAGGTAGGTAATTAATGAGTTTAATATTACAACATGACAGCTTAATTATTTTTGTATATCTACCTTAGTAGGTATAGGTACTGTTTAATTTATGTTTATCAGTGAATGAATAGATAAATTGGTGCATTTACACTACACGATGCGATTTTTCGTACGATTTGCTAAGCCCCGCCCATTGAACGTGCCGACGAGGGTCGCCCTTACCTATAGCCGGGTACCCACCTAGCGCACAGGCTCGCGCGGCAGCCTCGCGAGCCAAATGCCTCGGCTGATGTGGACGTGTCTCGGGCGGAGCACAGCTCGGCCCTGAGCCATCTGTTGTCGGTAAACTTGACGCGCTCAAAGGCGCCTCAGTGAGCGCTGTGCGTTAGGTGGGAACGGTCACGGCCATTTCGAATACTCGCGGACTTATGATGGCTCAGCCTGCCTCGCGAGGCTTCCTCGTGTAAATTGAACAAAACTACTGAGGCTGCCTCGGGAGCCATCGCTCGCGATCTGGACACCGAGGCTGCCGCGCGAGGCTGTGCGCTAGGTGGGTACCCGGCTTATGACAAATCGCATACGATGAGCGTTTACAAAATTGCCGTGCGATACGATATCGTATGGGTTGAAATCGCATCGTGTACACACACACACACGATGAGAAGTAGGTTCATATATGAATCTACTTATAGTTAGTGATCCTTTCACCAGAACAAAGAAAAAACCAGTGACATAACAAACGATTAAGGCCGATGTAAAGAGTTCCTGTATCAACCTATTCCTATTATCGTCACTTTGCAATCGTAAGCATTTCCTAGTTTAGGTGACAACTTGATTATGACGTCATCGATGTAATGACAGTGATCGTGGTAAGTATATGTTTAACGTCTAGGAAATCAGAGCAAAGTATATCAAATACAGTCGTCTACAATAAGATGTAGCTCTACAAAAAATATAATAAGTACCTACAAAATGTAACAAAAAAAACGAAGTACTTATCGCTCCTCTTATAATTAACGCCTACCTATATTTAAGACATTGTAACTAACATGAAGCAATAAACAAATTGAATTGAATTGAATTGAATTAAGTCCTCTATAAAAACTCATTAATTAAGTATATCAATTCCTATAACTAACTTTAAAATGAGGAGGCCTTTTTCCCGACAGTGGGACAGTGCGGGCTAGAAACAACAACTTAACAAGCCCGTAGACCCTGCTACGAAAAAACCCCCGCCACTTCTAGAAAAATTAGACATAAGGAAGTTAGTCTGATCCCCTCATCAACTATTAAAGAGCTGATGATCTTCAAACGGCTGATCAGGTCATGGTTACCTTACCAAATACTTTCAATATCATTGAAGTAACACAGTACCAAATATCGAATCGATCGGACATAAGGAAGTTAGTCAGATCCCCTCATCAACTAGAAAAGAGCTGATGATCTTCAAACGGCTGAACAGATTGTCATGAAACATGGCTTAGAACACTCGGGATAAAATTATCTATGACACAAAAAAAAACTAAACGAAAATCCGTTCACACGTTAAACTTATAACACCTTTCTTTTTGCGTCGGAGGTTAAAAATGACACAAAAATAATAATAATAATAATAATAAATAATGCTGGACATTTCACACAGCATCATCTAGCCCCAAACTAAGCAAAGCTTGTACTATGGGAACCAGATAACTGATAAAGATAAAGATAAAGATAAAGATAATTTATTTGCTTAAAACATTGTGTTGGTTACATTTACATGCAAGATCAAAAGTTTTATAATTTGTCACAACATGCTTTACCGAAAATTATCGGTGTGCAAATTAATTTATTAATTTAACAGAGGCGCGTCAAAATTAAAATTAAAATTTGTCATCTAAAAATTCATTAATATCATAGTAACATTTGTTAATTAACATTTTCTTAAATCTAATTTTAAATAAACCAATATTCATGTCCTTGTAACATTTCGGTATCTTATTATATATAATCGGTGCCATACAATAAACACTTTTGCACAATAATGCTGTTTTCGATGAATGCAGTCTTAGTTTTGTGTTATCACGTCTGCTCCGATTTACAGTGTCAGACCAGCGTGGAAATAAATGCGGATTGTTTTTTACAAATAGTGCAACCTCCAGAATGTAAAGTGAGGGAAGCGTCAGAATTCTGTGTCTCGTGAATAGTGGTTTGCAACTATCAGTATTTTGTATTTTAAACATAGCTCGTAAACATCTTTTCTGTATTTTGAATATTCTAGTTTTATTTGTGGAATTACCCCAGAATATTATTCCATACCTCAGTAAAGATTCAATTAATCCATGATAAGCTATCAATAACGCATCCCTATTAACTATGGTAGATAGTTTGAATAAAGCATAGGTGGAACTGTTAATTCGTTTACTTAAATCTTCTATGTGTCCTTTCCAATTTAGCCCTTTATCTAAAACAAGACCCAAAAATTTTGCTGAATTTACTTTACATATTTTATTATTTTTATAAATTACATTCATGTCAGGTAGGTTTTGTGTTCTTTGGTAAAAATGCATTATAGTAGTTTTTTTAAGATTTATTTTTAAGTTATTATCGTCAAGCCATGAAATTATCGATTTTATTGTATTATTAATGTCTGATTCGTAAGTGTTCATGTCATTACAAGCTATTGTTACCGTGCTATCATCAGCGAACAAAGTCATAGGCCGTATTGATGCCTTTGGTAGGTCATTTATGTATAATATAAATAAAAGTGGACCTAACACACTTCCCTGTGGGACACCGAATTTTAATATTCGTGATATACTACTTACATACTTTTTGTTTGTAAATACATACATATTATACATAGAAATGTCTGTGTATAGATAAACAATCTCTACTAAGTAACTTCATATGTTACTGTGTGCCCCACGGATGAACTGTGGTGTGGTGTGCACACAGTGTCGAAATCAATAACTTTTTCTGTTTACATTTAATGAAAAAAATATTTAAGTAGGTATACATTTTTCTGCAGGTGTCTGTACCTACGCAACAAAATGGAAAGCCCTAATGGAGTTTTTCCTCTTAACAGCTAAACACCGGCCTCACCCATTTTGCTTGTTTAATTTAAGCTGAGGATTAGAATTACATCAAGTCAAGTTAATAAGGGGTTTCAACTAAAACACTATAGTGTGCCAGTTATAAAAAATATTTAACTGATTTTTACTTTTTGAATCGAAAACTCAATGTACACTACTTTTGGAGGCCATCGATGCTTCTCACTACAATGAAAGAACAAATCCATACTATCCATACTAATACAATACAATACAAACTTTATTTATTTTCTCTCACAAAGGTCAGCACTATGAATAACGGGCTATACTATTTGTACAATACTTCACAAAGATGTGCAAGAACCTGTTTTGTGAGAGACTGGTGCCTGTGATAGGTTTTACACCTGTGATACAGGTCACCAGTGCCCCACTCCACGGATATCTATAACATAAAGTGAATTAATGTTTATGCTTTTCAATACATTTGGCCATTTTAACTTCGAGCTGGTTCAAGAGAAATAAACATAAAAATAAGTAGGTTAAAGTTTGCCACGTAGAACAAGAGATGTGTGTGTGTGTGTGTGTGTTTAAGTGTATATGTGTGTGTGTGCGTATGTGTGTGTGTTTGTGTGTGTGCGCGTGTGGTGTGTGTGTGTGTGAGCATGTAAGTGTGTCTGTTTTAAATGTGAAGTGTTGGGTGCATGGGTGCTTGTGGAGTTTGCTTGAGTGAATTTACTTCGGAGGGGAGAGTAGGTCTTCAGTCTGATTATAATCCAGTGACCTGAGCCATTTGAACACAACTGTCTTGCACTTACTTTTGACAAGGGGATAAATATAATGGGAACTATTTACATTGTTGTACAAGTATGTGCCAAGGAAACCAAAGAATCTAAGGGACGCCTCAGTACGAAAAGTGCCTGAAAAGTGGGCTTTTCCTTTCCTACGTTTACTTTGGATGGATGCGCTGTCGTATCTAGTTTGAGAATGTTGTCTTAAGACTATTTGTAGAATGAAATATTGTCTAACCGAAAGTACATCCCAGAGATTGTAGAGTTCAGTTGTAGGAAAACGATAAGGTAGCCCAGCTCCCACTTTCAAAATGGCCCTTTGGGCCCTTTCTATATCAAGGAAATGTGACTTGGCTGCACCACCCCAAGAGGAGATACAGTACCCTAAGACTGGTTGGCAAAGAGCTTGATAGACCATTTTGATAGTATCACGGTCTGCTGAGTGTTTTAGAGCTTTAAAGATATATATCAGCTTACGGAGCCTGGATACAAGTGCATCGATATGTTGCTTAAACGTGAGGGTCTGGTCTATATAGACACCGAGATATTTAGCACTATCAGTTCGCTGGATATAAGGGCATGAACAAGTTAAATCTGCAGTTACGCAGCTATGAGCAAATATAGAGAGCGTATCAGGAGGAAGAAAATCAGAGCGCAATGCAAAGGCGACGTAATGTGTTTTATCCACATTAAGTGTCAGGATATTTGATTTTAGCCACGAGCACACCCTGGTAACACCGCTCTGTGCCAGAGCAAAGACGTTGTCCCAACTGTCCCCTCTGAAGACGAGCGCGGTATCGTCAGCAAATGTTATTACCCTTCCTTTCGCCATTTGTATGTTACAGAGGTCATTAATGTATATTAGAAAAAGGGTAGGACCCAGGATGCTACCCTGAGGTACGCCCCAGGAGACAGTTTGCTCGTCGCTAATAAATTGGTCTATCTTAACACGGTGCCTTCTGTTTGTAAGGTAATCTGAAAATAGTTTATGTGGCTGGCCTCTTACACCAATCGATTCTAGTTTTGATAGTAGGATAGGGATTGACACCGTGTCAAAGGCCTTGGCCAGGTCTAAGAAAACCGCCAAACACTTTTGTTTTGCATCCAGGTTAGTCACAATAAACTTGGTCAATTCATGCACAGCGTCATTAGTTGATCGCTCTCTACGGAAGCCATATTGTGAAGGCGACAGTAATTCGTTTGATTCCAGGAAATCAATCAGTCTCTTGTTCATTAGTTTTTCCAATACCTTCGAAAGTGACGGCAGGATCGAAATGGGTCTAAAATTGGTTACACGGTTCGTTTCACCGCCCTTGTGGATAGGCTTAATGATGGCTATTTTTAATGTATTTGGGAAGACACCGTTTGCAATGGCCAGGTTACAGATGTGGGCAATTGGTTCTGCAAGTAGATTCACATATCTCTTTAATATATTGTTGGGAATTTGGTCATCACCGGCTGCACAGTTATTTTTTAGACCCATAATTATGTGATGTATTTCTTTTACGTCGGTTGGAAGAAAAACTAGAGAGTTACAAGGCGAGGTAGAGCTTAGGAACTTTTTGTAGTTAGTAGCACTATCATTACTTTTATTGAGCGGCTCCGCAAGACTTTTCCCAACATTTGCGAAAAAAGAATTAACTTCGTTGATACTTTTGATTTTATCGTTTGTTAAGAGGCATGGAGAGCGATCAGTTGATCTTTTCTGACCACTTATATCCTTTATCACTTCCCAAAGTTTTTTCCTATTATCTCTTGCTTTAGCTATTTCTTGTTTTTCGTAATTCCTTTTGGTTTTTTTTATTAGTCCGTTACAGTAATTTCTATATCTCTTATACGTTAACTTAAGTATTTCGTTATCAGGATCCTTTTTTAACTTTTTATGAAGTTTATCCCTATTTCTCATGCAGCGAAGTAGTCCTCTTGTCATCCAAGGTTTTTTTATGTTTTGTCGGATAGGGATTCTACTAGGCTTTGAGTGAGCTTTGATAACAGTCATCAGTAAAGATATGAGCATGGTACAAGCTAAATTGGCATCGTTGCACAGAAGAATTTGACAAAAGTCAATATTGCATATATCTATGTCCAGGCTTTCATAATTAATACGGTGGGTAGGATTGTTCACATAATTAAGCTTATATTTCTGCTTGACACAAAGTGCCACACATTCGTGGTCAGTAATAGAGGAGTCAATGACAAAACATGTAGCCTCGGATTTTGTTTTCACCATTATGTGATCCAAGCAACTTAGTTTGCGCGTAGGTAGATTATGAGCCGGTAATAAACAATGGCTAGCCAAGATGTTGAGGTATTCAGTTGATCGACTGTCACTCTTATTAGATGCGATATCGATATTTATATCGCCGCAGAGAATTATGTTCTTACAGCTATCCAATGAGGATAGCAGTGTATCGATGTCATTTACAAAGTTGTAAGAGCTAGGTTGGCTTGGAGGTCTATATAATCCTAAAATACAGTTTTCAGTGCCTAGTTTTAACAAAAGACAATTTGCATCACTGACTTGAGGCTCTTCGTGAGTAATTGAAAGTTTTTTGTTATAGTAGATGACTACACCTTCATTTTGCGTTTTATTAATGGTAGTAGCTATATAGTTGTAACCGTCAATGTGAGGAATAAATTTGGCCGACTGTAGCCAGCACTCAGTTAGGACCATAATGTCCCAAAAGATTTTGGATCGTATTACAAGAGATATGAAGCTGTCAATGTTGCAGTTAATGCTTCTAATGTTTTGCATAATGAGTTTGAGGCTATTTAAAGTAGAATCAAAAGGAATGTTTTCTATGTCACATCTTATGCTGTCCGCCACCGATATGGAGTCCAAGCCCTGGTTAATACAATTTAAATCATTGAGATCTAACATTTAAAATTTAAACATTTAAACTTTGTATCCCTATTAAAAAGGGATGGGGGAATTTTAATTTTATGTTTGTTGTACTGGCCTGGGCTTGACGATCGGCAAGTAATCTGCTGGACGATGTAGCATAAAGGTTTGTTTGGACAATAGAAAGGAGTGTATTTAGGTGATTTTAAGTGTAGTTTAATGTGTATCAAGTTAAGTGTAAGTTGCAGAGTGTAGATGATTTGTGTGTGTGTGTACATTTGTCTTTGTTCATGGTGGCATAATGCGAAGTTTATAAAAATATAATATTCTTGACAAAATATTTGTAAAATGAAATAGTGGTAAATTACAAAACTAACACAGTAAAAAAGACATCGATTATGGATCATTAAACTAGTAGCAAAAACAATGACAACTAAGTAATGTACTAATCATTGCGCTAATATTTCGTTCAATTCTTCTTCCGAATTTACGCACTTTGGTTCCGAGGCTTCATTCTTCCTGATATAAATCCTCCCAAAAGCTGCCCATGTTGCAAAAATTTTTTTGCCTTTGACACCTTCACGGGCCAAGAAGTAGAGGTGGCTTGCTTTGCGAGTTAGGAACTCAGATATGTAGATGTTTGAAGAAGTTCCAGGTATGCCAATCTGATTCGTATTCAGGGACGGTTCGCTGCTAAGCCGTCTTGATTTCTGGAACTTTTTATACCCTGATAGCAGAGCTTCCTTTCTGACTGCCGTTGTGAAGTCGACCACGATGGAACCCTTCTTGGTACGGTGTATGTCACGGAGCTCACTTTTTAGGATAGGGGTATCCAGACTTAAGGTTTGCCCGATGTCCTGTACAACTTTTATTATTTTATCCTTATTTTCCTGTTCCTGTTTAGGTATATTTCTAATTTCTATCGAAGAGCCAAGGACCTTTCTTTCAAGTAGTTCTACAGTGGTTTCTAGGGTAGATATTTTATTTTTGTACTCTTTGTTTTCGCTCTCTAGGGTTCTGGTTCTAGCCAGTAGCTCTTCATACTGAGAATTTATTTTGTCTACCGTTGCCTGAATTCCTTGATTCTGAGCGATAATTAAACCCATTGCGTTGCTAATGGATTCAAACTTAAGATCCTGCTGTGCCTTAATATCCGCAAACATGGCCTTAATTTCACCGATTTCTGATAGTGAATGTCCTGGGTATCCATCCAAGGTTCGCTTTTGGCGTTTAGTTATAATTGGAAAAGAACCAGAATCCTCATTTGTAGATGTATTTATCGCAGGATCCGATCCGTAGTGATTGATCGGAGGGGTTTTGAGAAGGTTGTTTTGTTCAGGTGGAGTACGTTTGACCGACATCTTGTGTAATTAGAAGAGCTACAATATTAGATTATTCAATCTCTGTTTGGTTGTAAAAAGAAAATAAGAGCGGTACGTATGCGTAGCGTAGCTATGGTTAGCAAAGCAATATTATAAGCGACCGTAGCCTCTTCGTAGCACAGCTCCAATGTTCGTAGAGGGCTCGTAGACTCGCGTAGCACACAGCTTGCTTAGAGTTTGTTAAATTCGACGCTGCCGCTAACTTACTTCTGGCTCAGTGGAATCACACACCGACCGAGACACCGCCGTCCCCCGGTTCAAAACCACAAGTAGTAAACTCGCAAACACAAGTCTGACTCACGCGAAGTGAAGGGGCTCCTCCGGACACACAGGGGCGCAGCTCCAACAGGCAAAAGACAGCAACGAAGGCCCGGGGCGCAGTCCGAAGCAATTTAAAATTGAGAAATTAAAATGCAAAACACGTCCGCTCGGTTCAAATGTCGAGGAGGAAGGAATATTATTATTACTAATAATATTATTAAGTGAAAGTAACTGTGTATGTCTGTCTGTTTGTTACCTTATCACGCTCAAACCGATGAACAGATTAGGCTGAAAATTGGCATCGATAAATGTTATATCCCAGGGAAGAACATATCATACAACATACCTTTTATCCCAAAAATCCCGAGGGACCGCGGGTCACAGCGGGAGCGCAGCTAGTACGATTATAAAACAACTTTGCTGATGACAATAGAAATCATTTGCTGCTTGTTGACAGTGATAGATTTCCGCATTGTCTTTATCTGATACACCTACTGCTTGTCAAACATGTGGTCCTTCGAGCCGGATACAATAACATGCTATAGCAGATTCATTATCCGAAACGTACATTCACTATTAGATATACAATGGAACTAATCTTTTACATATAGATTACACAACATTCAGATGTGCTATCTAAAGTTCGTAGCAAGCGATCTATAGATAGGTAGGTAGTCGTAGGTATCTAAACTAAGCTAATCGTTCTACTGCCATTCGGAAGCGCTCTCAAGTCTGTAGCATTAGAACGCTAAATGGGAATGCTGATCCGTTGAGTTGAATAATCGACACTGATTTTCATCGATCACACTCAAGCAACGATAGGCCCCGGTGCTCTGATCTAAGGTCCTAAATGGTTCAAATACACCTCGAGATTCGCATATTTCCAACTTATAATAATAGAATTGAACACACAATTACTAATCTTCATAACTACCACTTACTCGTCAACCAGCCTCGTGTGACAAGATCAAGCTACTAAATAAAGTCGTGTCAAGATTTACTTTCGTTTGATTGCTGGGTACAAATTGCTTTTATTTAATCGACACACGTTTAAGTATCAATAAAGTTTTTGTGAAAGGATAATTATTAAGTGTTACGCAAAGACCGTACTAGATAATTCTTCTGAAGTGGGTCCATTAATTATTTTTTCAAAAACAAAATTGTATACCTACCCTACTGTTACTAATGAAAATATTTAAGGAAATATTATTCATGGACAATTTGCGGACCCGGTAGATGTTATCCTGCTTAGTCGATAACTAAATCAATCGTTTGACAATAGAGTATTCAAAGATATAATAATTGCTTAGTAATTAATAGCTTGCAGTATACTTATACATTTTTAAAAGCATATTAATAATCAAGCCATCAAGTTTTCTTTTTAATAATTAGAAGCAATAAATAACAAACATGCTCTTATAAATTAGCGACTGATTTGAACAGCAATCACAAATTAACTTTCCAAAGTAGGTTCAATAAAATCGCAATAAAACCACCGCATTTAAAATTACAACTATTATAAAACAGTTCACCAGCTTGCTGTCAAAACATAGAAATCGTAAAACTACTGTGGACACAGATGTAATAACTATAGAACGTAAAGCTAATTAATTATGTAAGAAGCTTTAAAAGTTGCGTGCGAAGGCGCCAAAACTTTCACATAAGGGTATGGCATCTGGTTAATGAGGTGATTAGTTGAATTGAGTACCACGAAATATGATTCTTCTCATTCTTTGGAATTGATCAAAAAATAAATGAAGTGACCTTTGACCAATGGCAAATATACATTATTTTACTGGCTTAATATGACAGAAATATATTTTTTACATATCATTTGCAAAGGCAATACAAGTTTTATTGCTTTAAGGCTTAAGCACCATTATGGACATAACATTAGTAATGAACTTTCTGTCTCACAGATCCGAGGTAGAAATCGTTTCAAAAATAAGCAGTGCGTTAGATAAGAATTGTCTAGTCGCAAATAGTCGTAATT
Source organism: Epirrhoe alternata (assembly GCA_963565295.1). Taxonomy (NCBI): domain Eukaryota; kingdom Metazoa; phylum Arthropoda; class Insecta; order Lepidoptera; family Geometridae; genus Epirrhoe; species Epirrhoe alternata. The sequence continues at coordinate 2,506,809 of OY751385.1, read as the reverse complement.
TGCATTTGGAATGCAGGCCTAAATTATTGCAAAATTGCACGTTATACCAATATAAAATATGGCTGATAAAGGGCACGATAACCATGTACAAATTGGCTAGTTTGGAAAATTTCAATGTTTTATTGCACATAATTGACACTCGAGACTCAAAACAAGATATACATTAGCTAAAGCCTGGAAATAATTCGCAGGTTTAGATGTCGAAGGTCGTGGAATTCAGAAAGATATTTATGTCCAAGCACCAATGCATAATCGTAATAAAATAAATTTTCAGAAACATCTATGGGCGTCGTACTACGCGTCGTTGGAGATACCATTGAAGTACCTAGAAAACTAAACGGATATTGCAAAACAATTTACCAAAACAAAATATTAGGCACAGTCGAGTGGGAGTGCTATCAGGATTCCTGCAACACCACAGATAAATCCATACTGTGCAAGGTGATCTAGTCCACAACGAGCAAAAAACTACGAATGCTTATGATAATTATCTCCTATCTTTGCATCCAATCTTTGGACAGTCTATGCATGGGTGACTACTGATCACATGTTTTATGTTTATAAGGAAGCATTCGATTTACAAAAAGTGGAATAGTTGTAGTACTACTTGCTACTTTTTATTATAATAAGATTTTGAAGTAGTTCGGTTTTTGCATATGTATTAATATAATTAAATTGGCAATTTCGTCATGTGCCAAATCTACTAAATTAAAATAATACAAAAGTTACTGTTTTAAGTAGTTTAGAGCGAAAAATATAATTGTATTTTGGTCCTTCGAACCGTAACCGCTATTTTTATTTGAATGAAACCCCAAAATTTGTCGTCAAGTCACAACCGATGCCATTTGTCAATAAACCTAGGCACTCTAGACAGCCTAAGTATTTGTTTACGAAATCGTGATCGGAACCCACATTCGGCTTCAATAATGCATTACGGGGCGTTGCATATTCAAGAAATTATTAGTCCACACCTAGTGTGATCGATTTGCAGACATTGAGCAATATACATAAGATTTATGCTCTGTAAAGAAAGAAAGAAAGAAAGAAAAACATTTATTTGGAAACACACACTAAATACGGAAAACACAAGAACAAGCACGAAGAAAAGGCTAAACAGAAGTGGCAAAAGTAGATAGGTAGGTACTTACTTACATACAACAAATATGGAACAAGCACAGTCAATCATTTACCTATCACTACACAGTTACACACATTATATAAAATTAGTTAGGTAGGTACCTAATAAAAACGAAAGGTAGGTAGGTACCTATGTTCCTACTACAATATCGTGGTAATGGCTCAGACAACTAATATATGACATGAAAATGCTTGAAAATGTAATAAGTTCTTTTTCATTTCAAAGAGCAAGTTGAAATGTCTACAGTTCATAAGGTTATACTCCTGAGCCTCACAACAGATAGGTAGGACTTTCGTTGAAAAGTGGAACTGGAACAACATGGAATTCAGATTGCAAAAAGCCGCAAATGTGTAAATACATTGAGCGGATGATCTCAAAAAGATCCAACGGCAAACATGACAAAGATATCAGATCCACTGGAATGAGAGAAAGTGATGGGAGATTAACCAGTTCCTTTAGTTGGCATTTTTACGAGGAAGAAAATAAAGCAAATCTCTACGTTTCTTGGAATATCTCGGTAGGCAATTACCGGAGTGAGTGAACCAACCCCACTCAACATCATCTAGAAGGGGTCTGATAATTGAAAAGGGACTCATTCAATAGCTAATTCAAATTGAAAGCCAAGTCGAGAAGATCCTAAATTCGACTTGTAAAAGATCGTAGAATATCTGCAGAAAATTTACAAATCAACTTGCTTCGATCAAAAACTTATTGACTGTTATCATCGAGCTCAACCCAACTAAGCTGTTTAATCTGTTTTCGCTTCGAAATAGTTGGAATATAATAGTTATTTACCAAGTAGGAACCGTAATGCGTACCCGTATAGTAAATAAAGCCTGATATCAGCATAACAAATAGCATCATGTTTAAATACACATAATTAGCACACAGGTAAATCCTAATGATAATGGCGTAGACGGAAATGGGATTTAACTGATTGAATAGTATACGAGAGCGACATAGCAAAGTAATCCTACACAATAAAAGATTACAAGAAATTTTGTCTAAAAAATAAGGAACACTACGTAAACATCAAAACATCAAAGATCAACGCGATCACACACAAACTCGAAAAATGGCGTAGGTATACGTAACAGAGGTTAAGTAAAGGGCAAGGCAGGTATGTCAGAAACATAGTAGGGAAAGTTTTTGTTCCAGACAGTCATTAATCTGCAATGTCCCCTCGTATGTCACAGAATAAACAACAGTGGAGACATACTTCGTGTCTAAAGTTTCCCCTCACCCTCAGACAAGCCTTAGACATGACAGCCCCACCTTTAGAGGGTGTGAGTCGATACTCAGCTGAAAAAACGCAGTAGTTTCAATAATGGAAAACAAGAATTTTATGACCACGGGTTGTGGCAGTAAAAATGAAATGTTTTTCCTATGTGTAATAGAGCTAACAATGCAATTGAAGGTTATGATGTTATAAGATCGTATTTGCCAATAATATAGGAGAATTCTGTTATTAATCTGTTATGAAACTTTTTTTGAAGCAAAAATTTTATTATAGAAGTTCAGCCTTTATCACCAATGAAAGCTAAGCCACGATGACTGTCACGACTTTCGTTTTTTTCTTTCAAACTAATACTTATTATCGAAACTTACATACCCAACCCCAATAACGATGCTATTATTCTATCTGGTAGCTAAGTTTCCGTGTGACTTATCAGTTATATTATATTCCACGACCAACCCCGATCACCTAGCCAATCGTAGTTTACGTCGCAATGTCACAAGTGATGTCATAAAACAACGACGCACGCCTTTGATGCTGTCGGATATGGACCCAATGTTCGGCTACATCAAAGGCCAACCGCCACTAACAACAAACTCAACACTCATAAAATCTGGGTGCAACTTACCGACTCGTAAGTATAAAGCCCATATAAGGCATAACAGCATTAAGAGGCTATAATCCTAAACCCTGTAACATTATACAGTGACACTAGGCCATAAGACGAGGTCCGACAACTTTCTTGCTCCCCAAACCGGAACACAGCCATAAAACAATTAGGTACTTTCTGTAAGAATAAACATAACCATTAGGATAATTTTACATATTATTGAAAGCTGCACTATTAGAACTCAGACTGTGCACAAACACAAATTGAAACCGTCGATTAAAGACAGTTGGTAGGTATAATGTTTTCTGTCAAAGTGAATCGGTTATGAAAAATGTAATTAGAGTGAATAAGGGAGAAAATGTATGACAGGTTCGTAGGAAGTAGAAATCCGTGTTATTTGCCTATCCTCACGGGAAAGAGGCGTAATTTTATGAATGTATGTATGAATCGGCTATGCAAAATAGCAGTAAATAGCTTAGAGGAGGATGTCGCAAGTTTCACACCTGTCAACTTCAATGGGAGGCGGAACCCATCGAGAAATGATATGAAATGGAGACATTTTGTCTACTGGCCTAAGTTAGGATCGACTAGCGGATAGACGAGTTGAAGATGATATACATAATTATGGGTTTTCTGTAATACAAATAAAATGCTAACATACGTATCCTTTAAAACGACAGGTTCAGAAAACTTCAAAACTGCCACGAATGCTATGGCAAATTTCAACATACCTACAAGTAACTGTCATAATTCTAGCTTCCCTTAGTTAGAAGTATAACTAAGTGGGGTAAACTACATGCGAGGGAGCTAGGATATCTAACCCTTTTAACCCTAGTTCACTGTCACACTTAACCATTTCCGATTCAATAAACTGCACGGAATGACGTTAGTAACAAAAGGGTGTTCCTAGGGGTGCATGAGGAACTAGACAATCAAATAAAGAGTACCACCAGAGCTTACTAGCTCTAGTGGAAGTCCTACTGGACTTGAACGAATTATTGAACACAAGCACTAGACACATTTTAATCAAATTAGATCGTGCTTTGTGTTTTGCGCTTTATTTATACCTAAGTATCTGACATTATTTTCTACAACTTCTAATTGATAATATTAGTAGGATCGTCTTGACGAGGCAAAGGTTTTGATTTAGAGAACCACTTAAGATACGCTCGTCTAAGTCTTTGGCTCTGTTGTAGACTAAAAGCCCTAGCAAAAGCTCGTTAAAATGTACCTATTGTGTAAATAATGTTATTAAAAACTTGATCAAACCCGCTAATGTTCCTATCTCAAAAATCTAAGCCCATGTAGGTGTCGCAATGACCTTGATCACCGATATACTGAACAATGACATTGTTTCAATGCAGACAAACAATTTGGCATTGCCGCAGCGTAGTGACGAAAACAAGCAATTTTGCGTTATTGTGCAAAGTTTTATTGGCTAGAAATATTGCACCTTTGGTAAAATTGTTTGGCTATCGGATTCGGCATGGTCATAGTTCAATGCCGTCGATAGAAGTTTTCACGAATTTCCAACAAAAATAAAATATCCGGTTCGAAGGACCAAATAATGGCTCTAAGCAAATTGCAAGTATATGACAGTTTTATAGACAGTAGTTTTTGTAAATATTTCGAAAGTGGCTTTCTTATAAATATAAGTAGTAACATAAAGTTTGAAAAGGAAAACAGCCCTGCATTTCCTGGCCGTTACGCCAGTTATATGGAGGCTAACTTTCTATTATTTTCCTGGCTTCCTTGCCCGAAGCAGTCACGTGTTGATAATTTCACTGCATTGTATTAGTTCCACATAAACAATTTGTTTAACCATATACATCGACATATCGTGTTGAAACTGACTGGTTCAAATTAAATGAATTTTTAAACACCACACACATTTCACTTAGGTTCATTGAAATCTAATGGTAGATCAGTGTCTGTAAATTTTGTTTGACATTAACGTAAATTCATGCCAATATTAATGAATTAATGTTCAAGGAAATCGGCTTTTGAAATGCTGCTTGTTCCAAAATACAAATGACCTCATTGGAAACTACTATTCAGAAGGGTTATTTTTGTAAAGTACCTTTACCTACAAAAAAATAATAATTGAAAAAAAATACATTTATACCTACCCACATAAACGGATACACAGATGTGTTTTCTAAAAGCTTGCTTTCTCCATTTTTTCTGAAACATATGAATCTTCGTATCTTAGGAGAAAGGAGACCACCAAACATGCCTATAGAATAACAATTAAATTTATATCCTCGTACGATAGAGCAAACAATAACAAGAGATGTAATAAGTCGATAACATGTTATCGATATGTAAACAATAAATGTTATCGATGGTATCAGGTGAACACTATTATCGATTGCGCAATCAGTCAAAAGCACAAGGTAAATATTAATATTGCTTCATGGAATTTCATTGTTGGCCTTGTTGTAGGTTAGGTACTCATGTAAGTTATTTCGACAGGTGGCTAATACATTACCTACATTCAGGGATATACAGGGCTGAACTAAAATGGCGCAGATTATTAATTGCTTTATATTTCTGTGCTACAAATAAAACTACATTAATATTTGAACAAGTAGGTACATCATGGATATTGGGACATAACATACCTCAATCTCATCCATACAATCAGATAGTCGTGAGCCTGTTTACATTAACATATAGGTAAGTTGTTTTATAAAATATTTTTTATCGACATCGATAACCTCTCATCACTAGAATATCGACGAGCGTTGACTGCACAAATGCAGGCGCGAAGGCCGCGGGCGCGCGTGCTTACTAAATAGGGGTCACAGCCGACGCGGATATGCGACGACTCGTCTACTCGTCATTAGTCGATAATTCTATCGATATGCTAATGTCACCACTCTTTCACGCACTGCATTATCATAATTGGATTAAAAAGCTATGGAAAATCGATTATATGGAAAAATCTCATGCATAGAAAAACAGCTTATTAATCATTAAACTCAGTCAAGTTCACAAGTTATTAATAAACATAATACCGGTATCACAAGTTAAACTATGTTATTGCCAAAGTATTTGTGTTTGGCTCCAAAAACTTTAGAGTATTGAAAAAATCCTAACAAATCTTTGCATTTATTAAATAGGACTCCTTGGCAAGAGCAAGGCGAGCTACTTATTGTTGGCTGGCTGCCAGCTGACCTTTGACCGAATGAAAGGTTGCAGAGCCTACAGCTTAGGGTTGGCGGCAATACCCGGTTGTGCCAAGTGCCAAGTTCAAACAAGTTTTCAGCTTAGTTTATGTGAGGCCAACCCTACCACAAGCAACCCCTGGCTAGCCCGTCTTTTAAAGAACTTGTAAGATTACGGCTAAGGACTTGCAAATTGCGTAGGTACTGAATTCTTCCTCCTGCGAAACAAGGGCATATGTCAAATGTATTAGACGTTCTTATGAATATCTCTTCCTCAAATGATGTTGAGAGATAGACTACCGTTCCTTAGGGATACAGTCGAGCGTATTTCTATTTAATTTTTTAGGTAAGTTCTGCTGTCTCCTTGCCTCTCTTTTCAATAACCTGAGTGACATCCCTGCAGTCGTAAACCCTTCTACGCGTAAACAAAGCCTGAGGCTGTATTCCCGTTCTTTTTTTCGTTCGTTTGATGAATATTCGGATGATTTTACTACGATTAAAAAAATGCTGGACTTTTTCGCACAGCATCATCTAGCCCCAAAGTAAGCAGAGCTTCTGTTATGGGTACTACTGTGACTGATATACTACTTTTATACTTTTTGTTTTTGATTTCCTACCTCAAGGGCCAATTTTTCTGGATATAACCTCCACTCTACCTTTCGTTTTACGTTTACGGATGTATGACAAATAACGGCCAAACGAATATAGGAGCCCTTGAAGCCTAAGAAAAGCCTAGCCTTTAAAAAACCCAGTCCTTTGTCAAGCTATTTGTTGCATTACTGATTGTAAATCGTTTTTGTAACTTCGATCATCCCGTCAAGAAATTACATTTTGCATTCCAAAGGTCTCTACCGACTTAGGATTGTCGGTGAAATTAAAATGCCTCAAGTGACGGATGGAAATTGAAGTCTAATCCAATAAAGCCTTACTGGGATTGACAACTTAACTTGGGAGCTTGTTTAACTTGGCCAGTCGGCAAAACGCTTGTCCAACGACATAAGTAGCTTTGGAGCTAAATTTTGCTGACTAAATGTATGTCCATGTCGCAGGCAACTGGTTTAATCAGCCATTTGATGAAACGCCAAGCCATTTCATGGCACGGCGCCGTTCCACTAACGGCCTGAATGATATTCAGCCGTCTGATTAGATACAAACATTTAATGAAGTGGCTGGCTGGATGCTCAGGCTATTCATTTAATAGTACGTTTGAAATAGTTTTAATAGATCCACATTGGTTTGAAAGAACTAGTATCACGTCAAAGTCAAAAAGTAGGACCGCTATTAAGTAGGACCGCTGGGATCGCTTGGAATAGTCTTAGAACTAATTACTCTTGTTCTTTCGCGACCAATACCGTGAAGAATCAGGGCAAAAAATACGGTTTGGGGACTAGCATTCTTTTAGGTGATCCATCTTAAAACTAAAAGTCAAGCTCCAGTGGGGAGCCAGTCAAAGACCACGATAAGAAAGAGTTTCCTAACGATCATAAAAGTACCAAAACCAAAACAGATCGAAAGTACTCACAACAATAGCAAGTAACGAACTGTCAGTTTGTAATTAATAGATTATGTGTAATTAAGTGCACTTGTTCCATTGCACAATCTTTATGTAATAAGATTAAGTTACATCCTGTTAGTATGAGTTATGAGTGCTTGCGGCTATATGATATAAGGAAATATATTATTTAAATAGTATTTGAGTTGAGGTCTATGTCTTAAATAAAATAAATCAATAAATAATGCTGGACATTTTCACACAGCATCATCTAGCCCCAAACTAAGCAAAGCTTGTACTATGGGAACCAGATAACTGATATACTCGTACTACTTAATACTTTTTGTTTGTAAATACATACATATATTATACATAGAAACACCCAGACCCTAGATAAATATTTGCAGATCATACAAACATTTATCCCATTTATTAAAATTTATCTTAGGATAATAAATTAAATAAAATCGTAAAAAAACGTAAACAGGGTCACGACTGTATCCCCAAGGCGCTGTAGACATTCTCTCAGATCTTTTACGTATTCCAGATCCTTTGAAGATGTCTAAGGTGGTAGTCAGAGGCAAGTCCAAATACATAAGAATAAGAATACTTTCAGTGCTTATTTGTATATAGGTACTTAAACTTTTTAAACTTTCGTGATTTGGTGACGTGATTTGGCGTCCGAAACGTCGGAAAAAAGAAATAATAACAATAGGTACGTGCGTGATAAATACCCGGTTTAAAAATAATAATTATATAGGTACTATCTAAACTTATAAACCTACTTAAGAAGCTAAAAAACATTGTTACCATTTAAGACCTTTTTTTTAAATAAATATTTTCGTTTTCAATTTATTAAACATTAAAATTATGTTCGATCCTGTATGTTTATTTTCCCGGTTAAAGTTCAATGATAAGTGCTCGATAAATGTATTAAGAATCATTAGAAAGGTACTGATGATGTCAGATTATTGATATCATAAAACGTCAGGTCTAAGGTTGCCAATAATCATACCTTCTCTGACCTTCGAGATCGCATCGTGATCTAATCAGATGAAAGCAGATAACATAGCAAGATATTTAAGTAGAAAGTGACGCGAACTATCGCGGTTTTACATACGGAAGGGGATTTTTATACCTACCTAAGCCAAACCATGTCCTAGGCTACAGCGTCTCATGACCCCTACCTCAAAATTGCTCGAGGATCAAAAGTAGGTGATCCGGATATATAAAAGTGCAGGCATAGGTTGCCTCCCCTGATGCTGTATAAATCATTATACACCGCTATTTTATGACTACCAAAAAAAATTTAAGGACAGTTGCAGCAGATGCAGAAAATGATAATGGCATGGTCAGAACTTTTTTTTATTTAACTATCACAAAGTTATCGAGGATTGTAGTCAACCAAAACCAAACAAAATTTTATGAAAACTGTACAAATAAGTACTACTATGTTCTCGTATCATCTCCAGTCAGTAAAACCGCAGTAGCTATCATAAATCCGTGTCTGACTCGTTACTCCGTGTCCGTGTCTACTCCTTTTGAGGTTATAATTTTTTTTTCTCTTTTTTGAGTTTTAACTACAGAAATGTGATCAGTAACAGACACCGAGACCATGTTTAAAATTTTTTTGGTAATTAAAATAGGGGTGTATAGTTTTTATTAAACGAGAAGAAAATAACTGGATATATAAAGCGAGCATAAATGAAAAATGTAATAAGAGTGAATGAGGCGAAAGTTGTGTGTCACAGGATCGTAACAAGTGGAGATCCGTGGTCTCTACCCCTTTGGAAAAGAGGCGTGTTGTGTTGTGTGTGTAGTAGGTATGTATAATAAAAAAATTTGAAAAAAAAATTGAACCGACTTCACATAACACAAATAGACACTAAGAACCTTCTATGTACCTACACTAAAAAGAGAAAAATAAGAATATACACATGCAATTATTACTTACAGTATTCAAATAATAAATTATTATGTTATATTATATTTTGAAGTCGGTGCCAACTACCTATGCATTTACATCTAAGAAGAAATTACGAGTACCTACAATAGAACTTGGGTGCAAAATTGTATCGAGTAGTTAGAGTAGAATAGTTGGCACCGACTTCAAATATAATATAACATAATAATTTATTATTTGAATACTGTAAGTAATAATTGCATGTGTATATTCTTATTTTTCTCTTTTTAGTGTAGGTACATAGAAGGTTCTTAGTGTCTATTTGTGTTATGTGAAGTCGTTTCAATTTTTTTTTCAAAAATTTTGATTTTTCAATTTTTAGTGTAAATAATATAGTAGGTTAGGTTAGATATTGGAATAGTCAAGATCAAAGAAGTTAGAGTGAGAATCCCTCAGGAATAAAATTATATGGGATCACCTCGAGCGTATTTAAACATGTCAAACTATTCAATGTTTGACTCAGATTTTGTAGTGAGAATAAGGTTTTTTGAGATTTACAGGAAAACTATCAATCCCTCAGGAAAAAAAAGTATGAGGACCACCTAGATATGTATACCCTTTCAAGCAAAAAAAAAAATTTTGCAAATCAGTCCACATTTTTCGAAAAGATCGGTGATTTTTTGAGTATTACGGGAAAACTATCAATCCCTCAGGAGTAAAATTTTTATGGGACCACTATGGTAGCATACCCTTTCAAACAAAAAAAAAATTTTGGAAATCGGTTTACAACTGACGGAGATATCGATGAACATACATCAAAAAAAAAAAAAAAAAAAAAAAAAAAAACATACATACACCCGAACATAGAACCTCCTCCTTTTTTTTAAGTCGGTTAAAAAACAGAGCCGTTGCCCGTGTGTAGTGACTTAACATTTTGAAGGTCGTAGTGTCCCGATTGTGCACACAGTATAAGTTTCGTTGAATTGTAATTATTTAATAGGCCATAACAGCGATATAAAAAGCCAGTTAAACTTTACAACGATTCAAGCTAAAGCTTTAACTATTTATTTTTTGTTTCGTCTTCGTGTGGGTTTTCAAAAGATTACAGTTCATCTTCAACGCTCCAGGGGGCTACCATTAAATGTTAATTTTAATTTATTTTTATTTCAAGATGGGCTAAGGCCTCCTACGCATAAACGAGCGTCATAAGCATCGTAAGTAAATATCCAGCTTAGATAAGTTGAATTATTTCGAGTAGAAATCAGAACATTTTACCTTTCGGACAAACGAGAATGGACGAGTTATTGACAGAATTCCTCTTTAAAAAAATTTTTTTCCTGGTTTTTGCCCGCAAAAAGTGTGCCCCGGGACGAGGTAGCACACGAACCCATTTTACACACACTTATGCATAAAAAATGACAATACACCCTCATTTTTACGCACACTCTTGCATTTTGGCAGAGGGGAAATTAAAAGGTAATTAAGGTGCATCCCGTTTTTATGATCTAAGTTTTACCTACTCCAACAGACCTGTCAAAAATAAATCCTTAACACACCTCCGAGTTAAGTCAAGCAAGCGTCTTTGAGCGCACTAAAAATCCTTCCACCACGCTGGTTCCGAAGAACTAGTGATAGGGCAAGGAGAAGAAGTCAAACAAGCAGTGAAATCTATTGTACAAAGTTGGAACTAAACAGAAAAAACAGAGACAAAGATAGTTTTAATAATTATTGCCATAGATCACGCGAGAATTTGCGATGAGCAAATAAATAATAATAGAGTGAGAGTTACTCGGACGTCCGACTGTTCCGCGCTTCCTGCCAGCACAAAAACAGTTTGCGATTACGAACCGGTACATGAGTCATGCGCGCGCGCCGGTCCTACTACCAAAGTGCGTAGATTTGGCATCGCACAGAAATATTCATGACTATCATAAACAACCATTAGTTAAACAAAAGACCTTGAAAGAGTTCACTGGATCTTGAAATGTATGAAAAGCAGATCAGATTTGTATAAAAAAAGCACAAAATGCCATCGACATCGGGTATAAAGTTTGGATTGCCATGGAACAGATTTATTTTATCTAACGAATACCGAATACTTACCAAATGAATCTTCCATCCAAGTCCTAACAAAAAACAGCAGCGGGCTTTCATTTTCCTTAAACACGTTCAAATAAAATCTCAATACCTAATCATAATTTACTTTCTTTCATCTCGCTCATGTCACCCACCGCAAAGATTTTAAAGTAATTCATAGAAATCTGTTAGTAAGTAATTGACTAAATAATGGTAATTACTAATAAACTTGTCATGTCAAATTTTTTAGTAGGGTCCAAAGATTATAAATTATTCAGCTTCGGATAACCGTAGACTAACGGTTACTAATGGTTTATTAACAAAAAATTGTGCGTATTTGGACTAATAGGAAAGTTACTTGTAAATTGAGAACTAACGACATTTGCCGAAAACAGAAACCGGAAAAAAAGTAGTGATTAATAAACAATCTTTATTATTCCATTCTCTTCCGCAATCGCCCAACCCAAAATAAAACGACAGCTGAGCGACAGCTACTTCTCGAGTAGCCCCCCTGGCGCCAACGCCTTCAGAAGCGTAACGCCGTATCTTCCATCAATTTAATTGTAAGTCTTACAACCAACCTCTTAAAGTCTACATTCCCAGCAACTCGTACTTTACTGAATCTAGCTTTACCGTTTAAGGGATAAGGTCCATTATCAAGCTTCAAGCACGTGCTATGGAAGCTGCTTCCTGCAGTTGCCCTTCGATAAAGCACGTACGAATACAGAATAAACAAATGTCGCTCGATGCGTTCGCTGCGTGTTCTCCAAATCTGTAATGCATTTAGGATAGGCGTGACTTTATGTATGTTTGTATGTATTTAGGATCCGGGCTTCTATATGATAGTTTGAAAAAGCTGTTCGGAGCAGGGGCAACTGTGATCGTGCGGATCGGATCTGTAGGCGATTTCGCGCTGCAAAACGACGCACTTGAGTTGAAATGTGAGCGGGATATTTATGAGAAAAGGAACGTTATTTTATACAAAAAAATTATGTGTGTATTTCTAATATTCAACATTAAAAATTAATATATCACTATCCTAAAAATCTTATTATTAAAAACTTAGTAGGTAAGTAATTGTATAAAATTAAAAGTTTACAGTTTCACGTCCCTAAATTAAGGTCATCTTTCACGAAAACCGAGATCATACCGAACAATATCTATGAACATCCAAATCTATTTTTTAAACAGCTACACGATCTCGAAGTTAACTAGATTCATGTCAGCACAGAGAGGGCAAGCCCGCTGTGAAATCATCGCAGCGTATTTGGAATAACGACTGGGGAAACAAGAAAGATATAAAATAAGCACAGAGATAGAGATGTGGATTAGTCACAGTGACTACTTACGTTTGTGTGATTCGTTTTTTAGACATCCAGCGCAAATTAAACGCATCTGTAAACTCGTTTGCTATTCAGATTAGTAAATGAAAACGTTTCATAGAAAGCTTCATTTTGTAACAGTGACAATGATATAAGAATTTAAAATGCATATAAACCCTCTATTTGGGAAGCATTTTAATCCCACTCATCCCACTCGTATAATTGAGCTGAAAGTTTGTGAGTATGTATAGATGTTTATATGTGTGTTTCAATCACATTCAAAATGTTGGTACAACGCGGGCGCAGCCACGCGCAGCAGCTTGTCTTATTATAATCCCTGAATGAATGAATGTAAGGTTAACACTTTAATATCAAGACAAGTGATAATGTTTTTTAAAAATCATAAGAGATTCACTAAATTTTAATCTGACCTAGCTACATATCACAGTTCATTCTCCAACAAACGATTTTCTGAACAAAATTAGGATCACAATGACTCATACATGACTGAGTTGCAAATTACTCTTCATGAAACTAGTCAGGTAAGTTTATAGGTAGGTAAGGTACTATTCGCTGTGCCCTAGTTTATTCATAACGTCCACCGTGCAAGCTGCAAAGCATCGGTCGATAACAGCTGCATAAGGAACAATAGGTAGATTAGCTGCTATTGTGGAAGGCACAATGCCGCAGTTTTCATGTCCTATGTCCTAGCCATTTCGACCAAAAAATATGGATTTGTTTCGGTTGTACAAAACCTAGCGTAAGTAAAAGTTCGTATGAGTGGCCAACTCTGGGGACGAAGGTCTTAAGCCGGCTTAAGACCTCCGTCAATAGTTTTCCGTGTCCTGAATGCCACTAGCGGTCATCCATCCACTTACTGATTGCTCCGAACGTTGCCTAACATCAACGAATAATCTAGAACGAAGCAAGCATACCTGGCGTGAGAATCTTGACTTAGATTAAAGGCTTTTCAACAAAATCTTAGCAGTCGTTAAATTCGACCCTTTAAAATAACCTTTTCAAAATGATGGGTGAGGTCATTTCCAAAACGAAGAGTATCGATTCACTATACGGTCTAAACGAACAATACAAAGACCGGACGGACATACAAAACGTGATTGTTTTGATTATTACTTATAAATTATAATATCATCATTTTCTCAGATACATCGCAAGTTCCATAATGCTCATCCATGTGTATAATTCTAGGTAGGTACTTTAGGTAGCAGTGTTATAATGAGACAAGTAAATTGATACATGCTGAAACGGTACACCAGTACGCCGGTAAACAATACCTCATCCAGATTCCTTTAAGGTTTCTGAAATCTTGAGTAATAATGAGTCACGAAACCCTTCACACGCATGGTGCTAGAACAAAGGCTTAAACTCTGACTAACGCAGATGATGTGATAAATCTTTAGGCAAAAAGTTTACTAGTAACAAAATGATAACAGACCTGCATAAAATAATACGTATTGTAAATGAAGACAAATAAGTAAAAAGAATTTCTGAAATTGTCAAAAATGTGAATATCCAGACAAGTGTAAGAATTTCTGGAACCGGTTTAGCGGTTACAATTATCGTATGAATCCCGATAACATTCCCCCACGAAGCATGTGTAAAAAATCAGACCGCATCTTGTATCGCGATCGGCACCGCATGATCACAGTGCTTACCTACCTGGAAATGTTTCATAGAGAAGTTACCGAGGCACTTATATAAATGGATTCTATTATCCAGCGTTAAAAAAGTTGAACACAAAATTGGATTCCTACGTGTATCCAGTTCTGTTTTTTCTTTAAAAAAATACAAAGCAACATCACAATACTATAGATGCTCTCGTTGATCAGTCTCACATTGAAAGCGTCCAGGACGTGGTCATGCAGGCATGAAAGCAATCGCCATCGCCGTCGTCATTCCACACAATAGCAAGAAAGATGCCTCTGCAAAAACTAGATCCTAAGATCAAGACCTGAGCAGTCAGGAGCAATTGAATAAATAATTTATGGCTTCCACTTATGGTCTGGACTTTTACAATCTCTACGGAGAGACACTCACAAATTGATTTCCAGAAAAGGTTTGTCACGTCTTAGATATTCCTTACATTACATTGCAAGCATTTGTGACTTTATTTAAAAACTGCCAGCGTTATTTCGAAGAATTTAAACCTGTACTAGATAAAACGTCAATAGCAAATTCTATTTGTGTATTGTATATTAATTGATGCTCCAGATTTGACTCTATTTCAATTCATTGGGTTGGAGTAAAGCGAACACCATCTTGTAATCCTCAGAAACAATTATTCTAGTTTAAGCAAAGCATACGCGCGATCTCGCGACCAAATGTGCAGTTCTAAATATGGAAAGATCTGAGGGGAATTTGGGAGGTGAAAGACCTCGCGAACCGGCCCGGACCACAGAATACTAACAAGCTAGTATGCGATAAGGAATTCCGTGTTTATGGGGGAGCTCGGTCGAAGTTCACGGACCACGTCGATAGTACAATAGTAAACTCATTTGGATTAGAGAAAATTGGTACTGGGCCCCCTGATTTTACTTGAGGGGTTTGGAAGAGCAATTCCAGACGGCATTGCTAGTAATATTTACCAGGCAATCGCAGAACAGTTTGCTCAGATATAATTCGTAGATGTCGCCACTATAAACCATATATTTATATTGAAAGTCAATTGTAATATTGTATTATATTATCATTGTTATTGTTTTCTTATTTTACAGAACGGAAAAAGTGATTCAACGTTTGCCCAAAGGAACTCACTTCATAAAGTATCGAGAAATGCAAGCCGAACTCGAGTTTCAAGACGATTCAAACTGATGATGATCGATGTTCGTCACTCTGCGATTTCAATCATAATAATTATATCAACTTGTACTCCCCAAAGCTAGGTCAACGCGCTCAAGAAGCAATCATGGGATTTAACAACGTAATAAGTCTAGGCAATTTTATTTGAAGAGTAGTTTGTTCTGGAGTACGTTGGCTTACAGCCAGACCTATAAATGTCCTGAGTAAAGGATGTCTTAGACAAGCTTCCTTATGCAATATGCAGTTTTAGAGCAATAACAGCGAGAATTGGTACAATACAGCAAGAGGCTGATATAACGAAAAAGGCAACAAGGATCATGACTGTATCCCCAAATTCCCCAAGGCTCAGTAGGTATCTAGTGGGTATAAGTGATAAAGTGGCTGATGGATAAAAAGAAATAGGTAATCAAACGGGAGACAGATTGTAAACAACCTACAGCCACGGTGTATTGTATGCCAATGCCAAAATAATAATAACCCAAGCTATACAATGAAATGCAGGAAAAATAATCAATATTAATGTGATGAGGAAAATTTAAGTATTGGTATTGTACAGAAGTCCTTTACACATTGTATTGTATTGGTATTATACAGGGTTTATTTGATCGTAGGAAAATAGTTAATAGGGACGGTAGGTAGTTCACGGTACGACGTGGTGGCCATAGTAATTACCGTTGCAGTTCATAAAGTTCATTGTCAATTAGCCAAATTAGAATAGGCACCGTTTGTACTCGAATGGAGGTACGAGTTTTGTACTTGAATGGAGGTACGAACATGTTTAGGTTTACGTCAACAGTTGTCAGCGCTGGAAGCCATAGCTGGAGTAGTTATGGTAGTAGCTAGTTTAACCTTCTATGGTCATTGGTCTGGTTTGATACAATCAGTGTCTTTGTAATAAACTGTTGTATTTTGTTGGTTATGCTCGAGTTAGCTTTTTATGGATTCCGTGCACGTGGAATTTCGACCCAAAATTGCTATTCCAAACGATTCAGCCATAATTTTTGCCGCTTCAACATTCTCACGAAAATGTGACTTTATTCAAAACGTAGCTTTTATCAGTGAAATATAAATTGGTAATATGTAAGTTTACAATAATATGAACGTGTGAAACAATGGAACGAAGACCACACATGGTGACTGGTATGAGTACTGAGTAGGTAGAGTATAATAACAGAAACCTGAATGGCATTGAGCTCAAAGCAATAAGCCCTGTTGAACAGAGTAGTTAGCAGTCAAATATTATGATAAGCAACATGGTTGAATCGGTAGATAAGGTCGAGAATCTCTGAGATGTTAGACACATAACAGTCTTTACCGTTTTTGTTCATAGCTTTCTTCTAATGCTTTAGAGAAATTGCTTTGAACATTTTATTTTTTGTACAATTTAGAACTTACTCTAGTGTTCAGAATGTACGATTGTACACTTAAATTAGTGACTAATGGAAACTAAATCTACACAGATGCCATACCTACAACGAAACATAGCAACCACTTTAAAGTCATGGATTAAGGTTGAGATTCCAACTTGAGTCTAATCTCAAGAATCGATTTTTTGGCAATAGTATACAGCTACATTTCCGCTGGAGCGCCAACATTGATTATGTAGAGGTATCAGAAACAACTATAGGGATAGTAGAAAAATGTGAGATGCCAGACACATTTGTAAATTATTTATGGCATTGGCCAAGGCAAGGCACAGAATAATGAATAGATAACGAACATAATTATCATTCTGAGACCTAGTCATATTTTGAGTCACGTAGATTAAACAGAAAAAGAATTTCCTTCCGTTTCGTCATCTTAACATCAAAGCTTCCCAAATTCTTGATAACACGTTTTAAGTGAGTCAGTTCAGTGTGCTTGCAGATTCACCGAAAAACTTGTCGTGTGTTCCCAACGTATAACCTTCAGGGCGAGACAAGATGACCCTTGGAGGTGGCGGCGTCTCACAAGGCAATCGATTGACTCTTTCACTTTACGCTTAGAAGCTTTTATTAAAATTATCAGTTTTCTTTCTTCTAAATTGGCCGGTATAGTTTTTATCATGCATATCTAAGTTAAAATACGTGGTTTTGAACTATTCATTTCGTTAAGTTTGATATTTTCGATGAAAGACATGTGCGCCGTGCTTCTCATTAGCATAGTACTTGCATCCTAATTCGGAGATAGTGAAACAAACAATAAAATTCATCTGTTACAATCGAAATAAACAGCTTAACATTGACTCGGATAGACTGGATCTAGATGATCATTATCCATGACTAGACCACGGATTTAAATCTGGTCTGTGGACTAGACCTATAAGATTGTACTGTACATTGAAGGGCTAAGAAACATTTCACACTACGCTTAAGAAACATTACAAAGATAATCTTAATACGTAGGATTACTTAGCTAGACATAGGTAATGTGTATTCCTAGGCGACAAGATCACGACTAGAATGAGAATATTAAGTGCCGTTTAGCATTCTGTCGCATAGACAGTGGTCTAGCGAAGTCCTGAGAAGGAAAAATAAGTAGGATGGGACCTTCTATTGATGATTGTTTTGAAGCAAATTTTCTTTGTAGGGTTTTCTCATTTGAGTTCAATGTAGGTTTGTAGTAGGTTCTTCATTGTTTTAAAGCTGAAGATAAATAAATAAATAAATAAATAATGCTGGACTTTTCACACAGCATCATCTAGCCCCAAAGTAAGCAGAGCTTGTGTTATGGGTACTAAGATGACTGATATACTACTTATATACTTTTTGTTTTGAAGATGCCATCAGACAGTGAATTTTTCGTTCATTTTCGCCTTTCATTCGGTACCTTTCACTCTACATGAAATGTTTGATTGAACACAAAATGAAATGCTGAATGAAAACTGGAGTGAAGCATTCATTTGAGTGAACCGCCTATCACCTTGAAGAGTAAGGCAGGTTAGGTAGGCTAATCACTACAGTTTTGTACCGCTTGTATAGCCTATCATACAAACCTATTTAATTCACTCTGTCAGTTTCAGATGTTTCTTTGCTTTGATGTTTCGTCGCATATATAGATGTAATATTGTTTTAGTAAGCGCAAGGTACCTATGCGCATCGCAAGTCTCAAGTAGAGATGGGCAGGACACCTGGCTAGACGGAAAGACAGAAGACGGACTACAGCGATTACGAACCGGTGGCCCAGAGATGCACAAAGACCACGAGGTAGAGAGTTAATGTAGCTGGGAAAGCGTGGGAAAGGCCTGCACAGGACAGAAAAGAGTGGCGTTATAGAGAGGTGGCCTATACTCAGCAGTGGGTGCAACCGGGCTGAATAGATAGATAGAAACGCAAGGTAAACGCATACAGTGCCACAAACTTATCTGGACCGGTGGCTCTAACGAGGAAACCTAAGAGGAACTAACGAATTACTGCTCAATCTCAACTTTATGCAGAACTCTGCAGAAGTAATTCCATACGCCACTGTTCCAACTCGATCGTTGCATAAATAGAATACCTATTATTACAAGATAGGATTACAGTAAGTTGGTGTTGGTGGATGAATTTGGATGTGTCACCTTATAAGCATCTTGGTTACCTAGATACTTACTGCGTATTTTATAAACTCACGCCATTGTTTTCATTGTAAGTAATAATCTTATTGCATATAGGTAAGTAGGTAGGTACTTAGTAGAATAATTATAAATTATTGTATCGGTAGGCACTTACATGTTATGCATGCATTGCAAGTAGGTTCCTACATGTAGGTAATACCTACCTCGTAACGTTGCTAAATCAGAACCGTGCACCTTTGTTGTAAGTACCTACCTACCTACTAGTAGATAACCTACCTATTAGGTAAAGATATATTTGAGCTGAGGACAGGGCGCATGGCGCTCATTAGGGGAGGCCTATGTCCAGCAGTGGAGTGCTAATAGGCTGATGATGATGATATCTATCTATCTATCTAATCAGCCCACATCTACCCACTGCTGAGTATAGGCCTCCTCATTTTCACGCCACTCTTTCCGATCCTGCGCCAGTCGAATCCATTGCCTTCCTGCTACCGCCACAATATTCTGATGATATCTATGAAAGTAAATTTTTATTCTTACCTACAGCTCTTTCATTAGGTTTTTGAACCTTACTAGGTAAAGTAAATAGGTAGGTAGGACCACGTAGGTTTCTTCCTAATTAGAATGGTAAGATTAGGACCAGTAAGGGTTTGTTTATTTCCTTATTGATCTAGGTAGGTAGCTGTACGTACGACGTATTTAGGTAAGTACCTACCTACGTGAAGCACAGCCTGAAGGTCGGGTTCATCAGAGGTCAAGAAGCAATCTAATTTTTTCAGCATAAGTTGGTAGCTAGTGTACAGCTACCACATAATAATTGATGGCAATATCTGAACAAGGATAATGATCCCGTAACATTTTTTACAAATTTAGGTACTTACCTACCACATGGAAGTTATCAATGGATTTTTACGACTTATAACTGATAAGCATCACCTACCACCCTGTCTGTTGGGTTGGTCATGTCATAAGGCTGATTATTGGATGCATATTGTATTCAGTAACCGAAACCACAGCCGAAACTCAGAAACCGATGAACACAACACAACCAAACACGGAAGAAAACTCATTGAAATAAAAATCGGTGCCGCACTGAAATTGTATTACATACATATTCTCTTACCTTACTAAAACAATGGAGACTGAACGCTGATTCAAGTTTATGATGCACTATACACAAAATCACAGAACTCACAAGCACACGCGAATTTTGGTTCGTAATTTCGACTGTTTTCGTGGGGTTGTCAATGTCCTTGAGGGACGCTCGCCATGTTTGAAGCGCGCGTGGCGACTGCGCGCGCCGACCCGCCCCGGCCTGCGCGCATGCGTCACCCTATCCCGTGCTATTTATCGGGATCCATAGAAGCGAAGCTCAGCAGGGCTAATTAATTCAAATTGTCCATGGTAAACACAGTATTGGCAGTTGGTTATGGTGGGCATCATCATCTTGCCTAACTACTAGGTAATAGGAAGGTAGGTAGGCACCTACTACCTATCTGTATTCTGCGCTACTACTGAGAAATGAGAATGCTGAAAGAGATAGAATTCTTAATTATTCAAAGTACCTACCTATCTACCTAACTTACATTCATACCTTACCTACCTATTCAATAATTTTATAATGCAAACTGCATTCATTTTGTTTGGCTTTTGGAAAAATAAATAAGACAACGGACCAATTAAATAAAGACCGAGTTGCGTTTCTATACATCAGTGATAGTTAAAATCATTCGCCGGGTGGCTGCTTCCTCCCTCGTTCCCGAATCCTGAATGATTTTATTTTATTTATTGTTGGGGTGAATTATTTTCTATGATTACCTATTTTAGGCTTATTTGTTGAATTTGCTGTTTGCATTATGTAGGTACGTACCTACTTAGATCATAAATTGTCTGAACCTAGTAGGTATAGGTAGGTAGGTACTAGAGGTGTGCGCCGATGCCATCTTGACCGGCGGCGGACGCCGGCTTTAAATCAGTCGGCGGCGGCGGCGTAATCGGCGTAATCGGCGTGGACAGTATAATTATGGGAGAACTCCAAAGGCGTGGAACGAGAGCTTGGTGGTTCTGTTTTTTAAGAAGGGAAATAAGACTCTTCTTAAAAACTACAGGCCCATCTAGCTCCTGAGCTACGTTTATAAGCTGTTCTCTCGGGTTATTACGAATCGTCTCGGCAGAAGATGCGACGAGTTCCAGCCGGCGGAACAGACCGGGTTTCGCGGAGGATACGGCACCATAGACCGCTTCACACAGTGATTTAGATTATACAGAAGTCCGAAGAGTGTAATAAGCCCCTGAATCAGGCTCTTGTGGACTATGAGAAAGCCTTTGACTCTGTCGACACCTGGGCTGTTTTGGAAGCCTTGCAGCGATGCCAAGTGGACTATCGTTATATCGAAGATATGAGATGCCTGTATGAAGTCGCCACCATGAGTATCTGAGTACAAGACCAGCAGTCTAAGCCCATTCAACTGCGCAGAGGAGTGAGACAAGGAGATGTCATATCTCCGAAACTATTCACAAACATATTTTTAAGACACTGGACTGGAAAGGTATGGGCATAATCATAAACGGCGAGCACATTTCACATTACGATTCACAGATGATATATTTTTACTGGCGAAGTCGCTGGAGGTGCTACATGGAATGCTGGACGGCCTAGAATCAGCCTCGTGAGCGATGAGTCTCGGCATGAATTTGGATAAGACCAAAGTCATGGTCAATGACCGAATCGATCCGAGACCTGTCGCTGTAAATGGTCACCTTATTGACGTTTTTTCGCAGTACACCAAATACCTCGGGCAGATTTTGCAGATAGGTAGAGACAACTTTCCTACGGAATTTGTACGATGCGACATCGATGAAAGTTCGCTTGCACGCCCTCACTAAAGAGATTCCTCTGAAAAGGGGAGCGCGACAAGGTTCAAGACAAGGCGCTCTTCACTGCAGTTTTGGAGGACATTTTAAAATTGATGCAATAGGAACTTGTCGCACCTCCGTATTGCAGATAATCTCATTCTGTTTAGCGACCACCTGCAAGATCTCCGATTAAAGATCTTTACGATGCTTCTTTAAAGGTAGGCTTAAGGATGAACATGTCCAAGACGAAGATCATGTCTAACATCTCCGGCAATCAGACAAGCATTGCCATTGGCGGTGTGACCCTGGAGATGGTAGACCACTACATCTATTTTGGACACTGTTTATCTTTCAGCGGAGAGCATAGAACCAAGGAGATCATGAGTCACAAACAGCTAGGAAGGGCAGCGTTTGGTAAGCTGGAAGAGATTTTCAGGGACCGCAAAATGCCACAATGCCTGAAAACCAAGCTTTTTAACCAATGTGTCTTGCCCACAATGACATACGGCACCAAAGCATAGACGCCCGCCTACTCAGGAAACTGTGCACAAAATGAGGGTCGCACAACGGGCCACGGAGAATGCCATTCTCGGCATATCATTGCTAGACAGAGTCTGCAATACGGATATTCGTATGAGGACAAAAGTAACAGATATTGAAGACCGTATTGCAGACCGTCTTGCACTTGGCCAGATTTGGTGATGGCAGGTGGTGTAAGGCTCTGACCGAATGGTACCCAAGGGGAAGTGCTAGAAGCCTAGGCAGACCAGCAGCCAGGTGGGTGGATGATATTAAATCCATTGTGGGAAAGACATGGATGAGATCAGCACAGGGCCGATTAGAGTGGCGTTTGTGGGAGGAGGCTTATGTCCAGCAGTGGGCTATTATTTGAGCTGCCAATAGATGATGAGAGACAACTTTGAGAGAGGAGAAGAGGAGGAGGCCAATAGGAAGATTCAGCTGGGTTAGGCAGCATTTGGAAAACTACGTCCAGTTTTTTAGTCACCCATACCGCATGTCTTAAAACGAAAGTTTTCAATAAGTGCGTCCTACCTGTCATGACATACGGAGCCGAAACGTGGACACTCGCAGTACGACTAGTCCACCAGTTCAAAATCGCTCAGCGAGCTATGGAACGAGCTATGCTTGGAGGTTCTCTGAAGGATAGCATCCGCAACGAGACTATCCGACATAGAACTAAAATGGTCGACATAGCTCAGAGAATTAGCAAGCTGAAGTGGCAGTGGGCTGGCCATATCTGCCGAATAACCGATAACCATTGGGGTAAACGAGTTTTTGAGTGGAGACCATGACTCGGCAAACGTAGTGTAGGACTCCCTCCGGCCAGGTGGTGTGACGATCTGCGAAAGGCTGCTGGTAGAAGCTGGATGCGTTGAGCTAAGGACAGGGCGCAATGGCGCTCATTAGGGGAGGCCTATATCCAGAAGTGGACTGCTATAGGCTGATGACGATGAGCGGCTGACTGTTCGCTCGTGCTGACTGAACGCGTAAAGTCGCGCGGCGCGGGCGTAGAACTGAGCCACCGACCGCTAGAATCATTCGCTCGACTCAGCAGCTGACTGAGTTGGCTAGCGAAACGTCGCAAACTGCGTACGGTACGCGCTGTATGGACACTTCATATCCGTACAGTACGCGCTGTATGGATATGAAGTGTATAATACAGCGCAGAAATATAGAGCGAGGCGAACTAGAGGCAACCAGTTATCCGCTTACAGTTTGCCTGACGCGTCCACGGCCTAATTCGTCAGAGAAAATCGATTATTTTACAAGTAAAACTTAGTTTGATAGGTATTAAATTGTCATCAATTTTTTATCAAAAGATTTTTGCCCTATAATCTATTAAAAAACCAACAAATGGCAAATATGTCAGCACCCGTGCTTTGTGGAATAGACTTTCGGGATTTTGTACATACACAATATTGGCGCCGATTTTACGCCGATACAATCGTCGGCGGCGGCGGCGTGGACAAAATCGTCGGCGGCGTGCGCCGCGCCGATCGGCGCACACCTCTAGTAGGTACCTACCTGCCAGGAGTATTATTGTTCTGTGTCCTAGGCCGACCGGCTGTTTTCGTGGCAGTAGGTACCTACCTACCTAGGTAGGTAGCTTTTGTTTTTTTTGCGGATAGAAAATCTGCTCACAGACATATATGTATTTACGTCGAGGGAACGTACGTAGATAATTGGGGTGTGTGGGGTTGTCGAACACTCGACGACCCACTAAAAACTACCCAATGAGATGACCAGCCTCTATGCATAACGAGGGGCTCCGGGATCTCATAAGGAACGCACGCGGTGCCCCTCTCGCATTTTGCCTTGAGCACAATCCCGGTAATGGCACCCACAGCCACGCCCGGCATCCACACACGCGGTTGTTAAACCACGTGCGCGGAGCTCACGACGACACCTGCCTAACAGTATCGCCGCCCTCCCGGGATCTGGATGATGAGCACCAAGAGCCTTCACTCCGAGTCTCCGACCACTCGCAGACCCGAAAAGTCCCCTATTGGGCAGAGGATACCACTCGCCCCTTCGTGTTCATGGCAGTACCTAGACTAGACTACACTTAGACTAGTAGGTAGGTAGGTAGGCCTACCTAGGTAGGTACATACCTAATCTTTCTAAAGGGTAGGTATATACCTACCTACCCTTCTTTGGTAGTTCTACCTATCCATCCAACCTCCTTGGTCCTTGACCACGGACAACTTACTTTTCCATGGCCTCTCCATGGAAATCACTCAATCACTGTGCTATGCATACAATTAATATTTTAGAGTAGGTAGGTAATTATCACTGCCTACCTCACAGATTAAGTAGCCTACCTAGGATACCTAACCTACCATGCCTAGGTATTCTATCCTTCTACCTAGTTATTTTATTAGGTAGGTATGTACCGTCCACGAGAGAGAGGCGCTGCGCTGTTATCGCATTTATTTGGTGTTGGCAGAAAAAGAAATTTTACTGTAAAATTCGTTATTCCTCTTTTAGCCATCGACTCAGATAAGTTTGGATAAGGCACAACGACTGCCGCCTCTTACGGCCACTCTACACCACAGAGTAAGATTCCCGAACTATTATTTTGATAGAAGAATACAGGTGATACGGGGCCGGGGGCGCTGCGAGATGAGGCCGGCCGATGGCAGTCGATAATGGATACTAAATAAATCTCTATACGCCAAGAACAAATTTCGGCAAAAACAGTCTAATGTATGAAGGTGCTCATATTTATAATAAATTACCCAGAGATATAAAACAATCAAAATCAATATACACATTTAAAAAAACGCTTAAATTCTATTTGTTACAAAACAGTTCAAACTTCTAACATTGCATTAATCATGCCACTTCCATCCAGCGCTCGCTATATCTTTGTTTTCGCAAGTAACACGCAGAACAGTGTATGCACACTGCACTGCTCGTCCACAAGTGTACCCACAATTTGTTAACTTTTTATTATTTTCTATAGCTACTCATTACGCCTGATAGATTTAAACTTAATTTAAGTTTTTGTTCTCATGTAAGTGAATTCAATTCAATTCAATTCAATTCAATTTATTTATTTCATACTTAAATAATTTACAACGGACCCCGCACTAGGCCAAGCCTGTATCGCGGTAGCCCGAGTAAAAAGATTTTTATAAAAATACACGGTAATAACAAATATAATAAATTTTTTTGACTATTGCTATAAATAAATATCTTAGATATACAACTATGTATAATGTACTCATAAATAATATAATAATTACCTACTTATTAACTAAACCTACACTAGAGGGACTTTGCTTTCGCGCTGCCTCCCTAAAGCGACGGTACACGATGCCCGTTGGCCAGAATGTAATATTCTTTATGGGAAATAAATGTCTATAACCGTATACTCTACACGTTCGTCACCGTCGCGTCTCGTCGGCATTCGTCTATCTTCGCCGAGTAGAGAGGGCCCTTAAACCGGGTGAGTTTTGTCGAGGGAAAATTTAAATGGCTAATAGGTAGCTAAGAAAAATGTTAGGAGTCACGGCAGTTCCTCTCAGGTCACGGGCTCGATTTCATTTAGTAGGTACATTATAACTCAATGCTCGATTTCGAATTTAAAATAGCATTTTTTTTTTATTTTGTGAAATAAATGTGTTTTTTTTTGGATGCTCTATACGTAGGTAGTGGACGGTACATACCTACCTAATAAAATAACTAGGTAGAAGGATAGAATACCTAGGCATGGTAGGTTGGTATCCTAGGTAGGCTACTTACTCTGTGAGGTAGGCAGTGATAATTACCTACCTACTCTAAAATATTATGCATATGCATAATAGTATGCATAGCACAGTGATTGAGTGATTTCCATCGAGAGGCCATGGAAAAGGAAGTTGTCAATACTCAATCAATAGATGTACGTAGTAAAGACAGTCTTTGATCAAAGACTGCATGCTTCGATCATCACTGCATGAATAACTCTGTGATATACCTAGACCTAGCTACCTACAGTCAGCTTCGCCGATTTGTTGACCTCATGTTTTTTTCCCAAACCAAATTGACAGAGCTGACTGACTGACATACCTAAGATATACATTAAAACTTGACATTGGCAGAATTGTACTGCTAATAAAAGCCATAAAAGAAGAAGAAGAAGAGACAAGGGAGCCTTCTGTCTGTCTGACATTCTATTTGATTTGTTTTCTTCTTTTGCTGAGAATAAACAAAAATGCCTGAAGATTCTAAGAAAAATGCGTAAGTATTGTGGGTCGGCACGGCACTAAGCTCCGTAAGCGGTAAGTATGTACATAATGTTACTTTTAATGCATTTTTTTTCAGTGATAAAAAGAAACATGAACCAAAGGAACAGAGAAAAGCACGTCACTCGCGAAATCATGCTGGAAAATCTGACAAAAAAGCAGAAAAGCCTGAGGAAATCAAATCGACGCCTAAAGGTATCAAGTAATATTTTTCTCAAAATATATGATTCACAATCGTAGTATGTAATCGTGAGCCTGCCAACTAAGTACTTGTAAAGTACCTACTATGTCCACCACAGCTGTCCATGTTTAAAGAGGACCTTTTGCATTTAACTTGCACTTTTTGAAAAGCACAATTTTCCATCATAACCTCCTTCCTCTTAAAAAAGCAATGTATGTTCTCCTTTTGGTCAGACTAACAGTTTGATCATAATTTGAGGCATGTACTTTATGTGATAGGATCGACATTTACTTACCTATTCATTTACCTAAATGACATCACTCTCAGACTAATAAGTTGCTGTTGTGTTACTCAAATGTACTCATACATACATAAAGTCACACCTCTTTCCCAAAGGGGTAGGCAGAGACCAGGGATCTCCAGTCGCTACGATCCTGACACACAACTTTTATTGCAATATTTACAGTGCTCACTCACACAGTGTTACTCAAATGTTATTGCAATATTTACAGTGCCTCAAAAACCAGTTCACGAAGACCAAGGACCAGAATTCTATAAGAACTTGAAGAGAGAAACTGAAGAAATTTTCAAATTAACTGAAGCAGAAAATGCTAAGTACAGAAAGAAGGAGATTCAGAGCAACTGGGCTAAATATGAGATGCCAATTGAGAGTTATGAGGATGTTGATGAGCAAGATATTGGAGCCGATTATGAGGTAAGCAGAGCTGATGGCACCTAGCACTAATTTCTATCATCATGTAGATTTATTTCCTACTCACCAACACATTATCTTGTTTTCAGAAACTAATAAAAGTTCCATTATCAGCCGGTGGGCACTTTCAGTTCAAACATGAGAAATCTTGGGATACATCTTCAGCACCTTCACTTTATGACAAATACTTTGAAATAAACATGGACACCCTGTCAACAGCCATTAATACAATACCATTTTATAAAAGGAATCATATTGACCAATCGTTGTTCAGTGAAACTGACCTTCTGAGCATGAATAATAGAGCATCTAAGTATAAACTTAAGTATTTCAATGATAAGACTTACAGTACACCAGAAACAGATGCACAGGAAAGAATACTTGCAAGTTTCAAAGAAAACTTGAATCTAAGAGATAGTGAAACAAAATTAAGTGATACATCGGAACATGAGAAGACATTGGCAGATGTTTCGGAAGTTGATGATAGATCTGATGAATATGATGTCAATCTAGATTTTAAAGTAACAAAGACTGATAGTAATTTATCTGTGAATAGTAATAAAATAATAAAGCAAGTTATCAAGCCTAAAACAAATGATATAGATGATTTTGATGATGAATTCATTTTCAAAGATGTGCCTGTTGTTAAAGACATAATACATGAAGTAATAACTAAGAAAATTCCTTCAGTAGAAAAGAAGATCCCACCTACAAAAGAATCAGCTACTAATATAATGAATAAAGATTTAGAATTGAAAGTTGAAGTAATTCAGCCTGTGGACCAAACTTTACCTAAGGGTAAGGTATTTTACATTTTACGATTGAAACAACAATATATTGCAAAACATTTATTTACCTAAATTACATTTTTCAGAGCACCCTGTGACAACGAAAGTAAATCCAGTCATTGAATCTCCCGAGGATCTTGAGAAGTGGCTTGATGACTTCTTAGATAGTTAATTAAAAATAAAATTTTAAAACTTCTTATCCTAAAATTAATAAGTCTAAAAGGTACCATAGAATTTTAATAAATGCTTTCATGTATAAACCTGTAATAGCATTCAATTCTTATCCACAAGTTTGTAACTAATAAGAATAACAATTTAGAGCTTTAAAAAAATACGAATTAGGTATTGGATTGATTCAGAGATTAGTAGGTACAAATAGTTTTTGTGACCTATAGTCCTTGTCACGTAGTAACGGTTGCGTGTTAGGGCGCTTTTATGTTAATATCAAAAATAATTAAAAAGGAAATAGACTAAATCCTTTTTTATTGAAGTTGTGTCTGTGTGTGTATTATCACTAGATTTCATTTATTTCAACATTTTTCATTGTTGTACCGAGTAAAACGTAAAAGTTGTATGTGTCAGAGATACGTTCCTAACGTGAAAAATACTATAATGAATAAAGTTATGTAAGTATTTTATTAACCGAGGTTATGAACATACAGCATTGTTTAAAACATTAGTAATAAAACAAATTCAAGGAATGCTTAACTTATTTCATTATCATAGGCTGCAAACAAAAATGCTACCAACAGGTTGAATGTTGAGGTTTAATAAAAAAAAATCAGTAAATAAAATGTAGGTAGAAGCCACAAGTTTTAATTAGACGCAATTATGTGCTACTCTAAAGTAAAACATTTTATTCAATAGATAAAAGTATTTTGCTTTCTGTCTTTATTCTTTTATTGACTAACACTGTTATAAGGCTTTGGGATTAAGCGAAAAGAGTGCGCGAATACCACATTCAGTTTAAACAGTCTAGCATTTTGTGATATACAGTAACTTGAGGTAGGTACCCATCGCATTCAGCTTTCGTTACTCCCACAAAACCTTTACAAGTCCCAACTTAAAACATTGCAATCTACTTTCAAATCCACACTAGACCTCGAACCAGGAACTGCAACATGGAATCGGGAAGACCTTCGAAGTGGCAGGCTTTCCCACAGAGACATTCCAGTCGTCTTCCAAAGCTCTTCCTATCGCAAAAACTAAGATGGAAAGGAAAATGAAACAAACGCTTTCATGACTTCTTTATTTATATTACACAGCTTACAATTTCAGGTTCTTTGACCTGACCATATTCCTAAACTAGAATATTGTTCTAGTACATTCAACTCATGCACTCTTGTGCAATCAATACCTATAGCTATTATTATAGTTTTGATACTGCTGGCTCTGACCGCCCCTGTTGTCGTAATTGTAGTCCTGGTTGCGTCTGTTGTACTGGTTGGATGGTGCTGGGTCAGGATTCTTCAGGGTTTTAGCTCGGGCCGCCAGCTGCGACACAAGCTGAGCAGGCGTGAGGTGCGCGATGGACATAGACGGGCCGTCGCCGACGCTTCCGCTTGGATTGAAGACCGATTTAGAACTGACCAAGTCTTGCTCCACAACTTGAGTGTGAATTGAAGAACAGAAATGTTCCGGATCGATAGATGTGCCGGCTGTGTTGGAGTTTGTTGACTCGCGGATTTCGCAGACATCGCAGAACGGTCTGGTGGTTTGACAAGCTGCATCCTTAGTATTTTTGAGTATCTTCTTCTTTGGGCGAGATACGATTTTCTCCAGTCCAACGGCGGCAATGATACTGTCGATGAGATGCTTGTTCTGTTGTGAGTCGGATGGGGCAGTAGCACTAGTGAATTGGAACTGGACAAGGGGTTGTCTCTTGAGCGGCGAGCAGAACTTCGGCGTGATGTACTTGGGTTCCGGGCCTAGCTTAATAGCGTGGTTGAACAGCAGCTGATTCGGCAGCTCCAGCGCTTTTAGTTTGAGTAAAGCTGAAGAGCATCGATTCAAAACTGGAAGAATAAAACACAAATATGAATGTAAGTAAATAAATTAACACACTAGTTTAGTAAGTTATTTCTTCTATACATAGATGTAAATTTTTAACACATTAAAAACAAATATTACAAAAATGCACTACACACTTTTTGTATTTGAATAAAAATAAAACAAAATTTATAAAACTCTGACAACATTACTAAGCTTTAACTTAACTCATATGTAACAAAATATAACCTACCCTGAACTCTATTCTTGTCATAGGATGTACTGACGTTGCCTGCAAATTATGAAGGTCACATTAAAAAAATTAAAACAACCAACACAAAATTGTTAATGTAGTCAAAGCACCATGCCAGGTTATACCTTTGCTTGGTGCAAGCTTCAAGTAATCTTCCTTTGATATCTTGCCATCAGCAACTAACTGTAACATTGAAAAACAGTTGTAAACCACAAGTTATCACACAAAAAAGGTTTTTTTTTGGATTTATATTTACTTTTGCCAGAGCATCATAAGGAGTCCGGGCCTCAACTGGTTTCGCAAGAGGAGTTGATGGTATAATCGACGGTGCAGGCACCATTGCTGGAATATGACCTGTTGGTGGTAGAATAGGGCTGGGCACAGGAAGGATTGAATGGTTTGGTGTAGGTGCAGGCACAGGGTTTGGTACTGGTGTAGGCACTGAACTCATGGGCCCCGGTTGAGAAACAGGCATAGGGGAAGCTCCGTAATCATAAGGAGCATTATAACCTCCATATGCAGGTGCATATGGAGGATATCCAGGGGGCGGTGGACCACCTTGGTAACTACTTGGGGGTCCGAATTGTTGTGGCATTGGATAGTGTGCAGGTGGACCATAGTTTGGCTGTAATTCAGGTTCGGGATATAGGAAGTTGTCACGGTTTGATGGAGATCTTGATCTGCGTGGTCGCCGGTATGGAGATCGCGAGCGGGAGCGGCGGAGGGCGCGTGGGCTGCGCCGCGGGCTTCGGCGCGGGCTTCGACGCGGGCTTCGACGCGGGCTGAAGCGGCGTGGGCTACGACGAGGGCTGTGACGCGGGCTACGACGAGGGCTGCGAAGAGGGCTGTAGCGTCGTTGACGCAAGGGGCTGAAATTCTTATTATAGCGTTTTAATCCAGTTGTGTTTCTAATGGGACTGTTAGGATGCCAAAGCGTAGAGCGACGCGGGCTGCGACTGACCCGACGACGAATTGGACTTCTTTTAGGGCTCCATTTGGGACTACGGCGGTGTTGTTGCTTGCGGGGCGATTCCCTGCGACGCTCGCGGGACCGTGAACGGGGTATCGGTGGCAATACCTCTTGACTTTGCTGCTGTTTCTTTTCTGTTGGTTTACCACCTTCGAAGTAGTCGTCGAGCTCGGTTCCAGGCGGCCGAAGATCATCTGATGACTCCAGTGATTTGGCTAGAAACTCCTTCACTTTTTCTTCTTTATCTTTCTTGATGGCTTCGTTTGTTTTGTTGGGGTCGCGACGGCTGCCTGGCTTGATGAACTCGTCGAGTCGGGTAATGCTCGACGAACGCCGCTGTTTTGGCAAATCTTTCTTGATGCTATGTTTATCTTCGCGCGAATTTTCCCTTTTACCCCGAGAACCATCTCTTCTCATTCTTTCTTCACGCGAGCCGTCTCTTCTTGGCCTGTCATCTCGTGAACCACCGTCTCTTTTCATCCTTTCATCACGTGAACCGTCGACCCTTCTCTTGTCGTCACGGGACCCATCCTCTCTTCTCATTCTATCATTACGTGACCCCTCTTCCCATCTCCTCTCATCACGAGAATCGTCCCACTGGGTATTCTCGTTTGACATCGGCTCGCGTTGATCTTTCACCTTTCCATCAGAATCAAAACGCGAATCGCTTTTGGAATTTTTATCCTTGTCATCCCAACTATCAATAACACTTAGTCCTTCTATAAAATCTGCCTTATTAAAATCATCGAAAAAATCACTAGGAATATCCTCAGCATCGGCGGCATCGCCGGCTTCGGGTTTCCTCTGTGGCAGTGCCTCCATGCGAGATTACGCACGAAGTGCCAAGAATTGGGAACTTTGGGAAGTAAGTAAACAAAACAATAATACTACGAAATGGTAACTTTAACACTAGTGTTTACTACAGCGAAGTCCTTTTTCTCATTTTCTGTTTTTCCACAAAATTAGAGCACAATTTATTTCACAACACCTCAAAAACAAAATGATTATAGAGGAATGAATGAAATGAATGAAAATTATGTTTCATTCACAGAGTAATTATAGTGTTTCATTCGTGCTGATTGTTTAAATAGGTTGTCTCTGACAAACCTGCTGTACCGGTGCCATTTGGTGTTGGCAGAAAATACAAAAAAATTAAATTGTAATGTAAATTTTCCTACATTCGTTAGTTCCTCTTTTGGCCATCGGTCCAAAGGTGTTTGTGGCACTTTACTTGTTTACTCTGTGCCTCGGACCAAATCTGTCAAGTCAACTCTCACTAGGGATGCCCAATCTTTTGCTTTGAATCGATCTTTTGGATCGTAATGGATCGTGAATCGATTCACGATCTAAATCGTATGGCATTGAATCGATCTTTTCGATCTCGGAAGATCGTATCGTAATTTTCGTTTGTGCAAAATAGTTACGAAAAATGCATACAAAATTATCAATTTTAACGAAATAGGTTGCGTTTCAAGTAAAACAGGGTCGCGACTGTATCCCCAAGGCGCGGTAGACATTAGGCTTAGTTCACGAATGGTTTAAATCATATCTTAAAAACAGGAGTCAATACGTTGAAATAGAACACTTTAATAACATAACAGGACATATAACAAAAGTAAAATCAAACAAAATCGACATCACAAATTCTATTCCCCAGGGTAGCGTTCTAGGCTGTATACTATTTATTATATACATAAACGACTTGCCAAAAAATATTAGTAACTCATGTACTCTTTTCGCAGATGATATATCAGTAGTTATCCCTACAAAATCTATCATAAACTTGAATAAAATATTAGACACTACCTTAACAGACATAAAAAGTTGGCTAGACGAACACAACCTTCAACTAAATTTCAAAAAAACCAAATTAATGCAGTTCTATCCATACCAAAAAAAACCACTAAATATAAATTACTCATTTCAAAATAACCCACTAGAAACCGTGAACACTTATCCTCTTTTAGGTATGGAAATAGACTCTAATATAAACTGGAAAACACACATCAAAAAAATAACATCTAAACTCTCAAGATTTACTTATGCTTTATACGAACTAAAAAAATTAACAGATGAAAAAACAGCAACCTGTGCATACTATGCTTATGCACACGCTTGGCTCCAATATGGTATTATTCTTTGGGGCAATAGTTCAGATGTCCACAAGCTTTTTATTTTACAAAAAAGATGCTTACGCATAATATATAATCTAGATACAATGGAAAGCTGCAGACCATATTTTAAAAACAAAAAAATTCTAACAATACATAGTTTATATATCCTAGAAGTAGGAACATTTGTAAAAAAACATTAGACCTTTTTAAAATTTACACCCGCCCCCAAAATCTACGACAAAAAAATAAATTAGACTTTCCTTTTTCGAAACTTCAGATGATTCACAACGCTCCTTATGCAATGTCTACTAAAATATTCAATCAAATTCCCCAAGAAATTCAAAAACATAATCTCCCAAAATTCAAATCCATCCTAAAAAAATATTTAATAGAAAACAGCTTCTATTCTTTGGAAGAATTCCTTTCTAAATAATTTACTAGGTATTTTATTTTTATAAAATACCTAAAAATAAATACTTAGCTATAAAGTAGTACTTAGGTTATCTAATTCTAATAAATGTAGGTATATCTAATTGTTTTTATTTTTTAAGATTTTAATAGAAGATCTCATAATTTTAAGAAATGTTTGTTACACAAACACAATTTTTATATTTAAAATTTTGCGATGTCCTTGCAGGACTCATGAGTGTTAGCTATTAAGTACACCTATGCCTAAGACCTTGTACACACACATGTAAGCAATAAATACTTTGACTTTGACTTTGACATTCTCTCAGATCTTTATGTTCCAGATCCTTTTGAAGATGTCTAAGGGGCTGTTTCAAGTAATTAAGTAATTAAACGCTGTACAAAAAATTTGACGCTGAGAGTTAGATAAATAATAATAATAATGCTGGACATTTTCACACAGCATCATCTAGCCCCAAAATAAGCAAAGCTAACTAAGTTTTAAGTATCTACAGACTGTCTATAAAAACTTGTTTAAAATAGGTAATTATTTGTATAAACGTGTCTGATAGCCTATTACGGCTATCCGTGAGCATTTTAAAGCCAAACAATAACAATAACAATAATAATAACAGAATTTGGTAGGATTTTTATGATACGATTTTTCATACGATCTTCAGGGTGCCTAGTATAAGTTTTTTACGCGTTCGGTATCGACGCCGTAAACGCAGATTTGTATGAAATTTGTATAAAATAGCAGCGCCATCTTTTGGTACTTGCTCATTACTAATGAAAACCAGTACAAATCCGCGTTTACGGCTTCGGTACTTAACGGTGAAGTCGAATGTGGTGACACTCATACTAAGACTAAGACTCTAATGAATACGATTCGATCTGGGTGAATCGCATGGCTGTTGAATCGTTGAATCGATTAAAAAAATCGGAAGTTCGTATTGCCGTGAATCGATCTTCTAAAAGATCGATTCAGATCGGGCATCCCTAACTCTCACTCAGAGTCAACTGTTCTGGTTCTGTCTGTCTAGGTCCTGTCCTGTCTGTCAGTCAAACAAAACTCAAACAAAAAATGTTTTTGAATTGAAAACTTTGGAAAGGCGGGCGAGGGAAAGGCTATTGTCATTTGTGTTTTGTGTGCGTTTCATGCGTTTGTTTGTTTTGTTGTATGGTTCGGTCGGCATGCTAGAGGATTATTTCGGTTTACCCTTCGTAAAATAGTTTGAAATTCTTGATTCATGTTTCTTCCTAATTATGGAATGTACACAGCGACTAGAGTGTACCCAGCAAGAGTTCTTCAACCAAACTCAGAGAGAGTGCCCTGAACAGGTAAAACTATCTCGCCACCTCTGTCTGTAGCGCAGTGGACGAAAATCCGCCTGTGACGCAGAAGGTTGATTCCCGCCGCGAGACAAATGTTTGTATGATCTACAAATATTTGTCTCGGGTCTGGGTGTTTTCTATGTATATGTATGTATTTACAAGCAAAAAGTATCGTAAGTAAACCTAACTCAACCCATAACACAAGCTCTGCTTACTTTGGGTCTAGATGATGCTGTGAGAAAAGTCCAGTATTATTTATTTATCTTCCTGTTTGTTTAGTTTGTACTTTTTTATAATACTTGAAATAAGGTACTTACTTTTTTATGCGGAATTCCGCTTCAATAATCAAATAAAGCGATTGCGAAGGACATTGAAATAACAATTTTATTGATTGATAAGATTTATCTCTCCCATTTGTTGTGTTTTCGCTCCCATTGAAGGTTCCAAGCAATACTTAAGGTAACTTTTCTTTGTTTATCTAAGCAAAAATATTATAGGAAGAATGCTATCGAACTGCTTGTTTTATTTTCAGGTTGGTTTTCTTGGTATATGTGGTGACAAATTCCCTGTGAAGAAGGGCCCAAACAAAATTGGGAGAGACCCTCAAACATGCAATATTGTACTGAATTTGAATGTAAGTTACTATCACAACAGGGTCACGACTGTTTCCCCAAGGCGCGTTAGATATTCTCTCAGACCTTTTTATGTATTCCAGATCCTTTGAAAATGTCTAAAGGGTTAGTCAGAGGCATGTTCAAATACTTTGATACATGTCCACATCTTGCAGAAGTTCATATTTCATACGTAACAGGTTGCAAGCCCATCGCCGCCTATAAGAATACAAACTGGTTTCCTCACGATGTTTTCCTTCACTGTTCAGACTCTACTTTCAATCCAAAGGTCTTGGGATTAAATCCTGGCTGTGCATCAATGGATTTTGCGTTTCGTAAAGTATGCGCTTTAACACGAGCTCTGAACGTGAAGTTACTATCAAGAGGGTTAAATAAGCCTTTTATTCAGATGGTCTACAGTTTTAAAGATAATTAGTTACCTATTTAAGTATATATTATCAAGAGTGAACCAGCTGTTATTTCATATAGGCAGCGATGGGCTTGCAACCTGTCACATACATAGGCAATACTACCTTCTGCGAAATGTATTTGGATATGCCTCTGCATAACCCCTTAGACATCTTCAAAGGATCCCGAACAAAGTTTGCTATAATTAATTTATTTTTCAGTCAATTTCGAGACAACATGCTGTGATCAATGTACTCAACAAGACAGACTTCATGCTTATGGATCTAGACTCTGCTAACAAAACCAAATTATTTGGAGTAAGTATAAACCATCCGTCTATCCCACTCACACATTGTTTGTGTTTCAATCACACCTAAACCTGAACTGATTTGGATGAAATTTGGAATAGGCGTAGATAGTGACCTGGAATAGCTTAACCCTTATTAGGCTATTCAAAATGTTGGTCCAAGAGAAGCTGATTAATTCTGAAGCTTGTACCAAACCTGCACATCAAACTGGCAGAGCGCAAAAGCGGCTAGGTTGGTTATTGCTAAACTCGTATTATGTAGTAGTGAGTCCAGTCTATTCCAGAGGCCTTATTGTCTAACTTGAAATGCATTCCCATTTCCCATTCCAACCAATCACACAATACGAAAATGATGTATTTTGTCATGATACGTCATTTGCGTAACGTATTGTGTGATCGGTTGGAATAGGAAATGGGAATGGATTTCAAGCTACACAATAAACCCTCTGGTCACTATTCCAAGTTCCATCCAAATTGGTTCACTGGTTTAGGCGTGATTGAAACACAAACATATGCACAAACTTCAGAATAGTCAGTGATAAGTGCCCCCTCAGTGAACTCTGAAGAATAGACTGGACAAATATTTAAAGTGCACTGACAAGGAATAAGATATACACGCATCAGCTCTAAAAGCTGCCTGTTATAAATAATACCTGTTGACGACCTCTGTGGCGCAGTGGGTGAAAGCCCGCTTGGGACGCAGAAGGTTGCGGGTTCGATCCCCGCCGCGGGATAAATGTTTGTATGATCTGCAAATATTTATTTCGGGTCTGGGTGTTTCTAAGTATAATATGTATGTATTTACAAAAAAAAAAGTATATAAGTTATCTGGTTCCCATAGTACAAGCTTTGCTTAGTTTGGGGCTAGATGATGCTGTGTGAAATGTCCATTATTTATTTATTTATTATTAATAATAATAGAATAGAAAAACACTTTATTGTACACTAGCTGTTCGTCGCGGTGTTACCCGCGTTCGCTCGGAAAAACTTCACTTTCCCGGGATAAAATATAGCCTATGTTCATCAAGAATAAATGATAATGCAAGATTGTAATGGTGAAAGAGTTCGAAACTGTCCAGTAGTTTCGGAGCCTATTCATTTCAAACAAACAAATCTTTCCTCTTTATAATATTAGTATAGATAAGTGTGCCTAAAGAAACACATATCAGGAAATACAGAAAGGCAATACAGAAGGATAACAGGAAATACAGAAGTAGGTACAATGGGCGGCGTTATCGCTAAAAGCGATCTCTTCCAGACAACCTTTTGATGGACTGGGAAAGTAGGCTTTAGGCTTTATTATATTAAGTAAGATTGAAAATTCCTCCTTTACCACTACCACTTTGGTTTCAGTCCATAAAAAAAACTAAGTAAAATCTGAATAGTGCATACATTATGAATAATTTCTATTTAACATTTCAGAAATCTCTATTACCATATACGCCGCAGAAGCTTCAAAATGGAGACGTGGTGCAGTTTGGGGACGTGTTCGGGATATTCAGGTTGCTTGAAAATGAAGATGACTTGCCGATGACACAAGCTCTACCGATGACACAACTCATCAATATACCCGACACACCCATTCCTACAAGACATATCTCTAAGCTGAATTCGGCTACTGTACCTGAGTCGCCTGATGTCAGTGATAAGGTGAGGATCTAGTTTAATTTTATATGGTTAATACTCAGGTTAATGACACAATTTCTCTTCGATGGCGGCTTTTAATGACACAATTTCTGCCATAAAATAATGATCATCTTCTCTTTCTTGACGACCTCTGTGGCGCAGTGGGTGAAAGCCCGCAACGCAGAAGGTTGCGGGTTCGATCCCGCCGCGGGATAAATGTTTGTATGATCTGCAAATATTTATCTCTGGTCTGGGTGTTTCTATGTAGGTATAATAAGTATGTATTTACAAACAAAAAGTATATATGTAGTATATCAGTTATCTGGTTCCCATAGTACAAGCTTTGCTTAGTTTGGGGCTAGATGATGCTGTGTGAAATGTCCAGCATTTTTTTTTTTTTTTTTTTTTTTTTTTTTTTTTTTTTTTTTCTATTACTTTATTAGAGATGAGTCCAGCCAAGAAATAAGTATTTACTGTGGATTTCTGTCGAATTTGAACAGGAACTTGTGGTGCGAATTCATATTATTTCGCAAATTCTAATTATTCAAAGTTTAGTGTAAAATATTCGTAATGGATTGGTATAAGTTTCTGTTAAGTGTTTGTTAAAATCGAATTCTATGTAAGCATTTTATACCTATTTCAGTAATAAAAAAGAGCTTGTTAAATTAACTGAATGAGTATTACTCACTGCATGTATCGTACACCAAAAGATTAAGTTAGAAACATTTATTTATCTTTATTTTTGCAGGACGATTCATTCATTATCTCATCACAACCAAAAGGACAAATCAAAAACTCTAACACACACTTTATAAAACCAGGCAAAACTATATCAATACAACCTGTAGGCGGGAGCATTATCGATAATGTCTATTGGAACTCATCTAAAAAGTCCACATCGTTGAATTTAGATGAGTCTAATAATAGTCTTAATGAATCTATACCATTTGTTAAGTTAAATGAGAAAGAAAATGAAGCAAATGCTACCAATATACACGAAATGGAAACACAGGCATTTCCTCTAATAGCAACAGTACATGAATTAGATACACATGCGATTAAAGTTAGAGAATCAGACATTTGTAAAACAGACGTAAAATCGGTGTCTCCAATTCCCGATTCTATTTACACCGCGAATACACAGATACCGGGGCTTAGTACATCCTCTCCATCTCTCTTCACGGCTAACACACAACTGCCAGAATCAAATAGGGCATCACCGTCTATTTACACAGCTAATACACAAGTACCAGGCGTGTTTAACTCTCCATCGATCCACAGTCTCGATACACAAGTACTTCCAAGTGATTTGCCAGAAGTATGCAAAATTGATGAGCAACAAGACATGCGATTCGATATCTGTGCCGACAAGGACCTGTATGATGCTGAAACACAAGTTTCTACATGTCCTGTTAGCGTCATTAAAAAAAGCAGTCCCCTATCAAGTAAATCGGATGATATTTCAAAATTGGATAGGTCAGACGACATAGTTTTGTTTGATGAGATCGACAGTCAGCCGGAAGATGAAAATTTCGAATCCCAAGCGATATTGACGGAGGATATCTTGCTACCAATCAATAAATGTATAGAACCAGAATCCGAACCACTATCGCAAATAGCTTTGCCTAAATCTTCTAAAAGAACCTTGAGGATAGAATCAGATAGTTCAACTGATTGTGAGGAAATTGATGATGATATTTTGCCCACACAGAAGATCCCCGTGATAAAAAGAAAAGCAAACGATGGAGATTCAACTGACTGTGAAGATGATATGATTGAATTGAAAGTAGATAAAAAGCCGAATAACACTGCTGAAGCATTAGATTTGGAAGATGTTGCTACTCAAGTTATAGAGGTTCTTGAAACACCACGTACAGTAAATGAGAACTTTGAAGATGTGCTGACTCAAGTGATAGATGTGATAGAAGTAGTAAATGACTCTAAGGATTTACCTACTAAACTGCGTGTAAAAGCTCAGTCGGTTACTGATGATGTTGAAATTAGTCCATTCAAAATTCCTCTGAAGTCTGTTTTCAAAGCGAAAAAGAAAGATGTTTCAAAAACACCCAAATTAAAGGCTTCGGTAAATTTAGAGAGCAAGTTTAACTCACAAAATAACGATGATGATGATAAATATTATCAAGATACTCAAGATATTTACGAAGATTTGTGTTCGCAAAAAGAAACTTCCTATGAAATGCCCAATTCAAGTAAATCACTTGGAAGCACCAGTAAAGAAAATAAATCGTCGCCTTCCAGCAATAAAACGGATAGTGATGTTGAAGAAAAAATCAATAACTTTGTTTCAACATTGTCTAGTCAAGATGTGAGGGATGTTATTGGCGCTGAGAAAGTTGTTCCAGTTAAAAGAGTATCCTCTTTGGGAAGTGACGCTTCAGACCTTGAGCTTACTCCTAAGAAAAATCGTCCTTTCAAATTCATGGACATTGACTTACCAAACAGCCAAGAAATCAAAACCAGTGTATCTCTCAGTTCTAAAACTATAGTCACAGAATCTTCCAGTGAATCAGAAACTGAACAAAATTCAGAAGATCAATGCACACCGATTCTATTCCGAAAAAAGAAAAAATCTAAACCTGATGCAAAGATGAATCTTACAAAAAGATTTGACGTGGAATCGTTACCAACGAGGGTAATAACTCGTGTAAGGAAACCGTCGTCTAAAGTACTCGAAGAACATGGCAAAAAGATAACTGAAAGTATTTTAAAGCCCAAATTCTTAACAGAACAAGATGATGACGTCAATAGAGATATTATCACTGAAAATATTACGCGGTTAAAAAATAAAAACGTAAAAGATGCAAGTAAAGTGACCAAATTAGATGAAACAAAGAATATCAATAAAAATCTCAATGAAACTGCAAAGCTAGACTTAACTCAAATCCCTAACAGTAGCAAAACAGATGATAAAAATGAAAATACATCGAAAAATGAAAAATCTGGAAAAACAGAATACAAACGCCCAGAAACAAAAGAAGAAACAGCGAAAAATAAAGAAAGTAAAAGTAAAACGAAATCATCTTCACCAGTCGTTGATGATAGAGACGAGATTGATAATGTCTCCACACAAATCATAGAGGAAACCAAGCATATAAGCGAACTTGTTGATGTTGACACTTCCAAGAAAACTGAAAATAAATCGAAAACAAGAGAATCAAGACGTAACAAAACTTCAGCAGTTAAAACCAAAGATGAAAAACCACGAGGCCCTATAATGATCGAGCCTCATACTATAACTGCTCCAATCAAGGAGGAAGGAAAACCAAAAAAGAGAGAGTACAAACGTAAAAACAAAGAAACAGCAGCTAAAACTGTAAATAAACTAGAAGACCATAACTTCACAATAGAATCAAAATCGGGAAACACGAAAGTTGAAAACGCAGACATAATTGAATCTTCAAGGCCTGTCAGAAGTACAAGAGGGAGAAAGAAGAAATCTGATGACTTCGTAAATCCGGCTGAAACAGATTCGCAAATAGAAAAGATTAAACCAACGAGGAAAGCCAAAGAGCCCTCGCCCGAAAAAGAAGTACGGAGAAGTAAACGGCATAGAACAGTCAAGGAAGAACCAGTAAAGAAAGAAAAAGAACCAGTTAAGTCGATTCTCAAAAAGAACACGCATGAACAGAGTACAGTG
Organism: Epirrhoe alternata; assembly: GCA_963565295.1. Lineage (NCBI taxonomy): Eukaryota > Metazoa > Arthropoda > Insecta > Lepidoptera > Geometridae > Epirrhoe > Epirrhoe alternata. Next base: position 2,464,539 of record OY751385.1, on the reverse strand, counting down.
TATAATCTATCATCAGGGTCAAATTCGGATTCTCCTGCTAATTTGAAAAGGCCTTGTGAATTCGAAGATCCGCTTCCAAAACGAACGCGGTCGGCGAAAGAAGTTAATTTGAGAGCAACTCCGTCTAGAACTCAGAAGACTTGCTATGTTTTGTTTACTGCGTTCCCATATGAAGAGGTGAAATCGAAGCTGGAGAAATTAGGTAAGTTTCTAAAACATGTTGTTTACTTTACAATACTGGGCAAAAGAAAAAAATATTTCACTGTTCTTTGTCTGTTTTGGTCCAACATTAGTTTTCTACTCGTCAATGAAGTTCGTCTGGCCATCGATCGCTTGCATGGTTTACTGCTCATCTCACTGTCTCCAGACTCGTTGCTATTTTGGCCCATAGCTTTTCAAAAACATTACTATTGTTTTGCGGGCTCCTAGCTCGTACCACCAACGCATTTATTCTACAACTTGTTTGTTGTAGATGTAGCAATTCATGTAACGTTAACGTTAAAAATATCGTTAATATTTCACAGGCGCAGTGGTCGTGACAGATGTAATGCAATGCTCGGTTGTGCTGACGCTGCAGATTCGGCGGACGTTCAAACTGCTGTGCGCTGTTGGTCTGGGCAAGCCCATCGTCGGACCCACCTGGGTGCAAGCCTGTGTTGATACAAACATGATTGTTGGTGAGTCTTCCAGCCCATATTGAGAAGTTAAACGGGAATTCAACGCATAAAATACCTTATTTGATTCCCGGCGTTACGCCTACGTTCAATAGGCGTAGTCTGGCAGACTGGTAAGTAAAGAATCCGCTGTCGATGAGCGATAGTTTTCACAACTACCCTCACATTACACAGAAGCGACGACCTTTACAACGGCGCACACGCCTTATAGTCTTTATCTTATTAGTTATTATACTTGCCGTTAGAGAAGACAAACTGCATTCTGCGTTGTCCGCGTTCCCTCAGGAATGCATGTGACCTATCTTCTCTTCCAAACTATCTCACAATTTTCATCTAAATCCATTCAGTATTTTTTGCTTTTGGTTTGTTGAGAGATTCATACATCCATCCTTACAAAGATTTATCTTTATAATAAGTAGCTGTCTCAGAAGATTTTATTTTTCAGATCCCGGGCTGTACACGATAAAGGATGAGGTGGCGGAAAAGCGGTTCCACTTCAGTCTGGAACGTACTTTGGCGGGGCGACGTCAGTTCCTCAAGGGATACAATTTGTCTTCCACGCCTAATGTCATGCCTCAGGCTTCTGAGATGAAATGTGAGCTTCATAAATATCTTGTTACTATTGTTATGTTCATTTAGGCCGCATACTCTATTTCCATAGCAAAATGCTCAAATAATAACCAACGTGGTTTTTCTCGCTCAAATAATAACCACGTGAGTTTTTATTGAAATCACGCTTACAAAAATAAATTATAAGCGCATGGCACATGCATGCAACAGAACAGAATAATAATTGCGACAGATCCAATGCATTGGTCATTTGACATGCAGTGAGTGATGCTTTTTCATACTAGATTGTCTATTGCGCATCGAACACGCCATTTGTACTGCGCAAACACACCCTCTACAGTTTCTTCCAGCGTTATTTTTACATAACCCGACCATAGTATGACTTTTATTCACCATTCGGTATCGACGCCGTAAACGTGGATTTTTACTGGTTTTCAAGAGAGCGATTACCAAAAGATCGCTGCTATTTTCCAATACAAATCCACGTTTACGGCGTCGATACCGAACGCGTATAAAACTAATACTAAGCACCCTGGATCTTACAATTGCCTAGATCCATTGGTCGAAGTTAGGCGTTTCGATGCGCAGAACACAATTTTGTATGAAAAATCGGTCACTGCGCAGACAAGCTAACTTCACGAATTTCTATACCCGTTGAACGAGCTGTAATGTAAGTATTTTATTCCAGTGATAGTACAATGCTCCGGCGGCAACTGGCGTGAAGGCGGGTCCAACTGGCTGTGTCTGACGTGCGCTGGCGACCGCGCGCTGTGGCCGGCTCTCAGAGCTCGCGGGGCAAAGCTTGTCACCACCGAGCTTATACTGGCTGGGGTGCTGCAACAACGGTTGGATGTAGAGGGAAATGCTGTCAAGGGACAGTAATCTAGGGAGGTAGGAGTCATGCTGTCATGTCAAGGTACAATATCAATTGACATTAGATAGAAACAAGCTTGTCAAATGCGGTAATGTGCTAATATTGGCTCTACCGAGCTCATACTGGCTGGGGTGCTGCAACAACGGTTGGATGTAGAGGGGAATGCTGTCAAGCAAAAATTTGCTGCAGCAATCTTTAGATGTATGTATATGGCAATGCCATCAAGGTACAGCAATGAGGAAATATTTTTTTCTAAGGTTAGATTGATCAACATAATTCAGTGATCTGAGGGATACAAGGACAAGCTAGAATAACAAAGGATAATATTGTGGATCGACCAAGGTAATGATCTGGGGAGTCAAAGACAATGCAAAAAAAATTCTAATATAATGATGGTGTGATTTATGTCGAGCCAAATGTCAAAGTAAAACAGGGCTGCTCTATAAATAAATAATGAACAAGATAACTGGATAATGGTTTAACTAGAACAAGCTTACTACAAAGCTTTAGAAAATACAGTTGTCGCGAGTCCCGCTGGCTGTGCCTAAGCGCGACGCTTGTGTCACTGTCAACCGAGTTAATCTTAATACTACAATCCGCCATTTTTATTTTCAAAATGGCTGCCAAGAATGCTGACTGAAAATAATCTTAATACACCCAGTTAATTTAAGATGCTACCTCATTGTGTGCATTTAATATGGTTGAAGTACAAAAGTTCTAAATAAAGTTTACTTTTTAACAGACTTCAAAAAAAGGAGGAGGTTCTCAATTCATCTGTATGTTTTCGTCATTTTGTACACTAGATTGAAACTAATACATAGAATACAGTGCCTCAACGGTTACCTCAGTAGCAATATAATAAGATGTAAATATTGTCATAACTTTCCACCAGTCAACAAGTACCTACTTTTAGAAAAGTGGGTGTTGTCGGCTAAAAAAATGTTTTCAGAAATTAGCTAACACCCATTACACTTCACCCAACGGATAACGGAACGTTAAGTTAGCCGTCTGTCTGCGCAGTGACCGCTTTTTGAGCTGAAAACTTTAGGCGCGTTTGGCAGTTTTGAGATGAGAAAAATTCTTAGATTCGCCTCGAAAAGGTCACGTGCGAGTCAAAGTGACTGCTCACCGACACCGGGTTATTTGTCAAGTTTAGAACCGTTCAGGTTTTCATTTCTGCCGCCACTCCGTAGTGCCACTGTTTTTTTTTCATACAAACAGCTTACTTCACGCATGCCCAGATACGTTGGACGAAGTGTACTAGAGTATGTACTATTATTTTTAGATGTCTGTACATGTTTAACATTGTACCTGTTATTTTAAGGTAATTTTACGTGTTTAATTTAGTTTTGGTTAATTGATGTTGATTTTGTGTCATTTAGTTAGGTTATAGAGTTCAAATTATAAGGCCCTTACTAAACTTGACATAAACTATGTCATGCATAAACTAAAAATTTGTATGGTTATTCATAGGTTATGCATGACATAACTTTATGTTACGTTTATTAGTAAGAGCCTAAGTATCCATGAATAAGTGCATTCATTTCCGAATTATCATGTTTTTGATACTTCTCTTGCAAAAAGATAAATCAATCATTTATTCTATAGTACCTATTTTATTGTTACTTTCGATTTCATTTGGCCTAAGGCACCCAAGTGTTAGCTTTATATTATAAATAATTCATTATTATTTGTAAAATACTGTGATTTTTTGAATGTAAAATAAACGATTGGTTTTCAGAAAGTTTTTTATCTTTCAGTAAATAAAACACCATTTTAGTTTTAGTAATTTATATTATTTACATATAAAATACTGAGAAACAGAAAAATAAAATGATAAACTTAATATCGTAAACAGAGTTTCTAAACTGGAAGATAAGTCATGGAATGTACACCTATGAACTTTTTATAAAAGTGTGAAATGAAAGTATAAACTTCAAAAAACTAATAATAAATCAAGTATATTTAAGGTGGTTCTAGACATTTAGGCTCAATGCACATTGAATTGGCAAGCGACACGTCAATTGGTTTTATAGTAAGCCATTATAAACCATATGAACAATGGTACATGTTATAGAAACGCTTGTAGAATGAACCGCACGAAAGTGCTCGAGCCAGCGCGGCCCGCTAGATGGCTACGCCAGATCTCGTTCATTCTACAAGCGTTTCTATATCTTGTACCATTGTTCATAAGGTTTATAATGGCTAGCTATAAAACTAAAAGACGCGTCGCTTGCCAATTCAATGTGTCTTGAGCCTAACCCCTACCTAGTACACATTAGGCGTTTTGAAGCGCGCTTTGGTAACGCGCGTTTCTAGTAATAAAAATCTTAGGCTCAATGCAGACTGAATTGGCAGCGATGAGACGTAACAAGACATTATAAACCTTATGAACAATGTAACAAGATATAGAATGAATGAGGTGTGGCGAAGCCTAGCGCCGGCTCGAGCAGTCTCGCGCGGTCGCGAGCTATCAATCGTTTTCTGTATCTTGTAACATTGTTCATAAGGTTTATAATGTCTTGTTCTCGTCTGAGTCTGCATTAAGCCTCACAAAACTTGCGTCTAACGCTCGCTTAAAAACGCCTAGTGTGTGCCAGCTCTTATTATTCTGTGGTTACTTAAAGGAAAAATAACAACTAGCGTCTTACAACACACGGGAATAATAAGAAGTCAGATTTTTTAAATTTGTTTAGATACTGACTGATGTTATTTTTAGTGTGAGACGCGACCGCGAGGAAGCTACCCCTAGTCTCTTTCATACAAAATGTAAGTAGATTCTACGGATTTATCTCACATCAACTCAATTCAAAAATTTTTCGTGCGTTATTGATAACTACAAAATTTTGGAAACACACTCACTGAACTAAATGATATTTTTTTATTAACTTCTTAAACCTACATACGAGCGTTACAATAAACCCTGTTTTTATTTAACATGAAAAAAAAAACAAGGAACAAAGATTAAGCTGAATATTTAGCATAAGTAATACCTAAATTACAATGTAATTATATCTTAAGGAATACTCAAAGCTCTGAAAACTTTGTGCTGTAATAAAAATATAAGTAGGTAATTAAAATAACAATACAGATCAACTTTTTTTAAATAATTTGATAGATATAAATATAATTTAATATAATTCTACGTTAATATTGCAATTCGTTTTATGTCATGACTACTAAGTGTAGTAGGTATCTATTTTTTGTGAAACTGCTATGAACAAGTAATAAATAATAATAAATAATGCTAGACTTTTCACACAGCATCATCTAGCCCCAAAGTAAGCAGAGCTTGTGTTATGGGTACTACATGACTGATATACTAGTTATATACTGATTGGGTCTCTGCCTACCCATTTGGGAAAGAGGCGTGACTTTATGTATGTATGTAGAAAACACCCAGACCCGAGACAAATATTTGTAGAATATACAAACATTTCGTCGCATGCGGGCCTTCGTCTACTGCGCTACAGAGGTCGTCAAAGTATAATAAAACGTATTGCAAAATTAGCGACATTCTCGATACACAGTAAGCTTATTAGTGTAAAGTATTGGTAAGATACCAAATTAAAATGATTTGAAGTCACTGGATACGTCAAAGGCTTTCTGAAATTAAAAAAAAATATCTATCAGATTTTTTATGTGGTTCACTACACTAATAACGAGTAAAATTAGACTTTAATGCACAAAACACAAGATTTTTCTATTTGACGAAAAGGTTTTATACCTTTTATAGTAGGTATATTTCAGTCTCTACGCCTCAGGATTGCTCTTCATGAGCTCCAAGTCAGCTGTAACCATATCCTTGACCAGCTCGTCGAAGGACACTCGCGGTACCCAGCCCAACTTCTCTTTGGCCTTTGTGGCATCCCCTAATAATAGGTCCTGAAAAAACAAACAGGTTATAAAAGTATTAAAACTAGCTGTCCGTCGCGGTGTTACCCGCAGTCCCTCGGGAAAACTTCACCGGGATAAAATATAGCCTAAGTGAGGGATAATGTAGGATTCTAACGGTGAAATAATTTTTCAAATCGGTCCAGCAGTACCTAGTTTAGGAGCCTATTCAATTTAAACAATTATTATAATGTAGATAAAAGTATCTACTTGAATACCTTAACTACTTTTGCAAAGTGTATCAAATCATGTATGTATTTGGACATGCCTCTGACTACTTCCTCAGACATCTTCAAAGGATCTGGAAGACATAAGATCTGAGAGAATGTGTACCGCGATTTAGAAACACATGAAGTGGGTAGGTACATCTGGTACATACCTATTCGAATAAAAATACACTTACATCACGCTATAAATAAGCATGATACCTAGGTAAAAAAGAATGCTAGACATTTCACACACACAGCATCATCTAGCCCCAAACTACATAAATAGAAACACCCAGACCCGAGATAAATATTTGCAGATCATACAAACATTTATCCCGCAGCGGGGATCGAACCCGCAACCTTCTGCGTCACAAGGGGGCTTTCACCCACTGCGCCACAGAGGTTGTCAATCAAAACCTGTGGTACCTTTTTATAATGATCTGTGATACTGATAATACACAAAATTAACTGATATTAGATCTGTTCTTTTTCCTTTTATAATAAAAGGAAATCGGCAATCATCACACAGCTATCCAGTACCTACATATCAACATAATTTCACGGTACATGTTTGTCAACTCTTATCGTAGACTCATTATTCCGCTGGTTAAGTTGCGCCTCAAATGACGCATTTTTACAGTTTCATGGAAACACAATATTGTCTGTTTTTGTCTTTTCAATCAGAATGCAATACAAGATGGAGAATGTCTTCAGCAAGTACTAAACACTACCTACACATGGAAAATGGAAATGGAAAGATCACTATTATACTGGGTGATATGACCTCATAATTTAATTAAATAAATAAATAATAAATAATGCTGGACATTTCACACAGCATCACCTAGCCCCAAACTAAGCAAAGCTCGTACTATGGGAACCAGTTAACAGTTTTTTTTTTTTTTTTTAATCAACCTATTTCGTTAACTGATATTTGCACTTACTTATATACTTTTTGTTTGTAAATACATACATAGAAACACCCAGACCCGAAATAAATATTTGCAGATCATACAAACATTTATCCCGCGGCGGGGATCGAACTCGCAACCTTATCATTAGGATAGTCATTATCATTTTTTTCGGGAATTTCATAACAAAACCAAAAAATAATAATTACATTAATATTTTTTGAATCCAATTCCTGAATTTAAGTTAGTTTAAAATTAAAGATTGTATAGATACTTACCACTTCAGTCTGCCTAAAGTATTTTGGGTTGACCTTCACCAACAGCTGATCTGTATCGACATCATGTCCCGTCTCATCCAGTCCCTCTCCCCTCCATGTAACTCTTCTTCCAACGCACGCAAATGCCTTCTCTACAAACTCCCGTACACTATGGGTTTCTCCGGTGGCCACTACAAAGTCTTCAGGTTCTTGTTGCTGCAGCATCAGCCACATTGCCTGGGGAATAAGGAAATTGTATTGTGTATCGGTCAAATATAATTGAGTAAGTAATGTAGCTGGCATTACAGGTTCATTTATTCATTGAATTCGATGAGGATATCGAAAGGAGAGTGAATGCTGGAAACCGAGTGAATGGGGCTCTCCATGATTTTATGAGCAGCCGGAAAGTGTCCGATAAGGCACGACTGGCAGTTCATAGAGGAGTGTTGGTACCGACATTGATGTATGGAAGTGAAAGTTGGGTGTGGCAGAAAAAACATCAGAGTAGAGTGAATGCTGTTGAAATGAGAGCGTTGCGTAGTATGTTTGGGGTAACGTTGAATGATAGAGTGAGAAATAGTGTGATAAGGGAACAGTGTGAAGTGAAAGAAGATGTAGTGTTGAGGATCGAGAAAGGTATGTTAAGATGGTTTGGGCATGTAGAGAGGATGGATGACAGTCGTTTGACAAAGCAAGTGTATGAGGCGAGTGTGCATGGGACAGCTGGAAGGGGAAGACCTAGGCGAACCTTCTTGGATCAAATTGGCGACATTTTGGAGAAGGGCCAGGTCAAAAGTACCCTAAACCGACGAGCATGTATGAAGAATGTAATGAGAGTGAATGAGGCGAAAGTTGTGTGTCAGGATCGTAGCGACTGGAGATCCGTGGTCTCTGCCTACCCCTTTGGGAAAGAGGCGTGACTTTATGTATGTATGTATGTATGTTATTCATTGAAGTCTCAACCACACATAGGAATCCATAAGCTGGGACTACTACAGTACTTTCTCAACACAAGCTTTGAATAGGTTACAATGAATTGATTCAAATGAGCCCAAATACACAAAATCATACCACTTTTCCATATTATAGACAGAGACCACAGATTACTTCCTAAGATCCTGATTCCTGAGATATCTTTTGCCTCATCTTCTCATTACATTCATCTTACAAACTCGCCGGTTTAGGGCAATTTAAAGCTCGTTCTGTTATTTACTGAGGAGTTCTATTGAACAGCTCTTGACTCCATCATATCAGCTCATTGTGATTTTGCTTAGGTACTTAGTCGTTCTAAGAAGCGCTTGTGGTCGTGCTTACTTAGTCGTTCTTGATAGATCGTCGAAGTTAAGCAACGTTCGAAACGGTCAGTAAGTGGATGGGTGACCGCCAGTGGCATTTTCATCTGAGCGCTTCCGTGCTTCGGAGGGCACGTTAAATTGTCGGTCCAGGCTATTTAAGTCGTCAGCCATGACGGAGGCCTTAAGGCGGCCTAAAAACTCCGTCACCAGAGTTGGCCACTGACTCATACGAACTAACTATTGTGATTTTATGTTGTAGATGGATCAAAGCCCGAACGAGAAGAAGGTTGTGGGTTCGATCCCCGCCGCGGGATAAATCTTTGTATGATCTGCAAATATTTATCTCGGGTCTGGGTGTTTCTATGTATGTATTTATAAACAAAAAGTATATAAGTAGTATATCAGTTATCTGGTTCCCATAGAACAAGCTATGCTTAGTTTGGGGCTAGATGATGCTGTGTGAAATGTCCAGCATTATTTATTTATTTATCATGAGAATATGCTGAGTTTCAACGGCCCTATATTTACCTCAACATAATCCTTAGCATGCCCCCAATCTCTCTTGCTATCCAGCGTGCCCAGCTCGATATGCGTCATCAAGCCTAGAGTTATCTTGGCAACTCCCCTCGTGATCTTCCTTGTGACGAAATTCTCTCCTCGCCTCGGACTCTCGTGGTTGAAGAGAAGACCGTTACAGGCGAACATGCCGTACGCCTCACGATAGTTCACTACTATCCAGTAGCCATATAGCTTTGCACATGCTGAAATAAAAGATTGGGTCATTTCACACAGTCTCCATGTCCCAAAAGCCTACTGTGGTAAGCAAGTTCGTATCAAGTCAGTGGCCAACTCTGGTGACGGAGTTTTTAGGCCGTCATAAGGCCCCTCATGGCTTAAATAGTCTGTACCGACAATTTAACGTGCCCTCCGAAGCACGGAAGCGCTAAGATGAAAATGCCACTGGCAGTCACCCATAAACTAAAAGACCGTTTCGAACGCTTACCTTCGATCTATCAAGAACGACTTAATTAAATTTGTGTTTACCATACGGTGATCTGGGATAAAACGGCGTCTTTTCAGTCTGTGGTACTTCCACGACTTTTCCATACAGTTCCGATGTGGACGCCTGGTAGATTTTCGTCTCTTTCTCGAGTCCAGCGACTCTGACGGCTTCTAGAAGCCTGAGGGTACCTATAGCGTCCACTTGGGCGGTGTACTCGCTCAGCTCGAAGGAGATTTTAACGTGCGATTGAGCTCCTAGATTGTAAATTTCCTTTGGTCGTATCTGCAACATAGAGATTGTAGGTATGCTCAGTCAATAAAACAGTGGAAGCCGATTTAGATGATTTTTGAAAATGGTAGATACCTAAGTAATTGAATCGTAAAAAATTGCGACCGCGGACTACGATAGTTCCGTAAATTTCCAGTTTTTAGTTCTAAAAAATGTATTACTTACCTACAGTAGTTTGTACTAAACAAACTCTTTAATGTAAAGTAGGCGTCTATTCCCACTAGTTCAGTTGACTGAACTAGCGAGATTAGGAACTTACTGTACATTACATACCTAAGTACCTACATTTTTATAATCCCACTATCCCACTCATATAATAAAGCTGAAAGCTGAGAGTTTATTTAGATGTTAAGATGTTTGTGTTTTAATCACGCCTAAACCAATGAACCGATTTAGATGAAACTTGGAATAGGCGTAGATAGTGACCTGGAATAGCATATAGGCTATTCAAAATGGTACCACGCGGGCTAAGCCGCGCGCTTAAGCAAGTATACTAAGTGTGAAAATTAAACCTACTACCTAAATAATTAAGTGTTTTTTCTTGTTTAAAAGCTGATAAGAATTCAATTATAAATTGAAAGGAAGCTAGTCTGATAAGCAGTTGTCTAAAAGTACCTATCTACTACCTACCCAAAAAGCCATTTTAGAAAAAATATATTTATTTTATTTTTTTCGAAGAGCTCATTGTGTAGCTTGCATAGTTGTTCTTGATAGGCAAAATTCTCCATGGTCACTAAGTGATGAGGCATTTCAACTGAGAGCTCCCGTCCGTGCTTGCTTCGGGCACGTAAAATTGTCGGCTCCTGCTATTAAGTCGTTAAGTCATGATGGAGGCCTTAAGGCGGCCTAAAAATTCCAACACCAGAGTTGGCCACAGACTCTTTTATATCCTTTTTGGCATAGTAACATAATATTAATGGTTGGTCATTTATACATAATAAGCATAAATAATGTATTGCCCTTGACTGTATGTGTTAGTTGGTAAATGATGTCATATCAGATTAGTGAGGATCAAATCATTTGCATTTTCTAAAATGCTTCAGTTTTGTTAGGTACCTATATATGTTAGGTACTTACACCAATATGTGTTCCTGTTATGTTTCTTCTGTGTACAATAAAGTGTTTATCTATCTATCTATCTATCAATCAATATGTATAATAAAGAATTTTAATATGGAATGAGGAATCTTTTGGGACTACTTAAAACCTCCAAAATCTCCTGGACTATAACAACACAACCTTGCCTGCACAACAGCCTAAGTGAGGGTAGTTCTTAATTGTGTCGTAATTTTTTTATATTGTTTGCAATCTACCTGCCCATTCAGGTTGATAGTTTGTTGGCGATTCACACATACATCTACCTACCTAATACTTAAGTTAAATGCCTAGTTAAGTTTGCATGCTCTGTAACGAATTAGCATTAATTTACAGTACGGCCGGCGGATCTAGACCGGTCTGAAGTTGCGCTGTGCGCAGGTTACCCCGCGTCTCACCACCTATTCGACCCTAAAAGTGACTACTGCGCAGCGTTGCGACGAACTTAACGCCGGTCTAGATCCGCCGGCCGTACTGTAATAACTAGTACAACATAAAAATTTCATGTAAGTTAACTATGTACTGTTCTTTTTTTTTATCAACCTATCTCGTCCCACTGCTGGGCAAAGGTCTCCCCCAAACTCCTCCAATGGTCTCTATCCCCTACCATGCTCCATGCCATGGATGCCAGAAGGACGGCGGCGTAGAGGTCGCCCTCGGAAACGTTGGCGAGATGACATCGATGCCTTTAAGGACGATTGGTTCTGTTCTTATGAGAAATAAATTCTTTAACCTACTATTTCAAGAGACTACTGTTGAGATCGCTTTTTAGTGATAAGACCGCCGATTGTATATCATGGTAAGACCAGCCATTGTATATCATAGTTATTTGTTTAGTTTCTATATTTTTGTTTTACTTTTTATGTGGTGTGCAATAAAGTATGTTCTATCTATCTATCTACTTCTAGCTAAATCTTCTATTCCAAGTGATATGGTCACCTCTCATTTTTAACCAACTTGAAAAGGGAGATTCTACATTTGACTGTGTTTTTTACAATTATTAGGTCAATAACTCACCCTACTTATAATGCTAATTAGACAAGTGGTGTCAGTCAGATCTCCGTAGTGCAAATGCATGTGTCCTCCAGTGTGGCATGCTGGCTGTCCATACAGATGTTGTATCCGGCCTGTGTTGAATGAAGATGAACGCCGGAGAATTCCATGGACTTCATAGCCTTTCTCTATGAGAAACTCAGCTAGATATGAACCATCCTACAGAAAAAAAACAAGTTGATGCATATTTGTAGAAGCAGCAACCCTATTGTGTAACTCAGCTGGCAATGGACATCGGCTTCATTTTGATATTTGAAACCTAGCCTGGACTTCAATTGTCATTTTCGTATTGTGTGATTGGTTTTGCTCTATTGGGATGACAACTGGGAATGGAATTCAAGCTAGACAATAAGGCTACAGGTTCTATTTAAAATGTAAAACCAACATTACAAATTGCTTAGATTGCAAGTGGTTCTAGGTAAGTAATGGATTTAATCAGCCGGCTCACTCCATCAACAAGTAAACCAAGCTGTACAAGTGCTCGCAAAGACGATTACCATTAATTTTACGATTAAAAACTACATAGGACTTACCTGTCCTGTAATGCCGGTGATGAGGGCGACTCTATTGGAGGAATTTGTGTGGTTCGTACTAGTGCCTTCGCCGGACATTTTGGGAGGGAGAAATAAAAAATAACTTTTTTTTATTCTAAAGCGTAAAACACGTCCTCAACAAAAGCCGGCTAGCGCTGGCACTGTCGGTCGTCGCTGTTTACTGATAAGCTTATCATTAAACTCGAATGCCAAAACGAAGTGTGTGTTGCCGAGTAATAACGGTTTGAGGCAGCTATTAGATAAGTTTGTCTGAAACGGGTTTTCCTGCAAATCTAGTCACTATTTCACAGATAAACGGAAGTATTATTTATTTTTCTTTTGATAGTGATTTTTTTTGTGGTCTCAAAAAAGGGGCGGGGCGGAGCCTTCCTGCCATAGAGAAAGTGTTTCCCCTTAATAGCTTTAATTTTATCTGTATTCAAAATTATAACTACTGTTATTTAATGCGAAACTCACGCGAATGTGGTTACTATGTTATACTACAGGGCAGAAATGATTAAAGATTAAATTATAACAGAAAGTAGTTTTATTCATAAATAATTTGAATACCTACCTACCCACCTCGTAATCATTTTATTGAAAAAATAAAACAATCAGTCATGCATGGATGATTGTTTTGAATAGTAATTAAGTAAGTTCGAATGAGTCAGTGGTCAACTCTGGTGACAAAGAGTTTTAAGGCCGCCATAAGGCGTCATGGCTTTGTTTTGAATTAAAATTGGGAGATATACCTCAGGTGGAAACACTCTAGAATTTGAAAACTCCGTGGTTGAAATATATTCTGTATGTCATTGTCAATGTCACAATCTTGAACTCTGTGGTGAAGTTTTGTGATTGATTGTGGCGTGTGTTTGAGTGAGAAAACACTGAGAAAATTGAATTCATTCATTCCTACCAAACAATAAAACCACTTGATTTTGGTTATTTTTTATTATATTTATCGCATAATTAGTTCTAAAAAGTTGTAAAACACTATCTAACTGAAAAAAACTTTGATCGGCCATGTGATCCCTGAGGTTCTGTTCTGCCCTTGAAAAGTACTTACGCTAAATTGAAGTTGCGCCGTGCCGTGCAGCTGATACGTATAGTTGTTGAACAATGCCTGATATAAAGATTACGCCGTTGGGAGCTGGCCAGGATGTCGGCAGGAGTTGTATTCTGCTTTCCATGGGAGGTAAAAATATCATGTTGGACTGCGGAATGCACATGGGCTACAACGATGAGCGAAGATTCCCTGACTTCTCGTACATCGTCCCAGAAGGTCCTATCACATGCCAGATCGATTGCGTAATTATATCTCACTTCCACCTTGATCACTGCGGAGCCCTACCCTACATGTCCGAGATGGTTGGATACACAGGACCCATCTACATGACTCACCCAACCAAGGCCATTGCCCCTATTCTTTTGGAAGACATGAGAAAAGTTGCTGTAGAAAGGAAAGGAGAGTCCAATTTCTTCACATCGCAGATGATAAAAGATTGCATTAAAAAAGTCACTGCTGTTACACTTCATCAGTCTGTGATGGTTGATAATGATTTAGAGATAAAGGCTTACTATGCTGGCCATGTACTCGGGGCTGCTATGTTTTGGATCAGAGTAGGATCTCAGTCTGTTGTATACACAGGAGACTACAACATGACACCGGACAGGCATTTAGGAGCAGCTTGGATAGACAAATGCAGGCCAGATTTACTCATCACAGAATCTACTTATGCTACCACTATCAGGGACTCAAAACGCTGCCGTGAGAGAGACTTTCTTAAAAAAGTCCATGAGTGTGTTGAGAAAGGTGGCAAGGTCCTCATCCCTGTCTTTGCCTTAGGAAGAGCTCAAGAACTATGCATTCTCCTTGAAACTTACTGGGAGAGAATGAACTTGAAGTACCCGGTCTACTTTGCTCTGGGTCTGACAGAGAAAGCCAACAACTACTACAAAATGTTCATAACATGGACCAATCAGAAGATCAGAAAGACCTTTGTCCAAAGAAACATGTTCGACTTCAAGCACATCAAACCTTTTGATAAGTCTTATATTGATAATCCAGGAGCTATGGTTGTTTTTGCTACACCGGGCATGTTGCATGCTGGTCTTTCACTAAACATCTTCAAGAAATGGGCTCCATATGAGCAAAACATGGTCATTATGCCAGGGTTCTGTGTCCAAGGTACTGTGGGCCATAAGATCCTCAATGGAGCTAAAAAGGTTGAATTCGAGAACCGCCAAGTTGTTGAAGTTAAAATGGCTGTTGAATACATGTCATTCTCTGCTCATGCAGATGCTAAGGGTATAATGCAGCTTATCCAGTACTGTGAGCCTAAGAATGTGCTGCTTGTGCATGGTGAAGCACAAAAAATGGAATTCTTAAAAGATAAAATAGAAAAAGAGTTCAAAATAAATTGCTATATGCCAGCTAATGGGGAAACTTGTACTATCAACACTCCTATTAAGATCCCCATTGATGTGTCCTTGAGGCTACTAAAAGCTGAAGCAGTGAGATATAATGCGCTACCTCCTGACCCTAAAAGACGAAGAATTGTGAATGGAATCCTCTGTGTAAAAGACAACAGGCTCTCTTTGCTAGATATCGATGAAGTTTGCGATGAAATAGGTATCAACAGACATATCATTCGATTTACAAGCACAGTTCGCTTTGAAGACCCTGGACCATCTCTCAAAACTGCTGAAAAGCTGAAGGGTCTGTTGCAAGAGAAATTAGAAGGCTGGACGATAACAATATCAGATGGGAACATATCAGTTGAGTCTGTTCTGATAAAAGTAGAAGGTGATGATGACAGCACCAAAAATATCTATGTGTCATGGACTAATCAGGATGAAGATTTAGGCAGTTATATCTTGGGTTTACTGCAGTCTATGGTCCAGTGAATTCAACCTGATGACTGTCAGCATTCATTGATGTAGAAGCTTGATCTAGGTGCGACAATGATGAGTTATAAAATATTGTAAAGTATTGAGGTGGAATTGGAGGACAAGGTGTTTTAAATGAGATTATACCTCTATGAAGTCGTTTGTAAACTACTGCACTCCAGTGATAAAAACTTACTATGATTGTCCATTCCTTTGATAATGTGTGGGTTTGTATAAAATAAGCTGATAGGTAGGTACCTATTTCTAGTGATATGCCTTCAGTGATAGGCTAGCCTTAGTCTATTCGAATTGTTATAAATCTAAAGGAAATAAGAAAACTTGTATAAACAAATTTTGTTTTAATAAATAAATTGTACTTAGTTTTTTAAATACACCATGTAATATCTAAATTACATTTACCCTGGTACCACAAATACTGAAGCCTGTTGAGCTCTGTCAAGTTCTTCAAATCTGCCTCATCATGTAATCCTTGTTTCTGTAAAAAATGTAGTGTCATCATCATTTCGATAGGTTTCTTACTGAGATCAGTGAGCTCTATGACGGAGATAGGCTACCTAGTCATGGTAAAAGCAGGCAAGGATCACCTACCATAGGAGGAGGGAAGATCCTACTAAAATCTCCTCGATGCATAAACTCCTTATGAGCTCTGAGTAAGTTACTCCTTAGTTTGGCATCCAAGCACGGCTTGCAAAGACCGCAGACGTCTCCATGACATAGGGTTTTGCATATCGTGCTGCATTCTTTGGTCCACACAGCGATGTTTTTCTGAGCGGCTAACATATCTTTGGCGTTTTGATTACTGAAAGATTACAAAGAATCTATTTTAATAAAACAAAAAACATATCGTTGTATTTCATCCACCCACACTATCCTTCTAAGGTCGTTATTTTGTGACATTGCTGACTCAGAAGGGAGCAAGTTTTTGTACCCAGAGACAGATGGCTTGTTCAAGTCGTAAAAATATAGTAGGTTTGTCTAACCGTATAACCAGTCTAACTAAATAAGTAAATAAAAATTATAGTAGCCTAGGCCTTTATACGTTTGAAACAAAGAAGTTAGAACGGTTTTCCTGGTATTAATTATACATGTATAGCATAGGTATATACCTACCTAATATTTTTGAATTTATCATCCAGTCACCTTGTAGTGAGGTTGGTAATTCAATTAGGTATTTATGGGTAGTTAGTACTAAAACTTCCATTAAGTCGGTACCTACCTATAAAGGAAGTGACTAGTACCTACCTAACTTCAACTGAGTGACTGGTACGTAGCTAAGCTAGGTTTCAATCTAGGCCTAATTTCTTACCTCTCATCCACCTGGTTAGCGAGTCCAGTGATGCTGAATAAGCTGTAAAGGACTTGCTCGTACAGGAGCTGGTTCGGTGGGAAGTGCGCTGAGCTCAGGTTCGGAGACATGTTGGCTTCAATTAGATGAACCCTTAGGTCTTCGTCCACGATCAGGTCGAAACGCATCATTTCGAAGAAGTTCTCTTGATAAGGGTAACTTTTTATCTAAAAAAAATTGATAGTACCTTAGGTAGGTACCTACACTACGCACAACCGATCTTTAGCTCTCTGAAGTAGCTGCGCAGAACCCATTTTTGATGAAGCCTAAAAGACAAAGACAGCGTTGTAAAGCTGCCTCGCTCTCGCTTAAGTTTGTTGCATCGTCATTATCTCGCCTACTCCACCAAACCTGCGCAATCGTTTAAAGATAAGTAAATATTTATTTTGCCAATTGTTTAGTGCTCTCTTCAGATCTGAGAGCTAAAGATTGGTTGTGCGTACTGTAAGTAGGTACTTAAGGTACCTAGAAGTGTATTAAGAAGGTAGGTAAGGTAGGTATTATCTCACCAATTCAATTAACTGCGGTTCCTTTTTCAAAATAATATCCCCAATAGCTTTCCGAACCTCGCTCCACATTCGAGTTGTGTCCTTCCCCTAAAAAGAAACATCAGATCTAAGTAGGTAGGTTCTACCTACAAGACAAAAATGAAATAGGCAGGTTTAAGCTCTTCTAATAATGTCGCAAACAACCTGTACCGTAATGCTCATAATAACAATAAACAGTAAGGATGTAATGTTTGTTTGTTGCGCTGTTGACTGCCTGATTTATATTGTGAAGCTAGGATATTTCGTAAGTCAAAGTCAAAAAGCATTTATTCAAGCGGAGGCGGCAGTCGTTAATCTAAGATTTATTTAGTAGGACCACTGGGATCACTTAGAATAAGTACGTACCCTACTGGTACTACATGACTAAAGCCACGAGCTGCAGCTAGTGCAGGCCTAAATAGCACAGACAGCCTTTGGGCAAGGGATTCAACGTTAACAAATTGCCTTGATAATATGCGTGGGCTTTCATCTCTGGAGCACCTACGGCTAGATTGGATAGCTATTCTAGGCATTTATTAAAGACCAGCTTTGGTAAGTAGGTATAAAGTAGAAAATATAAGAACAAATAAAATCAAGTAGGTAAGTAGGTATTTATTTTTAAATAGCCGTAGGTGCGCGAACGAAATCCGCGCCTCGTTCGCGTGGGCTCATTAGTTTTCCCGGAATTTCCCGTAAATTCCTCGTAAATCCCGATTCCATGGGAATTCCGGGATAAAAAGTATGTAAGTGTCCGACAACCTTTCTATCTTCCAGTGAAAGTCCCATTAAAATTGGTTCAGCCGTTCCAGAGATTAGCCCTTTTTCTTATATATTTTTTTTTTTTTTTTAGTAGCCCGTAGGGATCCCACTGCTGGGCAAGGGCCTCTCCCAAACATTTGGGAGGAATTGCCATAATCGCCACGCTTGGCAGGCGGGTTGGCGATCGCAGTAAGATGTCAAACGGTTCAGAGACGCTGCTGCCCGTCTTCTGTGTTCCTTTATTCCCTTAGTCGCCTTTTACGACACCCACGGGATGAAATGGGTTGGTACTATTCGCCGCCGGCACCACACAGCTTATATTATTACCTATCTCATAGTGAAATTGAAGTAGAATCCTACGTTAGCTTTTTTATTCTGTGTAAGGTTCCGCCCACACACTGCTGAGGCATGTGAGTTGTGGAAGAAAAGGCTATCAATCGCCATTGTTATGTCATAAGTAGGCATATAGACGAGAGGTAATTGCCTGACAAGGGATCTGGACTCGGACAAAGTACATTTGGAATTTTACCTACTAAGTAGTTATAGTTACTAAGTAGTAGGAAAATGGGCCCACATAGTCACACCATGGATCATGGGCGGATCCAGGATTTTTTTCTGGGAGGGGCACAAGAAACAAAAACTGACAAAAATTTCACAATTTATAAATTTTTCGTAGTTAGTAGGTACACAAAAATATCGTCTGGGGGGGATCCGCCTATGCCATGGATGCCAGAAGGACGGCGGCGTAGATGTGGCAGGGGATAGAGACCATTGGAGGAGTTTGGGGGAGACCTTTGCCCAGCAGTGGGACGAGATAGGTTGAATAAAAAAAAGTAGTTAAGTACCCAAGTTTTTTTTTCTTTGATACCATATTATGAGCCGTTTAAATTCAAAGACTTATGTTCTTACCTTGGACTGAGCGTACAGATCAAAAGCATCCTTCATACTGGAGCCCTGAGCCGCGTAAGGTTCTGCCAGAGACGGCACTTCCCAGGTCGGCAGGTAGTCGTCACCGATCACATACTTGTCCAAGTTCATGGGATCTAGAGGGTAGTATTTAGTGGGGCAGTACCTGTAAACAAACATGATCGCATAGAACTCAATGTAAACATAGAGATCATAGAGTTCATAGAGATCAATGATCACGCATGACGTTTTGTTCCCATTATTACCTACTACGAGTTGGAAATATCATTCTCATTAGTATTTATTTAGTAAGTACCCAACTCGAATTTTATGATTGTTTTTATTTCAAGATTTTACCTACCGATCTAAAGATCTCATAGTTTTAAGACTTTTTTCTTTGAAATTTATAACAAAATACTGGGCATAGCAACCCAGTATTTTCATTTTAATTTTTGCGATGTCCTTCCAGGACTCATGTTATAACCACATGTACAATAAATTATAAGACCTACAATTATGTACAAACACAACATGAATGCAAATAAACACTTTGAATTTGAATTAGTACCTGCTACCACTATCAATATTTTATTAGAACCTCAGTGGTACCACCCAACTGTATTACCACTGGTGGTTCTGGTACCTATCTGTTCTGTGATATTTTTCTATTTTCGAAATTAAGTTTGGCTTTCCGTATGGAAATAGATATGGATTTAGATATAGATCGGGAACCAAGAAAAGATAACAGCGTTTTCCTTAACAAAAAGAGGGATTATCCTGCCTCCATGAATTTTTAATATCAGTCTTTTCTGATTATTGAATGAAAATAGTAAATACTTAGGTACCTGAATAATACGTCGCCTTTGTACCAATACACTCGCAAGGGGTCGACCGATGTTATCACAACATACACGCCAATATCGAACTTATGTCCATCCACTAAAAACGGTTTTTGCATATACTCTTGTACGAAACTTTCTCTACTGTCCAAGTTTATTTCGCTCACGTTCTTCAAATAAACACCTCGATGCTGATTGTTCTTTTCCAAAAACAGAGCGTTTTTATTCTCCGATGCATACTTCAAAAACTCAGCCTTATTATTCGGTAATTTGAACGCTCGTGGGATGTATTTAGAGTCGGTAGTCGCTAGATCGACTTTACGTGTTATGAATCCGTTACCAGGGATGTGATTGACCCTTTGGTGTTTCTTCAATCGATGCATGTGGGGGTGGAGGCTTCTGAAAGGGTAATCATATGACCACATTAAGTTCCATTCACTTTTGTTGGTGGTTTTCTCGTAGCCAAGTCTTTCAAGAACGTTGTGGACGTGTCTGAGGATGCCGTCTCTATTGTCGACATCCTTGCCATAAGAATAAACCCAATACTTTTTTGTCACATAATCTTTGGTGTTTCTATTTCGGTTTTGCGCGTTTATTATCTCGAGCAGTATTCCCAGGGACACGCCTACTATGCAAACCATTAAAAATATGTTAACACTCCTATTTGAGCTACTGCCGACAGTGTCGATATTTATTTCTGGAAAATGCTTCATAAGGTTCTGTTCTGGAATATTTTCGTCCGAAATATTTTCGTTTTCATCTTGTTTGGTTCCCTGAAATGAATTTCGATGATGATAGATAGGTACCTCGGAAGTGTTAATTACGGAATGGTGACCCAGAAATGCTCAGATGACATCGTTAATGTAGCTGGGCTTCGAGCAGATGATCGAAGTAGCTGGGAAAGCGTGGGAAAGGATTTTACGGGACTGAAAAGAGTAGGGTGGCCTATACCCAGCAGGAGTGGCCAATGGGTGCAAGCGGGCATAGATAGATATAGGTATATACCTATAGAAAGGTGCTAACTTGATTTCAAAACATAAATAGCACATTAACTTACCTTGCCATCGCTATCCTCCATTTCGACTTCGCTCACTTTGTTATTCTGTAATTATTTAGTGTAGGTGCACAATAGAACACAATGACGCAAAGAAAAAGATGTTATAAAGTAGGTACATGTACAAAGGCGAGCTTAGGTAACCCTAAAAGAGTTTGTACCTAACTCTTCACATTTTTTGCCGCGCAAACAAATCATCAGCGTACGAGCACACACGTAGAAAAAACACCATTCAATGAGCTATCTGCTTCTGATGGTGCTGCAAGACAGAGATGGGAAATAGTGTAATTTGTAAGAGAGAGCGAGCGAGAATTCACTTTCTAAAACATGGAAAACCAGTACTTGGCGTCTTAGGTCACATCAGCATAGTGTGCAAGCTCAAGAGCATGGTGCCAGTAACTGCTTACTACGTATAGGCTATCTGTAATCTGTGGTATAGGTTTAACGAGGGCAAGTCGATTGGCGGCGTCACTGATTGGTCTTCTTCGTTCATTCACATCTTGCGTGACGAGATAGGTTGTTGTGGAACATATTACTTCCGTTAATTAGGTATAAGGTAAGTACATATTTACCTCGTAAGATTTCTATCATAGAGAAAATAGTAGATTATTCACCAAGGGGTTAAAGCAGTGTATTATGTCACGGGCCGGGCGCCATATTGAATCCCAAGCGCATTGAAGGATTCTTTAGTTAAGTTAGGATTCTAGTCATCCTAGAATCCTGAGACAGCGAGGAGTTCAAGAGCGCCCAAGACTAAGACAGCTTTAACCCCGAGGTGAATACTCTACTTTTCACACAGTATGTCCGAGAAAAATAATGAATACATAGGTACACCCAAAAAATAGCAAGTAATGAACAGGTTTTATAGGTATAATAATAATAATCTATTCGTTTATTCTCAAAATATATTTTAACATTAATATGCAACAACATTGTGCCGGCCACCCACGATCCAGTCTACCGTCCAGTTTGCAGCGCTGCAAACTTGATCAAGTCGGCAGAACGAAGTTCTTTTTCGCTTGTCATGCACACCCATACCAATACACCGTCAAGTTTACTGGACGCCGCATCCAGGCCGCTGCAGACTGGACGGTAAACTCGTGGGTGGCCGGCATTAGATCGCTAAATAGTTTGGAGGCATTATCCACACTCTTTTCTTACATATGCATAAATTCTACTTGGTGCAGGTCTCTATAGTAAACATTTTAATAGAAAGAAACATCAAAATTCAACTCGAAAGAAAAAGATTAGATGACACATTTTTTTTTGTAAGTACTTATAAGTTCCATTTGGTGCTTCGATCAATATTTCGTCCGAGATTTGGTGTGGACTATGGATTTAGCATGGAACCTTTTTGGTGTGGACTCAATAGTAAAAATAATACAAAAGTTAGAAATTCAAACCTCATTACCTACTTATCTGTTCACATGAGCGCCGGGTGTGAAAATACTACTTATTTATTTGCTAATTTCTATGCTACTATTTAATTTTAAGGTGTAGGTAGGTACAATACCGAATAGGACACGCCTTTAGACTATGTTTGACACATTTGTCCCACATTCCAAGATGCCGACCACAACTGCAGACATTGCTAGCATTTGCTTTGCACGCAGCTGACACAGACGTACTTAGCATGCCAATCTACCCACGCAGCTTCAAAACTGAAATACCATAGGAACTACCTACTGCTATTGTAGGTAGAGGTACCTACTCGTAGTTGTAGATACCTACCTACTGGTATTTACATAAAATCACGTCTTTTATCTGCAGGGGGACACCATCTACCAAATTTCTTACTTTTTGTTTACAAAAAGTATGGAAGGTGACGGGGGAGGCTTTTGCCAAACAGTCGGATAGTACCTACCTATAGGCTAATGAAAAAAAAATTCACTAAAGAAATGTTATCGCTAAAAACTTTTAATAATTTGCCTTACCTACAATCAAAACCCATTATTTTTATCTACTCGTGGTAGAGCAAAAGCTCTAAGTAGGTACTTCTAGACATGAAACGTTCGTCCTTCGTTTAGCTTACCTAGGTCAGGCTAAGGACGACTTGACTTACCTATCCTAGTAGGTATCCTTAGTATTTACGTGACTGTTAAAACTTGAAACGTGCTTGGGTATTGCTATGTTTAATACTCGTATCTACTTAAGTATATTTACCTAAATGTGAAAGTTTGATGGATCTTAAAGTTTGTTAAAACTGCTAAGTTGTGTTGGCTTGAAATTCGAAAACGGCTCTACCTAATTCTGAAAATTATGATAAGTTACTGTAGGTGTGTACCACTACTGTGTCCTCTCTGTATTCTGTGACTGTACTCAAGTAACAGCGAGGTACAGTTAGCAACGAAAGTCGACTAACATTTGATGTTTCGGATGTTACGGATTTCTGAATATGTAGGTATTTCCGAAATCCGTAACATCATTGTAGTGATCACTATCACACACAAAAGGAATTCACTATAGGATTTCACTGGCTCACTATTACACCGAGATCCGAGCGCATACCACATCCAACCTGCATCGCGTCTAACGCCGGACTGCCCGTTGACTGGTACGCCCTCTACTGGTGTACATGAGACAATGTATTGTATCTATTTATCTAGATACAAACACTACATCCCTTCCTTGTTAACAAATTTTATTTACTTTTAATGTAATCAATATTCCAGATAATTATTTACTTTAATCAGAAATCATCTCTAATCAAGTCATAACGTTCCTACTTCTATGGATTTTAAGTTATTCTGATCGTCATTTTTATTGGTCTCATCTTCCACTGATTTCCATTGTCCTTCACACGCTTTAGATAATCACATTCCTTCATAGTCTCTGTCAAGTCTTCTTTCCTTCTGTAGTAGGTATGGTGGCACATGTGGTGTAGGATTGAATTGAAAGTAGTTGTGAGTTTATTAGCTGGAGTATCCGCTCCTCTCTTTTGGTCTCCATATTCCATTCCTTTTTCTTTTTGTAATTTATCTCGGTCTCAAGCCTCAGTATCACTGTCTCTAAACTCTTCGTTAACGAATTGTCAGCCGTTATCAACAGTGATCGGAGGTGGATAGTCGACTGAAGTTTTCTTTCAAAATCTTGATAATTAGCACGCTCGTTACAGTTCTGGTAATCTTGATCTTTTTATAGCGACTGTATTGATGGAACGCTTCTTTATATCAATTTAGAAAAATATTTCGTCTTTTTAATTTTCGGTAACAACAAGTTTTCCATGCCGGGTAATGGATGGATTTCCTTTAAAACTGCTGCATTGGCGCATCGCATGTCAACTCGTACATCACCATCAGGAATGGAAACAATAGACCATTGTGAAGTCAAAGTCAAAAGCATTTATTTAGTAGGACTGCTGGGATCACTTAGAATAGTCTTAAAACGAATTTTCCTCCTGTTTATTTGCGACCATTACCGTGAAGAATCAGGCAACAAACAAGGTTTGGGGTCTAGCATTCTTTTAGGTGATCCATCTTTAAAAAGTTCATGAACCTCTTCCAGTAATTCTTGGATTTTCATGTTTATTTTTTCTTTTGATGGTATTGGTTGGTATTCTTCGGTAGGCTAGGTTTGCATAACTGGTTTAACTGATGGTGTGGATAACTCAACTAAACTTCTTAAAATTTCGGAAAAAGTTCATTAGGATCTTGTTCAACTTGATTTACACCCATACCAAACTTCAGAACACCCAATCTCAATGCAGTGTCCTTACCAAGTAGATCTCGAGATCCTTTTTCTATGACGTAGATAATGGCGTGTTCCATTTTTCCATTTGTTTTTATTTCTGCTTCAAAAGAACCTTTGATCTGTAAGGGTGTATTGCTTCCATACGCTAGTAATGTTTTATTCGGTTCTATTACTTGCCTTTTGCAAATCACCTTGTTTTTCTTTAAATATTCCCATGTTTTATAAGTTACTA
Source organism: Epirrhoe alternata (assembly GCA_963565295.1). Classification (NCBI taxonomy): domain Eukaryota; kingdom Metazoa; phylum Arthropoda; class Insecta; order Lepidoptera; family Geometridae; genus Epirrhoe; species Epirrhoe alternata. The sequence goes on along the minus strand of OY751385.1, from coordinate 2,439,621 downwards.
AATTTAGGTTGCATCCTGAATCAATCAACATTTCTGAATTTACTCCTCTTATCTCGCATTTTATCGTTGTGTCGTCATTCAAATTAAATATATATTGTACTTCTTCATCCTCCCGAGAATTTACCGTTGTTTCCTTCCGATGCCGTTTGTTATAGTTATTTACTCTTTCTTGATTTTTTGCAACTGTACGCTTTTGTTGAATTAATTTAGATAGACAACATCTTTGGTAATGGCCTAATTTTCCACATCCGTTACATTTCCTGTATCTCGCAGGGCAACAAGGATCTTGGGGCGCATGTGCAGAATTTCCACATTTAGTACACCTTTGCATTCTTTTCGTTCCATTAAGCTCACTTTCTTGTTTCGTCCATTTTGAATTATCCTGGTTTTTACTTCTATAAATAATTGCATTTACTTCGTTTGTCTTATTATTGTCTTTTTTCTCATAGCTGTCCAATTGGTAATTCACAATTTCTAATGTATTAGCAACCGTAATGACTTTATCTAGTGTAATGTCATCACCCATTGTTAATATCTTTTTCCTTAATTCTGATGACAAAGATTTCTCTAGGATTTGGTCAATAATATGATCATCAGATTTTTCAAACTTGCATTTTGCTGCCTGGTCCCTTAGCTTGATAAGAAATTTTTCGAAACTTTCCCCTTCATCTTGCTGAATAAGCCGGAATATGTGCCGTTCAAAAGTTTTGTTTTGTTTGGGTAGGAAGTACTCATCTAGTTTACTGATAGCTACTTCAAAAATATCCACATCCTCCCTAGGTTCTACATTTGCCCCAGGCAAATTATAAAATATTTCTTGTAGTGCATTTCCGCCCAGAACCAACAGTGTAGCTCTCTTTTTAGCTGGGGTCGTAAAATCGGCGGCTTCGAGGTAAATTCGAAGGGATCGCTTCCATTTCTCCCACCTTAGGCCAACTGACTTACTGTCACCTTCTATATCCAACTTTTCCGGTGGTGGTAGTTGATTCGCCATCGTTAATCGTGATGCCAACCTGTAGGGAATTACATCCAATTTAATGGACGTCAAAACACCTTCAATTTAATGAAAGTCATCATCCAATTTAATGGACGCCAAAGCACCTTCAATTTAATGAAAGTCATCATCCAATTTAATGGACGCCGAAGCACCTTCAATTTAATGAAAGTCATCATCCAATTTAATGGACGCCGAAGCACCTTCAATTTAATGAAAGTCATCATCACGGATGTATAAATAGAGGGGATGGGCAATGGGGGCGTGTTTCGCGTCGCAGCAGTAGGTCCGGACGACCTCATTACATCAAAATCGGGCAGTAGTCGCGCTGCATGAGTGATCGCGTATGCGTCCTTAAAATTTTCGCAAAATGCCAAGTTGTGCGGTGATTTCATGCAGAAACAAAAGTAACAAAGTGAATTACAGCAAAGATGGGATAACGTTTCACTCGTAAGTACACAAATTAACTTGTTTTTATTGTTTTTATCCTCAAATCAATCGCAAGGCCAAAAAAATATTTCAAGATTATTCGAAAGTTTTAAATTGGTACGAAATGTATATAACACTAGCTGCGCCCCGCGGTTTCACCCGCGTAAGTCCCGTTCCCGCGGGAATATCGGGATAAAAAGTAGCCTATGTGTTAATCCAGGGTATCACCTATCTACATACCAAATTTCAACCAAATCGGTCCAGCCGTTTTTGCGTGAAAGAGTAACAAACATCCATACATCCATACATCCATACTTACAAACTTTCGCCTTTATAATATTTATAGGATATGATTCAATGTTTGAAATACATTGCTGCGTGTATCTTGAGATGAGTCACAATCCTACCAGCAAATCGCGCAATGGACTACACAGTCCAACGATTACCTCAACACTACGCGCGTTGCGTGGTACGGCCGCTGCTTGTTGCCGCCAGGTAGTGTTGTGCTCGTTCATTTCAACAAATAAATTTGTCGATACCTACTTTTAATTAATGACCAAGAGCGAACTGAAATAAAACGATGAGTACGATGTACAATGAGTTTGTATTTGTATAATACATCATGCTTACAATACAATCTATCTATACTTATAAAATGATTTGTCCTGAATGACTGACGGATCAACGCACAGCCTAAGCCACTGATCGTAGAAACATTAAACTTGGAGCGTATGTTCTTTGTATCACGTAGGCATCTGCAACTTCAGTGCCAACCCCGCATATTTGCGGGGCGCGGGGTGCGCGCGCGGTGCCAACCCCGCAAATTAGCGGAGTAGCGCCGCTCAGTTTGTATGCTTCAGTACGCGGCCGGCACCGTGCCCGGCATTATGTTTATAAGTCGGCACTACGCTCGGATGTTTCAAAATTGCTAGACAAGTTGTGGTTTTTGAAAATTGAGTTTTATTTTGAAGTAATTAGCGTTCAATTATGAGTGATCAACCGGGGCCCTCGCGGCCGAAACGAACGAAAATGGCGCCAATTTATGACATTACTGATAGTGATATCGAAGAGCAGCTTTTAGAAAACGACTCTGATGATGACTTACAGTTTGAGGACATGTCATCAGATGATGATGAAGAGGAATTCGAGCGGCAGGTTATTACGCAAATCGCGGCTATGAATGTACAATTGGCGTCGCAACGTACTCGTAGAAACTCCAGCATCACCATAGAACCAGAACGGTCACCACCACCACCGTCATCACGACCACCATTATCATCCCCACCACCCCCACCAAACCCAATATTTCAAAGCGTCAAGTACTAAGTAAGTACCTGCATTTCACAGGACAATAGATGTTTTAAAGTCAAAAGACAAAATTATTGAAAATTTAAAATCATTATTAAAAAGATATTAAATCATTATTACAAAAATATTAAATCATTTATAGAAATTCAAAGTCAAAAAGAATTTATTCAGTAGGACCGCTTCAATATAGTTATCACTTACAATATAGTTTTAGAACTTAGACTTAAAATTTCGCATTAACATTATAACTCGCACTCCCATTATGTCTTCTCATACCGAATTTCAAGCATGTCACGTATTCATGATTTCACTAGCTTCTGCGCGCGGCTTCGCCCGCGTGGTACCAACATTTTGAATAGGCTATATGCTATTCCAGGTCACTATCTACGCCTATTCCAGTTTCATCCAAATCGGTTCACTGCTTTAGGCGTGATTGATACACAAACATACAAACATCAAAATATCTAAACAAATTCAGAAACTCTCAGCTTTATTATATGAGTGGGAAGTGGGATAAACAAATCTTAACAACCCTATTTCCATTCTCTTACACCATTCAGGGAATTTTTTGATATCAATAAATAATTCTGAATATTATATACAGCGTCATCCAAATATAAAAACTGGTCTTACAAAACCTCTAGTACTATATTTGATGACTTTCTAATTGTGTATTTCTTTGGTCAATTTATGTTTGATAAAACAATATATGATTATTTCCAAATTCTATTTGTGTTAATTCCGAAAATCCTCCCTAAGTGTTCTGGCTGTATAACACCTTAGTTATACGAATTAGAACAATTACCCACTATCGATAATATTTTATCGATATTGTCAATCCCTAAGTTTTTATGTTAGTGTGATGTACGAGTGGCGTGCGAGTGGTTCGCTTTGATTGGGTGATTTGTCAGTGTGAATGGGTAAGTAGCCAATAAAATCTATGCGTTCCGTGAGCGAGTTTCTTATCGTACGAAAGCTTTATTTGTATGTGTAGGCAAGAGTGAGGGAAATCCTGCGACATCGTGTTTCATAGGATTTCTACCGAATCACCCATCCCTCCATTTATACATCCGTGGTCATCATCCAATTTAATGGACGCCGAAGCACCTTCAATTTAATGAAAGTCATCATCCAATTTAATGGACGCCGAAGCACCTTCAATTTAATGAAAGTCATCATCCAATTTAATGGACGCCGAAGCACCTTTAATTTAATGAAAGTCAATATGGTGTACCTATGTCTTAAATACCTCATAATTATAAGAAGTTCAAAATTCTAAATTAAATGTAATGAACTAAGTGATATTGTAACATTAACATACTTCTAATTTAATGGTAATCCAGAATTACTTAAAGGTTTTTTTTTTTTTTTTTTTTTTTTTTTTTTACCAAGGTATTTACAGCATAGGTACTTACCAATTTAATACCTAGTAAATTGAACAATGAACTACAAAATTTTACTTGAGCCTTAATTATCATAATCTAATCGAATGAAAGGTTTATCTATTACTGTTCACTGAAGTCGGTAAGTATTCTTTTCCTTATTTTGGAATAAACAACCATGTCTGGTATTTGGTTTCAAATGAGCGCTCAACACCACATTATGTAACCTATAACTAAGATAGTTAACAACTGAACTAAAGTTCATAATTTAATTTTCTCGGTTCAATGTTTACTCATTGTTACTATAATTTTTAATCCATTCATTCGGTTAGAGATTTCCTAATTTATTTATTTTTTTAGTTACTTATTAACTTTATTAAGACAATAATTAGTAAGTACCAGATTTCCACTCTTTTAGCCTTACCATGAAACATGACATAAAGTTATTTCTTGGAATAAACCAAGAATAACCATACATTTGGACAATTTACACTCAGTAACAACTTTATACCAGGTTTATAGTAGGCGCTTTTTAGTTTTGTTGAAAGATAAGGAAGGTAAAAACATGTCCTCAGTAATCTCTTCAATGCTTTATCTTTAAATTGAAACTACACTATTCACAGAATTGTTAAGCTGACCGAGATCCCGAAATGCATGACTACACTACACAACACACCATGCTTTATGATTCAACGAAATGAAATACAGGCTTCACACACTTGTTTTTGCCACAACACCATGTCATGCTGAACCACAATCACCAACACAACCCAGCATCGCCAAGCCTAGCGAACATGCTAGTAGTAGGTAATAAAAACATTTGATTGCACGAAACCGAGACGCCAATCTACAAAACAATACTTCTGCACTGCCAGTCACTCACTGGCAAACACCCGATGCCCATGTTCGTGTTTGTTGTTTGCTGATGTTTTTCGTTGTTTGGCAAGCGTATGAAGCCGGCTTTATTTTGTACTTATAAACATTTAATTTTCTGAACTACTGGGTTAATATTAGCTTCTTCCAGTGAGGAAATGTAATAATTTTAATAAGTAAGTACCTACATAGGCCTACATAGGCACACACAGCGATGAATTAGGTACTTAGCGAGTGTACAAATTGCACAAAACTCAAACAAAGTCAAAGTCAAAGTCAAAGTATTTATTGCTTACATGTGTGTGTACAAGGTCTTAGGCATAGGTGTACTTAATAGCTAACACATGAGTCCTGCAAGGACATCGCAAAATTTTAAATATAAAAATTGTGTTTGTGTAACAAACATTTCTTAAAATTATGAGATCTTCTATTAAAATCTTAAAAAATAAAAACAATTAGATATACCTACATTTATTAGAATTAGATAACCTAAGTACTACTTTATAGCTAAGTATTTATTTTTAGGTATTTTATTTTTATAAAATACCTAGTAAATTATTTAGAAAGGAATTCTTCCAAAGAATAGAAGCTATTTTCTATTAAATATTTTTTTAGGATGGATTTGAATTTTGGGAGATTATGTTTTTGAATTTCTTGGGGAATTTGATTGAATATTTTAGTAGACATTGCATAAGGAGCGTTGTGAATCATCTGAAGTTTCGAAAAAGGAAAGTCTAATTTATTTTTTTGTCGTAGATTTTGGGGGCGGGTGTAAATTTTAAAAAGGTCTATATGTTTTTTTACAAATGTTCCTACTTCTAGGATATATAAACTATGTATTGTTAGAATTTTTTTGTTTTTAAAATATGGTCTGCAGCTTTCCATTGTATCTAGATTATATATTATGCGTAAGCATCTTTTTTGTAAAATAAAAAGCTTGTGGACATCTGAACTATTGCCCCAAAGAATAATACCATATTGGAGCCAAGCGTGTGCATAAGCATAGTATGCACAGGTTGCTGTTTTTTCATCTGTTAATTTTTTTAGTTCGTATAAAGCATAAGTAAATCTTGAGAGTTTAGATGTTATTTTTTTGATGTGTGTTTTCCAGTTTATATTAGAGTCTATTTCCATACCTAAAAGAGGATAAGTGTTCACGGTTTCTAGTGGGTTATTTTGAAATGAGTAATTTATATTTAGTGGTTTTTTTTGGTATGGATAGAACTGCATTAATTTGGTTTTTTTGAAATTTAGTTGAAGGTTGTGTTCGTCTAGCCAACTTTTTATGTCTGTTAAGGTAGTGTCTAATATTTTATTCAAGTTTATGATAGATTTTGTAGGGATAACTACTGATATATCATCTGCGAAAAGAGTACATGAGTTACTAATATTTTTTGGCAAGTCGTTTATGTATATAATAAATAGTATACAGCCTAGAACGCTACCCTGGGGAATAGAATTTGTGATGTCGATTTTGTTTGATTTTACTTTTGTTATATGTCCTGTTATGTTATTAAAGTGTTCTATTTCAACGTATTGACTCCTGTTTTTAAGATATGATTTAAACCATTCGTGAACTAAGCCTCTAACTCCTATACCGTGAAGTTTCGTAAGTAATATTTCGTATGTCACTCTATCGTAAGCCTTGCTCATATCCAATAGTATACCAATAGCGTGTTCTTTATTGTTAATTACATTTAATATATCATGCATGTATTTATAAACAGCTAGGGATGTGGATCGTTTTTTTCTAAATCCATTTTGGCTGTCGCTGAATATCTGGAATTTTTCGCAATAAGAGTATAAACGGCTTGACATCGCGCTTTCATATATCTTCGAAAAGGTAGGTAGCAGTGCTATAGGTCGATAGTTATTGCAGTCTGTTTTGTCTTCTTTTTTGTGTAGAGGTTTGACTATTGATATTTTTAATAAATCTGGGACGGTACCTTCTACAAAAGATTGGTTTATTAGATATGTCAAGGGTGCTGCTATTTCTTTAGCACATTTTTTTAAGAGCATTGGAGGAATTTCATCGTATCCACAGCTTCGTTTGTTTTTGAGGTTTTGTATTGATTTTGTGACTTCTTTGATAGTAACAGGTTGTATGTACATTGATTGTTCTGCTGGAGAAATGACTGGTCGACCAATAGGGACTGTAGAGGCTACATGGTTACCCACTGATGCAAAAAAGTCGTTGAAGGTATTTGCAACTAATACTGGATCCTGTGATATCTTATTATTTATTTTTAATTTTATATTTTGTTTGTTTTTTAGTGGTAGCTTATTTGTTTGTTTCTTTACTATGTTCCACATTGTTTTAACAATATTATCAGATTTTTGGATTTTTTTGATAGTTTGTAATTTTTTGGAAGTCATAACGGTTTTTCTTAGAGTTTTCTCGTATTGTTTATAATTTTCATTAAGAATGGGGTTATCAAAGTGTGATGCAACGATTTTCAAGGATCTTTTGTGCTTACAAGACTTCTTTATACCAGTCGTTAACCATGGTTTTTTGTGTTTAGTTTTTATTTTTATTAATGTTCTGGGTATGTGTATATTAAGTAATTGTATGATTGTTTCGCTGAATGAATTATAGTTTGTATTTACGTCGCTATCATTGTTTAATATTTTTGAAAAATCAATGTTTCTTAGTTCAGCCAAACGAGACCATTTTGTTTCACCTTCCTTCCCTTTTGATGAAATTGTAATTGATTTTCACTTACTGACCTTTATTCTCGTCGCCACTTGTAGTGATCACTATCACACACAAAAGGAATTCACTATAGGATTTCACTGGCTCACTATTACACCGAGATCCGAGCGCATACCACATCCAACCTGCATCGCGTCTAACGCCGGACTGCCCGTTGACTGGTACGCCCTCTACTGGTGTACATGAGACAATGTATTGTATCTATTTATCTAGATACAAACACTACAATCATGACCAACTTTTTACTAAGTATTTGAAGATAAAGTCGTAATTCGTAATATTTTCCCAAGAAAAGTTTATTTTTTCTTAGTTATTGAAAACAAAAGTCATTTTAAAAAGTCTAACTGTTAATCGACTGTCGTTGCACTTATAGTTAGTTGGGTACCTATTCCTGGATTTCAACCGTCTGCTACCACTACCTAGTATTCTGTGCCACAAGCCCTCATTGTTTTGTTAAGGGAGACTTGCTTGCCTAGAATTGGGAAAACCAAAACATTGCCATTTTCTAGAGCAGGTTAGCATTGATTTTATTTGCAGTACGTAAAACAGTATTACCACCACGGATTTTTGATGTCTGTGATTACTCGTACGACTGATTCGCCGTCGTATCCGCCCTTACTCAGCTTGAATCTAAATAGTGCAAGTAATTCAGCCAATCAGCGAAGTTAGACTAGGTTATCAATAAAATAACGCAATGAAATGTAAGTGGCGGGCCGCATTATCTCCCAAACTGTTTACTACCGCGACAGACAGGCTGGCGGGCGCCGCGGCCGGCTGAGCTGTGGGGTAGCATACAGCCAGGGATTCATAATGGTTTTAAAGAACAAATGAGCTAGTTTTTGTTTCAATAGTTCTACCATTTTCATATTCATTGGCGCAGAGAATCCGCATTGCAATTCAGCGTGGCAACGCCGCCAGTATTTTTGGCACGCTTCCGACTGGCAGTGACCTGGATCAGTTGAGCTATCTATAGATCGTTTTTACGACGATCCTTAGATAGCTTGACTGATTCTATTGTATTTTGTAAAATGTACATATTGTAGAAGCTTAGTTTATGTAAATAAATAAGTTCTACTATTGAACTACAGGGATAAAAAAAAGTTTTAATGACGTAACAGTCCTATAGAACAAATGAGAGTTACTGGTTTTGGTTAGTTCAACAGGAATTTATTGCGTTAGTAGATTATTTACCAAGGGGTAAAGCAGTGCAATATGTCACAGGCGACATAATGAATTCCGAGCGCATCGAAAGATTCTTGAGTAACCTTCCGAGTGACATCACGGGACGATAGTTACCGATTGAAATTAGAAAACTACTTGGAACTAATTCAGATATCATTTGCAAGCATATTTCACAAGCAGTCCATCGAGTTTAGACATAAACGTTGCTAATGCCTCGGTTAATTGTAGACTAGACCAGGCTAGACAGGATAGATGTAGGTATCTACCTACTACTAAGCCAAAATTATAGACGGCAGGATTTTTTCGCTCCATTTTACTAATTTATCTATATACTTACAATAGTTAGCAGTTACATACAACACGCAGCCGGCGTCTAGATGTCTACGGGGCGGCCATCGATCGCACGCATCCTATGCCTTTCCTGGGCACCGGGATTTGATACAGGATGCTCCTTTTTACTACAACTAAGAAATTGTTTTATTTGTCTCGGGTCATCATCATCATCATCATTTCAGCCTGGTTTCACCCACTGCTGGGCCTCCCTTCTCCTCTATCTTGCCCCTCTCGCGTCCAAACATTTCCTACGACCTTTACTATGTCGTCGACCCAACGTGCTCTCGGACGACCTCAATTCCGGTGGTCCGATCTTGGCCACCATTCGGTCAAAGATTTACTCCACCGGCCATCACCACGTCTAGCCACTACTCACTACTTTGTCTCGGGTACTATTGAAAAACTAACTTTCTATTTATTTATTTTGTTATGACTTCAGTTTCTACATGTAGGTACCTAGGTAATATTAATGGTAGGTGAGTGAGCTTGTTTATTCTGCAAGGTTTTATGCATTGCAATAATGGATTTGATCTGTTCTAGGTGAGAAAGGAATGAACTCGGAGTTAGATAAGTTGGGTATTTATCTCCATTTATGGTCGCGAAGGAACAGGAGTAAAATCACCTAGCTTTAAGACGATTCAAAGTGATCCCAGCGGTCCTACTGAATAAATGCTTTTTGACTTTGACTTATGATTTATTTTCGTGATCCTAATCATTTCACTACGCCTACCTATTTTAAATTAAGCAGACATAATTGATGATCCACCTGTGTAGTATCCAGAAAAAGTTCTCATCACATCACCCTGTATATCTGTCTGTTCTATCTAGTGGACGTCGCTCGACCGACCGGCGCCGGAGGGGGAGGCCAACTGAAAAACCGAAACCCCATACTTTTAGTTCGCTGGTTCTAATGGATCTCGATGTGTAATGGCTTGTTTTGCATGTCTGTGTAGATAGATAAAAATGGCACAACATTATACAGACACATAAATAGGGTAAGAACTAAGAAGTAGCTATATGAATGTTTTTTTAATTAAAATGAAAACGTCAGATCGAAAAAACATAATACTTCCTTATCATGTGTTGGACAAAATTCGTGTTGGACATTAGTCGTGCAAGGATTATTATTAAAGTGATCGCAGACTTCAAATAAAATCAAATTCTTCAAAACTGTGTCTCGGAAATTAACGCCCCCCTCCGAGTACAGAGTTTATTTCCACAAAAACAAAGTAGGCACAGCATCTGCGCCCACTATTTTGTGCTTTCCTTTGTTTTTATTGTACCTACATAATTAGATTTTGTCTTGTCCATTACCTAATAAACCTACTTATGATTTACTTGACTGTATCAAAAGATTTGATTATGCGAGTATCATTTACCCATTTGGGATATTAGGGATATTAGAGGCCCCAATTTAGGTACTTATACTTAGCTTCTGCAAAATGTGGGCATGTATCAAATTCTTATGTATCCAGCCTCTACCACTTTAGACACCTTCAAAGAATACTTAAGCAAAACGCATCCGCGACAACCCGTTCCTTGGAATTGATTCCTGCACTGCGATTTGTTGCAATTGGTTGAACAGCTGTTTGATTCCGTTGCGAATGCGTTCCGCTGAAAAATGAATCGCTATGCTGGAATAACTTAAGTAGGTAAGTACTTATATCCCCCCCGGTGGATTCCGATCTTGTCGCGATGGGGGGGCTCAGTAACCGTGGTTTGGAGGCCCACGGTGAAGCCAACAGGGATCCAAGGCGGGGACGCTCCGAGCGGGCTTGCGGTTGGGCCCGCTCTGGATGCGTCTGAGGCGGGTGCGGAGGACGGAGTAATTTCTGTCCCCCGCAGTCAGGAGGGGTCGCGGGAGAAGAGGCGTGTCGGTGTGTCGTTGCCGTTCGCCCTATCTTCCGCGACCAAACGGTGGCGCACCGTTGATGCGTTGGCGGTGGGGCCGCAGTGGAAGAGGAGTGTCGGTGTTACGTTGCCGCTCTCCCTATCCTCTGCGGCCGTTCGGAGGCTTCTCCACGCGCAGCTCTTTCATTAGAGCGCGCAGTGGACGAAGGGAGCGGAGAGCTCTGGTGGTGAGTAGCGGACGCTAGGTGCGGGGGCACCTTCGTCCGCCTTGCACTGCTCACTACGACGCGGGGCCCGCCGTAAGGGCGGGGATCGCCGGCGGTGGTCTGGATGTAGAGGCTCTGCCAGTTTCCCGGACCCCCTCCATTCTAGGCGACGCCGGAAAGGCGCTGGGACGTTTAGTGGCTATACCGGGAGTCCCCGGGGAGTCCCACATACCCCTCTCGCCCCCCGACAGAGGGGATGCGTAACGCATTTTACCCAGCGCCAAAAAAAAAAAAAAAAAGGTAAGTATTTATATAAAAAGATTTCGGAGAATGTCTACCGCGGATTGAGGATAGGTACAGTCATGATCCTGTTTTTTAATTCAGTGCACTGGTGGTCTAGCAAAAGCGGCCTCGCCCTCCGTTTTTAAGATTGTGGCCTCGAAGCCAGTCATGCATAATATGAGTGTTTGGGCAATTTTTTTGCGCTGTGCTAGACTCTCAAACGGTGAAGGAAAACATCACGAGGAAACCGGCATGTCGTAGCGTAGAGCCTAATTCGAAAACATGTGTCGAGTGAAAGAAAGGAGCCTCAATTAAATATAAAAATGCTGCTGAATTCAGAAGCCTCATTTTCTGACGTCAGAAGCATTTTACTATAGAAAATTGCGTAACGCGCGTGCATGTGCGATGACCTTAAATCCGTTTACCTATTTTGTTCAAAAGAACTAGAGACACGAGAAGAGGTAGAAGAACTGTCAAAATGCAAATAAGGCTGTCTCAGTTCTGAAAATAACATGTGTCGATATATACCAGATTATGTATGATTGTAATTTCAATATCGATGTGTTTACAAGTAATTTAAAGTATTTTTGGTTTTATTTCCATTAAAAAGACATCAACGCGTTCCTAATGACCTTTTCTAGCGTAGATATCTAATTATATTTATTGTAAACACAAATAAACATGCCATGGAACACTTAGGAAAGTATCTTTCATGGTTTTTAATTTGAATTGATGGAAAAAAATACTTTCTAAGACATTATTCCGTCCGTTTTCCAGTCTAACATTTCTGTATTTTTATTTTTCCGCTCCATTGTGATTGGTCAACTCGTCAGCTCAAATGTACTTGAAACTATATGTTTTTTTTCTATATACTTAATCTGATGAGTCTCGCGTAGCAACCTAATATTTCTTTTCGAGTTGAGTTCGTATTGTTTTGATTTTAAGTTTCAAGTTCAAGACCTTTTAAGTTTCTTGAAAAGACAGTTTTATTTTGAGTCTCAATCAATATTTTCTTTTACAATAATTAACAAAAATAATTTAAAAACGATTATGTGCGTTAGTGGAAAATTGGATATTTATCGCTACATCAGATTTTGACATAAAATATGCATGTAAATTACCAAATTATTTTTTATCGATTAGGTACCTTACCTACCACCCTTTTCTATAGTAGGTGTCCCATCATTACTAGTAGGTATCCTACTAGTAATGATGGGTTAACAAAGTATTTCAAAGTGGTTGTTGTAAACATAATTTATAAATGTATTTTTTGATTCGCAGTATTGTAATATTGCTCTACGTCGCTTGCGCTGCAATGTTTATATTAATTTGTTTTAATTTGAAGTACATTTTTTTAAGCCATGGACTGTGCAACTCTACTTTGAAGGTTAACAACAAAGTATCATAAAATATAAGTTACCTACAGATTTACTATAATTTCCATAGTTTTGAATTAACTAAGTGCAGCGAAGGGGATAATAAAAGAGTTTCTAATAATTATGAAAAAGTTGATTTTATTAATTATAATTATAATAATTATTATAATACAGTTTACAATAATTACAAGCGATCACCAAACGTGGTGAAAGAAAACGGCGTAGTATTAAATAATAGAGTTGAGTGTGGGCACGGCCTCGCGAGCGGGCGCCTGCGCCGCGCGACCGCGACATGTCCATACTTATACGACGGGGATAGGAATTACTCTCGATTACACAAACAATACATAGGAAGATAAGATTAACAATAGATAGTAGACAACACTTATATCGAACGTTCAAAATATATACGCGAGGCAGTCTCAGGCGATAGTGAAGAAGCGACGCGCACGGCGCACGCGCGGCCCTGCGCACACCCACGGACCTCTCCGCGTTCATTCGAGTCAGGATATAGTCTTCGAACGCGAGGAACGGAACGTTACACAAGTCGAGGATATCATTTATAATCGATTCGGAGGAAATCGGAGTGGAGAGCGGCGGAAGCGAGCTGGGAGCGAGCGGCAGCGGGGCGCTAGGGGCAGTCGCACTCCTCGACCACCATCTCGGGCAGGTCGCGCTTTATGATGTTCGCGTCCGCGCCGAAGTAGATCAGCGACAGCGCGGAGAAGCGCGTCGGCGCACAGCACGCCGCGCGCTCCGCCCGCGCCGCCTCCACCATCTGCGAGTGGTAGCTCAGGAGCGGGCTGCACGCGCCGCGGCAGTAGTTGGCGTAGTAGCCTTCCGGCGCCACGATCCAGTCGTCCCAGCCGAGCGCCCGGAACGACACGTAGTACGTCTGTCGGCAGCAGCGGCCCGCCTCGGCCGAGTCGCAGTCCAGCGCGCGTCGGCGACGCGGCGCGCGCGGCGCGAGGCGCAGTCGCAGCAGCGGGCGGGCGGCCGCCGCGCCGGCCAGCCGCAGCCGCACGCGACCGCGGCACCCGCTGCAGTCGAGCAGCAGCCGCAGCGGCGAGCGGGCGCCCGTCGCGGCCCACGCGCGCGCCGCGCCCGTCACGTCCAGCCGCTGCCAGCCCGCCGCGCCGGACACGCGCGCCGCGCCCGCCAGCCCGCCCACCGTCGCGTTGTCCACCACCTGCACAATAACCGCATTTACCACCACAGAGAAGCCAAAGAGCGGGCGAATGGAGAATGAACAATCAAAACAGACGAATACTGCATTCGATAGTTTTTGTAGTGTCACATTTTTAAGTGCTCCATTTAGTTACTTTCGGTCTTCTATAGTCGGCTTTTGATTTCATTACTTTCGAATATACTACGATTATAGTAGGTATATCCATCTTCAAGCGTCTAACAACAAGCTTCCTAGCAGAACCATCTGCGACGGTGGTTCAGCGGACGTTTGGCCTATTAGAGAATCCTAAAATCCCCTCACCGTGAACGCCCACAGCGTGTAGTGCAGTCGGCGCGCGCGGGGCGTCTCGGCGCGCACCATGAGCTCAGCGGAGGCGACGGCGAGCCCCGTGCCCTGCTCCTCCGCCTCCTGCCCGAGCCTGAACTCGATCAGACGCTGGCCGTTCAGCGTCTCTCCTGAGAACGAACTAGCTCTTTACACAATGGTCAATATGAGGCGCAATTGCGGATGCATTTGCTGGTGGCCTAGTCCAAACTGTAAGGCTAATCGCAGACACTACATGATGAACATCAAATTACATCGCGCTATCGTTGCGTTTTGCGCTTTTGAATTTTTGGTATTAGGACAAGTTGGCATATTTTCAAAAACACCAAGCAATAACATTGAGCGTGTGCGAGTGGCCTCAAGTTTTTTATAACCCTACCTAATTGATAAAAGACTCTACTTTCCCTACCTATCTTAATCTACTTCTATCAGAACCCTACTTTGAAATGACCCATCGTAAGTGCAGCGTCTGCAATGGGAGAGGATAGGAAGGGTTCGGCAGGCAGAGTGCTGGCGGTTTTCGTCCTTGGCTGTAGACTACACTTGCCTTAGCGGTATACACGCATGTCTTTATCGCTCAAACGTTCATACCACGTCAGGTTTGTGCTAGCCGCGAGTACATCTACAAGTTCTCCAAAAGCCTATTGATAAGGAATGTTAAGGCAACAATTCTTTAAAGCGAACAATATTGCAGTCGTTGTCACTTCTAAAGAATGAAATAAATCAATAAAAAAAAAGTAAAGTTTAAGGTTTTCCGTTTTGTCGACGGAACCTTAACGTTAACCAATCGTCGGCGTTGATTGCTGGAACACCTTACGTCACTTTTCACATCTTGATCACCCTCGATCCTGAAACAAACATGTCACCATTTAGCTACGATTTTTAGGCTCCATTTAGTGCTATACGGATGGTCCGTACGGACGTCTGTTGTCCGGACCTATCGCATAGAAATCAATTATTGCGTTTAGTAGTGTTAATGGTCGACTGTACGGACGATCCATACTGCGGAGCTCCGTAACGGTAGCACACAATACAGAACGGTAGTCCGTACGGACCATCCGTATATCATAAGTGGAAAAGATTACTCCTTCACGCTGAAACGGCTGAGCAGACAAAGTTACAGAGATAGCTTTAACGCTCTATGCGTGATCAAAGGGCATTGTTTCTGATTATTATTTCATTTGATTACCGTATTCACCTAACCCATACCTAACTAATAAAAAGGTAGAGTTTGGGTCACTGTTCTGCAGTAACTTTTTTATTCCGCAAAACTGGGAAAATATGATTAAAAGCACTACATATTATATACATGGGTTTTAGCGTTCATTGGATAACACAACTTTTCAGTGACAGAGCACGTTAAATTGTCGGTCCCGGCTATTTATGTCGTTAAGCCATGACGGAGGCCTTAAGGCGGCCTAAAAACTCCGTCACCAGAGTTGGCCACTGACTCATACGACATTACTTTTACCTAAACAGGCAAAAGTAATGTCGTAAAGTAATGGTGTAAGTAAGTAATGTTAACATAAACATGTTTAATCCTGAATGGCTAAAAGTCTCCACACAAAACCGGGGGATGCAGCTAGTCAGCGATAATCCAGTCCACGAATGTCCTATAGAGACCTTTCAGTACAATGACCAGCTTTTAGCACTTTGGCAGCCGTTTTAATTATATTGTTAAGCCTCATAAAGTATTCAGGCATCGTGCCAAAATACTATCCTTGAATCAAAAGTGGTTAGTAAAGTTGAGTAAGTACCTTCTTTATTTTTTGCAAGAATGTTTTTCCTAGAACTATTAGACACCGTTTACACGATACAATTCTGGCATATAGTTTTTGTCTCTTGCCACAGAATATTATCTCTTGCTCCGTTGAGTTTGAGAAAGCAAGAGGCAAGAATGGTATTGTGTAAATGGCGTCTTACGAAATTGAGTGGTAATAGCAAACCGTGATTCAAGGACTGGAGATGTTTGATTTTGGGCTACCACTATGTACACTACATAGATAAATAGGAAATAAATAGAGGAATTTCATAAAAATACTAACAAATTAATTTCAAGAAGGGTACAGGCGTACAAAAATGGGAATTTGATAAGTTTTCTATGATATCCCCCCTAGGCGGCCATGGCAGTTGTGGTTGACATGACGTTTGACGACTTTGAGAGTATCGGTACTGTATGTAGTTTGGATGCAAAAAGGTTTTCATTTCATAGATTCAAACTTTATAAATTGTTGTTTAAATATCCAGCAGTGACACAATACGTTGCTAAAATATTTCTTATTAAGAAATCGTTCATCAGCTTTAGCTTTAAGGTTCATGATTATTATAAAAAGTGCTCGTGGTCGTGCTTGCTCAGTCGTTCTTGATAGATCGTCGAAGTTAAGCAACGTTCGAAACGGCCTGTAAGTGGATGGGTGACCGCCAGTGGCATTTTCATCTGAGCGCTTCCGTGCTTCGGAGGGCACGTTAAATTGTCGGTCCCGGCTATTTAAGTCGTTAAGCCATGACGGAGGCCTTAAGGCGGCCTAAAAACTCCGTCACCAGAGTTGGCCACTGACTCATACGAACTTACTTTTTTATTATAAAAATCCTATCTCTGTTAACGATAAGTTAGATTAACGGTTCTCATAAACAAAGATGACGAGAGAAAATTGAGAAATCACCTTAGCCGCTTAGTGGAATGACATTTGGTTAATGATGATCTTCAATCACAATTTCTTTTGCTTACAAAATAATCCACTTTAAGTGGGTAAAGTTATTAGTAAGTGTTTCCCCACAACCTAATAGGTGACAGCGACCGACGAGGCTTTGTTGAATTATTCACAGCCAAATCGACCGACACACATGCACTTATGCAACAATCGATACTCTAGCCTTATCTATCAAAATGATTACGAAGAGTTCTAGAGATTTCGAACTAAAAAAATAAACGGTGTTGAGATGGGAAAAAGCCATCAAACTCGCTAGGCGCGAGTCACGTGACGGTTACCAAAAAACCGACACCATCTCTCACTATACCATAATTTCGTCACACATTGAAGTGTAATGAACTTATTTTAAGTGAGACATCCGGGAGGTCAAATCCCAGTAGGACAATAACTTTTTGCACTTTTTTTTAAGTTTAGAACTGTTACCGAAACCTCGTTCAAGTTTCTTCTGTCGGCACTCTTGGCATGCCACTGTTTTTTTTAAACCTCATTTATGTTCAGCAAATAGTAGGTAACGGCCTAAGCGGAAGCTAGACTTAAATACGTTCTAAAGCTGATTGATCTTTGCCACTTCAGTAGGATAATCTCAAATGCATTTCAAAAAGCCGAGTGCTTTATGACAATGGAGTTTATGAAGTATATTTTACTTTGAAGTCGAAATAATCCAGTGTGAGTGGATATATTTTGAAGCCAGGACTGGCAACCTGTTTCATAGGCCCTAAGCTCTACATATTCGCCGATGACAGACGAATATTCGCGCTCACGAATGTGTAGAGGGTCAATTCGCCCTGTATTCGTTGATTATTGTCTATCCAAAAAAAAGTTCGGTGATTTGTTGTGCAAATACTTACCAAATGATCTACACTTTATGTGTTTATGTGTTTTTATATGCTTTTTGTTTTATTATCATCACGTACTATTTGTTTCCCAAATGAAATAAAATAAATTAATAGTTCGGCGAATGTGTAGAGTGGCCATTAAAGTCGTGTCTTGATTTTGTTGTAACCATAATACATTTAGTCTAGTCTAACTTTTATTAGACACACAGTTGATTCTTGACTAAAAAACAACAGTTTTGTTATATTTCATAATAATTCCTTTTAAAATACATTAGTTTTTACCCGCGACTTCACTCACGTTTTTTGCAAAACCCTCTAAAGAAACCGTCTCATTTTCACGGTCAAACCTTTTGTTAAACAATATCTCGGTCTAAATGCATACGTACTCTGTCCTAGCCTGTTATATAACATCATATTTTACAGCAGACAAAGGAGGACGTTCGCTAATAGGCCGTTTTGCTGAAATGTCCTACATTACGAAAGGAAAAAAACCCATTCAAAGTGATAAACCAAATTATCATTGCATGCCGCTCACCCTTCAATAAAAACCATCTATCAATAAAAACTTTCGTTACATCAATCAACTTTTTTACTATCATTTTATTGCACACCAATTGCAGGTAAATATGAACGTGAGCGAAAAAAACATATAAAAATACTATTAAACACAGGTAATAAGAAAATATAAATTGGTGAACAAAAACCCGACTGCCTAACTCACTTATTCAATTTACTTACTTAATTTAGTTGTTACACCATCTCCCAGCGTTGTTTAGTTCTACGGGTTCTACATACTCACGAAAAGTAACCAATGACCAAAATGTTTACTGACTGTAATTGGCTTTCTGTTTTTATAAATTCACTCAATTAAATTATTTTTTGCTGTTTAAATAAATAAATAGGTTCATCCAAGTGACGAAGAAGCAACTCTAGGTAGTAAGCTGATTATGTCAACATTTATCGCATTTTTTTTTGGCTGCAATTATATTTTTTTATTATTTTATATTTAACTACCTATATTTTTATATAATAAAATTTGCTAAATAAACAGCATGATCATTGTAAACTAAAAATATAGATTGTTAAACTGTGCGTAGCTGTCTCGTAGCACCACAGCTACGCGCGTAGCTACAGCTAACCTCATGAAAAACGCCCTAAAACAAAACTGAAGGTATGGCCTGTGACCTGACCCCGTTACATACGGCTATCGTCTTGTGTAGTTATTTTCATAAGTGTAACAGGAATGAAGCCTAGATTAAGGTTTGCCAGCGAATTATACTGGCATAAACTATATAAATGCACATAGAAAAGAAACTCAATCCTTTTATGTCTATGGCTTTTTTTCACCATTTGCTAGTAATATGTTCATTATGTTTTAAGTAACCTTAAAAGTATTTCTGTTGTGTTTATGTTTGGTTCAATAAAGTGCTTGATATTTTTTCTATTGTAAATAACGCTAAGTTACCAGCAAGAAGCTGATTTTGTGAGTAAATAAAAGCGATTCAAGCTTGCTTATGACTTAAACTAATACAAACCCTAATATCACATAAAGGAACATGTTGTATCAAGAATCCAACTCTTATAATATCATCATCATTAAATTTAAGAGCTCAGCTCTTGTCGGTGCAATATGTAATTGCTTTACCTGTTTAAATTTTTTTTTATCCCCTATCTAATGATTCACTTCTACTCTATTATCCTATTCACTCTGGTCGGCATTGTCGCTACAGATTATAAATACTTGGTGTCGCGTGCTCGTGGTGTGATAAAATGATTGTATAATTTAATAATGAATCTAAGCATGTTGTACACGGCTTAGAACGTGCAACGATGTATTTATCGTTTTTTATTACCAGCGAAGCAGGAAAATGTATTTTACCTTGAAACTAGTTTATAAAAGGTTCTAAATTGATTTGTTAATTGACATCAAAACACGCTTTTTAATTTTTATTGAGTAAATTACAGTTTTAAAAGTAGATAGGTTTAAGAATTTCACGACGGACTCGTGGTCACACCAGAATGTCACACTGGCTGGTGTGACTATCAGGAATATTTTACTTTTGTATATTTTTTTGACGACCTCTGTGGCGCAGTGGGTGAAAGCTCGCTTGGGACGCAGAAGGTTGCGGGTTCGACCCCTGCGGCGGGATAAATGTTTGTATGATCTGCAAATATTTATCTCGGGTCTGGGTGTTTCTATGTACAATATGTATGTATTTACAAACAAAAAGTATATAAGTAGTATATCAGTTATCTGGTTCCCATAGTACAAGCTTTGCTTAGTTTGGGGCTAGATGATGCTGTGTGAAATGTCCAGCATTATTTATTTATTTATTTTATTTGATTTAGTGGTCACACTTCATGGCAAGGGATCACATTTGACCGAATTAAATAAAGTGATGTCTGCTAAAGGTGTACCTAATATTGTACTCGTAGATAGGTACTGTAGAAATTGCCTAGCTGAGATTTTTAAGATGTCCCGAAGCTTCATAAGTTGTTTTTGTTTCTAGCTGTCCCACTACTGCAGGGCAAAAGCTCTCTTGGAGTTTTTCAGTATTTATCGCTAATACCTAAGTAGGCAAAAATTCCTTTTACTGTCTAAACCTTATGGGATTGGGATATACCTATTTTTATGCATATTTTAAAATCAGAAACGATTGGCCTCAAGGCTTGTGGCAGTCACACACCACTCAATAAACGGGTGGTTTTAAATCCTCCACTTAACGAAAGTACTGCGTCATTTTAAATTGACCGCTAGACGGTATTTCGTTCTACGTCATGAAAAATTAGCAAGGAAGGGGAATAGCAACTAATGTGTGCAACTATATCTTGAAAGCATTGGCCTCCATCAATCACGTTTAAAAAAATCTATCAACTGTATTAATATTGAACTCACATGTTTACTCGTATCTATGTTTTCAAAAAAGTCTTTGTTAAACTTTTACGACCATCTTTTAATTAGAATTTTGATACAGGATTTTACTGCGTTAATTTACCTACCTCTAGTTTTCAAAATATTGTTTTAAATGATTTTAGTTAAGTTACATGGAAATATAAATAAAACTAACTTAACTTAACTTGGATTCAAGGATTTTTTATATCACCTCAGCTCAGTGAAATGATAACAGTAGAATCTCTCTCTCTCTATCTGTATCTATCTTTGTATAAATCAATATGACACTAATTAAGTTGTGGGTAGTCGGACTAAGCATAACAGCTCTTATTATCAAATTGTGGTCTGAATGAGCTAGTTAAAACTTAAGACGAGTTTATGTGAATAATAGGATAAGTGTGTTTCTGCCCAATTTGGAAATCTGACTGTCACATTTTGAGTAAACGAATCAAGACAGATTATCTCACATCTTTTTTGTTTTTTTTTCACGCGATTCCAACCAAATATGTATTTATACAGATAACTTGAGCAGTTAACCATCCAAAGTTTATTTTGTGTAAGAACTAAGCTAAGATTCAACTACTTATCGATTTAATAAAAATTAAATTTTTGGTGGGCATGTGCCTTAAAAACCTTTTTGCCAAATGTGTAACCATTCTAATTTTGCCTAGGAACTATCTACCTATACTAATAATCCTTATAAAACACAGCTTTCATTGATCCATAATAATTATGACCTAAAATGTATGCGATACAACTTTTAATATCAGGAACAAACCATCTAGAACAACCAGAATTAAACTACTCGAATAGCTTACCTTTTCAAACGGGAAAGTTGTGATCCTGCGTGATACGTAAAAAGTTTCCCGACAGCATAGCGCAACCTCTTCCGTCGAGAACAGCGGGTGAACTGACGGATTTTGGGAAACCCCCGCCTTTTTATACCTTTAGGGTGCGAGGTGATTCAGATTCGGGAAATCAGGGAACATTCCGCAGGCTGAGATTCCAATTAGCTTAGTGCGTTCTAAATATGAAAATTATTTGTGAATAGAGAAACAAGACAGTATCTTTATGGCGCGGTAGGTGGATGTTTTGTGTTGGTTTGGTATGGGTAGGTCCTTTGAATATGTTTATGGTCAGCGACATGTCCAAATTCATATTTGGCAATGTCCACGTAGACATTTCTGTATTCCACAATCTTTTGTGTATTCCAGATTCTTTCAAGATTTGGTAGTCAGAGGCATGTCCAAAATCATATTTTGCAATGCCCACATTTTGCAGAAGTTGAAACTTCATACGTGACAGTAGGTATAAGTACTATATTTATTATTTACTGGCTAAAGTAGCTCTGTGAAATAATGAATTCTTAGAACCAGATTTTTGCATAATTAATTATTTTACTACAAATTAACAAGGTTTTATGAACTTTAGCCATTCATTAACTGAAATTAGCATAGGAAACGAAACCTAAGTACTTATATTTTTGTAAAAATATTAGGTAACTTTTCTTAATAAGGTAATAAAGTAGAAAAAAATAAAAATAAAGAACTATTTATAAGCGAAGTCAAGTAAATACTAGTAGAGTACGGAATGACTGAAATTGAACTGACTTGAATTTGAACGAAACAAGAATATTGCAATTGGTTTAAATAGGAAAAAAATATACATATATACTTAATCACGACTATACAGGGTGTAAAAAGACGTCTACCGAAGCCGAAAGGGGTAGGTACAGCATCCCAACACACAACCAAATCCAAAAGTATTTTCAGAAAAAATCATTATAAAATGACTAAGCTAAGTCAAAAAAAAAATCGCGTTTTTTTTTTCGCTAAATATGTTTAGAATCATGGTCTGATTGCAACCCCTCAGTTTTTGGTAGTTGTCTTTTTACACCCTGTATATCCCCAAGGCGCAGTAGACTGTCAAACTCTAAAATATAAAGTAAGTAAGTTCGTATGAGTCAGAGACCAACTTTGGTGACAAAACTATAATGGTCGATATAGGAGAGGCGATGGAGTCCAATGAACACCCTCAGATTTTATTATGTTTAACAGTTTTATTGATATTATTAATCAAAACACGACTTTGGCGTGGGAGAACCGTGCGCAGACTAATAAATGCTGTTTATCTTAAAACATACAGGGTGTGAAAGATGTGTGGTGAAAGTGGTTTCGTTTTATGCGTGTGTTTTGAAGTTCAAAATGACAAGAATGATCTAGAAATAAAAAATCTGTTTGTTTTGTAAACTGAAAGACTATGGCTAGGATATCAATACTTAAATTCATGAAAAAGAAACCTAGAGAAGGAGAAAGGAGTCTTGGGAAAAACAACAATACATACTGAAAACATTGATGTTTAAAGAATATAATTTTGTTTATTTGACACACACGAAAAGTAACAGGCAAGAAATAAATACAATAGACACTTAATAATCTTAAATTCAAGAACAATACCATTGTATAGTAAAACGTAGTTCTAGCTGTATCTTTGGAAACAAAATTATTTATTTTTATGGTGATGATAAGTTATCAGATATACTGATGGAAATAAACATGTTACACCCAGTGATAATGAAATAAAAGTATGATAAGTTTGTTGAAATTCGTAAGCTCTCGTAGCTGCGTAGGCGTGTAGCTGTAGGTCGTAGAGGCCGCGTAGCTCCGCTAATGGTACTTATTTTTAAGATAGTGAGCTTGACAGTTTGTTTGTTGATATCATATCAACTAGTAAATAAGCTATTTTACTTAATATGTTCCTCATCTCCATCCGCAATCGAAGCTTTGAATAACGGGTTTTTCGTTTGGGATTGATTTGTGATTTGATAGATTATCAAGTAAAATATTACAGGAACTTCCAGTTTAATTTATGCAAGTGTATGGTATAGGTACTATGTTTTTACTATTGGTTAAGGCCGAAAGAGCTAAGAAGATAGTAGTTGCTAGGAAAGCTTACTTTATCCCAGACAATACAGCTTCCCGTTTGTAAACTTATTATAATTTGCCTCCGTATTTTGTAAAAAAATGTAAAGACCTAAGTTTTTCATAGCAAAGTATCATAAGTATTGAAGTTGGTTTGACTCCCTGGTTGATCTAACACAGATTATATCAATGAAAATTGAGATAACAAAAACACAGAGTTCACGACTGTACCCGCCGGCAGAAGCCAATAAAACTCTATGAATTAAGTAACAAGGTGCCCCTTTATTGTACAGATAAGTCGAAAAGTCAACGAAAGGACGTATCTTTTACTAAGGCTTATAAGTTTCCCAAATATTTTCTTTGATACTATTCATGTTATCTATGTTTAGATAAGTTAGTTATTACTATGCACATAAGTTAGTGAAAAATAGATGAAACACAAAAATGTTATTTATTTCGAATACATTTCTAACGAAAATAGGCTTGATAATGTTGCTTTTGATAAAGTAAATATAAACTCTAGGTTCTCATCTCTAGAATGCCTAGCCAAACTCTTCAAATATAATGTTTTACTCATTAGGGATTTCAAACAAATAATAAACGGATTCCTATACTTTTGTGAGATATACGGTTACTGATTATTTAGGCTTACTTTACTACTAACTAGCGACCCGCCCCGGCTTCGGACGGGTGCAATGCTGATACTAAATATTAGGGTTCAGCCAGCGTTTGCAATGTAAGCGCAAAAAAATGTGTTTTACGACATCACATTAGAAACTTCTAAAATTATCAGTGTTTCTCTACTATATTATGCATGTATTATACATATAAACCTTGCTTTTAAATCACTTTACCTATTAAAAAAACCTCATCAAAATCTGTTGCGTAGTTTTAAAGATCTAAGCATACAAAGGGACAGACAGCGGGAAGCGACTTTGTTTTATACGAGTAGGAACTATGTAGATGATAGTGATAGTCATGATACATTATATATTAATAAACTAATCCAAATCTCTGTAGCCAAAATAGGCAAAAACAAATATTGTGGGTCTATCTCATAAAAAGTTAAGTAGTGTCTTGAGTATCTACCTACAATACAAAATCAAGACCTACTCTATCTTTTTATTAAGTAGACAGCCATTTTGTGCCTATATATAAGAACAGACTTAATTATGTTTCAAATTTTTTTCTTTTTATTATGTAAACTATTTTAGGTATAAGTACATCTTGGTAATTTCTATTAGACATATAAAATATTTATAGTCTGTGTTGTACTTTTCATCTGAGCGCTTCCGTGCTTCGGAGGGCACGTTAAATTGCCGGTCCCGGCTATTTAAGTCGTTAAGCCATGACGGAGGCCTTAAGGCGGCCTAAAAACTCCGTCACCAGAGTTGGCCACTGACTCATACGAACTTACTTACTTACTTTGTGTTGTACTAAAAAGTAATTATAAACATTAACAGAAGAGCGGGATCCTCTAATACAGGTATTTTCTTACTTAAAAGAGGATCCCAAACCCATTGAAGTGTGTTTAAGTTAAAGAAATAAAATATTTTGTATTTTTTGTAGACTGTGAAATATACAATGTAAGCCGCCATTAAACGTTTTGTTGTATGTATTTTATTATAAAGGACTGCATTCGAATAGGAATAAGCCTTCTCCCACGTAAGAAGTGATCTCCCAATTTGTGGAGACAACAGCAGGTCGTTCGCAGTGCGTCTCAATCAATGTCTGGCACTCACCCAGACAAAGACAAGATGTGCTGCGTGTGTTATTTCGGAAAATGTGCCTACAATGTCAAATTACCTACATTATTATTATTATTACACTTGTATTATTGTAATATTTATTTATTAAGTTTTATGAATAAATTGAAATTGAATTTTCCATGGATTTAACATTGACACAGCACGTTTCACGAATTAGAGGACTGTTATAATTATAAACCACAGTCAGCCTCAAAATGTATGAGACACTAGTTGTTTCTCGCGGCTTCGTCCAAATTGAATGCCGTTATCTCATTTTCCCATACAAACCTGCATGACTTATTTACCTAATCACCTTCACATGGCTTTACGTATAGATTGAAATACATATATTTTTTAAATCTTAGTTTTCCCATCGCAGAATTAACAGAAGAATATGAAAATCAGTGAATGTTTGTGCAACATCTGTCCCACATAATCTTTGTCAGTTTTTATTTGGCCGCCGGGGTGGCGCCAGTTATTTCATTACTGCTGTCTTCTATGCGTTCTGTTGACATAGCCATTGTATCTACAAACTTTACCATAACAGTATTGATTCTGACTAGCTGCGCTCCCGCGGTATAACCCGCGGTCCCCAGGATTTTTTTCAGGATCAAAAGTAGACTATGTCCTTCCCTGGGATACAACCTTTTTTCATGCCAATGTTCAGCCTAATCTGTTCAGTGGTTTGGGCGTGAAAAGGTAGGAAACAGATAGACAGACAGACAGAGTTACTGTCACGTTTTTAGTATTAGTAGTATTATATTAACTGGGGTATTAGTATGGATTCGATCAACTGACATGGTTTTAAGTTGATGATGACTGTATAAAGTTGGTTTTAAAATGCTTTATCGGGCTTCGGTTCAATTAGGTCGGATAAATTTCCATCCAACCGAATTTATGTAAGTAGGTACGTACCTAACACTGATTTTGAGCTGTGTCTGAAGAGACAGACACAGCAGTAGAGTAGAGACTCTACATAATCATTTGATTTCTGTAAGGTTGTGAGTCCAGGCAACCTGTCTGAATGTTTGTTTACCCATAACAGTAGGTATGTTGGTATTTCAATCATACCTTAGCTAGTACACTGATTTGGATACAAAATAGAATAGATCGTACTCCGAAATAGCATAAATTAAATATTGGCAACGCAACAAAACAACGATTTACAGGATCTTATTATTGGTAACAAGAAAGCGAAGCTGCAGACGGAATTTAATAGAAAACAAAAGTGGCGTGTCTCCAAAGATTTCAACCTACACGGAAATTCATGAAACCCTTTCCAAGGTTTCTTCAAATACTTTTGCGTATAGTTCACCGTTTCGTCGCTAGATGTCGTTTCACTGAATTAAGTTGATCAGCGCCAAATCAGCGCTAATAACCCAAAAAAAAATATGTTTTGATCTTCAATCGGTTAAATAAGAAGGTTGTATTTATATTTCACTAATATTTATAGTGCGGTGCATTGGCGGAGCACAAAACTTTGGGAAACTCTATAAATCAACTCGTAGAACTTGTAGCAAAACATGTAGGTAGGTATTAGCTGAAAAGCAGAAGAAGATGAGAATAAAACAATAATAATAATATTTAGTTTTTAATCAAAACAATAAATACCATAAACATCGTACATTATAATATTACATCTATAGTTTTATTCGTATAAAATACAAACGAACCAGTTTGGTAAAATAAAATACAAAATTATTTTGTGAAAAATACATTTGAACTTAAATCATCCATAAGGATAAATAAGGCGCTTGAATGTCATCACAATGCTAAAAAACTAATAATTTTAACTTATTTATTACAATTTTGTTGTATAAATATTTGAGTAAATATGATAGTTAATAATCTCTTCTACATCTACAAGAACCACTACACACGTTTTTTAACGTTTATACTCGTAAGTTTTTTATTTTACTTATTTCTTCTTTTTTCTTCTACGTAATAACATTGTGCTATATTTTTGAAGCTAATATATTAACACACTAATAAAATATGTAACCTTGGGCCTTGTTACACGATCTCCAAGCTAAATATAAAAAAGCCCTAAGTTTTTCATATTCCATTATTATTAATGAATACAGTATTAGACATCAATGAGTATGAAAATTTAACTATGCGTAGCTAGGCCCAAATATACAGTGTAAGAAAATTACTCCGGAAATCTCGTACGAGTTTCAGACAGTTCTTGATCACCATCACTACCGAAAAAAGAAGAAACAAACTTAAACAATACATCATCAAATGCATACCTATTGTTATTAAGCTGTAATTTGTTATGGTTTTTTTGTTTTCTTGGTAAATGAGACAATACAACATTTGGTTCTTATTATTTTACGACGGTAATGGCCTGAATACATTGTTTCAGTTTCCGGGAGTAGACTTCAAACACCGTATACCTACTTTGAATATACATTTAATGCCAAGGTTTTTTTAAAATGAATAATAGAGATCAACTTATTTGTTTTTTTTAACGACGGTTTCACAATCATTCCATCAACTCATTCCTATTTTTCGAACACAATCTTCATCAATCCTTTTGTGCCTATTTGTGTCCAAAAAATTTAACAAATAACAGTTTTAATCACTTGAAATAATTAGTTATTCGTGTATTATCTTTTTCGTCTTTTTTTCACGACGCAAACGCAACACAGGTCAGAATAACTTGAACAACATCTAACAAATTATTTCCAAATATGAACAACAGTCAAAGACAGTATAATTTAATACGCTTCAGAGTACAATTTAGTTCACATCTTTCAGAAACAACAGTATTGCACAATAAAATTATAGCTTTTACAGTAGTGTCGTAAGAGAAGTCTACATAGACCTGGAGGCAGCACTTGCTGGCGGTTGGTCTAGCGTGAAGCCATCAACCGCCGGTCACGGCAGCGGCAACACCATGATGCAGAGCGCGTGGTGCGGAGGCGGGATCCTGGGATAAGAAAGGCCTTTACAACACCATTATACGTCTAATATACCTTTATAGGCCTATATTAAAACCCATTGAGCTAAATATTTATGACAGTGATATTACCTAAAGATGGGAAAAGGGTAGGGAGATGATAATGTTGATGATTACCTAAAGATGGGCTGTCCCTTTTCATCCTTGTAGTCGTCATAGCGCACTCTCTTGATCTCCATCATGCCGAGCGAGCGGCAGATGCGCTGCGAGTACTGCCCCGTGGCGTCCACTTTGAAAAGCTGTGTGAAGGGCAGGAAATGAAGAATATTTTTATTTTATTTTAATTTTTCTTTCCTATCTTGAAGGTGAGATCCTAGAAGGTTAAAGTTTTAGCTCCTAGGATTTGATATATTACCGAAAGCTGATGGGAGCCCAAATGTGTTTAAACGGACACTGCTGTTAATCACTGATGAGTTTAGCTTCTGATTATATGAACAGATAAGCTCACTGTCACTATATTTTTGAATTGTAGACAAAACTTGACCGATGTGCAGAGTTTCAACTGAATCGGACTGTTTTCTGAGGAGATCCATTGAACAGCTCCTGATTGCAACATCAGATCAGCTCGCTATCCCTATCCCTCGAAACCCAGCTCAATTGGATCCCCGACAGATTGGCGTGGACCCAAATGGAGTGGATCAAATTCGGTCAAATTCAGCTTGCAAGAGTTTTAACTAAAAGTTAAGTTTAAACTTAAACCACCTAGTTCCCAAAATACAAGCTTTGCCTAGTTTAGGTATATTACCCTGAATCCATGTTGTCTGGCCAGTTCCAAGCTGCGTGTGATCAGCTCCTTTGCCATGCCTCGGCCACGAGCCGCAGCGTCCACTGACACGATGCGGCACTCCATCAGAACTTCCACCTGGAACCACACAAAATTAGACCTTGAGAGAAAAGAGCCTATGGAGAAAATGTAAAATGTGGGAGATTTGCCAAAGTATTGGGACAATCTTCTTAAAATCCTCTTGAGCTTACACATTTTCAAAGGATCTTGAATTTCTTGACCTGATAACGCAGGATCGTGGTGGATAACACAAGCTTAGGGAAACCACTCAGTAGGTGAAATGAGGATGATGATGAGAAAACTTACATTAAAGGTCTTGAAGACATCCAGGTCGCGACTGACGGTGTAGAGGATGTTGAAGATCTTGTGGTAGTTGGGGTCTTCGCATTTCTGGACGTTCTGAAGAGCCAGCTCGGTGTCGCCGGGTCATAATATCCCATTCAGGGCCACTCCCAAGATCTGCAAAAAATAATACTATCACCAGCCACACAGATACCTGGTCCTGATCACATGGAAGCATTCAATAATCCTCTATTTTTCTTGTATGGTCTTGGGTATCCACGTACGGGCTCATGGTAAGCTGGCTAGGAGTTCTGATACCTTTAGAACTCCTAGCCTGCTTACCATGACCCCGCAGGTATACTTTACTTACAACACTCTACGCATACTTTATTTACGTTTTACTATGGATAAAGGGGCGTTCCAAACTTGTTAGATTGCAAACCCATCGTCTCCTATTAGAAAAGGCTGGTCTAGTTTCCTCACCTTACTAATATTATTAGATATTGAATAGTCTAGTAGGTTACCTTATCGTCCTGCATAGCAGCGATGGACAGTCCATTGGCCATGGTAGCCAAGCACAGTAGCTCCAGTTCAGCATGAGGTTCCCCTCGCTTGCACAGATTGACAGCCTTATTCAGAGGCTCATCGGCGAAGAAGTTGTCACGGAGATGGACGATCACCGAGTCGGAGAGCTCCGGAGTTATGATCTCGAAGCGGGTTGGGGCTGGAAGTAGTATTAATGTCATCAGACTATTGATCCTACTTCTTCTACTTCTTGTCGTGTTATTAGAACCCTAGAACGTTTTAATAAAAATAAATAAATAAAAGTTTATATCAGAAGTTTATGTTACCTATAGGTTTATAATGAATTCAACGGTCAAAACTAGTGAAAAAAGTTCTACCACTATATATATGAAGGTCGAACAAGTGAATAGAAATACTAGGAACAAAAAAAGATCATTGGGAACAAACCATTCTTTGAAACTAGTGACGTCAGAGTCGTGAACGGATAATAGGGCACCTCAAAAAGGATCCTGCGTGCACTCATGTTTTAGAACTGTTTAGGTTCTAAGACATGTAAGTTCGCTCATGATGTTTTCCTTCACTTAGAGAGTACTGGCATAGTGCACATTTTATGGACAGAAAAACTAATTTGTGCACGACTGGATCAAGACTTCTATGTTCTATCCTAACATTTTGATATCCCTACCTTTATGAAATTAATAAACGAAAACGTTTTAGTATCGCGCATGAAAAGCTGGCTTTGACAAAGTGCCGCCCGAGGGTTTGAGCTTAGAGCTTGCCCAATTAGGGCAAATTACGAATAGCCGGAAACATTATATTTTATTGGCGGTATTTACATGGACCCCGTGGTCGATCACCAACCCCTAAGCGAAGCCGAAAACCGGACTAAGTGGAAGCAGCTTATCACAAGGCTACAAAAGCCTTTCAAGGGCCCGACCTTCAGCAATGAAGAATCGAAGAATACGATTAGGAAGAATTCACATGGAGACACCAATAGAGTTTTTAGGAGACCTTTTGGGACTGGGTCGATAACATATTTGCTAAAACTTCCTATCTATGACTATTAGCAACAATTAGGTACTTTAAATGAGCTTTTAGAATCATCATCATTATCATTCTGTCCTTATCCCACTAATTAGTGCTGGCACAAATGTTTTTCTTCTCCACTTTTATCAACTTCTCAATTTCTACTTTGATCTGTTAGCACTTACTCTTTTCAAATACAATTTCGCATTCACAATCTCAATACATACTTCAAAAAATCCGTCTTTTAGATCATAAGGAAAATTTTCCTGTGCCCACCCCACTTATCCGGATACGACAGTCCAAGGTCAATCGAACGGCGTCGACACTGCTGTCTATTCTGTGGTTCGGTAAGATAACCGTTTTATGATCCCGGGACACGATCTTTATTGGGGAGTCGCAGCTCGTTTTTATTTACTGCAAATCTGGAGAAAAACGATTTTATATTCTTGTGATTATAGATTAATAGTCTGAAACAGTGAGTTCTTATTTGTTGTTGTTTTTAGTTCTTAGATTATTGTTATGTTTCAATTTACTTTTTAGAATCTCACGATGTAATAAATTTATTGTTTTTAATTACAAGACGGGTTGGTGTATTTCTCAAAGACCAAGTGTGGGCTAAAGCTTTTTGAATTTTTACGCACTTTGATACATACACGAATTGTTTAGTGCAGACAAATTGTAAAAGCTGTTGTACCTACCTACCTACTGTTTAGTAAGAAAAAAGTGAGTGAATCTCACAGCTAAAATACTTCCCAGGTATTGACATCTCGTCTTGCTAAAGGCCACCATTCTAGACACTACAGCACCAGCACTGTTTAGTAAAGATATAAAAGCCTACATGTAGTCGAATAGATACGTCCGACTTATGTCGCTCCTGCCTTGATTGAATTACTGTTTCAGAGCGGCCTGTACGTCGGAAGTTTCAACACAATCTAGCAACTAGGTCAAGTCGTCCGGCGGCGAATTGTAAACAAAGGACTGCCAACAAAAGCTGGAATGAGGACTCTACAGACTCTACACAAGTACCTACACCACTAGTGTAAGTACCTTGGTACAGACATTAAGCTCTTAGTTCTTAAAAAGCGGTATCCGTTATTTTATGATTGTTACTTAAATTTTGACGACCTCTGTGGCGCAGTGGGTGAAAGCCCGCTTGGGACGCAGAAGGTTGCGGGGTCGATCCCCATCGCGGGATAAATGTTTGTATGATCTGCAAAATTTTTATCTCTGGTCTGGGTGTTTCTTTTCTATGCATAATATGTATGTATTTTCAACAACAACAATCATTTATTTATTATTATTTTAACATAGGTGAATTAAAAAACAGATCTTATAAATAGGTCGATGTAGGGTCTCTATGTTACCAATTTACGCTGGTGTACAAAAATTTTTTCCCTAATTATTAAGTTATATTAAATAGCATGCAATAACAATTATTTTAGCATTTAACATTTTAAATATAGTGTGTGTGTGGCAAGCATTTCATTTCAATAAAAAAAAAACAACAAACAAACAAAAAGTATATAAGTAGTATATCAGTAATCTGGTTCCCATAGTACAAGCTTTGCTTAGTTTGGGGCTAGATGATGCTGAGTGAAATGTCCAGCATTATTTATTTATTGTTTATAAATAAATGCATATAAAAGGAACCAAAATTACATCTTTCAGGACCTTAAACGACTAGATCTGAGAGAATGATACATTCCTTGGGGATAAAGTCGGATCTGTTTGGTTCACTAAGGGTATGCGACCGCTGAAGGCAGGCAAACCCTTCTAAGTAGGTCGTTGGCATTCTTAATTAGTCATCAATCATTCAGCGCGTGAAAGCCCAAACTCAGCATAAAGTTGTACCTACTGCTGATAAAGACACGAAGGAACTCTTCCACTTTTTTTAGGCGATTATAATAGGTATAAAATGATAAAATTACTTTTCACTCTTCAAACATAAGTGTCTCAAGAAAATATTTGTCTTTTGAAATAAATAAGTGAATTATGATGACCTTACTACCGATAAACAGGATAGAATGAATGATGCTGGTAAATTGTGGCATGACGGAACAAAAGGTTTAGGAAACCAGAACTTTAGGTATACCTAACCAGTATGTAGTATGTGTGTAGTTATTTATGTATGAAATAAATAAATAAATAAAAAAAAAAAAAAAAAAAAAGTATCTAGGCGGGAACATTCCAACAATACCGTACATGTAGTATGAAACTGTGTGGAGGATAATTAATCAGCTTTCGAGCGCTTGTCAGGACGAACAGTTAAGTGAATTTATTACTCTGGATGTGGCATATACTTGCCTAGCTTAATGGACTGAATGAACCCAGCAGTTGCATCATGTTATCAAACCCTAGAAATATGAATTTGCAAAGTTATTTCTTATTTTAGCATGAATTTTTTTGTTGTGGTTGCAGTAATTCAACAATTATTTAATTGTATATGCTACTCGTAGAAAATAATAAAAACTTACACTCTTCTGCCCCTTCTGGATTGCTCATGATCCTGGATATTCACACAAGCTATCTGAAATTATAAAACAACATTGAGAATTAAAAAAAAATCGTGAAGCCAGGGCGGAAGTCTTCAGGCGACTTAAAAACTCCGTCACCAAAGTTGACCAAAAGTATATACTTTTATAAGATAGGATGACAATTAATTTTATTTGGACTTGTGTTTGACTACCCTCTAAACGTCATCCTCAAATTACATTATACTTATTAAGTGCCTAAATGAGTGTTTTAACTAAATAAAAATCTTATAAAAATATACATATAACACAAAAAAATAATACTAAAGGATATCTGAAAGCTTTTTTTTTTACGTTTTTACACTGATTTTATATCATTACTATCTAGCTGTCCGTCGCGGTGTTACCCGCGATCCCTCGAGGAAACTTCACTTTCCCGGGATAAAATATAGCCTATGTTTATCAGGGATAATGTAGGATTTTAATGGTGAAATAATTTTTCAAATCGTTTAGTAGTTTCGGGGCCTATTCAATTCAAACAAACAGACAAACAAATCATTCCTCTTTATAATACTAGTGTAGATATCATTACTTCGGCAATTCAATTAACCTTTGAACTTTAAAACTAAACGACTTTGATCCTGACACGTCAGGATCAAAGTTCACAAGCGGATGCCGCATTTAAAAGGAAAGTTTCCTAGCTCAGAGGACCTCGTTATTAGAGGTTTTGTGCCGGAGGGGGAAGGGGGGAATTCCTCTTATATTACAGGCCATTAGGCTTAAATTTTTGACAAAGCCCTCTCAATTCACGTTGAAATGGAGCTGATTCTATGGCATTTAGAAACTGACTCGGTAATAATTGGGTTCAATCAAAAGTAATTGGTTGTAATGTCATTGAGAATATTAAAATAATAATCGATTCCATATAGAATATACATATCCAAGAATGAGGTAATAGTTAGGGAGGCGAGGTAGCTAAATGGCGTAATTCAACGGCGCCGTCGAGACCTATCAAAATCGAAAGATAAAATAATTTCGAAAAAAAAAGCTCGTATAGTAAAAACCATTTTAGCGGTGGGTTTGGCGTGTACGGTTTTTCAAAAATGTTAAAAAAAAACAGTTACTTGGGCATTCTCGAGCGCGTCAGATATTCATACTACGTATGCCCCAAGTGCCTCTGATAACAACGGTATACTAATCTGCCAGTTTGCGTGGTGGGGGTAGGCATATAAAGTAGTCAAAAATGCAAAAAAAATAAGTTTACTCGTGCGCGTCAGATTTTCGGAAGGGGTGTTAAGTAGGCCCCAAGGAAGCTACCTTTAAAAAAACTGATGATTTCGGCGTGACGATAAGTTACGATGAATTTTTGAAAATGCAAAAAAAAAAAGTTTTTTTGAAATACTCGAGCGCGTCAGATTTTCATAGGGGAGGTTTATCTCGGTATACTGAAAGCATATTTTCTTAATCTGACAAAGATGTTGGTGGGTTCTCTTAATCTGACCGAAAAAGGTTTTTTGATTTCTTTTTTTTCCTTTCTTTCTCCTTGATAAAACGGGGAATTCATATCAATTTTTTTCAACACCCTCAGTTTTCGAGATATACTCAAAAAACCGGGAGTTTGAGTTTTGTATGATGCTTTCTTTGGACAAAAATGTAAAAAGACCTTTTTTGTGTAAAATAAAATTACCGTTTTTGTTTATTCAAACTTTTTTTTTGTAAAATGTATCGTTCGCGACTTAAATGCCGCAACGCGTTTTTCGGAAGACGAAATGGCTCCTCCACACTTCCGGTCATGCGGAAACCGGCAGATTTTGTATTTTTAGTAAGTTTTAGATTATATTCTTCAAAATAAAAAAAATAAAAATCGCGCTCGAGAATGCCAGATTAACGATTTTTTTTTACAAGTTCGCGACCCTATAACTCGGCGGCGTCAAGGACTTATCGTCAGATTAGTTAAATTTAGTCTTAAAACACTAAAATCAACCCCCAATATCTTAATCTGACGCGCTCCAGTATTTCAGACTATCGATTTTTTTTTACTAATCTGATCGTCTATCCTAGGTGCGCGTCACTACATATAGAGCTAAATACTTTACAAGGTTGTTCTATTAGGTCTAAGGTATCTCTCATATCTTAAACTGCCACGCTCGAGTATTACCGAAAATTCCCCTATTCGCCTCCCTAACTATAAGTAAGTCATCAATCACACCTATCACATTATTTAGTTAATTAGGTCACTACGAGGTGCTACGCCGCTACGGCGTAGTTCCTCTAAACTTACGTCAAAACAGATTTTAAACGTCTGTTTCCCAGGTACAATAGTCATTCTTGGAATCTGCATTTAGGACTCTTTGAAAGATGTTCAATGGGGTAGTCAGAGGAACGAAACAAATTTTTACAAAATCTTTGTACTTATGCGCTCCAAAAAGCGGTCGAATATAATCTTAGATGATCAAACGCGGCCGAATATAATATACTGTAGTTGACTTGACAATGTTTTTGACCTCGTGATAGGGGAGCAAAGAAATATCGTCATAGCAACCAACTTATTTCCTTACTACGCACTAACAATTTATCACCCAATACGATCTAATTACAACCTTCATTCGCTTCAGTAAAGTTGATTTTCGAAGGGCGAAATCTGGAGATGATATTTCCGCCAGCATAGAAAAATCAGCTCTATCCATAGGCAATAAAACTTAATTTGATTGGGAGAGGAAACGTGAACTATGTACCTGTAGTTTATTTATCGATTGCAACGGACCTACGCTTGTATGTGAAAGTTCGAAAATAGGTCACAATTTGACCTTTTAAAACTGATCTAGATAGACTAGCCTCTTAAAACATACATGCAAACTTTTCTACCCCTTTTAGGGCTCGCACACAGAGTTTGCACCCCTTTTAGGGCGTAAACGGGATCCACAGTATAAAAAAAAACAATAGACTGTGCTATTATTAAACCTCTGTTCATCTATTCTGTGATCCCATATTTTGGCTGATTCCTCGGGTGTTTCATACGAGCTACATTGAATGTGATCAATGAACATTATATGAACTCGGTCAGAACTTAGGACCAAGCATTCCGAACCGAAAAGTTGGTCCTTGAGGCAAGCAATCGCAACTTCGGTCATGTATTTGTTTCGATGTGCTAGCTGAATGAACTTTATAGGTTTATTAATTATCTTCTCAGAACTCGTCAAAATACATCGTAACTGGGTTGATAACAAATTATTAATGTCATGCACGATCAATACACCGCGACCAATCGGCAAGGGAGTTTCGAATAGGGTCCAAAGGAATCAATCAGGAAGTTCCTTGATATTAAATCACACTATTAAATGAATAATGCGAAAGTACACGTTTGTCACTTTTTTACACAAAAACGGATTTGGATAAAATTCGAAACGGGATTGCGTCTCCTGAGAATGTTGAATGTGTTCTCTAACTAAAACATTGATTGATCTAGAGAGCATTACATTATGTGTCTTTATCGGTCCCATCTCTATTTAGGTATATTATGTTCTCTTTCCTTAAAAAATCGAATTATAATCTTCAACTAAATAAAAAAAATGGTTATATTTTATTTCTACCAATAATTAATTCTAAGTACCCAGTTTCACCCTTACAAAATTACAACTAGCGATATTGGGTAGGTATCTCTATTATTGGACGACAAAGCAAGGTCCAAAGCGATGCGAAAAGAGCATTATACTTTTAGATTCAATAGCTCGGAGAGGTTGAGCGGTGGAAGGCGCTGAATGTGAAAGATATCGAGAGAAAATCTTATTTTATTCAGAAAGTACCTAATACTTTCTTGGTTAGCAAAAAGTAAAAGTATTTTTTCAAATTGATTGCGAAAAGGTTTTTTTTTCAGAATAGCTATCTATGTGTTCTATGTAAGTACCTACTTATACTTAACTACTTAGTATTATTAGACTGCACTACATGAAAATTATCATTTACTGGTCATAGATAATCATGTTTGAGAGATGCTGCATCTTTCAAAAAAAGCTGGTCAAGTTGTAATGGCTGATTTTATTTAGGTAATCAGCCGTTTAAAAAGCGGTGAATTTGGGGCAGGTAGAGCCAAAGAAATGGAAGGTCATCAGCAAGAAAGCTTTTACCGAAAGTTCTAGGTGACCTCGATAACTTTAGAAGATAACCTTTTTTATTTGGGTACGGACGATCAATACATAATTTTGAGCTTATTAAAAAGTTGGGTAAATCCAAATTTTCAATTTTGTAATACACACTTTTGTAACGTAACGTGGATTTTTATGTATATTTTACTAACTGAAAATATTTTTTTTACTTAGCAAGTCTTCTAGTCGTAGGTACCTATCGTTTAATTCATCTGAACCAGTGCAGCGTGGTAAAGGGCTTTATAGGCACCTCAGAGAGTGACATTACTTCTGTTTTAATTTAAGTCAGTAGGTGCTTACTACTTATTTGTAAAGTTCTACACTTATTGATTATTCTGCGAACTAAGTACCTATGTACCTAGACCTAGATATTCTTGGTAGGTAAGTACTTAATTCGCTGAATAACCAACAACACAATAATCAAAAACACAAATAATATCGAAATGCACCTCGCTACTCGATGTCGCTTTAATAATAAGAGGAATTTAATTCATGAACAAAAATATTGAAATATCAATCACAATAAAACTACACAGACGAATAGGTAAACGAAGACGTAGTAGGTAAGCTTTCTATAACATGAATCGTACAAAATGAAATCAATACTTATTCAATTTGAATCGAACAAAAATGCAAACCAATTAAGAATTCCAGTCTGGCTTGACTATAGCTTGTACCTACATACCTCTCGTCAACTACGTGATATCTCTAGGAGTAGGTATAGCTATAACTACGTAGAGTATGTGTAAAACTCACCAAGTCCGTCAGGATCGGCGTCTGGCAGCGAACTGATAAGGCGGTGGTTCCCGCCCCAGATGCGCAGTGGAGGCTGCGTGGACCTGTTGATACTATGCATGTAGTGCAACGATGTGCAAAGCTGAGTGATACGAGTAGCCTGGAATTGTCCTTTGAGTTTTATTTGGTTTTTTCTTACTAGTTTTTTGGGCGACAATGGGGAAATTCTCTTTGATTTTTTGTAATAAAAATTACAAAAAATCAAGTGCTCATCCACACTTAACTTTTCAGTAAGAAATGAAAAGTCTTATCAAAATTTTGGATTCCGACAGGATTCGAACCCGCATCGATCAGACGATCCTCCTCGAACGTCGTCGAACTGGTTAAGCTGTGTCAGCTTTGTGGGGCTGCTTCGACTTTTGATTTCTAAGGTTGTGTCACAGAATACAGGTTGCGTGTATGAATCCTGGGACCGTATTCGCGTTCCTTATTTCGTTCGTTTGATGAATATTCGGATGCCACCCACCACGATTTCTGACTTTGAGGGCCAATGTTTCGGTTGGTCTAAGGTTAGGACCGCGTTTTAACGTTTGAAAAAATAGCCCTTGAA
Source organism: Epirrhoe alternata (assembly GCA_963565295.1). Classification (NCBI taxonomy): domain Eukaryota; kingdom Metazoa; phylum Arthropoda; class Insecta; order Lepidoptera; family Geometridae; genus Epirrhoe; species Epirrhoe alternata. The sequence continues at coordinate 2,400,530 of OY751385.1, read as the reverse complement.
GTCAAAAATCGGGGTGGAAAGTATCCGAATATTCATCAAACGAACAGAAAAAGGAATGCGAATACGGTCCTGGCCGTGTAGGTACGAAATTCATGGAATTTTCGTTTCAAAAATATTTGCGTATAACACGCGGTCTAAACGGAGAAGGGAAAACATCGTAAGGGCTTTGGTATATACGACGTAAGTAGGTTTTACCTTTAAGTTAGGTTACCATGTCCATGCCATGTACCTACCTTTTTTCGGAGCTATAGGCGCCAGACTAATCCCCACATAAACCATTGTGCCACGTATCAAAGAATTCCACCGAAGTCGCTGGCAATTTTCGCATTTCTCTAATGGCATGCTAGGCGGATACTTATTTGAAACTTTATGCTGTTGACTGCAAGGGTCATTTTTAAACAATGAGTTTTATATCACAAAGTTGGTAATAGCTAGTTCATAGGTAAGACAAAAAGCAAGTAGGTACCTACTTCAACAGATATAGGGACTTATTGATACCCCTACATCGATTTCGTTTTGTGTAGCCTGAATGGCAACCCCTAGTGTAATTTTTTAAGCGGCCCTATTAATTCATTTGCAATTAACTTTGAATACTTATGACCCCGTCAACTTCGTACAGCCTCAAGGTATGAAAAATATAAGGTAATTTTGGTGAAACCCGTTCTTGAAAGGATTGAAAAATGTTGAAGAATTTACCTAATAAAAAAGGATTTTTGAGTTCCTTTCAAAGTTATTGAAATAAACAGTGTTGCATCTTGAGTAAAACTTATATTTCACGATAAAACCGTTCAATCAGCACTCAATTTGTAACTAAGTGCGTATTTCTTAACTAATTATATTTGTACCAGTAACTAAATGCAAAATAACAATTAATTCCTATAATACTAGGTATTCGAGTGCAATTAAGTTAATTAAAAAGACAAAATATTTTATAATTTTAAAGTCTTAAACCACACTGAGAACTTTTCATTTTTCAACAAAATATTTTTGAACCAACGTCGAAACTAAATATATAAATAAGTAGTAGATAACTAGAAGAACATTTCATTAGCCTCTATAATGAGTATTAGGAATCATTTCTTAAATTATAACAAAAAACTCGCAACATACGTTTGTCACACGTATGAGTGCTGTCTTTTTCGATTCTTGCATTTTACAAACTTATAACTATCCAAGCTTTTATTCCTATCAATAAATAAATAGATACAACAGTTACTGTGTTTTAGTGTAACTACAATTTAGGCTTTTTACAGCTTATACAAAAATCTGTCGCACAGCAACAAGAAAATAATATCTGTAGGAAATCCGTCTTTGTAGAAAATTGCACTAAACCGCTCATTTGGACGAAACACTTAGCTCTAAAGATAGAATAGACTCCCTGGTACTTAAAACGTAGATAATATATTAAAAAGTAAACATTCAAGGTGTTTGTGTAATATAATACAATAGTTAAAACTAAGGCACTGTTATAGTACCGACTGCGACCAATAAGTTGCAGTCAATTTAAAGTTTCGTAATTTAGGTATGAAATGAAATCGCGATGAAAAGCCCAACGCGATAAATCGATGAATGAAAATGCTATGTTTATAATATAAGATAGATTAAATTATAACCTAGAAAATAGATTATACAGGGTGTAAAAAGACGTCTACCGAAGCCAAAAGGGGTAGGTACAGCATCCCAACACACAACCAAATCCAAAAGGATTTTCCGAAAAAATCATTATATCCGGAGAAAACAGCGTTTGAAGAGTACAGTTTGCGTATGTTCTGGGCGCGTTGTTTTACGTAGATTGCTGGATTTTGAGTTTTAATTGTTTTTTTCTTTTTTAAATGAAATTATTAGGTAGTAGGTATGGTATTATAATGTAGTAATAGTAGTAAATAACCGAAAATAACATAGCATGACGAAGCTTTTTTTTTTCGCTAAATATGTTTAGAATCATGGTCTGATAGCAACCCCTCAGTTTTCGGTAGCAGTCTTTTTACACCCTGTATAATAATCTATCTTGTTTCAGGCTCAATATTAATAGCAACAATACCATTATCATCGTTAATAGTTATCATAAACTTATCAATTTCAATCTTCTTGTTTGGTTGTTCCCTTTGCATATCTACCGTATTTTGAATATCCGGGATAATATATTCATTTGTTACAAACGTTTGCTTTTGTGTTTTTGGCGGGAATGTCTCTGATTGGTCGGTTTGTGTGTTGGTGTGTGTATCTGTTTGTGGGTTTTCTAAGTTTGTTTTCGGATCCTTCATCGTTCCATCGTCGGTGAAGTGGACGGGATAGTGTTTCTTCAGCTCACTCTTCAATCTGAAGCGTACGCCGCAGACTGTGCAACTAGAAAATGAAGTTATATAAGTTGGGTACCTATATATAATGTCTGTTACGCAGAAGAAGGCTCGCCTGTTACGCGGGAGGTTGCGGCTTCGATTCCTGCTACGAGACAAAATTATCGTATGTATAAATTTTATTCCTGAGGGAGTCATACTTTTCTCTTCAAACTCAAAAACCGCATATTCAAACGACATGAGTTTAACATTAAAGTCGGTTTTCTTTTGAGCTGTAATCAACATTGAATAAATAAATAATGCTGGACATTTCACACAGCATCATCTAGCCCCAAACTAAGCAAAGCTTGTACTATGGGAACCAGATAACTGATATACTATTTATATACTTTTTGTTTGTAAATACATACATATTATACATAGAAACACCCAGACCCGAGATAAATATTTGCAGATCATACAAACATCTATCCCGCGGCGGGGATCGAACCCGCAACCTTCTGCGTCCCAAGCGGGCTTTCACCCACTGCGCCACAGTGGTAAATGAATGAATGAATGAAAATACTTTATTGCACACCATTAATAAAAAATACTGAAAACAAAGAAAAAAATCAGATAAATATGTACAACGGGCGGCCTTATTGAAGTTGGTATCTAAGTTTTTAAAACGTTATTATTCAGTTATTCTTTATTGTATGTACAAATTGTACAACTGCAAGAGACTTACAAAAAATATGACAAATGACAAAGGCGAGCTTATCCCTAAAAGAGTTTTCTACCAGCAAACCTTTGAGTCTAGGGAGAATTATCAAAGTAATGCTCACTCGTATATATTCTGCCCGAGATGCGCCCGCATATGTTTAGCACGATCGTTGCTCTGCGTGAACGCGCGCTCGCAGAAACGGCACTTGTACGGCTTCTCCCCGGTGTGGATGCGGTAGTGACGCTTCAGGTGGTCCTTACACGTGAACCTGATGACAAAGGTAATGTCAATAATAACAACTAGCTTCTGTGCCTGGTACCTACCAACGTTTTGAATAGCCTATATGCTATTACAGGTATACGCTACGCCTATACCAAGTTTCATCCAAATCGGTTTACTGGTTTAGGCGTGATTGATACACAAACATACAAATATCCAAACTTTTTAAACTTTCGTGATTTGGTCATCCGTGACCACGGGCGCTGCAATGCGTCCGAAACGTCGGAAAAAAGAAGGTCACAGGGGACATGACCCCCCCCCCCCCCTCGGACCGCAGGTAATGTGGGACAGTACCGCATAAGACAGGAGTCGCAGCCATAAGGCCGCTGTCCCGTGTGGATGATGGCATGTTTCTTCAGCGAGGTCGGCTTAGTAAAGCACGCGCCACACTTGTCGCACGCGTACGGATGCGCCCCCGTGTGTGTGGCGTGGTGTGCTGTCATTTGACCTGAAGAGAATAAATAAATAAATAAATAATGCTGGACATTTCATACAGCATCATCTAGCCCCAAACTAAGCAAAGCTTGTACTATGGGAACCAGATATCTGATATACTACTTATATACTTTTTGTTTGTAAATACATACATACTATACATAGAAACACCCAGACCCGAGATAAATATTTGCAGATCATACAAACATTTATCCCGCGGCGGGGATCGAACCCGCAACCTTCTGCGTCCCAAGCGGGCTTTCACCCACTGTGCCACAGAGGTCGTCAAAAATCGTCAAAAATAATGGTTTCATCCTAGGGCGGCCTAAAAACTACGTCACCAGAGTTGGCCACTCATACGAATTTACTTTACTTATCTTCTTCTTTTCGAGTCAACAGTTCTACAAAAATCAAACATTATCCGCGAAAAACTCAGCCACGGCTATGGCATTATGCGTTGCATCCAGGTCTTCTCTTGTGCAGTTGTTCGGGTCAACAACTCCACAAAAATCAAACTTTATCCGCGAAAAACTCAGCCACGGCTATGGCATTATGCGTTGCATCCAGGTCTTCTCTTGTGCAGTTGTTCAAGCACAGAGGGCAATCTAGAAGATGACTCATCGTTTGGCTGGGTTCACCGCAGTCGCACGTTGTAAGGGATGGTTCTCTGAACCCCCATCTACTCATATTTAATCAACAGCGGCCAACCTGGGTGCGAAGTCTGTTTAAGGATTTCCCACTGGCCCCGATAGATCGTGTCCCGGTGGTAGGAGTACTTTACTTAGAAGTTTTACATACGAGTACATTACATACATAAAATCACGCCTCTTTCTAGAAGGGGTAAGCAGAGAAAAAGGATCCACTTTCTACGATTCTACACGCATCTTTCACCCTAGTAATAATTTCAAAAACCAAAGAGTAGAAAAAATCTTAAGCACAGGACAAACTGTCCCGTGATTTTGAATTTGTTTCCATGTTAGTTGAAAAATAATTAAGTTATTTTTGTGCAACTACATAGTTCAAACCAGATTAAAGGGTTTTATTGCGCCTCAAATAGGCACCGACGCTAGGATAGGTACATTGTACAGTAGTCGCAACGAAGCACAAGACGAAGACAGCGTTGTATAGCTGTCTCGCTCACTCGCTTAGTTTGTTGCATCGTCCTATCTCGTTTACTCTACATACGCAATGTACTATAGTCGGTCCAACATAATAGGCCCCTTTTACGTTTGTCAGTTTGAGCTTTCTAGTGAGGTGACCTTCTTAAAAACTTCGAGTATGTTCGAAGTCCATATCGATTCATTCACATGAATTAAATTTATCGCCAGGTAAACCGTTAACTAAGAGTAGGTAAGATCAGTTAAAAAAAAACCGGGTCTGAAAAAATAGCACACCAAGAACGCAAAGTCACTTTGCACAACGATCAAGACTGCGTCACAATCCCATTAATTATTTATTTTGTTAAAAATTGTTCAAATCTTCATTTTAAAAATTCAAAAGTTTATGGTTGTCATGTCAAACAGAGAAAAAAGTTTTTATGCAATATTCCCGTTGTCCTTTTACATAAGTACTTTTTGGTATTTAGTAACGTTTTTCGGGATAAATAAGTTTATTTAAAAAAAACAATAAGTATTTAATGCGCCATCATTCATCATCATTAAAGGTGAAATATTCCCTTACGAGAAATCATTTCATTCGATTCTAACTCTCAAATTTCGATTATTTTGGGTAACATACCTAGTGTCAAAAGAGAACAAAGGTTTACTGACGCAACATTGTAACAACGTTCAGTTCTCTCTAAAACAGAAATTGTTGTGAAACATAATATGTTTGGATGGTGTAATAAGGAAATAAATCATAAAATTACCTTCTTTTGTCGTAAATACAATAACTTATTTAAACCGCATAGAATAGTAGTATAACTTCGATAAAATAGTAGTATTTCATGCCCGCCGGTACAAAGTTAAGTTGTTAAATTTTGATGAAATGTCAAATGTGGCCTATTAAAATGGACCGACTATACATGCGCAAACCTGCGGAATCGTTTAGTGCACCTAACTTCAGAGAGCTAAAGATTGGTTGTACTGTACCTTTGGTGCAGAACTTCTTAGGGCATAGTTTGCATGAGAAGGGCTTCTCTCCGGTGTGTCGCAGCATATGCTGCCTCAAGTTGGAGCTGTTGGCGAACCCTCGGCCACACTCTGAACAAAGGTACGGAGTCTCGCCAGTGTGCGTGCGGATATGGTCTTTGAGACTGCATAGTTGGATGAAAGCTGAAATGAAAACAAAAAAAAATTGGTTGTCTGTAAAGTCGGTTTACTGACGATAGTTGAACGTGACAACGTTTGTGCTTCTTTGTCGCTCGTTCCGCGCTCTCGCTTGCACTTCAAGCCTTACATGGAACGCCTCAGAGCGAGGTAACGCCGCATTTTTTCGTGCGTGCAGCCGGCTTCATCGAATTATAAGACGTTGTCACGTCAAAAATAATGCTGGACTTTTCACACAGGATCATCTAGCCCCAAGGTAAGCAGAGCTTGTGATATGGGTAAATACATACATATTATAAATAGAAACACCCAGACCCGAGACAAATATTTGTAGATCATACAAACATTGGTCCCGCCGCGGGGATCGACCCCGCAACCTATTGCGTCGCGGGCCTTCGCCCACTGCGCTACAGAGGTCGTCGTTAGTTCAGTTTAAGTGTTAAAGGATAAAGTAAAACAGCTCTGGATAAAATTACAATCAAATCAGATCAGAATTAATGTAACTTTTGTTAGGTAGGTTGATTCAAATAGAAATACAAACTTCGCATACAATTCTCTTCTAAGTTAGAATGTTATAGTTTACATGATGATGATGATGATGTCCGAACTATAGCAACCTAGTGGACATATAAAAACATGACGTAATATTGTATTCAGACCATACTCCAGCCCTTTAGAATCCAGGCTACTTACGATGACAGTGCATCCTTTTCACTTCCAGTGTGAAAGAGAGGGACCTACATTAGCTAGAACTGAGGACAGACCATTAATCTTACCTTTATTACAATATGGACAAACATTAGACTTCTGTTCCACATGTGTCTTCATATGAAGCCTAAGCTGGTCCGAACGTGAATAGCTTTTACCACATTCTTCGCATTTAAAGGGCCTTTCATGAATATGCAGCTTTAAGTGCCGTTTCACCAACGCTTTAGACACAAACTCCTTTTGACAAACATCACATGTGTAGCTTTCAGAATCTGCTTTATGCTTTTTCTGATGTAGATTAAGAGATCGTACACTGGGAAATGAACGATCGCATTTATCACAAGGATATGATTTTTGTACTTCTTGTTCATTTTTAACAGTATTGTGAGCAGCAATATGTTGCAGTAACAAAGTTTCATTTGAAAATATGTCGCTACATAGCTGACATTGATGTGCTGCATGTTTTGATAAATGTTTCAGAAACGCTTCTTCTTTAAGAAATTGTTTCGAGCAGTATGAGCAAGTGTGTGGTGCCCGGTGCAATTCTAAATGCTTAAGATATCTTTTCTCTTTCGTATAATTTTTGTTACAATGTGGACATGTGTAGGTTTTCTTTTCTTGAAATATTTCTTTATTAGGTTTTACTTCTAGTTCAGATTTAAGGTCATTGACATAATTGAATTCATCATAACTTTCAAAGTAGTCTTGGTCATTCTCATCTTTGATCTCCTGTTTCAAATTGTTTTGTAATAGGATTTTAAACTGTTCCTCAGCCTTTGCCGCTTGACTGCGGAATGTGTATGTCAATTGGAGCACCTTGATGCATTCTCTGCAAATATTTTGTGGTAAACCATCATTTTCTTTTACCTGAAGTTTTGATAAAAATATCAGTTACTGTAGGATTCAAATAGAAAATAAATAATATTTGATTTGTTAGATACAATAAGAGTCCAAACAGATATTTTACATGATCTACTTACGAGTATCGCGGCACATTCTGCCAGCAACTGAATTAATTGAATATTACTACTATCATCAATGTTCACTGTCTCGTACAAGTGCACTAAATTAGCATCACTCTTCATACACGTCCTACACGATAAATTTAAGTCTAGCATTGTTTGAATAGTCCGTACTATTTACATTTTATTTACAGTAAATTCGGCTAAAATTGTTTTTCTAAACGAAAGAAAATAAGAAAGAAAATCCAATTAGCAATGCTACGCATTCCATCCGAACCAAAACAAAACAACGACTTCTTCTTCTTCTTCTTTTTTCCCAACCACAGGAAGAAACTTGACATTGGCAGAATATGGTAGCAAAGTTAGTTGCCATTTAATAAAAGAAAAAGAAGAAGGTAAAGAAAAACTTGACATGACATTGGCAGAATTAGACTGTTATTACAGATGTTTGCCTTACAAACTAGAAGAAAGAAAAGAAACAACAACTTTGAATTGAAGTGGAAAAGTTTTTTCTGAAAGGAAAGTTATTTTGGTCTACGATTACCCCATTGAAATTGGGATGTTTTCTTACGAGTTTTAGTACAGTTATGAAGATAGAAATGGACGACATAATTTTTGTAGGCGATTGGATTAAGGACCGGATATTAGGATCGGGTAGTTTCGGTATCGTAGTTCTATGGAAACACAAAAGAACTGATGAAAAACTCGCAATCAAAACGTGCAAATGGGGCGATGAACTCACCGCTAAACACAGAGAAAGATGGACCAAGGAAGTAGAGATGCTACAAACCTGCCAGAACCCGAATATAGTTGGAACGAGAGAATTACCTCCGGAGTTTGTAGTCGGCTTGCAGCGCGCGAATCCATCAGGGCTGCCTATCCTATGCATGGAGTATTGCAGCGGGGGCGACCTGCGACAAGTACTCAACAAACCAGAGTCTTGCGCAGGCCTGAACGAACAACAAACAAGGCAAATACTAAGCGACGTTGGAAACGCCATGAAATTCCTACACCAGAACCGAATTACTCATCGTGATCTCAAACCCGAGAATGTAGTAATGTGCGTCCCTGACAATGCAGGACCAATGAACTCGCAAAGCCAACAGGTAGTGTACAAACTAATTGACCTTGGATATGCCAAAGAAATTGACTCCAACTCAATCTGTGCCAGTTTTGTTGGTACACTGCAGTACCTTGCCCCAGAAATTCTATACAGCAAAACATACAGTAACTCTGTAGACTTCTGGTCCTTAGGCCTGCTGGCATTTGAAGTTATTTGTGGAAAGAGACCATTCCTGCCTTTCATGGCACCTGTTCAATGGATGCCGCATGTAAAAAAGAAGGCTCACTCAAATATCTGCGTGTATGAAACCTTCCATGAAGACATTGAATACTCTGATGAAATATTCCCAGAAAATTATATCTCTAAACCTTTCAAAAAATTTATTGAAGATTGGTTGAGGATAGCTTTGGAATGGGACCCCAAGTTGAGAGGCAGAGATGCACCATCCAGAGTTACTTTTAATATACCTGCTGAAGAAAAGGAAAGAGCCAGCAATGTTGTGATTTTTGACCAGCTTGTAGATATCTTATCAAAGCAAATCATCAAAATTTTCTCTGTGGTAACCTTTTCTGAACTTGCTTATCAGATAGATCACACAACAACTGTATCTACTCTGAAAACATGGATTCAAAAAGATACAAACATCTCAACAAATGACCAGATATTAATATCACAAAATAATTATTTAGAGCTCAATAATGACGACCAAATCTTAAAATACTGGAATGCAAACAATGACATCATGCTGTCACTTTTCAGTAGGACTACATTTATGAAGGACAGTGTTGAGCCGTTTGTGCCCAAATCTGTTCAGAGATGCTTGGAACATCCAAAAGCTTTATACAACTTCAAGAACAGCCAAAACTTGTACCATAATGGCCTGTATTTTGTTCAATCACAAATGGAAAAGTTTGATTCTCTTATAAAAGGAATATTTGCACGAGCAGAGTCTTTGAAGCATGAAGGCAATCAACTTCTTCTGAAACACAATTCTGTGGATAAAGGCATAGGCAACCTGCTTGCTCAAGATGAAATCCTAAAAAAAATGAAAGAAATAGGTCAGAAACATATCACTGATCTCAGAGAAAATTCAACTGGTACAAACCTGCTTGGAGGATTCGACAAAATATTTAAAGATGCCGAAGACTTAAATGATAAGATTTGTAAACTGAAAAGTGCATGGTCCCAAGTCACCATAAGATTACAATCTGCGACCAGAAGGTGCAACGAACCAGTTACAGTTGATCTAAACAACTTTGTTGCCAAATATAACTTGACAAATGTTTATAAAAATGCCTATAAAGTCTTCCTGTTATACAAAAAGAGCGTGAATGAGTTACGGGGAAAGGAAAGACAGTGCCATGATATCATGAAGATCTGCTATGACTGCCTGAAACTAAGAAGTAAAATTTTGACTGAGGTGAAGCACCAGGCTTTTGTACTGAAACTGGTAGACTTGAGCACAGAGTTTGCAAAAATTGGCGTTATTGTCAAAAATGCATCAGAACATACTGAGAAATTGGGTATAGATTTGTCTAATGTTCTTGAAGAGCTTACAAACTGTACATGGTCTACTATAAGCTTGATTGTAAAAGACGCTGACAGCTTATCCGATCTACCATACAGTGTGGTGTCATATGAGAAGAAAGATTTCAAGATTGGAGAACCAGTCTCCAATCATTGCATCAAAATGGCAAATAAAGTAGAAGAAGATGATAAACTTAAGTCTTTGATTGAAGACAGTTTGAAAATAAGGAAAAGTCATGTGCAATTGACTGAGAAATTAAAATCACAGAAGGAGATTTTGAATAAATCATTATTTGATTTTAGCTTTTTAGATGAACAGTAGGATATAATGGTAGCTGTGCCAATTTTAATGTGCCTTATAATTCTAAGTATGTATTCTTTATTATATCCTATGGTGCTTTTATCACATAATTTCAAATCTTTTTTATAAGTACTTATTTATTTTAAAGACACCCTTACATAATGTTTAAGATTAACTGTCTGTTTTATGTTGTTGGTTACTTAAAATAATTACTTTGATATTAGTGCTAACTTTAAGTTTGTCATAGATTTTTAGAATATTCAAGTTTTCAAAATTTTACTAACTTAGTACATAACCAAGTACTTATTTCGGTACTTTTTTGTATTTGTTTTGTGTTCTAGTCAAATAATGTGCAATTGGAATAAATTCAAATTATGTATGTAAACATTTTGTTTCATGTTATTTTTATTCCATTCTAAAGTTTAAGATACCTAGTGCCCTAGTAGGTAAACCTAGTAAGTACATATGATTTTGGATATCAACAAGGATATAATTTTTAACAAAAACAAAATTGGGTATATACCTATTATGACATTTGTATTTTTTATTGCATCATTGAAATAATGCTTCCTGTGAACTGTTCCAACCATTCCTTGAAACTGTTCATCATTTTGTGCAATTTCTTTACATCAGCTGGAGTTTGAAGATATTCTTCAGGAGCAAACCTCGGTTCTGGACTGCCGCTGGCGTGAAGCCAGATAGCTAGCACGGCGTCATCAATATTCGCGACTGATCTTCGGCAAAGTTTAGCTGACGTTACACATGCGGCGACCAGCGATCTCATACTTCCAACAGTAACTGCTCTTGGTCTTTCCTTTCTAGCCGCTAAAAAGTAATTCCTTAGGAGATTCTCCGTATTATACTCCAATGAAACTTTGATCCCAGCTACCAAGTCGATGTACGCCGCCAATTCTTTAAAAGCTTTCATTTCGTCACCGCTGCTTTCTGGTGGATCGACTGCCCGCTCCAAGTAGAAGTCTATAATTTCATCGTTGTACTCATGAACGTCCCCGCGGCATACTGTTCCGAAAACGCTTGCAACATTGTACAGAACAATCTTTTTAAAGTCCATTCCTTGGGCCCATATAGCACTGCGAAGCTTCGTCTTACCAGTGTTCGTAGTGACTGTGCTGCTCTCCAAGGCAGCTAAAATAGCACACGTTTGCTTTTGACTGTAGACGTGAAGCGGCAAGGGCATAACACACACCCCTCCAGAACTGCCCAAAAGGGATGTGTTAACCGAAGCGTTACACGTTCCTAAGAAGATTGTTCGGTCAGCGATTTTTGCGGCATCTGTCATGATTTTGCCTACGTACCCAGTGTCATGTCCTGCTGCCAAAACGTGCAAGATCTCGCTATCACATAGCATGCTGGCTTTGATACTGCTGAGACTCATTAGGAGATTTATCTTGAGGTGCATAAAACAGTTGAGAGGACAAACATTGACACCGATGCTTGAAGCAAGGCAGTAAATAAACTTCCAGGGAAGACTATCGCAAGCAAGGTACAAGTCCTCGACATCTTTTAGAACTGGGCAAGTTAACGAAGCTATCAGTGGTATTATTTGTTCTAAAGACCAGACTGTTGTCATTTTTTTCAGCACAACGGCGTGTATTGAATATTTCAAACCGAGGTTCAGTTTTGGGATCAAGTCATCGGTGATTGCGAGGTTCTTTGAAAAACTTTGATTTTCCAGTTTAAATGTTGCCATAACTTGTTCACCGCATCTCCTCAAACCGCTGTTTTCATAAAGAACACTTTTGCAAATATAACATTTAGGGGGAGCTTTTGGAATGAAGGCTAAAACAACTTCGCTGCCTTCACATTCCTCAGGGCAGCACCAGACAGTGTGATGCACATAACTCGTCGGTTTTGATATCGAAATCAGAATGCCTTCAAACAACACGAGACCATTGTAATTCTTACTGTTGGCTCGAACTAGCAGCTTCGATAAACATTGTAACCTCACTAGAGCAAGACATTGGTTTTGTTGAACATGAGTGTGCTCTTTTGTTGTAGATTGAAGACATGCAAACAATATCTCGCTACACATTCGCTGCCACTTCAATGGCTCTTCAAGCAGAAACATTCCGACGTCTCCAAAGAAATCTAAAAGGTCCATGACATCAATTTTTAGTAGGAATCGTAGAGGTGGAAACTTATTTATATTTATCTCATTGAGTTGTTCTTCGGAAAACTTTTCACATTCGGTCTTCATCTCAGATAAATAGCGCCTTTTATCCAAGTATAGCAACAACTGACATTGAATCTCCATTGCTCAAAAACGCAGGCACCCAGTTATTATACGATAATGATTAAGTGTAGCTACCTACACCTATCTTGTTCAGGAGTGTTTTCAAAAGATTTGTAAACAACTTGTTAAAAAAATAATTCAACCTTTTTTCTTCGCTTTGATTAAATATTCATATTTTTCCCGCCTTGTTCATTTCCATTTCGAATTTGGAATGTTACAAAAAAGTTTCTTTTAAAGTTTGATCACTATGACAAAAAATTAAATAGTCTTTATTCGAAATAAATTAATTATTAATCAGTTCTACTAGTAGGTATATTCTTACTTTTTTAGTAGGTATATCTTCTTGCTTTAAAAAAGATTACGTAAATCTTTGCGACACCGAAAATTGCCGGGGCCTTCCTACACGCGACATTTGTGGGCGACCCACGCAGTCCTAAAGGACAAACGCTGACTCCCTATGAAGGTCAATAAATAAACGAATGGCGACTGTCTTTGGAACGGAAATACGGATCTGTATGCAAAATAGGAACCTACATAATAGATTATCGAATTGATTGTGTTGAACCATTTACAACCTAATGACATAAGTAGAGCCTGTTCATTCATTGTAACCGTGTACAATGCGAAAGAAAAATGCCTCATTATAATTATTTCCAATTATTTAGTTTACCTAGGTACCTACCTACCTACCTTGCTATGTTTGTAAGTAGGTAAATTAATACCTATGCTAACTATCTACCTACCTACTTAAATGAAAAATATTTTTTATTTTCGACAATTATTTCTTTTCCAAAAGTTCATCTAGGTACCTACTACGATAACATAGCTCCGTTAAAAGAGTAGGTAAGCTGAGTGTCCATAGGCGCACATGCTCTAGACGCGATGTAGGTCGTGCCTGCGGCCTTCGAAGAGCACCATGAGTGGCAGGGAGCACGTTAAGCAAGTTCTTCGCAACTGTACATGAACGGAGCGACCGATGCCGTGGGTGGAGTGAGGAGTTGAGATATGCGCGGGCGTGCGTGGGGTGTTGTCAGTGCGTCGGCACTCGCGGCCGAGTGCACTGCCACGCCGCGCCATGCCAGAGCACGACGCGTACCAGCTGCGGCCGCGCGCTGCGCGCTCGCGCGAGCCCCGCGCGCGCCGCACGCCCCAACCCCTCAGCAAGTACCGAAGAAAAACCGCGAACGCGCGCGAGCGCTCACGGATGCGCGAGATCAACCTCGCCTTCGAAGCTCTCCGACGAGCGGTCCCCGCGGCCGCCATCACCGGCACCCCCGTGCCATGCGAGAAGCTGACGAAGATCACGACCCTGAGACTCGCGATGAAATACATCACAGCTTTATCGTCGGCGCTGCGGGAGCCGGGCTCCGACTCCGAGTCGCGGCCGGAGCGCTGGTCGTCCCCGATGTGCTCCGAGCTCTCCGAGTTCTCCGCGGAGCTGGATCAGGAGACCACGTCTGAGTTCGCGGAGGACTCCCTCTCTCCCTTCGACTCTTTCTTCGCGGAGTTCGACTACGACTACGTAGACAGAACATTTGCGTGACAGTGTTGTGATGTGTCGGACTTGTTCACTAAACTAGGTATAAATTCAATTGCCATACTAATATTAGGTTTACGAGATAGACTACGAGTATTTTCGAGAATTATTTATTACTCTATTATTTTTTAAATAAATTTTAATTGTTATCGTTTTATTCGTGCCATTTCATTTTTAACGTTCTCGACCTAAGTGTTTTTACCTTGGTAACAGCTCGTGGTAGAGTCTAACTAGCGGCAAATAATTGTACATCTACCCACATACCTACCTACGTAACCACCTATCTATTGTTCTAGTTGTAAGATAATTTGCCCAATATATTTGCTTAGCCACTGGTGCGGAATGATGTCGATTATGTAAATGGCTCCGGAAGCGTGGGCTCGTCAATTTATTGCCCCGGGATCCAGAGATGGCGAAAGACAATTCAAGTGGAACCATGTCGTTGGTGAGGCAAGGAAGAGAAATGCAAAATGAATAAATTTTACTCGATTTTTTTCTTCGAAAATTCTGCGATTGAAGCCTTGAGATAGATATCTCTAGGCTCTTTCACACCAGAGATTACTTCCAATTGATGGACACAGTTTATTCCATTTTTAAATAAGCTCGCACTATTCCAATCAAATTGGATGACTCTACTTATTAAAATTAATTTTAAAAAACATGTATTTCCTGCACACCCATTATTAAAATAACAATAGGATACCTACTTACCAAAAAAAGTGAAGTCATTGTATCAAGGTAGATTCTACGTCATCGATTGAATTTATTCTGAGATCTACTCAAATGAATCATAAATGACGTCATCGATTCATTTAATTTTACTAATATGAACCTGCTTTATTGGCGAAAAAATAAAAACGTAAATAAGTCAAAAATTATTTATCCAGTAGGACCGCTGGGATCACCTAAGAATAGTCTTAAAACTAGGTGATTTTACTCCTGTTCCTTTGCGACCAATACCGTGAAAAACCAGAGCAACAAACACGGTTTGGGTTTTTTATCACTTTGTTTACTAGCCCCCTAGAGTTAGGTACCTAAGCTATGTTCAATGTTATTGACAATATTTAGGTTACCTAAAATTGACCGTGTGGACAAAGCTAAGCGCTTAGAAAGTGGGTCTGTATGTAGGTAAAGAAATCGTAATCTTTAACTTTTCGTTTCGCAGTAAGACTGCTTTACTAACCCTACCCACACAAATCTATTGTCTTGAACCGGAGTAAATGAAGACTTATGCGATTGCTTTTTGTTACGGATCATTCGTTTTAAGAGTTCATCAATGTATGGTCACTTCCTCTTCCTTGATTGTACCTTAGTAGGTAGGTAATATCTCTACGGTAAAATGTTATGATTTAATTTGGTAAGTTACTTTGGGAAAATTGCTTCTGATTGGAAAAAGCGTCATACCAACAAACTTTATTCGATAAACAATACTTCATTTTTTAACCGACTTCAAAAAAAGGAGGAGGTTCTATGTTCGGCTGTATGTATTTTTTTTTTATGTATGTTCACCGATATCTCCGTCAGTTGTGAACCGATTTCCAAAATTATTTGTTTGAAAGGGTATGCTACCATAGTGGTCCCATAAAAATTTTGCTCCTGAGGGATTGATAGTTTTCCCGTAAAACTCAAAAAATCACCGTTCTTTCCGAAAAATGTGGACCAATTTCCAAAATTTTTTTGTTTGCTTGAAAGGGTATCCATCTCGAGGTGGTCCTCATACTTTTTTTTCCTGAGGAATTGATATTTTTCCTGTAGAACTTAAAAAACCTCATTCTCACTACACAACCTGAGTCACAATGTCAAATATTGAATAGTTTGAAAGGGATTGAAACTTGTTATACTCTCGAGGTTTCGCCACATAAATTTGATTTCTGATGTTTTGATAGTTTTCCCGTAAAACTCTAAAAACCTTCCCTCTTAAGTCCTAGCCATGTTACAAATTAAAATCGAACCGACAGATAATGCTAAGACATTACTTATGTCAAATTGACGATTTACTCGTAATAGTGCCAGGAACTCACGTGCCGCGATACTTCACATAAAATGTATGCAGTTTTGGTAATTAATTCCTTTAGACGCAGGTGGAGTGGAGTCTAAGCGCTGTATATCTGTCGATTGGATTTCTATTCTATTTCGATTTGTATGGTGGGCTTAACTTAACGCCCTGAGTCACGCCGCATCCTGAGTCAAACATTGAAGTCGGTTTTCTTTTTAGTTTTTAAAAAACGTAATTATTTAGGATGAAAACCTTCTATCTACAAAAAAAACGACCTTCAAATTCCAATTCTAGGCACAATTCCCACAAATCACACACACTGTAGTAATTATAGGTAAGTAGGTAACAAAAATTTGTTTGTAGTTTCTCTACCGTTGAAAAGCTCTTCAGAAACATTTAGGTATACATAAAGGGTAGGTTTGATACCGCAGTGACTGCATATTCTTGCATCGGAATAATTTTTGTTTTTCTTTGGATGAGTTCATTCGAGTTCACTCAGGGCTGACAATGACAAAGATGCATATTTTTGGAACTTATTTTACACAGTTTATTTTCCTCAAATCTGTATCAGCTTCAACCATTTTATAGCACGTTTGAAACTTAAATTGACTAAAACAATATCTGAGGTCTTTACTCTATCGTTATCTATCGTGGAGGTACCCAAGCTTGTCTCGTGCTTCAGAAGTCACGCAAAAAAGCAATAACATTCGTTCCAACATTAATACATTTATGCTCGGCATAGAATAATCTGCCGTTCCAGCAAACATTTGTTCCGCTGCGAGCATCGAACTTGCACTTCTTGCGTCGTAGCCAAGCAACCGCACCGATCATGCGCTGAGACGATTCTTCAGAAGTGAGTAGAAATTTTCTACTCGCTATCCTAAGAATCGTCCCAGTGACTTCTTTAGCAAAAATGCTAAACTTATGCAACATAATGTACCTACATGCAATGCAATAAAGAACCAAGTGGTCCCGGGCATGCCCAATTCGGCGAGCGGATTGCTTTCTCACCAAATAAGGGACACATGACAGTTCACTTGAATTATGTGATATGTGCGTGATTAAATGACAAGCCGACATGTGGATACAATCGCGAATTATATTTATTTCGGTTGAGTGTTGCATGAGACCGTCCGTGAGTTCAAAGGAGCTGAATGGTTTTGATTAAACTATTGCCCGCCAAATTCGGTGTGTGACTGTATTTGGTAACTAAACCTGGATTGGATCAGTTTGGTGACTGTCAATCAGTGATAATGCTGATTCTGTATTCACGCTGAATTGCCACACCTATCAATCAATTCAAGCCTCTCTAAGCTGAGCCTAGAGCCTACTAGAAAAACTCTACTTATTAGGTATAGTCAACTCTATAGAGAGAAGTATTTTAGCCTTAGTGTAGATTGATATCTATCTTAACTTTTTTGAACACCTACAAAATACGGAATAGTTTAAATCAGAATGAATCTATATACCTACGAGTATAACTCAAGAGACGAGAGATTCAGAATAAATAAAATGGATGAGAAAAACGTATTGGTGGCAACCACACATAAAGTTTGACAATTGCAGGGAAATTATTGTTTTCACACACACCCCATTTAATATGGTAAACCTTTAAGAACCGACTCACGGGTAACCTTAGACAAAAAAACCTTTGATTCAAGATAAATAAGTTTAGGTATATAGGTACCTAAGTCATGGCATTGTAGGTCTGTCTGTACCTACGTTTAATGGTGTAGGTACCTATGACATAATTTTATCAACTTGCTCTATCTGCCGTGATGTCGAGATATCCATAAAGTAGGCCAGATTTATGAAGATTTACGGCCAATTTACCTATTTATCTGGCCATTACCATTACTTCAAATGAATAGTAAGTTAGCGTTATTGGCCTTCTACGTAGGAAGGTAATCTAATAGGTACCTAATTATTGGTTGTCGAGTAACAATTTGAACTCATGCTGCCTAAAAAAACAATATTACCTAAACAAAATATAAAAGTCCTGCCTTACTTACTTACCTTTGCTTACCAACCCTGTAAATAGGTACAGTAGAACAGAGTAAAATGATTTGAGATGCGATACGAAGAGCCGAACATAGAACCTCCTCTTTTTCAAAGGTCCCAGGTATTTTCCTGTTGCCTTTGGTAAAATAGTATTCCCCTACATTAACCTAACGATTAGGAATGTTACAAAATTTATGTAGGTATAATTACCTACATAAATTGTAACCTAACTTGTAGTAAAGGTTTGTCCTTGAGGTTTTTTTTTATAATGCTGAACTTTTCACACAGCCCTAAAGTAAGCAGAGCTTGTGTTATGGGTACTACATGACTGACTGATATACTCACTTTTGTTTACATTCTAGGTACTAAAAATATTCCATGTACCTATTAGCGCTATACTTGGCAATTAGTCCAAGTGAATCATTAAAGGAAAATTAACTTAAGAATTAGAGACAAGCTGACTCGATTCACGTTTACCTAGAAAACAAAATTAATTATGACGAGTTGCAGTCATTTTTAAATTTAACTTTTTAGTAAGAATGATTATAATATTTTTGGAAATAGGATACTTACTTACATACTTAGAAACTTCTTTCTTCTTGATGTATCCCATCTAATATATAAAATTCTCGTGTCACAGTTTTCGTTGCCATACTCCTCCGAAACGGCTTGACCGATTTTGATGAAATTTTTTGTGCTTATCCGGTATCTATGAGAATCGGCCAACATCTATTTTTCATCCCCCTAAATGTTAGGGGTAGTCCACCCCTAAATGTTTTTTTTTATTTTTTAGACAAAAAATTTAATTTCTATTTTTTTATGATACAACATACAAAAATACATACAATCCTCAATTTTCATTTATATGGCAAAACGACGTTTGCCGGGTCAGCTAGTTAATATAATAAAGCTGAAAGTTTGTGAGTTTGTTTAGATCTTGTATGTTTGTGTTTCAATCACGCCTAAACCAGTGAACCGATTTGGATGAAACTTGGAATAGGTGGATGGAATAGCATAGGGGCTATTCAAAATGTTGGGACCAGACAGGCGAAGCCGCGCGCAGTAGCTAATAGGTATTCTGATAAAAATACAAAACGCTACCAGCATAGAGATTTAACTTTTTAAATCTCCTATTTATTTTTCAATTAGTCTAATCATGGTTGGCCGAGCTAGTCTCAACTAGTTAAGCTACATCGGCTCTCCCGAAATCACTGAGCGCGAAAGAAGTAGGCACTTAGTTCCGCTTTAGTTCACCTTTTCCTATCTTAAATGTACCTACTTATATGCTACCAGCTAACGATGATTATCTCGAAGAAGTACAGTATATTTTTGTAAGTATGTTCGTATGAGTCAGTTGCCAAATCTGGCGACGAAACCCATCTCTACCGTAAAGAAAAATTTGATGCGTCGAGCTGAGGACAGGGCGCAATGCCGCTCATTAGGGGAGGCCTATGTCCAGCAGTGGACTGCTATAGGCTGATGATTATGATGATGATGAATCAGCCCATTGGATCTCACTGCTTGGCAAATGCCTCCCTTTTTTTCTTCTATTCCAAATTGCCATTGATAGGAAAAATAAATAAAATAATGATGGACTTTTCACACAGCATCATCTAGCCCCAAAGTAAGCAGAGCTTGTGTTATACCACTCATTTAATAAAGCTGAAAGTTTATGAGTTTATTTAGATATTTGGATGTTTGTATGTTTGTGTATCAATCACGCCTAAACCAGTGAACCGATTTGAATGAAACATGCAACAGGCGTAGACAGTGGCCAGTAATAGCATATAGGCTATTCAAAATGTTGGTACCACGTGGGCGAAGCCGCGCGCAGAAGCTAGTGGATACT
Organism: Epirrhoe alternata; assembly: GCA_963565295.1. Lineage (NCBI taxonomy): Eukaryota > Metazoa > Arthropoda > Insecta > Lepidoptera > Geometridae > Epirrhoe > Epirrhoe alternata. The sequence goes on along the minus strand of OY751385.1, from coordinate 2,380,351 downwards.
AAATGACTGTTATACTACCTAGATGCTTTTTTTTCTTAAATACATATTATACATAGAAACAAAATAATCTTCTACAGCCGCGATTAAATTCATAATCGCTTAGATTCTAGGTAGGTACATAGAGGGTGGTAAAGAATGCAGGCTGAGACGACGTCTAGAAGAACCTTAGCCCTCTCGCAGACTGCAGATTTTCTATCGGCCGATAGTTGAGACGGGCTATACTTCTCCATACTCATTACGAGCCGAAGTATATTCCGTCTCAACTATCGGCTGATAGAAAGTCTGCAGTTTGCGAGGGAGCTTATTGTTCAGAACTAGAAACACACTTTAAAAGGTTCTATATGTATAAATAAAGCAATTTATGCAAGGTCGTACTCTGACATCACGGTTGCAGTCCCGTGCGACATTTTTGAGGCTGCGCGAATCGCGCGGGCGAGTCGTGGGTAGAACGCGTTTTTTCGACTAAAATAACTGGTTATGCATGAGTGCAAAAGAGCAATTCATGGTTCCGTAGAAACCTTTTTTAATAAATAAAGACAATATATTTTCCCACCAGTAATAAATGAAAAAAATACAGAAAATTCTACACATCACCTAGCCCCGAACCTAGGTAGAGTTTATTGTTATAAGACCCCTCGCAGACTACAGACGTTCTATCGGCCGATAGTTGAGACGGGCTGTACGAGCCGAAGTATATTCCGTCTCAACTATCGGCCGATAGAAAGTCTGTAGTCTGCGAGGGTTCTAAGATATACCTACACTTCATACATAGAAAACATCCATAGTTGAAGAAAACATTGCAAATCATAGGTACTTTACATACCTACCTGTGATCTCTGTCTACCCCTACTAAATAGGCATGATTTTCTGTAGGAATGTACAAAAATTTATCGTGCGGAGAGAATCGAAACCGCAACCTGCTTCATTCAAAGATTTAAATGTACGAACTATTGTGTTTTAAGGAGCGCGTTGAGATCTTTTGTATGAAACTTTCGAAGCGATGATCGAGAACACTAATATTATTATTTCACAAACTAGAACACTATAGATAACCTCCATTAGATTTGTGTTGTGTTGTGTTGTAGTGATGGTTAGGTCACATAAACAACTTTAGGTCAAAATGATCTGTTTTGATGACCTTGCGAAGACAAACACGTTCAATGTTTGAGTATTATCTGGTCTGGGTGTTTTCTTTGTATGTAAGTACCTACCTATCCACCCACCAAAAACATTTAATGTAAATTGGTTGCCAAGGTTCATGTGTTAGGTACTTACTGTAAAAATGTGAATTGGTACTAGCAATTCTTTGGTTATGACAGGTTACTAGTAGAGCCAACTGCGAAGCCGAGCTTTAAAGCATCTTTAGCCTTAGATCATAGCTTGGTAGGGCCTCGCTTCTTTTGGTTTATCTTGGCAGATTAAAAAAAAAAGTTATATAAAAAAAATTATATATATGGGCCAACTTCTTAACAACCTGGCAACCTGAAGGGACACGACGCCGCGACCAAGGAAGCGCTGGAGAGACGACCTCGACTCCTTCGATAGTGGGTGGTGGGAGCTATCGAAATAGAGAGATGGTTGGAAGGAATTGGGGGAGACCTTTGCCCAGCAGTGGGACAGTATAGGCTGAAAAAAAAAAAAAAAAAAGTACCTACCGACTTAGGTAGGTATATCAGTTATCTGGTTCCCATAGTACAAGCTCTGCTTAGTTTAGAGCTAGATTATGATGTGTGACATGTCCTCTACTATGATTTATTTTTTATGGTTTATGAAAGGGAACCCGAAACTTCTTTATTTCGGTAAAGAACTTCGTATTCGGCAAATGCGGATGAGTTCGTGTGGTCCTATGGATTTGCAACTTATTTTGGCAACAAGAATGCTTTCTCGCTGGACTGGTACGGGCAGCAACAAAAATTATTGTATTGTAATTTGTTTTGTAAAATTGACTTTAAACTGAGGATATAAACATTATGGCCCTTACTAATAAACTTGACATAAAGTTACGTCATGCATAACCTATGAATAAAAAGTGAAAATAAACAAATCAAATCGCTTATTGCGATAGTAGTCTTATTAAAAGCATTATAGGCTTAATGAAATCCTGGCGATTACTATACTACCTATCAGCTATCTTGAGATTATTACAGCTATCTTGTGTTGACAGTACAGAGGTGGTAACGCCCACCTAAATCATGGAAGTAACGCGATACTGTATGGACATTATTTAAATTGATAATTCTGCATTCCTGTTGAATAGCAGTATTTCGCAAATAAACAGTCGAACTTACAAACAAATATAGGTACCTAAAGGGGGTAGGTTAGGTTATATAGGGACTCTAAAAAAACCAAACATGATTATAGTCTGTATCTAAGGCGCGGACATTCTAATAGATTTTTGTATATTCCAAAACTTTGATGATTTCTAAGGGGGTAGGAAGCATGTTTAATAAGTAATTGGCAGAAATTTTTGCAGAAGTTATGAAGTACGAATAAGAAGATAGTTATGTGATACTTAGACACTTATAAAAGGCTTTAGTTCCTATAAGGGTCAAGGATCGTATATTTGATGCAACAAAAACTCTAGTTAATAACGCTTAGGTGTGTAAGATACCATAAAAGCGGATCGTTTGCAGCTCGTAGACTTAATAAAGTGTCGCTTGCGCAGAGACGGAGAAAGATTTTCATTTAGGGGCAGGCAGGGAAGTCTTAAAAACCTACTACCTTGGGTGACCGCTGTTTGTATTGTGTATTTATAGTGGTATTTTCATCTGAGCGCTTCCGTGCTTCGGAGGGCACATTAAATTGTCAGTCCCAGCTATTTATGTCGTTAAGCCGTGACGGAAGCCTTAAGGCTCCGTCAGCAGAATTGGCCATTAACGGGGTATGATACGGTCTAACTCCTTAGTAGACCATTTCTGGGGTTAGGTTTGTTTAAGACCTAAGACGTCTCAAAGTGATCCCAGCGGTCCTACTGAATAAATGCTTTTTGACTTTGCCTTTTGACTTTGTTTGTTGAACAATATGACATTGGCAGAATTACACCTAGTTGTGTAGATTGCCATTAAATAAAAGAAGAAGAAGAAGAAACAAGTACAATGTATTTTTGTACTTTTGTTAAGAAGAAGATGTACCTCATCTTCTTCTGATTTTAGAGACTCTAACATGATGGAAACATAGGTAATTAAGTGGTAACAAGTGCTGTGCTCTTACATTTTGTTAAAAAAGCCATTTTGTTTATTCTTCTATAGGTATAGGTACCTATTGCAAAATCTGCTGACTACCTCACTGGTCCTAGCAGCAATAAGTGTCACTCGGCAGTTAATTGCTCAAGTCATATTTAACGCCATAACGGGATAAACTCCGTCGAAAACTTTGTTAGAAATCATGTTGGCGGCCTAATTGGACAGATATTTTTATTGGAGAGTCATTTGGGCCAAGTGGAATACCTACCTATAACTACCTCGATTTTCGATTCGAAGACAGTGGATTGGAATCTTACGTGGCGATGCTCTTTACTCGCTCTGCCTGGATTCGATGAACTCCAAAAAGTGATGTTTTTTTTTCCAAAAAGTAGGTAATGATGAAACGCCACTATTCGCCCGGCTTGTTTTGAAACAGACAAATCTTTATCCTTGATTCTATAAGAATTGAGAATTAATTTAAGTATATCAGTTGGATATACTTAAATTAATCCTGGATCAGTTGAGCTATCTATACATCGTTTTTACGACGATCCTTAGATAGCTTGACTGATTCTATTGTATATTGTAATTTTATGTAGGTACATATTGTAGTAGCTTAGTTTCATTTAAGTATATAATTTAAATTCTACGAAACTTTCCTTAATTACCCACTGTTCCAACTTCACAGAAAACATTACCTATCAGTTATCATGGTCTTCTCACGAACTCTCAATATATTCAATTCCATTCGTTTTTACAGCAAATCTGTACATTAGAACTAACTGCTAATAACGTGGTGACAATGTATTAGTTAGCCAGTTTTTGTAGTAAAGAATCCTATCCACTTAGGACTTAGAAGTCATTGAATTAAATTTTATCATCGTAAGTATCTACTAATTAGGTAGAAGTACAGTCGACAACAGAAATCAATTCACATACAATACATGACAACACATGAAAGCCTAATCTGTTTTTTTTATTCTTGGCCTACAAAAGGGCCACGATAGATAATCTATTCTACCCATTCTACTGTAGAGATGGCCATCCATCTCAATGGCCACGAAATATTCTACCGTGGGTAGACGTCATAGTGTGGTAGGTCTAAGTTTCTGAAACCTGACTTGTCTTCTCTTTCTTTCTGACTCAGGGAATCTATTGGGTGTTATTTATTTTATTTATGTACCCAATTGTACCCAAGTACGTCCCTACACCAGTTTCACATTTAGCCCAGCAGGCGGCGCCTAGCGGGGTACAGCCTAGTTAGACCTAGGTCTAGGACTAAATACAGGCTAGTGTGAGAACACTGTAACCCTCACCTACTTTATGTATGAGTGATTACTAGATTAGCGCTTCTATGTGCAATTATAATTCTTTTTACAACATTTTACATAATTATTAGGTATTAAGGTACGTTTTAAAAATTAAAAAAGAAAACAGAAGTTTGTCAAATTACAAGTGAAGATGGAGGAAAAGTCTCTATAATTTCTTGTTTTAATTTAAAAAGGGTAACAGGAAGTACCTAGGTAAGTAAAGTTTTCCTAACAAAAAAATACAAAACGGTGGTAGGAAGACCAACTGAATAAACGAATCATTATTCGAACGAACCTACCTATTCAAAGTCAAAGTCAAAGAGCATTTTTTCAGTAGGACCGCTGGGATCACTTTGAAACGTCTTAAAACTAGGTGATTTTACTCCTGTTCCTTTGCGACCAATACTGTGAAGAATCAGTAGTATTCGACCACTAGAACGAATGAACATAGAACGAATGTCACATATCCTCATTTCTCCATTTCTTTAGTTTTGGAATATGTAGTTACTTTAAGTAAGTATTAAGTAGGGTAGGAAGGAACTCACATAGTTAACTTGTAGACATAAGAACTGTAAGAAAGCATAAAGTCATAACAAGTATTTAGTACTACCTGTCCTTCGCGGTGTTACCCGTGTTTCCTCGGGAAAACATCACTTTCCCGGGATAAAATATATTTTATCCCGGGAAAGTGATGTTTTCATAGGCTATAGCCTATGTTCATCAGGGATAGTGTAGGATTCTAATGGTGAAAGAATTTTTCAAATCGATAAAGTAGTCTGGAGCCAATTCAATTCAAACAAACAAACATACAAACAAATCTTTCCTTTTTATAATATTAGTATATATTTAGCCAATTTTCGTCCTTCTACTGAACACAGTAGGTATGTTCTAGATAAGATAAGACACGACATCCATCATACTCGATACCGTACTGATATGGACATCCATCGATAGTTCCCACGCCTTCAATGTCCAAACTTGACACCGTGAAATCACTAATTGAGACTGAACTGAAGAGTTCTGATTATGTGAGTTTCTGTTTAAACACTAAGCCCAGATAATGAATACTTCTTGTCGTATCAATTGTTCTTTGGAACCAGTGTGGTGAAGGCACTGGACACATTTTTTACTTTTTCTACAACATGCCGGGTTTCCTCGCGATGTTAGTGCAACAACAATGCAGTTGATTGAAGGGATAAGCTCATTTGGAAATTGTAGGAAGTTTCTGAATATTTATTTGGACTTGCCTCTGACTACAGATTACAGTGTTGTTAGAAATTGGTAGGTAAATTCACCCCTGAAGATTTAGGTACTTAAGTATTTATATCATCCAAAAGCTTAATTGTTTTGTGTTGTGTTTTGTGACTCAGCGCAAGAATGCGTGCATGCTCATCCATACTATATACTATATACTATATATACTTATACTATATACTATATATACTATATACTATTATACTATACTATACTATAATATTATAAATGTGAAAGTAACTCTGTCTGTCTGTCTGTCTGTCTGTCTGTTTGTTACCTTTTCACGCCCAAACCGCTGAACCGATTAAGCTGAAATTTGGCATGGATAAAGAGTATACCCCAGGGATGGGCATAGGCTACTTTTTTTTGTCAATTACCTTAGGGGGGCGGGAAAATAAGGGTTGGAAGTTTGTATGGGGAAAAAAGTTAAGCGAAACTGGGCGCGGTCATAAAAAGGATGGGTGACCGCCGCCAGCCACTTTTTGCACTCTAGATTTTTTTACTTTTTTTTGTATTTTGCATAATAAATTATTTTAAAATTAATGATAAACATGTAACATGTGTATTCCCACCCATCAATATATCCGAACTCCGAAGTTATGATTTTTTGATATTAAAATATTTTTTCCTTGGCCATAGTTAGAACGCCATCTATCGGTCTAGAGGTCAAAACTACTTTACACTTTTTCTCCTAGGTGGCGTTTCTAGCGGAGATCGAAATACGAAGGAGTATAATTTTCTTTGATTTTGAGTTTTGAAAAGTTAATGGAGATTTTTGCTTAGAGTTTTCGATATTTTTATATTGCTGACGAAGTCGCGGGTAGGTAATATTAGTTAATCGTTTTATTTCGAAATTCAACACCATACAGTACTTGCAAAGTATTAAAAAAAATATATGTTTCGAGTCAATTTATTCAAAAAAATTGCCGCTCGCTTCAGGGATTCTATACCAATTACCGTATTCGTTTTGTTCTTAGCATTGCAACATCTGGGTAAGATTTTCCCTACCTCTATCTTGGGATTCTTGAGAGAAACATAAATATAAAAAAAATATTATTATTATATCAAGCGACGGAGTTTTATATTTTGTGTTTGTAAACCTACTCTCGATTCACTCAAAACTCCTCTACTTTGTTCCTAATAATGCGCAGACGAAGTTGCGCGGGTCAGCTAGTTTAGGTATACGTCCACATAAGTGTCACAATGTCATATTTCTCCATAGAGGAGAGATACATTTATGTAAGTATATAAATAGGTAGGTCCTATATAGGCAAGTAGGTATACCTATTCCATCCTTATAGGGCTGCGCTCATTTATGAAAGCTTTTATAAAATAACACAATAGCGAACTTTTGCACGTGTCGCCATATTCGTTTTACAAGCAATTCTGAACCATATCTCACGGAGATAAAATTGAAATGTAAGTATAGAGCAATAATAAAATTGGTTCAGAATCATATAGGGTTGTACACCTGACATTGTCGTATTAGGCTAGCGAGTGGTCGATTGTGAAAGGGGCCTAGACCTGTCATGATTACGTACCTTTATGTGCCTACAAGTAAACCTCAAAATATGTGATTAGGTAGGTAGGTACTTTGTCCAACTGCGCGATAGTGGCAACAAAAAGTGCAGCCTCGAAAAAATAAAAGAAAACTAAACCACAATGAAATGAAATGATTTATTCAAAATAGATAGAAAGCTTACAGAAAAATCCAAAGCGATCTTAAACTAGACACTCTTTTATATAAGGAGCATATCATTGAAAATTTCAATATGCTGGAACTCACCAAGAAAATCATTTAATAAGTTAAGGCGCGTTATTTGCGTGAAAAAAGCGCGACAGATCGACGACATCATAAAATACTATAGATTTTGGACACAGGACTTGATTCACTGATCTATAGTATTATAGATCAGTGGGTTGAAGAATGAAATGATGCATGTTTATAGGTTTAGAGGGAAGCGTAATAACCTCACAGCATTCAATGCGGACGAAGTCGCGGGCAAACAGTCTATGAATTGAATAGGTTACTAGTTCAGATAGTTATGTCTTTAAATTACAGTGACCTAAAGTTTTTCTTGTCTAGCCTTGGCCTGTAACCCTTAGGTCATTTGCGAATCGGCCGACCTCACTACATGACCTTGCTATACTTAGGTACTTCTAGACTCATGACTTGTAAAATAAACTATCTATGTGACTCAGTAAATCAATTTGAAGCTAAACTTCATGAGCTTGACGAGGTATAATTTGTTTAGATACCTATCATCATACAGCTGAATATAGCTAGATAGGTACCTACAGTCAGCGTCACTAATTGGTAACCCCCCATGCTAAGACATTAAATAATTAGGAACTGTAGGTAAATTATTGTACACCAACCTAAATTGGTAACAGAGATACCACTGAATCGACCTATTAAAAGATCTGTATTTCACAATAAACACAATTAACGGGATATTTACCATGATTACATATTATTTGAGTTAAAAAGTTAGATCTGTATTTCGACCTATGTTGAACAATAAATAAATGATTGATTGATTGACTAGGGAATTATTCATTTGAGACGTTCCGGAAGCGTTCCGGCATAAAAATGTTTGACTTTTCTCTTTAGTATAAAAGGGGATATACCGAAAAGGTGACGCTGTGTGTACCTGTACCTACCTAGTATAGGGAATAGGGATGTGCCTAGAACATGAAACTTTAACTTTTTACCCGACTGTCAAAGAAAGGGTTATGTTTTCCCTGTTTGTCTGTGCATTTGTGCACGCGACACAAAGTAATAAAATGTTAGGTGGGTAGGTACTTAGGCCAAGATACTCTAGCCATTATGCAAATATCGAAAACTTTAATGAGCAGGTGGATACGCAAATATAAACATGAGTCACAGCCTCCTACTTAGCAAACAGTAGCCGAATACCATACAAGGTGAGGAGCTCCTTCGATCGTTTGCACACCGTCTTCAATCACGATAAGATTTTATCTAGGTTACCTTTAAGTATTATGAAATTATGATAGTCAGGTCATCAATTCATTGACGAGAGTCGGCTCATAAAAAGTTAGAGTCGACTCTAAAAAAGTTTACTTAAGTTCATAAGAATGAGTTGAGTCAGTGCAGAGGCAGCCAACTCTGGTGACATGAGATTGTAGCCCGCCCCAATATAACGTGCCCTCCGAAGCAAGGAAGCCAGAATGTCACTGGCTGTTTAGAACGTTGAATAACTTCGAAAATCTATCAAGAACGACTAAGCAAGAGAGTTTTTTTATTTATTTATTTATTTATGGAAAACTAAAAGCACATAAAAACATAATAAACAAGGGAGTTGTTAGTAACAGAAGGCTTCACAGTTAGTACCCAAGCAAATATTGAGCACAAAGAAAAGTTGGTGCAAGCTAACAAAAAAGTTATATGACTGCACCACGATGACCACAAGCGGTATTGACTAGAGATGGACTTTTTAAGCCGCTGTAAGGCCTCCGTCATGGCTTAACAACTCCATTTAAAATGACTCTACGATAGGAGTCTTTTAAATCCGGTTACCATCACATGAAATCTAAATCTAAACCGTGAAGATTTTTTACAATCGTGTAAATTCATGGTCCATGTCTTATAGTGTAAAAAACGTTAATTATAATAATCAGCATTTTTCAGGTATACCCGGTAATTAAACTTTGAATGCTCTGTTGAATTTTGTGTTATCGCATTTAATATACCTATGTAGGTACTGTAGGTAGGTAGGTGATTATGTTTGTTGCTTTTAATTATTTATTAAGATAGGCTTGGGTTAAAAGGGTTAAAATAACCCATCATCTTTCTCTCCCTATCTTGTCTTTGCTATCTTGCTTAGCTTTTTTGTATTTTTTGTTACTATATAATTTGAGCAATTGGTTATTGGTTAAAACCTACCACCTATAGAACCTGGACTGCCAGAATTTTCACACACATCTAGCCCCAAGGTGAGCAGGTTTTACTCAGCCAGCTCTACCAGCTTTCAACAGCTTTCTTACCATCTATCGCTGCGTCTTTCCACCACATCCCTCTATGTCAATAGTGGTATACCTAAAACCTTTTTGAATTAGAGCTGGAAATAATAAATAATACTGGACACACAGCACCATCTAGCCCCAAACTAAGCATAGCTTGTGCTATGGGAACCAGATAACTGATATACTACTTATATACTTTTTGTTTGTAAATGATAATGATAATGACGGTGGATAATCCGATGTACCTAATTTGATGATTTTAATAATAGGTAGGCACCAAAAATCTTAGTTGGTAAGTATTAGGTACCTAAGTGAGACATATCAAATCGTACGATTAGGTAGGTAACCTGAGTCTAAAACCAACCTCAAAGATTAGTAGAAGATTACCTACCAACTAACCTATTCATATGTAGGTATTTTTGTCAACATTTTAAGTTATAGTGCTACCCAAATAAAGGTTTAAAACAAGGCATAAACATTTCAACTAGGTCATAAAATCAATCAATGCATCGAGCACGATCATGACATGACTATATCCACAGCGAATGATGTTGATTTTCCATATAAAGAGTGGAGCCACCTTATCTAACTCTGTATCACAAATTACTCTAATCTTTTCAATCGGCTAAAGCAAAACCGCCTTTATGTCTATACAGACAAAGTAGCACTGTTTCAGCTTTGAATAAAACACGTGGAGAAACCCTAGGCACTGCCAACTTGGAGTCTACAACTTGAAACGTAGAATACGTAATCGACGTAATAAGAAACTATACTACTCGCAAATAAGGTCACAATAGATACAAAATACAAATATCTCAATAAACCTAATAGGGAAAAAATTTCATACTTACTGCAAATTGGGTTACCTTAGGACATTAGTCCATGATGGCGCAGATGAAAACGCGCATGACTGAATGAAATGAAAAAAGCTTTATTGCGACACAATGTAACAGAAAGTAGATAGGTTAGTAATTAAGTAATGTTAAACCTATATAAAGAGGTTATTACATAGAACCATTGGTTACAATAATTGTAACCAATGGTTCTATGTAATAACCTCTTCTTCTTATCGCTATCTTATCTTCTTATTCTCTTGATTGATAGCGATAAGAATCGCTAGATCGCGATTTCTTCCAGACAACCTTAATACTAAACTAAGTTACAACTTGAACTAAAACTAATTCCACTCATATAATAAAGCTGAAAGTTTGTGAGTTTGTTTAGATGTTTGTGTTTCAATCACGCCTAAACCAGTCAACCGATTCGGATGAAACTTGGTATAGGCGTAGATAGTGGCCTGGAATAGCATATTATAGGCTATTCAAAATGTTGGTACCACGCGAGCGAAGCCCCGCGCAGAAGCTAGTGAACAATAAAAATAGCGCAGGACTGACTGGCCGAATCGAAATAACCACCTACTTTTTTTATTTCATCTTTCTCACCTCACCTTTATCTCAAAGAGAGACGATTCAAAATTCAACAGCAAAGATAAAACTGATGATATTTCTATAGCCAATATCAAAACAGCTATTCAAAAAATTGCCACAAAAACCATCATCAGTATCTTAGAACATTTAATTGGTAATTTATCATATTTTCTCGAGTTTCATTGATAGTTATACTTCATTCATGTTTTTAGAACATTCTTCGCGTTTGATTCAAGCAATCACTCGTATTTCATTTCCTGTTTCTGTCGGGAGTTGTACCTACTAATTGATCGCTATCAATAAACATAGGAGCACACACAGTAAAAACAATACAAAGTGCTGATCTAACGAGTGAGAGAAAGAACCGTAGACCTACTACCTAAGTACCTACCTAGGTGCCGTAAGATAGCACTTAGATGAGATGATCATGATGATTAAATAACTTTGCTAGTTGTGTTTTAAACCGCCTTACACAAAAAGAAGGATTTTGCTAGGCAATCCGAAAAGTGGGCAAACAACTGTCACTCCCTGGGTGCCCGAGAACAAGAGACTCAAAATCAGAACTCCAAGAAGGCGTCGGCCGACGGGTTTGAGAGAGAGTTGTGTCATAACGCCAGTAGGTACCTACCTATAGGGACCAGTGGAAAATTTTGGAGGAGACCTTTGCCCAACAGTGAGAACCAATAGGTTGATTTGATACAAAATGACTGTAGTTGGTATGATAGAGCTAACTTGGCCGCGACTTTGGTGTTCCTCAATACGTGACAATATTTCTAAAGAGATTACAATGACGAGTAGGAAGTATAGGAGTGAATAATAATTCATTCCCAATGATACCCTCGTGGCTTATTGTCGTTCTTGCGACGTTCTGCGTGGTCACAAAATGGATGAGTGACCGCTAATGGCAATCTGAACTCTCTGTAACTTTTTTGTATAGTTTTCTCCACGGATTTTAAGGAAATTCTGATGTCTGTGGTTTTCTCCTCTTGACTTCTTGAGGCAGCACTATGCTTGCAACCGTTCAACGCTAACTCCTTCAAAATATGTGCCAAAGACATTATTTATTTATTTATTTACATACAGATAAAATATAACATTACAGTTCCACCAATTCGTTATATCTATTTACATAATAGCACTAAGGTTACAGAAAAAACAATGAAAAGGAAATGAAATGAAATAAGGTACTTAAGTATTTTTTATGTATATTTGGACGTGTCTCTGACCTATCTACCTACCTACCCTAAAGATCTTTGATGGATCTTGAGTGACGTGGTCTGAGTGAATGTCTACGCTGTAGATAATGGTAGCGCCTTGACGGAGGCCTTCAGGCAGCCTAAACACTCTGACAACAGAATTGGTCTCTGAAGTTACAGTGCCAAAAACTTATCTGGACCAGTGAGAGAGGCGCTGTTTGTTATCGCATTTGGTGAATAGAAAAACATTTTTTAATACCTACTTATTAAATTCGTTGTTTGGGTGTTTTCAACCGTTCCAAATTAGTTTGTGGCTCTGAATTAATTATTGTCAAAGCCCGATTGTCAGTTCCCACGTGTATTTATGGTTTGTCCCCAATTAAATAATTATACCTACCGGATCGATGAAAGTTCACATCTACTCAGCCTTCAATTGGCGGCCCAATTATTTGATACGAGATACGTAACGGCCACTCTACAAATTCGCCGAACTATTTGCCGAACTATTCGCCGAACTATTATTTGGATAGACGTGACCGGCTAATACAGGCGACGAGGCCCTCTACACTTTCATCACCGTCAGCTTTCGTCTATCTTCGCCGAATATATAGAGGGCCCATAACAACAAACGAATTTAGTTCTTTAGAACCTTCTCCAAAACATTATTTATTGTAACTGCTACCTGTACATGCACAGAATAAGACAGATTTTTTTTTATGATGAATCTTACCTACTCTTGACCACGAAACTTACACAGGCAAGAATGGAGCGAGCCTACCCAGAAGGTGCCTATTAACTCTCTTCTTAAAAACAACAGGGTACAGAAATACAGGCTCAACGGAAATACCTACAGACGCGAAATACAGATCTACCAGCGAAGTACCTTACCTACATAACTGCCTACTATTTTTCTTGGTCAATGCAACGTTCGAAACGGTCTGTAAGTGGATGGGTAACCGCCGGTGGTATTTTCATCTGAGCGTTTCTGTGCTTCGGAGGGCACGTTAAATTGTCGGTCCCGGTTATTTAAGTCGTTAAGCCATGACGGAAGCCTTTAGGCGGCCTAAAAACTCCGTCACCAGAGTTGGCCACTGACTCATACGAACTTAACGATTTTGAGCCTGCTCCATCTTTTATTTTAATTATTCACACGCACTAAAATAAAACTCAAGAAAACGACTCTATTTTTGTTAATCCAGATGCTGTAACCCCGCAAAGCTTACACCCCTCTTTGGCTGTTTATTTTTAACACTGGTTAATTTTTTAAACAAAGGGAAATAGGAACATAAGCTACTTTAAACTTGGTTTAAGTACGTACGTACTTACCTATATGTATTATTTATGTTGTGTCAATACGATATAGTGAACTTGCTTCCCTGCACTTAAGGCCACGATCTTAGGGCCCCACATAGTTAGGGCTGGGTACCTACCTACCTACACACAGATCTGTGTGTAATGTCAAAGTTTCATACGAAACAGCTCAATTCACGAATGCCAAGATCCGTTGATCGCAATTGTCCTACGATTGATCTATGAACCTAATTAAGCCCGTGCCATAGATGATGGACGCGACTCGCGACGCTTCGAAGTCGATTTATTTCTATTTACGGCAGCTTACCTATTTATAAAGATGAAACAAACAGAATAGTGTGGCATCACTTGGAATACCAAATCACTCATTCGTTTCACTAGAACTGGATATCCTGACCTCAACGTGAATCATGCGACCTGCAGCGAACTACAGACACTTTAGGCTTACCAAAAATTTATCAATCAAAAGTTTTTTGTCGTGTATATTAGGTAGGTAAGTAGGTACCTACCTACATCTTTAGTTCCTACTTTACCTAAATAGTTAGTATCCGTTTGAATAAGAACTAAGAACATACTAAGACGCATCCTGCATCCTAGATCAATGTTAAGTAAGTAGGTAGGTACTAGGTACCTACCTACCTAATTACTAAAATCCTACATTCGATACTACTAAGAGCTATGAGCACAGAATAGGTAGGTGGGTAGAAAAATTTTTAGGCTGTGCAATGTGATTTAGTATCTAGGTACCTAACTTAACGTAAGTACCTACATAAATTGCTAGTACATACTAGCTATGAAATCAACAAGAAACAGAAATCAACAAGTCTGGGGGTCTGGGTACATACCCAGACCCCCAGACTTGTTGATTTCTCCCAAGTTCAAAGTTTACAGAGTCACCACAGCGGCGCCAGGCGGTTACACCACTGATTTCATCTGCAACTTATTTTGGCGGCAACAATATCATGACTTCCATATTGGGCGCTATTTTTCCATTTTAAACAAGATTTTTAACCGTATCAGTGCATTTCTCTCTTTAAGGAACGAATAAGTGTCTATTGTTATTTAGTAGGTACAATTTAATCTGCCAGAGATCAGACTAAAAAGGTAACTTTTGAAATATATTGCAGGTGGACGAATTGCTCTGGTTTTGGTTATCTAGGTAGCTTTGTCGAAAAGTACCTACCTACCTACTATACATTTTATAGGTACACCTAGGGCCTAAGTTTAAGCATACGAGTACGACTCTGATCTATGTGTTTATGTAGGTTAGGGACAGGTAAGTACCATTGGGGGAGACCCGGGAGACCTTTGCCCAGCATTGGAAAAGTATAGGTAAAAAAGGTACCTACAAATATCATACCTACCTATTAGTTAATTCCTAGGTTTACATTGAGTTCTATGGAAGGTAGGAACTTAATTGGAAATTTTCAGTGTAGGTACCTTTAAGGTCAAGAGGTCATCAGGTCAAAAGAAATAAAAACCACAAATTGCAAAACGTAAACGTGAACTTTGTTAAAATTAATTGCATTACACCCTGACACAGACAATTTGCGCCTAAAGCATCCCACCATATTAGGAGACATGACCGGTCGCGCCTTTTACGGAATACTTTTTGGCTTTCGAAAACATTTGCAGATATCTCGCCCCTGCATCGTCTTGTATAATGATGCACCTACCTACTTGCCATAGCCTACTTCACGATTTTTGGCTATGTAGGTACCTCAGAATAAATAAAATAAGTACCTACTTAAAGGTAGGTACCAGCAAAAATCTAAATATTTTTTGGATCGGGCGAAGCAGGTTGCGGATTGCTACTAACTAAATACTACTACCTATTTCAACAACAACAATGTGCACCACAACTGCACAGAATGAGATAACGCTGGACATTTTCACACAGCAGGTGAGTTTTGTCGAGGGCCCTCTGGAAAATCTTCTGTGGGAAAATCTAAACGTAACCACTAGAGTTACGGAAAAAAGTTGGGCTCGATTTTGATAAAATTAAGAACCACATTAAAAAATATTATTGGTACCTACTTAAAAGTTTAAATTTTTCAAGAAAATTGTTTTTTTTTCGCAGTATTGGATTCTCTATCTATTATTCGTTACAAAGCCCTTAAGTGTTGGTGTAAATAAAAATAATAATAATACGTAGTTCCTCTCTGTATTCTGTGGATATTGAGTTACTCTGTGATATTGAGAGCTTCTGAGAGGAGTCTGAGAGCTGAGAGTTACTCTGAGCCTGTGCTCTGAGCACACGACATGACAGCAAAGACTATTGACGCAAGAAGTGACGTTGTCACACACGGCAGATGTAGCTAACGTCACCCCACTGACAGCCATGACAAGACAACATGACATTATTTTAATTCGAATCGAAGGAATTTACAGAGGCCAAGAAAGATCTGTTTATTGATTTTTATCACAGAAACTGTTGAAATTATCGATCAATTTTTGTATTAGCATGACGTGGGTGCCGTTAATGCATTAACAATTCCACGACATTCCAGTTTTGTCAAGTTATTTCTTCAAAATGTTCAGTGATATGGCACGGAAATGGGTCGTTTCCATTAATATTTTAGTGTGCGCTATTTACCTAGGACAGCGGTTCATGGATGTTCGGCTGTCTTCAGAGTCACTACTGCAGCATATGTTAGTTCTAGAAAAAGAAAACCTCGTTGGTGTTGGTAACCTACAGCCGAAAGTAGCTCTGGGCTACGGAGGCTGTCACGACCTTTTCGTCAATGCAACCGCGCTTCTAGACTTCAGAGATCTTAGAGGCAAACCGGAACATTACAATGAAATCACGAACAAAGAAGAACTATTGCAAAGTTTCACTTATTTCTTTCAACATGGTGCAGCTGCTGAGTAAGTTAACTTTGATTTGCCAACATTGAAAACTTAAAGCTACAAGAGGTTAACTTTCAAAGCGCCGGCATAAAGCCAACGTAAAATCTACCACCAGAAGCTGTTGGATTAATTTTTGCCCTTGCAAACCAATTTCAACTTTAATTTGATCATATTTTTGTGTTTACAGGAGATTTGTGTCAAACTCAGAACTTTACAATGATCTCATCCAACAAGCACTAAAACTGCCTGACACTAGATGGGCTATTGGCGGGAACGCTCCCCTAATGGCAAAGAGATTCCACAACGAAGGCTGGGATGTCCTGTTTGCTGCTAAAATGAGCAAAAAACTCAAAGAACTCATCCCTCCACAGATCAAAATAGTTGGTGGAGAAGCTAATGAAGAAGTGAAGGATGATATCCACATGATTTTAGAGTACAAAGCTGATGAGGAGTTTGGAGAGTACAAAGCTCCGAGAGCCAACAGATATATTACACACAATGACAAGAACAATCCCCTGTTGAGCTCACTGGAGAAGTTTGGAGAAATCTTGCCACAGTTCAAACCCAACCTGCTAGTCATAAGTGGATTGCAAATGATGGATAACTTTCCTTTTCAAGTGGATGGAACAGGTAAATCAGAAAAAAATAACCTGAAAATGCTTCAATCTAAATGATTAAAATGAAAACATGATGCTGATGACACATCGGTATCTTGCTCATATTTTATTGTCCTCGTTTACAAAGTCCCACATCCCACATTTTAAATCTTTGGCTACCTATTCTTTGAAATAACTTCATAGCTTATTGTATGTCTTTTTCAGATCTCAGAGAAGAAAGACTGGACCTAGTCAAAGAACAAATTTTAAATCAACCAGATAACACACTAGTCCATTTTGAAATGGCCAGCTATGTAGACATAGAACTACTCCTACATCTCACTACAAAAGTGTTGCCATATGTTGACTCTGTAGGTATGAATGAACAAGAGCTGGCAAACTTGCACAGTGTCTTACAGTATGGAGAAGTGAGTGTTGTTGCTGATTCTAACCCAAGAGTTGCGATGGCTTTGGATTTAATGCGTTTGATATTTGCAAAGACTAGACAGCTGAATCAGGAACATGGGAGTGACAGGAATTTGACTCGCATTCATGTCCACACGTTAGCCTATCAAGCTATACTCACAGTCAAGGACTCAAATTGGAAACGCACAAGAGCAGCAACAGCAAAGGCATCGCTGACTGCTCATAGATATGTATGTGACGATTCTAAAATAGACTTGGAACGCTGTAAGCTTCTACTCGATGGAAGTTTTGCTGTGACTAGAGATGAAAACGACAGCAGGAGGGTGTATTTTGATTCTAAGGAACCAATCGCATGCTGGGATGAGAAAGTAAATGATCAAGATGTGGAGATATGTGTTGCACCTGTCTTGGTTTGTAAAGAAGCTCGTTTGACAGCTGGGGCAGGGGATAACATCTCCGCAGCTGGCCTTGTTTTGCAAGTAGAAATATGAACAAACTTATCATCTTATTTTAGTAATCTTGTTGTTAAAATTTAGTCATTTTTATTGCCAAGTGCTCTTAAACGCATTTTGTTATGTCATGTCACTTAATGATAGCAATAATTTAGTCTTAATTTTGACATGGATAAGCATATTTAATTAATTTTAACTTTGACCAATCTATGGTATTCCTGTGGAACATTCCTAATATAATTTATCTTTTGGAAATTTTACTTTGTTGTGGATAATAAAATATGTACTTAGTTAATGTTTATTTTTAATATCTTACCAAAATATACCAAAGTAGTAAATACGGGATGCAATTGTGCATCACAAACTTATAAGTAAGATAACATACTAAGAATACAAACAAAAATAGACTTACCTACACTAAAACAAAAAGATTCTTTTTAGCTTAAACTGAGGCTACAATAACAGGGCAAACTATTTACATCGTGTGACTAGGGCAACCATTTTAATACATCATAGGATAAAATCCACACAACATGAACTTTATTCATACCCCAATATTGTGTAGCCTAAGTAAACTAAATTGTAATACAAATGTACCTTTACGTATTGAGTAGCTGGATTAGTTTATAACAATCAACAACAAATTATGTTTGAAGAAATGCAGCAAGCCAGACCATCAATAGAAACCTGCACATTAGCAATATGTAGGCATTATCCCAGCTAAACAAATAAACTCAGAATACCCTATTTTAACATATGCACTATAAACTAAAGTAGTAGCCTTATTATTAACAAACATTCCTACACTATAACTAGGTACACTTCGCCCAACAGGTCTAGGCGTTCGTGAAGTTAGGCATTTGTCTGCGCAGTCAAAACTTTTACATACAAAATTGTGTTCTGGCTAACTTCACAAATACCTGGATCCGTTGAGCGAAGTGTGCTAATCGAGTTGAGGATAAAATACAAAGTAGTAAAAAATTTCCTATTTATATCTAGTAAATTCAGCCTTATTAACCCAGTGAAATAGGCATTCACTCATCACTATCTTCGAAACGAATTTTCTTATTAGGAGGTGTTGCATTTGTGTTGCTGGGGTCATACAGGCCACTTCGGACAAATCTTTTGGCAGCAGGTATATTGACGGTTGGTCTCTTGTCTCTATCTTTAACTTGCTGCCACTTTAGCATTGCAGCCTTTATTCGCTGCAGCTCGCCGTTGATAGGGTGTTTCATAGGATCTATACCTTGAATGCGTAAGTTTACCCAATGTAATGAATTTAGCATGAAGGCAAAAAGTAAATCCAGCTCAATTTGCGCCTCCAAGGGTAATTTGTCGCGCTGAGCTTTTAGCGGCAGAAGCTGATCCAGTACATTCTGCACGCCCAGCAAATCTTCCTTCAAAGTCTCACATTTGCTTACGAAGTCCAAGTCCTTCGCTAGTTCGCCATACTTTAGATCCCAATCCATGGTGCAAAGAATTTTAGCTAGAAACTTTATCACAGCAACTGCGTAGTTCTTTAAGAAATTATCTAATTGAACATAATAAAATCATAAAATGGCTTTACTGCTTCATTCAATGCCAATCAAAACCACGTTTTATTGATACAGAACAGGACCGGCCGGGCGGGCGGGCACTAGGGTAGGGAGAATGCCCGATCTGAATCGATCTTTTATATGATCGATTCACGGAATACGATTTTTTTTTTATCGATTCAACAGCCATGCGATTCACCCAGAGCGTATAATAAAAATCCTACCAAATTCTGGCCGGACTTAATTGTTTGGCTTTAAAATGCTCACGGATAGCCATAATAGGCTAAATCTGACATGTTTATGCAAATTTTTACCTATTTTAAACAAGTTTTTAAATGTAGACAGTCTGTAGATACTTAAAATTTAGCTAGTAGGTATCATAATATCAGCGTCCTTACTACGATGTAAATTTAATTTTTTTATGTAGAGTTTAACTACCTATTACTTGAAATAACCCTTTTTCCTGCCCATATCCCACTAATACATGTCGGCATAACATGTTTATTTCTTCCATTTCCCTCTATCACACGTCATAAATCAGAACTCACTCCTTTCACAAACATATCCGCATTCACACAGTCCATCCATCTTTTTTTACCCCTACCGGTATATCCATCCACATTCATACTCATCACTCCTCATGACATGCCCATACCACGCCAACCTTCCACTTCTCAACTGTCAATCACTGGAGCTACATATACTTGCAATAACTCTTTCCTAATAATTAGGTTAAAATTGATAATCTTGCATACATTTTTCATAATTATTTTGCACAAACGAAAATTACGATACGATTTTCCGAGATTGAAAAGATCGATTCAATGGCATACGATTTAGATCGTGAATTGGTCCTTTCACGGGGTTACGATCCAAAATATCGATTCAAAGCAAAAGATGGCATCCCTAGCGGGCACTACTTACTCTGTGGGGCACAGTTGTCTATGGATGGAGAGACCACAATGTATGGAAAGCAGCGCCACCTCAAGAAAGACGACTTAACTAAAATGACGTATTGCCCACAGAATAAAATTCTAGATTATTGTTCCTTTTGTATTGATTTTGTTCAGTAAATAAAATAAATTATAAAACATGGATTTAGCATGGTACCTTTTTTAGGTATAAATAAAATAAAATTTATTTCAGGCAACATTAGTCAAGTACAAGATGTTAAATACCACATAGATACTAAAAACTACGGCCCATAATCTAACACTTATAAAATAAACTATTAGTCAGGTATAAAAACATTGGTATTACCATTCCTACTGTGGTATTACGTCATTTTGTGTTGAAGGAGGTACCATGCTAAATCTATGGTTGCAAAATGGTTGGGGGTAAAAAAAAACTTTAGAATAGTTTATCAGGAGTTGAAGGGGAACCTCTTCCCCACTGATACCACTAGTGATAGAAGGCAATGCACCGTTCTTGAAATATTGATGTAACCTAGCCTCAAACAAACAAAATGGTAAATGTACCTACTTAGCAGGGCCTCATAGCTCATACAAAAAGTATTAAGCCTCTTACAATAGTCATATCAAATGAGTAGTACCTATCTAAATAGTAATAAAATATCAACTCTACCAACAAGATGTAGTTTTTGTATAGGTATCAATCAGTCAGAGATAAACAGCAAGTACCTAAAGCCGGGTCCACATTTGTAGCATTTTGGTGTATCGTATCTCCGTTGCGTGGCATTGGCGTGTATCATGATCGCTAGTTTGGACGCAAGATGATACACGGTAATGATACGCTCCGTATCTGATACGGCCCGATCCGCACTGATCGCGTATCTTGATACACCTCGTATCTGATACGCGTATCACGATCGGTGGTATGGACGTATTATGATACCGTATCTTCATACTGTATCGCGATACGAATACGCGATACACCGCGAACCATCCCTTGTCGGTTTTTCCGCGATCATCAAAGGAGATACGCGTCGTTTTGAACAAGTATGGAGATGCGAGAGGGGAAAGAAAGACACGCGTATCAGGAAAAGATACGAGGATCGGAGAAAAAGTTGTATCGTCCATATTTGTGAAACAAAGCCGATACACTGACACGATACAGTATTAAGCAAGTATGGACGCGTATTTTAACAAGATACGGCAAATTTATGACGTGGTTAAAAATGCGCGTCCATATATATGATACAAATACTCGATACGATATGCGTGATCGTGCTACGTCAGGATGCTACAAATGTGGACGCAGCTTAACCTACCCTACCTACCTGCATTACGCACACGGCACAACCGATCTTTAGCTCTCTAAGGGTCAAGCCACATTGAATTGGCAAGCGAAGCGACTTTTAGGTTTTATGGCAAGCCATTATAAACCTTATCAATAAAGGCACAAGATAAGAAACGCTTGTAGACTTAACGAGATTTTGAAAAGCCATCTAGCGGGAAGCGCCGGCGCGAGCGGTTCATTCTACAAGCGTTTCTATATCTTGTACCATTGATCATAAGGTTTCAAATTTCTTGCTATAAAACTAAAAGTCGCGCGCTTGCCAATTCAATGCACGGGTCGAAATGCTGCGAACTACAAGTGAGGACTTGTATATAATCTGTGCTTGATCAGAAAATGATGTATGACAACGAATGAGTCGCTATTTTGGTATAATGAACGATTTCGATGTATTGAATGAATGGTTTCTATGTCTACTATAGATAATCTGTGTTGGCCGTTATCGAACGAAATTACGAATTTGTTTACTGTGCATTTGTTGCATTTGCGTCGATTAATTTCCGCCTATTTCTGTTCCACATTTAACTGCAAATGTACGGTTTGTACCTTCAGTACGATGTATTATAAGTGCTGTGTTGTGCCAGGTTGCACAAATTCGCGAAAGGACGCTATGTTACATAAATTCCCAGTGTGTAGTCAAAGACTCAAACAGTGGCTCGATTGTATAAACAGTGATACGTTGAGAAACAAGAGCTTGAACGAGATTTCAGGACTCCAAGTGTGTCACAGGCATTTTGAGGCCCGATTTGTGACTTCTAAATCACGTCTCCTGATCAATGCATACCCTACATTGTTCTTGGATGGCAATACAATTCCGCTGAACTCAACTGACGGTAAGTTTGTAGTTTAAAATAAATAGCCTTTCATTCAATCTATTTTGTGCCGACGAACGGTCAATACTGCATTCTATGAGCTAGAAAGTAAGACTTTAATATCTCCCTTTCACTCTGTTGTTATATTTACAATATGAAAAATCCATAATCCTGATATTACTTACAGCAGAGAGTGTGAATCCAGTCCATTCTGATCATCCATATGCAAGAAGGGAGCACATAGATCACTCATACTGTGGAAAGGAGCTTTTCAACACAGGTGAGACTATTAGGTTTGCGAGTTTTAGAATACATCAAATACAATTTGATTTATTATCGCAGGTTGGTACATGATTATTCAATAATAACAATGTTAATGGTTTTATTGGATTTCATACCAAAAAGATGTCAATCTACTTCACAAATTCTAATGAACTAGATTCTGCCCACAGCTTTGCTTAGATGGTAACTATATTGTAACCTTACGCCATTTCAGACCATGTCATCAGCCCTTCTACATCTCAAGAAGAATCACCACAAGAGATGCCATTGTCACCTGAAACACCATTAACACCTGAAGAGGTGCCGTTGTCACCTCATGAAATTTTAATGCCAACATCATCACAAGAAGTGCAAAAAGAGCCATCTTTAGGTCAAGCTCAGTTATCAGGTTCGTACCTATTCAAAAAAATATCTAAATTAGATTAGTCTTTCTTAAACTTTTGCGATCACTATTCATAATTATGTTTTTTTAAAACGAAATTTATCGCGTACAATTACCTTATTTTATTTCCTGACATTTCACCTGTTGCAATTAAATAATTAAAGAAATGGTGGTTAACAAGTGGCTGTCTTATTCATTACCATTCAGCTTATCTACGAGTTGCTTGTGGAGTTGTGTGTGTTGCTAGTATATAGTCTTTATGCCTGCTAATTCAAATAAAGGTTATAAATATTTATGCTCTTTTCAGATGAACAAACACTAAGCAACAAAAAGTGTAAAGTTGTGACCGCAGTTCAAACACTGACACCGAAATGTAGAACAATCTACAATGAATATAGAAAATCAAGTAAACTGATGAATCAATTCAAACGCAGGTGTAATAAAGCATTAAGATTTTCTAAAGAACAGTGCTTTGAAGAAAAAGTGGCAGGCATGAATCCATACGCAAAGAAAATTTTCAACATGCAAATCAAGATGTGCACCAAACATAAGAAAGCACGAAGGTTCACTCTAGATGAAAAGCTTATAAGCTTGTCAATTTTGAAACAGGGGCCAAAATCTTACCGATTTTTGCAAAAGATTTTTATCCTGCCATCACTGACAACATTAAAGAAAACAGTTGCCAAATTTGATTTAAATTCTGGCCTCAATCCCCAAATTTTTGAATGCATCAAAGAGGAGGTAAGTTCCTATTAAGTGAAACTAAAATAAACATAAATAATCATATGATACAGAAATTATAACATACATAATGTAATATTCTGATTTCAGGTTCAAACATGGTCAGAAGAAAAAAAATATTGTAGTGTCATCTTCGACGAAATGTCTCTAGAAGCAGCAGTGACCTACACATTTAAAGATGAAATATCTGGATTTACCGAGTTATCCGAAAGGAAACCACAGTTTGCTGACCATGCGTTAGTTTTTATGATAAAGGGAGTGGTGCATAAATGGCAGCAGCCTATCGCATATTATTTTTGTGAAGGTTCTACATCCGGAAGTGAACTCAAAGAAATTTTGAAAAACATTGTGACTGCTGTTGGCGATACTGGGCTGATACCAATAGCTTTAGTCTCAGATCAGGGAGCTTCATTCCAGTCTGCATTGAAAAGTTTAAAAGAGGATACTAGAAGAGAGCAAATACTTGCAAACAAAAATACAGGTAAAAAAATGTAGTTGTTTAAATTTGAAGTTGAAAAAGTTGAAATGATAATAATTGATCCACTTATAAACACATTCGAAATAAATACTTTGTGAATAAATAAATGTTTATGATAATAATTATACATTAATATATTATTACATCAGAAAATTCTAACTATTCCTAATTTTACAGATGACACCATAAACATAAATGGGAACCTGCTACATGTGTTCTTTGATCCACCACATTTAATTAAGGGGTTGCGTAATAACTTTTTAACAAAAGATATTATGTTCAGCAACAAAAAAGCAAAGTGGTCTGATATTGTTGATGTCTATCAGACAGATTGTAAACACGGAGAAACGCGATTGTTACATAAACTAAACGACGAGCATGTTATACCTGAAAAGATAAAAAAAAATGAAGGTACTTGCCATTTTAAATCTACACTTACTATAATCTGCTTGTACGTTCACATGACGTGATTAATGCATACCTACTGTTGTTTTTGCAGGTTAAGAATTGTGTTCGAGTTTTTAACAAGACAGTAGCAGGGGCTTTAAACTTCACCTCAGCATTTTGTAAGTATTGTTTAATAATTACTCTTAGATTAAGTCTTCTCTATTCTATCTATTACCTAAATTGTGGTCTTTATAATTAGTGATATATATTTTATAACTCCTTTTATATTTGAGAAATATACGACCTCTGTGGCGCAGTGGGTGAAAGCCTGCTTGGGACGCAGAAGGTTGCGGGTTCGATCCCCGCCGCGGGATAAATGTTTGTATGATCTGCAAATATTTATCTCGGGTCTGGGTGTTTCTATGTACCTATAGTATGTATGTATTTACAAACAAAAAGTATATAAGTAGTATATCAGTTATCTGGTTCCCATAGTACAAGCTTTGCTTAGTTTGGGGCTAGATGATGCTGTGTGAAATGTCCAGGATTATTTATTTATATTAAAATGTTAATAAACTAAGATAGAAGTTTGAATGATCTGAAAATATTATTATCTTGGGTATTTAATTTATGTAGCTTCTGCGCGCGACTTCGCCCGCGTGGTACCAACATTTTGAATAGCTTATATGCTATTCCAGGTCACTATCTACGCCTTGGTAAATTGGAAGATGTTTTCAAGTCCAAAATCCCGCAATGTCTAAAAACCAAGACATTCAACCAATGTGTTCTTCCCATCCTTACTTATGGATCCGAAACATGGCCTCTCACAAATGAGCACATGCACGCTATAAGGGTTGCTCAAAGAGCCATGGAGCGGGCCATGCTAGGTATCCACCTCGTGGACCGTATACCAAACGTCGAGATTCGACGCCGCACTAAGGTCGAGGATGTAGGTATACGGATAGCGAGGCTCAAGTGGAGATGGGCGGGACACTTGGCCAGACGGGACGACAACCGATGGACCAAGGCGGTTACCGAATGGTGGCCAAGAGATATGCGGCGGCCTCGAGGCAGACCACCTGCCCGATGGTCAGATGACATTGTGGGGGCGGTGGGAGAACAATGGATCCGACTGGCACAAAACCGCCAGGAGTGGCGTGAAAGAGAAGAGGCCTATACCCAGCAGTGGGTGTTACTGGCTGTATAGATAGATAGATAGATCTACGCCTATTCCAAGTTTCATCCAAATCGATTCACTGGTTTAGGCGTGATTGATACACAAACATCCAAACATCTAAACAAACTCACAAACTTTGAGCTTTATTATATGAGTGGGATTTATGTGTCTACTCTGGGGCTAGATGATAAAACATGTTTAGCACTATTTATTTCAGTTTAAAACTCTTGTTTTTTTTTGCTTGAGTAGAACAGAACAGTAATTATTTTATTTATTTTTACAGCTCACTACTTCGATGGAAGAGAAGTAAGCGCGACTTTGAAAAATACTGCTGAAGTTGTGAACTTTTTCGACGATCTATTCGACAGTGTGAACGGTAACGCAGTAAATAACAAAAAATCTAGAGGGAAAAAACTACGGTCGGCTGTGACAGACACCAGTGTACACCACAAATTCTGGTGTGAAGCGATAAAAAACCTAAATCAAATAAAATTTATAGATAAAAATTACAGAAAAACAAGTGTACCAAGTCTAAAAAATTGGATGAGTACTCTAAAAAGTTTTCAGAAGATGTGGCAATTTCTGAAAGAAAAAAATATAAAAATTATGAGACCACGTTATATCAATTCTGATGCAATAGAAAATTATTTTGGACAGGTTCGGTCCTACAGCTCGAGAGCGATCAATCCCAATTGCCACAATTTCAAAAATACTTTTAAAGCATTTTAAATTTTATAACGGGACTTAATCGCGTAGGTATAACATTTGTTTATTTACCTCGACGTTTCAGTAGCGTTACAGCTACCGTGGTCACGAGAAGACCACGTTATAAAATTTAAAATGTCTTCGAGTCGCGAAAGTTTAAAATGTGTACTTTTAAAGCACTTTTAATTACGGGATTCATAAAGTTTCACCATGGAACATTTAACTGTGAAAGTGACCAAGCAACTCAGCTTGTAAAAATCAAAAAATTATTTGATCATAAGCTGTCAGGAAATAATAGATGCAGTGACCATGGTGAAACTGAATCTCATATTGAGACTCATCCAATTTCAATTGAAGCAAGGCGTGAACGTCTCAATATACAGGCGCATGCTTATACTGCAGGGTGGGTGGTTAGGAAAATTATTTCTCGAATTGATAATAAATGTGTTACATGTAAAAATGATCTGACCACAAATGAAACCACAGAAGTCCACAAATGGATAAGTTATAGAGAATACAAAGAATTAGCTGAAAACAAATTGACCTACCCTGCAGAGCACATTGTGCGATATTTTGGCACGATATTCGGTGAAACGAATAAATATTTAGAAACAAATCCCAGCCAACAAAATATTTCGAAAGAAATCACTGAAGAAATTATGAAAAACAATACTTTCGACCGAATATCCTGCCGAGTCCACCGCGAGGCTGTTATTGACGCCTTGCTTCGAATTACTATAAAAATGACAATACACAACTGGTGTAATGTAATTTCAAAAATTCTAAAAGGTACCGATATTGTAAGATTAGAAAACAGGGTGCTTCCTGAAATGCAAAAAAAAGCACTTATTAAATATAAGAAAAAATTGAAAAAACAAAATAAATGATTATCTTTGTACTTTTGTTGTTTTCTATCGACACAACACCTTCCTTACCCTAGGTATATAATGAAATGAACGAAAATAGTAGGTAGGTACCACCAAATTCATTTGTTTGGTAGAATGATCATTCTGCTCAGTGCCGTAAAAAAGAAAAGAATCGTCGTACACTTGTCATACATCATTTTCTGATAGCCAATCAGGGAGCAAGTAACTTCTACCTATTCTGTTTCCGATAGCCAATCAGGAGTAAGTAACTATTAGCCATGCTATGACACAAGTCTTCAGCAAAATGTTCCTGAGATGACCATCTGATTTATCTCTTCCTAATCTGTGATTCAATGTAGCTTGACCCTAAAGCTGCGCAGAACGCATTTTTGATGATACCTAAACGACGAGAAGAGAGCGTACGATAGCTGCCTCGCTTAAGCCGGTAATTATAAGTAATTTAAGTATTGGTATGGGTGTGCATGACAAGCGAAAAAGAACTTCGTTCTCCCTGTGGTTCTCCCGACTTGATCAAGTTTGCAGCGCTGCAAACTGGACGGTAGACTGGATCGTGGGTGGCCGGCATTAGTTATTTCGCCTACTCGCGCAACTTGTGCACCTAACTTCAGACAGACAAAGATCGGTTGTGCGTTCTGTAGGTAGTAAAAGGAAAATTAAAGTAGTTTTTTCATTATTTTTATTTTCGAAGAAGAAATACATTAGGTACCTAATCATTTGTAGTCTGTTAGCAATGAGTGTACTTTAAAATTAATTCTAGATAGGCATTATAACTTGTTCAACACATTTTATAGGGATTATTGGGTCAAATTAAAATGATAATTCTATGTAACTAATCATCTAAGTATTCAAAAGGTTCTGGGGGTTCAGGTTCCTTTTCTTCTTCAGTTTTCGGGCCAAAGGCGGCTACTGGCTCTACCAACATCTGCTCGCCATCGCCAGAGTGGTTCAGCATGATAATACCTCCAATAGATATGTCCTTCAATGGGCTGAATCCTGATCCTTCCACAACAGATATGTTTTTCAACTGCTGTCTCATTACTCTGGCGGGATTGCTCAATATTTCAAATGTTGGTTCTGGCTCTTTCTTCTCCTTGGTTTCCTTTTCCTCTCCCTCTTTTTCATCCTTCTTTCCATCCTTGGATGTTGTAGCATCCTTATCCTTGTCATACTTCCCATGGAACGTGATATTCAAGTTAGGGGTCTTGGATGGTTTCTTTTCATCTTCATCAACATCCATTTTAGAAGTTGTTGAGGAAGTGATGCTGCTGCTAGCTGAGCCGTCAGTTCCGTGCGCCTTCCTGCGGGCCTTAGCCGCGGCGATAGAGAGAACAGCAGTGGTCACACGCTCCCTCTCCTCCCGTTTTTTCTCTTCCAACGGAGCGGGATACGCGTACAGAGATGGCTTGGAGTTAGACTTGATTTCCAGTTGCGGCATCTTCAAATCGCTGTTCAGAGCAATCAGGCAGGTGGGTGTAAAGGCCAGCGATAGGCAATGGGCCAGAGGGAACCAGTACCAGTACTGAGTGAACACCAGCATACCGACCACAGCAAGCATATTCATGTGTCCTGTTCGGTTCTGAAGCGAAACCGTGACGTTTCGGCCTCCAGCATCGATGATACCCTGCGCCATGATAGCTCCAAACTTCGCCATCACATCCTCATGCTTGTTCGAAATCACCTGCGAGTACAGCTGTCGGAAGTATGTTACCTTCGGGCAGAGAGTTTCCGTCTGTTGGATGAGGATCATGGCGGAAGCGATCAAAGCTCCTTGCCTCACGAAGTTGACGGGATCGAATTTGACCATTGGTTCAAGAAGGCCAATGGCTTCGCGGTTTCCTGTACCGGCGCAGGCGATTCCGAGCGCCATAGCCGCGCCGTACCTCACGTGAGGGTTGTAGGATTCGGCCAGTAATGAGACCACTGACGGGCATTGTTCTGGAGTTCTGAATAGAAGGAATCCTAAAGCTGTAACAGCCGCGCGACGAACATCGTCGTTTACGTCAGAAACGGCGACGTGGAGTAAGGTTCTGATGGAGTCATTGTTTCCGGTGCCGCAGTACGCAGTAGCGATGGTGTAGCATCCAGCGCGTCGCAATAGAGGATCCTTGTCTCTCAATAGTTGCTGTACAAGGGCATCGGCCTCTTCCAGCCTGCCATACATGGTGAATGAAATACCAACCGCCAGTCCTCGCAGGATCTTCTCGTGCTGGGTCTCTTGAGCGTATGCAACCATGTCTTCAATCGCTGCTGCGTGCTTCGATCCCAGCATCACCATCCCCATCGCGATACCAGCGGCTTCACCAGTCACGGCATCATCTTGGTACAAGTTGAATTTGAGCTGTTCATAAACATCTTGCCGATAAGTTCCCATAGCTGCCAAACCCAGGCCTAGACACCCGCCATGACGCACCATTTCATTTTGAGCATCTTTTAGTTGAGTTAAAAGGTAATCAATGATATTAGCACCGTGATTGGCATGGATCAACCCCAAGGCATATAGACCACCACCCTCGGAATATCCTGATGATGGTCCAGCTTCTTTAGGCAAGTAAGATTGCATGAGAGCTAAGGATTCACCCTCGTGACCCCTGTGAATGACTCCAAGGGAAGCTGTCACAGTGAGCTTAGCCCAGTTAGTGGCTCGAGCAAGCCATTCCAGATTATCCCTCAAGAACTGGTCACTGGTAGTTCCTGCATGCATGAATGCATTGGCTATAACTGTAGCTGTGTGGCAGATTGAAACTCTGATGGCATCTTTGGTATTCTTTAGAATAAGCATATCAGCATGGTTGGATCTAATCAAAAACTGTAATTGTAATCCTATAGAAACATCTCCTCCTAGAATAGATATGAGTTTTTCTACTCTTTTCTGGTGTTCTTTTTCCTCATCGTTCAGACTGTCAATATTTCTCTCAATTTTGGTTTCTTCGGTTGCAGCTGGGGTTGAGTCTACTTCCATTCCTGAAGCATCAGGAAAGGGTCCACCTTGAGGCTGGGGCTTTCCTCCGAGGGCAGAAGGGATTGGTGCTGTAAATCTAAGTGCTTGTAAAATTCTACCTAGGAACTGCTGTGTGGCTGAATCATACAGATCAAAGCCAATTTGGTATGCCATGAGAACTGATTCTTGTGGCCCATGAGTTAGTTTATCTAGAATTTCAGCAACTGAGAGGGGATCTTCGAGGAAGATCAAACATTGACACATGTTGACGTAGTCAGGTATATTGAGGTTTCGGTAGAGACCTACCAGGGACCTGAGGACTGTGCTTCTGAAGCCCTTGTTTTGGAGCAGGCTCATTGCAACAGTGAAGGCGTAAATAAGCATTCCTGAAACAAAGAAATAACCATAATAAAGAAAGGTAATACTTTATTACCACCTGAGCCCTGATACATACTACAGCGGAACGCATCTGTGACAATCCATTCTGTGGAATTGATCCAAAACGGATGTTTCCTGCAATGTGATTGGTCGGTTGGACAGCTGACCGATTCCAACCCGAATGCGTTCTGCTGAAGTCTGAATCACTACCCAGATTATAAAATAATAGAACAAACGTTCTCCCCAAGTTTTACTGTAACTTTACTATTTCAATGATATATAGCAGTTAGACATCTTCAAAGGATCTGGAGTATAAAGATCTGATAGAATGTCTACCGCGCCTTGGAGATACAGTCGTGACCCTGTTTACGTTTACGTATATAGTTGAACTCAGTGAATGAAAAGCAAATAAATAAAGACAAAAGAACCTACAACATAATGACACAGCACATACCTGAAATATCATCAGATTTCATGATGGATTCCTCAAATATATCCATTCGTCGAGTCTCTAGAGCCAAACCCAAGGCCTGTCTGTACTGTCCATCTTCCAGGCATCTCTGAAACATCCGGTTCACAATTGCTTCCAACCGAGGGTCGATAGCATCTGCGGAACTGTCCACGAAGAGAGCCTTCCTCTTCTGTGTATAGAAGTCGATCGCCTTCGCAATCGTGGTATCAACATATTCGTTTCTGGCATTCACGTCGAATAGGTCACCAGCCCCAAGCGCGTACGTCAACGAATCTTCAAAAGCTCCCAAGTGGTAGTACACCTTACTGGCGACTAAAGCAGCTAGCTGATGTTGAGAGAACACTTTATCTTCATGCAGAATCTCGATCTTTTCAATAGATTCAGATATTTCGGGCCAAAATTCGTTGACTATGTTGTCCAACCTCTTCAATGCGAACTCTTTTACTTCGGATATCGGTTCGTCCAACAGGGAGATTATCCCCGCGGCTGAAGTGATGTTCATCTTGATTGATTTTCACAGTTTTTTTAGGCTATTACAGATTCTCTTCTTTTTGTAAAGTTATTTCTCCTCAAATGAAATGAATGAATACACACAAAATAGTACGATCGAGATGAATTGACAATTTTCCGTGATCCATGGACAACTTAGAGGTTTCCAACTAACAAACAAAAAAATGTACTCGTTTTGCAAAAATGCAAGAAGCGTGTGTCAAATATGAACAAATAATTGTGAATAAGATATTTTTAAAATGAAAACGCAGTACAACGATTGAAAAAACTCTTTCGTTTCAAGCTGCACATTGACTTATCTCAAGGAATCTTTGTAAAATAATAATTTATACTTAATGCCTCTAGGGTTGCCTTTGTATTTTTGTCTGGAACACTGACCATGTTGGAAGCATTTAACACCATAGATAGCAGAGCGATAGCGTTCAGATACCAAAATTGAAACTGATTTGCTGCAAGCGTTGGAACAATAAAATTGCTTTGCTTGATTAATTTTTACAAAAAAATACATTTAAGAAGTGAAAGGTAAGAAAAAATCACAGAAATAATGTACAAACTTGTCTCCTTTGAACACCTAATTAAAACTAAAAATTTATACGATGGCCTCATTTTAACACTCCTAACATTTGCTATGAAATGAAAAGGTTTCTGAGCAGGCCTGTGTGTGAGTTGTCAGCTAACTGTCAAATAGTTGTCACTTGTCAAGATTTACGTACAGTACACACACATTCCTGCGCAGCGAACGAAACATCTGTTGGCGAATTATTTGAAAACGCAATTTACTACTTATTTTGACAAAATGTTAGACCTATTCAGCATCTTCAGTAAAGGAGGTATTGTGCTATGGTGTTTTCAGAGCACGGGTGAGATGTTCTCGCCTTCTGTAAACGGCTTGATTCGTAGTGTTATTTTACAAGTGAGTACTTACTATAATCGCGTAAACTACGACTTGTTTTTAATTTAATTAGTGATTCAGACACGTGGAAATCCCCTTACACACATATCTTTCCTTTTTAGTTGGACACATTTATCTGATAAGTTAAATCAATGTCCTTAATTGCTCAAGGTAATTTCTATATGACCCCTGTTTTCTATTCTAGGAGCGTACAGGTAATAATACTCATAACCACAACTCGTTAACGTTGCAATACAAGCTGGACAATGAGTTTGAGCTGGTGTTTGTGGTGGCCTACCAGCGTATACTACAGTTATCATACATTGATAAGTTTCTCAATGATGTGCACCTGGAGTTTAGGGATAAGTACAAGAATGAGCTTACCAGTGGGAACCAGCTGGTCGACTATGATTTCATGAAGACATTCAATCGCGTCCTGAGGGAATCTGAAGAGTGGGGTACGTGTATTTTATATATTTATTTCATTGAAAAAACTACTTAGATTGATACAATAATGTACCTAAAAAACCTGATCTGTGTAGGTAATCACATTCGCCTTCGTCACAATGAAGCATAAGTAAATTAATCCCTTGGATCTTGATTAGAGTAGCATTGAAAAATCAGAAAATTTAAATTAATTACTCATTGATCCATAAAAGCTTGTGAAATGAGTAATTCTTAAAATGTTTAAAATGTTTTTGCAACAGATTCAAGAGCTCTTATGAACCCTGCAAAAAGTCATTGGCTTTTCAATCTGTAATCTGAAAAATAAATAATTCAATTCCTTCAAATCATATAGGAATCATAGAATATGAATTAATAATGTTACTGTACAAAGTATTGGGAAATCCAGTGAAACATTAACATTTTCCTTATCAAGAATAAAACTAGTTACACTTGCGTTTCCCAACATGATGTTATGTAAACATCTATAAAATTACATCATTCTAATTTATACAAGATCTGAGATAATAGATACAAGATCAAGAAGTACAGAATTTTTAAGATAGGACTCCATAATTTTTTGTAATTTTTAAAGTGTTAATCCACACTTTATTTCATTAAGAAATGAAAAGTCATCAAAATTTACGATTCCGACGGGATTCGAACCCGCGACGATCAGACGGTTGAAGGCACTCCGTCTTTAGGAGGATCGTCTGATCATCGCTAGTTCGAATCCCGTCGAAATCGAAAATTTTTGATAAGAGCCTCATTTCTTAGGACTCCATAGTCTACGTTAAGTAGACATTTTTACAAGACTTTAGTACTAAACATTTAATCTGCATTCATTCATTTTAAAATAAACATCCCTTTTACTTGTCAGTCAGCTGGGTAAAAAATATATGGTCACTTATAACTCAGAATTTGAGACAAGAGGCTACTTGATCTGCTGATAATGATGATGATTCAAATGGGGTAAGTACAGTGAATTATATGATTTTTATGATTCCAGGTAAATTACAAGCTAAGATTCCAAAACGTATGAAAACATTTGAAGACTCATCTAAGTCTAAAAAGACAGTAGCATCTATGATTGAACGGAAGGGAGATGAGAAGGGAAAGAAATCTGGTAAGTTGATTATTTATGTTGGCTATGTGGGGTACTAACTGTGGCTGCAGAGCTAATAAAGGAGCAGTACATCAAACACTTGGCTCTCTATCCAAATGAACCTGCTACTCAACTGCTGGACACTTCCCACACAGTGTGCTGGATGAAGAGGAGGGATATCCTACGAAAGAGGAGAAAGGGCACTGGCCTCTGCACTCTTAATGCCACTGAAAAATAACTCAAGCAATCTGCTTATGGCCAGAATCTGACCGATTGCAGATGAAAAAATAAAAAAATATGGGGTAGTGCCTTGAATTTCAATACAATCTTACAAACTCCCATTGTACCCCACTCATATAATAAAGCTGAAAGTTTGTGATTTTGTTTAGATGTTTGTATGTTTGTGTTTCCATCACGCCAAAACCAGTGAACCAATTTGGATGAAACTTGGTATAGGCGTAGATAGTGATCTGGTATAGCATATAGGCTATTCAAAATGTTGGTACCACGCGGGCGAAGCCGCGCGCAGAAGCTAGTCCTAATTGTTTATTTTTTCGGGAAGTCTGTCTGTTTGGTCAGACTCAATTTCAGGAATTACCTGACCAATTTTATAGATGGAAAGGTAACCAGAATCCAATCAATTCAACCATCGCGTCGCTTGCCCATTATTATTATTATTATTTATAATACACAGGCAGCTCTCAGAGCTGATGCGTGTATATCTTAGTCCTTGTCAGTGCGCTTTAAATATTTGTCCAGTCTATTCTTGAAAGAGTTCACTGAGGGGGCACTTATCACTGACTCTGGTAACCGGTTCCAGTTGTGCACGACGCGATTGGGCAATATGTGCTCTCTGGGATTGCTGGTACTTGGCCCACGATGCAGCTTTAGTGAGTGTCCTCTCAACCTTTCATTTCTGTTCATGGTATATAGTGTCTCTGATAAATTTGGTACAGTATAATGGTTGTTTAGGATTTTATATGTCTCTATAAGATCTCCGCGCTCTCTACGTTGCTGAAGGGTATCTAGTCCAAGTTCCTGAAGTCGTTCCTCATAAGTCAGTGTTTTGAGAATAGGTACCATTTTCGTAGCTCTTCGTTGTACACGCTCGATAAGGTCGATATCTTTCTTAAAGTATGGACTCCAAACCTGGAATGCGTACTCCAACAACGGCCTCAAGTATGTCTTATACAGTTTTAGGAAGAGATCCTTGTTAATGTAAGTGAAAGCCTTTCTTATAATATAGATTATAGAATTGGCTCTTTTTACAATCTCTACTTAGCTCAGTTCTTTTTAGAGGGGCGCCACGGATCGTCGAGGCCGGATTCAATTCTTGCATGGGTATTTGGGATGTGTTTTATATCTTCATAGTTTTTTTTTGTTATGTATTTCAGTGAAGATAGTAGAGAACAAGAGTGTGAGCAACGGTACCGTGGAAGAGGCTCCAGGGCTCGAAGATGACGTCATAGCCGCCAACCGAGCGAGACTTGCACAGAAACTCAACAAGGGCAAGAAGGAACCTAAGTTAGTATATTTTCTTATTTAAAGGACTGCAATCATTGTAGACACAATTAAGTGTGAAAGGCAGCCTGGTGAAAGTCATAGTCAAAATTAGTTAATTCATTGAAATCACTTTGGTTTAGAATCAAAAGTATATTATTGTTAAGAATCGTTATTTTACAATTTATCCTTCAGGAAGTCCCCGAAAAGTCCGAAGGTGACCGAGAAAGAGCGAGTCAAACAGCCGCGCGTGTGGGAGATGGGCGGCGACTCCAGGGACCTGCCCTCGTTAGACTTCAGCACTGATAAGGATGGAGAGCATCTGGTGGAGGTTAATGCTGACACGCAGGTAATGACTGACTGGATATTGTATCTCAGTTTTTGTAAGTTAAAGTAAGTGGGCTTTACGACTTAATAGCCGGCCATCTATCTGGTGGAGGTTAATGTTGACACACAGGTAACCCTTTTGCATGGCTAATGTCCAAAATCAAAAATGTCCAACTACGAGTAGAACTACTACCACGTAGTACCAAGCAAGCAACGCATAGCGTCGATTACCCATTAGCTCAGTTTGCAGAGCGTTGCCACGGATCGGCAAGTTCATCTGTCTAAATCTATAATTAAGAAATGAAAAGTCTTAACAAAATGTTCGATTCCGACGGGGTTCGAACCCGCGACGATTAGACGATCCTCCTAAAGCCGGACCTTTGCCTTCAACCGCTCGGCCACGGAACCACTGACTTCGAACTGGGTTGGACACTTTAAGAATTACAAAAAAATATAAATCTATAATGGTTTCAACGAATGAATGAATGAAAATACTTTATTGCACAATACACACCTTATAACTACAAAATACAGTAGAAAAGAGAACCATATTCAATTTTTAGGATGTATTTTAAAATCACAGAAAAGTTATACTTACCTGAGACTGAGAGACTGTCTACCGTGCTTTTAGAATACAAGCGTGATCCTGTTTCGTGTCCACACTTGCTTGGTCTACTATGGATCATTTGTTTGTAAAATTTTATTATAAACTCAAGTAAAAATGTATATTTCAGTTGGTGGGTCAAATGACGGGTGCGATCCGCGACCTGGAAGTGGAATCTGAGGAGAGCAGCAGCGAAGAAGAGTACGAAGAAGAGAAGCAAGCCACGCCCAAGAAATCTGGCGGCATGTTCAGCATTTTCAAAGGTTTGTGATATATCTCTCGAAGGCGCGTTGATCTTCATGTGTGGGTAGATAGATGCACATGCACTTTGTTCCTGTGTGCGTAAGCTCGGGAACGCTCCATGGACCAATGAGCAATCAGTATCGCTGCCTTGTTCTTGGCTAATATTTTAGTCGAGTAGCGAGTAATTTAGTAGAATTTTATAAAGTACAATATAGGATTCTTCAATTCAAGAGTAAATAGGTTCCTTCTAGGTAAGCATGCTCCATCTTAGACCTCACTACTGCTTAACATCAGGCAGAGTGAGGTCAAATGCTGACCTATTTAACTAAAAAAAAAATTTTGCTCCAAAAATTTAGTTGAATAGGCTAGTAAGTAATTTAGTTGATATCCATTTTCTACACTAATATTATAAAAAGGAAAGATTTGTTTGTTTGTTTGTATGTATGTTTGTTTGTTTGAATTGAATAGGCTCCGAAACTACTGAACCGATTTGAAAAATTATTTCACCATTATATTCCTGCATTATCTCCGATGAACATAGGCTATATTTTATCCCGGGAAAGTGAAGTTTTCCCGAGGGACCGCGGGTAACACCGCGACGGACATACAGGCGCCTACTAATAAACCTGATACAAAATTATTCCTGAGTGTAAACTGTTAAAATGTATGGTTATTCTTGGTTTATTCCGAGAAATAACGTTCATGGTAAGGCTACTAATGTTTTAATAAAGATATACTCTACTTCTATTGATTGTCCTCAGGGCTGGTCGGTTCGAAGGCACTATCAGAAGAGACGATGCGCCCAGCGCTGGACAAACTACGCGACGTTCTGATCGGGAAGAATGTCGCCGCAGACATCGCCAATAAGCTCTGCGACTCCGTCTCTACCAGGCTTGAAGGAAAGGTAGTCAAAGTCAAAAAGCATTTATTCAGTAGGACCGCTAGGATCACTTATAATAGTCTTAGAACTAATTTTACTCCTGTTCTTTCGCGACCAATACCGTGAAGAATCAGGGCAACAAACGCGGTTTGGGGACTAGCATTTTAGGTGATCCATCTTAAAACTAAAAGTCAAGTTCCAGTGGTAGACAATGATCATTTATTATTCTACTGGCTTCGCTCTCGTGATACCAACATATTAAATAGCCTATTGCTATTCTAGGTCACTATCTATAACTATTCCAAGTTTCATCAAAATCGGTTCAGTGAATTTTAAAATATTTGACTTTGTCCTCAGGTGCTGGGTACATTCGACAGTGTTGCTAAGACAGTGAAGGCGACTTTGACAGAGTCGTTGGTACAGATCTTGTCTCCGAAACGTCGCGTCGATATATTACGAGACTGCATCCACGCCAAGTCGCAGGGTAGACCTTATGTCATGGCTTTCTGTGGGGTGAGTTACGTCCAATACACTTTTTAAAGTCATACGATTATTTTATTACTAGCCTCTGCGCGCGGCTTCGCCCGCGTTGTACCAACAATTTGAATAGCCTATATGCTATTTTAGGTCACTATCTACGCCTTTACCAAGTTTCATCCAAATCGGTTCACTGGTTTAGGCGTGATTGAAACAAACATACCAACATACAAATAACCAAACATCTAAACAAACTCACAAACTTTCAGCTTTATTATATGAGTGGGATTGTTGTTTTAATAACGTCGAGGCAAGTTTTAATAACGTTCGAATATTATTCAAAACACGATGATGGATAATACGATGGGACGAGATCACGTAAATTTTCTGGATCCCAGCTGACTATAATAGTAGATTATTAAAATAATAGTGAAAAGCATTGTATTATGTCACGGACGCCATAATTAATCATGAGCGCATCGAAGGATTTTAATGTCAACCCCCAAGCGATAGCGAGGGCGTTTATGGTTAATACCCGAGTGAAACAAGGGAGTTAAGACTAGAATCCTGTGGCAGCGAGTGATTCAAGCGCGCCCAAGACTAAGACAGCGTACAGCGAGAAGTAGCTAAACATGTTTAAATATCGTGGTGCTAGCTTAGCTACCCTAAGCTATTCTTTTTACACACATAATTACGTTTTAAAACTAAAAAAAAACCGACTTCAATGTTTGACTCTACACGTGAGTTCCTGGCATTAGTAAATCGTCAGTTTGACATAATGCATAAAGAGTCAGACTTATCTCTCGATTCGATTTACAATGGCTAGGAGGGAAGGTTTTTAGAGTTTTACGCGAAAATTATCCAACCCTCAGGAATAAAATTTATATGGGACCACCTCTGGAGTACTTTTACCTTTTCAAACAAAAAAATAATTTCGAAATTCGGTCCACAATTGGCGGAGTAATCGCGTAACAAAATAAAAAAAAACATACAGGCGAATTGAGAACCTCCTCCTTTTTTGAAGTCGATTAATAAAATCACGCCTCTTTCCCGAAGGGGTAGGCAGAGACCACGGATCACCACTTGCTACGATCCTGACACACAACTTGCGCCTCATTTTTTTTTAACCTTTTTTAATTGATAGGTGAACGGTGTGGGCAAGTCCACGAACCTAGCGAAGATCTGCTTCTGGCTGATAGAGAACAACCTGTCAGTACTGATAGCCGCGTGCGACACGTTCCGCGCGGGCGCCGTGGAGCAGCTGCGCACGCATGTGAGGCGGCTCAACGCGCTGCATCCGGAGACGAGGGGCGGGCGGAGCATGGTGCACTTGTATGAGAAGGGATACGGTGATTATCAGATCTAATGTCTAATTCACTGCCGCACTCAGAGTCATTAATGGCTACTGAAATATTTTAAGGGGTACGATGAAATTTTTGGCTCGTTTCGCTGACAGGTTGCAAGTCCATCGCCGCCTTATATGTAGAACGACTTATTTGTAGAAATAGTTTTATACAGGATTTTAGTTACGCGCCAGATACGCTTTAAATTGACGTTACTTTTTATTAGTGGAAGAATTTTGATAAAATAAACAATAAAATGTTATAACTACGCAGATTTACCAAAATAAAAATGTCAAAACCTGTTTTCGAGATTATGCACAAACGCACGGACGCATATAAATTAATCTTATTGTGAAGTTCAAAGCCGTGTTTCCTGCGACCAAAAAAAAAAACAAAACATTCTAACAAAACAAGTTTTCTGTCCGCTTTGGATAACATTTTACATACCAGAAAGTTAGGCTACGCCCATATTTTCGTTGGTGTTTGATGTTAGGTGTTAGAAAACACAAAAACAGTGTCGCAGGAAACCCAGCTTAATATGAACATGCGTGAAAATGTATATTATTAATCCCCAGGCAAAGACGCCGCCGGCATAGCGATGGAGGCAATACGTTTCGCGAACGACTCTAAGATCGACGTTGTTCTCATAGATACAGCTGGACGTATGCAGGATAACGAGCCGCTCATGCGAGCACTCGCTAAACTTATCAAGGTATTCTATTACTAGTATTAGTACACGACGTAGCCTAATAGGCGGCCTAAAAACTCTGCAACTAACTCATACGAACTTACTAGTCCACGCTATCCCACAGCTGGTCAAAGGTCCAAATGTAAGCCGACAGATGGCGAAGTGAAGCGCTGAGGGCGGTAACTGACCCCTGAGATATACTTTCTTAACTAGTTCAGGGGCTGGTTAATACCCAAAGTGCGGAACTCCGTTGTCTGTTGTTTTACATTTTACCTAGTTTTAGTTTAACATAGTAAAACGGTTGTCTGGAAGACATCGCCTCGAGCGATAAGACCGCCGATTGCAGGACATTACCCTATCTAAACCTAGCACCTAAGTTTATCGTTAAGGTATGTAAATTGGTGTCCTCAATAAAGTTCTTATTTATTTATTTATTTAAAGGCCTTCCCCTATTTCCGCCTGCCAGGCTACCGCCAATAGATATGTTTGATCAAATTCAGAGGCATTTAAAATTCATGTTTGATACATGCTCACATTTGCAGAAGCTAGCATTCCATACAGATTGTGGATTGTGACAGGTTGCAAGCCCATCGCCGCCTTTCAGGGCTTACAACTGGTGATTTCTCGAGATGTGTTCCTTCACCGTTTAGAGTTCTACACTTAGGCCTTAACATCTACATATATTAGATGATTTATACAGCTTCAGGAGGCAACCTATGCCTTCACTGAACGGGACGCTGTAGTGCCTGGGACATTGTTTGAGATGGAATAGACTTGACCAGCACCTAATCCATCCTCTCAGCTTAATCAGCCTGGTCCAAAGAAAAGACGACGTCAATACGTGTGCAGCTG
The DNA here is from genome assembly GCA_963565295.1 of Epirrhoe alternata. Taxonomy (NCBI): domain Eukaryota; kingdom Metazoa; phylum Arthropoda; class Insecta; order Lepidoptera; family Geometridae; genus Epirrhoe; species Epirrhoe alternata. The sequence continues at coordinate 2,339,065 of OY751385.1, read as the reverse complement.
ACTAAGCTGCGGGTTTCCTCACGATGTTTTCCTTCACCGTTAAGAGCTCGTGTTATAGGTAGTGCATATAAATTTTTACGAAACGAAAAATCCATTGATGCACGGCCGGGATTCAAATCCACCTTCGGATTGAAAGTCGAGGCATAACCCCATTCGGCCAACACGGCTCTATTATCTAATTAAATAAGTACATCATTCACAGGTGAATGAACCCGACATGGTTCTATTCGTGGGAGAAGCACTAGTGGGCAACGAAGCGGTGGACCAACTTGTGAAGTTTAACCAGGCTCTCGCCGACCACAGCGCGTCTTCAAACCCGCATGTTATCGACGGCATCGTACTCACTAAGTTCGACACTATTGATGATAAGGTAACTTTATTGCTACAGGCATTGAGAATTTAACTTGTATGGTTTCTACAAAGTTAAAAAGTCAAAGTGAAACACATTGAGTTAGGATATTAAAGAGTCACAAACTCTAACTGACAACACAAAAAAATGTCCGAGCATCGTTCTTTGATGACATTTGCTCGAATGTAGACGTTATCTCACTTGATGTATGGAAGTGAAAGTTGGGTGTGGCAGAAAAAACATCAGAGTAGAGTGAATGCTGTTGAAATGAGAGCGTTGCGTAGTATGTGTGGGGTAACGTTGAATGATAGAGTGAGAAATAGTGTGATAAGGGAACAGTGTGGAGTGAAAGAAGATGTAGTGTTGAGGATCGAGAAAGGTATGTTAAGATGGTTTGGGCATGTAGAGAAGATGGATGACAGTCGTTTGAAAAAGCAAGTGTATGAGGCGAGTGTGTATGGGTCAGCTGGAAGGGGAAGGTCTAGGCGAACCTTCTTGGATCAAATTGGCGACATTTTGGAGAAGGGCCAGGTCAAAAGTACCAACGAGCATGTATGAAGAATGTAATGAGAGTGAATGAGGCGAAAGTTGTGTGTCAGGATCGTAGCGACTGGAGATCCGTGGTCTCTGCCTACCCCTTTGGGAAAGAGGCGTGACTTTATGTATGTATATGTATGTATATCACTTGTATATGTATGTATCTCACTTGTATAAGTATTCAATGTCGCTTGTACGCAAAAACAACAACTCAGTCGCGGACATTTTATTTGTAAGATTGTAACTCTATAGTATCCTAGCTCAATGTTGAAAATCCATTTATTCAGTAGGACCGGGGATCACTTTGAATCGTCATTGGTAAGACTTCGCCTCTGAGTGAAACAGCTCCGGGTTCAAATCCTAGACAGGACAGTAACTTTTTGCACGTTATTTTTTTAAAATTTTTGTTTTTTAAGTTTAGAACCGTTACCGAAACCTCTGTCGGCACAATCGGAGTGCAACTGTTTTTTTTACATACTTTTATCGTTTTCAGGTTGGTGCAGCCATATCGATGACGTACATCACAGGCCAGCCGATAGTGTTCGTGGGCACGGGACAGACCTACACGGATTTGAAGGCTCTCAACGCGAACGCGGTCGTACATGCGCTTATGAAGTAGACCCTAAAGTCTTTAATGACGACACTCCGAAGAATAACATGGTAATTCAATTTTGATCATTTTTAAGAGCGCGGTCAAAAAAACAGGGTCACGACTGTATCCTCAAAGCGCGGTAGACATTATCTCCGATCTTTTATGTATTCCATATCCTTTTTTGAAGATGTCTAAGGGTGTAGTCAGAGGCATATCCAGATACATATTTGATACATGTCTACATTTTGCAGTTAAAGTTTACAAAATTAGTATTAAAATGCATATTATATCGTGTAGTACCAACATTTTAAATAGCTAACATCCTATTTTAGGCAATCTACGTTTATTCCAAGTTTCATTCAAAATGAAGCACATACAAACTTTTAGATTGAAATAAGATTAAATGGACATGTAAAGCAAGCGTTAATGTTAATAACTTACATTCTACATACATAATTGTTTGCTAAGACAAACTAGGAGCTCAACTCAAAATCTTTTAAAATAAGTTACCATGTTATTCCTTTGAGTTGGCGATAAATAGAATAAAGTGGGGGATTTGTGAATTGGAGAATTTTTTAATTGCCGATATAAATAGTTAAAAAAATATTCAATCTTCCAAAATACCCATTTAAAACAATTGATTTGTCAGTGACAAAAGATTAATGATTCCAGAGTCACTTGTGGTGATCAGAGGTAATTTTTGTTATTTTTTTGATGAATTGGTTCAATAATTATGTTTATGAATGAAAAAAATATTTTATATTTTAATACTATAAAGATCTAAGAATAATATACTTGATAACCAATAGCATGACAGACAACATAAAATTCATACTCCCATACTTAATATTATAAATGTGAAAGTAACTCTGTCTGTTTGTTACCTTTTCACGCCCAAATGAACAGATTAGGCTGAAAATTAGCATGGATAAAGGTTGTATCCCAGGGAATGACATAGGCTTAAGACTTTATCCCGGAAAAATCCCGAGGGACCGCGGGTTTCACCGCGGGAGCGCAGCTAATTTTACCTAGATATCGATATCTATGAAGCATATGTTTCTAAATTATATTCCTCTATAATTTTATCCTCCTTGCCACATTCAAAACTATTTTATCTTCTTTTACGTAGGGATATGATATCGTTGTCATGTTATAGGCTGGGCTAGGTAATGTTCGGAGTAAAAGGTTACAAATAATAAGGTGATACAAATAAATGTTTATTATTTTCAATAGTTGTTTTTTTATTCCAAATTATTACAGGGATTTTATTCGTGTTAGATTTATTTATTTTTTTACGTCACAAACTAAGGTACCTAAATTAGCGTTGTTTTAATTGTTTTCTATTTTTTATTTTAAATACTTTGGTATACTGTCCCACCTATTACCAAATTTCAATTTCAACATTATTAACCTGATCGCCCACTCATCCGCGCCGTACGCGCCGCAGTCATTTTTCGTCAGGAAATGCGGCTCGCTTCTGACGTCAGCAGCATTTTCTCTTTTGAATTGACAGGTCGCCGCGTTCGGCTCGGCTGGACTGTGCGATCACCCTTAATTTAAATTAAAATCGATCTATGATTTTGCTGAAGCCGGGTTTCCACTAAAGTATTTTTCACGTAGGACCGTATCCCTGACACATAGAAATTTTACGTTTCACGCTGTACAATTATGAAATTTTTTGAAATAAATAAAATTTATGGAAATACTACGATCTTAAAAAAAAATGCTTTTGTCTATTTCCTTTTTAATAATTCAGTCACGGAACTGTTCTTATGTGAAAACGACTATAAAGGGTACACTCAGTCTACTCGGATAAACTCTGTCACTATTCGTAACATGTAACCACGCAATTCGTGTGCACTTGGACATTGAACACAGTAGTATAGTCCGCTTAGGCAGATGCTACACACTCGATACAGATCGTGATATTTGGATCGTGATCCAGGATCACGTTAAGTATCGAGTGTGCGTATCGCGGATCGTGATACGGATCGCTGAATCTGATCCTGGATCACGATCCAAATATCACGATCCGTATCGAGTGTGTAGCATCCGCCTTAGAGTTTACTCTTAATAGTAAAAACCCACTTTTAATAGTGGATAAATATTCGTAATTTTTTATAAGTTATCTCAAATATCTTCCCAATACGGATAAAATAGATACTGGCAGTAAAACAAGTGGCATAAGTAGATTAACGATAAGTAAAGTACCATAAGTTGTATTTAGTGCCTTGATAAGTTATTTATATTATGACATGTTACAAAATAATATATTTCACGAAAGACATTCTTATAATCGTCTCAAGTGCGAGTTTTTTTTAAATTGAGTTGTTATTTATACCAACTTTAACAAGGATAAAGTTAACTTCTTGAAATGGAATATCTGTAAAAATATCTGATATAAAATTGTTAAAACTATTCAATTTAATTGTATTACTAGTAATTTATTTGGTGGTTTCATTAAGAATTAAATAAATAATTTGTTTTTAAGTTCTTGTTTTTTTTTACTTAGTACAGAGGATTCTAGCTTAAAACACGAAGGATCAGCAATATTTTCAGCTGACTGTACGCAACATTGATTTCAATTATAACGGCTAGCCTTGCCACTGTTACCCGTTGGACAATTAGGACAATAATTACAAAACTAATAGTTTTAGTTGACCTAATGAACAGCATCCTAATTATGTATTGCACCGACATTTTTGGGACAAACCGTGCGAATGGCACAACGAATAAACGCGTAGGGAAATTTTGAATAGAAATAGAAAAGTTTTTTGATAGGTTCAGTTCGAAATGGAGCCGTTTGACTACGTGAAGGCTTTAGTGCTGAATTTTAGATTATACAACTGCTGTTGGTGTGCACCTGTGAGGATTGGTTTGATTTTGACAGGATTCTTCAATGGAATCTTAGCGGTGAGTGCCCATTTCTAATCTTAGGTACCTTCTAGGTACTGGAAACTGGGGTCGGAAAAGAGGTCTTGTAAACTCCGTCACATGTGTTACCTACTATCACGTAGGTACGCAACAGTCTTACTACACTACCATTTTTGAGTACCTACCTATTATTATGATCTCGATATTATCCTACGAATATAAGCAGGGTCTGGGCGATGGCTATATACGCTATAGAGAGATGCCTTACAATGGAGGCTATGCTTGAGTATTGGAGCAAATGAAGTTGGGCAGGACTCGTGGCCAGGCGTGGTGTTGACAGATGGAACAATTAAGTGCTGGCCTAGAGATGGGCAAAAGGTAAGGTCGACATCGTGAAATCCGCTGGTCGTAATTCGTATTGGCTCAGGATAGAGGCAAATAGCAAAAGAGGCAGGCCCATACACAGCAGTAGGATGAGAAAGGCTGATGATGATGATCCTTGTTTCAGATCATGTGCGTGATAGGAACAGCTAACGACAGTGTGCTTCCCACTCTGATGCAAGTGCAGATGAAAATAATGGAAGATTACGTCACTAAGTCGGTGGTTCTTCTAGCTTACATGACTGAAGTGAGCTTTAGCGTGCTGTGTTTGTGTGGAATTTACCGCGTAAGTTTATACCCATAAAATAAATAAACCCAAAATTACACATACTAGGATTCCCTGTGCCGTGGGTATCAAATTACGAGTCTGTCTTTACCACAACATTCTTATACAAATAAATTGCAGATCATGCAAATTGTAACGACCTCTACCATGTTTCTTTCTTCCATTCTCCTTTCCCTCGTTATATCAGAACTCATTCACATACATGCATTCACAGTCCATCCATCTTTTCTTGGGCCTACCCCGAATCGACCCTGCCGTATAGATTACCTACAGACTGGAATAACACAGACAACTTTTATCCCGGTAAAGTATTCCCGAGGGACCACTGGTAACAAGCTAGTAACAGATACTTACGTTTTTTTTTACAGAAAGACCTGGTCTTACTCCGGGTGTACATGTACTATTGCATCAGCGCTCTGATGCTCTCCATCATGGTTTACTCCATCGTGATCCTGGCTATTGACGTTCTCATCCAAATCACTATGATATGTGGCATACGTAAGTATAGTCACGATTCACACATCCTTAGACGTTTTCTAGATCTCGACTCATCCTCTACTCAATCGTCATCTCAAGATACGCCGGGACCAACCTTGAAATGACAGTTCATTTTGGTATCCTATGAAAATGTCATAACGCAAGAATAAGTGGATTTTCGACCAAGCATTTACCGAAATGCAATTGGACGTTGAGTGGAAGTTGAGTTGAGGTCGAGATTACGACTAAAGACAAGGGTGTGAAAATTATAATCTAACTCAATAGTGTGATTGGGTTTTAAAAAGCTTTAGGGCCTTAAAAATAAACGTGGTATAAAGTTGTTCCAGATATAAACTGAGAATTTGCATGCTTACTCTTAGTTTATACCAAGAACATCTTTATACCACGTTTTTTCAAGGCTGAAAATGTCTTTATTGAAGTGAAAACATCTTTAGGCGCGTTGGGCAGTTTTGAGATGAGAATAAATTCTTGGATTCGCCTCGAAAAGTTCACGTGCAAGTCACGTGACTGCTCACCGACACCTACCATTAGCGCCATCTAGTTCTGTACTCGGTAAAGTTTAACGGAAATATTTGTACATATTATCTTTCGATTTCCTGACGATTAAAAAATACACTAGACATCTAATTGTTCAAGTTTTCACTTCACTTAATGTTACTTCTTATAAATAAATAAATTCTCTCGGCACTCCCGGGAGTAACACGGTTTTTTTTAAAGTCAATTCCTAAGTACATAAAAATACTCGTAGATAAAATCCTAATGATAGATTGTACTTATATTAATGTATCTGTTTTACAGTATTTCAACTCTACGTTCTCGTGCTAGTGCGAAGCGCTATAGTCGAGATAAAATGGGAGAGAAAGGAGACAGAACTACCGACATTGGTACTAAGCTCAATCCATGAAAAGGAGCCAATCAAAGACCAGATATCGATCAAAGGTCAGTCTCCAGACGACCAAGATAAAGAAATTGAAGTCATTGTTGAAACAGTAGAAGATAAAAAAGAAAAATCTACAGAAACAGATGAAACGGAAAGAAAAAACGGAAATAAGAAGGAAGATAAACTTGAAACTGTCAAAGAAGAAGTTAACCCATAATTACCTTCAGAATGGACTCGTATCTGCGGCTATGAATTCTATTGCTATCTCTGTTCATTGACATAAGAGTAAAAAGAAAATAACAGTCTCATTGATTGGTGAATTTAGAAATACGTTATCTAATACAGAATTTTATTGCGTTAGTTTAAATTTTTAGATTATTTCCCGACTTGCTTAGCATGATCATATACAGCATCATGGTATTTAATTATGTATTTCTAAAAATGAGTTAATGTGATCGCAACAGTTGAGAAAAGGTTATGATTAGTAGGGTTATGACGGTCTGTAAGTGGATGGGTGACCGCCAGTGGCATTTTCATCTGAGCGCTTCCGTGCTTCGGAGGGCACGTTAAATTGTCGGTCCCGGCTATTTAAGTCGTTAAGCCATGACGGAGGCCTTAAGGCGGCCTAAAAACTCCGTCACCAGAGTTGGCCACTGACTCATACGAACTTACTTACTTTTTTATTAGTGGGGTTCGCCATAACTACAGTAAATCTAAACGACATAATGACATTGAATTTATTTAAGTAGGTACTTAAAATCAATATAATATGGTTGCTTATTACCTATTTAATAACTTTTCCGTCAACACTGATTAACATAAATGTAAGTATAAGAATGGAATATCAACTTGAATTATCACAAGAAATGAAACAAAAATACAATTTAACGTAACAACAATAAAAAGAGATTCAAACTGAAACATTTTTTTAATTACAAATCTAAAGTACTTAGTAGAAAAATATATATTTACATGCTTGTTCAACCTCCGAATAAAGTGTTGATTGGCATCTTAAGTAGCGATCGGCAAGTAAAAGTAACAAAATGACAGCTACAAATGTCTGCTAGTTAGTAACAGACTACTTGAGACTTTATTCAGAGGTGAAACAAACTTATAGACAACTGTAGCTACCCTATTGTCTTTGGCTCACGCTAGAACAAGAAAGTCATCGTCAAAATCCACAATATACAGGGTTATTTGTAAAACATCGGTAACCTCTCTGGACTGTATTACTATCATCATAAACAACAACTTTTGTTCTATGACTTTTTACAAAACATAATACATTTACCAAAAACAAATATTCAAGATTTCGTTTTCCTATCTAAAACATTTCGGCCCCCGCCGCCCTAGCCCCGCTCCCTTCACTTTGTACTATCGCTTTCTTGTGTTTCGCATAGACTTCGTAACATTTAGAGCGTTCAATTTAAATATTTTTATTTTTATATGACAATCTGATGTGAATTTTAAAAAGTCATAGAACAAAAGTTGTTCCTTATGATGATAGTAATACAGTCCTGAGAGGTTACCGATGTTTTACAAATAACCCTGTATTTTCAAACTATAGAGGGCCGACATGTATTTTTATCAGAGGGAATGTCTATGCGTTGGCGATAGTCTTGACTGTTTTGTTTCGTAGATTTTTGCTCACATAAAAGCTAAAATAGCGCTTTTAAAACTACTGTGTTGACCGGGGACGTTTATTTTTAAACTTTCTTAGAGCTACATACATTGATGTTCATTCTACACATATATGTAATAGTCCTGAGAGGTTACCGGTGTTTTACAAATAACCCTGTATGTTAAACTACAATTGTTTAAACTTAGTTTTAAATAACAATTTGAAAATGAATGCGTGCAAATATTCATAGTTTAGGTACTCTACCGACGCATTCATTACAAAATCTCAAAGTTGACTTTCTTGCAGTCAGGTTTTTAATTTTTTTTATTGTAATGGTACTTGTTTGACGAAGTTTTTCTGCCTAAATCTTGTAAAACGAACACTAAAATAGTCCTGGTCATAGCCCAATAATAAAAGTTAGTAAAAAAAATATGCATCACCATGGACAAATAGTTTAGTTCAAACATAATTGTTAGCCAGCTGACAGCCCGGCTAAGGTAATGTTTTGTGATCTCACATTTACTTTCAATTTCTATTTTTTTTTAGTTTGACTATCCTTAGTTTTTAGTGCGGCAGAAAGTTGAAAGGATAGCATCAAAAAGTCTACTGGTACATACACCGATACAATACTTAAAAGGACTAGTGACATAAAGACATAAACCTACTACGTTTATGGGCAAATACAGACGAAATTAGGCCTTATAGCAAGGGAAATTGACTGAATCCAAATCTATCAACCAATAATAGTCTCCGAATTTCTTCGGCATAAATGTTTGTGTTCTAGAATTCAACAAGTCGAAATGGCATGTTTTGTATTTACTTATGTAGATTTTTTATTCATCCGTCCAGAACCTGTAAATGAAAAAAAAGTACATACAAAAAAAAGTTCATTTACATTTGAAGTTTTTGAATCATAATAAATAAATCTTCTATTGTTTCTAGGATTGCAACCAAAAGTTTTGCTTATATTGGATACTTTACTTTGTTTTGCTCTAAAAAAAATGGTTGTCTGTAAAGTCGGTTTACTGACGATAGTTGAACGTGATAACGTTTGTTCTTTTTGACTTTGACTTTGGCTTTGGCTTCGGCTTCGACTTTGACTTTTGATCGGTTTACTGACGATAGTTGAACGTGACGACGTTTGTGCTTCTTTGTCGCTCGTTCCGCGCTCTCGCTTGCACTTCAAGCCTTACATGGAACGCCTCATGACGAGGTAACGACGCATGACGTCATGTTTTTTCGTGCGTGCAGCCGGCTCCATCGAATTATAAGACGCTAACACGTCAAAATATTTCTTAAAATATATCATTACCAACAAAAAGTACACAGGGTTACATCGCCTACCCGAAAATGTCCAGCATTATTTATTTATTAAATTTTCTAATTGACCATGAACTAACAACTTTTGTATTACACCTAGACAAAATATCTGCAGAGAATCGAACTCGCATCTCTTGCGTCTCAGAATAACATTCGTCCGCTATGCCAATAACGTCGTACAATACGTTCGAATAGGCATTCGTCAAGTAAACCATTTGTTTGCGCAGTGGCGCTTGGTCATACAAAATGGTGTACTGCGCATCGAAACAGCTCTACACAAATGAACATCCGTTGAACGTATTCTAGGTATAGTTACCACATCCAGATCCAAAGTTCAGCGGTGGGAAGTCATTCTTTGATAGCTCAGGAGCCATATTTCTGGTTTGGGAGTCTGCGAAAACATATCAAGATTTAAAATACTTTAAACATCACTATCTAAAAATGAATTGCTGTTCGTGTGTCTGCTTAAAACTCGAGAACGGCTAAACCGATTTGGTTAATTTTGGTCTTGAAATATTCATGAAAGTCCAGGGAAGGTTTAAACGTTGAGAAACATATATAATAATTAACAGAAAATAATAAAAACGATAATTTAGTTTTCCAGTACAAAATGTTCCTGGCTATGAAATGAGGTCGGATCACTTTGGTCTGTTCCTAGCTGTGAAGTGAAGTCCAATCTCTATAGCCAAACAACGTTTTGCGGGTCAGCTAGTATAGCATAAAACAAAGTTGCTTTCCGCTGTCTGTCTGTCCCTATGCATGATCTTTTAAACGCAACGGATTTTGATGCGGTTTTTTTTAATAGTGTGTGACGATCCTACTGAATAAATGGTTTTTGACTTTGACAATCTATTAAGAACGACTAAGCACGACCACGAGCGCCTTAATAATACACAACTTACTAAGCATGTCAGCAGACGGTTTACGCATCGGCTGCGTCTGTCTCTTTGAATCTGTAAAAAATACAAGTACAATTAAATAAAAAACCGTGGCACTGCCGAGAGAAGTGAAAACTTGACCAATTAGGCTCAATGCACATTGAATTGGCAAGCGACGCGTCAATTAGTTTTATAGCAAGCCATTATAAACCTTATGACCAATGGTACAAGATGTGGGCATGTATCTAATATGTATTTGTACATGCCTCTGACTACCCCCTTAGACATCTTCAAAGGATCTGGAATATAAAAGATCTGAGAAAATATCTACCGCGCCTCTGGGATAGTCGTGACCCTGTTTGTACAAGATATAGAAACGCTTGTAGAATTAACGAGATCTGGCGAAGCTATCTAGCGGGCCGCGTTGGCTCGAGCGGCTCATTCTACAAGCGTTTTACCATTGTTTATAAGGTTTATAATGAAAAAACAGGGTCACGACTGTATCCCCGAGGCGCGGTAGACATTCTCTCAGATCTTTTATATTCCAGATCCTTTGAAGATGTCTAAGGGGGTAGTCAGAGGCATGTACAAATACATATTTGATACATGCCCACATCTTGCAGAAGTTAGTATTCCATACGTGACAGGTTGCAAGCCCATCGCCGCCTATAAGAATAACTAACTGGTTTCCTCACGATGTTTTCCTTCACCGTTCAGAGCTCGTGTTAGAGCGCATATAAATTTATAATGAATAGCTAATATCAATCACACCAGCAGCTAAACGTACGTACAAACAACCAATGTGCCTTCACATTTTACATCAAAAAATATTCATATACACCGACTACAGCAATTCACGAACCTCCCCGATGTAAATCTACGCGCGTCATATCAAATCTTCGAGATCTCGACTACTTTGAATTGTAATACTGTAAAATACCCACTAAGATTTTTCGTACGAACACTTCAACCCCAGTAAGTAAGACTAGGTGTCAACATTTATAAATTTCTGAAAGTCCTATCTATGACGCTATGAGCTATTATAATGGCTTGCTATAAAACTAATTTCACGCGTCGCTTCCCAATTCAACGTGGCTTGAACCTTAGGTGCCTAGTGTATTTTTTGAATCGTCAGGAAATCGAAAGATAATGACTTCACCCGTTTAGTTATAGGTAATCTTTTAGAAATGTAAATAATTGCCGTAAAAGTTTACCGAGTACAGAACTAGATGGCGCTACTGGTAGGTGTCGGCGAGCAGTCACGTGACTCGCACGTAAACTTTTCGAGGCGAATCCAAGAATTTTTTCTCATCTCAAAACTGCCAAACGCGCCTATAGAAGCTTTCACTACTTTAATTAAATATTGGTTACAGATAAAATTACTTACTTGTTATCCAAGGGTTTAGCATAGATGTTGACGAAAAATCATAAGTATCACGCGATGAGCACGACGATGGAGCCTACAAAATAAATATAAATAAACACATTGTTCAATACAGCGCCATCTAAACTAGTAACAGTGACCTCTGTGCAGTGGGTGAAAGCCCGCTTGTGACGCAGAAGGTTGCGGGTTCGATCCCCGATTTTATCTCGAGTGTGGGTGTTTCTATATATCTAAATGAGATATATGTAGATCGTAATCTGGAATAGCATAGGCTTTGCAATAATTATGGTGGTGCCATACAAGCGAAGCTGCGGGCCGAAGCTAGTATTTAATATTTGTTTTCAAGTGTGTATTTGAATATTTGTATTTGATATAGTGAGGAGGCCTATACTCAGCAGTGGGTGCAACCGGGCTAAATAGATAGTGTATTTGAAACGATTCTTGGCTTAACTTCACAGCTGACGGCTGAAAGTCGGTGCCAACTATTCTACTCCAACTACTCGATACAATTTTGCACCCAAGTTCTATTGTACTCGTAATTTCTTCTTAGATGTAAATGCATAGTTGGCACCGACTTCAAATATAATATAACATAATAATTTATTAATTGAATACTGTAAGTAATAATTGCATGTGTATATTCTTATTTTTCTCTTTTTAGTGTAGGTACATAGAAGGTTCTTAATGTCTGTATGTGTTAGTGAAGTTGGTTCAATTTTTTTTCAAAAATTTTTATTTTTCAATTTTTAGTGTAAATAAAGTGTAAGTGTAAATAATATAGTAGGTTAGGTTAGATATTGGAATAGTCAAGATTAAAGAAGTTAGAGTGAGAATGAGGTTTTTTGAGTTTTACGGGAAAACTATCAATCCCTCAGGAATAAAATTTATATGGGACCACCTCGAGAGTATAAACATGTCAAACTATTCAACGTTTGACTCAGATTGTGTAGTGAGAATGAGGTTTTTTGAGTTTTACAGGAAAACTATCAATCCCTCAGGAAAAAAAAAGTATGAGGACCACCTAGAAATGCATACTCTTTCAAGCAAAAAAAAAAAATTTTGGAAATCGGTCCACATTTTTCGGAAAGTTCGGTGATTTTTTTTGTTTTACGGGAAAACTATCCATCCCTCAGGAGTAACATTTTTATAGGACCACTATGGTAACATACCCTTTCAAACAAAAAAATAATTTTGGAAATCTGTTCACAACTGACGGAGATATCGGTGAACATACATAAAAAAAAAAAAAAAAACATACATACACCCGAACATAGAACCTCCTCCTTTTTTTGAAGTCGGTTAAAAATAAAACAGTAGGTTGAGTACTTTCGTGCGTGAGTGTACCCATGCGCAAACATACCCCCACCACTATTTTCCAGCGTTCTTTTTACGTGACGCGAGTTATACTAGTAGTAAATAACCGAAAATAAAATGACTAAGTATTTTTTTTTGCGTTTTTTCGCTTAATATGTTTAAAATCATGGGTTTTCCCCTGTATATAATAATAATAATAATAATAACTACACATTACAATAGACCAGATTTAACTCTTCTCAATAAAACTAACAAAACTGCACTCATAACTGACATTGCTATTCCCAACACACACAACATGCAGAACACGATCGCCGAAAAATTGTCCAAGTACCTAGACTTAAAAGACGAAATCACTAGAATGTGGCGATTGGAAAAGGTATCAATAGTCCCTATTGTTTTATCTTCAACGGGTGTAATACCCAAACAGTTGTTCCAGTCTCTCAATATCCTAGATTTACCTAAGCACACATTTGCCTTAATGCAGAAGTCCGTTATTTTAAATACCTGCAGGATTGTTAGGAAGTTTTTGCAAACTGATCACCTGAAATGCAACTCTCTAACTCAAATATACCCATACAAACCCCTGAGGTGCACTTGGCTTAGGCCCGTGCTCCTTGGGTAAATTTACCAGCTCTGTAGAGCTGAGTCGATGTAAATCGTTACCAAAAATAATAATAATAATGCTGGACATTTCACACAGCATCATCTAGCCCCAAACTAAGCAAAGCTTGTACTATGGGAACCAGATAACTGATATACTACTTATATACTTTTTGTTTGTAAATACATACTTATTATACATAGAAACACCCAGACCCGAGATAAATATTTGCAGATCATACAAACATTTATCCCGCCGCGGGGATCGAACCCGCAACCTTCTGCGTCCCAAGCGGGCTTTCACCCACTGCGCCACAGAGGTATGTATATATATAAAACAAAGTTGTGTTTGTATAAACACTTATAACTCGAGAACTGCTGCATCGATTTTTATGATTTTTGATTTGTCTTGGCCTAGAATTTGGATTCATCGGTCGGAATTTAAATTGCTAAAATAATTAATGAAACAATAGAGTTGTGTTGCTTTTTCGGGTAGGACGTAGGACAAGGTCTGCTAGTTATTTATAATTTGTTATAGTCAACTCAACCCGCGGGCTATATCGACCCTTTTGAAATGTCAGACAGACGGACAACAAAGTGATCCTATAATGCCTCATCAAAAGTCAAAATATCAAGAAAATAATACTCACCCTGGTTTGGCACACGGACAACTCCTCTTGTTTCTTTTCTTTCAAAGTGAGGACAGCCTGTGAACAAATACAAACATTGAGATGCACAACAATAATAACGTTTAAAGAGTTAATAAACTAAAACGAAGAAAATGACCACGGAAGGCACGTAATACGTACACTTACATCGATATCAATATTATAAAGCACGTAAACTCCACGATCCTACACCAGATATCACGTTCCGTCTGTGTCTAACATAGTATTACCTGTGGTATTACGGGGCAGAACTATCATCAATCCCACTCATATAATATAGCTGAAAGTTTGTGAGTTTGTTTAGATGCTTGGATATTTGAATGTTTGTGTTTTAATCACGCCTAAACCAGTGAACCGATTAGGATGAAACTTGGTATAGGCGTAGATAGTGACCTGGTATAGCATATAGGCTATTCAAAATGTTGGTACCACGCGGGCGAAGGCGCGCGCAGAAGCTAGTGTCTAATATTGTTCTGCCTCGTTCCTTCGTGCTGACCGTGGTTCTATACTTACATCGATGTCAATATCGTGCGGCATGTGTGTTCCGGGCGCGGCGTCCACTCCGGCAACTGGACAGCACAAGTCCAGCATGGTGTACGCCCAACGCTTCACGCGTGACTTCGTGCATTCCGTGCTCTTGTCGTTAGCTTCGTGGTGCTGGGGATAGAACAATAGTCAGCTATTTACTGGTGAAAGAACGAAACAGAAACGAAAAACCGATAGACGTTAGTATCTTCGAGTTCCATAGAAAAAGTTTAGGTTTTCCATTATTTTTAACTTAAGCTTCATTAAAATATTTTATAATGCATCCAAGCTTCGATCAACAATATCATAGATATAAGTGACGTACAAAATCAATGCTACATTCTGTCTGCGTCTTTAGTATTCTTGATCGAAGAGGGGAGGACATTTTAATTCGTCAGAAAGCAGTCCGAAATTATCCAACCAATTTTAGTAGTTAGAGCGGCCATCGGAGTCTATGTTGGAAACGGCTATTATTTGGCAGTTTCCATTAACGAAACCGGCCTATTGAACGGTTTAATACTGAAATGAACGAATTAATAATATCCTTTCAGATGAAATAGTTGTATTAAAGGTATAAGCAGGATAAACACCTCACAGCCCAGCCCTGGGGTGTATTTAAAAGCGTCCTTGCGAAGCATCGCCAAAGCGAGCGACTCCTTAGGCAGCCCCTCATCACCTCGGTTCTTCAGAGAGTTAATCACGTAGAAGAACAGGATATCCAGCTTGTAGACGCGGAAGATTGTTTCATCTTCGTCTGAAATTGAGTTTTTGTTAGTCTATCCCACTCTTATATTTGATATTTGGATGTTTGTGTATCAATTACGCCTAAACCAGAGAACCGATTTGGATGAAACTTGGAATAGGCGTAGATAGTGACCTGGAATAACTTATAGGCTATTCAAAATGTTGGTACCACGCGGGCGAAGCCGCGCGCAGAAGCTAGTTTCTATTATTGATGTTGACAAGACGGAGGCCTAAAAACCCCGTCACCAGAGTTGGCCACTGACACGGCCGCGCGGCTTCGCCTGATGGTACCAACACTTTGAATAGCCTATAAGCTATTCTAGGTCACTATCTATATCTACGCCTATTCCAAGTTTCATCCGAATCGGTTCACTGGTTTAGGCGTGATCGAAACACGAACATCCAAACATCTAAACAAACTCGTGGGCGCTAGTGCGCAGTTGAGAGTATAGTGGGATTATTATATTTTTAACACCCTTGCTCGTAAAGCTGATGTAATTCCACCGGTTTTAGATATGTAAAGCGGGTCATAACAAACGCGTGTGTTATCAAAGCAAATAGTTATGTTATTATAGTCCATACAAATTCCATAACAGCATTATTTGCCATTTCAAATATGGAACTGATCGCCGCCGAGCTGGAGTCGTGCCTCCAGCTAGTGAGCAGCGCGCTGTTGCTATTCAAAGGAGAACTAATCGCCGCGCGGCGCCACTCAGTAGGCAGTCTGTTCAAATGGCGGGAAAGCAACAGTGTGCATTCACAGATTGAGTATATTTAAAAAATATAAAATGCATTTTTTTTGTTTCCTCGCAAATGTGTTAAAAAACGTCGTACGATATACGTGCGTATTGGTTATAACATGCTCGGCTCAATTACGCCAATGAAAACATGAAATTCCGCCTCGCATGTTATAACCATCTTTACGCACTAATATCGTAATGTACTATAGTGGGATACTTACGCGCTCTTTGGCATAGCTGCATAATGAAGTCCAATACTTTATCTGCTTTTTCCGGCATAGTGTACAGTGGAGGCAGAACCTAGGAGAACATAACTATTTAGGGGTAGTTCAATTGTGCATTGAGTTGAGATTATTTAGATTTTAAAACGTAAAGGAAAACATCGCGAGAAAACCCCCAGCTTAGTCAGCGCCACACGTATATTACAACGTATTTCTTGTGTACAGGTTCTTTCATTTTAAACTAAACAAATTGACAACGCCTCATTTTTGGGTTGTAAATAGACGTTGACCGTATCAATTTAATTCCTAAGCCGATTTAAGTTTTCACTTCAGAAATTATCTTTTGTTGATTTTTTAGGACATGTTGCATAATACTTTCAAGTAACAGACATTTCACCAATTGCAGCTCAGATACATCACGTCACACGCTCGAATGGACTAAGTTATACAAGAAGCAACAATCAGCAAAAATTGAAGGGATAGTCTTTATCGATTTTCTCGGGATTTTCAAAACAATAATTACATAAATATTTGTTAATTTATTTGTTGAACCCAATTCCTGAATTAAGTTAGTTTAAAATGAAAGACCATATCTAGGACTGATTCAGCTGAGAGAATAGTTTAGCAGGGCTAGTCGCTAGTGTTATGTTATTACAAACTGTCACGCTATTCTAAATAGGTACCTTAGTAGAACTATCGCCTTGTTTCATATAATCGACAATGTCCGCCAGCACTTTCAAGTAGTCTGTCTTAGCAATATCTGAGTCGGGGAAATCCAAGCCTAGCTCTTGGCATCCTACTTTGATGTCTGAAGCATATCCAAGCGGGATATGGGCTGTAAAATAAAAGTAAGTTCGAATTTGACAACCTCTGTGGCACAGTGAGCGAAGGCCCGCCTGCGACGCAGAAGGTTGCGGGTTCGATACCCGCCGCGGGACAAATGTCTGTATGCTACAGATATTTGTCTCGGGTCTGAGTGTTTTCTATGTATAATATGTATTTACGAAACAAGAGTATGTAAGTAGTATATCAGTCATTGTAGTACCCATAACACAAGCTCTGCTTGCTTTGGGGCTAGATGATGCTGTGAGAAGAAGTCCAGCATTATTTATTTATGAGTCTGTGGCCAACTCTGGTGACGGAGTTTTTAAGGCCTCCGTCATGGCTTAACGACTTAAATAGCCAGGATTTTAACGTGCCCTCCGAAGCACGGAAACGCTCAGATGAAAATGCTACTGGCGGTCACCCATCTACTTAGGGACCGTTCAGAGCGTTTGAACTTCGACGATCAATCAAAAACGACTAACAAGCACGACCAGTGAATGCGGCGAAAGAATGATAGCTAACGGAAATAATGTGGTATGCCATAGACCACAGATTTCCGTTGGTCTACGGGGTAGACAGATAAGTTCGTATTGAGATAAAAGTTCGTGGCAAACTCTGGTGACTGAGTTTTTAAGTCACCTTTTGGCCTCCAACTGCTTGAAATCTGTTTGTTGACTAATGACAACACTCAAAAAATGTCCGAGCACCGTTCTTTGATGACATTTGCTCGAATGTAGACGTTATCTCACTTGTATAAGTGTTCAATGTCGCTTGTACGCAAAAACAAAAAGTACTAGTTTTGGCGCGGACATTTCAATTTTCAGATTGCAAGTCTATAGTATCCTAGCTCAATGGATATAACGTATTTATTAAAATTATACACACATGTGTTTTCAAACTTACGTGGGTTGATAAGATCGCCCAAATGCTCTTTGATACCGTCACGGATGTTGAACCGTAGGATTGTGAATTCTCCAAACACGTATCCGACGTTCGTCTCACAAAGAGTGTTCACATCAATTATGAAGATGTCTTCATCCAGAATCTCTGAAAGAAAAACATATAAGACTCAAAGTTTGAGTACATTTGGACCAATTTTAAGGAAATGTGTAAATTTAAAGTGGTCTTGAATATGAGCATATTACTTAGCAATAGCATAGCATAATAAATTGGTGTCACGCCGTAACGTGAACTTCGTTTCATTTATGGTGAGTGCCGACGGATCGACTCTCGACATATATGGACAGTGGGTTTTGGCCGAAAGGTGTCGTTTACAGAAAGTTCATCGGACACCTGTCAAACGACACCGCGCGTGCGTCATCGGAGGTATGTTAGTCTGTTTTTATAAGGGCCAATGGCATTTTATAAATGTATAATTTTTTATGAAATAAATAGTTATTTATTTTATTTATTTATTTATAGCAAGTGAAACACTAGCGCTAAGTAAGTAAGTTTGTATGAGTCAGTGGCCAACTCTGGTGACGGAGTTTTTAGCGCTAAACATGTTAGAGATAGCTCTGAAATTCGCACAAATAGCTTCAGAGAACATACATTAAGCTGCATTACAATATAAATCGCAAAATGGAGCTATTCAATTAAGTAAATGTTTCTTACTTTGGTTAATTGTATTCTGCCGTACAAAGTTCTGGATATCCCTCAGCTCCCTCTCAATAGCGTCCTTCGTCATACGCTCCCGGTTCTCAATCTCAGAGAAGGGTATCCCGGTTGTCGTAAACTTTGCATCCGACATGTTATTCTTCGCCTTCTCAGATTTAGCTATGTTTTCATACTTGGAACGCACAGAGTTATGTGCTGCCTGAAATTTTAAGATATTGAATTTCAAAAAATTGTACCCATGGATTAAACCACGCCGATTCGTGGCGACGTTCCACCAACTGAGCCAAGGTATTTGCCTAAATTTTTTGGGACTACTTTTACAAATATTTGAGTGTGACTTCTATGGATGATGTGTGATTTTGTGTGTTAAAATAAGTGTACCTAAATGTACCTACCTTTAAAACGGTCGCCTTGCATGTGTTACCTATAAAATGTAAATCCGTAATTGGCTGTATGGAATAGAAATAAGTTTAAGCATAGATAATAAGAGCTGTGGATTTTGTTGATAAATAAATAAATGAATACGTGTTATCTATACTAATATTATAAACAGGAAAGATTTGTTTGTTTGTTTGAAATGAATAGGCTCCGAAACTACTGGACCGATTTGAAAAATTCTTTCACCAATAGAATCCTACATTATCCCCGATGAACATAGGTTATATTTTATCCCGGGGAAGTGAAGTTTTCCCGGGGGATCGCGGGTAACACCGCGGCGGACAGCTAGTGATTATTAAATTTTAAGGTTCATCATGTGGACTATAAGCTTACTTGTAAAAGAGAGGATTTATTTAGGAAGATGGGATCACTTAGAATAGTCTTAAAACGAAATAGTTAAGCTCCAGTGCGGAGCCAGTCAGTCTGTATTTAGACATGCCTCAGTTTACCATACTTAACAATGGTTCTTGGATGTCTGAAGATTGAACACATTTGAACAGAACAGAGCTGTTCCTGATTTGGCTAATGCAAGACAGGTACATTCCACCCCAATGTTCTCAAACTGAATAAGTTTACAAAGGTAGAGTAGAGTAGGTAATAATCGTATTAATAATTTCGTACGAAAATACGAAAATATTTTTAAATAATACAAACATAGAAACACAATTGGAGCAACAAGGAAAAATGTGTAGCAATCTACGAGTATTATTGCTTGAGACGCAGACGGTTGCGGGTTCGATCCCCGCCGCGGGATAAATGTTTGTATGATCTGCAAATATTTATTTCGGGTCTGGGTGTTACTATATATAATATGTATGTATTTACAAACAAAAATTAAATAAGTAGTACTTATAACAGTTATCTGTTTCCCATAGTACAAGCTATGCTTAGTTTGGGGCTAGATGATGCTGTGTAATATATTATTGTTTATCGAAATAAATTACCAAGAATTTGCTGGTTGCTGATAATGATTGAATGTGAAAAAGACTATAGTAATTGTTTCTTTGGTGGCAGTAGTTCATAGTCCAGTACTGTAATCCAATGCCCCTCAGCATTCTACCTTTCTACAATGTTCACAGTTCAGATGCCTGCAGACATTCTGTTGTATTACTTTTTTTCTGAATGCCTGTCGACATATCCTCCTCCCAAGGTGACAAAAAACTTAGGCCTTTATGTCTAGACTACCTAGATGATTTTATACAGTGCCAGGAGGCAATCTATGCCTACACCTACCGAGATGCTGTAGTGCCTGTAATTGTTTGAGATGGAGTAGGTTTACAAAAGAAAGTTTGTATGGGGAACCAATACTAATACCAGCGTTCAAAGCAGAAGAAATCGCAAGAAACAATAGTTCGCTCCACCAATATTAATTAACAGGATTACTAACACTATTAACGGCATATTTCCCATGATTCATTGTTTTTTTAATTTTTCTCAGACATTTCGGCACAGTTGCACATGCCATGATCACGTAAGAATGTTGTTAATAGTGTAAATAAATCATCAATAAACTATCATGGTTGATAACCATCATAGTTTATGAGTTTAAAAAATAATTATAAACATTATTTACTGTTTGTTGAGTTTCCCAAAATCCATAAATTATAGGTCAGATAAGAACTCCCGTTGGAACAACTGATAGGAACACAATGTGTCCCTTATCAGTTGTTCCAACAGGAGTTTATTACACTATTAACAACATTCTTACGCGATCATGGCTTTAATTTATTATGATTTTTTCCCAGATCTTAAAATTAAATTAAAAAACAATGAATCAAGGTAAATATCCCGTAAAATCAGGTATAAGTATCTATAGATGAAATTAGGGTCACACAAAGGGCCATGGAGCGTGCCATGCTTGGCATATCGTTGTTAGACAGAGTCCGGAATACGGATAATCACAGGACAAAAGTAGCAGATATTCGAGACCTTATTTGTAAATTGTAAATTGTATATTATTGCGAGACTTAAATGGCGCTGGGCAGGACACTTGGCCAGATGTGGTGATGGCAGGTGGTGTGTACCCAAGGGAAAGCACTAGTAGCCGGGGCAGACCAGCAGCCAGGTGGGTGGATGATATAGAGGCCATTGAGGGAAAGACATGGATGAGTTCAGCACAGGGCCTATTAGACCGGCGTTTGAGAGCATATGTCCAGCAGTGGGCTATTTGAGCTGTCAATGATGATGGTGAAATCTATAGATAGGTTCTAAGCATCAAAAACACAATAAAATAAGTATAAAATAGTTACCCTCCATGCCGGATCTGCCGCCTGTTGAACTTCGGTCATGTTAGCATAAGT
The DNA here is from genome assembly GCA_963565295.1 of Epirrhoe alternata. Lineage (NCBI taxonomy): Eukaryota > Metazoa > Arthropoda > Insecta > Lepidoptera > Geometridae > Epirrhoe > Epirrhoe alternata. The sequence continues at coordinate 2,317,470 of OY751385.1, read as the reverse complement.
TATGCCTTTCTTCTTTTGTTCTTCCCGAAAATCTATCATAAAGTAAAAATAAGCGTTTTTTGCAGCTTTTTTAGGCATCTTGCTAGATCACAAACGCTCTTGCTTTAATTTATTTAGATTTCAAAACTTTGAAGTCATAGAGAAAAATACTTTGATTGAAGTTCTTTTTGAATTGTGATTTGTGTTGTGCTAGCTAAACTGGATCCGTCCTCACCTCAGCACAGAACAATAATCAGGGTCATTTCACTCCCATACATCAAAATTTCGAGGGGTCTAATAGTTGAGTACATTACCTTTAGATGTCGCTACGTGTACTTTATTTAATTATTTTGTGATTTATTTATTTACAAACTTAACTATAACATCACAGATAAAATCCAAATCGTTATAGCTAATAAATACAAGTAAACATAATAAAAATCTATCAAAAAAATATACTCAAAACAAAAAAACAATGATGGTATCATTAATAAATATGGCAACATTTGGCTAATTTTAGCGTTTCTTTTCACGCAGAATAATAATTTAGAAAACAATACCTGTATGAATAAATAATTAAATACTAATTCTAAAAATAAGCCAATGGATATTTATGTTTATGTGATTATTTTTCTAGAATGTAAGGGCTCATTAACTATGTCATTTGATCAATAATTCCCTCTTCACACACTAATTGACAGTAACGGAACGTATCTCGTCCGTCAGCCAGCCGCCCCACGCTATCACAACAGGCCGCCGCCATTTTCGTTGTTTGTTTGTTGTGCTGTGCGTGTTTTGTGATTAGAGTGATTTTCTGCTACTTTTGCTTTACCCTTGGATTCCGATGACCCTGCTTACAACTTTTGACCCTCGCAAACCACTTTGGACCCTGATTTTATGCCTTACGATTTGGATATTGTCGACACGCGACATGTCTGGTTCTGCTAGGAGTTGTTGTGTTCCAAAATGTGGTAAATCTCGTAAGTACTCACCAAAATCCAACTGAAATTCTAAGTATTAAGCTCTTTATAATCTATTATTTAAGTACTAGTATTTGCCCAAGGCTTCACTGCAGCGAAATCCGTTTAATATTGCGTGAAAGAGTATCAAAAATCCATTCCAAAAATCAATTCATTCCAATGATGAGATGTATACCTACTAATATTTTGATCATTGCAGGTACTGACAATGTTGTGCTGCACGCATTTCCCAACCCAACAAAAGAAAAAGAAAGATTTCTTAGCTGGGTGAATGCTGTTGGGAGTTCTATTATTGCATTGGATCCAGAGTTTGTGTTAAAAAATAGAAAAATATGTCATAATCATTTTGAAGAAAAATATTTGACACGATCTAGAATAATAACTAATATAGCCATTCCAACTTTACACATGCAAGGTAATTATTAAGTTTAAATTATTATAATACAATAATATAAGTAATACTTAGTATAATTATATAGTACTGATATATTATGTCCGTACACTTTGTTCGCTATAAATTATATCATATTACTCTAAATATAATTATTTTATGTAATACTTATGTAGTTGTCAGTTGTATGTAAAAATTTTACTAAATTATGAATCAATGAAATAAACAACTTACACATAATGAGACATAGACATTATTTATTTGCCACTCAAGCACACACAAAATACAAAATGAGAAGAAAAAAAAAAGAAACCTGTCATGTACCTCATGTGTGCTACAGCAGCAAAAGGGCTTCGACTCAGCATAATGCCTCGCCACAACGAGGTAGCGAGGCGCTGGTATTCTGTCGAAAACCGTCGGTCAGTCAATAGACCCTGTGAGGATAATATACTATATGTGGAGTGTTGTGTTCAATAAACTAAATAAATTATAATGTTTGTCAATTATGTAACAGAATAAATACAAAAATAATGTGGAGGTGGTTTAATTGGGTACTTGCATAAATATTAAATAACAAATAAGCAAAGGTTAAATACATAGAAATACATAGATAACAAAAACAAAAGTAGGTACCTGCCCACCACCCTCTAGCAAGGAGACACTTATTATTATACCTAATTATTTATTTTTATACTGTCTAATGATTCCCATTATTCATTTTAACAGAGAGTCAAATGAAGAAAGTGGCAATGAAAGACATTACTAACATAGATCCTGCAGCCAGTAATTTAGAAGTTTTACAGCCCATGGCTCCCACTACTTCTAAAGTAGATCCTGCAGCCAGTAATTTGGAAGATTCGCAGTCCATTGCCACCACACATCATATGAAACCCATGACTCCCACTACTTCTAAAGGTGATTTAGCTTCATATATATACTTTAACTACCTAATGTAATAGTTAGGTAGTAGATAAGAAAAAAAAATTGTTTTTGAAAAAATGATAGTTTTTTTCTGCACTCTGCTATAGCTGGTACAGTGAGAGTCCAGCTTTGAATTTATGACCTGTTCAATTTATAACATAACAAAAAGCAGATAACAAATTAGTCTAGGTAGCCAGTCTCAGAATAATAATATTTTTTTATATATACTAAAATTGCATTTGAATAAATTGCAGGGATCAGATTTGTTGGCAACAAATCAAGTTTGTTACAAATGTTGAAAAAAGAAACCAGAAAAAAAGAAAACTATGCAACACGTCTGAAGAAGGCATTAAAATTATCAGAAAATATAACTTTTCAAAATACTTTAAACAAGTTTACGAGCCTGGCAGCTATTTTTATGGCAATGCAATTTAGAGAAATTACAAAGAACAAGATGGGTAGAAGATTTACTGAAAAAGAAAAAATTATGGCACTGAGCATTTATAAACAGGGACCAAGATGCTACAGGCTGCTTAGTAAAATATTTGTGCTGCCCTCTCCACTAACATTGAGCAGATTAATAAAGCGAGCGGATTTAAGAGCAGGAATCAATGAAAACTTATTCAATGTGATGCGGAAAAAAATTGACAGGCTTAAACCTGATGACAAATTGTGCATATTGTTATTTGATGAAATGGCAATATCCCCTCATTTTGAGTACAACCAAAGAAAAGATGAAATTTCAGGTTTTGTAACTAATGGCATAAACACTCAGAATAAAATTGCAGACCACGCATTGGTTTTTATGATAAGGGGTATAACAAGAAATTACAAACAGCCTGTGGCATATACATTTTGCTCTGGCAGCACTAAAAAAGCAGAACTGGCCATGTTAATAAAAACTGTTATACGAAAATTAAACAGTGTGGGATTGCGAGTTTTGGCTACAGTGTGCGATCAGGGAGCCGCCAATGTGAGTTGCATCAAACATTTGATTGCGGAAACAAAGGAAAAATATTTAAGAAAAGGAGAAGAGCTCAGAAGAGACATCTTCGAAATTGATGATGAAGAAGTAATCCCACTTTACGATCCGCCGCATCTTATTAAAGGCATTAGAAATAATCTATTGGACAAAAATTTAAAATGCACACTAAATGGTTCTATCAAAATAGCAAAATGGGAACATTTAATTAAATTACATGAAGAAAACCCTTCATATTCGGGAATAAAATTGTTAAAAAACTTAACTGAAGATCACATTAACCCTGAAAAATGCAAGATGAAGGTAAAGCTCGCTACACAAATTTTTAGTCAAAAGGTTGCAAGCACAATGGGTTATTTAGCAGGTAATTAATATTCATATATTTTATATTATGGTAAATAAAAAAGAGACTTACAGAGTTTTTGTATCAAATACAAATATTTGCAGGGTTTAATCTTATTCCTCATAATTAAGGCAGACTACACTGACTTTTTTATATAGCTAATTTTTTGTTTCAGATAAACATATTTTGCCAATGGAATGCCGACAGACGGCAGACGTCATACTCTTTTTTGACAATCTATTTGACTCTTTTAATGGAAGCCAGGTCAACTCAAGAAAAAGGAGCGGAAAGCCATTGCTGTGGTCACTCACACCAAACTCAAGCCACAATGCTACATGGGCAAATGCAAAAGATGTTTTAAGATCTATGAAATATTTAAAAAACAATAAGGAGGTTACCATTCCTTCTGTTAGTAACTGGTTACATACCATTAACAATATGGAATATTTGAGGGATGTTTTGTTCTCAAAATATAATATTAAATCAATATGGATGAGACATTTTAACCAGGACCCTCTTGAAAATTTCTTTGGAAGCATTCGGAGTCATGGCTTCCGAAACATAAGCCCAACTCCGGCTGGTTTTGAAGTAGCGTTTGCATCTCTGTTAATCAGCAATTTAACAGGGATGCATTCGCCTGGGTCTAACTGTGAAAAAGACAATTGCAAAACAATGTTTAGATCAACAAAACAACTGTTTAAATGTAGTCAAAAAAACAACATCCCTCAAGATATAGATATTTCATACGTTAATGAAAATATTTTCGTAGATTTTGAAAAAAAAAAAGAAAATCCTGTTATTATGGCTCAATTACAATATGTAACTGGTTACCTTTTAAGAAAAACAAGAATGAATGTGTTTAAAAACTGCATATCTTGCAAGAATAATCTTTTTAATACACATACAGGTAATGAATACATACAGGCCAGAGAATATAATAAAAATAAAAAATACCTAGGATACCCAACAGAGAAATTAATCGAAATGTTTTCTCAAATACAAGATTTACTAATGTGGGTCATAAAGAAACAAACCAAAAGTTTAAATATAAAAAATTTTACAAAAACAATTTTGTATATCGAAATTAATACAAATTTTATGAATTGTGAAGTACATAAAACTAAGAATGTAGAGTTCATGTTTGATTTAGGGTGTCGATTTTTTCTATACAATTGGTGTAAAGACACAAATAACATATTAAAAGGTCGCAATAGGGATACCATTACCAGCGACGACTTGTTTCAAAATCTTGCACAAGATTACGCGAAAAAAAGAAGAAAAAAATAAATAAAAAGTAAAAAATATCCTTATGTTTTATTGCTAATGAACCCATCATAATAGCTATTACTTTTAGGAAAAGTTAGTAAAAAGCAGGCAAAAGTAAAGGTATCACAAAAATAGTTGCCAGCCACAGGGGATTGAACCCTAACCTCCTGCTTTGCAGCCGGTCATTCTCCCGCCGAGCCATGGAAATTGCGAAGTTTGAGTCAATTACCTTCAGATGGTGTTGCATCGTTTATTTACTGATATCTCTATCTCCCTTTATATAATTTACTCTATGACAATAATCACAGACGTACTAGGGATACTGCGTATACAATAATACTCCGGCCTGTCGGAGAAGAAGGCCAACTTCATACTTGAAAAGCAGTGTGCACGTCGGAGACACCAGCGCTACGTACGGAACCCTCCAAAAACTTTTTGACAGGTCGAGCAAATGGTGGCAAATTCAAATATAGGAAATGGCGGTATATCCAAATTGTACTCGTACCGTCTCACCAATAAAAACTAGTTATTCCGAAGTTCTATCAAATTTACACATCGCATAGCTGTACCTTGCGTAAATTCAGAATAAGTCAGAAAAAATTTCTTACCAATAATACAAGGTGTAGCTATCCTTCTGATACGTGAAGATGCACAAATCGGCAACGTCGCATCCAAGTAGAAACCTCAAAATAAGTATCATTTTGTCTATGAAAGCTGACTGAATTGGTCATTTTGTTTGTCATTCTTGTTTTTTTTCTCATAATGGCTTCGCACTTTTTGTGCATTCGCCAATATTTCACATGTAATTTTTTTATTACAAAATCATTTTTGGTTTCCGCGCTCGTTTTTATTATCAAATTACGATTTTTATTTTATAAAACCTTCTCGCCATGCTACCTCTTCTATTGGAATGTAAGATTTGTTCCAGATAAAGTTATTTTTTTCTCCTGTAAATTTATCTGGAAGTACTTAAACAAAAACTCCTTGGTATGTACGAGTTAAATATATACGAACTCTTTGGTTGTACCTATGAAAATATTTTTACAGTACCTACTAATATGTATTCTGTGGTTACGCTAGATTTAAACAAGGGTGCTAGCTGGTGGAACTTCGGAATAGCGTTTGTATGAAAGAAATGTCAAAGTTATGCAAGGTGGAACTTTCTAATTGGTTTATTGGTAGCCATTTTGCTTATTCTTAAGTTGAACTAAAGAAAAACTTTACATAGTGTTTATTGGTGACACTGGTAGTCATTTGACTTGTTTTTAATTTAATTTGAATGAACCACCAAACTTTCTTATGTATTTCTGACTCTAAATCAGAAATACATAAGAAAGTTTGGTAGTTCACTCCATCTAAGCAAAAAGAAAGTAGGTAAATACAAATAAATTAATCACACAATGTTTTTTATTTAGTTATTTATTTTAACACACAAATAAAACACACGAGTACGCTGACAGGACAGTATTATAAAAGACTAGCTGCGCCCCGCGGTTTCACCCGCGTAAGTCCCGTTCCCGCGGGAATATCGGGATAAAAAGTAGCCTATGTGTTAATCCAGGGTATCACCTATCTACATACCAAATTTCAACCAAATCGGTCCAGCCGTTTTTGCGTGAAAGAGTAACAAACATCCATACATCCATACATCCATACTTACAAACTTTCGCCTTTATAATATTTATAGGATTTATGAAGTTTACTTTAAAAAAAGTCATTGAACGCAGTCTTTTGAGAATGATCTTTACATAGCATGTTGATCTTAGATTAATACGTTGAATCCCGCATTTTATGACTTCCTTAATAAAACTTTTGCTTCAGATTAGTATTTGATCAGTTCTCATCAGGTAAAAGAATATATTTTACATGCTTCAACACTGAAATAGGATAGTTTATTAGTAGGTAACATTACTTTCTTGCACCATTAATTAGGTACCTACCTAATGGTAGAACTCAGTGTTTGCCTAATAATCCAAAAAAAATGAAAGGTCACACAAGTTACGTTCCCTAGGAATCACTAGAAAAATAATTTCAACTATAGTGCCTTGTGCACTTCAAGTATAATTTATGATGTGATACGATTCAATTCAATTTCAAAATTTCTTTATTAGAATATATCTTATGAACTAGTACAATTTCCAGTGTGAGTTTTATCCTAGAATGTACAACTATTAATTATTTCGACCGTTTATTAAGCTACGTTAGGTGCTTCTCAAAACTTTTAAAAATAATAATTTAATTAGTAGGTTAATAATAAATACAATAAGTCAGGAATAACTCTCATGCATAAAAAGTTTTACAAATAGGTATGCAAGCTTTAGTGGAGCATTACATTTAAGAACAATACGTACATTATTATAAACAGATGGCTAGGAGCCGTAATTATAATTATTGGGTACTTTTAATTAGTTTAGTAACAAGTACTAGAAGAATCGCAAAGGCGGGTACACTTAAATAAAACTTAGAAGCTAGCAAACACCAGGAACAATGGAATCGCCTGCGCTGCTAATTTTTAGCAGTGACAATAACGCACACAAGCGCGCGCTGCGACCGGCGCACACTGCGCACGCGCTACTCGGCCTATATCCCAAGATAATAAGGACGACTTTCGCGGGCGCAGCCGCCAGGGCACGCGCACACACCTGTGCGAGCCATTGTGCGGAGTTACTCATCGCACTCGAGGAACAAGTGATGGGGTAATTTGTATCGATTGTATTTGTCGATGTATGGTAAATTTTTCTTTCTAGTTTTGCAAATATTGTTAATGTGTTTATTTTTACTGTGTGAATTACTGTGTAAATAAAACTTTTTGGATAATTTGTAAATAAATTCTTTTAATGTAGGGAAGTTGATTAGTGTATGTAATTTTATTAGATTCGTGCGAAAGGGTGTGTTATAAGCATATTTTAATGCTTTATTTTGAATTACTTGTAGTTTTTTTAAGTTAGAAGTGCAAGTACTGCTCCAGACCGGGCAGGCGTACGTGATACAGGGACGCACTAAGGTCTGATATATACTAAGTTTAGTACGGTTGCTGAGGCAAGAACTTCTGTTAAGGATAGGACTTAGGGTATTAAGTGCTTTAGTCCCCTTAAGTCTTAACCTTAGCGTATTTTCGCTCCAATTGAGTTTTTTGTCTAGCACTATGCCAAGATACTTAACCGAGGGGCTCCATTGGATGTTATGATCATCAATTTTAAGGGTTCGAGTTGGGGGGCTGCGCTTTCTTGTAAATATAATGGCCTCGGTTTTGGAGGCATTAATTTTAAGCTTCCATTTCTTGAAAAAGGAAGACAGAAGATCCAGGGACAGTTGGAGGCGACTTATAATTAAGTCGGTGTCTTTGGATGAGGTAAAGGACGCTGTGTCATCAGCAAAACAAGCCAAGCTTGTGCGTGTCTGTATGGGTATATCATTCAGGTACAGAAGGAACAACTGGGGGCCGAGGATTGATCCTTGGGGCACACCTGCTGGTATTGGTTTGGCCGGTGACGAGTTATCGCCTATGTGTACCTTAAAAGATCTGAGGGATAGGTAGGACTTGATCATACAAATTAAGGGCAGGGGTATATCAAGTTTTATTAGTTTGTGAAAAAGAGCCTGGTGCCAAACCGTGTCGAAGGCTTTTTCAATATCTAGTAGGAACATGCCTGTCGACTGGTGCATGTTGAGACCATGGGATATGGCCTCAGCCACTCTGGCTAGTTGCTGAGTGGTTGAGTGGGCTTGTCGAAAACCAAATTGTTCATCGATTAGCCTGCTTGCCGATGCACGACATAGTCGGTAATATAATATCTTTTCAAACAGCTTACCGAGGCAAGGTAAAAGACTTATTGGACGATAGCTAACAGGGTCTGTAGGGTCTTTACCGGGCTTATGTATGGCAATAACTTTTGCAGTTTTCCAAATGGTAGGGAAGTAGTTAAGTAGGAGACAAGCGTTAAATATTTTAGTCAGCAAAACAATACCTTTTTGGGGTAGGTTTTTGATAAGGTAGTTTGAAATTTGATCAGGTCCTGGGGACTTGCGTATTTTAAGACTGGAAATGGATCTTTGAATTTCAACGGGGCGTACCAATATGGTTTGGTTTCTGTCTGGTGCTGAGTTTTCAAGTGAGTTAAGAAAGTGCATGGAGTCAGCAACATCAGTCTGTGCGTCGCTGTCCCAGTCATGGGTCAGCATCATGTTATTAGAGAAAGTGTTTGCTAATAGGTTGCATTGCTCTTCAGCATTTGCGGTTTTAACGTCATTTATGTTTAGGGGTGGGATGGTAGAGGAGGAAGCTTTCAGTCCTTTGGCTATGCGCCAAAGGTCTGAGTTAGGATTGTCAACTTTGCGTAATTTACGGTTCCATAACTCATCACGATGTGATTTTAATGCGTTGTTAATTACGTATTGTACCTGTTTAACCTCGTGATTTAGGGAATTACGAATGTCACTATCCGTCTCTTTAGCAAAGTACCGCCGAAGTTGGTTTTTGTGTTTTATTTTTCTTTTAATTTTGTTTAATTTAATAATCGATGTGATACGATTATTAAATTATGGAATGCAACTAAAACATACCGGTAAAAACGATACAGGCATTGTGAGAATCGAATGCTTTTTCGTAGATTTTCCGCATTTTACACAGCGTCGTAGAACGCTAAGACATGTCTTGTATTCTTGAAAATTTTACAACCTTTTTACTGCAAAAGTTTTATCTCGGCACATGATACTTCGTCAGAGTATAATTTTCTTTGCATGATACGTTAGTTAGATGCAAAATAATTACATAACACAAAAAAATAACAAACTCGATAAAAAATAACAAATGTACGTACACCCAACTGATGAACACGAACGAATGATTGACTGACGCTGTCAAAGGGAACTGTATTGCCATCAAAAAAAATGTAAACTTGCATTTTATAATTATTGTTTCCGTTGACTGGCAACATTAATTATGACCCGGTCAAGCCGCCAACCAACCATAGTGAGTTAACCCCGCCTGGTCCTCAGACAGAGTAACTATGAAATGAATGAATGAATGGAATAATCTGTGCTCTGAGGTCGAGGGGGGGGGGGGGGGTTATCTATCTCTCGACTTATGATTGCTTGGCTGGAATGTCCCGGCCATAGAGCCAAACATGTTTGGTATGGTACGGCCCTAGGACCAAGTATCATACTGGACAGAGCCTGCGACGTTGCCGCTCTTGTATCTGTGTAACAAACCTAGTAGTCATGTATCTTTGTCTATCTCACGGAGCTTAGCTCCGAGTAAAAGAGATAGCTAGTGTACGTTTGGCAACGCAGCACTGTAGGTGTAAGTCGTGTCAGTTTATGACTACCTTGGTAGTCAAAACAGTGTGAGATCGTTGGAGAAAAATCAAGAAAAACTTAAAAATGACTGTGTTTAGGCTTAAATTAAATTAATAAATTGAAACTATGTCATGTTCAGCTGTGTATTGTTCATCAAGAACTACAAAAAGAGGAGTAAAAGACCCGGAATTATCATTTCATGCGTAAGTTTTTGATAACATTTCCTCTCGATAAAAATGCTAAAATAATGAGTTCATGACTATAAAAACAGTAGTAATAGCATTGTAGCAATCTAGTTATTATGTTCATAAGTGATTTTGATTCAAAATAATGTAAAAACCACCAATTTAAAGCCTAAATAAATTTAGCTTCTGTGCTAGTGATGCGCGTAGAGTCAAATCTAGTTTTATCGATAGTATTTAACTTTCATGTTTCAATCTTGAATAAAATTGCGATATGCATTCATTATCGCAATTTTTATTTATTATAAGATTCGAACTGCATTCACAGTATGGAAAAAAATTTATAGTCAGATCCCCTAAGAGCGTTTTCCTGTTGCTAAAACGGTTAAGGTACCTGTCCTCCGTGGCCCATCTCAAAAATCCACCCTGTATTATCAGTTATCTAGATAACTGATAATACAGGGTGGTACTAGTACCAATAACCAAGTTCTACATAGCTTAGGGCTAGATGGTGCTGTATGGATTGTCCTGCATTATTTATTATTTATTTACTCTGTGTTAATAGGGCAGTGCCCTACTGCGGTTCTATGATAGATTATTCTTTAGTCAGGTTAATAGATTTTCAAAATGAATGTTGCAGGTAGCGAAGAAAAGAAAACCACCTCAGCGCAAGTTTAATAAAGATTAATACTTGATTATGACCAATTAAAATGCTTTTTTTTTCATTTCGTCTTTATTCTATCGACTAGCTGACCCGCGCAACTTCGTCTGCGCATTATTAGGAACAAAGTGGAGGAGTTTTGAGTGAATCGAGAGTACAAAATATAAAACTCCGTCGCATGATATAATATTTTTTTATATATGTTTCTCTCAAGAATCATTTAATAGATAAAGGTAGGAAAAATCTTACCCAGATCTTGCAATGCTAAGAACAAAACGAATACGGTAATTGGTACAGAATCGCTGAAGCGAGCGCAGCGAGTTTTTGAAGAGAGAGAGAGTTTTTGAAGAAATTGACTCGAAACGTATTTTTTTATAGCAAGAACTGTGTGGTTTAAAATTTCGAAATAAAATTATTAACTAATATTGCGTTATGTTTCTCTCAAGAATCCCTTAATAGATAGAGGTAGGGAAAATCTTACCCAGATCTTGCAATGTTAAGAACAACACGATAGCGCCAACTGGTGTCAGATTTGCCGAAGCGAACGGCAATACCTACCCGCGACTTCGTCAGCAATATAAAAATATCGAAAACTCTTAGCAAAAATCTCCATTAACTTTTCAAAACTCAAAATCAAAGAAAATTATACTGATGTACTCTTTGATTATACCTACTCGATCTCCGCCATAGTAAGAACGCCACCTAGGAAAAAAGTGTAAAGTAGTTTTGACCTCTAGGCCGATAGATGGCGTTCTAACTATAGCCAAGGAAAAATATTTTAATATCAAAAAATCATAACTTCGGAGTTCGGATATATTGATGGGTGGGAACACACATGTTACATGTTTATCATTAATTTTAAAATAATTTATTATGCAAAATACAAAAAAAACGAAAAAATTTAGAGTGCAAAAATTGGCTTCGGGCGGTCACCCATCCTTATTATGACCGCGCCCAGGGTTGCTTAACTTTTTTCCCCATACAAACTTCCAACCCTTATTTTCCCGCCCCCTTATGGTAATTGACAAAAAAAAGTAGCCTATGTCCATCCCTGGGGTATACTCTTTATCCATGCCAAATTTCAGCTTAATCGGTTCAGCGGTTTGGGCGTGAAAAGGTAACAAACAGACAGACAGACAGACAGACAGACAGACAGACAGACAGACAGAGTTACTTTCACATTTATAATATTAGTATGGATAAGCTCGACAGCAAAGTCACATCTCTAGTCATGCACACTAATACAATTCTGCAACCGCACACTAGCAAAAAATGGACACGCGTAAAACGAAATCACTCTGTCCAGATACTTGGTCCTAGGTACGGCCCTTATTGTTTTGATGGGGGTTCCAAACGGGCAATATTTTTGGCTGCACTATTTGCAACTAATTGCCCAGCCATCACAAAATTTCTAATCTATTAGAGATGGCGGTGGAAAGTAAAACAATACATTAATGTATTTACAAAAATAATTTAATGCAACACTGACTTTCACCCCTCCGCATTACATGCCCATACCACGCTAACATAATTGCAAATCAACTTATCAGTTACTGGCGCTACTTACTTTCAGACTTCCCCGAATATTATTCATTCCTCACCTTATTCATTCGCGTCGCGTCACTCCACACATCCATCTCAGCATTCGCATCTCTGTCGCATGCATTCTTCATCTGTCGCTTTCGTGGCCTAGCACTCAGATCCATACATCACGACAGGTCTGATGACCGTTTTGTTATCTATCCTATTTCCCTTTAGTTTTAGGGGCATTCGCGGAATCGCGGGTCACATATCGTCCCTGAGACCTGTTGCCACTTCATCCATCCCGCATTCATTCTATTATTTACGTCCCGGTCAATATTGCCGTCGTTTTGGAGAAGCGAACCCAGGTACTTAAAATCAGCGCAGACTGGTAGGGTTACACCATCTAGAGCAATTGATGATAAATCAGAAGTGCCACTAAAGTTGCAGTTCAAGTGTTCTGTCGTGCGGCTGATCTTGAGGACAACTCTTTCCAATTTGCAATGCTGTGCAAACTATCGGACGTAAGTCGCGGACGTGTCCTTGAGCTTTCGGACGTCCGACAACGATCTGGCGCGCTGGATGTTTTTGTACTGTGCATACCTCTCGGACAATGATCGAAGGCATACCTATCAGTCGCAGCTGTCAGCCGCGTCCGATAATTATGTTTGAGTTTTATAACATTAATTCGTCCGAGGTTTGAGTTGACTCTGGTGATAAGCTAGTCTATTAGTCTTTTTCACGGCGGAACGTATGCATGACACTTCGAGATGATGTCAAAATCAGTCAAATAGTAATGCCCTACCGTCTTACCATAGAACGTGACATAAAGTTATTCCACTGAATAAATCAAGAATAACACACATACAGTTTGACAGTTTACACTCCGGAATAACTTTATGTCACGTTCTATGGTAAGACGGCTAAAGTTTAATCGGGATTATCAAAATCGATTTTGGTTTCACTACTATCAATTCATCTCATTCGATTATAAGGTTCATTTATAGACTAAATTACTAAACCAACGATTAATTTTTTACTTATCGATTCATCGATTGTTTCGATTTTCATTTTCGCACTCTCTAATAGGTTACGTTCCATTTTACTCAGTACTGTTATTTGGCGGAGTTTCTTAGAAAATGTTTATTGTTTATTTATATAAATTTTATGGCTCGTTTATGATAATTTATGAAATAATTAAACAGGAAATAGACAAAAACATTTTTTTTTGTAAGTTTTATCGTTTATTTCTTTTTCTTGATTTTTTGTTTCAAAACTTTTGTGAACTTCACTACACAACGTGAAACGAAACAAGTTCAATGTGTCATGCATACGTTCCGGCGTGAAAAAGACTATTGCCGGTATTCACAAACATTACTTTGAGGTTTCCAAGTGCGCGGACGCACCAGGGTCCCAAAATCAGTAGGTTTTTTGGACACTGTGCGTCCGCGCGCACTGTGAGACCTCATAGTGATGTTTGTGAATACCGGTGTATAACTGTTGGCAACACACTCAGACTTCAGTCAGGTCAGTCAGACTGTTCTGTGGACTGTTCAGTTCAGTTCAGACCACAGAGTTAGTGTGAATATGACCTCTGTGGATTAAGACCACAGAGTAACTAGACAGACACACTATCTGTGATCCAAACTGACTCTGTCTGACAGCGTGCTACTATAATAATCTGTGGACAGAGTCAGTTTGGATTTTACTCCGGTCAGTGCTAGTTGTGAATTTGCGTTGTAATTCCTATTTTTCCTAAATTTTCTAAAACAAATTCAGTTATTGTTTGTTAAAAAGTGTATCTGAAGTGGGAATACTATTACAGCTTAAGATTCACTCCCAATTAAAAGGTTTGCGTATAATTTACTATAACGATAGAAACAAGGATTCTGGTTCTCGTACTTCTCGTTACTGAGCCGATGCTATAACTTGTTTATAGCTGTTATACTGATTTCAAATTCATCTGTATTATAGCGTTCCTCAGGTTTGATTATTTAGGACGTAGGAGACATGAGTTGAAGATACCATCTAGATTTAAATTACCTATATCCGCTCCTGGCACGGTCGGTCGCGCTACTACCGTTAGGTCTAAATTATTTGATAGCGATAAAACGCTGTCTACTGTTTTCCTTGACTAAATCCACTGAAATTAACTAACTGTTTTTACTAAGTAACCATTTTTTCGAGTCTCATTATTGAAAACTTCTGATCGAAATCAGACAGCAGAACTGATAGGAATCAGGTATTTTTCCCATAATTCACATTCTTTTTTATATTTAGAGAGGATGGATGACAGTCGTTTGACAAAGCAAGTGTATGAGGCAAGTGTGTATGGGACAGCTGGAAGGGGAAGGCCTTGGCTAACCTTCTTGGATCCAATTGGCGACATTTTGGAGATGGGCCAGTACCCTGAACCGACGAGCATGTATGAAGAATGTAATGAGAGTGAATGAGGCGAAAGTTGTGTGTCAGGATCGTAGCGAGTGGAGGTCTGTGGTCTCTGCCTACCCCTTTGAGAAAGAGGCGTGATTTTATGTAGTATTATTTATATTTAGTGTGCTTTTCAAATGAACTTGCTCTATGATAATGTGTACTGAACAATGTAATTCCCTAAATATAAATAAATAATAAATTCTATACCAATCT
This sequence comes from Epirrhoe alternata, assembly GCA_963565295.1. Lineage (NCBI taxonomy): Eukaryota > Metazoa > Arthropoda > Insecta > Lepidoptera > Geometridae > Epirrhoe > Epirrhoe alternata. The sequence continues at coordinate 2,302,300 of OY751385.1, read as the reverse complement.
AGTGGTCTCTGCCTACCCCTTTGGATAAGAGGCGTTATTTTATGTATGTATGTATAAATTGTATACCAATCCATTCTTCCATTACGTTGAGTGCATCAAAATATCTGAGAATGCTTTGAATGCTCTGGCATTGTCTGAAGATTCTAGTTTGTTTACAAACAGTCAATAAATTTTATCTCTTCATTGCTGAACTAAACTTGAATATCAATTCACGGATGACTTTCAACGTTAGTTGAAGATAATTTACTTCTGAAACTTTTTGATATAAGTGTGCTTTCACAACAGTTTAAAGCATTTCAGACTACACTATAATTATTATTATTACTGGTTGGTTATTAAGTTTTTTTACCCAGCATTTTGACCCAACAACTGCTTTCGAACAAAACAATGTTATCATGCATTTTATCTGTTCTATCACAATTCTATTGTAAAGGTGTTATCTCAACCATGTAACTAATGGCATCCACAGAATAATGCATTTAGAATATTATGTTCTAAGGGTTAGAGTTTAAATTACCATCAAATATTTCAGGAAAACAAATCAGCGTATTAAATGTGTTCCATAATTTTGCATGAGTATTTGATATTTTGTGTGAAATTAATATAATTTTTTTAAACATTTCTAAATGAGTTTGGCTAATGTTTATTTTGACTTATTTTTCAACATCAATATGTAAAATTTTTACCTATTCTATCAAAGCTTTCAGCATTTAACATTAAACATCTTTGGATTTAGTCTTAGTAAGTTCGTATGAGTCCGTGGCCAACTCTGGTGACGTAGTTTTTAGGCCGCCTTAAAGCGTCCGTCAGGGCTTAACGACTTAATTAGCCGGTACCAACAATTTAATGTGCTCTCCGAAGCCCCGATGAAAATGCCACTGGCGGTCACCCATCCACTTACAGACCTTTCGAACATCGCTTAACTTCGACGAACTATCAAGAACGACTACCTAAGCAAGCACGACCACGAGCGCTTCTCCGTTTTGACAACCTTCCCGTCTGTGATGCTAGAGATGGGAGTTTGAATCTCAAACAGTGATTTTACTCAGCAGCCTTATTGTCTAACTTGTCTAGCTCGACCAATCACATAACACGAAAATGACAAAACACGTCATTATCGTATTGTGTGATTGGTTGAGCTCAATTGGGATGGTAACTGGGAATGGATTTCAAGTTAGACATTAAGGCCGAATCTAAGATGAATGATTATTGGATTCTCTGTCTTATTGGAATGAATGAATATTTTCTTTGTCCTCAGAAGCTACAATGACCACGTAGCGATGCGGCGTGATTCAAGGCACTACTCCAATGGCCATATGACATTTAATGATTACTTCATGATGTACCTGGCGAAATGGAAACGAGTGGCGGTGCTCCTACTCGTTGTGTGGATAGTTGTCACCTATCTGGTCATATCGCCGCTCAGGTTAGCATCAAAATTATCTTCATGGTCTGAAGTTTGTATATCGAATTATATAATATTTGGATTTAAAAGGTAGGTAGTGGAAGAGGCAGACCAAAGAAAAGATGGACATAATTTGAAAAATAAAGATGATATAGGTAAGAAAGGAGTGAGTGTTGAGATGACGGCTGATAGAGCGGAGTGGAAGAGAAAATATGTTCGGCCGACCACCATAAAAGTAGTATAAGGGCAGGGAGATCATGATGACGCGGGATATTAACATCACGTGATCACCATTTCAATTGATCAATCACAAAGCTTTAGCTGAGATTTCGAGCATTTTTTTCGCCGCTCAAAGCTTTGTGATTGGTCAATTTATGTCAATGGTGCTCGTATCGACATCTCGCTATGTTACTTGAGGTTCTTTGGGAGTACTTCATTATCTGATTAAAAGATTAGTAATAAAAGCCTGAACATATAAAACTACCTTTCCACCAGAACTTTCATAATAGTAGTAACATTTTGTGAATTTGCAACATGATTGCTTAAATGAACGTTTATCGCAGATGTAGTGGCAACACAGACGAAGCGGCTGTGTTTCAGGAGCGTTTGAAACGTGCCACCTCCCAGTTGGAGACGCTTAGGCAACAGCACAGCAATCTCATCGCTCATATAAGGAGGTCCGCAGGGTAAGTTTTTAAGAACGTTATAGAAAAGACAATGCCGATAACCCGTACCACGTTGCATGCATCACAGGTACAAAACCAATAGTATTTTTTTGTTTTTCTCTATAATTTACTGATAAAATAAACATATTCTGAATCGCACTTTAAAAAAAAATACATAGACCTTAACCGTTTTAGCCACAGATATAGTTGTAGCCACAATTCTTTTTCATATTTCTTTCATTTCTTTAAACCGTGGTTGTAGCTATATGAAAGCGTTCTTAGGATACCTTCCCTATCTTTTTGAGACATTATGAACTGCATTAACTAATATGTCATGGTTCTTATAAAAAAAGACCGCAATATACCTACAACCAGATAAGGGAAAGTGGTTTACACGTTGTCATAATAGATATCACTATAATGCAATCAGCATTACAATTACCCAGAATTGTCTAGTCTATACGTTAGCCCTAATTACGGTGTAATGGTGTACCTACATAATATCTAAAGTACCTATTCAATGACGCTTGATATACTGCTGTATTACATAATTATTTACTTACCGCATCTAGTTGAACATAACCGACGTAGACATACACACCGATCTGCTAATCAAAACCTCAGTGCCTAGGCAAACCTTACATAGGATTTAAGGCACCGCTAACCAAGATTGTAAAGTACTTTTTTATGAATAAAATGATCTATCTTACCTATAGGTTTTGGGTATTATTTATTCCACTCATCCATATAATACTCGTAATGCTGAAAGTTTGTGAGTTTGTTTAGATGTTTGTGTTTCAATCTCGCCTAAACCAGTGAACCGATTTGGATGAAACTTGGTACAGGCGTAGATAGTGACCCGGAATAGCATATAGGCTATTCAAAATGTTGGTAACACGCGAAAGGTAGTATACAGGATGTAAAAAGACGTCTACCGAAGCCGAAGGGGGTAGGTACAGCATCCCAACACACAACCAAATCCAAAAGGATATTCCAAAAAAGTCATTAAATCCGGAGAAAACAGCGTTTGAAGAGTACCTACTGTTAATATTGAATTAAAAATAAATAACACCCAAAACCAATAGGTACATAATCTTGATCCCGCACTGGATATCAGAAAGCTAGCACCATAGTATCGAAACACCAATCCTGGAATAAATATTTGCAAATCATGAAAACTTTTGTCTTGTTTTCGTCTATAATAGACGTGTTTTAGAAAATCAAACTGGCATCTCGTATATCTCAGTCGAGCACCCGCCACGCCAGGTCGCCAAAATTAAGATTAAAATTCCTTTGAAACATTTTTAGCAAGTCTTATAAAAGCATTTCTTTACCTTAGTCTTCATACCACGCCATCACCTAAACCGTTAAATTATGTTTACATACACAACACCATAAACGCTAGACTAGTATCAACAAGCCCTAACCTAGATAGATAGCCAGAACCTAGCGATCTAGATAGGTACAGAATGCAAGTTTTCATTCGCACTCATCACTCGAGTGTTCCCAGACAGATACCGATCGATACACGTCGCCAAGTATTACCAAGGTACTGACACGTCATGTCCCTTACCCCTTCTCCGTCTGTCTAAACGGCATTTTGGCATGGAAATTCTGGAAACCGAAACATAAACCACCTTGTAATAAGTTCGTATGAGTCAGTGGCCAACTCTGGCGACGGTGTTTTTAGGCCGTCTGAAGCCCTCTGTTACGACTTCATAGGACTGACAATTTAACGTGCCCTTCGAAGCATGGAAGCGCTCAGTTGATAATGCTACTGGCGGTCACCCATCCACTTACTTGATCGTTAAGAACGTTGCTTAACTTAGACGATCTATCAAGAACGACTAAGCAAGCTCACTATGAGTTAAGATTATATTGACTTCTGGCGGCTTTCTAGGTAGCGTTAAATGAACTGCGTTCTATACAAAAAGTGGACGTATGTCTTGCATTTCGAAGTGCGTGTACGACATTCTTCAAAGGACCTTGAATGTTAAATGTCCAAACCAAGAAAAATGTCATTGCTACGTACATGAGGGCTTCGTTTTATTCTCAGTGATCCATTCGATTTTATCTACACACCTACTTCGACACTAGAGCTGGGTATGGGTACTCATTCATTCGAGCTTACTTTAATCTAGGTAGACAAGATTCAATAATTTTAAGCTCGAGAAAGCGTATTTTTCTACCTACGTTCTTGAAAACGACGTCAAATTACAAAACCAGTTGTGAGCATAATTGCGTGGGAATTAATATTTTCGTTTCTTTCGTTTTTGCACTCATAAACAGACATATGTTAGCAGAAACAAAATGTGAACGTGAACCGTATAATTTTGTTCTTTGCCTGTCTGATAGGCATCTATTATGTGAATGCAGAACAATTAACACAGAAATTAAGCTGGTTGTATGTCTGTATTATTATAACCGGATCATTTAAATCTATCCAATTTTACTATTATTGTTATTGTTTGAGTGATTATTTTTAAAGGAACTTTTAAGTTAACAAGTAGCTTTACAATTCTACCCAATTCGTCTCTCAGGGTGGTCAATCTGTAAGGAAAGGGAACATTCCCTTGACTTAAACCGTTCATATCTCATAGGAGATCTTGCTACTTCATGTAAGAAACGAAATAATGCAAAAAACATCAGGGGTCCTATTCGCGGAGCTGGATGAATATTCGATTCGGACAAACGGTAAAACACGGTCCTAAGTTAGGATTAAATATTCCAAACCGAAAAATTGGCCCTTGAAGTCAGAAATCATGGTGGGAAGCATCCGAATATTTATCAAACGAACGAAAAAGGGAACGCGAATACGGCCCCAGACTCTTAGAATAACCATGATACCCCCCTCCCACTCTCCCCCTAATTGTTCAATAAATAACCATCAAGACGTCTATTAGATTCCGTGCCTCAACTCAATCTAATGGCCCCCTATCTTGTTAGAATGATTGCGCCAACGAACACCAATTAATAATTTTTATTTCTATGATAAGAATTCAGAGAAGTTTGCACTTACGTTGCCCTTTTGCTTTTAATCAGACTAGTTTTATTTTTATCTTTTGGATCCGGGTGTTTTAACTGACACAAGATAACGACTGTATTTCTTCTCAGATTTTTTTAATAGAGTTCACGTTCCTTCGGAGATATCTGAGGGGGTAGTCAGAGGCTCGTGTACACATTCACATTACACAGTACACATTCTGCCTATGCAGTTGCATTACATACGTGTCAGATGTCAAGCCCATTGGTTAAGGGCGCGTACTACCTCAAAACTGTTTCTACTGTGGATCATATCTATAAAAGTATTGAACCAATATTATTGAAAAAAATATATATTATAGTTGAGGATATAAACTGTTGCTCCATTGTAGTGAAAACACGATTACTAAATATTTTCTCGATAGAAAATAATCACAAACTTCCCTCTGAATTTTACTTAAAAACAAAAGTACTCAATAAATACTTTAGCTAGACTAGTAAAACTTCGTATCTAAACTCAGCTTAGTACACTACGTGGTCCCATTGTTCCGAATTTTGATCTTTTTTTGTTTTTGTACTTTTAATTAGCTAAAAAGTGTTTTAGCTGCGTAAATAACACTGCGCATCCATAGCTCTGTACTCCTCACACGCCGAACAAATCACACTCGCTGTCCCGCTTACAAAATGTTTGCGTTATATGGGCCCTTAAAGATAAAGATAATTTATTTGCTCAAAACATTGTGTAGGTTACATTTGCATGCAAGATCAAAAGTTTTAGAAGTCACAACATGCTTTACCGAAACTTATCGGTGTGCAAATTAATTCCTATTAAAATGCTATTTCCTTTCATACGATATAAATTTTTCCGATGCAAGACTCAGATTTTCATCGAAAGTCGAGACGCAATTTGAACTCGTTTGTCCAACATGGCGAGTGTGTTTAAGATGAATGGGTTTTGTTTGACCTTATTACACTTTCGTGCATATTTAAAATCACACCATTAAATACTCGTATTGGTTAGTAGATTGAACTCGCTACGTTCCTTACACTCATAATTTTTCATACATCTGATTAGAACCGGCTCAATTTTTTTTCTAGGTTCAATAACCTGAAGGACATAGATGGATCCCTCTTCCTCGACTCGGGTCAAGGACCTATGGAGGAGTACGAGAATCTCAAAAGAAGAATATACTCTAACACCAAAGAGCTGTGGTATTACGTGAACCATGAGCTGAGCAAATTAGCGACAGAAGGACAGAAGTCGGATAGACTGCAAACTATTTTGGACCAAGTGGCTGATAGGAAAAGGTTGGTTTTTGTTTGTCTTATATTTCTCCATAGAAGCTATAAAAAATGCAATAGAGATAAGGATTTTTGTAGTATTGATAGTGTGATGTTAATTGTATTATTGGGGTTTTTAGTTTAACTCCGCTCATTTATTTTGACGAGTTTTTACTCCCCTATTATACATTTAACGATTTCAGTTTTTGTATCTCTTCGTAAAACATATTATATAAAGTGCTTTGAATGTTTTGTCCTAATTGCCGCCCTTTTCATAATAAAATGGCGACTTGGATCAGATCCCCTTTTTATCATTAGCTTTCCTTCTGCATATGCCAAATCTCTAATTTTTTGTTGAACCTCCTAATAAATATATTATTTATTCTAGGTCACTTCTATCAGACCAAGAGAAGCTCTCAGATCTAGATGGGTACCAAGACTGGCGGCACATCGAAGCGGCAAATCTCAGTGATCTGGTGCAAAGGAGGTTGCATTATTTGCAGAACCCGCCAGACTGCAAGGAGGCTAGGAAACTCATTTGTAACTTGAATAAGGTATAATATGAACTTCAAATATCTTCAGGCTTTGCGTCAATTGATTATGACCGGATTGTTTACCCTATCATAATCACAATCTTATAATCTTTTTGTGTAAAAAAGGATATGGCTTAGAAAGGAATGAATACGGAGACGATGAGTGATAGGGGGTGGAAAGGAAGGGTCAATTTATAATTCATAATCTTTTGGTCCCGAATTGTGGTTTGCATAATATTAATATGGTATTCAAATTATTTCCTACATTTTGCATAAAAAACAAATTTTAAACTTTTCGAAAAGTTTAAAATAGTGTTTAGTATTTTATGTAGTAGTTTTGCTGTCTTTACCAGGGCCCAGATTTCTTAAATTTAAAATTAAAATCTTTCCACTAAAGAATGAACAGCTGTTGAAAACCGTCCCTACATTGTGTCTACAGATTTGAAACAAGAATAGATGACACTATAATTAGTCGAACAAACCAAACACCCAACATTTGTCACGATTTGTCACTTATCGTGTCGTTGAACTTTGCAGCGCTAAAAAATTTGATCTCTTTATCTCGTCTCGTAATATCGAACCTTGCGATAATCTGTTTTAAATTAATCATTTTGCTCTATTTGACTTATTCAATCTACGTTTTAAGTCGTGATGATCTAGTGGGATGTACTCTCGTTTAATATTCGGTCTTCTTGTTCGAATCCCAGTCGTTTGTCATTTGTAAATGTCGCGAGGAAAACGCCAATAAGGCCGATAAGAGTTTAGTTTAGGTGCTGGTTAAGGTCTATTGCTATCTACATACGAGTATAATTTACAAAACTGAAATATTATATTGAAAGAATATTAATAATATATAAATAATAATTATTGAATTATAAACATACAATTTACCAATCCCACTCGCACGTTTAGATGTTTGTATGTTTGTGTATCAATCACACCAAAACCAATGAACCGATTTGGATGAAACTTGGAATATGCGTAGTTAGTGACCTGGAATAGCATAAAGGCTATTCAAAATGTTGGTACCACGCGGGCGAAGCCGCGCGCAGAAGCTAGTTTACCAATAAATGGATTATTACTGATTAAGCCTCTTCCTCAGGCACTACAGCGTATCCTTAGTGTAGGAATAGGTTGCCCTCTGACGCTGTCTATATCACCTAGTGATAGAGGCCGTAATCACCTTTTAAACAGGCACACTGTTCAAACAGTGTGCCTGTTTAAAAGGTGATTTGATTACACCTATAATTCAAATAAACTTCAGCAGTTTTTACTTAATTTTACACTTTTTTGGATTTTAAAAATCGGTTAAACAATACGTTGAACATTGTAATGGCTATGTTTTGACCATGAATGTAATTTCCCGCCTCGCTCCGCTGAACATAGTACTGGACCGTATATATCATTCGCAATTTTTAGTTTTATTGTTATTATTTCAATTTTGTTTTGAGAAATGAAATACATTATGTTATCAAACGACGCGGTGGCTAAGCAAGGTCAAGTTATTGACCTATAAAAAAAGTTTTACGGATTTAACGAGTTCTCATAATAGGAAATTCTGGTAATAGCTTGTTTATGATTATGATGTCACCCCAACGTATTGAAAAATCTACTTTGTTTAAGTAGAGATACCTAGGTTCATTCACTTTTTTTTCTTTCGACCTACTATAAATGTGAAAGATAGGTTGAATAGATGTTTGTTGCAACTTCGCGCTAAAACGGCTGAACAAATTTGTTATTTTATTTATTTATTAATTACTTACAATTTAACAGCCTAAGCCAAAACGGTTGTAAGTCACTTAAAAGATTATTTGTTATGGAGGCTTATACCTCGTTATATTATTATAGGCTTTATACAGGGTGAAAATTCTGTGAATGCAGTTCAAAATATCTCAAAATTTTGGGAATGTCTCTCTAAGAGCGTTTTCCTGTAGCTACAACGGTTGAGGTACCTTTTTTTTACGGATAGAAAATCTGCTCACAGACATCCAATTACGTCGAGGGAACGTAATTGGGGTGTGTGGGGTTGTCGAGCACTCGACGACCCACTAAAAACTACCCGATGGCCAGCCTCTATGCATAACGAGGGGCTCCGGGATCTCCTACGGAACGCATTCGGTGCCCCTCTCGCATTTTGCCTTGAGCACAATCCCAGTAATGGCACCTACAGCCACGCCCGGAACTCATTCATTGATGCAAGGCGGGATTCGAACCCACGCCCTTCGGATTGATAGTGGAGGCACAGTCCCATTCGGCCAACACGGCAAACATTGTATAAACATAGAACTAATTTTGATATAGGGAAAATAACAACTACGATATAATGATAATAGGGCTAATAATTTACAGTAGACCCCGAATGAATGAATGAACTTAATTTCAATTTGTTCCAGGGCTGTGGTTTCGGCTGTCAACTGCACCACATTGTATACTGCCTGATATTCGCATATGCCACTGAACGTACTCTCATCCTCAACTCTAAAGGATGGAGGTACAGCACCAAGGGTTGGGAGTATGTCTTCCATCCGCTCTCGGAGACCTGTGTTAGTTCGTACAACGACAAAGTCTTGCAGTGGCCAGGTGATTATATTCCCTATTTGTATAGCGTTAAGAGTTCGTTTTGGATTTGGATTGGGTTCGTTTTTTTTTCACAATCGATGATCTATTGTTTAACTTTTGTCTCAGCATAGGTCAAAACATGATCCCAGTAAAAGATTAGCGGTCGGTTTCTCGAACGCTTTTCAAATTGACAAGCCAATTATTATTATTATATTAATTGATTATTACTCGAACTAAGGTTGTCAGTGTCACCAAAAAGTCTTCCCAACTCAAGTGGGACTGGACAGGCCATGTCTCTCTCTGACGACTTATGGGCAAAAACCGTTACTGAATGGGTGCCCGACGGAAGACGTCCGCGCGGCAGACCACCACGGAGATGGCGGGACGATTTGGATGTGCATCTACCAGACCGGCAAACTAAAGCTAAAGACAGAAAAGCCTGGAAAATGAGGAGGGAGGCCTTTGCCCTGCAGTGGGACAATGTGGGCTAAAAATAAATAATAAGTCGATTATACTTGGTCCTCGTTGGTCCAAAGACAGATTTGACCAATGATTAGCTAAGAGGATAATTAGAGTTCGAAAAACTGGCCGTTGAAATAATCTTATAATCACAATGAAAATAAAATCGTAAAACTAATACGATTCATGTATAATTCGCCTTGAACGTCCATAAATATTTATGATCAAGCTAAAAGAATAAGTACTATGTATAATACTTTTATGTCGTTTTTAATTGCATTTTTATGGCCTTGTTAATCTTAGAGCGACATTTGCGTCGTTTTACTAAAACGACGCAAATGTCAAATTATAATCTTTTAGTTTCGTGATAACAATGGTCTCTTATAGCGCTGAATATTACAAAAATGACATCCCACTCAATAAAGCTGAAAGTTTGTAAATTTTTTCAGATGTTTTGTGTTTCAACCACGCCTAACCAGTGAACCGATTTGGATGAAACTGGAATAGGAATAAGCGTAAATAGTGACCTAGAGGCTACTCCAGGTCACTATTTAATATTAAATAATGCTTTTTTTATAATTAATGCTGGACATTTCACACAGCATCATCTAGCCCCAAACTAAGCAAAGCTTGTACTATGGGAACCAGATAACTGATATACTACTTATATGCTTTTTGTTTTTAAATACATACATATAATAGATAGAGAGACAATATACATAGAAACACCCAGACCCGAGATAAATATTTGCAGATCATACATAAACATTTATCCCGCGGCGGGGATCGAACCCGCAACCTTCTGCATCCCAAGCGGGCTTTCACCCACTGCGCCACAGAGGTCGTCAATGGATTCGAGATACGAGTTCCGAGCCTATATGCTAATATAGGCTATTCAAAATGTTGGTACCATAGGGCGAAGCCGCGCGCTAGTGAATGATTTAAATGTTTTTTTTGTCTATGTGCTAATGAATGTATATCTTTGTTTTAGTATCATACGACGCGAAGGTAGTGTCTCTACCGTTCATAGATTCGATATCGCAGAAGCCTAAGTTCTTGCCGCTTGCTGTACCAAAAGACTTGGCGCACAGGTAATTAATAATACCTTCTAAGCAGGATTACACCAGTAAAATGCATTGTAAGCTTATCTATCAATAGTTTCTTTAACACTAGAGACCATAAATTCCTCCTCTTCCTCCTCCTTGAGTCGTTTCCCTAGTACTGAGATTCCTACTTAAATTATATTATAAAAAGTAAGTTTGTATGAGTCATGTGGCCAACTCTGGAGACGGAGTTTTTAGGCCGCCTTAAGGCTTCCGTCATGGCTTAACGACTTCATTAGCCGGGACCGACAACTTAGCGTGCCCTCCGAAGCACAGATCGCTCAGATGAAAATGCCACTGGCGGTCATCCACTTACGGACCGTTTCGAACGTTGCTTAACTTCGACGATCTATCAAGAACGTCTAAGCACGACCACGAGTTAGCATTTTCATCTGAGCGGTTCCGTGCTTCGGAGGGCACGTGAAATTATCGGTCCCGCCTATTTAAGTAAGCCATGACGGGAGGCCTTAAGGTGGCCTAAACACTTCATCACCAGAGTTGACCACTGACTCATACGAACTTACTTTTTACTTTGTGAAACCAAGTTTGTTATGGCGACTCGATGAAGAGACAAATACCATCACCGCCAAATGTTAGCAGAGTCACCTCAAGACTTTGATCAAGCATACCTACTATAGGTCAGCGCACCAAAACCGTCTCGGTAAATAACAGCTCACGCCGTTATTTTGTTTAGCATTTGACGTTTTTCGTGATGAATGATCGTAAAAAAAACAAAAACGTAAACAGGGTCACGACTGTATCCCCAAGGCGCGGTAGACATTCTCTCAAATCTTTTATATTCCAGATTCTTTGAAGATGTCTAAGGGAGGGGGTAGTCAGAGGCAAGACAAATACATATTTGATACATGCCCACATCTTGCAGAAGTTAGTATTCCATACGTGACAGGTTGCACGCCCATCGCCCATCGGTATGAATGATCGTAACTATGAATACATGTATTGAGGATTTGTGACTTTATTACTAGGTGCAAAGGGTGCAATTCGGTTAAACTTAAAACTTTTTAGTCACTCGGACAGAATTTAGCTTTGATTTTGTACACGCTGAATCTATAGTATTCTTGATCGAAGCCTCAACAAGACAAATTAGAAATGTAGTAAATGTTTTTGTGTTTTCCTTTTAGAATAGTGCGTTTCAACGGGGACCCGTCTTCATGGTGGATCGGACAGATACTGAAGTATATCCTAAAGCCGCGAGCTACTATGCAGAAGGCTATCAATGAAACCATAGCCAAGATGAACTTCAAGACTCCTATAGTCGGGTAAGATAGATAATTCTTGACATTTCACATAGCATCATCTAGCCCATAAGTAAACAGAGCTAGTGCCATAAAAAAGTGTGTAAAAAAAGTAAAAATTAAAAAGTAAAACAACCTAAACATAATTTTATGTCGGCTATAGGACTGCGGCCTAAAAACTCGCGTCATCAGAGTTGGCCACTAACTCAAACGAACTTGCTTGGTTTGTATAGAACAGATCCGTGTACATTTCAGTCGTAATAGATTGCAAACTGATCGCCGCTAGACAGTCGAATGTCTATTATTTATTATTACGACCATTCCATCTCAAGCAATGTCCCAGGCACTACAGCGTCCCGTTATGTGTAGGCATAGGTTGCCTCCTGACGCCTCCTGACGCTGTATAAATCATCTAGTATTTAGGCCTATTTTTTTACACATAGGTATATTTTTGTAGTGAGACGTAAAATTACGAGGGCGGTATAAAAGTATGATTAATGAATATTGCTTTATCGTAGCTCATTCAGTTTACGAGCTGGCTAGATTAGCCGCGCCGAGTAATTGCATATTGTTTGTAGTGCCGTTATTTTGCCAACATGGCTGATAATTTCTACAGGCTGGGGCTTAATTTTACCTAATTGTAGGCAGATGACTTTTATTTTGTAGTTAAATGTTATTAGGAAAGTATTGGTTTATTTTGAAGAATATAAAAAACGCATTTTCGAAAATGTAAATTTTGTTTACTTAAAGAATTGTTCATTCCACCTACTAACCTTTGGGGGTAGGTGTTATTCCCCCAATCTATGACAAAGAGGGAGATCTCACCTCACTAAGGTCGACGCCAACTGGTCCACATACCTTAGAGCCTTTCAGCCGACAGTTTATGTCGGATAGTTCTTTTTAGGTTAGATATGCTTGTAAACATCGTAAGCGCGATCTAGGATTCGAATCGCGTCGGTTGGTAGCGTGCCAGCGCCATCTAGCGGTGAAGCTCTGAAGTAGCTAGGTCGCTGTAATTGGCAACTCTATTACGATGCCCTTGTAGTTCAGGCTATGGTAGTTAGAGGTCGCAACAATCCTACTAATATCAATCTGTTAAGTTTTGATATCACGGTAGGAAAGCTGCAGGCGAAAGCTAGTCTGCTAAATTTTCAGTTATAGTACGGAATTAAAACCATAATTTTACATTAACTTTCGCCGTCGACCGTATCACATAAGTGAAGGTACCTGCCGAGAGTAAGTACCTAATAAAAATATATTTATTTTTATTTCCAGCGTACACATACGTCGCACAGATAAGGTGGGAACAGAGGCGGCATTCCACCACATTCACGAATACATGACGCATGTCAAGGATTACTACGATAAGCTGGAATTGACTACCCCGGTCGACGCCAGGCGGGTATATCTCGCTACTGATGATGCTAATGTAAGTCTTACTTAGTTCACACCGAGTGGCAAAACATGTATTCTACACTAGCTTTCCGTCGCGGTGTTACCTCGGGAAAACTTCACTTTTCCGGGATAAAATATAGCCTATGTTCATCAGGGATAATGTAGGATTCTAATCCTAATCCTTCCTAATAATATAATAAATCTGAAAGTTTGTGAGTATGTTTGGATGTTTGTATGTTTGTGTATCAATCACGCCTAAACCAGTGAACCGATTTGGATGAAACTTGGAATAGGCGTAGATAGTGACCTGGAATAGCATATAGGCTATTCAGAATGTTGGTACCACGCGGGCGAAGCCGCGCGCAGAAGCTATAGTCTTTTTCACGCCGGAACGTATGCAAGACACTTCGAGATAATGTCTAAATCAGTCTAATAGTAAAGTCCTAAAGTTTAGTCGAGATTATCAAAATCGCTTTTTGTTTCACTACTATCAAACATCTCAATCGATTACAAGGTTCATTCATAGACAAAATTACTAAACCAACGATTATTTCTTTACTTATCGATTCATCAATTGTTTCGATTTTCATTTTTGCACTCTCTAATAGATTACGTTCCATTTTATTTAGTACTGTTAATTGGCGGAGTTTTTTAGAAAATGTTTATTGTTTATTTATTTATATTTTATGGCTCGTTTATGATAATTTATGAAATAATTAAACAGGAAATAGACAAATACATTTTTTTTTGTATGTTTTATCGTTTAATTTTTTTTCTTGACTTTTTTGTTTCAAAATTGTTGTGAGCCACACAACGTGAAACGAAACAAGTTCAATGTGTCTTGCATACGTTCCGGCGTGAAAAAGACTATAGTGGTGAAATAATTTTTCAAATGTGTCCAGTAGTTTCGTAGCCTATTCAATTCAAACAAACAAACATAGAAACAAACAAATTTTGGCTGGTGGTTTGCCTGGTGTTCTGTGACCCTCGCGTCCACACGGTAACTTCTTCTGTCCATCTACCGTCTTCCCGCCTTGCCAAGTGTCCCTTTTTACCCACGATGATATAGAATAGAATAGTCATTTATTTTGTGCAAAAAAAGGTTTACAATATTTACGAACTAACATAACTAAGCACAAAATATATCACCACTCAGCATGTGCTGCAGCAATTTATAGCTGCTGCAGCGCTGATTGTCTGTGGCGCCGGTATAATATATAATCTACTATATAAAAATAAGTCGGGTTTTCCTTCCTGACGCTATAACTCCAGAACGCAGGAACCGATTTCCACGGAAATGTCTCGGGCTAAGTGAGGTTTATAGCAAAGAAAATTCAGGATAAATCTGGTGGTATCTGGTGGCGAAACGGAGTTCGCTGGGTTTGCTAGTATAATATAATATTGTTGCAGGTTCTAGAAGACGCCCGCAAGAAGTACCCCACGTACAGTTTCCTCGGCGACCCCGGCATCGCGCGCACGGCCGCCACGCACCGCCGCTACACGCCGCTCTCGCTGACCGGCCTGCTCGTCGATCTGAACATGCTGGCCATGTCTGACTACATCGTCTGTACATTTAGTAGCCAGGTATTATTTTTATATTTTTTGGATTTCATTATCTCCCTGCCCTTTTCCCACATTACGTGGGGTCGGCACAACATGTGTTCTTCCATTCTCCTCTATCAGCCGTCATCTCAACACTCACTCCTTTCTTTGGATTTATACTGCGTAATTATAATTTTAAACCGGGTATTTATCACGTACCTATTAATGTCACAAAATCACGAAAGTTTAAAAAGTTTTATTTATACTGCGTGTTTTGAATATCAAATATTAGTTTAGTTTCGTTAATAAAAACGTAATTTACAGACTAACATAACCATTTCATATTAATTTGATGACGACCTCTGTAGCGCAGTGGGCGAAGGCCCGCCTGCGACGCAAAAGGTTGCGGGTTCGATCCCCGCGGCGGGACCAATGTTTGTATGATCTACAAATAATCGTCTCGGGTCTGGGTGTTTCTATGTATAATATGTACGTATTTACAAACAAAAAGTATATAAGTAGTATATCAGTCATCTTAGTACCCATATCACAAGCTCTGCTTACTTTAGGGCTAGATGATGCTGTGTGAAAAGTCCAGCATATTTTAATTATTTATTATTATTTAGTTTTGATTTATTTACAGAAACTAAGCTACTACAATATGTACATAAAATTACAAAATACAATAGAATCAGTCAAGTTATCTAAGGATCGTCGTAAAAACGATCTATAGATAGCTCAACTGATCCAGGTCACTGCCAGTCGGAAGCGTGCCCAAAACACTGGCGGCGTTGCCACGCTGAATGGCAATGCTGATTCTTTGTGCCAAAAATTCGCCAGCTCTTGAATCACGCGACGCTTCGACCAGACGCCCTGAAAGATTTTTGAAGACGTGATGGGCGATGATTTTGATGGGATTTGTTTTTCTGTAAATAAATCAAAACTAAATAAGTAATAATTTATTATTATTATTTAATTTCACCCAGGTTGGCAGAGTGGCTTACGAGATGATGCAAGCCAACCGCGTGGACGCTTCAAACAGTTTCTTCTCATTGGACGACATCTACTACTTCGGTGGACAAAACGCACACGATCGGGTGGCGGTCATGCCTAATGCAGGCAGCAATCATGATATTGCTTTTGATGTGAGTAACTTTAAACTTTCCCAGTACTAGCTTCCACTCGCAGTTTTGCTTGTGGTACCAACATTTTGGATCAAGTTTCATCCAAATCGATTCAATGAGGCGTGATTGAAACATTCTCACAAACTTTCAGATTTATAATGTAACCTGTTCACACCAAACGACAAAATATTGTATTCTGTAGTTGTGGCGACCTCTAACCGCGATCGCCTGAACTACAATGGCATCGTAACAGATTTGCCGATCTTGCTACTACAGAGCTTCACCGCTTCATCGATAGATGGCGCTAGCGCGCTTCCAACGGAAAAATTCAAATTCTAGAACGCGCAAGTAACATTATCTTGGAAAATTAACTTACATAGAACTATCCGACATTATCTGTCGACTGAAAGGCCCTAAGGTATGTGGACCAGTTGGAGTCGACCTTAGCCAGGGTAGTACTACCTCTTTGCCATAGATTGGGAGAATACCACCTACCCCCAAATTGGTGATCATCATTATCATCCAATTAGTACACACATTTTTATTTTGTGGTTTTCAGGTGGACGACCAAATCGGCATTGCCGGGAACCATTGGAATGGATTTGGACGCGGCACGAATAGGAGAACAAATGTCGTAAGTTTATTTACTTACTAGCTGTCCGTCGCGGTGTTATCCGCGGTCCCTCGGTAAAACACTTTCCCGGGATAAAATATAGCCTATGTTCACCAAGGATAATGTTGGATTCTTAGGGTGAAAAATTTTCAAATCGGTCCAGTAGTTTCGGAGCCTATTCAATTCAAACAAACAAACAAACAAATCTTTTGTTTGATTGAATTGAATATGAGTGTAGATTCGCATTGCCATAAGACCTACTCATATAAGTTTTATTACCTAAACTGCACCGAGGAATTTATTTTATTTATTCACACACAACAACAACGTACAATTCATTAAAAACTTGGTTTCTTCTTGACATATCACTATTTCTATCGAATCAGTATGGTGATGGCCCAGAGTCCCATTTTGCCCCTTTTTGCGCACGCTAGAACCGAAAATTCATCTTGTAACTCTACATTTTCTTTTGTTTCAGAATGGACTCATTCCATGGTACAAAACTGCGGACCACTTAGTCCTATACCCCTTTCCGGAATACAAACAAGTGCCATTATACTCTGACACGCGGCAGAACAAGTTATAACAAGTTGTAACTCGCAATACCCCTAAACGGGGCATACAACCTTCCTTTACCCCATAAAGGGGTGTATTACCCGAAAGGGGGCATAAAAACTGCAGATAACAGTTGATAAAATCCTAACTCCAATAGGGGCTGACAAAAAATATTGTGATACCCAAAAAGGGGTTATGCAGTGTAAAACGCAAAACGCTTAGGTTCTGAGAATATTTAAATTATGAAAATGTGTCTTTGGCCATATTTATACTAGGCTTATTGATTTGTTGAAACAGGATTTTATCGCGTTATGTAGCTTTTATTTATTGAGGGTAGTTGTATCTAACTACTGCCATTTCTCGTCGGCTCCGCTGCCTACCTCCAGTTCGCCCTCGACCACGGTTGTTGCAACACAGCCGAAACGTCGGAAATAAATAAAAAATATTTAACGCGATAAAATCCTGTTTAAAAAAACAATATGAATTGTGATCGCGAAAGTTTAGGAAAGACTATACAGTGCCACAAACTTATCTGATCTGGTGAAAGAGCTCTATCGCTTTTGGTGTGGGCAGAAAGAAAAAGTAAAATTCGTTGGTTCCTCTTTTGGCCACCGGTCCCAAGTTTGTGGCACTTTACTAGGCTTGATGTCTATAGTGACATTTATTTAGCTTTTATCTAGCTCATTTATGTTCATGTTATTAAAAAAAAAACTTATATTTATTGGTATCATGGTATTGAAAACGATCCCTTGGTTGGGTATATTGGGGTCACCTAAATTGGCCTTAAAGTTATTAAAAGTGATCGTGAAGTACGTTATATAAAGACTTTGAATCTCGATGATATAAGAATACTACGTTTCACGCTAATACGAGCCCCAATGCAAAAATGTTCGTCTAGTCATATAATTGCAAAAGTTGTCTGTTTTCAACTTCACTATATTTATATAAAAAAGGCCTATGAAAAAAAAAATTATAGGGTGAAGTTCGCCATCCTATTGTTATTAATCAGGCAATTTTAAATAAAAACATCTTTTACCTAAATTATGTATTTAGGGCCCTTTGATTTGCTTCGTCTAACTCAAAATAGTTCGTCTAGTTCTTAATCGATGCAAAATTGTTCGTCTATGTCTCAATACTGTGTGTTTTAATTGAAAATTAAGTTAAATTTGAATTGAAAATAGAAATCATCCGACACATGATGCGTCACTGTCATTTTAAAACATATAAAAAACCGTATTTCATAGAATTTTATTATCATTTTCAAACAAAATGGCTCGCGGGAAACCTATCGCTGACGAAGTACGAAAAATAATTATTCATAGCAACAATAATGGCAAATCTGCGTACCAAATAGCCAACGACTTATCCCTACCAAGATCGACAGTTCAGACCATTATCGAAAATTACAGGAAAAATGGCACGGTTCAATGTTTGAAAAAATCTAGTCGGCCGCGAATCACAAGTGAAACTTAAAATCGAGTTTTAAAGAAAATCATTAAAAATAATCATCGTGCCCACGCAGGAGGACTGACCTTGAAGTGGAGAGAGATGATTCACAAAGATTTATCTGTCGATACCTGCAAGAGGGTCGTAAAACGATTGGGCTATGGATTTTATACTGCTAAAGAAAAACCTTTACTCACGCGTCTCCAGAAAAAGAAAAGGCTGAAATTCTCTCAAGATCATAAAAATTGGACGGCAGACCAGTGGCGTGAAATAATACGGAGTGATGAATCCAAATTTGAGGTGACGATCGGTGAAGTACGGAAAAAAGTTATCAGAAATAAAGATGAAGCATTCCATACCGATTGTATCAAAAGAAAAGTGAAGTTTCCTGGATCGGTGACGATGTGGGGCTGCATGTCAGCACAAGGTCTGGGTCATCTACATTTTGTAGAAGGCACTGTTAATGCAGTAAAGTACCAAAACATTCTGCAAACAAGTATCATGCCCTCGATTCCAGCGCTGAAACATCGTAATGCCTACACCTTTCAACAAGATGGTGCATCCTGTCACACTGCGAGGACAACGAAGGCTTGGTTTAACCGGAATCAGATCCCTACAATGAAGTGGCCGTCCAGTAGTCCAGATTTGTCACCGATTGAGACCTTGTGGTGGAAAATGAAGAAAATGCTGCGTAAGTATCCAGCAAGGTCTAAAAGTGAGCTGAAAGAGGAAATTAAATCTGCCTGGCACTCAATAACTCCTCAAGAATGTGAAGAATTGGTAGCAGCGATGCCACGAAGAATTAAGGCCGTGAAGGTGACACCACTAAGTGGTAGACGAACTATTTTGCGCCGTTGAATGTGATGGACGAAGTTTAATGCGTAGATGGTTCCCGAAGAATTAATTATATTTTGTTTAAATAGAAAAATATTTTGTTCCTATTTTTAATTATAAGTAAACTGCATTAAGTGTTCAAAACCACTGTATATTTTTTTAACTAATAAAGTTGAATTTAATAATCAAAATTTTACTTTTTCTTTTAGGCACTTGTAATATTTGGTACCAGACGAACTCTTTTGCATTGGGGCTCGTACGTGACACTCTAAATATAGCCGCATAACATTGAGCTGTAGTTGATCTATAGTACCCTACTATAGAGTTATAATCTGACAAATAAAATGTCCGCGCCAAAACTCTGCGCACGCTACGCAGTGCGCCGAGTTTTTGTTTTTGCGTACAAGCGACATTGAACACTTACACAAGTGAGATAACGTCTACATTCGAGCAAATGTCATCAAAGAACGGTGCTCGGACATTTTTTGAGTGTTGTCAGTTAGAGTCTTTGTCTTTGGTATCCTAACTCAATGCCGCATAAACAGTAATTTGAAATACTTACGACTTCTGTAGCGCAGGGAAGGCCCGCCGGCGACGCAGAAGGTTGCGAGATCGAACCCGCAACCTTCTGCATCTGTAGATCATACGATCTACAGATATTTGCGGGTGTAACACAAGCTCTGCTTACTTTGGGGCTAGGTGATGCTGTGTGAGAAGTCCATTATTATTTATTAACTTACCGAAAACTTTTGAATTTTATTTTCTAAGTCTTCCCAAGCTCTTTTTATTCCCAACATGTTATTAATGATTTTATTCATAAATAAATTAGTTTATGGTTAGAAAATCATGCGTGAATATAGTTTCCACCGCGAGCTCCGTATCTGTCACTTTCTCTCTTAAATGTTTGTCAATCGCGCTATCCTTTTCTTTTGTGTCGGAGTAAATATGGCTTCCATTGAAAGTGTCACGTATTAGTGTGTACATGACATAGTGCAATGTTTAATGTACAAAGTCGAGTTGGTCTAATATGTGTGTAGATTTGTTTCTGTGTGCGTAAGCGATACTGAGCGCTCATTCGTCCATGGAGCGTTCCCTTACACACACAGAGACAACGTGCCGGTGCATCTACACACACAAATAAGACCAAACCCGCGTTCGTGAAATATATTATGCATATTACAGATTTCGTATGAATACTTTTTATAGAAATCTCAAGTGGCTTGTGAAATTTTATTCTGATAGACTTTCAATGCAATTTAAATTTCTTGTTCGGAGAGGATTGAAAGTAAGTTTGACCTTTGATAGAGTGAGAGCGATGCATCTATGTATCTCTGTCTATAATGACTTGTCGGAATTATGATGATTTGACTTAAAAAGACTCATTTGTAAATTGTATCTTATTCGTACACATTTTTCAAATATAGACTGAACACAATACTTCCATTTTCACAGATCTTCCACATTCCATAGCTATTCACAACACAAACGTATTCTAGATTGCATTCAGCGGTTCTTGATTTTCTATGAATCCTAGAGGACTGAAAGTAAGTTTGTATGAGTCAGTGGCCAACTCTGGTGACGGAGTTTTTAGGCCGCCTTTAGGCCTCCGTCATGGCTTAACGACTAGAGGACTAGTTTGGCCTAGTTTCCGTTTCAAAATCTTGTATTTCAGACTTAGTAAACGGCAAAATATATAGATTCATAGGCGGGACATTGACATCACGTGACCACGCACACTTGAATTAACCAATCACAAAGTTCGAGCGGATAAATCAAAATCTCAGAAATCGAATCGAGCTTTGTGATTGGTCAAAATTTTACAATAAGAAAATAGCGAAGTGTTAAAAGAAAGAAGTTATCCAAAATTTTGTAGTTTCCCGTAAGGAACTGTTTTAATTTGTTTTTAATTTATTTCTTTTGGTTACAATACTATGAAATTATTAATTTATATTTATAAATAATACATAATTGAGTATGGACACCATTTTATTTACAGATAACAATACCGCGTTATGTAAAATGTTACTTTATATGTGTTTGTGTTGTCCTTTTTAAAAGAGTTGCATAATATTTTCTAACGATTTTCAATTCGAGTATTTTAAGTGACAAATAATCTCTTAATAATAATGGCCTAAATAAATTTTTTGTTAAAATAATTTTATGTGAACTAAAATAATATGTTATAAAAAGATTTGTGTCACATCTTCACGAGAGATATGTTACAAAAATAGGTGATTTAAATGAAGCCATTTGCACTGAGGTATTGAAGTGTCCTCGGAATTCTAAACTAATTAAACTCTGTTGCGTGGTAAACTACAAACTAATCTGGCTTAGAGTTTGTACGCTAGGTCATATAATAATCGGGTTTCAGCTTATGCTGGTGCTAACTTAGTTCATAAAATTCACCAATATAAGCTGACCCCAGAAAATAAAACATGGATGCATTCCTTCAAAGACAATAGACTGTTCCATTGAGAATGAATGAGTAAAACAGCGAGACACAACTCGTATAAAATATAACTGTTGAAGGTTTATGATAAATTGGTCTCCTATTTCAATGATCTGATGTTATTAAATCAAATATTACGAGATTGAATTGTTTTTACCATGACTGAAAGAGTCGCAATTTAAAAGTAAGCATAATTCTAAATTAGATAAGCACAACGGCCACCAACATAAATTGTTGGTAATTGTTATGACATTTATCTTAAACAACATAATATTAAATAAGCTTAAATATAATTATTTGTTGTTTAATATTTTCTGTAATAAAAATAACTTATTTATTTTGCTCATTTTCGTTTTTATGTTTTGTTGTTACTATAACTTATTTGTTATATTATGCATTTTATAATCGTGCTGTTTATTGTAAAATTGTACCCAAAAAACATTATTCATAGCATTTATTCGATGTTATATCTGAAGATGTGAAAACATTCAACATAAAACAAAACGTGTATTTTTATAATCAAACATACAATAGTAGGTATGAATATCATATGGTATTTTGTGAGTTCTTGTAAGTTAAAAACATATTTGTTTTTATAGTGGAAAGTTTTATAAGTGCAATTTTGTATAGGTGCAAATATTAAAACCTGGCAATCAGCATAGATAGAAATTGTTATTTTAACGAATATTATGTGAGAACTGTGCATGCGAGTGTTGGTTATTTAATTAGTAGACGAAATAGAAGAGGCCCAAGAATAGGTCCCTGGGGCACCCCTGACTTTGAAGTTAGATATTTGCATTTGTATCGATACAAGTTCTTGCACTATTTTAGGGCGTGTTTACAAGTAGACAGATTTTTCGATATTTTTCATTGCCTGTTCTGAAACGAGCGGAATTCGTAAACGTAGCGATAAAATTGCTGTATTTAGTATTTTGGTACAATATTTGGTAGAACCTCTGTCTTGGTAGTATTATTCGCCTTTTTGCTATACAATTATTATCAGCGAAATTCGCTTCGTTTTGCACATCATTTGAATTTCGCTAGGAACAGCGGATATCGCTCGTATCGGAACAGGCTTCTGTAGTCTGTTGAGAACATTTTAACGTTTTATTAATCGGCTTGTTATGGTGATGTAACATGGACCTAAACTGTATATAGCTTTATATTATAGTGTATATAGAAGAATTAATATAAATAAATGTAATGTGATTGATGATTTACGTATTTTGATTGTAATTTTTATTTACTTAGCAAAATTGATAAACAAACTTAAAAAGCATTCAGTTGTCTTGACTGACAAAATAAAAAAACTGATTACCGTATTGTATAAAATATGCATCACAAAATCTTTATTCATGTATAGGATTTGTATAAATTTTAATTTTATTAATGGCACCTTATCTCGCGCTTGTAAGCGATCCTCTGGCTCTAAAAGAAGTTAAGTCACCTGTACTACATACAAGTTTCTCAAAAAAAGATATTCGTATGATTTTCCCGTTGGTCCGACAGTGAATAGAAATCAGGGTCGATCCAAACTGGACTGATTTTGAAAAGTGCTTGCAGTATTTTATAACGAGAACACGAGAAAATAAAGTGCATGGTGGGCCACTAAAAATGCTATTTTTTATAATATGATCATGAGATAAGTTTTTTTGGTCCAGTGTAAATTACCAAGCAAAGGTACGTCTATCTATCTATCTAATCAGCCTACATCTACCTACTGCTGAGTATAGGCCTCCTCATTTTCACGCCACTCTTTCCGATCCTGCGCCAGTCGAATCCATTGCCTTCGTGCTACGTAACTTCTGTATAATTATTACTCTGGATAAAGTTGAAGTAAGATAATTGTACTATAATGTTGTGTATGTTTTTGTTGTGTTGTTCGCAGATTTTTTGGACGATCTTTATGCTGTAATGAAGCGGTTGAAGCTATTTCAGAGATGAAGAATGCGAAGGCCTTCTACTTCTAACAAAAAACAAAACAATTTGACCAAAACAATCCTCAGATCTTAAGTGCCTAAACTTGTATGAAAAGAAGATAACATAACTTCATATGTGAAATCTGCCTATCCCTACGAAAAAAAGGCGTACTTTTACGATGTAAGTACCTACGAGTATATCCTCATTGCATTTTCCATACCAAAATGTATTACAGAAATCTGTACAAGTGCGTGCCACTGTTACCGGATCTTGATTCCCGTCGACTTCCTAGCCTCGTAAAAAGCGACGGTGAAAGTCACGCCATCCGAGTCAAGTTCATTAACACATAACAGTACACTTCGAGCCGCGGTCGCGAATCGTCTCTTTCCCGGTCTATCCCGTTGCATCACGGGATTTCCCGTTAAATATCCCGTTGAATCCTTAATTCCCCAAGTGTACATGTGTCCGGGATAGTGAGTTGAGGTGGTAGGATGAAGTCTGTTATTGTTTTTGTTGTTTTAAGTTGTGTGTTGCCCACTGTACTGCCGGCTAAGTATGTACCTAAATGGAAGAAACAGGTGAGTTTTTGCTGCGCCCTATAGACTTGTTTTAAAATTCAGAGTTTCTGCATAGGTATTTCTTGACGTAGCTATGTTGAATCGTATTTGAAATTGTGAGTGAATATATCAACAGAATATTCTCTACATAAATAAAAACTATCTACATAAAAAAACTCTATGTCTCTACATAAAGCTACAAATATTTTATCCTTAGGAGTTTTACTTACCTACATAAATTACTAAGTATGTGATTTTAAGGCCGTGCGGAATCTCAAGTTGTATTATGAAATTAAGTTATTTAATGTTTTGCTATGTTACATTATGTTGTTTTTTTTCATTCAGTACTTAGGTATGTAAGATTGAATTTTCTCAAAATAAAACATAAAATGGGTTGGTTTTGTTTATTGTTCAAACTAAACCATCGCATTTTTCACAGATCTGACAAAGTTCTGTGACTCTACATAGATGGCAAAACTCCAATGATACGTGTATTGCTAGATTCGTGATTGACTTGCATTTGCAACCGTCATGGAACATTCATGATGTAACATTGCCTATTTATCGAAATAAGGTACATGTCTGCTATAAAGGGTAATAGTATAGTCTGCTGAAACTGATGAATTATTTAGCCGCGTCCCGCATTATTGTACGGGTTTAATATTAAACCTACGCACCTTTTATACACATTTAAAAAAAATCGAGTTAATATCAATTTTTAATACAAAATGTATGGGAAAAGTTTTTGACGATTTCTGACTTTTCTAGTATTCAAACCTTAAATGGCCCCATAGAGTCTTTTTATCCCAACATGCAACTGAATCGATTAGGATAAAAAAAATCTACTTTTGGCATTTTTATCGCTGACTGTACATTTTTCAAAATCTGTGAATGTGGTTCAAAATATGTCAAAAAGGAAGGTCTCTTTAGAGCGTTTTGTAGCTACAACGGTTAAAGTACACCTGCCCTCCGTGGCCCATCTCAAAAATCCACCATGTGTTACCACTTACCTAGATTCACAAACAATTAAAATTATTTATGATTTGATTTCCTCTAAAATAGTCCTCGTCCACTAACTACATTTTGTTAATCATGTTAGTCCCTGGAATTTTTCTTTTTAAGCTGATCAATTGTCTTTGTTTAATCTCAGTTTATTTTTGGATCTAATTAACCTAATGTCTAGACAGTAGACATATTTACAGGTGTTTATTAACTAAAAATCCTTTGAGTTGATCCTAGAGAATGTCTTCTCTATCTAACTACTTATGGTGCCCTTCAATCCGAAGGTCGTGGGATCGAATCCTGGCCGTGCTTCAATTATTGTGTCGTTGCATTTTTTTATGCGCAAGTGGAGGAAAACAACGCGACGTGACGATACCAGTTACATTCTAAAAGGCGACGATGGGTTGCATTGAAAGACGAATTGAGAACCTCTTTTTTTGAAGTCGGTTGAAAAGAAATGCAGCACTGTATTTAATTGTTCTTTATTTGTTAGCTCGCTTCGCTCGTGACTTCGCTTGTTGTAAAGTTGTATTACGCTGTTCAACATCACTCATTTACCCTGTAACCCGTCATTGTACTAAGCAATGATTTTAATAATAAGTTCGGCAGAATTAGAACGAACCAAATAATGTATCTCTAGCTAGACGTGCCTCTGACACCTCCTTTCAACATTCTTCAAAGGATCTTCAGCTTCTTAAGATTGTTTCGTTTTCTGAGTTGCTGGGTGCATCTTAAGGTAAAAAGTCCACCGAATATGCAATTTATTAGGTATTAAACGTGCGTGTTTTCGCTTCCCGCGGCCTGCTTTCTCGTGCTTTCTCGAGTTTATTAGAAAGTCTCACTGACTCACGCAGATTAACTTCGAGTTTATCCTTAAGGTTTCTTAAGAGAAACTAGTCCTTTTCATCCACTTTCTTGATTGCAACATTAAGCTCCACTTATAAAGTATCCAAGTCACTTTACTGCAGAGTGCCGAGATCTTTTTTACATGAAGTGTCTTGATAGGGTGGGATATGTTTATTGGCTTTCAGTACCTACAGGTTTCTACCCCAGTATTATTAATTGATTCCATTGGTCGTTGGTGGTTAATATCTAATGTAGTTCAATTAGGAAAGGTGGTATAAATAAATTCCACATTTTAATTACTTATTTTCTTTTTGTTTCTTATGTAATCGTAAATAAGAAGGCCTGGTATTCATTGTTATTAATTTGTTCCGCCCACAACACCAAAAGCGATAAAGAAATCGAAAACGTTATTGTATGTGACATGCATAGGTATATTTATGGGTTCCACATTAAGAAATGGAAACTTGTTATGAAATTAATATAAGTAATGAAGTCATCTACTCGTCCAAACTTGGCACTGCGTTGGAATTGCAGGTTCCAGTCCAACATCGTCGTAAAACTTGTAAAAGAACATAAGTAAATAAAATAGCTTTAAGGTCCAACTATGTTGTTTATGTTGAGATTCTTCACGCTTATGTTATGTTTTGCTAAATATACCTAAGCCAAAACTGGCCTATCTTGATTGAAGCTTAGGTATCTCCTATCACTTCTCTGACTCTCGAAACGGAACGGACCCATTTCCTAGTCCTCATGTATGGCATCTTGGTTTCCAACAGGCGTGTTCGCCGGCAGAGCGATCTGAAGACAGCCACTACGTGTGCACCGACAAGGGCGAGCCGAAATGCCTGAAGGGGTGGCAGGGAGACCTCTGTGATGTGCCTATCTGCAAGAAAGGATGCGATCCATTGCAAGGTTAGTCTTCTAGAGTATCCTCTAGCTGTCTGCCCGTGGCATCGGCATTGCACAAGTAAGTCGTATGTTCAGCATCTACTAGCTGTCTGCCCTCTAACGTGGTTCTTCTTGTCATGTATTAGTTCTGTGGAAGGACTTTGCGCCCCAAAGTGGCTTGATGCATTTTTTTTGGTTATACAACATAGTGCACAAAAAACTTCATTTGGTATATGCACATCTTGCTTCCCTTTGTTATTTCTGGGTAATATTGTGATTGAATTTTTGAAAAACCCAGGCACCTAATCTTGAATGTCCAAAATCTGACATAGTAGACATACCGATTTTGGAAATGCAGTCGTGCTAAAGTGTCTTGATTTATTACTATAATTTGGATAATTTTTTAACAACCATAATTGCACTCAGTCTTCATGTGCAAATGTCACCTACCCAAGTGTAGAGTGAAACTTGGTTAAACTAAAGTTTAATTAAGAAATAATATGTTGTCTCTGCGTATAAGTTCAAATTGAGCATTTATGTAATTTGCAAGACATCTGGTAAATTAATTAAGATTAAACTTGATTTGACCCACCTTGTGCAACATTGTCATAAGGTGGCAAAGTTGTTTGTTAGTCACTAGGCCAACACAGTAACATGCAATGCAACTTAGGGACTAGGCCCTGGTGGAATGAGAGCGAGAATAACACGAGCTCTAAACGGGGAAGGAAAACATCGGTAGGAAACCAGTTAGTATACTCATAAAGGCGGTGATGGGCTTGCAATCTGTCACGTAAGGGGTGCTAACTTTAGCAAAGTGTCATACTTAGGTAAGTACCTACTTCACACGAGACACAACATACGTTCAAAGAGTGACTGTTATTTTATTTGTCTACAACAAAAGAGCTTTCTATTGCTTGTTAAACTTTCTATGGAGTCGTTAGTGGCAATTCTTAGTAGAGGTAGAAACATATCCTTTGTTTGTTTGACACAGAAGATATTGAGCTTTCAAATGTGTATGAATGATGTCATGATAATATTTATTATGCCATCAAAACATTTCTTGTAAAATTGGCTACGAAGACTCTCTGATAAAAAGTTATGAAATCTCTTACTATTAGCAAGTAGATGAGCCCTTAAATTAAAACCATATTTTTCTGGCAAGCTGATCATGGTAAGTTGTTTAATTGTATTCTTTCAGGATATTGCAAGCGTCCTGGTGAATGCAGATGCAAGCTAGGCTTTTACGGAGACAAGTGTGACAAGTGCATCGCCATGCCGGGCTGTCTTCACGGCTACTGCAACGTCTCCTTCGAGTGTATTTGCAAGGAAGGCTGGGATGGCATTTTCTGCTCCGAACGTAAGTGTCTTCAAAGTATCTGGAATTCATAGCCTGACTTCTGGCTTCAAATACATGCACGAACCAACCAGTTTCTGTGTTCAGCCATAAGCATGAACCAACTGGGTGTAAATAATATCCTCATCTATGTGCATGAGCACGAACCATTTTTTTTTTTTTTTTTTGTCGCTGGGTAAAATGCGCTACGCATCCCCTCCGCCGGGGGGGCGAGAGGGGTATGTGGGACTCCCCGGGGACTCCCGGTATACCCACTAAACGTCCCAGCGCCTTTCCGGCGTCGCCTGGAATGGAGGGGGTCGGGGAAACTGGCAGAGCCTCTACGTCCAGACCCCCGCCGGCGATCCCCGCCCTTACGGCGGGCCCCGCATCGTAGTGAGCAGTGCAAGACGGACGAAGGTGCCCCCGCACCTAGCGTCCACTACTCACCACTAGAGCTCTCCGCTCCCTTCGTCCCCCCCATCTGAGCCCACTGAGCCCCCCCATCGCGACAAGATCGGAATCCACCGGGGGGGATGAGCACGAACCAAATCCAACCGTTTCATTTCTGGGCTTAGCCACATGCACGAACAAACTAGGATATTTCTGTCTTTAGCTATGTAGCTACTACGAACCAAAACCAACCGGGTGATTTCTGTTTTGAGTCACATCCACGATCCAATCTTTTGATCTTTGCCTCAGCCACATGCCGTTCAGACTGCCACTCCACGCGAGGCTACTGCGAGCAGCCGGGCGAGTGCCGCTGCCGGTTCGGCTGGACCGGGCCCACTTGTCGCGACTGTCAGCCATTACCCGGCTGTCAGCATGGGTACTGTGACAAACCACTTGAGTGCAAATGCGCTAAGGGTTACACTGGCCTGCTGTGTCAGACTCGTAAGTATTATGATTTGACTTGTATACCTATTCTTCTTATGTTTTTACTTTCTCAATTCCATCTATCCATTTTGATCATTACATAGGTTAACTACGTAAAAATACAGACGATTTACGGCATTCAACAACGTCTTTATGATCGAAAAGTCCTTCCACAAAGCCGTCCAGTGCTCTCATCATATTCACAAATAAATCCACGTAGAGTTGCCTTTGCCAAACATAATTATGCCAAGCTATGACAAAAACATCAATAGCATCAAAAACGGAACCCACGTATATAAGAAACCTCTACTTTCCCAGCCATCTGCGCCACGGGTTGCCACAATGAGCGCGGCTACTGCCGGCGTCCGGGCGAGTGCCGCTGTCGCGTCGGCTGGACCGGCGAGGACTGTTCCACTTGCCACCGCTACCCGGGCTGTCTGCACGGCACCTGCGCGCGCCCTTGGGAGTGCACCTGTGAACCTGGTTGGGGCGGCATGCTGTGCGATGAAGGTAAGTCATCTTCTTTCACCACACAGTTCTTTCGAACCAATGAAAGGATTACAAATGTCCCTCAACCAGGAGCCCCTTTGAGGCACACATACGTGAGGTTATGCGACATGCAGGTTTCCTCACGATATTTTTCTTCAATATTTAAGAGTACTGGTATTAGTGCACATTATATTTTTTTCAGCACTAAATATGTCACTAATTATGTTTATTTTTATGTAAGTACGTACGTAATAGGTTGATATGCGAGACATTGTCATCACAATGACCATGCGCTTGAATTTAATAGAAATTGAAAAGATTAAGTGAGTGACGCATGATTTAAACCTACCAATACCATTAATATAATGTAAATATCCTAGAAACCCAGCCCAGACTGATAACACCTTATGGGATCTAGAATCCTTTCTAAGAAGCTTACGTGAGTTTATGGCTAAAAATTTAGTCGATTCTCGATCGAAAATAAAATGAACTCTATATTTTAGCTGCAAACCACACCTAACGAATTCTTAGGATATTGGGAGCGAGTTTTTTTTCCAACGCCTTAAGGCAAGGCTCCAATAAGTTTAACGTGTTTAATCATCACAGTTTCGTTAATAAGTTACAAGAAATACATTGATTGCCTGACCAAAAGCATTTAATAATTTGTTTGGCAGCAATTAGGAACTAATAAGTTACGAGAAGATTAACTTTTGGTTTCTGTATCAGTCGCAAAAATGTAGACGTTATTTATGTGATTGAGTAAGGTTCCGTAGCCCAAACATTTGAAATATTTTAACAGAATATCATTATTATTTAGACCTAGTTATTACCGTATCTTTTAAATGTGTCTATCATGTTACTAGTTCTGTCGAACCAGTGTGGTGAAAGAATTTTATATACACCTTAGAGGCTCTTTCGATACACCATAAAAAATAGATTGTTACGACAAATAGAAAGAATAATCTGACATAGTCTTAGAAATAATAAGATTTGTATACGAAGCTAGTTATAAATATAATTTTTCTTTCAGAGCTAAACTACTGCGAGAAGAACGAAGATACTTGCAAAAACAACGGCAGGTGTCAGTCTTTAGAAGCTGATGATGGCCACTACCGTTGTGAATGCCCTCCTGGTATCTCCGGAAAGAACTGTGAAGTCCTTCCCGAAACTACCACAATGGCCGCTAATATTACCGAAGCTCCAACATCTACTACAGAAGTTATAGAAAGTGAAGAAATAGAAAAGACTACAGAAACTAACGTTAAAGATGTAAAAAATTCTTCAGCTTTAACCAAAAAACGCATTGGAAGCTCGCCCGTGATTTCAAAGACTAAACAGTTTACGTTGTCTGTGTATTTAGGGAAGTAACAAAGTAAATAATAACAAATGTATATTTAAATCTGAAAATGCCTCCATAATTCGTTCTTTAGAAAAATCTACGATTCGAGGTTAGAAAATTTTCAGCTCCAAGACAGTTTTGTGAAAACAAAAATTAGGTATATTGATCTAAGTATGGGGATTATCATGGTTCAAGTAAAATTGGTAAGAACTGAGGATGGAGTAATTCACCGGCATAAATTGAACTATGATATAGGCAATTTTTAAAATGTGGACTAACAAGAGCTACTCAATGTGATTTGCATCAAGAATCTTCAAATTATTGAAGTCATGAGTCGAATATTCCGACTTTATTTGAGGATTAAGTAGGTAACTTGCAAAAAATTGTATAAAAAGATTTGACTGAACTTCGTAGGCTAATTTATTCGTGAGAAGTGTGATTATAATGTATTCGCTGAGATAGTATTTTGTGTTATTAATATGGCACGTAATTGTGTATTTATTTTAGCTGTAAGTTATTTATTAAATGGATTAAATAGATCACTCACACAACTATGAAATTCTTTTACTTGTGTAGTTTTGATGGAAAGACGATCTGGTAAAGTTTGCTGGGAGCCGTTGAGTGCAGGCAGCACAAGATCGATCGCTCTGGAAATCGATGGTGGAGGCCTATGTTCAGCAGTGGACGCTAAATGGCTGAGATGATGATGATTCTGGCATACCTACCATTCTTGCCTCATGCTTTCTCAAACTCAACGGAGCAGCTACTCTGTGGCAAGAAGCAAGAAGTGGTGGAAGAGTGCTAGGAAGGCTGACCCCACCACCATTTGGAATGAATAGTCGGGAAGAGAGAGAGAGAAAAGAATTATATGTACCGTGTAAACAGCGTCTTTGGTTTCTAAGATAAGGAATAGTAATTGTAAATAACACAATATAAAACTTATTTTAGTTTCACTGGCTAAATCAAAGTAGATACAAAAATGATTTTGGAGTAAAAAGCAAGACAGGATACATTAACTGATGTAAATCAGTTCTCAATATTCGTCGGTGTAGAAATATCCAGTATTTTAATCATGAGCAAATTCCTTTAAAAGGAAGACATGTAACTAGGGGACGCCAGAGCAGGTGGCTACGTAAAAACTACCGTTCCTAATTGGTCTAATTTACAAGGCCTGTTCGATCGTAATCTAATTGATGGAAACTTTCCATAAAAACTTAGGACTTAGTACCATAAAATAGTACCTGAATTAAAGCAGTTAAGTACAATAATTTAGTATAAAAAAACAGGGTCACGACTGTATCCCCAAGGCGCAGACATTCTCTAGATATTTTATGTACATATTCCAGATCCTTATGAAGATGTCTAAGGGGGGTAGTCAGTGTTATTTAGTACTAGCTTCTGCGGGCAGCTTCACCCGCGTGGTACCAACATTTTGAATAGCCTAATGCTATTCCAGGTCACTATCTATGCATATTCCAAGTTTCATCCAAATCGGTTCACTGGTTTTGGCGTGATTGAAACACAAAAATCTAAACAAACTCACAAACTTTCAGCTATATTATATGAGTGGGATAAACTGCTTAATATTATTATTGCTTATTTCCTTTTCCTTTCGACATCATAAGCGTTATACATATTTCTAAGTAAGTACTTAAGTATTTCTATTTTGCGGATGTTTTGCTACATGATTTGTCATATTAAAATGCGATAGACACCCTCAACACTTAGGTATCTTATACTCAGGCATCTTTTAACCAGTGGATATTAATCAGAGTAAGACCAAAAAATTTAAAACTCATAACGACTATCATTGTAGAGTAGTAGTAAGACCCCTCGCAGACTGCAGTCTTTCTATCGGCCGATAGTTGAGACGGGCTATAGGTACTTCTCCATACTCATTACGAGCCGAAGTATGTTCCGTCTCAACTATCGGCCGATAGAAAGTCTGCAGTCTGCGAGGAGGCATAGCAACTGACAACCATTACAAAATAACAACCACAATACCTACTACGATACAATTATTTGTTTCACAGGTGTGTTTGAGCATTGAGAAAGACGCAGGTATTTCAGATTAGTACCAGCAAAAACAACGATTAGAGAACTAATATGGTATCAAGGAAAGGCTATTAAAAGTTTAAATGAAATGATATTGCTCCGGAATCCGTTGGCAGCTTGAAATGGAGTTCCATCACGCACTTATATTTTATTGATCTCGATAAAGTTTGCTATTTACTGTGTTTTGCGCTTATTGAAAAAGATCCGGTTGAAAATATGGACTGTTTGTAAAAGTGCTGTTACCAATAGGTAAATCTAAAATCTTGGGTAGGTAGATGGTTCGGACTGGCGCAGGATGGAAGGAGGAGGTTGGCATAGGCGAAGAGAATATGCCCAGCTGTGGGATGAAATGAGCTGCAAGTGATGACGAAGGATAATAAAAATGTCTTGAATTCAAAGTGATAAAGAAACCAAAAGAGCTTGAGTGATGATTTCTGAAAATGTCTACCATGACATCCCACCAAGTGGCCGAGCGGTAAGGCACTCCGGCTTTAGGAGGATCGATTGATCGTTGCGGGTATGAGTCCCATCGGAATCCAAAAATTTTGATAAGGCTTTTCATTTCTTAAGTTATGAGATCTTTACTAGTAGAGCCAAGCCCTTAGCTGAGCTCCAGTTTGTGCTGCGAGCCCTCAGTTTTCAATAAATCTAAAACCATATAAGTACTTAGGTGAACGATACTTGGTATATTTAGATATTCTACCGAGGTCACTTATTCCTGAAAGTTTCAGCTTTGTAGCACCATCTAAACCGAAACTATGGTAGCTCAAAAATACGACGAAACGCTTCGAGAAAAGGGTGGATAGTGCCTCGCCTAGTCTTCGGTCAGATTATTGTAGTCGTGATTCGGTTTCGCTATGTTAAAATGATATTCCTAGTTTAGAATATGGAGTGCAATCCTAAAACTGGGTCACTGGTGCATACGTTTTATTCGTATTCATCCGTGTATTTGGGTAAAGCCTGTTTTATGGGCATACTAACACCATAAATTCAGGCAAGTCGCAAAATGCCCGATGTTGAGGAATTTACTTAAGAATTGATTAGTTTCTTCCAAATACGCCCTGTGGACGCCGTGAGATTACTGACATGGCCGCCAGTTGGGTCATCGAATGGCTCGTTTCCATTACACGATAGGTACTTCGTAACTTAAATATTTAGTTGGTTACTTGCTGAAAATTCTATCACAGACTTACCTACGTAGAATACATAATTAGGTACCTATGTAGGTCCCTACAACGTTACGTTTGCTTAAGGACCAACTCTAGAGTAAGGTTTATCTGGAAGTTAACTTGTTGACTAAGTATAAGTATAATTATAGGAACTACATAAAGAAGTAGCAGACATATTATAGCACAGGAGGCGCGCGGAGATCTCATCTTCCAAACTGATCGCCCCGACGGAAGCCACTGAAGCTACAACAAAAGAAATTTTGACAAAATTTGATACAAATGATTTCTCTGGGTTACATTTATTGACTAGATGTATTTAACATTGCTAGACCCAATGATATTTTACTATACCTAATACCTATAGGTAGACTCAAGAACTAGACAACAAGATGCGATTGGCAGAATTGTGAAAAACCATTCCCAGAAGCCATAGGTATAGAAGAGGTGAACCCGATACGATACGATAATAGGAAAAAGTAATAGTATTCAGTAGAACACGAAATCGTCTCGTTCAATGGGCTTAAGCACTCAAACCCAATGTAACTTATATGTCTATATAAGCAACGTGCACCGTACCAATCACATATTGATCGAAAGTGGCTGATGGATGATAGTGGATTTCGGATCGATTGAATGTTATGTGATTAGTGATCTCAGTAAAGGAACATCATGTTGATCCCAGTTTTGATGGTAAGGATACATTTGAAATACTTATATCAGAACAGAAACACGGAAAATATCGGGATAAAAATGTGTGGTGAAAAAGTAGGGTGGTTTGTTTTCTATTCTCTAATGGAAATGTAATGAGATCTCTGTAGAAGTTGGTAGTACCCCAGATAATGTAATACTAGTACTAGGTAGTACGTACTAAA
This sequence comes from Epirrhoe alternata, assembly GCA_963565295.1. Classification (NCBI taxonomy): domain Eukaryota; kingdom Metazoa; phylum Arthropoda; class Insecta; order Lepidoptera; family Geometridae; genus Epirrhoe; species Epirrhoe alternata. The sequence goes on along the minus strand of OY751385.1, from coordinate 2,266,753 downwards.
TCGATAAAATAATTTAAAGTAACAAAAATGAAATTTTCACGTGGAAAAACCTTATAATATTGAATGGTGACATTATGGCTGATAGAGTAAGTAGAGTGGAAGAAGAAAACATGCTGTAACGACATGAAAATTATGGGCAGGGAGGCATTGAGTATCTCAATGCAGGGAGGTGATAGTTTTGAATTTTTTGTTACAACAAAGCTATTTAATAAAAACTTGGTAGAACCAGTAGAACACTAGACACCTCCACCAAAACCAGCTCGAAACAACAAAGTAGCAGTCACTTATTATATGATTGTAAATTAAATATCCATTAGCTTTTTTCAGTTACGTAGGCAATTTTCCGCTGCACACGAGTAGGTATTACGATGGTTAAATAATTTGCTTATATCCGTCTCTATTAGTTCGATTATACTTTTACTTTACATCCAATTATAAAAGATTTACTGCCTGAGTCCCGCTTTGTTAATTCGGGCTTTAAGTGGACTTAACAACAGATTCTGATAAAACAAAATTAAATGTGAATCCAGGTTTACCATACAACAATGAACCGCATCCAAATTATCCAAATTGCTTAGCTGTTTCTGTGATTAGCGATTATTGCGCAAAAACACAGAAAAATAGATAAACAAAACAATGATTTGTGTTCTATTGCGTTTAATCTGCCTGAAATAAAAAATGAAATAATTATTATTGAGGTTTTCGATTAGCAGTAAAGTAAAACGATGCTAGATTAATTGACGTTCCTGATATTTTTTCTTTCTAGCTTTTGAAAAAAAGAGGCTTAACTAACCGTTATACGAGTATGGTAGGTATACCGGGTTTCCAAATCAAACGTTCTACGTAGGTCGGTAATAGTGCATTAGGGTCGTGCACACCTGACTCTAGTTCCGTGAGGTTTCCGACCAGATTGCCTCGCCCTAGTTCACAATCTATAGGTACCTAGATTTATGCTCTTATAAATGTTTCATAATCATAACTTTAGGTTATAAATAGGTTGATTTTGTGAAACATATCTAAAAGCTTTCCACAAGTAAAAATGTACCTATTTTACAAAAATGTTACGCTCTTTCAAAGTGCTCCAAATATTGAAGTTGTTTTCCGAACATATCCTAAATAATATCGTCGATCGGTATCTGTAAAGTTGTCTTGATTTCCAGGTGCTGCTTGCAGCAAGCAGTCTATCAACAGCAGGAGAGATCGTTGCAAAACAAAAAGTATCCAAACTTCTCCTTGAGAGTGGAATCAAGGGAAAAGTGTCATCAGAGAAAGGAGTGAAGCGAGATGTGTCTCACCTGGGCCTGTCTTCGTACGGCGGCGGCATCTCCTATGGAGGGATTGGACATTCGCTTGGGGGCTCGGCTATTGGGTATTCGTCTGGCCCCGGAATAGCCGTTTCATCTGGATATGGAATTTCTTCTGGTGTAGGGATTGGTCCAGGAGTAGGGTTTGGTCCTGGCGTAGGCATCGCTTCTGGCGTTGGTGTTTCTGGAGGCGGTATTGCAGTATCTGCAGCGCCAGCTGTTGCAATCTCCGCTGCCCCAGTCGCAGTCTCCGCCGCACCAGTAGCGGTCTCTGCAGCTCCCGTAGCTTTACCAGCACCATCTGTCCAAACCTCGGTGAACGTTTCTCCCAACCCTGTCATCCTCAGGCAGGAAGTTCCGAGGTTCATCACTCGTACCATCACACGCGACGTGCAAGTTCCAGTTCAGGTCAACGTACCAGTTCCTGTTGATCGTCAAGTGCCTGTACCGTACAGGGTCAATGTGCCGGTGCCTGTGGACAGACCTGTGCCATACCCAGTTGTGCAGAAAGTGCCGGTGGAGATAACAAAGCAAGTTCCCGTGTATTATGAAAGGAAGGTGCCATATCCTGTAAAAGTTTCTGTTCCAGTGCCATACCCTGTGACGGTTGAGAGGCAGGTGCCTGTTGACCGGCCAGTTTATGTTGACCGACAGGTGGCAGTACCGCATCCTGTGTACGTAGACAGGCAAGTCCAGGTTCCAGTGCCCGTGCATGTGGACAGACCAGTGGCGGTGCCACAACCTGTGTATGTACAGCAAGCCGCACCTGTGGTACAAGCAGCCCCAGTACAAGTGTCTTCTGTCGCCAGCTACCCAGTCTCGTCAGTCGGTAGCTATTCGACTGGATATTCCACTGGTGTTCCAATATCTACCGGATATGGTGTGTCTGGTATTGGAGTGTCTGGAGTTGGAGTCTCCAAGTCGATTTCGTATAACACTGTGTATGGACACTCTGGGTACGGATACCACTGATTGTTTTGTTTTCTTTATAATTGTCATTAAATGATTTGAAAAATATTTGTGTTTGTATTTCATGGAAGTAAAAAATCTGTGTGAAATAATATAAGCTTTATTTTTGTACTTTCATAAAAATATATCAGAAAAATAAAGAGGTTGGGTGCTCGTAAAAAACATAATTTACGTGAAATAGGAATATGACTCATTTTATATCATAAATATTCAATACACCCCATCAAGACAAACATATCAAATGATTTAAAAGCCTTCACCCACTCACCACCACTCGTAAATTAGGATACAAAACTTTAACCTTAAATCTACTTAGGTCCCTAGATTTTGTCACACAGCAGTACCTAGACTAAACTACTTTTCTAATTAAATTATTATTGCACTCAATTTATAGTTAAAATAAAAAGTAATACTTTTAGAAGTTTCACTTTCAGTGAAATATCCATAGGTTTTGTTATACAAATTACTTATACTACATATGGACGGAAATTGCTAATATAATACTGATATTTTTGTATAATTTGTAAAAAACATGATAACTTATGTATTTCATCCGTTAGGTATCGAAAAAATTAAGACGAAAGAACCGATTTTCAGAAACTTAACTAAATTCGATTCATAAAAAAAGGGACACAAAATACCGCGGTCTTTATCAAGGATTTCAAATGCAAGAAAGTAAGCCAAACCGCTAACGTTGAAAATTACGGTTCTGTTGAAAAGCCGATGATCCAGTGCCTTACAGTATCGCTGGCTTACCATCTGTTTAGATCCAAGTTCGTAGAGATTCCCGAAAAATACCTACCATTACCTAGAGGCCTTACTATGAAGGTATCATTCTAGTATATGATGCACTTGTTAGCAGGGTTCATGAAGGAGCCAGGAGGACATTTCCAGGCTTTAGAGAAGTCTGCTATGTTCTGCAAAGAGCCTGTAACTCGGAACTGTTGGGGTGCATGTTCGTCCTCTAAATCTGATGTCAACGATTCTGATGTTGAAACGCCGCACCATAACTGGAAATTATAGCACATTATCAGAAAATACATTATAATCTTATCATCATCATCATCCGCAGCCAAGAATATCCCACTACTGGGTATAGGCATAGGCCTCCCTCTGTTTACGCCATTCATGCCGGTCCTGTGCCTCACGCATACAAAATCTATGCTGCCTCTTGATGTCGTCTACCCATCGCGCAATTGGACGACCTCGACTTCTATATCCGGTTCTAGGCCACCACTCGATCAAAGCTCCACCTGCCGTCACTTCGTCTGGCCAAGTGTCTGCACCTAAACCATCTTAATCGGCCTTGTCCAGGAAAGTCAACGTCGATGGAGCCGTATAGGCCGAATGAGGTTGTGCCTCGACTTTCAATCCGAAGGTCGTGGGTTCGAATCCCGGCCGTGCATCAATAGATTTTTCGTTTCGTATTTATATGCACTTTAACATGAGTTCTTAACGGTGGAGGAAAAAATCGTGAGGAAACCCGAAGCTTAATCAGCTCCACACGTATTGGACATAGGTATACAATGTAAAAAATATTGGACAGTCTTCGCCCCACCCCAATAAGATTTCGATGCCGCAAGCTAAAAAGGTAGTTAAATAGGTGTATTGATCAACTCACGTTCCCATAAGAGAGAAAGAACATCTGTTCTGAAGTGTAGTGTTCAAAACCGGGCAGTTTCCTTTCTGGACCCGTCTTCTTAAGATGCAGGAGTAACGCTGCCAGTGCCTCTCTGACGCCTCCGTTGTCTGCTATGTTCTCTCCTAGAGTTTTCTTACCATCAACCTGGTAAAGAGTTAATGATGGAATCCAATCTAATTTACCTATGTTTGCTTGATCTACAAGTTTATGGCACATAATAAAAACAACTATGAACTTTTGAATCATATATGGATAGTGTTTGTCAATGTCAATACTAAAAGGATTTTCATTATTAATGAACTCAGTTATTCTTGACAAAACATCATCATGATTATCATTATGACTATCATCATTATTATGGAGAAAAGTCTTCTAGAGTATTGTGAAAACACAAGCTCAACATAAGTAAAAACTTACGTGTTTTTGCAGTTCTGGAAGGTAATAATTAGAATATTGATCGACGAAGCACTTTGTCTTGTCCTCAAACGACTCAATCGTCTCATTCTTCCACCACGGCAGAGCATTTCCGTTCTTGTCGAAGTAACGGCCTGAAATGAGAGAATCTATTTTAGTTGACATGCCTTTGACTAATTCAAACATTTTGAAGATGTGGTACCATCTTAAAATGGTCTGGAGTATCTAAATAATAAGATCTGAGAGATTGTCTACCACACCTTGCGGATACAGTCGTGATCCTGTTGGTTTTTCGCCCTTTTTAGCTCATCCCTAAAAAACAAAGAATAATCTCGGATACCTTAACATAAGCGAGAATGACCAACAGTATTCAAACTACATATTTCGTTTTCTATCATCTTACCAATATTGTCGAAACCATGAGTAATTTCATGTCCCAAAACTGTTCCAAGGGACCCGTAGTTGAGAGAGCTGCAACAAAAATATATGGAATCTTAAAATCAAGACAAATATTAAACAAGAGTTATACGTATGTGCACATAAAATAATACTCACTCAAGTCCTAAATTAAAGAAGGGATACTGAAGAACTACTAAAGGCACCGCTGCAAAAATAGACAGTTAAGTTTTAAAATTATAATAGACAACATTTTCTACGTAATGTTTTCTAACCTCCTAGGTATCGCAAAGCCGCGATACCGAGCAAAGCCGCGCGTTTGTCATTAGTATCTCAAACTTTACACACTAGAACAGTTTACAGCTAGAACTTTACAAATTACATCATTTGTAATTCGAAATGTAATCTTACTTATAGTATTTTGCTGGAACGTATGATAAGCATTAACTTCAGTAGGTTCCGTCGCCCAAGTCGCATTATGAACATCACGGAATTTATTAATTCCCATTTTAACCTTCCCATGTATGATGGCTATCATGTTCTCCAAATGTTTGCCTGTATTGACTTCTATGCCTTCGTAGTAATTATCTAACTTCCCTTCTTCTAGTAACCAATCAGGGAAACCTATAAGTGATTTCATTTGAATTATCTTCTGATAGGTTGCAAGTTTTGTGTCATCGTCCATCCACTTAGCTTGGCCTACGAGATGAGCCAGGGAATTCTTTAGTTCATTCAGCATTATTTCCACCTGAAATATAGATTTTAAGTTGGGTTTAATAAAAGCTTTTGACCTCACTATTTAATACCTTATTATGGCTTTAAATCTATTAAAAAATAAACAATTTACTACATAAACCCAACAGTAAAATTGATGTCAGTTTATGTGTAAAAATGTTTTACACGTCATTTTCGAAATGGGTATTTCTCAAGGTACCAATATAGGGCTTGCACTATTCCTTTTCTCAGAATAATTGACTGTGAATAAAGAATTACCTTAGGTTTAGTAACATTGAAGAAATGTGGATCAGCTATCCCATATGATACTGCCATACCTAGCATATCATTTACTGCATTTGCACATTGCAGGCTTCGGGAGCCAGAGTAGTAATGTAAGCTCTCCAGTTGGTATGCTTTCTCAAATAATGTTCTGAGTTCCGATGTAGTGTGAACTGCCATTACTTCTACTACCTGGAAAATACAAAGTTTGATATTAATCATCTGCATTAGAATACTGTCAAGTTTAATCATAAGTAGTAAATCAGGGCTCTGCTTACTTTGAGGCCAGATGATGTGTGAATCGTTCCACATTATTGATTATTTTATTTCATTTTTGAAATCTTACCTTGATCCAAATATAAAGTTCAATAAGAACAGGTGATGTCTTCGCCAAATATGCAGCTATTTGAGCTAAATATCTAAGATCCGGTACTGACATTAGAATCTTATCATTCTCAAAGTCTAAGCCAACATCACTAACGTTGAATACTCCTTCAAGATATCTCTTCCAAAGTGGCGTTGCTGTAGCATTATTGTGTTCTACGTTAGTATCTGTATGAGCTTGGAGTTCTTCGACTGTGAAGCGGGGGATATTTTGGAAGTCTTCATCTGAATCAGTGCTATTTTCTGTTTCTAGCTGAAATAATATTAATATTCAAGTCTATTCTTCTTCTTGTCATGTTACTAGTTCTTACGAACTGTTTCTGTTTTAAAAGTTTCTTAACAACCTAGCAGAAAGACATATGAAAACATTTTTCACATCATATTACTTATTTTTTCGTTTACCTACTTCACAATAAAATTATTTCCAACTACACACTGTTTTTAAGGTATACCTAATTTCTTTCAGTGGCAAATGCACGAGAAACAATGGGGTTGGATAAATGTCAAATCAATATATATATATACCTACCTATATAAAAAAGTCTATGCATAATAATAGAGTGCTTAGTTATAATAACTTTATGCAATAATGGGTTGCAGTTTTATAGATTCTCACGGAGGCTTTGTACGATAAAGCATAGTGAAGTTATTCCATGTGTCCTAATGTAAACTAATCGAAAGCATAACGCGACACCAAACACACGATAGATTTAGATAGCGTCCACACCTACAATTAGGCCATATAAATCCATATACATAGAATAATTATATCATAACTAGGCCATTTAAACTACAATTAGATGCACGGTAACATCAATTTATATTGTGAACGGACAATTGGTATACGATAAAATATTTAAACAATACCTTACCTCGCTTATATCGGTTTTGATAGACACGTAAGCATTTTTTGTTGTAATTATATTGTCATCTAACTCTACTTCGGTCAGTTTTGAGTCTTTGAAAGCACCAGATTCAGTGACGAATATCTTCATAAGTTGCGCATAGATGAAGTTATATCTATCATCGTCTTTGTCATCTACCATCTTTGCGAAATCAAATTTATTCTGTCTTATATTTGAATTCTTGTAAGTTTTTCTTGTGTTATCATGACCATGGCCTTTCTGCTTATATTGTAAGCTGGAAGAAAGAGCTTTTTAAATGACGTATAGAATTCATAATTATGTAGTACAAAATACTTAATAAGATATCTACGACACTAAAGGTTAAAAGAGTACAATAAAATAATACATTTGTAAAGGGCGTTCCATATTTTATTCATTTACAACATGAAAAATACTTTAATAACATGTTAGGTATAATGAACAACAATAATCTTGTCTACAGACTTTAATCTATCATTGATTCATCAAATTATATTCATAAACGATCACCTTCTCCGATCAAAAGGTAATGTAGAATTCCCAAAAACATTACCAAGAAGTTATTGGTAAAGAAAATCTATGCTTGGTATAATACTGACCTTGGAAAAGGATTAGTAGTCTCCGGTGTCCCCATTGCAAGAACGTAAGCCGAAGAATTCTTTGGATCAGCGAATATATCGAAGCCAATGATGACATCCATGCCAATTTGCGTCTTCACTCTGATCACTGTTTCCAGCCAATTAAAGTTGTAGGTGGAGTAGTCGAAATCTTCAGTTAGATTGATGTAGGTCGGGAAGGGAGGTAAGCCAAGAGATGATAGGACGCCGAAGATTGGCTCCAGTCCTCGCTTGTCTAAAGTCTCTGTAAGGAAATATTAGAAAGCAATGTAAAATTTTAAAATCTTTAAAGTTTTAAACAACACTTAGGTATTTGACGGCTTTGGCCCCCTCGCAGACTGCAGACTTTCTATCGGCCGATAGTTGAGAGGGGCTATACTTCTCCATACTCTTTACGAACCGAAGTATATTCCGTCTCAACTATCGGCTGATAGAAAGTCTGTAGTCTGCGAGTGGTCTAAGGATCGTCTGATAGTTGTTTTAAATCCCGTCAGAATCGAAAATTTTGATAAGAATTTTTATTTCTCAAGCATGTAAAAGTCAGAAAATGATGGTTTAAATTAAGAAGATTTTGCGTTAAAATTAGCTAAAATTAGTTTGTCAGGATTTCACTTTTAAGTTGATTGGTTGTATACCCAATACTCATGATACCCATGACACAGAATATCTTAGTGTAAGATCAGGCAGAGGACTTGTATTTGAATGATGTAGAGGCATTAAAACGTACAGAGAAGAAAGAAATCAAAAAGCACTAATGGAATTTACCGGTGTCCATACAAGTAGCATACATTTCCTTAGCATATTTCACGCTGCGAGGATGACCGCTGGTGTTTTTGTTGAGGAAGTCCCTCACTAGTGTATACACCTTGACTTGCTTGGCTCGGAACCAGTCGAAGGATTGGTACGAGTCTGGTCGAGGGTGTTCTTCTGCCCAGTTTCCACAGGCATACTGGCGAAATGAACAAATGAAAAAATTCAACTAAATAAGGAAAAGTAACTCTTCTCTTCTTCTTTTTATTCCTGTTTCCCTTCCCCACATTCTGTCACGTGTCATCTCTACATATATTTATTTAAGTCATACCTACTTGTTTATTTAGTACTTGTTTTCTGTTGATGTAATGTAGAGTGCCACAAATATATCTGGACCGGTGGCTTAAAGATTAAAGAGGAACTAACGAATTTAACTGTGAAATTTATTTTTCTGCCAACACCAAATGCGATAAAAGCGCCTCTCTCACCGGGTCAGATAAGTTTGTGGCATTATACCTGTGTCTGTGTGTTGTCAAATAAAGCTCTATCTATCTATCTCAACACTCACTCCATTCACACAGAGGTATGTATAAGTATCCGCAATCACTCATTCCTTTCATCTTTTCTTAAGCCTTAGTTTAAGAGATTTTAAGCCCAAGTTTGAACAATCAGTGTTAAGGAAATCAAATGATCGACCGTTACAGTACGGCCGGCGGATCTAGACCGGCGTTAAGTTCGTCGCAACGCTGCGCAGTAGTCACTTTTAGGGTCGAATAGGTGGTGAGACGCGGGGTAACCTGCGCACAGCGCAACTTCAGACCGGTCTAGATCCGCCGGCCGTACTGTACCTAGAACATTTTAAATTTTATTACGGGACTTAATCGCGTAGGTATAACAATAATAATGTCTTCGAGTCGCGAAAGTTTAAAATGTGTACCTAGAACTCCACATAAAGATAGTTATGCTAAAGAGCTCATATTTTGGTACCTGGTAGAAGTCTTCACAAGGATCTGCCGTCTCGTCCATGGATAGAGCGAGATTAGAAGCAGATCGGAGACACTCTCTACTCTCACATATTCGTATGGGCTTGTGGTGTTTTTGTAATGCATCTAAAAACCGTAAACCATAATGTCTAACTCATTTTTTATGCAGATTTGTTCAGCTTGTTTCTACTAATTTTTATTCTGCAGAAAACCGCAGGACCTAGATTTTTCTTAGGCTAAAGAGTGGAGTTTAGTTTTAATATGAATGAAACATGGGAATGCTCGCCGGAAATGCTCAATAATTCTGAAATTTCAGCTTAATTCGATAGCGGGATGTAGTTATCAATGATACTAAACTATTCTAGCGTACTTTAATAATGAAACAGCGCATTGAAGATGCCATGATCCTGCTATCTCAGACTGCAGACTTTCTATCGGCCGATAGTTGAGACGGACTTTACTTGTCCATACTCATTACGAGTTGAAGTATATTCCGTCTCAACTATCGAATTAGAGCTTTCTTCTTCTATTTTACCCGACTGTCAAGGGAAGGGTTATTTAGAATCGATCTGAAGTTTTCGAGCAGGGACTGTATTCGCGTTCCTTTTCGTTCGTTTGATGAATATCCGGAAAAATTGGCCTCCAAATATTCATCAAAGGAACGCGAATACGGAGGATTAGTACTTACCTTTATCCAGTATTTTAGTGCAATAGGTACTAGCTACTAGGTATACCTAGCTATTAAACATTAAGTTAGTATCAAGTTCACTCACAGAGAATGGTCATCACGATTGCAAATACCAGTAATGCAGCTAAAAAGCATATTAGTATTATTACAGTAATTTTATCTTTGTGTTTTCGTCGGAATCTGTAAACAAGATTTAGAAATTAAGTTGTTAACCAAGTTAACCAAGATTTAGAAGTTAAGTTGTTCTATTGTCTCTGTCTATCTCTACGGAAAGGAAGAGTAAGTTATATTTTGTTAGCTAGGATTAGTTAGTTAGAAAGCTTGAAAATATTTTTTTTGGTCTGTCAGGTAGCGTCAATTGAGGCTACCCTGTTTTTATCGACAAATATGATTTTCTGACTGTAGCTTTCGAACATTCGAAAAAGTTGATTTATGTTCAAAATAAACCTATAGTTTTTGAAGTAACCCTTCTGACTCCAAATAGAATCCCCCCTATGTATCTTCTCTAAATGAGAACTCTACCCTGTATTTAAAATACCTTGAAGTTCTGGAGCCGACTGCTATCAAATACCCAGATTCTACCAGATCGTTGCCATTCTTCAGGGGCGGTGTGGTCGGCTTGGGGCTTCCGGTACCTGCACAAAAAAAACCATAGTTCTACAGTAAATAATGACAGAAATTGAGTATAATGCAATTGTATCTCCAGATCGAATCGATCGATCGAATCAGGAATGAAGAGATCCGTAGACGCACTAAAGTCACCGACATAGCCCACAAGTTTAGCAAGTTGAAGTGGCAGTGGGCGGGGCACATAGCTCGTAGAACTGACGGCCGTTGGGGCAGAAAAGTTCTCGAGTGGAGGCCACGCACCGGAAATCGCAGCAGAGGACGGCCCCCCACGAGATGGATAGACGATCTTGTAAGGGTTGCTGGGAGACGTTGGGTGCAGGCGGCACAAGATCGATCGCTGTGGAAATCGATGGGGGAGGCCTATGTTCAGCAGTGGATGCTAGATGGCTGAGATGATGATGATCTCTAGAACCTTATGTTGAGGGGAATCCGTCAAAGGCAGGTTTGAAAATGACGCCTCTTAGACATCAAAGGATCTGGAGTACATAAAAGATCTGAGAGAATGTATTATCTACCGTGCCTTGGGGATAAAGTCCGGATCTTGTTTATAATCAATAAAATAATGCCTCTCACATCGCCCCAAACTGAGCAAAGATTGTACTCGTATGGGAACCAGATAACTAAGAGTTAACTTTATAAAAACAAGCGTCTATTTAAACCAAAATATCTGAAATATTGTCACGCGCCGACAGCGTGAGAAAAGATGCCTGGATAAATTCAATTCGAATTCCGAATAAGGAATCCTAATTCAAATAATAAATTCTGGTTCTGCAAAAAAGTTTTATGACAAAAAGGTTGCATTGATAGTAAGTAATGAGAATTTAATCCGTCTTTTAATAAAGTTGAACAAATCTCGCAAGTAGTAATTTCAAGCATCATATTATTACTTACTTTTATTAAAGTAAGTATCTTTTTTTACCTTTATTTAAAACACAAACTTTATTGTATGTAAAGACAAAAACTATTAGCCGTTATCGCCGGCGGTAACTTGGGAGTAACCGTACAATTTTTGGAGTTTAGACCTGGCGTAACTTTACACCAACGTTTATTAATAACGGCCATTGGGTTTAAAATGGATTAGTAAGTATATTTATGTAGGTATAATGGTATCTGAGATCATTTATCTAGGTATTGTAGGAGCAACGAAACCAATATGAGTAAAAAAATATAAAGTTCCTAATACAAAATAGAAATGTAAAACTTTGCCAAACTTTTTGAGCTAGCCTCGACTATGAAAGCACGCTTGTATAGGTGAATTATTTCTTGACCGCGGCATGATAACATCTTTAGGTATGCCTAGGGTAATGTGGTCAGTCGCCACGCGGGCTTCTGCAGTGAAACCTTGGCCGGACTTAACCCGGACACTCAACAAATAAAGTAAGTACCTAAATTATTTTCGGTCTTGGCTATAAAGTCGTAAATCCATGACGGAGGCCTTATGCGGTCTAAAAACTCCGCCGCTAGAGTTGGGTCATACAAACTGAACAAATAAAGATGTAAATGGTATCATCCAAAACTTCCGTGTAACGGCCACTCTACACATTCACCGAACTATTTGCCGAACTATTCGCCGATCTATTATTTGGATAGACGATGATAGGCGAATACAGGCGATGCGGCCCTCTACTCAGCGAATATGTAGAGCGCCCATTATGTCCAGCGTTATTTATAAAAAAAATATAAACACAATTAACGGGATATTTACCATGATTACATATTATTACAACCCACAAGTAATCTCAACAGAAAGACATTACATACCAAGACTGGTTCAGGAGGCTATTGAGATTACCAAACACAGGAATTTCAATCGTGAAGATGGTTTTCAATTGTCTGGAACCTGGAATCCTGTTGTGAGTTTGTGTAAAAATCGAAACACAAGTGCAAAACCAATTCGTCCGGACAGTGTGAGTGTGTTTTGTCGCAATCGATTCCCGGTTGAGAGTGAAACTGGTGCTAACGAAACATCTCGCAATAATAAAAGACTTAGAAGGAGGGTAGATCGTTTCGTCTGCCAATAAACATCAAACAACTCGCAATGACCAGTTCCTCCGTGATCATGGCGTGTGCAACCACGTCGAAATATCGGGAAACTCAAATAATATGTAATCATGGTAAATATCCCGTTAATTGTGTTTATAGTGTCAACCATGATAGTTTAAAAAGTTAAAAAAAATATAGGCAAGTATTTTTTTTTGTTTTTTTTTTATGATGAATGTGTCGACTCTTGACCTCGAAACTTACATAGGCAAGAATGAGGTCTACGATGGAGCGAACCTACCCAGAAGGTGCCTATTAACTTAGTATTTATTAGCGTACTGAGTAGGTCAAATAAATTAAGATGAGAAGACTCTCAAAGTCTATAAGTTAATTTGAGTTAGTGGCCCTATCTCACTAGATAGGTCTTAAAATTCCACAAATGTTTGATATCCATCACCCAATACTTTACATACCAATACTTTGATTTCACCATTAAATGGACAGTAAAACCTTTTTTCAACAAAAACCTTCTAGCATTAAAGTCAACTCCAACCATGAAGTTTTCAATCAAACTTACTTGCAACCGTGGGCCCCATCACATCCCCTCCTTCTCCAGACCAAGCCCGCATCATCCCTTAACTCTTTCTCAACTGAAGCATTACCTCCAATAATACATATTTCAATACATTGGAACTACATAACGAGGAATTGAGGACGAAAATAATGTGAAAGATTTCACAAAACCATTTGTCTTTAAATGATAACACTTTCCTAAAACCTTTTAATACTTTACGTAGAGTTGGTTCAGTTAATTCATTATATTGTACAACTTATTCGTGTTATTATTCACGTAGAAACAGGCATGTGCTCCGTTTAAAAGTATTCAGGTAACTGAAAGCTTGTTGTGGCTTACAGAATGTTTCAGCTTTTGTTGTGGTGACCATTCTTTCTGACATTATTAATCATGTCGTAGACATGTTTTAAGTAACTACTCGTAGGTTGGCAATTAAGTATTGTGACATTTTAAGTGAGTACATTTGTCTTATTGCTCTGTTTATAAATTATACATATATTTTATACCTAGGGGTTCGGTTGACAGTCTTAATTGAAAACCACACATTTTCTACCTAATTACCCATTTAAGTAATTCCTTTTATTTCTTGTGTCTTGTATACTTCATTAAGTAAATACAATGGATAAAATCGGAATCAGTAATTGGACTGTAATATTATTTTCTCACATTGGTACAGTAGAACTTACCTACCTAAGTTCTTGTTTTTTTTCTGATGATCTTTATTAATTTTATCCTAATTCAATCCTATTTATTGGCCACCCCTAGCTTCGACTAGGACAGTGGTGATGTGCTGCTCCGCACGCGACTAGTGTTGTGCCATATCGATTCAACAGCTATACGCTCGCAAAACGCTTTCATTCATCGTTTACCTCAGATTTACCAACACTTTACGACTGGTGGAAAAACCTTGGTTTGGTAGAGCGGTGAAAATAATTTTGGATACTAAAATATCATAGTTTCCTTGGGTGTTCCTTCAAGGACACTATGATTATTAAATATTGTTATTTAAGCAATACGCAACGGTAGAAACATTCTAAACAATGATGTTTCTTAAAAAAAGGTGTATAGTCGAAGTCTCGTAGACGATTTAAAAAAATAAAATTTATAGTTTAGCGTTTAGATAATTTAGCCTACAGTTTCGATAACGTAACATCGGAGTTGATTTTGATTAATTTTTATAACTATGATAGTTATCGATAATCGATAAATGAGATAATTACCAAACGACGTCACGTCCCTTTAGATCGATTCTTATAATGAATGTTGCAAAGCCGAGTTGAGTAGTTCGGCATTAAATTTTAATATTATTGGTAGAATTGAAACTGGGTTATACCATAGGCATGTCAATGGTTGTGGGACATTTATGGGGAATGACAATTCCCACCCTTATCGCGATTGGATTGTGGGACAAACTTGCAAGTAGGTTATAAGGTTACTAAGTAGTAATGCATTTCAAATGAACATTGGTAGGCCTAATGACGTAAAGTCGTGTTGGCCGTGGGTCAGTGTCTTGGCTTTCAGTTCGAAGGTCGCTAGTTTGAGTCTTGCCCATGATTAATGGTTTAAGTTAAATATACTTATGAGTTTTAACTAGGTTTAAATGTTAATGGAAAACATCGCAAGGGACTTGGTCAGGTCCATAGCATTACATAAGCCCTTGTGCACAGGAGTGCAGAAGGGGAATTAAGCTGAAAAGCTGGTTTAGTACCAGGTAAGCCCACTATATCTCAAAAATTCAAGGCGTAGCACCTTATTAATGTTGACAATTGGATTCAAATTAAAACGAATATCTCAGTACTGACAAAACAGTTTAATTTGCACTACAATAACAATACGGACATGATCTCAACACATAAATAACTAAAAAAATAACAAACATTCCGTTGTGAAAGCTTCAAGTCTACCATCCATGTCCGGAGGAAATGATTGGTTGGGAGTAAGATTGGACGATGGGCGCGTGCCCGACTGTTTCTACGATCGGTTGGGCGTACGATTGGACGATTGGTTGGGAGACAACAGGTGCGTGCACGATTGGTTGGGAGATGACAGGTGCGGCGTGGACCACAGGCGCTGCGTGGACTACCGGAGCGTGGACCACTGATGGGTGAATCACCTGGAAAAACATGAAGAGTGATAAGAGTTGGACGATTATTATTCAATGCAGAGCAAATGCATCCCTCTCTTTCTTGGGAGCTAATGTGGTCCAACGTGGAGAGTGTGAGAACAATTTGTTTGGCCAATGATAAATTGAAGGTTTTTGATAGTCAGACCATGAAATTCAACCACCAGTTGATTACTCGGTACATGGGCCGAATTTAAATGATCAAATGCTATAAAATGAACTTTGACCGACTACCTTTGCCTAGACATAGAAATGTGTACTTATTTTCTTTCTTGCTTAAAACTATAAGACTTGCATAATTACCCTTTGGAATGAGGAGTAGCTGGTAGCCGCTGGCTTGGCGATAGCGACCGGCGCGTGAACATACTGCTGGACCACCGGCTGAGCCACCACTTGCTGTACCACAGGCTGAGCCACGTGGACCGCTGGCTGCTGGACTAGGCTGACTGAAGATATCTGGAATTAGAACGTGAAGATGTGAAGAAAATAACCATCGCGTCGATTGACCATTAGCTCGTGGTCGTGCTTGCTTAGTCGTTCTTGATAGATCGTCGAAGTTAAGCAACGTTCGAAACTGTCTGTAAGTGGATGGGTGACCGCCAGTGGCATTTTCATCTGAGCGCTTCCGTGCTTCGGAGGGCACGTTAAATTGTCGGTCCAAAATTCGGCTATTTAAGTCGTTAAGCCATGACGGAGGCCTTTAGGCGGCCTAAAAACTCCGTCACCAGAGTTGGCCACTGACTCATACGAATAGCTCAGTTGGAAGAGCGTCACCACGGATTGGGGAGCTCGTGTATTCGAATCCCATAGGTATGATTTTTGGAATGAATTTTAAAATCATTAAAGATTGAAAAAGTCTATAATCAATAATTAAGGACCTAATTACTTAAAAATAAAACTATCTTTTGAAAAAAAAATCAAAAATTTTGGTAGAAAATTCCAAGCCAGAATAAGGTATTTTAAGTTTTACGGGAAATAATCAAACCTCTATGAATCCTTTTAATGAACTTACACTAGGCGCGTCCCATCCTGAGGAATAAAGTCCTCCGGGTCTGGCTGAAGCGATGGAGAATACTGCACATAGGATCTGAAAGATAATGATTTTGTATAGTTTTACAGAATAATATTCACAAAAATATTTTTCTACTTTTATTATTATTACGTGGATTATAAAGTGGAAGGAAGGAGAAGACGAGAGAGACCAGGAATTGCTATGAGCCAAGTAAAGGAGAAACCTATCATGTCAAAGAGGTTAAGGAGGACCTGGAGAGAACAACGTAGAGATCAGTTGTGCCATCAGGGTCGATCCGCAGCTAGCAAGTACAAATAAACTAAAAACTAGCATCTAAGATGGTTTTACTTTGATAATTATAACTCTAGGTTATTTAGGGGTTGTGTATACTAATATTATAAATAGGAAAGATTTGTTTGTTTGTTTGAAATGAATAGGTTCCGAAACTAATGGACATTTGAAAAATTCTTTCACACCGCGGAGGACAGCTAGTGTTTCATAAACCAGCTTACTGGAACTGCTTTATAATGTCCTCCATATTAATTTCGTTGGAATTTGCGGCTAGTTTTTGCTACTCACAAGGGTCTTCATGGTGGATACTGCCACTACTGAAGTAGGAATGTAATATGGCAATTAAGTGCGCGTGCGCGCCTTATATACTGCCTTTAAGGAGTGCGTCTGAGAGTTAACACATCCTTTGCTATTTATTGAATGTTACATATAATTTTAAAGCTTTTTGTACAGCTATGTAAAGCCTAGACATCTACACTTATATTATAAAGAGGAAAGATTTGTTTTTTTGTATGTTTGTTGAATTGAATAGGCCCCGAAACTATTGGACCGATTTCACCATTAGAATTCTTCGTTATCCCTGATGAAAATAGGCTATGTTTTATCCCGGGAAAGTGATGTTTTCCCGAGGGACCGCGGGTAACACCGCGACGGACAGCTAGTGTTTAGATGATGCTGTGTGAAATGTCCAGCATTTTTTATTAATTTTATTTAATTTTGAGTATCTGATGATCTGTTCTTTTTGACCTTGCTTAAGTTTTTAAGCTTTGATATGGTAAGCAAAAGCAATAAGTCACTTCATAGACTATGTCTACTTTGCTCACCACAATTTTGGATTATGGCTTCTCTTCTTTTGCTCTCTAGAATAAGTGAATTTATTTTTAACTATGTATTGAAATTGACATTAGGTTACCTGAATCGCACCATCATTAATAAATAAATAAATAATGCTGGACATTTCACACAGCATCATCTTGCCCCAAACTAAGGATATAGCTTGTACTATGGGAACCAGATAACTGATATACGAGTACTACATACTTTTTGTTTGTAAATACATATTATACAAAGAAACACCCAGACCGACATAAATATTTACAGATCATACAAATATTTAACCCGCGGCGGGGATCGAACCCGCAACCTTTTGCGTTCCAAGTGGGCTTTCACCCACTGCGCCACAGAGGTCATCATTGTCATAGTTGTGTGAAAAGAAAGGTACGTCCATTTAGTCCTGTTAATTTGAGACTATTTACTACTTTAAGTGCCATCAACATTTGTAAGTACATGGTTTTAGTTTCACGATAAATGAAGTAAGTTTGTATGAGTAGTAGTGGCTAACTCTGATGGCGGAGTTTTTAGGCCGTTTTTATGGCCTCCGTCATGGCTTAAGTTAAATAGCCGGGACTCACAATTTAACGTGCCCTCCGAAGCACGGAAGCGCTCAGAGAAAATGCCATTGGCGGTCAACCATTATTCGACGATCTATCAAGACACATTATTTAAAAAGACATGATTTAACAAAATTCTATGTCATAAAGATTAAAAAGTCATTCTACAACATTCCATTAGATACCATATCGAGCTAGCTTGGAATGATCACGTATGCTTTGTAAATAAGGCTGTGGTTTTAATTTATCTGTAAATTAACTAGGATTTAATGCGGTTTCACTTATTGAGTTTTGGAAATTCGTAGACAGTGCTACGCTAGTGCTACGTATTGCTACGTATCTCATAATGACGACCTTGCCGATCCTGGTTTGGATATTTTTTTTATTTCAGCCTTTAGACCCCTCGCAAACTACAGACTTTCTATCGGCCGATAGTTGAGACGGGCTATACTTCTCCATACTCATTACGAGCCGAAGTATATCCCAGGGGGTCTTAGTGTCTCACTGCATTTTCCAGACTTTTCTATCCCGTGGTTGACGGTATGCTAGATGAACATCCGGCTTGTGCCGCCATATTGTTGGATGTCTTGGACTGTGACATGTTAATACAATACACACAGACTTGTCAGGCGTCTTGCTACCCGATGAATGGGTGCGATGGGTCGACAATTAATGAGATTAACGCATAGTGGCCTGGTGTTGGGTGAAGTCAAGCTCCTAATGATGATGATAAACAAACAGAATGAGAACCAACTCGGAACATAATTAATGTTTAGTCACAAGAATTTGAACGATAGAAATATTAACGTTAATTTTATGTGTATAATTTTAAATATCTTGCATTTCACACTTATTTATAAGATAGATAACGAAGCTGTAAATTATTTTAATCGTTCTAAGTTTAGCAAAGTAGAACAAATATCTTAAAAGTTCTTTAAATGGCTTTAAATTATATTGCATTCAGCGCGACTTGGAAATTCAGTTGACATAGTTACCTACCATTGTTTGTACCAAGATGCTCAGCCCCCTTTTGCACTAGCGGTTGAACCGCGCCCCACGGTTTACAAATTAGTACAATTTTGTGGTGGTTAGGTGCGTACAATGACAAGCGGTTGCATACTAAAACTGGAAAAGCGGCCCGTCACGCGGCTAGCCGCCCAGCGGTTCACTATTGCGTAAGAGCGATAATTTCCCTTGCAGGAATATTTCTTTCTTTTATTTCATCTACGTTTTTTAAATATGTTTATACCAAAAGTAAAGAAAAGTCATAACATACTACTAGAGTTCCTTCCCCTCGCGATTATTTAGTAGAACATATGGTGAAATGGTCCAGTTTATAAAACATTTATGCGTTTGTGGTTCATAATGCCAGATGAAGAGTGAATAAAGGTACGTGCATATTTTCTTGCCCATCAACTCGGTACGTGTAACTAAGGATGAGCACGACATCGGTGTTAAGTGAACTTTTTCATAAAATTCAACATTTTCTAAAACAGTATACTTCGTGTTGTATCCCGATGTGAGTTGACCCTAATCATGAACAGGCAATAGCAATAGCTAAAATAGATCGCCTTCATTAAAGCCTAGGGCCGTGCTCTAGCCCATATTGAGCTATGATTCGTGCCTATCACACCTGCTTACTGCGACAGTGACTGATCCGATACGGATGTGCCAAATTAAATTATAACTGGTTTAAGCTAGCAACAAAGTTGCAGAGCATTGCAATTTCATTGGCGAGGTGGCCAAACGCGCAGCTCAGAAAAAGATACGATTCAAATCTCGCAGTGGGACTTGTTTCATGTTATGAAGATATTTGTTTCGGATCTGAGCGTTATGCTACTTGATCACAATCTCAGGGTTGTGATCATTTTAGAGTGTGGAGAGTTAGGGGAGAAAAATTTGCCTTAGTTTATTTTACAGTCTATTGTGAAAGCTGATAGTTTTTTTCTGAACCATTCATCTACCTTTATTTGATTGCCGTATTAGCCTCATTTTAAGGTTTTATAAAACGCTCAGTCCAATGATAGCATAGTCAACATTAATGTAATGAATGAGACATGCTGAGCACCTTGCCATGTCATTTAAATTTTTAATGTGACTTTACCTATGTTAGGATTTTTGTATCGGTCCATTTTCAACTCCACCCATGCTTTGAATTTCGCATAATTGTGACTGTTTCGTCAGTGGCGTAGCTAGGTAGTCAAGGGCCCTGGGGCACCAGGTCAGACAACCTTCTCGTGCGCCCAAAGCTGCTTGTCCCTTACGGATCCGGGGAGGAACCGGGGGGAACGGCAGTTGAAGGGCCGGTGTGCCCTGTTAAGTCCGACAATAAACCGGAATCTATTGTCGGATAACCAGTGGTCTGACGGGAGATAGCTTCTCCGCGCGTCCCTCTGACTCGCAGATGGCGCAGTGGATGAAGCTAAGCGGCGGAACACCGAGGAGGTGGAAGGCGGTGGTACCTCCAAGATTCGCTCTGGAGAGTGCGTGGTACGCGATATCACCGCCTTCGCTACTCTTACCCGGCATCAAGGGATGTGGGTGCCTTGGCGACTCGGTCGGATATACACTGACTGACTTGCCTTGGCACCAGTCACTTGTATGGTCTGGATGAGGAGGCCGCGGAGTGAGTTCGGAGCGAGGCCGAACCCACTCGGGATGGAAGGCGGGAACGCACCGCCTGCCCCGCGAGGGGGCGAGTGGTATCCCCTGCCCAACAGGGGACTTTTCGGGTCTGCGGGCGGTCGGAGTGAGGGATCTTGCTGCTCATCATGCAGATTCCGGGAGGGCGGCGACACTGTTAAGCAGGTGTCGTCGTGAGCTCCGCCCACGTGGCTTAACAGCCGCGTGTGTGGGTGCCGGGCGTGGCTGTGGGTGCCATTACCGGGATTGTGCTCAAGGCAAAATGCGAGAGGGGCTCCGCGTGCGTTCCGTAGGAGATCCCGGAGCCCTTCGTTATGCATAGAGGCTGGCCATCGGGTAGTTTTTAGTGGGTCGTCGAGTGTTCGACAACCCCACACACCCCAATTACGTTCCCTCGACGTAATTGGATGTCTGTGAGCAGATTTTCTATCCGCAATAAAAAAAAAAAAAAAAAAAAAGGTAGTCAAGGGCCCTATCTGAAAGTCTTAGGTTTCCTCAAGTCAAAATATGCAGGGTGTGGCAAAATATAAAGGTATTTTGATTTTTTTGTAAAAACTTACAATTTGATTCGTAATTTTCTGGGCTGACTGTAGTTACTTAAGCACAATAAAAAAAATCTAAAAATGCAGTTGTTTTTATTTTCAAAATAATCATACCTATCATACCTTCCGGACTCTCGGGCTCTGACTCAGAGTCTGAGGGCCCCTTGATCTTGGGGGCCCCAGTGCCTTCACCACAGCCCTCCGGTAGCTACGCCACTGCGTTTCGTTTGAATTTCTTGTGTAATATATCCATAAAGAAATCTGTTTATTCATGGACTTCGACGGTAATGGATTGAAAAACATAAGGCATGGTTATTTTAAAGATTTATGCTTAGGTCTTTACATCTTTAATTTTATGTGGCAAAGCGGCCTACCTACGAACTACAAAACGCAGTGTTTGGGAATGTCGAGTAGGCTTGTCCAGCACCTAAAACACTCACTCAAAAATGACGTCAAACAACAAGCGCCAGATTTATCACAAAGATTTCCTACGCCGTTTCAAGCTTATGTGATTGTGCATTATATTTTTAGAAAGTCGAGGTACCACCCCAGTTGGCCTACACGACTCAAAATGTATGCTCTCTATGGTGCGATGGTGTACTACATCGCGGCAGACCAAAAACTAAGATGGCGGAACGGACTCTTTCGCAAAGGATTGGCCCACAATAGGAGAAAAGATAGGCTTTTGCCCTGTAATCCCACTCATATAATAAAGCTGAAAGTTTGTGAGTTTGTTTAGATGTTTGTATGTTTGTGTTACAATTACGCCTAAACCAGTGAACCGATTTGGATGAAACTTGGAATAGGCGTAGATAGTGACCTGGAATAGCATATTGGTACTACGCAGGCGAAGCCGCGCGCAGAAGCTAGTGTGATAATAAAGTTCAAAATAAAAAAAAAACTTTAATTCCACAAAGCAGACACTTAAGCCATTAGAAAAATCAATAAAATAGCAATCAATCGTTAGGACTAGCCTCCTTTCAGATGTTCCACATACAAACTAGGCTAGCAGGTATTCAACAATTATTTCAAAGCTAGTGTCAGGTCATAGATCGATGGTATTAAAAATGCATGCACTATCGATTGAAAGCATCGATAACCATATGCGGGACACGCGAGGCGTCGCTGTGACCGCAGGTGACCGCAGTCACAGCAAAAACATGTTTGTAGAAGTCCTTTTGTTACATGGTCATCATCATCCGCAGCTAATAATATCCCACTGCTGGATGTAAACTGTACACCTCCCTCTGTTCGCCATTCATTCCAGTCCTGTGCCTCATGCATTAATCTATGATCCGGCCTTTTAATTTCGTAGGGCTTCTTACGTGAAACCTCCTGTATTTGTGTCCGAATGTTAGTTTATTCCTTCTAAATCTCCAGTTTTACGCCTGCTAACCTGGTAACCTATTCGTACAAAAAAATATAGAAATAATAGCTGCGCTACCGCGGTGTAACCCGCTGTCCCTCAGGATAACTGCATTTTTTCGGGATAAAAAGTATTCTATGTCTTTCTCTGGTATACAACCTTTATCTATGACAAATTTCAGCTTATAAATTAGTATGGAGTATGGATGGATATATTTTTTAGTTTTCGTGCAGTTACTTAAGGTATACATATATAGCCTTGGAGGCTTAAAGGGCGAAAATAAGGTTACTTTTAATTAGAATGAAGTTAGATTAGTATTCTATCATATTATTATTTTATTCTACCCGGTAAGATCGAAAGCTTTCTATGTAAATGTCTGAGTAAATGTTTGTATTGGGTCGGTAAACCACGCCTCACTAATGTCCCAATTATAGACCATCATATTCCTTTGATCCAACTAGCATTAAAAGTGTAGAATGATACACTATAAAGATTAAATACATTGATATGAGAATTTATCGTTTATGACCTTTGTCAAGAAGTTTAAGTCCTAATGGTTTAGCCGTGTTATCCAAGCGGGATAGTAACGTGACTTTCAATGCGAATTTCGTCCAAATTAATTATGCACATTAATACGACCTCTAAACCACAAAATAAATATGATTACAAGTCTTGATCTCGTTTACGGCGACGCGAGGGGCGAGGCGAGCATTAAATGCCCATAATGTTTGAGCATTTAATGGTCGCCGCCCAACGCAACGCGCAACGCCCTGCATCTCCATAAATGAAGCCCAAAGGAAAATATCAAGAAAAAACCCACGATGTCTAAGTTTTCAAAGACCAAAAAGCAATGAATTCAATGCTTCTTGTACTTATATTGCCTTCCTATAGATCCAAATAGAGATATTTTCGTAATTTTCTGACTTATTAAACTCGTGCTAACCCTTTTACAGAAATTATTCCTTTCAAGACCTAAAAGTGGCCTAGATACACAGTAAGAACCTAGGTGACCATTAACTGATGATGTAAGAGTGGTCTTTTTATCATGATAAATAATGCTATTTAAATAAAAAAGTATATCGGGATCGCATGAATAGGAAAGTGATCTCCTACCTTTATGGGAAAAAAAGTTATTCTCAACCACTGTGTCAACGACCTCTGGCGTAGGCAAGGGCAAGAGAATGATAACACGAGCCACGGTTCTTTGTGAATACTTTATGTACCTAAGTAAGTTCGTATGAGTCAGTCGCCAACTATGACGGAGTTTTTCGTCATGATTTAACGACTTAAATAGCCAGAAACGACCATTTAACGTGCCCTCCGAAGCACGGGGTGAATACTTTACTTTTTCAGGATAAAAAAGTTTATGCGTTGGGTAAAAGCTTCCTCGAAAACAAATGTTATCAAAACCCGTTCAGCCGTTTGAGCGTGCAGGAGCAACAAACATTCATCCATCCAAGTTTTGCATTTATAAATAGTAGTATGATATTAGCTGTGTGATTGTATGTATGTAAATTAAAACGAATAGGGACTAAAGAGTACAGATATAGAATGAGAACACGAAGTTAAATGTAGTCGTGACATCTGTTGAGTATTACAGGAACTAAAATGTAAGGCTCTGTAAGGCTAAGTTGAAACCTATCTTGTGTACTTGAAAGGTTCAAGTAGGTAGCGTAGATGTTAAAAAGTTTTAAAATGCTGACGTTAGATGTCTCTCTTATTTATTGATGGCGTTTTGTCGTTTTACAATTTTTTCCAACCAGTGTGGTGAACGGATTATTGTAGATTGCTGACCAAAATCAAAATTTACTGTTTTTTAAACAATTCTATTTCATTATAATATTTGTGCAACTGTACAACCTGAAATACTATTTAATTTACAAAAAATAAATTTTCCGAAATAAAACTTTGATGTCCGGGTTAAGAACTCGCTTTAAAATAAAAAGTCGAGCGGCTAATCCACTCAGCCAACACAGCTATAATATAAAATGAGTCATCGAGTATTTGCAACAACAGCGGCGCTCCCGTCCATTGCGCAAAGCTATAGGGTTCCGGGTTCGAATCCGTGACCAGCGTCAAGTTGGGCAAGTGAACTGACATTTGCATGGTTCGGGATTGGCTAATTGTATCGCTCGATTTTCAAAACAATATACAGGTCTATATAGTTATTGGTCACTTATTCCATTCTTTTATAAACGAACTTTCTAAACGAAACCTGATCACGATTACATCCCCGAGGCACGGTAGACATCCAATCAGATCAAGTCACTCAAAATCCTCCATCGTCTTGGAGGTAACCAGAGATACGTTCAACGTTGTATTTGGTATCACATTTTGCAGAAGTTAGCATTCCATACGTGACAGGTTGCAAGCTCATCGTCGCTTATAAAGATACTAAGGTTTCCTCACGATGCGTTTCCTTCAACGTTTAGATAACTGCGGATATAATTTTCGCATCCCAAACCAAAAAGCCCTGAAAAATCACTTAATAAGAGGTAGATAAAGTAGATAATTTTTTGGCACAGACAATCAGCATTGCCATTCAGCGTGGCAATGCGGCCAGTATTTTGGGCACGATTCGGACTGGTAGTGACCTGGATCAGTTGAGCTATCTAAAGATCGTTTTTACAACGATCCTTAGATAGCTTGACTGATTCTATTGTATTTTGTAATTTATGTAGATTTTAGTAGCTTAGTTTCTGTAAATAAAGCAGGACTTAGGTAGATGACCAAATTTTATCATCGGCCATTAACTGCTATCATAGCACACGTCATCTTACATCATAATCAGCGATTAAAATGACATCAGCCTAATCCGAGAATTCAGGGCACGTCCTTTTTCCTATAGAAAGTGGTTGGGCCACATATGGACGCATGGTGTGTGACATAACCTGGACTTAGGAAGCTATGCTTGACCGGATATTGTGTAACGATACGGGCTGATAGGTACCGATCGATGTTATGGTCTAGTAGTGCAAATTCTAATGTATAACTTTGGTATCGAAATGGTCCGACTGTACCAAATACAAGACTAGCTACATCCCATTTATAACTATCTTTTTTACCTTCAAAGATTGTGCTATTTTGTTTGTGTGAAATGTTTTGTTGTTATTTCTGAAATGTTTGACTTTCTTGAGTGCTATCCTTTTGGATAAAAAATATCAAGTGTGAAATGTGAATTCTTAGATGGTGTTGTATGACCTTTCCTTTCCTTTTAAAAGAAGACAAGATAAACAACCATTTAGCCCCCTTGCAGACTACAGACTTTCTATCGGCCGATAGTTGAGCCGGGCTATACTTATCCATACTCATTACGAGCCGAAGTATATTCTGTCTCAACTATCGGCCGATAGAAAGTCTGCAGTCTGCGAGGGGGCTTATACATACTTTAGTTTCCAGTGACTTTGGTCAAGTTTCAGCTGTCGAAGAATTTGTCCGGACAAAAGAAATTACAATATTAAGAGAAGAGTGGAAATTTGAAAATTATATTTTGTAAGAGGTAAGATGCCGTAGGCCGACAGTGGATCAGGCTGGCACAGGACCGGGAAGAATGGCAAAAGCAGAGGGAGGCCTATACCCAGCAGTGGGTGAAGTCGGGCTGCGGATGATGATGATGATGAAGAGGTA
The DNA here is from genome assembly GCA_963565295.1 of Epirrhoe alternata. Taxonomy (NCBI): domain Eukaryota; kingdom Metazoa; phylum Arthropoda; class Insecta; order Lepidoptera; family Geometridae; genus Epirrhoe; species Epirrhoe alternata. Next base: position 2,240,548 of record OY751385.1, on the reverse strand, counting down.
AGAGGTAGTTCGTAGATCGTGTTTTCGAGTAGATTTCCGTTTTTGCAATGAAAATAGACTTTGCTCATCGGAATTAGAGTCCGATTGATTTTCAAAGTCTGATTCGCTCTCATTTGGTAGCGAGTTAAAACGAACTGAATTATATTATAATAAAAATTGCCTAATAGATACATTCTAACCTATAATTTATGAAACAAAACTTTATAGCACAACACTTTCTGTAGATAATAATAATAATAACGGGGATGTAACAAAAAACAAGATATTATATTTCATCGATACATTTTATTACAAAATCGGTAAAAAATAGTTTTAGTCGACTGCGATCGAAATAAACCTTATGCATTGAGTAATAAAGCTTAAATTGTAACTATATACAACAGTGCAATAAACTGGTACACACTCTTGACGCTTCCTCAAGTGGGAGAGATCAAGTGAATTACTAAATAATCCCAAATGTATTTTGTAAGTGATATAAAATGTGTTTTTTTTTTATTACTTACAAAAAAATAAACATACAACAAAAAAGAAACAGCTTTAAACTGTTTACACTCAAAAAATGGCTCATAATTAATTGCACTCAATCCTCAGTTTTCCTGAATCTATAAATGACTTCGTTATGGGATTATCTTCCTTATTACTATCGTAACAAGTCATTCATAGACACTGGTTTAACAATCTCTTATTCTAGCTTATCTAAATCACACAATCCTTTGACTACATACAATTTCTATATGAAATGCCTCACATACTCTTTGTATTTGCGTAGATTATGGTGCAAATAAAACAATACATACTTCATTACTTGCTTAATTCCGTGATAATGCAAATGATTCATTTTACCGCATATTTTCTTAGTAAGATTTCCCACATACAAATACTACAACATCTTTGAAGCGAAGATGCCTTCACGTACCCTTTTATCAATCACTAAAACCTTGAAAATAATCCACACCTTATGAAAACTCTTCACTCTAAAATCCACACTTTGACTTCGAAACTACAAAACCCTTGGAGACAAAGTCCTAGTAATATCTATGTATACAGACAGGGTGGTCGTGTACCCTTTAAATTCTTTTCTCTTCGTATCTTGCTCTTCATTTACTTCGTGATTTATATTCAAAAATATTTTGTAAATCACTCGATTCCTATGACTTTTCTTTTAAACTTTTGAAAGTAAAATGAATCAACCTGTCTTTCCTAGCACCATAATCTACCTTACAGTCGTCTACCAGCCAAGTTTCCCGTGGTACGCATGAGCGTGAAAATCATGGCTGTAGGCATGCGCGTGGGGTGCGTAAATGGACTTCACGATGGGTACAGGGGCAGCAACGGGGACTGCGTAGGGCTTCGGTACAGCGACTGGGTACGGCGCCGGTACTGGTACTCCGACCTGTAAAAAATTTGCAAATGAATCTAGAATCTACTAACAATCAATTTTTACTAGGTTTTTATTGTATCTTTGTTAGACATGGATAATTGGAACAATTTAACCTTTAAGCCCTGACTCTAGTTGTAGAGGCCGTTGGGCCTCGAACTGAATCATAGACATAGACAGACATTTATTCACCACTTCACAAATCTGAGCTAAGCTAAGGGCTTGGTTCTACTAGTAGATACCTCGTAACTTTTTTACAGTTAAAGCATTAAGAGTTTTAAGAGTCTTGGCAAGCTATGTTACATGGAATATTATTGATTTTCAGAATAATCCAGACGCAAAAACTCTCACCTGTTTGACAATAGGCACAGGCACAGCGTGGGGCACTGGCACGGGCACTGGCCGGTCGACTGGCACAGCAATGTGCTTCTCCACGGCTACCGGGTACGGGCGAGGTACTGGCACGGCGTACGGACGGTCCACTGGCACGGGAACCGCAACCTGAACAGTTTTCATAGAAGATCACCGAAAAAAAGACATAAGCTGTTGTGGCTATGATTACAGTCTTCATAGGCTATGATCGTGATTGTGTTAGTACAAATGAAAGAGGATTAATACCACATTGCTTGTGACCTCATCTCTCATCTTTGTGACGATCAGTTAAGTTTTTTCTATCCCGTAAAGGCCTTTTAAGCCACCAGCAAAAATGTTACATTCCTTCTTGTTTTATAACCTGACTGACGCCACAATGGACGAAAAACGTCAAAATTATATTATGACTCTCAGATTTCTAAGTGATTACATACCTTCACAGGGACAGGGTAAGGCCTATCAACAGGCACAGGGTACGGCGCTGGCACGGGAACTCCGACATGCTTCGTCACTGTCGTGTGCACATCAGCACCAATAATAGCTCCAGAACTTAGGCCAACAGCTGAACCTACAAGCCCGGGTCCACCATAGCCAATCGCAGGCCCCGCTGATAGCGCGCCGAAATGTCCACCAATCGCAGGCCCCGCTGATAGCGCACCGAAATGTCCACCAATCGAGTGACCCAAACCATAGCCGTGGCCAATGAGAGGTGCGCCCAGTCCGTAGTGGCCTATGCCGCTTCGCTTCTCGATTACTTTTCCAGGTTCTGCTAGAACTGCTGTCACGAAAAGTATTGCAATCTGAAAATAAAAAATATATAAGTAAGCTTTGTGTAGCTTTGTATCAACGAGCATCATCTTCCAACCAATGATGTTTGATATTAATAGAGTACTCGTAATTGATTTAAACAAGAATGACTGAAGAAGATGATGAAAATTCTCACGTACCATCATTCCCTTGCCCCTATCCCACTCAAAGTGGGGTCGGCACAGCATGTATTCTTCCTCCATTCACACCTATCGTTCGTCAACTTTTCATCCACTCCTTTAATTTTCAATCCAGCCATACCTTCTTCGGCCTTCCTCTATTTGCATACGTCCCAGCCACACTCATATTCATAACTCTTTTGGTAACATGGTTTTCATCCCTCCTCATAACGTGTCTATACCATCATACATCATAATCTAGCACCCCTTACCTTTTCGGCGATAGGCGCCAAAGAAAATTCCCGCACCATGGTATGTTATATCTAGCTTTGTTCCAAATCTTCAGAGCTTCATAGATAATACAAAAACATGCTTCAGTTGTAGTAATTGATATTCATAATCGAAAGTTATGACATTATCGAAAGTTATTGTTTGTTTACCAAAACATACATACACTTGCATACATCAAGTTTCCCCCGACATGACATCACCTCATTGTCCATTCCCTAAGTGATCAGAAACGAAATTTTTGACGTGATAAGCTTCGTAATAAGGTGGTTGAACTGAGTTACTGCCCAATTGGTAATATCGATGCCTATTTTACGTAATCGATTGAATCAAGTGTTAGATGAAATTAGGACAATTCCTACTTTAAGCCATTATCATTCATATTGTGGGCTTACTTTGACGCAAAGAAATCAATGCAAACAAACGCAGAATATATCAAGGATATCGAAAAGCTGGGGGGTAAAAATTACGAGACCTAGCAGTGCTAGTTTGACGACCAGTGTGACGTAGTGGGCGAAGCCTTGCTTGTGACCCAGAAGGTCGCGGTACCGAATCCCGTCTCTTTGCTAAAATTTACTTGCACTTGTCAGGACGCGAGAGTCAAACTAGCACCTTTTGTGATACAAACGCACCGTCACCCACTGCACCACAGAAGTGAATGAATGAACACTTTTTTGTACACCAAGATATTCATAAAAAACTAAAAATTTAAAACAATGACAAGTTCTTTGTACAATTGGCGGCCTTATCGCTGAAGCGAGCTGAAAGCGATTTCTTCCAGGCAACCTTTTTAGAAGTCATCAAATTATGATAACGGAGTCTATCTAATCTTAGTATCTATTACAGCACTGCCGGGTTTATCCTTTATCATTAACTTTTGTAAACATAGACTAAAACCAAGATACCTTTGTATGCAAACAACAGTTGAAAAGGTGATTTAAATTGTGCCACTAACTTCACCTAGTTCAGTCTATTTGTTTGGTATGCCTCTCATGATGTACTTACTGGGCACGTTGTGGATAGCAATTAAGATACACTGCACTCAGAGACATTAATGGCTACTTAATCGTTTTTAGTTATGATTTAATAAGTAAGTTCGTATGAGACAGTGGCCAACTCTGGTGAAGGAGTTTTCAGGCCGTATTAAAGTCTTCTGAACGACCGGGACCAATTTATCGTGGGCCAGCACGGTGCCTTAGATATTACATAAAATTAATAAATAAATAATGCTGAACATTTCACACAGCATCATCTAGCCCCGAACTAAGAAAAGCTTGTACTATGGGAACCAGATAACTGATATACTACTTATATGTATACATTTTGTTTTATACGTATTCTGTACAAAAGGAACGATTCAAGTAAGCATTAATGACTCTGAGTGCGGCAGTTAGTTACGTTAAGATTTTATTAGCTGACCATTCATGAATCCAATCGAAGCTATCAATGATCGACGAAAGACTCTTGGAAAATAAAAGCCTTTCACCACATTGGTCTGAAAGAACAGTGACATCATCTATTTTGCATTAAATAACAATTATTTATTTACAGAAACTAAGCTACTACAATATGTACATAAAATTACAAAATACAATAGAATCAGTCAAGCTATCTAAGGATCGTCGTAAAAACGATCTATAGATAGCTCAACTGATCCAGGTCACTGCCAGTCGGAAGCGTGCCCAAAACACTGGCTGTATTAAATTAGAAAAATATTTAGGTACTTGTAGGTTGTATAAAAAACGTAAACGTAAACAGGGTCACGACTGTATCCCCAAGGCGCGGTAGACATTCTCTCAGATCTTTATATTCCAGATCCTTTGAAGATGTCTAAGGGGGTAGTCAGAGGCATGTACAAATACATATTTGATACAAGCCCACATCTTGCAGAAATTAGTATTCCATACGTGAGGTTGCAAGCCCATCGCCGCCTATAAGAATACTAACTGGTTTCCTCACGATGTTTTCCTTCACCGTTCAGAGATCGTGTTAAAGCGCATATAGATTTTACGAAACGCAAAATCCATTGATGAACGGCCGGGATTCGATCCCACGACCTTCGGATTGAAAGTCGAGGTACAACCCCATTCGGCCAACACGGCTCTTGTAGGTTGTAGGTTGTATAGATGGAAAGAATGCAAATATTTTTCTGTATCCGCGAGAATCGAACTCGCACTTCTTGGCGTCTCAGCTAAGCCAACAAGGTCATTGAGAATAGTCTTGTAGATGTGGAATAGCCTCAAGTACGGATGATTTCAGAAATTTAAGATTCTTTGAAGATTTCTGATGGGGTTAGACAGAGGCATGTTCAATTATTAAACCATTATCCTACTTCCACGGCTAAAATGCTGCTTTCATTAATCTTGAGTTCAATGACCCATATCCAAAGTGATCTAATTATCCGACCCATTTCACAATTCACACTTACACTTACAAAAGCTTTCATTTTGATGCACTTCACAAAACAGGATAATACTTCACACGATCACGGTGACCACTGTTAATATGTGACTGGGTATCTGTACTGTTCTTATATAAGGCAGACTACCCCACTTTAGCCAGAGATCACAAAATAGTTACTACTGCCCTCACCGCAGAATGCACAATAGTTACTATGACCGATATCCACCGAATAAGCAATAGTTACTACCAGGGTTCAGCTTTGAACTAAGTTCCTGCCTAAGGTACGGACAATTGGCAAATTTGGACATACTTCGAATTTACGATCGAGGCACACCGTTTTGTGAAATGCGAAAACGTGAGCTCAAGTGACAATTACGAAAATGTGGTTTAAAATGTCAGCTTTTTTGTTAGCTTATTCTTAAATTTTTTGTAATTTTTGTAGTGCTAATCCACACTTGGTATTTCATTAAGAAATGAAAAGTCTTATCAAAATTTTCGATACCGACATAATCCGAAAATTTTCGAAATTTTCGAAATCGACGCATGTGGTTTTGTGGCCGAGCGGTCGAAGACACTCCGGCTTTAGGAGGATCGTCTGATCATCGCGGGTTCGAATCCCGTCGGAATCGAAAATTATGATAACACTTTTCATTTCTTAGCTTATTCTTTTGAACATTAATCCTCCTCGCAGACTGCACAGTTTCTATCGGCCGATAGTTGAGACGGAATATACTTCTCCATACTACATACGAGCCGAAGTATATTCCGTCTGCGATTAATTTCGATTACGATTAATTATATTGCATTTAAATGTAACTAGCTTTTCAGTCTTAGATCTTCATTCAACCACATCAATTACATACCTACCATCATACTCCGACGACATACTTAGCAAATACCTTACACAATGTTTGGTACATCAGGTCAAAAAATTATTTGAAATAACTCAATTTTAACAATAAATACAACAACAGTAACAGCGGGTCTGGGTGTTTCTATGTATAATATGTATATATTTACAAACAAAAAGTGTATAAGTAGTATATCAGTCATCTTAGTACCCATAACAAAAGCTCTGCTTACTTTGGGGCTAGATGATGCTGTGTGAAAAAGTCCAGCATTATTTATTTATTTATTTATAAATACAGCCTAAACCTGAATTAAAAGTACTTTATTATTTATTTTTATTATTACGACGGTCCACTGAAATCTACGGTTTATACATTACATATCCCTAAAGTATATCAATTAATAATGTCGAAATCTTCTCAACTCTTCGCTCATTGCGATAGTTTAGGTACTTAGCTTCCTTAACCACTCTACATAGAGCTGCCTATAAACATTACTTCAGAGAGACACTAGAAAACCTGAATCAATTAATAAATCAAATTACTTATAATTTGATTGGTATTAAAATACTAAGCCCACAAATCCAAAAATATGTGAACCTAAAACAAAAATTGTGAAGTTTTTAAAATATACAATAAGTAAGGAGGTAGTAATATTTTATGGGCCCTCTACATATTCGCCGATGATAGACGAATGCCGACGGTCACGAACGTGTAGAGGGCCTCATCGCCTGTATTCGCCTGTCATCTTCTATCCTAATAAAAAATCGGAAGATATTTCGGTAAATAGTTCGGCGAATGTGTAGAGTGACCGTTAGATGAAAAAAAAATTGGGTGTTTCATGTCCTTGATAAATATTAGGCTATAAAGCATCTTACTTATATAATATGGTGGACTCGTGAAACTGAAATAAATGATTTGAATTGAATTGAATAAATATTATGATAGTAACAGAAACTGGGACAACTCCGAAGCTCTGTTTTCCTAAATCAGGGGTCTAGTAAGCTGGGAGTAATCTGAGCCTGCTAGTTTAATGATGCTAGACTTATCTGGATAGCCGTTAAGTGATATACAGGAAACTTATATTACAGAATTAACTGAACGTAGACACAACCTAACACTCTAACAATAAAAATGTTGTGCCACAATAAATAATAATAATAAATAATGCTGGACATTTCACACAGCATCATCTAGCCCCAAATTAAGTAAAGCTTTTACTATGGGAACAAGATAACAGATATACTTACTACTTAAATACTTTTTGTTTGTAAATACATAGGAACCCCCAGACCCGAGATAAATATTTGCAGATCATACAAACATTGATCCCGCGGCGGGGATCGAACCCGCAACCTTCTGCGTCCCAAGCGGGCTTTCGCCCACTGCGCCACAGAAGTCGTCAAGTGATGTTTTTCCACAATATGTTTTTCCATCTCATGAAAGAGGGTTAATCTTAAAATTGTGCGGATGTACTATGTAGTGACTATGCACGTTGTTGCTGTGTGCGTCAGCTCGAGAACGCTCACAGATACTTTAGACCCCTCGCAGACTACAGACTTTCTATCGGCCGATAGTTGAGACGGGCTAGACTTCTCCGTACTCATTACGAGCCGAAGTATGTTCCTTACACTCACAAAAGGCTGAAACGAAAGGCTGCTGGCAGAATCTGGGTGCGTCGAGCTGAGGACAGGGCGCAATGGCGCTCATTAGGGGAGGCCTATGTCCAGCAGTAGACTGCTATAGGCTGATGATGATGATAAATTAAGACCAATCCACACTCGTGAGATACAACATACGAAACAGAAGGAAGCCCTTCGTTATTCGCTATGTGTCAATTTGTATGACGTATTTCAAAATTCAACGTGAACTTTATGAAGCCAATTATAGCAGACAGATGGTAATGATCATTGACATGATAAACTAGCTTCTGCGTTTTGTTACTTATAAAACAAAATGTTAACTGCCTATGTAAATTATGAGATAAATGATGACTTCTAAGGAAGTATAGTCGAAGTAAGTCGCTTGAGGAGCTACAACGGATGCTGGACGGCCTAGCATCAGCCTCGCGAGCGATAGGTCTCGGCATGAATTTGGACAAGACCAAAGTCATGGTCAATGACCAAGTTGATCCGAGACCTGTCGCTGTAAATGGTCACCTTCTTGAAGTTGTATCGCAATACACATACCTCGGGCAGATTTTGCAGTTAGGTAAAAGCAACTTTGAGAAGGAGGCCAGGAGGAGGATTCAGCTGGGTTGGGCAGCATTTGGAAAACTACGTCGAGTCTTCTCGTCACCCATACCGCAATGTCTGAAAACGAAAGTTTTCAATCAGTGCGTCCTACCTGTCATGACCTGTCCTACCTGTCATCCTACGGCACCTACGGTGCCGAAACGTGGACACTCACAGTACGGCTAGTCCACCAGTTTAAAGTCGCTCAGCGAGCTATGGAACGAGTTATGCTCGGAGTTTCTCTGAAGGATAGAATCCGCAATGAGACTATCCGACATAGAACCAAAGTTTAGTTGAGAATTAGCAAGCTGAAGTGGCAGTGGGCTGGCCATATCTGCCGAAGAACCGATAACCACTGGGGTAAACGAGTTCTTGAGTGGAGACCGCGACTCGGCAAACGTAGTGTAGGACGCCCTCCGGCCAGGTGGAGTGACGATCTGCAAAAGGCTGCTGGCAGAAGCTGGATGCGTCGAGCCGAGCACAGGGCGCAATGGCGCTCATTAGGGGAGGCCTATGTCCAGCAGTGGACTACTATAGGCTGATGATGATGATGATGATGAAGGAAGTATAGTCAAAAACGTATAAGTAGGTTTTTGTAAAGCTCTGTTAAGCTGCGAACAGACGCGTAGCCTGGAACGTGTAGTCTGTACAAGGCTAGAGTTTATTGTACAGGGTAAGTTTTGTCGAGTTCCGAGGGGAAAATCTAAACGGCTATAGTTACAATGTTGTTAGGAGTCACGGGCTTTATTTAAATACTGCATTAAAAAAAAGTTTTTTCGAGAAATTGGTTGTTTTTTTTTGTTTTCGTATTTTTGGATGCTCTGAAACAAACAAATGCTCTAAACTAACTATGGGTCTAATGTTGCTGTAAAATAAAAAAAATCTAAATTTTAGTTGTCATACAAAATGTATGGAGAAAAAATATTTTTTGAGTTTTTTATTTTATTGCATTTATGCTGTGTCTAAAGTCGAAGTAACTATGTAACCGTAGTGACCGCTAGTGGCATCATCATTTACCGTGCTTGGAGGGCACGTTAAATTGTCGGTTCCGGCATAAGTCGTTAAGCCATGACGGAGGCCTAAAAACTCCGGCACCAGAGTTGGCCTGGCCACTACTCATACGAACTTTCTTACTAAATATTTGCATTTGCTGCACCTAAACAAAATCATAGAATGCGTAATGAAAACTAGGTATTCATCTATGTATTTCATGACCTGCATTTACTCAATAGGCTTCCTATGTATTATCTTAGGCTACGGCTAAATTTCAACAGCATCCAAGCGATTAGTAGGGTGACCATGAACATGTAATTCAATAAAAACTTAATTTGGTACACGATGGCGATAATGTTTTTAGTATACCAATTCACTGGTCTTTGTAGAATATGAAAATCAGAGCGCGTTGAAATCTTCTATATGAACTTTTAAGAAGAGCAGATACAAAGTGTGAAGAAACAATTAAAAATCTACTGTTGGGTAGATAAGCTAATTAATTAAGACTTATATTTCTTCGTAGGTTTTGCTTGAATCCTATTTTTAATTTTTAATGATTGCTTATGAGTTTATGATTTAGGTAGTAGGTATCTGTTTATTAGTGCTATTCTTGAGCCTACTGTTACAAGTATTTAAGAACGTCAAACTTATGGTGTCCCTACTCGCGGTACCATGAACAACTTTACATTTGAAAGGGACATGGTTCCCACAGCTCCTAGATCTAGATTGGACAATGCCACAAAACGACCTAAGTTTCAAAATAAACAAGTGGCATTTTGAACTCACTAGCAATTACAATTAGAACTATTTTGATTTATCGGAAGCAGCTGGTGACACATAAAGAATGTCGATGGCTTACTTTCCATGGACTTCAAGGACTTTAAATGGAATATTTTTGTATCACTATTTGAATGATCGTATTAATTAATTTTATGTATATTTGTTCCTTGTCTTAATATACTTCTTGTCACACGGACCCCTTGGGGAAAGAGGCGTGATTTTATGTATGTATGGGGCATATTTACCAACAGTGTGGTCCAGAGTGTGGTTGGATGAGGAAGGCTCGAGAGAGGGACACATGGCAGAAATTGGGCGTACGCAGGCGACTTCGTATTAGAATAGTTATGTAACAGGTATAGAAAATAAGTATTAGTTTAAGTTTAAGTTTTTAACTTAGGTAAGTTAAAATTTTGTCTCAAAAATGGCATCTCGTAATATTATAAACAGGAAAGATTTGATTGAAGTGATTGAAGACGAAACTACTGAAGTGATTTGAAAAATTCTTTCACCATTAGAACCCTACATTATCCCTGATGAACATAGGCTATATGTTATCCCGGGAAAGTGATGTTTTCCCGAGGGACCGCAGGTAACACCGCAACGGACAGCTAGAATAAAGGCCTTTTTTATGTAGGTATGTTGCTAAAGTGATGTAGCACGAGTGGTATACGAAAACGTAAACTTTTAAAGTGTATAATATCATTTTCTGTGATAGGAGCCCAACTTGAACTTGCTTTTGCCAATCCTCCCATTGCTTTTGCCAGTCCTGTAAATCATCTGTTGACGTCGTCATTTTGAAAGTCATATGCCACAGTACCTACAAAGCCTAGCTTCAGTCTTACGTATTGTGTTAGGAACTTTGATTCTTATCATCTTACTACTTGCGCCAGTTAAACGGCCCTTATTTGTAAACCTTTATTACTTAATCACAGACACCGCTGAATAACTAAACTATTCCAGCATACCTTTAGGCTTCTTCGCTCGTAAAGAATTTTTCCTCCACACCTCATAACCACATTACAACCAGATCAACTTATACTAGCCCTTATCCCGTCGGAATAGAGTATATGGAGTTGCAAAGTTATAGTTGTAGATATGCAGACGATAGGAGTGCCCGAGTTTTTATTGCATTTTCACTAGTGTAGTGACATAATGTACTGGAATAGGCTGGTCTGATTTAGATGCTCCATTTTGTAATGATGAATTGTGTAACGTAAACCAACTAACTTAACTTAAACTAAGCACTGGTTTCTGACTTAAAATATTATATTAAGCTTTTGAAAATAAAGAAAAGAAGAGCTTCAATTGGAATTCTTTGGTATCATTTCTACCAATGCTTTGGATGGAAATGACTCTAATACACTTGAATTTTTTTTTGTAATTTTTTATAGTGATAATCCACACTTGGTATTTGATTAAGAAATGAAAAGTCTTATCAAAATTTACGATTCCGATGGCATTCGAACCCGCGACGATCAGACGATCCTCCTAATGCCGGAGTGCCTTTTAGACTTGTATTCCCTATGCCATAGCCTATAGGTATTAGATAGGACGAGCACCATGATACCACAAAACAAAATGATTTGAATATAAAAATTATGAGGAAAAAAAAGTATGAGGACCACCTCTAGATATACCCTTAGCGTCTTACCATAGAACGTGACATAAAGTTATTCCGGAGTGTAAACTGTCAAAATGTATGGTTATTCTTGATTTATTCGGTGGAATAACTTTATGTCACGTTCTATGGTAAGACGCTTATAAGATACCCTTTCAAGCAAAAAAAAATTTTTGGAAATCGGTCCACATTTTTCGGAAAGATCGGTGATTTTTTGAGTATTACGGGAAAACTATCAATCCCTCAGGAGTAAAATTTTTATGGGACCACTATGGTAGCATACCCTTTCAAACAAAAAAAAAATTTGGAAATCGGTTTATAACTGACGGAGATATCGATGAACATACATCCAAAAAAAAAAAACATACATACACCCGAACATAGAACCTCCTCCTTTTTTTGAAGTCGGTTAAAAATGAGTTGCGCGTTACGCTAATATGTTACAAAAAGGCAGTCTTAATCGTATCTTTTTTTAAAAAAACAACGTTGTCGCAAAGTTTTGACGACCTCTGTAGCGCAGTGGGCGAAGGCCCGCCTGCGACGCAAAAGGTTGCGGGTTCGATCCCCGTGGCGGGACCAATGTTTGTATGATCTACAAATATTTGTCTCGGGTCTGCGTGTTTCTATGTATAATATGTATGTATTTACAAACAAAAAGTATATATATAAGTAGTATATCAGTCATCTTAGTACCCATAACACAAGCTCTGCTTACTTTGGGGCTAGATGTGAAATGACTGTGTGAAAAGTCCAGCATTATTTATTTTATTTTATTTATTTAAGTGTTCTTCTAAGTCAGTACAAAAGTGTAGCAGGAGCGACAGATGGCTTCTATTAAGAAGCCGTCTGTCGCCACTATTAAGTGGCTGATATGATGATATAGGAATACCATATTTGTTGTAGTTGAAAGAGTTAAAAACTAGTGCTAAAGTATCAATTCTAGGAACGTTTTAGGACAGGCCTGTGATTACATCTGTGTTACGTAGATTTAAAACAAGTGTTTGTGTTTTCCTTACTATGTAATTTTCTTGTACAATTTTCTGATAGGTATCTAAACGCCTGAATATATTTCAGGTTCTGTTTTATTTGAGTTAGCTTGTTAAGCAAGTAGATTGTTTGGACGTGAGGTCGATTCCCGTCCAGGGCTAACATTTATTTTGTCAGAAATCATGTTTCTTTTTTTTTGTTTTTCAAAAGGCGCAAATATGTATATTAATCTTGATCGGGTTTATATATTTGAACCATTTGGGGTCGAGACCCTGGGTCCGTGGGGTTCCGGGGCCCATCGCGTCTTCAAAAATCTTTCAGGGCGTCTGGTCGAAGCGTCGCGTGATTGCGAGAGCTGGCTATTTTTTGGCACAAAGAATCAGCATTGCCATTCAGCGTGGCAATGCCGCCAGTGTTTTGGGCACGCTTCCGACTGTCAGTGACCTGGATCAGTTGAGCTATCTATAGATCGTTTTTACGACGATCCTTAGATAGCTTGACTGATACTATTGTATTTTGTAATTTTATGTACATATTGTAGTAGTTTAGTTTCTGTAAATAAATAAAGTACTATTGTTTATGTTTCTGTATCTGTGTGTTGTACAATAAATTAATGGTAATGTTAACAAACAGGTCAATGCAGAAGTTCCAATGACCTGCCACTCTCAGAACGGTGTCGCGAGTGACTAAAATGTGTAGCATCTTCCGTCAGCGGCTCATTGAGCATCCCACGCACGTCTCTAATAATGACGCAATGGATAGCTTACACCAGCTTTGGGTGTAAACTAGCCAGACACAAGACAAAACTTCATACAAACATTGTGGTAAGTGGGTATATCTGGTTAATTGATGTTTGAAACATCGCGAGGAAACCCGCAGCTTAGTCAGCTCCACACGTATTGACGTTGTCTTTCCTGTGGACAAGGACTAAGCTGAGAGAATGGTTCAGGTGCTGGGCAAGCCTATTCCATCTCAAACACTGTTCCAGGCACCAGCGTCTCGTTGAGTTGCCTCCTGACGCTGTAAAAATCATCCAGTAAAGATATAAAGGCCTAAGTTCATATTTTTTTCTTTCATTCTTAAAATTCGGATTAGGAATTTTGCAGAGAACCGCATTTCGTTTGTATGGAAGAAGCGGTGCGTGTGATGAATACAGTAGGCGTCTCAAGGTCGATTCTTTACGAAAACTTTTGTTCTGAACACTCCGTTGCATTTACAAATAAGCAGACACGTATTTTTACAAGATCCTATTGCTGATTAGCCTGCTAACCAAGCTCACCTTATCACTATGGTCAACCATAGTGATAAGGAACCATAGTGGGAAGGTGTGGAGTCAAATGATATTGTAAGTTCAGGCAAAATAATTTTTACTTCAAGATAAAAACTAAAAATGGTCTAATCTCATGGGCTCTCTACATATTCGCCGATGATAGAGGAATACCCGCGCTCACGAACGTGTAGGGTCTATTCGCCTGTATTCGTCGATCATTGTCTATCCAATAAATAGTTCGGCGAATAGTTTGGCAAATAGTTCGGCGAATATGTAGAGGGGCCATCAAATGTAATTTTACTACGAGTATTCTACCGTAGAGATTAGGCGATCGTGGTAAAGCAGGCTATGAATTCAACCGTTCTAAATAATGTAATGTCCGCCGCGGGATAAATGTTTGTATGATCTGCAAATATTTATCTCGGGTCTGGGTGTTTCTATGTATACTAGGTATGTATTTACAAACAAAAAGCGTAAGTAGTATATCAGTTATCTGGTTCCCATAGTACAAGCTTTGCTTAGTTTGGGGCTAGATGATGCTGTGTGAAATATCCAGCGATATGCCTTCTACAAAAATCATTTCAATGTTAAACAGTTAACGGAACAAGGCATTTCTTAAATTTTTGAATTTCTTCGTAACTACTTACATATAGAACTTTTGCTATGAAATTGACGATAATAAAATAAATAACTGGGTTGTCCAGTCCAGCTGGCAAGCATATACGACTCTTAGCCAACAGCAAAAACTGGTGGAGGAAATGGCTATCCTGCAGATCCTAGTTTAATGATGTGTAAGAGCAGCATTCTTCACCAAAACGACTCACTGCGTAACTCTTCGTTTTAGGGCTTCGTATAAAGATGCGTGCAAAATGTGGGTACCTATGTATCAAAATGTATATTTGGACATGCCTCTGGCTGTAATATTTACTTATTTATTGCTGGACATTTCATACAGCATCATCTAGCCCAAAACTAAGCAAAGCTTGTACTATGGGAACCAGATAACTGATATACTACTTATATACTTTTTGTTTGTAAATACATACATATTATACATAGAAACACCCACCCGAGATAAATATTTACAGATCATACAAACATTTTATCCCGCGACGGGGATCGAACCCGCAACCTTCTGCGTCTCAAGCGGGCCTTCACTAACTGCGCCAAAGAGGTCGTCAGAAGGTCGTAATGGTAGATTTTCTCGGATTAAATCACACAATATTGTTTGAAGATGTCTAAGGGGATACTCAGAGACACACCGCAAACTGCAAAGAATACGAAAAAGAACGCAATAACGCCTGTATCCCCAAGGCAAGGTAGATTTTTTCACATTGTCCTGCCACGACATAATCGCGTGAGAACTTGTGATTCATGCGTACCTAGGTTATATCATCGTTACGTGTAGGTCTAGACCAGATCTAGTTTACTAGTACCTAACAAGTAAGTACTAAGCTCTATACGCCTTACCAGTAGGTAGTAGCTGATAAATGGCACGCTTGTGTTAAATGTATGTAGCTGGAGATGTTGATACCGGTAAAATGCAGGTAAAATCAAGGTATGACAAGTTAGGTGTGACGGGCGAGTATCGTGTTGATATGAGCGAGCATGTCCGTAGAATAAAAGACGTTTTAGATTTGTGTAAATCCTGGCTCACGGTTACTACGTCAGAAGAGTTGTTTTGAAATGTTTTTGAAGAATAATTGTGTTTTTCAAATTGTTGAGGACAACATTACCTTTACAAACCCAGTTACCATTGCGAATGCATTTAATGATCACTTCATACGCATTACGAACTTAAACTATTCTGACGTTTCTTGCTATGATAAATTCCATAGTTGTCATAGTAGTATTTTTCTCAGGCCCACATCACCTGATGAAATATTTAAATTAATCAAATCACTTAACAACACAAGTTCAGTTGGGTATCATGACCTTCCTACAAAAATATTAAAAAACATAGCACAATATTTAGCAGGGCCTATTTGTCACATAATAAATCTTTCTTTTGACCAAGGCATTTATCCTGAAAAGCTAAAATTGTCTATTATCAAACCCCTGTTTAAGAAAGGTGATAGTTCCAGTATTGATAATTACCGACCTGTAGCACTCATTCCAGTAATGGCAAAAATTTTTGAAAAGGCTATGCTATCACGGCTCAACGACTTCCTGGACAAGTTTAAAATAATATCCCACAACCAAAATGGATTTCTAAAAAATAAGTCCACAGTGTTAGCTAATTTTAAATTAATAAAAACCATCTCCGAATGTATTGACGCTGGTACTCCTGTTGCCACGTTATTTTTTGATATGAGTAAAGCGTTTGATTTTGTACACCATAAAAAACTATTGAGTAAGCTCTACAGATATGGTATACGCGGCTCTGCTAATGACTGGTTTGCAAGCTATCTTAACAACAGATACCAATGTGTTTCACTGTCTAGAATTAATAAGGAATCTAAGAGAAATATCTTTAAATCTAATTATAAAATTAACAAATTTGGCGTACCACAAGGAAGTATTCTTGGACCTAAACTCTTCCTACTATATATAAATGACTTGCCCGAGGCAACTAACCATGAAACGATTCTTTTTGCTGATGACACAACTGTAGTAATTAAATGTTCCGATATTAATACATTTGAAAATGACATTAATAACACTATTATTGACATCACAACATGGTTAAAAAATAATAATCTTAAAGTTAATATTAGCAAAACAAAACTAATGCAATTTCAGTCATGTAAACGTGAGCCTATAAAACTTGACATTAAATATAATACGACTATAATTGAACAGGTGAATTCTTTCAAATTTTTAGGTATTTATCTTGACGAAAACATTGACTGGAAACTACAAATCGAAAAAGTATGTATCAAAATTAGTAGATATTCATATGTGCTTAAGAGACTGCGCGAGATAGCCTCTTTAAAAGTGGCTCTTAATGCCTACCATGGCTACGTCGGCTCAGCTATTCAGTACGGCCTTTTATTGTGGGGGAATAGTGTGGATATAGACAAAGCGTTCAGAGCTCAAAAAAGATGTATCCGTTCACTATGTGGCGCTCATTTTCTAGAGCCATGTAGACCACTATTTAGGAACTTCCTTATTTTGACTCTACCCTGTCTATATATAAAACAAGCAGCTGAGTTCGTTAAACAACAAACTAATTACTTTAAAACTAATCAAAATTTTCGAGAAAGAGTCCTAAGAAACGCGTCCAATAACAGACTGTACATTCCTAAATATAATTTAAAACTTACTCAACGTCAAGCCTATTACATGTGCATTATGGTTTATAATAAGTTACCTACTGACCTTAAAGAATTAAAGGGACATTTGTTCAACAAAAAATTAAAAAAATGGCTGATTGATAAATGTTTTTACTCCGTAACTGAATATTTAAATGGTTAGGGCCATTCAATTATTTCTCTTTTACTTATTATTATATCGACATTAACTAAATTTGGAAAACTATTATTATATAATGACATTAATTAACATAAGTACCTACTAAATTAAATTACAATGAACTAACTACTAAGTACCTCAAAATTTGCATGCCTCAAATTTTGGCAGGACATAAAATGGACAAATAGACTAATTTTAAGACCTTATTCTAACACATGTGTTCGTGCAAATAAATTTCATTTATCATTTATCATTTATCAAACTCCTGAATTTTTTGAGTTTCTTTTGATAAAAAAATATGATGATGAAATGTACCTAGTCTGTGATTTAGACCCCTCGCAGACTACAGACTTTCTATGGGCCGATAGTTGAGACAAGCAATACTTCTCCATACTCATTACGAGCCGAAGTATATTCCGTCTCAACTATCGGCCGATAGAAAGTCTGCAGTCTGCGAGGAGGCTTACTAGTATGTTAACATAACAACGACCTGTTCAGCTAAATTCATAACAATTATTTATTAGGTTTGCTGGTAGTTGGGTAAAAATAACTTGATTTGAAGAAGTATGTTGAATTGCGCGTCTAAACTAAATGGGGTATTATCCAACTCTAGATAGATTCAGTAGCACTTTCATCTCGATTATACAGGGTTTTAGATCCCGGTTCCGCCCTGCACATGCGTCCACATGTGATATTATAAATACTACACTTTCCTAGACCGAATCACTTTCTTTCCTCACTCCACATTGAAAACTCGTATCATTTGTAAGAAAATGGTTTGGTTACATTATGTAAGTTTTTGATTACTTTTTCATTAAGCAATAAAAATATAGTAAAGATAAGTTGAATTAGGTTTTTACTTTAGCTGCCCAAATTCGACGCACGGCTCAAAAAATATGAACCGGATGATTTGACAAAAGGATTACAGTTCATACATACCTTATAAAACCAATAATAATTAGGTTATCTTCTTTGCATTCCTAAGGCATATAAAAACAATGTCATTCGATGTATTGTGAAGACGAGAGCAATTAGATACAAAATGGATCACGAAGACCACTTCCAAGTAGCATTCTGTCGATCAAAATAATAAAATGGGTATTGTTACCAAAGATGATAAGGACAGTTCAAAATATACCAATTTTAATTTTTGAAGTAATATTTTTGTTACTTTCAGGCACTTCTACTCATCTATGCGGAACTGGCCTGGACTGGCTCAGTGCCTGAGAAACGGGATCTTGGAGCTTCAGTGGTATCCCCATCACTAGTTTCGTCTGGAATCGGAGGAATATCATCAGGTGTCGTGGCCGGAACTGGGAGCTTGGGAGTAGGGGGCGTTGGAGTAGCGGGCATCCCTACTCGCCACACATACGCAGAATACCAGACTCATGTCGGTATTCCCGTCCCGCAAGCCGTACCGATCGCGGTTCCGCGCGCTGTACCATACCCGGTACACGTAGGCGTACCAGTCGACAGTCCTAGACCGGTACCAGTAGAGGTACCACATCCCGTAGCTCATATCATACATAGACCAGTCGCGGTGCCTGTAGATCGTCCGTTCCCGTACCCAGTAGCTCAACCTGTACCGGTTACTGTGACGCAGGGAGTGGGGATACCAGTGCCTCAACCGTATGCAGTTGGGATACCAGCTCCGGTGGCGGTGAGAGTACCAGTTGGGGTACCGGTTTCAGCTGGTGTGGTTAGAGGTATTGGTATTGGTTCGGGCGTGGTTGGTTCGGGCGTGATAGGTTCGGGCGTGGTTGGGTCGGGCCTAGTCAGTTCTGGGTTAGTGTCAAGTGGAGTAATATCTTCTGGATTAGTTAGTTCGGGTGTAGGCTCTTACGGATCAGGTTATGGTTCATATGGGTCGGGTTATGGTTCATATGGGTCGGGTTATGGTTCATATGGGTCGGGTTATGGTTCATATGGGTCGGGTTATGGTTCATACGGGTCAGGTTCTGTGGTATCTCAGCCGGTGGTGAGTAGTGGTACCGTTGTGTCTAGTCATGGGCATTCCATCCAACACCCTTATTAAATTGCTAGCATGTAACATTTTGACCCACCGAATAATACAAACGACTATTGAACAAAATTATTAGTAAAATTATTATTGTTGTATTTACTTACTAAAAAGTATGTAAGTAGCTTTATATTATTTACTAGAAATTATGGAAGGCTTATAATTTTTAGTTATATGAACCTATTATACTATTCTTTCCTTTGTATATTTATAATATATTGTAAGTTTTGTACAAACTAGAGTTAAATATCTATAAATTGATATTAGTATTTATTTTAGATTTTATGTGTGTACCTATCAATATATTTATGTATTCTTAACTAAAATAAAACCAATTTTGTGTAAGTACAATTAATTAAGTGAAACCTTGTACATAATAACAATCTAAATGACTGAAATAAAATTTGCGACAGAACTATCGGTGTATTTCTAATCAGATAAAGATTTGGATCATTTTTAGATATCACTAAAGCGCATTTCATATATGCATGGATCATGCTACTTAGACGCCACTTACACGATATTCTGGCATGCAATTCTTTCTTCGCTTTCTTAATGAAGCAAGAGCTAACATTCTTTGGCAAGAACAAAGAATGGTATGCCAGAATGGTATTGTGTAAACGGCGTCTAGGCTTATTTTACTTAGTTTGCCACTGACACATACAAACTTGCTTTACTTACCACAAACAAAACACAATATGAGACGAAGGATGAGTAATTTGTATTATTTACCATAGTCATTACCGTGCAGTCTTGTCTAATTTTCGATATTTGCTTGATAACGGTATCAAGTATCAACTGATAACAGTTGCTATCAGTGTCCGTTCTCAAGTCAGTGTTCATACAGCCAGTGGTCATACTGCCAGAAAAAATAAAAACGTTCTAAATTCAAACTTAATTCTAATACATTTGGTAACCTCTTTGGTTCATCGTGTAGCGTTTTTGAAAAAAGAACACTTGGAAAATTAAATAGTATTTATAGACACGAATAGTGCGAAGCCAAAAAAAAAACATTTAAAGAAAGTGCGATCGATGGTTATTCTGAATTAAGAGTTTTCGAGACTAGCAATGTATTCAAGTAAGTTATTTTATGACTAGTCTGGGTAAATAAACTTTTATCATCAGTTTTATGTGGAATTGATAGTGGTAATAGTGTTGGCGCGTTAGTATGAGTGCAAACATGTGCATACAAAGTGCTGTGATAAATAATAAGACGATATTGTTATGATTGTGTTTTCATATGGTAGAGGTAATTTTGTTCGATTTTACATTCATATTCTTTATTCTATCTTGAATATTGTAAGTACTTCCTTCTAATATAACTTAAATATTTAATCTGCTCACTCGGTTCCTACTTAAAAAATAAACACAAGTAATGAGGATTTATTAGCTGTAATAAAATACATTAAATACAGTTTGAATACAATATTCTTGTGTAAATAATAATTTATGGTATGTACAATCAGCCGAAAAAGAAATATTATACATAGGTACATTCAGCGTCACCAATCAGTAAACCCCTTGGTAATGCCGGCCAACCACGATCCAGTCTACCGTCCAGTTTGCAGCGCTGCCAACTTGATCAAGTCGGCAGAACGAAGTTCTTTTTCGCTTGTTATGCACACCCATACCAATACACTGTCAAGTTGACTGGACGCCGCATCCAGTCCGCTGCAGACTGGACGGTAAACTTGATCGTGGGTGACCGGCATAAGGCGGTTTGTACTGCAGGGGGGTTACCAGTTGGTGACACTGACCGTACAACCTATCTAACTGCTTAGTAGAAAAATATATAGATGTTACTTGTTGGCAAAGGGATTTAGCATAACAAATTGAATATACAGTCAATTTTGTAATTTTATATACATTTTTGAAGAATGTAATGAGAGTGAATGAGGCGAAAGTTGTGTGTCAGGATCGTAGCGACTGGAGATCCGTGGTCTCTGCCTACCCCTTTGGGAAAGAGGCGTGACTTTATGTATGTATGTATGTATGTATGTATATACATAGCTTAGTTTCTGTAAAGTTTTAGTTTCTATACTTATCTCGGTAAAAAGGCATTTACTTATCATTTTTTTTTACATTATTCAGCATTATAACTCCTGTTTTATCAATGCAGTTCATTTATTTAGTATTTTTTGTAGAACATTTCAGTTTTGTTTGTTGTTATGCTATTGAGTTGATAATTTTGGGTCAATGCGGTATCAAGTCTCGGGAAGTAGGTACATAGTGGATTTAGCTCAGTGGGTCGTGTTTTGGATAGCTTTAGTCTACACTAATATTATAAAGAGGAAAGATTTGTTTGTTTGTATGTTTCTTTGTTTGAATTGAATAGGCTCCGAAACTACTGGACCGATTTGAAAAAGTATTTCACCATTAGAGTCCTGCATTATCCCTGATGAACGTTGGCTATATTTTATCCCGGGAAAGTGTAGTTTTCCCGAGGGAACGCGGTTAACAACACGACGGACAGCTAGTAGAGTATAATTTTCTTTGGCTTTAGTAAACCAGGCATTGATGAACATTTAGTACCTACCTACGATGACGTCCAGATGTGTAGGTAGAGTGAGAAGACGATTTACTTCATGCCACGAACCATGGATGATATCGATTAGGAACATGGTGGATGGTACAAGCCACGTACAAGCTTAGGGATGTCTATCTGGTTGTAATCAGTCAGTCAGTTAGTCAAGTGGATGGTGATACTATCAAAAATGGAGTGACTAACTTTGACAAAAACAGCGGAAATGCCTTTGTGATAGTAAAACATTTGGGTCAAACCATTTTGTTCCGATCGCCCTTTAGTCAGTAGAAGAACAAAATAACTAGAAAGATCTTTTAACAAAAATAATGCAAGGATCACGTTTGGATAACAATGTAACTGATAATTTTTATCGATAAAGTGTTTAACTTTATCAGTTTTTTATCAAATGTATTTTGCATGAAGTTTAAAGTTTTTTATTCTAGAGTTGTTTGTTTTGTTGCGATCAGCTGTGCCGTATGCGCTGCAGTAACTTTTCTATAGAAAAAATACTGATGACGTGAGGAAATGCTGACCTCCAGCATTTCCTATATTGAATTGACCGTTCGGCGCGGATGGGTTGTGCGGCCATCTTAAGTTTTAGAATTTGTTTACATAGACCTAATTATTTTAAGAAACCGGTCAAGTAGAGACATAACAAATACAAACATACAAACTTTAAAAGCAATAATATTATGTTTTGATTGGTTTTGAACTATTAAAGATAATGTAACCTCGTATTTGTAATCTTGAACGTCCTCTGAGTCAAAGTTATTAAATTATTGATCAAATCTATCGACATACCTTTACATCGTATCAGTTATCAAAATAAACAATATGTTTACACTTAGAGGGCCACAAACTTATGCCCTGATGAATAATGAATATTCGGCACCACGATTTCTGACTTCAAGGGCCAATTTTTCAAACGTTAAAACACGGTCCCAACTTAGGACCAAATATTCCGAACCGAAAAATTGGCCCTTGAAGTCAGAAATCGTTGTGGGAAGCATCAAAATATTCATCAAACGAACGAAAAAACGAACGCAAATACGGCCCTGTACTTGGCCACGGCTTTAGGTACCTAATACCTATCCCTATCTTGTTCCAGGCTTCCCATTCTCAATGGAGAATATCCCAAGACAGAAGAGTTTTGCTTGCCTCTCCCTGAAGCTTGGCTGCGTAATAGCTGCATTAGTTATAATTGTAAGTGGCACTTACATGTTAAAGGTGGATTTCTTTCATTATATATGTAGTGATTATGCGCAGGATAGGTATGGTAACAAGCAAAGAGAGGCCTATACCCAGCCGTGGGATGAAAAAGACTGCGGATGATGATAACATGAATGAATGAATGAATGAAAAACTCTTTTTTGTACACAATAATTACAAAACATACACATATGAACCAATAGAGCCGAACGAGCCAATGTACAATGGGCGGTCTTATCGCTTAGAAGCGATTTCTTCCAGGATACCTTTTTTTCTGTCACGTATGGAATACTAATTTCTGCAAGATGTGGGCATGTATCAAATATGTGTTTGTACATGCCTCTGACTACCCCCTTAGACATCTTCAAAGGATCTGGAGTATAAAGATCTGAGAGAATGTCTACCGCGCCTTGGGGATACAGTCGTGACCCTGTTTACGTGTTTTACCTTTTTTTCTTCTGGATAACATTGTACAAAGATACGTTTGAACCCATTCTTCTATGACCGATTTCATATTAATTAAAAATTGTACAAAAAAGCTCATAAGCGCAGAAAAAATATAAATCATAAATTGCTCTTGGAATTGTTACTTACAAATGCAGCTTAGACATATTAACTAGAAAAATAGATTATTGTGTATATTTTCGTTTTCATGTTTAAGGGAGACTTTTCAGGCATTTTAAGAGGTTAGAAGTTGAATTATATTTGTTGCAGTTGCACTCCGTTCTATCTCTGGGAGTATGCGCAGCCTCATTCGAAGAGTTGGCGCAGCACCTCAGTGCCGACAACTTTACTTCAATGCTCAGTTTTGGTGTGATGATCGCCGTCACCATCATATACGCCATCACGCTGTTTCTCACTGCCGTTATGCTGGTCGGAACTTTGAGGGTAAGAGTCTATCCATTACTAATAGCTTATTTTATAAAGTGAACTCTACAAAATATGAACTTTGATCGCGTTAAATACGCTTCTTCTCTTACTACGAGTAATCTTTTAAAACATTATCTTCTGCATGTTTGACATGGGTTTGAATTCTGGCAATAGATTCATAGATCATCAATAGGTTTTTTTGTTTCCGAAAATTCATATGTTTATTATAATCAAATACCTAACATAATATGTTTTGAAAACAACGTGAGCAAACCAGTAAGGCCCTTAATAATAAACTTGACATAAAGTTATGCCATGTACGTGTATAAATAAAAAAATTGTATGGTTGTTCATAGGTTATGCATGACATAACTTTATGTCAAGTTTTTTTTAGTAAGGGATTTTGGTATTCTAATAAAATAAATAAAAATAAATAAATAAATAATGCTGGACTTTTTTCACACAGCATCATCTAGCCCCAAAGTAAGCAGAGCTTGTGTTATGGGTACTAAGATGACTGATATACTACTTATATAATTTTTTTTTGTAAATACATACATATTATACATAGAAACACCCAGGCCCGAGACAAATATTTGTAGATCATACAAACATTGGTCCCGGCGCGGGGATCGAACCCGCAACCTTTTGCGTCGCAGGCGGGCCTTCGCCCACTGCGCTACAGAGGTCGTGCAGCAATGTGCTTGCACCCTGTCAAAAGTCATAAAAATATAAGCTTCTAAGAAAGAAAATGCCTACCATGTCTTAGGTTACAGTAGTTTGCTATAAATGTACAACATATTTTTAGGAAAAACCTAAGCTGATGAGTCCTTGGGTGGTTTGGACTTCCGTCCAGCTGGTGATGTACCTGTTGCTCTTCATCTTCTGGACAACGACAAATGTGATCAACCACACTGGAGGGAACTCTATCCTGAGTTATGCTCTGGAATTTTTAATTCTATGTAAGTTTCAGTCATCTATAATACCAGGGCTTATTAGCGTCGAATGCTGCTATTAAGGGAGTGATATTATCCATGATCCTACAGCTCCACCTGCGTCTTAACGCGTTAAAAAGCGACTTGACATTAGATCTTTGACGACCTCTGTGGTGCAGTGGGTGAAAGTCCACTTGGGACGCTGAAGACGCTGAGTCCAGATAGTTTGTGGCACAGTACCTACTAGTAGTTTACCATTTCTCTGTTCAAACAATCGTAATTTTATAAAGGCGGCTATCTCCATTATCAAAACTTTACATTCGAGGATCGTTCCTACCTGTATTTTGGGGACATATACTTTTGGCCTTCATACAATTCACCCCACTTAAAAGAGAATCAGGAAGATGAGCTGATGATATTTATTTCCAGTGCTAAGGTTCTACATGCTGATGATTGTGGCCAGCTACTACCGGCAGCTGGAAGACGAGCAGCATGATGGAGAGCGTCTGAAGACCCTAGTCGGCAAGGAGACATGGTATAGCGCTTAGTTCTAGCCATTCTTAGTGAAAATATTGTCCATGGGTCTAGTATTATGACTGGATTAAAGTATAAGTAACTTTTATGTAGATTTTTTTTAAATATACGATATGATGTTATAAAAAATGAGCTGATTTTGTAAATTATAAACGTCTCTCGTGTTACCCATGTTCCCTCAGAAATGCACTTTTCCATGATAAAAAGTCAATCATGTTGTGCGTTCAATCATGAAAATCAGTTGGTTCAGCAATTTGAAAATTATCAGCATTTTTCTAGACGAAGCTGAGTTTTTTTTGTAGAAAAATCTACAGACTTGATATTTAATGTGATTGATATAAAACACGAATTATCTTATATCATTTATTTCATTTGGTATATAAAATTGACAACAATACCTTCAAAAAATATTTCACTTATTTTTTAAATTGGTAACATTACATATCTTAATCTATATGTAAAAATACCTAGTCGCCTTCTTCTAGAATATACCTACCTAATATGTTTTTAGAAAAAATACAGTATTGAATTGATATACAAATTTGCGTTTTGACTTTGCTTCTTTGAAAAATATACGAATCTAGACTTTGTTTGTAGACAATTTAAAAATATATTAACACTTTACTATCAAAGCTTTATAAAATACACAATCAGTTTTTGTTACTATTGTGTTTCTCTCTTTTTGGTGTACAATAAAGTAATATTCTATTCTATTCTATTCTATCAGTTGAGCTATCGATAGTTTGTTTTCAACAATCTTTAGATGGCTCAATTGATGCAGGTTACTGCCAGTCGAAAAGTTGCCTTATACACTGGCGCCATTACCACGCTGAATAGCAATGCCGTTGAACCAAACATGCACCAACTCTTGGATCACGCATCACTTTAACCAGATACTTTGAAAGAATTTTATCAAGGCGTTGATCCTCGGTACTCCACGGACCAACCCAAACGGATATCAAAAATACTTATCAGATACAATAATTTTCATACAATTCTATAAGTAATCACGATTTAAAATATACACATTCTCCATAGTTATATCACATCATTGATATTTTAAATCACAAGTCCTAAGGCACAATAATATCAAGATAAATGTAATTCTTCAACATCACGAAATTACATAAAAGATGATCTATATATATTTAGTACATAATATACCTTTAATAAGTACATAGTTTTTACCTTGGTCCAAAAGTTATAATAAAAAATTAACACGTTTACAGTCCAAGCTTCTGAGCGGAAATCATAGACAACATATTCAAAATTGTTTCATGAGTCTAATGTGTAGGTAAATGGTTTTTAAATACATTGTTTAAAAAAAATGGTGTCTCTCCAGGTCCTGAAAATAGCTCCACACAAGTAGAGCTTAGACCACGCATTGGCGCGCAGACCACTTAAGGGCTGTGGGTGGACAGCCCGAGTGTTCTAGCGTCAATACCTATTATCTGGACCTTGGACTGTGAACTTGTTAAAGCAAAAATATATTATTTTAATATAACTAATGTTAGAATTTGCCATAGCAAAATTCTATATATATTTAGCAGATACTCTAGAACATTCTAATAATTTAGCAAAAATAATTAATGTAATGAAATGTTCCAGTGTAACATGCCTTTAAAGCCAAGTGTTTAAAAAGTATTTTTTTAAATAACTAATATTTTCATGTCTTTATTAACTTTAAGTTTGAATCAACTAATATGTAATACATAACTGAGCCTGCTGCGTAGTGAAGTATATTGATAAAAAAAAAACTGTGGCACTCCAGGAGTGCCAGCAGAAGTGAAAACTTGAACGGTTTTAAACTTGACAAATAACCCGGTGTCGGTGAGCAGTCACGCGCGAATCCAATATTTTTTTCTCATCTCTAAACTGCCAAAGGTGCCTAAAGTTTTCACTTCAAAATAAGCCAGAGCGTGTTTGAAAACTATGCTTCTTTCTTATCCACTATACAATGGCCAATACTTTTATTTCTTTTGAATCATTAGGAAACACTGAGCAGCATTGTATTCACTAATATTAATTTACTTTATGTAGGTACGTAGCTACAACTTTTTTTTTACTCAACATATCGTGTCCCACTGCTGGGCAATGGTCTCCCCCCTTAGCTTCCACTCCTTGCGCTCCAAAGCCACGGTTTGCCAGTCTGGCTTGAATGTATCCAGATCGTCTCGCCACCTTTCCTGGGTCTGCCGCGTCGTCTTCGACTGTTTTCAGGCACCCACTGAGTGACGATCTTCGCCCAACGTTCTGGGTACATTCGAGCCACATGACCTGCCCAGTCCCACTTCAAACGTGCAGCCCTCGCACCTACATCCGCTACAACTTTTAAAGATGAAAAAAGTGTTTACAAAAATACGCAACTTACTACACAACAAAATCTTCTCAACAAATCCTCAGGCATTTTACTTATAACCTATCTACCAAATATGGCGGTGACTACACGGTCTCTCTGTCTCTTGTGTACTTCACTGTGCCGTCTCTCTCCATTTTCACTATCGAGCTCCAGATTAGAATCACCAGGTAGATTTGGAGCACTGAAAAAAGAAAAAAATATAAAGGACAGTGCTCTTAATTAATGTTATAAACCCATAAAGAGATAAACCCAGTTACTGTAGCCAAGAATGAGTAAATAAATTCTGCATAATCATCAGTGGGGAAATTGCTTTTAAAATTTTGCCTGGGTGAGCATTATTCTTTCTCCAAAAAGCTTTAGGAAAAATAGAACTGTCTCATAGGCCACAGCTCACGTTTTTCTTAGAGACAGGGTTTCTTTTTTGGTAGCTTTTTAGGTACTTAAGTATAATTTTTGGTATGAAATATCATTTTTGTTTTAATAACGGGACGAGATCGCGTATAGGTTTTCGATAATATTCGAACTATTATCTTACCTCGACGATCTTACCTCGACGTGGTCACGAGGGAACTTAGGTTCCCTCGTGACCACGATCGGTGCAACCCGGTCGAAACGTCGAGGTAAGATAATATTCGAACTATTATCTTACCTCGACGATCTTACCTCGACGTGGTCACGAGGGAACTTAGGTTCCCTCGTGACCACGATCGGTGCAACCCGGTCGAAACGTCGAGGTAAGATAATAGTTCGAATATTATCGAAAACCTATACGCGATCTCGTCCCGTTATTAAAACAAAAATGAGTTTAAATCGTGTGAGTTTAAAAAGTGGAATGAAATATCATTTCTATTTATACTTTGAACCATGTCTATATCTACACACAACGATGTCTCATAGACATAATTCCGCCTACTCATCTACCACCGATGCACACTTTCTAGTTACGGACATTAGATATGCAATTATAAAATAATGAATTATTGTGTAAGCAATTTGTTACACAAGGCATTATTAAAAAGCAAGAGCAAAGAGTTGTATAGGAGCTGTTTACGCTTACTAAGCAATATTTTAAACAAACATTTCTTAGAAACATCTAGAAAAATCTTCATACTTTAGAAGTACTGGACTTAGATTTAGACTTTCTAGTTAGTGTTTTGTATAAATAAAAAGAATTGTATTTGTATGAGCTATGGTCCACCGGTAACAAAGTTTTTAGGATAAACTACAAGCCGTAATGTTTTCCTTCCCCCATATCTAAATGGCGTATGGCATCGGTCGTCTTCCTATTCCATTCAAATGTCATATGTACTAAATGAATGGAAATATAGCACAAATTAGAATACACGGTATGTCGTTGATCGGATAGGAAGATGCCCGACGCCAGTTAGGTAGGACTTGCGCCTTAGGTTCTTTTTCTTTTTGTTTGACTTACTAAGTTGGAACAGTATGAGGAACAGCTCGCTGGCTGACTCCTTTGTGAGGAAGGCCAGGCTGTAGATGAACCCGAGGACAGAATACCCGATCTCGAAGTACAGGTATACTTTCATAAGTAGCACGTGTTTCTGAAACATAAAATAATTTATAAAATAAATACTTAAAATCATTTTGCGTCGAATTCAAGTTGATAATTTTGTCCTTGTTTTTTAACAAAAAACAAGGATATTTAATTATAATTAATTATATTATTAAGGACACAAGGATATTAATAGGTTGAATATCCATTGGTGGGTGTAGGTAAGCCTCCTCCATAACCCGTCATTACTCACGGTTCTGTCACGCTCAAAGAAGCTTAACCAATGTAAAAAGAAAAGGCGAGCATAACTCTATAAAGAGTTTTCTTGAAGGACAGGAAAAAAAGAGATCCATCTGTACACAAAGTCAAATTCGGTTTGTTCATTGAAATAACTCTTCTTGTCTTCTATTTTCGCCTGCCATGTACTCTGGGGATCAAAGTCAAAGTCAAAAAGCATTTATTCAGTAGGGCTGGGATCCCTTTAAATCGTCTTATAACTAGGTGATTTTACTCATGTTTCTCCGCGAGCAATACCGTGACTGAATCAGAATCAGGATATTGTTGTGATCCTCCTTGTTTCTTTGTCGTATTCTTGTTTTTTCATCATCATCAAATTTAAGGCTCTTGTCGGTGTAATGATGCAACTTCCTATACCTCTCCCTTTCCAATGCGGATTCCTTTACTTCTTTATACGACATGACAGCGATCTTCTCTTTTATCTGACTTATGAAATTGATTCTAGGCCTTCCTATTCCTCGTCTTTCTTCCACTTTTCCTTCTATGATGTTCTTAATAAAGCTGTCATGTCGTATAATATGATGTCCAATATATTTTTGTGTTTTTTATGCGTCTGAAAAAAGGCTATTTGTCTATAAAATTAAATCATTGAATACCTTATGTAGAGCCACAATGAAGGTGACAGTGAGCACGAGTTCAAGCACCAGCCCGAACACATCCACGATGAGCCTGATGAACTCCGAGGCCAGCTCCGCCTGGTCTGCATCGGAAGCGTTGCGGATCAGCGATATGTAGAGCGAGAGGAAACATGTTGCTGTCACTGTCAGCATCTGAAACATGACGATGCTGGTAAGACTAGGATTTTACCTCTTTGAATCAGAAGGTTTCCTCTAATTGGAACAGCATGGCATTTCATACATACTTGTTCGTTTGAGAGAAGTCGTTTCGATGTTCATCGAAATTAACGAAAAGTGACGTTTATAACAGGCATAGCATATGGGTCAGTTCACATCTGACGGAAGATGCGTCACGTATTATCGATCGCGTAACGCCAGAACAGACAATTATTATTATTATTAAAAGCCCTGACTGTCCCACTGCTGGGCAAAGGCCTCCCCCCATCTCTCCCTCTTTCCATTCATCCCTATCCTGTGCTAGTGAGGCCCAGTTAGCGTTGAATTTGGCAAGCTCGTCCCTCCATCTCGTTCGCGGTCTGCCACAAATTGTCACAATTTAATTTTTCTCACATAATTGTCAGAACAGACAATTATGTGAGAAAAAATCCAACTTTTACACTTAACCGATGATACACGATGATGATAAAGAAAGACTGCTGAAACGCGCGACGCATCTTCCGTCAGATGTGAACCGACCCTAAGCGTGTTAAAATGAACTTCACTTGTCGGAAAATCTCGTCAGTGTATCCGAATGATTTGTGAATCGCCATGCATGTCCCCATAACTGCCTGATTTAGAACTTTATTGTAGTTAATTAACTTATATTACCTATGTACCTACAAAGGTTTGTGCAACATGCCCGTGTATTTGAAATCTAAAGTGACCTATACTTTGAAAATACCTGAACCCACCCGATATTTAATGATCCTAAGCTCACTTTAGGACAGACCTAAACAGGTTCCCAACGGATGGCTGAGCCAATAGCGATGCTAGTTATTTAGCTCAATAAGTGGGCATGTGATAATATCCTGGTGGAGCTTTTGCAACCGCGTTACATCATAGGGCGATGTTGGTCTTGCAATGTTTAGGCAACTTTCGTAAGCTCAACCAATATTTCAAAGTAAAAACATGCAAAACTTCTAAAGTAAACATTTACGTAAATAATGTTAGTTAGTTCGTATGAGTCAGTAGCCAACTCTGGTGACTGAGTTTTTAGGCCGCCTTAGGCCTCCATCATGGCTTAAGGCCTGAAATAGCCGGGAACTAAAATTTAAAGTGCCCTCCGAAGCATGGAAGCGCTCAGATGAAATGCCACTGGCGGCGGAACGTTGCTTAACTTCGACGATCTATCAAGAACGACTAAGCAAGCACGACCACGATCGCTTTGCTAGTGAATAATAATTAAATATAAGGATAGATAGATAGATAGAAAATACTTTATTGCACATAATAAAAATAAACAAAAAAACACAATGACATACAATCGGCGGTCTTATCACTAAATAGCGATCTCTACCAAGGAAGCGTAATAAGACGAGGTTTTGGGCATGTGTGGCTCTACCTCCTTAGACATTTTCAAAGGATCTCTTTTCTTGAATCTTGAATGCAACTCTGCTTACTTTGGAGCTAGATGCCGTGTGATAATTATGTCTAGCGTTATTTATTATTATAAAGATCTGAGAGGTTTACCAGTTTAAGAAGTGAGTTTCGGGATTCCCGGGGTCCCCTTTAAATCTATCGAGTAAAGGTTGACGATGGCTTACCATATTTATGTATGCAAAGGCTATGAGACCTCTTCGCAGCGGGAAGCAGAAACAGCATCTTGTCAGAATGGGGATTTCTACGGAGTCCTTGATTTTGTCCCTGAAAAGAAAAATAGTAATGTAGAGCTAGAAACAGTCAGTTTATACTCGAAGTCAATGGAGAGAATTCGTTATCATTGCTCGTAGACGAAAAAGTACAAACAGTGTTTGCCGAAGATAGAGCTTCGGATTTCAATTAAAAATGGTTTTCAATCTCCATGATATTGTATGCATTTTAGGGTCGATTCAGATCTGACGGAAAATACGTCGAGCATATTCAGCGGTCTTCGTTTATCATCATCGCGTATTATCGGTTAAGACTGTGTGAAAGGTTGAACGTTTTATTAATATTTGTCTGTTCTGTCTGACATAACTCAACCGATAAATAGGTCCGCGACGCATTTTCCGTCAGATGTGGATCGACCCCTAACTCGAGCTCATGTTTCATGAAAACATCTTGAGAAAACCAGATTATTATACCTCATATTCTACGATTATTCCTATTAAACGATGGTCAGACCAGATAGCGGAGGAGTTAGAGATGTCTGTCAGTGCCGCACTACACCAGGCAACGGAACGCAACCGATGGAGACAACTGGTTGACCAAATAAAAAGGAGTCACGATCCTCAGTAGTGAGGGAACGATTGTGGAGAGATACCTCCTATTTCATTTTCGTTTTTAGTTTATATTAAGAACACAGTACAGTATGTTCTGAAAATCAAGATTTTCAGACCCAATAATTATCTTTGATTCTTCTAGAGTTCTAGGTGATTGTAGCGGCCTGATGAATGTATGACGTAGGAGTCAGTCACCGAGACGAATCTGAGGCCATACTGCTCTGAAGCACGGAAGCACTCAGACGTGAATGTCAGAGCGGTGAACCATTAGATTGAAGTGGTGAACATGACAAACTTTGCTTAGGATTAGATGTCTCTAATTATACAAAAAACCTAGACCTTAACATCTCTAGATGATTTGTACAGAGTCAGGATTCAATCTATGCTTAAACTCATCGGGACGTTGTGCTGTAGTGCCTGATGGGCCCTTTACATATTCGCCGATGATAGACGAATACCCGCGCTCACGAACGTGTATTAGAGTCTATTCGCCTGTATTAGTCGATCATTGTCTATCGAATAAATAGTTCGGCGAATAGTTCGGTGAATGTGCAGAAGGGCCATCAGATATTGCTTGAGACCGAATAGGTTTGGTCAGGTCAGCACCTAGACCATCTAGATCAAAGACACCCGTGGTCGTAAAGTTTCCCGACGTATCGCATAAGTTACAGCAGGCGTGGTGTTAATGTGTGTTGCGTGAAGTGATCGCGAAAGTCTAAGGAAGACTATTGAAAGGATAATGATGATGAAACTTATGTTCGTCTCGTTTAAGCAGATATTCTACCAAAGAGTTTTTGCTGACTTTATACACCGCTATTTTTTTTTTTTTTTTTTTTTTTTACTTAACCTATCATGTCCCACTGCTGGGCAAAGGTCTCCCCCTTCAACTTCCACTCCTTGCGCTCCAAGGCCACGGTTTGCCAGTCTGGTTTGAATGCATCCAGATCGTCTCGCCACCTCTTCCTGGGTCTGCCGCGTCGTCTTCGACTGTCTTGGGGCACCCACTGAGTGACGAGCTTCGCCCAACGTTCTGGGTGCATTCGAGTCACATGTCCTGCCCAGTCCCACTTCAAACGAGCAGTCCTCGTACCTACATCCGCTATGCCAGTCTTCGATCGGATTTCAATATTTCGGACTCTGTCTGTTTTTTTGATGTTCAAAACACTGCGCTCCATAGCTCTCTGGCAGATCTTGAGGTCCGATTTTTGTGATTCAGTCAAAGACCATGTCTGAGCACCGTAGGCCAGTATGGGCAAGATACAGGTGTCGATGAGTTTGCGCTTTAGGGATATAGGAAGGTTGCCCTTCATATGCTGCTTCATGGCCCAGTAGCTCCTCCATGCGTTCTCAATGCGGCGACTTATTTCTCTGTCTTGCCTGCATTGGAAGGAGACTACTTGGCCTAAGTAAATATACTCATCGACGTACTGTATTATCTGCCCATCGACGGTGACAATACGTTTCGTGCTATTTGACATGACTTGAGTCTTTGACCGATTCATTACCAGACCTACCTCAAGACTTGCTGTGCTTAGGTCTTGGAGCATCATTTGGAGTTGTTGTGCTGATGATGCAAAGAGCACGATATCATCAGCGAAGCGCAGGTTCGTAAGGTTTCTACCTCCAACTTTGATTCCGTATGTTATCCAGGGTGCCGCTAACTTTTTAAATATTTCCTCTAAGGTACTTGTAAAAAGTTTAGGGGATAGGGGGTCACCCTGTTTAACACCTTTGTTGATTCTAAAGAAAGGACCAGAACTTTCGAGTTGAATGGTGGCTGTGCTGTTATTGTAAATATTCTCCAATAGGTCTATATATGTCTGTTCTATTCCTTGATTTTGTAATGCTTCGAAAATAGCTGTGTTGGTGATACTGTCAAAGGCCTTTGCGTAATCCACAAAAGCCAGATACAGGGGTTTTTTAAACTCGTGATGCTTTTCAATAATTTGATTAAGACTATGGAGGTGATCAGAGGTGGAAAAGCTAGGGCGAAAGCCAGCTTGTTCCGGAGGTTGGTGCATATCAAGCTGACCATCTATTCTATTTAAAATAACTTTTGTGAATGTTTTGTAGAGGTGGGATGTTAAACTAATGGGCCTATAGTTGCTGATATTTGATTTTTCTCCTTTTTTGTGAAGAAGAATGATATTAGAATGGCACATTTGGGGTGGAAGTTTGCCAGTTTGGAGTATGCTATTAAAAAGGTTAGTTAAGTGTGGTAAAAGAGAAGGAGTGCCAATTTTTAACGCTTCTGACGTGACACCATCCTCTCCAGGGCTTTTGTTATATTTCATACTTTTAAGGACTTTATGAACTTCCTGGCCGGTAATGAAGGGAATGGTATCAAGGCAGGAGTATTCTGAGGTTGATACTGTGCTGTTTTTTGATTCATCTGAATAAAGATTTTCGTAAAATTTTGTGCAGATTTCTAGTAATTTAGTCCTGTTACTGTGTTTTAAACCACGATCGTCTATTAGACTATTAATCCAGGATTTCCCTTTAGATATTCCTTGTTTAGCAACACGAAGTGAAGTATTGCTTTCAAGTGCTATTTGTATTAAATGACAGTTATGTTTTCTGAAATCATCCCTAATGCTACGTTTAACTTTTTTATCTAGTATCCTATATTCTTCTGTGTTGATTTCAGTATCTAGTCTTTGTTTTATAAGCTCTAGAGTTTTATTTGTAAATTTACTATTTTTCTTTCTCTTTTCTTTAAATTTATTACTAATTTTGTGTATACCAGTAACAATGTTATTGTACTGTTTTTCTACGTCGAGTGATTCATCTTGGTTAAGAAGTGAAAAGTAGTTGTGAAGCTCCAAGTTAAAATTATCTGCATTATTTATTAAATGTGTTTTTGAAATTTTCTTATGTTTGACAAATAAGTTATACGATGGATTTTAAAATTAAATTTTAGTTTTGCTCGAACTGGTCTGTGATCTGAACCAAATTTTATTCTATTTATTGCGCTTATGTCTTTAACTACATTTTTGTCAGAACACAGTATAAAATCTATTTCGTTTTTTACATTTCCAGCTGGCGAAACCCAAGTCGATCGTCTTTGGGGTTTTTTGAGAAATAGACTGTTGCCAATCACCATATTTTGACCAAAGGCAAAATGGATTAATTGAGTACCTCGCTCATTGCGGTTACCCAGACCGTGAGGTCCGAGGATGTTATGATCATCCATTTCTTGTCTTTGTCCAATTTTTGCGTTAAAATCCCCAAGGACAATGTTCCAGGTGCTACGATTTTCGTCACAAGCTTTATTTAGAAGGTCGTAGAAGTTTTCTATCTCGTCGATACTATGGGAGCTTGTTGGAGCGTAAGTTTGAATGATAGTTAGGGTTTTATTCTTGGTTAGTTCAAATTTTAAAACAGCAATTCGTTCTGAATATCCTCTGAATTCGATAATGTTATTTTTCCACTTCGAAGCTACTAGAAAACCAACTCCATAGAGGCCAGGTGTTTCTCCAAAGTGGAAAAACACACCATCGTTTCTTTCAGTAGTTTGTTCGCCTAACCTTCTTACTTCAGCCAGACCGATAATGTCCCAGTTTAATTCTTTTAATTAATGCATTTTCCAATTCAACAAGACGCTCATCACTCATTTTTTAATTACCAAAAAAATTTTAAACATGGTCTCGGTGTCTGTTACTGATCACATTTATGTACCTAGTTAAAACTCAAAAAAAGAGAAAAAAAAATTATAACCTCAAAAGGAGATGAGACGAGTCAGACATGGATTTATGATAGCTACTGCGGTTTTTCTGACTGGGGATGATACGAGAACATAGTTCGAATGAGATTATGTACGCAATTGTTGGTTATAGTACTTATTTGTACAGTTTTCATAAAATTTTGTTCGGTTTTGGTTGACTAGAATCCTCGATAACTTTGTGATAGTTAAATAAAAAAAAGTTCTGACCATGCCATTATCATTTTCTGCATCTGCTGCAACTGTCCATAAAATTTTTTTGGTAGTCATAAAATAGCGGTGT
Organism: Epirrhoe alternata; assembly: GCA_963565295.1. NCBI lineage: Eukaryota > Metazoa > Arthropoda > Insecta > Lepidoptera > Geometridae > Epirrhoe > Epirrhoe alternata. The sequence continues at coordinate 2,203,735 of OY751385.1, read as the reverse complement.
ATATTTTTTTCCTGTCTCATTTCCGCCCACATTCTATTGTGTTATTGCAATCTACAAAGTAATCATTGTTTCACGGTCCTCACTATCTTGCAGTGCGGATGCAAGAGCCGGAAGAAGCTACGATAAAAACTGGACTACGTTCTGTTTGTATGTCTAAATGACCCCACAGATCAGAACTCTTCTCTAAAATTATAGCAACGCCTCTACTCAGTAGCTCATACGAATGTTTGGGCTCGACAAAAACATGACCAAAGTTACGATTTTGACTGTAATGAAATCCAAATTTTCGGTCGAAATACATAGTCCTACTCGTAACTTTACACTTAAACTTTAAGTTCAGACCGAGTTCATAGGGAGATTTTGTCGAACGAAAACAATGTAGTCCGTAAGGTATGTTGTTTTACGCTTATGCAGAGAACACAATATGACAAGGAATTGCAACTATGTAATTTTAATTTTGCAAGCAAATGTTTTTAGTGAAATATGTGACACTGTTTACCTATATAATTAATTAGAACTTATAACAGTGTGTTTGTTTATAAAATATAACGAAGAGACTTGATTTGATTTGACAAATTATTTGATTTGATCTTACTTTTTCTGTTAAACTAAAAAAATAGTTTTTTTGTGCCATACTGGTATGAAAATTGAAAAAAAATTGCATTCAAAAGTACCTACAAAAGAAAACTCTTTGTCATTACGAACAATTCTCACAGCCCAGTTACGCTGTAGGAAGATTATACGTCGATTATGTTAGATTATGTATAGTTAGAGTACTCTGTGATTACGTCTGTGTGTCACTGCGGTTACTAGTAATCAGGAATTGAATGAAATGCTACTTTGTTTGTATGACTTGAGGAATTGTATGTTAGGTAAGTAAAGATAAACGCAAGATACATTGAGAGATCGTTCATCTCTTTGCGAAATAGCTGAATATTATCATCGTCATACTTATTCAACTGGTTATAGTTATTCTATAAAGTTTTTTCATGAGAAGGAACGTCGGTGAATGAAATTTACGTACATATACCGCCATTGCAATAATGTGAGCGTGGTTAGCGAACTTTGCTATACAGTTTTAGTGATGTGTTGCATTTATGACACAAATTGTTAGCTAAATACCTACCTACCTAAGCTTACCTATAACTTAAGACAAATGTGAGTGCCTACTCAAACCTATTAAGGTTTTCAGGCACAATATTATGCTAAATATGTAGTTATTAACGTAAATAAATAAATTAAAAAAAAACATAGCCCAAAGCACGGGTGTGAGCTAAAAAACAAAAATAAAAAACATGATAGGTACCTATGTTCAATCAAATCAAATCATTTATTTTTGGGTAAATACATTCTATGTTCAAAGTGATACAAGTTTTTTCGAAAACTACGAGTATATTAGCAACATTTATGTCACAAGTAGAATGGATAGAGTCCTTAGACATTTAATTAATTTTATTGTCACTGCTTTTTGAGAAATCTTTAAAGGTTAGTCGTGAACAATAGACAATTCGACCATGATTAAGAGTTGGTATTTACCGAGCTAAAAATAATTACAATGAAGTAGGTAGCTTATCATATACATAGAGCACTTTATATTTTTGTGAATGTTTGCGTTTATCGCCGTTTTAATAATTGAATCATTGCCCGCGCTTGTAGTTTGACCTCATAATTTTATAAGTACCTAACTACAGCTAGTTTTTTATTTTTAATTATAGTGCGGTAACAGTAGGTATACCTAACACCCAACTTACAAAGCAAAACTACACTTCTTGTTATTGTTTTAATAACAGGACGAGATCACGTAAAGGTTTTGGATAATATTGGAACCTTATTGAAGTTAACCTTACCTAGACACCGACGTTTCTATCGGGTCGCACCGATCGTGGTCACGAGGGAACACTTCACACTTCTTGTGTCAGAAACTTCGAGAACTACCATAGTCTCATAAATCTTTCATTTCCACGTAGAGGCGCAATAAGAACAAAATTGTATTGCATCTTGTTGACAATTTTATCAATATAATTATCTCGTTATACTCGTATTTGCAAAACAACTCATAATGCAATTATCAAACAATTACCCAGGAACAACAGCGCGAGCGTCCCGTTGAGTGTAGGCATAGTTGCCTCCTGACGCTGTATAAATCATACATCTAAAGAGAAAAGATTTGTTTGTTTGTATGTATACTTGTTTGAATAGAATTTTGCTATTTAGCTGGCTAGAAATCGAATATACTACACTACTACTGACCATACACACAGTACACACTACTACTATGATCTGCAAACATTTATCTCGGGTGTTTCTATGTATAATATGAAGGTATGTATTTACAAACAAAATGTATATAAGTAGTATTATCAGATATCTGGTTCCTATAGTACAAGGTTTGCTTAGTTTGGAACTAGATGATGCTGTGTGAAATGTCCAGCATTATTTATTTATTTATATCTTCTTTGTGACGACCTCTGTGGCGCAGTGGGTGAAAGCCCGGTTGGGACGCAGAAGGTTGCGGGTTCGATCCCCGCGGTGGGATAAATTTTTGTATAATCTGCAAATATTTATCATGGGTCTGGGTGTTTCTATGTATAATATGTATGTATTTACAAACAAAAAGTATATAAGTAGTTTAACAGTTATCCGGTTCCTATAGTACAATCTTTGCTTAGTTTGGGACTAGATGATGCTGTGTGAAATGTCCAGCATTATTTATATCTTCTTCGTGTAGATAATTCAGACAGTGTTCACTTTCTTTCGCTAAAAAGGCGCGGCATTGTTGTTTTGCCGTGACCGTGACGCCATGACCGTGAACGTTAGCGCTCGTCACAAAACTAGCTCATGAATACAGTTTTGTTAGATAGTAGTAAATTGTTTCAATATTATGTTTTAAGTTATGTTAATCCGGATAAATACCTATACATAAACAACCTAACAGTCACATAGGTTTTAGATACTTAAGGACCACCTAAGGATGAATAGGCAGACCAAGAGAAAAGATTGAAAGACATTATATTATGTAAGCACTAAGCAAGGGATTGAATGTTGAGTTTACGCCGCAGATGCGAACTGCGTCTGTTGCAAATTTTTTAGGTATTCCAAAACGTGCAAATACCTATGCTTTTAATTTTTTCGAAAACACTGTATCGCTTCTCATCGCGGCTATTAAAAGTATCTAATCATAACTCAAATAAAAGTTCTCTCAAACCAATCCTAACCAAGAAACCCGCCTCGCCTCGTACACCACATGCTCTAAAAATCTGTACAATAAGCAATCCTACTCCATTCATACTATACTAGTTAATATTATTGCGCTATTATCACAAATAGCTGCAAATTAAAAAAAATACTTTTTGTTTGTAAAACCGGATTCACGGTGAATCACAAGTGCAATGTTGAACCAAAGCCGACTCCATATCGGCGGCAAAACGCAACGATAGCGCGATCTAATTTTACCTCTAGCGCCATCTAGCGGTAATACTTTTTTCATTAGCACTTTAATGTTTAATTTTAAGTTTCATAAATTATAGTTTTTGCTGTTTTATTCTCTTTCGATCATTGCCCACATTGTTAAACTTTGTTATTTTAACGAACATTGTTATCTTTGTTATTTTTCTACACTACCACAATGTAAAAAATTGCACCTATAACCGCGAGGTGAGGGGCTGGTGCCCTGCAACACAGGTTTTCACAAACCTATCGCAGGCACCAGTCTCACACAATCTAGGATAATAAGTAGCATAGTCATGCATTATTATTATTATTTTGTTTGTCAAAGTTTAACATCACGGCACTAACTCCCGGACCTTTGTTAGGCATGCATGGGGCCAAAGCCAACACACAGTGGCCTTTTTGATTTTGTCCGTCAATTCAATACTATAGAAATTCATTCAGGAACTTATTATTATTATTAATAACCTAATGTGTTGAGAAAAATAAATTATTGTTGAATTGATTTTAATTGAATTAGCAAAAGTTTTTATTTTCTATTGCTAGTTATTTTAACATTGCCAAGGTAATTTGACCATTAAAGTTGACTCTCATGATACAGAGCGATGTTATCGTAAAGGTCTACCCACCATGATAGTGGCAGATAAGCGATGTCATTTCCTGCCACCATCATTCCTGGTTCTCAGGAAGGCATCATAATAACAGTGATTAAACTATGCATACGCAGAAAGTTATCATATACATTTGTAACTACGAAAAGTAGGTATCTACAGTATTATAGTAGAAACTAATTACACATAGAATCGGTAAAGAGACCTACTTGGTTAGTTCTAATGTTGGCAGGTCGTATTTGTACCAAAATGGTGACCATCATACACAAAACTACTGGCTCTACCATAGAATAAATAACATAGCTTTACTACAATAGCAATTGAGATAAGTACATTAAATTCTCGCGATACCACAAAATGTTTGCGAGATCTACAAATCTGCCCTCCTAGCCATGTTACAAATAGAAATGGAATAGAAATCGAATCGACAGACAACGCTGAGACTATACCTGTTATTGGCATTAATTGCAAAAACTGCCTACATTTTATGTCAAGTGTCGCGGCACGTGAGTTCTTGGCATAATGTCAAACTGACGATTTACTTAGTGCCAGGAACTCACGTGCCGTCATACTTTTATAAAATGTATGCAGTTTTGGCAATTAGATGCCGTAAGACGCAGGTGAAGTCTCTGTTCGATCTGTCGATTCGATACAAATACAAATTTTTTATTTACCAGAAAATAAATTACAAGTTATAAACTATTACTAGAGGTCCGCTCGAGGACTAGCCTGTATCGCGAGAAACCGAAAAAAAAAACAAACAGGCGATTAACGAGAAAATGATAGAAAAAAATGCATAACACATAACAAGGCAGATCTTAGAACCTAATGAGATATCAAAAAAAACAAAGAAACGACATGATTTCTATTCTATTGCAATTAACCTGGCTAGGGGAGCTGTAACGAGTCGGGATGATGTGTACCATGCTAATCGTTCGTAGTTTAGTAGAACCATGACTCAGCCTATTCCATCTCAAACAATGTCCCAGGCGCTACAACGTCCTACAGTGTAGGCAAAGTTGCGGAGGCTTAATAAAGATGTAAAGGTCTAAGACCCCTCGCAGACTGCAGACTTTCTATCGGCCGATAGTTGAGACGGTATATACTTCGGCTCGTAATGAGTATGGAGAAGTATATTCCGTCTCAACTATCGGCCGATAGAAAGTCTGCAGTCTGCGAGGAGGCTGAGATTGACTCCGGAAATCCTGGTATAGGGCTATATGAGTGTTGTGTATTATGTTCCTGATAACGAAACAGTGTAGGTAGGTGCTTACTCGGGAAATCACTGAAGTGTCGTGATTGCCGAGGCCGTATTTAATAACGGGCCTACAATTTCAATACAATGAATGGCGGCAATGGTGTTTTAGGTATAATTTCGATATGAATTGGTTTTCCCTAACAACTGCCATGATTCTCTTTGAAATACCTTGGATTAAATAGGAAAAAATGCAAGCTGTGAATATTATTTCGACATGACGAACTAATTTTAGTCCACATTATAACATAGGCTTATAATTCATTCTTCTGGTAGAGATCGCTATTTAGCGATGAGACCGCCGATTGTATGTCATTGTATTTTTTGTTTAGTTTTCCATATTTGTTTATTGTTATTATGTGGTGTGCAATAAAGTATTTTTTTTTCTATTCTTCGCGCCATGACTGAACCCAAATTACCTAAAAGTTATAATTTTTTTGACTGGAAGCGAATTCTTTATCCGTTACTACGTAGTAGATACGTTTTAAGAGGTTATAGGTCCATGGTTTATAAAACAATCAATAATAGGTAAGTACATACAAATATAAAACCACACGGTTGAGTGGCGATTCCACTTCCTACCCATAAAAAATACATTTATTATCATTCATTTTCATTTCCATGCAAGTTGTATCGTCATTTCAAAGTTACGTAGATTATATCCTTGAATTTTGCAATTATCTGCGCATCTAATGCGGATCTCAAAGTTTTTCTACCAACATAGGAATTATAACATCGACCCACTTATATCTGCCCTGACTACTACTACCTACTTAGTCATTCATTCAGAACAAAATATCTGCAGATCATACAAACATTTTGTTCCGTCATATGGATCGAACCTACAGTCCTACACCTCAAATCAAATCAAAAATCAAATCAAATAGTTTATTTTCCAAAAGTAGGATACAGGTTACAATTTAAGATTCAGTGGACCGCGCACTAGGGCTAGCCTGTATTGCGGGCGTCCGACAAGCCAGGTTAACATTATATATATTGGAGAACGTGCGAGACAACATTTGAAAATTTACAATTAAGTACTAAGTATTTTACCTCAGTCGAGCAAATGCCATGCCGTCGAGATCGTGATTATTTTTCTTATGTGATTCTATTCGACAATAAATTGAAAAGATTTGGTCAGCAAAATGATTGGTTACTTTTCTAGTGATGCTTATTTAGAAAATTCATAAATTTTTGCTGAACTAAATGAGTATTCGCTAAAAATTCAAACTATAGCGACAACCTTTGTGGCGCAGTGGGTGAAAGCCTGCTTGCGACGCAGAAGATTGCGGGTTCGATCCCCGCCGCGGGATAAATGTTTGTATAATCTGCAAATATTTATCTCTGGTCTAGGCATTTCTATGTATAATAATTATAATATGTATGTATTTACAAACAAAAAGTATATAACTAGGTAGTATATCAGTTATCTGGGTCCCATAGTAGGTACAGGCTTTGCTTAGTTTGGGGCTAGATGATGCTATGTGAAAAAAATGTCTAGCATTAGGTATACTTTACAGGTGAAATCACGAATGTCCATTTTAGCTTTGTGTAACTGACGTCAAAAGCTAATCACGAATTCAACGTTGAATTGCAAAGTTGTATTGAAGTGTATGAAAACATCGTGAGAACCCCATGTCATTGTGTAGGATTATATTCCATCGGTCACTATGTAATAAAGTTTTTTCAAAGCGGAGGTTCTCAATGTGGCTCTGTTTTTTTGTTTGTTAATTTATTTAAGTTTAATAAGTTAATTTGAGGGGAGACCTTTGCCCAGCAGTGGGAAAGTATAGGTTAATAAAAAAAAAGTTAATTTTGGATCAATATCTATTCTTTTGTTTGAAAGGATAAACTCAAGTAAGGTCTCAATGAATACCTACCTACTTCAGGAATTCAAATTTTTCCGTTAACCTTTCCGGTTTCATAACGGTTTTCTTAGTAAATAAAAATATCTGGCCGATAATTAAAGTGCATTCTGATCTAAAGAGGATTTAAAACCTATCCCTTGCATTTGTTTGTTAATTTTTAATGAAATACATACATACATAAAATCACGGCCTCTTTCCCAAAGGGCTTACTTTTTTATTATTTATAAGTTTCTTTGGTTTATAACTTTAATTTTAGAACTTTAAAAAGTAACGAAAGTTTGAGCACCACAGTCACGTGGCCAGCCAACGAGGTAAACCATCTAGATGATCTTTCATTAGCGGTCGCCGAGCGATTGTTACGTAAATGAGATGCCAACAAGGCTGAATTACAGTCCAACTTGCCTGTCCTCACACTGGTTCTTTCTTAAACCTGCTAAAAGCAAGACCATCTCATACAACATTAAGATCAGTCAGAATTTATAACTGGTTTTTGATTATTGTAGAGCTCTTCCAGACAAGTGTGCCGGTCCAATAAACGCAGTTAGTGACTTTTTATAGTTACAGACTTCTAACAATAAGCCGACGAATTTAGCTTTCTAGAAAGTAGGTTCTTAGTCAAAATCGAAGGGATACGAAGAAATAATAAAATTTCATTGAATCATATTAACAACGATCTCGGTGGCTAGTATGGCATCAAGACATAATTTACTACAAACATATCCGACATAGAACCAAAGTTGTCGACATATCTCAGAGAATTAGCAAGCTGAAGTGGCAGTTGGCTGGTCATATCTGCTGAAGAACCGATAACCGCTGGGGTAAACGAGTTCTTGAGTGGAGACCGCGACTCGGCAAACGTAGTGTAGGACGCCCTCCGGCCAGGTGGAGTGACGATCTGCGAAAGGCTGCTGGCAGAAGCTGGATGCGTCGAGCCGAGGACAGGGCGCAATGGCGCTCATTAGGGGAGGCCTATGTCCAGCAGTGGACTACTATAGGCTGATGATGATGATGATGATGATATCTGGACCGGTGGCCAAAAGAGGAACTAGAGAATTTTACTGTAAAATTTATTTTTCTGCCAACAACAAATGCGATAACAGCGCCTCTCTCACCGGATCAGATTAGTTTATGGCACTATACGTTGGTATTGGAGCCGAGCTGGTCTTTTGTAAAGTATGTAAAAATTTAAATATCAATATTACCATTGTTTCATGTAAAAAGTTAACACGTGTTTTAGAACGAAGTGTAAATTGTAAAATCTTTTCAAAACATCACAGAAATTCTTAAACAATCTAAAAATTATAACAATCTGTCATAATGAATAATAAAGTGAATGAAGAAATAAAATAATTCTACCTAGTAGTCAAAGTCAAAGTCAAAGTCAAAAAGCATTTATTCAGTAGGACCGCTGGGATCACTTTGAAACGTCTTAAAACTAGGTGATTTTACTCCTGTTCCTTCGCGACCAATACCGTGAAGAATCAGGGCAACAAACACGGTTTGGGGCCTAGCTTTCTTTTAGGTGATCCATCTTAAATCTAAACTTATGATAACTTAGGTGGTACCTACCTACCAATTGCTTAAATTATATAATACAAGATAGCAGACATTGAGGACACATCAGCCGTCGAGGGGCAGAGCGACATCAGGCCACGCGAATTTATCATTAATATAATCCTTAAGTGAATAATAAGCTTTTTTTATAAGAGTATTTTTTATGTAAGTTTTAAATCTTCGAATAGGCAGTTTAGTCGCGTTTTCAGGAAGTTTATTATAAAAAAGTATCGTATTTCCCATAAAAGAACCTTTTACTTTTTCTAATCTAAATTTAGGCAAATAAAGTTTATTCTTATTTCTTGTGTTAATGCTATGCACATCACTTTTTTTCCTAAAGTTATTTATATTTTTATGAGTATACAAAATGTTTTCATAGATGTACTGGGAAAAAACTGTTAGAATATTTATTTCTTTAAAACGTTGTCTCAGTGAGTCCCGTGGTTTCAATTTGTAAATCGCACGGACAGCTCGCTTTTGCAAAACAAATATATCTTGAATATCGGCTGCTTTACCCCAGAGAAATATACCGTATGACATCACACTATGGAAGTAACTATAATATACTATCTTAGCTGTCTCTTCGTCAGCCAATCTCCTAATAGTACGAACTGCATAAGCGGCGGAGCTCAGTCTACCTGCAAGTCTTTCAATGTGAGCCCCCCACTGCAAATTGGAATCAACAGTTAGCCCCAAGAAAATAGCGGTATCGACCAGATTGAGTGCTTCCCCATTTAATTCAATTTTTGTTGCTTTGTGAACCACGTTAGGCAAAGTAAATTTAATACATTTAGTTTTCTTGGCATTAAGTAAGAGATTATTAGCCGTAAACCAGTTTAAAATTAGAGACAGAGACGCATTAACATCATCGTACTCTTCTTTATATCTATCAACTTTAAAAACCAAAGAGGTATCATCAGCAAACAGAACAATGTCACACATGTCTTTTACAAAAGAAGGGAGGTCATTTATATACACTAGAAACAAGAACGGGCCCAATATCGAGCCTTGTGGTACACCCATGTCAATAATTGACCCTGAAGACCTTTCGCCACCTACATCGACCTTAAGGACTCTATTGGAGAGATATGATTGGACAAGGTCTATAGCTTTATTTTGAACGCCATAATATTTTAACTTAAAAATCAGAGTCTCGTGACATACACAATCGAATGCTTTGGACAGATCACAGAATACTCCGATCACGTCTTGTGAGTTTTCAAAGGCTTCATAGATGTGCTTTAGAAGCAAAGTACCCGCGTCAGTTGTTGAACGACCTTTGGTGAATCCAAATTGATAATTATGCAGTAGTCCATGGAGATTAAAATGAGCTAGCAATTGATTCAAAATAACTTTTTCAAATATTTTACTTAATGCAGGCAGAATCGAAATTGGTCTATAGTTAGCAGGGTCGCTTTCATTGCCAGATTTGAATAAAGGAATAAGTTTGCTAAACTTCATAAGGTCAGGAAAAACACCCTCGTCAACACATCTGTTAAAGACATAAGCTAGACATGGTGCAATATCAATGACAATAGTAGCTAGTATCTTCGTTGATATTCCCCATAAATCCTCAGTATTTTTGATATTCAAAGTCTTAAATGTTTTGACAATATGATCTGCGCTCACATAACTGAACTCAAACTCACTGTTAATCTGAGTAACACCAGTTTCTAGATAGGCGAGTGCGCTAGAAGCTGAGGAATTGAGTGACCGGGTCGCAACCTGGGCTACATTAGAGAAAAAACTATCAAACGCGTTAGCTATTTCAGTGTTATTGGTTAAAAGAGTATCATTAACTTTTAAATTTATCTGTTTAAAACCATGTTTTGATTTACCTGATTCATTATTTATTAATTTCCAAGTGGCTTTAATTTTATTCGAAGAAGATTCTATTTTATTTCTCAAATGCATTGATTTAGCTGCTTGACATACTTTTTTAAATATTTTAGAATAGTTCTTAATGTATAAGATATGTGATGGGTTGTGAAGCATTAGTTCTCTAGTAGCATAAAGATCATACAGTCTATTCCTACTTCGATAAATACCTGGCGTTGCCCAGTCTACAAAGCTCACACAAGCTTTAGTTAAGCAGGTCTTTAATTTAAATATTTCCGTATGCTCCTCAATAATAAGATTTGACAAACTGGCAAATAGGTCATTTGGGTTTTCTACACAAGGTAAAAGTGACATTTTGAGTTCTATATTTCTTTGAAACTTTATAATACGACTCACTGTGATGGGCCGATATGAGAACTTTACAGGTTCATTTAATGTGAAATTAGTTATTTTTTTAATTATTTTTTACTAAAGATTTACTAATCGGTACACAGTTACAGAAGACATTGTCCAGACATGTGGCCGTTTCTGATGTCACCCTAGTTGGCTCATAAAAGAGATGTTTTAAATTAAAACATTTAAATAAATTAGTTAATCTGTCAGTGTCTACCAATATATCAATATTAAAATCGCCGCAGATTATTAGGTTTTTGTTACATTCAAAAATTTTAAGTAAGACTTCTTCCATAGTGGACTCATATATCCTATGATCAGCACTGGGGGGACGGTAGATACTTACAACGATATGTCGCTCTAGCTCAACGCACGACAGCTCAATAGTCCTCTCGATAGAGAGGTTAACAATATCTTTACGTTCCTTGCATTTCAAGTTATTTTTAATAATAATTAGAGAGCCGCCTCTTATGGCGCTCTTGCGTTTATATGAACTTATTACATTGTAATGGTTAAGATAAGGGAGCAACTCATTTTCTCTAATCCAGTGTTCTGTGACACACATAACATCTACATTGAATTTATTTAAAAACAACTCTAATTCTAATTTTTTGCTGGGGAGACCTTGCATGTTCTGATGTACAACATGAAAGGTGCCTGTCTTACCCATTGTCGAAGTGGTCAGTTTAAATGTTGACCCACAGTCCCTATTTTTTTAATACCCTGATTAGTAATATTACTAACCCCCGGCTCGTCAGTTAATTGTGTTATACTACTTATAACACCATCAAAAATATTATATGCTAACAATTTAGCAATTATCAATTTACTATTCCTACTATGGTACATTGTACCTTTTGTCAAAATAAAATCACTAATAAAATTATTAGTATCTAAATATAAAACGTCACTATGACGACATGTCAAATTATAAAATAATAAATTAGCTTTATGAACTCTCTGGTTCTCCTTTTCAGTTGAGAACTGAGAGTAAGGAAAAGCACACAAAATTAATTTACCTAATCCTAGATCTAGCTTCTCCAATAAAGTCTCAACAAGGTTGATAAACTAAGTAAATGAGTAGGATAAACAACACAAAAAAGTAGTACTCCAGGAGTGCCGGAAGAAGTGAAAACTTGAACAATTCTAAACTTGGCAAATAACCCGGTGTCGGTGAGCTTTTCGAGGTGAATCCAAGAATTTTTTCTCATCTCAAAACTACCAAACGCGCCTAAAGAAGTTTTTACTTCAAGAACTATGTTAGTGTTAGCAGTACATACACCTACTTACATATCTACTTTCAAAAATGTCTGTTTCATTCTTCGATCAAGAATATAAGTTTAATTCAAAAAGTAAGTTCGTATGAGTCAGCTCTGAGCCAACTCTGATAACGGAGTTTTTAGGCCTCCGTCATGGCTTTACGACTTAAATAGCCGGGACTGACAATTTAACGTGCCTTCGGAATCACGGAAGCGCTCAGATGAAAATGCCACTGGCGGTCACCCATCCACTTCCAGACCGTTTAGAACGTTGCTTAACTTCGACGATCTATCAAGAACGACGCAAGCACGACTACGAGCGCTTCTCATTTTTCATTCATTATTGTTTTTAGCGTAAATGAAATAAAGTTCTCATTAATTATGTTACTAAACGGCAGAAGCAGAACCATAGTAAAAATCAATTAAAAAAACTTCTATGAAAAAATAATAGATCATCATGCTGGGTTCTATTCTATTCAAACTATTTTCAAACATGTTTATTCTTTTTTGTTGTGTCGTTCACGTGCTTATTCGCCCACAAAAACGGGTGGCATATGGACCCGCTTTTTGTGTAGATTTTTTGTAGCAAAAGTACGCACTAGTGATTCTTTAACATGTCTATGATGTAATTTATGTATATTGTGTGATGTATCACTAAACTTTTTTAAACACAGTTTATGCTTTAGGTTTTTTTCACCTACGATGGAACGGAGATGGGTGTTAGGTTGAGTAGGGCTGTGCCTCGATTTTTCAATCCAATCGTGTATCAATAGATTTTCCGGTTCTTCTTTCGAGTTGATATATCACGCTATTCAGAGCAATTTGGACCAGTAAGAGGCTACATCCACAGCGTTGCTCGAGCAAGCCAAGAGATCTCCCAGAGTGCAGGTGTTGGGGCATAATGGACACACGAGCACGTGTGAACTGGGCGCCACACGGGTAACATGAATCTAGTGCACAACGCTAAGCTCCCTCCGTCATTCGTCAGTTGCTGCTGGAAGAGGGGCTTCAACCCGGCCCTGATATTCGTATCAGATTTTCCGGTTTAAATCATAATCATTTAAACACGTTAACAAGAGCTCTTTAAGGAAACATCATGCTCCAACGTATTCGTATAATCGTTGATGGGCTTGCAACCTGTAATGTGAGGAATGCTTCTGCTGCTGTCAAACGAGCTAATGGGATGACAGCCAGAATCGTGTTTAAATTGCACGCATGTGCATGGGTGCAATTTTTGGGATGCTACTTAATAACCTTGAAGATCCTTAGCTATCTTCTGGTTCACACTATAACATATTATACACTGTGACATAGTGTGCGTGCACTATCCTTTACATGCCCTTATTAGTAAGTGTGTCAAACGGCAACTGCAAGCGAAAGCAAGAGGCTTAGAAAATGGCACCACGAAGTGTTACACTGGTTATTTTGCAAATATTTCAGATCATCATCAAAAGGGATATATTCAAGATATATTTCATTATTTTATCAAAGATAAGGGACATCATTTCTTTATAAGTACCTCTACACGTTCGTGACCGTCATCATTGGGCTATCATCAGCGAATATGTAGAGGGCCCATTAGACATATAAAGTATCGAACTCCTTATAGATCTGAAAGGAAGAATAGGTACCGTGCCTGTGATACCAGTCGGTGATCCTTATTTTACAGCACATTAAAAGTAGGTATGGTTCGTTTGGTTATAAGGTACGGATGTTAAGTAGCCATTAGCGTCTCTGAGTAGAGATGCTAAGGGCTACTTAAATCCGTTCCTTAGTAAAGATTTGCCGTTTTTGTCTGAATAGGTACTGTAGATAGCTCTTTGCAAGAGAATGCTGGGATGATCACAGTTCCAATTGCTAGCATAAGTAGTGCGGTTTTCCTTATGATACGTCATAATGCATAATTTTCATTCCAAGATAATTGGGTTACCTTTAGAGACTATCATAAACAATCGTAAAGTTTTCCTAGTCTATCGTATTTATCTTGTCTTTGAGGTTGTATGAAGATTTTAATGACGTTTAATGAATCGAAAGATGTGTGTCAGGATAATCTGTAGTTTACCTACTCCTCCTAAACAAGGTTTTATTTTATGTAAGCTTAGATATGTGTCCTTTTTATATCATGTATGAAACTACATAGTTTTAAATAATTCATCATCTCTCTGCCCTTTTCCCACATTATGTGGGGTCGGCACAACATGTGTTCTTCTTCCATTCTCCTCTATCAGCCGTCATCTCAACACTCACCCCTTTCTTACTCATGTCATCCTTCACACAATCCATCCATCTTTTCTTTGGCCTACCTCTACTCGTAAATCCATCAACATTCATACCAAGTACTCTTCTAGTTACATGACATTCTTCCCTTCTCATTACATGCCCATACCATGCTAGCCTGTTGCTCCTCATCTTTTCATTCACTGGCGCCACTTTCACACTTCCTCTTATGTACTCATTCCTTACTCTGTCCATTCGCGTCACTCCACACATCCATCTCAGCATTCGCATCTCAGCCACGTGCACCTTTTGTTCATCCGTCCCTTTTGTTGCCCAACACTCAGACCCATACAATACGACAGGTCTTACGATCGTCTTGTATATTTTCCCCTTAAGCTTAAGGGGCATACGTGGATCGCAAATTGTTCCGGAGACCTGTCGCCATTTCATCCATCCCGCATTTATTCGACTTCTTACATCCTTCTCTATCTCACCATCATTCTGTACAACTGAACCGAGATACCGAAAATCGGAACAGACTGGTAGGTATACACCATCTAAGGCAATATGGACAAAACTGGATGGACCACCAAAGTCGCAGAACATGTGCTCGGTTTTTGTCCTGCTTATCTTCAGTCCGACACTCTCCAGTTTGCCCTGCCATTTTCCCAGTGTGTTCTGGACCTCGGTTGCGTCTTCTCCGATGAGAACAATGTCGTCGGCAAAAAGCATGCACCAGGGTGCTTCCTCCTGTATGTCCGATGTCAGAGCATCCATTATCAGGAGGAACAAATAAGGGCTAATTGTAGAAGAAAATTATAATATTGTTTGTGTAAGACGCAAATGAGGAGTAACCGTACTAATCCCTTTATCTAACTAAGATTAATATTATCCGGATGTTTTGAAATATTATCGGTTTCTAAATCGTTGATATTTCTACGTACTTCTCATGGTAATGAATGTAGGTATTAAGCCGGGTCCGCAGCGACTTGTTTTTGTGTTTTTGTACAAAATAAAAACATAACCGCCCGTCCTCTGCGCCTATTTGTAGTTATTGTTTTTGTTTACATTTCAAAAATGAGTTCCGACGCAGAAGACATGAAAACTGTTTTATCCATATAAAAATAGGATGTATCAAAGAGGTACCATGCTAAATATAAAGGTTTTAGTTTTTTAGATTTAGTTTTTTTCTTTAGTCTTTCAACGTAAAATCCCAAAGCACCGTTCTTACTCCTTTAGGTTGTATTTAAAGCAAAGTTTTTTCTTTAGTCCACTGCATTTCCACAATAATGGTCGCTGTCAATGGTCACCTTCTTGAAGTTGTCTCGCAGTACACATACCTCGGGCAGATTTTGCCGTTAGGTAGAAGCAACTTTGAGAAGGAGTCCAAGAAAAGGATTCAGCTGGGTTGGGCAGCATTTGAAAAACTACGTCGAGTCTTCTCGTCACCCATACCGCAATGTTTGAAAACGAAAGTCTTCTCAGTGCGTCTGTCATTTAGGGGAGGCCTATATCCAGTAGTGATATAGGCCGATGATGAGATGATGAAAATCTAAGCGCTAAACCAATAATTCAAGACGTTCCAGACCATGAATTTAGCATGGTACCTCTTTGGTACACTATATAACTTAGTTCCAGACCAAAAAAATTTACACATTTGACATTGACTTCTTCAACACAAACCACTTTCCCTCCCCGCAGGCAAATGCGGGGGATGTTATCCATTCTTCTCGGAAAACATTTTGTTGTTATTTTTGTCTATGCCAAGCCCGAATTGACAGGTTATTTTGTACAAAAACACGAAAACACGTCGCTGCGGACCCGGCTTTATAATATACCACCTCCGACACACGGAAAGTCCGAACTTCAGTTTTTATAAACAACAAAAAACCGCTACATCTTCGTTTACCTTGAATTTTAAATTGATTAGTTTTTATAAGTGTGTATCAATAAAAATAGCATATTTTTTATCAACAGCTCTTTTAAGACCCTTCAATTCGTAGAAGATCAATAAAGTCAACATCATAAATAGATAAATGACGATATAAGGAAGAAAAACTCCATTAAAAAATTAGTCTCATTTATAACTATTTCATTGATAAAATTATCGCCTTGGCATGACATATAAAATATGTATTATTTAACTTCTACAAGTTATATTTACCGAGTTTTTATTTTACTTCTAAAATGCGAATCTGTTCTGTAAAATGTTCGGATAGTTGTTGCTCGGACGCTGAAATACATATATTTTGGACAAATTCATTTTCTTCCGACGTTTTGACTGCGTGTCGCGACAATTGTGCAGGCAAGTTTATTAGAAAAGATAAATTAGCTAATCCTGTATGCATTTCAAATACATACTTCAGTAGATCCTTTAAACAAACTTATTCCTTTTATGCCATTTAGATGATTTACCGCCCACTAGATGGAAAGACTGTTCTGGTAAAGGTTGCTTGGAGCCGTTGGGTGCAGGCTGAGCAATATCGGTCACTGTGAAAATCGATGGGGGAAGCCTATGTTCAGCAATGGACGTTATGTGGCTGAAATGATGATGATGGTGAGATGATTTAATAAAGCATCAGGGTCCCTTGCGTACACTCAACGAGACTGTGCCTGGGGTTTTGTTTGAGATGGAATAGGCTTGCCCAGTACATATACCATCTCAGATAAATCGCCCTAATCCATAGGAAAGATAACGTATTGACGTTGTAACGTATTGATGTAGTCTTTCCTTTTCAATACCTAATAAATGCTATAAATACAATGAGATCAAATCGTGCTCTCAGGCTACAAGCTATGAGACTTCGACCTACAGGTCATGTTACTTCATCTCAGTTACAAAACAATGCACGATGACTTCCAACCACCTGCTGATAAGGTTTCAATTAGACACACAAAGGTGTATTTTAATTCTCAGAAGAGATCTTAGTCTGAATTAAATAAAATAACAATGATTATATTTTGTTGACACTAACGCAATGAAAATTTATCTGTGTGTGTTTTGAATTCCTGACTTTGCCTTTTCGTTTCTATAAAGGTGACTCGATAAAGATTGTTCATAATGGGACCTCTACATATTCGCCGATGATAGACGAATGCCGACGTTCATGAAAGTGTAGAGGGTCTCATCGCCTGTATTCGCCTGTCATCGTCTTTCCAAATAATAGTCTCCAAGTAGAGTGGCCGTAATATGATTTAAAAAATCTGATCAATCATTTGAGCGTTTTGGTCAAATTACTTTACCTTGGTCCCGAGTTCCGAAACAATACATACATCTATATATACTAATATTATAAAGAGGAAAGATTTGTTTGTTTGTATGTTTGTTTGTTTGAAATGAATAGGCTTCGAAACTACTGGACCGATTTGAAAAATTATTTCACCATTAGAATCCTACATTATCCTTAATGAACATAGGCTATATTTTATCCCGGGAAAGTGAAGATTTCCTGAGGGATCGCGGGTAACACTGCGACGGACAGCTAGTAAACCATAAATTGGGTATTATTTTTATTCACCTTATTTTGATTTTCATTCATTACTCACTCTTTAATTGGTTTGACATGATTTCATTGTGTTTATACCTATTTACCAAATTTTGATTTTAGGTATTACTATTGACATATAGGACATGTCATAAGACACGAGAGATATGACCTTCTTCAACTGATTATGATGGATAAAGTCGCCGGCAAGAGGCGTGCTGGTTGGAGGAAGAAATCTTGGTTGCGGAACATCAGAGAGTGGACGGGGATAGCGAGTGCTGCAAAACTATTTCGACTCGCTAGATCGAGAACAATAAGCCATATTGACTGCCAACCTTCGCTAGTCGGTGAGGCACCACAAGAAGAAGAAGATTACTTGGCAAAAAAACAATGATCAATTTCCCAAAACTCAAGTTTTTTATAAACACGTTTGAGTATTGGTATCCATAAATGTTCGTTACTGTTTCCGAGTTCCGATAAAACCATGTAACTACCTATTCATGTTTATTGTATGTAACGTAGGTGCCAAAATGTCAAAGGTTCATCATAATTTGCAAAAACATTGTGATTTTACGACATGTTTAATTTAATTACCTTTATCTTATATACGAAATAAAATTAAATTCTGATGACATGAAAACTTTGTTTATTTTTGATTAGCTCTACATAGAATAAGTTTGATTCTAGAAATGTCAATATTTTATGTTCTAGAATCGACTGAAGCCCAGTGGCTTCACTAGGTGGAGCTTATAATAGGTATACGAATACAATGTTGCGATGATTATTGAAATACAGGGTGAGTTTTTATTTCCTGAATAAAAACTGAAAGTAATAGAGCACAATTCATAAGAAAGTAGGTTCTTATGAATTGTGCTCTTGATTAAAAAAGTTCTTTCTTCTTTAACCTGATCGCACACTGGGCCATGTGCACCGCAGTCATTTTTCTATACAAAAGTGCTGATGACGTCAGAAAATGCGGCTCGCTTTTGACGTCAGCAGCATTTTCTCCATTGAATTGATAGTTCGGCGCGTTCGGCTCGGCTGGACTGTGCGACCACCCTTATTTGATGTTTCATTCGTTTTTAAAACCAGTGTGAAATAATTTTAGGTGCGTCACAAGAGACTTTTTTGTTATCATTTTGTTTAATGTAGCTTTTATGACTTACTAGGGTTTATTATTATTGTAAGTAAGTACTGTTATTAATCATCCATCGACTGTCGTGCTACCAAGTAACGAAGCATTTCTTATATCTCTGTTTACATTGTCTAGTAGGTATACATAGATAGTGTTTGTCATTTCTTCTAATAGAACCCATTAATTAAGCATGAGTGACGTAGGTATAATCGATTCTCGCGACGGGATAAATAAGGTCTGGCTGTAATTGTGGTACCATAGCACTCGTAGTTTCTGATATCCAAGCCTGATTCTAAAGTAGGATCACTGGACTATTTACCTAAGTCATCATCTTCCGGCCCTTGACCCATATTATGTGAGGTCGGCACAACATGTTCTTCTTCTTCTCTATCAGCCGTCATCAACACTCACTCCTTTCTACCTCATGGCATCCTTCACACAATCCATCCATCTTTTCTTTGGCCTAGATCTACTGGTAAATCCATCAACATTCATACCAAGCACTCTCCTAGTTACATGACATTCTTCCCTTCTCAATACATGCTCATACCATGCTAGCCTGTTGTTCCTCATAATTTCATTTACTGGCACTACTTTCACACGTCCTCATCTGACTGTTATTATACATAAATACATCTAGAGAGAGACAGCATAGATTTTGGATGCGTGAGGACTGGAATGTATGGCGTGAACAGGAGGCCTATACCCAGCTGTGCGATATTCTTGGCTGCGGATGATCATCATGATCAAGTTGATGAATCTTTGGTGGATAAAATTAATTTATCAGAAAAACATAAGATACCGCTTTAAGCCTGTTCTTCAGTTTTCCTCATGTTGTTTTTCTCATGGTTCTAAATTAACCTTCACCTGAGAAATGCCACTGTCGATTCATTTCTTATCATTAGAGCGGGGTCTGCGTAAACATTGAGAACAATGGTAGACTTTATGTCAAAAAGAAAACTTGCCTCTTTGTTATAAGGCTCATTATCGCGTGTCACCTTATCAGCTGTGAATAATTGCTGGGTTATTTAGATTAGGTTCATAGTAGTGTTTATCTTTTGAACTTGCAATATGTATATTTTGTTATACATAAGTGGAAAAATATGTACAATAAAATTATTTAATTATGTTAAATAAAATAAAATACCTAATTACAATTTAGATTAACATATTTATAATTCATTATAAGAACTTAATTAGTCATCATCGTCAAGCAACAATTTTGCATATGGCATCGGTTGACACGGTATCAATTTAGTTAGGCAATCTTTACAGACGCGTTCGTTGCGCTTGACCTTTCATCTTCCCTTTGGTCAAGGACTGCAGCCAACCGGTTGAGGAGTCGGGTTACATACCAACGTAATCTGAGTTTAACATGGGTTTGCTAAAATCTGGTTTTATAACCGTAAAATCGCGAGGAGGCTGGAAATTATGCTTACTCCAGAGATTCTAATAGAACTCGATTTATTGAGGTCCTATATGGCGTGGCTTTCTGATTCTCGGATAAGATTTATTGCGAGTTTAATTCTACTACTAAGCAAGCAAAGCAAGTTCGTATGAGTCAGTGGCCAACTCTGGTGACGGAGTTTTTAGGCCGCCTTAAGGCCTCCGTCATGGCTTAACGACTTAAATAGCCGGGACCGACAATTTAACGTGCCCTGGAAGCACGGAAGCGCTCAGATGAAAATGCCACTGGCGGTCACCCATCCACTTACAGACCGTTTGGAACGTTGCTTAACTTCGACGATCTATCAAGAACGACTAAGCAAGCACGACCACGAGCGCTTCGACTACTAATTAAGCGTGTTCATAAAATATCAGAGAACTCTAGTGTCAGGATAAACCTAACAAAGGATTTAAGACACTACTAACCAGAACAAAATGTAATCTTTTTCAATAATAAACACTATCCATCTAACTTCAAGCTGCAGCCGTCTAACTTGAAATCCATTTCCAGTTATCATCCCAATTGAGCTCAACCAATCACACAATACGAAAATTACGTGTTTTGTCATTTTCGTTAGACTTCAAGCTGCTGCACTCTACGGTTTTTTTTTTGGTTTTTAAATTTATTAAGGGTTTTGTCGCTTAGCGACCACATCACTCTGATACAACAGAAAATGATTATGAACAATATCAGAAGAAACTTAAAACTTAACTACTTATGTAAACCTAACTGTAATAACTTAACTAAAAACTCTACTTTTTCACAAAAAGGGTCCACACGCGACCCTTGAGAATACTTCACTTGAGACTTAAATTACCTATAATTTATAGTTTAAGTGCTTTTCGAGGCTATTGATCTATTTTTGTGTCAAGTTTCACCCAAATAAATTCAGTAGTATTTCGTGAAAGAGAACATTCATACCTACATCCTCACTTAATTTCTTGATAAGGTTAGTACAAACAAACAACCTACAAAATGACGATCGCTTTTCAGGTCAAGTGGCTGCGTACCTATAAGCATCGTAATCTGAGATCTGAGTAACTTGCATGGGTGGCAGTCAACATCAACGTATAGAATAACGAAGTTATAGTAACTACGAGTATATGTTCCATTACATTTATGTAACTGAGATGGGATTATCGAGTTCAGAGTTTCTGAGAATCGTATGAAAACGTTTTTTCAAACGCTAGTCACATTCATCACATAATTCTAAAGGTTATGCAAAAATTTGCCCGACGCGAGAATCGAACCTAGGTAGCGATTCAGGCTTCAGTGGAATGCATTCGGGTCGGAACAGGTTAGCTGTTCAACTGACCGCAACCAATCACAGTGCAAGAAATGTCAGTTTTGGATCAATTCCCGCACTGTGATTGGTTGCGTGCGGTCCTAAATGCATTTCGCTGAAGTTTGAATCACTAAGCTGGTGTGGGTTCGATTCTTGCGTCTCATTCGAGCATTCGTCCGCCAAAAGGTCAATGGCAAGTTACGTGCGAAGTAAACTAATAAGTCTTGGGTTCCTTCACGATGTGTTTTTTACCGTTACGAACGCATGTTTAATCGATTAGAAATATATTTTTAATAATAAGAAAAGAGAGTGAATGTGGGCATAGCTTGTGTGCATGCAGGCTTTGTTTGTCAACATTAGTTTGGGCTAGTACAAGTACATTTTTTACAAGTAGATTTATTTATTTGTTTGGCTTCACATAAGTAGCTCTACCATCAGGTTAGTCGCGCGTTCAATTTCAATGTAGATCAAACATTTGGGTAGGAATTCCATTGAGTACGTTAGTACATTATAACTCAATGAGGAATTCCCTTTCGACAATCCCCTGCCTCTCGGATAAAAATCCCAATGGATATGGGGTAGGTTGTGTTATGAACAAGTTATTTGGTGTTGCGTTGCGTCGATGTGTCTTTTAGCATTAAAATATGCACAGATGCATGTTGGCATCACTTCAGTTTCCACGAATAATATGAGGTCAATGATTCGTCAGCAAGTAACAATAGATTTTATTATTTTGTCTGAAGACTCAATTTGGAAAATGGGCTAATCATCATCATACCTAGATGGAGAAACAAGTTGACATCGATATAAATGTTACAATATTAACTCTAAGTGGTATAACAGTATATTATGGTTCCCATTACACAAGCTCTGCTTACTTTTGGGATAGATGCTGTGTGAAATGTCCAGCATTATTTATTTATACTTTCTAGAGAGTTTGCGAGATAACAAGGATAGAGATCGATCACAAAATGCTTATACTGCCAGATGAGCATGACACTGCGTGGACACTTACTAACAGTTTAGTATGTTGCAAAATGACGCTCGCCGCGGCGTCAACGCTCTATGTTCCGTCAGTTTAATTAAGATTGATTACCACATGTCATCAGTATTAATGAGCTCAGTGAACCGATCCATTGCTAGTGAAGAAATTCAATCCGCAATTTGTACTTGATACTTCAACTTAGTATTCTATGAATAACGATAGGCTGGCCACCTGTTACGTGGAATGCTAACGATAACGTGAGCTTGTAAATCCTAACCCTTTGAGAAAGCAGAAGGCAAGAATCATCATCATCATCATCAGCCACTGCTGGACATAGGCCCCCAATGAGCGCCATTGCGCCCTGTCCGCAGCTCGACGTATCCAGCGTCTGCCAGCAACCTTTCGCAGATCGTCACTCCACCTGGCCGGACGGCGTCCTACACTACGTTTGCCGAGTCGCGGTCTCCACTCAAGAACTCGTTTACCCCAGCGGTTATCGGTTCTTCGGCAGATATGGCCAGCCCACTGCCACTTCAGCTTGCTAATTCTCAAAAAAAGAATGCAACAAATGGCTTTGACAGATTTTAGCACACGGTGTAACGTAATACGCTCGCTGCGAATGGTAGGTACCTACATTAGGTACACTTTGTAATGCCGGTCAGTACCTTAGATATCTTTAAAACATCTCAAACTACAATAGAAAATGTCTTCAGTGGTACTTCATGCAGGCTTTAACAAAAAAAAAATGAATGAATGAATGATTTGTTTGTATATCGACCATAACTGGGTACGAGCACAGAATACAGAGAAATAAATAAACAATAATAAAAACAAATAATGCTGGACTTTTTGACACAGCATCATCTAGCACCAAAGTAAGCAGAGCTTGTGTTATGGGTACTACATGACTGATATACCTACTACTTATATGGTACTTTTTGTTTGCAAATACATAGTATACATAGAAACACCCAGACCCGAGAAAAATAATTGCAGATTAAACAAACATTTAACCCGCGGCGATCGAACCCGTAACCTTCTGCGTCCCAAGAGGGCTTTCACCCACTGTGCCACAGAGGTCGTAGATACGTATGGTATTTGGTATGAGCCTGGTTTTGTTATTGTAGCGCTTTTTAGACTAAAAAAAATATAATCGGTATAAACTTTCCAATTAGAGAGTTTTATCGGGATTAGTTAGCAAGGTACATACTTGTTTTCATAATTAATTTATTCATACTTATCAGCTTCTAACTTTTAAATTCAAACCAAGTTGATACTTTTTGTAAATACAGCTGTTTTTAACGATTGTTGCACGTTTAATCATTAAATAGAAATTAAACTCTACGATAAATATTTATTATTTTTTCCGTGACTATTATTTGGTTTCACTACTGTAATTTTTTGTAGCTACAGTTGTCTAGCATTTTGTTCCCACAAAAAGAATACCTAGTTAGTCTAGATCTGTTATGCTATCTATTGATTGTTTTAAGCGATCCTTAGAATGCTCAACATTGTGTTGTTGTTATGTAAAATTAGTTTCTGTAACTAAAATCACAAAAACGAAAACCGTACAAAAATAATAAATTCGCGACCATAAACTTAAATTATAAATACAAACCGAATAAAAACACAACATAAAAAACGTTTCTCAATGAAAACGATGACCCGAATCGACTGACCGATTGCGTTGTCATAACTTTCGCCGCACATCACTTACTTCAAACTAGTTTGCACAGTCGCGGACATTTTTGCAGTTGACTGTCTCGCGCCACGTCTTCTCGATTACTGAGCGGCACAGCCTGTGCGACTGATGCCGTCAGCTCACGTCCGTCAGCTTACGACCGTCAGCCGGCAGATATTGCTTTACGGCCGACAACTGGCATTACAACTGTGTGTACAATACTATCGTAAACAGAAAGGCTACCAGTCAGTTCGTATGCATCGATATTTTATGCTGAAAATGTGCATTTCATTATTTTTAGTAGGTAGTACCTAACCTGCTTCTTGTGTCACTCGTTTTTCAGAACCAAGCAAAGGTGATAGGTTTTTAAGTGGACTTCTAAGAGGCTTCTTTCGTAGCACAGTTTCGCAGGATAAAATCTCTGGATCATCATCAACATCATCAGCCTATAGCAGTTCACTGCTGGACATAGGCCTCCCCTAATGAGCGCCATTGCGCCCTGTTCTCAGCTCGATCTCTAAAAACTCGAAACTCTGGATACCTTAGTTTTTGTTGAATTGAAAACTTAATTAGGCGCGTTTGGCAGTTTTGAGATGAGAAAAAATTCTTGGATTCGCCTCGAAAAGGTCACGTGCGAGTCACGGTTATTTGTCAAGTTTAGAACCGTTCAAGTTTTCACTTCTGACGGCACTCGTGGAGTGCCACAATTTTTTTGTGCCGACTTCCTCACGACGTTTTCCTTTGAGAGTACTGGCATAGAGCGCATACTGCATACCAATGACCTTAGCATCAGAGGAAGGGCCGTCTCTACTAGACCTTCAATGCATTATTTTGCAGAACCCTGGAATCACGTAGAGTATCTGTTTAGGTACCTACACGTAATCCTGAGGATGGCCCCAGGAAAATAGGAACGCGATTATGGCCCCTGTTCCTTTGCGACCAATAGGTACCCACTAAGGTAGGATACAAAAGGTCGCCTGATGGAAAGCGCTCACCGCTGGATTTTATATCTCCTGACAATACTTTTTTTTCTTTTTATCTGTTAGCACTTGATAAAAAGCAACGTCCTAAACGATCTGTAAGTGGATGGGTGACCGCTAGTGGTATTTTCATCTGAGCGCTTCCGTACTTCGGAAGGCACGGTAAATTGTCGGTCCCAGCTATTTAAGTCGTTAAGTCATGACGGAGGCCTTAAGGCAGCCTAGAAACTCCGTCACCAGATTGGCCACTAACTCATACGAACGTTACTTACGTGACGAATGGTCTAAGTTGACTACGCTGCATATTTCATCATGATTTTCCTTCGCCATTTAGTTCGTGTTAATGCGCATATTAATTTTCCGAAACTAAAAAGGATGCACGACTTCTAAACCACGATCTTCAAAGGTCGAGGTTGTAAAACTGTGCTGGCATGGTAATTATAAATAAATACCTTTTTTTTCATAATAGTTATAATATCTTTATAATATTAGTGTAGATATTTGCCCTCCAGTGGGACGACAATCGGCTGAATAATAATTTTTTTTAATAAGATCTGCTTGTACTAGCAGATCTAGCAATACGTCCACAAACATTTCAAAATGCATCCATAAGACCCCTCGCAGACTGCAGACTTTCTATCAGCCGATAGTTGAGACGGGCTATACTTCTCCATACTCATTACGAGCCGAAGTATATTCCGTCTCAACTATCGGCCGATAGAAAGTCTGCAGTCTGCGAGGAGGCTAAGGACGATAAAACGATTAAAATCACTATAATAAAATGAAGTTTAATTAGTTGTAACTGGCTGGCAAACTTGTCCTGTCCAAAATAAGATAGAAAATTAAATAAAACAGCCGACGACAGATTAAGAGAGGTACCAACTCGAGGTTTGCCAACGAGCCATGGAGCGTAGTATCCTAGGAGTCCGACTCATAGACCACATACGAAACTCGATACTACGCTCAAAAACAAAACTAGCAGACGTCATCAACAAAGCTGTGAAACTAAAATGGGACTGGGCGGAACATGTGGTTCGGATTCCGGATTGGGCAAAAATAACAACAGATTGGGCTCCAAGCACCAGGCGGCGTCGCGGCAGACCCCGGAGAAGATGGCGGGACGATCTCGACAGTCATGCAAATGACTGGCACAGTTTGGCTCAAGATCGAGAGGTGCGGTGAAAGGGCCCTCCCCTTTCTCCTGGCCTTTGCCCTGCAGTGGGACGATGCCGGCTAAAATAAATAAATAAATAAATCTTTAAAACAACTCAGTTCTAACTTGGATTAAACCAGGTGATGCCTGTACCTCACACTAACACAGCTCATAATAAATATTATAGAGATCTTATTTCATTTTTGAAAAGCATTTTAAAATCATTGCGGTCTTTTTGAATCTGCCTGATATTGATATACCTACAGACAAAAAATAGAAAAGTACCTAATTGGTTTCCAAGTAAGGAGTAAAGTAAGTAAGTTCGTATGAGTCAGTGGCCAACTTTGGTTATTAGTTAAGAGTTGAAGGTTCTAAAATGAGGTAGGTATCAAAAGATTTCATATACTAATATTCAGTAGACGGCCGCTCACCGACGGACGTCTTTCAAAATCATAGTGGAAAATAGATAGAGCTGATAACACACCTTTTGTGTCATTTAAGTGGTAACTGGTAAGCCTACAAGTATGTTCAAACCATCGTTATATACGCTATGACAAGGAGTACGAGTATTTGAGGAGTAAAAATGGGTGATAGAAAATAACTGACTTAAGACTGACTTAGTTTTAAGATAGATCACCTAAAATAATGATACGCCCCAAACCGTGTTTTTTGCGCTGATTCTTCACGGTATTGGTCGCGAAAGAACAGGGGTAAAATTAATTCTAAGACTATTAAGTGATCCCAGCGGTCCTACTGAATACATGCTTTTTGACATTGACTTTGACTTGGTATGAATTGTTGCTAATCTGATAACTTGAATTGCAAAAAAAATCATTATTAATTTATTTAATTTACTTAAGTCCCAAGGATACAGCCAAAAACGGCTAGGTTGGAATACTGCGGGGATCACCACACTTAACAGAAATGATTCTACTCATGTTTCTCGTCCAATACCGTTGTAGCTAAGCTTAAAACGAATGGAAGTGATTAAATTGAAAATAGGAGGTTCCAGTTGTATCATCTCTGTATAAGTTGCTGTGATATAAGGTGGTACATCGAGGTTTGTCGGTAAAACCGTGGGAATTACGCTGTTTACAGAAGTCCGATATAGGTACTGGAGTTTCAAAACAGTTCCTACTACGTTTCGCGTAAACAGATAAGAAGAAAGTGCCGGTAAAATTGGTTCTCTAGATTAAAATTACTTTACGGTTACTACCATAAAAGTGTAGCTACCCTACCTATAAACCTATAAAGATCCTACCTATAAAGACCTACATCAGGAGAAAATTACAGAAAATACAAAGAAAAGACAACGTAGGTACTATACACACATCAAAAAAAGTTTGTGATCACTTGAAATGTGAATATTACTAAATCCTCTTTAAGGATAACATTTTCTGTTTATATAACTCTAGTCTTTGGATGATATTCTTGGTCTATTTGACAGAGAACAAATTCATAAAGAGGTTTTCTATGTTTAAGAATAAAAAAATATTGTAAGTGCCAAAAGTGATCGCAAACTTTTTTTGATGTGTGTCTAATCAAAAAAAGTAATTTACGAATACTCGTACTACCCGAGTAGGTACTGGGGTAGTACGAGTGTTCGTCTGAAATAGCCGTACCGTTTTGTTTATGCGTATTATTTATTATTTAGGTATTTATTATAGTTTCAAAATTGGTCGTTGATTATCCTTTGTTGTTGTGAACTTTACTATGAGTTAGTGGGCAAAATAGGCTGGTTGATATTCGTTTACTGTTTTAATGCCAGTGGTCTAAGGGCACTGTAAATACTGGCAGTGAATACGTTAAAGTTTCATTTTTGGAAAAGATGTAAACACAAATAAAAAAAATATTTAGGTACATTCCGCATAAAATCATTTATTTACAATGTTTATACTTGCACTATACTAAATTATTTTACTAAGCTGCATAGAACAGGGTAGAACTAACTTATACCCAACGTGTGTTTTCATTACTCGAAAAAAATTACCAATGATAGAGCTGCATTGAGCGAGGCTACGAAAATCAATTGATGCTATTGGTGGATTTTTTCCTAGCCAACCATGCTTAATGCTTGGAGCCTCGATACGCAACATACTGGACCTCAGAGTTTTCCTCTATCAAGTGGACGGTGTTGAAGACTAGGAACAGCAGGTACACATTTAGACCTGAAACAAAGAGAGTTTAAGAAATGAAAAGTCTTATCAAAATTTCCGATTCCGACGGGATTCAAACCCGCGATGATCAGACGATCCTCCAAAAACCGGAGTGCCTTCGACCGCTCGGCCACAGAACCACATGCGTCGATTTCGAATTTCTTGTTAAGCTCATATTTATTCGGTTAAGCACCGATTAGCGCCATCTACACGTTTCACTAGTGAACTCATGCTCATTGTCCGAAGTTACATTCAGAATGAAATGACGAAGAGATGTCGCTTTAGCTAAATCTATATATTTTTTGTAATTTTTATAGTGCTAATCCACACTTAAAATACCAAGTGACTTGAATTTTTCTTAATGAAATACCAAGTGTGGATTAGCACTATAAAAATTACAAAAAAATTAAAGAGAGTTTAGCTGGGGATCAAACAGCTGGTGGATATGAAGAGTGAGGGAGAGAATTGGAGAGGGAAAAGAGAATTTGGTTACTCCCCTTTTAAGGTGATAAGAACGTTAGTGATTGCAATGTGTGCTAAAGTGGTGAATAAATGTTTGTCTATGTCTATGTCTAAGTTGATGACGCTGCCTACCTACCTACACTACTTTGGTAACATTTATCCATTGGTTAAAGGCTGTTGAAAAAACACTTTCACCCCTAGCAGTTGGAAGATGAGGGTAAATAATTATTCTAAAGCCTTGTACGGGGTTGTCTCGCGCGAATCGATGTCAAATGTCAAAATGTATATGCGTTGCTCCAGGCACGGACTAGGCGTTCTTGTGTACCTACGCGTAACCGGCTACGTTCATTGGAACGCGTGGACGCGTAATCCGTATCCGCAGCTTCAGATTAATCTAAAAGTTTCTGAGTGAAGTTTGTTTTGTGTGAAAATATAATTAAAATAGTTTAAAATGAAACTAGACGTAGATAGCATGATGGTCTCACGTGACCGAAGCCGCAGACATAACCTGAGGCCTTATTGTCTAACTTGAAAACCATTTTCATTTCCCATTCCAACCAATCACACAATACGAAAATGACGTATTTTGTCATGATACGTCATTTTCGTATTGTGTGATTGGTTGGAATGACGTATTTTGTCATGATACGTCATTTTCGTATTGTGTGATTGGTTGGAATGGGAAATGGGAATGGATTTCAAGTAAGGCTCTTACATAAAAAGAGAAAGTAAACCGCATTCTCGATGTGTTCCCGATAGTCGAAGTAGAAAAGTTCGATGCAGAGGCTGATGAGTTCGAACACCACGCCAAAGTAGAAGTAGATCTTCAGAAGCTGCTTGTTTTTCTGAAAAGACATTTTAAACATCAGTCTGATCAAGCGAGGATAAAGTTTTTAGAGTTTTACGGGAAAACTATCAAACCATCAAGAATACATTTTATTTGGGACTCCCTCGTGAGTATAACCTTTCTATTAAAAAAAATTGGAAATCGGTCCACAAAGACGAAGATATCAGGGAACATACCTACCTAAAAAAAACATACGTACAGCCGAACATAAGACCTCCTCCTATTTTGAAGCCGGTTAGAAAGGGATAGAATCCTTTTTTAGATTGACCAACTTGATAGATTTAAAGAGCAATAAGAACAGATTTTTGCTTTTATAAATTTAATAGGCGTTTACAATAATTATGTCTAACAGTTGCTTGACTACCTATACTCGTAGGTACATATTATTATGTATATTCGCCATTATCGTCTCTCATTTTTTCACATTCACATTCACTCCTTTCTCCCCAACATCGTCTTTCATCTTTTACCTTATGTGCTCCAATTAACAGCACCACCGTCATCATAACATCGATGACCACAAAAGCAATGGCCAGTGGCACATGGAAAGATGGATTCAGCAAGACATGCTCCTCATCCTGCTTCTGCTCCGAAGTCAAATGTTCCACCAACAGAAATGTCAGAAACGGGAATGATAGGAGAGCTAGGACCTGGAAGAAATTAATTAGTTTGTTATAGAAGAGCGTACCTAGGGAATGCTAGCTTCCGCAACGTGGCAAAAAAGGTGTCACCCTCTTACCAATCTTATATCACCACTAGCTGTCCGTCGCGGTGTTACCCGCGTTCCCTCGGGAAAACTTCACTTTTCCGGGATAAAATATAGCCTATGTTCATCAGGGATAATGCAGGATTCTAATTTCTATTGGTGAAAGAATTTTTCAAATCGGTCCAGTAGTTTTGGAGCCTATTCAATTCAAACAAACATACTAACAAATCTTTCCTCTTTAGGTTTAATATTAGTGCAGATGAATTACTTTTTCTTGATAGATTCTTGTACAAATTACTTTACTTCTAAATACATTATAGCAAAAGTCTCAATGGGATTTTTAGGAAATAAAACGTTGAGTATTGTAGCCAAAACCTTTGCTGCAGACTGTCTAAGAAAAATTTAATTAATTAATAAAAACCCCATGCTTTAGTTTAAACCTGGCTTAAGGGTTATTTAAGGAAAAGAAATAGACTTCATAATCTGCAGTAGAATAAAATACTCACCAAATTAATATACCCGAATATAGTGACACCTTTGCGGATCGGCACACAGAAGCAGCACTTTCTAGCCACCGGCCATTTCGGGCATCTAGCCTTGCACCAAGCCATCCTATCCCTACAACCCTCCATCGAAAACACACTCTAACCCAACCTCATTAGGTTTAATTTTGTGTAACGTTAAATACCATTGTTCTGATCCATAACGCGGTAAACCAACTGAGCGAGTGGATGTATCAAAAGATTCGTTGAAGAGGTAATAGAGATCTTCCTGTCCCCACTCCTGGCTATTAATTCTCATTGTGGCAACTTTATTACACAATACGTTGCTTTATTTGTAATGTCTGTCTCCTGGAATTCCGTTTATTGCGACCGATGGACATAAATACATTATACATACACAGTTTCTTAACTACTGCAGACATCATCGTACCTAGTTTACTTTGTACCCCTTCTGTTCCTTAAATAAACGAATTTTGATTTGATTTGATTTGATGAAAAGTCTGGTTCGTTCCATGGTGACCTTAGTTGGTTTTCTACTTATCGTATTGTCGTGTCACTCGTTCTTTTGATCCAGTATGAGTTAGGACTTAAAGTGTGGCTCAAAAACGCTTTTTTCGTGCAATACCTGCCTACTATGTTTTCTAACTTTTTAAGTTTTACGACGATCCTCACGATTTTATTTTCACAGTTTTAAAAGTTATCTTGAATGCAATGAAAGTCAAGGAAATGTTACCTTACAAATAAAACAATGTTTATTACAATACAAACACCAATGACATTTATACAAGGACGCTTAGGTATGTTCATCCTTGCATTTACAACATAAAGTAAAAATTAAATCTAACTATAAGAATTTTATTCTTGTAAGCTTGAAAGCTCGTATTTGTGATGTATCTTCATTATTTCTTTTTTCACCTTTCTAATAATGCAGACGTCCAACACTGAAAATGAATTAGAATTTACTCATATGCAAGTAAGTTTTTAAAAAATGTGCATATGAAATACTGAATTAGGTACTTAAAAACAGTGCCGACAGAAGTGAAAACTTGAATGAGGTTTTGGTAACGGTTCTAAACATACAAAAGTACTAAGAATAAATTAAAAAAAAGTGCAAAATATTACTGTCCTACTGGAATTTGAACTCGGGATTATCTCACTCAGAGGCGGAGCTCGTCGCTTCGACCATTCTGGTACTGGTGACGAAATTAAGGTATAGTGAGAAAGGTGTCACGTGACTCGAGTTTGATGGTTTTTTTCCATCTCAAAAATGCCCAACGTGCCTAAAGAAGTTTTTACTTCAAAAACTAGGTGATTCTCTTGTTTCTTCGCGATCAATGTCATGAAGAACAGAGCAACAAATATAGTTTGGTGCCTAGCTTTCTTGTAGGTACAAACATGTACAAAAATACTTACTGAAATAAATAAGTCCAACAACCAGAATGATAACAGTTTTGGTAACGTCCACCTTGACATGCTCTGTATTCGTTGTGTACAAAATCACTGGCGTGAGTATTATATCGACTGTAATCGCGAGAATTTCGTAGTAGTAAAATATTCGGAGAATATTATAGATTTTCTGAAATAATAAAAGATATTAATTAGGTCATCTGATGTCAATAAGATATCCCCAGGCACAGTTGAAAGTAGTCCGAGGCACGTCCAATTCATGGGGGATGAATCCTTCTACTGGGGCATAATTGAAACACATACAAACATACTCGTGAACTTTCAGATATTATACAGGGTGTAAAAAGACAACTACCGAAAACTGAGGGGTTGCAATCAGACCATGATTCTAAACTCATTAAGCGAAAAAAAGCAAAAAAATATTTTGACTTAGCTTAGTCATTTTATGTTATTTTCGGATATTTACTACTATTACAACATATTAAGACCATACCTACCTAATAATTTCATTGATAAAAGAAAAAGACATTTAAAACTCAAAATCCAACAATCTACGTAAAAAAACGCGCCCAAAACATACGCAAACAGTACTCTTCAAACGCTGTTTTCTCCGGATATAATGCTTATTTCGGAAAATCCTTTTGGATTTGGTCGTGTGTTGGGATGCTGTACCTACCCCTTTCGGCTTCGGTAGACGTCTTTTTACACCCTGTATGTAGGATAGTAAGATTCTGTTTGAGCAAGGTCTAGCTGTAAGTGCATGTATCATCTATTTCCATCTATCCTTCGTTATCAAAGCATAACCTCATATTTATCAAAACGATATTGGATTCATATGACGTAAAACTGTAGGTAAATATGTTTCTAGGAAATGGAAAATCTTCAAGATGTTTTTCTAACACTAAAAAATAACGAACTAAAAATAATTAACTACTACCTAATAACTAAAAGAAAAGGGAAAATACCAAGAGAAAGATCAAAAACTACACAGACAACAGTGTTGGACCGGGACTTGGAAGCAACGTCTTAGACCCTTCGCAGACTACAGACTTTCTGTCTGCCGACAGTTGAGACGGGCTATACTTCTCAATACTCATAACGAGCCGAAGTATATTCCGTCTCAACTATCGGCCGATAGAAAGTCTGCAGTCTGCGACAGGGTGAAGTGGAGGAAGAGTTTGGGAGGCTGGACCACTCCCATATGGGATAAATAAATAGTTAGGAAGAGAGAGAGAGAGTTTTGTAATTTTGTCTAAAAAAACATATTTACCTTATGAACCCCAACTATTGAGGCTGTCTGAAAACTTATATCAACGATTAAAAGTATAATTATTGCTCCAAGTAAGGGATATGTGCTCTTAACGGAGAATATATGACGCTCGAAACATTCGAAGAAGACTGGTAGAGTGCTTGATATTATTAAGAGGAATCCACTGATCTGAAAATAATAAAATAACTTTAAATTTTGTAATTCGATGCAATGGTAATAGTATTTATGTGTAATCTGTGTGTGGTGTGTGCATGTGGGCTCTCTACATATTCGGCGAAGATAGACGAATGCCAACAGTGACGAACGTGTAGAGGGCCTCATCGTCTGTATTCGCTTGTCATCTTCTATCCAAATGTTCGGCAAATGTGCGGCAATTTCTTTCTTTCTAGAGTGGCCGTTTAATTGGCACACCATTCCTAGGTATCTAGACCGCGACCATAATAAAGTTAGCCATAGGTTCTAATGACTACTATTTACATAAAGTCCACGTGATGCCAACGCCTTTAAGAACTCTAATTGATTTTAAAACGATGATTTCATTTGCATTTACAATTCTAGAGACATTATTTAATTTATAAAAACCATGAATCCAAATCCGGGATTCAAACGCATGACCGATCGAAAGTCGAATAATAATCACTGTTCTACGAGAAAAAATAATTTAATGTGTAGGTTTTGTAATAATTATGGACCACCACGTCAAAACATTCCATAATTACAGGAAAGTAAATTTAGCATCAGTCGATGCACATGACCCAAATCTATAGAAAACAAACTTGTGGTTGAAACAATGTTTCGTTCTCAGTCACCATTTAGGTCGCGTGATCAGGGAGGTAAAAACACGACTCTCTAAAAGTAGGTAGGTGGGTACTTAAAAATTTAACATGCCCACATCTTGCAGAAGTCAGTATTCCATACGTGGCAGGTTGCAAGCCCATCGCCGCCTATAAGAATACTAACTGGTTTCCTCACGATGTTTTCCTTCACCGTTTAGAGCAAGTGTTAAAGCATAAACATTTTTCGAAACGCAAAATCCATTGATGCACGGCCGGGATTCTAACCCTCGACCTTCGGATTGAGAGCGAGGTACAACCCCATTCGGCCAACAAGGCTCTTAATTGATGTATTGGGCATTTTTTTTATCAATATGATTCATCATGGCTTTACCATTGCGGTGGGCACGAGAAGTTACTCAATTTCACGGAAATAAGATAATTACACAAAACCCAAAACTGTCCCTACGATTGTTTCATTACGAGGTATAAAACATTATAGAAAACTAGCTGTCTGCCGCGGTGTTACCCGCGATCCCTCGAGAAAACTTCACTTCCCCGGGATAAAATATAGCCTATGTTCATTGGGGATAATGTAGGATTCTATTGTTGAAAAAATTTTTCAAATCGGTCCAGTAGTTTCGGAACCTATTCATTTCAAACAAATAAACAAACACACAAATAAACAAACAAATCTTTCCTCTTTATAATATTAGAATTAGATAGTATAGAAAAATAAAGAATTATCTATCTATCTATAAACATGTCATTGATCAAAATAAAACAAAGGACAATGGTGAAACGGAGCCAAAGTAAAAATGCACGCAGTGTATTTTATAAAGCATTCTATAGATCTTTGTTATCCGTAGTAAACAAAAATATTGCGTATTTAGAAGCCCTTTCAAATTAAATGTGTCAAAAACAATTAGCTTTTTTTCTGAGGCTAATTGTTTTTCTTTGATCAGAGCTTTTGTGCCCATTTTAACACTTACGATCTTGATATACGCCCAAGTCTGCAAGCACACGTTTAAGTTAAAGGAACAACACCACTTATTGACCTTCGGCTGGTCATCTCTCATCATGCTGGCTGCATTAGCAAAAATCATTGTTTCAACGTTCACACACAACGCAATCTGTTGCTCTGATGCTTCATGGCCGACTGAAAGAGAGCGAAGATATTTTTAGATTTCAGTCAAACATATTTACTAAACGATTTTACGAGAAATTATGTAGTAAATTACGGGAGTAACGTAGTTGGTTAAACGAGAAAGTAAGTTCGTATTAGTCAGTGGCCAACTCTGGTGATGGGTATTTAGTCCTCCGTCATGGCTTAACGACTTAAATAGGACAATTTACCGTACCCTTCGAAGCACGGAAATGCTTAGATGAAAATGCCACTGTCGGTCACCCATCCACTTACAGACCGTATCGCAAGTTGCTTATCTACTAGAAACTGATTCGAATAAGTTGGTAAATAGGAAAAGTATGATTAAAAATTTTGAGTGTAGTTTCTTATTTTACTATCTGGTAAAGTTTTACACCACCTGCCTTTTGACACTGAAGCGCTTAATATCAACAGTTAATGCCAAGGTTTGGTACTTACCTACTCCTTTTTAAGATGGATAACCTACAAGTACGCTAGGCGATTAGCAGCATTTGGTAGTCTAGTTCTTCACGGTACTGGTCAAAAAGTACGGGAGTAGAATTCCGAAGAAGCTCAATAAATTGTTTGTGACTAGCTGTCCGCCGCATATATTAGCCTATGTTCATCGGGGATAATGTAGGATTCTTTTGGTGAAAGAATTTTCAAATCGGTCCAGTAGTTTCGGAGCATTTCAAACAAACAAACATACAAACAAACAAATCTTTCCTCTTTATAATGTTAGTATAGATAATTTTTCGGAAGTTTACGTACCCGAGTTCTTCATTATAAAACTTTTATGATTACCCCATGATGAGAAACAATAACTCAGTGTATTTATTACTGTTTTTTATTAAACATCTATAAAAATACAAAAATAACTTTGGAATTATTCTTATCACTAAATAGAATTTTCAACTCGTGTTTAGTCATAGCCGTCGTCGTAACGAAGTCTTTTAGATTGAGTTTTTCTTCTGTTCAGCATTACCAACTTGCTTTTCACAGCCAACAGCACAATCACTTCTACCGCTGTAAATAAATGAAACATATTTAGAAGCAGAGTTAAAGCTGATCGCGCATAATATGTCCGGGGCTTACGATGATGTCGCCGTCGTTTCGAATTAGTTATAATTCGTACAAAGTTGTTCTCGTACACAATAATAGAGTAACAGTTTTCAGTAGAAATATACACACAGAAATATACATGTGTGAATGGGGATTTAGGGAACCAAGCTTAACGCAGTGTGACTGTGGTGCTGCAGTTCAGTCAATGCAGCACCTACTGGTGTGCCCCTTGTGCCCTGAGACCTGCACAAGAGAGGACCTCAATGCTGCCTCAGATAGAGCTATCAAAGTGGCCTATCATTATTCCAAGTTCATCTGAATGAAGCATCGACACGACAAGAAGAAGAAGTAGAAATATAAATACTATGGATTATGAGCAACAAATTTTTTCTCCTTTTTTTTTTAGTCATTCGTGTCCCACAGCTGGGCAAAGACCTCTCCCCATTCCCTTCACACATATCGATCCCGAGTCGTAATTATCCACTCCGGCAAGACGAGATCTAGCTCATCCCGCCATCTCCGTCTCGGTCTGCCGCGTCGCCTTCTCACTGGGTCAGGGCACCACTCGGTGGCTACCTTTGCCCACAGCTCACCTGGCATGCGACAGACGTGACCGGCTCAATCCCACTTCAGCTTTGCGGCCTTCAAAGCAACGTCCGCGAAGGTCAAAATAAGGTTTTTAAATGAACCTTTTATAATTCTTTAAGTAGCAAAACTCACAGATAATCATAAATCCGACAACAATCAAGCAAACATAGTACATTATTGCTTCCATATACGGATTCACAACATACAGTGTGTAGAGTATGACTGGTAGCATCAGAATCAACGCTACTATTGCATACATCTCGTAGTAGAAACTCACGCGCAGAATTGAAGTACTTCTCTGAAATTAAAATATGCCATGTAATGATAAGAAAACAAATATACAAACTATAATATATTAACATAATTGCTGAAAATTTAACTTTAATAACGATTTTTATTATTATTCATGTGTTGATATAAGATTACCTACCAATGATGTTGACGAGCAATATTAGTTTCTTTAATGTTTATGCAACATGTCCGTCTCATGTTGCTGTGAGTTAGGTAATCAATAAGGTGTGTAAAAAACACATATTCATAAAAAAATATGGCGGAAATAATCTAATTATTCTAATAAATATAATACAAACCTTAGAAAGACCAACGATCAGTACCACAACGAATCCCACGTCGATAGTCAAAGCCACTATGACCAATAGCATCAGATGGGCGATGGACAGTCGGGTGAAGAAGTCATTTTCAGCAATGATAGTGAATCCTAGGAACAGCATAAGCCCTAGGTAGCCTATGCCCATAAGATCTGCGATCTGAAAAACGTGAGTCTATTGTGTCACTTTTATAACTATCTAATATGTGTGCTTGTTGTAACATAATAATAATATACAGATGTAGGTAGGTAAGTACTATATTTAGTAAGTAAGTATAGAAAATACTATATATCGGCATAGAATAAAAACTCTAAGTTCAGTCGACTATCATGTTATGTAATAGTTCTGGAACTATATACTACACACAGACAATAAAATAACTTTAAAAGCAGTTAGCGAATTCTTTAATTTTTGTCAAAAAGAAGAAAGAAAGCTTTCGCAGGACTTAAAAAGGTTCTAAGATTCTACTGAGGGTTCTACAAACAATAGAAGAAAAACAAACGTAAAACACGGAAGGTTTGTGACGATACTAGTCTATAAATATGCATGATTGGACTAGAATATCAATTGATAATGCGTCCATCTAGTGTCAATCTGTGTTTATAAGGACAAGGTTAATAAACAATCTTTGGATTCGAGAACTTTATTTTTACAATTTGCACAATATGGACATGTTTTGCCAACTTTTTTTTGTTCGTTTGATGAATATTCGGATTCTTCCCACCACGATTTCTGACTTTAAGGAACAATTTTTTGGTTTGAAATATTTGGTCCTAGGTTAGCACCCTGTTTGAACGTTTGAAAATTGGCAGAAATCGTGGTGGGAAGCATTCGAATATTCATCAAACGAACAAAACTAGGGAGGCGAATACGGCCCCTGCTTCAGACGAACTTGATTGCTTTCGTACATCAACTACCTACTCATCAACATCACGAACTCGGTGGCGCAGGCGTGTGCTCGGCTGAGACGCAAAAGATGCGAGTTCGATTACCACAGCGAGAAAAATGTTTGTTTGTATGATCTGCAGTTATTTGTTGTTTGCCTATGTTTCTTACTCGTAATTTTTGATACCTACCTGAGAATCCTTTTATGGGAGCAGATGTTGAATGTTATTTTTTATTTGCCTACTATCGCTGAAGGAAATACACCAACATTGTCTCAGTCTCATGAGATGTCTCAGAAATGATTACATCATTATGATGATTCCATATCATTGCAGGAAGTTTGACGCGTCTTTTATCGAGTTACACTAATTCGAGAGAATTACGCTTAGTAGTCATTTGAGTCATGAAGTAAGTTCTGCTAAGATTTGCAGCACCTCATATGGACTCTACCAAGTTCAGTGTGTTCACGGATTTTTTTACTGAAAATTTAAGGGCTTAAATTGAGTAAATAAATTGATTTGATTTGATTGATTTGATTTGATTTAATCTATAGAAATAAATAGACTAGTCTAGACTACAATTATAATAAGTGGTTTAAATGACTCACCAATCTGATACAAGCCCACATTTTTAAACCCACCCCAATTGTAACAAAACCACACTTTTCAAACGCAATTCCATCTTCGCCTCGAATCATTGCAATTTCTACTCTATTTGAGTACAATCAAAGATCAAAATATTTTTATCGTAATTTGTGCACGGGAACGAAAATGCAACGCGACTAGTTGAACAGTGTCTCATGGTCAACTGAGTGAGACGGAACGAAAACATTGTCAATATAGTGAGCGAGAGAGAATCATCATCAAGTATAGTATTAGTTGTATTGTAAGTGTATGGGGGTTACGTCATCCCCTCACAACGCTTAGGAGAACTACGTTGGGACTGGGACTATGAGTATTTAGCACACGCATACATATAACATTAAAACACCTCTTTTCCGTAAAGGTAGGTAGAGATAAGTTTTCCATTTGCTACAATCCTTGCACACATTTTTTGTCTCTTTCACGCAAGCGCTGGTACAGGTATCCATACTATCTGTCAATCTTCCTGCTTGTTACCTTTTCACGTCCAAACCACTAAAGAGATTAGGATGAAAATTGGCATGGATAAAGGTTATATCCCAGGGAAGGACATAAGCTACTTTTTATCCTGATAAAATGAAAAAATTCCGAGGGACCGCGATTCACACCGCGGATTCGCAGCTAGTTGGTAAATAAAACAAGGTAATTATTAAAATTTAAACGATAATAAAACAAATAATTATAAACTTTTAATAAAATAATAAACAAAGAGCCACTAGAGAGATCGGTCCTCTAACATTCTTCTTCGACTCTGAATTTTCCATTGCCCTCGTCTTCAGTCAGCATTCTTGAGAAGTCGTATTGTTCTTTATTTCTTAGTTTAATGATCTCACTATGTACCGTCAGGCAGATACACAGGTCCATCACTGGAAATAAAAGAAACGTCACTGGTTTAGACGCCGGCGCCGTTTCTGGCATAGCATTCTTGCCCCTTGGCACGGAATATTAGGTCCTGTTCCGTTGACTTTCAGAAAGCAAGAGGCTTGAATGGTATGCCAGAATGACATCGTGAATAGAACATTATTTATGCCAGCGCGACGGCGGCGCCCCGCTGTCGCGATGGCGGGGCGCCCCGCGGTGTAGCGGAGGTTAATTCGCCCGGGTTGTACATAAAGCTGTGTTGACTGTTGGCCTACATGTTGATGTACAGTACAGTCGATTCAAAGGTTACTCATTCGAATCCCAGTTGCACGTAAGGCTTTACGTTTCATAAGATTTATGCGCAATATAATAACACAAAAATATCATCAGTACACCTGCAGCTTAGTTAGCTTCACACAAAGGTATTAACGCTGTCTTTCTTGTGGCTATAGTCGATTAAGCTGAGAGGATGGTTAAAATGCTGGGCAAGCCTATTCCATCTCAACCAATGTAACAATTTTACCACAGAATTTGCAATTCAGGGTCTCCACTGCGTCTTCGGGGACCACGCACCCGAAGACGCAGCGGAGGACGGCCTTAACAGAAAACAGGTCAGTGCGTGACCGCATTCAAACTTATAGATTCTGGTGTAAATAGTAAAATAATACTAACAGACATAAACGACTCCGATGAACGCGTAGAGAAAGCCCAGTGAAATGTGTACTTCAAACACGTTCACACAGACGAAAGTAATGACGGCAGCCTCCGCTGTCATGGCGTAGATCTCGTAGAAGAAGAATATCCGAAGGACTTCTATACTTTTCTGGAACAAGTGGAACAGTTTTTTAGTTTTCAGTTCAACGACAAGTTGAACCAACATCCATTAATTTAAAGGATTTATTTTAATGCCTCGACTACACCCTTAGACATCTTCAAAGGATCTGGCATACATAAAAAGATCTGAGAGAATGGCTATCGCGCCTTGGGGATACAGTCATGACCCTGTTTACGTTTTTTTTTTATTACATAAATAACACTCCATTATTGTCATTATGTATTTATTTACAAACAAAAAAGTATATAAGTAGTATATCAGTCATCTTAGAACCCATAACACAAGCTCTGCTTACTTTGGGGCTAGATGATGCTGTGTGAATCCAGCATTATTTATTTATTTATTCAAAGCATTCTTCCTTGTGTTTGGTGTGTGTAAAACTTCAAGTAGGGTTACAATATGTTCATGAACAGTTTTATTTATGGGGACGGACCCGTGTTTTAGATAGGTGCTCTACCTGGGTGAAGCACGGGCCCGTCCTCTTATTTATTGATATTTATGTACTAAAAATTCTCTTTATTTAGGTATCTGTAATTAATTATTTTCTTGGGGGTAACCAAAACTTTGGCTTATACCTACTTCTAGGTACTTTGGGCTTTGGATCTAAGCACTCGTGAAGTGTCCGTCGTTTCAATGCGCAGTATCAGATACCCATTATTTGGGTTTGGAGCGTTCGGATCACATCGCAATTTGACTAGGCTGCATGACCAGTTTGTATAAAAAAGCTACACAAACGGCAAATTTTACGAATGCCGAGATCTGAGTACTTAGGTACCTACTTTAACTACAATATTCATTTTTACTAACCTTAAAAGTGCCAGCTATCAAAAGAATCAAAAATGCCACGTCAGCAAACAATGCTATGATGATTAGTGACATGAAGTAAAACACGGCGATTGCTCCAAAAACCCAATCTGTGTTGTATCCGTAGAGTCCGTACAAAACTGCGGCAGAGATTATGAGGTAGGATATTGCTAGCCCATCAACTATCTGTAAAAAAAATTGCAGGACATTTTACGCAGTGTCTCGAACTAATTTATTGATTTATTCTTTATTGCACAAAGAAACAACATACATAAAGTCTTAATATAGAAAAATTATGGCACAGGCGAGCTTAACCCTAAAAAGAGTTCTCTTACAGCTACTAATCAAGCTGGTCATAAAATAAACATGAAACTGACAAATCCTTTAGTGGATTTGATTAGTGGATCAAAGTGGAATAGAGCATAGAAAAAGAATAAGAATATTTTTAGCATAGAAATCAATACTCGATACTTTGAATGAATCTAACAGCT
This sequence comes from Epirrhoe alternata, assembly GCA_963565295.1. Classification (NCBI taxonomy): domain Eukaryota; kingdom Metazoa; phylum Arthropoda; class Insecta; order Lepidoptera; family Geometridae; genus Epirrhoe; species Epirrhoe alternata. Next base: position 2,161,098 of record OY751385.1, on the reverse strand, counting down.
GCACTCAGAGTTGTTCAAACTATCAGCTCAAAAATCACGTACATATTTTTGTGTACCATGACAATACAACTCTATATTTTTTTTGCACAACCATTAACCTCGATGGCATTGACCTACAATGTTCACGGATACCTACTACCGAATATCGGTCAGTAAATATTTTAGTAATAACTTACCAATTTTATACACGCCCATGTTTGCAAACAAAACCTCAGAGGTATAAAGAAACAGCACTTCTTAAACAAAGGTTCTTCTCGTGTCATTTCTATCACTTTATTTTTCACAATATCAAAACAAAATGCCGCTCTCCTTCGTAGTCTCAACCATGACTGAAAGAGACAGAATGGTGTATTTTTAGACTTAGGGAGTGTGTACAAACAAACGTATAGATGCAGTAGCTATGACATCAGCTCAATTCTATAGGGATCTATAGCATTGATTTAGTTCCTGTACCGTAGATACTCTAGAGTAGCAGATGACAACGTGATACGTAATTTAATTGTTTGATTTGATTATGAAGATTCTTGGGATGAGTCGAAACACTGTCGGTTTTTTATATGATGGTGAGGTCAGCTCTTGACCTCGAGACTATGGCAAGAATAAGGTCTACGATGGAGCGAGCCTACCCGAAAGGTGCCAGTGACTCTCTTCTTAAAAACAACAGAGTCGTAGCTCAGCTGGAAGCTGATTCCAAATTTTTGCAGTGCGCATAATAAAATAACTTTGGGTTAGTAAATCGACTTTATTTTAAGGGTTCTTGAGCGCCATTTTAATGTCTATTAAGTATGGACACATTTTTAAAGTCCATTTTACTGTATAGTGGATTTGTAGATCTACATCTCTATAAAAGATTCGGCTTCTGACGGAAACTTGCAGGTCATTTTCTGTTGCTTACGCAGCGAAGTTACTTCCATCCTCAGCAGGTATACGATGAATACTTCAAACACTGAAAACAAACAAACATTATTGAATCTTTGAGGGGAGCTATACGAGCGTAATTTCATGAGTCCCGTTTATTGAGTCACAAACTCAACAGAAACTAAAATCTCATTATGCGTCGCCGTGTGACATAAAAAGAACTTTTGTATGAAAGCGTCATTACAAGACTCACAACTCAAAGAGTTCGCTCGTTTTGCGGTGATCAATCATTAAGCGCTTTAACACGAGCTCTGAACGGTGAAGGAAAACATAGTGAGGAAACCATTTAGTATTCTTATAGGCGGCGATGGGCTTGCAACCTGTCACGTATGGAATACTAACTTCTGCAAGATGTGGGCATGTATCAAATATATATTTATACATGCCTCTGACTACCCCCTTAAACATCTTCAAAGGATCTGGAATAAAAAGATCTGAGAGAATGTCTACCGCGCCTTGGGGATACAGTCGTGACCCTGTTTACGTTTACAATCATTAAGTAAAGTTTTCATCAGCCCTAGAAGACACGACGTAGTTTTACTAAGTTTAATGGGTTACTTACAAACATAAATGGTGCCTATGGTAGCGAGTTGTACTATATCTGTCACTTTGAATGTCCTCAATGATCGCCAGGGGGCGTTGTCTTCGAATCTCCATACTATTAAAAGCTCGTAGATCGTGTAGGAGAAAATTATTATGATGGCTGCCACTACAGCGTAGATTGCGTAGCTGAAATATGCTGTTACAAGCTTGTAGTTTTTCTGGAATTAAGATGTTCAAATTATTGAGAGATGTTCAACGTATTGAGTTATCATAAAATCGTGTACCTATATTGAATGACTTCACATGACGTTAATCTTTTCCCTTTCTTTAGTGTGATGGCGGCCCGCGCACAATTACACTGAACGTTATGTTTTATATGTAATTTTTGCTAGAAAATAATACTCCTTGGCAATAAAATAATCCGTAATCCTCTACCGTGTTTATTAGGGAACACGTAGACGAAATTTCATTAAAAAAATTTAAATAACCAGCAAATGAAACTGCTTTATGATGAAGATTTAGAGGTAACTTTGTGATTTTTTTCTATCAAGTCAAATTAAGTCAATCGTGTTTCGACTCCCATAACTAATAAACTAATATCCTAAACTATTCATTGTCATAAAAAAATATATAAAAAAATCGGTGTTTTTATGTCTTAAAAATGACTTGACGAACAGTCAAAGCGTGAGTTTTGCGACCTACATCACCTTAAGCTTTTCACCGATATTTTTTTCAATCTCTCATTACAACCTGAGGCCTATCAATTATTTTGAATTACCGAACTGTGATTGTGCCTTTTGAGACTAAATTACACCAAATAACAAGCTACAATAGTAAAATAAATGAATATAAAGTACTTCCTTGAAGCGCACATTCATTTTGCCGGGAATTATTTTCTCTCAAATTTGAACCATTCAAAATAATAAATGGCACATAATACATAGTTAATTCCACTTGAATCTACGGGCAATATTCACCAAGCTTCGGAAAAGCTATAATTTTGTTATCTATATCGATTCATTGACTAACAAACCTACGAATTTGCGATGCCATACGGCCCCGCTAGCCCATAATGGGAAAAAGATGCCGTACCTTACTCTGCCCCACAATAAGCGTGATGCTCATAGCAATATCCACCAGCAGCGCCACCTCCAGCACCACCAGGATCCCAAGAAACAGGAAGTCACACTGCACCCCGTATTGTATGAACAAGAAGTATATGCAGAGAAGTATGTAGAATATGGAGCAGAGAGCCACGAGCTGGAAGAAAAATGTGTATATTTACTAATAATATTTTTTGGCGGAGGCCTTAAGGCGGCCTAAAAACTTTGTCACCAGAGTTGGCCACTAGCTCATACGAACTTACATTAATTAATAGTAGGTATTTAAGTACCTACATACACTCAAAAAGCATAAAGTTCGTAAGATAACGTCCACCTAACTTCAATTTGAAATTGATACGATCACTAAGACCCCTCGCAGACTGCAGATTTTCTATCGGCCGATAGTTGAGACGGAACATACTTCAGCTTATTTCTCCATACTCATTACGAGCAGTCTGCGAGGGGTTTTAATGATTTAATTTTTGTCAATAACTTACAGTTTTTATAACTGCCCATATAAGAAGGATGATTCTTATGGGCACAGCTCCACAAATCTTTGGATTTTCTCCCGGTTTCATTTTGATCTGATCACACTATATTTTTGTAGTATGCGCAACAGATAAATAAAATAAACATTCACACAGAAATAGCACAGTTAAATGTAGCACATATTGTTAATTTATAATAAACTGTATCTACTTACTAATAAGTTTTACTTTCTTTTGAAATTAATTTTCACTAAAACTTCAACAAATAAATTGTAGAGCTATAAAACCGGCGAAGACGTGTCGTATATTTCTCGCTAATTTGCTACACAAGCACACAACAACAGTTCTAGTGAACGACTAATAATTAAATAACATTGCCAGCAATCTAAAGTGAAAAAAGTAGGTTGTTACCAATAAAGAAACTTTTTAAAATGTAGCTATCAATCCTAACTCTACAACTACCAAATAAACATATTATTTGGTATGCATGACGTCATTACGCAAGTCAAGAATCGCTTTGACCAATCCTAACGATCTATTGCGTTGAACATGTTCTATTTTTAATATAAGCTACCATAGACACTATGGGTTTATTCATTTAAAAATCCTGCGCATCTGTTTACGATGACATAATATATGAAGATTGCGTGGTGGACTATTGTTCGGCTGAGGCGAGAGATGTTATTTTGATTTTTGCGAAAAGATGTTTTTATCATAAACTAGCTGACCCGCGGCAAACGTTGTTTTGCCATCACCAAGTACTAATATCGCTATTAAAAAATAAGGGTTGGTGGTAGAAGGAACATTTAGGGTTCGATGTATCTTTTAATGCCGAATCTTACAATTTCAAGATCAAAATTATCCAAATTGGTCTACAGCTAGTAACAGACCAAAGAGATCGTACCTCATTTCACATCTCATTCGTTTTGTATTGAAAAACTAAAACCTCATTTCATAACCAGGAACATTTTGTACTGGAAAACTAAATTATCGTTTTTATTATTTTCTGTTAATTACTATTTATTTATGGAAAACATCGTGAGGAAACCAGTTAGTATTCTTATAGGCGGCGATGGGCTTGCAACCTGTCACGTATGGAATACTAATTTCTGCAAGATGTGGGCATGTATCAAATATGTATTTGTACATGCCTCTGACTACCCCCTTAGATATCTTCAAAGGATCTGGAGTATAAAGATCTGAGAGAATGTCTACCGCGCCTTGGGGATACAGTCGTGACCCTGTGTGTGTTTTACTATTTATGTTTCTCTAACGTTTAAACCTTCCCTGGACTTTCATGAATATTTCAAGTCCAAAATTAACCAAATCGTTTCAGCCGTTCTCGAGTTTTAAGCAGACTAACGAACAGCAATTCATTTTTATTTATATAGAAGATAGATGACGTTATGGAAAAAACTACAAAATCACAGTACCTATTTACATGACATTGACCTTTCCGATAGTCAAGGGTTATCAATACTGAGCTCGGTGCATCGTTCATTACCTACAATGCAAAAGTTAAGGAAAGTAAGTGTTCATACAATTATTATATTCAAACAAATCACATCAGCCCAAGGAACTTCTTCGAGGCAGAGATTCCAACCACACATTTTCAATTTCTTATAATACGAGTATGATTGTTTCTTATATCTTAAGATTTATCGCCAAAACCACTCTCATAAATATTGATTACAAGTTTTAGGGCCTTTACTTCCTTTTGATTTTTAAGCAATCCTCTCTTCACAAGTTCCCCTCCATTCAAGTATGGTCTTACAAAGACATTTTTAAGGCCACCCGATACCCATTGTTCTTTATTTTCATAATTTCGTGTATTTTGTTTCAAAGTATTCTTTCAGACTTTTCTACTAAAGTAATTTTCTCATTGCCTTCCAAATCAACTTCTTCATTATAACAATCATCGTCAAATGCGTCATTCTTTAGTCTGTTCTTAATTTCTAGTTCGTTCTCATTTATTTCAACTTTCTCTATTGGTCTATTATCTTGTGCTTCCTCAATTTCCTCTCTATCTTCACTAGGATCCCAAATAAGAGCTTTGCTTATTTCTAGGATACATTCAGCCTCTGCCTCCGCCGCATTGTTCACGAATCTGAACTTACAGTTGTTTTCAAGCTTGTTTAGTATACTCTTTAGTAGCAGCAGCATGTAGATCTGAACGACTGAAAAAATATGACAATTTAATTTTAACAGCATGATTGATTTAAGGTACATCATTTGTACCAGATCGATTGATAACTCTTTGAGAAGGACCAGTCGAATTACTTATCGTTTCGATTCGAAGTGTCTGAAACACACAATGCCGAGCTTACGCGGCAGAAATTCGGCATGATTACGCCAGGCTATATGCCACTTAAATGGTGAAGGAATTCATCGTGAGGAAACTGGCATATCGTAGAACCCAAAAAGTTCGAATTATGAAAATAACAATCAGTACGTAGATGATGAGTGAACTATTGACACTGCAAGAAGACTAGAAAATTTAACTTACAGAAACTTCCAAACCCAATCCAAGCGGACCAAGCAATGTAAGCCCAGAATTCGAATGTCTCGTTAGAGGACACGTTGAAGATGACAATCAGTACGTAGATGATGCTGTACAGCACCAGCGAGAGGACACTGTAGGTGAAGTATGTCTCTAGTAATTTGGTTTTTTTCTGAAAAAAAAAGTTTTAATTGTTAGATTATTTTAACTTACTTTGGCACCTCACTTTGTTCGAGAGGCACCCTATTCGAGAGCTTAACAATTTCATTATACGAAGATAGGCCACCAAAAAAGCTGTGCTCCATTTGGTTTTTTCTTGGCCTGGATCCTACTGAATGCTTTATTAGACCCCTCGCAGACTGCAGACTTTCTATCGGCCGATAGTTGAGACGGGCTATACTTCTCCATACTAATTACGAGCCGAAGTATATTCCGTCCGGTTTGGGCATGTAGAGAGGATGGATGACAGTTATTTGACAAAGCAAGTGTATGAGGCGAGTGTGCATGGGACAGCTGGAAGGGGAAGGCCTAGGCGAACCTTCTTGGATCAAATTGGCGACATTTTGGAGAAGGGCCAGGTCAAAAGTATCCTAAACCGACGAGCATATATGAAGAATGTAATGAGAATGAGGCGAAAGTTGTGTGTCAGGATCGTAGCGACTGGAGATCCGTGGTCTCTGCCTACCCATTTGGGAAAGAGGCGTGACTTTATGTATGTATATTCCGTCTCAACTTTCGGCCGATAGAAAGTCTGCAGTCTGCGAGGAGGCTTAGTTTGACTTTGACTTAAGCCAAATAAAGCCTTCAAACTCACCAAATGTCCACCAATAAGAGCCATGATATTCATAGCAACGTCAAGGAGAAGAAGAAGAGCAGCAAAGAAGAAAATCACATTAATCATTCCCATAAATCGGAAGAATATAATATTCAACACTATGATCGGGTAGAGAAGCAAAAGTGAAAATATCTGAAACCAAGACGAAACATAGGTAGGTACGAATTAAAACAGAATTAAACCAATAGAATTATACGCATAAAATTGTATGTTGTGTGTTATTTTGGCAATGAATGTTATGGTTATGTTATGTCTAAGGATCAAGGCAAGGCTGTAACCATACCTACAATAGGTAAAAGAGTAGCTGCGCCCCGCGGTCTTTCGGGAATTTTTGACTTTACATATTTTTTTTATGATGAATGGGTCGACTCTTGACCTCGAAACTTACATAGGCAAGAATGAGGTCTACGATGGAGCGAGCCTACCCAGAATGGGGTGAAGTAGTTTAAAAGTAGCCTATGTGTGAATAAAGCATAAATACTACCTCGACGAGTTACATCCAATTCCGTTTAGGCGTTTCATTCTGAAGGAACAACACTTTATGTTCCTTCACGCTTGAATCCATCCAAACATTTTTTTGTAATAATAATTAGCATTGCTTACCAATCTGATGTACGTCCATAATAGCAACCCGTACCTAGCTGGCACACAGCAACAGCATCTATTGATATCTGGTATTTCCACTCGCATATTTCTTGTTTTTTAAATAGGATACCTGAAAAACCTACATTTTTGAATAACCTCGCATACGACTTTCTTTCGGAGTAAGTATAATTAATTATCAGAAGCACTGGACTAGCGGAAAAGCCCAGCCTTCCGATCCTAAGGTCGTGAGTTAGATTCTGGTCGCACCAATGAGCTTTTCTGTCCAAAAAAATATGTTTACTACGCTAGTACTCCCAACCCAAAGCCTGTATGTAAAGGGCCCTCTACATATTCGGCGGAGATAGACGAATGTCAACGGTGACGAACGTGTAGAGGGCTTCATTGCCTGTATTCGCCTGTCACCTTCTATCCAATCGTATTCGAAGTTCGGCGAATGTCAGGAGTGAACGTACTGAAAAGTCCTACACATTGTTTCACGTGCACAAAAGATGCCTCCTTGCGGCGCTCTTAAATTTTTACACGGCACTGACTGATTCGAAGTTAAATGACAAGAAGATGAAGCAGTTATAAGTAATTGCTTTTACTTACCAAGTATAAGGAAGTAACGAATCAACACTACTTAGAAACAAGACACTTCTAAGCTGTTGTTTATTTGTATCTTTCACGAGATAAATTGTATCAATCTGGACAGTAGCGTGGTTTTCTCAACACTGGCTTGTTATCTTTTGGCGCGTTACAAATACGTTGGTACTTATTGATCAAGCGAGTGAAGCGAGCCAAGATTTCAGCAAGTTGGGTGATTTTCAAGGACTAATTTTGTCCAAGGACGAATGGCGAGCTGGCATTCAACTCAACGGATCAGCATTGCCATTCACCGTGGTAATGTCGCCAGTGTATTGGGCACGCTTACCGGCCACTGATCACTGGATCTCGTCACTGATGCCGGTCACTGCATATAAGGACCGCCTTCCGGCTGGTGAGACCTTATTTCTGCTTAACATCATTCAAATGCTGACCTATTTAATTAAAAAAAAAGATCCAGTGAACGGGATCAGTTTAGCTATCTAGAGATAGTTATGATGATCTTATTGTTTCTGTTAACTATGTCATTTGTGGTATTTAACAATAAAATATCTAAGTTACCTATGGTATTAGAAGAATGAAGGAGAATAAAATAAAAGATTGTTTTTAATTAACATACTGTAATTCAATTTTATAAAATATTTTTTGTTTTATATTTATACATAATTATTTATTTAAACTCGTAGACCCCTCGCAGACTGCAGACTTTCTATCGGCCGATAGTTGAGACGGAATATACTTCGGCTCGTAATGAGTATGGAGAAGTATATTCTCAACTATCGGCCTATAGAAAGTCTGCCGTCTGCGAGGAGGCTTAGGACGATATTGCTTCAAGCAACAGAGCTGCTGGTAGTTGAGTCTTCATCACACCACACTATCAGTTCTTTTGGATATTCTTTTTTTTCGATATCTGTGACCTCCTCTTTAGGTTGTAGTATTATAACTTTAACATCCTTCTTCCTGATTTCATAGTTCAGTTCACTGATCACGTTATGTGTTAAACATACCAGGTAAACTTGGAAAACTGCAAAAAAAAACAAATTAAAAACGTAATTCATTGATCACTTAAATCTCATAAGATACAAGGAATAAAAAAACTGAAGTCAGTTTTCTTATTGTAATTTTCTTCGTACCAACATTGAGGTCAATGTTGTAGTACGAAGAAAATTACAGAAGATGAGGTTTTTTTTAGTTTTACGGGATAATCATACCCGTGCAAACAAAAAAAAAACAGTGGCACACCAGGAATGCCGACAGAAGTGAAAATTTTAACGAGTTTTCGGAAACGGTTCTAAATTAAAAAAATAAGTTCAAAAAGCTATTGTCCTACTGGGATTTGAACTCGGGGTTGTCTCACTCAGAGGCGGTGCTCTTCCTCTCTGTATTCTGTGACTCTGTCTCTTCGACCATTCTCACGATAATGACTGTGTGACGAAATTAAGGTACTTATATTGAGAGAAGTCACGTGACTCGCGACTCGAGTGCGATGGTTTTTTCCCCATCTCAAAAATGCCCAACTCACCAAAAGAAGTTTTCATTTCACTTGAAAAAGTTTTTTTTTAAATCGATTTCTGTATGGATTTATGATAAAAGGTTTCTAATACTTACTAAAGCTACATAAAGTAATTGGCCAGTCTGTAGGGTCCATTATGCAAAGCAATACAGTGAATACAGAAAAAACTAGTAGCACCATAAAATAGAAGTTGGAGATTCTTAGAAGTGTTGGATTTTTCTGGAACAAAACAAACACTGAGATAAGAAGGTAACTTAGGCTTTTACATTCACGGTATTGGTCGCGAAGGAACAGGAGTAAAATCACCTAGTTTTAAGACGTTTCAAAGTGATCCCAGCGGTCCTACTGAATAAATGCTTTTTGACTTTGACTTTGACATCTCTTAGATAGATGATCTAAACAGCTACACTTATCGGGACGCTGTAGTGCCTGGGACATTGTTTGAGATGGAATAGGCTTGCCCAGCACCTAAACCATCCTCTCAGCCTTATCCACAGGAAGGACATGGTCAATACGTGTGGAGCTGACTAGGCTGCGGATTTTCTCACGATGTTTTCCGTAAAAGATACCGACTCTTTCCATAAAAACGTATTCGACTGTTTCCTCCCTGGGTAATAATGACACTAGATAAAATATTTTTGTACTATAAAATCTTTAACAACTATCATGACCTAGTATGTCTTATTTTTATTTGTAGCTTTTTAAGGTAGTTTAAAGGTTTCATGGTACAAAAATATATGCTCTAATAACATTATCCAGGATGGATACAGTCTACCAGGTTTGTATTGAGAAAGAGCCGGGTACCCTTTTCTCTTAACGCAACTCTGATTCTCGGGTGATAGTCTTCTTACCCTGTGACAGCCGACGATGCACAGTACGTTAAAAACAGAGTCGATCATCAGGACAAAGAGTATTACCACTACAAGGGTTTTGAAGATAACGATGAGCTCATATTCAGTTATAAACATGTATATTATCCAAATCAGAGGAAGGATCTGTAACAGAAAAAGATTAATGCTGTATAGATGAATGTAAATACTTAAACTTGATAAAATTACATAGGACCTACCAATACTCGTCTCGATTGCAATAATTAGTGCTGGCAACCGTATTCTTTGGTTGGCAACTCGAGAAACCGATGACAATAACAGCATCTATATAATCTATAATCTATATATATATATTTTATATGTATCTTAAGGTATTTATTATAAATATGTTTATATAATAATTTAATAATTACACTCGAACTGCCGCGATACAGGCCTAGCCTAGTGCGGGGTTCGATGTAAATTATTTATAATAATTGTAATTTTATGTATTAAGTTTTATGAATAAATTGAATTGAATTGAATTGAATCTGACATTTTTTTTTGTGAAAAAGTAGAGTTTTTAGTTAAGTTATTAGAGTTAGGTTTACTTAAGTAGTTAAGTTTTAACAGTGTCACCAATAAACACTATGTAAAGTTTTTCTTTAGTTCAACTTAAGAATAAGCAAAATGGCAACCAATAAACCATTTAGAAAGTTCCACCTTGCATAACTTTGACATTTCTTTCATACAAACGCTATTCCGAAGTTCCACCAGCTAGCACCCTTGTTTAAATTTAGTGTAACCACAGAATACATATTAGTAGGTACTAGAGGTGTGCGCCGATCGGCGCGGCGCACGCCGCCGACGATTTTGTCCACGCCGCCGCCGCCGACGATTGTATCGGCGTAAAATCGGCGCCAATATTGTGTATGAACAAAATCCCTAAAGTCTATTCCACAAAGCATGGGTGCTGACATATTTGCTATTTGTTGTTTTGTTTTAGATTATAGGGCAAAAATCTTTTGATAATAAATCGATGACAATTTAATACCTATCAAACTAAGTTTTACTTGTAAAATAATCGATTTTCTCCGTGGACGCATCAGGCGAACTCCTCTAGTTCGCCTCGCCTCCCTCTACATTTTTGTGCTGTATTATACACTTCATATCCAATATCCATACCGCGCGTACTGTACGAATATGAAGTGTCCATCCAGTTTGCGACGTTTTGCTTGCCAACTCAGTCAGCGGCAGTTCGCAGCGAACGATTCTAGCGGTCGGTGGCTCAGTTCACTCACTACGCCCGCGCCGCGCGGCAGTCAGTACGAGCAAACAGTCAGCCGGTCATCATCATCAGCCTATAGCAGTCCACTTCTGGATATAGGCCTCCCCTAATGAGCGCCATTGCACCAGCAGCCTTTCGCAGATCGTCACACCACCTGGCCGGAGGGCGTCCTACACTACGTTTGCCGAGTCACGGTCTCCACTCAAGAACTCGTTTACCCCAACGGTTATCGGTTCTTCGGCAGATAATAATATGGCCAGCCCACTGCCACTTCAGCTTGCTAATTCTCTGAGTTAAGTCGACCATTTTAGTTCTATGTCATTATAGTCTCGTGGCGGATTCTATCCTTCAGAGAACCTCCAAGCATAGCTCGTTCGTTCCATCGTTCCATAGCTCGCTAAGCGATTTTAAACTGGTGGACTAGTCGTACTGTGAGTCTCCACGTTTCGGCTCCGTATGTTATGACAGGTAGGACGCACTGATTGAAAACTTTCGTTTTAAGACATGCGGTATGGGTAACTAGAAAACTGGACGTAGTTTTCCAAATTCTGCCCAACCCAGCTGAATCCTCCTCTTGGCCTCCTCTTCTCCTCTCTCAAAGTTGTCTCTCATAATCAATTGGCAGCTCAAATAATAGCCCACTGCTGGACATAAGCCTCCTCCCTCATACGCCACTCTAATCGGCCCTGTGCTGATCTCATCCATGTCTTTCCCACATCATCATTTGCCTGCCCTTATCCCGCTCATGCGGGGTCGGCACAACATGTTCTCCTCTTCCACTCTCCCCTATCACTCGTCATCTCTGTATCAACCCCCTTCTTTTCCCACAATGGCCTCAATATCATCTACCCACCTGGCTGCTGGTCTGCCTCGGCTTCTAGCACTTCTCCTTGGGTACCATTCGGCCAGAGTCTTACACCACCTGCCAAATCTGCCCAAGTGCAACACGGTCTGCAATACGGTCTCCGATATCTGCTACTTTTGCCCTCATACGAATATCCGTATTGCGGACTCTGTCTGATATGCCGAGCATGGCATTCTCCATGGCCCGTTGTGCGACCCTCATTTTGTGCAGTTTCCTTAGTGGGCGAACGTCTATGCTTCGGTGCCGTATGTCATTGTGGGCAAGCAAGACACATTGCTTAAAAAGCTTGGTTTCAGGCATTGTGGCATTTTGCGGTCCCTGAAAATCTCTTCCAGCTTACCAAACGCTACCCATACTAGCTGTTTGTGACTCCTGATCACCTTGGTTCTATGCTCTCCGCTGAAAGATAAACAACAGTGTCCAAGATAGATGTAGTGGTCTACCATCTCCAGGGTCACACCGCCAATGGCAACGCTTGTCTGATTGCCGGAGATGTTAGACATGATCTCCGTCTTAGACATGTTCATCCTTAAGCCAACCTTCAAAGAAGCATCGTAAAGGTCTTTAATCGGAGATCTTGCAGGTGGTCGCTAAACAGAATGAGATTATCTGCAAAACGGAGGTGCGACAAGTTCCCATTGCATCAATTTTAAAATGTCCTCCAAAACTGCAGTGAAGAGCGCCTTGTCTTGAGCCTTTCGCGCTCCCCTTTTCTGAGGAATCTCTTTAGTGAGTGCGTGCAAGCAAACTTTCATCGATGTCGCATCGTATGAAATTCCGTGGGAAAGTTGTCTCTACCTAACTGCAAAATCTGCCCGAGGTATGTGGTGTACTGCGAAAAAACTTCAATACAGGTCTCGGATCGATTCGGTCATTGACCATGACTTTGGTCTTATCCAAATTCATGCCGAGACTCATCGCTCACGAGGCTGATGCTAGGCCATCCAGCATTCCATGTAGCACCTCCAGCGACTTCGCCAGTAAAAGTATGTCATCTGTGAATCGTAAGTGTGAAATGTGCTCGCCGTTTATGATTATGCCCATACCTTTCCAGTCCAGTGTCTTCAAAATATGTTTGTGAATAGTTTCGGAGATATGACATCTCCTTGTCTCACTCCTCTGCGCACTTGGATGGGCTTAGACTGCTGGTCTTGTACTCGGTTACTCATGGTGGCGACTTCATACAGACATCTGAAAACTTCGATATAACGATAGTCTATTTGGCATCGCTGCAAGGGCTGTTTTAGAAGAAAACAGCCCAGGGGTCAACAGAGTCAAAGGCTTTCTCATAGTCCACAAAAGCCTGATTCAGGGGCTAATTACACTCTTCGGACTTCTGTATAATCTGAATCACTGTGTGAAGCGGTCTACGGTGCCTTATCCTCCGCGAAACCCGGTCTGTTCCGGCGGCTGGAACTCGTCGCATCTTCTGGCGAGACGATTCGTAATAACCCGAGAGAACAGCTTATAAACGTAGCTCAGGAGCTAGATGAGCCTGTAATTTTTAAGAAGAGTCTTATTTCCCTTCTTAAAAAACAGAACCACTAAGTTCTCGTTCCACGCCTTTGGATTTCTCCCTTAATTATACTGTCCACGCCGATTACGCCGATTACGCCGCCGCCGCCGACTGATTTAAAGCCGGCGTCCGCCGCCGGTCAAGAAGGCATCGGCGCACACCTCTAGTAGGTACTGTAAAAATATTTTCATAGGTACCACCAAAGAGTTCGTATATATTTTACTCGTACATACCAAGGAGTTTTTAACCGACTTCAAAAAAAGGAGGAGGTTCTATGTTCGGGTGTATGTATGTTTTTTTTTTTTTTTTTTTTGGATGTATGTTCATCGATATCTCCGTCAGTTGTAAACCGATTTCCAAAATTATTTTTTTGTTTGAAAGGGTATGCTACCATAGTGGTCCCATAAAAATTTTTGTCCTGAGGGATTGATAGTTTTCCCGTAATACTCAAAAAATCACCGATCTTTCTGAAAAATGTGAACCGATATCCAAAATTTTTTTTTTTGCTTGAAAGGGTATCCATATCTAGGTGGTCCTCATACTTTTTTTTCCTGAGGGATTGATAGTTTTCCTGTAAATCTCAAAAACCTCATTCTCACTACAAAATCTGAGTCAAACATTGAATAGTTTGACATGTTTAAATACGCTCGAGGTGATCCCATATAATTTTATTCCTAAGGGATTCTCACTCTAACTTCTTTAATCTTGACTATTCCAATATCTAACCTAACCTACTATATTATTTACACTAAAAATTGAAAAATAAAATTTTTTGAAAAAAAAATTGAAGCGACTTCACATAACACAAATAGACACTAAGAACCTTCTATGTACCTACACTAAAAAGAGAAAAATAAGAATATACACATGCAATTATTACTTACAGTATTCAAATAATAAATTATTATGTTATATTATATTTGAAGTCGGTGCCAACTATTCTACTCTAACTACTCCATACAATTTTGCACCCAAGTTCTATTGTACTCGTAATTTCTTCTTAGATGTAAATGCATAGGTAGTTGGCACCGACTTCAAAATATAATATAACATAATAATTTATTATTTGAATACTGTAAGTAATAATTGCATGTGTATATTCTTATTTTTCTCTTTTTAGTGTAGGTACATAGAAGGTTCTTAGTGTCTATTTGTGTTATGTGAAGTCGGTTAAATTTTTTTTTCAAAATTTTTTTTGTTTAAGTTCTTCCAGATAAATTTACAGGAGAAAAAAATAACTTTATCTGGAACAAATCTTACATTCCAATAGAAGAGGTAGCATGGCGAGAAGGTTTTATAAAATAAAAATCGTAATTTGATAATAAAAACGAGCGCGGAAATCAAAAATGATTTTGGAATAAAAAAATTACATGTGAAATATTGGCGAATGCACAAAAAGTGCGAAGCCATTATGAGAAAAAAAAACAAGAATGACAAACAAAATGACCAATTCAGTCAGCTTTCATAGATAAAATGATATTTATTTTGAGGTTTCTCGTTGGATGCGATGTTGCCGATCTGTGCATCTTCACGTAACAGAAGGACAGTTACCTCAGAGTTCCACCTTGTTTATTGGTCAGAATTTTTTTCTGACTTATTCTGAATTAACGCAAGGTACAGCTATGCGATGTGTAAATTTGATAGAACTTCGGAATAATTAGTTTTTATTGGTGAGACGGTAAGTTTCTACTGATATTGTTCATAATCTTTTTTTGTTGTATCAGGGTGATGTGGTCGCTAAGCGACAAAACCCTTAAATATATATAAAAAAAGAGTTTGTTGTTGGAAAATAACTAAATTTTTGATAAAACATTGTAAAGAAAGCTAAGAGTTAACAGTATTATAGGTAGTAGGTTATAAACACTGCTATCCTCTTGGTTAATAATCTACTACAGTGCCAAAAATTTGGACTGGTGGCCAAAAGAGGAACTAACGAATTTTACAGTAAAAATAATTTTTCTGCCAACACCAAATGCGATAACAGCTTCTCTCACCGGTTCTGACTTTTTTAGTACTCAAACCTTATTTTCCCCATAGAGTCTTGATCCCTACATGAAACTGAATCGATTGGCATCAAAAAAATGTTTTACACTTTGGCATTTTTATCGCTGACTGTACATTTCTTCAAAATCTGTGAATGCAGTTCAAAATATCTCAAAGAGTTAGGTAGGGTCACCTCAGAGCGTTTTCCTGTAGCAACGTCAGTTAGCCTCCTCGCGGACTGCAGACTTTCTATCAGCCAATAGTTGATACGGAATATACTTTGGCTCGTAATGAGTATGGAGAAGTATAGCCCGTCTCAACTATCGGCCGATAGAAAGTCTGTAGTCCGCGAGGTTTCTAAAGGTGACTGCCCTCCGTGGCCCATCTCAAAAATCCACCCTATATGTACCTATTATTAACTGTGGTCGGTGACTTGACTGTTCCAAAGTCAAAACAACATTGCGATAAATTCGAACCTCCTATCACAGCGAGGCACGATTGTCGCTTTTTTTAGGCACACCTTTAGGTTTTTTAGGTCTTTGTAGAGCTAGGAATATCTTTTAAACCTATTTGAGCAATCTTCACCACTGCAATCGAGCCGACGGGAAGTAGGTACTTAAAATAAACTCACCAGCTTAAGATATGTTATAAAAAGAAGTATATGACGTTGTGTAAAACATAAACAAAGATGTAACGACATTTTCCAATAATGCTTTCTATGGAATGGCTACAAATGCTTACACTCCAAAACTAGTAAATAATTTTAGTCGTATTTTGTCAGTGAATGTAAAAACTGCCGACCACTTGAAGCAGGTGCCAAATTAAATATGATCTGGCATTATTGACCTGAATTGATAAAAGGGCAAGGTGTTGATAATACAATATAAACTAAAGAGAAAAAATAAATAAGAATCTACCTAGTTATGGATACCACCCTGCATCCCATCCTAGGCTAAGTAATAAGTATAAGTTTTGATGCATCAGCAATGTAACTTCTAAGAAATCTATTGTTCTCAAAAGTGCAGATGCAGCTGTCTCTGTATCGCCTGGCTGCATCCTGTTCATGTATCAGATTCATTATTAAAATCAACCTCGAATCGGTTACACGAAATCTCTTAGTTTTATATTTACAGTAAATTATTTTTTAAAAAGCTAATTTGACGTTCCCAAATTAAGAGTCCCTACAGTTCGCCCAACGGATCTAGGCATTCGGCCGTTTGTATGCGCAGAACACAATTTTGTATGAAAATCCTTCACTGCGCAGACAAACTGCTAACTTCACGAATGCCTAGATCCGTTGGGCGAAGTGTACTTGTTTGCAAAATAGATAAAAATGCACACTGACTTCGAACGCTCGTTGTCTTAAAGCAAAGTCAGAGATTTGGTAGAAGTAATGTGCAAATACGATGTTAGCTGGATCAAATCTAAAACGTTATTTACAAGATACCATTATTGCCTTTTGTTTTCTCAAACACAACGCAGCAAGAGCTAATATTCTGTGGCAAGATGCAAGAATGCTATGTAAAGGCAGATTGGTATCGTGTTTATTGCGTTTAAGAATAAATAAATAAATAATGCTGGACTTTTCACACAGCATCATCTAGCCCCAAAGTAAGCAGAGCTTGACTTGTGTTATGGGTACTAAGATGACTGATATATACTTTTTATTTGTAAATACATACATATTATACACAGAAACACCCAGACCCAAGACAAATATTTGTAGATCATACCTTTTGCATCGCAGGCGGGCCTCGCCCACTGCGCTACAAAGGTCAGAGTTTGATTCTAACCTCATTCCTGAAGATAGTGATTGCTTATTGGTAGACAATAAAATTCATCCAATTATTGGTTCATCGTCATCATTCCACAAATATTGGTTGTGTACCTCATTAAAAAGTTTTTAAATAAAAACGACTTCAAACATTTTAACATATTTACTTAAGACTTAATTTAACTTATAAATAAAAACAATTATCACGATCATAATTAATATTACACTAGCCTAGTATAATTCCCATTATCCTTTGTTTGATCCGCTTTATTTTCATTCACAGTCTCAATCGTATCTACTCTTTCACTACTTTTTTCGTTGTATTCTTCTTCAACCGTTGGTTTGCTACTCTTATAGGTGCCGTCCTCACAAAGTTCTTTAACCATAGTGCATTCACCCTCAGTAGCATTGTTCACAAATCTGAACGAGCAATTATTTTCAAGTTTAGCGATCTCACTTCTAGTTAGAAGGATCATGTAGGCTTGAAAACCTGAGGACAAGAATAAATTGATTAGTCACTTGGAAAAACGCAAATGCAAGATGAAATCCCTATCGCTAAACACCCATTTCCTGTCTGATCGAGTGTGAACTTGAATCGTTTTAAATATAGATTTTTGTACCGTTTCAGAACTACAACATTACTGCAAAAGCATTATCTGTCGCTTCTAAAATATATATTTCATTAGATTTATTTTCAGAAGGGACTTTTTTAATCTTTAGGGACTTGATATTGAAAAACAATTGGCAGTCATTTAAATTCTTACAAGTAAACTAGGAAATAAAAATCAACTGTCTTATTCACGTGCTCAGTAATTTATAAAAAAACGTATGATTACGTTTTTTTACGGTCACGACTGTATCCCCTAGGCGCGGTAGACATTCTCAGATCTTTTTTTCCCTTAGTTTTTATCTTGTAAAATAAAATCGAGATGCTGTGCCCCTGGATCACGTGCACGTGCCCCTGTGCCCCCCCCCCCCCCCTGGATCCGCCTATGGCATAGGAGACTGGAAAAAGCAAGATAAAATTAATTTCCATTGCATACTTACCAAGATAAAGTAATCCAAGTACTATACCCGCTTTCACTATGAAGAGCGAGTGTAGAATCCCTATGCGAATCACAAATGTGTATATTTCAAGGCCCTCCATTATAACAAATGCTATAATAAACAGTGATAATAATACTATTGAGTAATAGTAGTAGACCTTCATGAGTTTCGAATCTTTCTGAAAAATAAAAAAATAATATTTTAAAAACGAAACAGACAAGCGAACTCAATGTTGATTTCTGGTAAAAAAAATATAAGCGAGGGTGAGTATAATAAGGGATCATCTCTCTCTCATCGTCTGGATTCATCTCAAGGGCCTTTTAAACAAAAACAACAAACAAATCGATGAATATCATCAAGTTAAGTTATGTGAACATACATAAAAAAGTTGAACATAGAACCTACATTTTTTGAAGTTGGCAATTGAAACAAAATAGAGTTGAATGGACAAATGAAAAAAAAAGTAATCTCTTGGGTAAATTATTTCATCATCAAGCAGCTAAAATGATATATCTTCTTTTTCTTTTTTTAAATGTCAAGTAACTGTATTAACAGTATATAATTCTGCCAATATTAATTTTTAATGTCATGTCAGACTGGTGCTCTTTCCACAAACGCCACTCTAATGGGCCCTATTAACGTGAATTTATAACACACTAGCTGTCCGCCGCAGTGTTACCCGCGATCCCTCAGGAAAACTTCACTTCCCCAGGATAAAATATAGCCTAGGTTCATCGGGGATAATGTAGGATTCTATTGGTGAAAGAATTTTTCAAATCGGTCCAGTTGTTCCTTAGCCTATTCATTTCAAACAAACAAACAAATCTTTCCTCTTTATAATATTAGTATAGAAGTATAGATTGTAGCACAATAAATACGAACTCTAATGAGTATGCACTTGTGTTTAAATTACCTTGTGACCTCCAACAATAAACACTATTGTGAGCGCCGCGTCGCCCAACAAAACGATGAAGATGACTGCAATGGATAAAAGACTCAGGTAAAGAGCTGATGGTGGCTGCTCAACTTTTTGGAAGTTTATTGCGAAGTGCACTATTTGTGAAATCACTCCCCATAGCATCAATAGTGACCACACCTGAAAGTACAATACGATGTTACCTAGGTATTTTAAGCGCAAACTTGCGTTTTTTGTTTTCGACATGAGACTTCTTTGTAGAACCACAGAATACAGAGAGGTAGAGCATCTTTCTCATGAAACCTGGATTGTTCTACGAGTATGTATGTACAAATTAAGTATTTAACTTCACGTTTTCAAGTAAAGATTTCTGACTGTTTTTAAAGAGATTAAAATATTGGAATGAGGTTAGAATCAAACTACAATTTTAGCAAAAATACATACTAAAATAAAACCATTGAGACCCGCTAGACATGCCAAATAAAGATATTGAAGATCCTAAGATCTTTATTCTGAATCAAATACAAAAATAGATAAGTACAGTACATACCAATTTAGAATATCCTGAAATAAGGAGTCCATATCGTAAAGGAATACAAAAACAGCATCGCTTGAAGGCATAACACTCTAATCTCATTTTGTTCACACAAAAAGGATTTTTTGATTCAATTAAAGATTTTAAAAAAGTGTGAAAAGAATATAAGTATGTACAAATAGTGTGTAAACACTGCAGTCTAGAATTGTTTGAAGCTTCCTTTTTTTAGAAATGTTCCGTTGATAGCAATCCCTAACACAAAATTAAAATAACTATTGTTTCGTCTGTCCAAACGTCCGGGAGTGTCACGAATGAGTTGAGTTTGACTTACCGACCTTTATACGCTATATTTAACAACATATTTATGCGTTTATCAGTAACCTTTAATCACTTCATAGTGGGAATAGATAAGGGTAAAAATAAACCCGGGATTTTTTGGTTATGATCACAAACACGGCTGTAGTATTTGAGCTAGCCAAAATCTAGAGAAGAAATTTTTAGGCCATGAATGCTAATCATACTATTGTTTGACTTTATCAATGAAACATTGTGTTAATAGTTATCGAACTTTAAAATCCGTGCTTGGAACATGTAACTATCACTGACAAAAACGTCGTTCTGTTTCACGCAAACTGAAGTAAAAATTGTGCTAATTATTGCTAATAAGACATTGCTGGTCTGTTCGCCGCTTGCCCCCTTTCTGATTTCGTCAACTATTTCTACTCATCCATAGAAATTGTGGACTTTTTGAATTCTTGTACTTTTTATTAGTTCATCACGCAATTTTCTTACCTTTGTAATACTTTGTTAGTCTTCAATTTCCACGCGCTAGTAACCTATATATCTATATTTTTTATACTAGGTATTTATTTACGTTCTTTAATACTATGTTATGAAAAACTTATTGAAACACTTTGCAAAACACTAAGCTATCCTAGCATAATTCACATTCTTCACTAAGCTATTCTAGCTTCATTCTCATTTACAGTTTCAATCGTATCTACTCTTTCACTACTCTTTTCGTTGGGTTTTGTAGCTTCGACCGCTGGTTCACTACTCTTCACGTAGCCGTTCTCACAAAATTCTTTGACCATAGTGCATTCACCCTCAGTAGCGTTGTTCACAAACCTGAATGTGCAATTGTTCTCTAGTTTTGCGATTTCGGTTCTTGTTAGAAGGATCATGTAGGCTTGTAGACCTAGTGAAAAAAATGGATCATTAGTAACTTAACTAGCCGAAGCGGAGGAATTTGCTAAACAATGGGATATATGAGGTAGTAGGGGATAGTAGGTAATAATGGAATGCAATAGTAACAAATTGTTTCCACCAAACAATTTGTTACTATTGCGTTCCATTATTGTGTGTTTATTAATTGTGTGGGTAAAATAGTTGATTGACCTGGTATCAGTTGAATCTAGTGATTTGAACGATTATGTTATAGCACTCACTAGTAGTAGGCCAAAGAAAAGATGGATGGATTGTGTGAAGGATGACATGAGTGAGAAAAGAGTGTGTGTTGAGATGACGGCTGATAGAGGAGAATGGAAGAAGAACACATGTTGTGCCGACCCCACGATGTGGGAAAAGAGCAGGAAGATGATGATGTTAAAGCACTCACTCACTCAGCCAACATGAAGGAATTTTCTTGCATGTCTTTTGCTTTTAACTTTCGTGATTTATAGTCATAATTGTTTATGAGTAAACGGATTTTTTAATTTTTATCAAAAACCCAAATATATTCTTGAATATCTAAACTAAATTAAACTCACCAAGATTAATAAATCCGAATATAACACTCGCTCTCAGTATCATGGCTGATCGATAAATTCCCTCTCGAAGCACAAATGTGTATATTTCGAAGCCTTCTAGTAATAAGAATGCAAAGAGAAACAGCCAAAATATTACTATGGAGTAATAGTAGTAGACTTTCATTAGCTTTGGATCTTTCTGGAAAATAAATATAATATGTAGTAGACCTACAGACAAGTACGAGTCTCACACATGCGCATTAATCCAAGGAATTGAAATGCAAAGCTATTATTTATTCAAGTTTGTAATCGTATTATTTTGTAATACGATTAGTTATTACGCTGAGCTACGACCCTGTTGTTTGCAAGAAGAGAGTTAATAGGCACCTTCTGGGTAGGCTCGCTCCATCGTAGACCTCATTCTTGCCTATGTAAGTTTCGAGG
The DNA here is from genome assembly GCA_963565295.1 of Epirrhoe alternata. Classification (NCBI taxonomy): domain Eukaryota; kingdom Metazoa; phylum Arthropoda; class Insecta; order Lepidoptera; family Geometridae; genus Epirrhoe; species Epirrhoe alternata. The sequence goes on along the minus strand of OY751385.1, from coordinate 2,139,085 downwards.
TCAAAAGCCGACCCATTCACCATAAAAACATTGTTAAAACTTTTTACTATAGAGGCCGGAGACTTTTTGAGTGAATAAGACGCCACCGTTTACACGATGTCAATCTAGCATACAATTCACGCCAAACTTTTGAGCAAGTGCTCATAATTATGTGGCAAGAAGCAATAATGGTATCGTGTAAATTTCGTCAGTGTAGTTATTACCTTATGGCATCCCACAATGAACACTATAGACAGCGCTGCGTCTCCCAGTATGACAAGGGTGAGCACTATAATGCCTATAAACCTTGGATAAACTGTTGATACAGTCTGCTCCATTTCATGGATTTTTTGTACAAATCGAACCAATTTGTTCATCACTCCCCATAGCATTACTATTGATAACACCTGAAAAAGGTTCATTTATGATTTACCTAGATGCAAATAAGAATGTAACGTGTACCTAAAACTGTTCTGCTGACTAGGCTTCAAGCCTACTTATTTTAAGTTGTTGTTTTACACATGTTGTGATACCTTGTACGAGTAATTATGGGAACACTAGGGTTAAGACACTTTGTTTTTGTTTTGGAATGTGAAGGGACTCGAGCATAGCGGAACTAACCGGTGCAAGTATACCCGTGTTGAGTGTCCTTTTTTAAATCTACACTAATATTATAAAGAGGACAGATTTGTTTGTTTGAATTGAATAGGCTCCGAAACTACTGGACTGATTTGAAAAATTCATTCAACATTAGAATCCCACATTATCCCTGATGAACATATAGGCTATATTTTATCAAGGGAAAGTGAAGTTTTCCCGAGGGACCGCGGGTAACACAGTGACGGACAGCTAGTAGGTAAATAATAAAAAAAGACATTCAAAGTTACAATAATTCGCATAAATCCGAAAGTACAAATTGTAGGGCACATCATATCAAAGATGCATCATTCTTACTTTACTGCAACAACACGATCAAGGCAAACTGGAAGTCATCAAGCTTAGCAATAAGGGACCTTCAAAATGTACATAATTTCAGATTAAAGCTCAAGAAGTTCCTTGTTGACCATCAGAAGCACACTGAGGATCTCAGAAATGACGTGTCCATCCTTTAGATCTGAAATACTATCCATTATGCTATGTAATATTGTCATCTTTCCATGTAAAAATAGTAAGTTCCTACATTAGTTATTATAACCTATATATTTGTGCAAATCACCTACCATATTCTGTATTTCCCCATGTATCCGTATGCCGTTATTTTTCTATATTCTCTACATTATTGTATACATTTCTCTACATTATTTTATCTTACTGAAATTTACATACATAAGCCTATCTTTGGTCTCATTTCTCATTTAGTTTATTATATTATTTGTATAAAATTACACCTACAGTAGGTAGTGACGCACTCGTCTGGCTCCGACGGAAGATCAGCGCTGCGTTATAATTTAACTAACGCAGTATTATGCTGAGTCGGTCACCAATTTGTGACATCCTTTACTGTACGTACGGCTTGTAGATGCTTTTTACGATTTATGTGTTTTTAGTTTCTAGTTCCGAAGTGTCTGGATGTCATAAATAAACGTTTTTTCTTTCTTTCTTTCTTTCTAGTTTCGGTCATTTAAGATCCAAAATGCAATCAATACATACCAGTTTAAAATATCCTGTAGCAAGCAGTCCATATCGCAAAGGGATGCAAATGCAGCATCTCTTGAACTCAACACACTCAAATCTCATATTGATTGCACAAATATTTTTTACAGATTCGCTTATAAAGTTGGTTGAAAAATTATCTCTTTTTGGAGTCACTTGTTTGCTAGAAGGTAGAGTTTTCTTCCTGAGTCCTGAACTCCAGGTACGAATTTACATGACCAATATGCATCCACTCTATGCTGGTAACTTTTTTGTCGTGTTTCACTTTGTTCACTGATATAAAACTTATTTCAGGACTTGTATTAGGGCTCTTTACTAGCCCTTTAATATTGTTCATAGATAAGTATTAGCTTTGAACAGATTCAACTATTGAATTCATTGCCATCTGTTTTGACAGGAGTGTGACAAGAAAATAAGAGGCAAAGCTTCATCTCCACTGTTTTGCTCACTGCACTTTTGCTCTCATCTATTCAATGAGTTTTTTTATTTAAACTGCAGTTACTTCTGCTTTTTGAACTATAAAAACAATGCTATATATACATCTGACGTGATTCAGAACTAGCACTAAACTGACCTTAACGACCGACAGTAAAACGGTCTAGTTCTCGAGACAAAATTACATCTCATTTAAAGTGATGTCTGGAATTGCTTTAAAGAACTTTAAGTAGCCTATCCTAGTTACTAAACCGTACGTAGTTAAAAATCGCACGAACAAACAAGCTCATAAGATTTAGAAAACAAGAACCAGAAGTTACTTTTTATATAGGTACCATAATCATAGTCCACAATTTTAGCTACACACAGTTAATTTTATTTCATTTTAAATTAGCGGAAGGAATAAGTGTAACATGATAATTATGTAGGCAAAATTAAATGGACGTTCGTAGGTATATTTTTATAAGTAATAACAGTTATGATGATAGCAGTCATGGTTTCCATGGTCAAATTTATCATCGTTCATCATAATCAAAATGGCGTCATTCATGTGACAGAGGAACTACGTACAGGAAGAGTTAGGGATAGGAGTTACTAACAACTTTATGTAGGTTAAATAATTTTACACTTTACAAGCATTCTTTATATTGAATTTATTTTATAAATGACATGCTTGCACCTATTTTACACAATACACTATCGATTCCGATTTTCCAGTAGGTACTTATACAAACTCATTTCAAACAACCTTGGATAAAACTAAACTTACAAGTATTGCGTAAAAGGTATTGAATTATGATGATGAAGGGAGACGTGGTGATGACTGACTCTTGATGTCAAGATTTAGAGTGTAAATGGCTTTAAAAACTGCGAGCGAATCAATGGAGGAAAACGTTTAGAAGAAAGGCTAAACCAGCGCAATTTAGTAAGAGTAATGCAACCAGTTACTTATCATTTTATCTATCGTACTAAACGTCACGACTGTTGGCTATGGATATTCCTGTTCGAAGTCCACGGAAGCTGGTGCTGGACTTCTGCCTTGCTAGCTTGGCTTTGTGGACTTCCCTCTGCTTCAGAACTTCGCTCCTTACAAGTAGCATCAGATAAGATTGAAGAGCTGAAACAAAAGAAAAAGAAGTAAGTATTCAATCATTACCTTGTGTTATGAGTAATTTGGCGACCTCTGGTAGTGGGGGTACGAGAGATTAAAGAAGACTTACAAATGTGACCTAGACCGAATCCCATGAGTGCCAAATAGCTCAAATCCAGAACCCAGGCGTGATGGAAGATCATGTCATGCAGCAGCTGGAACTTCTCCATGTTACAGGCCGTTAACAGGATCACCAGCATAAACACCGCCAGCATTGTGATGCTGTAGTAAAAATATATTTCCAGCATCTTCAGGTTCCTCTGGAAGCAGTAGGAATATTTTATTAGGTTTATCCTATCCATACTAATATTATAAATGTGAAAATAGTTCTGTCTGTTTGTGTATTAACTTTTAACACTTAAACCGCTGCACAGGGGCAACTTTTTTCAAAAGGGGCAGAATAACATGATTCAGTGCAAACGAAATCGCGGGTCTACTAGTTTACAAGTAAAACACAAAGAACAAAGACGTACTAAAGAGAAAAAAAACTTGTTAAGAGATTTCTTCTAGCTTGTACCTTGTATTAACGGAGCTGGGTGTAGCTAGTATTTATTCAATTATCAGCAGAGTAAAACAAACCTTATGCGCGGCGTAAATAAGGATCAAAGTGAACAAGAGGTCCATCAACTCAGGGATGGTGGTGGTCACACATTGCAGGAAAGTGACCGCGTTGTCGTAGGACTCCGGAACTCGGCTGAACAGGCGGATGGAGAGGAAGATGAAAGTTATACTTATAAAGAGGGATATCACCTGGAAAGAAAGAAAAAGGATAGATTTACTTGTTCTTTAAACTTTTCATGGAACAGCATAGAGATTCAGCATATTTTTGTAAGTATCCATGACTAAAAACCATCTTTCGGAAACAGGAGTTTTGTCAAGACAAAAGTATCCGATCTTTAGCAAATACATACCGTCTTCATAAATAAGAAGTTTTTCGAATTAAATGAGAATCTCTTACAGGTCTTTTATTTGGTTGTTTTATTGTTAAAGTAAAGTAAAGTAAAGATTTATTGCGTGAAATACATGTAGTACATGGTGGTATTTTGTTATCAAAACTCAATTCGGAAACAATGTATTCTGCCAGTGTGGCGTGCAATTTTTTAATTTATACAAAGATTTTCAGGTTGATTTATTTGTAGCACTTATGGATCAATGACAATTAAGTGACCCATGCCTGCATTTCACGACACTGTAGTGTCTGGGTAATTGTTGATGGAAGAAACATGAACTACTTGCTCAGCACCTGAACCATCCTCTCAACATAATAAAATATCTTGTGAAACAAACTGGAATACTTACCAATTTAGTGTAGCCCCAAATCAACAACCCTTGACGCACTGCAAAACAGAAACAAAAACTGTCCAGGTTTCGTTTCCCCATCCTGAAGACCTAGATCTAGATACCTACTGTACTGCACTGACGTCTATTATCGATAACTTGTGTATAGATACTGTTTGACCTTAGGAAATAGTCGCAGTACATTATAGTCTAAAGATCGATCAAGCTTCGTTAGAACAGTCGCATTCGTTTTTTTTTCTTTAACCTATGTTGTCCCACTGCTGGGCAAAGGTCTCGGTATTCGGTTTATTAAGTAATAATAATAATAAATAATGCTGGACATTTCACACAGCATCATCTAGCCCCAAACTAAGCAAAGCTTGTACTATGGGAACCAGATAACTGATATACTACTTATATACTTTTTGTTTGTAAATACATACATATTAAACTTAGAAACTACTTAGAAACTTCTTCTTCTTATCGTGTCATTAGTTCTTTCGAACTAGTGTGCTTAGGATTTAAAGTGCGCCGCAAAGGCTTCTTTCGTGCACTGGCATGCCGACAATGGTTAGGTAATGCTGTCGATTACTTTCCAAGAAGCATTAATAAATCAAGTGCTAAAATTATCATAAAAACCTATTAAATTGGATAAAACATAAGTGATAAAATTGTTTATTATTGTAAGCCCAGACTAACTTCCCACTAACATGAGATAAAATGTGTTTACCGAGTAAATAACCCACACGATAAACTATTAAGTTGACAGATATATTAGTTTCATGCTATGCGTTATTTCATGCTTTATTAGAAAAAAAACAGGATCCACACTGCTTCTCCAAACACGGTTAGACATTCTCTTAGATCTTGAATATCTTCGAAGTGAAACAGATTTCTGAGGATAGTCAGAGGCGCGTCCAAATACTTTTCGGGAACATGCTGCACTTTGCTGAAGCATTATTTATTTATTTGCATGTTGCAAATAAATAAATAATGCTGGACTTTTCACACAGCATCATCTAGCCCCAAAGTAAGTAGAGCTTGTGATAGGGGTACTACATGTTTTTATGGTATGTGTTTTTCTATTTTACGTTATTCATATCCAAAAAATATATTAAAGTTCCAGATAGCGGGATGAATGTATTAAATAAACAAAAGATATTTGAATATTAATTTGTTTAATTTAATGATTTGCCTACAATTACAAGATATTCTATCCTTTCATCACAATCATGACCGAAATAGATGACTACCAACCAACACAATTGTCCTAATTATTTTATCTCCAGTTGAAGATTCTGTGACCAAGATTTGAGTCAACGTTACCTTTTCTTTTGTTGTAAAATAATTAGGTTTTACGTTCACACAAAGTTTCATAAAGAAATGGTGTGCCATAAAAATAACGTTAGTTTTAAAAATTTGTTTATTTACTATCCTCGTACTTTTTATAAACAAGTAAATTACCAAATTTACCGAGTACAAAATTTATACCAATTCATAAATATCAAGACACATCACTATTACATCGTAATGTAAAATGGAGGAGACTTTAGTCCATCTATGAGATTGTATATACAATACATTAAAAATAGATAGAAAATCAAGACTTAAGTTAGAGCAAAAAATATTTTAAAATGCATTCCTAAAATGTTTCCCTTATGGGACTTGATTCTCACCATAGATCAGTGAATGTTACCAGTTTAAGTCCCACTTAGGTGTAATTTTCGGGAGCATTTTACAATCTTTAGTGATTCTTTCAATGGTCTGCATGACATTTTTAGTATCATCAATGTTTGGCTTCAACTATATTATGTCATTTAGACATTTAGACATTTATTTATTTACAACTTAAGCTAACATTACAGATACTTATATCTAAGGCGTTAACCTAGTGAGATCAAAAAAAAAAGATAAAAAAAAAAAAAACAAACAATATAAAGGTACATAGAAAAAAATAAATACAGTAGAAAACACGAAAGAATAAGACTAACCTACCATGGCATCAAAGAGCTAGGCTCTTCGCTATAACTCAGACACTCCCTCTCGAGCGCCGGCCACCTATCGGCAAAGATATCACACTCTGCATTGGATGTAGACAGAGCATTGAGGTGTCGTTGTGCTCGGCATACGGGCGATTGCTGACGGGCTACTGTTCGTGCAGGCCTCGGTGCAAAAAGTCAACAAGTATAGATCTTTTGCAGTGGAATATCTTTTGAAAACATTCTCGCTTGACTCCATTTAGGTGTTCGATACAAAAGCTTTAAACCTACTTATAGCAGTTCAAAGGGGATTCCGTCCATCTCCTAAAACGCTTGGTTCAACTACCAACTCTGACATATGGTTCACGTAGGTATGCCCTTGTCTACAATCCAGCTTCTGCAGCTCTACCCTTATAAGCAGCAGGAGGTAGGCTTGGAATACTGAAAACAAAAGAAGGTAACATTTTGCCGATATTGGGAAAGAGCTCTGGGAAAGATGGCATGGCAGGAAACTAAGTTAAGGGTTTTAAACTCGTGGTCGTGCTTGCTTATAATAGTCGTTCTTGATAGATCGTCAAAGTTAAGCAACGTTCTAAACGGTCCGTAAGTGGATGGGTGTCCGCCAGTGGCATTTTCATCTGAGCGCTTCCGTGCTTAGGAGGGCACGTCCCGGCTATTTAAGTCGTTAAGCCATGACAGAGGCTTTGAGGCGGCCTCAAAACTTCGTCATCAGAGTTGACCACTGACTCATACGAACTTACTTACTTTTTTTCAAGTTTTTTTCGCATTTTTTTGGATTGAACGTAGAGTGTAATTACGTCATCTCCCCAGGACATAAACGCTCAATATGTATGTATCATTAGATAATAAGTAGTATTTTTTTAATCTTACCAAAACTAATGAAGGCGAGACTAAGCTCCAAGTAGTTGTAGTAGAAGTCATTGAACTCATTCTCATATCGGATCACAAAGAAAGCTATAAAGGCGGCCACAGTCGTCATGATACCGTAGTAGTAGAATACACGGATCAGGCGAGTTCGTTTCTGAAAATCAAATTAAATTAGAAACGCTCTCAAAGCATATTGAATTATGTAAGGAATGAAAAATGATGTGTAGATACTTCCTAAGATCAGGATTTCGCTGGTTGTACAGTCAACGACAGATGTACATGAACAATTGGAGATTTAAAGTTTCATTTTCATTATTGTGTGGGAAAATTGTGTATATTTTTCACAACTGGTAATGGTGCGACGCAGGGCATCCAGTATAAGCTAAAGTTTTAGTTACAAACCTACGAGTTTCGAAGATATAGAAGATTTACAAACACAAAGCCCCCTCGCAGACTGTCTATTGGCCGATAGTTGAGACGGAATATACTTCGGCTCGTAATGAGTATGGAGAAGTATAGCCCGTCTCAACTATCGGCCGATAGAAAGTCTGTAGTCTGCGAGGGGTCTTACTGGACACTTCGTCGTAGGTCACCGTCTTCAAAACTTGGTAAAATGAAATGAAAAAAGCTTTATTGCAACACAATGTAACAAAAAAGTTCCGTAGATGGTTATAAAGTGTAATCGAACTGAAGAAAAACATGATTTATTTACTTACAGTGTGAGCCCCAATCAGAAGAACCACGTTGAAGATAATCTCCAGTGAGTACAGCAGCAAGGGCAGCCACATCCTCATGTACTGCGAGGATTTCCCCAGACTATGGTACATTTTCATGTTGTTGGTTGGGTAGGAAATGCCAAATATTCCCTCCATAGCCGCGATTAGAAAAGTTAAAAGCTGTAAATATTACCTATATTTAATACTAGCTGTCCGCCTCGGTGTTACCCGCACTCCCTCGGGAAAACTTCACTTCCCCGAGATAAAATATAGCCTATGTTCATCGGGGATAATGTAGGATTCTATTGGTGAAAGAATTTTTCAAATCGGTCCAGTAGTTTCGGAGCTTATTCATTTCAAACAAACAAACATACAAACAAACAAATCTTTCCTCTTTATAATATTAGTATAGACTAGCTGTCCGTCGCGGTGTTACCCGCGTTCCCTCAGGAAAACATCACTTTCCCGGGATAAAATATAGCCTATGTTCATCAGGGATAATGTTGGATTCTATTGGTGAAAGAATTTTTCAAATCAGTCCAGTAGTTTCGGAGCCTATTCATTTCAAACAAACAAACATACATACAAACAAACAAACAAACCTTTCCTCTTTATAATATTAGTATACTCGTAGATACATTTTGTACAGTAGTCTTTTGCTAGTTATCTGATTTGATTTGATTATAAAAATATTAGCTTATTATTTACATAGACACAATCAATCTTTAGCTCTCTGAAGTTAGGTGCACTAAACGATTGCTTATGTTTGCGCATGTAGTACACTGCGTATGTCGAGTAAGCGAGATAGGATGATGCAACAAACATAAGCGAGTGAGCAAGGCAGCTATACAACGCTGTCTTCGTTTTATATGCGTCATCAAAAGTGGGTTCTGCGCAGCTACTTCAGAGAGCTAAAGATTTGTTACCTGTAGGTACTTAATTAATTTTAAAAATATCTGTTATCTTGGAAATACAGCAGTACATCCAAAGTTTGCTTTTTAAAAATAACAAGATACTTCAGAGTAAAATTATTACGGCAACTTTAAAAACTTACCAAGTTCAAATATCCAAAAATAATAATTCCGTGGCGTAGAGGTACACACAAACAGCATCTTTTCAAACTTGGAATTTCAAAACGCATTTTAGTGTCCGAACAAAACCTTTTTGGGCGCAAGTCTACAATAACTGTTTGACGTTCTTATTTCAAAACTTACTTCGAAAGTTCTCAATGGAATTTTGGCTAAACACCAAATGGGTGAGTTACTAAATTGCCAAGTTTTGGAATGATTTGTAATATTTTAGTATCAAGATAACACTATTCTTCTCTGGTTGCAAAGCGTATGAGTCTTGGGAGGGAAGAGACCAACTATATATCTGAATGCTATCTAAATGCCCGATTCAATTACCTTATTTACAAACGCAGTCGGCGTTTGTGGAAATTACATTGTGTCATGAATTCAGCACCAAAAGTCCATGAACAAATTGATAATTAAAGTTCCTTTTTCATGTACTTAGGTATTAATGATAGTGCTAGGCAAATAATCTTATGTTTAGCAATTCTTTTGGTTAAAAACCAAAGGTAAACCAAAGGTTCCAAAGGTAAGATTTCGAAACATCAAAATATGGTCATGATCTCTCGACGCTGATCGTAGGTACCTATTGTCATTTATTTTTGAACTGAGAGATACAGTGCCACAAACTTATCTGGACCGGTGGTCAAAAGAGGAACTAACGAATGTTACTGTAAAATTTATTTTTCTGCTAACACTAAATGCGATAGCAGCGCCTCTCTCACCGGTTCAGATAAGTTTGTGGCACTGTACCTAAAATGAAATATGCATTCATAAGCGGTCAATCTCGGTGTTTGTTCTGAGGTCATTGAAGGTCAAATATGACAGGACATGTCACGCATTGAATCTCTTTGCAAACGTACACTAAAAAATTATGAACTCTTATAATTATAGAAAAAAATATAAGTAGGTACTACCCGGCAACGGATACGGGCGATGTTATCAAATATAAAATACCTAAGTAGGTAATACCTATTTGTGAAAACACCAGGACTCCCGACCAGAAATAAAAAACTTGTTTTATAGTCGTTTTAAATGAATAAAATACTATAAATTTTTAATTTTTTTCAAATCATTTGTTTGTTTAATTATATGGGTTTGTTATAATAATAAGTAAACACGCAAAATAAGTGATTTGTTTTGAAGTTTGTGATCAAAAGTTTTGGATAAACCGGGTCTCTCAATTTAACAAACAAGTCCAAATGTACATCATAATATTATTGTTCATATCAGTGACAAACAAACTCATTTATTACGTTTGTTTACTAATACACCCACTTTTTAATACCAGTAAATACTAGGAATCAGTGTTTTTTTTCTAGATAATTAGCTACTTGTGTTTCCCATGTTACCTAACAGTGGAGTTTTAAACTTTTACAGCTATTTTGAAAGATTTTATTTTATTTTATTTATTGAACAAAATCCACAGCCCTTGATATAAAAAGTAGATTGATCTTAACTAAACTTAGGTACAGCCAATAAAGGATTTACATTATAAGGGTAATCTTATAAAAATAGACAGTAAAAGGTAATTTAGGTAAGTAAATATAAAAAAGTGACTAAATAAAATACATTTAGGTAAGTAGTTAAATGAATGATACATACATCACGCCTCTTTCATAGAGGGGTAGAGACCACAGATTTCATACTTATTTTCTACATTCTTCGTGCAAGCTCGCCAGTTAATGATACTTTTGATTTAAATGCAAAAAATAAGAGTTAAAAAAATTAGAAGCAAAAAATTAGAGAAGAATAGCAGAGTTAAGGAATTTTTCCTCAATTACATAACGAGTTTTACTAGCGTTCACTGGTGAAGTTAATTTCCAATCTGCAAGATAGCATTGTTGCAATTTGAAAAACGTACCAAAAATAGCAGACGTCATCCACAAAGCTGCAAAACTGAAATGGGACTGGGCGGGACATGCTCGGATGCCGGACGATTGTCTGTTACTTTTGCCCAAAGATTTTTGGGCAAAAGTAACAACAGATTGGGCTCCAAACAGCAGGCGGCGTCGCGGCAGACCCCGGAGAAGATGGCGAAACGATCTCGACAGTCATGCAAATGACTGGCACAGTTTGGCTTGAACTTGAAATTTTGCGCACTGCAAAAATTTGGAATCAGCTTCTCGCGTCTGTATTTCCGCTGAGCTATGACCCTGTTGTTTTCAAGAAGAGAGTTAATAGGCACCTTCTGGGTAGGCTCGCTCCATCGTAGACCTCATTCTTGCCTATGTTAGTTTCGAGGTCAAGAGCCGACCCATTCATAAAAAAAAACCATTCCCAGTTATCATCCCAATAGAGCTCAACCAATCACGAAAATGACAAAACGCATAATTTTCGTATTTTGTGATTGGTTGAGCATCGAAAGGTGCGGAGAAAGGGGAGGGAGGCCTTTGCCTTGCAGTGGAACGATGCAGGCTAAAAATACATAAATAAATAATCATAATTTTATTTTTACAAAAAAGTTAACCCGGTGCGAAGGCGATACAGAGTAAACCCAGCAGTGTTTATGACTTAAATAAAATCTAGCCAGACTAGCTAAGATCTGGTTTAGAGTGGATTTCGTCCATCCCCGAATATGGGTGGTTCCAATAAGACCTCTGACATGTGGTTCACATAGCTGAATTGCCCTTCTTGATACTTCAGCTTCTGCAGCTCTGCCCTCACGAGCAGCAGGAGGTAGACTTGGAATACTGAAAAAGAAAAGATTAAACTGGTTGGCCGAATAGTGACTGAATCATAAAGGTCAGGTCAATCTAATCCGGGTATCAAGTATCCGTGTATCAAGGTCAAAAAAACATTTAATTTTGTTCAGTAAGAATAATTAGATCACTTCAAATCGTTAAAAAAACCGTGGCATTCCTGGAGTGCCGACAGAAGTGAAGACTTGAACTAGGTTTCGGTAACGTAAAAAAAGTACAAAAAAAAATAAAATTACTATACAGAGGCCTGACCAGAGGCGGTCACTCAAAACCCCTCGACCGCTGTGACGATATAACGTGTGACGAAATTATGGCAGGTATAGTAAGAGGATGGTGTCGTAATAGTCACGTGACTGAGTTTGATATTTTTCTCCCATCTCAAAAATGCCCAACGCGCCTATAGAAGTTTTCACTTCAATCATTTATTCTACTCCTGCTCTTTTGTGAAGCATTTTTGTATTTAAGAAGATGATGAGAGGAAAACAGTTAGCATTCGAATTGACTTTTTAGTTTTTCTATTGTATGTAGGTATGCGGCGGCCTCGAGGCAGACCACCTGCCCGATGGTCAGACTATATTTTGAGGGTGGTAGGAGAGCAGTGGATCCGGCTGGCACAAAACCGCCAGGAGTGGCGTGAAAGAGAAGAGGCCTATACCCAACAGTGGGTGTTACTGGCTGGATAAATAGATAGATCGTATGTATGCCGTAATTTTTCTTAAGATTTCATCCACATTATGTAGTTTGTCAAACTATTGGAATATTCTTTTGTACCAGCTTACCAAATCCAATGAATGCGAGACTGAGCTCCAAGTAGTCGAAGTAGAAGTCATTGAACTGATTCTCGAATCGGACCACAACGTAGGACAGACAGGCAGCCACCGTCGTCATTATACCGTAGTAGTAGAATATACGCATATAGCGAGTTTGTTTCTGAAATCAAAAAAGGAAATGGTTTAAAATTTTTGCCACGTTTGTTTAGACAGCATAGTGATTCATACATCATCCGAGTGCAATTCGAACAAATGGGGCTTTTACAATGGATAAATGTAATTTTTCGAAGAAGTTTACAAATCGATGCGTCCGAAAATGTGAATTGTCAAGCAGGAGTGGGCATGGGCAACATTTGGTAAGTTGTCATCCCTTGAAGCAAAAATAAAATTTAAGTATTCCACGGGAACAGTAACGAAATTTTTACAGAAAAAAAAAACAAGTCTGTTAATTAGCTCTGTGCAACTAACTATATCTTTTAAATTTTATTACGGGACTTAATCGCGTAGGTATAACATCGAAGTCTTCTCGTGACCACGGTAGCTGTAACGCTACTGAAACGTCGAGGTAAATAAACAAATGTTATACCTACGCGATTAAGTCCCGTAATAAAATTTTAATGTCTTCGAGTCGCGAAAGTTTAAAATGTGTATAACTATATCTTGGAAAGAAGTCCATACAAAACTGCCTATTTTCTTTTACCCAGATCCGTTCAGCCATTCTGTTTGAGGAACAAACATTATCCATACAAACTTTCACCTTTATTATAATAAAAAACCGTGGACCCCCGGAAGTGCCCAGTGTATTTTTTGAATCGTCAGGAAATCAAAAAATATCGAAAGATAATGACTTTTTATTAAAAAAATTAGCTTTTAGAAATGTAAGCGTCTTACCATAGAACGTGACATAAAGTTATTCCACCGAATAAATCAAGAATAACCATACATTTTGACAGTTTACACTCCGGAATAACTTTATGTCACTTTCTGTTAACATGAATGACATAAAGTTATTCCACCGAATAAATCAAGAATAACCATACATTTTGACACTTTACACTCCGGAATAACTTTATGTCACGTTTTATGGTAAGACGCTAAAAGTATTGCCGTAAAAGTTTACCGAGTAGGTGTCGGTGAGGAGTCACGTGACACGCACGTGATAGAGGCGAATCCAAGAATTTATTCTCATCTAAAAATGCCCAACGTGCCTTAAGAAGTTTTCACTTCAAAAGTATCAGAATCAGACCAGACAGCCAAAACTTACAGTGTGAGCTCCGACCAGCAGCACCACATTGAAGATGATCTCCAACGAGTACAGGACATAGGGCAGCCACATCTGCGTATACATCCCCACACCGCGGTATATTGCCATGGTGTGAGATGTGAGGGAGTAGCCGAAGTCCAACCACGCTTCCAGGCTCAGGATTAGTAGAGTAAATATCTGTGAATATTATAGTCCTATACCTTCATAGTTTAGAAAAATATGAGGTGATGTGAAATTGAACACGTTCTATGTTTTAGGATGTTACCATAGAGATCTTGTTGAATGTATATTTTTTTTAACCTATTCTTTCTCTAGTCATGCGCCTATATATTTTTCGATTTGTCTATTTATCCATCCACAGGTGGTCTTGTAGGAATCGCTTTTTAGCGATAAGACCGCCGATTGTATACTATCATAGTAAAGTTATTTGTATAGTTTATATATTATAGTTTAACTTTTTAAGTGGTGTGCAATAAAGTATTTTCTATCTATCTATCTATAAGACAAAAGAAGCCTACACAGATTTACACTGTAAACAAAATAATTTTTTGAACTATATTTTCCTTCATTACGGCAACTCTAATTGCCGTAATATGTATCTACATAAGTATATAGATTAAATTAGATTAATTGGCTAAATAACTACTAAAACTTACCAAGTTAACATATCCGAAAATAAGTATTCCGTGGCGTATTGCTAAACACAAACAGCATCTTTTCAAATCTGGGATTTCAAAATGCATTTTTGTGTTAGAACCAAAACTTTTTGGACACAAGCTATATCAAAACTTTTTAGACAACATTATAACTCTTGACGTTCCTTTTTCAAAATATCAACACTACAGATATTTTCCTTTGTTTGCTTCCAAATTTCAAACAAACGAATGTTCTAACATTCGAAATTCAACTTGAAGATTTTCTTTCGTTTTTTTCTACAAAAATAGTTTAGTTTCTGACTGGTTAATATAGTGTCGCGTCAACACTACATTCTGCTCTGGTTACAAAGCGTATCTTGAGAGGGAAAAGACCAACTATCCTATCTGAATGCTCGATGCAATTATCTTGTTTAGTCGTTGTTGAAAACTACATTGTGTCATGAACTTTATTGTACTGTGGACTACTTGTCATTTATTTTTGATCTGAGACTAAACAGCGTATATATTGCATTCATGAACTTGCAAGCGGTCCATCTTGGCATTTCTTTTGAGGTCGCTTAAGGTCGACCTGTGACAAGAGATACCAGACGTATTTGATAGCCTTTTGATAAGAAAAATGAATTTAAATAGGTACCCAGCTGCGGGTAAATATAAGCCTTTTTTATTGATAAATTAGAACAATACCTATTCGGGGAATCACCAGGTTTCCCAGTGTTGTACCTGGTATTCAGAAACTACGGGCATCTTAGCATAGATACTGAGAACATTTAGAATTATGAACAAATATTTGCAGATCATGCAAACATTTGATCCACTGATACCTAAGACCTTGGACCGACAGTCAGATTGATAGATAGATAACTAATTTATAGTGACAACACACAGACACAGGTACATTACATAAACAGAGAACAGGTACAAAAAAAGAAAACAAAAGTAGGTATGAGGTAAGTAGGTGACAGAGCTATGTCGTTAGGAACCTCTGTGCCTATACCTACTCACCTACATACAAGTTAGAGTTCAATTTGAGCGACACTTATATGAATATTGAAGATTAATGCACAAATTGTATATTGGTAAACTAGTGAGGGAAAAAATAAATAACTATAAAACGTTTTAGACATATTTTATTGTTATAAAATTTACAAATATATCACAATATTTACAGTATATAGCAAATTATTCAAAAAAACACTAAATAAGTTAGCTCTACGGAAAAACCGCTACGGGTTTCGTAGCGCGCTACGAATTATTCTAAATTGCATAATTTGCTAAGCATTTTTTATTGAACTTTAAAAATATCGGTAACGTATTGCTATACAAAAGAATAGAATATATTTTTATTGAAAAATACCTAATAACAGCAATATAAAAAGAGAAATAAAGAAAAACAGAAAATACAAAACTTAGGTATAGCAATGTGAAAGTTGTATATTCTTACAATTACTTCTATTTACAATGACACATCCCTCAGATAAATAATAACTATTACATATCTAAAAAATATTATTTACATTCTTTGGTAAATATCCATCTCAAGTTCAAGCTTAGTACTTATAAGACAAATAAAGTTATTTTTTTTATTTATTATTGTTTCTTGAGTTCTTTATGAAGCAACTTTACAGTTTTAACACTTAGGTAGCAAGTGCAAATGAAAAGTAAAAAACTCAATTTCAATAATTAACCTAGATTTTAGATAGGAATAAGCTCAAAAAGGTAACTATTTTTTAAGTTCTTGGGAAATATTTGCTCACAAATTATGCTAAATATTGTCCCACATACCTATATTAAAACAAACTATAAATTATAAGTTACCTACACAAAATTATTATACATCCGTACCTTCACGTATAGCTCTAACAAAATCTATATCAAAACGCCAAGTGTGTACCTATCTACTAGCTCTACAAATCAGTCTCAAACATCAGTAGGTACAACAGTAGGGTTGTTGTATATCCCGTTGGGCTCTTTGATCTCTCCGCTCACGATCTGATGGAGCTGGTTATCATAAACATGAGGACCTGAGACTTCAAGTTTTCTGATCAGACTCCACACCAAAGTCAGGAGATACAATTGGAGACCTGAAAGAAAGAAAAATTAATCATTCAAAGTAAGAGAGTAAGAGTTAGTGACCAACACTGGTGACGAAATTTTGAGGAGCTGATCGCACATATGTCCGCGCCGGAGTAATTTTTCTATAGAAAAAATACTAATGACGTCAAAAAATGAGGCTAGCTCATTTCCTCATTGAATTTACAGTTAGGCGCGTTCGGCGTGGATGGGTATGCTACGTGAGCGCATGTTTGTATATTGGTTCTATTTAGCCAATTTTGAGATTTAATTTCATTTTTAGAAAAAAGTTTTAAAAACTCTGAAACCTTAAATAAACACAAAATGAGTGAGCTTATAGCCACTGTAACTACATCCCAGTTTAGCTAAATAATGAGGAACAAGGTAAGCAATTGAGATAAAACGGTGCGAGGATAATTTAAGGATAACGTCATTTTTGCGTTCAGTTTTACTTTTGCTCGTTATGGTGTTTGTTGCTCTTTCACACTGAAGCAGATGAACGGTTTTGGATGAAATACATTTTATGCCGTAGACGCATAGGCCACTTATATCTGGAAAAGTGAAGAGAGCAGAGCGCGGCTAGTATGCGAATATGATTTGACTACTGTTTCGTAGGAGTTTATAGTAGGTAGTTGGCCGCTGCAAGGTAAACATGTGTGCATGGGGATTTAGAGACTCCGGCTTAGCACAATGTGAATGCGGTGCTCCAGCACAATCTATGCCGCACCTACTGGTGTGCCCCTTGTGCCCTAACACCTACACACAGGAAAACCTCAACGCAGCCACAGATACCGCAGTTGAGGTGGCCACCTTTTACTCAAAATCAATTTAACGAAGTGGGCATCGACACGATAAGAAGAAGAAGATAGTAGGTATTACAAGTTACAAGCACACGCTCATCACCATCCAAAGCCACTGCTGGAAGTAAGCCTCTGTGTTCATGCCACACAATATTCAAAATCTATGGTCTTTGATGTGGTCGACCCATTGCGCTATTGGATGACTGGAGCGTGGTGTTTAAAATAAACCCTCTTTGTTTTATAAAGCCCTCCTACTCACACAAGAAACGTTGGCGTGACAATTTCGATGTCTTTGAAAAAAGCTGGTGGGAAATGGGCCGCGACAAAGATGGTTGGAAGGATATGAGAAAGATCTTTTGCTCAGCAGTCGGAAAATATAGAATGATAAATACTTACAGAGTCCGGAAATAGCGAAAATGCAGGTCTCCAGGGCATTGTACATAAATCCGCCCCGCATTTTGGCAACATCAATGATTTGCATCACTATCACCGCCACACACGTCGTCATTGTGTAGTAGTAGTAGGTTTTTAGGAAAACCAACTTTTTCTGTGAACAGAGTCTGGGTTGAAGGAAACTGAACTTAGGTCTAGGTATACCTACATCCTTTATAGAAGGAGATATCGGTTGGGTTAGCTCTCCAACCATCTCTTTCCTTCTCTTACAATCTCTATCTCTATAAATCTTTACCTCCTTTTATTATGAGCTAGTTTTATCAGTGAACATCTGATGTTTCAATAGGTAAGGACGATCGTATCTATAGATAGTGTCCACCTTATGGCGTAGTTTTAGGCTAATTCAATGCGCATTGAGCCAAAAGGCTCTATCGCGGCTTCATGACTTAATAGCTGAAACAATTTAATTTAAAAACCACAGAAGAGCTCTGTTGATAATACCACACGAATCACCCTTCCAATTTGTGAAAACACAGAACGACTTCCACGATCTATTCAGAACGACGACGCCACCACGACCTCTAGCTGAATAAGGAAAGGTATAAAGTGGTCCACCTAACCTTATGAGCTCCATAAATAAGAAGACCGTCAAAGATAAGTTCGCAGCAGAAGAAAGCCAGGCAGATTTCAGCAGGGAAATACAGTGGTCTCCCGTAGATCAGCCATTGAACTTCGTGAGCGTAGTTCACGGCGTAGCTGTACATGCCGATCATGAAGGCACTGAAGAACTGTAACCAGAATATTTCATTGCAAAATAATGTACGGGAAGAACCAATTACATATTTACTTGGAACTTGGGTGTAGTAAAGTGTACTTCACTTATTTATCAACATTATCCGTTGACCTTTCGCTTTAGAGCGGAAAGAGCTTCTTAAAATAAGTAAACTGCAAATATTTATCTCGGGTCTGGGTGTTCCTATGTATAATACGTATGTATTTACAAACAAAAACTATATAAGTAGTATAATATCAGTTATCTGGTTCCCATAGTACAGGCTTTGCTTAGTTTGGGGCTAGATGATGCTGTGTGAAAGTCCAGTCTTCTCATTCAGTCCAGCATTATTTATTTATTTTATTATTTAAACTGTTTATTAAATTGTTTTACCTACATCAAAACTTTTGTAACTTGATATAGAAAGTTAATTTTTTTGTGCATGAAAGCACAATAAAGACATTTACAAACAAAAACCTACTACTATTTTTTATATTGTGACTAAAAGTTATAATGAAAAAACAAACATCCATTCAAACGTTTATTGGTAAAGTACATACTACATAAGTATTTTCACAATAAAAAAGTCGTAAGCCCAATGATATTTTACATTTTGAGTTGATAATCATACTAAATAGGTACATTATCGTTGTTTTAACCCAAAAAGAAAAAAGTTGACATAATTTTTAATTCCATAAATAAAACCACCTTTTAGTTTTAAATCAAATAAGAATCAGAATATTTTTATTGCATACTGTTGTACATGGTGAAGGTCTTAGTGTAAATGGTATAGTTTTAAACAGTTAACCATTTCGGATGTGCAACAGGTTGGTAATAAAAAACAGAAAAAGAAACATTTCCATACTTAAAAATCCGTGCTCTTTGATAATAACTTAGTAATTACTTACAATGTGAATATACCCAAACGTTAGCACCCCTCTCCGCAATGGCATGCAGAAGCAGCATCTTCCAAGTTCAGGCCAGTCACAATACATTTTGAAACACGGTTCAGCTAAAACAATTTGGCACAATTTGTTCAGAGTTTCGTCGAGATACGAGCTGTGACCAGTAAGGTCCCTGTAACACTACTGATTTAAGCAACAAGCGACCGTATTTATCTAATGAACAAAACGAGCTTGTATTGTGTTGGATGGTTGGGTTTTTTAGGATGGGGGTACGGCTTGCTCGAATAGATAAACTATCTTTGGTTATTTTGAGGGAATACCTACCTAGGAAGGCGGTCAATGCAGTACGGGAATGAAAGTTAAAGGACCTTTGCCCAGCCGAGGCACATATTTCGGTTTGTCATTGATGTTTTTAAAATGTGAAAACTCTCGTTGCATTTTCCTGATGCCACGATTTCTTTGTGGAATGGGTATTAGAAGCTACTGGTTGGTGTGCTATGGCAGTATGACACTGATATAACTGGAGGTTTAGTGTAATCTACAATATGAAAATGAAAAGTCTTATCAATATTTTGGATTCCGACGGGATTCGAACCCGCATCGATCAGACGATCCTCCTAAAGCCGGAGTGCCTAACCGCTCGGCCACGAAACCAAGTGTGGATCAGCACTATAAAACAATTACAGAAATTATAATCTACAATATTTATCCAGCTGTGAGAATCAAACTCTTGGCACTTGGCCTCCACGGCCTCCACGCCACCGCGATCGTATGGAGTATTGAAAGCACAAAGATCTGCACGAAGGATTAACTACTACATAAGAGGATGCTAACATTTCTAAACGTTATCAATAAAAATTGTTCTATACCGAGTTCCTAACTGATTCAATCGGTAAGAACATTCGGAAATCCTGTCCAATCCTTTCAATGCTCACTAGTATCTTATCACAATACCCACAGAGTTCAAAATGCTTCATTCATTCCATTTAAGTTGGCATTCTTAAACGTATCGGAATAGAGTCTATAATATAAAATTCATAAATAATTTTATAATGAAATGTTTACAAACTAAGTGATAAGAGTTGACCTCTAAGAAAATCGCAGAAGTCGATATATATCTTATAGGTAAGTAATATTACTAATAACTATAGTCCCACATCTTCGATTGTGCGGATCGTACATTTTAAAATAAATAATTAACATTAAATAAAAATAAATGATTCAGGGGATTTTTAGACCTTTTTTGTCTAAAAATCCCCTGAGCATCAGAATCTCATCCGAGACAGGGGATTCATTAGACAAAAAGTCTAAAAATCCCCGACGCAGGGGATTTCTATCCCTACCCTTTCTCGTAACAAATGATAACAGCGCCTCTCTTACCGGTTCAGTCAGTTTGTAACACTCTACCTCCCAATAAATCACCCACTTTACCTCAATCAAAATTATCAAACAGCAAGCAGTTGTCAGCATCAAAATAATATTTGTCAGTATCACTGATTTTACGTCAGAAATCTTTGTCCAAATTGTTGTTTACTCTTTATTCCTAAATTATTTTAGCGTACGTTTTGTACGTGTTTACCTAACTTTTAATGATCCAAATGAATGCTTGTTTCAGTTCAGACAAGGCAGAGGAGATTGTATGTTTGTTTCATAAAACAGCGTAGACTACAGAAGACTGTACGATGTGTTTTCTTCATGTAAATCTGCCAACAGTGGGCTCGTTTCTTTTGCTCTACACTCTCAGGATGGGCAGCATTGTCACGCTTTGTTGGACCTTGGTAAGTCTACCTACATAAATTAGGTAAGTAGCAGTAGTGTTCCAGTACAAGACAAGGTTTTCCATCCTTCTCTCCAGTTATCCCTGTTTTGGACCATCATGGGCCAATCCTTCACGTGTAAGCCTAAAAAAATGCTGAAACTTTCAGGCAGAATCATCCAGCTCCAAAAAATGAGTCAAGTAGGGCTCATGCTTTTAAATAGAGCTTGTGGTTATGCCACACGACTAATATTCTACAAGCTCTTTTAAATTATTCTAGGTACATAGTGTATACCAGGCACTCTCTAAACTATATTTTTTATGGTGTTGATTCTAGAATATCAATCTATCTAATCAGCCCACATCCACCCACCGCTGATAGGCCTGCTCATTTTCACGCCACTCTTTTGCGATCCTGGGCCAGTTAAATCCATTGGTTATCCTTCACCGCGGGTCACAATATCAGCAGCACATCTAGCTGGTGGTCTGCCTGGTGTTTTGGTGACTCTCGCGTGAGCGCCACTCTAGATATCGGGCTAAAATGATGACAAAGACAATTAAACAAATAGATTTTTTTCAATATATTGGTAAATAAAAATATTCTTTCAGATACGTGGCTTCTTCACTCTCTTTTTCTTCGTGGTAGTGGTCCTCGAAGCTCTGGTGAAGAGGGACTCTCCATTTGGAAAAATATTTGTGCACAGCGATAATCCAACGACAGAAGACAATATCTTTCATTTGTATTACTGTTCGATAGTCCTTATTATAGCTGAATCGTTTCTGATCGTGTACTGCTACTATCTTGCGCACGCGCTCATTTGTGTAAGTTTATAAAAAACTAGCTGTTCATTACGGTGTTACCCGCGGTCCCTCGGGAAAACATCACTTTCCCGGGATAATAAAGCCTATGTTCATCAGGGATAATGTAGAATTCTAATGGCGAAAGAATTTTTCAAATCGGTCCAGTAGTTTTGGAGCCTATTCAATTCAAACAAATCTTTCCTCCTTCTAATAGGTAATTAGTGTGGATATTTTTCTTCATTATAATATTCGAACGTTTGTGAGGATGGGTGTATGGATGATTGTTTCTTTACGCTAAAACGAATAATTTTAGATATACAGAGATAGCTATCTCTCAGTACTCTCCAACACATGACCAATGTGGTCATATATTAAACAGATTACAACAACTTCTAAATGTTTCAGCTTAAATCGAGCCCCATGACTCAGTACCTAATCTGTAGGTTCCTTGTCTGGCTGCTAGAGATTACTAACCTAACCGTCCTCACACTGGTTCATAATCTATTCATTGGGTGGTATTTGAGCTTTCTGATGATTATAAGTGAGTATATTTTTGTTTCAAATCATCATTCTCTTGCTCCTTAACCCACACTTATACCTGTCTATTGAT
The DNA here is from genome assembly GCA_963565295.1 of Epirrhoe alternata. Taxonomy (NCBI): domain Eukaryota; kingdom Metazoa; phylum Arthropoda; class Insecta; order Lepidoptera; family Geometridae; genus Epirrhoe; species Epirrhoe alternata. The sequence goes on along the minus strand of OY751385.1, from coordinate 2,116,438 downwards.
TTCAGTTCTGGAGTTCTATGGATTTGTTGTCGTATACAGTTACTACATGGAGCTTTGTGATTGCTACGAGCAGACCCATTCATGCAAGGTGTGCAACCGCTGACTCATAAGGAATGGACATAGAGTGAATCTTGCCAAATAAATACAGTTCTGTCGTAAATTTTCCTCTATTACTACTTACCATTTTCACGTGATCGCACACTTGGCAGCGCCGAACGCGCCGCAGTAATTTTTCTTTACAAAAAACGATGACGTCAGAAAATGCGGCTCGCTTCTGACGTCAGCAGCATTTTCTCTATTGAATTGTCAGTTCGCCTCATTAGGCACTGCTGGACTGTGCGACCACCCTTCACCTCCGAGTATTTCAACTAAGTGGGTATTTACCTACGTATTTCTGGAGATTCTGGAGAGCTAAGATAAGATACGCCACAAACCGGAGCTTAGCTAGAGCTCTGAGCTGTGGCTCTGCCAGGTAGAGATTTCATTACTTTTTCAACAGTGAACGCATTAGGAACTTGTACTTTGCAACCTTTACATACCTACCTACTTAGAATGTTTTTGTATAGTAGGTTTAACTAATGTTCGTTGCAGTGGCTAAATCTCTGCTTTGTATTGTATAGTAGGTATAAGTAAGTTCGTTGTAGTAGCTAAATCTCTGGTGACGAAGTTTTTAGGCCGCTTTATGGTACCTACAGGTTATTAAGTTAATTGCTACGTTAGATAGCTTGTTTTCCCAACTGAAAAGTTATTAAGGAGCAATTTAGGTACAGTGCCACAAACTTAGCTTAACCGAGAGTGGCGCTGTTATCGCATTGGGTGTTGGCAGAAAAAATAATTTAAATTATAAATTCTTTAGTTCCTCTTTTGGCCACCGGTCCAGATAAGTTTGTGGCACTCTAGAGCGTGACCATCAAACCATGAATCATGCTCACAAAACTCCAAATTTCAATTGTTATCAGCCTATTTCCTTCTCTCTCTAATCTAAAGTTCGTTGGTCATTTACTATCTAGGTATGTCGTTACTATCAGATAACGTTACAATGCATTCATTCCTCAACTTATTTTGGTGCCAAAACATCACTTTTATTTTCATAAATAAAAGATTAAATGAATTCCTTGAATGTCTATGATAAAGTTGGGGTTTCCATAGATTTGTTCGTGTTTTTGTTGGTATTTCCATAGATTTGTTGAGTTGTGACAATGGGGTTGGAATATCCGAGAGTAACAAAGTGTTGTTTTTGTGTGCCGCTTCGGATAGCATCATTGTTGATAGGGTATTTTGCGATCGTGAGTAACTTCCTTTATTTTTGCTGATTCTATTAATCAGGACTACCTAGGTACCTAGTTCACATAAGCAGGAAGCATTGGACTGGTTTTTGGCCTAAAACAACTGGCATTAAAGTAACATGAACCTATTGGAGTTCTGGAAAAAGTTTTTAACCAATGATATTAATTTAACATCATTGTTTTTGACACTATTTTTGGCCTGCAATCATAGACTTTTATAGAGGCTGACACCCAACAGAAGTAGATTGCCAAAAACTTATCTGATCCGGTGAGGGGAGCGCTGTTATCGCATTTGGTGTTGGCAGACAAATATTTTTTCAAGTAAAATTCGTTAATTCTTTGCCCAGCAGTGGGACATTAAAGGTTGAATAAAAAAAGAAATTCGTTAGTTCCTCTTTTGGCCACCGGTTCAGATAAGTTTGTGGCACTTCTAGGTAGGTACCTATCTAATAAATTTTATAATAAAAGTTTTAGAATACCATAGAACTCTATGTAGAGCTCACTGGTTAGTACCTAGTACCTACCACTTGTAATAGGTAAGTTTCAATTTATTTCAAATTTTGTAAAAAGTGACGCGCTGGGCAAACTGCAAAGCTTTAGCAGTTTGGCAAAGTTGTAGGCACCTACGGTTTTATGTATCTAGATACCTATTTACTTAATAAATATTCGTTTCATTTTTAAGGTCGCCTCCTGCGTGACACTCTCAGCAGTCTCCTTCTACACATACAAAGTAGCCAAGTATGTAGAATCTACGAAGGACACACCTAATCCCGATCACTCCCCTGAAGAGGTGTCCACTACCGCCCTGGGCCTGTACGTCTCGTTCGCATATTACATGCTGGTGTTTCTCTACAATCTTGCGATTCATGTGCTCCTGGTAGTTGGAGTTCACAGTGTAAGTAAATTGTATGAGGCAATTCAAACGATGAATCATTTAAAATTTCTGGAAAAACTATCAAACTTCCGCCTTAGCATAACTCACGTGTGTGAGTGGGTGGCACCTACACCTACATGTTTTCAACATTTTCAATACTACTTAGGTGCATAGCCAGGTTTCTTCGATTCTCATTAGGTACATTTCTCTTATTTCAGAACAAGCCAAGATTACTGAAGATCTACCTCAATGCGGCTTATTTCCTGTTTGCTCTAGCAGTGGCGCTAGTTGTCGTCACTTGCGTGTTTATGGGCTTCGTTGCTACCATCCCTATGTTGAAATGGGCTTGTAAGTAATATGCATTAAATCATAGAAAAAATTTAATAGGTACACAACAATATTTATGCACAGTTTAATTAATGCATCGCGTTGTGCGTTACAGGCTTGTTACAAATAAATAAATAAATAATAATAATAATAAATAATGCTGGACTTTTCACACAGCATCATCTAGCCCCAAAGTAAGCAGAGCTTGTGTTATGGGTACTATGATGACTGATATACTACTTATATACTTTTTGTTTGTAAATACATACATATTATACATAGAAACACCCAGACCCGAGACAAATATTTGTAGATCATACAAACATTGGTCCCGCCGCGGGGATTGAACCCGCAACCTCTTGCGTCGCAGGCGGGCCTTCGCCCACGGCGCTACCAGAGGTCGTCAAATAAATGGCAGCGCAAATCTATATATATAAAAGAAAGTCGTGTTAGTTACACCACTTATAACTCAAGAACGGCAGAACAGATTTAGCTGAAAATTGGTAGGGAGGTAGCTTAGAGCCAGGAGACGGACATAGGATACTTTTTTTTGTCAATTACCATAAGGGGGCGGGAAAATAAGGGTTGGAAGTTTGTATGGGGAAAAAAGTTAAGCAACCCTGGGCGCGGTCATAAAAAGGATGGGTGACCGCCGCCAGCCACTTTTTGCACTCTAGATTTTTTTTACTTTTTTTTGTATTTTGCATAATAAATTATTTTAATTTTAATGATAAACATGTAACATGTGTATTGCCACCCATCAATATAACTCCGAAGTTATGATTTTTTGATATTAAAATATTTTTTTCTTAGCTATAGTTAGAACGCCATCTATATCACCGACGTCAAAATTACTTTATACCTTTTCTCCTAGGTGGCGTTTCTACTATAGCGGAGATCGAGATACGATCGAGTATAATAATTTTCTTTGATTTTGAGTTTTGAAAAGTTAATGGAGATTTTTGCTTAGAGATTTCGATATTTTTATATTGCTGACGAAGTCGCTGGTAGGTAATATTAGTTAATCGTTTTATTTCGAAATTCAAAACCATACAATACTTGCTATTCAAAAAAAAATACGTTTCGAGACAATTTCTTCAAAAAAATTGCCGGTCGCTTCAGCGATTCTATACCAATTTACCGTATTCGTTTTGTTCTTAGCATTGCAAGATCTGGGTAAGATTTTCCCTACCTCTATCTTTTATGGGATTCTTGAGAGAAACATAAATATAAAAAAAATATTATTAATAGGTATAACAAGCGACGGAGTTTTATATTTTGTATATACCTACTCTCGATTCACTCAAAACTCCTCTACTTTGTTCAATAATGCGCAGACGAAGTTGCGCGGGTCAGCTAGTAAATAAATAAATGACAGGGATTAGGTCGGCAGTAATTAGTACTACTTCTTAATGATAGATGGCGCGACATTAGTTAACTATTGTGTAAGTAAACTACTTGTCAAAAGATGGCGTTGTTAGTCCGGTTTCAACGGTTTCAAATCTTTGCTTAGTATTTTGTGATTAATTATCTCTGATCTGATAATAATTATTGTTTATTATTTTTGTTTCAGTTACCATAGCGTTTTGTATTGTCGTAGTACGCAGCACGTGTCTGGACATGGAAGAGCAGCTGAAGCCACGATCCTTCGAAATGCAAAATTTATACATGCCTCCTCAGCAATCACCTATAATGGTGGTGTAGTTGAATAATATAGTTAGTTCTTTAAATATTATCTTTGTTTAGTGTTTAACCCATAATCAAACAAAAGTCATATATGTACCACTTAGTTTGATAACAAAAAAAAAAAAACTATTTTCTATTGTTTGGCAGGACTTGAATTTGAAAGTATTGTAATCTCTGATATTTTAAAATGATTATTTTAAGAAATATTATTCTCCTCCGTTTATGTTAAAACAATAAAGTTATATATACCTACATACCTAACCTTGATATTGGATATTACACAGTTTGTTAGCCTCTCAACTCAGGCAAAAATGGTCTTCTCAAGCAGCGAACGTAATTTTTGCGATTTCAGCACTGAGGATGATGGATGTCATCCGATGACAGTTGTACGAAAAAAATATTTTTGCTTTAATTAATTTTTGAGTGAATTTATATGTAATTTAAGCCTTTTCAGTGTTAATTAGTATCTCGAGAGTATTATTTTTCGACATATTAATATTTCAGGCCATTACCGGTCGATTTGTTTGCGACAAGACGGGTTCGACCTACATAGGCCTAGCGCTGTCAAGAGATAATGAATGAACCGGTTTCTGAAGTAGGAGAGACTGAGGTTGATTTGGATGAGGAGTCAAGTACGGTAACTGTTATAGAAATTGAAGACATGGAGTGCAGCAGGTCTCCGGAAGCCGAGCTTCTTAAAAGGAGACGTGAGCCTGACGTTGAGTCCTCGTCCGAAGATGGGTGGAAGGCAGTTCGTCCCCGCAGTCGTAAACTTACACGAAGGTCGAGCAAGGAGGCTGGAGAAAGTAATGATATTCAAGTAGTCGTGATGTGTAGCACTGCGTTGCCCAAGCAGTTTGCGCTGGCTAAACTCCTTCGCGATCACAATGTGAAAGGTATCACAGAGGTAAAATTCATACATCAGTACAAACTAGTAATAACTTTTGTGGGGGAGGATGATGCGGACTTGCTAATACAGTCCAAAACATTCGCTGATCTTGGATGGAGATGCCAAAGGTCGTTGGAGGTAGGCCTTTCTTATGGAATAATAAGAAATATTGATTTAGAAGTGTCCGAGGAGGAAATAATGAAAAATGTGGATAGTCAGTATGAAATAGTGTCTGCTCGACGTTTGAATCAAAGACAGTACAAGAAAGACAATTCGGCTTCTGGATGGGAAAAATGCGAAGCAATCCGACTGACATTCCGAGGGAACTCCGTACCTACGCATGTACTCATTTTTGGTATGCGAGTGAAGGTCGCTGCCTATGTTTTCCCAGTGACCCAATGTTCTCGTTGCTGGAAGTTCGGACATACTCGTTTACTATGCCCGTCAAAGAAGGCAGTGTGTCCTAAATGCACCAAGAATCACGAAAATTGCGAAACCACTAATTTCCGCTGCGTTAATTGTACTGGTCACCATATGGCCCTACAAAAGATCTGTCCAGTATTTAAGAAGGAGAGGAGAGTGAGAGAACTTATGTCTGAATTCAATTGTACCTATCGGAAGGCCCTCGAGATGTACGTCCCCCCCGCTCCAACGCCTGAGAGGAGATTTTCTCCCGGCCCAACGCTTCCTGAGGTTTCTAATTCTCGTGAACCTGTGTCAAGTCCTGTTCAGCAAGTCAGTGAAAAGCCTGTTAGAAAGGTTAAGTTGATGTCAGAGTTGTTTACTGCTTCCCCAGCTGCTACAGAGGAGTCCTCATTCAAGCCCGTAATTAATCGCAAAAAGGCACAGACACAACGTAAACAACAATTGCATCCCCGCAATTCCGTGCCCGCCCCGGTCTCGGGCCCTATGGAGACTGATTTAAACAGCGAGTCAGAGTGTGCGGCCGACGAGCCTCGAGTTCACTCTCCAATTCCCCATTCCCGCTCCAATCGTAGTAGTAGTGATAGTATCAAAGACCTTACTTTCATGCGTTTACTCGCTAAGCTTTATACAATAATTGTAGATGGTAGAGATTCCTTAGAAGCTAAAATACAACAGGTAGTATCAATCTGTGGAGAATGGATATTAGTAAATGTGGTTAGTAGATTTTCAGCTGGCTCCCTTCTTAGTATGTTCTCTTAATATGGATTATAACGCCAATAACAGCGTTTTGGTCAAAATTGTACAATGGAATTGTCAAAGTTTGCGCCCGAAGACCTTATCCCTAGAAGCGTTACTTGCTCAAGAAAAGGTTCATATAGCAGTGTTAAGTGAAACATGGCTAGAACCTGACAGTCATTTTAGAATAAATGGGTATAATACATATAGATTAGATAGATCTGACTCGTATGGTGGAGTAGCCATTTTATTACATAGTTCAATCAAAAGTTTTGCTTCGGTAACGAACTGTCCTAATTTAGGTATTGAACTTTTACATGTTAAGATTTTAAATTGCCAACATATTGAGGACATTTTATCAGTGTATTGTACCTCTACGGTACATACTTCTCAAAGTGACTGGGATTACGTTTTTTCTTTAGTCAGTAGAAAGTCATTAATTTTAGGTGATTTTAATGCTCATCATCTTGTTTGGTCATATAAAACTGATCAAAGAGGAAATCAAGTTTTTGATTCCATGTTGGAGCATAATTTTAGTTATTTAAATAACGGTCAATCTACCAGAGTCAAACTTGTAAACGGATTGTTGCAACAATCTTCTCCAGATGTTTCATTTGCTTCTACTGATATTTTTACACATTTTTCTTGGAATGTTTCTAATGAGTCGTTCGGAAGTGACCATCTTATAATCGTACTAACAATTCAAATAAATATTTACAAAGAATTTATAAAAAAAAGGAATTTTAAAAAAAGTGATTGGAAATCTTATCAATTATTTTTAGAAAGTTCTTTTTCTGATTTTTGTTTTACTTCTGATCCTCAAGAATGCTATAATGTGTTTGAACAAACGATTCAATCAGCAGCTAATCAGTTTATTCCATATGTAAAAGTTCCTCAACACATATGTGCTAACTTTAAGCCTAAGCCGTATTGGGACTCTGAACTTTCAAAAGCAGTCGCTCAGAGACGTTTATCTTTAGTAAATTTAAGACGATCTCCGACTCCTTCTAATTTAGAAATTTGGCAGAATAAGGTTCGTGTGGCTCAGAGATTGATAAGACAGGCCAAAAGTAAGTCGTGGCAGGAGTTTTGCTCATCTATAGACTCAACTACTTCTTCGTCTGACATGTGGCGTAAAATGCGTTGGGTGAAAGGTCACCACTCTAGGTCTAACCGATGTGTAGATAAGGATAAGGCCGAGAGATTACTTCTTGATCTCACTCCAGATTTTGCTTGTCCACCTATTCCTCGATTTCATGCAGTTAACATACAGTTAGAATCTGAAATTACTCTTCAAGAATTAGAAAATTCCATTAAAAAGTCCGATACTGCACCAGGTTCTGATGAAATATCATTTTCTATGATACTCCATCTTCCAAAGATAGGTAAGCTTGTTTTGGTTTCTCTTCTGAACTTGTTTCTTTCTTCTGGCTTTGTTCCTACTCAGTGGCGACAGGTGAATATTATTCCTATTCCAAAACCAGGCCGCGACCCTAATTCAAATTCATCATTAAGACCGATCTCACTTATATCTTGTGTTTGCAAAATTTTTCATTCGATTCTTAATAAAAGATTGGAGTGGTTCCTTGAAAAGTCAATGTTATTCTCGGACAATATGGTTGGTTTTCGCAAAGGGCGCTCATGCTCTGATAATCTTACTCGCTTAGTCTCACATATTCAATTAGGATTCTCTAAAAATTGTATTACTGCTGCATGTTTTGTTGATATTGACAATGCGTACAACAATGTGGACGTAACATGCTTATTAGGAATTTTGGATCAGCTAGGTGTGGGCTCTAAGATTTGTTTCTACCTATGGTCATATTTAAAAAATAGAGAATTACAAATAAGAATAGAGGGTTCGGTTTTCGTTAGATCTACTGGCCGGGGCTTGGCTCAAGGAGATCCGTTATCCCCTCTTCTTTTTAATGTTGCAACTATTGATATTTGTAAGAAAATTCAACGTGTTGAAATTTCTCAATATGCTGACGATTTTGTTTTGTATTATACACATAAAACTGTGGCATCAGCGATTAGAGAACTTCAATTAGCTTGTAGTGAACTTGGCAATTTGATTAACATTTTAGGCTTATCAGTTTCTTCTTCCAAATCCAAAGTTTGTGTATTTAAGAAAGGAGGGTTTAGATCCCCTCTTGATTTTAATATAGACAATAATTCATTATCAATAGTTAATCACGTGAAATACCTGGGTTTATGGTTAGATGGGTCTCTTAGATGGGGAAAACATATTATTGAAATTGTTCAAAAAGTGTCTAAGTTTATTAATTTGTTAAAAGTCTTATCCGGCCCAGGGTGGGGTGTTCATCAAAAACATTTAAGGCGATTATATATTGCTATAATTAGAAGTAGGATGGACTACGCTTCCTTTTTGTATGGCAATAGTTGCCAAACAAATTTAGTTAAGTTAGATAGAATCCAAAATCAGGCGTTACGTGTCATAGGTGGCTATATTAGAAGTACCCCTATTCATGTAATGGAGAACGACTTATGCCTCCCCCCTCTTCAAGTACGTAGGAAATATCTTGCTGGTAAATTTTGGTTAAGATCGAAATCATTTTCCAATAACTCCACCATAAATATAGTTCAAAAATTAGAGTCAGTGAGTAATTCTTCTTATTGGACCTATAAAAAACTTCCATTACTCACTTATACCTATAGAGAACTAAGACCATTTAAATTTCATAGTAGCACTTATCTAGAAATGTTTTCTTTAGAGACCTGGGTAAGTAATATTGAATTACGTGATGTTATTTTTGATTCAATCCCATTGATCGATCGTGCAAAGAGAAAGTTTAACATTCATCTTCTAAAATTTATTACCATAGATCATATCAATAACCAATTTAATAATTATTATAAAATTTTTACTGATGGATCAAAAAATGATGATAAAGGCGGAGCTGCTTTTATGGATCCTTATCTTGAATGTAGTGGTAAGTTCAGGATTGATGCCAATACATCTATAATGCATATTGAATTAATTGCCATTGCGGAAGCTTTGTCCTATATAACCTCAATTAGTTTCGATAAATTTGTCATACTGACAGATTCTAAAAGTTCTTTGCAGCCAAAGATAAATAATGTACTAGATAGAACCATAGAGTAATTTGAGTGTCTCCACTTTTCAATCCATTCATAGACAACTATAGATATGTTTTTAAGGTGGAATAGTGTTGTGCATTTCTTATCGATAATTACATGAAAAAGGATTTAATGAATTTTTAGAATTGTCTATTCTATAAAGGTATTATTTTATTGCTGTAGAACGAATTATTTTATTACTGTAGAACGAAATAAAATTGTAGTTGCCTTATTATTCATCATTCATTGGCCTGCCCTTATGCCGCTTATGCGGGGTCGGCACAAAATGTTCTCTGTCTCAACTCTCCTCTATCACTCGTCATCTCCATATCCACTCCTTTTTTACCCATATCTTCTTTCACACAATTCATCCATCTTTTCTTAGGTCTACCTCTACTCTACTCACATATCCATCATTCATTTCCATCACCCTTTTAGATAAATGAGTTTCATCCCTCCGCATTACGTGCTAACCTATTACTCCTCATCTTTTCAGTCACCGGCGCTACTTTCAGACTTCTTCAGTTACCTAATTATTAAAATAAAACAATATCAAATTCAAAACATGTAATTCCAGTTAAAGTCCTCAAAATAAAACAAGTATTAATATACTTGTTATCTGTTAATTATTGGTTAAATAGTTTTAACCAATAATTAACAGACTGCCTAGATGGTATTCCTCGATATAGTAGATGAAGACGCCCCATAGCCAGAATGTCTAGCTACGAGCTTTCGTTTTCTGGGTAATTTCATTTTAATACGTTATTGAGGGTAGGATCCGTATTCCGTAGCTACCTTCAAACGAACCATTGAATTGTACCGGGCACGAGACTCGTGCAGTGAATCCAAAGATTTATCCCTATCTCAAAAATTCCCAAAGCACCTAAAGAAGTTTTCACGTCAAAAAATGAGTTGACATTTTCTTCGTTCTTACAGGTTTGCACGACAAAAGTTGGTTTGGAAATATTGTTGGCTGGCACTGCATAAGAATGCAAAATTTTTCATCCGTATACTATGATTTTTCAAAGTGGAACATATTCTTGTAGATGTGTATGACTCCATTCTTCGCCTTTCTCGATATTTCTAATCCACGATTATTTCAAATCTAGGTCAGCTGGAATCCAGAATGTAAAATAGACCAAGTTAATAGTTATGTTCTACACAATCTACACAAAAAAATGCATTAAATATCGATAAATATGTCGATACAACTACATCACTATTGCGCAGCGATGGAGTACAAGAAATGTCAAAAATGGAATGTAAATTTCGCTAGAATGAAAATTCTAAATGAGATTACCCAAATACACGCATGAAATCGAAGTAAAACGATGGTAAATGATGCAATGATTAACTTTTTATAAAATAGCTTCCGTAACTCTAAACATAAACGTATTTTTCACTGGTATGACTTACCGATAAAAAGAAATATTTGTTTCATTCTCCGTAAGCATACCGATTTTGCTTGGAAATTGTGAAACAGCACAGGACATAATTGCCAAACCAGCACCTTATCACAAACATAGTCCAAAAAAGCCGTCTATATAGGAGAAAATTCGTAATTTTACATCTCGAACTTGCACTCCAGCTGGTGTGTAAACAAAAAATCTATGGTGTAGAGGTGGCGCGCTACGTCACAGGCCGGTACGCAAGTGTCATTGCGACCTCTCTTTTTAACACAGGCAAAATGGGCCATAGAGTGACAAATATGACGGACAATTTCCTAGTTCAACTTGAAATGCGGAATCCAGTGTACCAAAAAGGTTCAATGCTAAATCCATGTTTGCAGCATTTGGCTCGTTGTACCTCTCATGTGAGAGGTATACCGATTGCCTATCAGATATTGGAATCAATTTTAAGGCTAAAATCTTGTAATAAGAATGTATGTCTTCAGTGGATCCCATCTCATATCCAGTTGAAAGAAAATGATGATGTTGATCTACTCGCAAGGCAGGCGATCGGAGATGGTATTCCATTAAACCAGTTACCTCTTTTTTCAGACTTTATCGTATATGTTAAAAAGCAATGTTCGATTGTATGGCAGGAATATTTTGATGTAAGATCTCGGGAGAAGGGAATTTGGTTTAAAACTATCCAACCTTTAATATCACAATTCCCTTGGATTGATACCACCATGTCTAAAAGAAACCATTTAAAATCTATTCTTAGATTACGTTCCGGACATATCCCTTCTAATAAATTTGCATTCCTCATGAAAAAAGTAACATCGCCAAATTGTGTTGATTGTGGTGTGTTAGAAGATATTCAGCATATTTTACTAGAATGCATTCGAAATGCAGCTTATAGAGATACGTGTTTTGATCGAAATAGTTTTATACATATAGGTTATATAAATTCAATTCTTGCGGACCCTTTCTGTGAAAAAGTAGAGTTTTTAGTTAAGTTGTTAGAGTTAGGTTTACATAAGTAGTTAAGTTTTAAGTTTCTTCTGATATTGTTCATAATCATTTTCTGTTGTATCTGGGTGATGTGGTCGCTAAGCGATAAAACCCTTAAATAAATTAAAAAAAAAAAAAAAAAAAAAAGCACTGAGGATTTTAGGCACATACGCGTCTGATCTGAACTACACTTCGATCATTAAGGTAGGGATGCGCCATATCTTGTATTTCCCCTCTGTCAAATTTACACGACTCCGAGTCGTGTCAGTTTATAAAAACTACTTCGGTAGCCATTTTGACACAATACTTCTGAACCTGAGCGAGAACAGAGCTGCCATAAAATGTCTATTTGTGCTGTATTTTGTTATCGAAACAAGTCGGCAACATCAAATTTCAAAAGCGACGGCATCTCTTTTCATTTGTGAGTATTTAATTTGTAACATAACTATTAATTTCCTTATGAATTTATGATATTTATATTTGAGTAATTTGAATTTTCCGCCATAAGAATGAATGAATAAGTCTATTCACGTGACTACAATACTATGTAGTATTCTATGTAGCGAGTCAGTAATGTCACTAAGTTTTTTCAAAATCAAAACACGTTTATTTTAATTTAGTTACATTTTAATTGCGTTTCTATAATGTGTTCCATAATTTTTAACATTTAATAAACTGCCAACAGTTCAGTTAATAAAAGAGAGTTGTAGAATGCGTGAGCTGGTATATAAGCGGTTCCTTAAGAAACTTGTTCTGGGTGCTTAGGAAGTGAACATACTAAAAGTACTGATGTCTAGGAGGTGAGCCGGAGTGGGGAGGGGAGGGAGTTGAGTAATATATCAAAAACGGTGCGTTGCAATGCAATTATTATGCCAAATTAATTTACTTATGCTAAATAAAAGATCATAAACTTTTCTTCAACTTTTATTCCATACCCTTTTCCAGAATTTCCAACCGTTTTCAAGCTCCGTAAAAATGTTCTTTTTTATCTTTAAGTTTTTTTTTTTAACCTTTGTAGATTAACATGACTGGTTCTGAAGTTATAAAGCTGAAAAGGAAGGTAGCTTCCTATTATTCTTCCGGAACGTGTAGCTTACCTTTTTCCGGAGCGTGTGGCTCAAAACCGCAAAACCTGATGAAAATTCGGAATAGTATACATATTACAAAAGTCGTAGAGAATTATATGATCTTTCATTTAATTTACAAACTTTTTGTCATACGACGCACCGCTATCGGAATATAAGCGAAAAGCCCAAAAGTGGGAACTTTGATCCCCCTCCCCCAATCCGACTTATTAACTATGAATATATTGTGAATTAAAAATAAAATGAAACCACGCAAAATAATTATAGGTAATTTATTTTAAAACATAGTAATAATTATTTCAAATTGATGACAACCCTAACTTGACTAGTTGAAATGTTCTATAGTGCAGTGGTATTGATATCGATGATTTAAATGAATGAACGGAAGATGAACATTTTTAAAAGTTTTGTATGTACCTACTTTTCTTTGCTTGTTGATTTTATGTTCCCAAGAGATTATTAAAGAAAAATGGAAACAAGCATGCAATAGACATCCATCCTGGACGCCTACTCGGACTATACAGAGTGGATTTTTGAGATGGGCCATGGAGGGCAGGTACCTTAACCATTGTAGCTACAAGAAAATGCTCTTAGAAGACCCTCCCTATCTTTATGAGATATTTTAAACTGCGTTCGCAGATTTTGAAAAAATGTACAGACAGCGACAAAAATGGCAAAAGGAAAAAAATTGATGCCAATCTATTCAGTTTCAGGTAAACATCAAAAGACTTTATGGGGTCGTTTGAGTTCTAGAAAATTCAGAAATTGTCAAAAACTTTTCCCATACATTTTGTACTAAAATCGATTCAGTTTCATGTAGGGATCGAAAAAGCCTATGGGACCATTTGAGGTTTAAGTACTACAAAAGCAACAAACATCCCTGCAGAAACGACTGTCAAGCAAAAGTCTAGTGATGCAACACCCCAAGGGCTACCCAAATCACCCCCATGTATGTTCAACGATTTTTTGTAGTTTAGAAGTTATTCATGTTTTTGTGACATTGCAGCAACAGTGGTGCTGCATCACTGGACTTCCACTTGACTGTCGTTCCTATGACATCCTGTATATACTTACATATGGCAGAAGTAGCTATAATTGTAATGAAGGTTCAAGGCTATTAGATTTAAATAAACTAGTTTTACAGTAAGTATTCAGAAAATATAAGTTTCTACCTATGTAAACTCGTCATCGTCAACGTATAAAGACGCCTCTTTGGGGCGCACTTGAAATCCTTTCGCCACACTGGTTCGAAAGAACTAGTGGGACGACATCAATAGACCGATAGCTTACACACATTAATAGTTTCGAAATTCGATATTTTGGTGGCACTGTACAATTAAAGTTTACGCTCTAACCGATTTTTACTTGTTATTAACTTATATACTACATTGTAAAGCATTGTTAAGTTAATTTTATTCACAATGCAAAATATACGATTAATAGAAACTGAGAAATGGAAGATATAATTTGTCATCATTCACTCATTCACGCATATAATCGATAACGATAATATTATTGACGTTCCCTTCCCTAATTTTCTTGATGTGTGCTTCTTTCTGTTTTACGTCGCTACATTATTTTTATACGAAATTTGCAATAGTGTGTGTAAAAATGAGAGTGTGTTGTAATTTTTATGTAGTGTGCTTGTGTAGCGATACAAAAACGAAATGCGTATGTGTGTGTAAAATGCGTTAGTGTGCTGCCTCGTCCCCCGCAAAAATTGGCAGAAAATTTTGTATGAGGACTTCCTTCAATCAGATGTCCCCTTATATTTCGTCCGAGGAACTACACTTCGATATGGAACTACAGTATGAACTCGACACTTTAGTACAATTTAGCTGGCAATACTCCTTGATAGTGTCTTGTTAGATACCACAGAGTAACTATTAGATACCATGCTCAGAGTAACTATAGACTAGATCTATGGTCTTGTTGCTGTCAAATGAGCTGTCAAATTAGTCTAGCTAACCGACCAAATAAAAAATGATAGCATCCATAACAACCACACGTGACATCTCATTCTTTCGTTACAAATTTTAGGCCTGTCAAGCAATATTCTTTCTCTTTCTGTCTACAGCCAATTTTTTTTTAAATAGCTGGTTATTATAATAGAAGAAAGAAAGGAAACGTGAAGTTGTGATGCGAGAGCGTAGATATTTTGAAGAATTCTACAGATTTTCGAAGCATTATTGAATAATTAGAATGTATTTCTTCTGATTCAACATCGCTGTCAACTATTTTCAAACATGTCTAGTAAAAGCGCGCCGAGCACGAATATTGCTACACAAAACCAGGTTTGTCTGCTGCTGTGAACGCGCGTCAACATTTTTGTTTTATGTTTGCAATTAAAGTGATTACCTAAAAGAAACGTCTTTTATTTACACACCTGATTGTATTTTCAGCTTGTGCAATGGATAAACGATGCTGGTATGTCCGAGGGTGTAAAGAAGGTGAACTTGTTGAGAAAAATTGTAGAAGTTCTGTTACACCAAGGAGCTCAGTTCCTACCTCTGTATATCCAGAATATATTGAGCTTTGGGGGGGACAAATCCAATGATGTGAAGAAACAAGTAATTGTTTTCATTGAAGAGATAAGGTGAGTAACATATAAATGTAGGCATTTTATGCCTTCATAGGTATTTAGACCATCTGGAAGCATAAAAGGGAAAATATGGTTGAGATACATCCAGAAGCCAAGGCATATGTAGCATAAATAGACCTCATTCTGTTGTTCAGTGCTCCGGTCTCATAAGCCCTCCATATCATTGAGCTCAGTTACATTTTTTTTATGGAAGAGGGGGCAAACGACCAAGTGGCACACCTGAAGTGATTGCCACCGCCCACAGACAGCTGCAGCATCAAGAGGCACCCCAGCTATCCCTGCCGCGGGATAAATGTTTGTATGATCTGCAAATATTTATCTCTGTGTGGTCTGGGTGATGTATATATTTACAAACAAAAAATATATAAGTAGTACCTATATCAGTTATCCATAGTACATTACATTCCCATAGTACAAGCTTTGCTTAGTTTGAGGCTAGATGAAATGTCCAGCAAAAAACATATAAAAAAAGACACAAAGACATGAATTTAATTAGGTTCAAATAACTTAAAATTCCAGCAAACTCCACCCCGATTACCTGCCTGAGGTGATCAGCCAGTTGCAACTGCTCGTCATGGACTCGGTAATCGCAGTTCAGAAGAGAGCCATCCAAGCGGCCAGCATAGTGTATCGGAACACATTGCAGTGGATATGCCATGATAAGGCAGAGGCTGATATGCGAGTTGTGTGGGAGCATTTGAGTGAAATAAAGGTTTGTTGCTTGTAACACTAAGTGTCAGCGATGTGCCTCACAGAATGAGCGTTGCCATGGCAAGGCCTCATAAAGGTTTGTTGCTTGTAACACTAAGTGTCAGCGATGTGCCTCACAGAATGAGCGTTGCCATGGCAAGGCCTGGGATATACATTTTTGGAGGCCTTGGTCAAAGTTGAACTTCTTTGATATACTTAGGCATGATGGGGGCCAAATATATAAGTCATCACTAGGAAGCCATATCAATTTTGGTCTTACGTGATGGAGAAAATACATCCCACTCATATAATAAAGCTGAAAGTTTGTGAGTTTGTTTAGATGTTTGGATGTTTGTATGTTTGTGTATCATTCAGGCCTAAACCAGTGAACCGATTTGGATGAAACTTGGTATAGGCGTAGATAGTGACTTGGAATAGCATAAAGGCTATTCAAAATGTTGGTACCACGCGGGCGAAGACGCGCGCAGAAGCTAGTATTTATTACTTGAACTTTGCTGTCACTGCGGGGCAAAAGCGATTCCGCAACCATTCTCCAATGACCGATTCGTCAATCCAATGACCGTTCGTTGATAGGACAATTCAAAGCCTACCTCTCCTTATTTGGCTCATTGCTATCCAAATCTCAGGCCAAGTTGTTGGGATGCATTTTAAAATTCCTTTTTTTTCTCAGCTTATAGTCCTAAACATGATTGACAATGACAATGAAGGTATCCGCACTCATTCTGTCAAGTTCCTGGAGGAGGTGGTACTACTTCAAAGTCCAGGAGAGACAACGGATGGAGACTTTAGTCTGGACAGCCTGCCTACCCACCTGCCTTTTATAAAACGAGACTTGCTTGAAGAAGAATCTGAGTGAGTTTCTACTATCTAACCTAATCCTAATCTATTATCTACTAAGTACAGTAATACAAACTTATCTGTACCGGTGAGAGAGGTGCTATTATCGCATTTGGTGTTGGCAGGAAAATAAACTACAGTGAAATTCGTCAGTTCCTCTTTTGGCCACTGGCCCAGATAAGTTTGTGGCACTCTACTAATAAGCCATGTTGGCTTAATGATTTTGCACCTAGACTTTCAATCCAAAGGTCATGGGTTTGTGTTTCCTAATATTTTAAGTGATCTTGGCTAAAATCACCGGTTACTATCTCAGTTATCGCTTTATTAATATAACAATCTAAGCTCTAGCTAGTTTTTGGAACAAAATAATCATCAAATGAAATGGGGCTTTCTTTGTTCCAGGCATATCTTCAATTTAATAGTGAACTTCCACAATTCTCAGCATATTTCTAGCGTGAACTTGATGGCTTGTATGACAACACTCTGCTTACTAGCTAAATTTAGACCTAAGTACATGACACGAGTCATACAAGCTTTGGGAGACCTCCACACCACATTACCACCTACACTCACCCAGTCTCAAGTTAATTCAGTCAGAAAACATCTAAAAATGCTCTTGATAAACTTAGTCAAGCATCCATCCTCCAATGACCATATGCCACAACTTACTCAGCTACTTCTAGATATTGGTATGACAACCTCTGAAATAAATAAGGCTCTACCAAAAGAGAAGAGGAATAAACGACTTGGTGAGCTCAAAGTTAGTGATATCCCTTCCAAAAGATTTAGAATTGATTCTCCGCAAAGCAATAGTCAAGGTAGCGACAGCAACAGTCGCAGCGAACTGATCAGTGAGAGGGTAGAAAGTCGTGAGACACGAGTCGATCCGATCTTTGACGATGACAGCAACCAATCAACCAAAACTCTTAAACCAGAGGATAAACCTGTATCCGAAGACACATTTTTCGAAGGACTCAATAATGTTGACTTGGTTGTCAACCTAGTAATGTCAACTTTAGTGACTGGGCTACCGAAAGAAATGCCGCCGACTTTCTCAACTCTATACAAGCCTATACCAAACTCTGGGAGTAAGGTGCAGAAGAGAAATCTGGCTCTGATGATCATGAATTTGATAAAGAGTGAGCTGCAGGCTGTTGGTCCGGCACCGCTGCCTGTTCAGCCTCCTTCTATCCCATTACTCTCTCAACCAGAACCATCTGTCTCCCAACCATCACTATCAGATATCGCTGCTAAAATCCCTATGATAAAAGACGAAGAAGAAGAGAAACTAACGCTCAAAAATGCTGTTGCGAAACTCCAAGAAACGTCTAAAGCTGATCGAGAGATCGAAAGCGCTGTATCCAACGCTGTATCGAAACTCATGGAGGAGACTAGAGCTGATCATTTGAAAGAGGAAGAGAGAAGAAACAAGGATAAGGAGAAGCTAATACCTCCTCAAACGCCGACCGTTCCGAAGTTGAAACAGAAGGTTAAACTGCTGAAGTTGCAAGAGATTACTCGCCCGATACCGAAGGAGATAAAAGAGAAGATGGTTTTACAAGCAGTGGACAGGATTCTCCGCGCTGAGAAGGAAAGTTTGATCGGTGGAGCGGAGCAAATCCGAGCTAAGTTCATAACAATCTTCGCGTCAAGCTACACGCCAGAAATACGTGACCTCGTTCTAAACTACATCCTAGACGACCCTGTGAATAGGATTGATCTAGCGTTGAACTGGTTGTATGAAGAGTACGCGTTCATGCAAGGATTCAACCGTCATCCCGTGACGTTGCATCCGAAAGTACACGAGAAACACGATCAGAACTACAGTCATTTACTTTGCGCTTTGATTACGCAGATATGTGAAAGAGGGGATCCAATTATGGAGGCGTCGAAAGATGTTCTTCTAAGGAAGATTTATTCCGAATGTCCGGTTGTAACCGATGAGGCTGTGGATTACTTGAAGCATTTGGTTACTGAGGAGAAGATGGCGACTGTTGCGATGGAGATTTTGGAAGAGATTTGTATCATGAGGCCGCCGCGGTCACATAAATACGTGGCGGCCTTGGTGTGTCATGTCTGTGAGTATTATCTTTAAGTTATTACTGTAATAGTGTAGAAGTAAAAGTTGGCCTACTTGCTTTTCCTGGCCTATTTCGAAGGTGAAAAATTATGAAAGGTTTTTCGTTTTAAGAAATTTATATTTGTGTCTACAGTATTAGCTTTAAACGATGAAGGAAAACATGAGGAAACTAACTTGTATTCTATGAGGCGATGATGGGTTTGTAACCCGTCATGAATTGAATTCTAAGTTCTCTAAATAACGTGCTAAATAAAAGGTATTTTTACGTCCCCAAATGTCAACGAATGTCCTTATTTGGACGTGCTTCTAACTTTGTCATTCAAAAGATGTCTGCCTTGTCTTGGTTGTCTAATAATTTATCTATCCGATTATCCATTCACCAACTTATATTTTCAGTGAGCCACCAAGAAGAAATTCGCGAAGCCGCAATCAAATCTGTGATGAAAATCTACAAGCGCTCGACAGACGCTACCCGTAAAGTTATTGAGAAGCAAGCTCGGTTGTACCTTGGGTTTATAGCGCTGGGTATGCCGCCTACTGAGGTCTTGGATAGAACCGGGTTCAGGATGCCCTGGACAGACAGTCTTTACAAGCTATGCTTGAATCTGATCATGACTTTGCTGGAGGAGAATGAAGGTAAGATTATCTACTGTCTTTATACACATTTAAAACTTTCGCGACTCGAAGACATTTTAAATTTTATTACGGGACTTAATCGCGTAGGTATAACATTTGTTTATTAACAACATTTGTTTATTTGTTTATTTACAAAAAAACAAAACACACAAAACAAATGACAAAAGAGTTTAGACAAATGTTATACCTACGCGATTAAGTCCCGTAATAAAATTTAAAATACTGTCTTTATAGCTTCAATTGCCTAAAGTTCATGTTAAATTGGTGTCGGCGTTATGGCCGATCATATTAGAAATAAATAAATAAATAAATAAATAAATAATGCTGGACTTTTCACACAGCATCATCTAGCCCCAAAGTAAGCAGAGCTTGTGTAATGGGTACTACGATGACTGATATACTACTTATATACTTTTTGTTTGTAAATACATACATATTATACATAGAAACGATTTTAAGCACGTCTCAAAATTGGTCTTGTGTTTTGCGGTGTTTGTAATCTGGCGTATTGTAATGCTATGTTTAGACGTCGGCCGACCTAAACAGATCGAGCCCGATGTCGTAAATTGGGTATTATTTTTTACAAACGTTGTGCTCGCGTTTGGTTGCCGTTTACACGTCAATACGTTCCGAGATGGCAAGCATGGCGGACGCTGCGACTCAATTGCTTCATCCATTGTTTTCGTAATTTTCGTGTGCTTTTATTTGAAAAATATGCAAAACAAAACTTAAAACCCACCTATTGTGATAAAATTGTTGGTAAGTATTTATTTTCTACGCTCAACTTAATATTAGATCATCAACAACACAACATCTAAATGGTCCACAGGCGCGTTGGCAGACGCTTTTGATCTGAGCTCAAAAAACCGACACCAGTCCGGATCGCGGCAGACCAAAACAAATCATACCAGACCATACCACCCCGTTTACACGTCTGGCATTGGGCTCGGTTTGTTGGTCGGCCGACGTCTAAATCCTAATCCTTCCTAATATCCTAACCGTCTCACCAATAAAAACTAGTTATTCCGAAGTTCTATCAAATTTACACATCGCATAGCTGTACCTTGCGTAAATTCAGAATAAGTCAGAAAAAATTTCTTACCAATAATACAAGGTGTAGCTATCCTTCTGATACGTGAAGATGCTCAAATCGGCAACGTCGCATCCAAGTAGAAACCTCAAAATAAGTATCATTTTGTCTATGAAAGTTGACTGAATTGGTCATTTTGTTTGTCATTCTTGTTTTTTTTCTCATAATGGCTTCGCACTTTTTGTGCATTCGCCAATATTTCACATGTAATTTTTTTATTACAAAATCATTTTTGGTTTCCGCGCTCGTTTTTATTATCAAATTACGATTTTTATTTTATAAAACCTTCTCGCCATGCTACCTCTTCTATTGGAATGTAAGATTTGTTCCAGATAAAGTTATTTTTTTCTCCTGTAAATTTATCTGGAAGTACTTAAACAAAAACTCCTTGGTATGTACGAGTTAAATATATACGAACTCTTTGGTTGTACAGTCAGCAAAGAAAGTGGTTTACCACTTTGGACAAAAGTTTCAGTGAAATCTTACTAGCGCTACGGTTTACTTTTCTAACGGAGAAGAGATGCACAATTATGACGTAATATCCGCTAACTGATATGCCTGACATTTTTGAAGTCACTGGATAATTTGGTTATTTTGAGCTCTATTATCAACGCAATAGCTTGTTTTTTGCAATAATAAATAAAATCTTCATTCAATAACACAAGTTCGATCTTTTTTGAGAAAAACTTTTTACATCTGAAAAAGAAAATATCTCTGACAAGTGTCACTGTATTACTGTCAACGTAATAAATATTTAAGGTAAAGTGGGGTTATGGCAACTATCGGATAATTTCAACTAATATCACAATTTTCAACAGGCTTGATATAAACAAATAAATTGTTCTCTTATCTCCTAAAATTAGTAAAAATTTAAAGACTCGAAAAGTAGTATTCATTTACTTGTCGAGTTTATAAAATCGCGATAACGTGCCACTATTTGTAGGTAAATAGTTTCAATTACCCGTCCCACTGTTACAAGCATTTTGTGCAAAATAATACTACATATTATATTGTATACTTTATTCTTTACACGCTCTACAGCTTAAGACATTTACCTAAGACGATAATATATAAACCAGGATGAAATTTGTAAAAATATAGAATTAAAAAGCGATGAAGTTAGAACTCCATGGTAATTGTAACTAATTCGAAACGTAGGTAGATACTAAAATTAATTTTAAGTTTGATAATTTTCATAGAAATTCAGATTTGTCAAAATTTGTGCTGGACGAAATTCATATTGGACAGTATTCGAGTTAGACGAAATCGATATTGGACAAAATTCATGTTGGACAAAATTCGTGTTGGTCATTAGTTCTAGTTTAACATTTGATTTTGGACATTAAATGATAAGTGATTTATTTATACACAAGTAAATACAAGCTTAAAAGTAAATTTACATTAGTAGCGCGAAGGAAAAATTTTAGTCGCAATTACCCCACTTCCTACTATTGAAGTGTATACATAATACTAGCTGTTACCCGCGACTTCGTACGCGTTAAAATCGAATATCGCCTTGACTGTGCATCGTCAACAAGTTTGGGCTATCAACGATTGCATCACACGTCATCAGAACCTAGTGTTCCTAGATTACAAAAGTCAATCGAACTTCCCGTCAAAAAGTTCTTACACAAACTTTGAAATCCCTTTAGGGGTTCTTTTGAAAACCCCTGAAACACGTGTCAATTTATTTTATAATATAATGTATCTAAACCGAGTTTCAAGCCAATAGTTTCCAGTCAAAATGTTCCTATACAAACTTTAAAACCCCTTTTAACCCCATTTTAAGGGATGTTTTGAAAAACCCTGAAACACTGTTCAAGCAAATCGATAAACGCACTAAAAAGTTTTATACAAAACGTTTTCAACCCTTTTGGGGGAGATTACCGAAACTGCCTTAATGGGTAGTGGGTTATGTTATAAAAGAAAGCTACACCTTCTTTCAGTTTAGCTTCAGCGGTTTCGGCTCCGCAATGATGAGTCAGTCAGGTTAAGCTTTTTTATAGATATAGATTAAATTATAAACAGGGAAATGATAACTGTCATACATAGTTTCTAATTCTTTGCTGACGTAAATAGTATTGCAAGGGAAAATCAACCTTGTTGATTCATGACGTTCATATGAATCTCAACCGTAGGGTGGTAAACCACTTATTTTGCTGACTGTACCTATGAAAATATTTTTACAGTACCTACTAATATGTATTCTGTGGTTACACTAGATTTAAACAAGGGTGCTAGCTGGTGGAACTTCGGAATAGCGTTTGTATGAAAGAAATGTCAAAGTTATGCAAGGTGGAACTTTCTAATTGGTTTATTGGTAGCCATTTTGCTTATTCTTAAGTTGAACTAAAGAAAAACTTTACATAGTGTTTATTGGTGACACTGTAATAATATAATAAATCTGAAAGTTTGTGAGTATGTTTGGATATTTAGATGTTTGTATGTTTGTGTAACAATCACGCCTAAACCAGTGAACCGATTTGGATGAAACTTGGAATAGGCGTAGATAGTGACCTAGAATAGCATATAGGCTATTCAAAATGTTGGTACCACGCGGGCGAAGCCGCGCGCAGAAGCTACATAAAAATAGCCTGCGATGGACAACCGTGGGGCTATTTACAATTGAGATGGAACAACTGTAGCGCCTCATTACTTTTTCTGTCGCAGACCTGATAATCGAGGTGGCCCGCGTGTACGGCTGCTGCGACCCGGAGGCTAAACGCGTGGTGCTGCGCGCCGTGGAGGGCCCGGTGCGCGCCGCGCTGGCCAAGGGGGGGCACACGCCCGCCGGCCTGCGCCCCGCCATAGCCGCGCTGCTGGACGAGTGTCCCCGGGGCGCCGAGACTCTGCTCACCAGATTCGTGCATATATTCACTGAGAAATGTGAGTGGATATACATACAAATGTTACCCGGAAATATGGTCGCCCATTGTAACACAATTTTAAAAGTATAGCTTTCTTTATTGTTCGAAACGGCCTCAAAACTGCGTCACTAGAGTTGGCCTCTAACTCAAACTAACTTTTTTTTTAATTAAATAAGTCAGCATATGTATGACTTCACTTTGCCTGATGTCAAGCATGCTTTCCTTAAAGGAACCTATTTACTTTTGTTTTGAAGACCCCTATATTGTACTTTTCGGGAAATACAGCAGAGCCCGTATCAAAATCAAAATAAAAAATCTTTATTCAGTAAATCAAGTAGTACAATTAAATGTGTTGGGATCTCTTCTTTTAAGTTATGAAACATGTGTTAGAAGAGTTCCCTCTTTTCTGTGGGAGCACTTGAGTTTAAACTAATAGAATATACCTCTGATAATCTGACTAATAGACGATCTCTGTAGCGCAGTGGGCGAAGGCCCGCCTGCGACGCAAAAGGTTGCGGGTTCGATCCCCGCGGTGGGACCAATGTTTGTATGATCTACAAATATTTGTCTCGGATCTGGGTGTTTCTATGTATAATATGTATGTATTTACAAAAAAAAAGTATATAAGTAGTATATCAGTCATCTTAGTACCCATAACACAAGCTCTGATAACTTTGGGGCTAGATGATGCTGTGTGAAAAGTCCAGCATTATTTATTATTTATTTATTATACGTATAATTTATGTATACTTTTATTGTTATCGTTTAAAGTTAAAAGCTTAATAAAGTTGTATTATTTTCTAGATGTCTTGGTAGAAGTGTGCTCCATTCCAATTCGATAGGATATACGAGACAATACAACGACGTTCATAGTTATCGAATTTAAAAATCCGGGCTTGAAACATGTGACTGTCAAAGACGCAAACTGTAGAAAAATAGTCCTATTATGACAATTTCTAGTCTTCAATTTCCACACGCTAGTAACCTATCTATACGAGTATTACAAAACATTCTATGTCTATTCTTTTACAGCGCCGCCTACGCCGGAGTTGGTGTCGAAGATTCGCGATCTCTACGCGACGAGAGTCTCCGACGTGAGGTTCCTCATTCCTGTACTCACTGGCCTCACAAAGAAAGAGGTGAATTACTGATCTGTCTCTTAATAAGATAAGATAAAGTTTATTGTGACAGAAACAGGTATAGCGGTACAATGGTTTCACTAAAATCAAAATTGGTGTATTTGCAGTTTCATGATAGGTCTGTACCATGGTTAAACCTCTGTTCCCCACACTAGGACTAAAAAGCCTGTATAGTAGGTTCACAGCGATTCTAACTTGGAACACATTATATCTTGATTTTAGTACAAAATAAAGACTTTTGTTGCCTAATATTATTCAAGAAATAGACCATATAACATCTTTATAAATTACATTACACATTTTATTTATTTTTCAAATACAAGAAATAGGAAAAAAATACGTTTCATAATAGCACAGTAAACCACTAAGATTTGTCTTATGCTATTTTCATTTATTTTCTTAGTCATTTTGTAAATATTACAAATTTTATATGATGGTAATATCTCATTGTCTTGATTGATGAGCATTTTTGTAAAAATGTTGTAAGTATAAGTACTTGGAAGAAGAGTAGAAAGTGTTATATTCACGTTCTCACACTACTTTCAATGCATCCTAAAATTGCACCCTTGCGGGATTTGAAACGACGATTGATACGATCATTGCCAAGCCATAGTTCTTAACTGATTTTCGTATACATTTTCTATTTTACTTCAGATATTAGCAGCGTTGCCGAAATTCATAAAACTGAACCCAGCCGTCGTGAAGGAGGTGTTCAACAAGCTACTCGGTCTGCAAAATCCGGAAGAACAAACTCCAGGTACCAAATTTCGAATCGATCGGACATAAGGAAGTTAGTCAGATCCCCTCATCATCATCATGGGCCTGCCCTTATCCCGCCTATGCGGGGTCGGCACAACATGTTCTCCTTCTCCACTCTCCTCTATCACTCGTCATCTCCACATCCACTCCTTTCTTACCCATATCTTCTTTCACACAATCCATCCATCTTTTCTTGACCTCTACTCACATATCCATCCACATTCATTTCCATCACCCTTTTAGTTACATGAGTTATATTAGTCAGATCCCCTCATTACTAAGAAAAGAGCTGATGATCTTCAAACGGCTGAACAGATTTTCATGAAACATGGCTAAGAACACTCGGGATAAAATTATCTGTGACACAAAAAAACTAAACGAAAATAGGTTCATCCGTTTCGGAGCTACGATATCACAGACAGATACACAGACGTTAAACTTATAACACCCCTCTTTTTGCGTCGGGGGTTGAAAATAATAATAAGTACTTATTGATAGATAGATAGATATATAGATAGATAGATATAACTTTATTTGACAACATACAAACACAGGCACATTACATCAACAGAGAACAGGTACATACAGAAAAAAAAAACACAAAAGTAGGTATGAGGTAAGTAGGTGACAGAGTTATTTAGGAACCTCTGTGCCTATACCTACTCACCTACATACAATTACAAAGAACACAAAACAAAAAAAAAAGACCTTATTGATATTTTGTTCTGTTATTTTTCAGTGTGTATAATATGTGAGTATTATAAGAATTAAGTTATGGTTTGCTTTACTGATTGTGTTTTTTTGTCACTTGCTTTCCGGTTTCATGGAACAGAAGGTGAGATATTGGGACCAACCGTAACTGTTATAGTGGCTAATATAATAGCACCAATGTTTAGGGCTCAATGCACATTGAATTGGCAAGCGATGCGTCAATTAGTCAAAAA
Source organism: Epirrhoe alternata (assembly GCA_963565295.1). NCBI lineage: Eukaryota > Metazoa > Arthropoda > Insecta > Lepidoptera > Geometridae > Epirrhoe > Epirrhoe alternata. The sequence goes on along the minus strand of OY751385.1, from coordinate 2,089,964 downwards.
AAAAATAGTTTTATAGCTAGACATTATAAACCTTATGAACAATGGTACAAAATATAGAAACGCTTGTAGAATTAACCGCACGAAAGTGATCGAGCCAGCGCGGCCCGCTAGATGGCTTCGCCAGAGTCAAAGTCTAAGTCAAAAAGCATTTATTCAGTAGGACCGCTGGGATCACTTAGAATAGTCTTAGGACTAATTTTACTTCTGTTCTTGCGCGACCAATACCGTGAAGAATCAGGGCAACAAACACGGTTTGGGGCCTATCATTATTTTAGGTGATCCATCTTAAAACTAAAAGTCAAGCTCCAGTGGGGAGCCAGTCAAAGAGAATTGATGCTCGTCAAAGTAAGTTTAGATGCTCATAAAATACAAAAAGTTAAAAAAAGACCTCGTTAATTCTACAAGCGTTTCTATATCTTGTACTATTGTTCATAAGGTTTATAATGGCTTGCTATAAAACTAATAGACGCGTCACTTGCCAATGTTTCTTGAGCCTAAGGGTCTAAACCACGTCTAAACTAAAAAGGCATAGCGGGAGCTAAGTGTGTTGTGTTTTTTTTTCTATTTGGCATTATAACGTGGTGCGATAAATAAAAGACGGTAAACGTTTTCTCATAAAAAGTTATAGTAGACAATTATTGGTCGTGATTTAAATACAAAATTAAGGCCCTTACTGTTATGTCATGCATAAACAAAAAAATTGTATGGTAAGTAAGTAAGTTCGTATGAGTCAGTGGCCAACTCTGGTGACGGAGTTTTTAGGCCGCCTTAAGGCCTCCGTCATGGCTTAACGACTTAAATAGCCGGGACCGACAATTGAACGTGCCCTCCGAAGCACGGAAGCGCTCAGACGAAAATGCCACTGGCGGTCACTCATCCACTTACAGACCGTTTCGTACGTTGCTTAACTTCGACGATCTATCAAGAACGACTAAGCAAGCACGACCACGAGCGCTTCTGTTATTTAATTGTATGGTTATTCATAGGTTATGCATGACATAACTTTATGTCAAGTTTATTAGTAAGGTCCTAAGACTTTATGTCGACTCTTAACTTGTTACGAGGCAGACCTAACACTATTATGAAGACTTAGTGATTAATTAATTCATAAGTTAGCTTAGCGTTTTGTGCGCAGGGAGTGTAAAATGTGGGCATGTATCAAAATGATATTTAGACATGCCTCTGACTACCCCTTTAGACATCTTCAAAGGATCTATAAAAGGTCTTAACCTGATCGCATACTACCCGCGCCGTACGCGCCGCAGTCATTTTTCTATACAAAAAATGCTGATGACGTCAGCAAAAGCGGCTCGCTTCTGACGTCAGCAGCATTTTTCTATTGAATTGGCAGTTCTGCGAGTTAGGCTCGGCTGGACTGTGCGACCACCCTTAGATAATGTCTACCGCGCCTTGGGATACAGTCGTGATTATGTTTGTTTTGTTTTTTGTGCAGGGAGCGTGGGTTCATTATTATGTTAGTCAACTTATATTTGACTTCGTTTCTCAGTTTCCCCATCCGAGCTGCTCACTGCGTTGCATCTGATAGATCCGAGCAAGGCCGACTTGAAGTTCATCATCAAAGCAACCGCCATTTGCTTCGGGGAGAAGCATATCTTCACGCAAGATGTGAGTCACTTTTTCATGTCTATCAATATAAACTAGCTATCCGTCGCGGTGTTACCCGCGGTCCCTCGGGATAACTTCACTTCCACGGGATAATGCAGGATTCTAATGGTGAAAGAACTTTTCAAATCGGTCCAGTTGTTTCGGAGCCTATTCAATCCAAACAAACAAACATACAAACAAACAAATCTTTCCTCTTTATAATTAGTGTAGATAAGAAAATTTGTGAGTATTTTTGAATGTTTGGGTTTCAATCACGCCGTAGCAACTGAACTGATTTTGATGAAACTTGAAATAAGTGTAGATAGTGAAAAGAATAGCATTTAGGCAATTTAAAATGTAGCCACCACGTGAGCGAAACCGCGGGCTGAATCTGGTTCTTCCAATTTGAGAAGATAGACAATTTGACTCTTCAAACTCTTCAAAGCACGGATTAATCTAAGAGGTCGGTATTACGAGTATGTATGTACAGTCAGCGTCATCAACTGGTAACCCCCCTGCAATACAAACCGCCTTACTAAGGGGGTCACCAATTCACCAATTGGTGACCCCCTTAGTAAGCGTCACCACGCTGACTGTACCTATAAGATATTAAAAAATATAGATACGTTACAAGCGCGTGGAAATAGAAACATCGAAACGGTTATTAGCACAGTTTCTACTTCAGTTTGCGTCAAACAGAGCGACGTTTTTGTAAGTGACAGTCGCGTGTTCCAAGCTCAAATTTTAAACTTCGATACTATGAACATAACGTATATTGATTGATTCCCAAGACACGTCCATTGTATTAGATCTTTTTGGGGATATTTTAGAACAATAATTACGTTTTAAAACTAAAAGAAAAACCGACTTTAACAGATAATGCTTAGGCTCCACCGGCGTCTAAGGGCATTAATTACCAAAACTGTATACATTTTATGTCAAGTTTCGCGGCACGCGAGTTCCTGGCATTAGTAAATCGTCAATTTGACATACAAAAAAACATACAGGCGAATTGAGCACCTCCTCCATTTTTGAAGTCGGTTAAAAATGAGGGAATTTCTGAGATGTTTCGGTTAGTCGTGATCCAATTTGTATAATTTTCTGTTTTCAGGTGGTGTCAGCAGTTCTTCAGAGGTTGACTGAGGAGCCTGAAATCCCAGTTCTGATGATGAGGAGTGTTCTACAAGCGTTGACACTTTACCCAGCGATGGCGGCTCTGGCACTCAACATACTTCAACTACTTATTGAGAAAGAGGTAGAACTTATTTCGCCATTTTTGGAATAACTAGTAGCTCTGTTATTTTCTTGTGTTTTACTAGGTTTTATTATGTAATTTCTCTGTCATTTTACTAATTAAGTAAATACTTGGCAGGAGATTTGGAAAATGAAATGGGGGAGTATTCAAGAAGATTTCTCATTTGACGAAATATTTCCGTTGAGAGTTTGAAGAAGCATGCCGCCGTGTTTTGTTCAAACCAAATTGACAGGACTGACTGACTGACATGATTTAGATAATACTTTAAAACTTGACATTGGCTGAATTATACTGATATTACAGTTAGTTGCCATTTAATAAACGAAGAAGAAGAGAAAGAGGTAATCTAAACTTTACAAAATATTGATAAAAATCAATGTCCTCAGGAAGAATTTGTATAGTTTTTTTTTAAAGAAGTCGGAGTCTTTCCCAATCCATCCCCAAGGCCCGGTAGACATTCTCTCAGAACTTTTCCCGTTGAATTAATTTAATTTCCGTTCCGTAAATATTCATACAGGCTGTGGCACAATTTGTATTTTTCAATATCTGAGAGCAATAAGTTTATAGTAATCTTATGTTACAGGTTTGGCAGAACAAAGTAGCATGGGAGGGTTGGTTGAAATGCTGCGAGCGTTTACTCCCCGCCTCCGCCTTTCTGTTGAACGCGTTGCCCGCCGCTCCGCGCGCCGCCGCCGCCTCCACGCCGCGTTTGAACGCCGCCATGCATTCTGTACGTTTGTATTTTTTGCTATCTAATGTCGGTACTCAGAGGCACTTACGTCTACTCAAATCAGTTTACTAAGAGACAATTTATTTAATATTAGGATAACACACGCCACACTATTGCATAAAACGTGGTCATTTATCTCATACAGCCGCACTCAGAGACATTATCCTGTCTCAAAACATTATAGTAGAATGATATTATGAGTGAAGTTGTACTGTAATGAAGAAATTATATAAACTACTAGCTGTCCGTCGCGGTGTTACCCGCTTTCCTTCGGGATAACTTAACTTTCCCGGGATAAAATATAGCCTATGTTCATCAGGGATAATGCAGGATTCTAATGGTGAAAGAATTTTTAAAATCGGTCCAGTAGTTTCGGAGCCTATTCATTTCAAACAAACAAATCTTTCCTCTTTATAATATTATAGTATAGTATAGATAACTTTATAAGAGATGTACATTTTACAGTACATATCATTAATGTTTTAATATTAAGAAATGAAAAGTCTTATCAAAATTTTGGATTCCGACGGGATTCGAACCCGCATCGATCAGTCGATCCTCCTAAAGCCGGAGTGCCTTACCGCTCGGCCACAAAATCCTACTTGCCGGTATCCAAATTTTCGATAAGCTCATATTTTTTCGGTTAAGCACCGATTAGCGCCATCTACACGTTCACTAGTGAACTCATGCTCATTGTCTGAAATTACATTCAGAATCAAATGACTAAGAGATGTCGCTTTTGCTAAATAATGTTTTAATATGTTACCGACAATCTGTCTCTGTTCTCTTCCCAAAGGGGTAGGTAAAGACAATAAACATTCACTTGCTAGGATCCTCGGTCATTGAAATGATACTATTTTTTTCAGTCGGAGCCTCAATTCAGTCCATTATCCAGTACACCACCTATACCATCACCCGGAGTGAACCCACTGGAACCACTACCACCAGGAATGGAGTGAAAGATAAGATAACTATTCAGTTTGTAGAATTATAGAATAATAAAATAAAAAGTGCAACTGATCCCAATCACTTTCTTTATCATTCTGCATAGGATACGCGAGACGTTGATATCACATGATCACGTATTTGACCAACCACAAACCTCGGAGATTTCGTGATTTTGATTTCACCGCTCGAGCTTTGTGATTGGTTAATTCAAGCGATCACGTGATGACAATGTAAAAACCGCTTGGATTGATGTTTCAATAATTTTTAAATTATAGTTGTTTATAAGTCCTTAAACTACGCTCAATTGTCATAGATAAAACTGTTATTGCTCTTAACACCTATTCAACAAGGCATAAAAAGATTAAACTCTACTGAAACTTGATCAATAGCGAGTAGCGAGTGGTCGTGCTTGCTTAGTCGTTCTTGATAGATCGTCGAAGTTAAGCAACGTTCTAAACGGTCCGTAAGTGGATGGGTGACCGCCAGTGGCATTTTTATCTGAGCGCTTTCGTGCTTCGGAGGGCACGTTCAATTGTCGGTCCCGCTATTAAGTCGTTAGGTCAAGACGGAGGCTTTAAGGCGGCCTAAAAACTCCGTCACCAGAGTTGGCCACTGATTCATACGAGGAGTTTTAATCTAAGCCTGAGGATTTTTACAGTTTTAGTAGCATTTTAAAGCTAAATAAATTTCATTGATTTTGTAATATGAAGTGTTTAAAAAAAACAATTTAGCAATAAATAGTTAAAATAATGTGTGGCATCGATTCCTTATAAGAAAATAATGTGACTTAGTTATTTTAATTATTGTAAATAAAAATACTTAAAATACGCTGTAATAGTATGAATTGTGAGGATAGGTTATCTTGGAATAAAACAAATAAATGTTAATACGATTTTTATTATATAGTTTAGTGTTGATATTAATTCAATTTAAAATATTCTGTTTTCGCTGATATTGCCTTCAGAATATTTTCTGTATTGTATGGTGCATCTGAAACAATAAAAAAAAAACAAATAAATAGTGATTTTGGGGGAGACCTTTGCCTAGCAGTAGCAGAAGTGAAAACTTGAACAAGGCGGGAAACGCCGACAGACCCCGAAGTTTGTCGATCTTTGCCGAATGGTAATTGCATGCCGAATGGTGTCGAGAATTCAATAATTTTTTTTCCCATCTCAAAATAGTACATTGTACCACAAGAGAGCAAAATTCGTTTTTGTTGCGAGTGCTGAGTTTGAATCTCGAACAAACGAAGGATTCTATATTTGAATCACGAGCGTAGCGAGTGATTCTATGTTAGAATCCTGAGTGAAGTGAGAGATTCAAAAGCATAAGCAACAAAATATTTTGCTCTCGTGTGATACATACAACTTTTCACCTCATTAGCGAAAAAATACAAGATGTAAGGAAAACCGTGGCAGATGGAGGAACACCATAAATAAACGAATTCTTGCACGGAGTCACGATCCTCTGTGGGGCAACGATCGAGGAGCAGGAAGGAAAACCAATTCCCGCAAATTTTTTTTGCCCCTCAAGCAAGTGGCAGGCTAAAGTCCAACAACCAGACCGCCTTGGCCGCCGCCGCCTGGCCGGGCGCACGCTGCGGCCTGTAATATTCGATTCTCATTCAAAATGCTAAATTCACCGAGTACCGGCGGGCAGTCTTCTCGTGACCACGGTAGCTGTAACGCTACTGAAACGTCGAGGTAAATAAACAAATGTTATACCTACGCGATTAAGTCCCGTTATAAAATTTAAAATGCTAAATTCAAATCACTTTTCCTCATAGCGTGAGCAAAGTAGAGTTTTGCTCACTGTTTTTACGCGGCAAAAGCGCCCTTTTTGAGCTAGTAAGGTGAAAAGAAGTTTTCCTTTCAAAAAGTAGTGATCAACTCCTGCGCACAAACTTTATAACTTTGAGTTTCTCTCTTTACATTATTGTAAAAGTAGTTGATTCAATATGAATGATTTATCATACATATAATATTATCGATATGACTTACCAACATGACACCATTCGTCGCTGTACCCGAATTCCTTCCGAGCGTTAGCGATAGCGTAGTTTAGCGCAAACGTTGTAGCGATTGACAGCACAAACGCTGGCTCGCCCGTAGCTGAAATGTAACAACATATTCTTTACATTTATGTTCGCCTAGTACCTTTGCCTCAAGTTTCTTACCCTCTCAGTTCACTGCGGTACTTCACTGCGCTAAAAAAGAACATACTAATATTCTGCATACTTATGTTGGCCTGGTACTATGCTTAGACTTTCTTAGCCTCGCTGCTGTGTTGGTTCATTGCGGGGTCGTGGATTCGATTCCCACCAAGGACAATTTTGCGTGTACCAAGTGCCTCAAAGAGGCTTCTTTAGAGGAAGAATATGCATAATGTGATTTGTCACTAGAACCTAGGGGACTTAAAAATTCAAATTTCCGGGCACTTTTCGCGCCATTTACCTCCCTATTGAGTGTAATTAAAGGTTGTTTTTGCATGATTTATCTAGTAAAGATTCTTATTACCTTTTGATCTCAAAACCCCGACAGGGTTCGGCGAATTCCTTCTAAAGCTGACCCTGAAGTCTGCAGGAATGTCCTTGACGCCTGGCGGCTTGTACGTCCAAGTTCTGTTCGTTAATAACTTCCCGTTCTGGTCGTAGATCAAGTTCTCAGAACTCCATAGTCCTAGGCCCATAACGAATGCTCCTTCGATCTAGAATAAATGGGATTTTTTTATATTAAGCTTGTACCTATGTTATGTTTGTAAAGCTTGCATCATTATGTATATAATTGTATCTATGGCTGTACTTGTGTATCATTATGTATGTACGAGTATTATGCTGAAATAAATAAATTGAATTGAATTGAAATTATGGAGCTGTATGAACGAGCTAAGCGAGCCAACTCTATCTCTAGTTTGTTTCCGTCTCCAAAACATCATGTAAATAAGTTCTTATGAATGAGTCCTTATTTCATAAATAATGCTGGAATTATCACACAGCATCATCTAGCCCCAAAGTAAGCAGAGCTTGTGTTATGGGTACTAAGATGACTGATATACTACTTATATACTTTTTGTTTGTAAATACATACATATTATACATAGAAACACCCAGACCCGAGACAAATATTTGTAGATCATACAAACATTGGTCCCACCGCGGGGATCGAACCCGCAACCTTTTGCGTCGCAGGCGGGCCTTCGCCCACTGCGCTACAGAGGTCGTCTTATTTATGGCTTTTATTTCAGCATGCATTCATGCATTCTTTATGTGAATACATCAAAAAACGATAGGTACTAGGTTCCTACTATATGCGAGCTAAGAGGGGATAGTGCGACCAATACATATTCAGACATCTTTAGTGTCTATCAGTGGCAGGCATTGGCATTATACCGAACAGACAAAGCATGAAGACATGGAAAACTCGAGAACTTTGCCCAGCAGCGGGATAGTAAGTTAAGAAACGTCTTAAGTTACCTGTCCCACGTCAATATTAGGACTGATACTGATGCCGGTATCCTCAATGATATCAGCTCGTCGTAGCTGGTAGGTTCCCGTCAGTACATCGAGTTCTACCTCCACCGCGCACACTCCGTACACGGTGTAGTCTTGTAGGTGGTCCATTGGAGACGTCATATAGGACGCTTGTAGGTTTATACCTGTAAAGGAATTGTTCTTAGTTAAATTCTTTTTAAATGGAAGAAATATGGTAATTTGTTGCTGTAAGGCTCCAGTAAATCCCACATGAGATATCACCCATATGGATTAGGAAAACTTATATTTCTAAAAGTATCGTTCCTCGCATTATTTTTCCAAAAACATTTCTAAATGGGATATGGAAAATAAGCCATATTTTCGAAACTATATTCTCATCATCATTGGCCTGCCCTTATCCCGCTCATGCGGGGTCGGCACAACATGTTCTCTTTCTCCACTCTCCTCTATCACTCGTCATCTCCATATCCACTCCTTTCTTACCCATATCTTCTTTCACCCAATCCATCCATCTTTTCTTAGGTCTACCTCTACTCACATATCCATCCACATTCATTTCCATCGTCCTTTTAGTTAAATGAGTTTCATCCCTCCGCATAACGTGCCCATACCACGCTAACCTATTGCTCCTCAACTTTTCAGTCACTGGCGCTACTTTCAGACTTCCCCTAATATATTCATTCCTCACCTTATCCATTCGCGTCACTCCGCACATCCATCTCAACATTCGCATCTCTGTCGCATGCACTCTTCTTTCATCCGTCGCTTTCGTGGCCCAGCACTCAGATCCATACAGCACGACAGGTCTAATGACCGTCTTGTAAATTTTCCCCTTAAGTTTAAGGGGCATACAAGGGTCACATGTTGTTCCTGAGACCTGTCGCCACTTCATCCATCCCGCATTCATTCTATTTTTTACGTCTCGGTCAATTCCGCCGATCAATTTCGAAACTATATTCTAACTAATCCAATTTGCATAGGCCTCCTCATTTTCATGCCAGTTTTTTCGATCCTGTGCTAGTCGAACCCATGCCTCCCCGGTTGCCACAATACCATGCACTATTTGGCTAGTGGTCTTCCTGGTGTTCTGTGACCCTCGCGTGGCCACTTCTGCTTTTGTCCACCTACCTACCTAAAAACCATCTTTTATCATCCACCTCTGGCTTATGGTCTGCCTGGTGTTCTGTGACACTGCTTTTGTCAATCCAGAAACTATCTTACCTTTGTTAAAAGCCACTTTGACCACCTCCTCCCACCTGGGATTCTCCATATCTTTCCTCACCGGTTCCAACCTCCGCAAAAGTTCCTCACATGCCTTGATGGTCGCATGAGCCACGCAGTCGCTCGTAATGCTGCCGTTGCTGGCCATACCATTCACTGATGTGAAGTTGTCTGTGTATCTTACTGATACCTGGAAAAGAGAAGTTAGCTTGTAGGCGAATGCGTTTTAGAGTCATAAGAACACCCAATATGTGTCAAAAATTTTGTTTTAAGCCTTATGCTGTGAAGGAAAGACCATCAGGTCTGTTTAACCAGCTTTTGTGCTTACAACGGTGTGTTTCACAGCAAAAAATTGAGACTATCTTGACTTGAATCTCGAACTCGTTGATGAAACACGCAATACGCATGTCTTTCTTGTGGATAAAGCTGATAGGATGATAAGCTGAAAGGATGGTTTAGGTGGAGAGCAAGCCCATCCATGGTGGGAAAGCACATCCATCCCAATTTTCGCATTTATACTAGTAGTAAGATTGTTTTTATAATTCGAATACCTTCTCCAAAGGAACCTTGAGTGTGTACGCGCAAACTTGGGCTACTTTTGTGTTGATCCCTTGTCCCATTTCGATGCCGCCGTGACTCATACAGATGGTTCCATCCGCGTGGTGGATGGAGATTGTTACTGGGTAGTTCCATGAGAAAACTAAGGAACAAAAATTATTAAAGAAGTAAAGTTACGCCATGAAAGAGACAGTCAGGCGGCCAATACTACCTACCTATCTAATACCACACTAGAGGTGGCCACTAACTTTTACGAAGTTATGTGTAGGATTTGTATGGTGACAGTGAACCACCATTTTGCGCCAGATTTGTGTCAACCCTTTATTAAAAACAATGTTTTATATCTCAAACCAAAGGTCATTTCAGTTTAATAAAATAATGGCATTTCATTATTAGCTGTGTCCGAGAGTCCTATGATCAGTTTTCATCTAGGTACCTATTTTAGTTGATAGCCAATGAGTTGAATGCCCTATAATAATGACTTTATTTATTTTAAGCCTGCTTCGCCCCCCTGCAAGGCAAAGGCCTCCCTCCCCTTTCACCGCACCTCTCGATCTTGAGCCAAACTGTGCCAGTCATCTGCATGACTGTCGAGATCGTCCCGCCATCTTCTCCGGGGTCTGCCACGACGTCGCCTGGTTTTGGGGCCCGATCTGTTGTTATTTTAGCCCAAAGATTGTCCGGCATCCGAGCCACATGTCCAGCCCAGTCCCATTTTAGTTTTTCAACTTTGTGGATGACGTCTGCTAGTTTTGTTTTAGAGCGTAGTGTCGAGTTTCGTATGTGGTCTATGAGTTAGACTCCTAGGATAGTACGCTCCATGGCTAGTTGGCAAAATAATGACTTACTTATAGGATACGCCATAACAGATAACGCCAAAGACTTTTTCTTCCAAGCATTGTCTTCATTGAACTTCTTTGCATCTGTGTTTCGTTGTTCAAAATCGCAGTCCTTTTTAAAACTAGCTATGAGTTCCTTCATAGCTTCATTCTTCGTTGATATGTGCATGAGTCTTATATCTGTTGGGTCCTTTTTGACGGCGAAAGCTATTCTTTCCATCATGTGTTCAATAATAGATATTGCTTCCGTTGTTCCTGTAATAATTTTTAATATTTATATTAAAGAAAGTTAACCAGAAGTTTAAGACGGTGATAAAATTTGATTCTGAGGACTTTCAAGGTCCGAAGAAGTAAAGTTATTTGGTTTTGTGGCGCGTACGGTGCGGACATATGTGCGATCGGCTTAATTATTTGGAATGTTAAGAATGCATAAAAAATCTCAAATGCTGTAGGTATAAGTAGTGATAATATTATTCGTCTCAAATTATTTTGAAAGTTGAGTTTATCTCAATATCTCATACAAAGGCTAATAAACTTGACATAAAGTTATGTCATGCATACATAACCTATGAATAACCATACTACCTAAAAAATTTTTTGTTTATGCATGACATAACTTTATGTAAAGTTTATTTAGTAAGGGCCTTTGTATGAGATGAGAACTATTGAAGTACCCACTTAAAAAAAGATTTTTTTAGATCATGCGTTTTTAGGGATCCTTTTCCAAACGGTGCCAAAGGGAACGGCTTTAAAAATTTGTCTTTGAATAAACTGGTTTTTATCACGTACCTACCTACCTAAATTGTTTTTATTTCCCTCGACGTTTCAACGTTTCATAAACAATGTTTACGTTTGATAAAAACCTGTTTACTGAAAAACAATTATGATATCAAATCACGAAAGGTTAAAAAACGTCTTTTATAACAAGGTAGGTATAACATAGTTTTCTTTCGGTGTTCAATTAAACTACTCACCAGGTGCTCGACACCAGGTCATGCAAGCCTTGTCTGTCAGCACACTGAACCCTTCGATCTTCCACCGAGATGTTTCGTACAAAGTGGACATCATCCCGCTGAAATCACCCGCGGAATCGTTGAAGCAATACCCGTTGTCGCTGTAGTAGGTTACGTTGAGGTATTGGATTAGACCTGCATCGTTTATACCAATCTGGAAAAGTTAATGGGAAGCTAGAAATCTTTTACAAAAAGTAATTTATAATAAATAATGCTGGACATTTCACACAGTATCATCTAGCCCCAAACTAAGCAAAGCTTGTACTATGGGAACCAGATAACTGATATAAGTACTATTTATATACTTTTTGCTTGTAAATACATACATATTATACAGAAACACCTAGACCAAAGATAAATATTAGCAGATAAAAAAAATGATCCTGCCGCCGGGATCGAACCCGCAACCTTCTGCGTCCCAAGCGGGCTTTCACCCACTGCGCCACAAGAGGTCGTCAACGATAATACCTATTTAGTTAGAATATATTTTATTGCACATGTGGCATGGCACAAAGTAATCAAGAATGGCTACGCTTTAATTCATTATAGAGCATAACAATAGTGGCACAAAATAATCATTCATAGCTAGCGCTTTAATTCATTGTACCTAGAGCATATAACAACAGTATTACTAATCGGGATCAGGGGCGAATTCTCCAAACCAACTATTTATATAGTTTCAAACAAAAATAAACATTTACTAGTACCTAATGTCACAGTGGGGTTATCTTTATTCTGTCTGTGCCCATTTTAATATGAATAAAAATCGCTCTTCATAAAAAACATTACAATCTTAACTTAGGAAATATGACCTATCTAAGTTTAGATGGAAGAGCCGAGTTTAGACGAAGAAACCGCTTTAAAAACTTCTTCGTGGAAAACTACATTGCCAACAAGGGTTTGTAGATAAACTGAGTTGGACTCAAAGTCATTAATTAGCTACTTAAATGAACTTCACAAAGCAACGATTTAAGTAATAATTAATGTCCCTGAGCGCGGCAGTAAGACAGCATTATTAGGTAAGTACCTCATAGTCCATCTCACACTGTTGTCTCTTCCCTATAGCAAGCATATTGTCCGCAATTGGCATAACAAGTGACGCTGTTCTGTTCAACTTGTAAGCCACTACGGCGCAAGCGCAGGCTATTAGGGGAGACCTCGATCCTTTGCCTCCATATCCTCCACCTAAACGAGAGACAATCACCTCTACCCTGAAAAGTAGTTATAAGTGGGTAAACATATTTTCTTGAATCTAACTGAAGCATTCGACTTAACTGATTCATAAATTGCTTAGTTTGAATTAGCTAGAATCTAGAAAATGTAGTCTATTTGTAAATTTTCCGCGTAAAGCTATCGCCGTGATAACTGTACTAAAGAAGTCAATCGACATAGAATACTAGCTTTTCGTCGCGGTGTTACCGCGTTCCCTCGGGAAAAGTTCACTTTCCCGGTATAAAATATAGCCTATGTTCATCAGGGATAATGTAGGATTCCAAATCGGTCCCCCCCGAAGGATTCCGATCTTGTCGCGATGGGGGGGCTTAGTAGCCGTGGATTGGTCACCCACGGCAAAGCTAACAGGAATCCCAGGCGGGGACGCTCCGAGCGGGCTTGCGGTTGGGCCCGCTCTGGATGCGTCTGAGGCGGGTGCGGAGGTCGGAGTCATTTCTGTCCCCCGCAGTCAGGCGGGGTCGCGGGAGAAGAGGCGTGTCGGTGTGTCGTTGCCGTTCGCCCTATCTTCCGCGACCAAACGGTGGCGCACCGTTGATGCGTTGGCGGTGGGGCCGCAGTGGAAGAGGAGTGTCGGTGTTACGTTGCCGCTCTCCCTGTCCTCTGCGGCCGTTTGGAGGCTTCTCCACGCGCAGCTCTTTCACTAGAGCGTGCAGTGGACGAAGGGAGCGGAGAGCTCTAGTGGTGAGTAGCGGACGCTAGGTGCGGGGGCACCTTCGTCCGCCTTGCACTGCTCACCACGACGCGGGGCCCGCCGTAAGGGCGGGGATCGCCGGAGGGGGACTGGATGTAGAGGCTCTGCCGGTTGCCCGGGCCCCCTCCATTCGAGGCGACGCCGGAAAGGCGCTGGGATGTTTAGTGGGTATACCGGGAGTCCCCGGGGAGTCCCACACACCCCTCTCGCCCCCCGGCGGAGGGGATGCGTAACGCATTTTACCCAGCGACAAAAAAAAAAAAAAAAGGATTCCAAATCGGTCCAGCCAGTAGTTTCGAAGCCTATTATTTAATTCAAACAAACAAACATAAATAGCTGTTGTCTACCACAGGGGTTACTTTTTGGCCCCATATTGTTCTTGCACTATTATAGTGCAAGAACAATATGGGGCCTAAAAGTTAAGTAACTAGCCTATAAAAATGTTGAAAGTACTGACCGATTGTGATCAATGCCTAACGCGTTTCCAACAGCAACATTAACGAGATCCACCCACTGTGTAGCTGCTCTTACTGTCACTCCTCTAGAGTTATTTGTTACAACACAGCTCTGAGTTTCCATAGTGTAGTGGTACTGTGAGGGAATCGTGAAACGTCCTTTGATGGTTTGTGTAACGTCTTTTCCTCGCTCAGTGGGATTAACTAATACTTCTTTGCGAACCTGTAGAATACGAGTACACGCATACAGTATTTATTTAGTTTCATTTTCGTCTTTAGTTTTAAGTCTTGGTAACTTACTCTTCGTTCTTTATCAGGAGCAACTAAAGCATCTCTCACGTTCAAGACCAGTTTATCTCCACTCTTGTTGTATTTAACCTTCACAAGTTTAGCAGCAGATAGAGCTAGTTTCCTCGTTACTGCTGCAATCATACCGATAGGCTGTCCGTAGTAGGATATAGTGGAAGCCAGGATCTCTTCATCATTATTGATCCATGGTACATCTACGGAGGTGAAGGAGTTCTTTCCTGGTATATCTTTAGCTTTATAGAAGGCAACAACTCCAGGTTGTTTCTGTGGGAATTCTTTGACTATTAAATGAATATCTGGTGTTATCTAAATACATAATTGTGTTTGTTTTTATAAAGCTTTCTTCAGATTGATGTTTACTGTTGCTTACCAAAGCGTCGTTGGCGTCGATGCTTTCAATATCTCCTTTGCAGATTTCAGAAAGCACAAACGCCACGTGCACTGCATTAGGTTCTGTGGTCACATCGCACGAGTAATCAGCTTCTCCGGAACACTACAACAAGCATTTAAATAGGTTAAATAAGTATATTTAATTCAGAGTGCATAAACTTGATTTAAATTAAAGAAAACCTATCGAAATACAAAATGTACCTCACGAAATAATATTAAAACCAAATATTATAAAATAAAAAAATCTTAATTGCAAATTAATTTCATACAAAAGCTGCCATATTAGCGAGGTCATAGAATTATACACGGATTAGAGATTCACACACAGAGATTTCTATTATACTTGTGTGTGAATCTTGTGTTTTCAGCGCTCTGCTTCTGTTCTTCTTTTTTCCTGATTTCTTCAATTACTATAAACCTGGTTTACAGCCTCAAACTTCGTTCATCAGTACAACAAACCAGCTCAAACTAACTTTTTAATAGTTTTAAAGCCTAAAATACCTGAGTCAATGCTTCGAGCTTAGGCACAGGTTTGTTCAAAGGCCACAAGGTTTTATCCGTGTCAAAGGTCTGAGTTCCCTTCGACACTTCACGTGTTAGTAGAGATCCGCCAGATTTGTACCGAGGGTTCACTGTTGGGGACAATGATAGAATCGCCTGAAACAAAAACAAAAAAATCATTATCGAATAATAACATCGGTTTAAAACATTCATTTGAATTAGGTACTTCACAAAGTCTGATTTCTTATAAGGTTTTAACAGCTGTTTTGAAACGATCGTCAAAATCGTAAACCTTACTTTATAAAAGAGCCCTAGAGCCAGCATCTTCCTACATTCTGCAGATGGTTCTGGAGGCGCTTCCACCGGCACTAATTCATCTTTCAAACTGACTAACGCTTTCTGCAGAGTTTTGTCATCGAACAGGTTTTCACCAATTATAGAGTTGATTGTGTTCTTAGCAGACACAAACGTAGGACTTATGTTTCCGAAGACTATGTTGGCTGATGTAACTTTGTTTCCAGAGTCTACTTTGAAAAGGAAACCAGCGTTGACTATGGCATGTGCGTTTTGAGCCCTCGGCATTATCTGAAATTCAAAGTCAAAGTCAGAAAGCATTTATTCAGTGGGACCGCTGGGATCACTTTGAAACGTCTTAAAACTAGGTGATTTTACTCCTGTTCCTTCGCGACCAATACCGTGAAGAAGGGCAACAAACACGGTTTGGGGCCTAGCTTTCTTTTAGGTGATCCATCTTAAATCTAAACTTATGCTTACTTAGGTGAATTCCATTTGCAATTACAACATTTACAACCAATGAATTGTTTATAAATTATATTTCGTCACCAACGAGAGATCCTATTGGATAATTATTTTCAACATTGCTTTTTATCTCGTTACCTTGTATGTCCGCAACAAACTTGACTCTGACATCGGAGGTAACCTCACATCGAGTATAAGTATGTTCTTCAAATCTGTCTTTATAAAATTTTGCATGCTTACTTCATTTTTGGTTTTGTTACTGCTTACTGAAAAATAAAGAAACTAATTGTATTTCGTGTTTCGATGAATCTGAATTCATGAATGAATCATGCATGTCTCCTTCGATCAATTACAACATGTCTCTTACTGAGTGTTACAAAGGCTCCAACTGTTGCTAGTAACAGAAAGACGTCTGAAGGGAAATCGTTGTGCATATTCTTCAGAGCTAAATTCCCACCAATCGTGCCAACCTGAAAAGATAATTTGATATTGTTATTTGGACCCAAAAACATTTTTATTATTTTAGCAGTAGTTACTTACATTTCTAACAGGAACATGTGCAACCAAATCCAAATGCTTGTAAAACTCCTTTAGGTACCAAAAATCACTATTGGTGGTCCATCGTTGACAGGTCTTCATAAGATCTGTGAGGGTCATACCAGCGCCTACGATAAGGTTCTCGTCGGGAAGGTACTCTTTTATAGACGCGACTGAGGATATGTCAATCATAATACTTGGCTGCGATTGTAATGGGTACACTCCTGGCAGAAAGAATTTAAAGGTAAGACCACAGCACTATAAGAAACTTGGTTGGCAGTTGCCGATATTTTTGGAATATTGTTACCTTGTCCGGTATTTCCGGCGACAAGTCTGTAGCTAGCTGATCCAGCTCGAGAAAGTATCTGAAAAACCATAAAAAATATACCTAATCTTATTTTCTAGCCAAGTTTAACTTTCTTGTGTTGACAGTTTTAGCTTTGTCTCTCAAACATTATTTTAAGGAGCGATTTTTATTTAGCCTTTAGTGGAGTATTTTGTAATTTGGTATTATTTCTAAGTACCCTTAAGTTTACTGACCTTAAAAACATCATCCACAGTGTATGCTCTATACCAACTTCCTGATTGAAGCGTCACGTCTTTTAAAGACTGGATGTCATTTTCTATGATGCACCAATCATCTTCTTCGCACTGAGATTTATCTTCGCATTTCTTTAGACATTTTGTTTTGTTGAGGTCTTCTATATCCTGAAACAAGACGTAGGTACTTGATAATATTTTTGTTTTTTTATAGACGTATTTGAACGTTATCGCTATTCCGGTGCGTGTATTTTCGTAGCTATTTTCCTCTTTTGTAGCCTCAAATTTCAGCTGTAGAATTACTTTATATAATTTATAATATTATTCTTGGTAATTATACCGGTTCTTGGTAATTATACCGGTGTTTATATACATAAAAACTGCTGTGTGAAAAAGTCCAGCATTATTTATTATTTATTTATTATTTATATATAATTTTTCACAATTTAACTTCAAAATGCCTGAACTTAAAGGTACCTGATCAAGTTCCACTTACCAGAAGAGCCTTATTCTTAATCTCAGGGTCAAGATCAGTAGCGAAGCTCTTGAATGCGTCGAGGATGGGTCGGTAGCCGGTGCATCGGCAGATGTTACCACCGAAGGAGTTCTCTACTTGCTTCATCGTGAGGTTAGTTGTTGTTTTGTAAAGGCTGTTAAAAAGACATCATTATCAGATTCACATCAAGTAGGGCCGCTGGGATCTCTTAGTAGCTAAATAGTCTTTTAGGAGCTGGTGATTCTACTCTGGTTCCTTCGCGATCAATTGTTACTCGCCATAGTAAGTAAGGCTTCGGACGGCACTTTAAATTGTCGGACCTGGCTATGCCATGACGGAGGCCTTTAGGCGGCCTACAAACTTCGTCACCAGAGTTGGCCACTAACTCGTACGAACTTAGTAGGTACCTACTTTGTTATTTACATGATCAATGACATACTTTGGTCACCTATAAAGAATAAAAAAGTCGACAGAAAAATGGGTTTGAGAACGCGTGGGAGAGCACAGCACAAGACCGAACAGGGTGAAGTTGCAACCAGGCTGCAATATAGATAGAAAGAAAAAACTCACCTATACATGTTCATGATCATCCCCGGCGTGCAATACCCGCACTGCGTCCCGTTGAAGTCGGCTAACCGTTGCTGGATGGCGTGGTAGCCGTCACGGCGGTTGCCAACACCCTCGATAGTGGTGATGTCCCATTGGTGGCAGGAGAGGATGTGGACTAGGCACTAGATGCAGTAAAAAGTAAGTTAAAACTGTTTTTGTATTTATTTATTATGTAAAAAAAAGTAAATTACAGGTTATATAAGCTTTCTGTAATAATTTTCATCAAAATCCGCTCAGGAGTTTCATGGAAAAGGAGCATGTAGGTATTCGTCCAAATTTTTGGTTCTTCTTCTCGTGGTATTTTTTATTTAGAACCAGAGTGGTGAATGTGTGTCTCAAGGAGGCCCCTTACAACTTTTGTATTTATAAAAGTAGTCGAGTGAAACCTTTTTGGCCGTCAGTTTTGCAACAATAGCCACAGTTGCCCCAGATTTATATCGAAAGTGTTGCAGTCCATGACATTCATACATCCAACTATTTATGTAATCAACAAATATATGGCCCTTTTAGTGCTTTATGTCCTTGATTTTAAGGTGCATTTTGGCTTGAATTGCTCGCCTAGTTTCGGAGGGGAATATCAAATTGGCGCATCTAGTGTGACTTGTAGCGTTTTAAATTGAACAATGAACAACATAGCATTCTGATATATTGCGACATGACCTTTGCTGAATATCAGCGAGATGTAACGATAGTTTTGTGTCTAATAAATAAATAAATAAAGCTGGACATTTCACACAGCATCATCTAGCCCCAAAGTAAGCAGAGCTTGTGTTATGGGTACTAAGATGACTGATATACTACTTATATACTTTTTGTTTGTAAATACGAGTACATACATATTATACATAGAAACACCCAGACCCGAGATAATTATTTCTCCCGCGGCGGGGATCGAACCTGCAACCTTCTGCGTCACAAGCGGCCTTTCACCCACTGTGCCACAGAGGTCGTCAAAACCCACGTGTGCACTACTAACTTGATTCATACTTATTTATTCGTGGATTATGTGGAATAACATCTAGAAGGCTTTTATTACAAAATATCTTGTTAACGTTAAGACATTTCTAAAATTTGTTCCATGTGTGTATTAAGGCAGGAGTAAATATGTTAATACTAATTTCTTTTAAGTTAGAAATTAGTGCACGAAAGGAGCCTTGGAGTTGCACTTGAAATCCTTCCACCACTGGTTCGAATGAACTAGAGACACGAAACAAGAAGAATAAAGTTAGGTTAGCACTTACGGAATTAACTGCGAACACATCCTTCTCTGCCGTGGCGGGGTTGGTGCGGGACACGGAGACCACGCACGCGCCGCAGCCACCCTCGTGGCACATCGCTTTGGTGCCATGCAGCTGGAGGTACTGCCTCAGGTAATCGTTCAGGGAAGTGTCTGGGCCCACCTCGGAACCAGCTGGAAATATTTTACTCATTTATGCTAGGACTCTATCTGCGTCTAATGCCTGCACTTGGAGTCGTAAAACCGTTCCATGTAAAACCTTTTATTTTAGTAGCCGTTAACGACTTTGAGTACCGATATAATACGATTAGGGTAAACCTGAACACAAACTCTTTCTGTGTTCTGTGTGGTGAACGAACGAGCATATTTTTGACACCTACCTACCTAGTTGCATTCACTCACCTACATGTACCTATCTGGGGTCACAATAGTGCTCACGCCAAGACAAGCTAAAAAATGCTAACACCAATATTCACAAACATTACTTTGACGTTTCCAAGTGCGCGCGGACGCACAGGGTCCCAAAATCAGTAGGTTTTTGGAACACTGTGCGTCCGCGCGCACTGTGAGACCTCATAGTAATGTTTGTGAATACCGGTGTAAATCTCTGGCATTGGAATTATGCTAGGGCTACATTAGCGAGCGAAGATTCGTATGGTGTTGGCGCGACAAAAACATCGTGTTCGGGTATGGGCGATGTTCTTGTCTACATTAAGGCGGGCGAAGATTCGTGTCGAGTTGACGCGATGCATCGTGCCTTGTGCTGTTCAGTTTGTTGTGCGGAGACGTGGGCGGTAAATTAAAAATGGAGGAAATAGTGGCTTTGCATTATATGTCAGTAAATTATTATTTATTACAATTGTACGAGTATCATTTACGAAATAATATGAAAAAGAGAAGAAAGAGGAGATGGTGGATGACTAGTATTCATAGAAACCGAACGATGTAAGTATGCTAGAAAGTGATCTCTACTTACCGCAGGGAGATAGGCGTGAGTGCATATAATAATTTCACTTTATTTTTCAGCACAGGCATGGAAAGTATTTTTCTTCTTCATTTCTTCTACTGTGGTAGGCCAACTGAGCATATTTTTAATTCGAATCCACGCATCATGTACCATGTGTTTCTTTTTATGGTCGGAGTTACTAGGATTCCATATAATACTCTCAGTTTCATAAAATTGAATGAATTCTAACACTTTTTCGTTACTCCACTCCATAGTGTAAAAAATTAAATGCACGTCCGTCTCGCTTCAAAGTCTGGACGACACTGAATTGACGTAGATGTAGCCACCTAAGCGAATATTGGCGCGACAAATCCCTTTGATTCGCGCCAGTTTACCGACAGCTCCTCGATACTACATCGTCTTCGCCCGAATACTACGCGATGACACGATGAACCCGGCCACATTCATCGCGTTAACACGAATATTCGCCATAGCCCGCTAATGTAGCCCCAGCACATACATGGCAAGCGTTGCCGAGCTCTTTTGTTTACGAGTACAAACAATAATATCGCTGCAGACAGACGCAGAGGCTACTTGACTGATCTCTCTGTATTCTAAGACCTTCCTTTGTACAACAGTTATGCAATAAAATTATTCTGATTCTGATTCTGATTCTATGTTAATGGACCATTATTTTAAGTATTCATTTTTGTTTAGCTTAAAAAGTAACATTTTATACTTAGGTATTATACATTAACTGGAAAATGGAAAATTAAAACAATCTAGTAGGTACTCTAGGTATTCAAAATGTGCGTATTATTGAGTTAAGATTCGATTTGATATCTGCATAATTAATCATTATGTTTGCCGTGGAAATAAATAAAGAAGTTTATACCAGTACCTGCGCAATGAAACAAGATTTAATTTTGTCTTGGGTTCGTAGAGTACGGTCATCGACAATTTCATAACATTTTGATTTCAATAATAAAACCTATGCTATATGACCTCAAAACATGGATGTTTTGTTGCTCCTTCACGCTGAAACGGCTAAACGAATTTCGATGTTTGTTACGCAGCAAGCCTAAACCCTGGGGCCGTATTCGCGTTCCTTATTTCGTTCGTTTGATGAATATTTGAATACTTCCCACCCCGATTTCTGACTGCAAGGGCATATTTTTCGGTTTGGAATATTTGGTCCTAGGTTAGGACCGTGTTTTAACGTTTGAAAACTTGAAGTCAGAAATCGTGGTGGGAAGCATCCGAATATTCATCAAGTGTACGAAAAAAGGAACAGATGAAGAGAAAGAAAAAGTGACTAATGCAACTGTACTTAAGTTGAACGCAGATAGGTAATCAATTGTTGAAAATGATACAAAACCTGAATGAAACGTAAATATCCGACTGCAGATTTCCATTTTTAAATAAAGCATGACAAATAAGGAACTTCAAAGCTCCAATTGTTCATGGATTTATGTCGCTGATCATACCTATGGAACTGGTTGATAAATATTCCGTGCCGATACCAAGGTCACTGCCAAAGACAAATTACTAGAATGACTTAGGTCTTGGGGTCAGCTCAAACAGTAAACACGCGACTCGCACTTTTAAAATAGCACATTTTTGGAAAATAATAAATTTTATTTTCTTTACAACACAATATAAATAAATAAATAGGTGTCTGTAATAGGTACCTACACAAACTAGCAATACTTATAAGTAGGTAAAAATATTTAAAAGTGACTGAAAATAAGGCTTTCCCTCAGCTTAATTATTACCTGTTTTAAGCTTAAAGGGACCGTAAAACTGAGTATGCGGTTTTAATTTCAACTCGATACCTCCACGCGTTCCCGAGATAAAGAGTCTTGACAGACGGACAGACGGACAACAAAGTGATCCTATAAGGGTTCCGGTTTTCCCTTTTGAGGTACGGAACCCTAAAAATAAAACAATAGGTACGTGATAAATACCCGTCTAAACATAATAATTATGTCACCAAATCACGAAAGTTTAAAATGTTTAATTTCCCTCAGCTTTTGCTCCAGCAGCTCAAAAGTAGCTAGGTACCTACCTACCTACCTACAAAAAAAAAAACAAATAGGTAATTAAGTTATAAAAGTTATAAAGATAATTACGTTTTAAAACTAAAAGAAAAACCGACTTCAATGTTCGACTCTACACGCGGCGTGTCTATAACGTCAGTTTGACATAATGCATAGAGAGTCTTAGACTTATCTGTCGATTCGATTTACAATGGCTAGGAGGGAAGGTTTTTAGAGTTTTACAGAAAAACTATCAATCCCTCAGGAATAAAATTTAGATGGGACCACCTCTGGAGCATACCCTTTCAAACAAAAAATAATTTTCAAAATCGGTCCACAAATGGCGGAATAATCGCGTAACAAGATACAAAAAAATGAAAATAATAAAAAAAAACATACAGGCGAATTGAGAACCTCCTCCTTTTTTTGAAGTCGGTTAAAAACCAACTTCAATGTTTGACGGCTCGTTGTGGCTCAGGGCGTCAAGTGAAGATGAGGTTTTTACAGTTTTAAAATATTGGACCACCTCGGGAGCATTACCCTTTCAAACAAAAAAATAATTTTAAAAATCAGTCCACAATAAAATTGGCGGAGTAATCGCGTAACAAGTTACAAAAAAACTTTTTATGAAGTCGGTTAAAAAGGTACTTATCAACAAACTTATCTGTGTTATTTGTAGACTTTCTCTCACTGTCAGAACATCTCTGTAGCGCAGTGGGCGAAGGTCCACCTGCGACGCAAAAGGTTGCGGGTTCGATCCCCGCGAAACCAATGTTTGTATTATCTACAAAAATTTGTCTCGGATCTGGGTGTTTATGTACATATAATATGTATGTATTTACAAACAAAGTCATGTAGTACCCATAAGAAAAGATGATGCTGAGTGAAAAGTTCGGCATTATTTATTTATTACCTATTTAGGGTACACACTACTGATTCTCGTAACTTATGGATCGTCTTCAAAAATCCTTAGATGACTAGGTTAGACTCTGATTGTAGTAGGTAGGTTAGGTAGGTATATTTTGTAAAGTCATGTAAATGTAGTAGTCAGTGTCTGTACGTAAATAAGTATCATTACCTACCTCAGACAGTTTTAGTTCTATTAATATCAACTTAGTCAACCATCAAAGTAAAATAACAGGGCAAAAAATCTCAAAAAACTAAAAAAGAATAATATTGACTTGCGGAGAACAAAATGTCAACAAAAACTCGATTGGTGAGAAACCTAAGTTTTTCTGAGACTGCTGTGATAATGCATCTCAAGTGGGGCACTTCAAACTTAAGTGCGAAACTTAAGAAATGTAAGATTATTTTAATTTATAACCAATTTTGATTATCTTGTAGTTATCTGAAGTAAAACAAGTATTTAAGGATAAAAATTCAAAAATATTCAGCAGTGGCACCGACTGGCAGTGACCTGGATCAGTTGAGCTATCTATAGATCGTTTTTACGACGATCCTTAGATAGCTTGACTGATTGTATTTTATAATTTTATGCACATATTTTTATTTATTTATTTATCTAAATGGGAGATAAGTAGTTTGGTACACTTAGTCGTATCTTATAGCAATAAAAAAAAATTGAGTAGTTTTCCTTTCGAATAAGTTCACAATTATATGCTTTTTTTTTTTCGCTGAAACCTAATTTTTCTAAAATGAAAGTCCCGTAAAAATCAGTCAACTTGTTTCAAAGATTGTCAATATAATCCAGACCCATGTACCTAATACAAAACAGTACATAGGTACTCGCTTCTAAAACCGGTCTTTTTTCGTGCAATCGGAGTTCACTGGAAGACGTTATTCATAAAAATATGCACCTATTTACTCGGATTAAGTGAAATGTACTTACACAAGCTATAAGCCTGTCCATTGACTGTGAAATGTATTTTATCCATATAAACTGCACTATCGTGTACACGTCCATACACTCTGATAAACAGACGCTCACTGAGATACGAGTTATGTACGGAGTCAAAACATAATAGTGCCCATTGTTTTTTTTTAACTGCCAGTACACAATCGCTCATTGGATCGATGCTTACGTGTTTTCTTTTTCTTTCCTATTTCTTCTGTTTACTCTATTCTAAAATCAAATTGAAAAATATTCCAATTTGAATTTAGAATAGTGTTCTTATTCTAAATTAAAACTGTTTTGATTACAATTAAGTTCTTATAAGTAATCATTTTCAACGTGGGAAAACTTTCGTTCAGTGAAATGTCAGAGAAATGCTTATTTCTCTGCGAGTGAAATATAATAGCTACAGTGCCACAAACTTAACTGAACCGGTGGCCAAGTATGAAACCAACGAATTTAATATTATCATTTATTTTTCTGCACTACAAAAAATAAACTATGGGTATCTATATGTATCTAGGGCACGTTAAATTGTCAGTCCCGGCTATTTAAGTCCTTAAGCCATGACGGAGGCCTTAAAGTGGCCTAAAAACTTCGTCACCAGAGTTGGCCACTGACTCATACGAACTTACTTACCTACTGAACGAAATATTTTAAAAGAACGAAACAGGATCATAGCATTAGATTATATATTTTTTATTCATCATCATAATCATTTCCTTAGCCAACGCTAAGTGGGTAGGCATAACTCATACATAATACTATTTAAGATCCTTTAGTGAAGATGTCTTAACTAAACTAGCCAGAGGAATAGGTATGTTTGGCAAAAGCGTAGTGCTTCTCATTTTCGCGATTCGATTCGAAGAGGTCGCCATCTTGTTTCCATTTTGAAGGCAATAAAAAAAAATTAAATATATAACCATTTATTTCAACACATAACAAATATACAATAAAATGCCATTGGCCCATATTTATAGATACCTTACATAAAAAAAAATATTAAGTAGTTGGGTTGCGCTTCCGCGGGTAACCCGCGGTCCCTCGGGTTTTTTTCTGTATCAAAGTAGCCTATGTCCTTCCCTGGGATACAACCTATATCCATGCCAATTTTTAGTCTAATCGGTTCAGTGGTTTGGGTGTGAAAAGGTAACAAACAGACAGTCAGATGGACAGTTACTTTCACATTTATAATATTAGTATGGATATGTTTGGCAAATGTATATTAAGTTACCTACTTCTTTTAATTTTTATTATTAGTCGGAGGATAGTAATAAAAAAGACAAGACATATAAAAATAAATAATTTATTGTTCGCACTTTAGAGACACTTAGGTAGAAAAGAGCTTAGCAAGCAAGAGCTTAGCAAGCTTAGCTTAGCAAGAAAAGAGCCTATTCCTACCTCAAAGGCCGCCAACGCATCTGCAGTGCCTTTTGATGCTGCAGTTGTCTGTGGGCGGTGGCAATCACGCACCATCAGGTGTGCCACTTGCTCGTTTGCCCCCTCTTCCATAAAAAAAAACTGCTCCAGTGACACTTTTTTACATAAAGATACAGGCCAAATTCTTAGGACCGACATTTTATACATAAGAGAATCGTAAATAAATAACCTAGGATTTCTTAATACTTCATTGAAAAATGAAAAGTCTTATCAAAATTTTCGAATCCGACGGGATTCGAACCCGCGAACACTTGGCCACGGAACCCACTGATGTCAGATTCGAAATCTTTGATAAGCTCATATTTATCGGTTAAGAATCGAAAGTTTTGATAAGTTTTTTTCATACAAAAACTATATACTTAGTACTTAGCTTAAATAAATATTATTATTTATACAGGGTTATTTGTAAAACACCGGTAACCTCTCAGGACTGTATAACTATCATCATAAACAATAACTTTTGTTCTATAACTAGGTGTACTAGGTGTACTAGGGCCCGTATTAATCGTTGTTACTTAATCATGTAGGTACTCAAGTGTGATATCATTTGATACGCAATTTAATTTTGCTTATATTTATTTACCTAAAACATAAAAATATTTACACGAAACAATAAACATAAAAATACGTACGTAATTTAATTAAACTAAAGATAAAAAACAGTGTTCAAATCACCGACCGCAGGTAACGTGCCCAAAAGGCTGGCGGCATTACCTATATGATGGCTATACTTATCCTCTGTCCGAGGTAAGCACCAGCCCTTTGGTCATTGGTCTCGTCAATCAACCTCTTGGATAATTCTCTGAAAAGGAGCCACGCCTCTGGACCCCATGGACCTAAAGTTTCCACTCCAAAAGGCAGAAATATATACCCATCACCGATAGATATGTATTTCCGCCTTTTGTAATTTTCTGCTGATGCCGCCGCCGCACCAGCTGTCCTGGAGGTTGCAGACAGGTGAGAGGCCGCTAGTGTATCGACGCAAGGAGCGTCCCACACTAGAGGCTTACCATGGTTCCAAGGAATCAAAGACATACCGTCGGGCCTTTTGCCATCATCTCGTGCGATACCGTTCGGCTCTAAAATGGCCGGCACGTTGACGGTGGCGAGTGCCCGACGAATAATGTCGTTGAGGCTGGCATGGCGGGAGAGGCGGCCTGCGCACCGCCGACAGGAAAGGCCGTGATGGCCTGGGCGATCGACGGGGCTGCCGCAATTACATCGGTGGGGTTCATTGGTTGTGGCTCCAATTCTTAAGCTAACTGCCAATGAAAAGGTTATGTTATCCAAGAGGGTACCCAAGTTTGCGGATGGCAAAGCTTGAAGCCAGAAACCAGATTCCCGAGCGCCAGAGGCAATAAGACGCGCCTTCTCGGCTAAAGTATTTGCAGAGTCTATAAAACTCTGCTGTATTTTTCTACAAATAGGCTCGTCCCAATGCCACTGTAGGTGTAGTTTATCGGGAATGGTTTCGGATGGACAGACCAATGTCCAAGCATTCTTAGCCTCGTCCATAGCATTAATTTTGATATTTCCTAAAGAAGCATTTATAATTTTTGAAAAGAGTGCCGAAGTGCTATGTACAGAAGATAAGAACGCCGGAAGAGAGATACTAGAAATTTTGCGTATGCCTAGACCACCAAACCGTATAGGAAGAGTGGCCTGACACCAGGAAACTTCGGTCATGGGACAATTAAAAATTTTGACCACCACATTTTTTAAAGCGTCGTCTAAACTCAATAATAAATCATTAAAAATCCAAAGAGGGCTACATCTAAGAACATAGGTAAGTTGAGGTACAAACAGACAAAAACGAATGATGTTGAAGGCTATATGGCGATGAATTTTGGAACGTCGTTCAGAATATTCATCGAATTTCGCACGCTGCTCTGTAATAAACTGGGGAAATGCTTCATCTAAAATCGGTGCACCTAGAAGGCGAAGAGATTTTTTTGTAATAACTTTGATATTAGGAGCCAACAAATTAAATTTATTATTAATTTCTTGTTTTCTGGAAATGGAAATAGATTCGTTTAAAAATAATTCTCATTTAGAAAAATTTAGAACCAAACCGATGTCGTGAAATTTGTCAATAATTGTTTTCAAATCTGCCAAAACTGTCTCTGAGTCGCCTCCTAGAGTGCCATCATCTAAATACCAAATGTTCAATTTTGAAGCGAGTGAAGTGATTATTGGATGAATGGCGAGACTAAAAATTGCAGGACCTAATGGATCACCTTGCTGGCAGCCGGTGGATGACAATATTTTATGAGTTTTGTAGGTGAGAGTTGACTCTGCACCGTAACATTGGAATAGGTAGTCATGAATTTCTGGTGAACAATTTTGAATTTCATTTAGGATTACATTCCTATTCACTGAGTTGAATGCATTTTTAACATCCACTTTTAGCAGTACTTCACCCGCATCTCTTTTGAGATATGACCTTACAGCATGGACGGCGGCCTCACATCCCCCCCTACTGCCGAAACCTAGCTGTACTGGTTGGAACTTGGCGGTCAGGTCGGATACCGCCGTCCTTTTTTTTTAGAGCACAGAGATTGGCCCCATAAACCATAGGTACAATTTCTTGGGCTACTTAATAATTACCTTTATTTACCATAATATTTTGTAAAATTACAGGCAAACTAGGGAATTCAAGATCCTATGTACCTAAATAAACAAGTATATTATGTCTAAGGGGAAGTAAACGTGAACCTTCAAATATATGCCTGTACCTTACCTACCTAATTGTAAAATACTTAAGACCAACCAATTGTTGATTGTAGAAGTTAGTGTAGAAATGTACTATGCTTGATTTGAATAAACATAATTATTTATTTATATGCCCATAATTTGCAAAAGTTAGGTACCTAGCATTCATAGAAACATTTATAAAAAACTTAAACAAACTACTGCACCTAGGGGATACAGTAATTATCCTGTTTGTTTGTTTTTGTTTAACATGCATAGAATTCATGGCTTCTTCATGGGGTTTTCTTTCGCTGTTTAGAGATAGTATTTTGGTTAACAAATGTCTAAGAATTAATCAATTAAACATGTAGAAAAAACTGTACCTAATCTTAAATATCTGTAATAATTAGCCTACTTCATAAAATAATTATATGTCTATGTTCCAACCACTGCTGCACTGCGTGGTGATTCAGGTCCAGATGCATCATCGATCTCATCAAACGACTATTTTTGTCTAAAGTAAACATCTTCATAGACGAAAAGTCCTTAGTTCATCGAATCGATACATTATAATTAAAATAAATAAATAATGCTGGACATTTCACACAGCCCCAAACTAAAAAAATTTTGTACTATGGGAACCGGATAACTGATATACTATATACTTTTTATTTGTAAATATATACATATCACAGGTACATAGAAACACCCAGACAATTAGCAAGTATTTTGTGTCAGTAGGCGTGATATTCACCTCTTATTTACCTTTGGCCTTTGGTACATAATTCGACCGTATATTGAATATTCATATACTAAAAAGTCAATGGGGACGTTGCGAATTTTTATTCCAAACTACCCCACTAGCGGGGAGGTCAGTGGGGCCGTAGAGAATACATCGTAATTTGTAATTTCCATTTAAGTTCAGGTTTTCCCCTATTTTGAGCGTTACTTAATTCAAGCACAGTAAGATTGTAATCTTACTGTGTTTGAACTTACAGAAATCATGGTGTACCATGATTTCTGTAAGTTCCATCTATGCAGGGTTCCCGCTAGGCTTCTTGCTTGTAAATGCCAAATAGTAGTTCCTGACGATGAAGAAGAACAGCACGTTGAGCACTGTAAAAAAAACAAATGATTTGCTGTGTAAAAAGCAATTGTTTTAACTGCACATAAGAAAATGATGCCTGTTAAAACTTTTGACGCTACATGATTGAGGTTCAATTTATGAACTTTGTGAGTCCTTCAGCGTGATTTTTATGTTACCCTTTGAAGATGTGGGAGGGGTGATAAAGGGGACATACCAACATTTTGAATAGCCTATATGCTACTCCAGGTCACTATCAACGCCTAATATAAGTTTCATCCAAATCGGTTCACTGGTTTAGGCGTGATTGTAGGTAACACAAACATCTAAACATACTCACAAACTTTCAGTTTTATAAGACCCCTCGCAGAATACAGACTTTCTATCGGCCGATAGTTGAGACGGGCTATACTCCTCCATACTCATTACGAGCCGAAGTATATTCCGTCTCAACTATAGGCCGATAGAAAGTCTGTAGTCTGCGAGGGGTCTAATAAAGCTGAAAGTTTGTGAGTATGTTTAGATGTTTATATGCGAGGGGTCTTAGTGGGATTAGTAGTACCTATGTACTTAAAGCTACTTACAGGTAATAAGAATGATGCCAAAGAAACCTCCTACTCCGACCTGCGCAGGCTGTGTGAAGAGGCTCACGAAGAATGAGAGTAAAAACAGCACGGTCAGCGCCATGTTGAATATTAGGTACGACTTTATGAAGGTAACATGATCCTGAAATAATAAAGATGTTGGTACATTTCTCATCAAGCCTCAAAGTTAGTAAGCTGAGCTTGTTATAGGAACCACATGACTATATTCCACATGTCTAGACGCAAAGTACATATAAGCTGAGCTTGTTTTTTGGGTTCCGTATCTCAAAAGGAAAAAACGGAACCTTTATAAGATCGTTTTCTTGTCCGTCTATCTGTCTACCAAGACCCTTTATCCCGGGAACGCGTGGAGGTATCGAGTTGAATCTAGTGTTGAAAACAACACTAGAAAATAACAAATTCTTAAATGTAACTTCTTGAATTTTTTCATACAAAAGACATCAACGCACACTTTGCTACGAAAATATTTGTGTAATACTTTTTGGGTAGGCGCATATATTTAGATGCCGTGTCATCTGTATACCTACTGCGCATAGATCTTCGCGATTTCCGTGCAATTTATGGATGGATGGATCTATAGATGCATGGCATAGCTGCATGATGACGTCATGGTAGATCCATCTATCTTTAAGACCCCTCGCAGGCTGCAGACTTTCTATCGGCCGATAGTTGAGACGGGCTATACTTCTCCATACTAATTACGAGCCGAAGTATATTCCGTCTCAATTATCGGCCGATAGAAAGTCTGTAGTCTGCGAGGGTCTAAATGGCGCACAAAATTACCTTCAGTAACCCAAAGAGAAGTAGACCCGAGAATATGACTATGATTAAAGTCATGATGATGCTAACGGCGACGTATCCTGTGGGGGTGTTCTTGAGGCGCTCCTTGATGTAGTCTGGTTGGATGATGAAGTTCATCAGTGTCGTAAACCATAGGATCTGGAAATGAAATGGTTGAAACAATCAATCTTTCTATGGATTTCAGAAGTAGAGTAAGAGTTCGTATTAGTTATCAACTCTGGTGATAGAGTTTTAAGGTTGCCTGGGCCGTCAATGTAAAGCCTTTAGTTAGAAGCACAGATACACTCACATAATGCCATAGGCATTTGTAAAGATGTCTATGGTAGTAAGTAATTATCGTGATAATAAATAAATAATGCTGGACATTTTCACACAGCATCATCTAGCCCCAAACTAAGCAAAGCTTGTACTATGGGAGATAACTGATATAAGTACTACTTATATACTTTTTGTTTGTAAATAGGTACATATTATACATAAAAGACCCAGATAAATATTTGCAGATCATTCAAACATTTATCCCGCGGCGGGGATCGAACACGCAACCTTCTGCGTCACAAGCGGGCTTTCACCCACTGCGCCACAGAGGTCGTGATGTTTGATTACATAATTTCAGAGAATACCAATGTTTAAATCCTTTCACCACACTAGTCTACACTAATATTATAAAGAGGAAAGATTTGTTTCATGTTTGTTTGTTAGAATTGAATGGGCTCCGAAACTACTGGACCGATTTGAAAAATTCTTTCACCACTAGAATCCCACATTATCCCTGATGAACATAGGCTATATTTTATTCCGGGAAAGTGGTGTTTTCCCGAGGGAACGCGGATAACACTGCGACGGACAGCTAGTAAGAAATAAGAAAAGTATGCTTACAAGTTGAACGATCGCAGCTAGAATGCTGACGAGTTTGTTGGCCAGCACCTTGCCCAGCTTGCTTTCTCCACGGAGGTCGAGGCAGTAGCACACCATGATGGGAAACTGTAAAAACCAACAAACGATTTTGGTTTTTGAGAACACTGGACTGGACTGAAAACCAGCTGTCTACGCGCATCACTAGATTGGAGAGAAGGCGCCGCGCCAACAGACCGCGGCCGCGGTCGGCCGGCGGCTGCTGCTCCGATACCTCAAATGCGATAGACGCGTCTGTTTCGGGTGTCCATTAATTTAAAAATAAATAAATAAATAATGCTGGACTTTTCACACAGCATCATCTAGCCCCAAAGTAAGCAGAGCTTGTGTTATGGGTACTACATGACTGATATACTACTTATATACTTTTTGTTTGTAAATACATACATATTATACATAGAAACACCCAGACCCGAGACAAATACTTGTAGATCATACAAACATTGGTCCCGCCGCGGGGATCGAACCCGCAACCTTTTGCGTCGCAGGCGAGCCTTCGCCCACTGCGCTACAGAGGTCGTCAAAAATACTGTAAATTCGAATCTGAATAAACTCCTACAATGTAGAACGTTTTGTAATATTAACACCACTACGTACTATGTGCGTAGATTAACGCTGAGTCCAGCCTAATTGCCGAATATTTTTATGTCTGTTTTTGTTAATTTCTGTATGTGTGTTATTTTCTG
This sequence comes from Epirrhoe alternata, assembly GCA_963565295.1. NCBI lineage: Eukaryota > Metazoa > Arthropoda > Insecta > Lepidoptera > Geometridae > Epirrhoe > Epirrhoe alternata. Next base: position 2,057,489 of record OY751385.1, on the reverse strand, counting down.
GCAATAAATGTATTTGTATTTTCAGCTCAATTGGATACTATCTTTAAAATGAATCCCAATTTCCCTTAGTCACGCCATAACTTGAAAATAACTAAACCGAATTGTCTCATTCTTTTTTTTTCTTCATTATATTATAAGGTTAGCTGCAAGTATATATATTTTTAAACCTATTCTTTCTCTAGTCTACCCCTATATATTTTTCGTTTTGTTCTTTTATCCATCCACAGGCTGTCTGGCAGAGATCGCTTTTTTGTGATGAGACCGCTGATTATACAGGCTTATTTGTAAAACACCGGTAACCTCTCAGGACTGTATTACTATCATCATAAACAACAACTTTTGTTCTATGTAAATTATTTATAATAATTGTAATTTTATGTATCAAGTTTTATGAATAAATTAAATTGAATTGAATATGACTTTTTACAAAACATAATACATTTACCAAAAACAAACATTCAAGATTTTGTTTTCCTGTGTTTCCTATCTAAAACATTGTCCTGTCGAACACATTTCTGCCCCCGCCTCCCTGACCCAGCTCCCTTCGCTTTGTACTATCGCTCTTTTTTGTTTCGCATAGACTTCGTTACATAAAGAGCGTTCAATTTGAATATTTTTATTTTTATATGACAATCTGATGAAAAAAAATAATGATGAATGTTTAAAAGTCATAGAACAAAAGTTGTTCCTTTTGATGATAGTAATACAGTCCTGAGAGGTTACTGGTGTTTTACAAATAACCTTGTATAAGGTTAGCTGTAAGTATATATATTTTTAAACCTTTTTTTCTCAAGTCATGCCCCTATATATTTTTCGTTTTGTCCATTTATCCATCCACAGGTTGTCTGGCAGAGATCGCTTTTTAGCGATGAGACCGCCGTTTGATTTTTATATTTTCGTTTTACTTTTTATGTGGTGTGTAATGTATGGTGTTAGTAGTTGCTAAGTGGTAGATAACACACTACTTAGTCTTCAATCTACGAGTATATTGATTGATGAGCACAACTTTGGTTGTGGTGATAAACTATAGTTTTGATGCTAACTGTACTAACAATAATAATGCGGGACGAATATGTACAAATAATCGTGTGGGACGAAAGAAGACTTTTAATCGCGTGGGCCGAAACACCGGGACGAATATGGCATAAGTAAATCATTTTCTATTCTATGAAAAAAAATATCAGGCAAGTAGGAAAATACTCCTGAGGGACCGTGGGCTACACCGCTGGGCTCAGCTGGTATTGAAAGAGTGGCGTTTGAGGGAGGGCTTGGTCAAAAAGTGGAATTATAGTTATGAAAGTCAAATTCAGCTTACAAAATTAGACTCTTTCCAACTGTTTTTTATTTGCATTACTTGTTTACAGTCAAAAGCATTTATTCAGTAGAATCTCTTATCCTTCGCGTGAGACTATTATCGTGAAGAACCAGAGCAACAAACACGAAATCTAAACATAGGCTATCTTATCATGTTTGTATGTTTACATTTTAATAACGCATTTAAACTAGAAGATTGATTTGAATGAAGGGTCTTTTTCTTAACAAAAGACAAGACCGGTACCTACTTGTGGTTATACGAAAACATTTTCCTTCAAAAGTACCTACTCTACAACGAACTTTAAACATCGTTTTTAAGTTTATGTACCTACCTGGTCTTGATTTATCTAAGTACAATCGTCTCTTGATTCTTAGCGCACGCTATAAACTCCTATATTAGTTGATTTTAATTAATCTTTAACTTATATTAGCTTTTTAGCTGTTGTCAGTTCCTAATACTTATTGTAAATGTTGTGCATGCCTGTAATGGGTGTACATTCTATAGAGTGTTTTAAAATGTTCCTACAAATTTGAATTATGTATGCTGTTGGTGTTGCCTAATAAATAAATAAATATAATAGTTTAGTTACCTTGTTTAAACTTCAAACTTTGAACTAAAACATAAAATTGGTATTTTACTTTTTTATTTTAACTATTTTTGTCACTGATTGTTTCTTTCTTTATCACTGCAAAAATACTGATTTAAGTAAGTATCAATAACGCGTTTTCCTTATCAGACTTACTCGCGTACTAAAATTAAACTCGACTCAAACCGCTTTGTTGATACAGTAAGCAAAAATATTTCGCCAATCGAAGAGCAGTTAGGTCGGTATTCATTAGATTTCGTACGCGAATATAGCTCTTATTCTCACGGAATATGATATTCAGTAGTTAAATCATTTTGAGTCAGGGCGTGCCACTGGATAGAGGACTGTACCTATGATGTCGATATACAGAAGCGTGTATATATGAATACATATACTTATCTATTACGTGGGAAACACAGAGAGCAAAATGTTGATATGAACGAAGCGATCAGCACATAATTATACATAGTTGTAAGAACTCGGTATAAAGAATTGTATGTGGCTTATTCCCAGAGATCCATGATTCTATTGTATTTCTGTCCCAGTGGGTCCATGAAAAATATGTAAATCAGTGAGGTAACTTGCTTGTGGCAGATTAAAGTCTGGTTTCTATCATAAGTCAATTTATTTAAAGTAAATACCTACCTAACTAAGCGTTTATCATTATCAGTGTGATCTTAATGAAAAATTAAGTCTGTGAGACCGGCGTCACAAACTATGTAAGTCAAATTCGCGTCACAAACGGCGGGTTAAGCAGTAGTGAGGTCTAAGATGGAGCATGCTTACCTAGAAGGAACCTATTTACTCTTGCTTTGAAGACCCCTTTATGTACTTTTCGGGAAATACAGAGACCGGAAATGAGTTCCACAATTTGCTGGTGCGTATGAAAAATGTAGATTCAAAACGCTTTGTACGAACTCTGAGAATGTCGACCATGTACAAGTGGCGTCTTTCCGGGAACCTATTATTATGTGGTGTCGGCCTACTTTGACATAACGTCTAATTGCATAGAAAGTCAATTTTATGCAATCGTAGGGTTACTTCGACACCTAAAAAAAAGGTTTCGTCCAATATCTCATCATAAAGATCATAAAAAAGATAAAAAACCTAACAAAATGCAGAAAATCAACGATATTTAGTCATATGTCAAAATAAAAAAACAGGGTCACGACTGTATCCCCAAGGCGCGGTAGACATTCTCTCAGATCTTTATATTCCAGATCCTTTGAAGATGTCTAAGGGGGTAGTCAGAGGCATGTACAAATACATATTTAATACATGCCCACATCTTGCAGAAGAATATTTACAATAATTATTCTTTTGCTTACCACATCTAAAGTTTATAATAATGAAAAACACTTTTTTTTTATTAAATTTATTTATCAAATACAAAAAATAATACAACAAAATACGTTTTATAATAGCACTGTAAACCACTAGAGATTTGTCTTAATGCTATTGAGTCATTTTATATAGGTATATTACACATTATAGTATGATGGTAGTTAGGTATGTATCTCCTCACTGTTACAACTCGTAAGTTAAAAAGTATTTTTTTAACTTATTTTTAACATTTGTTTGTGTCAAACTGTCCCGAAAATCGAGTGGCAAACTGTTTATAATTCGCGGAATGATAAATGATGTTGTTCGCTCACCGTATGCATTGTTCGCCCGCTTCGTGCATAACAGGTTCTTAGAAACGGCTCGAGTGCATACAGGGTGTGCCACGGGTTGTTTCAAAGACTCGTTGAAATATTGTTCTTTTAATAAAACTAAATTGACTTGTTTATGTACCGGTAGAACATTGCAGTGTTTAAAAAGTTCAATCTCATTATCGTAAGATGCATTTTTAGAATTTGTCGAAACAATAGATTTAAGTATTCTAACCTGTAACCTGTAAATAGTGTCCAAGTATGTTTTGTAGGTACGTCCGTAACTACTGAGGCCATACTGGATGTATGATTGTATCCCCAAGGCGCGGTAGACATTCTCTCAGATCTTTATACAGGGTGTCCCAGGAACGACTGTTGAGCGGAAGTCCAGTGATGCAGCACCCCAAGGGCTACCCGAATCACCCCCTTGGCAGAGCCCTGTTTTAGGTAAAAATAGTACCTCAATAAGGCTCAAACCTGGGTTTTCAAGAGTGAGCAGCTGTACAGGAGTGAAATAACGCCTCACCTTAACAAAGATGCTAAGCTTTTTAGCGGCTAACTGAGCTTTTGACTCGTTAAACGACGATCTACGAGTATCGTACTGAGAGCGCAAAGATAGGTCTTGGCGTTGTCTTTTCACTCAAAAACCATGCAAATCGGGTTCACCGCATCATGTTTTAAGCAAGGGAAGCTTAATCTGGTTCAATACCGCTATTTTCTTCAAAGAAATGCGACATTTTAACTATCCAAAAAAAGTTGGTTTCAAGACTTGGTACACTTTGTGTTCAAATTTAAGTAGGATGCCATAAAGATATCTTGACGAAATTCACAGGGTAAATAGCTGTTGAAATGGCGATGTTTTTAAAATACATTCGGATTAACAAAAGTTCTATGACTTTTCCTCAGAAAATGCCCTTGAAAGTATTGGTATAAGTAGTTTATCAGTTATCTGGTTCCCATAGTGCAAGCAATGCTTAGTTTGGGGCTAGATGATGCTGTGTGAAATGTCCAGCATTATTTATTATTATTATTATTGTTTTCAGTTTTTCATTTTACGCTGGATCATTTTATTTTATGGCGCAGTCGAGTGGGTTTTGAAGTAAATAGTCATTGGATTGAAGAGACCTAACTTTAAGCTAATTACCAGAAAAAAAATGATGAGCTTATCTTAATTATTCACCTCAAAATAAACAAAATGGTCTTGCAACTGCTTAATAAATAAAATGTCACAAAAACACGAATAACTTCTAAACTACAAAAAATCGCTGAACATACATGGGGGTGATTCGGGTAGCCCTTGGGGTGCTGCATGACTGGACTTCCGCTCAACAGTCGTTCCTGGGACACCCTGTATATATATATACAACCCGGGCGCAACAACTAGACACCTGGCTCGAAACTCGACTCCCCTCCCGCTACCCCGCGCGAGGCCCCGCTCTCGTCCTTCAGTAGCGTTAGCATCACTGTTACCTCATAATTATAATAATAAATTAATATAACATTCTTTTTTGTTTTATTTCCGTAAGAAATTTATTGTTTTACCTACTTATTGTATAGATAGATACTAGTATGAACTTGAATAAAAAATTACATTTGATTAACAATATTGGAAATTAATCCCAAAATAGACTCTAAATAGTTTATTACTGCTCCAATTCGTAACTAAGCAATAAATACTGCATTCGTTACTAGTATACAAATGTTTTATCTCAGTAGGTAATTAAATTATAAATCAGTAATACTTTGGTTTTTAGTTAGGTTAGGGTTCTTATTTCAAACCTCGTCATTCGGCGGAATTCCATTGGAATTCAAATTATAATGGAAACTGTTATTTTATTTTAAATTTTATAACGGGACTTAATCGCGTAGGTATAACATTTGTTTATTTACCTCGACGAATTTTATGGGTTGCCTAAAATTCACAAAACCAACGTTCCAATGCGACCAATCGTGAGCCAGATAAACGCTCCGACGTACAGCCTCGCGGGACACGTTTCAAAAGTGCTGCAACCATGGGTGGGTAAGACGTCTTCATTCGTGAAAGATTCTCGCCATTTCATTGATATAATTAGGGACATTAAACTGGAACCAGATGACATAATGGTGAGTTTTGACGTTGAGTCACTTTTCACTAATGTTCCTTTAAAAGAATGTGTAGACCTAATTAGACGAAAAATTTATGAAAACAGCATACCAGAGGGATACATTACTTTGTTACGAAACTGTTTGGAAGGAAGTTATTTTTTATATAGAGGGCAACACTACCTGCAGATAGATGGAGTTGCTATGGGGAGTCCTGTAGCACCAGTTATGGCCAATATCTGGATGGAACACATCGAGACGCTCATACAGTTTCCATCTGGTCTTAAGTTATGGAAGCGCTATGTAGACGATGTGTTTTGCATTATGAAAGGTAACAAACCGGAAGTTGAACAGTTTCTACAACATCTAAACTCAGTACATGAAAAGATCAAGTTTACTTATGAGTTGCAAAGTGATCGTACACTACCGTTTCTGGATATAAAAGTAATGGCGAAATCGGATGGTTCCCTAACACACACTGTTTATAGGAAACCTACTCACACTGATAAATACCTAAATGCCATGTCACACCATCACCCGAAGCAGTTAGAGTCAGTGGTTTCTTCATTAATCGATAGAGCCTATGCATTGTGTGACCCAGACTTTTTACAGGAAGAACTTACACATGTAAAAGGAGTGCTAGTGAAGAATAACTACGGGGTGAGGAACATGAGTGCTAGACGTTTGAATAGGGTACTGAAAGATGACGTTCCGAGACAACGAGCATACTTGCCGTATATTAGAGGGGTGACAGACAAGGTTGGTTCTTTGCTGAAGAAGTACGCAATTAAGACCGTCTTCACTCCACGACTCAAGATAGCTTCACAAGTAGGAACAGTCAAGGATACTATACCCTATCAAACACCTGGTGTATACAAGGTCGATTGCAGTTGCGGCAGCTCTTATATTGGACAGACCAAGCGGACTATTGCTGAGCGTGTCAAAGAACATATCGCAGCTGTCAAAAATCGCCAGGTGTATAAATCAGCGATAGCGGAGCACTTGCTAGAATCAGGATCAAACCACTGGATCGAGTTACATCAACCTTTAGTCCTTTCCAATGATCGCCATTATTATACTAGAATTGTGCGTGAAGCAGTTGAAATAAAGAAACACAAAAATTTCAACCGGGAATGCGGCTACAAACTGTCTTCAACGTGGGATCCAGTGATAAAAAAGTGTTCGGGTCGTGTAAGAACGTCTAGTACTAACTTGGATGTTGTCAGTGTAGTGTGTCGCGACCCTAATGTTATTTTGTGTTGACCGAATGAGGGTAGTTTCTCATCGGTCGAAGAGGCGAACGAGTACCGGCGGGCAGTCTTCTCGTGACCACGGTAGCTGTAACGCTACTGAAACGTCGAGGTAAATAAACAAATGTTATACCTACGCGATTAAGTCCCGTTATAAAATTTAAAATGTCTTCGAGTCGCGAAAGTTTAAAATGTGAACAGGGGGGCTAGCCAAGATGACATAGATTCGTTTCCATTCCATGGCTACTATCAACACTGATTTGGCGATGTTGCACTCATTTTGCACTTGATTCTGCCGTAGATTACAAAGAGTATGTATGAAAATTACGCGTCATAATGAGTGGAATGGAAAAAATGGTAGCCAAGATGCACTTTTGATAGTCGCAATTGATACTTTGTTTACGTTTTTGATCGCTGACAAGACAACTGGCAAAGTTGACAAAAACCCAGCGGAATCGCAGTAGAAATAAAATGGTGCCTTGTTTTTGATCGATCATCTGTCACCGTGTAATTTTGTATTGAGTAATAGTTTTCTGTGATTTTGTAAAGCTTTCTAATATTTTTCAAGCTGTAAAATGCATGCTCTAAATTTATTATGGAGCGCTCAAAATGAGGACTGTTATTTACAACGCCAGAAAGGGTATCTTCTTAGACAAACATTGGATCCCGTCGAAGAGTCTTTCGGATTAAAAAAGAAGAATTAAAAATTTTGTGTGAAGAGCTACGTGAAAAATCTACCTTGAAGGAATCGAGCGATATTTCCTTGGAACTCAAGGTAAAAGTTTCCGTTTTCTTTGTTTCTACGGCAATAGCACAAGCACAATCTGTGTATAACCCAAAGCTGGGTCCACAGCGCCGTGTTTTCGAGTTTTTAACATGTTATTAACCGAATAAGCACGTACAATTGGTGAAAAACAATGCTAACATATAAGAAAACATTAAAATACGGCGCTGTGGACCCGGCTTAAGATACACGGAATTGTCTTCCACAAACATGTTCAATATGTTCATGCTCCGAAGATCGTTCCCGTCTCACATCGTGATAATATACTTAATTCTTTCCCCTGAAAGAATCTGATCGATTTCTTTAGTAAGTAGGTTATTTTTTATATTAATAAGATAACCTTAATAACCTTAATGTTTGTATAAGTACTTAAAATAATGTTTTGTTTGTCGTTTGTAGGTATGGTGCACGCTTAGTTTTTAGCCACAGGATCCTACCAACGAATCGTGGGGATGAATCACCATCTAGCCCAACGCACAATAAGTCGCTGCATTATAGAAGTTGTGGACGCCCTGAACCACCCAGCTGTAATGGGAAAATGGATTGATTTCCCAAAAACCTGGAGGCAACCTATGCGTAGGCACTACAACGTCCCGTTGAGTGTAGACTCAACGGGACGCTGTAGTGCCTGGGACATTGTTTGACATGGAATAGGCTTGTAGCACCTAAACCATCTTCTCAGCTTAATCTGCCTGCCACAGGAAAGACAACGTCAATACATGTGGAGACTAAGCTGCGGGTTTCCTCACAATGTTTTTCTACACAGATAAGAGCTCGTGTTGAAGTGCATATAAATTTTTCGAAACGAACAATCCATTGATGCACGGCCCAGGATTCAAACCCACAAACTCTGGATTGAAAGTCGAGGCACAACCCCATTCGACCAACACGGCTCTTAAAGTTAATAAATATATATTAAAAACAATAATCTTTTTTAAATAGTAAAAAAAAAAAGGTTTAAAGAAATATTGTTTTCAGGAGACTTTGGATATCCACAACGCCCTTGGCTAATGACGCCAATCCTTGATGCAGTTCCCGGTTCAAGAGAGGAGAACTATACGAAAATCCACATTAAAAATATTTTTTTTTATAGCAAGAACTGTATGGTTTTTATTATTATTTTATTATTAATAGCCTGTGGTGTCCCACTGCAGGGCAAAGGCCTCCCTTCGTTTTTTCCACTCCTCTCTATCGTGTATGGTTTTGACTTTCAAAATACATAATATGATTAACTATTATTGCGTTATGTTTCTCTCAAGAATCCCATAGTAGATAGAGGGAGGGAAAATCTAACCCAGAAAATCTAACACAAACAATCTACATTTCAAATTTCATCACAATCGGCTAAGTCGTCATGGAGATACGTGAAGACAAACATTCGCACACACAGACTTTCGCATTTATAATATTAGTAAGAAGTAAGATTTTTCTCTATGAAAATAGGTAAAGGTGGTGATATAATGTGCCTAAGCATTTACAAACAAAAAATATTTAAGTAGTGTAACAGTCACAAAAAATATTTACGTAGTATACCCGTAGCACATGCCATATTAATTTTTTTTTTAATAATCCAGCATCATTTAATGATGCTGGATTATTAAAAAAAAAAAATTATAAAACAATAAAGGAGAACGGGCAGGCATGTATGAAGCGCCGCCCAAGTCAAAAAACGATCGCCCGCAGAGTGGACGTATAGTGGAATGGGTAGACCTTCTAAAACACTACATTTGATTGTATGACAGCAAAAAAATCCATCCTACAGAAATCGAGATATTTGCAGTTAAAGGTGGTGACTTTTACAATCATATTTATTGACTTACAGGCTTCCCGCAGACAAGCCACTATGGGCATTCGAAAGAACTTTAGAAGCACTACATTTCATTGTATGACAGCTAAAAAATCCATCCTGCAGAAGTCGAGATATTTGCAGTTAAATGTGGTGACTCTTACCATCATGTTTTTTGACTAACAGGCTTCCCGCAGACACGCCACTATGGGCATTAAATAGAACTTTAGAAGCACTACATTTCATTGTTTAACAGCTAAAAAATCCATCCTGCAGAAGTCGAGATATTTGCAGTTAAAGGTGGTGATTTTTACCATCATCTTTTTTAACTTACAGGCTTCCCGCAGACAAGCCACTATGGGCATTCGATAGAACTTTAGGAACACTACATTTCATTGCGTAACAGCTAAAAAATCCATCCTGCAGAAATCGAGTTATTTGCAGTTATAGGCAAATATCTCGACTGTAATGTAGTGCTTCTAAAGTTCTATCGAATCGTCACCATTTTTTTTTTTTTTTTTTTTTTTTTTTTTTTTCCCGGGGACTCCCGGTATACCCACTAAACGTCCCAGCGCCTTTCCGGCGTCGCCTGAAATGGAGGGGGTCCGGGAAACTGGCAGAGCCTCTACATCCAGACCCCCTCCGGCGATCCCCGCCCTTACGGCAGACCCCGCGTCGTAGTGAGCAGTGCAAGGCGGACGAAGGTGCCCCCGCACCTAGCGTCCGCTACTCACCACCAGAGCTCTCAGCTCCCTTCGTCCACTGCGCGCTCTAATTAAAGAGCTGCGCGTGGAGAAGCCTCCGAACGGCCGCAGAGGATAGGGAGAGCGGCAACGTAACACCGACACTCCTCTTCCACTGCGGCCCCACCGCCAACGCATCAACGGTGCGCCACCGTTTGGTCGCGGAAGATAGGGCGAACGGCAACGACACACCGACACGCCTCTTCTCCCGCGACCCCTCCTGACTGCGGGGGACAGAAATTACTCCGTCCTCCGCACCCGCCTCAGACGCATCCAGAGCGGGCCCAACCGCAAGCCCACTCGGAGCGTCCCCGCCTGGGATCCCTGTTGGCTTCACCGAGGGCCGCCGAACCACGGTTACTGAGCCCCCTCATCGCGACAAGATCGGAATCCACCGGGGGGGATGGTTAAAGTCACCACCTTTAACTGCAAATATCTCGATTTCTGCAGGATGGATTTTTTAAGCTGTCATACAATCAAATGTAGTGCTTTTAAAGTTCTATCGAATGCTCATAGTGGCTTATCTGCGGGAAGCCTGTAAGTCAAAAAACATGATGGTCACCACCTTTAACTGCAAATAACTCGATTTCTGCAGGATGGATTTTTTAGCTGTCATACAATCAAATATAGTTCTTCTAAAGTTCTATCGAATGCCTATAGTGGCTTATCTGCGGGAAGCCTGTAAGTCAAAAAACATGATGGTCACCACCTTTAACTGCAAATAACTCGATTTCTGCAGGATGGATTTTTTAGTTGTCATACAATGAAATGTAGTGCTTCTAAAGTTCTATCGAATACTCATAGTGGCTTATCGGCGGGAAGCCTGTAAGTCAAAAAACATGATGGTCACCACCTTTAACTGCAAATATCTCGATTTCTGCAGGATGGATTTTTTAGTTGTCATACAATGAAATGTAGTGCTTCTAAAGTTCTATCGAATGCTCATAGTGGCTTATCGGCGGGAAGCCTGTAAGTCAAAAAACATGATGGTCACCACCTTTAACTGCAAATATCTCGATTTCTGCAGGATGGATTTTTTAGTTGTCATACAATGAAATGTAGTGCTTCTAAAGTTCGATCGAATGCCTATAGTGGCTTATCTGCGGGAAGCCTGTAAGTCAAAAAACATGATGGTAAGAGTCACCACATTTAACTACAAATATCTCGATTTCTGTAGGATGGATTTTTTAGCTGTCAAACAATGAAATGGAGTGTTTTTGAAGGTCTACCCATTCCACCATACTCTCTCTGCGGGCGATAGTTTTTTGATTTGGGCGGGGATGCCCATTCTCCTTTTATTGTTTATTTTTATTATTTGTAAAAACGTTACATTTGTAAATGCTCGATAAAATTCTCTAGTGTGTACCCACCTTAAGACGCTATTTTAAATACGTTATACTCTTTGTACTCTGCGGACCATAAGCTGGCCCCAGACGTTCATGCACGATGGCACGTGAGGCATGCCGCATCATCGCAACAGTGGGTGATCGTCTAGAGTGTACGTGGTCTATAGACAATCTGTCTATCCTAGAAGCGTCTTCTAATTGTGCGGTGGAATGATCAACCCGGAATGTCAATGGTAACTTTGCTACTATAATGAATTCTGTGGCAACTTTCCATCCTCGATGTGTCAATCCGACGTTTGATAAAGCCAGGAACTCACATGCCGCGATATTTGGCATAAAACGTATGCAGTGCCATACAAAACGCGTTAAATAATGTCATGCGCCGCACGTGAGTTATAGTCCTTATCTGTCTATGTCCATTTCCATTTCAATGTCTACTTGTTTTTTGGCTAAGGCCCCTGTTATTTTAGTTAAAATATAATAAAGCCTGACCAGAAAAATAAAAAACGAGCACTGGGGGCGCTACATGTATGCATATGTTTACGTTTCTTTTTTGCACTCAGTACTGTAGACAAACGTCATTTGAGTCAGGTGTCAAGTTATTGCGCCCGGGTTGTATATATATTTTGATAAATAAATGATAAATGATTTATTCCAGATCCTTTGAAGATGTCTAAGGGGGTAGTCAGAGGCATGTACAAATACATATTTAATACATGCCCACATCTTGCAGAAGAATATTTACTATAATTATTCTTTTGCTTACCACATAAAGTTTATATTAAAAAATAATGAAAAACACTTCTTCCCTAACAATATTAGGCAATTTGATTCACATTTGGCCTAATTAGGCATTGGAAATATTAGTTAAGGGAAATCCCCACTCTGAAACAATGCCCATTGTTTTTCCAGCTATTCCCTCATGTTGGTGATTCTATTAACAATGATGGTTCTGTCCACTTTGTGCCTTTCTGTTGCTGCTTTCTGGGAAAATTTCCCGGTCTAACTTCTGCAACAACCTTTTTGAGATCTTTTTATAATTCCTTTTTACCATGTTATTGCAGTCTAATATTCATTACCTACCACAAAGAAACATTTTTTGAAGTAATGTAAACAAATAATGTCGTTTTTCCACCAAATTACTGATACGTCAAAGTAGCCCTGGTTTACAGTACCTAAGCATTTATAAAAAACAACTTTAAAATACAATAACAGAAGATTCACATTCACATGCCCACTTTTAAAGCTCTACACGACTTTACTACCAGAAATACGACGCATTTCATTTACATTTAAAATAACGTCCAATGCTTTGGAGTCATAAGGTTCAAATTTACGTGCCAATGAATCAAAACAAGACAGTCAAGGTCCTCTTTTTAGCAATGTGCCTACTTATGAGTGTGCCATAGACCATTTGTAGTACTTATTGTGATGTCAGTATCAGAATCTCATTAGCTGCGTACGAACTACGCGTTCCAGGCTACGCGTTTACTCGTTCCAATGACCACTGCATACCATTCTCGCCTCTTTGCTTTCTCAAACTCACGGAAAAATAGCTAATATTCTGTGTCAAGAGGGAAAAGTAAGAATAGTATGCCAGAGTGGTATTGTGTAAATAGCGTTTTATACTTCAATCTATTTATCTATCCGACATAGAACCAAAGTTGTCGACATAACTCAAAGAATTAGCAAGCTAAGGTGAGCTGGCCATATCTGCCGAAGAACCGATAACTTTTGGGGTAAATGAGTTCTTGAGTGGAGACCGCGACTCGGCAAACGTAGCGTAGGACGCTCTCCGGCCAGGTGGAGTGACGATCTGCGAAAGGCTGCTGGCAGAAGCTGGATGCGTCGAGCTGAGGACGGGGTGCCATGGCGCTCATAAAGGGAGGCCTATGATTCAATATGAGCAGATGGGGGTTCAGAAAACTAACCCTTACAGCGTGCGACTGCGGTAAACCCAGCCAGACGATGAGTCACCTTCTATATTGCCCTCTGTGCTTGAACAACTGCACAAGAGAAGACCTGAATGCAACGCATAATGCCATAGCCGTGGCTGAGTTTTTCGCGGATAAAATTTGATTTTTGTAGAGATGTTGACTCGAAAAGAAGAAGGGCAGGCCAATGTCCAGCAGTGGACTGCTATAGGCTGATTATGATGATGATGAATCAATTTAATATCTTTGATAACGTATTTTTAAACAAGGTTGGAAAACATATTCTCGTTAATTTTTTTTTTCTCAGTGTTGATCTGCAATCGGTCTCGCGACTATAAGCGGATGTGTTGTCAGTTGTAGTTTGTGCCTCGTGCTCCACTTTTGGAGCGCGACTCCTTAGGCATTTGGATGTCTTGCCTCTTTGGTCTTTTTTCGTAGCTCTGTTGAAGAAACTTTTTATTAGCAAAAACTCAGCTTCGAGCCAGATGATGGTGTGTGAAGGGTTCAGTAGTTACTTATTAAGTTACAAAAAAATGCATTCACTTCAAAGTTTTTATCAACAAAGCTTTCTTAGAAATGCCATAGCATTGTTGATGTTTAAATTAAACTACTTGTACTATAATTTATTGATCTCGATAAGGATTTAGCAACAACGGCTTCTTTATATAAACACTCAAGAGCTCAGAGATGAACTAAGGATTAATTATTTAATTTCATTTATTTTCTTCGTCGTCTTGAATGTTTGTGACCTTAGATAAATATCTTATCTAGAAACCTCGCAGACTTTTTATCGGCCGATAGTTGAGACGGAATATACTTTAGCTCGTAATGAGTATGGAGAAGTATAGCCCGTCTCAATTATCGGCCAATAGAAAGTCTGTAGTCTGCGAGGGGTCATAGGGTATGTTTTTTGAACTTACGCAGCGAATTGCATAGTAGATTGGGTCATTGTTCATAATAATTTATTTATTTAAGTATTTTATTTATACAGATATGATAGAAAGCTTACAGTTAATACCAAAACGCAAACTATTTAAGACTAAAACTCAAGGAGTTAAAAATAGTAGAAGAAATGTCATTAAAAAGGTGCAAAAATCGCATACAAATAGTATATAAGTAGTATATCAGTTATCTGGTTCCCATTTTGCTTAGTTTGGGGAATAATGCTGTGTCGAATGTCCACAGCATTATTATTTATTATTTATTTATTTATAGACATACCTTACGCTATAATTAATAATTATATGCAACTTAGTAATAATTTTACATAGTTTTTTCCTTAGTGGGTGCCAGCTCTATGTGGCCCTATTGTTTACATATTATGACACTCAACACTTCAACTTCTGTAGGATAAAATAAGTAAAGGTAGGGCTGTCACTTCGAGCAGTTAATATTTTGAGCTCTCTTCGTCATCATCATCATTCTCATCTCAAAAATAGCCCACTGATAAGCATGCCTATGCCACATTAATACTTAGAATAGAATAGAATATAGCTTTATTGTACACCAGAAAAATAACATAAATTAAAAACAAACATGTAAAAATATGGTACAATGGGCGACCTTATCGCTAAAAGCGATCTCTTCCAGGTAACCTTTTAACTTAGACCTATTTAGACCGAGTTCATAGTGTAAATGTTCATAATTAAATTGTATTTGGTGGATAAAATCACATATAATGTCTGGTAGAGATCGTTTAGCGATAAGACCGCCGATTGTATATCATAGTTAAGTTTTTGTTTAGTTTTATATATATGTTTAACTTTTTATGTGGTGTCAATAAAGCATTTTCTATCTATCTATAATTCAGCTCGTAGTAGAAAACACTCGAACATTAAGCCTAATTAAAGCAAGCTCCACCAACCGTGGTCGCATGAAAACTGAATCTTTGGGATAAAAGATTGAAATATATGCAGCTACACATTTTAAAGAGGAAACGGCAATTTTAGTTTTATCATCATCATCATCTCAGCCAAGAATCAGGCCGTAGACTCTTGGCAAACGTAACCTATGTTGACAGAGACGAACTATTAAGTTCTGATGTGTGCGACAAGTACAAAAGACACTGTTGAGGAAGTCTTTGAACGCGGCAACATACTGGGCATCACTAATTAGTTAATTTTAACTAATTCCCTTATCCTTGACAACCCTGTTTTATGAAATCTTAAGCATAATATGGAATGAGCAGTCGCGTTTCAGGGCTTGCGTGAGTTGTTTGGGTGTTTGTGTGAAAATGTGCTTGGCTGACAGTTTTTTCTTCTGTGTTCCTTTGGATTGGGGCTGTCTAGTTCTAGGATGCATCACTTTTGTAAGTACTTACCTTTGGTACGCCTTTAAAATTATTATAATAAACAAACATCATCACGACTGTGTCTTTAGGGTGGTCGCACAGTCCGCACAAACGCGCCGAACTGTCAATTCGATAGAGAAAATACTGCTGACGTCAGAAGCGAGCCGCATTTTCTGACGTCATCAGCATTTTTTGTATAGAAAAATGACTGCGGCGCGGCATGGATAACTATGCGATCAGGTTCAGAGCGGTGTCGCACTACGTCCGATCCGGGTCCAATCCGTGAAAAAACGGATCTAAGAAGAAGCCGGATGATCTAGTGCGTAAACTAGCATAGAAATAGTTCTACGAATACTCCGGACCGTGTTCGGATCGAATTCGGATCGGACGTAGTGCGCTTAGGGTGCGATATAAATAGGTAGGTAACCTGTAATACTTGACTTTCACTGGAAGATGAGGTTATAGGGCAACGTATAGGTACTACTATGATGGAATTCCCATGTAAGCGGGGTTAGAATCCGCGATCTAATGATAACCTACTGTCCACGCGGATGAAGTCGCGGATACAGCTAGATATTAGACAATACAACAAACACAGGACAAATATTAGATATTTAGGTACCTACACGGTTTTATTCTACGCAGTTTCCCATAATACCCATTTTATTTTAAGTAGGTATATGGTATTTAATTTAGAATAGAATAGAATAGAATATTGCTTTATTGCACACCATGAGAAAAAAAACAACAAATAAAACAGCCTATACCGCATTATAAATGTAACGGACACCTACCTACCGTTGGTATATTAAATGATATATGCCTAATACCTAATAATGGTTAAAAATAATTGGCACCTACACTAACCAAAACCATAAAATAACCTCAAAATAAAACGCTGTAAGCTTTTGCAATCCAAGCCACTAAATAAGAAAGAATGAAAGAAAGAAAGAAATATATTTATTTTGCAACAGTACAAACAGAAAAAAAACGAGGATAAAAGGAACAAAAAAATATAGTTCTTCTTGCGGAATTTAGTAGAACCAATGAAAAGGTTTACTTGTAAACATCTTCATGCGTAGACACTAGCGCCACCGTTAGAGCGTTCGCGGACTAAGTTAGATATAGAGTAGGGGATTTACCGATTATACTAACGGTTATACAGTCCGCGCCTCTCACAATGGCAAAGAAACCAGGATCTATCGAATATCACAGATAAATAAATTAAATAAGTATTTTGCAAAATTGTTAGTCTATCAGCTTTTACGATTGTTCCCGAAAAACCTATGCATTTCACATTAATCGGTTAACGTTTTTTTCTAGGATTTTATTAGTGACCCAAAGACATCTGCAAAGCATCTGGATGAAATGATTCTAAAGAATGGTCTGACTGTCTGTATTAGAGAATGAAGTTTTTTATTTTTTTCTTAATTACTTTGGAATATATTTTTTTCTCTTTGGAAAATTATTAATTAATTGATTAAGTATCTAAGTATTAGATTGCAGAAAAGACGAAGCCATGTTTCATACAGGAAGGTCCCAATAATGTACCTACCTACTATTTAATTTTATAAGCATGTTCCCTTTACAAAGCAGACCTTAGTACCTATCTAGATAAGTTTAATAATTACTTATTCTAAGAACTCGTTGTTTATACACACATCACGTCCACCTGGAAGGGATATCCTTCATAGACATGGTACACCTATATCCCATGGGTCTCCTTTACCTACGCATTCGGTTTCATACAAAAGTTATTTTTGTGCCACACAGCGCATAAGCGTTTTTTGTTTGTGTTGAATGTAAATAACGCTCACAAAACACAAAAAATGCGATCGTTTGACTCGTGGTTGGTGCTGAGTGGTATGGTATCCAACATTAACCCTGTTTTTTCAGGTCCTAGGAGCCTTTATGGGCGCTTTTACCACCACACTCCTGGTTTTGGAGTACGCGGAGCCAGGTAAAGGGATCGTCCGTATTGATGCCTTCCCAGAACTTGTGCTGAATACTACCCCCGCAAATATATTGCTGACAACGATGACAATTCTGGCTGCGTTGTGGATGCTGTTCTCTGTGATGCTGCTGCTTGGTATTAGGAATGTAAGGTTCAACTTTTTATGTTTCTTGGCCTCGAATCTTACATAGGCAAGAATGAGGTCTACGATGGAGCGAGCCTACCCAGCAGGTGCCTATTGACTCTTTTCTTAAAAACAACAGGGTCGTAGCTCAGCGGAAATACAGACGCTGGAAGCTGATTCCAAATTTTTGCGGTGCGCATAATAAAACTTTGAAAGCGCTTGGTTCTAATAAGTGGAATATCAACCAGGTGAGGATGATAATCAGCTGTGCGTCTGAAGTCCCTGTAAAATTGATTGCACCAAACTACTCACGATTTGCGAATTTGATCTTAGCTAAGCGAATTCTATACTTAGTGTAAAAGGTCACTTCGTGCGCCTTGGACGACTAACCGATTGTAGGTTTTTACGCCAGAGTCAAAGGGAATCGTAGCGTCTCTTCGCGAGTGTGAAGTTACGTAAAAGACGGAAAACATTGTGAGGAAACCGAGCTGTCAGAAATAATAATAAATAAGTTCGAAGCGCTCGTGGTCGTGCTTGCTTAGTCGTTCTTGATAGATCGTCGAAGTTAAGCAACGTTCGAAACGGTCTGTAAGTGGATGGGTGACCGCCAGTGTCATTTTCATCTGAGCGCTTCCGTGCTTCGGAGGGCACGTTAAATTGTCGGTCCCGGCTATTTAAGTCGTTAAGCCATGACGGAGGCCTTAAGGCGGCCTAAAAACTCCGTCACCAGAGTGGGCCACTGACCCATACGAACTTACTTACTTACTTAATAAATAAATAAATAATGCTGGACTTTTTCACACAGCATCATGTAGCCCCAAAGTAAGCAGAGCTTGTGTTATGGGTATATTACTTATATACTTTTTGTTTGTAAATACAGAAACACCCAGACCCGAGACAAATACTTGTAGATCATACAAACATTTGTCTCACGGTGGGGATCGAACCTGCAACATTCTGCCTCTCTAGAAAACTTCAAAACATGCTTCAAGTGTAGGAGTAATATTGTTCTGTGTCCAAGACTTAAAAAGAATTTCAAGCTCATTTAAAATCCTTTTCCCATACAGAAGTAGTGGACACAACAAAAAGGAATCTTATTTTTTTTCTCTACAATTTGATCCTTAAAGTTTTAAATAAATGTTTCAGAACAAATCGAGCTACCTCCTCTGGTACTTCTCATTTGGCATTGTCCTGACGATCCTGTGCTTGCTCAGTGGTTTGTTGGTGCTGGTAGAGGGTCACTGGATTGTTGCGCTGGTCAAAATTATCATGGCATGTGAGTATTTCTACCCTCATAGGCGAATCCAGGGGGGAGGGCACGGGGGCACGTGCCCCCCCCCCCATCCCCAGACGATATTTTTGTGTACCTACTATCTACGAAAAATTAATAAATTGTGAAATTTTTGTCAGTTTTTGTTTTTTGTGCCCCCCCCAGAAAAAAATCCTGGATCTACCCTTACACGTCAACCTACAAAACATGTATTCCTACACTTATCAAACTGTGTTGATCAAACAGGCCCCCTCATTTTTAATCGATAAAAAAGATAGAGATAGAAGTAGATAGAAATAATATAGCGGCGTGGAAGAGAAAAACCTATTTTGCCGACCCCACATAAAAGTGGGAAAAGGGCAAAGAAATTACAAAGGGGTACTAACATAAAATTCCCACCCGTTTTTCGTTACCAATAGGTATCGATCAAAGAAGAGAAAACCCTGTTTTGCCGACCCCACATAAAAGTGGGAAAAGGGCAAAGAAATTAAAAAAGGGGTACTAACATAAAATTCTCACCAGTATTTCGTTACCGATGGGTATCGATCCAACAACGGATTTATAATTTTAATTATAATTTTATAAATCCGTGGATCCAACTAAGTATGATGTGGCAATCTAATCCTACTCATCCTACTCATGAAAGCTAAAAGTTTGTGAGTTTGTTTAGATGTTTGGATATTTGTATGTTTGGGTTCACGCCTAGACCAGTGAACCGATTTGGATGAACTATAGGTGTAGATAGTGACCTGGAATAGCATATAGGCTATTCGAAATGTTGGTACCATGCGGACAAAGCTGCGTGCAAAAGCTAGTAATATATAACTCATAAGTACTTTTTCCTTGTTTCAGTAATCTACATACATTGCCTATCGGTGGTGCACACAACATACGATCTTATGCAAACGTCTACAGTGTTCAAATTTGCGACACGACTCTTGTCGGATGAAAATATCCTAGTTGAATCAACCGAGGAATTAAGAGAAACAGCTAACTGAAACATATTTTTTATACATATCTTTTGCATTTAAGTACCTACTATTGTCGGTCGGGTCAATGAGGTTTTTTTTATAGTTCTACATAAAAGGTTTTAACTTTTAAATTCGCTCATTGTCTAAAATATTCTAGCAATGACTGAATTTAGTTTCAATCTTTGCTTTCAACATTTCAATTAGTCATACATACTTTTAAGGTAATCGCACATTTCTCCGCGCCGTACGCGCCGAAGTCATTTTTCTATACTAACAAAAAATACTGATGACGTCAGAAAATGCGTCTAGCTTCTGACGTCTCAACATTTCTTCTATTGAATAGACAGTTTGGCGCGTACGGTGCGGATGGATCGTGCGACCAACTTTTTACTCGACTGTTAGAAAGGGTTATGTTTTTTATAGTTGATAATACTCTTCTGCCATCTTTTTAGGGTTCCGTACCTCAAAAGGAAACAACGGTTTTATTAGCAACTACTTTACTTTTAAAAATTCTATAAATAAGAGGTTTAATTTCATGTTTTTGTTTACCGATATCTCAGCTAATTTGGGACTTTCGATATACCTAGGATGAGTAAAACCTTAAAACGTAATGACTGACTTGATAAGTACACCTTATTTAATTTGTTAAGTAAAAACATAGTTTTATTCGACCTTACCGCACTTGATGTAGAAATGTGGTTACATACATCAAAAAGGTACAAAGTTATGACAGATACCTATAAACTTAAAGGTGGTCGCACGACGCATCCGCGCCGAACGCGCCACTGTCAATTCAATAGAGAAAACGCTGAGACTTCAGAAGCTAGCCGCATTTTCTGACGTCATCAGTATTTTTTCTATAAAAAAATACTGCGGCGCGTACGTGCGGACATAATGTGCGATCAGCTAATATTGGTACTTACAGTAATTATTCTTAGGTAACCTGTCATAATTCTAGACCACGTTTATCAGTAAGGCTCATAGTCAATAACTAAAGATTAAGCTACGGGTAAGGATTAGATAGAGGATACACTTTAAGATACTTAATTCTTTATTTGATACTGTTTTAATAAACATCTTTATATAATTTTATATAAACAGCTTTTTTACTCATACATTGTTAGAAATTGTAATAACAACGATAAGCTAAAGTATGATAACAATATTTACAATGGTTTCTATTCTGCATTCAATTCATTTATCTATCTTAATTAATCCAATAATTATAATGGCAATTTTTCAATATATCTACATAATATAATAATCAATATTGGACATTTCACACAGCATCATATTTTCTACAAAGCATTATGTAAGCTTGATAAAAAAGAACCACATAACGTCGATATAAAGGAAGTGCACCGGAAAGGTATTTTGAAGTCCACGCCACAGATAAGGTATATTTTTGACAAGTGTCAATCACTCAAGTTCACATCGGAAGGAAGTTCACATCACTAATAATTACCTATTTTGGTATTCGATTGCGTAGAAATTCAAATTGAGCAATTGCAACAGCCCCCCTAGCCATGTTACAAATAGAAATGGAATAGAAATCGAATCGACAGATAACGATTAATTGCAAAAACTGCCTACATTTTAGGTCAAGTGTCGCGGCACGGGAGTTCTTGGCGTTATGTCAAACTGACATAGAGCCAGGAACTCACGTGCCGCCATAACTTTTATAAAATGTATGCAGTTTTGGCAATTAAATGCCGTAAGACGCAGGTGAAGTCTCTTTTTCTATTTCTATATCTATTTTCTATTTCGATTTCTATTCTATTGCGATTCGTAACATGGTTATTGGATTTGACAAATATTTGATATGAGTAGGTAAAAAATAAATAGCTAGATAGCTGAAACTGGTACCTTTAAATGAACAAATACACAGTAGGTTGCGAGTGTAATAAATAATTGACTAGATGTAAGTTAATGTACAAAATACAGCCTCGAATATTTTAGTAGGTTGGTATTTTCTAACTCAGTGCGACTTTTTTTACTAAGTAAGTAAGTTCGTGTGAGTCAGTGGCCAACTCTAGTGACAGAGTTTTTAGGCCTTGAGGCCTCCGTCTTGACCTAACGACTCAATAGCCGGGACCGATAATTTAACGTGCCCTCCGAAGCACGGAAGCGCTTATATGAAAATGACACTGGCGGTCACCCATCCACTTACAGACCGTTTTGAACGTTGCTTAACTTTGACGATCTATCAAGAACGACTAAGCAAGCACGACCACGAGCGCTTCTTTTTTACTTTTACTGACCCTTACACTTTTTAGTTACCAACATGATCACGTTGACGTAAGCCATTAATAATCCCATACAAATTTTGTATAGGAATGGAACAGCGTCCTCTATTGGTGAAATAGTTCAGTTAATGTTGATATTATGATCGAAATGGTAAAACACTCGCACTAAGCCGTCTGGTTTTTAAACTTCCTCACGCATGTTGAGTTGCTTGTAAAAGCTGTGACTTAGAAGACCCACATATACGTTTATTCCTGAAAAATAAAAATATATTATTAATGCTATTATTAATATAGGGCGCAGACAGAAGTGCTATGGGCGCACGACCAATCCCCGCCGAACGCGTCGAACTTTCAATTCAAATAGAAAATGCTGAGACGTCAAAAGCTAGCCGCATTCTGACGTCATCAGTATTTTTTTTCTATAGAAAAATGACTGCAGCGCATACGACACGGACGTGCGATCATTAATAAAATAATAATAATGCTGGACATTTCACACAGCATCATCTAGCCCCAAACTAAGCAAAGCTATGGGAACCAGATGACTGATATACTACTTATATACTTTTTGTTTGTAAATACATACATATTATATCATAGAAACACCCAGACCCGAGACAAATATTTGCAGATCATACAAACATTTATCCCGCCGCGGGGATCGAACCCGCAACCTTCTGCGTCCCAAGCGGGCTTTCACCCACTGCGTCACAGAGGTCGTCGATTTATTGATCGATTAACCTGCATATTTTATTTTTAACAAGTATTCGCCCGCGACTTCCGGCTATTCCCGCCCATCAATTACTAAGGCGTGATTGAAACAAAAACATCCAGACATACTTCTATTAACATTCAGATTTTAGCGTCTCGTTTGTCTGACTTGCATTATTATTTTAGGATTAACTTACCAATGTAAAAAAGCTCCGTACACACCGTCCCAGCGTCGAAGTTCAGGATGTTGAGGAAAAAGATGGACAGCGATAGGATGAAGAACACGACCCACATGATGAAGTAGGCTTTGATGATGCTCGCTTTTTCCTGTAATTAAAAAAAAATATCATTATTTAAAAAAATTAAAAGCAAATAGCACTTTTGAGTGATGTAACATAGGTATTATATTCCGGTTTAAAAGTTTTATTTCCATGTGAGAATGCATTATACTTAGTTGTTAAGGGTGGTCGCACAGTCCAGTCGAGCCGAACGCGCAGAACTGTCAACTCAATAGAGAAAATGCTACTGACGTCAGAAGCGAGCCGCATTTTCTGACGTCATCAGCATTTTTTGTATAGAAAAAGGACGGGAGCGTAATAAACAATAAACTCACCACAATAACTCCATACACGAACACCACATCGAAGCAGAACTTGGCGAGGAACATCACGAGAAGGATGATGCTCATCACATACAGCCCGGTGAGCCCCGCCTGCATCTCCAGGTCATCCAGGTCTTTGAACTGCGTCTCCTCCACGTTCACCATGGAAGCTTCCACACTCATCATCACAAGGAGTGTGAACGACAGTACCTGGAACCAATAATCCATATTTATTATTTCTTTGTGTTATGCACCACAATCCTCTCCTTCCATGTTTTCGCCCGCATGGTACCAACATTTTGCATTCAACATTCCAGGTCATTATCTTCGCCTATTCCAAGTTTCATCCAAATCGGTTTACTGGTTTAGGCGTGATTGAAACACAAACATAGAAACATCTAAACAAACTCACAAACTTTCAGCTTTATTATATGAGTGGGATTAGTCTGTCTGTGTGATGCTAGTTTCTTCACGATTTTTGACATATTTTTGGACAGAAAAACTTTTTTTTTTTTGTTAAATAAGTCAGCATTTGACCTCACTCTGCCTGATGTTAAGCAGTAGTGAGGTCTAAGATGGAGCATGCTTACCTAGAAGGAACCTAGTGACTCTTGATTTGAAGACCCCTATGCCTATAATGCACTTTTAGAAAATATAGAATTCTGTGAGCAAATTCATTGATACTCGACCGATTGGTTGATTTTACTATTACCTAACCGGTATAACTTTGCATTTATCATACTTCAAACTCAACTTAGCTAACTTGGCTTAGCTCAATTTAGAGTATCGACTCACCGCATTCAGGCATCCAATGATAATATTCCCTGTCTTCAGATCAAACACAAAACAACACGTCTCTAGTTGTGGAAGCCCCATGATTCTGAAATAAAGATGAAATGTTAGGTTAGTTACTCGTGTATCATAAATTAGCATTTTGTCATAAATCGTTGCAGTTTTGTGTAAAACTATTACATAATAAAACTAAAACATACATTCAGCGGGACTGCTAGATTCTTTTCGATTGAATTCCTAAAAGAGTGTGTTTTAGTGCCTGGGATATGTTTGAGATAATCAGAAGGACCGCTGGGATCACTTAAAATAGTCTTAGAACTAATTTTACTCCTGTTATTTCGCGACCAATACCGTGAAGAATCAGGGCAACAAACACGCTTTGCAAAAACATGGCTAGCCCAACTGCACATAAACTACCCTCTTTGATTAAATCAGCGTTATTGGAAAGGCAAACAAATTCATTTGGGGCTGCAGCCTTATTGTGTAACTTGA
This sequence comes from Epirrhoe alternata, assembly GCA_963565295.1. Classification (NCBI taxonomy): domain Eukaryota; kingdom Metazoa; phylum Arthropoda; class Insecta; order Lepidoptera; family Geometridae; genus Epirrhoe; species Epirrhoe alternata. The sequence continues at coordinate 2,032,560 of OY751385.1, read as the reverse complement.
AATCCATTCCCATATATCATCCCAATTGAGTTTAACCAATCACACAATACTAAAATGACATAATTTGTCATAATAAACGTCATTTTCGTATTGTTTGATTGGTTTTTTTTTATGATGAATGGGTCGGCTCTTGACCTCGAAACTAACATAGGGAAGAATGAGGTCTACGATGGAGCGAGCCTACCCAGAAGGTGCCTATTAACTCTCTTCTTGAAAACAACAGGGTCATAGCTCAGCGGAAATACAGACGCGGGAAGCTGATTCCAGTTGAACTCAATTGGGATGATAGATGGAAATGGATTTCAAGTTAGACAATTAGGCTGCTCAAGGTACCTATAGACAGTACTTATTTCAATGTTTTTAATAACTTACCTTACAAAACTATCACAGAATAACAAAAATATAGGAACACGCACTGTCGGGAATTTCAACAGTGACTGGACTTGGAAACAGAATCTGTGTAGGTTGTGGCAAAGATTTGATAACAGATCCTCCACTTTAAGAATGAGAAATTTACCTACCCACTTTTCACACGAACAGAAAAAAACTAGTTTTAAGACTAGGTAGGTATATTGTATGTACCTAATCCCAAAGGTCCTACTGAATAAATGATTTATGACTTAGATTTTGAACCATAACACCAAAAACCCAAGTACCTATCTGATTCGGATTTATTTATTTTGCGATACATGGGTTTAACAAAAATAGTAATTGTACAGCCATTATCAGCATAGCAGCATGCAAAATATTTTATGGGTAACACAGCATTTCAAATTAAGATTAAATTAAATATTAAATTAAAATTATTAATAATCAACCTAGCCGTTTTCGGCTACAGTGTCTTTGCTTTAGGATTTCAATAAAATTATTCACAACAGATAACAATTTTAAAAGTTACATAAAGGTCAAATTTTAAACGCATAATTGTCAAGATTTGTTCTGCAGAACCTACAAACATTTTGTGCCGCCGCCTGTGCCTCTAGAATTGAACTTACACCTCTTGCTTCTTAGCAAAGCAAACACAACGCCATTTGCGTGGTACCATACCATTTTAAATTGCTATCTATGTTTTGTAGGTGTATTTTCATTGTGGCGCATCTGCGAACGTTACTCTTTGGCGTTCTTGTGGCGCCTTTATGTCTGATTTTCAAATCAATATTGTATTTTCGTCACAGACGCCGGGAGATGAACTTAGAGCAGACAAGTAGACAATAGACAAAGTGACGTTGGAAGTTCTATCTAGGTTAGGATGATGGTATTCAGGGTACCTACAGAAAAGAAAGCTTGGGACCAAGCCGTGATTGTTATAACAATGTCGATAAAGCGCTCACGGTCTTTCTTGCGTCATTCTTGATAGATCGTCAATTTAAGCAATGTTTGTAAGTGGATGGGTGACCGCCAGTGGCATTTATCTCTAATTCTTATAAATAAATAAATAAATAATTTCAGCATAATATAAAACATAAGAAAAACTCTAATTCCAATATACTTAACAATTCATTTTACAAATCATTTGGTCAGTAACTAGTCAGGCCTACATATCAAACTCGCAACTTTCGGATTCATAAAAGTTGATAGTAGGAGGTACATACATCCATATAATCCAACACGGCTTGGCACAACATCTGGTAAAGATATAACAGAAAGAAAGAAAGAAAGAAATAAACTTTTATTTTGTGCCACAGACAGAAGAATTAATATATAATGTAAAGTAAAGTAAAGTAAAGTAAAAGTTTATTTTGCTAAATTTGTGGTAGGTACAAGTTACAAGGTACAAGTTACATTCATGTTATTAGCAAAAAAGGTTACCACTCAGCATCGTGCAAGTGCAGAGAAGGATACCTCCCCTGCACAAGCGCTGGTATTATGTGGCACCAGATGCGAGCGCGCGACAGACGCTGCGATTACATGCGTTTAAACTAAGTAAGCTAAAGATACAGTTGTGTATTAGAGAAATTAAAATTTAAACAAATAAAATTTACCCATAAAAGCAACAAAAATTATATAAAACTTTTTTTTTGAACACAATCAAGAACTATACAGAGATAAGTGAGTAGAGGAAGGGGGGGTAATTTGGAATACCATTTTGTTTTAGGCCTGTGTTTTTTTTTCTGTAGTGTTTCAGGATATAAAACCTTTATTAAATGAAAGCTACATCTATAACCTACTAATCTGCAAGCTATCAAAAATATCTGAACATTGCTACAAGGTAAAGTTTTAAGGTAACCGCAAAATGGCTGAATTCGGTTTTCGACATTTAGTGCAGGTATTTTGGAATAGAGGTATTCCAAATTATATGCACTAAGCTTAACTTAGTTATATAGATACTATTATGCCAATGTTTTAGAAGAAAATGTAAGATATACAAATACAAATGATATCCTAAATCAATACCTAGAGCAATACAATAAAATTGGTTCATAACTTGACTGAACGTAATTTGGAATACCAATTAGGTATGCCAAATTACCTGCAGTGAGTTTGAGGTTTCACTAAAGTATCTAAGTGAGTCTACAAATAATATAATATTCTATAAATAATAGGCATATAGACGTATATTCGTTTTTAATCAGTTAGTTAGATTCTCTCTTTAAATCAAATCAGTCTAATCAGTTTTATAAATCACATAAATAACACATCACAAACATAGGATCCACCTTCATAGTCGGCAAATTCACAGTGCACCCAAATCCCACACATTAAGAATCAATTTCTACTGACTGGATACCAACAGATCACAAATCTCAATTGTCTTGCAAACAAAAATGATGGTGATTTGGCATATTCCAAATTACCATCACCTTGGGTATTCCAAATTAGCAACAAGATGTGGTCGGACATAACCTTGCATCATTTAGTTCTATTTATACAAACTACTGAAATCAAAGTCAATATGCAAAATTTATGATTCATTTTACAATATACATAAAGCTAAACTGTATAAACATAACAAATTGTCAAGATCGAAGCGGGTTAATTAAGTACCTCAAAAATTTTCAATGACACTCCTTCAAACTTGAGTCTCTGATCGCCATCTTGGAAGTTCGGCTTACGAACGGTGTGAACATATCGACAGGTGGCGTCAATCTCCATTGCTTTACTACCATTAAACCTAGATTGCACTACTAGTTTCTGTGAAACCTTACTATTCCAAATTACCTGCAGTATTCCAAATTACCCCCCTTTCCTCTACTTAATATTAAGTTAAACAAAGCAAATACCTGCTTTGAATGCAGGTACATTGTAATTTGAATGCTTTAATGCAGGTACATTGTAATATTATTAAATGAATTATGTTTCTTTCTTTTTAACAAATAATACAGTTACCATAGATACAGCCGATGGATATTTCCTAAAGGTTAATTTAGTATGAAAATGAAAATGCTTTGGCTGCATGCTTATAGATCCAGTTTTCTTCCGCTGGTCCTAAATACATGACTGTGTGTGAGTGAATGAGCCAATGAATGAAGCCTGACTTCATTATTTAGTCTGTGGTCGCCAAGTGCGACGCACGCGTCACTTGTGGGATTGCAAAATAAATCGTAAGTGTTTATTTACGCTGTTTATTTTGTTTATAAAATGAAATTATGTGTTGGTATATAGGTGAGGGCTATAAAACGGTGTTTTATCACAATATTGAGCCGTAGAAGGTTGTATGAAGTTTTTGTTATATTTTTCCTTATCCAGTTAAATGAGATGACTGAAGTTCGTATTATGTTTACGTTCACTGACAAATAAAAACGTAATAGGGGAATTCCGATTTTGTGAATGGATTTTATAAAAGTCCAATCTAAGTATGTTTATGAATAACTAGCTATCCGTTGCGGTATTACCCGCGGTCCCTCAGGAAAACCTCACTTTCCCGGGATAAAATATAGCCTATATTCATCAGGGTATATTCAAGTGAAATTAATAAGTGAAAGAATTTTTCATATCGGTCCAGTAGTTTCCGAGCCTATACAATTCAAACAAACAAACAAATCTTTCCTCTTTATAATAATAATGTAAATATAAATTTATAATAAAAACGCCTAATGTTCAAACGAACTTAATGTGACAACTTACTAGGTATGTGTGTTGCCAAAAAAGATCTTCTATTATATTCTGCTAAGTTCCATTTCACTAGAGTTGAAAATAGAAACTTTAAGTAGGTACCAAGCCATACACCCTTATATTTATTTGTAGCTTCAGAAAAAATTTAATATACGTAGCAAATTGTGTTGGAACGAGATATGAAGGCATGCAACGTTTCCCATGATGATGTCATGGATAGGGCTAAGTGAAGGAAGAGTGTTAGGAAGGCTGACCACACCACCATGTCATGTGGGATAAATAGTCGGGAAGAGAGAGAGAGTACAAAACAATGTCGTACAAAACATGTTCAAACGAACAGATTTCGTACCTACCTAAAATAACTGGATCGCTTTGATCGCAAAAAACTTGACTACTCTGTAACCATGTTGATTGGAATGTACTGGTACAAATAAATATTCGAATAAAGGTACAGTCACGTTCAATAAGATGTATACACTACATAATGTTTCAACCCATGTACAGGTCAACATGTCCAACAATGTTCTGGTATTTTTATTGATTTCGCCATTAGTTCAATGTGAAATCAATTTCCGCTTTTTGTTTTTAACCTACATCTATTAGTACATACATACATAAAGTCACGCCTCTTTCCCAAAGGGGTAGGCAGAGACCACGGATCTCCAGTCGCTACGATCCTGACACACAACTTTCGCCTCATTCACTCTCATTACATTCTTCATACATGCTCGTCGGTTTAGGGTACTTTTGACCTGGCCCTTCTCCAAAATGTCGCCAATTTGATCCAAGAAGGTTCGCCTAGGTCTTCCCCTATTACATCTATTAGTTTTTGTGTGATATTAATTTTAAAAGTATGGAGTGTATACATCTTATTGTCCGTGACTGTACCTACTCCTTTTGTGTCCCTGGCATAGAAATTGCAATAAATTAAGTTTTTCATCTATAAATATGGTGTTTTTGATGTTGATGGAATATTAGATCTTTTGCCGACATGGTAACTTCATAATTTTAAATAGCTTGGTGCAATTTTTATGATTTTATTATGGTATCTCAGTAGAACACAAAAAATCTGTCCCTTTCGGCTTTTGTCGGCTTCATAATGTTTTGTATGGAGAGTGCTAAAGTTCCATATTCCATATTTTTAGATGAAAAACTGAATTTATTGCAATTTTCTATACCAGGGACATTAAAGGAGTACTTTAAAAGTTGATTCATCGGGTCACCCATTGGCAGCCTCCCAGCAACGGTAGAACGTTTGATCCATTCACAGATCAAAAGTCAACTTTCTCTTGGTAGCGAATTTTATCAACCAAGTTGGATATAAACTTGACTTTCGATCCATAGATCGTGAATTCAAACTCAGCCGTGAGATTTTCGTTTAGGATTAGGTTCACATTAGAATACCATTTACACAAAATTATACACGTCGGCAATTTTCGTCTATTTTTAAGTGTACCGAGGCGCACAATGTTTTTCTAAACCCTTGCATAATAGTGTTGAATGTAAATAATTGAGTTGGTGATCGCATTATAGACATACCTATAATGTACATACCTATAATACCTGTATAATTTTGTGTAAATGGTAGGTATTCTAATATGAATGAAAAGAGATGGCAACAGATTTATAAAACGGAGAAAGCTACAAAATCTTTTTTGGTTAACATGGTTATAGTACCAGGTACCTACGCTACACATTACCTACGTAAGAGGCCGAGTGAATAGAAATCTGATAGGCATCCATGTGTGCCGAGCGTATTTATTTGAATTGTTTTCCTTAAACAAATCAAAGTACCTAATGATATAGAGTTTCGTAAACAAGGAACCATCTATGATAAGATTCAACAAATACTATTATGCCTCCAACAATTTATAAACACTAAGATATGAACAGTCTTATCAAAATTTTGGATTCCGACGGGATTCAAACCCGCAACGATTAGATGATCCTCCTAAAGCTGGAGTGCCTTACCTTTCGGCCACGGAATCCTTAGTCGTCGCATTCCAAATTTTTGATAAGCTCATAATTTATCGGTTAAGCAAAAAAACAGTATTGTAAAATGAATGCAACTTCTTTTAACTTTCTGCTTAAATATAGTTTAAACATAATTTTAACTCAAAATATGGTAAAATCTTTAAAGACTTTTAGCATAAGCTTTGGGTCTTTAACGGTAAAAACACCCACAAAGGTAAAACCAGTTAAAAAGAGAACGCCTTTATGAAATAAGGTCTTCAAAAAACCCCATAGCAATTTGAAACATAATTTGCAAATCATAAAATATCACATCTCAACTTTATCCTCAACGAATATGATCTAAAATCGATTGAGATTCAAAATAGCCATTAACCTGTTATAAACTTAATCTAACTTAAGTCCAGGTGATACGGTTCAAAGTCGCTTGGAAATAACTAAGAAACCAGTTTTAAAGATATTTTCCTTATTTCAGAATCAACATGCTGGGAACTTTTAACAAATGCTGCATATGCCTTGATCTGAGAACGGGGAGTTTCGTGATTGGTTATTTATTATTGGTAAGTTAAAAGCAAAAAAAAAAAACAAAAACAGTGGCACTCCAGGAGTGCCGACAGAAGTGAAAAACTTGAACAATTACGTTGTATTTTTTGAATCAGTAGGTAATTTTTTTGAATCTTCAACAAGCGCGCGGCAGGACACGCTGTGATAAAGGTTCTTTACCGTGTTTAGTTACGGAGTTCACAATAATAAATAAATAAATAACCATTTATTTCAAGCAACACAGAAAATAATATACCTACAATGATAAAATGCCATTGGCCCGTATAAATACCTTATAGACAAACACTTGACTAACACACATAAAATAAACTATTAACCGAGTCACCGCACGGACGATCCGATGACTAACAAACGAACTAAGCGCAAAACTAGATGGCGCTAACGGTGGTGTCGGTAACACTGTTAGTCTGAGTTTAATAGATTTTTCTCATCTCAAAGATGCCCAACGTGCCTAAAGAAGTTTTAACTTCAAAAAACAGGATCACAAAACGACACAAAGCCATTCAATTAGTTTAGTGACACGGTTCTGACTGGCAATGGTCCTGGATCAGTTGAGCCTTCTAAGGGACGTTGAAAAACAGCTGAATTGCTCCATTTGATTTTGTAATGTAAAAATGAATGGAATGTAAAAAAAGTATACCGAGTGAGGTTTTTTTGTCAGAGCCACTGAGGGAAACTCTGAAACCGTGAGAGTTATCGAAAAGTCATGTTGTCATGGAGTTACGCGCTCGATTTTGATAAAACTGCATTGAAAAAAATGTAAAAAAAAATCGAGACAATTTACTTTTTTTTTTAAGTATTAGGTATTTTTAGGAGCTCTATCTGATAACAAAATTAAAAAAGTTTTTCTTTTTCGACCAAATTTTTTTTTTGTATTTTTGGGAGCTCTATCTTATAACAAACATATACTCCAAAATAACTATGGGTCTAATGTTGCTGGGAAATTAAAAAATTCTACATTTTAAGTTTTCGTGCAAAATGTATACAGAAAAATATTTAGGTAATGTTTTTTAATTATTTCACATTTTTGGATGCTTTGTCTGATAAACAAAAAACACTTCGAAGTAACTATAAGCCTTATTTTATTGGAACACTTAAAAATCCTACATTTTATTTTGTCTACAATTCATCGATACATTTTTGATGAAATGGGACTATTATGACGCACATCCAAATTTTATAAACCAAGAAAATATAAGTAAACTGATCTTCCTAAATAACGAAGCAAAATGTTGACCAAAAAGCATTTTCAAACAAAAGACTTCAACGCGCACCTCGCGCTACGAATAACTAAAGTATTTTAAAATATTTTGTAGTAAACGCTACTTATTTAACCTACACCGAGAATAGACTAGAGACCTATACCCAGCAGTGGAGTATTATTGGCTTCGGATGATGATGATATTTTTAACCGACTACAAAAAAGGAGGTTCTCAATTCGTCGGAATATTTTTTAAGTATGTTTAGTTTACCGATTACTCCGCACTCAAGTCGGCCGCTGCAGACTGAACATGTGTGAATGGGGATTTAGGGAACCAAGCTTAACCCAGTGTGACTACACTGGGTTGGCGGTGGTGCTGCAGTTCAGTCAATGCAGCACCTACTGGTGTAAAATGCAGGAAATGGAAAGCCAGCTATAACAGAAATTCAGGATTTATTATATTGTACAGGTCAGGAGATGGCAAAAAAGAGGCCGAATGACAGATCAGACAACCTTATATAGCAGCAGGACAGCGCGACTGTGGCGACTGTCCGAACTAATTTGTAAAAGTATTTTCGATGAAAGTTATTGTAATAAAAAGATCGAACTCACGTTACTATGCCAGCTACATATTAAATACAGCCGTTGACACACAGATGGCGCTGTGTTCAACATACTGCGGCGGGAAAAATCGTTGTCTGGCCTGTTTTTCTTACAATTTTCACTTAAATTGAGGTAAGTACATAGGTGTCTTATTCTAACTTCTAGTACAAATTGGTTCTCCTACAATCTACTTGGTTTTTAGTTATCTAGGCATCTACCTAATCTATATAGCAATAATCTACCTACTAGGTTTTTAGTATCTACATTGAATCTTGGTATCTACTTATATCTTGAAACAATTATTCTACCTACTGGGTTTTAGTTATTTAGGTATTACCTAGGTAATTCTTGAGTGAAACAACAGAAATTACATAGTTTATTCTACACTTATTTTCTAATCGTACATAACAGTTTGGTTATTATAAAGAACTTATGTTTAACTAGGTATAACTTAGCTAATCTTAATTACTAATCTATCGGTAATGGACATATATTATTGAATCCGCGCCTTATAATTTTGTTCGCCGTTTGGATAGACGCTATTCTTCTCTCGTTGTCCTCTCCGTCGTGGGTTTTGATTATTCTTCCTATTTTCCAATGACAGGATGGGAGGCGCTCGTCCTTCACGAGCACCAGGGTTCCGGCGGCGAGCATGTGTCCCTTGGAGCTCCTCCATTTGGTCCGCTGTTGGAGATTTCCGACGTAGTCCCTGGCCCATCTCCTCCAAAAATCCTGTTGGATTTGTTGCAATTGTTGGAAGTGGGTTAGTCTGTGGATAGGAACATCCTTGTAATCATAGTCGGGCAATGACGTTATAGACCTACCTATCAAAAAATGAGCTGGCGTGAGAGCAGTGAAATCGGTATCATTACTGGACATTGGACATAAGGGCCGTGAATTTAAAATCCCTTCTATTTGAATTAATACAGTTGAAAATTCTTCATAAGTTAACAGTGCTTGTCCTAAAATTCTCTTTAGGTGAAATTTACAACTTTTGACCGCCGCTTCGTGCAATCCACCCATATGGGGTGTATAAGCTGGTAAAAACTTAAATAAAATGCCCTCATCTGAACATGATGATGTAAGTTCATTAGAGTGCTCGCGTAGAAATACGCTAAGTTCGACTAGGTCGTTATTAGCGCCATGAAAAGTAGTAGCATTGTCACTCACCATCTCTCGCGGTTTACCTCGTCTGGATATGAATCTGCGTAGCGCGGCTAGGAAAATTTGCGATTCTAAACCTGAAACCAACTCAATGTGAATTGCCTTCGTAGCGAAACAAACAAAAATTGCGATATAGCATTTAGAAGTCTTGTAGCCACGTCCCCTCCAGTTTCTTATTAAAAATGGGCCCGCATAATCGATACCCGTATTGAGAAATGGGGCAGATGGTGTTACTCTTGTTTTAGGCAAATTACCCATTATTGGATTGTAAATGCTTGGTTTTGCTCTAAAACAAGTGACACACTTGTGTACTATTTTAGAAGCGAGACACTTACCGTGTGTCGGCCAGAATCGTTCCCTTACTGTTGATAACAGTAATTGTGGGCCAGCGTGTAACAATTTGATGTGTTCGGTTTGCATAATGAGTTTTGTGAGTGTGTGTTTGTGATGTAAAATTATAGGATGTTTCTTGTCGTGGCAGTAGGGTGAAAGTGCCAAACGACCTCCTACCCTTATGACATCGTTCTGCATGAATGGGTTCAAACATAGAATGTTAGATGACTGAGGCAATGGTTTTTTGGTTTTAAGTAAGCTATATTCTAATGGAAAGGATTCAATTTGAGCATTTTTTACAAGAACATGTAATGAATTGTTTAGTTCTGTTAAACTCAGGGGTGACCTATTTCTTGAACCCTTGAGGTTATTTATAAATCTCAGAATAAATGCAAGAATTCGTACAAGTTTGTTTGAATTTGACCACCTTTCAAATAGGTTTGTATAGAAATTGTTTACTGGTACGATATTTGAAACATTACATAAAGTTTCTAACTCGGAAATTGAAGTGTTAGGTATTTGTCGTGATGGCCATTTTGATTGTGATTTCGAAAGCCAGGACGGACCCTGCCACCACATTTTGGTATTTGCAATTTTATTTGCCTGAATACCCCTGGTTATAAGGTCTGCCGGATTTTCACTAGAAGCAACCCAATGCCAGTGTTCCACATTTGTTAATGATTTTATTTCGTTAACTCGGTTAATGACAAATTGTTTTAATTTGTTACTTGTTGAATTCTTTATCCATGCCAATACAATGCTTGAATCAGACCAAAGATAAATTCTATCAAAATTGCAAGATAAGGTAGTTTTTGTATCGTTGTAAAGGTTTGCTAATAATGAAGCCGCTCTCAATTCTAACCTTGGAATAGTTTCCTTCTTTGCTACTCTCGATTTTGCGCATAACAAGTGAACGAGAATGCTACCTACCCTGTCTACAGAGCGTATGTATATAACAGCGCCGTAGGCATTCATTGAGCTATCTGCGAACCCGTGCATTTCGATATTTATGTAATCGTGAATGAGAGCGTGTCTAGGTATACTTAGCGAATTGAGATAGTAAAGATTACTATAGAAATCTTTCCATTGTGTACAGAGGAAAGTAGGTATCGTTTCATCCCAGTCTGAATTTATTTTCCATAGTGACTGGATGAAAATCTTTGCTATAATTAACACTGGAGCAATTAAACCAAGTGGATCAAATATTTCTGAGGCACTGGATAAGATATTTCGTTTAGTTAGAACACTAGGCAGTGGTTTGATTTTTAGTGAATAGGTAATATAGTCAGAATGACTATTCCATGAGATACCTAGCAATTTTGTGATCTCTTGTGTAGGTATACATGTGTTATTTGGTTGTGTAGTGTTTGTGTAAGGATTACTCACGTTATGTAGAATCTTACTGGAATTGGACTTCCATTTTCGTAAATGAAAGTTTGCGCTGCGCAGGATGCGTTCGACCTGTCCAGCTGTATCGATTACCTTTTGTTCGTCGTCTCCCGAATGGAGCCAGTCGTCGATATAGAATTCGGTTAATATTGCAGCTGCCGCCTCTGGGTACTGCTCCATGTACTCCTCCGCCAACTGTTGTAGACATCTCGTGGCTATATAGGGTGCACACTTCAAACCAAAACTTAAAGTTGTGAGAGTGTATGTTAATAATGGATCGGTAGGGTTTTCACGCCATAATATGCATTGTAGGTTATGTTGGGAAGGATGTAGGTATATAAAACGATATAATTTTTCTACATCAGCATTAATTACGTATTTATTTATACGAAATTTTAGAAGTATATTTGTAAGTTTATCTTGATTCATTGTACCTTTATACTGAATGTCATTTAATGAGACTCCTGTACTCGTTTTGAACGAAGCATCAATTACCACTCGGAGGGGAGTGGTTGTTTTTTCAGGATTAACTACAGCATGATGCGGTAAATAATTGCAAGGCTCATAGGTATCTCGTTTAATCATATGCCCCGCTTGTTCGAATTCTCGCATGAAGTTAACGTATTGTTTTTTGTAAGTAGGATCCCTAGCAAATTTAGATTCTAATGTTTTAAATCTCTTGTATACTATGTGTCTAGACTGTCCTAGTTCCGATGGAGGCGCCTTAAGGGGAAGTTTGACCACGAAGTTACCGTCAGAGTTTCGAGTATGTGTTTGAAATATGCTTTCACACTCTCTGAGTTCATCATGTGGAGGCTTCGTATCTTCCCCCCAAAACCCTCGCAGCTCGCTTGACTGAACGAAATTACAATGTGTTTTATGTGTAGATGTTTGTGTAGGGATTGATCCGGAAACTACCCATCCGAATTGAGTGTTTTGTAGGATAGGTAGTCCCTTACCTAGTCTATATTGTCCTGAGAAAAGAACGTCATAAAACAATTCTACTCCTAAGAGAAGATCAATCTCACTTGGTTTGTAAAATGAGGTGTCTGCTAATCGGTATTTTTTCGGAAAGTTTATCCTTTCGAGATTGATCGTTTCGTGTGGTGTTTGGTTGCAAATAGTAGGTACAATGAGGCAAGATATCTTTCTGGAAAATGTACTGGTTTGAGAATGAATTGTAATATTACTGGAAGAATCGATGCAAGTTACGCTTTCATTGAAGCCAGTTACTTAAGTTAAGTTTTTTGAACGCATTTTCGGTAATGAAATTAGATTGGGAACCTGAATCTAACAGGGCCCTTAAGGTGTGTGATTGATTATCGGTGTCAATCACCTTCACCAGGGCAGTTGATAGGATGACAGTCTTATTTTGAATCGGTGTTAATTGGATATTCGGTGTTTGTTCGGTGGTATGTAAGTTAAGGGACTGTCTCGGTTCTGTCACAGCTGATTGAAGATTTAGTGTGGTTGGTGTATGATCGGTATTAGAAGGATTGGTAGGTGCTGTGTTTGTTGGTGTGTGCGTGATGTGCAGAAGTGTGTTATGCTTACCTTTGCACGTTCTGCAGCTACTCGCGCGACAATTAGATACTAAGTGTCCTGACCTTAGACAATTGGTGCAAAGACGCAGGTTTCTCGCCGTCTGGATACGAGACCTAACACTCAATGCTAAAAATTTTTGACATTGGTTTATGTAGTGTGGATTTTCACAATACGGGCATCGATTAGAATAGGTATTTGAATTCGGTACCTTGTAGCTTGAGTTAGAGTTGGACGTGGACGTGGTTACCATGGCCTTCCTGGTCGCATTGTTTTTCGCTTGTCCCTGGTCACTGGGCAGGTCGGAAGAACTCATAGACTCCAACAGATCCGCCCGTGAACGCAGGAATGACTTGAAGTCCTGTAATGAAGGCAATTCATTTGAGTTTGATTTCTCCTCCCACTTTCGTAATGTTTGCGAGTCTAATTTTGGGGCTAACATAAATATTAGGAGGTTGTCCCAATTTTCGGTTGAAATATTGAGTTTACTAAGGACTCTCAAATGTTTAGAGATGTTATCTAAAAGACCTCGCAATGCACTTGAGGTATTCGAAATCTGATCCACGTGGAGAAGTGCTTTGAGATGGTTAGCTACAAGCTTTTTTGGGTTATTGAAGCGTTCACATAGAAGTTTCCATGCTATTGCATGGCTTTCCTCGCAGTACTCCAATGAACCTATTACAATAAGTGCACTATCTTGTAAACAACTTCTCAGGTATTTGAATTTTTGAATCGGTTTTAGGTTACTTTGATTTATGAGGGCATCAAAGGTATCTCTGAATTCCAGCCACTGTGTGATATCACCATTAAATGATGGTAATTCAATATCTGGGAATTTAATTGAGGTACTATTTTCTTGTTCGGTGGTGGTCACATTAGCAGAAAAACTGGAATTCTGAGATAACAAATCATTCATAGCACGTTTCGCAATGGCCACGTTTTCGTAGTAGGTATTTTGTGTTGATTCTCTTTCTAATAATTGCGCATCAATATCGGTACATATGGTTTCTATTCTGTCTTGGACATTCTCAAATTCATCGAAAACTGATTTTATTCTCTCTATTCTTAATTCTAAGTCTATACAAGTCTCGGCAGATATGGGTAACTCGATACTAGTTACATATTTTTTGAATAAGGTTAACTTGCCCTTTAGGACGCCTCGGTTCCTCTTTAATTCTTTAAGTTCACTGCTATCTGCTTTAGCCATTTTGAAAAAAGAGAAGAGACACACAAACACACGTGTTCGACGACACGTGGAGCGCAAAAAAATCCAAGGATAAAACTACTATGAATAGGAAAAAGAGAAGAGAGAATACAACACACGTGTTTGATGACACGTGGAGCAAAAAAAAATTTTTTAAGGATAGACGGGATTGCAAATTCACTGCTATGAATAGGTAAATTAAAATATGCGTTGAAAAATATGCCAGCTCACTTACTTGATAGGTTGATACTTATTCAATGCCGCTAGATTTTCGGTTTTCTGGTATGTTCGTGATCTTGCTCTTTTCCGTATTTCCTGCTCTGCTAGCTGAATTCCACGGCTGCCAATCGGTTGCTGCAGGTACGAGGCTGGATTGGTACCGCGTGGTCACGTCCTCGTGTCGACCCAGGAACGCTTGTCCACGCTTCCGCTCCCCTCGAAACTGGAATCTTCTGTTCCTTGAGAATTTTCTAGACTTCTCCAAGGATCACGTCGGGGTCACCATGTAAAATGCAGGAAATGGAAAGCCAGCTATAACAGAAATTCAGGATTTATTATATTGTACAGGTCAGGAGATGGCAAAAAAGAGGCCGAATGACAGATCAGACAACCTTATATAGCAGCAGGACAGCGCGACTGTGGCGACTGTCCGAACTAATTTGTAAAAGTATTTTCGATGAAAGTTATTGTAATAAAAAGATCGAACTCACGTTACTATGCCAGCTACATATTAAATACAGCCGTTGACACACAGATGGCGCTGTGTTCAACAACTGGTGTGCCCCTTTTGCCCCGAGACCTGCACAAGAGTGGACCTCAATGCTGCCTCAGATAGAGCCATAAAAGTGGCCTATCATTATTCCTAGTGTATCTGAATGAAGCATCGTCACGAGAAGAAGAAGACTGATTACTCGAAGACGCCTGGACCAATTTGGAAAATATGTCCAGGCTATGTTGTGTATACTTTACATAAAAAAAAAATAGTCCCATATAAATTTAATTTCTCAGGGTTGACATACTTTCCCGTAAAACTCAAAATACATCAATATTTATTCTGGGTGTTTCTATGTATTATATGTATGTATTTACAAACAAAAAGTATATAAGTAGTATATCAGTTATCTGGTTCCCATAGTACAAGCATTGCTTCGTTTAGGGCTAGATGATGTTGCGTGAAATTAATGTCCATCATTATTATTTTTTTTTTTTTATACATTTAACTTTCTTGTTTAGTTTGTTTTTAGTTTTGAATACGTTATTTTCTTCCAGGTGGGGCGTATCATCCAACTTATCTTCGGCTGCTTCCGTCTAGCCGGGATAGAAACGGCTCTCACTGGGCACAGCGGGATGCTGGTATTCCAGGACTTGGAGTTCTTTAAACTGATCTACAGTTTTGAAATCTTGATATTGGTGTTTGAGCTGCTCATCAACGTAGCGTTGCTTAATGGATTACATAAGGTAAGGGTAGGTTTAAATATATATTACATACAAAAGAATGGTTCTCTCGTGATCCTATTCGTATTTATAAGATTTTATAAAAATCTATTTTTTCCAGAAAATTCAAGACCAAGTACAAATGTTCTATGTGGGTGGCTTCGTGTTTGGTGTTCTGAGAATGATTATCGTCTCTGTAGTCATACTCCGGTACGCACATATCATGAAAAAGATGTATGACGCTTGGCAATGGTTCACATTCACGATCGAAATACTAAGCTATGGTGAGTTAAAAAAACCTACACAATTTTACGAGGCGTGTTGCGGGTTCGAATCCTAGATATCAATGGGTCGTACTTTTCAAGAACGGTGAAAGAAAACATCGTGCGTTAGTACTCATATAGGCGGCGATCGGCTTGCAACCTGTCACGTATGGAAATTTACCTTCTGCAAAATGTGGGCATGTATCAAATTTATACTAATATTATAAAGAGGAAAGATTTGTTTGTTTGTTTGAATTGAATAGGCTCCGAAACTACTGGACCGATTTGAAAAATTCTTTCACCATTATAATCCTACACTATCCCTGATGAACATAGGCTATATTTTATACCGGGAAAATGAAGTTTTCCCGAGGGATCGCGGGTAACACCGCGGCGGGCAGCTAGCAGTAAAGATATTTGGACATGCTTCTGAATAACCCATTAGACATCCGAGCTTCTGAAATAGTAAAAAATCTGAGCTCTTGTATGCCGTGCATTTCAAATCAATATTTCTCGATTTTTTTAATGTTTTGTTTGTTTCAGTACTCTACATCTATTTCTTATTTGCTATAAGAAGTTACTACTTCCAAATGAGGAAAGAAGACAATAATGGACGATGGAATGTTTTCTCAAACTCACCTGTACAGCTGAAAGTTGACAAATGAGAACTACGCGGAAATACAAAGTAGATGCTAAGTTTGTTCAATTTTGTATATTTATTTATTTACTTCCACGTATATTGCTGGACAATCTCTGAACTGAATATGGCAACCTAAAGGGCTCAAATTATGTTTAAAAAATATACTTGTTTACATGTATAAGCGCTCTTACGCACTAGCGGTAGAACCGCGGGGCGGCTACCCGCGTAGCGGGCCACTTTTCGAGTTTTAGTATGCAACTGCTTGTCATTAGCATCTAACCGCCACAAAATTATACTAAAATTTGAACCGCGGGGCGCGGTTCAACCGCTAGTACCTAAGGGAGCTTGGGTATTAATTTAATATTTATAAATAGAATATATTGAATGTCTTTTTCAACTTATAAAATGTTTTATTCAATCTCTCTCAATTAGTACAGTTTTTGGTCGTATAATAGGTATTTAAAATTATGATTTGATCGTAAAGCCTGTACCTTTGCTGTACGACGAGTCTTCCACGAGTCGTCAAAATCGTATACTCAGAACGCATAGCCTGGGAGGCGTAGTCTGTACGCAGCTTAAGATGTTTAGTATGTAACTATTTAATTTAGATTGTAATTTATATTAACAGGTAAAGGAATATTATTTTTGTGATAATAAATTGATTTGATCAACTTCGATTTTTCAAAATAAAAGCGCCTACAGTGTAACACCTAGCAATAGCTACAGATGCTTTCTCGTACAATTATTTTTAAATATGATTTATGAGCTAAGTTCATATACAATGTTAATACTATTTAGATTGTAAAATATATATTTTTCATTAAATCTTTTGAATTCAATATTACCTTATTTGAGCCAAGATTAGTTGGAGCTCTCAGGGATGAAGCAATTGCGGGAGATTGTGATTGCCCACGGCTGGGAATAGACTTTCCCCATCTCCTATATTCGTTCTTTGTCTGTAGTTGTCAAAACCATTAACATCCTTGATTGTTAAGATTTAGTCAAGTTCGAAAAGTTACATCCTATTATCCCACTAATATAATAAAGTTCAAAGTTTGTGAGTTTGTTTAGATGTTTGTAATTCAATCACGCCTTAAACCAGTAAACCGAGGTAGATAGTGACATGGAATAGCATAAAAGCTATTCAAAATGTTGATACCACGCGGGCGAAGCCGCACCCAGTAGCTAGTAAAAAAATATAAATCTCTAAATTATCTACATAATGTACAAACACTTTATTGTATCATAGGTGTTTACATATTAAATAGTGTTTAAAAACTTAGATTAAGTTTGCCTAACACTTGATTCTCGAAGTGCGAATCATCATCATCATTGGCCTGCCCTTATCCCGCTCATGCGGGGTCGGCACAACATGTTCTCTTTCTCCACTCTCCTCTATCACTCGTCATCTCCAAATGCGAATACAGTTTTTTAAAAATCAACAAGCAATAATTCACGACTACGCCCCCTTGCGTTTTACAAAATCCAGTTTTTATGTTTTTTAGAATACGGAAGATTTCGTATAGTTCAATGTCATTCTTATATGGTCACTGAATCTTAATGTTCAAGTTTTGTGTATGCTTTGTTGTTATAATTTGAGAGATCTATCTAAGTGCATGCGACAGAGATGCGAATGTTGAGAATTGCGAATGGACGTGCGGAGTGACGCGAATGGATCAGGAAAGGAAAGAATATATGGGGACGTCTGAAAGTAGCGCCGGTGGGTGACTGAAAAATTGAGGAGCAATAAGTAAGCGAGGTATGAGCATGTAATGCGGAGGGATGAAAGTCACGTAACTAAAAGGGTAATGGAAATGAATGTGTATGGATATCTAGGTAGGCCTAAGAAAAGATGGATGGATTGTGTGAAAGAAGATATGGGTAAGAAAGGAGTGGATACGAAGATGACGAGTGGTAGAGGAGAGTGGAAGAAGAGGACATGTTGTGCGGACCCCGCATAAGCGGGATAAGGGCAAACAAATGATCATCATTTGCCTATTTAAGTAAATCTTTCCTAAATTAGTAAATATCTCCTTAAATAATAATAAGAAAGTTTGATGGCAGAATTGTTTTGGATAAAAGTTATGGTGATAGTCTATACAGGGTGTAAAAAGACAACCATGATTCTAAACATATTAAGCGAAAAAAAACGCAAAAAATATATGTTAGTAATAATATATTCGTGACCACGGGTATTCGCCTATCATCGGTGAATACGTAGGGGCCCATTATACATACCACATCAACAATAAAACAACTGCTAACTGTTCGTTGTGTTTAATTGTAGGTAAGTTATATGTAGTTTCATTTAATTTTAATAGTGCTCTATTTATAATCTGTGTGTGTTGTGTGTATAATCTGTGAGGTAGGTGCTTAGTTCGTCGCTTTTATTTTGTACACCACTGTATTTCTGTTTCGACTCTCCTGTCCATGCAAACGGTTGCCAGGAAGAAATCGCTGTTAGCGATATGGCCGCCCATTGCACAATGTTTTTATTTTTATGTTTTCCGTGTATCATGTTCTTGTGTACAATAAAGAGTTTATCGATCTATCTATCTAAAACAATATCAATTTTGTATAAAAAATTATTTTTGAGTTTTTGATTGTATAAATACTTAGTTTTTGATTTAGGTACTTATATTGTACGGTGTTGTTTAAAAATAATGATATCCCTACATTTATTTCTACCATGTGCCCATACCTACTATGAGGGCGCTGAGAACAAAGCATGGTGTGCTATATAAATCTATAATTTACGTATGCTGGCCACGATGCTGTGAAGGTCAAAATTAGGTACAAAAACTGGTTTTGGATCGGCAGAGATTGCGTTTTTGTATTTTGTATTGTTTATATTTAGTCAACTTCAAAATACGTCTTTTCTAACAATAACTATCGATGTAGGTTTTCAAATATTACGGGGACTTAAGAGCGTTTTTACATTATCCGATCCGATATCGGATTATTACTTGCCTCCGATATCGTATCGGAGTCCGATACCGATATCGGATCGGATAATGTCATAGGTGTTCTGTAAGTTTTTGGCGTCAACTAAAATTTCAACAAACTGATATTGGACAAGAATTAATGTTTTTCAGTTTATTAAACAATAATTAGAAGAGGGAGACACCTGCACTTTGGGAGATCTCATGGCTTGCTCGAGCAACGCTGTGGATGTAGCCTCCTACTGGTCCTAATGGCTCTGAATAGCGTGATACATCAACTCGGAAGAAGAAGAAGGGAGATGATATTATATTAATGACACAAAATCAGTTAAGCCATCTAAGGTTTATTAAAAACGATCTATAGATAGTACGCCATGTCGCTGTCAGCCGGAATGCCCCTCACCATGTTAGTCATAGCTCTATAGTCACTGCACTTAAGATAGGAGTACTCAAATAGACCTAGTTCTAATATAACATTACCTAGAATAAGATAATGTTTTGATAAATGTCGCAAGAATAAAGTTATTTCACAAATTCAATATTATTTCGTACTAGTTCTGCTCCCGCGGTGTGACCCGAGATTTCGGGATAAAAAGTAGCCTATGTCCTTCCCTGGGATACAACCTTTATCCATGCCAATTTTCAACCTAATCTGTTGAGTGGTTTGGGACGTGAAAAGGTAACAGACAGACAGAGTTACTTTCACATTTATAATATTAGTATAGTTATGGATATAAATAGATAGCCACTCGTTGCCTCCTGATGACAGCATTAGGAGGCTATGCCTACATTTATTCTGTCTGACCTATGCCTAAACAAATAGGAAATCTGTAGTGCCTAGGATATTATTTTGAGATGGAATCAGGCTTGCATCTATAGACAATGGTATGTGTGGAGCTGACTAACCCCCGGTTTCTATATTCAACGGACAGTCGTAGGTAAGAGCTACGACTCGTTTCCACATACAAAAGTTGGACAGCTAAGAGGAGTGCCACTATGCTGGTTCCGTTCATACCTAAGTGACAGAAAACAAAGAGTTTGCATAAAGAACGAAAGTAGTGAATATTTGCCCACCTGTTTTGGAGTTCCTCAGGGTAGTGTCCTTGGACCTACCCTCTTCTTGATCTACATCAATGACCTCTGCCAGCTTAACTTAATCCAGTCAAAGATATACGCATTTGCCGATGATAGGTACGGCTCTTATCTTCCAAGGTAATTCCTGGGATGAGGTTATGGATGTGGCTCAGCATGGTCTATCTCGAGTTGCATCGTGGTTACAAGACAACCTTCTCACGCTAAACACAGACAAAACCAAGTATCTAGCATTTCGCAAACTTGAGTTCACTCCATTGACCACACGGAAACTGCTCTTGCATTCTTGTGGATCCCTATCTGACTGCCAATGCCCTGAAATAGAGCGAGTATCCAATACCAAGTACCTTGGCACGGTCATAGATGACCGGCTGTCCTGGAGCCACCAGATCAATGCAATCTGTGGAAGAGTTCGTAAGCTAATGTTTATCTTTAAAAAATTAAAACTGCTGCTGACCCAAAATCGATTCGGATTATTTACATGGGCTTATGCCAATCCATAATCAACTACTGTATAGTTTGCTGGGGGTCAGCTGCTAAGACTTTACTTATTAAAGTGGAGAGAGCTCAGCGCGCCTTATTGAAGGTGGCCTACCACAAACCGTACAGATACCCAACCTCTGCACTTTACAAAGACACTAATTATCTCTCAGTCAGACAACTCTACATTCTAGCAACTACGATGCGCTTCCACAAAACAGCTAAACTTACAGTTTCTGCGCCACTGCGGTCCTCGAGAAGAAATACTTGGATAACCCCATTGACCAAAAGTACATCTGCTCAAAGATCGTACTATAGTATGGGACCATATATCTATCGACTGCTTGATAGAAAGCTTGATATCCTTCATATTTCCCGTCACCAATGCAAACGCACTGTCACAAATTTTCTGCTCGGAAAGGGATATGAAGGTACTGAAAGCTTAATAAAACCTCAAGTATGACGATAGGGGCCTGCTCCTCCACTTTCTCATGTCCACGATCGATGTCAGTCCTAGCGAGAGGATCAGGCCCCAACGAAACGAACACTACCAACACCTAAAATTTTCTCGACTAACTACTGCGCAAGGTGCGTGTAACTACAAATATAAATCCCACAAAACATCAAAAACTAGCAAAAAAAAGACATTCTTTTTGCATCAGCTGTATTTACCATTACTATAAGTACCTAAGCTTTTTTTTACGATTACATTCTTATTTCATCTTAATCTCTAAATCGAAGTTCCTAATGATAGCTTTGTTAAACCTGCTACATTTGATTATTATTAATTTTTTTATCACTTATTCATTTACTTGTATATTATATTATTTTTTAACGTTATTTATATATTTTTGCTATATTTATTTATAATTTACCCTTATAAATTTGTTTACCATACAATTCTAGTGCACAAGGGCGGGAACTAGACCTCACGACACAGGTTATCCTAGTGTGAGGCCTAGGGCTCAGATGTTGATTATCATCATAATAAGTAGCTTTCCATCCTTTACCTTAGTACAACCCTGTAGGTACTACCTTGCTCCCTCTTCCCAATCAACAACCTACAGTGTGCAATTTGTACCTACCCACCTAACTACTTTGTAAACAAGCTGCTAAATAAATAAATTTCATTTCATTTCATTTCAGCTAGAAACCGGCGGTAAGTTAGCTGTCAAAATTTGTATGTGGAAACGAGTCGTAGCTCTTACCTACGAATGTCCGTTGAATATAGAAACCGGGCATTAGCTGAGTGCTTTGGTTTTCGCTCGTAAAAATACCGGCACTAGGACTTTTTTTTTTATTAAATAGCATTTGACCTCACTCTACCTGATGTTAAGTAGTGAGGTCTAAGATAGAGCATGCTTACCTAGAAGGAACCTATTTACTTTTTATTTGAATACTTTTTATATTGCCTGGCAATGAGTTCTAACCTTCTGGTCTGTAGTTCTAACCTATTGATGCCTAGGCGTTGGTTAGCCACTTGTTATGATAACGAAATAACACAATCAAATAGTTACCCACAATAAGTACTTCGTCATAAAGTTATTCATCATTAGGGGATTTTTTTGAAGTAAACAAAAGTAATTATGAGCTTTATCAATGCAAATGAATCAAAGTATTATACCTACCTTCATTTATATCAATAGAGGAGACTCGGTAGGATTCATCACTAAAGGAAAGTGATTAATATTTATTTTTTCTCTAATCCTCTTGTCATGTCACCTGACGAAAGATTTTAAATGTGAAAATTAACCTTTTTACCCGACTGTCAAAGCAAGGGTTATGTTTTTAACAAAAAGATGGAAGCAACTTATTTAAACAGCCAACAGTTACAGGTACTGGTATCTGATACTTGTACTTTTTGAATTTAAGATAATTTCTTAGAATATAAAATGTATGAATACCAACCAATCATCCCCGGATTTCCATATGAAAATTAACATAGTGCAATCACAAATTTTCCAATAAATATTGTAGACATTTCAAACGTTATCTAACCCTAAACGAAGCATAATTGTGCACAAAGAACATAATAAACAGATTTGTGTACGACTATAACAACAAAACTAAAGACTCACACAATTTATGTTTGAAGCCTCCATGTAGCCTCAATACTCCGTCACCAGACTTGGCCACTAATTAATTCGAACGTTACTTTGTCGCAAATGTTCTTTCCAATCCAAAGCCATTATTGGTCAAGTCTACCCAGTCTCCCCAATCACTATGCAACTACTACCATGAGCTACATACAGCCACAACTGGTCGGACAGACAATCGAAGCGCCCAGTCTTCTGAGTCGAGGAGTAAGGAACACTCGTGTCATCAGCATAATCTGTTTTTACAAAAAAAAACGTAAGTTTTTATTTAATTATCGTTTTTTAAGCTATAATTTTTTTGGTGTTCCACTATTATCGGAATTTTATTAAATTTTTTGAATATTTAGTATATAAAAATGGTGTCCTTGACTCGATGGCGTCATTCATATAGAACGCATTCAATGTGGTACAATTTTTGGACGCACGTTGCATTGTTTAAAAATTCGGTGTGGACTAGTAAAAGCGCTACTTACATAGTGAGTTAAACATTAAAATAAGTACAAAAAAAACTTGAAAAACCAATATTAGCATCAAGACAAATAATTAGTCTAGGGTAGCTTGATATAAAAAAAAAACAAAGCTTCAAGTAATGCAGTTTAACTTGTTTTTAAACGGATAATATGTATTTAGGGTCGGTTCATATCTAACGGAATATCGGTCGCGTATTATCGGTCGCGGAACGCCAGAACTGACAAATGTATAGAAAAACACTCGACCGTTCACACTCAACCGATGATACGTTAGTGCGTCGAGTGTGAACGGTCGAGTGTTTTTCTATACATTTGTCAGTTCTGGCGTTCCGCGAACGATAATACGCGACCGATATTCCGTTAGATATGAACCGACCCTTAGAATGCCTGTTTTTTGTTTTCATTTATCGACCTACATCTGAGATGAAACAGAATACCTAATAATAAATAAATAATGCTAAACGTTCCACACAGCATCATCTAGCCCCAAAGTAAGCAGTATGGGTACTACATGACTGATAATAAACTACTTATAATCCTTTTTGTTCGTAAATACATACATAATATACATAGATACATCCGAGACAAATATCTGTAGATCATACAAACATTTTGTCCCGCAGCGGGGATCGAACCCGCAACCTTTTGCGTCGCACCGTTCGCTCACTGCGCCACGGAGGTCGTCAACATAGATAATGCTGGACATTTTCACACAGCATCATCTAGCCCCAAACTAAGCATAGCTTGTACTATGGGAACCAGATAACTGATATACTACTTATATACTTTTTGTTTGTAAATACATACATATTATACATAGAAACACCCAGACCCGAGATAAATATTTGCAGATTATATCGGGATCGAACCCGCAACCTTCTGCGTCTCAAGCGGGCTATCACCCACTGCGCCACAGAGGTCGTCAACATAAATTAATTTAGTCTCAAAAAAATATTTATATTCACACAAAAGTATTTTAACACGTTTAATTTTTCTTCTTTAAAAAAATACCCTAAAAAATAACTTACCTACTAAAGTTTATCAATTGTGGTGACGAAGTTTCAGGCGGCCTCCGACAAATTTTATTTATAGCCGGAGATAGCCGGGCTTAGTTGATTGATACCTACTAGCGGTCACACATCCATTATTTTAAAAACCAACATCACGAAAGAGCACTTAACTTTTATTACGATTTGAATTAACACAACGACTTTGGGTGCGATGTATGATATCATATCGTTCAACTACAAAGGAAATACTTATTTCAAATCCATAAATAAATAATGGAAGGGGAAGGCCTAGGCGAACCTTCTTGGATTTTGGAGAAGGGCCAGGTCAAAAGTACCCTAAACCGACGAGCATGTATGAAGAATGTAATGAGAGTGAATGAGTCCAAAGTTGCGTGGCAGGATCGTAGCGAGTGGAGATCCGTGGTCTCTACCTACCCCTTTGGGAAAGAAGCGTGATTTTATATATGTATGTAAATAAATAATGCTGGACACTTCATAAGGCATCATCTATTATAGCCCCAAAGTAATTAGGTATTGTTTTAGTACCCCTGTTTCAAGAAAGAGATGAAGCTTGAATATATTGAGAACAGACTAAAATAATGCTAGGCCCCAAACCGTGTTTGTTGCCCTGATTCTTCACGGTAGCTATTGGTCGCGCAAGAACAGGAGTAAAATTAGTTTTAAAACTATTCGATCCCAGCGGTCCTACTGAATAAAAATATGCTTTTTGACTTTTACCAGCATTATTTATGTTTAACGATAACTAGGTAAGTGCATAGGTAGATTGTGTAGTGAATACCTAATATCTTTCATGAGAAAACAGTAATTCAATATTCCACTTCAATTCGGATAGCAAAAAAACTAAAGGTTATTTCAAAAGATTTATCACATCAAGTATGGAATGATAATTGATTCCAGTCAATCCGGTTTCTGAAATATTGGAGCTCCCAAATAATGCTGGTTTTAATGATGCCGGGGCCAAGTTCTGTCGGAATAAAAAAAAAACAGCAAAGATCTTAAATTCGCCGTTGAATTTCCTCTTGTAGCTTGTTCAAAACTGTATAATGTGAATTATCACGAACTCAAACGAAAAATGCGTTCATCAATGTTCATCAATAGGCGGCGATGGACTTCCCTGTCACGTATTGCTCGTGGTCGTGCTTGATTAGTCTTTCTTGATAGATTGTCAATGCTAAACGACGTTCTAAACGATCCGTAAGTGGATAGGTGACTGCCAGTGGCATTTTCATCTGAGCGCTTCCGTGCTTCGGAGGGCACATTAAGTTGGCCACTGACTCATACGAACTTACTTACTTTTAGTGTTATAGGTTCTGCAAAATTACGTATCATTACGTATCATACGCCTTTGGCTATCTCTAGTTTAGGTACAGTCTGCGTCACCAACTGATAGCCCCCCCTGCAAGCTGTTACCAATTGGTGACGCTGACTGTACATATAAACGATTATTGAGAATATCACTACCGCACCTAGGGGCTAATATTTGGTGATGCTGTTTTTTTTAATGAACGCACTTACCAAATAATTTAAGTAGCTGCATTTTTGATAAACTATACATTCCAATATAGGTACTTAATAGTTCATGCAATTAGTTATCTGTGGGCATTTTATTGATATAAGAGATAGGTAAGTATCTATGACGTCACAAATCATTAAGTATATTTACTATTAGGTATATTTTGTCTTAGTTATACCTACTTGTAGAAAACTTGGTCAAAAATAAGTCCTGCTGATACCTAATACCTGGTACATATGTACTAAAAGATGGTGTTTTGAAGCTTGCGTGTTGGTGCGAACTGGGTTTAAAGTTCGAAGTCCTTAAGGTACATTTAGACGATGCGATTCCAACCTATACGATATCGTATCGCTTGGCAATTGACGTGTAAACGCTCATCGTATGCGATTTGTAATACTCGTAATTGGCACGACGCACGTTCAATGAGCGGAGGGCTAAGCAAATCGTACGACAATCCACTTTTAGTTAGATCTATTGCCCACTGCCCATACCTATTCAGCAAACAAAAGTAAATTGGATTAATCTGCAGAATTGCTCTTAGGATTATGTTATCGTCATCACCAACAGGGTCAACTTCGCCCACGGTTAAAATAGAATTGTTTTATCAACATAATCAACTCCTTCGCTCAATGATCCAACTTTATACCGTCCAAGATAGTATCTACAGCCCATCAAGTTGTATTCTTAAACAAGATAAAGCGAGGCACTACTTCTTTCGAAGCGTTTTGTCATAAAAAAATTATGTTTATGGTCTCGTCGTATTTTTGAACCATAGAATTGATGAATGGTCATTGCCATCTACAAAACATAAGCTTATGAATTTACAGTAAGCTGGTTAAATATAGGAAAGTTCTTATCCTAATGATTTTTCCACATTCATACCTACTCATTCCACATTCATACTCATTCCACACTCATACTCATTTATTCGCCGTAGGAGCTCAAGGCACACTTGGTTTTGTAATGTAGTAGGAACTTAAATAAATTAAATTATACAGATTAAATTGAATTGAATTGAAAAGATTTGATTTGATTTTTTTCAAGTAATTGCATATTAATGGTTTTATTTATATTGATTCGTAGAATTTTCCTTATTTTGCATTGCAGAATCATTAGGTACCTAAGTGGTTGGACACACTGCGAGCGGGCGGGTGCGGGTGCTGGCGAGGGCGCAAAGTATCAAATTATGTTCCTGTCCGCGCGTTCTGGCCACACTAAAAGGGCCTAAGGACGTTTCATATCGTGTTTGAAACTTCGCGTCGGCGTCCGCACCCGCGCCCACACCCGCTCGCAGTGTGTCCAACCACAACGATTTTGCAATGAAATATAAGGAAAATTCTACAAATCATTATGCATGAAACCATTACCGATTATGCAATTACTTGAAAAAATGTGGAAAACTCATAAAGCTAAGAACTTTCCTATATTTAACCGGCGCACAGTGTGGACGACCACCTTACACTACGTGAAGTGTAGGTGCATCATACGTGAAGAAAATCAAAATTATGTATAATTTTCCTTGTTTTTTGCGATGATACAAATACGAGTAGGTGCAATAAAGTATAAAACCGGTTGATTTGTTGAATACAATCAACGGGTCTAGACATTGGATAAGTTAGCCGTTATGATGCGCATGCGTCAATTTTGTATGAAAAAGCGTTACTGCGCATCGATTCGGCTAATTCATGCCCATTAGGCCTTTTTAGCTACTTTTTTCGTATATTTTTTTTATTGTAATTTTTTATAGTGTTAACCGATAAATATGAGCCAGGGTTCCGTGGCTGAGCGGTTGAAGGCACTCCGGCTTTAGGGGAGTTTCTGATCGTCGCGGGTTCGAATTCCGTCGGAATCGAGAATTTTGATAAGAATTTTCATTTTTTCGCATCATCATCATCGTCATCTATTACAGATGATTTAGGCGGCGTCAGTCAGATTACACCACAGTTATTAGGATTTGAACACTTTCGTTCGTGACTAAATAAGCATATCGTACAATAAATGAATAGGTATCTACTGTAAGTAGTAGGTATACCAATTCACTGATGAATATACAGCCTTTTGAAGTTGTGCCTGACAGTACTGACAGACAGCAGATAGCGAAGACATTAATTGGCATAGGGTTTCCATTTATTAAAAACTCAATCTACTTACATTTTCACAACAATGCAATTAAAGTCACATTTCGTTTTCTGTCCGTTATAACAATTAGCATCGTCTGTGATGAACTCAATTAGGGAGACCATAAACTTCTCACCATGATGTCACCAGCATTAGGGTCAACCAAGCGAAGCGACCTATAAAGGGGGTACAATTATGGAACAATAGTGTTTGTGAGACCACATTCAGGGCGGAGCCAGTCTGGTATTCCTGTACTGTACGGCACATGTGTCTGGATTGCTTAATTTCCAAACAGCAAAAAGAAATACCTGCCATGATAATATTTTTCTATCTATTGTTGAGGAGCAATAAGTTAGCGTGGTATGGGCACGTAATGCGGAGGGATGAAACTCATGTAACTAAAAGGGTGATGGAAATGAATGTGGATGGATATGTGAGTAGAGGTAGACCAAAGAAAAGATGGATGGATTGTGTGAAAGAAGATATGGGTAAGAAAGGAGTGGATGTGGAGATGACGAGTGATAGAGGAGAACATGTTGTGCCGACCCTGCATAAGCGGGATAAGGGTAGGTCAATGATGATAATATTTTTCTAAAATTCGAGTAAAAATAGGCTATTATAAGTTCCGTCAAAATCGATGTCAGAGATAAGATAAGCCGTTACTCATATTTTTTAGAATAGGTCCATAGTGACATTTTTATTGTTGTATAGTGTACCTATATTACAGCTAACTTTACATAAATTCTTTACCTACATTAGTGAAGTTGGCCATACGTAGTAGACAATTTAGTATACAACTGTTATAGGGAACATAAAAACTACGCATGTGGAAATCCATAGACCGTGTTGTAATCAAATCAAATCATTTATTGCGAAATATGGTCAAAAATATATTAATATACAGTGTCACATATTTCACCAAAAAACATTGGCATGCAAAAATTAAATTACACATAAAATGGATGTCAACAAAAACAATACACAAAAGAATGTCATAATTATATAAATGTATCTCCATAGTACCTAATTAATGTTTAAGCTCATTCACATTATGAATAGCTTTTTCATAATTTTAACTTTTTTATTAATAAAATCTTAAGTTTTTGATGTCATTAGGGAATTAATACAGAACCACACCTGGCGTAACAGCTCTTTCCATGCAAATTGTAATTTTATTTATTAAAAAAGAAATAAGTAGGTGCTGAATAACGAATACGAACAAGAAGGTTTTTCTACACCAATTAAAGCAGTTACAAAAATCTGATTGTTCAACAAGTTATTTAGGTCAACATTAACTGCTTTTACTTTACGAGCGCAAAGGGAGTGTTGTTTATATATGTAGGTCACACAACTGACGTGCCGACATACAGTCAACACGTTTTGGTGTTGCCGAAACGGTTCATGAAAGCAGACTGATAGTCTTGACTACTTGAAAAATATTTTCGAAAATAATTCGTTTAGTTTAGGAACAAGAAATTAGCGGTAGATATGCTAATAAATACCAACCTTATAATTCAGTATTTTATTAATATATACCTATTAGATTTGAGTATTTATAATATATCAACTAAATATGTCTGTAATAAAACATAATATCTGCAGATATAAATAAATTGTTTAGGGGATTGAAATACGAAGTGCCTAGGGAATCAAACCTGACTACTTTATGGCTGTCCTATTTAGGTAGGTACATACCCAAGTACTATAATCGTTATAATAGCAATATGCCATATAAAAATCAAATAGGTACACATGTCCTCGTTTTTCAGAAGCCCATGCATTATTCAACAAGTTTTTGTGCTACAAAACATTCGTACAGTCGGTGATATTGGTTTATACAGGGTTATTTGTAAAACACCGGTAACCTCTCAAGACTGTATTACTATCATCATAAACAACAACTTTTTTCTATGATTTTTAAAAATTAATTATAACTTTATTTCATCAGATTTTCACACAAAATAAAATAATTAAATTGAACGCTCTAAATATTACACAGTCTATGCAAAGCAAAAGAAAGCTATTTCGGCATAAAGTAAGATTCCACAAACAAAATTCAATCTCTGTGACAACATTACGGCCACTCTACACATTCGCCGAACTATTCGCCGAACTATTTTTTGGATAGAAGATGACAGACGAATACAGGCGATGAGACCCTCGACACGTTCGTGACCGTCGGCATTCGTCTATCATCGGCGAATATGTAGAGGGCACATTAAACCCATTCAATCGTTTTAGCTTGATTACCAACAAAGCTCAAAATACATCAATGTTCATGAACTTTTGTTTTGGCCGTACGTACGAAGGTTACCTATGTGAATACTTATGCAATACGCTTATTTTTTACACGTGGCAGCCCTAACTGCAAGCTGGGCGCCATGACGCCGATAAAATGACGTCAGCAGCATCAATCTGTTTGAACAAAAGCACTTTGCTTTCAATCATATTTATTTATGAATATCGTTATTATGAATAACAGAATAAAAAAACAGGGCCACGACTCGGGATAAGCCTACTGTGGTTATCAGGTCTTTCCTCCTCCTCCTCGAGTCGTATTCCTCAGTGCTGAGGGTCGTGACCTCCTTTAGGTATCACTTCCTTTCTCCCTAATTATGTTTCTCCATCTTCCTCTGTCCCCGGCAGTATTTACCTATCAGATCTTTAGACATTCAAAATCCATTGATTCCTAAGAAGAGTGTGCACGTATTGTTTTCTTTCCTGTGGCTTTCCTATTCCATCTCAAAAAATGTCCCAGGCACTTCAGCAGTGTCCCTTTCAGTGTAGGCATAAATTGCCTCCTCGTATTAAATCATCTAATTTAGACGTAAAACCTACCTTTAGTTTTGCAAAAATGTTACATGGTAATTTTAAACGCGTCACTCTAATACCTGTTTTAACCGTAAATAATCAAATACCGGTTACATTATCACTATATCAGATACAGTTTGTAATTTAGTACAAAGCGGAAGCCAAAGCCAGTTAAGCGCGAGTCTATTTTGCCCACAAGGGATTCCGTACAATACCTACCTACTCGTATAAAACTATAGATAAAGCGGCACCAACTGAACTGGTAATGCAATTCATTGCTTATCATGAATGTCGTCCAACAATCGGGCAGGTGGAGGAATAAATGAATTCTTCAAGTTTTTGCTTTATTTCATTTGTCATAGCCACGCTGTGTGAAATGTTAAGTACCTAACTACCTACGTGCTACGGATAAAAGGTCATCAAAAGTCAAAATTAGTTTATTCATTTAAGTCATTTTGTACTGACTGTACTCGACCGTATCGAATCGCCGTTTCAATATAAAGCACATATTAAAATTTTTGATACCAGCTGTCGTGTCAGACAAATAATCTGATATTTTATAGGTTCTGGTACACAATGTAGGCTTTTTTACGCTTATGACCTTGGGGACCTTGAATAGAAGCGTAGGTACCAACACAATGATTTTTGATTCACTATTTTAATTTAGCCTTGAGACCAGCCAGTTGTTTTTTGTTTAGTGTTAAAATAAATAATTAAATTCCGTGGCAGGAAGCAAGAATGGTATGCCAGAACAACATCGTGTAAACAATGTACCTAGTGTAATAAGCCTCCTCGCAGTCTGCATACTTTCTACCGGCTGATAGTTGAGACGGAATATACTTCGGCTCGTAATGAGTATGGAGAAGTATATTCCGTCTCAACTATCGGCCGATAAAGTCTGCAGTCTGCGAGAGGTCTAAGAATGACATAGCATAGGCACCATCATTCTATAGTTTCAAAGATAAATTACTTAAATTAAACATTTTATTTCCAGAACAAAGATGGGTTCCTTCGAGTTCAACAAGTGCTGCTTCTGCATTGACTTGAAAACTGGATGCTTCATCATCGCTTATCTCTCTCTGGTAAGACCTATCGCTTTTAAGTTCTTCAAATTCAACCCACTAAACTTCTTAATAATGTCGGCATATTGATAGCATCAACCGCCATCAAAATCAATATAGCTTCGGATTTTGTTATCACCGCCCCTCTTAAAAACCCACCCTGTACTATATACATCCTATTAAGTCCATAAATCAGACTAGGTACTTACTGTCTAGGCATCAAAGGAATACTAAGGTATACGTAGGTATCTGTATTCTGTGACTAAGGTCCTAAATTTTTTTACAGTATTTCAAAGGATCTTGAGTTCCCATCTGAGAGAATACGTAACTAGTATAGTCTTGATCATGTGTAATTTTTACAATTATTCACAAAAATTTTCAGATTGGTTACATCATCATGGCTGCAATGGGCATCGCAGCTTTGGCGATTGGAGGTTCTATAGCAGCCAGTCATGAAACTAACAAGGACCAAGAGAACACTGCCATCGCAGTAGTAGCTATAGGCGCAGTGCTACTGCTTTTTACCGTCGTTCTCCTCACCTTCATTATTGTCCTACTAGTCGGCTTGCACAAGGTAGATTGTTTTATTTTTGCTTTGTTATGTAGGCTAAAAGCTATTATAATGTAAGTTAGATCAAGACGCCTGTGAATTTGTACAGAGCAAAATGTCTGCATACATCAACATTATGCGTCATGGCATTAATACTAAATACTTTTCAGAACAAGCCCGGCCACGTGAAGGCGTACCTGATCTACGCGACTGTGTTTGTCGGCATCTCAGTGATTCTCTTCATCACCAACACTGCTTCTGGAAACTCTAATGCGAAAACTATCATCCAAAACATCCTTAGCATTCGTAAGTATGACATTCCTTTTACCATAGTCATCAAATTGAATAAACTTCTTGTTATTTTTAGGCTAATCATTTTGTAGGATTATTGTAGACTGTTAATGTGGCTACGTGGAGCCACTGAATTTGTGCTGTTTGATTCTAGATAGCTAGCTAATCCTACCTAGATCAAGTTTACTCCTAGGTACTGCCTACTAGGAATTGTGTGCCCATCTAGCTGAATATGAATATACAAAATGAAAATAAATACTTTATTTTAACCTTTTTTAAAACATTTTATTATGCGAAATGTAACAAAGTAAGTAGGTATGTATATTCTAGCTAAGTAACCGGACTTGCGCGTAAGCCGATTTTGAATTGTGAGGGCGGAGCGTCTGCCGTCCAATGCTTTTATAGGGTACGGCCAGTAGCGCCATCTTACGGCTGCGTGTCTAACTTTCTCCTTAGGCAGCTGGCGTAAACATCCCGGCGGGCCTTGAGAACACTCAAGATATTGCTGCTCCAGTGATGGGGAAATTGAACTCGGCTCCGATTGCGTCAGCTCCCTGGACATCTACCTCGAGCGGACATATTCTGGAGAATGCCCTCTTCACTAGGCCCGTTGCTAGTCTTATTTCTGCTACTCTTGAAACTCCATCTCTTCCTGGAAAAGTAGCCGTGACGCGGCCCAATCTCCACTTGAGAGGAGGGAGACCGTCCTCCTTGATGAGGACCATTGTTCCTGCTTTTATGTCCTCCTTCTTATTTTGCCATTTTGTCCGTTTTTGAAGTTCTGATATGTACTCCATTGACCAGCGTTTCCAGAATGATTGCCGCAGCTGCTCGACTCGTTTGAAGCGCGATAGAGAGGGCAGCGCCATCGCCGTGACGTCCCGCTCGGCGGGGCTAGTCAGAGGTCGGCCAATCAGGAAATGAGCTGGTGTGAGGGGGGTAAAATCGTTCGGATCTGAGGACATAGGATACATAGGGCGGGAATTCAGGACAGCTTCAATTTGTACCAAAACTGTATTGAATTCCTCATAAGTTAAATTAGCATTTCCTATAACGCGAGAAATGTGGT
Source organism: Epirrhoe alternata (assembly GCA_963565295.1). Taxonomy (NCBI): domain Eukaryota; kingdom Metazoa; phylum Arthropoda; class Insecta; order Lepidoptera; family Geometridae; genus Epirrhoe; species Epirrhoe alternata. The sequence continues at coordinate 1,998,675 of OY751385.1, read as the reverse complement.
GTTTGCAGGATTTCACCCCAGATTCCCACAACCCACCAAAATGAGGTGTATAAGGAGGTATGAAACTAAATTCAATTTGATTATCTGATGCGTAATCAAGGATAGAATTAGTATTGTTTTGTAAAAAATCTGTAAGTTCCCGCGCGGCTCCTACAAAGTTTCTACCGTGATCTGAAAAAATCTTAAGAGGTTTTCCTCTTCGCGAAATAAATCTTTTCAACGCTAAAATATAACCTTCCGTTGATAAATTAGTAACTAATTCCAAATGCAACGCTCGCGTCGCAAAACACACGAAAAGGCATATGTAACATTTTTCGAGTTTAGCGCCTCTGCCTTTTCTATTTAAAATATAAAGAGGTCCTGCGTAATCTACACCACTATGTAAAAATGGAAAACCTACACTTAAACGTTCTTTAGGTAAATTTCCCATGATAGGTTGAATCGTTTTACCTTTCATGCGACGGCATTTAACGCATTGTCTTACAACCTTTCTAGCTAAATTCCTTCCACCTAGAGGCCACCAATTTTCCCTAATATGCGAAAGAAGTAATTGGGGTCCCGCATGTAATAATTTAGAATGTTCCGATCTAAATAAAAGTATAGTAAAATGATGCTTACTACACAATAGCTTGGGATGCTTTTTGTTGTAAGATAAACTATCACTGTTTACCAATCTACCACCCACGCGCATAATCTGTTGTTCATCTAAAAATACATTTAAACTTGATAAACTACGATTTGATTTTATATTTAAATTCTGAAATAATAGGTGATACTCATTGTTAAACGATTGTATTTGCGCATCTTTTATTAAAATTCCTAACGACCTATCTAATTCCTCAACTGATAGGGGGCCGTAGTGCCGTTCTGCTTTGTTTTGTGTGCGTGTGTTATGTATAAAGCGCATTACGTATGCACACGCTCGCTGCAATCTATTTACATTAGAAAACCTTTCAAATTCCATAAGGCTTTTAAAACCGTTACTACAAGCCATACTAACTGTAGAATGTTTTAATTCAGGTAAAGTTATATTATGCGAACTTTCCTGATAATCGGGTGACGTTTTATTCAAATTTTCGAGTAAAAATGTGGGCCCGTTCCACCACAAAGCTGAAGAACACAACTCACTCAAACTAATACCGCGTGATACTAAATCAGCTGGATTTTGTTTCGTTCCAACATGTAACCACTTCGCATTACCTGTTAAATCGTTTATTTCCACAACCCGATTCTGGACAAATGTTTTTAACTGGTGGGGAGACGTTTTCAACCACCCAAGTACGATAGTCGAATCTGTCCAAAACACTACATTATCGAACTGTAAACGCAATGATTTAATTATTTTTTCGTATAATTTCGCACCGACTAACGCACCGCAAAGCTCGAGCCTTGGAATACTAATCGGTTTGAGAGGAGCAACACGACTCTTTGAACATAACAACTTCACTGTGACGTCAATCTTGTTATTGCTAGTACGACAGTATGCGCAAGCTCCATACGCACTTTCACTCGCGTCAGTGAAGATATGCAACTCGATTTTCGAATAATCTGAACTGAGTACGTGCCGCGGAACACGAAGACTAGGTAGATACGATAACCAACCCAGACCCAATGAACTACTAGAAGAAGTATCGACTAGATATTTTTGACTTCGAATAGACTATAAACATTTAGATTTCTCAATAATTGTCTGTGTATTTTAATGCGACATCAGACGAATTAAAAACCTATTTTGTAATGGAAAAACATTGAATCAAACGTCAGATACTTTTATATGTATACCTAAACTAGTTAATTGCGTAATGTGCCATAACATCGTCCGCGCACTGTATTCCTAACTGCATAATGCAACGTAGGTATACTGAGGTACGGTAAAATTAAAGTTCTGAATGCGCGACATAATAAACATCCTAGGCTTAATTATTCTTGCATAAACTTTTAATTATTTAAATTATTCTAAATTACAAACTTTTAATTATTGCGAAATTAGCGATCTTTCTAACCGGCGTCATCTATCCCTATTGTTGTTTCGATAAACAACTGCTCGCAAATTCTTTCTTCGGTCGAAAGATATTGATTTGGTATTTTTATTTTCTCTTTTTCCCGAAACCTTTTTAACTGATCGTTAAGTTTCGAGTTTTGAACGAAATTACATTGTAGTCGATTTATGCGCGACTTGGTATTTTTAACGATACCTGATAAGACCCACCCCAGAGTGGTATTTTGCAAGTACGGCCCGGTGGATAAACGTATCCTACCTTCGACTAATAGGTCCCAGAAACAATCTGCTCCTATCAGTAGGTCGATTTGCGACGCCGCGTAATACGTAGGATCGGCTAGATCTATATGCGTAGGTAGGTCTAGCAACTTATGATCAAAGCTTACTGACGGACATGAATTGGTAATGCGATTTAAAACAATACAATTAATGCGTGTATTGTAATCTCCGATTAACGACTTGAGATTGATTTTACAGGACTGAGTAGACTGCGTGACTGTCTGACCTATTCCCGTGATTTGAACAGTGGACTGTATGGACTTTGCGTTTAATTTGTTGCGTAATGATTCGGTTATTATGCATTGCTGACTACCGCTATCTAATAGAGCGCGAGCTTTGTGATACACATTGTCGTCACCAGCTACCTCGACTAATGCGGTTGACAATAAAACCGTCTCGAACGTATTGTCGTTACAATCAATATTAATGCGTGATTGTTCGACCGTATGTAAAACCGCAGCTGTACTCATGTTAGGCGTGGAGTTCGATTGAAGATCCTGCACTACAACCGATAATGACGCGAAATCTCCACCATGAAGTAAGCTGTTGTGTTTCTCGTTGCATTGCCTACACGAACCGAATTTACAATCAGATAACTCGTGACCTGACCGTAAACAGTTTACGCATAGATTATGCTTTTTTACGAAGTGAATTCTATCCTGAACAGATAAATTGCTAAACGTATTGCAAGCGTAAAGCGCGTGGCTAACTCCGCACAATTTGCAAGTGCGGGTAGGTTTGTGCGTGGTATCGTTTCTCGAAGTGAAGCTTTGAACACTATTAAATTGACTTGATTTTTTAGTGAATTCTTGAGAAACTTTACTACTCGTATTGTTACTATTTATGATAGAAGTGTGACGCGCCTTTATCATATCTAGTGTGTCTGCCTTGTCCTTTAGAAAACTAAGTAAATCGTTCAGTGAAATACGTTCACTCGACTGATTACTTTGAGTACTTTTGAATTGTTCCCATTCTTTTTCTACAGCTGAATCTAATTTTGAAACTACGATATAAATGATGAGAGTATCCCACGATTCTGTGGGTTCTCCCAGAGTCTTCAAGGCGCGCAAATTCTTAAGAACTGTATCGATTAATTTCCTAATATGAAAAGAAGACTCTTTCGTTGGTTGAATTGAGAATAGAGATTTCAAATGATTATGCACCAATAATTTCGAATTATTGTACCTATTTGTAAGCAAATCCCAAGCTACCGTGTAGTTTTCCGTCGTGAATTCTACCGATTTGATAACTTGTGCTGCATTACCTTTGAGAGAAGATCGCATGTAATGAAATTTCTGAATATCATCGAGCTGTTTTGAATAGTGAATCAAAGAAAGGAATGTATCTCTAAACTCTAACCAGTTATCGTACGATCCGTCAAACGAGGGTAGCGAAATAGTTGGAAGTTTGACTAGCGAGTGAGTATTGCATTTGGAATCGTTACATCTTGGCTTAGGTTCCCTACAAGCGTGATCAGAACTATTAGATTGAGCTAGCAAACTGACGACATTAGCCTGAACCCGATAGTATGAATTTTCGAAAGCTTCACGTGATTCTAATTGTACCGCAATATAATTTTCCGACACTAATTCTTCGATTGAGCTTTGAATATTATTGAATTCGGTTAGTAATGACTTAGCTACGTCACTACGCAATTTAATTTCTGCTAATTGACTGTCCGTTAAACGAGCTCCGACATAGGAATCTATAAATTTAACGAACAAAGTAAGTCTACCCTTGATCGAACCGCGTTTCTTATTTAATTCTCGTAATATATTTTCGTTTAAATCTGCCCCTAAACACGGATTAGGAGATTTACTACGAATGGACACGTTTTCAACACTCATTTTAGCAAGCTGTGAAAAAGAGGGTACTCACGATTTCTCCTTGAAACACCACGCGTTCTGGCTTCTTACTGCGAAAGAGAAACAGTTTTAGTACAATTGAAATAGGACAGGGAGATGAAATTGGAACGAATTTGGCCAGACCCTTCTTCGTAGATCCCACGACGATCCGATTCTGAAGGTCAAATGATGCGGCTTCCAAGGTCCAATGATTTGGCTTCGAAGGACCAATGTTAATTGTGGCTACGTGGAGCCACTGAATTTGTGCTGTTTGATTCTAGATAGCTAGCTAATCCTACCTAGATCAAGTTTACTCCTAGGTACTGCCTACTAGGAATTGTGTGCCCATCTAGCTGAATATGAATATACAAAATGAAAATAAATACTTTATTTTAACCTTTTTTAAAACATTTTATTATGCGAAATGTAACAAAGTAAGTAGGTATGTATATTCTAGCTAAGTAACCGGACTTGCGCGTAAGCCGATTTTGAATTGTGAGGGCGGAGCGTCTGCCGTCCAATGCTTTTATAGGGTACGGCCAGTAGCGCCATCTTACGGCTGCGTGTCTAACTTTCTCCTTAGGCAGCTGGCGTAAACATAGACCTATTTATTTTTTATATCCTTAAATTGCACTTCTTTTTTCCTTCAAAATAAACCTTTAGTTTCTCAAGAACAAATTACAAAACAGCTTTTAATTACAAAAGAATAGAAAGATAAATAGATATTTTATTTGGAAAACACAAACACAGACGAACATAATAACATTGAAAAAACAACTCAACAAAATATTTTGACTATGTTATGAAAGCTTCCTGAGAAATAATTTCGACCCACCATGTCTAGTAAGGGTGCGTACTACCTCAAAACTGCTTCTACTCTGGATCATATCTATAAAAGTATTGAACCAATATTATTGAAAAAAAAAAAAATATATTATCTTGACCACGAACAAGATGGAGGGACGAGCTCGCCAAATTCCGTGCCGACTGGACACTATTAGCACGGGAGAGGGACGAATGGAGGGAATGGGGGGAGGCCTTTGCCCAGCAGTGGGACAAGAAGGGCTAATATAATAATAATAGTTGAGGATATAAACTGTTGCTCCATTGTAGTGAAAACACGATTACTAAATATTTTCTCGATAGAAAATAATCACAAACTTCCCTCTGAATTTTACTTAAAAACAAAAGTACTCAATAAATACTTTAGCTAGACTAGTAAAACTTCGTATCTAAACTCAGCTTAGTGGTCTACGTGGTCCCACACGCCGAACAAATCACACTCGCTGTCCCGCTTACAAAATGTTGGCGTATTATGGGCCCTTAGGGTCGATTCACATCTGACCGAAGATCCGTCGCAGATTATCGGTCGCGGAACGCCAGAACTGACAAATGTATAGAAAAACACTCGACCGTTCACACTCGACGGACTAACGTATCATCCGTCGGAGTGTTTTTCTATACATTTGTCAGTTCTGGCGTTCCGCGACCGATAATCCGCGACGGATCTTCGGTCAGATGTGAATCGACCCTTAAGGTCCACGCCGAACGTGGCGAACTGTCAATTCAATAGAGGAAATTCTGAGACGTTAGAAACTAGCCGCATTTTCTGACGTCATAAGTATTTTTTGTATAGAAAAATTACTGCGGCGCGTAGCGCGCGGACAAATGTGCGATTATCAATGAGTTTAGCTCATCAAGTTTATTTTTTTTTCAGTGTTGAGTATCTACTTTATCCTGGTGATCAGGAGCCAGTACCTCGTCATGAAGAACCCGGAGAGGGGGCCAGCTATCTACAACTCTGCGTAGATCCTGATATAAATTATAAGTATTTTAATTTTTAAGTAATGCTTTATATCGTTTTTTCGATGCATATAGGTACTATACGTTCAGTGTGTCGCTATTGTTTTTGCTTAAAAATAAATATCACGACTCCTGAAGAGGTGAAAGTCGTTCTCTCGAGAAGTCGAGACTATTGATATTAAAAAAATACGATTCTTCAACACTAAATTATAATTAATTAATAATTGAAATTGAGATTATTTTCTTTAATTTTTCATTATAAAACTCTCATACATTTCTTTTTCATACATTCCGACTTCATTCCTAGTTGCAAATGGGAATAGTCGTATTCAAGGATTCAAGGAGTCACATTTTCAGCACGCTTCAGCATCTACGCTTTCTAGTTATGGAGTAAGTGGTGCCATACTGTAGAAAATAATCATGTACCTACTACTGTAGTAATTATTTTTGATATAAAATAAATCTCGTCAGTAGCTTGATGTATTTTTATATAACTTTTGCATTTTGATAGATTTTTAATATTTTATTAAAATACTTTAATTCAAAATAATAACATTTTGTATAAGTAAAATAAGCTTTTTTATTTAAGAAAATACGTTTTTTAGTTTATACTTATGAGTATCAATGTAAACAATTAATTCCGTTTTTATATTGTTAAAGACTGTTACCTGTTAAACCTCACAAATAGTACAAAATACTCCGACGATTTTGTAAATATCGGGGCTCCAATTATTGTTACATTTTATTAGTACTCTTAATAAAATCTACTCGTAAAAGCACTGTTTTATTTTACCGAAAACAAAAAGGGATCGTTTCTTTGTTTGTCTTTTGTTTCATGACTTACGAGGCCTCTACATTTTACCAAGTGCACGCGCCGCAGTAATTTTTATATAGAAAAAATACTGATGACGTCAGAAAATGCGGCTTGACGTATCAGCATTTCCTCTAATGAAATGACAGTCCAGCGCGGATGGATCGTGCGATGAGCTAAGCAACATGCGCAATGACACCACTAAATAAGTTCGTAGGTAGTTCGTACTATGAGTTAGTGGTCAACTCTGGTGGCAGATGTTTTAGGCCACCCTATGCTTCCATGACTCAAGTTCACTCAACGAGCTATGGAAAGGGGTATGCTTGGTGTCTCTCTACGAGATCGAATCAGGAATGAAGAGATCCGTAGACGCACTAAAGTCAACGGCATAGCCCACAGGATTAGCAAGTTGAAGTGGCAGTGGGCGGGGCACATAGCTGGTAGAACTGACGGCCGTTGGGGCAGAAAAGTTCTCGAGTGGAGGCCACGCACCGGAAATCGCAGCAGAGGACGGCCCCCCACTAGAATGAAAAGATGATCTTGTAAAGGGAGCCGTTAGGTGCAGGCTGCACAAGATCGATCGCTGTGGGAATCGATGGGGGAAACTTATGTTCAGCAGTGGACGCTAGAAGGCTGAGATGATGATGATGCTTCCATCATGGCTCAACGACTTTAGGTGACGCGCCAAACTGTCGCATTTTCTGCGCAATGACTGCGGCGGCTATGGCGTGGACATGTGCGATCAGCTGTTATAGCCGGGACGTACAATTTAACGTGCCCTCCTAAGCACGGTAGCCTTTAGTTGATAATGCCACTAGAGAGCCACTGGACTTTGTTGCTTCACTCATCTATCAAGAGCGACTGAGCAGGCACACAAGCGTTTCTTGGGTGGGAATTTCAACTTACAAGCACTGACTCTACTATCGAGGTCGTGAAGTGCACCTATTATGTATCGTGGTGAGATGACGGTATCCTTCATGTTATCTTACTGAGCCTCAGTAAACGTTTTTAAATTTGTTTGTGAATTTTATAGTATTTGTGGGTCGGGTGAGGTATTTAATTTATAAAATACTTAAGCCCCCTTTGCACTAGTGGTTGAACCGCGCCCCGGTTCAAACTTTAGTACAATTTTGTGGCGGTTAGTGGCGGTTAGGTGCGTACAGTGACAAGCGGTTGCATATTAAAACTGGAAAAACGGCCCGCCTATTGGCTAGCCGCCCGCGGTTCAACCGCTAGTGCGTAAGAGCGCAAAGTACCTAATAATTAAAAATGCAACATAGCTTATTTATAAAACGTCTAAAATTTTATTTTTATTTTATTTATAAAGATAACAAAACAAATTACAATCGTATAAAGTTCATACAATATGGTAGCAATTTGAACATTTCTAGATTCTTAATAAGTGAACACAATAGAGTTAAAATGTTGCAAGAACAAAAACTAAATTACCCTAAAAACTAGAACTTGAGTGTAGAAAAAGTTAAGTATAGGTACATTACAAAAATAATTCAATATCAGAATTTTATGGATACATCTCTTGAACCTGCCTTCATGCGAGTCAAAAATATCATGGAATAAATCTATTATTACAAGTCTTAAATCTATTACACTTATATTATTTACAGATTTCTGCTGTATTCAAGTTAATAATATGTACCTTTGCATTTAATTTATGTAAGTACCTATAGTCTATTAGGTACCTACGTATTATAAAAAGTTAGAATTAGTAGTCCTCATTTCTTTTTCCAGTATGGTCAAAAGATTATTATGTACTTACAATCGAAACAACATAAAATAAAAGCACCATAAATTATTTTAAGCTCATCGCACTACACTGAGAAAAATGTCATTTTGGCATAATCTTAAAATATCGTGACGTTGGTTTAAAATAGATGCGTTGTCTAATAATATGTTGATAATAAGTAAATATTACGCTAGAACTGAAATGTGTTAAGATGGAATCGAATTTTTTGGGTAAATAATGCAATATTATGTTAATTGTCATCGTAAAAAATTGTAATTATGAAATAACATTGTCTTCTTTAAATAATAACACAATGTAATAGAAAATGGTATGATAATTATAAATAAGATTCTAATTAAAAAACACAATGACAGTCACCGTAATATAACCGTAATATCATAGTTTAATATGAAGAAGTATCTCTAAAAATACGATGACCTCCCCCTAATGTACGCGCATCATTTTTTAATATTACAGTCATATTATTTTATGTGTAGGGGCATGGAGCGTAGTCATGGGTGATTTCAATGCTAAAATAGGACCCAGACAAGATTTGGATAATAATTCTGTGTTGGGCCCATACGGTTTAGGTGATCGAAACGAACGAGGAGCTCGCCTTATCCAATTCGCGTTTGGTCAAAGTCTGCGCATCAACAACACCTATTTTAATAAAAAACCCGAACGACGCTGGACGTGGATCTCACCAGGTGCACGTTACAAAAATGAAATCGATTATTTCCTTTCATCAAGTCAAACTATTATAACAAACGTCCAAGCGATCAACAAGATCAAGTTCGGATCAGACCATAGACCAATTCGAGCCACATTAAAATTTAATTTTAAAATTCAAAGGTACAACATGATCAAGAGTAATATTAAACTATTATCTAAAGAAACTCTTATAATTAACAAAGATAAATTTAATTTAGAACTGAAAAACTACTTCGATCTATTGACAACAGACGTCCAAGACCCACAGGAAGAGTTCAACAGAATAGAAGATAGTATTAGGAAAGCAAGCAGAACAATTAAACAAGTCAAAAGTAAATACGAAAAGTTAACAGAGAACACAGTAAAATTGATAGAAGATAGATTAAATACTAATATAAATAGCTTAGATTATAGAATAAAGGATAAACAAGTCAAAAGATGTATTAGGCAAGACATTCGGCGGTATAACACTAAACTTGTACAGATAGCTCTAGAGAGAAACCAATCATTAAAAATAGCCAAACAAGGAGCATCAGTTGGAAGGGCTTGGATAACGAGTTTAAAAGATCAAATGGGAGTAAAACAACAAAATCGAGAAAAGGTCCTTGACATTTGCACTAATTTTTACAAGTCACTATACTCTGACCCACACCTATCGCCTTCCAATGTGATTCCCTACTCATGTCCAGATACCATCCCACCGATAACAGGCCTTGAAGTACACAAGGTCCTCACACAAATGAAGTACAACCGATCACCTGGTGCGGATGGAATAACAACCGAAACCCTTAAAGTAGGCGAATCTGTCCTCTTACCACACATCACAAACTTTTTTAATACATTACTAAAAACTGGCAAATTCCCGGACCACTTTTGTCATTCTAATATAATATTATTGTATAAAAAAGGAGATAAGTCGGATATTAATAATTACCGACCTATCAGCCTTGTATCTCATCTATATAAAGCTTTCATTAAGGTCATCGAACATCGTATTTCCGGACAACTGGACTTAGAACAACCAGCTGAACAGGCTGGTTTCCGTCGAGGACTCTCCACGACGGACCACCTGCAAGCACTCAATCAGCTTATAGAGAAGTCCAACGAAAGCAACTTTACACTGTATCTTGCTTTCGTAGACTATACAAAAGCATTCGACAGTATCACCCATGATGCGATGTTCGATGCCCTTAGACAGCAACATATTAATTCCACTTACATTCACTTATTGCAAAAAATCTATAATAGTAGCACTGCTGCTATAAAGTTGAATACCTCTGGACCTTCATTTGCCATAACTAGAGGAGTAAAGCAGGGTGACCCCCTCTCCCCAAAACTGTTCACAAGTACCCTCGAGGAAGTGTTCAGAAAGTTGGCGGCTGGCTGGGAAGGCAAGGGCATCGACGTCGGTGGAGCAAGGTTAACTAACCTCCGCTTCGCTGACGACATTGTTCTCTTCGCTTCCTCGGCCTCGGAGCTACAATCGATGCTTCAAGAGCTCAGCATCGCAAGCCTTGAGATTGGGTTAAGGATGAATAGGACAAAGACCAAGGTCATGACTAACAGCGCTGAGACCAGGGTGACGGTGGATGGAGAACAGTTAGCATACGTCCAGGAGTACATCTACCTGGGCCAAATAGTCTCCTTCGAGTCCAGGCAAGAAAAGGAAATCGCTCGGCGAACCGAAAATGCCTGGAGGAGCTATTGGTCCATGGGCAGCTTAATGAAAGGAGATCTTCCTTTATCACTCAAGCGCAAGTTGATGGACGTATGCATTCTCCCCATCCTCACGTATGGTGCGCAGACCTGGTCTTTGACCAACATCCAAAAGTATAAGCTCAAGGTTTGCCAACGCGCGATGGAGCGCAGCATACTCGGAGTAAAGCGGATCGACCGTATTCGCAACACCGAGCTGCGCTCAAGAACACAGATCGCCGATGTAGCCACAAAAGCCGCAAAGCTTAAATGGGACTGGGCGGGCCATGTTTGCCGCATGTCGGGAGACCAGTGGGCCAAATTGACCACGGAGTGGTGCCCTGATACGTTGCGACGACGTCGCGGCAGACCACGAACAAGATGGAGGGACGAGCTCGCCAAATTCCGTGCCGACTGGACAATATTAGCACGGGAGAGGGACGAATGGAGGGAATGGGGGGAGGCCTTTGCCCAGCAGTGGGACATGAAGGGCTAATATAATAATAATAATAATTATTTTATGTGTATCCTACTAAATTATTATTACAGAGACCCATTTATGAGTAGCATTTGAATAATGTCCTACAAATTTAAGGTGACGGCATTATATAATGAGGTCTCCCTCTCTCACTTTATTCGACCGCCCGCGTCATTTCGGTCATTCGGTCGGCCATTTGCATTTCCATTTGCATGCCGGCAAGTCACTCGTTTAATTAATAGCAATAACAATTCCATTAGTGCCAGTGAACGTGTTTGATCAGTGCAAAAATGGATATGGCTACGCGTGATCTTTTGAAGAAGTGGAATTTGGAACGCTACATCGATCGTTTTGAAAGTAAGTTGACAAACCTACCTAGTAAGTTGCTAGCATGAGCTCACACATTACATTCACACATTCTAATTTCTAGCAAGAATAGGGTCAGAGTGTCGTCTTAGGGGCACTATGAAAAAATACTTAAAAAAATTTCGCGACCAATTTCAAGGTCACAGTTCTAACATAACCTAACCTATGGATCCCTTCGACATCGTTTTTACGACAAACGGTTGGTCGGAGACAAAAAACACCAAGACACTTTTAGCCTTTCTAGGTGTTACATACTATAGAATCGAGAAAATAAACAATTTTCGAAAATAACACTTTTTTGGCCGCTGTACACTCCAACCAAGAATAGTCTTGTCGTATGGTACCTACCCACCTACCTAGATATACGTTCATATTTATATTATACACTAGATTCGATGTGCAACTGCAACCCAAAAAAAACAAATAGGTACCAACCTACATTTTATAAAGTCGATGCGACGTAGTGCATTTCACAGCTGCAATCAGGGCGCGTTTAGGTAAATTTACCTTTTTTTCCAGCTGAAAGAATTGATATCGCAACAATGCAGATGCTTAGTAAACAAGACATACATAGTATGTTCCCTCAAATAGGGGACAGACTCCGGTTTGAAGCAGCTCTGGCCATGTTAAAAAGCGACCAACCAAAAGATATGGTTTGTTTTCATGTTAAATTTTATTTAATAAAAGTAAATTTTGTTTTAAACTTTTTGCTTACACATGCCCTGCGTCGCTTAAATGCACATTCTCCTACTTGCATGTAGGTAGGTACCTACTTATTAACTTTTATTTAAAGTCTTCTTAAGATACCTAACAATTTAACCGGTGCAGTATTTATTTAAAAAGTGGAATAAAATCCTAACTTTTCATCAGTCTTGTTAGTTTACCAACTAAGAACATTATTATTACCTTTTTAAATTTCTTGTTAAATTTCAGGATAACTCCTTCAATTCATCACTCTTTGAAGAGGTCCTGAGGAATGACTTGTTAACTAGTCTACCTTGTAACTTAGAGCCTCTGCCACCGTGTGAAGGACTGCAAAGCTCAATCCTCAACCAAGACTGCGAAGCAGGACTTAACAAGGAAAATTTGGTAAGTTATGCAAAATTGTAGAAAAGTACTCGTACTTACTGTTTTTTGGTTCAAGAGCAATATGTATTCATTTGTAATTACATCCATACTAATATTATAAATGCGAAAGTAAGTATGTCTGTCTATCTGTCGGCTGGGGCAGGACCTTTTCACATTTTCATACCTAAGACACTGAACCGATGCAAAATTTGGTATAGACATTCTTTGAGACCAGGATCAGTCCTGATCTTGATCGATTAGTTTTTATCAGGGCCGGATCAAGGGACGAGGGCAGGACCGTTCACACCTGCAATGCTGAACCGATTTCTAGTAAAAAAATATAACACTTCCCTTGAGTTAACTCCGGCTAGGGCTAGCTATAGCCTGTTAGTTAACGGTCGCACTCGGACACATTTAGTGATTATTTCAACGATTATTGAGGTTAATTGACCGTACATACTCATATTATCACACCTTTTTGTTACATGTACTATTATAACATTGTCTTAAAGTAAATATTATTTTAGGATGGTGACATACTGGTGATACCACTGGACTCGTCGTCGTCAGTGGGTGAAGCAGTTAGACAAGAGTCACGTTCTCGCTCCAAGTCCAGTCCTAGGCTAGACACCCCTCCACTCGCTGGAATCGACCTACCCGGACTTTAAGAAGGTAACTCCTTTTCAAGAAATTTTATGTTTTCAGATTGAATTAAATTATCAAGAACAAAATTATTGAGAAAAATATATGAATTAGCAAAAATTTTCGTTACAAATTACAAAATATCTGAATCTAAGAACCGTTATTGTTATTGTACTAATTATTAATCGTTTTAATTTTTGTGTGCAGGTGAAGTGGAGGACGTAGCGTCAGCATTAGAGCAGCTGTCAAGTCCTTCAGCTGGTCCGTGGCAAGAGGTCAGTGTCCTGTAGCGGGAGACGGTGCGAGCTCGCCTCCGGTACTTGTACTACGAGGAAGGGACATTACAGGAGTACTTCATTAAGTATCCTAAATTTCTACTCGTCTCAACCTTTATTTTAATTTATAAAAACTAGAATTATTGAACAGAATGTATATAATGATTCTTTATAATGACCGACAAATAGATACTGTAATCATTAAGGCGAGGATGTTTATAAACAAAACAGTCTTCTTTTATACTGAATAAATGTTTAGAGTATATAATAATTATTCATTCATACTATGGAAATAAAAATACCATTCAATTTTCTGTTTAATTTATACATACATCCCTTCTTACCTTCTTACCATTCTTGCCAAGGTACTTTTTGCTATTTTTTTACTTGCTCCCCATTTTTTTAAGGTTCAGGTTTAGGGTTCTTCAGTTTTTTTTAATATTGAGCTCACACCTAATTATATTTAAAAGGAAAGAACCAATATTGGATACTTAAAAATAAGGGGATCATGTAAGTCCAGTGGCGCCCTCAATTATAGGAGGATTGTGATTTCTAATAATCCAAACAATTTCTGTGTCATCCACCAGTATTTAGTTGTAGTCCTACTGATGGAGAATGAGTAGAACTACAACTAATCACTGGTGTATTATAGAGATATTAATTGGTTTATTAAAAAACACAATCCTCCTATTGAGGGCGACCTCCGTAAGATAATAGGCTATAACCAGAGATATGAGGAAATAGTAGGAAAAGTAAGAGGACCTAACCTAAAATACGAGGAGGTTACCGAAAAATAGTAGGAAAAATAATAGGATATAACTGGATATATGAGGAAGTCACCGAAAAATAGTAGGAAAAATAATAGGATATAACTGGATATATGAGGCAGTCACCTAAAAATAGTAGGACATAACTGGATATATGAGGAAGGCACCGAAAAATAGTAGGAAAAATTGTATGACATAACTGAATATGTGAGGAAGTCACCGAAAAATTGTAGGAAAACTAATAGGATATAACTGGATATATGAGGAAGGCATCGAAAAATAGTAGGTAACTAAAACTAAATCCATGGTGACACATCATCTTAAATACTGTTATCATCAACATCAGTATTATCATCGTTCTTTTTGGTGAATCACTATGCTCCGTCCTTTGAGTGAATTCATCATACTTTAAGCTGAATTCACCTCTTTTATGATTGTCAGTTTTCTCAGTGTATCCACCTGTTCCGAACTATAATTCAATAGAGGAATGCTGAGACGTCAGAAGCGAACCGCATTTTCTGAGACTGACGTCATCAGTATTTTTTGTATAGAAAAATTACTGTGGCGCGTACGGCGCTACATATATGGCGGAACGTTGTCTATGCTTTGTAGGTAACTCCCATCTCCGGATGTTTCATGACGAGGTACTGGCTTCTAATCACCAGGATGAAGTAGATACTCAACACTGAAAAAGGTAATTATACAATATAAGTAATTTGACGACCTCTGTGGCGCAGTGGGCGAAAGCTCGCCTGAGACGCAGGAGTTTACGGGTTCGATTCCCGCCGCGGGATAAATGTTTGCATGATTGCAAATATTTATCTCGGGTCTGGGTGTAATATGTATGTATTTACAAAACAAAAAGTATATAAGTAGTGTATCAGTTATCTGGTTCCCATAGTACAAGCTTTGCTTAGTTTGGGGCTATGATGCTGTGTGAAAAGTCCAGCATTATTGATATTTATTTAAGTAATAAGTATAAGCTGGATGAGGCGACCAAGATCGGGAAGTCCTGGAGAGAGATCAAGCGTGAAAACTATTTAGTCCATTTAAATTCATCAAAAAAAAAAATATATTAGTATGAGCGCTGACAGTAGCTGTTTCGTTTCACGCCCCTTTTATTCGACAGATAAAATCGATTATTAGTTGGATATAAAACTAATTTATTTTATTTTATTAAACAAACAGTACATAATGACAATTAAATTAAAGAGCATATTAAAACACATAAACCAATCAAGTTTCCACCAACAAGTTAATTGTGATCGATGCCAATGAATTTTTACCATACTATCTGTAGCTAAATAGCCAATCTGTCAGCGCTCATGCTAATTGAAATAAGTATAGGTCGTCCAGCGGCCAGCAGACAATATTGTTCACGTCGCGGACCGTCAATCGCTCAGATTAGCATAGGATCGTGGTGGATGGCATTAGAGAGGCCAATACCCAACAGAACTCTTTTCACTTTGCCATTCAATTTCAATTTATTCATAAAACTTAATACATAAATATTACAATTATTGACATTCGCCTCTATCTTGAGCCATTCTTGACCATGGTCTGTACGTATACGTAGGTAAATATTGGTAGTAGTAAATCAGTCATGTAGGTAGTTTACTATAACACAAGCTCTGCCTGATTTAGGGCAAGTTCAGCATTATATTTTATTTAATGTAGGTACACAGGTATACTTACAGATGTTTAAGATCTTTTCAACGATAGATTCAGCATCATGGTTTCCAGAAACGACGCTGGTGATGAACAGTATCACCGAGATGCAGACATAGAAGCTTGCATAGACCAGGTAACCCTTCACGTGGCCGGGCTTGTTCTGAAAGATATTCAATGTAGGTATACAAGAAGACATTAAAAATATAACATGTCAAGCCATTAAAAAATACAACCCCCGTTCTGACCCCATATATCAAAGAAATCAGGAACTACAAGTACTCGTAGGTAGTATTACAACACCGGGAACCGGGAAAAGATTTGCCTTTAATTTCCCCAGACACGTGACAGAAGATTTATGCTGATTGCATATTATTGCGCTGTACGCGCCGCAGTCATTTTTCTATAGGAAAAATACTGATGACGTCAGAATATGTGGCTAGATTCTGACGTTTCAGCATTTCCTCTATTGACAGTTCGGCGCGGATGTGTCGTGATCGCACCTTTAGAAACAATCATGAATGCACTCACGGAAGATATTCTCTCAGGCGACCACCTAGGTTACCATGACTGTATCCCCAGGCATGGAATATATTCACTCAGATCTATCATCAAGTTCCTTTTGAGCGAGGCGCTCAATACCTACACTACTAGCTAATGCGCGCGGCTTCGCCCGCGTGGTACCAACATTTTGCCTATATGCTATTTCAGGTCATTATCTACGCCTATTCCAAGTTTCATCCAAATCGGTTCACTGGTTTAGGCGTGATTGTTACACAAACATCCAAACATCTAAACATCCAAACATACTCACAAACTTTCAGATTTATTATATTATATTTCAGCATATGCCCACATTTTGCGGAGGTTAGAGACTGATAGATATAGATATATAGATACTTTCGCGCAGCTGCGACCAGTGTGGCAGTCACGGAAACTGACCCGTAGAGTCAAGCTCAGAATTTTCGGGTCCAATGTCAAGTCCGTGCTGCTATACGGTTGCGAAACGTGGAAGGTGACAAAAACCATCTCACATCAGCTCCAGGTGTTCGTTAACCGATGTCTTCGCCAAATCCTCGCGATTTGTTGGTACGAGAAAGTTTCCAACGAAGACCTACACCTCCGCTGCAACGAAACCCTGATAGACCAACAAATCAAGCGCCGTAAGTGGAATTGGATCGGCCACACGCTCCGAAGGGGTCCCGACCATATACCAAAACAGGCTATGGATTGGAACCCCCAAGGAAAGCGAAAACGTGGTCGGCCCAAACAAACCTGGCGGCGGACGGTGCTCGACGAGGCGAGGAAGATCGCGAAGTCCTGGAGCGAAATCAAGCGTCAAGCCCAAGACCGATCGGGATGGAGAGTCACTGTGGACGCCCTTTGCCCCATCGAGGGGACATAGGATTCTAAAGAAGAGAGACTGATAGAATTCTATCCGGTTTCCTCACGATTCCCAATTTCGTTTAGAGCTCGTGTTCACGGGATTCTAAGCCTTCTAATTCGAGGCAATTCGACCAATACGGCTCTAGTTAGTCTCCAGTTTTAAGTTAAAACAATCTACCTTGTGCAAGCCGACCAGCAGGACGATAATGAAGGTGAGGAGAATAATGAGAACTAGCAGGAACATCACAGCTACGACCATTACTGCGACGCCAAGGTAATCTTCATTCTCGGCAGATTTTGATTCTTCGCTGGCGATCGCCCCTCCAATCAACAAAGCTGCAATACCACCCAGAAACATGATGATGTAGCCGACCTGAAATGGGGTAAGTTTGAATCAGTTGCCAACTTTGGTGACGGAGTTTTTAGGCCGCTTTCAAGTCCGTCATGGCCACCGGAAAGCACGGAAACGCTCAGGTTGATGAATCCTCTACATCTATATTAGATGATTTATACAGCGTCAGGAGGCAACCTTTGCCTACACTCAACGGGACGCGGTAGTGCCTGGGACATTGTTTGAGATGGAATAGGCTTGCCCAGCACCTCTCAGCTTAATCGGCCTTGCCCATAGGAAAGACAGCGTCAATACGTGTGGAGCTGACTAAGCTGCGGGTTTCCTCACGATGTTTTCCTTCACCGTTATGAGCTCGTGTTAAAGTGCATATAAATTTTACGAAACGAAAAATGCATTGAGGCATGGCCGGGATACGAACCCACGACCTTCGGATTGAAAGTCGAGGCACAACCCCATTCTGCCAACACGGCTCTTATCTTATGATGAATCGACTAGCTGTGGAACGTTCCTTAACTTCGACGATCGGACGATCTACCTATCAAGAACTAGGCTTGTGCTTGCTCGGTCAGTACAGAGAGCGCTCCGTACTAGTACGATCGTTGTGAAGAACTAGATCGGACTTCTAGTACTATTAGTACATCTAGTACAGTAGATCTTCGGTTCTTTAATGAGTCGCTCGGTCGGTCGGTTGGTCCTGAACTACGTACTAGCTTTGTGTTTTGTAGGACATGAACGATGTACGTACTAAACTAAAGATCGAATGAAACGCCCGCCACCGTGATATCTCTGTCTCTTTTATTACCGCTTACTCGCCTAATGAGTCTATCTCTGTCTGCGCTTGACAAACCAATCAGACACTGACATGTGAATACATTTCCATTAGCTAACAGTTCTTTTTCCGAACGATCGAATGAACTAGAGTCCTAATAGGATCGTGTAGTTCTTTTCATTCTGTCCTAGTACAAGGGTAGATACGCATGCCGATTTGAACCCTATTACAGTGCAGGAAGGCGCAGTTATGATAATTTCCTTAACGAAACGATCGAATGAACTAGTGTACTAGTGTACTAATAGTCCTACTAGGACCGAGTTATGTGAACTAGTTCAGCTAGTACACTTGTGGGAATGAATTCCTATTAGTACTTAGTTCAGGAACTACACAAGCCTATCAAGAACGACTAAGTACCTAAGCAAGAGCACTTCTGAAAAGTACTTATGCAAATAGAAATAACACCCAGGATCAAGACTATAGGTATCCAAGCAGTGTTAGCAACCGTACGATAATGGTCGTACTTAAATGTACAATCATTTTGTGACTGCATACGATCTAAAATAGCGTCAAACTATGATTGTACGGTAATTTTTATCATCACGCAAAGAGAATTTTGCTTTTAGAGACATTTTCTTGCTATGTACGATAATTTTAGTCAAATAGACATAGACATAGACAGACATTTATTCACTACTTTGGCACACAATACAATCACTAGAATAAAAAAAAATTAAATAAAAAAGAAGAAGCATAATAAAAAATGAAAAGTTGAGGAATTCAAATTCGGTAAATGTACGATAATTCTACGCCCTTTGTACGATAATCAGCTCGCTCCGTTGCTAACACTGTATTTAAGACATTGTATTCTCTCAAATCATATGGGATTCCAAGATTCGTCACGTCAAAAAAAATATTATTTTATTATTATTATTTAAATAATTTTTATTTACAGAAACTAAGCTACTACAATATGTACATAAAATTACAAAATACAATAGAATCAGTCAAGCTATCTATGGATCGTCGTAAAAACGATCTATAGATAGCTCAACTGATCCAGGTCACTAAAATTTGTTTTATATTAAAATTATTTATTTAAATTATATTATTATCTAGAGATCCGTGGTCTCTGCCTACCCCTTTGGGAAAGAGGCGTGACTTTATGTATGTGTGTATGCAAAAAACTTATTAGTACACGGTCCAGATTCAAACCCATGGCCACAAAGCCAACCATACCCAGTGTTTCTTTTAGAGACCTGCCACGTCTGTAACACATCATTTATAGGAACGTATTTTTGCCTATCACCGGTAACTGCAGCGTAGTAAATTTTTTAGGTCTGTGGCAACGACAGTCTTACCAGAGAGAGATACCCGATGATGAAGCATCCAGTTTTCAAGTCAATGCAGAAACAGCACTTGTTGAACTCGAAGGAACCCATCTTAGTTCTGGAAATGTAAAAAAAAAATACTTTGATGATGATGATGATGGATGAATAATTAGCTGTCCGTAGTAGTGCTACCCGCGTTCCCTTGGAAAAACTTCACTTTCCCGGGATAAAATATAGCCTATGTTCATCAGGGATAATGCAGGATTCTAATGGTCCCCCCCGAAGGATCCCGATCTTGTCGCGATGGGGGGGCTTAGTAACCGAGGCGGGGTGACTCGGTGAAGCTAACAGGGATCCCAGGCGGGGACGCACTGGTTGCGTCCAAAGAGGCGGGGGTCGCGGGTGAAGAGGCGTTTCGGTGTGTCGTTGCCGTACGCCCTATCTCCCGCGACCCAACGGTGGCGCACCGTAGGATGCGTCGGCGGTGGGGCCGCAGTGGAAGAGGCGTCCAGGTGTTGCGTTGCCGCTCTCCCTGTCCTCGGCAAAGAGGGGGCTCTTTGAGCCAGCGCCGTCGGGGCCTTGTGAGACTGCAAATGCGAGCCCATCGCCCCGGCACTATGGCGTTACGAGGGAACCCCGCCGTTTTTTAGTGGGTGCGAGTCCCACATACCCCCATCCGCTGCCCCCCGGGGCGGTGGGGGATGCATAAGGCATTTTTCGGCGTTAAAAAAAAAAAAAAAAAAAAGGATTCTAATGGTGGAAGAATTTTTCAAATCGGTTCAGTAGTTTCGGAGCATATTCAATTCAAACAAACAACCAAATCTTTCCTCTTTATACTATTAGTGTAGACTAGCTTCTGCGCGCGGCTTTGCCATTTTAGGTCACTATCTACGCCTATACCAAGTTTCATCTAAATCGGTTCACTGGTTTAGGCGTGATTAAAACACAAACATAGGTACAATCATTTAAATATCCAAACATCTAAACAAACTTACAAACTTTCAGCTTTATTATGTGAGTGGGATTGAAGAGCAAACTGTGGTGTGTTTAGATTATTTTAATTACATAACAAGAGTTCATTTGTAATATTTTTTACGAAACCTACGATAGATCGATAGATAACCACTTTATTTGGACAAATACACAGACACACTAAATAAAAAAAAACATAGATAGGTACTTAAACTAACACAAGTTATAACTGCTTAACTAATCTAAATCATAAAAAAATATAAACACATTACGTTTTAAAACTAAAAGAAAAACTGACTTCAATTTTCGACTCTACACATGGCGTGACTCAGGGAATCAATAGGCCATCCATAAAAATCTAAATGAGAAAAAGAAATCAAATCGACAGGCTCCACCGGCGTCTAAGGGCATTAATTACCAAAACTGCATACATTATATGTCAAGTTTCGCGGCACGTGAGTTTCTGGCATTAGTAAATCGTCAGTTTGACAGATGTATAGGTAGGCAACAAAGATAAAAAGGTTCAATGCTAAATCCATGGTAGGCAAGGTATGCGATTTACGAGACGGCTATTTGCATGAATCTAACGTAAATATTTTATATTGAAAGATATAAGCTTTTTGTTCAAACAAATAAGTAGATGACGTGATACACAAGGTCAGTCATCTCGTCTAAGCGCCCAGTCACCTAGCCGATGGTTAGGGCTGGTTCATAAAAAAGTAAGTTCGTATGCGTCAGTGGCCAACTCTGGTTACGCAGTTTGTAGGCCGCCTTAAGGCCTCCGTCATGGCTCAACGACCTAAATAGCCGGGACCGACAATTAAATGTGCTCTTCGAAGCACGGAAGCGCTCAGATGAAAATTCCACTGGCGGTCACCCACCCACTTACAGATCGTTTCGAACGTTGCTTAACTTCGATGATCTATCAAGAACGACATATCAAGCACTACTTATCGAATACATGTATCATTTATGTATCATTTGGAAAATTTGGAAAACTTTTGAGCTACGCTATACAGGGCGTCCCAAACTTATGGGACATGAAGGGGAAGTACCTTAAATATCGTAGATAGTGTATTTTGCTTAAAGAAGACTTTATGTTATTTTTAAAACTTAGTAATTCCGCATTCATAGATTTTCTAAAAATTACTTGCTTCGTCTGGGAATCGAACCGACTCAAATGTCAAAAAAAAATCACCCTACTTTTATGATGCCAATCGAAAGAATAGCTAAAAAATAATAACTCTGCTTAGGTAACATTGTATTTTAAAAGAAAGGAACAACGTAAAATGAGTTTTGAATGAGTCAAATTTCAAGAAAGTTATTTATTGCCGTCGACGACGTTCAAACTGAATTGTGCCTTATCACATCGAGTGTTCACCATAAAATGATAAGAAAATCAACAGGTAGCGGACTCATTAAAAGATTGGCGATTTGCGTAAGACAAGAGGGATCACATTTTGAGCATTTAATTAATTAATTTACAAAAAAATACCCACTTAATTGACTACGGCAGTTACATGTATGTTTTTATGTTGATTAAAATGATTAATTTTACGTTGTTCCTTTCTTTTAAAATACAATGTTACCTAAGCAGAGTTATTATTTTTTAGCTATTCTTTCGATTGGCATCATAAAAGTAGTGTGATTTTTTTTTTTGACATTTGAGTCGGTTCGATTCCCAGACGAAGCAAGTAATTTTTAGAAAATCTATGAATGCGGAATTACTAAGTTTTTAAAATAACATAAAGTCTTCTTTAAGCAAAATACACTATCTACGATATTTAAGGTACTTCCCCTTCATGTCCCATAAGTTTGGGACGCCCTGTATACAGGGTTATTTGTAAAATTACTATCATCATAAACAACACCGGAAATCGCAGTAGAGGACGGCCCCCCACTAGATGGGGGCCTATGTTCAGCAGTGGACGCTAGATGGCTGAGATGATGAAACAACACTTTTGTTGTATGACTTCTTAAAAAACATAAATATTTACCTTCAAGATTTCGTTGTCTTATCTAACACATTTCGGCCCCCGCCAGCCTAACCCGCTATTGTACTATCGCTTTCTTTTGTTTCGCATAGACTTCTTAGCATTTAGAGCGTTCAATTTAAATATTTCTATTTTTGTATGAAAAAGTCAAAATATATCACGTGATTCAATTCAATTTCAATTCGATTTATTCAATAACAATTTTACAATTGTGTCTGAAAGTTATACATCGCTAAAATAAGATATATATAAATGCATCTAACCTAACTAACTCAAAGTTTTATTTTATAAAATTCCTTCTTAAAAAAATACTAACATAATTAAAAACATAATAAAAATTGACAATGAAATAACATAATTGAAATTGATTGACGAGACCAATGACCAAAGGGCTGGTGCTTACCTCGGACAGAGGATAAGTATAGCCATCCAACGAGGTAATGCCGCCAGCCTTTTGGGCACGTTACCTGCGGTCGGTGACTTGAACACTGTTTTTTATCTTTAGTTTAATTAAATTACATACGTATTTTTATGTTTATTGTTTCGTGTAAATATTTTTAACTTTAATAAAACATTTTCGTTTTACATAAAATGGATAAAAATTTAATCATTTTCAATGTCATCCCATACATAAAAAGTCATGAAGAGAGTAGAAACACCCTTTCAATAAAAGTCTGAGATCTGTTGACAACGAATAGATTATTGGTATTATTTGTATTTATTCAACTGTTACATTGTCTAGACTCGCAGCACCGCCTATACTCGTTGAACGCAGATTATGAAATATTTGGATCCGTCCCAAATAATAAAGCGTTTTTAATTTGATACCTACACAAGTAAAATTGATTTGTTTAATACCTACAAGTGTTTGCAAATTAAAGCTATACACCCCTATTTTTTAATTACCAAAAAAAAATTAAACATGGTCTCGGTGACTGTTACTGATCACATTTTTTTAAAACTCAAAAAAAGAGAAAAAAAAATTATAACCTCAAAAGAATACGAGACGAGTCAGACATGGATTTATGATAGCTACTGCGTTTTTACTGACTGGGGATGATACGAGAACATAGTTCGAATGAGAGTCTGTACGCGATTGTGGTCTATAGTACTTATTAGTACAGTTTTCATTAAATTTGTTCGGTTTTGGTTGACTACAATCCTCGATAACTTTGTGATAGTTAAATAAAAAAAAGTTCTGACCATGCCATTAACATTTTCTGCATCTGCTGCAACTGTCCTTAAATTGTTTTTGGTAGTCATAAAATAGTGGTGTAGGTATTATAGATACTTTTGTAATGTAAAAATAAAAACCTCATAGGCAGGGATAGTACTAATTCTCACCCGAGAATGGTGTACCTATTTCATAACTTACTTGTATTTGTGGCCGACTTCCTAGACCGCCCTCACTTTTTAACGTTGCAACTATGTAAAAATAAATCACCCAACACAAATTAGTACAGTAGGTACATTCTTTTTTCAAAAAATTTTCGATGTTTGGCACGTGTTTGTCTTGTGCTTGTCTTTGGTTCGCTCTGCTGCTATTGTTTGAAGCTCAGCTCAGTTTTTGTCAGTTGCCATTACAAAATATTTTGTCTATTGCTTTTTTTTTATTTTATTTTCTTTTATTTAATTAGTATTTTTATTATACAGTACTTTAATAAGTATATTTTATTTTAGTTTTATCTACTATATAAAAATAAGTCGGGTTTTCCTTCCTGACGCTCTATCTCCAGAACGCACGAACCGATTTCCACGGTTTTGCATTCTTTGGAAAGGTCTCGGGCTCCGTGGGGTTTATAGCAAAGAAATTTCACTCAAAACTCCTCCACTTTGTTCCTAATAATGCGCAGACGAAGTTCCGCGGGTCAGCTAGTTATTTATATATCATATCCGATCTTTACGATATGGGCTAATAGGTATGTATTTTTTAGTTATTCCATAATTTATTGTGCTTGTATGTTTTTTCGCTCGTGCAGTCACACACACCGCGTAGGTCTAGTCTGAAGACCAGCGCTACCTGTAAAGGTAGCACAACGCTGAGACTCGACCTTTTTGGACAAACCACACACGATATGGGCTAATAGCACTTGGACCCATGACTTTATGTTCGGACTATGAAGACTCATCTTTGTTATTGTTTGTTTTTAAACATGTTTTAATTAATAAGTTTTGAAACTAGCCATATCACGTTTAACGCTATCTTTAAAATGCAAGATAGGTCGGCCAACAGGTCTTTTAGCGAAAGCTATTGCTCCCAATAGCGTTTGTCTTGGCAAGCGAGATGGATCCATGCGATGGACATGTCCAAGCCAACGTAGACATCAACATCCCCGGGGTCTTTTGTTTGCACCAAGTGCGGTCGTGGCTGCCACTCCCGGATAGGCTTATTTAGTCACGAACGAAAGTGTTCAAATCCTTATAACTGTAGTGTAACCTGACTGACGCCGCCTAAATCATCTGTAATAGATGGATAAAGAGGCCAATGATGATGATGAATTCATAAGTTTGATGTTTCCTACCTACATGTATATTGTTTGTTTTTCTTCATAGTTTGTTTTCTTTTTCCTTTAGTGCTTTCTTGTGTGTGTTTGTGCCAAATAAATGTTTATTCTATTCTATTATATAAATTCTCAAGTATCTATATAGCTTCAATTTGCAAACACTTGTAATAAACAAATCAATTTTACTTACCAAAAAGTTTGTTAGTTTGTTTGTTTATGTGATCATGCTCAATCATGCTTCAACCAGTTGGCTGATTTGTTCGATGAAAAATATAGACAGATACCTATCTACCTTCTTAGGTACTTAAGACTATAAAAAACAAAACACAACATCATCATCTTCCTCCCCTTTTCCCATAACATGTGTTCCATTCTCCTCTATCAGCCGTCATCTCAACACTCACTCCTTTCTTACTCATGTCATCCTTAACACAATCCATCTTTCCTTTGGCCTACCTCTACTCGTAAATCCATCAACATTCATACCAAGCGCTCTCCTAGTTACATGACATTCTTCCCTTCTCATTACATGCCCATACCATGCTAGCCTGTTGCTCCTCATCTTTTCATTCACAAAAACAAAACACAACAATTGTTTTTTTGTCTACCTTGTGGCATTCTCTCAGAGCTTTTTGTAGTATCAAGATTAAAAAAAAATGCCGGCAGATATGACAACTTGAACGGTTCTAAACTTGACAAATAACCCGGTGTGTGTGAGCAGTCACGTGACTCGCACGTGACCTTTTCGAGGTGAATCCAAGATTTTTTCTCATCTCATTTTCATCTCAATCGCCAGACGCGCATAAAGAACTTTTCACTTCAAAACTGTGTTAATCAGAGGCACGTTAGAACACATTCTGGCACATACCACACGAAAAACACACATAAAAACTATAATAAGAACTGTGACTTACATTTTAAATTAAAATAGATCAAACTAGTGTCACGAGTATTCCTTACTCCTCGATTCTGGAGACTGGGCGCGCTTCGCTTGTCTGTCCTTGGAATTGTGGTTTGATATGTGTATACAGGACGAGTTTTCTCGCCCGCCCTCTGAGAGGAAAATCTAAACGGCTCTAGCTGCGCTCCCGCGGTGTAGCCCGCGATCCCTCGGGATTTTTTTGGGATAAAAAGTAGTGTATATCCTTTCCTGGGAACAACTAATCTGTTTTGGCGTGAAAAGGTAACAAACAGACAGACAGACAGACCGAGTTACTTTTACATTTATATTGTTATATTATAGTATGGATATTGTTAGGAGTAACGGGCTCGATTTTGATAAAAATAAGAACTGCATTTAAAAAAAAATTATATAAATAAGTTTTTATTTATTCAACCTATACTGTCCCACTGCTAAGTTTTTTATTTTGTAAAAATTACTTAGTACTGAGGTCGGCCTAAGTTTTTTTTTGCATTTGGGATGACCTATCTGAAAACAAACAAAATAATACCTACCTACTGCAAAATAACGATGGGCTTATGATATTAGAACACATAAAAATCCTAAATTTTAATTTTCTTACAAAATATAACAATTTTTTCGAAAATTAAAAAGCTCTTTTTTATTTTATTTGATGCTCTTACAACATTTTTCCATAACTACAGCCGCTTAGATATTCTCTTCAGAGGGCGGTCGAGAAAACTCACCCTGTATAGCGGTAGTAGTCGCATAGTAAACCAACTATATAATGTTGGCACTCCGCCAATTATTGGCACTTTGGTCTTTAGTTCGAAAAAATAAGGAAACTATCTTTTAATCAGGTTTAGTATGCACTAGCTTCTGCCCGAAGCTTCGCCCGCGTGGTATCAACATTTTGAATAGCCTATAGGCTATGCTATTCCAGGTTGCTATCTACGCCTTTTTTTAAAGTCCAAATACATACATATTTGATACATACATAAATAAAAATAAATAAATAATGCTGGACTTTTCACACAGCATCATCTAGCCCCAAAGTAAGCAGAGCTTGTGTTATGGGTACTATGATGACTGATATACTACTTATATACTTTTTGTATACATATTATACATAGAAACACCCAGACCCGAGACAAATATTTGTAGACCATACAAACATTGGTCCCGCCGCGGGGATCAAACCCGCAACCTCTTGCGTCGCAGGCGGGCCTTCGCCCACTGCGCTACAGAGGTCGTCAACATTTTGAAATGTCATCGAACCCTTCCATACGTGACAGGTTGCAAGCCCATCGCCGCCTATAAGGATGGCCACCCGCCACCTATAATAACTGGTTTCCTCACGATGTTTTCGTTCACCGTATAGATCATAAAGCACATAATAAAAAGTTTACGAAACGCAAAAACCACTAAAGCACGACCGGGATTCGAACCCATGACCTTCGTCTATCTGTAGCGGCGCGAACCAATTGAACTGATTAAAGTTTCCTTATGTGAAGTAGGTACAGTGCCACAAGCTTATCTGGACCGGTGGCCAAAAGAAGTACTAACTAATTTTATTCTTTTATTTAATTTTACTCTTATGTATTATTTGTGTTGCTCTCTCTGTTCGTGTAGTCAACTCTTCCCAGGCCCAGTCTGAAAACCAGCGTTGCACTACATGCACCTAGCGATAGGTACAGAGTAACAAAAAAGCTGGGACTGGTCCTATTTGGCACACCATATCACAGACCTTGCACCTACCTATAACTGTTTTGTGTTTTTATTTTTTTATGCTTTAGGTTAGGTTAGGTTATTGTTTTATTATTAAGTGTGTCTGTGCATCTGTGCCAATAAAGTAAAAATCTACTCTAAAAAATATTTTTCTGCCAACACTAAATGCGATAACCTCTCTCACCGGTACAGATAAGTTTGTGGCACTGTACTTAGTTATAGAAAGAATAAAAATAAATCAATCAAATCTTGTTTTATTTTCGATAACTATAAAAACAAAATCATATCATATCATTAAGAAGCTGGGGCATATTGAGGTACTATGAGAGATTGGTTGTAGATCTGGTTGTTGACGAATGGCGCCGCGTATTCTCTTTGCATGAGTTTGTACCGACTGTTGATTACGAAGTAGGAACCAGTCATTGCCACTGAAACAAAATAAAACATGAAAATTAGCCATGATCAAAATGTGTCACCTAAAAAGATACATATCTTTTGTTCGCTGCGAATATCTTTTAGTTCCGTAGTTCAATTGCCTATGTCGTTCTCATCGCTCCAATCGGTATTCATTCGTAAAATATCTTTTGAACTAGATAGTTTAGTTCAGTAGTCGAAACTAGTCCAATGAATCGCCTGTCTGCCTCTATCGTTCTCGCTCGCAACGTTCGTCTCGTGCATTCGCCGCGCTGAACTACGGAACTAGAGATATCATTGTATTGAAATTGAACTAGTGAAGGAAGAACTAAACGCAAAAGAAGTAGTCCAATTGAACTATTCGTTCCGGAACTACACAAGACTTGAAAATCATAGTATGACTTCTGTAGCGCAGTAGGCTAAGGTCCGCCCGCGAAAGGTTGTGGGTTCGATACCCGCCGCAGGACAAATGTTTGTACTCGTACCTAAGTATGATTATTTGTATGCTATTATTTGTCTCGGCTCTGGATGTTTTCTATGTATAATAATTACAATGTACCTATATAATAGTTATATTTGTATATCAGTCTATCAGTCAAAAATGTCCAGCATTATTTTTTTTATTTGCAGTCCAAATCTAAAGGACACCGAATCTAGAGAGATTCGGTGTCACATGAGAGCATTAGGACCCCTAGCGCAGTGGCCCGCCTGTGATGCAGGTTGCCGGTTCGATTCTACTAAATGTTTATAATATACATGTTTCTTATTTTTTTTAACATACATGAATGATATTATAAATTAATTAATATAATTAACACATTTTATATAAAAACAAGAACGTCTTGCAATAACACTGTGTGAGGTACTTACCGAGATAAACAATATTTATTACAATCATTATGAAATCTACTCCCATGAAAATCATTCTGATTAGTCCGATGACCGAAAGACACAAGAAAATCCTGATAAAGATGAGGTAAGCGTTCAAACAGCCTCTCTTTTGCTGAAAAAAAAAACGAATTATTAAAACTATCAATTTATTGCATAGGTAACAGGTAGGTATTTCGTTTGTTTCAACAAATCTTGTTTTTTTGTTGAAACAAATGAAATATGCTAGGAAGCTGAGTTTTGACAATTCAAAAAAATTCTTTTACAAAAAAAAAACTTGAAAACTCCACCCAATTTTTTTTGGATAACTTTAATCCGTTCCAATCGGACATTATGCTCTAAATCTCGAAAACTACAAAAAATCGTAGAACATACATGGGGTATTTCCGGATAGCCCTGGATGTGCGGAACTTAATTTACTTCTTTTGACGTCACTGAGTGGACCAACCTGTATTTATTTATTATTATTTTGGTAACAAAAAGTGGACTCGCTATTATTCACTAGGGGACGGAGCAGGGGGCAGATAGGCATAATTCACTGGGGAGCTCTGTTTGTCCACCAATGAGATTTCTGCCGAAAAATTTATGCCACACTAAGGTCGTGGGCTCGAATCCGATCAACCACCAATGAGATTTTCTGCTGAAAAAAAAATTGGTTGTCTGTAAAGTCGGTTTACTGACGATAGTTGAACGTGACAACGTTTGTGCTTCTTTGTCGCTCGTTCCGCGCTCTCGCTTGCACTTCAAGCCTTACATGGAACGCCTCAGAGCGAGGTAACGCCGCATTTTTTCGTGCGTGCAGCCGGCTCTATCGAATTATAAGACGTTGTCACGTCAAAATGTTTACCTTATGTAAACCAAACACCAGAAGTACACAGAATATAAAGGCCATAATTATGACAAACAAACTGATTCCATATGCAACAAGTTTAATGACGTGATCATCTTGACTCTCTGTCTCTTCATTTAAAGTGTTCCATATACATACGATCATGTATATTGCTTGCCCAAACCAGAAAGCCTGAAACAGAAAAAAAGTTTTAAAACCTAAACATAAAACCGACTTCATTGTTAGACTAATAAATAAATAATGCTGGACATTTCACACAGTCTCTTCTAGCCCCAAACTAAGCATAGCTACTGATATACAACTTTTTTGTAAATTTTTACATACATATTTTACATAGAAACACCCAGACCCGAGATAAATATTTGCAGATCATACAAACATTTCCCACCATTCTCTCTCGAAGGCGTCGAGATCGTCCCGCCAACGCTTCCTCGGCTTACCGCGACCCCGTGTCCCGTCGGAGATCTCGAAGGAGAGACATGGTTGGAGGGATTTGGGGGAGACCTTTGTCCAGCATTGGGACGAAACAGGTTAAATAAAAAAACTACAAACATTTATCCCGCCGCGGATCGAACCCGCAACCTTCTGCGTCCCAAGCGGGCTTTCACCCACTGCGCCAACTAACAAGTGAGGGTGAGGTTTTTGAGTTGAGGAGTCTATCAATTTTACAGTGTGTGGCAATTATTGAAGGCTTTAGCGGATCATGTCCGCGCCGTATGCGCCTCAGTCATTTTTCTATGTACAGGTAAATAACCTACTTATGACGTCAGAAAATGTGGCTAGTTCTTCTTCTTCTTTTATTTAATGGCAATCTACACAACTAGGTGTAATTCTGCCAATGTCAAGTTTTAAATATTGATATAAAGGCGGAGCGGCCGCGTTTGATCATCTAAGATATAAAGTCATGTCAGTCAGTCATGTCGATGGTTTGAAAAAAAACATGGCGGCTTGTTTCTTCAAAACTCGTAACGGAAATTTTTCGTCAAATGAGAAATCTGCTTCAATACTCCCCCATTCCATTTTCCAGATCTCCTGTTTCAAATCCAAGGCTTCATGTCTCAGAATTTCCTCTATTGAATTGACAGTTTGGCGCGGATGGGTCGTGCAGAGAAATATTAGTATATAATGTCTTTGGGGTCGTGCGACCACCTATTTTTTACCACCTATATTTAGAGCGATCTTAGGATCTTTAGGTTTATTTAAAAAAAAAACTGCGTATTTGAATTTAAAAAATAGATGCAGCCTAAAAAATTACATTTGTCATAAAACAAGAACGACGCTGTTTCATAAAGCGCAATACACACTGAGCCCGCCGGGCCGCCGACAAAGCCCGGCGACACAACCCGGCGGCCTGTATGAAAAGAATTATGTCAGCAACATGCGACGGCGCGCGCGTGTTACCCGCCGACATGTTGGCGGCTTGGGTTGCCTGCGCTCAGTTGCCCGGCGGCATAAATTATATGACACAACCACACAACTCATCTCAAGCCGCCAACTAGCCCGCCGACAAAAAGTTGCCGACATATGTCGGCGGCCCGGCGGGCTCAGTGTGTATTGCGCTTTAGAGATACATTTTCCCAAAGAAAAAAAAACTTACCTACCAACCAAATCAAATCTTAAGTTTTGCAAAAAAAAAAAACGTTTTTATCGGAGGTATCAGTAAAAATACATCAAAAATCATATGTTACAGCCGAACTAGCACCTCCTTTTTTGAAGTCGGTTAAACGATTCTAAAATAATCCATAGTTTAAACTTTCCTAACTTATAGATAAACTTTTTGGTGGCAATTCATAGGTATTTTTTTTGTAACGCACTGACTATCTGCGGGCCCTTGGCTTTACTCACGTGGTACCAGCTTATCTTAATGGGGTATTAAAGTTCATAAGTATGAAAACTGTATGTGGACGCCGGACATTGCGATTAGCTTTAAAATAAAATGAGTACATTACCTACGTAACTAATTAATTAAAATAGGCCTAAAGGCGGCTACAAAGCGTTATGTACCTACCTACCTAAATATCACACAATATTTTCCCGTTAGCATACCATCATACCTAGAAATAGCACATAGTTTTTCGTAATTTGTAATATAATTAGTAAATGACGTCGATTCTGCTGTTCACTGACTAAACCTAATTAAACTAAAACTTATTTCTTTTTTTTTCTTAATTTTTTTTTTGTTATTAAATAGGTCAACATTTGACCTCACTCTGCCTGATGTTAAGCAGTAGTGAGGTCTAAGATGGAGCATGTTTACCTAGAAGGAACCTATTTACTCTTGAAGTCAAAGTCAAAAAGCATTTATTCAGTAGGACCGCTGGGATCACTAAACTTGCCCGGCAATGAGTTCCACAATTTGGCGGTGCGTATGAAAAATGTGGACTCAAAACGTTTTGTACGAACTCTAGGAATATTTCGTTCTCACTCAAGACGAAAATGGCACGTCATTGAAAGTTACATTACTAAAAGTTTAATCAAAATGGCGTTTCTGAGCTTCTGTAGCAGCTGTTTCTCACAGCAAGTAAAATGGTCTTGACTATAATTTTATCCACAAATACTTCATTTTTACTAAAAATAAGTAATTTTAGGAATGCCACTGTAATAGTCATTCTATTTTGGACCTTATCGTAGATTTTCTCTACGTCTTATAAGAACGTAGCATTTTAGTTTAGTTAACTTTAGTCAGTGAACAACAGAATCGACGCTAAGGAGTATTTATGTAAGTACTTTCCTGTTGATGATATAATAATTATTTTACGCGACTGTATTAGGATCTATTTAATGTACATAATGATACTAGAAGCAACAGGTCACAGGGGACATGACCCCCTCCCCCAAATCGTACACGTCCTTAACTTCATCACCAACGTGCCCCTGACTACCCCATTATTTGGACATTATTTTTATTAAAATGATACAGGGTTATTTGTAAAACATCGGTAACATCTCAGGACTGTAATTGTTGTAATTGTATCATAAACAACAACTTTTGTTCTATGAATTTTAAAAATTCATCATTATTATATTTTATCAGATTTTCAGACATAAATAAAAATATTTCAATTTAACGCTCTAAATGTTACGAAGTCTATGCGAAACAAAAGAAAGCGATAGCACAAAGCGAGGGGAGCGGTGTTAGGCCGGCGGGGGCCGAAGTATGGACAATGTTTAAGATGTCATGTATTTTTGCTTTATATTTTATTTTGTCAAATAAGTTTCTCTTCATTTCGTGAGTTAGTAATTATTTAATGCATGCTGTGTTCTCATCGAGAAGGTCGTTCGCTAGCCTTAGTTATTTCTAAAATTGTAACGAAAGCATTCCCAAAGTGTAACGTCCAGTTTTGAGAACCTAATAAAAAAAAAAAAAAAAAAAAGATCATCATCATCATCAGCCTATAGCAGTCCGCTGCTGGATATAGGCCTCCCCTAATAATCGTCATTACGCCCTGTCCTCAGCTCGACGCATCCAGCTTCTGCCAGCAGCCTTTCGCAGATCGCCACTCCACCTGGCCGGAGGGCGTCCTACACTACGTTTGCCGAGTCACGGTCTCCACTCAAGAACTCGTTTACCCCAGCGGTAATCGGTTCTTCGGCAGATATGGCCAGCCCACTGCCACTTCAGCTTGCTAATTCTCTGAGCTATGTCGACAACTTTGGTTCTATGTCGGATAGTCTCATTGCGGGTTCTATCCTTCAGAGAAACTCTGAGCATAGGTCGTTCCATAGCTCGCTGAGCGACTTTAAACTGGTGGACTAGCCGTACTGTGAGTGTCCACGTTTCGGCACCGTAGATCATGACAGGTATGTTTAATATAGGAAAACGAAATCTGGAATGTTTGTTTTTGGTAAATGTATTATGTTTTATAAAAAGTCATAGAAGAAAAGTTATTATGATGACAGTAATACAGTCCTGAGAGGTTACCGGTGTTTTACAAATAACCCTGTATATTAAATCTCGGGGATTCAGACGAGGATTCGTGATCATAATTTGTTGCAAGGTAACTTACCAAATTAATCCATCCCACGATGAATGACCATGCTTTTAAATGCCCACAGAAATCGTTGTTATTTTCCATCTGTAAAATTTATAAATAATAAGTCATTGTGATTAGATTATCTCTTCGGGAAAGAGGCGTGATTTTATGTATGTTTGTAATCTCAACTTAAGTTTAATTTATAAAAAAATATGTACTATTTTATTATGATTATTTTTCCGACCCAAATATCGACCAATAGAATTGCACCATTCGACGTCACGTGGTACAACCTACATGGTATTATACTGATAATTTTTTGAAAATTTTCTCTGGTCGTTGCTATATAAAAAACAAAACATGATCCAGTCAAATTAACCACACGTCAAACTGACAGGTTGAATTCAATTGTGAAAATTGGAGATTTTGCATGAAAATGAAATTAACTGTACATTTCGTCTCATGGTGCAATTCTATTGGCCGACATTTGGGACGGAAAAATAATCCCCCGAATACCACACGAGCTTCAAAATTATCTGGCATTTCCCTCAAGGTTCCCTGCAAACAAATAAAATCGTCAAGTTTTTCAGGAAAAATCACTGTGATTTTTTAACCTGAAAAACTTGACTCCTTCATTTGTTTGCAACGAACCTATCGGGAAATACCCGATAATTTTGAAGCTCTTGTGGTATTATAAGTGAATAAATTTAATTAGGAATTATTTCGTTTTAACCTACTTTAAACAAATAAATATAAAAAAATGTACTTAAATGTAGGTAAGTTACTCTACTTTGATTTGTAGTTAATGTTGACCAAAATTACTGTTGTCTTAGGCGCAGTTTCTTATGCAATGACTGTCAGTCTATCTCACAGCAGCTTGCACCTATCTGTCAGACAGTCCTGAGAGACTGTCAGACATTTCTCGTGAAAGTTTCGTTGTAGAAAACGCAGTCTTATTTACCTGATTTTATATTTTTCTGTAACATTGATTTATTTAATTTTAATATTTCAGGTTAATTATTCTGTATGTTTCAAGTGTGTGTGTGAATTTGTTATTGTTTTTATGGATTGATAATTATAATCTGAAATAAATGAAAAAAAAATTATAGTTTTTGGAGTTACTTACGGTGTCTTTTCTTCGATTAAAACACTAAATACTCAGTTGTTTTTTTTTATAAAATACAAGTGTGTTCCCCTCGGCGGTTACAAATGACCTGAGTACTTATTGTCGCAATATGAAAATGATATTAGAATAATACGAGTAGGTACACTTAAACTAAGTAGGTATTTCCAAGTTGATAAGGTTTTCCTGGATCTTTGAATACGCTGGTAAACAAAATAAAATACCGAGCTTAAAAATACCATAACTCAAGTAGGTAGGTGGTGCGTATGTGTGTGGCAAATATTAATAAGTACTTAGATAAAAAAAATTATATGCGCTTTAACACGAGCTCTGAACGGTGAAGGAAAACATCGTGAGGAAACCAGTTAGTATTCTTATAGGCGGCGATGGGCTTGCAACCTGTCACGTATGGAATACTAACTTCTGCAAGATGTGGGCATGTATCAAATATGTATTTGTACATGCCTCTGACTACCCCCTTAGACATCTTCAAAAGATCTGGAATATAAAGATCTGAGAGAATGTCTACCGCGCCTTGGGGATACAGTCGTGACCCTGTTTACGTTTTTTTTTTTTTACTTAGATAAAAAATATCATGTTTTTATATTCACTAGCAGGACAACCCACGCGTAGGCCTCATTAAGAATATCTATACTAATATCATAAAGAGAAAAGATTTGTTTGTTTGTTTGAAATGAATATCCTCTGAAACTACTGGACTGATTTGAAAAATTCTTTCACCAATAGAATCCTACATTACCCCCGATGAATATAGGCTATATTTTATCCCGGGGAAGTGAAGTTTTCCCGAGAGATCGCGAGCAACACCGCGGCGGAAATCTAGTTAAGAATAAACATTAAGAATAATATAATTAAGTAATTTTAAACATTACACTCTTTACCATAAATATTCACTAAAATAAAAAAATTACAGTAGGTAGTAAAAAATTTAACTCAAATATTTATGCTGTTTATGGTGGTACTTATTTTATTGACCTTACCCATGTATCGCAGAATAAATAAATGAATATGAATATGAAAAAATAAATATTTATAGCATTATATTATTAAAAAACATATTTAACTGCCTACTCATGTTACCTATAATTTCTGTAATTGTTTTATAGTGCTGATCCACACTTGGTATTTCATTATGAAATGAAAAGTCTTATCAAAATTTTGGATTTCGACGGGATTCGAACCCGCATCGATCAGACGATCCTCCTAAAGCCGGAGTGCCTAACCGCTCGGCCACGAAATCCTACTTGTCGATGTCCAAATCTTCGATAAGTCTCATATTTCGGTTGAGCGACCGATTAGCGCCATCTACACGTTCACTAGTGAACTAATGCTCATTGTCTGAAATTACATTCAGAATCAAATGACTAAGAGATGTCGCTTTAGCTAAATCTATAATTTCTGTAATTGTTTTATAGTGCTGATCCACACTTGGTATTTCATTATGAAATGAAAAGTCTTATCAAAATTTTGGATTTCGACGGGATTCGAACCCGCATCGATCAGACGATCCTCCTAAAGCCGGAGTGCCTAACCGCTCGGCCACGAAATCCTACTTGTCGATGTCCAAATCTTCGATAAGTCTCATATTTCGGTTGAGCGACCGATTAGCGCCATCTACACGTTCACTAGTGAACTAATGCTCATTGTCTGAAATTACATTCAGAATCAAATGACTAAGAGATGTCGCTTTAGCTAAATCTATAATTTCTGTAATTGTTTTATAGTGCTGATCCACACTTGGTATTTCATTATGAAATGAAAAGTCTTATCAAAATTTTGGATTTCGACGGGATTCGAACCCGCATCGATCAGACGATCCTCCTAAAGCCGGAGTGCCTAACCGCTCGGCCACGAAATCCTACTTGTCGATGTCCAAATCTTCGATAAGTCTCATATTTCGGTTGAGCGACCGATTAGCGCCATCTACACGTTCACTAGTGAACTAATGCTCATTGTCTGAAATTACATTCAGAATCAAATGACTAAGAGATGTCGCTTTAGCTAAATCTATAATTTCTGTAATTGTTTTATAGTGCTGATCCACACTTGGTATTTCATTATGAAATGAAAACTCCGGCTTTAGGAGGATCGTCTGATCGATGCGGGTTCGAATCCCGTCGAAATCCAAAATTTTGATAAGACTTTTCATTTCATGTTACCTAGCTGTTATTTTCCCTAAGATTATGAAAATAAAATAAAATAATGGTATTCCTAAATAATCACCAAGCAAAGATTACCTTACCTATGATACGTACAGATTGTGCTAGAGTGTGTTTCATCAAATTCAATTTCATCAATATAAATAAATAAATAATGCTGGACATTTCACACAGCATCATCTAGCCCCAAACTAAGCAAAGCTTGTACTATGGGAACCAGATAACTGATATACTACTTATATACTTTTTGGGTTGTAAAATACATACATAGAAACACCCAGACCCGAGATAAATATTTGCAGATCATACAAACATTTATCCCGCGGCGGGGATTGAACCCGTAACCTACTGCGTCCCAAGCGGGCTCTTACCCACTGCGCCACAGAGGTCGTCATGCCGTCATGTTGGCAGTAGAATGTTTTAAAGTGCGTTTCATCCAGAGAAATGGTTTATAAGATCATTGGTTTCATCAAATAGTTCCTATAACGTCATGTTGGCACCCCTCCTTCAACAGTGTCAACACGCTAAGACGTACCTCCAGGTACGTACTTTTTCAAGGTTTTATTGGAATTTCTTGAGAAAACATGCCTTAAACATTCTCCTGCCAACATGCGCTTTCAAAGTTCTTTTATTATGCGCACTGCAAAAATTTGAAATCAGCTTCCGGCGTCTGTATTTCCGCTGAGCTATGACCCTGTTGTTTTCAAGAAGAGAGTTAATAGGCACCTTCTGGGTAGGCTCGCTCCATCGTAGACCTCATTCTTGCCTATGTTAGTTTCGAGGTCAAGAGCCGACCCATTCATCATAAAAAAAAATCATATTGATGAAACTGAATTTGATGAAACGCACTCTACTAGATCAACCTAGTAGGACAATCTGGGTCTACCCCTGCCTGTCATGATTTCTACAAAAGGTGTAGGCAATAGTAAAATATATTCGCCAAACTATATTATTTGGAAAGACGATCACAGGCGAACATAGGCGATGAAGCCCTCCGCACGTGCGTGGACGTCGGCATCGGTGAATATGTAGAGGGCCGATTAAGTTTATAGATACTTTAGATGATTGTAAGAAGGAACGAATGGAGTGATGTAGGTAGGTACTAGAATAGTTTTGTCACTTGGTATCTATGAGGGTTAAAATTCAGTCATAGGCATGTCCGGAACATCATGGAAGGGCAAGGTGAATGAAAGCTGATGGGGTATCGATCGGCGCAGATCCCACTGCGCATGTGCCGTACAGCCTCCCTGTTAAGGGGAAGAGTGTTTGTTAGCGAAAAATCGTCGTTTACATCATCATCATTTCAGCCCCGTATCAGATACGTGGTCTGCTGAACCCTCCTTTCGCTTCTGCCAAACTATTCGGTCCAGTAAACTTTTCTATCATGTTTTAAATAAATAAGTTCACGAATTTTTTTTTTAATATTTAAACGAATTCAGAGGAGAGGATAAGGGTTTTAAGTTTTAACTACGGGAAGAGTATCAATTCCTCAGAAATAAATTTATATGGGACCATCTCTAGAAAATACCTACTCTTTGACGACCTCTGTGGCGCAGTGGGTGAAAGCCCGCTTGGGACGCAGAAGGTTGCGGGTTCGATCCCCGCCGCGGGATAGATGTTTGTATGATCTGCAAATATTTATCTCGGGTCTGGGTGTTTCTATGTATAATATGTATGTATTTACAAACAAAAAGTATATAAATAGTATATCAGTTATCTGGTTCCCATAGTACAAGCTTTGCTTAGTTTGGGGCTAGATGATGCTGTGTGAAATGTCCAGCATTATTTATTTATTTATTATTTATTTATCTTTAAACAATTTATTTAAATAAGTCCACAATTAGCGAATATATTGGTGAACATACTTTTAAAAAAACATACCTACTGCAGAACATAGAATAGAATCTCGTCATTCTTTTGAAGTCGTTAAACATTAAAAAAAAAGTTATTGTCCTACTCTAGGATTTGAACCCGAAGCTGTCTCACTCGGAGGCGAAGTCTGTCTTACCCATAGAATTTTATATTGTTCCTAGTATCACCTCGTCTATTATGACGATACAATGTACGGCG
The DNA here is from genome assembly GCA_963565295.1 of Epirrhoe alternata. Taxonomy (NCBI): domain Eukaryota; kingdom Metazoa; phylum Arthropoda; class Insecta; order Lepidoptera; family Geometridae; genus Epirrhoe; species Epirrhoe alternata. The sequence goes on along the minus strand of OY751385.1, from coordinate 1,959,089 downwards.
AAATTAAGGTAAGTATAGTAAGAAAAGGTCTTAACAGTCACGTGACTGAGTTTGATATTTTTCTCCTATCTCAAAATGCCCAAAGAAGTTTTCACATCAAAAAAACTATAGCCGAACATAGAACGTCATTCTTTTGAAGTCGGTTAAAACCAACAGATGCACATTTTGTTACGTCGGATACTCTCCCCTTATCTGCTCTCCAATCAGACCAGCCCGAACATGTTACGTGCCTCTAAAATGCTCTGTGCTTAATGTGTCGAGTGCGTGATAGTGATCAAGGATCGAAGGTCATATATGGTGAGTCTGGTGAAGTAATCTTCAGTCTGGTGGAGTCTCTACGTTTTTTTATTCATTTATACTTAGGCTAAGTGCGGGGTCCATAGTAAATTATTTGCCCTATATTATTTGTCCTATTTCATCTTTTATTTACAATGTTTCGGAAATAATTTATCCATCTTTATCTTATCTCTTTGCTTGGCGAAAATTGGGAAATAATCTTACAAAACACAACACATACCTCATAAAAAAACTATATATATGTTAGCCCTAGAAAGATAACCTACGTCGATTCGAGTGATGTGAGAGATTTTGTTAAGATAATCAAATGCTGGTTTAGTGTTCCTCTCTCGATACAAATTAAGTACTTAGTCCTGATTCCTGATATTATGATAAGTGAGGGATTTTGTAGGATTTGAAAAGCAGTGGATGAACTGTAAATAAATCTTTGTAGTCTAATTCGAGTGAAATACATGAACCCATACTAATAAACTTGACATAAAGTTAAGTCATGCATAAACTAATTTGTATGGTTTTTCATAGGTTATAACTTTATGCAACATTTATTCGTATGGGCCCAAGTCTACATACCTAATGATACCCATAGTTCTGTTTATGTGAGGGATTTTATAAAGAGAGAAATATCAATTGTAAATACAGATTTACAGTCGATCTTGAGAGAGAGCGGTTGGAGATTCCGAAGGAGAGCGATGTTTGGCGAGATCTATGGGAGACCTTTGGCAGCTGTGGGACGAAATAGGTTAAATAAAAAAGTCAATTCAACGGCTTATATTATTAAATAGGTTAAATAAAAAAGTCATTCAGTCATTCAAGCGGCGATACACAAGGAGAGTTTCTCGCATGCGAGCGGCTATTTCTTCTAGGTATGCTCGCCCAGTGTAAACAAATGCTTGGAAATTTAGACATTTAGACATTTATTTATTTGCTAACATTACAGATACTTATATCTAAGGCGTTAACCTAGTGAGATCAAAAATAAAAAAAGATAAAAATAAAAAACAAACAATATAAAAGTACTTACATAATAAAAAATAAATACAGTAGAAAACACGAAAGAATAAGACTAACCTACCATGGCATCAAAGAGCTAGGCTCTTCGCTATAACTCAGACACTCCCTCTAGAGCGCCTAGCTTCGAGCCTCACCTCTCGCCTGTCGCATTCGAGAATCGCTTGAATAATACGAGTTTCTGTCAAAATGCCAACCGCAGGTGAGACCCGAATGGCGAGTCTTGCCAAGGGATAATCGCATAGGTACTTACGATTTTTCGCCGCTCGAGAAACTCTTCACAGCCCCTTTAGGGAACATTAATTTAAGAATCCAAAACGAAATTTACACGCTACCATTCTAGCATAGCATTCTCGCTTCTTGCCACAGAAACAGCTCTTGCTTCGTTGAGTTTTGAAAGCAAGATGCAAGAATGGTATGCCAGAATGGTGTCTAATACTATAAAAGTAGCGATTGCATGATGGTTAAGGTGCTGGGCTGAAGTGCTTGATGGGACATTGTTGGGGTCCATCAAACAAGTCCCATCAGGCACTTACAGGCACTACAGCGTCCTGAGTGTTAGGCATAGGTTGCCTCCTGACCAACCTCACTTAAGAATCATCTAAGAAGTACCTATGACCTACCTACTTAGGTCTTTAATTTTTAACTAACTTTTCAGGAATTGGGTTCAACAAATAAATTAAAAAATATTTTTATGTGATGATTTTTTTTGTTTTGTTATAAAAATCCCGAGAAAATCGATAAAGACTATCATTTCAATTGATGGTTGCTTCTTGTATAACTAAGACGATTCGAGCGTATGATGTGATGTAGTTGCGCTGTGATTGGTAGATTGAAAATCATTATGCAACATATCCTAAAAAATCAATCTACTATATAAAAATAAGTCGGGTTTTCCTTCCTGACGCTATAACTCCAGAACGCACGAACCGATTTCCATGGTTTTGCATTCGTTGGAAAGGTCTCGGGCTCCGTGAGGTTTATAGCAAAGAAAATTCAGGAAAAATCTGGTGGCATCTGGTGGCGAAACGGAGTTCGCTGGGTTTGCTAGTAATAGATAAATTTTGAAATGAAAACTTAAATCGGCTTAGAAATTAAATTGATACGTTAAAATCTATTTACATCCCAAAAATAAGGCTTTGACAGTGTGTGCAGTATAAAATGAACCTGTAGATGTAAAGGCCTAAGTGTAGTGTCGTGAGCCTTATTCTTATTATGTTTTGCAGGCGGATATGGAGCTTCCCGTTTTGGACAAGTTTTGTTTCATCTTCCATCTGAAGACAGGATGCATCGTACTAGGAGTCATCAATTCTGTAAGTAACAACGACGTATAGTGCCACAAACTTATCTGGACCGGTGGCCAAAAGAGAAATTAACGAATAACGAATTTTACTGTTAAAATAATTTTTCTGCCAAATGCGATAACAGCGCCTCCCTTACCGGTTCAGATATGTTTGTGGCACTGTATGCTCATAATGACCACATTGACCACCCTACCTCTAGTAATAAAACCATAATAGTGCAACAAAATCATTGAAGAGTTTGGTAGCGTTGCGGGCGAATATTCGGCTGAGACAAAAAGGTGCGAGTTTGATTTTTCCGTCGGGACAAAATGTTTTTATGATTTGCAAATGTTTGTTAAAGAAAGCAAAAAAAAAAGTTTTATAAGATCCCTCGCAGACTGCAGATCGACCGATAGTTGAGTCGGGTTGGCAAGCTCTGCTTGTCTGTTCGGTAATTTCATTAAAGCCGTTACAATAAAAATAAAATTCAAGTGCTAGCCGGGACGCACTAATGCCGGTATTCACAAACAATACTTGCCTAAGTAAACTAGCAATACTATGCGAAGTAAGGCATTTCTCAGTGCGTTTCAGATGGCAAGCCTTCCAATTCATAAACAATACTCAAACTACTCTTAGCTAAGCAAACGCACTGCGTTGAATAGAGCTCTGTGATTGGTTCGTTTGTATTACGTACTTCACTTCGTTGACTGACATCTTATTATACAGCCGCACTTAGAGTCGTTTTATATAAAAAACCGTTAATACGCAACGGATTTAAGTAGACGTTAGAATGACTCTGAGTACTGACATAAATCTTTTTGACGTAAGCTGGTCACTATTTGACGCTATGCGTTGTCTAATATAGCTAGCTGGCTCCCTTAGCTATGCGTTCGTTTGAAGGGACGCATAGTGCCGATCGCCACTCAAGTATTATCTACGAATAGGTTTTTGGGACCCTGTGCGTCCGCGCGCACTATGAGACCTCATAGTAACGTTTGTGAATACCGGTGTTAATCCCGCTTTATATACAGGGTGTAAAAAGACTGCTACCGAAAACTGAGGGGTTGCAATCAGACCATGATTCTAAACATATTTAGCGAAAAAAAAAACGCAAAAAAAATTTTTAGCTTAGCTTCGTCATGCTATGTTATTTTCGGTTATTTACTACTATTACAACATAATAAGACCATACCTACCTAATAATTTCATTTATAAAAGAAAAAAACATTTAAAACTCAAAATCCACCAATCTACGTAAAAAAAACGCGCCCAAAACATACGCAAACAGTACTCTTCAAACGCTGTTTTCTCCGGATTTAGTGCATATTTCGGAAAATCCTTTTGGATTTGGTTGTCTTATGGGATGCTGTACCTACCCCTTTCGGCTTCGGTAGACGTCTTTTTACACCCTGTATAATTTATTGTCCGCTCAGCGAGTTTATTTACATCTTACCTAGTTTTAGTTTACAAAAACGGTTTCTGGAAGATATCGCCTCGAGCGATAAGACCGCCGATTGCAGGACCTATCCCTATCTAAACCTAGCACCTAAGTCTATCGCTAAGGTATGTAAATGGTTCCTCAATAAAGTTATTATTTATTTATTTATTCACCTAGTAATATCTGAATATCTGAATACCCATCTGGGTATCCTACGGGAGTGGCCTATTTATGATATCAGATTTTATTTATAATGTCGACTCTAGGAGATAAATCTAGGTCACTCGACGATCGATCGAACTACGAACAACAACCCACTTGAATATGTGCGAGCTCATATTAATAGAAGTTGAATACAGCTGCGAATAAACATCTCACAAACTTTCAGCTTTATTATGAAATGAAAAGTCTTATCAAAATTTTGGATTCCGACGGGATTCGAACCCGCATCGATCAGACGATCCTCCTAAAGCCGGAGTGCCTTACCGCTCGGCCACAAAATCCCTTGTTGCCGGTGTCCAAATTTTCGATAAGCTCATATTTTTCGGTTGAGCACCGATTAGCGCCATCTACACGTTCACTAGTGAACTCAACCGAAAAATATGAGCTTATCGAAAATTTGGACACCGGCAACAAGAGATTCTGTGGCCGAGCGGTAAGGCACTCCGGCTTTAGGAGGATCGTCTGATCGATGCGGGTTCGAATCCCGTCGGAATCCAAAATTTTGATAAGACTTTTCATTTCATAATGAAATACCAAGTATGGATCAGCACTATAAAACAATTACAGAAATTTCAGCTTTATTATATGAGTGGGATGTGGTCTGATGATTCCAGTTCCTGACATTCATGCTGGCGTTAATCCTCATCACACTAGCCATGGACGTGAAAGCAGCGGCAGCGGCGCAGGCGAAAAGGGAAGACGCCGAGGCGGGCCTGTCTGGGGTTGTCTACACCATTGTACTGCTTCTGGTGGTGCTGCTGTTCATCAAGTTCCTCTTCGACCTGGTGTTTGTATGGGCTGTGCATAAGGTGAGGATTGTCCTGTCCTTTTCAAAGTAACAAAGTTTGATCCAGATGCTAGAATTTTACTCACTTCCTAAAGGTTTACCTACACTTGATTTGGTTAACAGACTATATACAGGGTTATTTGTAAATCACCGGTAACCTTTCAGGACTGTATTACTATCATCATAAACAACAACTTTTGTTCTATGACTTTTACATTTATTATAATAATAATAATAATGCTGGACATATCACACACACAGCATCATCTAGCCCCAAACTAAGCAAAGCTTGTACTATGGGAACCAGATAACTGATATACTACTTATATACTTTTTGTTCGTAAATGCATACATATTATACATAGAAACACCCAGACCCGAGATAAATATTTGCAGATCATACAAACATTTATCCCGCGGCGGGGATCGAACCCGCAACCTTCTGCGTCCCAAGCGGGCTTTCACCCACTGCGCCACAGAGGTCGTTATTTTATTCGTTATTACATTTACCAAAAACAAACCTTGAAGATTTCGTTGTCCTATCTAACACATTTCGGCCCCCGCCGCCCTAACCCCGCTCCCCTCGCTATTGTGGTATCGCTTTCTTTTGCTTCGCATAGACTTCTTAACATTGGTCTAGTGGTAGCAGCCCCGATTCTAAAGTCGTGGATTCGGATTCACTCGTGCACCAATGAGTTTTTCTGCGGAAAAACGTATCTGTACTATGCCAGGTACCTCAAACGGCGAAGAAAACATCGTGAGATCGTGCAACATCGTGATACATTCATCCGAGCATCAAAGATCCATCGATGCATACATACTTTCGCATTTATACCGGTAGTATTAGTAGAATAAGACATGAAAATTCATGTTTCAGGAGAGGTACAGCCTTATCAAGAAGTACTGCATCTTCTGGATCGTGTTCCTAGTACTCTTCATCATTGGTTTCCTCAAGACACTGTTCCACATGGGAGCTGGCATCGTCATCGGACTTATGATCTTTCTGGGTAAGACTTTATTTTTATATGTTTATAAGAACAATAACTCTTTTGTTCTTTGACCAGTCGTGAATTATAGGTAGAAAAAAAAGGCTGACATAATTTTTTTTCCTATTTTTTTTTTTGGCATCAACTATGTCGCTACGATGCGCATTGAACAATGTAGCAAGCAATCAATGATGTTTGTTGAATTGTAAATCAATGATACTTTTGGATATAACAATATGTTATCTCGCCTATGGCCTATTATTATGGTTTGCAATAGTGCGCGTAGCACTGTTGCTACAAAATTGCGTTGTCGCGTAGCAGTATAGCTACGCACGTATTCGTGTAGCCGCGATGATGCGTAGCATTTGTTTAACGCGCATATTTACACGATTAGCCGTGTTATTCGTAGTAACAGGCTACTCACATCCTACTTCCTACTAATAATGATAAAGCTGAAAGTATAATATGTATGTTTGTGTTTCAGTTTCTTCTGATATTGTTAATAAAAAAATCTGTTGTATCAGGGTGATGTGGTCGCTAAGCGACAAACCCCTTAAAAAAACCAGGCCTAAATTTCTGAACCGATTTGCATGAAACTTGGAATAGGTGTAGTGACCTGGAATATCATATAGACTGTTCAACATTTTGGTGCCAGGCGCAGTAACCAGTAGTTAATAATGCGGAGCAAGTTCTAAGCCCGTACGTAGTCGCGATGAAGCGTAGCATTAGGGCTACGTTTTTGCTTAGCTGCAATGTGCTACGCTTGCTTAGACGAGTAATTGCGTAGCTACGCGCGTAATGTAAATGCAATTTTTGTTCACTTTTTCAGCGGAAAATATCTACTACATCTGCATTATCAGGAGCTACATGAGGTCTATCCATGAAGACGGAGCTTTGTAAACTAGTCATAAATTAATGAGCATTTACAAAAGGTACCCTAACTTGTTACAGATTTTATAGTTTTTACAAGTCATTAATTTTGTACATGTATATAATTCTACAATTATACATATTTATTATGTAAAAATCAAACTTTTATAGACTGATTTGACATTCTTGCAGAAAAAGAAAAACGTACTTAATTCATATGGTTTTTAAGCTTTTTAACTGTTTTTCGTTTTATTTACCCCTTCAAAAAACAATGAATACAACCGTATGTGTTTAGTAGTAATCTATACCTTTCTATTTCAAATAAAATCATGATAAGTTATTCAAAAACTTCCTCAAGTATTCGTCAACAAAAGAAATATGAGAAATGAAAAGTCTTACTTATCAAAATTCGTACGAAAGCCGGAGTAACCACTCGGTCACGGAACCTTAATCGTCGAAATTCAAATTTTTGATAAGCTCATATTTATCGGTGAAACACCGGTAAGCGGCATCTACGCAGAGCTGTTAGGCACTCCGGATCAAGCGGTACACGGTGGTACACGGTGTAACGCACATATTTTAAATGATAAAGCAGTGGTGAAAAAAATCAAACATGATGAATATGAAGTTTCTAAGGAGAATTGGAATACTGCGAATGAAAGATATGGACCATTATTAATGGCTCTTGAAAGAACTTTTGGATTGAAATGTTGATGTGTCTGTAAAATTATTTGTATAGAAAAAAATTGGTTGTCTGTAAAGTCGGTTTACTGACGATAGTTGAACGTGACAACGTTTGTGCTACTTTGTCGCTCGTTGCGCGCTCTCGCTTGCACTTCAAGCCTTACATGGAACGCCTCAGGTAACGCCGAGGTAACGCCGCATTTTTTCGTGCGTGCAGCCGGCTCTATCGAATTATAAGACGTTGTCACGTCAAAAAATTGGTTGTCTGTAAAGTCGGTTTACTGACGATAGTTGAACGTGACAACGTTTGTGCTTCTTTGTCGCTCGTTCCGCGCTCTCGCTTGCACTTCAAGCCTTACATGGAACGCATCAGGTAACGCCGAGGTAACGCCGCATTTTTTCGTGCGTGCAGCCGGCTCTATCGAATTATAGGACGTTGTCACGTCAAAAATATTTATTAGAAAGCGCTAATTGTTAATGCTTATTTGAGCTCCTGGTCTATTTAGGTGGTCGCACGAGCGATACGCGCTCACACCGGTATTCACAAACATTACTATTAGGTCTCACAGTGCGCGCGGACGCATAGGGTCCCAAAAACCTACTGATTTTGGGACCCTGTGCGTCCGCGCGCACTGTGAAATGTCATAGAAATGTTTGTGAATACCGGTGTAATTTTGGGACCCTGTGCGTCCGCGCGCACTGTGAAACCTCATAGTACTAATGTTTGTAAATACCGGTGTCAAACGCGTCAAACTGTCAATTCCATACAGGAAATGCGACTTCAGAACCTAGCAGCATTTTCGGACGTCATCAAATTTTTTTTTATTGGAAAATGACTGCTGCGCGTTCGGCGTGGACATATGTGCGATCAGCTTTATTTTGCAATTTATATCGTACTTTATTAAACAAGCTTTGTTATTTAGGTACTGATACGTGTGTATCTTATAAAATAAGTATGCTCAGAGAGCTCTGGGTTTATACTAAACTTGTGGTGTATATTTCAAAACTTGTATACATATAATAAGTACCCAGTTATATTTTATAATTATACATATACAGGGTGTAAAAAGACGTCTACCGAAGCCGAAAGGGGTAGGTACAGCATCCCAACACAACCAAATCCAAAAGGATTTTTCGAAAAAATCATTATATCCGGAGAAAACAGCGTTTGAAGAGTACTTTTTGCGTGTGTTTTGGGCGCGTTGTTTTATGTAGATTGCTGGATTATGAGTTTTAATTGTTTTTTCTTTTATAAATGAAATTATTAGGTAGGTATGGTCTTATTATATTGTAACAATAGTAAATAACCGAAAATAAAATAAAATTACGTAGCTAAGTCAAGATTTTTTTTCCGTTTTTTTTTTCGCATATGTTTAGAATCATGGTCTGATTGCAACCTCTCAGTTTTCGGTAGTAGTCTTTTAGACACCCTGTATATGTATATCTTTGTTTGTTTATATAGATCAGGAGCCCAACTGTTGTTTGTTAAATTAGATAAATATTTCTTTATACTGGTTGTGAAAAATTATTAATTGTAATTAATTGAAGTGCATCGATATAGGGTTATTTTTTATGTGAAATTATTTAAATATTAGAATTTGTCTTCCAACTAGAGGAATAAGTATTTTTATTTATATCAATAGTTTTTGCGTATTCTGTAAAAACTATATTAAATTTTGCGAAATTTTAAGTTAAAAGCTACCTACTTACTTAAACTATAATAAATAAGTATCGTTCAATTTAAGGGGGAATATTTGTCCTTTATTTAATTGAATACTTAATAGATATAATTTTATTTGATGTTTTCAATACTTACAAAAAATAGTACTATTATATAACTATTTTATTATTTATTATACCTACATTAAAATTTTAGTGTCTAAGATTGCGTTACTAACTAGCAATACTACGGTAATTGGCAATACTCGTACATTCGTGTTAATAAGTTGACCACGTACAAAATATACCAAGGTGTCACCCGAGTGAATAGGGTATATTATCAAGTGTACATAATACCCCAGATTTAAGATTGCCCCAGGCGAATAAAGTACTCAATAAATAAATAAATACCTAATCTCATCCTACAAAACTGATCAATGATAATATTAATTTTTATAAATTTTATTATAAATCTATGAACTTACCAATCACAATCTCCTAATTAGAATATATTCTTGTTAAACAATTTATGTAAGAAATCGTGAGTTATTTTTATATAGAGTCCTTATACTTATATACCCACTGTTTTATATATATTTACCTATTATTATACACCTGATGTTTATACACCTATTTCTTTGATGGTCTTTTTATAATAATATAATTATATCATCTGTTGTTTTCGAGTTTAGGGAACAAATCATGATAATAGTGTGAACATATTCATGTTTTAATTTAAAAAACGATTGAGTCGCCTTAATATAAACATAATTATAATTTTTTAGTAATATGTATATCATTATTATAAATGACAGAGATGAAAACATTTAATAAATTCCGGTTTTACCAATAGGTAGAATGGTTGAAAATAATATCTTTAAAATATCATTGATAATATTATTATTCAATTAATAAAATAATGCATGATATGTGTAATGTGTGTTAGAACCAATTTAATCGACAATAAATTCGTCCTTCGCTTTAACTAGCATTAGAAAAACTTCTATTATCTTGAAAAGCTTTTAAGTCAGCAACAGTTATACGTTTTTAGTGGATTACCAAAAACAGAAATTAATATGACACAACCATTAAGCTAGGATACTATAGAGTCACAATCACTACCTGACAATACTCAAAAAATGTCCGAGCACCGTTCATTGATGACATTTGCTCGAATGTAGACGTTATATCACTTGTATAAGTGTTCAAAATGGCGCTTGTACGCAAAAACAAAAACTCGGAGCACTGCGTAGCGTGCGCCGAGTTTTGGCGCGGACATTTTATTTGTCAGATTGTAACTCAATAGTATCCTAGCTCAATGGACACAACAAATAAACATTCCTATCATAATAAAAGGGATCAAAGCAAGTGTAAATCTCTATGGCCTATGGGAAATTTTATGTAATGTAGCTACAACATTAAACTATTTATTAAGTTTAGTATATTTATAATACGATTTGCGAATATGTTAATATTTTTCATAGAACATACAGGAAACAAGTTCAAATAATTTTTAAAACACCGACGACATAGTAAAACCATCAAAATACATAAGAAAAATTTACACTGGATATAAGCGAGTAGAAGCGAAGAGAGGCATAGGCCTCTCTTCGCTGGGTATAGACCCAGCATTGGGATACTAAATAAATAAATAATAAATGAATAATGCTGGACATTTCACACAGCATCACCTAGCCCCAAACTAAGCAAAGCTTGTACTATGGTACTTTATGTTTGTAAATATAAGTACATACGTATTATACATGATAAATTAAATTTATTATTATAATGATGATAAAGATTATTTTGAAAATGTGTTTTTTGCTGACTTAAAAGTTTTTGTATATAAAAATATGAGAATACCCTCTACATATCATAAAACATATCTCTGTGAGGCGTGTGAGGGTTTTTCTTATATTTTGTCCTATATCGTGTTCTGATGTTTCGATCATTATATTTCTTCATTGTAATGAAAGTACTGTTCCAATTTTATCTATTGAAGTTTTAACTACTCTATTGTGAAGGCCTATTCAATTAAAAAAATATCGTACGTTTTTGAATGTACTTAGTGAGAGAGAATAAATAAAACTTACCTAAGGTATATGTCGAGTGAAAAAGTACAATATAGGGGTCTTCAAATCATTCATCTCAGACTACTACGAGAAATATCAGACAGAGAGAGGTCAAATGATGACCTATTTAATATAAAAAAATTAAAATATGTGTCTCTATGATCCCTTATGGGAAAGAGGCGTGGTTTATGAAGGAACTTAGTAGGTATGTATGAATGATTTGTTGAATTAACCGAAAGATGTAATGTTTCTCCTGTTAGGTTTGTTTAAGACCCCTCGCAGACTACAGACTTTCCATCGGCCGATAGTTGAGACGGGTTATACTTCTATACGCATTACGAGCCGAAGTATATTCCGTCTCAACTATCGCCCGATAGAAAGTCGAGTCTGCGAGGGGTCTAAATGTGTCCAAAAGAATAGGCCTTTACTTTCTGTCAAACTATCGATCAATTATTAACGCTTTAAATGTCGTTACAACTAAACAATGTGAATTGAATTATTTTATAGAAATTTTTATGTTTGATCGTTGTATGTACAACGCTTTGTTATATGCGTCGAAGTATTGTAATAAAACTATGGAAACAATATGTCCTTTATTTGATTACTGCCTTGAATTCGTTGGTACTAAGAAACTTTAAAATAAAGTAAGTAGGAACCTAATACTTACTTATTTTTTTGTCATTTTAAAGTCTTTCCAAAAATTCATATAAAAGATTTCAACGCGCTAACGTTAAGCCCTCTCGCAGACTGCAGACTTTCTATCGGCCGATAGTTTAGACGGAATATACTTGGGCTCGTAATGAGTATGGAGAAGTATAGCCTGTCTCAACTATTGGCCGATAGAAAGTCTGCAGTCTGCGAGGGGGCTAACTCATAGCAAAAAAATATTTTACTAAAATAAATTAGTTACTTAAATAATTTATTATTTTCCCACATTATCGGTCATATAGTTTTGGGAGTAAGTGGAATTACCCCAATCTATGGCAAAGAGATCTCGCCTCATCCAAGGTCGACCCATCTGGTCCACTTACCTTGGGGCTTTTCGGCCGACAGTTAATGTCAGATAGTTCTATATAGGTTAATTGCCGAAAATAATGTTACTTGCGCGATCTAGGTTCTAGTACGAATCGCGTCTAATGTATGGGATTCAGCTAAGCAAACAAAGTACATGGACATGTTAACATGTTAAGTAGGTTTGTTCAACATGGAATATTTTAGTTTTAGTACCTAGGTACCTTGCCTAAATGTATTAAGTACTCTGTTTTATCTTGTTTATCTTTGTGTCGTTTAGTTCGTGCTGAATAAACGTATTTTCTTTCATTCTTTCTTTCTAAGCTGTGAGTGAGGCTGTAATCCCAGCGCCATCTAGTGGTGCAAGCTCTGAAGTAGGTACTCTGTAGTTTGTGGCGATGTCGGATAGAGGTCGCTACATATTTTTAATTTATTGAATAATATTTGAGGGATTTCAACAATAAAAAACAGTACCTAACATCGTAAAAGTCGTTTATTCAATACTGTTATAATCTCAATAAACAAATTCTTCATCGTAAAAATATATCAAATTTTGTTTGATCGTTTAGAGTCACAAATCAATACAGTTTTTGAAATGCAAGGCACCATGCTTTTTAAAATATTTTAAACCTTGTAAAACTTTAATACATAATACAGTAAAATTGAGAGTGTTTTCTATGTACCTATACCTAATAATGTATTTATTTACAAACAAAGAGTATATAAGTAGTATATCAATCATCTAGTACCCATAACACAAGCTCTGCTTTCTTTGGAGCTAGATGATGCTGTGTCAAAAAGTTCAGCATTATTTATTTAGGTAAGTATTTATTTTCTTTCATTATTAGTGCCGTCTTGGCCTACAACTAATTAATATCCCTGTCCGATAAAAAATATGGGAGGACATTCACAAAAGCAGAACATTATTCCTATAAATATTTGTACACCCCCTGCCATACCTTCAATATTTCCGTTTCTTTCCATCCAAAGAAGAAAAAGAAGAAATCGCTTCTAAGCGATAAGACCGCCCATTGTCTCGATGGGTTCTATTGGTTCATAATGTGTATGTTTTGTAATAATTGTGTATAGAGTTTTTATTCATTCATTCATTATAATTTGTGTTTATTTTTAATGTAGGCTATTAAAGCTGTAGGCAACTATAAATTCCATTCGACGTTAGCTCCAAGCATTGCGTTGTTTGCAGTAGACAATATGGTATGGTGGGTACAAAAAACTCCACCGCGGCATTTTGCAGCAGTTTCTTGTCCGTAGTGTTGTTGCAAAGAAAAATCAATTCTTTTTGATTATCTAGATGAGAGTACGGAGAAAAAGCATGACATACATATACCGAAGTTTCCTCCTTTATTTTCTACAGTTTGGCAGTGTGATAAAGGAGAACGGGCAGGCATGTATGAAGCGCCGCCCAAGTCAAAAAACGATCGCCCGCAGAGTGGACGTATAGTGGAATGGGTAGACCTTCTAAAACACTACATTTGATTGTATGACAGCAAAAAAATCCATCCTACAGAAATCGAGATATTTGCAGTTAAAGGTGGTGACTTTTACAATCATATTTATTGACTTACAGGCTTCCCGCAGACAAGCTACTATGGGCATTCGATAGAACTTTAGAAGCACTACATTTGATTGTAAGATATCTCGATTTCTGCAGGATGAATTTTTTTGGCTGTCATACAATGAAATGTAGTGCTTCTAAAGTTCTTTCGAATGCCCATAGTGGCTTATCTGCGGGAAGCCTGTAAGTCAAAAAACATGATGGTAAGAGTCACCACATTTAACTGCAAATATCTCGATTTCTGTAGGATGGATTTTTTAGCTGTCATACAATGAAATGGAGTGTTTTTGAAGGTCTACCCATTCCACCATACGCCCACTCTGCGGGCGATAGTTTTTTGATTTGGGCGGGGATGCCCATTCTCCTTTTGAACACTGTAATTATCAGATTGGTATAGCACTCTCTCCGTAAGGCATCTTCATAGTTCTGTAGTAACTGTTCACCACCATCAAATAGAACACTGAGTAAGCTGAAAAAAAAACAAATAAAGTAAGAAATATGTAACCTTAATGTATGGCTATGAATGAGCGGGATCTTCTAAGGGTCGATTCACATCTGACCGAAGATCCGTCGCGGATTATCGGTCGCGAAACGCCAGAACTGACAAATGTATAGAAAAACACTCCGACGGATGATACGTTAGTCCGTCGAGTGTGAACGGTCGAGTGTTTTTCTATACATTTGTCAGTTCTGGCGTTCCGCGACCGATAATCCGCGACGGATCTTCGGTCAGATGTGAATCGACCCTAAGTGTGTACAGTGCAGCCGAGCCGTACGCGCCGAACGTCAATTCAATAGAGAAAATGCTGCTGACGTCATCAGCATTTTTTGTATTGAAAACTGACTGCGGTGCGTACGGCGCGGACAGTGTGCGATCAGGTTAACACAAGTATTCTTTACTTAAAAGAAGGTTAGTAATTTATATTGTAAACCTGTTACAGAAATAAATTATTTTCTTTTCTTTTCTGAGAAATACATAAAAGTGTTATGAATCCATAAGCAAGAGGTGCGATGCGAGTTCGATGATCTGCAGATATTTATTCCGGGTCTGGATGTTGTTAGAACTCGTGGTTTCTAAATGCCTAAGTTCGAACTTTTTAACACATACGCTGATTTGTATTGGTTTTCATTAATTATGAACGAGTACACTTAAATGTACCTAATTGGAATTGCCTCTGACTACCCCCTTAGACATCTTCAAAGGAGCTGGGATATATAAAAAGATCGGAGAGAATATCCACCACACCTTTATACTGTGGTCATATTACTGTTTATACAGGGTGTAAAAAGACTGCTACCGAAAACTGAGGGGTTGTAATCAGACCATGATTCTAAACATATTTAGCGAAAAAAAAAGGCAAAAAATTTTTTTCACTTAGCTTCGTCATGCTATGTTATTTTCGGCTATTTACTACTATTACAACATAATAAGACCATACCTACCTAATAATTCCATTTATAAAAGAAAAAAACATTTAAAACTCAAAATCCAGCAGTCTACGTAAAAAAACACGCCCAAAACATACGCAAACAGTACTCTTCAAACGCTGTTTTCTCCGGATTTAGTGCATATTTCGGCAAATCCTTTTGGATTTGGTTGTCTATTGGGATGCTGTACCTACCCCTTTCGGCTTCGGTAGACGTCTTTTTACACCCTGTATACTAAGTCCGTCGCGGTGTTACCCGCGGTCCCTCGAGAACCTCACTTTTTTAAATTGAATAGGCTCCGAAATTACGGGACCGATTTAAAAAAATATTTCACCATTAGAATCCTACCTACATTATCCCTGATGAACATAGGCTATATTTTATCCCGGAAAAGTGAAGTTTTCCCGAGGGACCGTGGGTAACACCGCGACGGACAGCTAGTTACATAAAAAAACAGCAGGGTCACGACCGTATCCCCGAGGCGCGGTAGACATTCTCTCAGATCTTTTATATTCCAGATCCTTTGAAGATGTCTAAGGGGGTAGTTACATATAAGTATATTAATGTAGATAAGAAAGATTAAATAATTACCGGCTCCAGCAAGAAGCAGCAATATAATAAGCGCAATGTTGACGGCCTGCTGGAAGAACTCGCTCATCCGGAACAGGCACGTCACCACCGCCACCACGAAGATGCACACTATGAACACCGTGTTCGACATCAAAGATAGCTGGAGGTGGCCTGGCCGCTTCTGGAAATATTTATTTACTGTCAGTAAATATGGCAGGTCACCACGAAGATGGAAGAGGTAGATGTGCATTTTACAGATTGGTCCACTGCAGCCAAAGATATTATTATCATATAGAAAACAACTTTATTATTGTTGAAAAAGGGCTCTCTTTGCAGTGGGACATTATTATTTGCCCTCGCCGACCTAAACGTCCTAGGGCATTAGGTAACATGCCTACTCAGGGAAATATTATGTAACAATTGCCGAGCCTAAAACACAAATTAATTGAAAATCACAATCTTTTAATTGTTAGATAATTTTCATTTTGATCCAATCCCCTTTAGGAACAGCTTTTTTTTGTCGGAGAGTTTTCAACATCATGCCGCACTCTTTTGTCATGCACTGAAAGCATATCTTTTATCTCCCTTTCAAACATCTTACCAGCCAGATCCCGAAAAGTGCGATGATATTACTGATGACAGAGAGACTGGAGAACATGATCATGCTGAGGGATATGAGGTTGTCTTCGGGGTCACGTGACCGGTGCCGAGGCAGGTTCCACGCACCCGCTGTTATGTTGCCAATGCATATCAACTGGAAAATATAAAGAAGACTACATCTTTGTGGAAATGTGCCAATCATTACGCTTGCCCATGTCTTGATACTTATGAACGAACGGCACAAATTGTTCTCTTCTTCAAAAAATGGAACCAAAGACAGGAACAGGTGGCGCGACATAGTCTGGAGAAGTACTGCACCATGTTCAGGGGATCACGACCCTCAGCAATGAGGATAACGACGTGAGGAGGAGGAGGAATAAATAGGTAGGTAGGTATAATTATCTCATCTGATTATGTGTGTACCTATTAGTCCACTTCAAGTTAGTAATTTATAAGTTCGTTCGTTTTTTTTGCTTTGCCTATACCTCACAAGGTTAGTGAAACATCGCGTGAATAGAACTGATTTAGTTGCGTATCGCCCTATCCGTGTAATTTCGCGTCGCGTTTCGGTGATTTGTGCGCAAAATAATAAAAGCACAGGGAGCGTCAATCGGCCTCTACTGAATACAAATAACTTATTTTGGTTATTTTAACTGAGCCTTTGGTTTGACTGGCTCCCCACTGGAGCTTGACTATTTCGTTTTAAGATGGATAGATAGTATAAAGCTAGGCCCCAAACCGTGTTTTTTGCCATGGTTCTTCATGGTAGAGTGTAGAGTCTTCCATGATTGCAGCAGTCCTACTAAATTGCTTTTTGACTTGACTTAGTAAGAACCTTAGCTTCCGCAGCTTCGTAACATGATGTTTGGAAGTCCCAATATACAGCTTGTTTGTTGATGTAAACATGATGGGGTGAGGAACGTAGCTGATAATACTCACAGTAGATAAGACACAGAGCAGCAGACATCCTGTCTTGAGTGGCAGGCACCCGCATCTCCTGATGAGAGGCATCGGCGTCTCGGTCCTAGAAGACAATTGATCTAGACTCATTCACAGAAACTAAGTGCCTAAAGATAATCCATGTAGGTATATTTTACTAAGGCAGGAACGATTTGAGTAGACATTAAATGTAAGTAAGTGCGGCGATAAGCCACAATAATGCCTATGCACTTACAAAATATTTACACTAGAATCAGTTGTGCGATCTGAGTTTCGTTTTATAGTACCTATTGCTGGTATTGCTTACATCAATGATCGACTGTTCACAATGGGTAGTTATCGTTCTGTGTAAGTATGTATGAATGTATTTATGGTAGTCTTACTAGGAGCGACTAAATCCAGTCATCATTTTAGCCTTGTGTGTTGGAGCCCAGATATTTTCTTGGAGCATATCTAGTTAGATACTGTTCTAATGTTTCCATCCAGCACAAAATAATCAGAAAGGGTTTTTTCTTTAGTCTAAGAACCCTCGCAGGCTTTCCATCGGCCGATAGTTGAGACGGGCTAATATTTCTCCATACTCATTACGAGCCGAAGTATATTCCGTCTCAACTATCGGCCAATAGAAAGTCTGTAGTCTGCGAGGGGTCTAAAGACCGAATAGGCCTATAAATAGACAGTAAGTGCATCTCTACGTGTCTCTACTTAGGTTTAATGGGGTCCTCGGACTCTAGAATGACCAAAATCTAAATAAAGTTGTCATTCCCACGTTATGAACATGCAAGCCACAATGTATAATAGACGCTCTGCATCAAAAATTAGGTTGAGAATCCAGCAGCAGAGGGCAAACGTGTCATGCGTTCAGATTGTACTAATGGGTTCATTTGGTGCATATTTAGTCTGGAATTGGATATGGGATAACATATAAGGAAAACCATAATAAGTAAAGAAGTTTAGGCCAAATGCGATTATAAATGCACACGAAGGGTTAAGAAATTTACCTACCTACCTAAGGTCGTTTAAAGTGGTCCAGGTCCATATTTTTCGTCACTCGTTTATAAATTTCAAAACAGATCCCGGTTATTAACCAATCTGAGAGAATGTCAACCGTGCCTCGGGAATGCCGTCATGATTCTGTTTTTTAAAGTATTTTTTTATTTTGGCTCAAACAATACCTAACATCTTAAAAGCCTGATTTAGGGGCATAACAAGTGCTTCAATTATGCCCAAAAAGATCTTCTCACGTGTGTTTGCATAATTATCTCATTGTTAAAAAAGTAAGTTCGTATGAGTCAGTGGCCAACTCTGGTGACGGAGTTTTTAGGCCGCCTTGAGGCCTCCGTCATGGCTTAGCGACTTAAATAGCCGGGACCGACAATTTAACGTGCCCTCCGAAGCACGGAAGCGCTCAGATGAAAATGCCACTGGCGGTCACCCATCCACTTGCAGACCGTTTCGAACGTTGCTTAACTTCGACGATCTATCAAGAACGACTAAGCAAGCACGACCACGAGCGCTTCATCTCATTGTTAAGGAAAATCTAGGTAGATTATCAAAATATTAAAAACACTCACCTTTTCATCAAAACAGCCAAAGCATCAAAATAACTTTTAAAGCAGGTCACATAATGCAAGAAACGAATTTCGACAACTCATTGCAACTAGCACTGAAGCTCACTTTGTTCACAAACTCGACACATCTTTTTCATTACCTTTGTGTACTTAATCAGTTGAATTTTTCTGTTTATCCAATTTTCATTTGATCAAGTGTTCACGACTGTGCCGTTCGTTCATTCATTCAACCTATTTACAAGTTGTATTTATATCTCCATCAAATTGATGTCTATTCTAATTTCGTCTGTCCTCCCGATGCGTTTCTGTTCAGCAAAATTACCAGTTTACGTTCACCTTGAGTTGAACCATCATTTTAAGTCGTCAACTTTAAAACGATTGAGCAAACTGGTAGATAAATAGCTCTATTTATTCTCAATCGGTATCTTCATTTAAAATATATGAAGCGCACAAACACAGATTACAACAGAACATTCTGTATTTTCTTCTATTTCTCTGAGTTCAAAACCTAATGAAAATCACAATAATGCCACAATTTATATTTACAAAAATATTAACTTCTTATACATAAAACTCGAAGGTATTTATCACTGGTCTCAAAACTTCGCACCCGAATCAACGTCGAACTCACACACGCACAATTTTCACATATAAATAAAATACCGTAAAATATAAGATATTAAATGAAGGTATATAAG
This sequence comes from Epirrhoe alternata, assembly GCA_963565295.1. Classification (NCBI taxonomy): domain Eukaryota; kingdom Metazoa; phylum Arthropoda; class Insecta; order Lepidoptera; family Geometridae; genus Epirrhoe; species Epirrhoe alternata. Next base: position 1,939,390 of record OY751385.1, on the reverse strand, counting down.
AGGAACTATTTTATTTTATTGCCTACAAAGAAACGTATTATTTTTAGAGTTCCGTAGATGTATGAACCATCGAGCGCACGACTGTGTACTGGCTTCCTACATCCGCCGGCCATGACCCTGAGACAGAGCGGCGACCATCCAACGCTCATTTTATTAATTGATCGAATCTTTTCATTGTTTTCCATGTGGATAACTCTATTGAGAAGACCTATAAACAGTAGGTGCTGTGCTATTGGTTTCCAAAATGAAACTGATATATCAGGCCAAACGAAAGTTTTATGATTTATAATATAAATAAATAAATAATGCTGGACAATTTCACACAGCATCATCTAGCCCAAAGAACAATAATACTCCTGTCGGAGATCTAGCCCCAAACTAAGCATAGCTTGTACTATGGGAACCAGTTAACTGAAATACTACTTATATACTTTTTTTGTTTGTTAATACATACATATTATACATAGAAACACCCAGACCCGAGATAAATATTTGCAGATCATACAAACATTTATCCCGCTGCGGGGATCGAACCCGCAACCTTCTGCGTCTTAAGCGGGCTTTCACCCACTGCGCCACAGAGGTTGTCATTAATGTCCATTAGGAGTCGATTGTCATAATGTCGATTAGGAGTGGAAATTAAAAAGGGAGACTTTTGCCCAGCAGTGGGACATGGTAGGTTAAAAAAAATGTCGATTGACTCGATTAGTTAAATTTTTTGGGATGAATTTAAAAAATTGTTTACCTACTAAATCTAGGGTCCGGTACAGCCGGGATTCGAGCTTACGTTCGCATGGGGAACTTAGCCTAACACAGTTTTTCATCGGTCATCCATCCACATTTCTTTTTTATAGATAAAAGGTTTTGACGAAGAAAAATGCTAGTTCCGTTCGAAAACAACCTATATTTGAATGCCACAATACATTATACAAATTAATATTAGGTAAGTATAAAATAAGCGTTATAGATTAAAACAATTTTAAAAACATAGGTACGTTCAATAACGTCTGTGATGGTGAGTAAATTTGAGCACCGAGATACTTAAGCTACTTTCATTATTGATCAACAAATCAGACTAAGTACTTAGGTTAAGATCACTTAAACCTTTTTTTTTACAAAGTTATAATTTTCTAATAAGATTTAACAAAATATTCTAGGTAAAATCGCCAAACATAAGCAAAAGTAAATTTAAATAAAAAATTTAATTTATGTTAAAATGTACCTAATTTAGTAAATAGCATTAGTTTTGTCCAATATTTCATGAAAAACATTAATTTATTAAATGCAACAAACATAAACACATTTTCCAAAGACCGCAATTTATCGACAAATACAAGCGGAATGTTAGACATTTTACAATTTAAAAAAAATATAAATAAACAATTAACAATATATTATAATATTGTTGTATTTTATATTGAGAATATTTAGGCTTACAGTTAGCCATCACTAAAAAAAGAAATTCTACTATTTTGTATGAAAAACTTCATGAATGCTAGGCATGTGAAGTTAGTTATCCATTGGCCAATAGTGTAGGTACATTCGAGAGTTTTGTTGCGCCTACGCACTTTTGCAGTTAACCCGCGTACTTCTTGACAGCGAGACCTATGAGAATAGCAGCACCAAGCGCGAACAGAATCCACTTCATGCGACCACTGTAAAAAAACTAAATTTAATAAAAATTCTACTAGAAATTCGCGCAATTAAAAAAATTGAAATAAACAAAGGAACTGTTGTACCGATTTTCGACAAAATTGATTGAAAAATGAGGCGAGAACGGACTGACAGACGGACGAAAGTATTTTGCTGTGGGTATCGAATGAGTACCTAAACTGAGTAACTGTAACGAGAATTGAACTCACACTTTCCTGAGCAATAATTGTTACGCTCCCGAGGCCTTAATTTGTTAAACAAAATACAATACAATCAGATAAGCGGATGACTCAAGCCATCGAAGGATCAAATCGTAGATAGCGATTAACTTATCCAGGTCAGTCGGGAACGTGTTTATAATTTTTTATAATTGCTGACAAGAAGCGAAATTAATAAAAATACATAGCTGATGTAGCTATGTACTTTTTTTTAATTTACATAAATTGATTAGATACTTAATTTAATTACTAATCAGAACAGAAGTTCTACGCCAGTGAATTATTTACAAACAGATAACATTGTAGGTACATTTTACGACCTCAATGCATAATTTACAAATGTATCACTAATAACATCTCTATGGGCCCATTTAGTGTTATGCGGATGGTCCGTACGGACTACCGTACGGTGCTCCGCATTATGGATTGTCCGTACGGTCGATCATTCAATTCAATTCAATTTATTCATAAAAACATACATAACACTACTACATACATTAACACTTCTAAAAGCATTCATTGATTTCTATACGATAGCTCCGGAGAACAGACGTCCGGCGTCCGTACGGACCATCCGTCCAGCACTAAATGATCTAGCCTAATGGTCTAAATATAACAAACAATAAGCTTACTCTAGGTTCATCTTACGCTCTATAAGTAACAACTACCTACAAAGTAAGTTTTACTTACCTACTACCTACATGATATCGACAATTCCAATGAAAAATAGAGTAAGGACAGTGCCACAAACTTACCTGGACCGGTGAGAGAGGCGCTGTTATCGCATTTGGTGTTGGCAGAAAAAAACATTTTGATGTTAAATTCGTTAGTTCCTCTTTTGGCCACCGGCCCAGATAAGTTTGTGGCAAAAAGTGAGTTTCATTCAGCTCACTTTTTATCATTTTACAGATGATTGTATAGTCTAAAAATTAATGTAGGTATACTTAGCATCTAAGTGATAAATTAATATTGTTTGAATGCAAGTTTACAAATACAAGATGTTTGTGGAAGCTGATGATTAATCGTGAATAGGTATACCCTACCTGGGCGGTGGGGGCGACCGACGACGCCTTCAAAATAAACAAATAAATATAAATAAATTGAAAATAAATTACCCTCCACACGGCGGCCCACGAGGTCGTCTTTGGAAAGAAAAAAATATTTAAATCAAATTAAATAAAAAAGACAATTAACACAAAATAATAAACTAAATTCGTATGAGTGTGGTCTTCGCCGATTTCCGAATATTTCAGCCGCTTAAAGGTGCATTTACACGATGCAATTTCAACCCATACGATATCGCATCGCACGGCAAGTTTTCACGTGTGTTTACACGTGCTCGCTCATCGTATGCGATTTTTCATAGTTAGCGGGACGCTTGTCGGCATGTTCAATGGGCGGGGCTTAGCAAATCGTACGAAAAATGGCCTCGTGTAAATGTACCCGTCGTGACTTATCGGCTTTATAGCCGGGACAACATAAAACTTAGGCCTTCACTAGATTTATACAGCACACGCAGCTGTAATGCCTGAGACATTGTTTATTCGAACCCTTGATATTTTCGATACGACCTTATGATAGGAAGACGGGGTCACTCCACTAGACCATCAGCGTCTTTACTAAGGATACATCGTTGTTTAAAAACAAAATGAATAACCTAGAGTGCGAGAAAGGAGCCTGAGGCGCACCTAAATTCCTTTCACAATGTTTCAAATGAACTACTGAGAAGAAGGAGTAACCTTTCTCTGGGAACCACGATAGTCTGTATCCTCCTTTCAGCGCGAGGAGTTGTCGGTGATTTGAAGTCAGATTTCGGACCTTTTGATCTGCATAAACAATGTCTTAATTACAACACGGTCATGGATCTAAGGCATTCGTGTAGCTGTTTGACGGACAGTCTACACATTCGGCGAACTATTTGCCGAACTATTCGCCAAACTATTACCTACTTGGATAGAAGATGACAGGCGATGACGTCGCCGATTAGGGCTTATTACATGCATTCACATTAAATTGACTGTGCATAGAAAAGGTTGATTAACACGAATGCCTAAATTATTTACTTCAGGCTGTGCTTCAGGGAAAGTTCAGGTAATACACATTTTAAACTTTCGCGACTTAGACATTTAAAATTTTACAACAGGCCTTAATCGCGTAGGTAATAACATTTGTTTATTTACCTCGACGTTTCAGTAGCGTTACAGCTACCGTGGTCACGAGAAGACTGCCCGCCGGTACTCGTTCGCCTCTTCGACCGATGAGAAACTACCCTCATTCGGTCAACACAAAATAACATTAGGGTCGCGCAATGATTTATATTTAATCTTTGGGGTCGCGACACACTACACTGACAACATCCAAGTTAGTACTAGACGTTCTTACACGACCCGAACACTTTTTTATCACTGGATCCCACGAAAACAAAATGTTATACCTACGCGATTAAGTCCCGTTGTAAAATTTAAAAGTTCAGGTAAGTATACCTGAATGTCAAATCGAACTAAAGTACCACAAACTTATCTGAACCTGTGAGAGAGGCGCTGTTATCGCATTTGGTGTTGGCAGAAAAAAACATTTTGATGTTAAATCCGTTAGTTCCTCTTTTGGCCACCGGTCCAGATAAGTCATGAATTCGGTATCTACAGTAGGTTACTTGCACAGATAAAATAATACAATAGTATAGGGTTGATACGCGAGACATTGCCATCACGCTTTTAAAAGCAGAAATTCAAATCTCGGAATTTCCACTCGATCTTTGTGATTGGTCGATTCAAATGCTTGTCGCAATTATACCACAGACAAATAATCCTAGTATACCGAAATACTTAGGTACAGTGCCACAAACGTATCTGAACCGGTGAGAGGCACTGTTATCGCATTTGGCAGAAAAAATAATTTTACAGTAAAATTCGTTCCTCTTTTGGCCACCGGTACAGATAAATTTGTTTCACTGCACAGTAGGCACAACCAATCTTTAGCTCTCTGAAGTTAGGTGCACTAAGCGATTGCGCAGGTTTGCGCATGTAGTACATCGCGTGTGTAGAGTTAGCGAGATAGAACGATGCAACAAACTCAGGTGAGTGAGCGAGGCAGCTATACAAACGCTGTCTTCGCGTCTTAAACGGATCATCGAAAATGGGTTCTGCGCAGCAACTTCGGAGGGATAAAGAGTTGTGAGTACTGTAAATCTAATTTATTTACAAAAAGTAAACTACCTTTAATAATTACTTAAATAACTTTACAAAATATACTAGAACAAATATAATAGGATTGTTCAAATCTATAGAGCATCAAAGACAAAAGCAATATTTAAGTCACACCTGTCACGGGACCCATCAAAAGTTCTCCAAGTTTTTTCTTTACTTTCCTCCTTTGGTAAACGGGGACAACTATATATACAAATAATAATATTTAGGTACTGTATTAAGGTAAATTTAAAGGAAAAAAAGAAATAATATTAACCTGGCCGCTTGACACACTAGGCAATCATTTTTGGACGCTTTTGATGCGCGCGCACTAAAAAATTTTAGAATTATTAGTTGATATCTCTCATCTATAAAAATAATCTAGCTAAGCTATTACTGACCTTACAATACTTTACTTAAAATAGGTATAAACAAATGTATTAATTATAATAAATAATAAAGCTTTCATTAAGGTCATCGAACATCGTATTTCCGGACAACTGGACTTAGAACAACCAGCTGAACAGGCTGGTTTCCGTCGAGGACTCTCCACGACGGACCACCTGCAAGCACTCAATCAGCTTATAGAGAAGTCCAACGAAAGCAACTTTACACTGTATCTTGCTTTCGTAGACTATACAAAAGCATTCGACAGTATCACCCATGATGCGATGTTCGATGCCCTTAGACAGCAACATATTAATCCCACTTACATTCACTTATTGCAAAAAATCTATAATAGTAGCACTGCTGCTATAAAGTTGAATACCTCTGGACCTTCATTTGCCATAACTAGAGGAGTAAAGCAGGGTGACCCCCTCTCCCCAAAACTGTTCACAAGTACCCTCGAGGAAGTGTTCAGAAAGTTGGCGGCTGGCTGGGAAGGCAAGGGCATCGACGTCGGTGGAGCAAGGTTAACTAACCTCCGCTTCGCTGACGACATTGTTCTCTTCGCTTCCTCGGCCTCGGAGCTACAATCGATGCTTCAAGAGCTCAGCATCGCAAGCCTTGAGATTGGGTTAAGGATGAATAGGACAAAGACCAAGGTCATGACTAACAGCGCTGAGACCAGGGTGACGGTGGATGGAGAACAGTTAGCATACGTCCAGGAGTACATCTACCTGGGCCAAATAGTCTCCTTCGAGTCCAGAGGGCCTAGACAATGTAACAATCGAATGTCGACTTCGATAGTAGCTAAGTCCAAAAATGTATGGGATTGACATAAGCCTTAGCTAAGTCACGTGATCTGTTGTTAGCGAATCGATTATTGGTAGACAATGTACACACATTTCGATTCCATCAAACGAATCGACAACATCGAACGATGACTTCCATACAAATGCCTAGCCAAGTGGATCATTTGACAAGCGTTTTCGCTTAGTTGTCGATTCTCTTGATGGTAAGGCTAGCGAACGCTAAAATGCTGTAGATATCGAAACAAAATGGCGATTTCATAAACAGCTGTTGTAAAAAGTAATTGTATTTCGTTGTTTGTTTTATGATTGTTAAAATAATTTTGGCCCTTAGACGTCTCTGCGCACTAAACTGAGCCATATCAAGGTCACCGTGGCTGTAATATAACATAAAATAAACTAAAGCGCTCTCGTTCTAAGTAGGCATCTTTGTGAAACGCGTCATTGTTTACAATATTGCCTTCCGGCTCGAAACTTACTATGTGATATAAGATTATGCTACTGTATAGGTACATTAGCCTATTATTTCTTGTTATTACAAAGAAAGGTAAGTAGGTGGGTAAGGTACCTACTAAATTAATATTTTATGAACTCCATAGTCCATAAACTTAAAATAGGCACAAAGATTTAACTTTCCGTAATTGTATCTACGTAAAATAATTGCAACACATTATTGACAAAGTGTATTAAAAATTATTACATAAAGCAATTTGTTTCTATAAACATTAACTCACTTTTTAATATTCTAATCCAATCTCAATTTTAAATTTTCGCGCTCTTTCCGGGCGAACATTCAGAGTTCAATGACACATTTCACGTTTGAAGACGAAAACCATAGACTAAGCGCGGTTTTTAGCGATCAGTCGATTAGACAAGGCGATCGCTTTATGAAGGTTACTTTGGCTAGCAATCGAACTTCGCTATCGTCTAAGCGTTGACGATTGTAGAAGTCGATTCGATTCATAGCTACTGCCGGTTGTCTAAGCCCTCAGGCAAGAAAAGGAAATCGCTCGGCGAACCGAAAATGCCTGGAGGAGCTATTGGTCCATGGGCAGCTTAATGAAAGGAGATCTTCCTTTATCACTCAAGCGCAAGTTGATGGACGTATGCATTCTCCCTATCCTCACGTATGGTGCGCAGACCTGGTCTTTGACCAACATCCAAAAGTATAAGCTCAAGGTTTGCCAACGCGCGATGGAGCGCAGCATACTCGGAGTAAAGCGGATCGACCGTATTCGCAACACCGAGCTGCGCTCAAGAACACAGATCGCCGATGTAGCCACAAAAGCCGCAAAGCTTAAATGGGACTGGGCGGGCCATGTTTGCCGCATGTCGGGAGACCAGTGGGCCAAATTGACCACGGAGTGGTGCCCTGATACGTTGCGACGACGTCGCGGCAGACCACGAACAAGATGGAGGGACGAGCTCGCCAAATTCCGTGCCGACTGGACAATATTAGCACGGGAGAGGGACGAATGGAGGGAATGGGGGGAGGCCTTTGCCCAGCAGTGGGACATGAAGGGCTAATATAATAATAATAAAAAATAATAAATAATCAAAATATAAGACAAATTCTTAACAAATACTTCGAAGTAGTACACAAAACTGAAAAGCATCAAATTAGGAACCAATTTTATTACTTTTCAGTAATTACAATATCTATTAACAACAATTATCTTAAAATAGCCTAATTAACAGTTTAAATCCTAAACATTACAAATCTTTGTTTTATACTTAAATAAGAATTATTACCGTCTGCCCACACCAACCCCCACGCAGTGGCAGATGGTAACACTTCTTCTCATAAAGGGACTAAATAGACTAATTTACTACTAATTTACTTTCCTAGAAATAAGTATGTACTTAATAATCACACTACCTACAATACCAAGTAAATTGAAATAAAACCTGGTTCTCTTCTTTTTACAACTGGAAAATAAAAGATCATTGCAACACACAGTAGGTAGTACACACAGAAAATGATGGGTGAAGAAAAAAAATACACGGGAAAAGGGCAGGGGAATGATGACGATGGAGGTACATACCATGACACAGCAGTCCGAGAATGCTCTCCGGGAGCAAGTGCAGCAATTTTATATTTTTTCATCATGACTCTGAAATAAAAAAGCAAACTTCATTTACTACAATTACAATCCCAACAATTTTTTTACCTCTTTTTTAAATTTGTTTATCCTACTAAAAGGTTGACATAAACAATTTGTAGTCATAGCATTAAAAGGTTTATAAAAGAAAAATATTATTATCAAGTCTTCATCAACCAAAATACTTACAGATAAATATAAGTAACAAGGTAGGTAGGTGCATTCACAAAGATGTAGGTAGGTACCTACATTGAGTACAAGCCTACCCAGACAAGACCTCTACACTCTCTTGCATTCTTCACACCAGTGTGCCAGTTTAGGGTTCTTTTGACCAATAACAGGTTTCATACCGGAGTGCCAGTTTAGAAAATTTGAAGCTCCCTAATCATTATTCAATCTAAACATACATAGCTGGTGACTTCGCAATGGGGTCTCAGTGAGGTATGGCTCTTAGTTACCTGGCATCATCACTGTGGCCAACTTAGTTCCAAGTCAAAGTCAAAAAGCATTTATTCAGTATGACCGCTGGGATAACTTTGAATTGTCTTAAAACTAGGTGATTTTACTCCTGTTCCTTTGCAACAAATACCGTGAAGAATCAGGACAACAAACACGGTTTGGGGCCTAGCTTTCTAGTTACCTGGCATCATCACTGTGTCCAACATCTTCAAATGCCTGTGATCCATCCTTTCCGGCAAAGTCCATGAGGGAATCTGCCCCTCCAGGATGCTATAATGGGAAAAATAACTAATTCAAATGATTGAATTGACATGAAACACCTCTAGACAAAGAAACAAGGTTTTTCTTGACTTTTTGAGTAACTGCTAAAAGATAATTACTTCAACATAGATTAACTAGCTTCCAACTCTTAAGAGAACTATTTACCTACGAATATGTAGGTACCTGTATTCATTCAAGACATAATTCATGTAGGTACTTGTTATCTAACAAACAATGCTGAAAAAAGTTAGCGGAAGTTCTCGGTTCTCTGATTCGTTGGTGGGCCTAGGTAAAGGAAGAGAAACAGTAGTAAGAGAAATACCTCATCTAAAAACTTGGTGACATCATAAACTTCGTTGTGGATAATGATCCATATAGTGCGCTTAGTGTTGTGCTTTTTCACTTCTTCTCTTGTGACAATGCGACTCATTTTGAAAACGGGCTGGATTTGGTTGCAGATTTGGTTATTTCACAGTATTTCAATCAAATATCTGTACCTAACCCCCACATGAATTTTTATTGATTTGATTTCGTGATTTTTTTAGTTTCAGCTGGCTGTCAAAATCAGCTGGTAAATTGACAGCTAGATATTGGCTGCGTTTCGTTACTTTGCTAGCATCCGTATTATCACATTGAACATCACACGCCACAGTGATGTTTGTTCAATGTACTTTTACGAAATAAAAAAAATACCTTATTTTATAGATTAATAAAATCATGACTCCGTGTAGTATTAATCCATTAAATTAGCGTTTAGTTATTTCTAATCTTTATTTTGTTGACTTGACACTGACACGCAACTGCCAGCCAGCCAGTCATTCATTCGCTGTTTACCATGGATTTATTTATTTAGCATGGAACTTGCTGTTTAAGTTGCGTGTGTGTTGTGTTGTGACAATTAAAAACTATTCTAACCTAACCTTCAATTCGTACAAAAACAGCAGAATTAACATGAATTTGCTGTCGATTTTGAAACGAATAAATTGAATTAAACTAATGGCTTCTTCCGAAGATTTTAACGACGTACTAGACGGTATATTCCTGCGCGAAGACTCCGAACACAAGCAAAGCTATAACGAAGGGTACCAAGCAGGAACTGAAGCCGGAAACCCAGAAGGCTACCATTTGGGCTACCACCGTGGAGCAGAATTAGGCAGAGAACTTGGTAAATTTGTATGAACTTCCATAAAAAAAACTAACTAAAACTACCTAACTGATATTGACTGACCACTGACTCATACGAACTTACTTACCCAACACAACTGTTGGTATAACACTGCCTTTTACGATGTACTTACTTATGGTTCCTACGACGTGCAAATATCTTCTATGGTAAGTATAAATTTTCCCAGTGTCCTAAGAAAGTAAGTTCGTATGAGTCAGTGGCCAACTCTGGTGACGGAGTTTTGAGGCCGCCTTATTGCCTCCGTCATGGCTTAACGACTTAAATAGCCGGGACCGACAATTTAACGTGCTTTCCGAAGCACAGTGTATAAAAACTTTTTATTTAATTCCAGGTTACTACCTAGGCATTGTGACATACCATCTAAATCTAAATGAGTCGGCTGAAACTCAGTACTCAGATAAAATTATCAGCCAGCTGACAAAGGTTAAAGAGCTGATTGACAAGTTTCCAAGAGACAATTCTGAAGAGGCAGATATCTTGGGCCAAGCGGAGACTATAAGAGCTCAGTATAAAAGAACTTGTGCCTTACTAAAAATATCCTCGGCCAATCCGTATGATGGTGATGTCTCATTCTGAAGCAGACGGTAAGTTTGTTTTAATGAATGAACGAAGAATCTAATAATTATAGTGGAACTAGTATCTACCGTAAAGAAAACCGGGCTCTGTAGAACTTCTGCACTCTCTATACAAAAAAATATATGAAGCCCAGGGACTGATCTGTATGGAGAGAGCATAAGTTCTACTGAGTTACCATAGTTAAATCATAAAAATTGCACCAAACTATTAAAAACTATGAAACTACCATGTCAGGAAAAGATCTAATATCACAGTAACATCAAAACCACCATGTTTTTAGATGAAAAACTGAATTTATTACAATTTTTATGCAGGGGCATGAAAAGAGTACTCAAAAGTTGATTCTTACCTAGTGTATTAAATAAAATATGGACCATAAATTAAGTTAATAAGATCTGTTACTTAATCTAATGTTGTCTGATATAAATAAATTAATTGAATTATAATTCTAGGCACCCCAGAAATGCACTCCACCATTAGCCATTTGAGGAGCCAAATAAATACCATCACCAAATATCTGACACCATTGCTGCCAATTGCCAACTCTCATATGGTTGAGTTTATCACCAGAAACCACTGGAACCTACTTCCGGAAGGTCTGCGGAGCTACCTGGAAGACCAAGAGTTGCCTGATGCTGTAGAGGAATTCTGGCAGTGTAATACTAACAGAGAGTTTCAAGGTGAGGGATGCAGGATTATGTTACTAGCTGTCCGTCGCGGTGTTACCCGCGTTCCCTCGGGAAAACTTCACTTTCCCGGGATAAAATATAGACTAAGTTCATCAGGGATAATGCAGGATTCTAATGGTGAAAGAATTTTTCAAATCGGTCCAGTAGTTTCGGAGTACAAGTGCTCGAACCAGTGAAGGAAAACATCGTGAGGAAACCAGTTAGTATTCTTATAGGCGGTAATGGGCTTGCAACCTGTCACGTATGGAATACTAACTTTTGCAAGATGTGGGCATGTATCAAATATGTACATGCCTCTGACTACCCCCTTAGACATCTTCAAAGGATCTGGAATACATAAAAAGATCTGAGAGAATCGTTTAAAAACATAGAAAAGCTGTATCAATATCTTTCCCAATCTAAACAAATCCGTAACATTTTCTTCAGGTAAATCAGAATTGTCGACATGGATTCGCACTGCCCACTCCCATTATGTGACAGTTAATAATGAATACTGTCTGTCTCGGGAACAACTAGAAGAACATATTAAGACGTGGGGAGGTAGCATCAGGCATGAGCTCTTGGTCACCGAGTTTATGACACAGAAGAAGAGCTATGAGGTTAGTTTTGTTTAAATACTTAATTATTCAATTTATAAAACGACACAGGATCACGAATGTACCCTCAAAAGAGATATTTTAGTGAATTCAAGATTATCAAATCATTTGAAAATTCTTAGGCGTCCTCCTAAGGCGCAAGCCTCACCTTACTGGCGTCTTTCCTCAGGCGTCTTCCTATTCCATTCAAATGTCATACTAAATGCATGGAAATAAAGCACAAATTAAATTCACAAAACAAAAGCAATAGGACGTCCGATCAACGACATACCGTGTGTCCTTATTTGTGCTTTATTTCCATGCATTTAGTATGATATTTGAATGGAATAGGGAGACGTCCGAATAAGTGGGGCCTGCGGCTAATACTCGTAGAACGCGATTGCACGATCATCGCCCTAGTCATTCGAGGAATCATTATATCAGCAGAGTCATTTTTGTTCTTTGTGTTGCTCTGTACAATCATCTCAAATATCATACAACCTTATTCTTATAGGTCCAAACGATGTCACGCCTGGCGTCATCTCTATTCGACGTGACGTCTTCAACTTGTTCCGTGGAGGCGGGTGGCGGAAGGGGTCATTTACAAGTGGCGTTGTGTCTCGGGTACCATATACCCAGTCTTACTGTCGACTGCAATGAAAACGCAGTGCAGGCTGCTGAGAAACGGGTGCATATGATCAAGGTATATTTACTCATTGCAGAAAGAAGTGGGTCATTGAAGTCAATGCAAGTGCTTTGTGAGGTAAATGCCTCCGAATTGGGGTTACCCGTTAGGCTCAAGACACATTGAATTGGCAAGCGACGCGTCAATTAGTTTTATAGCAAGCCATTATAAACCTTATGAACAATGGTACAAGATATAGAAACGCTTGTAGAATGAACGAGATCTGGCGAAGCCATCTAGCGGGCCGCGCTGGCTCGAGCACTTTCGTGCGATTCATTCTACAAGCGTTTCTATATCTTGTACCATTGTTTATAAGGTTTATAATGGCTTGCTATAAAACTAATTGACGCGTCGCTTGCCAATTCAATGTGCATTGAGCCTTACGTGTTACCCGAGACAGCTCCAACTGTAAATACAGGTGTAGGGAGCTATGGCTTGGGTAACACGTACCCTGAATGCATGACGTGTCTACCATTCATGTTGTTGAATCTGTTGTGGTGTTATAAGCATTGTGTTTGGTAACTAATAAAAAATTTGGTAATAAGTAATAGGTACAGGCAGGTATGATTGAAACTCACTATATTTTTTTCAACAGAAACAATGGCACGTTATAGCAAAGCGAACAGATGGCAGCACTGAGTCACGCATATCAAACGATGATAAAAGCCTACATCGGTTAGTTAAATTTATGTATATTACTAGCTGACCCGCGCAACTTCGTCTGCGCATTATTAGGAACAAAGTGGAGGAGTTTTCAGTGAATCGAGAGTACAAAATATAAAACTCTATATATATATGTTTATATATATGTATAACTATAGATGTTTCTCTCAAGAATCATTTAATAGATAAAGGTAGGAAAAATCTTACCCAGATCTTGCAATGCTAAGAACAAAACGAATACGGTAATTGGTACAGAATCGCTGAAGCGAGCGCAGCGAGTTTTTGAAGAGAGAGTTTTTGAAGAAATTGACTCGAAACGTATTTTTTTATAGCAAGAACTGTGTGGTTTAAAATTTCGAAATAAAATTATTAACTAATATTGCGTTATGTTTCTCTCAAGAATCCCTTAATAGATAGAGGTAGGGAAAATCTTACCCAGATCTTGCAATGTTAAGAACAACACGATAGCGGCAACTGGTGTCAGATTTGCCGAAGCGAGCGGCAATACCTACCCGCGACTTCGTCAGCAATATAAAAATATCGAAAACTCTTAGCAAAAATCTCCATTAACTTTTCAAAACTCAAAATCAAAGAATATTATACTCGATCTCCGCCATAGTAAAAACGCCACCTAAGAAAAAAGTGTAAAGTAGTTTTGACCTCTAGACCGATAGATGGCGTTCTAACTATAGCCAAGGAAAAATATTTTAATATCAAAAAATCATAACTTCGGAGTTCGGATATATTGATGGGTGGGAACACACATGTTACATGTTTATCATTAATTTTAAAATAATTTATTATGCAAAATACAAAAAAAAAACGAAAAAATTTAGAGTGCAAAAAGTGGCTTCGGGCGGTCACCCATCCTTATTATGACCGCGCCCAGGGTTGCTTAACTTTTTTCCCCATACAAACTTCAAACCCTTATTTTCCCGCCCCCTTATGGTAATTGTCAAAAAAAAGTAGCCTATGTCCATCCCTGGGGTATACTCTTTATCCATGCCAAATTTCAGCTTAATCGGTTCAGCGGTTTGGGCGTGAAAAGGTAACAAACAGACAGACAGACAGAGTTACTTTCACATTTATAATATTAGTATGGATTCATTTAGTGGCTTGCTTCGCTCGCTCATACGCAGACTATCCTGAATATTACCTAATATTGACGAGCACCGCGCTCTAAAGGGAAAATAAAAACATCAACAATAGGCGGCGATGTGTTTGCAAACTGTCAAAGGATTGCTAACATTCACACTTCAATCATTGTATTTGTGATCGAAGCTTTCGTAAAATGTAGGCATCAGCCAAATAAATAAATAAATAATGCTGAACATTTCTCGCAGCATCATCTAGCCCCAAACTTAGCAAAGCTTGTACTATGGGAACCAGATAACTGTTACACTACTTATATACTTTTCGTTTGTAAATACATACATATTATACATAGAAACAACCAGACCCGAGATACATATTTGCAGATCATACAAACATTTATCGCGCGGCGCGATCGAACCTGCAACCTTCTGCGTCCCAAGCGGGCTTTCACCCACTGCGCCACAGAGGTCGTCAATATGTATATGAACGTTCCTCTAAATACCCTCTTAGTTATTTTTTACACATACATTTTCTAACAGGTTTGCATCTGCTTACATCACTCGAGACTCGGACTTGGCTGGTATAGTGCGGGAACAGTTTCCAGAACATAAAGACACCAGACTTCTATTAACGGGTTAGTATCCACTCGCAGAAAAGTAGTTAAGCTATACAACCTTATCCATGCCAATTTTCAGCCTAATCTGTTCAGTGGTTTGGACGTGAAAAGGTAACAGACAGGGTTACTTTCACATATGTAAAAAGACTGCTACCGAAAACTGAGGGGTTGCAATCAGACCATGATTCTAAACATATTTAGCGAAATTTTTTTTTGACTTAGCTTCGTCATGCTATGCTATTTTCGGTTATTTACTACTAGTACGACATAATAAGACCATACCTACCTAATAATTACATTTATAAAAGAAAAAAACAGTTAAAACTCAAAATCCAGCAATCTACGTAAAAAAACGCGCCCAGAACATACGCAAACAGTACTCTTCAAACGCTGTTTTCTCCGGATATATTGATTTTTTCGGAAAATCCTTTTGGATTTGGTCCATTTCGGCTTCGGTAGACGTCTTTTTACAGCCTGTATAATATTAAGTATGGATTAGTAGTATTAGTATAGATGTTAGCAACAATAAAATCTGGATTTTGACAGTGAAACAAAAAAACCGGCCAAGTGCGAGTCGGACTTGCGCACGAAGAGTTCCGTACTTATCTATAAAAACTGCAAAAAATATCACATTTGTTGTATTGATATGAGTATTTATTTTATTCTGTTTTTTAGTATTTGTTGTAATAGCGCCAACAGAAATACATCATCTGTGAAAATTTCAACTGTCTAACTATCATGGTTCATGAGATACAGACCTAGTGACAGACAGACAGCGAAGTCTTAGCCGTGTTACCCTTTTGGTACCTACGGAACCTGATTACATTTGAGTTTGGGTACCTACGGAACCCTAAAAACATCACCCATGTGACAGTCGAAGTCTTAGTAATAGGGTCCCTTGTTACCCTTTTGGTACCTACGGAACCTGATAACATTTGAGTTTGGGTACTCACGGAACCCTAAAAACATCACCCATGTGCCCCTCATTACTAGGTATTATTATTTCCCAGGATTGCACACTTGTGGAGACCTAGGTCCAGTCTCGTTGCGTTTGTTCGAGCGTCACGCGTCCACTGCGGCTGTCTTCAACGTGCCGTGCTGTTACCACCTTCTCAGCGAGGACCCTGGGGGTGATGGAGGGTTTCCGATGTCGAAGTGCTTAGCTGGTAAGTAAATTCGTATGTATGATTCATAAGACTATGTTAAGATTATGTTAAGCCACGGCGGGGCCTTGAGGCGGCCTAAACACCCCGTCACCAGAGTTGGCCAGTGACTCATACGAACTTATTTACTTTACTAGCTTCTGCGCGCGGCTTCGCCCGCGTGGTACCAACATTTTGAATAGCCTATATGCTATTCCAGGTCACTATCTACGCCTATTCCAAGTTACAACCAAATCGATTCACTGGTTAAGGCGTGATTGAAACACAAACATCTAAACAAACTCACAAACTTTCAGCTTTATTATATGAGTGGGATTGATGCCATGGTTTCTATTCCAGGTTATGAGTTGGGTAGGAATGCACGAATGCTAGCCAACCAGTCTGTAGAGAGAGTGACGTCACAACGGGAACTGCCGGCGAGGAGTCTTGTATACAGGGCCATGCTAGAGGTTTGTTACCAACTTAATAAATAAATAATTCTGATTCTAAATCGCTCGAACGCTCTCAACTGTTTGCACGTTTTAGTGCCGTTTACATCAAGCGAGCATTCTTAGAATATTCTATACAATCTTTGAGAACGCAGAGTGAATAACGATAGAATGCTCTGCGTCTGTTTTGAATTTGATAGGGTGGGGAAACTATTATACGTTATTTTCATAGTATCGAAGTTTAAAATTCTAGCTTGAACAAGTGACTGTCACTGACAAAAAACGTCGCTCTGGCGCAAATCAGAAGCGAAAACTGTGCTAATAAGACCATTTCGATGTTTCAATTTCCACGTAGGTATCTATACAGTGGACCCCCGGTAGTCCGGCCCCTGTCTAATCCGGCGCCCCCTGTAATCCGACATGGTCTATTATTTATTATTGAATACGTATTCGCTAAGCATGATTGAACAAGTTACAACTTGTACGCACCATCACTATTGTGCTCGACGCATATATGTATGTATAAAGAATCTTATCATTGGATCTGTAATTTGTCGGATTACAAGGTACTCTTTTGTAAAAAAAACCGGACTATAGGGGGTCTTAGGCAGTACTCTATAATCCGACGAATTTGATAGTTCGACACTGCCCTGCAAAATGTTTGTCGGACTACCGGGGGTCCACTGTATTTTTTAACATCATTGGTTTGGATAGAATGAGCATTCGCTCGTTTTCTGCATGTGCTTTTTTATTAATTGTATTTTCTCTTTATTTCAGGTACTAATAAAAAAATACGCACCCAATTCTAATTTAGCGACGGGCAAGCTAAAACGAATATCAGCAAAAGCAGACTGTTTTCAAGAATACTTCAAAATGGCGGACGATATACAAAAACTAGGAATTTACAACACATTACCTATAAACTACCTTAGAGGAATGATTGAAAATGAAGACAAGTATTGGAAAAAGCTAGTTTTATTCTATTTAGTTAAGTTAAGCTTAGCGCAAGTTGTAGAAAGTTTGATATTGTTAGATAGAATTTTGTATTTGTATGAGAATAAGTTTGAGAAAGTTTATCTGGTGAAGCTTTTTGATCCTGTCCTGTCTCCTAGATGCCATAGTATCGTAGCTATAAGATAATGCTTCTTCTTCTTGGCCTTATCCGGCTAAGTGGGGTCGGCACAGCATGTTTCAGATAAGACGAGTGATAGAAAATGGAAGAGTCCATTTCCCTCTATCACTCGTCATAACAGAACTCACTCCTTTCACAAACATATCCGCATTTATACAGTCCATCCATCTTTTCTTAAGCCTGTATATCCATCCACATTCATAGCTAATGTTAATGCAATAAATATAATATATTTTTACAAACTTGTCTTTTTCCTTTTTGACGACCTCTGTAGCGCAGTGGGCGAAGGCCCGCCTGCGACGCCAAAGGTTGCGGGTTCGATCCCCGCGGCGGGACCAATGTTTGTGTGATCTACAAATATTTGTCTCGGGTCTGGGTGTTTCTATGTATAATATGTATGTATTTACAAACAAAAAGTATATAAGTAGTATATCAGTCATCTTAGTACCCATAACACAAGCTCTGCTTACTTTGGGGCTAGATGATGCTGTGTGAAAAGTCCAGCATTATTTATTTATTTATTCCTACAAACTTTTAAAAATATTATTAGTTAGGATTTCATTCCACTAAAGATTGAAGTTCCGGAGCGAAGCCGAACCCGCTCGGGAGGGAAGGCGGGAACGCACCGCCTGCCCCGCGAGGGGGCGAGTGGTATCCCCTGCCCAACAGGGGACTTTTCATGTCTGCGGGCGATCGGAGTGAGGGCTCTGGCTGGTCATCATGCAGATCCCGGGAGGGCGGCGACACTGGCAAGTGTCGTCGTGAGCTCCACCCACGTGGCTTAACAGCCGCGTGTGTGGGTGCCGGGCGTGGCTGTGGGTGCCATTACCGGGATTGTGCTCAAGGCAAAATGTGAGAGGGGTACCGCGTGCGTTCCGTAGGAGATCCCGCAGCCCCTCGTTATGCATAGAGGCAGGCCATCGGGTAGTTTTTAGCACACACCACAATTATGTTCCCTCGACGTAATTAGATGTCTGTGAGCAGATTTTCTATCCGTAAAAAAAAGGTATTGTCTCCTTTCACGACTTTTCTCTAACTCGTGGTTTCGGGGTCCTACCTACATCTGTCTCGGACTTGATTAGTTAAATAAATAACGTTTTTTTTTTCAAACGTGGGCGTAAGTTCTGAATCAGCTCACGTGTGTACCTATCTACACGTGAGCTGACTCAGACCTTACAAGATCGCATAGGCCTTTTTCGAAACTTTTTCAGTATTTTTCCTGGTTTACGCAACTTTGATTTTTAGTTTAAAACTTGGACAATTTACTCATATTTTTTAGAGTTCCACAACCTTAGAGTGATAATACTTAGTATAGTACCTAATATTGAAGACTCTCTAGTCTAGTGATTGTATTGTGTGCCAAAGTAGTGAATAAATGTCTGTCTATGTCTATGTCTATGTCTATGAAGAACGCATTATGAAAGAGAATTGGAAAAGAACATTCACGGCCTGTTCTGTGGTGCGGCGCAGTGGTGGTGGACCGCCTGCAACCTATCAGGTTACGGGTTCGATCCCTCTGTGAGACAAAATGTTTTATGTGGGACTCATATTGTATTCTTACTGCCTCTGAATTCGCTTTAAACATTTTCAAAAGATCAGGAATACACGAAATATCCGAGAATGTCTACCATGCCTCTTGTGATCATGTTTGTTCTAATACTGAACCCTCTGTGAGTGTTTCTCTCGCTTGATTGGTTTGGTATGTTTTTAAGAAGTCGTACAACAGTTATGAACGTGTACCTACCAATCGAAAACTTTAAGCCCGGTTCCCCGTATAGGGAACCCATGTAAATAAGCAAATTACTTTTATTGCGAAATCGAAAAGTTTTATTTACCGGATTCCCTGTTGGGTTAGGTAGTCAAAGGAAAAAAAATTATAAGGTTAAACTCATTTCTATTTTTTTCCCCTTCGACTACCTTCGATACTCGATTGAATTGGTGCTCGTAATGAAAGTACCACATACCTAACAACTTAGTAGGTAGGTACTGGAAGCTTTCGTTGTATAGCTTGCTTGTTCTCACTACTGCTTAACATCAGGTAGAGTGAGGTCAAATGCTGACTTATTTCATTTAAAAAAAAAAAAAAAAAGATCTTAGGTACGTTGGCTGGAATAACACAATTAGGTACTCTGATGAGATGAAAATCTCATACGATGTTCCGGGCACTAGTAACTCTACAGCGTTGAGCTTGCCCTTTTCCTACTAAATATCGAAGCCGAAAGGGGTAGGTACAGCATCCCAACAAACAACCAAATCCAAAAGGATTTTCCGAAATATTCATTAAATCCGGAGAAAACAGCGTTTGAAGAGTACTGTTTGCGTATGGTTTGGGCGCGTTATTTTACGTAGATTGCTGGATTTTGAGTTTTAACTGTTTCCTTTTTTTTATAAATGAAATTATTAGATAGGTATGGTCACATGTTGTAATAGTAGCAAATAACCGAAAATAACATGAAATGACTAAGCTAAGTAAAAAGAAAATTCGTTTTTTTTTCGCTAAACATGTTTATAATCATGGTCTGATTGCAACTCCTCAGTTTTCGGTAGTTGTCTTTTTACACCCTGTATAGTAAGAAGATGTTAAAGATGTTAAGATGGTTTGGGCATGTAGAGAGGATGGATGACAATCGTTTGACAAAGCAAGTGTATGAGGCGAGTGTGCATGGGTCAGCTGGAAGGGGAAGACCTAGGCGAACCTTCTTGGATCAAATTGGCGACATTTTGGAGAAGGGCCAGGTCAAAAGTACCCTAAACCGACGAGCATGTATGAAGAATGTAATGAGAGTGAATGAGGCGAAAGTTGTGTGTCAGGATCGTAGCGACTGGAGACCCGTGGTCTCTGCCTACCCCTTTGGGAAAGAGGCGTGACTTTATGTATGTATGTATAGTAAGAAGATGCAATAGATGTGAAAAGGTCTAAGTTTTATATGAGTTGTAATCGCGAAAAAGAAAGACTATTGTGTGTCATTCCCGTGTACAAAATGTAGGTGGTTCAAAACGTATCAGATTACAATCTTTCTAGGTAGAATGAACAATGCGTAGGTAACAAATAACGTGGTATTCACAGAACCTCGTAAATTGTTATCTGATTAATTATTTCGGTTCCGCTAGGTTTCGTCGAAGGTAAAGATGTGTGTGTATCCTGTAAAATAATAAATGGGTGCAGTAGAACGAAAATAAATAAATAATGCTGGACTTTTCACACAGCATCATCTAGCCCCAAAGTTAGCAGAGCTTGTGTTATGGGTACTAAGATAACTGATATACTAGGTACTTATACTTTTTGTTTGTAAATACATACTTATACATAGAAACACCCAGACCCGAGACAAATATTTGTAGATCATACAAACATTGGTCCCGCCGCAGGGATCGAACCTGCAACCTTTTGCGCAGGCGGGTCTTTGCCCACTGGGCTACAGAGGTCGTCAAATTATGGGACAGGACTGTATCACGATGTTCTGTTACAGTGAATGCTCAAGTCGTATACTTAAATGAGTAGTTATCTACCTACTTACAGTGAACATAATTATGATGATGGTTTAATCAATGATGTCCCAGTTTCCTACACATGAGTAATTATCAACAAATTTAGAAGCACGTGTGCGGGTGTGCGACCAAGCTTAACTCACTGCTTCTAGGAACACCAAAGTTCGTAGCTAGGCTTTTTGCAATAGCTACCCATGCGTTATCGGTAACTATTTGCATATTTAGCTGGAAACGCTACGGCGTAGCTCTAATTCGTAGCCTCGTAGCAATCAGTTCAGATTTCAGTTAACTACACGAGTCGTTGTGTAAAGATAAAAGTTTGTATTGTTTTAGATTTGTTTCAATCAAGCTTCCATCACAAAATAGTTTTGGGATGGAACATTTTAATTAATTTAGTGAATGTAATTATCTAACAACCTCATACTAATATTGTTTCGCTAATATAATTGGAGTCGTGCTGGCGTAGTGAGATGGTATATCGTCTTTCTGCAACATTTGGTAGGTATTTAACTTGTAGGTATTGGTTCAAGTACAATTAAATTTTATTTATTATTATTTAAAAGCCGAGTTTACTTTTTATTAAATCTTTTGTTGTCGTCTAGAGTATCTTGGTTACTGTAATAACTTTTTTCCATGAAGTAAGATTTTAATTTTTTGTTAAATATTGTATTTTCTTCTATGTTTCGTAGTTCTGGGGGTAAATTATTATTTTGTTAGTTCCTGACAGGAGCTGAGCTCTTAAGTTTGATGATGATGATTTAACTATTTCTATTTTTGTGTAAGGTAGAGCTATTTATTTTTTTCTCATAAAAGTATAGGTACGAAATAGTACGAATATGGTGGAAAACATAATCTTGAAGTTAATTTGATGCATTCAACGCTGCGTATCGACTACGCGTTCCAAGCTACGCGTTCATGCGTTCCAAGGGTCACTTAAAATGTCAAAATGTTCCCATTTTTTGATAACTAACGCGAGCCGTAATCGATATAGACCGTAATCGTAATCGTACTTGGCAATGTGGACTGTTTCAAAGATATTTGGGCATGCCTCTGACTACCATTAAATAAAACAAGATAAGTAAAGTATCATCATCACCATCATTCTTCCCGGTCCTGTGCCAGCCTGATCCACTGTCGGCCTACGACGTTAATAATATCGTCCGCCCATCTCGCTGCCGGACGTCTGACACTTCTCTTGCCAGTTCTAGGCCACCATTCTGTCATCCTTTTACACCTATCGGTACCACATCTTGCCAGGTGTCCTGCCCAGCTCCGCTTGAGTTCCATTACCCGTATATCATCCATGACTTTTGTTCGTCTCCGGATCTCAGTATTGGGAACTCTGTCTTAAAGTTTGATGCTGAAGTAAAGTATACTGAGTTATAAGGTACCGTATCTGGGGTCTGGGGAAACAATCGTGACTCTATTTACGTCCTCGCGCTTTTCTCTATACTATTTTCTCTACATTTTCACCTACTAAATGATAATGAAACAATAGTGTGCTGTGGCTTCAAGCAATTCGTTTTAATTTATCTAAGGCTGCTTCCAGACATTATTAAGCCTCATGTTCACGACAAGCTGTGGAAGCTCGGCATCGTGTAGCATGCAAGGTAGACAAAGAATTATCTAATTCATCTTCAGGACTGTTTTAGCAGCTTTGCTCTTGTGTCTTTGACTTTTCATCATAAGATTGTAAGTTGAAATCCCGCTTGTGCATTTGTGCACAGGGTCTTTTAGTAGTTTAGATCCTCTGTATTATGAGCATCAGAAATTATAGTCCAGACCCGGAACTTAATCTGTAGATCATACAAACATTTTGACCTTGTGTCTCCATGGAGTTTTCGTCCGGTTTCAATTCATTTTGTTACCACTAGCTTTTACTATCGGAAAATTTATATATTACCTAACTATTTTTTTATTTTTTTTTACCCGTGACTTGGTCAACTTCAAACGTTTTGTTTTTAATGATCGGGCGTAATGTTTTGGGGGCCCAATTTTAAATTATACAATTATTGAAATTGCCTAAGTAACGTTACTTTTACCTACTTGTCCTATCCATAAGTTCTTCTTACATTTTGTACACGATAACCTACTAACGTGTATTGAAGAGTCCCGTTTCATCACACGTCGTTATTCACAATGATTTTCAAAATTATTGACTGTATCTCACATTACTTTTGCTACTTCTGTTTTAGCCTTTTCTTCGTGCTTGTTCTTGTGTTTTCCGTATTTAGTGTGTGTTTCCAAATAAATGTTTTTCTTTCTTTCTTTCTTATTAGGAAGAAGTGAAAGGCAGGAAAATAATTAAGTAGCTTGATGAGTAAGTGACAGTTTTCAGGCCTCATGTAGGCCTCCGAAGCAAGCATTCTTTATGAAATGTTGCATGACCATCGCAACGCCATTGCCGACCCCTCGTAGACTAAGTACCTACCTACACACTTTCTATCGGCCGATAGTTGAGACGGGCTATCACAGAATACAGAGCTATTATATACTTCTCCATACTCATTACGAGCCGAAGTATATTCCATCTCAACTATCTGCCGATAGAAAGTCTGTAGTCTGCTAGGGGTCTTAGCCTGGGACTGGAGAGGGACCCCTGGGGCCGCCCGTACAAGGTTGTACTGGGCAAGCTCCGACCATGGGTCCCTCCGTTGACGGAAACCCTGGATCCTGTGTTCGTAGGGGGAGTGGTTGATACGCTCTTCCCTAGGGTCCAGGACAGTCCCCATACCCCCGTATCTTCGTCGGACCCGAACATCTGGGTCGACGAATTGGTGGTATCCGACGAGGAGTTGGACCGAGCCGTCAAGCGTCTTAAGGCTCGTAATACAGCGCCTGGCCCTGACGGGATTCCGGGTCGGGCCTTGGCGCTAGCTCTATCCGCCGGACTGGGGGACAGGCTGAGGCGGCTGTTCGACAGCTGCCTCCGCACCGGTGTTTTCCCCCAGGATTGGAAGGAGGCAAGGTTGGTCCTCTTGAAGAAGGACGGCAGGGCCGCAGACTCTCCTTCTGCGTACCGTCCCATCTGCCTGCTGGACGAGGTCGGCAAATTGTTCGAGAGAATAATTGCCGACCGTCTATGCTCGCATCTGTCGCAGGAAGGTCCCGACTTGTCGGAATACCAGTTTGGTTTCCGACGTGCGCGTTCGACAGTGGACGCGATTCTCCGCGTCCGTACACTGTCGGACCAGGTAGTGTCCCGGGGCGGGAGCGTGTTGGCGGTGTCCTTGGATATCGTGAACGCCTTCAACTCCTTGCCCTGGAGGGCGATCAGGGAGGCGCTCGTGTATCACGGAGCGCCCCTCTACCTGCAGCGCATAGTCGGCGCCTACCTGCGCGACAGATGTGTGCAGTATGTGGGCAGGGACGGTACCCGTATACGGAGGGAGGTGTCATGTGGGGTTCCACAGGGGTCCGTGTTAGGCCCCCTCCTGTGGAACCTCGCGTACGATGCGGTCTTGCGTGTCGATCTCCCACCCAGCGTACGAGTGGTCTGCTACGCGGACGATACACTCGTACTTGCTGGCGGAGACTCCTTCGACAGGACCAAAGAGCTCGCCGATATAGGGGTGGCATGTGTCGTGGACAAGATCCACGAGCTGGGTCTGCGGATAGCGCCTCACAAGACCGAGGCGCTATGGTTCCACAAACTCCCGAGGGGGAGGGAACCACCCAGCTTGTCGGTTCGCGTAGGTGACGTTGACGTCCAGGTGGGGCCGTACCTCAAGTACCTTGGCCTCACTCTGGACAGTCGCTGGGACTTCGGGGAGCACTTCAGACGCTCCGTCCCCCGGATCCAGAGGGTAGTGGGTGCTCTGCACAGACTGCTGCCCAATCTCGGGGGACCCAGGGAGGGTGTTCGCCGCCTGTATGGCGGGGTCGTGCGATCGATGGCCCTCTACGGAGCGCCCGTCTGGTCGGGGAGGCTGACGGGTGTTAGGCGCTACAGGCAGCTCTATAGCAGCCTACAGCGTCCTATGGCCATTCGAATCGCGCGAGGATACCGGACCATCTCGTTCGAGGCGGCGACCATCTTAGCGCGGTTCCCGCCCCTTGACATCTTGGCGGCGATGGACGCACGTGTGTACGTTCGTCTCCGCCAGGACGATGGGAGCGGAGCCGCGCCTGCTGAAGTGCGGGTGCAGGAGCGCCGGCGTGCACTCGGGATGTGGCGCGAGCGGCTCGACGAGCCGCGGAGCTCGCGCCAACGCATCGTCAGCGCAGTGGCGCCAAACTTCGAAGCCTGGCTGGGAAGGGAATATGGGAACGTCACCTATAGACTTACTCAGGTACTCACCGGACACGGTTGTTTCGGTGAGTACCTGAGTAGGATCGGACGCGAACCGACACCACAATGTCACCACTGTGGGTCAGACCTGGACTCCGCTCAGCACACGTTGGAGCACTGCTCGGCGTGGTGCGAGGAGCGTGGAGTCTTGGTCAACAGGATCGGGCAGGATCTCAGTCTGCCAAGCGTAGTTGCAGCTATGCTGGCAGACGACACGGCCTGGAGGGCCGTGGCCTCTTTCTGTGAAGCCGTTCTGGTCCAGAAAGAGGCGGCTGAGCGGGATCGTGAGAGGGCCGATCCCGCTCGGAGAAGGAGGCGGAGGCGGGGCGCTAACGGCCGTCCCGCACCGCCTGCCCCCCCGTGAGGGGGGCGGAGTGGTATCCCCTGCCAAACAGGGGACTTTCCGGGTCCGCGGGTGGTTGAAGTGGGGACTTCGACTGTCCACGATGCGGACCCCGGGAGGGCGGCGGCGCTCTGTGGCGAGCGCCGCCGTAAGCACCGCGAGGGTGCCGGGCGTGGCTGTGGGTGCCATTCCCGGGACAGTGCTTAGGCAAAATGCGAGAGGGGCACCGCTGTGTTCCGTAGGAGATCGCGGAGCCCCTTGACAGGCATGGAGGCCGGCCACGCGTCAGTTTTTAGTCGGTGAGAGTCCGACATAACCCTTCCGCTGTCCCCACGGCGGTCGGGTATCCATAATGGATTTTCTGACGTTATAAAAAAAAAAAAAAAAAAAAAAAAAAAAAAAAGGGGTCTTAGCCTCCTCGCAGACTGCAGACTTTCTATCGGCCGATAGTTGAGACGGAATATACTTCTCCATACTCATTACGAGCCGAAGTATATTCCGTCTCAACTATTGGCCGATAGAAAGTCTGTAGTCTGCGAGGGGTCTTACTGCTATTACAATACCTACTTACCTACTAACTGTGTTGTGCTCCTCGCAATCTGATCTTTCATCATCTGCGTATACCTAACCTACCTATTACGGAATGCACAGCTGAGGTTCATACCTTTCCACGATCGAAAGTCGAAATATTCTCTGGTCCAACGGCTTTTTATGAAGCGTTTATCTACCAGCCCTTTGAAAGAAGTGTCGAACTTTTTGCTACCTAATACGTTGTTGGGGATTAATGACAGATCTGGAGGCGGTTATATCATTAATGAGGCTAATCATTCGTGACTTATGTCCGCACTCAGAGACATTAACGGCTAAAGATTTTCTATAAGTATGAACAAATCTTTTCTAAACAACGGATCCAAGCAGCCGTTAACGACTCTGAGTGCGGACATTAGTGAGTGATAGTTTTTCAGCTACTGCGGGGGTTGAAATGTCAACAAGGTTTTATCATCGACTTGGTGGCATGGTAGTAATTGCTCAAAAGAGGTGCTAGTTTGATTCTTGTGGGCCAAATATTTGCTTGATCTGTGGATAGGTTGGTTCCTTGTTGTGATGAAAAAGTCAAGGCCTTTGCCCAGTTGTGGGACAGCACAGGCTAGAAACAACAACAAACAAACCTTTACTTATATTTTTATTCCATCTAAAATTCGATGTTTATACAGGGACAGACGCATTGTTGAGGGTATAGGTTTCCTAAGAAGGTATTCAATCCCCTCTTATCTACTAGAAAGTTAAGTTTCAAGAAGTTTAGAAGGACGATTTCATTTCATTTCATTTCATTTCGGAGAATAGATAGATACCTACCTAAGCCGCGAGTTTCTTCACGGTTTATTTTATTTTATTTTATTTATTTGTTATGGCACACAAAACAGAAGACAATCACAGATTAACAATATATAAGTAATACAAATTAAAGACCTAAATTGAATTCCAAAGCATGTGTACACAGCATGAATTAAATACAAAGCAGTTCTGTGTAATAAGACAAGGATTCTAGAGTTAGAGAAAAAAAAAACGAAAACAAATTAAATTAATACATAAGCTAAGGGCTCGAAGAAAACAAAAACTACTCAATGTTAAATAAGCTCTCCCTATTGAGAGCAGCTATGACATCTTTTTTAAAACTGTACAATTTTTTATTAAATATATCAATGTTATCGCTATTGTTTACTAGCAAATCATTATATAGACGACACATTCTGACAATCGGATTATAATATGACGTGTTGTTAGCGTAGACCTTTAGGGCAAAAGTATTCTGAAAGGGATGGCGAGATCTTGGTTTTGTGTTAAAGTTGATGGAAGCTAATAAGCTAGGGGAAACAGTTATGGAGTGTATGATCTTAAAAAGAATGATCAAGTCGAGGTATTGGCGACGAGTTTCAAGTGACATAATCTTAAATCTGTTTAATTTCTCCACATAAGTTAGGGTACTTCGGCGCAAGCCACTTCTGTAGCACATAATATTCAGAAATTTCTTCTGCAATCTTTCGATGCGATCGGTATGCACTTGGTAGAAAGGAGACCAAATTGAGGAGTTATACTCTAAAATGCTACGAACTAGTGAGAAGTAGAGGCAAGTCAGACTATTCAGGTGTTTAAAGTCTTGAGTGGATCTGACTATGAAACCCAGAAGCTTTGAACATCTAGCTATGATGTAGTCGTAATGTGCATGAAATGTGAGCTCCTCGTCGAAAATAACTCCAAGGTCTTTTGCAGAGGATTTACGTTCCAAAATATGATTTTCAAGACTGTAATTCTCCAAGATTTTATGTTTCTTTTTTGTAAAAGTGACAACGAAGCATTTTTTAATGTTAAGAGTCATGTAGTTACCGAGACACCAGTCATGCACGGCATTCAGGTCTTCCTGGAGAGATACAGAATCATTCACGCAGGTGATTGTAGAGTAAACCTTCAGGTCATCCGCATAAAGTAAACAGGGGTTCTTGAGTTTGTCGACGAGATCATTTATAAATGTTATAAAAAACAAAGGTCCAAGATGTGAACCCTGTGGAACTCCAGACGTGACCGTGACTGGTGATGAAGTAAACCCACAAGTTGACTCCGCCTGTAAAGATATGACTCTATCCATCGCAACAAGCTGCCATGAATTCCGCATGAAGCAAGTTTGGCGCACAATGCATAGTGGTTTACTTTATCAAAGGCTTTGGAAAAGTCTGTATAAATAACATCAACCTGTAAACTCTTATCAAAAGCGTTACAGAGAAAGTTTTTGTATTCTAAGAGGTTGGAGTTTGTTGATTTGCCTTTAACAAAGCCGTGCTGGTGTGGAGACAGTAATGGCTCGATATGATTGTAAAGTGTGTCTTACACTAGTGACTCGAAGAGTTTGCCAAAGCAGGACAGTATACTAATCGGACGGTAGTTTTCGCAACACGATTTATCCCCGGACTTAAAAATAAGTACCTACCTCTACTGGGACAATCTAAAAGTAAATAGTAATAAAGCAGTCAGCTATTAGCGTATTATTACAAGACGTAACAATCCCGTAGACCCTGCTACGAAAAAACTTCTAGAAAAAATGAACAAAGAACTAAGGGCAATTAATAGTTCCAATCTATCAATTACTGCGTTTAATCGAACAAAGAGACAGAAACGAGTAGTTTCCAGAAGTTTTATTGCACGTGCACCAAAGAACACTAATAGGTACTCCACTTAGTCTTGCACCCTTATTATTCTAAGAAATCTCTTCTAAAAAAGCGACAAACAGAAGTTTTTGCATGGTAGTCTAGGCAAGCATTGGATGTCTTAGTAACAGTTTGAGATCGTCAAAAATCTGTGAATTTCTGCGCTTAATGTACGGACGATAATTAAGTAAATAATAAATAAATAAGTTAGACGGCTGATAGAAGAGAATGGAAGAACACATGTTGTGCCGACCCCACATAATGTGGGAAAAGGGCAGGAAGATGATGAATATATAAATAAATACTTAATGCTGGACATTTCACACAGCACCATCTAGCCCCAAACTAAGCAAAGTAGTATACTAATACTTTTTGTTTGTAAATACATACATACCTATTATACATAGAAACACCCAGTCCCGAGACAAGTATCTGTAGATCATACAAACATCATGTCTCGCCATATAAATAAATTACGGGAAATTTCATTACACTCATACAAATATTCCAGTTGATTGATGACTTGAAATTAGTCTGCCATTTTGATATCCAGCTATAGGTAGGTACCTACTCACTTTAATATCAAAAAGCAATTTTTTGTGATTTTGTTTATGGCTCCTTCGTCTGTGGTTTAGGTACAAAAGGGGAAATCCCTAGTCCACTTACGATCATTTTAAACTAACGCCTTTCGAGAAACCTGTTAAGGTTTGATTGGAATTAGCTCGATTTCTGCAGGATGGATCCTAGAGCTTTTATTCCAATGCCTTTCTATGGAACCAGTGTGGCGAAAGGACTCTTCGTGTACTATAAACTAATGAAAATTAAAAACATCAACAGTAAAGTTTGAAAATCGAACACTGCTGTGAAAAGCTCAAGGAATAGTTTGTTAACGAAAAAATAAAAGCGGTTAATTCAAATTTTGAATAACGAACAGTACGATAATTGCTTCCCGTCTAATGCAGAAAAAAAATTCAATTTCAAAAATGGAAAATTCACGAGCTTTTTATTTCCTATTTTGAAAACGATACAAAAAAATACAATTACAAAAGAATACCGATTAATTTCCGGTACAAAATCTATCATTGCGGTAACAATGTGAGGAAAATGCAATATCCTATTAAATCGAACATCCTGTGTAATATATCGTGCAAAAAAGCATTTATTATAGTTAGGGAGGCGAATAGGGGAATTTTCGGTAATACTCGAGCGTGGCAGTTTAAGATGTGAGAGATACCTTAGACCTAATAGAACAACCTTGTAAAGTATTTAGCTCTATATGTAGTGACGCGCACCTAGGATAGACGATCAGATTAGTAAAAAAAAATCGATAGTCTGAAATACTGGAGCGCGTCAGATTAAGATATTGGGGGTTGATTTTAGTGTTTTAAGACTAAATTTAACTAATCTGACGATAAGTCCTTGACGCCGCCGAGTTATAGGGTCGCGAACTTGTAAAAAAAAAACGTTAATCCGGCATTCTCGAGCGCGATTTTTATTTTTTTTATTTTGAAGAATATAATCTAAAACTTACTAAAAATACAAAATCTGCCGGTTTCCGCATGACCGGAAGTGTGGAGGAGCCATTTCGTCTTCCGAAAAACGCGTTGCGGCATATAAGTCGCGGACGATACATTTTACAAAAAAAAAGTTTGAATAAACAAAAACGGTAATTTTATTTTACACAAAAAAGGTCTTTTTACATTTTTGTCCAAAGAAAGCATCATACAAAACTCAAACTCCCGGTTTTTTGAGTATATCTCGAAAACTGAGGGTGTTGAAAAAAATTGATATGAATTCCCCGTTTTATCAAGGAGAAAGAAAGGAAAAAAAAGAAACCAAAAAACCTTTTTCGGTCAGATTAAGAGAACCCACCAAAATTTTTGTCAGATTAAGAAAATATGCGTTCAGTATACCGAGATAAACCTCCCCTATGAAAATCTGACGCGCTCGAGTATTTCAAAAAAACTTTTTTTTTTGCATTTTCAAAAATTCATCGTAACTTATCGTCACGCCGAAATCGTCAGTTTTTTTAAAGGTAGCTTCCTTGGGGCCTACTTAACACCCCTTCCGAAAATCTGACGCGCACGAGTAAACTTTTTTTTTTTGCATTTTTGACTACTTTATATGCCTACCCCCACCACGCAAACCGGCAGATTAGTATACCGTTGTTATCAGCGGCACTTGGGGCATACGTAGTATGAATATCTGACGCGCTCGAGAATGCCCAAGTAACTGTTTTTTTTAACATTTTTGAAAAACCGTACACGCCAAACCCACCGCTAAAATGGTTTTTACTATACGAGCTTCTTTTTTCGAAATTATTTTATCTTTCGATTTTGATAGGTCTCGACGGCGCCGTTGAATTACGCCATTTAGCTACCTCGCCTCCCTAACTATTAGTCATAAATAAAGCTCACTTGTTTTTTGTTGTCTCCGTGCAAAAGAATAGTGGGCGATTGGTTCCAGCCTTCCAGGGACGGACCTAACTTTTGCGTAGAAGAAAAGTTAAAGTAGACGGACAAACAGACAGGTACGCGACCCTATAGTTTTTGAGGCCTAAGATATTCCTTACTGAAGATATTTAAATCTGTACCTAATAAAAGTTTTAGTGTTACTTTGAGAAACACTTTTTAAAGAAAACAATTTTATAACTAGGTACTTATATATATTATATTAAAAAAATGACAAAACTCTAAAGTAGGTACTTCATAGCTAAAGTAGGTAGACTCGCCAAAGTTTTCCAAATTTTCCGCACACGAAACGGAAAATTTGTAATGTTTCTTTGTGAGTAGTTTTTATGTGTTGCAATCCTGATAAAATGTAGGTATAACCCACGAGCGAAGCCACGTTCTCAAAACGCACCACGTTACCTTCTTCCCCCTGTACAGGGGAGGCACAGCCAGTTATAAGGCGGGCGCACAACGTCCTCCCGGCATTCAGTTTGTCATCCGCAACGATGAAAGTCAACGTAGCCTGCACGACCGCGGTGCTCGCCCTGCTCCTGGCCGGTTAGTTTAAAAAGTTACATTTCCATTTTTGAAATTTTTTTCTGCATAGGCGGGAAGCAAGTTTTCACTTTCCTTTTTCAAATGTTACCGGGAAGCAATTAACGCACTGTTCGTTTTTCAAAATTTGAATTGAAGAAATTGAAAATTTGAATTTAAACTTTTCCTGGAGCTTTTCACAGGCAGTGTTCGATTTTCAAACGTTTATTTAATTAATTTTCAGTATTTTTATGAAGGGAGGTCAAAATATCAACTTATTTTACTTTTTTACTCGCTATTTACCTGTTTTGGTCTTGTAAACGAACGTTTTTGAACGAGAAATAGGTAAGTGCTAACATTTTAATTAAACTGATCAATTAATTTGAACTAACGGTAGTAAAACATGTCCTTTTGTCACCCAATTACATGGTCTGCCTGTCTACCTACGGTGACAATCAAATTAGAGTAATGAATTGGATAGGCAAGTAAGTAGGTATGTGTTTCTTTTAACAGAAATTCATTTGTATAATGCACCTTTAATATGATCTACCAACTTACGTTTAAATCGATCTATACTACGAAAATGGTAGAGTCAATGGTACGGAGTAGGTATTTCCTATCAGTATTCTCTGGTAGGTATTACAGTCTACAAAGTTCATATAAAAGCTCGCTTACTCGACAAGTTTTTTGTTCTGTGTACAAAATAATCGTGGTAAAGTTTATAATCGCCTAAAATTAGGCGACCCGCAAACTTGAACGCTAATTCGATACTGTTATCATTTATCTTTTAGAATTTTCAACTTAAAGTCGAAACTAATTTTACTTCAGTAATTAAATCGCCGCCAATCTCCTAAATAGTTTAAAACAAAGATAAGCAACAGCTTTTTATAAATTCTTATCTTCAAATAAAGTAGGACCGCCGTGGACAAATATTTGTATGATCTATAGATATTTGTCTCGGGTCTGGGTGTTTCTATGTATAATTATGTATGTATTTACAAACAAAAAAGTATGCACTTAAGACTTAAGTAAATCAATCACCAATAACACAAGCTCTGCTTACTTTGGGGCTAGATGATGCTGTGTGAAAAGTCCAGCATTATTTATTTATTACTAGCGACCCGCCCCGGTTTCGCACGGGTGTAATGCTGATACTAAATATTAGGGTTCAGCCAGCGTTTGCAATGTAAGCGCAAACAATGTTTTTATTTACGACATCACATTAGAAAGTTCTAAAATTATCAGTGATTTCTACTATATTATGCATATAAACTTTCCTCTTGAATTACTCTGTCTATTAAAAAACCGCATCAAAATCCGTTGCGTAGTTTTAAAGATCTAAGCATACATAGAGACAGACAGACAGCGGCAAGCTGTGTTTTATACAATGTTGTGATTGTATAAGTATTTCAGAACGACGAAAACCAGTAGGAGTTCCACCTTTTGCGCGCAGTCACTTTAACAAAAGTCAGTTTTTTCTCTTTTGTCATAAGCGTGGTCCCAGCTCGTACAGAAAATGTGCAGTCATGCATAACGAATGTAGCCAATATGAGCCAATAACGTCCCAGGGAAATATACATAATCAATACATATACATACCTACATAAGTTATCTTTACAATGAAAAAATCAGGCTAACAGCTTTAAAGACAGAAAGCTAGTGCTAATGCGTACATACATAATTTTTTTTTGTTAACCTACACACTTTAAACTTTCGCGACTTGAAGACATTTAAAATTTTATAACGGGACTTAATTTGTTAACCTATACTACAATCCCTAATAATACTGGGCAAAGGTCTCTCCCATATCCCTTCAACCATCTTTTTCTCCCACCACTCTCTCTCGAAGGAGTCGAGGTCGTCGCCAACGCTTCCTCGGCCGACCGCGACCACGTCTCCCATCGGGCTGCCAAGACGTTGAGGCATTCGCCCATTTGTCGGGATTCATCCGGCTTAATAACCCGCCCAGTCCCACTTGAGTCACAAAATTATTTTACGAAATCAATATAAATATCCTCTGCCTAGACTCGTACCCTAAAGTCGTTGAAAGCTATTTCGCGAAGAAATCTAGTAAAAGCAGCCCTAGCGACTGCTAGGGCTGAGAGGTAAGGGACTTTTGCCCTGCTATGGGACTCCATAGCAGGGCAAAAGTCCCTTCCCTCTCATTTGTCCTTGTTTTGGGCCACTGTGGACCACTTCTACCATGTACGGCAATCCGCGGGGTTAAACTTTTTAATCATTTAAGAAACTCTGTATAACATTATGTTGTAAAAGGAAAATTATACAACATTAACTATTCTATTCTATTTCTATGTATAACTCTGACGTATCTAAAAAGGGAAACCCGAAACTAAGTAACATTATTTGAGCAACAACCCCGAATAAATACTTACTTAGTTCCACTTCACTCGATAAGTTATTCAAACACCTGTTACCTTATAGCGGAGTGTACGCAACAGGTCAGAAACTTTGCAGTGATTGCCGAAAAACTGTATACTTTATAACCCAGATAAAATCAGAATTATTATCTATCTATCTATACAGCCAGTAACACCCACTGCTGGGTATAGGCCTCTTCTCTTTCACGCCACTCCTGGCGGTTTAAAAATTATTAATTATTAATCTTAGGTAATTAAGATTAATAAAATCACGGTTAGAATTAGTCACAGTAAATACTTAAAAGTCTTATACTGCGAATAAGATCTACTAGCTGTCCACCGCGGTGTTACCCACGATCCCTCGGGAAAACTTCACTTCAAAGAATTTTTACAATCGGTCCAGTAGTTCCGGAGCCATTTCAAACAAACATACAAAAAAACAAACAAATCTTTCCTCTTTATTATATTAGTATAGATAGATATAGATAGCAGCTCGAAATAATTTTATACATAGCCAAAAAAAACTAATCTGTATCAACGTTTGTGCTTGACTGTATACAGGGTGTAAAAAGATGTCTACCGAAGCCGAAAGGGGTAGGTACAGCATCCCAACACACAACCAAATCCAAAAGGATTTACCGAAAAAATCATTATATCCTGAGAATACAGCGTTTGAAGATTACTGTTGGCGTATGTTCTGAACGAGTTGTTTTACGTAGATTGTTGGTTTTTGAGATTTAACTGTAATTTTCTTTTATAAATGAAATCATTAGGTAGGTATGGTCTTATTATGTTTTGCTAGTAGTAAATAACCGAAAATAACATAAAATAACTAAGCTAAGTCAAATTTGCGTTTTTTCGCTAAATAAGTTTAGAATCATGGTCCGATTGCAACCCCTCAGTTTTCGTTGTCTTTTTACACCCTGTATACCTTAACCAACAAACCACAAACATTTTCTAGAAAAGCCTAGTTATCCCCGTATTCAAATGTTGCTCAATTAATCCGGGATTACGTCGAATCCATGTGATTAGACACCTCAGCCTATCTTATGAATATTGGGCGCAAGGAACAATGGCTCACCTCCTTTGTTTTTGTGTCATGTTTCAAGGCTCGGGTATCAACATAGAACAAGATATTATTTGCCAATACTTACAGGGGTAAGGATAATAAAAAATATGGGAATATGGATATTATTTGCAAAAACCTTGTATGCTACAAAGGGTGCAAATAAACTTTATTTCATTTATTTATTTATATAAAGGGAGTGGGATGACGAGTACAGGAAACTGGAAGATACCTACATAAGTTACAAAATTGTGACAACGATGGGCTTGCAAGCTGTCACGTATGGAATACTTCTTCTGGAAAATGTGACCATGTACCTATTAAATATGTATTTGTATGACGAAGGCATTAAGGCGGCCTAAAAACTCCGTCGCCAGAGTTGGCCACTGACTCATACGAACTTACTTTATTTTGTATTTGGACATGCCTCTATGACTATCCCCATATCTTCAATGGATTTGGAATACATAAAAGATCTGTCTACCGCGCCTCGGGGATGCAGTTATGATCCTGTATTGTTTCAATTTTATGTTGACCCCAGATTAGTAGGTATGCCCCATGACTAAAGGTGCATTTCCTCCTTCCTTGCGTCGTTTCCCCAATGCTGGGGGTCGTGACCCATCACGAAAGTATCCTTTCTCGGACGATGTTCCGCCATCTGATCCGGTTCTCAGCCACATGCACAGCTTCCGGCATGCTGAGATCGAGTGTGCTGCGGATCTGGTCTGACCAACGCATCAAAGGTGCATTTACTTGATGCAATTTCATGATACTTTTTAACCTTTTAGTAGGATTGTTGCCAAATTATTATACTAGTAAACAGTAAGGCCGCGAACGCACAGGCAGGCGGCTTGCTTAGCGCCTAGAGCCTAGCGAGTCACCTAGTAGCGTGGATCCTGGCTACTTGCTAGCTAGATGCCAAGCGCGCAGTGCGGCCGGTTGCGAACATTTATTCATTTTACTAAGCTACTCGCTAGGTGACTCGCTAGGCTCTAGGCGCTAAGCAAGCCGCCTGCCTGTGCGTTCGCGGCCTAAAGTAAATTAAAGTATTATAAAACGTGTAACAACACGAAAGTTTCGAAAGTTCTTTACTGTTTCAAAGAAAAAAAAACACTTTTATGGCTACTCACAAAGTCACCGACTTTCCTCAAGTTAATGTTGATAAACAGCAGAGTAAGGACCTCAGAAAAACAACAAATGATAATATATGGTAAACTTATGTAAGATATTCATATCACCGTATCTACACAGTTCATTGACCCGACCGCGCATAAAACATAATATTTTGTATAGGAGGTATATGTTTAATCGCAGCGTTGATAATTGTTCACACAAATTACACTACAGATACCTTATTTTTTTAATTCGAATGAATTCTATAGAATGTGGTGAAAAGAGGCTTTTGCTGCGATGGATGAGATAGTAGTTTTAAACAAATACAAAGTAAACTTTTTGTATGTCTGTCGAGTGTAAATCGCATGTGATCTGTGTGTTACCAGTAATGACATATGGACCTGAGACGTGGTGCCACACTATGGGCCTCATAAAAAGGCTCAAGGTTGCTCAACGAGCAATAGAAAGGGCTATGCTTGGTGTCTCTCTACGAGATCGAATCAGGAATGAAGAGATCCGTAGACGGACTAAAGTCACCGACATAGCCCACAGGATTAGCAAGTTGAAGTGGCAGTGGGCAGGGCACATAGCTCGTTGACGGCCGTTGGGGCAAGAAAGTTCTCGAGTGGAGGCCACGCACCGGAAACCGCAGTAGATGACGGCCCCCCACTAGATGGAAAGACGATCTGGTAAAGGTTGCTGGGAGCCGTTGGATGCAGGCTGCACAAGATCGATCGCTCTGGAAATCGATGGGGGAGGCCTATATTCAGTAGTGGACGCTAGATGGCTGAGATGATGAATGTGTAAATCATTTTGATTTACTTGTGGCATGGTTCTTGTTCCGTTGTGACGTGAGCAACTAAAAGCCTAAGTTTTGTAGTTAATTCATTGCTATTTGTAAATATATGATTTTAGTGCAGAGATTTATTGAAATCTTTACTAAAATCAGATCATTCTATCGGATTTTTGTGATAGTTTTATCCGGTGTTGGCTTTGCTTGTCTACCCAACTAAGCCGGGAGAGACATACCAAGGGGGCAGAGATGAGATTATTCATACCCACATAATCTTCAGTTACACTACGCACGAACTTTTAGTTATCATGATAGATGTTTAAAACGATAACTAGAACTTTCAGAGTAGGAAGTGTTAGTTTGCGTTGGGTCCGGTTCGTTTTGATATTATAATCTCTTGTGAAAGTAAGTTATACAAAAGTTATTTTGGCACATGATGCAAAATGAGTTTGTTCCTTTTCTTTTTCTGAAGTTACGCCCTTAAAAATTACGCTCGATTGGCCAATTCCCTTTATAATTTGCCTCTGTTTCTCCTTTGTGTGAACATTCTGGTAATTTGTATTGTTGTCAAGTGGTGTTAAAATGTCTCTATGAGCATTTCCCAAAACAGATAGTACTACAAAGGAATTAACTAGGTATAGAGGGTAACAATCAAATCTGCATGTTGAATTTCAAACGAAATATTTTAGCTTTTAAATCCTTTGTGTGCTGAATACCGCGTAAAACCTTTGCCCATTGAATAAACCCCGTTTTTATTTAGTTTTTATAGTCTATTGTTCCACGTAATACCTCGTAGATGAACACTACGCCACGTAATAGTAGAGTCCAGGTTTCGTAGCTGCAGGGTCTACGTCGTAGGCGTCGTAGACGATATCTGCCTGTTATTTGTTTCATCTGAATTGGGAATTCGCCAATTTCACCACAACAACTCTATAAAATATCTGAATTGTGAGGTACTAATCCAATAAAGATGCCCAAACCAACGTGAAAAATACAAGGATACTTTTTCTTTAGAGAAGACGTCTTCTTTTCACCTTTATGTAGTGGTTTTTTTCTCTCAAAGGTTGATGTAAGCCTATTTCCATTAATACCTTTCAAATAGTAAAAAAAATTTACTAGATAGATAGATCTTTGCCCACTCCTCAAGTTTTCTAGGTTTTACAGTCCATAGTCGCTAATGATATATTTCACGGAAATCTTGCAGGTGAATTGTTTATTTTTTATGTCGCGTATTTATCTAACGATCTGGTAAAGGTTGCTGGGAGCCGTTGGGTGCAGGCTGCACAAGATCGATCGCGGTGGAAATCGATGGGGGAGGCCTATGTTCAACAGTGGACGCTATACGGCTGAAATGATGATGATGTACAATTTATTAGTAAATACCTAGTGTAGATTGAGGTGAATAAATAATTATCAGTATAACTGGGATCAAAACTTATAGGATTATAATTCTGAATACAAAGTAAGCTTGAAATTCGGATTGACATGAAAAGCTCGCTGGAGCTTATAACGCGATCTACAAGTTTGGTTTAAATTATATTAGTATACTTTATCTGGGGTATCACTGAGGCCTTAGGTTATTGAACTTGCATATTTTGTTTCGAACGCAGAAATCAATACAATATCCATAGTTTCTGATACGCACGATACAGGGAATTCTATTAGTGGGATCAGAATTATTTATTTATTATGGGTCAATTTTAGTGTTAATTATTGCAAGATATGTTTTGAGATGTTATAAAATCTTACTTTTAAATTAAAAACTATGTCCTTGCAGACCGCTTTTATTTTGGACTAGCTGTCCGTCGCGGTGTTACACGCGGTCTCTCGGGAAAACTTCACTTTCCCGGGATAAAATATAGGTCATGTTCATCAGGGATGTAGGATTCTAATGAAGAAAGAATTTTTAAAATCGGTCCAATAGTTTCGGAGCCTATTCAATTCAAACAAACAAATCTTTCCTCTTTATAATATTAGTGTAGAAGTGTACCTAGATAAAATCAAACTTCATCCTTTCTCATCATACTATTATGAATGAATGAATGAATGAACACTTTATTGTACACCAAAACAACAACGAAAACAATACATTAGAAACATTAGTTTATTAGTACAATGGGCGGCCTTATCGCTGAAAGTGATTTCTTCCAGGCAACCTTTATGGTATTGATGATACTACTTATTCTTATTAATGTGTACGGTATTGATGATCTGCGGTCTTAACAGCTGAGATTGGCATCAGAGCATATAACCAACGTAATGAGTCATTCAAAATCTCGTAAACTATGCCCAGATGCTGCGAGCGATCGTAAACACGATAGATAGTCTTCCAAGACTGCTATTATACCTACGGTAAACCTTTTTACATCTTACGGAAAACAGTTAAAGTAGTTTAGCAGATTCTATTGAACGCAGAATTTGTATTTAAAAATCTCAAATCTTTAGGCACTGGAACCATTGGATTTGAAGAAATTATAACACATGTATGTATGTCTGATATATTTATTCAAGTTTTAATTTTTCACTGAATTTTTCTGTTAAAGCGTCGTAAATCTGAATTTTACATCGAATCCGTATTTTTTTTTTAATTAAATAGGTCAGATATAAGAATCAGAATTATACAGGGTGTAAAAAGACTGCTACCGAAAACTGAGGGGTTGTAATCAGACCATGATTCTAAACATAATTAGCGAAAAAAAACGCAAAAAAAAATTTTTGACTTAGCTTCGTCATGCTATGTTATTTTCGGCTATTTACTACTATTACAACATAATAAGACCATACACTACCTAATAATTTCATTTATAAAAGAAAAAAAACATTTAAAACTCAAAATCCAGCAATCTACGTAAAAAAACGCGCCAAAAACATACGCAAACAGTACTCTTGAAACGCTGTTTTCTCCGGATTTAGTGCATATTTCGGAAAATCCTTTTGGATTTGGTTGTCTATTGGGATGCTGTACCTACCCCTTTCGGCTTCGGTAGACGTCTTTTTACACCCTGTATATTTGATTTGAAAGGAAATCTCTCTTCACCTTCAATAGCTAGGTTGTGTGCAAGCTGGCTTTAGATTCCATTCCGCGTGAAATCATACAAGTGCATTCAATTCAAAACAGGATGTATGGCTGGCATCGTGATAATAGAAATAGTTCACTTATGCGAGAGTTTCAATCGCTTTTCTATGCAGTTTCAGTATTCAAAGTCAATAAAGGATTCGCTTAGGACTTCAACTTCCCTGGCTTCTATGACGATCCATGTCACATTCTTTTGTTTATTTGTTAAAATTCACTTCGGCCTGAGGCGTCGCTCCCTGATAAACCCGAAAGTACACAGGGTCTTCAATTCAAGAGTAAATAGGTTCCTTCTAGGTAAGCATGCTCCATCTTAGACCTCACTACTGCTTCACAGGCAGAGTGAAGTCAAATTCTGGCCTAATAAAAAAAACATAGTATATTATGAACAGCAGCTTTCCCACTTTTTGAAATTGGATGATGAATCCTACTGTAGGTAAGTAAAGTCATCCTTGATTCCTTGGTGGGTTTGAGACTTCACAAAAGTCAATCTAACAGCTGGTTAGTTAATCGCGGTTAGAGTATATTTCCTTCAAACTTCGTTGTTATATCTGTTTGCTATGGTTACGGCGCGAACTTTTCAATGCTTTTGGACGTTATTGTAACATATTTTTAATTTTCTACGATGTCAACTGTCAGTGAGCTTACCGGCCGCCGACCAGCGATTAGATTTAGCGGCTTGTTAATGAAGATTTCCTTTGGAAAGAACACGAAACATCGTAACGGTCTGTTAAAATCTTAATCCGTTGTTATTTGTCGTACTAAATTTGATGTCCAATTAACTAACGCTCTGTTAGCCAATGTTTGGTGAAACCAGCCCTAAGCCTCCTCGCAGACTGCCGTCACAACTATCGGCCGATAGTTGTGACGGAAAATACCTCGGCTCGTAATGAGTACGGAGAAGTAAGCCGAAGTATGTTAGGTATGCAGTTTTTGAAATCCTTTTTCTGTGTATTTTGTTCTTATTTTATTTTGTTTAGTTTTAGTTGTAAATAAATTATTGAATTTCGAAGTCTACTAACTGGAATTGGAACTTTCGTTTTGGTCCTAGTTAAACTAAAGGCTCAGCTTTTACTCCTACTTGGTCAAAGCTTTGTGTCGATAAAGTAGGCGTCTCTTGCTTTGTAACTTGTTGCGCCTTTGTACCTAATTGCGGAGGCAGCTCGTTTCACTGTGTTAGGGGTTATTAATTTTTCTTAAGGGTTTGTTTCTATCCAGGTGTCCAGGTGGTGTGTAATGTGAGAAATGATGGAGATCTATCATAAGCTCATAGTTCAAATATCTAAATAATACTGGTAATTAAAGTAAAACGGTGTTTGGAAAATGGCTATTTACGAGTAGTTTTTAAAACACTTGCAAAAGTTTTATATTACTTACTCGAGTTTTTTTTATTTTAATATTATTACTCTATCCCTCGGAGGGGACTGTCTATTAAGGTAACCGTTAAGCCTTCAGATGGCCAAAGAACTCCGCCACCAGAGTCAGCCACTAAATTAAATGAACTTACTTTTCTTTCAAGGTTTTAATAAAAATTAAATCTGGAAGAAATCACTCACAGCGATAAGACCGCCCATTGTACTTCGCTTTATATGTTTTCTTGTATCTTTGTTTGTATTTTGTAATGTCCATGTGGTGTACAATAAAGTATTTTCTATCTATCTAAATCATACAAAATTAGCTGCCTATTTAAAAATAGCAGCAATATTAACGCTGTTTACTAGTTTCCCGACCTAGGCCAAGGTTTTGGTGGAGTGGATAATAATTCATTACGTTAATGCACGTTCGGATGCCACCTTAGGGGAAAACTGTGATGCTAGCATTTTGTGACAGAACTCTATAAAGTGACCCTGAATTAGCTTGATATCATAATCATCATCGACTTGCTGCAGTTTAAAGATTAAAGATGGATAACCATTTAGAAAGCAAGGCCCAAGCCGTGTTTCTTGCTCTTTTTCTGGTTCTTTTCTGGTTCTTCACTTTATTGGTCGCGAAGAAACAGATCAAAAGACTAGAGCCCATTTGTCTAAGGTACTGAATAAATGTATTTTGATTTGATTTTTACATCAGCTACGGTATAACGTGTGATAACGTGTAATAACATGTGAGTTCCGTAAACAGAAATGAAGTATATAACACTCATAGATCCAAAACTATCAGAAAGTAATCTGGCGCATTCGCAAATGCTTTCCAAACCAATCAAAATTTGTTCGGTTTCAACTTTGCGTTGAATTTAGATGGAATTTCAAAATGCAGAAATAACAACAGAAGTAATCCACCAGTCGAGTAGTTTGATATTGCATTCGTCATTGATCCCCATAAAGTACTTGTGCATTCTAATCATTACCTATCTCTGTGACCCTTGTTCTGTTTCTGGAAAATGTAGGTTCCTAATATTATTTAACAAAAAATTGGTTCTACGCTACAAACCACAACTTTGAATGCTTTGCAAAACATAGGTAACGTACATAGAGTTTTATCGAAGTCACAGCTTTGACTATAATAATATTCGAAGTCTAACACATTCATGAAAAGAGTGGGGGAGGCCTTTGCCCTGTAAAAGTGCGTGTTAAAGAAACAGGGCATGTTCGAGTGTATGCACACACACACTCGAAAAATACGACCCTTAGAACGCAGTCAGGTAATGATAATGACGGTCACCATTTCTTTGGAAACCCAAGAACAAGCTTTGAGTACCTTTTCTTGTCTGTAACAGGATCGCGGGACAATCATTCACGCTGAAAAGGGTATCGGAAAATTCGTCATTTTGGCATTCCGACGTTTCAAATTCCAAGTATTCAATAGGAAATATCAGATGTACTTTTACTTTTTTTAAACAACATTTACCATTATCATTATGACGATCAAAATACTTATCATTGAATTTCCTGTTCGACCAATTACTGTTTTGCAAAGAGCTGTTTAGTTCAAGTAGAGCTCTTTGCATGGAACATTAAGTGAGTAATTATTTGCACTCCACCAATTGTGCGATGAGCGCACTTATCCTATTTTGAAACCTACGCACTTGATTTAGTACCCGCATTGTACGCAATTTTCAAACATTCCACTAAATTTAGGTACTTCTATTAATGTTCTAAGCACTTCTCATAGATAGTGGGTGTAGAATATGAGTACGTCAAACGTTGTGGTAGTAGGCAAAATAATACTCGTACGTATTATTTTGCCTACTGTCCAATACATTGCTTTATTAAGAAAAAAGCTTTATCTGGCAAGTAACTTGTGCATTTGAGTTATTTAGTATCCATTACTAATCCGATGAAAGACATCCCGGTTTTACATTCACTAATGATAGGACACATCCTGCCCAGTGCTCTATGTTTTATTTCCCACGTCACTCGGTTGCTAGATTGATTGTGGGCAGGACAATGGT
Source organism: Epirrhoe alternata (assembly GCA_963565295.1). NCBI lineage: Eukaryota > Metazoa > Arthropoda > Insecta > Lepidoptera > Geometridae > Epirrhoe > Epirrhoe alternata. Next base: position 1,895,393 of record OY751385.1, on the reverse strand, counting down.
GCAATACAAAAGGAGCATCGTACTTTGTCTGACACTCCCGTAGGTTGCACGAGTTTTTACAGAATAAAATGTATAGAATGCAGCCTATTTGAACTTCAAAGGGATGATATAAGGTAGAGTGAGATATAGTTCTACCGGGCACCTAGTCCTTTTCAACAAAGTCTGAGGCACTAAAGTATCCCGATTCCCATTTACCTAGATAGAGGTTATTGGTCTTTTAGTGTAGGTATATCATATGGTGCACGTAATGAGTACATGTAGCTAAGAGACTTTTATGATTGTATATGGATATACGTAGACCAAAGGAACTATGAATGAACACGGTGTTATGAAGGCATGAGTAAGTACAGAGCTGATAGGAAATAGAATATGAATTGTGCCACCCCACATAATATGGAATGAGAGCAAAATGATTTTTAAATAAAGTAAAAATGTAAAGGACTTGTTGGAAATACGATGCTATTCTCAATGTCATTTGGCATTTCGTACTCTTGAATTTGAACCCAGCGCCAAATTGATTTCAATATAATGCGAAGAGTGAAAGATGATATAACACGAATACCAACAATTTACTTTAAAGAATTTTCATTGTGTATATATTTTGTAACAACATTGAACAACACTCTTAAAGCCTTTCCATCAAATGTGATATTAAGTTATTTCTCTAGTTTACACGCCTAGAAAAGTAAGCCTGTTTTCTGATTAAATAAATGACATGTTCGAAGATTCTGTGAGTCCTTGGAAAATACCCTTTTAACTTGTTCCACACATACCGTATAAATTAACAGTCGCTATTTTCATCTTCTAGCAAAAAAGTAAAAAATCATGAACCGTGAGTTTTAATTAGGGATGATAAAGAATAATTGCTTCTTACCATGTTCTTGCTTCGCGAATAAATCTCTATGAAGTATATACTAAGGTCTGAGGTATTGCAGCGGTTTTTTAAGAACTCCATTGGTGGTTTACGCCTGCGGGCTCGCTAGCGTACAAGGGGTTTTACTCGCCAATAGATTACCCCCTTTACTCAATGTAACCAATTTAGCCTTTTCACAAATATTTAGAATGAAAAGGTTAACTATCAAACAGCCTTATCTGTTAGGGTAACAAGTAGGTACTACCCCATTATTAGGGTACGCCAAACACCATCCCCCAATGAATTAAACCCTTGTTTAGAATGCCATTAGCTTAAATAATCTGTAGTAAAAATGGTTTTACACCTTTTATTTCCCAAAGGACGCCGTGTAACACGAAAAAAACGTAGGAAGTTAAATAGCCATACTATGCAGTGATGCCAAATAAAAATACCTAACCCTAAACAGGTTAAAGTTTTTTTTCCAAGAAACAGTGAAATCAGTAATTGTGGCTTCAGAGCTTCTTATCTGCTTACCATGACTGTTTAGACAATTTTGAATTTTATCACGATTACGTAAAATACATTTCCCTAACTCTTTTACCTTATTCTTTTCTACTGTACAGATAGAGATGGTCATTAAGCAGACTGTTTACTCAATTCCATCTCCTACCCAGGTATATTGGCCATCAATGCTCAGCGGGACTACCGCGATCAGAGCCTTGACCTGCTCCGTCTCCTGGCCTCTAAATCATTGAGCCACAACCACCACCGCTGGGAACAGGACCCCCGCATCGTGGACCTCGATATTGGAAGGATTACTGACGATGAAGAGGCTAGAGATGACGTGGATGATGATTTGAGGTATGTACCTGTAAAATAAAATATTCATAGGTACAAACTTGTGCAAGCCGCTAGAGCTATAGTCCATTCAACTATCGGGAGATAAGAAAGTACCAGCCTTTTCTATATTAATAGGTATTTCTTGTCATAGGGTGTCAAGCAAGCGTTCAGCGGTAGCCACGGCCCTCAACTCCGGGCGCAGACGTCGTCAGCCGACGCCGGCGCTCGGTAAGGCAGTCACGCCATATGTCGGCGTCGGTAAGCAACGCCGCACACATCACACTACATTCTCTGTGCTTACATTCGCCTCATTCACTGCCCACACAGTATTAAACAGATTACAGAATAAGCATTCATTTATCTATGAACACTTTCTTTGTCTTTTTTTTTCACTTAATATTATAAAGAGGAAAGATTTGTTTGTTTGTTTGAAATGAATAGGCTCCGAAACTACTGGACCGATTTGAAAAATTCTTTCACCAATAGAATCCCACATTATTCCTGATGAACAGAGTCTATATTTTATCCCGGGGAAGTGAAGTTTTCCCGAGGGACCGCGGGTAACACCGCAATGGACAGCTAGTGTCTAAATAAAATGATTAATGATTAATGACTCGACTCAAACTGAGCCGCGGGGGGTTAAACTATGAATACCTACATATAAATCATGGCCGCTGTGTTGTACCTATGTAAAAACGTAAACAGGGTCACGACTGTATCCCCAAGACGCGGTAGACATTCTCTCAGATCTTTATATTCCAGATCATTTGAAGATGTCTAAGGGGGTAGTCAGAGGCATGTACAAATACATATTTGATACATCTTGCAGAAGTTTCGTGACAGGTTGCAAGCCCATCGCCGCCTATAAGAATACTAACTGGTTTCCTCACGATGTTTTCCTTCACCGTTCAGAGCTCGTGTTAAAGCGCATATAAATTTTACGAAACTCAAAATCCATTGATGCACGGCCGGGATTCGATCCCACGACCTTCGGATTGAAAGTCGAGGTACAATCCTATTCGGCCAACACGGCTCTGTACTTAAGTACTTATATCAATCATGTTTTTCTGCTTTTTTTGCGTTCATCATCATTATAAATTCTAATCATAACCATTTACCAGTGATGTCGTTACCATAAAGAGTTTTTAATGATTCTGTAGCTGACACTACAATTCTATCTCGGAATCCTTCAAACAATGATATTAATTTTACTTCAAAATACAAAAATAGATTCAGAGAGACATAACAAGGGTTAGAGTTCCAAGTAGCTAGAACACAAAACGGTGACACCGCTGTGCCTGTGTGCGTAATAGGTATTAAGCGTGTACATCAATTACCTATAGAGAACTCTAGTCTCAAGATGAACCTAACATAGGATTTAAGACACTACTAACCAGAACTAATTTGATCTATTCAACAATAAACACTATCTATCTAACTATCACTAAAATTGAGAATATTTTTTTTGTTTAAACGCCCGTTATCAACGCAAAGTAGAGTTCGTTATACGTAAATATTAACGTAGGTACTTACCTAATCATAAAAAAAAAATTTGCGCAATGTTTTTGTTTACCACGGATTTTATCCATATTTTAAGAAATATTACCCTGTGGATTGTATTGAATAGAATGGACTGTAAGGGCAATTAAATTGCCTATACAATCCTCGAATCATATTATTCGTAGCACGAAACCTACATGAATAGGTCACTTACCTACCCACAATCTAAATCGATATTTTACCATTCATACGCATTAATCGGATGATTGGTGCCAAATTCAAATTACCTTGAAAGTTCCTTTGGAAATGAAAGCAATTTTTATTGGAGATATCATCCAAATACTCTTGAAACCATATAAGATTTATTGAGTGAATCTGTCGAACTTTGAGGAAGTAATATGTAAACTGATATAGACAAATCGCTATACAGATACGTTATCCTATGACTAAGTGGGTGGAAAGACAATTTTACACCCGAATAATATCGTTTGGTAGTAAAGCTAGCTGATACAATATTGAGCCGCATCGTTCTTATTACCACTGAAAAACAAACAACCAAACTTTAGCCGCAAAAAAATATTTTTTGAAGTGAAAACTTCTCTAGGCGCGTTTGGCAGTTTTGAGATGAGAAAAAAATCTTGGATTCGCCTCGAAAAGGTCACGTGCGAGTCACGTCACTCCTCACCGACACCGAGTTATTTGTCAAGTTTAGAACCGTTCAAGTTTTCACTTCTGCCGGCACTCCGGGAGTGCCACTGGTTTTTTTATACCTAATTTAAGGCGATGGTTTATTTAAGTATCTAAAGGTGATGGGAAACATTGTGAGGAAACCTACTAGTCATCACGTTATGACCAATTCTATCATCTGGATAGACAGATTAAGATAGATGATAGTTTAGGTGCTGGGCCTACCTATGCAATAACAATGTCCCAGGCAGTAGGTACATACCTACAGCATATCGTTAAGCGTAGGAAAAAGGGGCGTTTTTTGCGGTACCATTATTTTGTACCATTAATGGCCCACGAGGGCGAACTGTTTCTCGTAGTCCCATTTTCCTAGCTTGGTGGAAAGAATGATGATAACTGGCACATCAGCGGCCGCTGCCGCGGCACGCTCGCTACGCTCGCTTGCTTCGTTCGTAGTTTTTCTCTATCCTAATACAACCTAACCAACTGACTTTGATCAAGATAATTTATTTCACAATCGCACATACTAGGGGACTACGAGAAACAGTTCACCCTCGTGATCCTATAAATGGGACAAAATAATGGAACCACGATAAAACGGCTAGGAAAGCTGTTTAAAATCATCTGTAGTAAAGATGTAGGTACCTATGCTAAGTTTACCTGATTCATAAAAGAAATTGCGTATGTTATGTGCCATTTAAGTCAGTGTCCATTTGTTGATACAAACTGTTTGGGTATGAGTATAAATAAAAAGAGCTTTCTGCTTTATTTGCCATTCTGTATCTTTGTTTGTTTAGCTCAACGACGCGTAAGTTGTGAATATATCGCGCTCAGTGATACTTATGACCCACTGGAGACTTCACTCCATTAAATATTTGGAAACAATGTTAGTCTTTTGTGAGATACGCAGCTTCGCGTATCTCAGAACTCACATTCACTCTCTACAAATCTTGGATCATGGGATATCCCTTCAACGGTGGATAACCTCATTAAGGTCACTCAAAAAATGACCGTAAACGGTGGGTGACCTCATTCAGGTCACTTCCGAGAGTGCTCCTTCTAGGCGGTACAATTATTAATCTGTGCATAGATTAGGGTTTGCAAGATGGCGAATCAGTGAACGGAAGTGGTACAAATGCTCAGAGACCCGTTCCCATGCCTACGATTGAGTAAATGGCAACTTTTTTCACATTTCTGTTTGACCTTCAGTCTGCCGCCATGTGGCCGCCATTTTATCGTTATTGTGCCGAACCCAAGTGGTTTTATGTTTGTTTTTTCATTTTAAAACATGAGTGGGTCATTAGTGAATAGTTTTAAGTGGGTGATTAATGGTTTAAACCTATAGATAGTGTAATTCAGAACGATTTATGAGCCCCCGGCCGTCGTAAAAGCGTCAGTGATTTTCGACCGAAGTGTCATGGCAATAAGGGTCAATTTCGCCTATCTTGTTTGTTTGGATTATTGTATAAACAAAGTCGGTTGGATGTAACGTCGTAATATAAACATAAGTTCTATGAAAGGCCTTTTGTTTTTATTAATTTTGTGTGGGAAAAATATCATGGTAAGTAAATAAAACGCGTTTTGTACGAACAATTAATAACAATTTAAATAATAACAATTTCTTTTCAGTAATAACAGTTTTTTTTCACTCTCCCTGAATTCAAATTAGGATAATTAATTAATTAATTAATAATACAGAACTAAAACGTAAAATGTTTTAGCTTATTGCATAACAATTCCAATGATATAAGTTTTATTACATAGCTCAATACAAAATATAAGAGATATCGTGGTTTTAATCCAGAGATCATCAGTCTTCAAAAAAAAGGCGAAGGTTGTTCGACTACGTTATACTCATGTTTTAAGGTTCCGTACTCAAAGTCTAAAACGCGACCCTTATTACTAAGAATTCGCTGTCTATCTGTCCGTCTGTCACCAGACTGTATATCATGAACCGTGATAGTTATTCAGTGGTTTTCACAGATCATGTATTTCTGTTGCCGCTATACAACAACTACTAAAAAACAGTATAAAATAAATATGAAGGGGGGCTCCCATACAACAAACTTGTTTTTTTTGGCGTTTTTTTAGATAATGGTACAGAAATCTTCGTGCGCGAAGCCGACTCGCACTTGGCCGGTTTTATTTATATGAGTCACCAACATTATAAAATGCTATTAGGTACTTTATAACATACCCAATCTCACCCAAAAAAAGTTAAGCTTAGAATTAGATTTACAACCTAAATTAATTCCCTAGTTTAGTTATGTTGAAAGAAACATGATAAAGGACTTGAACAACTAGGGCGCTCTGTGAATAGGAAGGTGTTCCAAGATGCATGTTCATTTCTATTGTTTTGCCCATCGCCTTTTGTCTATTCATCACAGTTCACATGTTTGGTTTGACCTATTATTGCACAAGTTTACATGCATAGATAAAATCACGCCTCTTTCCCAAAGGGGTAGGCAGAGAGCACGGATCTCCACTCGCTACGATCCTGACACACAACTTTCGCCTCATTCACTCTCATTACATTCTTCATACATGCTCGTCGGTTTAGGGTAGGTACTTTTGACCTGGCCCTTCTCCAAAATGTTTTGATCGCCAATTTGATCCAAGAAGGTTCGCCTAGGCCTTCCCTTTCCAGCTGTCCCATACACACTCGCCTCATACACTTGCTTTGTCATACGACTGTCATCCATCCTCTCGACATGCCCAAACCATGCACAAGTTTGATTAATTTTATTCACGCGGCATGTTATATCCACAGTGTTGTCGATATTTTCGTAGTTTCCTGAAAATATAGGCTGTTTTGTAATAAGTATTTAGTGGCTAATGAAGTCAAAACCCCTGAAGACATCGGTCATGGCTTACCGACTTTATAGTCGGTACCGACAATTTAACTTATTTGTTATAGTCATGAAACAAAACATTATCAATTGGCATTAAGATACTTAGTTGTTGTGAAGACTACATTTTCTGACTGACTATAGTTTTTAAAATATTCTAACATCATATATAAAATCACGCTTCTTTCTTGAAGGGGTAGGCAGAGACCAACCACCACTCGCTACGATCCTGACACACAACTTTCGCCTCATTCACTCTAAAAAAGTTATCTAAGAAGAATCTAAAATAAATGCTTATCTAGTAATAGGTATTCTATCTCACGAAGGCGGGTTAGTCTTCTTTGTAGATGCACATGCATGTTGTTTATGTGTGCGTAAGCGTTGGAACGCTCCATCGACAAAAGAGCATTCATTATCGCTTACGCACACAAAAACAAATCCTATACACCATCAACGCATTGGCCTTGATGGTGTATAGGTAGGATTTGTTTTTGTGTTTTAGGCGGATTGCCGCCTTTGTGATAGAACAACTCTATCAAGCCTTAACACTTTATACGGGTGTATATTCAATTCACGGTCCCTTTCACAGGTGTTCTGAACGATGTAGGGTCGTTCTTCGACTCTCTCCGCGACAACTTGGAGACTCTGGCTTCGTTGTCCCCGGCGCAGCGGTCTACTCTCTTCCAAGAACCACCAACAGTTGTAAATGCACCTTCCAGCGGTAAGAATCATTTTAATCCTATTTACTTATTAGGAAACTGAATTATAAAATACTCCAAAACTTGTTTTGTTCTTTTTATGATTGGTCGTGAAGGAACAGGAGTAGAAATACCTATTGTTTGAGACTATTCAAAGTGATCTTAGTGAATGATTTTTGACTTCATTACAGAAAACTTTCAAATCATCATAGCTAATAAATATTATTAGGGGATAGACCCAAAAATACCCACAGATTTTTACACTAAGTAGGTACATATCAAAGGACATGAAAAACTAAATAGAATAACGACGGTAAATTTTCCTTTAGATCTTTGTAGGGAATCCTTTGAAGATGTAGAATAGATGCGTATAAAAGAATTACTTATCTACTTTAAATAAATACATAATGCTTGTTTATGCAAGCATTTGCCACGGCCTGGCTTCTATAACTTTGGCGTATATTGAAGCCGTGGTTGTAACAAATTGATACTTATATCAAAACATATTCAAATTTTATAAATATAAGTAGAAAATTAAGTGATAAATTGAACTATTATAAGTGCATTTCAACTCAAAGTATGTGTCTGTAACCTAATCAGGAACGTCGATAACTCCTTGAAAGTTGAAGTAGATTTTTATCGGAAGTTGAAAGATAAAAAATGCACCCTGATTCTAACCAGCAGTGAGTGAGTCGACTGAAAAGCTGAAAAGCCAGTTTCGAAATGTTACACACACACACAACAACAACAAAGTCAACTTCGGATATCTCCATAAAATAAACTAAGCTTAGTTTGAATCAAAATGCACTTTGATCATCTACACTAATACTTAAAAAGAAATGATTTGTTTGTTTGTTTGAATTGAATAGGCTCCGAAACTACTGGTCCGATTTGAAAAATTCTTTCACCATTAGAATCCTACATTATCCCTGATGAACATAGGCTATATTTTATCTCGGGAAAGTGAAGTTTTCCCGAGGGACCGCGGGTGACACCGCGACAGACAGCTAGTCACATATAAGTTGACTCAAAGATTTCACTGCGAGGAGCCACTGGTGCCCACACAAGTTAACGCAATTCAAGTCAACAGTATTTATCAACCACCTATCACGGGTACCCGTCGTAGGTGGTTGGCCGACCAACAAGGCCGACTCTACAATGATCTCTATCTCGTAAAATTGCAAGAGACGATAATCACGATTACCTTAGGTACAAAATAACGACTTTATTTTGACTACTTGTTATAAGACAGACAGTACCTCATTCCTACATAATTCATATTATGAGGTACTCTCCCTAGCTCAATGCTAAAATCATTCTCTGCGCTAGGCTAAATCGTTTGGATTCGAATGATAACTGAGAAATGTCGCCTCACGACTAGATTTAGCAAATCTCGATAAGTTGTTCATTCGGACTGAAATAGTCTCCTTTTGCTTCAAATAGAAAATAATCTTATAAAATTTTAGTTTCCTATAATGCAGAAGAATTTACTTTGGTGCCCTAAATTTTTTTTTGTTTTTTCATTCATCATAATCAAATTCATATAATTAAGTTTTGAAATCTAGACTTTGTGAAGAAATGATTGCATCGCATGTTATATTTTTTGACTAGCTTCTGCGCGCGGCTTCGCTCGCATGGTACGATCAGATATTTATTTACTATAAATTATCATTACAGACAGTTTTCTAGTCTAATGCGATAATCGAGATGAGATCTATTTTACTTAAAATTAACTTATACCTACTTAATATTTTCTTTATTATGTACAAACAAAACAAAATGTAGTCCTACTCACTATATTTCTAAAAATAAAATAAATGAACACACTTTAGTAGAACAAAAATAAAATAAAAACGATCGTTTTGAAAAGCCAATAGGTCACTTATGTCTACACCTATTTCAAGTTTCATCCAAATCGGTTCACTGGTGTAGGCGCGATTGAAGCACAAACATACAAATATAAAAATCAGACGAGAGATTTCGTAATAAAATTGAACATGAACTTGCATTACAGTTTTATTTGCGTTGCTGTATAAAAATGAACACCATAGCATTTGCAAATAGAAATTGAAAACTTCTCCAATTACGTGCCCACATAGATCCACCAGCCTACGGGAAATCCAAGTTAGATTAGCTTGGTCTTGATGCCGTTTGCACTCCCATGAGGCCTACCAATATAATCCTACATTCTAATAATGTAAAGCTTTGGTTTTAACATAGCAGTGACTTTCAAAACTTCCGTGAGCCGCATTGATTCATCCGGGAATGTTTGAAAAAAGTTGGTTTAAAAAAAGAGGAATTCAAAACTGACTATGTTTATGTTCGAGTTTAAAATGAATCCCAAAAATGATACGCTCTAGCCATACTATCGACGCTATATGGTTGGCTATAGATATGGCTAAGACCCCTCGCAGACTACAGACTTTCTATCGGCCGATAGTTGAGATGGAATAGATACACTTCGGCTCATAATGAGTATGGAGAAGTATAGCCCGTCTCAACTATCGGCCGATAGAAAGTCTGTAGTCTGCGAGGGGTCTAATGGTTTCAATTTTGCGGGAGTAGACTTCTTTAGGTTCGGTTCTTATGCGACTATTTTGCTTGCTGTTTTTTTTTTCGATGAGATTTTGATCTTCGTCGTGTCGATGGTTCTATTTCTCAAACTTTGAGCCCAGAAGTTGGCCACACCCACTGCAACATCCGTGGCTACATTCAGGTCGCGCAAAGTGCAGATGTTGGGGCACTGCGGACAGCACAGCAAATGTTGCATGGTCTGTGGGACTCCGCAGTCGCACAGTCGTTAAAAGATTTTGGTAGAAAAAAAGGCACGAAAAGACTAAATGCAAGAGGGTACTCGAACTTGTAGGTACCTATACTCGTAGTTAAATTGAATATGTCACAACAAACCCCAAGGGTAGTTACTTACTTATACGATGCCTAAACCTTGATATCTTAGTTCTGGATGCTTTTATTTTTCAATGTCCCTAATGAATACGGTAAATCCTCTTAGAAAATATTTCGTTTTCGTTTAGTACGGCAAACAAACATTGTTTTTTTACAATGTCCCTAACATAAGTAGGTAAATGGAAAGTACCAAAACAGGGTCACCCTAAAAACGTGCTTAGTTATTTTCTCAGATCTTTTAACATAAAATTCTTGCTTTATTTTATTTATTTACATAAGTATGTAGTCTACAAAAAAAATGAAGCCTTATTTGATATGAAAAATAATTTAGTTCCAAAAAGGGCAATTATCAAAGTTAATTTACATGTATCTCATTTCTCTACAATGTCAACTGAGTCTAGGTACAGTCAACGATAAAAGTTTAGATTCTTTGGTATTAATCAAGTTTTACTTTCATTATATTAAGCTTAGCATATTCATAGCTCTTTGGGTAACATGGTTTTCATCCCTCCTCATAATGTGTCCGTTCATACCAAGATAACCTTAAAAAAAATAGGTAAGTACTTATCTGTTTTAGTGACAACATCTCCAATGCGCTCTTTTCTAGGTACCTACTTCTTTACGCGACCAAACAGCAACCTTCTTTTTAGGTAGGAAAGGAAAGACCAAGAATGAATTGCATGAGAGAGCTATCTCATGAGTTTATCAACTTCTGTTGGTGACTATACAATACCTACTGAACAACATTGTACAACTTTTGTGGCGTTTGTGTACAGTACATTTTATTTTATGTAACAATCGTAGTTTAGTTGAGCTAGTTTAAAATTATACTTATTTGTGTTTGTATCGTTTTGCTTTAAAGTTGGAGGTAAAGTTGTTTTATGGCACAACTCCTACACTAATATACATTAATTAAATAATAGGCATGATGACAGTAATCAAGAATCGCCAAAATATTTAACTAATCTAATAAAATAGGATTCAAGGATTGAGAAAAATGTATTGTAGTGTATAGGCACGTAGGTTATGCTGTTGCCGTGGTGAGCTGTGACGTCATAACAGCCGCCATGACACCGACGAGCGTTTTGGCGGGAATATCAAATTTTAATTTTTAATTTGATTTTCATGTTTGAAAACCTTTATTTCCTACTGAAATATGATATTTTTTTCACATAACAAATCATTCTGAACAACATAGAACAGATTTTGAAAAATTGACATCATGCCTAATAATGGGTAAGTCACCTCTACAAATTATTTTTTTATAAAAGATAGGTAGGTGGGACTAGCGAATAAAAAATGTAAATACAGGACTGCATGTTTATTTACAAAAGTCAAACATAATCTACTAAGTACATGAAGTTGTTATTGTACGAGTAACTTCAATTACGGAAAACACCTACCATTAGTCAAAATCTGCAGATTTTAATCATCATAATTTCCTTCAACAATATCCACCTCTATATACCCGTCCTTAAAGACTTAAATTGCATGTAATACATCATCATCATTATAAAACCTTTATGTCTATAATAATAAGGTTCAAAATTAAGATAGAATTGAGTTCGACCTTTCATGTATTGGTTGTACGCTCGCGGAGTGTCAATTAGCTTCTATTAAGGATAGTTTAGGCTTCCTACTTGGAAGGAAGTAGGAAAATTGGAGATTGTCATCTTGATTACGAATGAGCGTCTTGTTTACAATGGCTAAAGGGTAATGTACTCAGGAAAAACAAGGAAAACATACCTACTACATAAGTACTTTACCTAAGTAGGTATATATGGTGCTAAATGTATATCGTGAAATAAGGACTTCCCTCTTATTTCCCTTTCCTAAAATATAGTAGGTAACTTGCAAGAATATTTAAAAACGTATAAAATATAACTATATATTTTTTTGGCGATTCCAGGACGACGTATTTTTAGCTAGATTTAACGTATTTTTTTAAATGCGTAGACATTGAAGACCATAGAGGTATAGAAGGATTAGATAAGATAAGATAAGATAAGATAAGATTTATTTCAAACAAAGGTTTACATTAGTTTATCTTAACTAAACTAGAGTAAGGTATAGGGTATTAAGTGATGGAGAAAAGATAATTATTGAAGTAAACCTTGCACTATCGAGACATTGACTCCTCGCCCTAACTAAGTTTGTAACTTGTATGTAGGCACGAGGGATCTCCGCTTCGGCTAATTACAATGGGATATTCATGTTAAAGCATTTTTGTATCAATCACTAATACAATTACAAGAAAATTAAGGTAAGAAAGGAATTTAAAGTAGAGTAGGTAATATTTTGTACGTGTGTGTTGTGTGTGTGTAAGTAGGAGTTTGGGAGTGAGTGAGTTCGTGTAAGTGTGAAGGAATGTTATGTGTGTTGTGTGTATGTGTGGTGTGTGTGTGTGTGTGTATGTGTGTGTGTGTGTGTGTGTGTGTGTATGTGACTGGTGTTAGTGTTGTTGTTATTATAGTGAGTTAGAGTCTCTTAGGTTACAATGGTCAATAAATCTTCTGTTTGTTTGTAGTCTAGTCCGAGTAAGTGGTTTTTTATTTGGTTTTTACATTCTAAGTATGTCGTGTTTTTTATATTTATGTCTCTATTTATCTTGTTAAAAAGGAAAGCAGCTAGAAAATAAGAATTTTTTTGAGCAAATGTTGTCTTACAGCTAATTAATGGGTAGACTTTGTCGTTTCTTTTTAGGTTAACCATTGGGGGGATCTTATTTTGTTTGAGAACAAGTTGTTGGATAAATAGTTTAGTTTATTAGGCAATGATCTTCCATAATAAACTGCATTTCTCTGGGATTAGGCTCGAGACGACTGAAACCCAGGCACGGTAGACGTTTAGATGACGTTAGTGAGAGGCACGTTCTAGTACCTACATATTTGGAAAAATTGGTTGTCTGTAAAGTCGGTTTACTGACGATAGTTGAACGTGACAACAATTGACACCACATTCACTTTTCACTGCACTTGATACTCGATCAAAACATGTAAATGTACTATAGTATAGCAGCTGGCTGTCCACGCAGACGCATCGCTCACTCAAGTAGGAGAGAGACGGATGTCGAACGCTGCCGAACGCAAAGGCCGATTGTGCTTCTTTGTCGCTCGTTCCGCGCTCTCGCTTGCACTTCAAGCCTTACATGGAACGCCTCAGAGCGAGGTAACGCCGCATGACGTCATGATTTTTCGTGCGTGCAGCCGGCTCCATCGAATTATAAGACGTTGTCACGTCAAAACTTCTATTTCTTTACGATGATAGTAGGTATTACGGGGTATTACCAATATTCAATCATTGTTTCAGGCGGTGGTGGTGGAGGAACTGGCATGCGTAGATTCCATGCACTGCGACCACTGAGACCAACAACAGGCAACATCAGGTGGGGAACTTACAATCACTTTTCTTCTTTTCACTATTTTTTCACTATTCTATCTTATTCTCAGCTTAAACTATCCAAGCTAGCATTACCAAAAACTTGATTCACAAAATTCGTTCAAGATTTCGTTGTCCTATCTAACACATTTTAACTCTGTATTAAATAGGTCAAGTTCAAGCGCCCCCGCCGCCCTAACCAGCTCCCCTCACTTTGTACTATCGCTTTCTTTTGCTTCGCATATAGACTTCGTAACATTTGGAGCGTTCAATTTAAATATTTTTACTGTTGTACGAAAATCTGATGAACTAAAATATGATGAATTTTTAAAAGTCATAGAACAAAATTTCTTGATGTTAATAACATAGTCAGAGGATACCGGTGTTTTAGAAATAACCATGAAGCTTTTCAATTTTACTTATCTTATTGATAATCTCTTGCTCTATCGCTTTTTCTGACCTTTCATTTTCCATTTCGCCTTCAAAAGGGATTATTAAAGTATTGTCTAAAATATCGTTGTACGTAGATCTTACAACCGCAGATCGTTCGTGGAGACCGAAGATGCATACCCGGGCGCAAACCACCACGACCCTGGCTTGCTGTGGACCGGCCTCGGACGATAAACACTACCCCTCACAACCCCAACCCTACCCCTTACAACCCCACCCGTTACAACCCCACCCCTTACAACTCCATTCTTCACTACCCTACCCAATCCCGTACAACCGACTCAAACAGATCACAGATGAACAAACGAACACAAACGCGATAAACCTGAGAGATTTGAATGTTGTATTCGATGAGGAGTTAACTCTACCTGACATTATACTTGCGATGCAAGAGTATTGCTATTTGTAAAGGTGCATTTACACGATGCATTTTTTCATACGATTTTCTAAGCCCCGCCCTTTTAGCGTGCCAACAAGCGTCTCGCTATGACAAATCGCATAAGATGAGCGTTTATGTACAGTCACGTTCAATAACTGTTGTCCGTGAATGTACACGTGAAAAATTGCGATACGATATCGTATTGGTTGAAATCGCATCGTGTAAATGCAACTGAGGTTTATTAATGAAGCTTTGGATATTGTGATTGAATTACCACTACTTTTAGTGTAAGATAAGACCTGGCTCCATTTATTTTTAGTTCTACGAGTATATTTTTGCAATTTCTCTCTACTAAGTATTTTTTTGCTATAACGAGTAGGTTACTGTGTTGATCTCATGTCTAGTCATAACATATTATAATTTGTGAAAATCTTTTGATTTGCGTACTTCTTTGACTATCTTGACGAATTCTAAAGAAAGCTTGTTATTTTACGTATTTATCAAGTACCTATTTACTTAATTTGGATACCCACGCTTTCAATGAAATAAAATTATATTATATACTATATTACCTACCATTGATATTATATTATACTTAAGTATGCATGTGTTTTCTTGTAAGAAAATATTCAACTACTTATGTAAATAGGTAATATCAATTTCAATTTCTAGAATTAATAAGTTAATAGTAAGTGGCTGATTTTGAAATTAACTGATATTTGTATTTGTTTTTATAAACTTATCCTTTCATATATTCCATTCGATTATGTTCGAGCAATTTTATGAATTTACATATAGTTTTTCGCTCAAAGAATCCTGTGTTCATAATAACTATTCATACTTATATCTACTCCTAAAAATATTTTTTGTCACTTCAAAATTAGTACCCACTCTTAGTAGTGGACTAGGATAATTTAATTAGAGTATTCAATATTGTCTAGTTTAAGAACTTATTTATCAGCTCATTTATGTTTATGTTAAATAAATAAAGTTGAAAGTTGAATTTATTAAGTATTGGACGATTCTGTAATTTCAAGGGATTCGCCTCAAAAATTGTGAGCGATTTCTCCGCTTAGATGAGGCGTGCTCAGAATTTCTCTTTGCTAGAAAAGAGCGGAATTCGCTTAGATTTGTTTGTTACTGTTTATTAACTCAAATACTTATTTAATTATTTTATAAGTGTATTATTTGTTGTAACTCGATTAGAAAGTTCTTTATTTTTTATAATAATACCTTTAAATAATTTGTACCTTCTAGTTTCTAGTCAGTATTTAATATCAGTAATATAACTTATTCTATAATTAGGTGTAAGTAATTACTTTTATGTAAATTCAGTTTTTTTAACTACAGGAACATGGAGGACAGGAAAATGAATTGGAATGGGTAATTAAGTACATAAACACAAAAAAAAATAGAGCAAAACTTATCTCAACTCGAAAGCTAAAACCCTGATGACCTAGCTAGGTAGATAGTTACATTAATTTAGATTAATTTAAGTAACCTCTTAGTATTTATGAATGTAATAAATTCTCGTTACAATGCTGCATTGTTTTATTTTATGGATCTACCTACATATATGGCTCAACCCACATTTTGCAAAGAAGTTATAGCATATTTCAAATGAATGCAAGCGCATCGCTGGTTTCCCAACAATGTTTCTTTCACAGCTTGAGACTTCAGAGGCTCTAAGCTAGAGCACTAGAACAAACGTGCTCTATGTGCTAGTTTAATTGCGCATAATTGCGCGAAAATAAAAAGTCTCATTGATGCAGAGCTGGCAAACGAACTCGCGACCTCACGATTGATAGTCGAGGACACCCACAAACATTGTCAATACGAAAAAGAGCTCTTAATTTATGGCTCCCATATTTTGGCCGCGGTGAAGTATGAATCGAATAATAAAATTATGTAATACGATTAGACAAAATATATCTCTATAGACGAGGTACACAGTTACCTAAGGATTGCGGTAAATATACGGAAATTATGACAACAAATATAGGTACGGTCACAAACTCTGGTTTTTATTTGCTTTATTGTACCCAAGCTCATAAACTTATGCAAAATAAACTCCCTTTGTACAGCTCAAGGTTTAAATGTTATAAGATTGTATTTTGGATCAATTTCGTTCTGAAGCTGTCACGTTCAGTGCACGTCAGCATAGCATAGTTCGTACCGTTCATACATAGACATAAACATTCATTTTTCTCATACCACGGATGTATTATGAATCCGTGGTTCATACGCTTCTGCGGCAACCTGCTTCAAAGTGTACTGCACACAGACAGAGAGTGGCAAAGAACGGGTTTGATATTCTCAGAAATGCTTAGGTGCTTCTCGAATCTTACCTGGGTAAGTCTTGATGTTTAAAGATTTGAAAAAATGGAGGCTTTCATATCATAATTAAATAGATAGGTATTTATAGATGATTTATTTGTAGGCTAGCGCCAGAAGGCAATCTAAACCTACGTATGGGGCGTTGTAGTGCCTGGAACATTGCTTCATCATCATTATCATCGGCCTATATCAGTCCACTGCTGGACATAGGCCTCCCCTAATGAGCGCCATTGCGCCTGTTCTGAGCTCGACGCATCCAGCTTCTGCCAGCAACCTTTCGCAGATCGTCACTCCACCTGGCCGGAGGGCGTCCTACACTACGTTTACATTGCTTATCGAGAGAAAATTAAGAAAAAGAAGACAGCAAGACTGGTAGGGCCTGTAGGTAATCGTAGTTTTATTTATTTAAATAAAAACAAAAAAGAAATCTCAATGATACCTAACCAGAATAAATGGTGCAAATAGCCGTTTAAAATTTGCATACTTACATCCAAAACTACAGTTTGATAGGTAGGTACCTACAGCTTGCAATAAAATTAACTCAACAGACAAGCTTTCAGTTAACTAAAACATCAAGCTGAATTGAGTTCCTTAAGAATCTTGGACAACAAATTAATTGCCCAGTTTAGACTATCCTCAATGACTCCTCTCTTAGGAAAACATTTTATTGTAGGTACCCAAATACTTCCATAAATTAGTCGTAGGTTTCCTTACGATTTTCCTTCATCGTTTAGAACAAAATGAATTTAATTTTCCATTACCTACCACCCATTAAAATCAATAACAAAACTAATAGCCGATTGTGTGAAATGGTATTTATTTATTTATTTTAATTAGTGCGTGGGACCAAGTTTACAAAAAAATCGCTACACATAAGAATAAAAAATTCAGATAAAATTGCCTTTCACACTTTAAAACGATTAATGTTGAGTGAAGGTAGCATACCTACCTACCCTAACGAGCCTACTCAACTTACTAACTTTCAGATTTAGGTACAATTTTAGCGAAAGATCTCATGAAAACTTCAGAATTCAATTGGTCTTCTGAGACGAACTCCTCACGCTATATTTACTGATCATGTATTCCCGATCATTTTTTGGTTCCTTTGATGAATATTCGGATGTTTCATACTACGTGATACATTGTATTCGGCCAAATATTCCAAAACCGAAAAATTGGCCCTTGAAGTCAGAAATCATATTAAGAAACATCCGAATATTCATCAAATGAACGAAAAAATAAACGGGAATACCTACTGCCTCAGTTCACCACGTGGGCAATAATGACCAGCTCAGAAATAGCCAATTTGTGGCCATTATGCGTCATTGGGCCTCAATGAGGATGTCATTTCTATCGGCTATTGAACGAATTGGTGCCAATTGAATGCCTTCTTTGGGTAAAACATTTAATTAAACGAGCTGACATGCTACTTTTCGAATTCCCGTCTCTCTACTCACTATTGCATATTTATTTTGATGCTGTACCTACATTATGCGTCTATTCATTATGCACCTACATTAAAATCATCGAAATCCGTTCAACCAACCAATTTAGCGAGAAGCAACAAATCACCATATTTTGTAGTGTGGTAGTGGTAGAGATTCAACGAAAGCCAAGTCCGGTAGGAGTGGCGCTAGTGTCTACGTGAGATAATATACATATAATACAATTGCTAGCATAATATCGCAAAAATCTTCTTTTTTGACGCGAACTTTACGGCTGATGCAAAGATTATTGATTAGAACTTAGAGTTTAAACAGTACCTTATAATTGAGTTACAATCTGTAATACGTACGAGCCTTTTCTGAATAATTTGGTGAATGAGAAGTGTGTGCCACACAAGGGTTTGTCGTTGTGTGTTGTCCATTCATTTCCTTGTCCTAAACAGTACCTACCTATTTTAATCTAAGGTAGTGGTCAAACAAGCTTTTATTAGCTCGACGAATTTATGTTCATAATTATGTACACACGTGTCAAGAGGGTGTAGTGTGTCCATGGATTAATAACTGACATTAAGGATAAAATCTTGGGAAGAGAGAATTTTCAAGATTTAGGAATTTAGGTCGTCTTTTAAAAGTCGTGCGTGGTTGAATGAAAATCTCGACGAATAGGTACCTCTACCTACTTCTATAATAATAATTCATTTATTTATTTGTATTAAGTTTTATGAATAAATTGAATTGATTTCAAATACCTACGTATTAGAAACTCATTAAAATTACAATGTCAGTCAGCATAAAATGACATAAAATTTTATTATAGTTATAAAAAGGCATATATGGGTAGATATATAATAAAATACATAAGTTCATAAATTTCAGACCCATTCTATGGTCCATATCTTCACATTAATTATGCATACAGGTTAATAACATTGGAAAAAGGGGAGGAAGATGATGATGATGACAGGTTAATCTTACATATATCTTACATACCATTCGAGCTCAAACAGGACCTAATACAGCAAAATATTCAATCTGCAGCAGTGATTGACATAATGCATTGTCAAGCCTCCCTGCAAGCGTGGCCAACAAGAAGTTGGTGCTCCCCCGCGTCCGCCGCACCAGCGACCTGCCTCTCTTGCGCATTATTGCGTAGAAGCAGTCTACTTATGCTATAGGCTATATATGTATATATATAGCTATTTATATGCTATAGTAGAATTTTATATGCAAGCTTATTTTTTAGACAATCATGGCGACACCTGGTCGCCCGAAATAATGTATTTGTCATGCCCACGCATAAGGTAAGGTCCGCTGTTTCCTTAGGACGAGACGGTGGAAGGCACTCATATGATTGCTCGTAATTCTGCAAAGATCCTGGTAATTTTGGTTCACTTTTATGAAGGCTGCCCATGCCAATGCCAACAATTACAGCCACACCACGTTTGAAAAATCCCTTTAGATACTCGTAAAAGGCGATGTCTATCGTGTCATGGGGATACAGTCGTGATCCTTTACTTAAAGGGATTTTTCAAACGTTAAAACAAAACACGGTCCTAACCAGGACAAATATTCCAAATTGAAAAATTGGCCCTTGAAGTCTGAAATCGTGGTTGGAATTGGAAGGATCCGAATATTCATTCATTCATCAATCCAACGAACTGATGCATTTTGTTTGACGTTTATCGTGATGAATTTTTTTACGTGATGCATGATCGTAAGTTTATGATTATGTTTTGAGGATTTGTTGTCATCATTTGTGACTTTCTTTATTAAAAGCTTTTAATTAACTTGCAATGTTTGTATGTTTGTCCGGGTCAAAAAAAGCTTTTAATTAACTAGCAATGTTTGTATGTGTGTCCAGGTCAAATCTTGCAAGTTTAATTTGACCCACTTCCCGGTGTCAGATTGAGCTGAATTTTGGTACACTTGTGAGTCCTCGATGACAATGCAATAATATGGTTACAACGAGCTGATCTGATGATGGAGTCATGAGCTGTTCCAGGGAACTCCTCAGAAAATAGGCAGAGTGAGTTGAAACTCGGTTCGTAGATTAAAATATCATCTAACATTTTCTAATTTATTTATTTACAAACTTAACTATAGCATTACAGAGAACTCCAAATCGCCATAGCTAATAATAAAAGTAAACATAATAAAAAAAAACAGTTAAATATATACACAAAAAGAATATATACCTATGCACAATATGTCTGCTGTGTATTGTTAAACTGCGACACAGGCTCCCTCGATACAGGCCTTGCCTAGTGAGGGAACCAATAAATAATATGGCTTCGAATCAGAATAAGTGCATTTACACGGTGCGATACGATTTAGCATCGCACATCAACTTTCCCGTGTGAACGCTCATCGTATGCGATTTGTCTTAGTAAAATCGAATACGATGAGCGTTCACACGGGAAAATTGACATGCGATGCGAAATCGTATCGCACCGTGTAAATGCACCTTAAGTTCTATGCAGAATATGAGTGATCTGATATTCTATGTATCTCCTATTATTTTATATTGTAAGTTACCTACCAGTAATAAATAGTTTTTCATTTTCATTTCATTTATATCTCTATATATCCTATTATATTAGACAAAACAACAAGTTATAAAACAATAGACAATTCAACAACTACTTAGATAACCAACAGGTAATCTAACTTTACAGACATTCTCAAAAAGCAAGGCACATCCGCTCTATCTCCTTCCAGCCATCCGCAAACACATCTAACTGAGGATGTATCACCATGAGCTCGTTAAGGTTGCGCTGCGCTCTGGAAATAGGCGACTGCTGACAATATAACGTAATAATATGTTTACAGCGAGCTGATCTGATGATGGAGATCGAAAATCCTCAAATAATATAGGTTGATTGAGTTGAAACTCACTACATCGGTCAAGTTTCATCTACTATTTTGAAATATGATGACTGCGAGCTGATCCGATGATGGAGAACGGAACTCCTCAGAAAATAGGTTAGGTTGATTGAAATGAAATGTACTTTTTTTTATTTATTTTTCGAATGAAATACGAAATATGAACTTAGATAACTATAGCATAGCATCAAAAAACCACTACACTAAGGTTTAATTATAGTATAGGGAATGCTATAAAATTGAGCCTGTTTTAAAAAAAATAATAGTAATATAATAAAATAATGTTACCTACTGTTTTTCTAAATTACTTACATCGGTGCAAAGAAAATTATACTCTGAGTTCAATCAGCTCACGGTGGGTGACTTAAACAATAATAATTATTATAATATAAACGTATATCCTCTTCCGGGAAGAGAACTAACGCTTTACAAAAACACAATGATGATGGAGCCGTAAAGCTTTAGTTTACGGACTCATACAGTTGCAGAGAAGCGTGCCTTAGTTACCGTCACGCCAAAACGCAACGCTTGCGCGATCTAGAAAGTGGTCAAAATTAACAGCGACATCTAGTTTGTTTTTTTGTAAACTAACAAGCGCCCTCTAAAACTTCTTTGAAAAAATTTCAAATACAATGTTTCAATGAGTGGTGCAATGAACATCGGAGTGGTGTGTTTGTACATAACGTACATTAATTGAACGACGCCGTGGTGAAATGGCTAGGCGTTTCATTGAACGGCTGATTGAACCAGTTGGCTGCGAGAAATATCCAACTTTTATGTAAATTTATAAATTTAATTGATTGCAAAGACTTTTCATTGCACTGTAAAAAAGTTATGAGATCTCTCTCTACCTACTAGTAAGTAGGTAGAGCCAAGCACCTAGCTGCGATGCGAGCGCCGCGCCGGTTTGTGCTGCGTGTCTACTCTCTGGGCCTGTCCCAAGCATAAAATAAGTACATAAGTAAGTATCTGTATACTTACTTATGTACTTGTTTTATGCTTATTAGAGCTGTCTCTGAGTAGGTACCTACTTTATCTAAGCTCTATCTTTATTCGAAAGACACTTCCTACTTGAATATGGACGTTACTTTTTGCGCCAGATTGAATCAGTGTTGATTTTTTTCACTGAATTTCATAGATTTTTATCGAATATTTTTTTTACCTTAAAATGCTACAATTTCTAAAAATTACAACTTTGAGCAAACAAAACCAAGGCGTGGTATGAGACTGTAGTATGAGATTCGTCAAACTTGGTACTTAAGTATAATTTTCCTGTGTGACTAATACGAGGGTACCTAGGTACCTACATCGAGTTTAATCTCATTAACAGTTAAGATAGCATCGTGATCATTCAAATCCGGTAAGTTCTGATTAGGGGTAAGTAGGTAGGTAATCATAATAATGATTTCAGTTATAAGCAGAAAAATATGGATCGTATTTTTACAAAACACTAGCAAACCCAGCGAACTCCGTTTCGCCACCAGATGCCACCAGATTTTTCCTGAATTTTCTTTGCTATAAACCTCACGGAGCCCGAGACCTTTCCAACGAATGCAAAACCGTGGAAATCGGTTCGTGCGTTCTGGAGTTATAGCGTCAGGAAGGAAAACCCGACTTATTTTTATATAGTAGATTAGAGAAAAAAACAAGTTAAAAGTTCATTTATGAATTCAACCACACCTGCAGTCATCCATGCGCTACACATTGTGATTGTGTATGTACTAGCAATAGTGTTGTATTGAGTGTGTACAGAATTCGCAATGTTTGTTGGTTTTCCTGAAACATGCGCATGAGGCGAGCGATGCTCTTCCGGTCAATAACACAGAGTGGTGCACAGAACCGTCAGAATCAAATAATGGCAAAATTTACTAAAAGATCGTATTAGTGGTCCTTCGTTTACGGTGCATGAATGAATGAACGTTTAACACGACGCCAGCTTTCATTGTGGTTCTTAGAAAGATGGAGGATGGAAAGAGGATATCAATATACCTAGAAATATACTAGTGCATCACGTACATACCATGGATTTGCGTGATGGGTAACGGTAGTGTAACGGTCTGTTTTATTTAAAGTGAAGACTAAGTAGGTACAGGCAAACGTAGTGTAGAACGCCCTCCGGCCAGGCGGAGTGACGATCTGCGAAAGGCTGCTGGCAGAAGCTGGCCGAGAGCTGAGGACAGGGGGCAATGGCAAAGGGAACTTTCACAGAACTGATACGAAGATCATGCCTAATCAGCGGATCATTATCTTCTTCGAACAAAAGAGAGTCCCTATCGATACACGTTCTGCGCTGACCTCTACTTATCTTTGTCCGGCGGCCGGCGCATTTTAAAAAGCAATAAAGGTCGTGCCACAATAGTCCATCCATCCGCTGGTCATCGGTCAGTCTCACACAAACGCGCGAGTCGAACACACGTGAGCGCGCGATTTTTAAATTAAAATTTTCAAATTTTGAATATTGAAAATGTTGTTTCATCTAACGGTCGCAGTGCTTCTGGCCAGTGTGCAGGCAAAGTTTTACACGGATTGTGGTAGGTATTTTGAAATGTATTTTATAACAGTGATTCAGCCGTGTTTATAGGTGTTAGTCAACAACTACTCGCGATAGCAGCCCTAGATCATACTACAATCAATGCATTTATGAAATCATTATTGTCTTCAAGTCTATCATTGAAGGTATTCTGATGATCGCCTTTGCGCACTTTTAAAGACCTGTCACTCTATCCTTTTGAGCAGCTACCTACACTTCATAAAACGTTTAGTAGTTTACAGAATAGCAGTTATTCTTTATCGATTCATTGCAGTAGGTCATTGCGGTAGGCTACCTAACTATAGGTACCTACCTACAAGTTTTCCTTAATTTGGATTGGAACTATTCATTAGTTAGGTACTAGCTGTGTACCCGCGGTCCCTCGGGATTTTTTTTTTTTTGATGAAAAGTAAAAGCCTTCAGCCTTCGCCCTTCCTTCCCTGGGATACAGCCTTTCTCCATGCAAATGCCTAATCTGTTCAGTGGTTTGGGCGTGAATAGGTAACAAACAGAGTTACTTTCACATTTAAGTATAATAAAATATTAGTATGGATAACGGCCAATTGTATAAAATGTCCACCAATAAACCTACCTACTTTTTGAATAAGTACCTACAACAAATAATAGGTAGGTAGTTAATCTAATATCCCAAGCCCTCATTTATTTATCGGAGTTCATTAACCGTTTGTTTTGATTTTAAATTATCTGTACCACACTAGGCACTTAACACAATTTAAACATTAAAAAAAATGTATTTTATACTTAGGTTAAGAAAAGCCAAGAATCAGCGCAATGAAAGAAGTTCTGTGGAAGGCAGAACTTTAAAACAAATTTTTGCAATTTATCATAACACGTAGATAGCGCCCTCTTTCGTGACCTTTTGTACTAGTACGTATTTATATTCTCTTTGGTACTAGGTAGTACTTGTGACTCAAAGTTGTCTTAAGTCTGCATCCCGTTAGAGTAGGTAATATCTTTGTAATTTTAATTTCCATTTCCAACATTCTGATTTGCAAGTGGTCCCCAGTGGCCACTCATACGAACTTATTGGTCACGGGAAAATAGTTTTAATCGAGAAATATAGGTATTTGTACTTACACCCCCTGCCATACCTTCATGTCTAGGAGAAATCGCTTCTAAGCGATAAGACCGCCCATTGTACATTATGCCATTAGGTTTTATTGGTTCCTAGGTTGTTGTGTAATTATTGTGTACAATAGTTTTTCATTCATTCATTTTCGATGCGCAGTAGACAGTTTGTATAAAAAAAACGCCCCTGCGCATGATAACGGCTACCTTCACGAATGCATCCGTTGACCGTGGTAGGTAGAAGTACATGCTGTGTCGATCCCACATAATGCGGGACAAGGGCAGGAAGGATGGCAAAGGTTTATAATTACCTAAGTATAGGCGGTTTCAATAATGTCTAAGGCATGCAAATTTTAATTACCATGAACCTATAATATGCTATGTATTTAGGTGAATAGCTCGTATTTTATTTCCTCTGTGGTATGTTAGCATACCTAAGAATTTGCTTTGGAATCTTAACTGCACGATTGTGTCACAAGACCTTGAATACTCACGTTACCACTGACCAACACCTATAAGATTTGAAAAAACATGAATCTTTCCGACTTTCCTTCGGTTATTGCGCATTTCCTGCCACTCTGCTAATCCCTCGGAAACGGGATCAAGTTTTATACACAGACAGACATTTTGGCAAGCAATACAAAAGGTCAAAAGAAGCCTAATAAAAAATTAAGTTGGAGAATTGTGATTGTGTCACAGCAGCAAAAAGGCCTCGACTCAGCATAATGCCGTGCCACTGAGAAGTGGTAAGGCGCTGGTATTCTGTTGAAGCCCTGTATCAAGTGTGTCTGGGGCAATGAGCGTGTTTATTGACTGTTATTCAAAAGATGTATGACAGATTGCGTCGTAAAATTCTATCCTACTATTTTAAAAACGAAAATTTTGCATGGATACATAAATAATGCTGGACATTTCACACAGCATCATCTAGCTTCAAACTAATCAAAGCTTTGGCCCATAGATAGATTATAGTCTGGAATAGCACATAAGCTACTATTTATAGAGGAAAAGTGAAGTGTTCCCGACCGAGGGACTAGGTAGCTCCGCGGACTAGTTTAATTAAGAAATTACCATTATGGTTGGATGTCACTTTCAGGTTCCAAACTGGCCACAGTAGAACTGGTTGGAGTAAGCGGCTGCGCTGATGATGCAAAGGAGTGTATACTGAAGAGAAACACCAATGCTACCATCAGTATAGACTTCACACCATGTGAGTATACCTTACCAGAATTTCCGTTTAGTAGGACTTTTTTGTGTTGGACCACTTTGTGGTCGATGTGCCAGGATAGTCAATTCGTTCGACGTTTTCGCGAACGATTACCGGTCGCAGCACATAGCCTATTATCGTGTGTCACCGACACTACGTGCTAGTAAATAAGTTTATTTTATTTAAGTTAGATTATGGTATTTATGTTTTAATATGGGCGTGTACACTTCGCCCAACGGATCTAGACATTTGTGAAGTTAGCCGGTTCTGAATTTTGTATGAAAGAGCGTTCACTGCGCACACAAACAGCAAACTTGACGAATGCCTATCTAGGCATCTCCGTGCGAAGTGTATGTCATTATATATCAATAGTACAATTACGGATGACAAATCATTAGAATAATTAAATGTATGAACCGGAGTCAATACAAATATCATTGTTTACTTCACTTATCGGAACATGAATTGATATTGACACCTACGAGCATTCTAGAATGTTGCTCTATCTCAAACAAACAATGTTTGGGATAAAATATGTTTGTAGCTTACCTACACTGATTTTGTAAAAACGAACTCTACCTAATTCTGTTGGCATGAAAACTGACTAAGGCCGGATTCGACCAAATATATTTAGCCGCAGTATAAAAGTAAGTTTTCTACTGCTATTCAAATCAATAATCTCATCATCATCCGCAGCCTCTTTCATGCCACTGCAGGGCCTAGGCCTCTCTTCGCTATCCTGCGCCAGTCTGACCCATGTACGACCTGCTGTTCATAGTATGTCGTGAACCCATCTAGCTGCTGGACGACGGTCAAATCGGTCCAGTAGTTTACTGGACCGATTTGAAAAATTCTTTCACCATTAGAATCCTACATTATCCCTGATATATAGCCTATATTTCATCCCGGGAAAGTGAAGTTATCCCAAAAAATCGCGGGTACAGCGACGGACAGCTAGTTCGTTATAAATCGCAATGTTTGACGGTCCGTTTTACCCACAGCTGTGAACGTGAACAGTATCCAAACTGAAGTGCATGGTGTCATCATGAATCTACCGGTGCCCTTCCCCATGGCTAACCCTGACGCTTGCAAAGGCAATCACATCACTTGCCCACTGAAGGTAACAATTCTCTATGCTGTCCCATAGCTGGGCAAAGCTTTACCCCATAACTTTGTCTCTGATGTCCATTGATAAGTTGATGAGCTCTGTGGCGCATTGGGCGAAGGCCTGCCTGCGACGCAAAGGGTGCGGGTTCGATCCCCGCGGCGGGACCAATGATCTACAAATTGTCTCGGGTCTGGGTGTTTTCTATGTATAATATGTATGTATTTACAAACAAAAATATATTAGTATATTAGTCATGATGTCATGTGACCCATAACACAAGCTCTGCTTACTTTGGGTAAGTAGGTACCCAAACTTTCTTAACATAAGTACATTTTATAATGAGCATTCTTTTAATATTTTCGTTTTCCTTTTAATATTAAGCGTCTCACTTTGTTCTTCAGTTGAACTGCGAAAGACGAGCACAATTAAAAACTTGTATCTAACTAAGAAACTATTAACTGGGTTACCCGACTCCGCTGGAGCAGGTTATTCAAACGTAATAATGATCTAATAATCACTGACGCATTATAGCTGAACAAACCCTTTGTACATACATACATACATAAAATCACGCCTCTTTCCCAAAGGGGTAGGCAGAGACCACGGATCTCCACTCGCTACGATCCTGACACACAACTATCACCTCATTCACTCTCATTACATTCTTCATACATGCTCGTCGGTTTAGGGTACTTTTTACCTGGCCCTTCTCCAAAATGTCGCCAATTTGATCCAAGAAGGTTCGCCTAGGCTTTCCCCTTCCAGCTGTCCCATGCACACTCGCCTTATACACTTGCTTTGTCAAACGACTGTCATCCAACCTCTCTACATGCCCAAACCATCTTAACATACCTTTTTCGATCCTCAACACTACATCTTCTTTCAAACCCTTTGTATTTTATTAAAACTAGTTTTTAGCCCCGGCTTCGCTTACGTTGGTTAAAATATACGATTTTCCTATGTATATTTTTTTAATCAACTATAGAAGGCAAAGCATCTACAGTGCCACAAACTTATCTGGACCGATGAGGAACTAACGAATTTTCAAACGTATTTTTCTGCCAACACCAAATCACACCAAATGCGATAACAGCGCCTCTCACCGGCTCAGATAAGTTTGTGGCACTGTATTCTAATGTAACATGCCTATGAGCTATTAGATCCGTTGAAAGTGTAGGTACATTAATTTACATATTGATTTTAATTTCCAGAGTGGAGAAAAAGTGCACTACATCACAACCTTGCCAGTCCTGAAGTCCTATCCCCAAGTCAAGGTAGAAGTGAAATGGGAGCTCTTAAACGATGATGGAGAGGATCTGGTTTGCGTGCTCATTCCCGCTAGGATTAGGTAGATTTCTCGCGAATTCCTGTGATTATAGGGTGCTCCAAACAGT
Source organism: Epirrhoe alternata (assembly GCA_963565295.1). NCBI lineage: Eukaryota > Metazoa > Arthropoda > Insecta > Lepidoptera > Geometridae > Epirrhoe > Epirrhoe alternata. The sequence continues at coordinate 1,866,862 of OY751385.1, read as the reverse complement.
GGCGTGGTTGCAGCTGTTTGCAACATCCTGTATCAGCTTGTTTCATTATCTGAGTAAGGTTCAAGATCACTTAATCCCTGCTGGGTGTGGATAAAGTTTAATACTGTCTAGCTAGCATTTGCCTCATGAGCACTATTGTGGTACCCTCTTATTGTTTAAAAAAAAACAACGGAACCCAAGACAGTTCTATGTTGTTTTTTTACAAAAGTATGAGTAAGTAAACTAACAGGTCAAATCATTTTAAACTCACACGATTTAAATAATTAAATTCATAATGGGACGAGATCGCGTAAAGGTATTATTCGTCAAATATTGTGTCTTGCATAGAAAAATAAGAGGGTTATTAATTATTACAGGTGTTATTATTTTATTATTGCTATATTTATTATTAAAAGTTTTTGAATCCGTTGTATTGACGAATCCTTAGTTTGACCTATGACGATATAAATTATTACCTACTCTAGATTTTAAACCAAAACCCCGAATTGTTAGGTTTTTAAGAGGCTAATATTTATAAAGATTTTGATATTGTTTAACTGGAATTGCATTTCGTACGAGGCTCAGAAATCTACATTGTCCTGAGCAATTATGTAGTGTCCTCAAACATACCAAAGTATTAAGTCAAACCAGGTGGCTTAAAATGACCTCTTAATTCCAGGCAGTTTTTGAACTGCACAGCAATTTTATCATAAGGAAACAAATATGAAATGGCGGCGCTTATCATGCTCTCTCGCTTGCACATTAGTGACTGTATTAGTGTGCAAGCGAGAGAAAATAATAAGTTACAACTACAATGAACCGGGTTATTCGTAATTGACATTTAGTTCAAAAACTGCCAGAAAATAAGAGTTAATAGAAATGTTTTAAACAAATACAAAAGGTTTTGCACCTCTGAAACCGGGTAATAAAGAATAAAGTGTATAATGTTTTTTTATTTTATCCTAGAAACTCGGATCCTCTTGGATATACATTTTTCCGGGATAATAATAAGTATCTTTGTACTTTAAGAGCATCTAAACTTACATTGACGAAATTTTTGTTTGACTGGCTCCCCACTGGGGCACTATTTAGTTTTAGGATCACCTAAAAGAATGCTAGGCCCCAAACCGTGTTTGTTGCCTGATTCTTCACGGCATTGGTCGCGCAAGAACAGGAGTAAAATTGTTTTAAGACTATCTAAGTGATCCCAGCGGTCCTACTGAATAAATGCTTTTTGACTTTGACTTTGAGCCTACGCCTTCATCCAGAGTGTAAGCTACCTCTTTAACAATTTGTTTTTAATACACAAACACACACAGGGTCACGACTGTATCCCCAAGGCGCGGTAGACATTCTCTCAGATCTTTATATTCCAGATCCTTTGAAGATGTCTAAGGGGGTAGTCAGAGGCATGTACAAATACATATTTGGTACATGCCCACATCTTGCAGAAGTTAGTATTCCATACGTGACAGGTGACAGGTTTTAATACACAATTTTATACTAAATGACTTTAGTAATCATTTGCATGGAGTATTATAGAGTGCTTAGGTGTGAAGTTTTAATCAGAATTAAAATCATTGTATTACTGTAAAATTATATTATTTTACCATCTTTTCATATAGTCAAGTAGTAATAAAACTTTTACTTACAAATTCTTGTATTCACATCCACAGTTTGCTCTTGATCCATACTTTCTTGTTTCCTAGCTCTGTACAAAATGTTAGTTATATTTTTGTATAAATAAATACATAATTTTATACCAGATACAGCCAGATCTTTCCACAGATGTGTATCAATTTCTCAAATACATTTCCAATGTAGATATGAATAGTTCATTTCTTCTTAATACTATCCTTACACTTACAGCACACTGGTTCTTCCTTAATCTTAAAAAAGTTCAGATTAAACTCTTTCTTAAAAATCTTTCTGTACATAGACTCTTTAACAGGCACTATGTTTTCTTTAGTACACAGATCAAAGTACATAACATACATTCTTTTTATGCTCAAATTTGGTGGCAAATACTGCTTTTTCTTAGAAAACTGCTTGATAGGCTTAGAGTCTGCTGTCGTGAATGAAAGGATATGTTTTCTAACTCTTTCTTTTAGCTCATCTGGTAATGCGTGAACACTGTTCTCCGATAAACCTCTACCATCTGGTTTAGGGATATTTGTGTCTGACTTTGAACTATGTACATTGTATACAGGCTTTTGTGATATAGCTAATGTCCCAAGATAAAACTTTTTGCAGACAGTATACCTCTCCGAGCGTACAACAAATGAGTATTTAAAGGAATGTTTTCTTTTAGTATCAGTCTTTCCTCTCTTAACAGTGTGTCTCTCTGTGCTGTTGAGAATGAAGTGTCGTTTTTCATTAGCGCTTAAGGAATAAAATGATTTAAATATCCGTTCTCTGTCTGCATCTGAGATCAGCTCATTGCATTTGTGAATGCAGTTTTGTAGGCAGTCTTTCATATTTCGGATTTGTTTCTCAGGAACATATTTGCCTCGACGGCTGATGTAGGCTTCTCCATTTTGATGTTTAATCTTTCGTATATTACTCGCCCAAGTGCTGGGTTGAGGGAAGAGATGCCTGGTCCTTTTTTTCTTTGGCAGTTCTGCACTATCTTCTTGTTCAACTGTTGTGCTTCTGAAATGAGAGAAATATTTGATCAAGCTGCAAGATAATTCAGAAATTTTCTACAGGATTTAATAACATCTATAATAATATAATATAATAATGCTGGACATTTCACACAGCATCATCTAGCCCCAAACTAAGCAAAGCTTGTACTATGGGAACCAGATAACTGATATACTACTTACATACTTTTTGTTTGTAAATACATACATATAACTCCCAGACCCGAAATAAATATTTGCAGATTATACAAACATTTATCTCGCGGCGGGGATCGAACCCGCAACCTTCTGCGTCCCAAGCGGGCTTTCACCCACTGCGCCACAGAGGTCGTCAATCATCACACACACATCTGTCTGAAGATCGTCTTCTTCCTGCCCTTATCCCACTAAGTGGGGTTGGCATAGCATGTTTCTTTCTTCCATTTCCCTCTATCACTCGTAGAGTTGTACAGAAACCACTCGCTTTTTTATTTTTTAAAATCTCCTTCGTATCTTGCCATCCGCCTTTCTGGGCATTTCGCTAGAGTAGCAATTATAAATAAATTATGTTATTACGTATTAATTAAACGGGATTTATCGCGTACCTTAATTTATTATTTCCCGACGTTTAATTAATACGAAATTATGAATAGTGAACGCGAAGGTTTAAGAAAGACCATCATGTTATTATTGTGATATAGTAAATGGCCAAGGCATATCAAGGGGGAATGGTGCAGGTTGTAGGCAAGCCTAATAAACTGTAACAAGTCCCAAATCCATACTAATATTATACATGTGAAAGTAACTCTGTCTGTTTGTTTATTACCTTTTCACAAACCACTGAACAGATTAGGCTGAAAATTGGCATGGATAAAGTTTGTATCCCAGGGAAGGAAATAGGCTACTTTTTATTTCGGAAAAACCCGAGGGTGCACAGCTAGTCTAGAATAGAATGGCTAGTTTTCTTTTGCAGAAAAAACTTACTCATCAGTATTATGGACAATCTGGGGCTGTGGCTCCACCTTAGGCATGACACTCTGTTCCTTCACATAATCATAACCATAGTACTGTTGGACCTCGTTCATGAGAATCTGCTGCTTGAAGACAGGAACGGGAGGCAACAGCATATGAGAGGTGATCTGCAGTTGCTGGGTCAGATCTGTCCCTTGTATCACCTGGCCTTGCAACGGCTGGATAGATTGTAGATGGGTATGCTGGCAAGACATGACTATCTGGTTCTGAGATATCATCTCATTCTGTATCGAGGATATTGATGATACGGGGATGTGGATATCAGAGGTTATTGTCTGTTGGTAGGTGACCTTTTGAGATGGGTGGGCTATGTGGATTATCTGAGGGTTGTGTAGTTTGGGGTCGGATGATGGTGGCTGGTAGACTTGAAGTAGGTGGGGTATGTGAGATTGTAGGTGTTCCATTTTTTCTGAAAATGTTAGAATGGAAAAGTTAAAAGAAACAGTGTTTTGTGCCACTATAATTTGCCTCAACAAATTCAATCTGGAACCTATTAAAGAGGAACTTGTTTTGATTGATGCTGATTTTTTTTATTTCCAAATTCAATTCAAATTCATTTATTGGTTCATGTTAGTTACAAGATCTTAAAATATAGGTAAGCATTTCATACCATGATTACATTACAATATAACATTAATTAAGTATCTTTAATTGAAAACATTTTTTGTTTAAAGGTTCAAGTACAATGAAAGAAATAAAAGAAAGCCGAGTTTACTTTTTAAAAGATGGAATATCTTTTATTGTCTTTTGTAATAACTTTTTTCTATTAGATAAGATTTGAATTATTTGTATATTGTCTAAAGGTAAATAGAGCATGAAAGGTGTATTGTGATCTACGGTGTTTACAATAATTGCCCTATTATTTACAATATTAAAATGAATCACAGTCAGCGACAAAGAATAAACTTACAAATTCTCTTGAAATTTTTCGCTAGTAGTTGTAGTACCGTATTATTCTGAGGAGCGACACAAGAGTACAAACTGTGTTATTTACTATTTACCAACATAAAAAATGTAAATGTGCCACGGTTCCATCTGTAATACACTAGAGCAAAAATCGCACGCAGATGCAACCATTCCAAACAAAGTCCATTTTGCTTTGCTGATTTGATTTTTTGACAGCTTTGACTCCGTTTCACTCAGAGTTGCGTTAGTCCTGCTTGCAGCCTGCTTGCTTGCTTGTCTCTGAGGTCTCTGCTGTTGTGGTATTTTTCATTTCAAGGCGTGGAATGGAACGTCAAAAATTTAGTGATGTACCAGTTCATGACAATTTGCAAAAGTTCGGTTTCTTTACGATTACGGATACAAAAAAAATTCTTACGTGATCTAGGTATCCGTAAATTAATTTTATCAAGATAAAAAACACGATTTCTTTTTGAAATACATAATATTTATTAGAAATGGATATACCTACCTAGTTATTTATTCATATTATGTTAACTATCATAAAAAAATTATGTAAAAAAAAATTACCTTCACTTAGGTACCTAGGTACTTCTGCATATTGGTAGGTCCTGTAGGTCTCATTTTGCGCATAGATGGTTTGGTTTTGTCTGTTAGATAGGTAGCTACCTTATAAAGATCATTCAAGTTTTTAAATTCAAATTAGGTACAATCAACCGCAAGTTTTAAAATGCACATTATTATTCAGTTCTGAAACTTGTTTTCTAAGAAATGGAATACGTAATCGTAAACCACAAGCATTATAGCTCCTCCTGGGCCTAAACGCAAAACCTTAGGTAATAGTCCTTTGTACAGCGCACGGAATCTGAAAATAACAAGGCATTGTAAAGTAGGTACCTGGGTATATTGACCTACCTACCTACCAAACATTATAGGTATGATGCTGGCAGATGCATTTTAACCGATGTTTTGGATAACGTCCAGACCACTAAATTGTATGTTTTGTTAGTAGGTAGGTAACCCAGATAGGTACCTTATAGTACCTTATAGGTACCTAGCTGGGTTTAAATGGTTAACTCGGAAAAAATCTGAACTGCAGCTATGCCTTAGACCTAGGTAGCAAACTAATAAGGCTTGAAACGGAACACCTACAGAAATATTTTATTACTCAATTCACGAAATAAATCAAAGAAAAGTAGGTACCTACTCATACATTAACCAAATAACGCATTATCATTAACATAACAAAGAAACAGGAATGAACTTTAAATAAAGTTGAATAACAATATCAATACCTACATTTAATAGTAGGTAGCTAACATTACTTTATTCACCTGGCATTTTGCCAAGTCGGAATCCAATGACATCGATTTGCAGAAAGTTTGTATTTTGGTAAGAAAACAATTATTTTGATGCTCTTTGAATAAAGTGCTGGTTGGACACGGTAGGTAGGTAGGTACTAGGTACAATATAAACATTAATCTTCATCAATAAACGCTAGTGACGTACAAAAGCTGTCTTTTTTGTGCTTGAATGGATTGGTGATGGTTATTAACATTAATCTAGAATATTTTAACTAATAATAGCATTATCGATACTATAACTTACCCTTCCTCTCTGTACACTAATACTAGTGCACCAGTGGTAGAGCTATACTTCACTACACCAGCAATCGGTTGTGGTCCTTGAATTCGACTTTTGGCTACATCGAATGGAATGTTTACACAAGAGCCCAGAACTCCTGACGTAAATCCAATAGCAATTTTGCGTCCAAATTCCAAGAGTGGATCCTGAAAAAGCGCGCAGTTAGAAAATCTACATAGTTTTAATAATACGTAAGTGATTTTACAACGTGTTAAACTCATCTTAATAGCTGTTGAATTTGTTTGTCAAACTATTAATTGTATAAAATGATTACTAGGTATTCAAACGTATATTTTTCCTATATGCAGTATTAAATTGGTAGTTGAACCAATAATAATCATAAATAAATACTTAAAATTATATAGGTATTTATTAGAATACAGAAACGAGGAAAGTCATACAACCTACCTAACTACCTATACTTAAGTACGTAAAAAAAGGTTTAGACATGCTACCTACAGTTTCAGAAGTTACATTTCTGTACTTGTTTACCTCGTATTCAGGAACGTAGCCCTTTACACTATGATAAAAGCCGAAATAAACCATATTGAATATGCCATTTCTCGCAATTGTTGCTGTAAGGCCCTTATTTAATCCTCTCGAACCAAGGCCATGCTCCCGCACTATTTGCCTCGTAACAGACCATGTACTAGGCAACTGGGCGGTCACTGCTTTGTTTGATTGAAGAGTCACTTTGACCACTTCAAAGGGATTGACTAGAATTGCTTCTGTGATTCCAGCTCCTAGACCAGCCAAGGAAAATGTCTGTAAAATAGTAAATATCACCATGCATAAGCTTAAGCATGTAGAAGGTAGCTTATTATAAAATAGAAAAAAAATTACAATAATTTGCCTTTTATTTGACTAACAGCATGATAATTATGATCATTGTTTACAATGACATGCTTTTAATATAAACAAACAGTCTTATCAAACCAAGATGGATACCTATCTCATATTCTTATCGGACTCTTATTAGATATTGCAGTGTTACTGTTTGCCTGGCTAATGTGAAAAGGAACGTTTTACGGTGTTATCACGTTTAGAAATAAGTAGTAACCTAATCTAAGTTATCAATAAAATAAATACTTATTGACTCTTACCAGTGGTGTTGGTGTGTCGGATCCAAACATAAATATTTTTTTGTATTGCTCAAATGTAGCAAACTTTACAGCTCGCTTTGGTGTTTCAGCCAGTATAGGAGGTAATATTCCTTTCCAAAACGATGATAGTCCCTCGTATTTATACATTTTTTTCATACAATCTACTATGCCATTATAGTAATGAGGATCCGAACTTTTTATGACACTTATTTTAGTTTGTATTTGAAATCTAGTCTTCACTAGATCAAGAGGATGCATGATACAAACTTCAACAAAACCTGCACTTCCACCAGCTCCAACTTGCATTGCGGCTTGTTTTAATAATTTATCAACGTCTGACATTTTGTTAGGGGAATCACAGGATAGTTCGAAAACTTAAATGCTAACTTAAAATGCGAATGTATAATGAAGAGCAATATGTAACTGACTGGTCAGAACCGGCTCTAAAGGCAGACTACGCATCTAAACAATGTCGAGAAGTATCTTGAACATAGATACCTACTTTTAGGTAGGTACACAATAATTTTGCGTGTCACATGAATGCGTAATGATATCCCCAGATAGCGCCGAGTCTGAATCGGTATAGAGTTTTGCAATCACTATTGTGTCAAAAATTGACACGTAAATAAATAGCATGGCAACACTCAGTTCAGCTGTCAAAAAAGATTTCACTAGTTCACTACAGAAAAATGTTGATACGATGATAGTTTCCGTGTATTTTTATCGTAAAACCATTGTTATTTTGTTTAGGCTGTTATTAGTTTCTAGAATTATTACGTCAAATCATTTTTAAATCATATAATTTGTCGTTTGTTGTTGTAGTAGTGTTAAAATTACGGAACAAACTGCGTCCATAGAGGCTATAATCGCTCGTACATTGCCACAAAATGGCAGTAACAATTTGCACTTGTGAAAAAGTGATTTTATGATTGTTTGATGGTGCAGTGTGGGTGGATGTGCTGCGCTCAGAAATGTGGACATAACGGATAAGATGGGTTCTCAGACATTGGAGATACTTCGCCAGGGTGTTTGGGCTTCACTAACTGGCGGCTGGTTCTATGATCCTCATCAGAATTTGTTTTGCAACACTTTGCACCTGTATGTGTGGCTGTTCCTGCTATGTTTACCTTTCTCTGTGTACTTGGTGAGTACATTCTAATACTCATTGCTACAGAAAAGCTTTATACTAGGTTTTGGGTGAAATTACTGTAATCAGGTCAAGATGTTTATGGGCATTGTTTTGATAAAAAAAATATGATTTGAGTCATGATGTCAATGCCCTCTTGAAGGAGGTTGTGATTATTTTGACCTTGCTTTTATAAGCCAAGGCATCATCTTAAAGGTAATTGTATGTTAATATCATAAACAATTGCAGTCATTTGGACTAGCTTTCTATAGTATTCTCTCCAAAGATAGATGCTCTTTACCCTAATAGATACATTCCTACTATAAACTAAAATAATAAGCTATTTTTCTGGGTAAAATAAGCCTTTGATATTGAGTCAAGTAAATAGTAAGTAAGTAAGTTTATATGAGTCAGTGGCCAACTCTAGTGACGGAGTTTTTAGGCCGCCTCAAGGCCTCCGTCATGGCTTAATGACTTAAATAGCCGGGACCGACAATTTAACGTGCCCTCCGAAGCACGGAAGCGCTCGGATGAAAATGCCACTGGTGGTCACCCATCCTCTTACAGACCGTTTTAAACATAGCTTAACTTCAACGATCTATCAAGAACGACTAAGTAAGCACGACCAAGAGCGCTTCATAATATAATCTGTACAACATGCATAAACAATTTGATTTGTTACATAACTGGACAAATATTTAAAGCGCACTGACAAGGACTAAGATATACACGCATCAGCTCTGAGAGCTGCCTGTGTATTATAAATAATAATAATAATTTTTTTATTCACAGTACTTCCCGCCAGCGAGTCTCGGCTGGATAATCTACTGCGTGCTGGTAGCGATAGTATTCACAGCGCTGAAAGTTATTAATCATGGCCTGCACCATATCTATGACACCAAAGAGTGCATAGTGGTCCAGCCGACCACAGACCCTGCTACTGGGAACGAGACTTCACAGTGAGTATCAACATGTGTAATTGAAATATTCTGAAGCTCACTAAGCTAAAGGCTCGCGTTTCTATATTTTGTACCATTGTTCATAAGGTTTATAATGGCTTGCTATAAAACTAATTGTTGCATCACTTGCTAATTCAATGTGCATTGAGCCGAAAGTTTCACATTTTGTTCAGAACTTATTTATGCTTAATGACACAGGATTTGAGTGACTAATTCTGTGATAGCATGATTCAATTTAGTTTCCCTGGACTCACATCACAATACTATTTGGTACTGAGTTGTTCAACATTGTTTGTGAATGTAGGAAATAGGACTTGCATGACTTCAAACAATGTACCAATATCAATTACTAAGAAAAGCAGTATTCCATTAGTAGTACTCATAGTTTGATTATGCATCACAATTACAGCTACATTATCCAATTGACATAAAAAACGGAATCACAACTGTATCCCTGTAGGCATAAATTGATTCCTGATAAATAAAGAATGCTGGATATTTCTCTAGTATCATCGAAAAAAAAAACTGATTAGTTTATTCAGGAACAGTAACAGTGGGCTATGTATTCAGTGGAAACGATAATACCAGCAGAAGTTTTTTGTACAACTGTGTCGCAGGCACCAATCTGACCCCAAAGTAAGCTTCTGTTATGTGTACCACATGACTGATATACTACTTACCTGTTATTATACACTTTTTTGTCATAATAAAAAAATAAAATAAAATACATTTATTTCGAGCAAACACTCATAGGTACACAAACTAAATAGACAAGAATTTTTGAACACACAGACAGAAGACAAATACACAATAAAGATGGTAATCCATCCATACTATAATATTATAAATGTGAAAGTAACTCTGTTTGTCTGTCTGTTTGTTATCTTTTCTATTATTTTCACGCCCAAAACACTAAACAGATTAGGCTAAAAATTGGCATGGATAAAGTTTGTATCCCAGGGAAGGAAATAGGCTACTTCGAAAAAATCCCGAGGGACCGCGGGTCACACCGCGGGAGCGCAGCTATAATACATATAAATCAAAGTATTTTCTTCTTGAATTTTGGAATCTTGAAACCAACTAATGAAGTGCCTTATGTTTGTCCACAGTCCAGAAGAAGGCGTTGAAATGCAGATGTTGCGCCTCGGTGGTCAGGCTACGGCCGGCTCTGACAATGAGTCCATCACCTCGCTGGAGTACCATAAACCCAACACTAGCACTATTGGTGAGAATATTAAACTATACAATTATCGTCAGTACTAATATACGTTGCGTAAAGCTACGACAGGACTCAATTTTATGGTTATTTTTTATGTTATACCTGTCATAACTTTACACCACATTTATTAGTAAGGCCGTTAGTGTGCGATTTGTATTAGGGGAATTATTTCGCCTAACTACTTAAGTAAAATCGTTAGAGCAAGAAGGATTTATAAGAATGATTGAACAAAAAAGAGACTTGTTTTATCACAATAATAATAAATAATGCTGGATATTTCACAGAGCATCATCTAGCCCCAAACTAAGCAAAACTTGTGCTATGGAAACCAGATAACTGATATACTTTTTGTTTGTAAATACATACATATTATAGAAACACCCAGACCCGAGATAAATATTTGCAGACCATACGAACATTTATCCCGCGGAGGGAATCGAACCCACAATCATCTGCTTCCCAAGCGGGCCATCCCAACCCACTGCTCCACAGTGGTCAAATAACCCTTTCACATTGATTTTTACTAATTTGAGACAATAATATGTTAGACTTTTTTTAAATTATTTTTACAGATCTAAAAGTAGATGTCCATCGCAAAAACAGCTCGGAATCGAGCATCGAAGACAGCGCAATGTCCGCCAAAAAACCGGAAGAGGCTGCATCAAAATACGACCTGTGTACGGTTGAGAGCGCAGACGTACCCGAAACAACCAAACACAGGCCGGCACGCACTCGCTCGAAATCTGGACGCCGCGAGCGAAACTCCAAACGACGCACCCACGGCACTAGGATAGATGAACTCATCGTCGAAGCCGCAAGAAGCCCAAGAGTAGACAACAACCTCCCCGTACACATGTTAGTCGACGAAGGACCCTTCGCAAAAGTCAGCCGACGTTACCACGAATGCCCGCACAGACGAGGCTCAAGCAACCGCGATTTCTTCAAAGAATGGCTGTACTTAGACGCGAACGAAGCCGCAGGCGAACCTTACCAGTCAAAGTTTGCGCGACAGCTCAGCTCAGATTCAAGGGATAACTCAGAACCGAGCGTGGGACCTCCTTCCCCGAAGAAACGGCTAGCTCACAGGAGGAGATACAACAACTATCCTGAGGAAAGCTGTACGAAGTCTGCGACAGCGCTCGCGACCGCCCAGCCTTCGAATATCAGGAGGAATTCCAACTCTACTATGTCGACGATACAACTGCCGTTGCTCAACTCTACGGCTCAACTCGTGTCGCATATGAGGAGGCATTCCAATAATGCGGATACAGGGTTCTTCGCGAGCGTTGAGCTGGGTGAATACATGATGGTTAAAGCCGAAGCGCCGTCTGGTGAAGCCGAGAAAACGAAAGGAAAAAGTCCCGGAGTGAGAAGGATTAAAAGTGCTGCGTTGGAAATCGGCTGCCCGCCTCCCAGTGTATCGAATTTATGTCCCCACCCTAACAGCGCTGAGACCATCGGCGGGCAGATGCTAAAGAACCCGAAAAGTGCGGTGATCCCCCCGCCAAGCAAAAGCTTAACCCGAGGACCACACTTGAATCTCTACCCTAAAAACGAGTCTGGAGAAGGATGTAGCTATCCATACCTAACGTACGGGTCTGAGATAGTGTACCCTATTGCCGAGATATCGGATGAAATGCAAACATCGCAGAAAGAAACGGATCTAGATTCTAGCGGGGAGAGCTACAGCGATTACGAAGACGAAAAGCAGTTCAGAGGGTTCGATTGGGACGCTGAACAATCCCCGGCTTTGCGGTCCAGTGACAGTGATTATGAGAACAACGGTTCTAGATCTCCGTTACTGGATAGGCCGACTGAAATGCGCGTAGTTCGGGGAGCGAACACTAGAGAGTTCAGGGTGACACCGTACTATGGACGTCGACCCAACCCTAGGTACAATCCGAACCACAATCCCCACGAAAAGACTAAAGCTGTGAGACTGAAAAAGGATAAAACAGAAAATTGCGACCTAAAACGCGAGCGGCACACAGCAGCTTGTGAATGTAAGAATAACACGAGTACCCTCGTAGCAGATTACTTCGACAAAGCCAGCGCCAGCTCGAAGGATCTGCTCATAGAGAAATCTAGCTTAGAATCTAATGAGAATCCGGATAGTGATAAGAAAACGGACGATAAAGTCGTAGAGAAGAAACTCTGGGACCACGATATATCGAACACTAGCAGTAGTAGCGATAATGCAGAAAAACCTCCTGTAGAAGAAAACAAGGATGAAAGCTTGAAAGTTTTAGAAGTAGAAGAAACGCCACAGGAAGATACTAAAAGTGTAGATGAAAGAAGCACGTATAGCCTAGAATGGCTCTTCGAAGAGCCACAGGAATCATCCAGCGGCAAAGAAGAAGAAGCCTGCGCCTTACCAGAGGAAGTCTGCCAAAAACTTGCCAACGCTTTAGGCGAATCATCATCAAACGTTCCAAAAAACTTAGGAGCCATACCAAAGCAAATAAAAAACTTAGCGCGTTCGCGAGCCTCCTCGCAGAAGGAGAACAAGAAGAGAGATTCTAAGAAGGAGAAGGATGAGAATCAGAATGAGGAGAGGATCCTCATGGATGCTGTGGAGGCTCAGGCTGCTTTGGTACAAGGCTTGGAATGCTTATTTGCCGCGACGAACGCGAACACTGTGGTCATGCCACAGGCAAACAGAGAGGAGAGATCGCGAAGCCACAGACAGAGCTTGCGAGGAGAGCGGGAAAACATACATAAAACTAGGAAACGGTCCATTGAAGAAGTGGCACAAAACTCCGCCAACACCCTTCTCCCGACATCCATGCCCTTACTCGCCGCGTTTCTGAATTCAAGAGTGGAGTTTGGGCCATGCTGTGCCAACGCATCCGCGCCTCCAGAAGGCGGATCCCCAGAACCAACAGCTCAAACCGCTGAAGAAGCACCAAGACTCCGCCCTCTAATGGACAGAAACCACAGAAACAGAGTGAGGAAAATCAAGCGCTCAACACGACAACGAAACAACCCACAGTCGCAAAATCCCGAGAAGAAAGAAAAGGCACCGAACAATGAGAATGTGCCGAACAACTCCGCCCGAGCGCACTTCGCAACTTCCCACGAAGACACGACCGACGGAGCGATCCATTGCTTCATGGACGAATACGGAAACTGGATGTCGTACACTTTCGACAAGAACATAGCTGGCCGGGCCCAAGCGCAGCCAATACCTTTACCGGATAAAGAAGATGGTTTACGGATAAATAGAGTCAAACCAATAGACCATCCAGATAACGCTCAAGAAACCGGCGAAGGAAGTTGTGGGTCTCTTGAATCTGAAGCGGGAAACAGCGAGAGTATAGCCAAGCCCAAACGAGCAGACAGCGTCGACCAGAGCTCCTCAAACCAAGGGAGCAACAACCCCCTAATAGCTAGCAATAACAACGTAGCGTCCATAATCCCCATCACAACAAACAACTCGAATAAAAGATTCTACGTCTTCGACGGAGGGACTGGCAATGGGATTTACACCGACCAACCGCGATCTCCCGTGGCATATGTCACAGATAGCTTGTTAGAACAGATTGAGGCTGAGAGACAATCACGAATGGGGCTACCCAGTATGCATATCAACTTGTTGATGTCTCAACAGAGAGCCCAAAGAGAACAAGCGATGCAAGCCGAAAGCGCATCAGTCAACGTTCCCAGCCTCATGCCTTCAATAGGAGAAGAAAGTGTTGAGATAAATATACGAAGCAAGTTCTCCAAATTAATGGATGAGATCGAGAAAGCGAATCAGCCGAAACCAAAGAGCTACTACAAAGTAAACTGCAAGTTTTTCAACTTCAAAGTGGAGATGGATAGATTACAGCTCATGGCGTTATTCGATAGAAATTTTACATATAGAGATACTTTTGTCACCATCGTTTTGGCGATAATGGTAGCGATTTTCGGTTCGATGGTTCTCAACCTCGGGTTTTACAAAGACGTGTACGCTTTCTGGTTTTGTTTCATCATGGCTGGGAGTCAATACTCGTTGATAAAGAGCGTACAACCAGATTCAGCTTCGCCAGTGCACGGATTTAATAAAATGGTCGTGTTTTCGAGACCTGTCTATTTTTGTTTGTGCACGGCATTGCTGTGCGGTGTGCACAGTTACTTGGAACAGACTGCACCGGCTGAAGAGATACACTCTAGAAGCAAAAGGAGTTATGAACAACCGTTCACGATTTATGGAATTGCAATGAATGAACGGGATTTTTTGTTGATAATTCAGGATATTTTGACGAAGTTTCTTCTATTTTTTCCTATGGCATTCAGTCTTGGTTTGTTCCCTCAAGTCAACACTTTCCTAATGTACTTGTTGGAGCAAATAGACATGCATGCTTTCGGCGGAAATGCGACGAGCAGCTTAAGTGCGGCTGTGTACTGCATTGTCAGATCCGTCTCTGCTGTAGGAGTATTGTATGGTTTTGCGTACAGCGGTATAGTTGAAGGGAAGAAATCGCAGCATCAAAAACACAATATCTTGTTCTCGATTTTCTGCAGTCTTCTAGTTCCAATCGCTTATCACTTGAGCAGATCTGCAAGTGACTACACCCTTATATGGAACCTTATCAAGAAACACCTATTACCGCCTGAATTGTACGCGATGAACACAGAATGCAATCCTGAGTTAGAAAAAACAGAGCCGACTTTAACCGACGATAAAAAACAGCATTCCGAAAGCAACATCTCTAAACAAAACTCAATCGGCAGTTCCGCGTCTAAGATCAACTTTAGCTCGGAAACGAATATTGCGAAGAGTCAGAAACGCTCGCAGACATCCAGCGTTAGCTCGTTAAAGATGGACCCAAGAGGTGGTGACACTATGAACTCAACTAATTCTTTGAAAACGGAACAAGCTACGGAAACAGAAGATAAGTCTAAGGATAAAGAGAAGGAGGCAGAGGCAACGGAAGAAGATATGGAGGACCCTTTGCCTAAGAAGTTGCAAGCCACTGTGAATGCGCGGTTGAAGAATGACGTCATAGTTTGTACGTTCCTCGCGCTCAGTGTGTTCGGACTGCATTGTACAACTGTGTTCACTACGCTCCGACCGCAACTAAATACGGTGAGGCATATTTTTATTATTTCTTGCAGATTCAACTAAACTTTGTTAGATTTTATTAATGTACAAAACTATAAAAGACCACGATTGATTTATCTTTCGAAAAATGACATTTATGCTGACTGAAATTGATTTTTGAAATCCTAAAAATGTGGTAGATTTCTTGAATAAATTGAATACAAAAGAAAATTCCTCCAATGACGTACTCTGTGTTTGAAATCGCGATCTTGAGTTAACTAAAGATTAAATAAAATTGCATCCCAAAAACCGGACTCATGTGGGATTTGAACCCACTACCCCGCCGATTCGTGGCACCGCTCTAACCAACTGAGCTAATAGGCAATTGATTTCGCGTTGAAATTTTGTGAGCATATACTATACCTACAGCATTTCGCTGTAAGATCTATCTATCTATGGAGACTTTACTAAGCTAATGGCGTCGATTCTGTTGTTCACTGACTAAACTTAATTAAAACTAAAACTGGCACGTTCTTATTTTGTTCTCACTAAAGACGAAAACGGCATGTCGTTGAAAGTGATATAACTAAAAGTATAATCAAAATGGCGTTTCTGAGCTTCTTTAGCAGCTGTTTTACACGGCAAGCAAAATGGTCTTGACTAAATCTACCCACAAATACTTCGTTTTTACTAAAATTAAGAAATTTTAAGAATGCCACTGTAATAGTCATTCCATTTTGGACTTTATCGTTAACGAATTAAGAACGAAGCATTTTAGTTTAGTTAACTTTAGTCAGTGAACAACAGAATTGGGGCCAATGTGTGTATTTAGAAATGACAAGTCTTATCAACATTTCCGATTCCGACGGGATTCGAACCCGCAACGATCCTCCTAAATCCGCTCGGCCACGGAACCCTATTCGTCACAAGCGACATTTTTGATAAGGTTTATCGGTTAAGCACCGGGAATCGTATTTTTTTTTTTTTATTAAATAAGTCGGCATTTGACCTCACTCTGCCTGATGTTAAGCAGTAGTGAGGTTTAAGATGGAGCATGCTTACCTAGAAGGAACCTATTTACTCTTGATTTGTAGAATGAACCGTTCGAGCCAACGCTCCCCGCTAGATGGCTTCGCCAGATCTCGTTAATTCTACAAGCGTTTCTATATCTTGTACCATTGTTCATAAGGGATTATAACCCTTATGAACAATGGTACAAGATATAGAAACGCTTGTAGAATTAACGAGATCTGGCGTACCATTGTTCATAAGGGATTATAACCCTTATGAACAATGGTACAAGATATAGAAACGCTTGTAGAATTAACGAGATCTGGCGTACCATTGTTCATAAGGGATTATAACCCTTATGAACAATGGTACAAGATATAGAAACGCTTGTAGAATTAACGAGATCTGGCTTGCTATAAAACTAATTGACGCATCGCTTCCCAATTCAATGTGCATTGAGCCTAACACTTTAAAAATTACAAAAATATGAATGTGTGTATTTCAGGCACTATGGATAATAGCGGGTATCCTAGGCTGGGTGCTGCACTACCTGTCGCCTCAGCTCCGCAAGCAGCAGCCGTGGCTCTGTCTGGCCGGGCCGGTGCTGAGAGCGCATGAACACGCCATGTTCGAGGTCACTGAACCGCAGAAGACTATGCTTGTTGAGAAGGTAATTATCCTTCTGATCCTAAGGTAGTTGGATTGAGTACTGTCGTTTGTTTAAAAAAGTATACATGCTTGGGTATGTTATTACAAAAAATCTTTGGTACAGGTAGTAAAGAAATCATCAGGAAGAAACCTGTGGCTTGTTGACCTTGTTGTAGAATTTAAAACTGCTAAAAACTTTTCATTTTTGCACAAACTTTGATTTGCTGTAGTTACTTTGGGTTGGAGAAGTGTTTATGCTGTGAAACAGCGTCGATTGATATCAACTAGATTTTTCGGCAGGTGAATTTTCTAGGCTATATTTTATAAGAAATCTGTAAATGTGCTTGCTGATTTTTCTTTAAACCTTACAAAAAAAGAGCCATAAATTATCTCCCATCTGTAAACATGTCGATCATCATCATTTCAGCCATATAGCGTCCACTGCTGAAGATAGGCCTCCCCCATCGATTTCCACAGCGATCGATCTTGTGCAGCCTGCACCCAACGGCTCCCAGCAACCCTTACCAGATCGACTTTCCATCTAGCCCCACTAGATGGAATGGCCGTCCTCTGCTGCTCTATGTCTAAAATCTATAAATATTTATATTTTTCTTTCAGATCTTCGTATACCTATGTTTCCTGGAGCGTAACGTGTTATATCCAGCTCTAGTTGTAGCTGCTACTACGACAGACGCGCCCGCCATTTCTGCTAAGTACGGTGACGCTCTTGGCGCGCTTATCATCTGCGTGTGCGCGCTCAAATGTGAGTCTTATCTTGTAGTGTTACGGTACAGTTTGGCAATGGACAGACGTCGCTAAGTTTGGAGATGCTCTCGGCGCGCTTATCATCTATGTCTGCTCAAATGTGAGTCTTAAGTCGTTGTGTTAAAGTTCGTGATGCAAGGAAATGACACGGCTTTTGACACTGAGTTTGAAGACGCTTTCAGCGCGCTTGTTACGTGTTCGCGCTCAAATGTGAGTCTGATCTCGTTGTGAAAAAGTTCATTTTGTCAAGGAATCGACGCCGCAAAGTTTGGAGATACTCGCGGTTCACTTATTACCTGTGTGCTCTCAAATCAGTCTTATCTCTTAGCGATACAGTTCATTTTGTCTAGGAACAACAAGGTCTTGATATGTCTACCAGCGGTGACTAAAAGTTTGACTCCAACTTTCGAATACATTCAAAAATTTTAATACTTAATCGTAAACGGTGAAGAAATAAAAGTTAGTATTCCATATTATGACAATAAGAATACTTTGTGCGTTCAATATACATGTTTTATACTTATTTGTTTAAATTTTATCATTTTCAGGTCTAAGACACGCCTACTCCGAGCCGGACTCCCAATACCTGATAGTTGTGTTCGCGGTACTCCTGTTCCAGCAGGATCTGAGCACTCTGAAGATATCGGAGACCTTCCTCGTGGACTACTTCGTAACTGCCATCATATTCAGCAAAGTCTACGAGTTTCTTTTAAAGGTATGTCTATATTCTATCTCTCTCATTTTGTTGAAAGAATCCATCTTATAACGAAATAATCGAGCTCCAATGGGAGCCAGTCTAACGTTTAGCTGCTCATAAAGCACAAAGAACTAACGATATGTACTTGTGAATCGTTCGCTGGTCGTGCTCGCTTAGTCGCTCTTAAACTCACGTTCTAAGACCCTTCGCAGACTATTTATTTATTTATTTGTTATGGCACACAAAACAGAAGACAATCACAGATTAACAATATATAAGTAATACAAATTAAAGACCTAAATTGAATTCCATAGCATGTGTACACAGCATGAATTAAATACAAAGCAGTTCTGTGTAATAAGACAAGGATTCTAGAGTTAGAGAAAAAAAAAAAAACGAAAACAAATTAAATTAATACATAAATTTACATTGACTTTACATTTACATTGACTTTCTATCGGCCGATAGTTGAGTCGGATTATACTTCGGCTCGAGAGAAGTATAGCCCGTCTCAACTATCGGCCGATAGAAAGTCTGTAGTCTGCGAGGGGTCTAAACGGTCCGTTAGTGGATGGGTGACTGCCAGTGGCATTTTCATCTAAGCGCTTTCATGCTTCGGACTCAATTGTCGGTATCGGCTATTTGAGTCGAAACCTTGAGGCGGCCTAAAAACTCCGTCACCAGAGTTGGCCACTGACTCATACGAACTTACTGTCTACCCCAAAGCTTCTTAACTGGACTTATATCAATTTTATTACACTAGAAAATCCTACTAAGTATCCTACTTATACTCGTATATGAGTATGTTTAGATGTTTGTCTTACAATCACGCCTAAAAATAAAAATGAAATGAAATGAAATAAACCAGTGAACCGATTGGATGAAACTTGGAGTAGGTGTAGATAGTGACCTGGAATAGCATATAGGCTATTCAAAATGTTGGTACGACGCGAAGCCGCGCGCAGAAGCTAGTAAGTGATAACGTTACGCGGGACATTTTTTTTATTAACCTATTCTTTTCCACTGCTGGGCAAAGGTCTCCCCCAATTGCTTTCATCTATCACGGTCCTCTGCCACGTCCCACCAGTCCTCTTGAAAGGCATCCAGGTTGTCGCGCCAACGTTTCCTTGGCCTGCCCCGGCTTCGTCGCCCAACTGCAGGGATCCTGCCGTGATATCGCCATCCATACGACTCACGTGCCCCGCCCAGCTCCATTTTAAGTTTGCAGGTTTTTACGCTGGACATACTAAGCCCTAATTTCTCATTGCAGATCCAATTCGTAGTGACGTACATAGCCCCATGGCAGATAACGTGGGGCAGTGCGTTCCATGCGTTCGCTCAGCCTTTCTCAGTGCCGCACTCCGCCATGCTGTTTCTACAAGCTGCACTTTCTGCGTTACTGTCTTCACCGCTCACACCGGCATTGGGTAACTAGAATAGAATATATCTTTATTGAAAAATTTAAAGAATGTGAATGGGTGAGTAGAGGTAGACCTAAGAAAAGATGGATGGATTGTGTGAAAGGAGATATGGAAAAGAAAGGAGTTGATACAGAGATGACGAGTGATAGGGGAGAGTGGAAGAGAACATGTTGTGCCGGCCCCGCATGAGCGGGGTAAGGGCACGCCAATTATGATATCATCATTGGCCTGCCCTTATCCCGCTTGTTGTTGTATTATTACATACAAAGAAAACACCCAGACTCGAGACAAATATGTGTACATCATACACACATTTGTCCCGCGGCGGTGATCGAACCCGCAACCTTCTGCGTCGCAAGCGTACCTTCTGCGCTACAGAGGTCGTCGTAAAATAGATATATTTCAAAAATATGTCGCGTAAATAATACTGTGAAGTGGTTTTATAAGTTTTAAAAGTGAATATGAATTTCAGGCAGTGCAATATTCATGACATCATACGTGCGTCCCGTCAAGTTCTGGGAGCGGGATTATAACACGAAGCGAGTCGACCAGAGCAACACTAGACTATCCTCGCAGTTGGAGAGGAATTTAGGATCAGGTACGTATTTTCACCAGTTCTCTAGTCATATTCACATATTCAAAAATCCTTATTCAAGGCGAGTGTGTATGGGACAGCTGGAAGGGGAAGGCCTAGGCGAACCTTATTGGATCAAATTGGCGACATTTTGGAGAAGGGCCAGGTCAAAAGTACCCTAAACCGACGAGCATGTATGAAGAATGTAATGAGAGTGAATGAGGCGAAAGTTGTGTGTCAGGATCGTAGCGACTGGAGATCCGTGGTCTCTGCCTACCCCTTTGGGAAAGAGGCATGACTTTATGTATGTATGTATGTAAAAATCCTTACCTGAAAATTGAAAATTAGCACACCGTCTAAAATTAAAAACTTGGGCCTTTACATCTATATTAGATGATTTATACAACGTCAGGAGGCAACCTATGCCTACACTGAACGGGACGCTGTAGTGCCTGGGACATTGTTTTGAGATGAAATAGGCTTGCAGCACCTAAGCCATCCTCTCAGCTTAATCAGCCTGGCCCACAGGAAAGAACGTCAATACGTGTGGAGCTGACTAAGCTGTGGGTTTCCTCACGATGTTTTCCCTCACCGTTAAGAGCTCGTGTTAAAGTGCATATAAATTTTACGAAATGAAAAATCCATTGATGCACGTCAGGGATTCGAACCAACGTCCTTCGGATTGAAAGTCGAGGCACAACCCCATTCGGCCAACACGGCTCCGGTCTAAAATTAACATCTAGTAAATTGTTTCAATGTTTAGAACCTTATTATTAGCTTACTAAGGTATAAAATTACACACATACACATCAAATTACAGATGATAACAATCTCAACTCTATATTCTACGAGCATTTGACCCGTTCGCTGCAACACTATCTATGCGGTGATCTGATGATGGGGAGATGGGGTTCTGTACAACAAGGGGACTGTTTTGGTAAGTAGAACCTGTTGTACCAACAAGGCAAGAAAGATGGAAATAAATATCTGATAGCATGTTAAAATAACAACAAGGAATTTGATATCTCCCTATTATTTTATTAAGAGAACTGAATCTACAAAAAATGATCCCTTATCAGCAGAAACAAATAGTGACTGATTATTTAAAAAGTTCCAAGCATCTAAAAATCTATTGGTAGAGTAGGCGAGATAGGACGATGCAACAAACTAAGAGAGTGAGCGAGGCAGTTATATAACGCTGTCTTCGTCTTTTAGGCTTCATCAAATGTGGGTTCTGCGCAGCTACTTCAGAGAGCTAAAGAATGGTTGTGCGTATTGTACATGTTATGCATTCTAAACCGTTTAGAAAGAGAACATTCCATAAAAGCACTCGATAAAAGATAAGGAACTTTAACACTCAGAAATAGGGTTCATATTTGTCTGTCTTCACCAACTTTTAATTTTTTTCTGATTACACTGACGGTGTGAACCTTAACACTTAGGTATAGGGTTCATATTTGTCTGTACCATCTTTAAATTTCTTTCTGTTTTCCCTTCTAGTTTTGGCATCAGACTACCTAAACTGCCTAGTGCATATAGTAGAGATGGGCAATGGCCTTGTCTCTTTCCAACTGAGAGGACTAGAGTTCCGCGGGACATACTGCCAGCAGAGAGAAGTGGAGGCCATTTCTGAAGGGCCAGAAGAGAGTAGTGGTGAGTTGATCTTTCTTTTTTGTGTCTTAGTTGAAACTTTACACTTGGTGTATTTTTTTATTTTGATTTGATTTGATTCACTATTTTGTTGCACGCACTTTGTAAGCGACAGAAAATAAGTAAGTTCGTATGAGTCAGTGGCCAACTCTGGTGACGGAGTTTTTAGGCCGCCTAAAGGCCTCCGTCATGGCTTAACGACTTAAACAGCCGGGACCGACAGTTTAACGTGCCCTCCGAAAGCACGGAAGCGCTCAGATGAAAATGCCACTGGCGGTCACCCATCCAATTGCGGTCCGTTAAGAACGTTGCTTAACTTCGACGATCAAAAACGACTAAGCAAGCACGACCACGAGCGCTTTGTTAGATAGGTACTAATTGTGATCGATTTTTTTTTTTATAGATTTTTGCAATATCTCTAGGAACTTCAAATAGAAAATGTGTCTGGACCCATGCTATTTAGAATCCATACTAATATTATAAACTAGCTGTCTTCTTCACTTCCCCGGGATAAAATATAGCCTATGTTCATCGGGGATAATGTAGCTATTGGTGAAAGAATTTTTCAAATCGGTCCTGTAGTTTCGGAGCCTATTCATTTCAAACAAACAAACAAATCTTTCCTCTTTATAATATTAGTATAGATGTGAAAGTAACTCTGTCTGTTTTACCTTTTCACACCCACTGAATCGATGCTGAAAGATAAAGGTTGTATCCCGGAGAAGGGCATAGGCTACTTGTTATTTCGAAAAAATAAAGCAATCCCGAGGAACCGCGGATCAGACCTAGTAGATTATAACCCCCCCTGTTGTGTGTCAGAGGGTGTATGCGCGGGCGGGTGGTGGTGCGGCTGGTGGGCGGGCCGCGTGCTGGCGCCGGGCGCCGCGTGGGCGCTGCGCTGGCTGGCGTGGCAGCTCGCCTCCACCAGATACGTGCTCGAGGGGTACAGCGTCACCGACAACAGCGCGCTCTCCATGCTGCAGGCGTTCGACTTCAGGAAGGTTCTGCTCACCTACTACGTCAAGGTGACTCATCCCACTCATATAATAAAGCTGAAAGTTTGTGAGTTTGTTTAGATGTTTGTGTGTTTGTGTTTCAATCACGCCAATGAACCGATTTGGATGAAACTTGGTGTAGATAG
The DNA here is from genome assembly GCA_963565295.1 of Epirrhoe alternata. Classification (NCBI taxonomy): domain Eukaryota; kingdom Metazoa; phylum Arthropoda; class Insecta; order Lepidoptera; family Geometridae; genus Epirrhoe; species Epirrhoe alternata. Next base: position 1,843,340 of record OY751385.1, on the reverse strand, counting down.
TGTCCTGGAATAGCTTGTAGGCTATTTAAAATGTTGGCACCACGCGAGCGAAGCCGCGCACAGAAGCTTGTATTTAAGGGGCGTGAAGGTGAGGATGTTAATACTGCCACGGAAGGCGCAGTGAGCATGAAAAAAATCATTTAAAGAATATATCGACACAAAGAGCCTGTTAAACCATTCCATCAATGTTAGGCTCAGAGCATGAATGGCTCGCTTTGCTCGCCAATATCATCTCCATTTGATATTTCTACTGCTGCAAAGTTAGATTCAGAGCCAAGTATGGCTTGCATCTCTCTTCACTGGAAATTTTTACTCCGAATAAACCTTTATACCAGCATTTCATTATAATTTTATTCAAAATTAGGTTCAGGGCAAAAATAGCTCGCTTGGCTCTCCAATATCGTCTACGTTAGACATTTATTTACACATTTACTATAACAATATAGTTACTTTTAAATCTTCATACTGCGCCCTTTTAAGAAAGACGAAGTATTGATTTAGTTCTAAACATACACTTTTATTGTTTTATCCCCAGAGTATAATCTACTACACGATCCAGTCCAACAAGCTAGAGGAATGGCTAACATCGCCTGTATTAGCGGAGGCGTTGAAACCTATGAACGAACGCAACTTTGTCGACCTTGATCCTATATTCAACGTGAATCTTGATGAGGACTATGACTTCAGAGCTTCTGGGATCACTAGGTAAGGCTTTTGTTTACTAGAACAGTGTTTGTTGGTACATACGAATAACATAGTAATAAGATTTATACCTACACCTGTGGGTCGCGTTTTCGCCGACATTTTCGCAAAAACTACTGTAAAAAATTCAAAAAGTAATTAAGTAGGCCCGCTGCGATCACTTAGAATAGTCCTGCATAGTGAATCATTACAGCAGCACAAATCCGCGACGAAAACTATCCGCTGTTCAATCAACCGCAATCAAAATCGTACGCAAATCGTAGTGCAGGAATCGTGAGGGGCCGTATTCGCGTTCCTTTTTTCGGTCCTAACCTAGGACCAAATCTTCCAAACCCAAAATTAGCCCTTGAAATCTGAAATCATGGTGGGAAGCATTCGAATATTCTTGAAACGAACGAAAAAAGTTCCCGCCAGTTTCGGACGAAATCCACGGTTTCGCTGAATCACTATGAATCGCCCTTAAATCATCGTAGGTTCTTGAATACAAAAAAATATATTTATGAATGTCTACCATGCTATACAATCAAGACCCTATGCTATCAAGCTATGCTATTATTTCAGGAGTCGTTTCTGCGCAGTCTACCAGGACTGGATAGTACATTGCAGTGTGCGACGCGGCGCGGCGTGGAGAAGACGCGCTGGCAAAGACTCTGCTTTATCTTCTCTGTGCTTTGCGCTCAGTCTTGTGGGTAGAAGAGCGTTGGCGGCTGCGCAACATGTGTCTGCGTCTAGGTATGTTTGTTTTCAACCTCTGTATATGTTCCAAATTGGCGCAACCGGATGTAGAGTGGCTTACGATCCAGAGGGTGCGAGATCAAATCCTAATATGTTTGGACAAAAGATGAGTGCAGCTTCTTGAGATGGGATTTATTTGCAAAACTTACAATTTAATTTAGTTTGGGAAAAGTCTAGAAAACAGCGTCGATTGAGAGCAACATAAACATGTTGCTCTCAATCGACGCTGTTTCCCGTCAAAATAAAACTATTTTGACAAATGTGAAAGAAGATATGGAAAAGAAAGGAGTTGATACAGAGATGACGAGTGATAGGGGAGAGTGGAAGAGGAGACAGATGTTGTGCCGACATGAGCGGGATAAGGGCAGGCCAATGATGATGTCATTTAATAAATAAATATATAAAAATGCAGTTTGTAGCTTCATAGTAAACCAACAGATTCCTAAGAACAAAACCTACTACAAAGGAAAAAGTATATGTAAGCATCTTGTAAGTAGTAAGTGTATCTTGAGACGAGTCCAAGCAACAAATGGCACAATGGAATGTATAGTCAACGATGCACTCAACACTACGTTTGTTGCGTGGTACGGCCGCTGGTGCGCTATATGGTACTAGATAGCGTATGCCTGAGTTTGTATAGTTATAATATGGTTCGCATTGATAGAGTAATTTGTTAGTGTGAATCGGTTACGTAGCCATTAATAGCGCTGCGTTTAGTGTGTGTGTTGCACGAGTGGGAAAAATTTGGAGAAATCGTGTTTCATATGATTTTATCAAATGGCCCGTCTTCTTATTTCTGATGTCTATGGTAGCTACCCTCAATTTTGTCACACCTTTCTAAAATAGTGTTTCTTTACAGCGTGGAGTTTTTCCTGTTCGGCCTTCATTCTCTATTCAAGGGAGACTTCCGCATCACTTGCGCGAGAGACGAATGGGTGTTCACGGATATGTCGCTATTACACGCTGTTTTAGCACCCGCTGTGAGGATGGCACTTAAATTACATCAGGTACGTTAAATCAAATACAGTGACGGCCGGTTTCTCGAACACAAATCATCTTCAAAATTAACTAATCATTGGTCAACTCTGTCTTTCGACCAATGAGGACCAAGTATCCCAAGTTTAATCAGCTTGTCAATTTGAAAAGCGTTCGAGAAACCGGCCGTATGGCTCACAAAAGCCGTGTTGGCCGAATGGGGTTGTACCTCGACTTTATCCGAAGGTCGTGGGATCGAATCCCGGCCGTGCTACAATGGATTTTGCGTTTCGTAAAATTTATATGCGCTTTAACACGAGCTCTGAACGGTGAAGGAAAACATCGTGAGGAAACCAGTTACAGTATTTTTATAGGCGGCGATGGGCTTGCAACCTGTCACGTATGGAATACTAACTTATGCAAGATATGGGCATGTATCAAATATGTATTTGTACATGCCTCTGACTACCCCGTTTGACATCTTCAAAAGATCTGAGAGAATGTCTACCGCGCCTTGGAGATACAGTCGTGACCCTGTAAAATATATGTATTTGGACTACCTTAGACATCTTAGAAATCTGTAATATACGAAAACGGTTTGAGAGAATGTCTATAGTGCTTTGGGGATACTGAATTTGTAGGCTAGTTGTTGGCTACTGCGTCCGCATTGAATGTTGATACCTCGGTTCTCCATATACTTTAACCCTCTCTTTCATGATTATGACAGTCACTTTAACATGTCCCTGCGTGTTACCTGTTTACGCCTAAATCGCTACAGATTATGATTATATTTTACATGGATATAGATTGCATTCCAGGAAAGAACGTAGGCTCTAGAAACTCGAGAAATCATTTAACCATGTTAAAAATAAAACGATAAGTAAATAAATATTAACATTTCACACGGCAAGGACGAAATCACGACCCAATAGAAGAAAAAACATTATGTTATTCTGTATTCTTATTTGTAACTAGCTGGCCGTCGCGGTGTTACCCGCGGCCCCTCGGGAGAACATCACTTTCCCGAAATAAAATATAGCCTATGTTCATCAGGGATAATATAGGATTCTAATGGTGAAATAATTTTTCAAATCGGTCCTGTAGTTTCGGAGCCTATTCAATTCAAACAAACAAATCTTTCCTCTTTATAATATTAGTGTAGACAAATAAACTCAATTGCTAATACTAGTTTAAAACAGTGGCTCTCCATTAGTGCCAGCAGGTTCTAAACTTGACAAATAACCCGGTGTCGGTGAGCAGTCACGTGACTCGCACGTGACCTTTGTCGAGGCGAATCCTATAATTTAACTTATCTCTAAACTGCCTAACGCGCCTAAAGAAGTTTTCACTTAAAAACAATCTCTCAACCATAAAACGCTACACTAGGTATCTCTATATACTACGTAAAGTGCAGTAGCTAGTTATATAACATTATTGAACTGCAGCGCTATGACAGTGTATGAGGTGCAGAAGCCTATACAAGCGGGCAGCAGGCTCATGTCCACAGTGACGTTGCCGAGCGCCTTCAGCTGGGTCGGGTACGTCGACACTTGTCGCAGTAGGTCCCGCGTCGCCTTGTATAGCTTGTCACCTGGAAACGACAATGCTTAAAATGGGCGTTATATTTCAGATACAGGGGAAAAACCTAGACAAGTATCTTAGTTCAAACTGGTGACATTTTGTAGAAGGGCCTGGTCAATGTACTCTAGAATGTCAAGATTATTATGAAGAATTAAATGAAAGTGGATAAGGCAAATATTTGTATCGTAGCAAGTGGAAATCCGTGATCTCTGCCTACCTTGTAAAATTTGAATTACTTAGCATATTTTGTGCCCCGCCTGATGCTTAGCTATGCACTCCCGTTTCAATATTGAAATGGAGAATACAAAGCATTCGTGAAGTTAGTTTTGTTCACACGTAAAGAAAGTGAAAGAAACTTACATTCTAACGATTGAATGAGAAGTAAAGACAATCGTCGTCTCAGTAGTTGAGCGCTGTTGTCCGATTTCTGTCCCGCCCACGACAATAGGAACAGCGCGATCAAATATTCCGTCAGCATTACTATATACAACAACTGCGTAGTCGGCGATAGGTCGCCCTGAAAATTATTAAAATTGAAAAAAAAAAAAAAATATTGTAGAAGGAGATTCTACAGGGTTATTTGTAAAACACCGGTAACCTCTCAGGACTGTATTACTATCATCATAAACAACAACTTTTGTTCTATGACTTTTTACAAAACATAATACATTTACCAAAAATAAACATTCAACATTTCGTTTTCCTATCTAAAACATTGTCTTATCGAACACATTTCGGCCCCTGCCACCCTAACCCGGCTCACTTCGCTTTGTACTATCGCTTTCTTTTGTTTCGCATAGACTTCGTGACTTCAATTTAAATATTTTTATTATTGTATCACAATCTGATGAAAAAAAAAGATGAATTTTTAAAAGTCATAGAACAAAAGTTGTTCCTTATGATGATAGTAACACGGTCCTGAGAGGTTACCGGTGTTTTACAAATAACCCTGTATAAACAAGATTTTGTTTAAATAAAATAAAGGAGTTTATGCTACACAAAAAATAAATTCATATAGGTGCTTTTATCACAAAAAATATTTTAGATTTGAAAATGAACTAAACATACGAAATAGAGTTCAAATCACCGACATTTAAAGTGCCCAAAAGGCTGGCTAAGTTTGCGGATGGCATTATGACGCGCCTTCTCGGTTAGAGTAAGTATTTGCGTAGTCTATCTAATACTCCTGCTGTATCTTAAAAATAGGCTCGTCCCAGTGCCTCTGTAGGTGTAGTTTCTCGGTAATGGTTTTGGATGGACAGACCAATGTCCAAAAGAATTTGATGATACATTTTTATAATCTCCAGTATTAAAATCCCATAAAACCAACTCACCTTAACGCCCATGAAAGTCGCTGTATATGCCATGGCAATATAGTACACTGTAATGATTCCAACCATCATTGTTATCTAAAATCACAAACGATTTTAGCCTGTTCCATTGTAGATGACCGCAAGTTAAACACGTAACTGGGCGAGCAAGAAAAACATACATGCATAAAAACTGAAGTACCAAGGCGAGGTATAAAGAATTATGTTCCAGCCAACTTCCATGAGAGAGAAGGATGTTGTTTAGGGCAATAATCTGAGAAACACGCGCGTGGCTGCTCGCTCAATTACTAGCTGGTTATTTAATGAACTCATACCTGAACACCAAAAATTGTATTGTAAAGTTTTGAAATTTTTGCTATCGTAGCATACGCTGCCGACCATTTGTCAATCAACTTAAGCTTGGCTTCTATGCTCATACAGCTTACACCATCTTCGAATGCTTGATCTCTCAGTTTTAGTTCTTCGTTAACGGACCGAATTATGCAATTGATTTGTTCAGTTTTCAATGACAAAAAACAGTAAATAACGGAAATCCCATTCATAAATCTGTAGTAGCCTAAGTACAACGTTATTTCGAACATAATAAAAGAGGTAATGGATGTAATTTCTGCTGTAACTATGTCAATACATAGGTAATAAAAGAACATATCAACGAAAAATACTATCAAGTTGTAGGAAAAGAAAAATAATATCAACTTATTTTCTTTCCAGTGGGTCATCGGGAAATAAGAAATGTATAAATTGAAAGACTTGATCACTTTTTTAAAGATTTTTCTGTGATGAATCTGTAGAGCAAACATGGTAAGAGAAAACGCGTTTGTTGCTATGTAGTAAAATAAATCGAAACTCCACGACATATCCCTATTATCGCCATAGTGATAAAAGCTTAAAATAATCAGAACTACTTCAACGATAGTTCGAATAGTAAAGAAACTTTGCACTTTTTTATCAAGCAATAAGTAATTTCTCATAGACCCTAATACATTTTCGAAGGTTAAAATTATCTTTATTAGTCGATTAACCATTGTGAGCGCACAGTGTTACTTGTTGTAAATTAGAAATTATTGTGGGTTCTATTGACTGGAATGCTTGTAGATGTTGTATGTAGATTACTGAATTAAATTGAAGTTCGAATAAAAATGATCACTTTTTAATAACTATAAGCCGGTCTTGAAATAACCGGAATGCTTCTTTGGAAATTATTTAATAAATTATAGACAATTAGAAAATGAGGAGGCCTAATACTCAGCAGTGGGTGGATGTGGGCTGATTAGATATAATCATCTTTGTTACACAACGATACACATAATGGTCAGACAATTATTCTAAATATCAGTTTAACTTGTTGCCTAAAACAACTTTAGCCGACATAAAGCGTTTTAATTTACGTGTCACAAGTCGCATATAAGTCGTCCTTGAAGCTAAAACTCAGGTTATCAATTTATCATCAATGCATGTGGTGAAGGTATTTAAAATGCACCTCAATGCGGCTCCTTTTATGCATTTGACAGATATTTTTGGACGATTCATATTTGATGGCGGGTGATATACAACAATGATAAAACAATTAAGGTTGTTGTATCGTAAAGTATCGTTGTATTTTTCCCAAACATTCCCAAATTTTCGTATTTATAATTTAAACTAAATGTCTATTAAAAAGAAACATTTGTATTCTGGTATTATTCATTATTAAACTCAAAACTTCTATAGGCCGTTATTTAAATTATTTTACCAACAGAATGCTGAGTGAAAGCTAGTTATATAACATTATTGAACTGCAGCGCTACGACAGTGTATGAGGTGCAGAAGCCTATAAAAGCGGGCAGCAGGCTCATGTCCACAGGCACGGAGCCGAGCGCCTTCAGCTGGGTCGGGTACATCGACACTTGTCGCAGTAGGTCCCGCGTCGCCTTGTATAACTTGTCACCTAGAAACGACATTCCATAAAATGGGCGTTATATTTCGTGGCGTTATTGGCGTGACTGACACACCTCAGAAACATAGGTGTAGAGAAACGGAAATAATATAACAAGGCCTGGCCAATGTACTCTAGAATGGCAAGATTATATGAAGAATTGAATGAGGCAAATATTTGTGTCGAAGCGAGTGGAAATCCGTGATCCCTGCCTACCTTATAAAATTAGAATTACTTAGCATATTTTTGCCCCTCCCGATCCTTAGCCATGCACTCCCGTTTCAATATTGAAATGTAGAGTACTAGGCATTCGTGTGAAGTTAGTTTTGTTCACACGTAAAGCAAGTAGAAGTAGCAAGTCAAAGAAACTTACATTCTAATGATTGAATGAGAAGTAAAGACAATCGTCGTCTCAGGAGTTGAGCGCTGTTGTCCGATTTCTGTCCCGCCCACGACAATAGGAATAGCGCGATCAAATACTCCGTCAGCGTGATTGTATACAATATCTGCATGTTTGGTGGTAGGTCGCCCTGAAAACGAAACAAATATTAAAAACCCAAAACATGGCCCTCCTTCTTTGCAGTCAAAGTGTCACCTAGCAAGATTTTTTTCGGGTAAAATAAATGATTTAAAATGCAACAAAAATCAACGATAAGTATATTTTAAGTTTTTTTTACTGAAGTGTCCATAAAAAACTATAAAACACATACCTTAACGGCCAGCAGAATTACTGTATATAAGATGGAAATATTGTAAAATATTATGATGCCCAACGTCAATGCTATCTAAAAATCACAAACGTTTTTTAGCCAGTTGTACTGTAGATCAACCAACGTTAATTAATTCAGTGCGCGGCTATTAGATAAACTGATACCTGAACACCAAAAATTGTATTGTAAAGTTTTGAAATTTTGGCTATCGTAGCATACGCTGCCGACCATTTGTCAATCAATTGAAGTTTGGCTTCTATGCTTGAACAGGTTACGCCATCTTCGAATGCTTCGTTAACGGACCGAATTATGCTATTGATTTGTTCTGTTTTCAATGACAGATAACAATAAATAACGGAAACCCCAGTCATAAATCTGTAGTAGCCTAAGTATATGGTTATTTCAATCAGAAGAAACTTGTCAAAACATAGGTAATAAAAAAACATATCAATGATTAACGCTGTCAAGTTGTAGGCAACGAAAAACTGTATCAACTTTTTTTCTTTACAGTGGGCAATCGGGAAGTAAGAAATGTATAAATTGAAAGACTTCATAAGTTTTTTAAAGATTTTTCTATGATGAATCTGTAGAGCAAACATAGTAAGGGAAAACCCGTTTGTTGATAAGTAGTAAAATGAATTTGAACTCAACGATAAATTCCAATAATCGCTATAGTAATGAAAGCTTAAAAGAATTAGAACTATTTCAACGATAGTTCGAATAATGAAAAAACTTTGAATTTTTTTATCAAGAAATAAGTAATTTCTCATAGACCCTAACACGTTTTCGAAGGTTAAAATTATATTTATTAGTCGATTGACCATTGTGAGCGCACAGTGTTACTGGTTCTAAAATCTAAAATATTATGTGTTCTTTTGACTGAAATGCTTGTAGAATTAGTAGATATATCAATTAAATTGGAGATCGAATGAAAGTGATATTTTTCTTGAAATAACCATAATTCTTCTATGAAAATTAATTATTAAAGCTGACACGCAAACATGGCCTTTAAAAGCGACTGTAAGTAACTATGCCTACACTCAACGGGACGCTGGTTTTAGTGCTTGGGACATTGTTTGCGATGAAATAGGCTTGCCTAGCACCTAAACTCTTATTATAGGCTAAAATCTGACTGTCTGCATGTATTTTCAAGAGCTTGTCTTCTGTAGCTTAGCCTTTTTTGGACATGTACCGTTGTTTACTAAAATAGCTAGATGCTATCAACTTATCTATCGAATTTAATAAGAGTAGACAATAATAATAGACCGTCATAAATCATTGATACACACCATGGTCAGACAGCTATTGAATTGAATTACTTATAAAGGCAAGTTTCAATTCTTGCTGATAAACTATTTGATATCCTTAAAACAACTTAGACGACAAGTTTCTCAAGTTTCTGATTAGTCCTTCGATCGAGGAGTGTTCTTGATCGATGGATAAGTCGATCTTGCAGCTATTCGAATTTTACATTAATGAGGCATAATGATTTAAATTGCACCTCAAAAAGGTTTCTTTTGTGCACTTGGCCGTCGATCAAGAATACAGAGGTCGTTGCACTTGACAGATGTTTTCAGACTATACACTATTCATATTTTATTACTAGATGGCGACACAACAAAATTAAATAAGGTTGTTGTATCGTAAAATTATTCACATCGTTTCATACATTTTTGGTCCAAAATACAAAAGCCAAAATTAGATGATGTCCTTTATCTAAACTTCTAAACTAACAGTGTCACCAATAAACACTATGTAAAGTTTTTCTTTAGTTCAACTTAAGAATAAGCAAAATGGCAACCAATAAACCATTTAGAAAGTTCCACCTTGCATAACTTTGACATTTCTTTCATACAAACGCTATTCCGAAGTTCCACCAGCTAGCACCCTTGTTTAAATTTAGTGTAACCACAGAATACATATTAGTAGGTACTGTAAAAATATTTTCATAGGTACCACCAAAGAGTTCGTATATATTTTACTCGTACATACCAAGGAGTTTTTGTTTAAGTTCTTCCAGATAAATTTACAGGAGAAAAAAATAACTTTATCTGGAACAAATCTTACATTCCAATAGAAGAGGTAGCATGGCGAAAAGGTTTTATAAAATAAAAATCGTAATTTGATAATAAAAACGAGCGCGGAAATCAAAAATGATTTTGTAATAAAAAAATTACATGTGAAATATTGGCGAATGCACAAAAAGTGCGAAGCCATTATGAGAAAAAAAAACAAGAATGACAAACAAAATGACCAATTCAGTCAGCTTTCATAGACAAAATGATACTTATTTTGAGGTTTCTCGTTGGATGCGATGTTGCCGATCTGTGCATCTTCACGTAACAGAAGGACAGTTACCTCAGAGTTCCACCTTGTTTATTGGTCAGAATTTTTTTCTGACTTATTCTGAATTAACGCAAGGTACAGCTATGCGATGTGTAAATTTGATAGAACTTCGGAATAACTATTTATTTTGGTATTTTTGTTTAATAAACTCATAGATAAATATTACAATTATTTTACCAATGGAATGCTGTGTGGAAGCTTATATAACATTATTGAACTGCAGCGCTATGACAGTGTATGAGGTGCAGAAGCCTATACAAGCGGGCAGCAGGCTCATGTCCACAGGCACGGAGCCGAGCGCCTTCAGCTGGGTCGGGTACGTCGCCACTTGTCGCAGTAGGTCCCGCGTCGCCTTGTATAGCTTGTCACCTGGAAACGACAATGCATAAAATGGGCGTTATATATCAGATACAGGGGAAAACCTAGACAACTATCATAGATCAAATTGGTGACATTTTGTAGAAAGGCCTGGTCTGTACCCTAGAACGGCAAGATTATAATACGAAAAATTTAATGAGCCTTGTATAGCTTGTCACCTGGAAACGACAAAATTATACAGGTGACTGACACAGTTTGGCTCAAGTTTCTGAGGTGTAAAGAAACGGAAATAATATAACAATTAAGCGAGTAACACGAAAAAAAGAAAAAAAGTAAATCATAATGGCGAAAGTTGTGTGTCAGGATCGTAGCGACTGGAGATCCGTGGTCTCTGCCTACCCCTTTGGGAAAGAGGCGTGACTTTATGTATGTATGTATAATGGCTAAAATTGGTCTCATTTTTTATCGCGTCCATTTAGCAATTGTTTTTTCTAGTGCATACCGATCAAAACTTATTGAGTATTTGATTATTTAAACGGAAGTTAATTGCGTAAACCTTTCTTAGTTTCCCGACGTTTTGTAATAAGTAACCCGATATTGAATTGATTCAGGTGTTACTTTGCGGCAGTCCACTGTAAGATATTGATAATAGTTATGTTATATACATGTATGTACATATGCTTTTGTTCACACCTCAAGCAAGTAAAGGAAACTTACATTTTAATGAGTGAATGAGAAGTAAAGACAATCGTCGTCTCAGTAGTTGAGCGCTGTTGTCCGATTTCTGTCCCGCCCACGACAATAGGAACAGCGCGACCAAAAAGTCCGTCAGCGTAATTGTATACGATATCTGCGTGTCTGGTGGTAGGTCGCCCTGAAAACGTTAAAACAAATATTGAAAACCCAAAAACATGGCTCTCCTTCTTTGCAGTCAAAATCTCACCTAGTAAGATTTTTTTCGCGTTCATTCATTCGTCGTGTCAATCTCGTATTATTATTTTTTTCGGGTAAAATAAATGTATTATGCAACACAAAAATAAAGAAATTTTTTTATAATATCCGTAAGTAACATACCTTAACGCCCAGCAAAATTGTTGCATATAACATGGAAATATAGTAAACTGTTATGATTCCTATCATCAATGCTACCTAAAATCACAAAAGTTTTTAGCCTGGTCTACTGTAAGTCAAAGTCAAAAAGCATTTATTCAGTAGGACCGCAGCTGGGATCACTTCATTAAACTCATACCTGAATACCAAATATTTTATTGTAAAGTTTCGAAATTTTTGCTATCATAGCATACGCTGCTGACCATTTGTCAATCAACTGAAGTTTCGCTTCTAAGCTTGCACAGCATCCGTCATCGGAAGCTTGATCTCTCAGTTTGAGTTCTTCGTTAACGGACAGTATTATACAACAGATTTGATCATTTTTCAATGACAAAAAACAGTAAATAACGGAAATACCATTTATGAATCTGAAGTAGCCTAAATATAATATTATTTCAAACAAAAGAAACGAGAAGTTGGATGTGACTTCCGCTGCGATGGTATCAAAACACAAGTAATAATAGGACATATCAGCTAAAAACGCGGTCAAGTTGTAGGCAACGAAAAACAATATCAACTTTCTCTCACAGTGTGCCATCGGGAAGTAAGAAATGTATAAATCGAAAGACTTCATCAGTTTTTTAAAGCTTTTTCTATAATGAATCTGTAGAATAAACATAATAAGAGAAAAAACGTTTGTGGGGAAATAATAAAATGAATCAAAATTCAACAATATATTCAAAAAACTTCCATAAATATGAAAGCTTATAAGTATTATGACGGCTTCAATGATAGTTCGAATAACGAAAAAAAATTGTTTTTTTTTATCAAGTGATAAGGAATTTCTCATAAACCCTAAAACATTTTCGAATGTGAGAATTAACTTTAGAAGTCGATTGGCCATAGTGAGTGACCGTGTTACTGGTTGTAAATTTGAAAATATTGTGAGTTCTATTAATTGCAATGCTTTTAGTAGATACCTTAATTGTATTGAAGCTCGAATTGAAGTGATGATCACTTTTTAATAACAAGCCGGAATGCTTCTCATTAGGTTAGTCTACTATATAAAAATAAGTCGGGTTTTCCTTCCTGACGCTATAACTCCAGAACGCACGAACCGATTTCCACGGTTTTGCATTCGTTGGAAAGGTCTCGGGCTCCGTGAAGTTTATAGCAAAATTTAGGAAAAATCTGGTGGCATCTGGTGGCGAAACGGAGTTCGCTGGGTTTGCTAGTTAGTTATAAATTAAATACATTTTACCTTAAACTTAGGCCTTTACATTTTTATGTCATGATTTATACAGCGTCAGTAGGCAACCTATGCCTACACTGAACGGGACGCTGGTTGTTGTGTCTGAGCAATTTTTGAAGTGAACATTTCTTTAGGCGCGTCGGGCATTTTTACATGAGAATAAATTCGTGGATTCTCCTCGAAAAGGTCACGTGACTGCTCACCGACACCTATCAGTAGCGCCATCTAGTTCTGTACTCGGGAAACTTTTACGGCAATATATTTGCATTTATAAAAGCTCATTTTAGAAGTAAACGGGTGAAGTCATTATCTTTTGATTTTCTGACGATTCAAAAACTATACTAGGCACTTAATTGTTCAAGTTTTGACTTCTCTCGGGAGTGCCACGGTTTTTTTTAGGCATATCATAGGCTTGCCCAGCACCTAAACCATTCTAAATAATTAACATGGGACATCAGTCTCTCCTCTATATATATCAATAGTGTTTCTTTTGACTACAATACAGCGTTTTTTGGACATGTACATTTGTTTACTGCTTATCTACTACTCTATCGGATGTAATACGAGTAGAAAATAAATAGACCGCCATAAATATTATCTTTGTCACACGACGATACGCATCATGGTTTACTTACTTTTTTTTTATGGTTTGACAAATTATTGAATTAATTCTACATACATACATAAAGTCACGCCTCTTTCCCAAAGGGGTAGGCAGAGACCACGGATCTCCAGTCGCTACGATCCTGACACACAACTTTCGCCTCATTCACTCTCATTACATTCTTCATACATGCCCGTCGGTTTAGGGTACTTTTGACCTGGCCCTTCTCCAAAATGTCGCCAATTTGATCCAAGAAGGTTCGCCTAGGCCATCCCCTTCCAGCTGTCCCATACACACTCGCCTGAATTAATTCTAAGGGTGATAAAATGTCTACTTAAAATACTACTTGCTGATAAAATGTCTGATAAATCTAAAAATAACTTATCCGTTGGATAGCATTCAATTTAATGTTCCGTAAGTATCTTATATTCGTCTTGGAGCGCAGGGGATATCCTTTAAAGAAAATTTTACGAACCTAAGCGAGTTGAATTTTCTATTGAAAAAATTGTAGTCATTTCGATCACATACTAAAATAAATTAAAGTAAATAATAAATAATGCTGGATTTTCGACACAGCATCATCTAGCCCCAAAGTAAGCAGAGCTTGTGTTAAGGGTACTACATGACTGATATACTACATATATACTTTTTGTTTGTAAATATATACATATTATACATATAAACACCCAGACCCGCGATAAATATTTGCAGATCATACAAACATTTATCCCGCGGCGGGGATCGAACCCGCAACCTTCTGCGTCCCAAGCGGGCTTTCACCCACTGCGCCACAGAGGTCGTCAAAAATGTGTATAGTAAGGGTATCTAATAAGCACCAAGTTCGATTCCAACCAAGGCAAACTTTTTGCATTTCCAGGACCATTTCATGTTTCCCGAGGAGTACTGCAGCAGTACAGCGTTGCACGCCGCGATCACGTCTCACGCCGCGCGCCTGGTTATCTGCCACGAAGCCGCGCCGGCTTGGCGGTATAACGTGTTGCGGGGGGCTCCGCACTTATTGGCTCTTAGGTTTGTATTGTATTGTAAAAACGTGGGTAAAGAGTGCTAGAATCAAACTTACAACTTGTATAATCAACATACATTCCAAAGCAATGATTAGCTTATACAGGGTGTGGCAATATTTTACCACATTTAGGGCATCTACTCTTTCTTTTGTTGTTTGATATGTTTTAAGGAAACTATGGTAAGGTTTATTTTAAATTACAAATATTTTTTTTGGAAAAATGTACAGTCAGCCTAGATTTGTATAATACGCTATTTGTATAATACGAACTGCCCCCAGTGACACCACTTCCCAGAGTAACATACAAAATCAGTATGGTGTGTTCTTTTTTAGTTTTATATTTTTTAAAGAAATTTAAATAAAAATTTTTTTTTTTTTAAATGTACAGTCAGCCTAGATTTTATTTCTCAAAAATACAAGTTGTATAATACGCTATTTCCCATCAGAACTACCCCCAGTTACACCACTACCCAAAGTAACATGCAAAATCAGTTTTTTTCAAAAACTCACAGACAAACTCACTTTTGCTTATTGATTAATGTTTCCAGGCATGTGATGGACGAAGGCAATGATGACTACAAGATAATAATGCTGAATAAACGTCACCTCGGCTTTCGCGTCATCAAGTTAAACCGAGAGTGTGTACGCGGTCTTTGGGCCGGACAACAACAAGAGCTCGTGTATCTCAGGAATAGGAACCCGGAGCGAGGGTCCATACAGAACGCGAAACAGGTAACAAAATTGGAAGACTTTTAACAGCGCCATCTAGCTCAAACTAAGCAGAACTTGGAAATTCAAGATGGCGACTTCAATGTTAAATCAAAACATTGAATTGAAAAAAAAATCGAAGCTGACATATTCGTACGTAAGCGTAACTTCGTCGACGAACTAAATTGAAAAACTTCGATCAAATACACGTATAGCGCTACAAAGATATCTGGACCGGTGACCAAAAGAGGAACTAACGCCGCCATTTTGAAATGTCAATCTGTCTGCCATTCCTTTCCAATTGCCATATCCGCCATTGCTAGTTTGGTGTGTTTTTTTTTCGTTTGGTGCTTTGTGGGTGCTTTGGCCCCTTCTTACCCACTTTAATGTGAAATGTTTTTTTTTTGGCGAAACCAAAGGCCATAGACATTTACTTTCTCTATGCCAAATGCGATATCAGCGCCTCCCTCACCGGAACAGATTTGCTTGTTGGATTATAACTTGTTTTTTATGACGTTTCATGTTAAGATTTAGCTTAAGAGCCTATAATACCCCGCCATTTTGTAAGCGGGACAGCGAGTGTGATTTGTTCGGCGTGTGAGGAGTACAGAGCTATGGATGCGCAACGTTATTCACGGCGCTTAAACACTTTTTAGCTAATTAAAAGTACAAAAACAAAAAAAGATCAAAATTCGAAACAACGGGACCACGTAGTGTACTAAGCTGAGTTTAGATACAAAGTTTTACTAGTCTAGCTAAAGTATTTATTGAGTACTTTTGTTTTTTATTAAAATTCAGAGGGAAGTTTGTGATTATTTTCTATCGAGAAAATATTTAGTAATCGTGTTTTCACTACAACGGGGACTCAGTTTATATCCTCAACTATAATATATATTTTTTTCAATAATATTGGTTCAATACTTTTATCGATATGATCCAGAGTCGAAGCAGTTTTGAGGTAGTACGCGCCCTTAAGGAACCGATTTCGGAAACTAATGTAATGGAGCTCAAATCGCATACAATATCAGTCTGAAAATTCGCATTTTTTTTTTCATGGTAGACAGACTAAAAACCGCACAATTTACGCTTCTTTCTTACCTTTAATATTTCTTCCCAGGCACTCCGCAACATAATAAACTCATCATGTGATCAGCCAATAGGCTACCCCATTTACGTATCTCCGCTCACGACGTCATACGCGGACACTTCCCCGCCATTATGTCGGCTGCTCGGCTCAGCCGTCACTGTCACTGTCATACGGGATAAACTGGCCAGCTTGTGGAGACGGTGAGTTTTATATTATTGAATTTAGAACGTAATCTATGTGTGCCAAATTCCATCCAGACTCGTTCAGCTGTTCTAGTGTCATTGAGTAACAAACAACCAGCCATACTTTCGCAATATACAAGCTGTAAGTAAATAGGTTTCTTCTAGGTGCAGCATGCTCCATCTAACACCTCACTACTGCTTAATTAGGCACAGAGAGGTCAAATGCTGACCTATTTAATTAAAAAAAAAAGCTGCGCAAGATTATATACCCTCGGAAATGTTACACTTTTCTGGAATGAAAAGTAGCTTATGTGTTATTCTAGACTGTAATCTATCTGTGTTCTAAATCCCACCTAGACCCGTTCAGCCGCTTCACTGTGATTTAGTAACAAATTTATTAACTTTCGCATTGATATTACTAGCTGCGCTCAGTGGTGTTACCCGCTATCCCTCAATTACTTCTCTATCAAACCCAAGTTTTTTTCCACAGAATCCGCCGTCGCTGCGGCGAGGGTTGCTCGAGCGGCGGCACGGGTGCCTGCGAGGCCGCCGCGGCGGAGGCCGGCGCCGCCAGGACGCAGACGCCGCGGCACAACCTGCACCTCTCCCGCAGCTCGCTAGGTAATGCCGGCCACCCACGATCCAGTCCACCGTCCAGTTTGCAGCGCTGCAAACTTGATCAAGTCGGCAGAACGAAGTTCTTTTTCGCTTGTCATGCACCCCCATCCCGATACACCGTCAAGTTTACTGGACGCCGTATCCAGTCCGCGGCAGACTGGACGGTAAGCTTGATCGTGGGTGGCCGGCATAAGGCGAGGCTCGCTCGAGTGGCTGCACTGTCAATTTTTTTATTTCTCTACACACGATAACCTTGCAGGAAAATATACATAGTCCTGTCTGACTCTAAACGAGAAGCATTTGTCGCGTAGATTGTTAAAAGTATTATCGCCATCTTGAAACAAAATGGCGGGTTATAGTCATTTACTCATAGCACACCGCCATCTTGAAACAAGATGGTGGCTCATACATACTCATAGCGTGGTCTGCGAGTGATTAATGAAGTATTTGTTTTTTTTTAATTGAATTCAAAATATTTATTCAAAACAAAGCACACAAAAACTGATCGTAAAAGAACGATGAGAACTGTAAAAGTTAAACTGTGTAGCGGTCTCGCAAAATGTCAAGGGGGTCACTTAAAATGCTTGTCTCTCACAACCCTACAATTTCTTAAACCTAGGCAACTGTAATAATATATATTTTCTAGGATATTGTAATAATAATTCATATTTATTTCAGCGGGCACGCGAGGCAGTTTGGCCAGTGCGGGCAAACCAACCTCTTCTACACTCGCGTCATTGGCCGGTCTGTTGAGGGAACACTCGCATGAACGGACGCAAGAAGAAAATACACAAGGTATACAGACGTCTCAGTTTTCGGTAGTTGTCTTTTTACACCCTGTATTGATAATGCTGGACTTTTTTACACAGCATCATCTAGTAAAATGTTATCTACTTACACAAAAAAAGTTTAATTACAATATTGAAATCTTTACAATCTCTCTTGTATAATTTTACATTTCAGCCTTATTCTATGAAATATCCCACAGTAACAAAGTGTAACAAATATTTTGTCCCTTACAGCGCCCGCTCCGCCGTACGGCGTGCTGTTCAGCTCGGACGCGCGGCCGGAGCGCAGCGGGCCCGCGCGCCGCGAGCGGAACATGCGCGCGCGCACCGCCGCTAAGGAACCCACTAGACAGGTAATAATACCACCATGTACCACCTTATGCCGGCCACTCACGATCCAGTCTACCGTCCAGTTTGCAGCGCTGCATACTTGATCAAGTCGGCAGAACGAAGTTCTTTTTCGCTTGTCATGCACACCCATCCCGATACACCGTCAAGTTTACTGGACGCCGCATCCAGTCCGCGGCAGACTGGACGGTAAACTTGATCGTGGGTGGCCGGCATTATACAACCGTTATAGCACCAACTCCTCTACGGCGTGTTATTCAGCTCTGCAAATTTGTTTTTTTTTTTATTTTGCAATCACAAATTACGGAACGCCTGAAAGAAATCGCTTTTAGCGATAAGGCCGTCCATTGTAGTAAGAACTTGTTATTGTTTAAATGATTTTTTTTATTAACTAGCGGTCCCGGCAGACGTCGTCCTGCCTGAAAAAAGAAGAAAGAAAAATCTTAACTGCAGTTTCCTTAATTTTTATAAAACTAATATATTGTACCTGCTTATAAAATGTCGAATGCACAAAGTGTGCGAAGCCAAAAAAAAAAATGCAGTTTATCGATTTTTTAATACTTACTTCGTTTCCCTAATTTTTCAAATAAAAACAAAATATTACTTGTAAAATGTTGAATGCACAAAGAGTGCGAAGCCAAGAAGGATAAAAAAGAACCTTATACATTTTTATAAAACCAAATTATTAGAGTGTGAAGTCAAATTATTTTGCTAGGTGAATGCAGAAAGATTACATAGCTAAAAAAATTTGTAAAACCAAAATAATTGACAGTGCGAAGCCATGATGAAAAAAAAAGAAAAAACCCCAGGAACAAAATGATTTTGCTTTAATTATTTATTTTTAGTCAATTTTCCATTGTTTTTATTATTTATTCTGCTATTCTAGGCAGAAACAAATCCAACAAATCAAAAATCATTAAAATCGGTGCAGCAGTTCTCGAGTTAAAAGTGGTCTAACAAACAAGACTTTGTTTTATATAAATAGATTTCTTAGTCTACACTATAATATTATAAAGAGTAAAGATTTGTTTGTTTGTTTAAATTGAATAGGCTCCGAAACTTCTGGACCGATTTGAAAAATTCTTTCACCATTAGAATCCTGCATTATCCCTGATGAACATAGGCTATATTTTATCCCGGGAAAGTGAAGTTTTCCCGGGGGAACGCGGGTAACACCGCGACGGACAGCTAGTGTACATTATAGGCAAAAATAAAAAAATGCAAATAATTTTATTCAGAAATTTCATATCATATAATTAATAAAAATATATAAATATAAAGAATGAATGAACACTATACATTTTACAAAGTATTCATTCATTCTTCGTCCACTGCGCTACCAGAGGTCGTATTTACTTAAATTATTCACTAGATGGCGCTGTTAAAAGTGAACGTTTTCTAGATCGCGCTATCGTTGCGTTTTGTGTAAATAGTCACATTCAAGGTTGATACCAACACGGTTACATAGTATTTCAATTAACAAATTAGTTTTTGATGAGAGATACGCTGTGTCTCTTTAATTATTATGACAAATGTCTAATCTTTAAAATATTAGATAACCGAATAAATAAAGGTGGCCGGGTTCCCACTATGCCGGACCGGTAGATCTCTGACGGAAACCGGACAGAATGTTCACATTACACCGGATCCCAGAAGAAAATCGGACAGTCAAGTACTCAACTCAGTCGAAAACCGGCGCTGCGCAGTGACAAAACGCACGGTTAAAATACCGGTATTTTTGCCGGATCCGACGTAATGTACATACAGTTTGTTACAAACTCTTTAGCCACTAGCTCTTCTGGCAGTTTTACCGAGCCGGTAAATCTGCCGGTCCGGCATAGTGGGAACCCGGCCACCTTTATCTATTCGTTTATTATTTTTATTAACATAATCTAAAATGCTGTCACAAATGTTTGTTCCAATAACATTAGGTACATAGTAGTTACTTCGAAGTGTTTTTTTGTAATCGGACAAAGCATCCAAGAAACAAAAAAATATTTTTCTCCATACATTTTTTATGAAAACTAAAATTTAGGTTTTTTTTAATTTCCAGCAACATTAGACATAGACCCATAGAGCATTTGTTTGTTTGTTATCGAATAGAGCTAAAAAAAATATATTTTATTTTTATGCAGTTGTTAATATTATTAAAATCGAGCCCGTGACTCTTAACAACATTTTTCTATAACTATAGCCGTTTAGATTTTAACCTCGGAGGGCCCTCGGCAAAACTACACTACACTCTCACTCTACACTATACTCTTCACTTGGTTTTCAATTTGATCGCTAAGTCTGTGTGTTTTGATAATTTTTCTGTGTGTACATACATACATACATAAAATCACGCCTTTTTCCCAAAGGGGTAGGCAGAGACCACGCATCTCCACTCGCTACGATCCTGACACACAACTTTCGCCTCATTCACTCTCATTACATTCTTCATACATGCCCGTCGGTTTAGGGTACTTTTGACCTGGCCCTTCTCCAAAATGTCGCCAATTTGATCCAAGAAGGTTCGCCTAGGCCTTCCCCTTCCAGCTGTCCCATACACACTCGCCTGTGTGTGTTTTTGTTATTTTTATCATTTAATTCATAATCAGCTTAAAGCAGTCCACTGCTGGACATAGGCCTCCTCTAATGAGTGCCATTGCGCCCTGTCCTCAGCTCGACATAAGAGATCATTAAATCATCTTGATGCCGTCGAAGAAGGCTAGTGTGAAATGGGCCAGGACAGAGATGGTCGATTTTTGCCTAGCAGTGGGAAAATGTAGGTTAAAATAGTAGATTGTATCATAAGGGAGCAAAATAATATTTTTACGGCGAGGGCGTTTTTTTTAATCCAGAGCGAAGTGAGGGATTCTTTAGTAGAATCCTGAACATAGCGAGGGATTCAAAGTACTTCGCCCGAGCCAAAAATATATTTTGCGCCCGAGTGATACACTCTACTTTTCATCACCCTCTATGAGAAAATAAAAGGCAACTAAATTAAAATTAAATCGTATTTAATAATAAAACAACTAAAAACTTATATTTAAAACCATGAATTTCTAACAATCCGTGAAAATTGACGAAAACGCGGGCTGTAGTTCGCGCGTTTTTTGTTTGATTTTTTTTTATTCAGAAGTCAAGCCAGTCTTTATTCAAAAAAATTGCGTTCGAATTCTTTGGCGCTGAACACTAAGATGTTCCAAATTCAAAAAGTGCGCGGCAAAGATAATTGCGGCGCACTTAAAGAGGAATAAAAACTCATTACTGCCCGCTCAAAGTTTCTTATAGAAAACACCACCTTTGGGTGCACATAAAGGCGAACCAAGTCGTCCTTTTCGAATAGATGGGATGAAAAATATAATAATAAATGGTTTTGTTTGCAGAGCGGTTCCCGAGTACGTTTACGCCGAGAGCGTCAAGCTGCCTCCTTCAGGCTACTGGCGGCCGGCGCGCCGCCCGACCCGCCCGAAGATGGACAGGTATCTAATACTTATTTACAATTATTTTTTTTAAGTGTTAAACCACACTTAGGTATTTTATTTTATTTATTTATTATTATTTATTTTCAGCCTATATTGTCCAATACAATGTATTGCACAATTTTATTGTAAGTCTAGGTCAAAGTTTTAATGCTTGGTTTGCATTTAGCAGTGTTCAGCGAGCGGCGCCTGGGAGTGCGGGTGGAGGGACCAGCCGCGACGCACGGCCAGCGCTAAGGTATACTCCAAACATCGTCATAATCTGCTAAATTAGATAGAAAATACTTTATTGCACACCACGATGTTAAAAAAAATAATAACACTAAACAAAAACGGTAAGTTCAGGCCCTTACTAATAAACTTTACATAAAGTTATGCTCATAATCTAAAAAAATATATGGTTATTAATAGGTTATGCATGACATAAATAAATAAAGAAGTATTTATTCACAAAAAGGTTTACAAAGTGGATTTTGTTGAACTGTAAAAGTATATTAGCCTACAGAAGTATACATACTTGTACATACTTGTATTAAACCTTACAAAGTAATAGTGACTCCTCGCTCTAACTAAGTTTTGACTTGTGTTTAGACGCGAGGGCTCAATACCTTCGGCTTAAAGATGAGTAGGTACTTTTATGCAATAGCCTTAATCTTACTTTTATGTCAAGTTTATTAATAAGAGCCATAGAGTTTTATCAGTTTGGATTATATTAATGACAAGGTTTTTGTCCAGGTGTCGATGGTCAGCGGCGGTGGTTCTGGTTCGTCTCTAGAGGACGTGGCACAAGGCGTGGACGTATCTCTACCGGACTGTAGGATCATAGCCAACCGAGCCGCCAGCAACGAACCATTACATCATCACAGGTTAGTTTCTAGTTTAAAACAAAAAAATATAAGCAAAAATGAATTATGTACTAGGGCTCCTAACTTCAAGCAGTTGAAAGGTAGAATTGCTTAAATTGCATCGAGAGATTTTAACACGAGTCTACAAGTCAATTTAATTTAATTTTTAAGTGGATGGGTGACCGCCAGTGCCATTATCATCTGAGCGCTTCCGTGCTTCGGAGGGCACGTTAAATTGTCGGTCCCGGCTATTTAAGTCGTTAAGCCATGACGGAGGCCTTAAGGCGGCCTAAAAACTCCGTCACCAGAGTTGGCCACTGACTCATACGAACTTACTTATTTAATTTTTCAAACCAAAATCAGTTAAAATCACAGGTACTTATAAACCATACTTATACCCTAAACCGACGAGCATGTATGAAGAATGTAATGAGAGTGAATGAGGCGAAAGTTGTGTGTCAGGATCGTAGCGAGTGGAGATCCGTGCTCTCTGCCTACCCCTTTGGGAAAGAGGCGTGACTTTATGTATATAAACAACGATTTCAGTTCAGCCTTCCAAAGGAAGTCGTAGCCTTCAATTTGCGTTTATCATTTTATTCATCAATACAAACTTATTCAAATAACCAATTCTATTCTAATTGTATTTCCACTTGTACAGTCAGCGTCACCAATTGGTTACCCCCTTAGAAAGGCGGTTTGTACTGCAGGGGGGTTACGAGTTGGTGACGCTGACCGTACATTGTCGACATCCAGAGTTCATGCAAAGCGTTTTGAGTTTACATTTTTCATACGCACCGCTAAATTGTGGAACTCATTGCCGGGCACTGTATTTCCCGAAAATAAATAGGGGTCTTCAAATCAAGAGTAAATAGGTTCCTTCTAGGAAAGCATGCTCCACCTTAGACATCATTATCATTTCAGCCATCTAGCGTCCACTGCTGAACATAGGCCTCCCCCATAGATTTCCACAGCGATCGATCTTGTGCAGCCTGCACCCAACGGCTCCCAGCAACCTTCACAAGGTCGTCTTTCCATCTAGTGGGGGGCCGTCCTCTGCTGCGATTTCCAATGCGTGGCCTCCACTCGAGAACATTTCTGCCCCAACGGCTGTTAGTTCCTTACTTTAGACCTCACTACTGCTTAACATCAAGCAGAATGAGGTCAAATACTGACCTATTTAATTTTTTTTTTTTAATCAACCTGTTTCGTCCCACTGCTGGTTAAAGGTCTCCCCCAAATCCCTCCAACCATCTCTCTCTTTCGAGATCTCCCACCATTCTCTCTGGAAGGCGTCGAGATCGTCCCGCCAACGCTTCCTCGGCCGACCGCGACCCCGTGTCCCGTCGGGCTGCCAAGATGTTATGGCTTTCGCCCACTTATCAGGGTTCATTCGGCTGAGTACTATTTAATTTATAAAAAAAATATATTTTCAGATACTACATGAGCGAAGGCACATCAAAAGATCTATCAAAGCTAAGTAAAGAGATAAGACACGAACGAGAAAGCTACCGCGAACTGACCGGCCGATACATTGAGAAACCAGATTCGACCATAGTTCCTATGAAAGACACGCATTATTCCGACCTAAGTCACAAAGAGAGTATACTGAAAAAGGACCATAAGGGTAAAGAGATAAAGATGAAAATCAAACGATCGGATTCTGGGAGGAGCGAGATGAAAATTAATGTACAGGTTGGGACAAAGGTATGTACGGATCCTAGACATTAGATAATGCTTTTTGCACTAAAAATAATAAGAGCCGTGTTTGCCGAACGGGGTTGCACCTTGACTTTCAATCCGAAGGTCGTGGGATCGAATCCCGGTCGTGCATCAATGAATTTTGCGTTTCGTAAAATTTATAGAAGGAAAACATCGTGAGGAAACCTGTTAGTATTCTTATAGGCGGCGATCGGCTTGCAACCTGTCATGTAAGGAATAGTTAACTTTTGCAAGAGTGGGCATGTATCAAATATGTATTTGTACATGCCTCTGACTACCCTTAGACATCTTCAAAGGATCTAGAATATAAAAGATCTGAGAGAATGTCTACGGCGCCTTGGGGATACAGTCGTGACACTCTGTCTGTTTAATAATACCATAAACGCCTAAACCAGTGAACCGATTTGGATGAAACTTGGAATAGGCGTAGATAATGACTTAGAATAGCATATGGGCTACTCAAAATGTTGGTAACCCTAAACCAGTGCACCGATTTTGTCGAAAATAACTGTCAGAGATGGTCACGTGACTCGCGAGTTTAATGTTTTTTTCCCATCTCAAATGCCACACGCGCCTAAAAAAGTTTTCACTTCAAAAATGTTTATTTCTCAGGCGGTGATAGTGGAACCTCTAGGAGTATACGACTGCATCAACCTAGGAAGGAGGATAGACGTACAATGGCCTTCAGAATACCAGCGGGAGAGAGGAGGACGGAATGTGTGGGGGAACTGGGTGCCCATGGCTGGGATGGATGGCTTGGTGAGTCAAAGAGCAAAGAGTAATGCTATTTTAAAAGCTCAATGTTTGTACGTTTGTCCGGGTCAAATCTTCCAAGCTGAATTTGAGCCACTTCCCGGTGTCCGATTGAATTTGGTACACTTGTGAGTCCTCGGTGACAATGCAGTAATATGGTAACAGCGAGAGAGTCATGAGCTGTTCCACGAAACTCCTCAGAAAAAGCAATTTCTTCGTTCAATTGTTATCTCTTATCCTATTTATCAACAAGGATTCATACTCACAGTCATTTATTCGCCGTAGGAGCTCATGGTACACTTGGTTTTATCATGTATAAATTAATTTATATAGATTAAATTGAATTGAAAAAACCTCAAAGCCATAACATACAAGACGGGTATGTAATGTTAACTAAATCTCATTTTTATAAAGTATATATTCATTTCCAGGTGGTACACAAATGGACGCCGAACCATTTCGACCCCCGGCTTCGGTCGCACGTCGACAAAACAATCCTACTTCTGCAAATTGATGACAAATACGTGCCCATAGCGGAACACTGCGTGCAAGACCTCGGCGATGAAGTATGACGAAAATTGGTTAGTATCACTTGAAACTAGATGGCGTTGTAGTCTATTTCATAAGATTAAAAAAAAAACATATTTGTAGATCATACAAACATTGGTCCCGCCGCGGGGATCGAACCCGCAACCTTTTGCGTCGCAAGCGGGCCTTCGCCCACTGCGCAACAGAGGTCGTCATTAATATAGCATGAGTGCTGAGTTTCACTGTTTCATTTCCAAAAAGTTTTACTAGTAATATAATCGATTTGTCTGTCGATTTAGGACAGAATAAATAAATAAGAAAATATAAAAGAAAAGTTAAAAGTAAGTTTTCCTTCACCGTTCAGAGCTCGCGCATATATTTTTTTCCGAAACGCAAATCCATTGATGCACGGCCGGGATTCGATCCCACGACCATAGGATTGAAAGTCGAGGTACAACCCCATTCGGCCAACACGGCTTTATTAAATAAATAAATATAAAAGAAATGATGTATTGAATTGATTCAGGCGTGACTTTGCGGAAGTCCATTGTAAGATATTAAAAATGGTAAGGAAATATATAGTAACAATCCGCTAATCTATTCTCAAACAAAGGTTTCTTAAAACTAGTACCCTAAAGCCACCCAACCACCCACTAACCTCTGCCAAGCCTCCTACAACTTAGGCTCGGCAATCTGGAACCGTGAGCAGCACCGGGGCGCAAGCAAAAGAACACCTTCATTTGATTTCGACACGTGTTTCGCCCCTCCACGGGGCATCCTCAGGAATAAACTTGACTACTTCCGTGCAAACGCAGACGTCTTGTCGCTACGAGCGCCGAACGAAAAGTGAGCCAGCTCCCTACCTAACCTCTATTTATATTCGCCTGAAAGTTGCCAGCTCCTACCGTCAACTCGCCATTTTTTGCAAATAATCGTAATAAAGGCGATCTTGGTGTACCAATGTTGATTTCGTTCAGCAAAGTAAATCCATTAGTGTTGTGTTTAGTTATTTCCAAGCATTCTAATACTGACATTCTAAAACCTTTTTCACAAGTGTGTAAAATATTATATGAATGATTGTTATTTAATGTATGACCTGTATCTATTAAATGTTTTGCAAAATGAGACTTTTCTGGATAGTTATTTCTGTGTGCTGCCATGTGTTCTTTATATCTTGTTTCAAAATTACGCCCTGTTTGTCCTATATAAACACTACTACATTCATCGCAGACGAGTTTATAAATACCAGATTTTTTATTATTTTCTAATTTATCTTTACTATTACAAATCTGTCTGAGTGAGTGATTTGTCTTGAAAGCCACTCTAATCTCATTCCTAAACAATGTTTTTGAAATTCTCTCACTAATTGAACCTAAATATGTTAAACTACCCACATAATTTCGAGATTGATCTGGAAGTACTGGATACAAGAGTGAACGTACTATAGCACGACGTTTTCCTTTAATTAAACCATCCACCATACTCCTATTGTAACCGTTTTGTTCAGCTATGCAATATATTATATTTAACCTTTGTTTGAGAATAGATTAGCGGATTGTTACTATATATTTCCTTACCATTTTTAATATCTTAAGAAATGATGTGATATTTTTGTTCACAGGCGCGCGATGCAGCCGAGATAGTGGCAATAGAAAGACAACCTTACTACCATAGCGAAAGCGTCCATTTTGGTTTGTAGCTTCCATTATCGACGGCGCGTGCCATTCGCAGCGTTATTGCAATAGCAGTAAGGTTTGATTTGTCGTATTTGTGATTCTTTTAAGTTCCTTAATGCTCAGTGGTGAAAACTGCTACCAGTTACTTAATCATTTAGTGTATTGATTGCAGAGCTTAAAGCTACATTCCAACTGACGCGATTGCTGATTTATATCTCAAAAATACTCTCGTTTATACAGTTGTTTTGGTCGCGTCGGTTTGTGTGAAGTTTATTTTTATAGATAAATACATTTTACTTAATATCTGAGATTGTGTTCATTATGATAATTAGTTAAAATACGCCACTGAAGCGCACATAGAAAATAATTCTCAATAATTAATCATATGAATTCACCATTTAATACAATACAATATTTTATGTGTATTGAGACAACGCTGAGGCTAACGACTGAGAGTAATTTATTTGAAAATGAATCTTATTGCTTGGACAATAGAGTTTATTTTCCGAGAGCAATGTGATGATCCTAATTTGAGTTGATACTTAAATGTATAGTGACACCAGTCTATCTGTTCATAGTGAAGTAGCTAAATTTTGCTTGTGAATCCTTCAAATGTATTTTAGAGTCCTTTCTGAATTTGGTTCGATTAAAATACAGTTTACTTAATGAAATACCAAGTGTGGACAAACACAAAAAAAAATTACAAAAATTATAGATTTAGCTAAAGCGACATCTCTCCGTCATTTGATTCTGAATGTAACTTCGGACAATGAGTAGTTCACTAGTGAAACGTGTAGATGGCGCTAACCGGTGCTTAACCGATAAATATGAGCTTATCAAGAATTTCGAGTCTAACGTCAGGGCCGAGCGGTTGATGGCACTCCGGCTTTAGGAGGATCGTCTGATCGTCGCGGGTTCGAATCCCGTCTAATCGAAAATTTTGATAAGACTTTTCATTTCTTAAAGCTATTTCCTATCTGCAGATGATTTTTATCCTTGGATAGATAAAATGTTGGCACTATATGAGTCGATTCAATATAAAGAAGTTACACCATCGTTCAATCTTTGAAAAGGAACAGAATTTTCATGTTTTCAATTATTAAATCGGAAAAATAAGCTTTAAAAACTAAATAACAATGGCTTATGATTACTTATGAAGAAACTTGTGTGAAGACGGTTACATGTAAAATACTAATATAAGTATTCTGTAAATATTGATGCTTGTCCCAATATGAATATGAATTGCGAAATATGAATTGATAATAAAGTTTTGTAATTGGTATAGACAGGTTTAGAGATCGATAGAAGCGCATTTCAGACTACGTTATAGATAATAGCATATAGCACAATATTGCGCACCATACGTTATTATGGACACGTAGTAAGCCAATAATATATCCTACAGTAAAGTGTGAACGTGTCCATAATAATGTATGGTGCGCGATATTTTTGCGCTATGAAATATTATGCTATTATATTATAGCGTAGTCTGAAATGCGCTTAACAAACTTACAATCTGTTATTAAAGCTCTTGGCCGTGCTTGCTTAGACGATTTTTTTGAAACGGTCTGTAACTGGATGGGTGACCGCCAGTGGTCTTTTCATCTGAGCGCTTCCGTGCTTCGGCACGTTAAGTTGTCGGTCCTGGCTAAGTCGTTAAGCCACGACGGAGGCCTCAAAGCGGCCTAAAAACTCCACTGACTCATACGAACTTACTAACTTTGGAAATTACAATATTTGCCAATCTTATGACCTATTAAATAAATAAATAAATAAAAAATAAATAAATAATGCTGGACTATTCACACAGCATCATCTAGCCCCAAAGTAAGCAGAGCTTGTGTTATGGGTACTAAGATGACTGATATATTACTTATATACTTTTTTTTTTTTACTTAATTCAAAACTAATTCGCTATGTAAGCGTTTAAAATCTTGACTATTTTAATCAGTTGATCTTAATAACCGATAGCGACATTCAGCGGCTTTCACACGGGTGACCGGTGTTGTATCAGTCTCTTAACCTGTCTATAGCTTCATCATTCAAGTTGGTTTTAATAAACTGATTTTTCTGATGAAAAGCGAAATTGATATATTATGGATGATAGCTCGTGCAAATATGGGCTGAGCTATGATTTTTTTAATTATGTTAGGCTCATAATGGATATTTAAATTGTGTACATAAACATGTAAATAATGTATAAATTAATCATTGATTGTAGAACTTAATACTTACACGTCATAACTTATGTGAATGTAAGTTCAAACTTTTTTATTTTTGTTATTTTTTGTCTAAATTTGTTTTTTTATATAAAACCCCACTCCCAAATGAACCCTTAGTCTCTCCGACACCAAATGATGTATGTATGTTTAAATTATTTATGATTGTGTATATAGAAAGGTCGCACGAGCTGATTTTGAGTTGGACAAAATTGAATCTTATATTATTAAAATACGATTCAAATTTGACTAAAAAAACATTTCAATCACGTTCACAAACATGTTCTACTTTTGTAGTTAATTTTTACATGATTTTTTAGTGTGCGTAATCTCAAAGCTATCTTATTGGCTAACCAGCTTACGCACACTAAAGCAATGTGTAGAAACATAGTCAAATTGAACAGGTCTTTGTAAAATTTAAAATTTTGGTTCAAACTCAAATCGCTCGTGTGCATACTTCATTCGTTACTGTTGTTAGTTATGTACTGTCTATGTGATGTATACTGTTTGTTTATTATGTATTTACTAGTAAATTGTCAAAAATCTTATATGAGATGTGTTGTGTTTTACGAATTTAATGGGGAACAAGGTTTACTGGCTAAGAGGAAGGTAGCTTCATCATTTGCAGTTAGTAATCTCCTTTTTATCATTTTGATGCCCGTTATCTAAGATTAGTGGAGTCGCTCTGAAGATTTGCATAATTATATACTAGATGGCGCTGTTTTAAATTTTTATATAAAAACCGGCCAAGTGCGAGTCACGCGCACGAAGGCTTCCGTACCATTATCTATAAAAACGGCGAAAAAATCACGTTTGTTGTACGGGAGCCCCCTTAAATATTAATTTTATTCTGTTTTTTAGTATTTGTTGTTATAGCTGCAACAAAAAATACATCATCTGTAAACATTTCAACTGTCGAACCATAACGGTTCATGAGAAACAGCCTGTCAGACAGCGAAGTCTTAGTATAGGGTTCCGTTTCACCCTTTGGGTGCAGAACCCTAAAAACTATTCAATATCTAATGTATTCAATTAATTCCTTATTAATTTATAAGCTACGGAAATATACTACAAATGCAGTATTTCATATTTATTTTGCATCACGCTCCACTCATCTTAGACGCATGGACAAAAATCACTGTAAAGACGTTTTCAGGCACGATCTACTAAACTCATGACAAAACCTAATAAAAACACGTATGAAGCCATACTCAGAAGCTGTGCCCATCTTATACAGTGCCACAAAGTTAAATGGACCGGTGAGAGAGGCGCTGTTATCGCATTTTTAAGCAAAATTCGTTAGTTCCTCTTTTTGCCACTGGTCCAGATAAGCTTGTGGCGCTGTACCTAGTAACTTGACTAAATATTATTTAATAGCTCTGCTTATACGTGTCTGAAGACGCCTTTTAGACCAAGAAGAGTGTCATTCCTAGATTCCTATTAAAGACTTGAAACAAGTCTGACAATGTTTCTTGAATGACTTGCTCTGAGGCACTTGTCCGACCGCGAGCGAGTGAGCGGTAAGCGCTCGACTATTTTATCGCTCAAGAGACAAACAAAAGATATAGATTCTGCGTCAATAAAAGAGACACAAATATTTAGAGTC
The DNA here is from genome assembly GCA_963565295.1 of Epirrhoe alternata. Classification (NCBI taxonomy): domain Eukaryota; kingdom Metazoa; phylum Arthropoda; class Insecta; order Lepidoptera; family Geometridae; genus Epirrhoe; species Epirrhoe alternata. Next base: position 1,812,253 of record OY751385.1, on the reverse strand, counting down.
CAACGCCGGCCGTCCACACCGCCGGCGGTAAAAATATAATCGCGGCGACAAATTTATTCGCTCAGCGTAATGGCGTAATCGCCGAGCGATATAACCTTGCTTCAACGCTTAACGCCTGACGCTAACGCTCAACGCTCGCGGTCGGACAACTGCCTGAGCGTATATATCGCGCCACGTACATTCCTAATCTTTGAATACGCTCTTTTACCCCTAGGAATCACTCTTCGATTGAACAGTGAACTCAGAAACTAAGCTTTGCTAATGAATTAACTTAAATTGTTCCCCTTATCGTTACATGATAATTTCAAATTTTATGCTACCTTAGACTTGACCATATTTCACATATTGATAAGTCGAAAGCATTTATTCAATAATAACCATGTATAAGATCACTTTGGCCCTTCTAACGTTTTAAAATTGGTAATTTTACTCCAGTTTCTTCGCGATCAACCATGAAGAACTAAAATATGTGAAAAATGGTAATCAGTTATAGGTTTTATGCACTCTTCGCTAGATGGCACTACGTGTCAAAAGATCGTCCGCATTTTCTATAAAAAAATTTGTCACAAAAAATTCTATTTAAATTCGATTGAGTAAAAGTTTAATTAAAGTACCTGATCTTAGACAAATGTATATTGCAATTAAAGCGCTACTAAAACTTTAACAGCCTTTATGTATATTGCAATTAAAGCGCTACTAAAACTTTAACAGCCTTTAAACCTAGTTTGAGCAAGTAAACATTTGAGATTACCAACACCATTTTAGTGTGGCCGGTATGGGCCACCGGCCACAGCCACTGTCTTCCTGTAGTTTTCATACATTTGACACACGGTTGACGCCGGTGGCCACCATACGCTACAGTAAAATGTATGAAAATATGCCAGCGGCGGCGTTTGTGGGCGCAGCCCAAAAGTTGTAACAAAAGCTACAAAGGCTTTTGCTTAAAAAGAGCCTACCTGATCAATTTGAACAAATTCTTGGCAATAGAATACGAAATAGAAAATGCTTTAATAACAAAATCGTTGAAAACGCGGACGGTCTGATAAAATTATATATTCTGAAGTTGCCTTAATATATTTTAGACTGATTTTATAATCGTGAGCGTATCTAACCGATATTAATATACGTACTGTTAAGATATAAATATGAATGTTCTTGAGTATCTTTGAAGTATGACATACCATTTTAGAAGAGTATCAATTGGAGCATTTATGGAATTATCAAAAGCGGTATCAAGAGCTTTCGTTTATAGTTATCGCTACGATTGCTACTTGTCTAGCGGGCAGTATTACTGTACTTGACACTCAATAGGCGGTTTACACTAAACTTATTTCATACAACATTTTTAGTAAAATATTTTATTAATTATGAAATCATGAAATTATATATTCAATCACGTTATAAATGGCTACTTTTCCCGAATTTGAATATGGTGTGGTAATTTTGTAACACGCTGTATACAATGGGAAAGATCCATCTATTTCAAATGTATTGTAGAAATTATAGAGGAGGAATCCGTCCACGACCAAACTTCATTGCATTTTAGAAATATTCTTTCCAATTTTCGTCCTTATTAGGCCATTTCTCAAGAAGCAAGTTCAACTATTCTAGATTCTTAGACAGCCGTAAAGTATGGTATTAGAAATAGAAATGCATCAATTTTTGAAGCAACTTTAACTTAGTACTTCCTTCGACAATTTTAATTAAAATTCGTCTTTGCCTTTTCGTTATTGCCGTTAGTACATGTTGTGTATCACAAAGTGCAAACATCGGATTCAAACCTATTGGATAAGTTTCAGTGTAGTTGTAGAGTGATAACCGCCGCTAGACCTATTGAAATTCTGTTAAATTATGAATATCAGGAATTATCCACGATTAAAATGGTACATGGAGATTTGTAGTTTCATTTAATTATCATTCTAATATCTTATAATACCGGTCAATTCAAATCAATCAATAATATCTTATACTTAATGGACTGTGTGAAGGATGATATGGGTAAGAAAGGAGTGAGTGTTGAGATGACGGCTGATAGAGCGGAGTGGAAGAGAAACCTGTTGTGCCGACCCCACATAAAAGTGGGATAAGGGCAGGGAAATGATGATGATCTTATAATACCGATCAAGTTTCATTTAATAACAAGATAGAGCAATTAAAACGCCGTTTAAGACTGGCAATTTTTGCGCTGTTTCTTCGTGGTCACACTACTTTGTCATACCAGTGGTATGACCATAGAATACAGAGTATGACTACGAGCCTCAAGGCTATATAAGGCCTTAAAGCCTCAAGGCTATATGTCCTCGTGGTCATACTGTCAGTTTTTACACCTCCTTTTGTATGCAATAGATAAGTTTATAGTGTTATGCCATCTTAAAGGTCGCAGAACACTTACCTTAAAGGTGGTCGCTTCGTGTCTTGGTGTGAACTGACCCTTAGATTTTCTTTAGCAAATGTAATTTTGAATGTCACAAATGCACTTAATTCTTGGTAATGGTAGCCAATTCATGTGCCTACAGGGCTAATTATAGAGTTAGAAAATGGAGTTGATTTTTCCAGGGCAATTTGCGTTTTCTTGAAAAGTATCGTCAAGAAATTAGCGCTTTGTTCAAGCAAAATTCTTTCACGGCGGAACGTATGCGAAAATGGCGCCAAACGTTGAAAATCCACTTGAAAATTTTACCCCTAACTATAAAAAATCATTCTCAATCTTCGTTAACTTACTTAAATGCATCGGAATAGATGTTTTTGGACCGAAATTAAGTGTAAAAAACAAAGTCAAACTATTCATTTTTAATATAGTTTTCTTGCCTTTTATTTGCTTTCAAATATGTTCGATTTTTCAATTGATTTCTGTGAACTTTCTTGAGGGTGCTGCTGTTATTCCTATGGTTTTAATGTTTACGTTGGGTAAGTTAAAATAAAAACTACGCTTCAAGAGTCAAAGCAATCATCATCATCAGCCTAAAGACGTCCACTGCTGAACATAGGCCTCCCCCATCGATTTCCACAACGATCGATCTTGTGCAGCCTGCACCTAACGGCTCCCAGCAACCTTCGTCAGATCGTCTTTCCATCAAATGGGGGGCCTTCCTCTGCTGCGATTTCCAGTCCGTGGTCTCCACTCGAGAACTTTTCTGCCCCAATGGCCGTCAGTCAGTTCTAGTTCATAGCAACAGTGTGTCAAACTGATTTGATTTGGTAAGTTACTTTAGGAAAAGTGTAGAAGCTGCAGGGACTTCTATCGAGACCAACTTGCCATTGAAACAATGTTCTTTTTCCAAAAATTCTGCATTTATAAAAATTGTATATTTTTATATGTTTTTCTTTTCAAAATAAACCATAGTATCTGAAGAACAAATATTTTAACTACAAAACGATAGGTTACCTTCAATGCGGTAAAATTTTGCCACACCACACCATGTATCAAAGAAGCTGTGCTCCTGGGACCTGACTTGACTAGTTTCTACAGTGGTCTATGTATGCCATGTCCATCATCACATCGATCGTTTTATTCACAGACATCATCAAGATGACAACAGCATTGAGGAGGAGGCATGAAATCAGCGGCATCTTCATGGAGATAGGAGAACTCTGGCCGAAGGATGGTGATGATGAGAAGAGAAGGGTGCTCAAAACGTGGCTGCGGAGATTGGGAAGATTGATCAATTGTAAAGTTCAACATTCATTGAATAAATCTTCTTATTTTTGACTAGCTCCTTCCCCACCGTTGTTGCACTTAAGTTTTCAATATTCTATCAGAGCATCTAACTCTAAATCGTTTAAGAACCCTTACCTATTCTACACTTGTTCCTTCGCAAGTTGGTAATACCAGTAATGCCCTAGATAATATAATACTAGGTCCCTAATACCGTAAAAAATCAGGTCATCTATCCAACTTTGTATTAGATATCTCTCTCATCTATTTAGAAAACTCCATATTTTCAGCATTTTTCATCTACGCAGTAGTGAATCTGGTTACCTTCGAGGTGGTTCCATTCCTGGCCACGTGCCACAGCATCACAGTTGGAGCCAACGTGTATGCATTCCCCTTCCAGCCGCCAAACATCTGGGTCGTCAACTCTACCTCTGTGTTCCTGGCCACTTATGCACTGGAGATTGCAGCAAGTAAGTATACTATGACGGCTGAAACTCCGTCAGTCAGTCTCCGTCACCACTCACGTGTTGTCTCAGTTGGCAACTGACTTATACGAAGTTGCTTTCTTAAGAACTGTAACGTGTCTCAAAAGGAATATGATACAACGTCTAAAGACATTTTAGGCAGTTAGACTCTATTTTTGACTTTTAATTCGAAATAACGGCTAAGTTTCTCATTACCCATCCTACTGAGTAGGATGATCCTTCAGTAGGACAGGTATACCTATCGTTCGTTACGAATGCTATCAAAGATCTGCTGGATCGCCGTGCGGTGCGGTCCCTTGGTGTCTAGAAAGTCGTCTGATACACATTCAGTAGGTAGGTGTACATAACATACCTACCTATTTACTCATTTTACACCTGCTTGTTTATTTATAACAATGTTGCAGCCGTTCCCTGTCAGCTCTGCCTATACCTTCCCTACGACCTCCTCATCGTCACAATCACAGCGAACGTCAGCATCCTACTCCGTCTACTACAGTTGGATCTTCAGAATGCTGTCAAAGCGAGACTTGGAGTGCTGTGTGATTCAGAGGCCTATGCTGAGATTGTAGGAATTGTGAAGGTCCATCAGAGAGTTTTAAGGTTTGTTGGAGACACGCTGTGTACCTATACCTACCCACAACTGTTTAGAGGACAAGGTATAATATTCTTTTAACTGAATATTCTGATGCACAAAGTGGTGTCTCTGTCTACAGAAACGGAAAAATGGTTTTGATGCAAAAATTACCTACCGCTGAGTGAATAATTGAATGAATACTTTATTGTACACCAAGAAATTAACAAACAAAACATTCAAAAGCTCGAGTGTTCAAAGTTCAAATTATAATTTGGTCATTTTCAAAGCAAGATAGACCACGCAAGCAATGGTGATGATCAGCTGGACACTAGCGTTAGACCAACTGTAAATCTCGAGGCAGGCAACAATAATTGTAATCCTAAGTTTTATTTGACAGTATCGTCGATAAAATCAACAGTATCTTCGGTTTGGTCATCTTCATCCACGTCGCCTTCTCCTCAATCCTTATATGCTTCTTCGGCTTTTTGACAGTGGTAAAGATCTCACATAGTATTGCTGACTGGTCTATATGGGATACCTGGTAAATATATCGCTCTTTTTAGGTTTTCGGAGGCGTTGCAGAAACCATAGCGAACTTGCTGACAGTGCTGAATGCGGTTATAACTATCTTTCTACTGGCGCTGTCTGGACAGCTGCTGTGTGATACGGTAAAATATCTTGAAGTTTAAAAAAACTAAGCCCTTGATACTAAATGAAGAATAGGTTCTCCTGTGTGTAGGTACGCTTGTGTAACGCTCTCCTCATGCCAAACGTAGAATAATATTCCAAAATTGCTAAAGGATACATACCTAAAGGATTGGTCTCCAGTAGTTTAGGGTAGAACAGGGATGAGTGGAGAGAGGGAAGGGAGGCCTTTGCCCTGCAGTGGGACACTATAACGTTGCAAGTTTATTCATAACTAGCTGTCCATCGCGGTGTTACTCGCGGTCCCTCGGGAAAACTTCACTTTCCCGGGATAAAATATAGCCTATGTTCATCAGTGATAATGCAGGATTGTAATGGTGAAAGAAATTTTCAATTCGGTCCAGTAGTTTCGGAGCTCAATCCAAACAAAGAAACAAATCTTTACTCTTTATAATATTCGTGCAGTAAAAAAACATGATCATGACCACAGATATCCTTTCCCTCATCCGTAATTACGCTGTATTCTGCAGACGCGGTAGTCATTCTCTCGGCGTGCGTAGGTACCTACCTATTCCAGATCTTTCGAAGATTTCCTAAGGATAGCCAGAAGCACGTCCAAGTGCATATTTGGCACATTTAAATGTCTAACTGATAAAACCAGAGTTTCTGGTCTGATTACAGAGTTCAGGTGTAGCTGATGCCGCCTACAACAGCCTTTGGTATGAAAGCGATACGAAAGTGAAGAAACTCGTACTTTTTATTATTATTAGGTAGGGTTTGTTTTATTTATCACTAGCTACTGCGCGCGGCTTCGCCCGCGAGGTACCAACATTTTGAATAGCCTTTAAGCTATTCCACTGATGCACCACCAAAATCCATTGATGCACGGCCGGGATTCTTAAGAGTCTTCACAATCTACTAATTTCTCGTTTCTCGTGCACGAGATATCTCACGTCTGTCACCTATTGTAAGTTTCATCCGGAGCGGCCGCGTTAGATCATCTAAGGTTTCATCCAAATCGGTTCACTGGTTGAGGCGTGATTGAAACATACAAACATCTAAACAAACTCACAAACTTTTAGCTTTATTATATTAGTGGGATATTAAAAAACATAGTGTGGCCTAATTTATGCTTTTAAGAGTCGCTCTGTAGATTAAATAAATTCAAAAAACAAAATATTGATGTAAATAATTAAATCACTGATTGTTCATTTTTTTCAGATCACAAAGATCTTGCTACTTGTCTGCTTTAGGATACTCCAATATGTCGCTTCGTGCTTTTTCTAAGGTAGGTACATAATTAGCTGTTTACCTATCATCATCTCCCTGCCCTTTTCCCACATTATGTGGGGTCGGCACAACATGTGTTCTTCTTCCATTCTCCTCTATCAGCCGTCATCTCAACACTCACATAGATAGATAGATAGAAAGAAAATACTTTATTGCACACCACATAATAAAAATAAACAAAAATGGAAAACTAAACAAAAAACACAATGACATACAATCGGCGGTCTTATCGCTAAATAGCGATCTCTACCAGACACACATACACATCACATAGCTGTTTACCTATATTAAAATAAATAAGCAAATTGGAAGACCTAGGGAATATGGACCCAATTTCAACGACATTAACTTACTCGTTTACATTGACAGATAATAAGCAGTGCATGGACTTACTTCTCCTTGCTTATTCAACTTTACGAAGAAAACTAAACGAATTGAAGCTATCATGGTTACGATTGTCATCATCATCATCTCAGCCATCTAGCGTCCACTGATGAACACAGGGCTCCGCCATCGATTTCCACAGCAATCGATCTCGTACAGCCTGCACCCAACGGCTCCCAGATTAGATTAGATTTACGCTTGTACCTTTGATAAAATAGGTTAAATAGGTACTAATAAAAGAAATAGTCTGTATATTCAGAAAATATATTAATTTAAAATTGCAGTGTAATTATTGTAAAACAACATATTGCTAAATATTTCGTTTTTAATATAAAGCTCGACTTGCAAGAGTACTTAATTATTACGCTTATTAAATTATAAAAAACTCGATTTTCAATATATTAATCTACTTTTGACTAAATAGAAAATGTAATCTTGCAAGTCTGCTTAATATAACAATTCAAATCCCTTTTGCGATACATACTACATAGTTTCAAAGGAGAATGGGCATCAATGTACTTGTTTATAGATTAAGTAGTAATATTCAGCAAATATAGGGTCTTTCATTTTCAACTAACTTAATTAAGGAATCGGGTTCAACAAATAAATTAAAAAATATTTATGTAATGATTTTTTTTGTTTTGTTATGAAAATCTCGAGAAAATCGATAATGACTATCCTATCAATTCATTGCTTACTGTATAACTTAGTCCATTCGAGCGTGCATGTGTGTGCGCTCGGATGTAGCCGGGCTGCGATTGGTGCAATGTGTTTTCCTTAAAAATCATTAAGTTTTAAAAAATCAATAAAAGATAAATTTTGAAGTGAAAACTTATATCGACTTAGGAATTAAATTGATCCATCAAACGTCTATTTACAACCCACAAATGAAGCCCTGTCAGTTTGTGTAGTTTAAAATGAAAGACCCTGTATAATTAATTGATTTGTGTAGGTATGCCATGCAAAGTGTTGAACTTTATTATCCTTCATAGGTTAGGTATTGATTTCTTGTAGGACATTTTTGTTCTGTCACATTTACGAGAATAATATCACACAGCATCATCTAGCCCTAAACTAAGCAAAGCTTGTACAGTCACGTTCAATAAGATGTATACACTCCATAATGTTTCAACCCATGTACAGGTCAACATGTCCAACAATGTTCTGGTATTTTTATTGATTTCGCCACTAGTTCAATGTGAAATCAATTTTCGCTTTTTGTTTTTAACCTACATCTTTTAGTTTAAGTGTGATATTAATTTTAAAAGTATGGAGTGTATACATGTTATTGTCCGTGACTGTACTATGGGAACCAGATGACTGATAAACTACTTATATACTTTTTTGTTTGTAAATACATACATATTATACATAAAAACACCCAGACCAAAAATTAAAAATGTAGCGCTTCCTAAGTTGTATCGAATGCACTATGTGACAAGCCTACGATTTTTTTTTGTCAACATTTTCCATTCTCCTTTATCCTTAGATCTAAAAATCAAGACAGATTGTAATTGTTCTATGATTTTAGTGAAAAGCATCTAATTCTAGTACTAATTTAGAAGTAATTTAGCTACACCGGGTGTAATACCTCGTATGGACCCGAATATGGTCGAAAAATTTCTAAGCTCTAATGGTCAGCATTTTAGGCAAGAATAAACCTACCTCCACACTATGTTACAGCTTTGATTGACCAAACCGATTACGATTAGGCTCAATGCACATTGAATTGGCAAGCGACGCGTCAATTAGTTTTATAGCAAGCCATTATAAACCTTATGAACAATGGTACAAGATATAGAAACGCTTGTAAATAAGAATAAAAGAGATCTGGCGGGCCGCGCTGGCTCGAGCGGTTCATTCTACAAGCGTTTCTATATCTTGTACCATGGTTCATAAGGTTTATAATGGCTTGCTATAAAACTAATTGACGCGTCGCTTGCCAATTCAACGTGGCTTGAACCTTATTCTACTCCTAATACTGTGAGTGCTTATATTTTGTGAATTTAAGACTTGTCACTTACAGTAGGCACAACCAATCTTTAGCTCTCTGAAGTTAGGCGCAATAGACGATTGCGCAGGTTTGCGCATGTAGTACACTGCGTGTGTAGAGTAAGCGAGATAGAACGATGCAACAAACATAAGCGAGTGAGCGAGGCAGCTATACAACGCTGTCTTCATCTTATATGGGTCATCGAAAATAGGTTCTGCGCAACTTCGAAAGGAAAAAGATTCGTCGTGAGTACTGCACTTAACTTGAAAGTATATTTCTAAAGCATAAACTACTTTGCACATTACAGGACGAGTAACTGATCGCCTCAGCGTTTATCTAAATTCTACTGCTAAAAGCTCAGGGTCAATTGGGGTCAAAACATCTACATATAATTTACTTTTTAGACAATCTTTGAAATCGTGCAAAGATACAATGCAACGGAGGGGTATTTTCATTCGACAGAAGGCCGTCGAATTACCCAAATTGCTTCGATGGTTTCTGACTTTCCGACAAATTCTTCAAGTTGTTCTCGATACCAACCGGTATACCACCGGTTTTCCAACGAGTGCACAATGGACTTGTAACTTAACTTTAACTTTTAATATATTATAATCTTTATTTCAGGCAACTTAAAAATCTACTGATTCTTGAAATAAAGATTCTAGTAGATATTAAAGACGAATAGGCATGATGTCAATTTTTCAAAATCTGTTCTATGTTGTTCCGAATGATTTGTTATGTGAAAAACATATCATATTTCAGTAGAAAATAAAGGTTTTCAAAAATAAAAATCAAATTTAAAATTCACGCGAAAACGCTCGTCGGTGTCATGGCGGCTGTTATGACGTCACAGCTCACCACTGCAAAGCAAAAACTACGTGCATAGACACAGACACTAAGGGTCGGTTCACATCTGACGGAAGATACGTCCAGCGTACTCAACGGTCTTCGTTTATCATAATCGCGTATCATCGGTTAAGTGTGAAAGGTTGAATGTTTTCTCATATAACTGTCTGTTCTGGCGTTACGCGACCGATAATACGCGACGCATCTTCCGTCAGATGTGAACCGACCCTAATGACTAAAGTTCAAAGGAAACAAAAGGCGCAGTTTTGGTTTATTATATTGAGTAATGACGTCATGCGCTCTGATTGGTGTACAGCTATCATGGCGGATTGTTGTATTTTGTAGATTTATTTTATTAAATAATCTCGGCATTATTAGGACAATAAATGCATTTTTCTCAATCCTTGAATCCTATTTATTTAGACCAGTTAAATATTTTGGCGAAACTTGATTACTGTCATCATGCCTATTCTAAGGCCCATAGAAATGAATACCTTAAACCTTTAGCGCTAGTAGTACATATTCATCAGTGACCTTAGGTCTATTACGTAAATAATTATTGGGTATAAGTATACAATAGGGATGGATTAAGTTTAAGCACCAAGCACAACGTAATGAAGCTCTTACCCGACAGCTAAGGGTTATGTTTTTCTATACAACTTGATAATAACACACAAATTCATTGCTTCATTCCAATGTCCGAAGGGGGGAGGCGAAATATAAACAATGATTTGTTTAAGAAGTAACATAGTCAGTAATTATTAATATTACATGTAAATATGTCCTATTTTCTAATAAAATATCTACAACGTTCGATTTCTCAATAAAAATAAAGCAAATTATACAATTATATAAATCTTGTTCAAACTCAGTGACAAATAAAATAATTTAATCTAAATAACAATAAAATATGTATTAAAATAAATTTAATCAAATAACTATGTATTTATTATAGTCTGTGTTCACATATTTACAGTGAGTGAAATATTGAGGAGTCAAAATCAAAAATTTGATTTATCAATAACTATATTAACTATTTACTGGGTTGTTGAGCAACAAAGAATCATTATACATAGATTATTTAGTAGGTAACTAGAATTTAGGAATATTAAGTTTTGCAATACATACGGAAAACACCCAGCTGGGATTTGCACCTACAACTTTTTCCTGGTTCTTAAAAAGTTAAAATCTACAATAAATCTGACTAACAACCAATAGTTCACTCAAAAGTCCTACTTACGGCTACGTGTTAGAGTCTATATTACTACGCGTCAGTTTTCTTCTTCCCTGACATTTTGTCTATAAGACCCGTGATCATATCTGCGTCTACTAATCCTATAAACTTGTCTACTATTAAACCATTTTTGATTGCGATTACTGCTGGTACTGCTTTGACCTGAAACACAAGAAATAATATTATTTAGCTCCAAGGAAAGCAAAGCTTGTGCTATGAGCAAGTGCTCGAGCCAGCGCGGCCCGCTAGATAGCTTCGCCAGACCTCGTTCATTCTACAATCGTTTCTATATCTCGTACTATTGTTCATAAGGTTTATAATGGCTTTCTATAAAACTAATTGACGTGCCGCTTGCCAATTCAATGCGCATTGAGTCTAATGGTTTTTTTTTGTAAATTCATCTCAAGAAAAAATATTTCAGTACCAACATTTGTCAGCACAGCAGTCCATTTGCTCTTAACAAACTCGCTTTTCCTAGTAAGCATCTAGTGAACCTAAACAATAACATTTATTTTAAGAATTTGGCAACCAGCCAAATTACGTGCTCTCATTTTCCTAGTCTAGAAAAACCAAATCGATTTATACACTACAGCGCAAGGTAGTCATTTTTTGTTCTAGTCTAATTTTACCTATTTGGCCTGTAATGTTATGATAGCTAAACATTGATGAATTTGAATGAAGTTAGGCTGTTTCATGATATTTTTCGTAAAAAATGAAATAAATATAATAACAAAATAGATAGATAAATAATAATAAATAATGCTGGACATTTCAAACAGCATCATCTAAACTAAGCATAGCTTGTCGAACCAATAGATCTTTATTTGGCAACACACAGGTACTGAGGGGTTGCAATCAGACCATGATTCTAAACATATTTAGCGAAAAAAAAAATCTTGACTTAGCTACGTCATTTTATGTTATTTTTGGTTATTTACTACTAGTACAACAAAATAAGACCATAATTACCTTATTATTTCATTTATAAAAGAAAAAAACTGTTAAAACTCAAAATCCAGCAATCTACGTGAAACAACGCGCCCAAAACTTACGCAAACAGTCGTCTTCAAACGCTGTTTTCTCCGGATATAATGATTTTTTTCGGAAAATCCTTTAGGATTCGGTTGTGTGTTGGAATGCTGTACCTACCCCTTTCGGCTTCGGTAGATGTCTTTTTACACCCTGTATATCAAACTGTATCAAACGAACAGGAAAAAAAAGTATGTATGAGGTAAGTAGGTGACAGTTAACAAAACAAGAGAAGTAGGGAAATAGTTCGTAAGTAATTTATTACCTCAAAAGTGTGCACCAGATCCGCATTATCTTCCACATCGACCACAGCCAGGTCCAGATTGTCCAGCGGCTCGATCAGCTCCTTCAGCTTCGGAGTGAGGATCTTGCAGGGCTCGCACCAGTCCGCGTGGAAGTTCACTATCACCGCCTTGTCGCTGTTCATCACCTAAAACAATCAACTACACTTTTAAGACCTAATCTCACTACTTGCTGATAAAGTCCCTGATAGAACAAGATTTAATAGACCTTTGACTACTTAGAGCTTAAAAACAAAAACACATATCTATGTCGCCCATAGGGCTCGATTAATATGAACTCATATTTCTAGGCGTGTTAAGTTGGCGCGGTAAAGTGCCTGAAAAAAAATCTTCTATTAACACTGCTGATCATAAAACGAATCGATTGACACAGATTCACGATCTGATGAAAGTTGCTGGGAGCCGTTAAGTGCAGGCTGCACCAGATCGATCGCTGAAAAAATATGATCTTTTCAACAATAAACGCTATCTATCTGTGGATATCGATGGGGGAGGCCTATGTTCAGCAGTGGACGTCTTTAGGCTGAAATGATGCTCCAGTTCCCTCGTGACCACGATCGGTGCAACCCGATCGAAATGTCGAGGTAAGATAATAGTTCGTATATTATCCAAAACCTATACGCGATCTCGTCACGTTATTAAAACAAAAATGAGTTTAAATCGTGTGAGTTTAAAAAGTGAATTGAAATGATGATGATGTTTAAAACATCAGAATACCGATCAGCAAGGTCGTGGGTTCGAATCATGGGTGTAATATTTAGGGTGCGTATAAGACTAAAAGATACATACTTTGTTAACAAACTCCTCGTTGTTCTTGACTAGTATAGTCTCATTGTGTACCACGGAGGTAGAGATGTTGGCACGACGCAGCCGCGCGAGGCTTCGGAGCGGCGAGCGCAGGCCTTGGCATATTGCGTTAGACATCTTTACTGGAAAAGAGGTATTGTTCAATACTATTTTATATAAACAAATGTTTTCTCTTTATAATATATACAGGGTGTAATAAGACGTCTACCGAAGCCGAAAGGGGTAGGTACAGCATCCCAATAGACAACCAAATCCAAAAGGATTTTCCGAAATATGCACTAAATCCGGAGAAAACAGCTGTAGTACTGTTTGCGTAAGTTTTGGGCGCGTTTTTTTACGTAGATTGCTGGATTTTGAGTTTGAAATGTTTTTTTCTTTTATAAATGAAATTATTAGGTAGGTTGGTCTTATTATGTTGTAATAGTAGTAAATAGCCGAAAATAACATAGCATGATGATATTTTTTTTGCGTTTTTTTTCGCTAAATATGTTTAGAATCATGGTCTGATTACAATCCCTCAGTTTTCGGTAGCAGTCTTTTTACACCCTGTATAGCCAACATGGCAGACCCAGGAAAAGGTGGCTTGGATGCATTGGCCAGACTGGCAAACCGTGGCCTTGAAAAAAAAACATTAGGACATGAATAGACAGGTTTTTTTAGATTGTTTGTCTATCTTTACTGTTTGATTGCAAGTCTGATTATAATTAATGTTTTGTTTGGCAACTATGCAGCTAGGTATTATTAAATTAGTAGATAATAGCAGAGCAGTCACATACTCAGATAAAAATAAACTAAAGCAAGCAATGAATGATAACAAACTTGCTTTGTTTGGCAGAATCTAATGCCCAGGCATATGATTTATAAAGATGTGGTAAATGAAATTTTTATGTATTTGCTTTTAGTTGCATATGAGTTGGTGGGTAACTAATGATGTCATCTTATAGTTTGTGAGAACAAATGTTTGTGTTTCAACCACACCTAAACCAATGGACAGTATTGGATGACACTTGGAATAAAAAGTAAGTTCGTATGAGTCAGTGGCCAACTCTGGTGACGGAGTTTTTAGGCCGCCTTAAGGCCTCCGTCATGGCTTAACGACTTAAATAGCCGGGACCGACAATTTAACGTGCCCTCCGAAGTACGGAAGCGCTCAGATGAAAATGCCACTGGCGGTCACACATCCACTTACAGACCGTTTCGAATGTTGCTTAACTTCGACGATCTATCAAGAACGACTAAGCAAGCACGACCACGAGCGCTTCGACACTTGAAATAGATATAGTGGACTGGATAAGCATTACGCTAAGAAAAAAGCAAAAGATTCTTTCTATTAATATGACAATTCAATCTTGCCACAAGGTACATGATCTTTTTTTGCTTGTCTAAGTTTTTGTGTGTGTAGTTTATGAGATAAGACGACTGTCTGCAAATAACATAGATATAACAGCAGAGATAAAATCACAGACTGATAACATGCATATGTAGTGTTCAATTATTCAACTATAATAGATTACATCTATGATGATAGTATGATGGAGCAAAGTGGACTAAGGGTCTCCCCACATTTATCGACGCGGAATCGGCTAACACCGGTCAAAAAAGCCTATGTCTACATTATAAGGGTGTACTAATACCATTCGCATCGGCTCGGCTCGGACGACGCGTCGCGACGCCGGCCGACGGCGAATCGAGCAAAAATCGAGTAGTGTGGTGATACACTCTGCTTAAGCCGATTCCATGTCGATAAATGTGGGGAGAACCTAAAGTAGATATAGGGAATGCATGCATGAGAATTGATAAGTGCCAACATTCTGTGCTCAAATTTTAATGTTCCAAATTACTATTGAAAGCAGGAAGTATCTAAATGCCAGCTCAATACGTATATTTTATTAGCAGTATTTTATTGAGATGTAAAAATCAAATTTTTCCTGTATGCTACATGTTTCAATTGAAATATAGTGTGTACAGTTGTTTCCAGCACCAGAACTTACCAGGTTTAACTACCAAAGGTTCGAACTTTGCGGATGTCTATAGGCTCAACGCAGTGGTGATAATATCCACAGACTGAACCAATTATAGTACCCAACAGTAGCATCGATATTGTACAATACCGAACAACGAAATATTTATCATACAGTAAGTGGCTGGCAACAAACTGTATCTGAATCTCGGGCAAAGTCAGGACCAGCAAAGTTATTATGATGGCTAGCAAAATAGCGATTTTGCCTATGCTGTGCCTGGTACGTATAGTTATCCAGCACAACAGGAAGGCTGCACCCCACACTATCCCTAAAATATACACCCCAAAACTCAAAGTAAGACTAAGCATTATTCGATAATCATTGGAATATTTTTGAGTTCATGCAGCAGAGTTCACAATAATCACACAAGACGACACAAAATGTTAGTGATAGATGATTCACTCCCACTGACTCCCACAAAGCGGTTATTTCTTGTTTCTCTACTGATAAAAGTCCATAAAAACCTGCGCAAATTTCACAACCTCCGCCAAAAACAGAAAAATAATTTTGCTAAATTGTTCTGACAAAACAAACAGGTGACAATGTCCGTCTGACATGACACTGACAGATACGCCGACTCCTGAAGTTAGCTGCAAATTCAGTGCTACCACTGAAAAATGAATATATATATATAAGTATTGATTTATAAAAAACCACAAAAATAGAACAATAAAAACAGACACTTTATTTGTGAATTTCTGATCTTGGCTCTGTCTGATTTGAGTTCTTGATAAAGTAATAAATATATTACGAAGATTAGATGTACTAAAAAATTGATTCGTTTCCCATCTCTAGCTTGTTGGATTTTGTTTTCTTTTTAATCTGAGGTTGTCAGTCATGCTGTCATGTCAACCGTGTCAACTATAGTTGCTTTTGTATGGTTGGTGAAATTGTAATTTGTTAAAAGTGATTTTTCTGGTGCTGTGTTGCTGTCAATTTTTAGAAAGGTGAGTTATTTTGTGATTTTTAGTTAGAAATCCGCATCTAAATTGGTTTGCAGATGTAACAGCTGTACCCACCATACTGATTTACATTAATTTGTGATGATAGCTGCTCTAAAAAACGAATTCTAACCGTGAAATCGTATCGCCATTTTCCGCTTGGTAAACCGATTCTGAAATGTTTTTTTCATTTTCTACGCGTCATTGTACTCAATTACGATCCTCTATTCGATCTATGTAGAGAATGGTATGAACGCTAGTTCTAAAATGCAAACTTGCCACAAGAAACCAAGTTTTTCACTATTGGTATCAGAAACCTACCTTCAATTCGGATTTGATGACTAATCACGACTAACAAGGTCTATTATTCGCGTTTACGAGATAATTCTCGACGAGTTTTATCATAAACCAGCTGATTTATATTAAACTTTATTTCTTACAGTTCTGAATGTTCCAACATCCAGGGTCTTTGAACTGTATCCCAACCCAAGGCAATTTTACTGATATTTCTTTGTGATTTAAATAGATTTTCAAAACAGGGTCGCTCATTTACACTAAAATCTGTCTTACTGGCCTTAGTGCGGTATCTATTCATCTAATGTCCCAGAAAGAAATCCCTTGAAAACCCTTTTGATTGTAAACAGTTTGAGATGTGTTTACATACCAGACCTATTCAATCATATTTATTTATTGTCTCAATCAGTTTAGCTATATTGAATTGAATGTGAAGGTAATAATCTTACAAACTGAATAGTCAAACAATCATTGTCGTCTTAGCTAGGTTGACCGCATCTAGCCTCTATTTCAATGTCAAGATGCCACAGAATACATTACAGTATCTTCTATGTCTTATAAATGTATCTGTGACTAAACTGTATATTTTAATATGACATGATGTCATAGGGTGTGTGTGTATTATACTACAGGGTCCACTATATCCTAAGGTGCGGGAGAAATTGTCACGGATCAAGTATTCAAGATTCCTTGAAGGTATCTCTGGCTATAGATGCATCCAAAAAGGACAATAACAAATGTATTGACTTGTACAAAATTAATTAAATTTATTAGTAAAGTAAGTAAGTTCCTATGAGTCAGTGGCCAACTCTGGTAATGGAGTTTTTAGGCCGCCTTAAGGCCTCCGTCATGGCTTAACGACTTAAATAGCCGGGACCGACAATTTAACGTGCCCTCCGAAGCACGGAAGCGCTCAGATGAAAATGCCACTGGCGGTCACCCATCCACTTACATACCGTTTCGAACGTTGCTTAACTTCGACGATTTATCAAGAACGTCGAAGTTAAGCAATTTATTTATAAAATTACTTACATAAAATATACTAAATTGATTTAAAATTACAGTCATATGGAATGCTAAATGTCAGCTTATGCAACATAATGTTTGGACATGCCTCTGACTACTCTTAGTTGTGATACTGTTTCGTTTTTTTTTTTTATTCTAGACCGATAATAAAAATATGTTTATTATACAACATTATCATAACAACCTGTCAGTTTACAAATAAAATACTAGAATACATAATATTTGGAGTTGAGCCAATATTTTTTTTTGCTCGGCAACAAACATGCAACCCTGCATATGATTCACACTGTCCATTGTTTCAGATATTTATTTCTTATAATCGGTATCTCTTATCTTATATTTGGTAAACTAACTCACTTTGGAATTGAGTGCTCCTGGTTGGAAAGTGCACTGTGTTGGTCCTAACTGTTTTTTGACTAAACAAGTAGGTAGGTACTCCAATTTTATTGTACATACAAATATTTGTAGAACTAGCAATAAGGTTTCAAAGATGCCGAAAATTATTCAGTCAATGGTTTTTACAAAAATAAATATTTTCGGTTTTTTCGTGTCATTGCCATTTTGCGGGTGTTGTTCGACCTTGGCCGTGAACCTTCTTAAGTATTATATTACTGACCAGTCTGTCTGGAAAACAGCCCTCGCCTTTAAAACCTGATGATCTTGATTATTACATTTCCAGGTATAATTCTGATTGTAATTTAATTTTTGTTCATATTGAGTATCAATACATTGCGCAATTTTCGCAACGGGTATTCCCCTATCAGAAACAATCATTACGCACACATAAAAAAATCTATTACGTGCAATTTCGTACGAGTCAGTGGCCAACTCTGGTGACGGAGTTTTTAGGCCGCCTCCAGGCCTCCGTAGCCGGGACCGACAATTTAACATGCCCTCCGAAGCACGGAAGCTCTCAATTGATAATGCCACTAGGCGGACACCCATCCACTTACTGACATGAACGTTACTTAACTTCGACGATCTATCAGGAACGACTACGAAGCAAGCAACACTACGAGCGCTTCTTTTTTATAGCGCCAACTCTAGTGACAGAGTTTATATGTGCAAATGACATCAACGAAACTATACGAGAGACTAAATAACTCACTATACATTTCCATACTAATGGACTTCAATACAATAGGGTATCAGGTAAGCACCTGCTAGCCTGTGACCGTTTCGTGCGTGACAGTAATCTGGAATGCACCTGCCACAGACTATACAATAGTCACCTGTCGACACTCGCAGTGCAATGACCTGAGGACCCTTGAGAAGCTTTTTTTTAGAGTCGATATCTTATCAATCAATGTCGAATTAAAGGAAGAAAATCTTTGAGGGATTATGAACTAAGATTTCTTTCATATTCACGTCAATAGAGGTTTATATTAAAGCTAAAGTTTAAAAACAAGTTCCATTGAAAATACTCTAGTTCTAAATGCTTCTTCTTTTTCTCGAGTCATTTCGTTTTTCGTTCTTTCTTACTGAAAACGTGTCTTGTCTATGTAGGCATTATTTGTTACTACGTACAGTGCGTACTTCTACTTTGTACCATCGAATAATACTATCATACCTAGTATAGGTAAACTATAAACTGAGCCGATGAACCGGTCTAGCTATTTGCGACCGGCGGGACATCATTTTTTATTTGTACCCCACAGCATTCCATTGTTTTAACTTTATTTTAGCTCTCACTACACTGTTGTTTTTACTGCTTCTGTTTTGGATTTATCTGTTTAACATGCCATACGTTTTAATAATGCGACATTCTCCCTGCTATTTTATCAGTGTCCTTGACAGCCTGAATGTAATAAGTCCGTATAAAGTCTAGTGGCCTTTGTGTTGTCTAGACTGAAGTTTCCTGAATCAGTAAGTAGGCAATCTGAATTCTGGAATCTCTTGTTTGTTTGGTTTTGTATCGGAAATTTGAATAAACCTTTCTTATTGCGTACCTTCGTCCATCGCAAAGACCCTTGTCTGCGTATACATGCAAATTCCTTGCGAGTAGAGAGTATGTTTAACAGTATTTTTTACTAGCTACTATCATAATAATATGGTATGTCATCAAGCTTCCCACATTAAGGCTCACGCAAGGACCCACATTGCGACCTCTCCTTTTAATTATCTTTAATCTAAACGATATCGTATAGTGAAATTGAAATAGCAATTAATCTACCATAGTAATAAGTTTGGAACAAAGATTCTATTCAGATAATGGACGAACAAAGAATGTTTGAAGATGATAATAAAAAGGGAAAGTAATAGCTTCATGAAATAGAAAGGCTAATAACCCAGCGCCAGTTTCACCAGCAAGCTTCTAATTTAATTATTTCACTTATTCAGTCTGCTGTGTATGTTAATTGAAGAAATATCCTAGATTAATAGCGACGCGAAAGGACTCTTGTAAGACTTTCGTACTAGTTACGTCGCTTACGGAAAATGCAGTTGACCTAAATTGAACATTTTATTAGCATTCATATTGATACTCTCTTCTTTTTATGTTTTTGATGAATTTTACTTATACTTCACGTGTGTAAACGATTTTTTTTAAATTTTTCGTCACTGCACATTTCAAAGTATATTGACTAGAAAGTGAATTGAGAAAACATTTCTATCTATTAGACCTATCTTTCATCAAAGTTCAAGTAAAAGCAATCATAAACCATCCCATTCGAAAGCGTCTTAAATCTATTTTCTTTCATTCATCTCTATAATTATTTTAAAGTTCAATCGTAATTGCATCTTTCTAGAAATTATCTGTAATATAGTTATTATATCTGTCTTAATATAATCCTGCAATGATTTGATATTTTTCGTACATAATTTGGATTGTTATTACCATTCGTTTCGGTGGTCCACCTACGTGATGGTTGATTCGTTTGCTTTCATTGTGCTTTCATCACAAGACACCTTCCTGCTATTAATGTTATTTATGATGCATAATGCATTTACTGAGAACCAATTGAAGATTGTGTGGTTTATTGCAGTGTTACTTCTTTATTTTCATATAACTTTTTAATATCAATCAGACTCGGACGCAATAACAAAGCAACAATAGATTCACCTTGAATTTGAATTTCAAATAGAACTGGTGGTATTTGGTATCCGACAATGTACTTCAGAATTGCACTGGCATCGCCGTCGGTCTGTCTGCCGCATATCTGTTTGTGTAAATAAATTAATCAGAATCCAAAGAGACAATGACCATGACCGCTTCAGGCTGCGTGAGTCACTATCGATCGCTCTCGCGTAACGTGTATTCGCGAGAAAATGTAGGAACTTAATAGTGAGGGGAGTTGCGGTACGCCGACGAAAGTATTTTTTGCGGAATTCTAGCGGTGAGATGTAGTAACGGACTGTTTTATATGACTTTTGGTTTACAATATACGCCGAATGTGTTTTGAAGGTACCTAAACTTTGTGTGATCTTAGTCAGTTCGTGTGTTTTACGGTTTTTATACGGTTCCTCTAGCTAGAACGCTTCACTTTTCCGGGCAAAAGTAGCCTATGTGTTGCTTCAGAATATTATCATATAAGTGCTAGAAATCCTGATCCATTCAGTAAGTAATTTTTGCATGAAAGAATAAGAAACATCCATAATATACATCCTCACAAACTTTATAATAATAGTAGGAATGAGATACTACCAAGATATACCTACAAAAGTTGAATCCGTGTCCGATTTATTTCTGTTGGCAACTTGCTATGATTTATTTGTATTGGATGACTTCGCGACTATTAACAATACCGAGTTAAATTGTATGACTAAACCTGTCTTACTCATTCAATGTAAGTTTGCCGCATAGATTAGATCTGATGTCTTAGGGATTCTCTGAGACATCATTTAATTGTGCTATGACGTTCTTGACAAAACTAACGGCCATGTATGATGTTAATATCATATTCGTTTTACCAGATCTTAGATTTAGATAGTCGCATAATTATGGTTGCAGTAGCATGCAAAAACTGATCGTCTGCTGTAATTATACCTAGTTTATAAGCATCGTTGTAGAAAAACTTATTTTATATCGTATTAATAGTGGCATACGGGTTATTTATTATCTTCTGTGTCCCAATCACTTCAACTTTATTGGATACAGCCACCGGTTCTAATTCAGCAAATTATTATCGATTACCTTAATGGCTAGAAGATATTTAGGTGAAAGGGTTAGATTATTAGGTATCAATCATTTTTCATTTGTGTTAATTGTATTATTGTTTAATTTTCTTGTGCACCTTATTTTGTTTGTTGAAGAAATGTATTTTCTTTCTTTCTTTCTTTCTCTATTACGTTCGTCTTGCTTATATCACTTTACTTCTGCATGGTTCCAATCGATGCCCGCGGGTATTACATAAGATCTTGAAAACAGTATCATGTTCATCGTGTAACTTATACTACAAACTATAGCTCGTGACACTAACTAGAAACGTTCTATTACATTAGGTTCTCTATCCTTATTATTATTTCCATTTTAATTTGGTTCTTCGTACCAGATTCAGTCCGTTTGAAAACGTTTTCCATGTCCAAAATAATAAGGTTTCTTTGCAATTCCCCAGTGCTACATAAATTCTTGCAAGATTTTTCTGGGATCAATACAATAGAGAAAGTTCATTGTTTCTGAGCGGGAAGTTTTACGTCTTTTCATTTCAATGAAATTTTGCAATTTTAATAGTAGGATTGGGATTTAAAAAGAAAACCGTATTAAATCTCGCGTATTCATTACATTTATTCTGAAAATTATTATGTTTAGTATGGATGGATGTACCGATAAATATATTAAATCTGCTTCCTTTGATTGAAAACAAATAAAATACTACCAATTTCCGTTGATATTGTAAAATTCTTTAAACTTTCGTTGACACGGCCTTGATTTTCTTGCCAATTCTCTAAGTTCATCCGCAGTGTTGTGTAAGACTCAATCTTAAATCTAATCTAGAAATCTAGGGTAGGTAGGAATTCTGCTTTACCTATCAAAATACCCGCTCCATAATTTGAAATTCCACTCGCACAGAGTGCATATTAATTTACTATGTTATAACCAGTTTTGTCTATGTTAAGGCTAACGTTGCCTAGAAACTTTGTCCAGTCAATTTTAAACGTGTATCTACTGAAACTAGGTTTGCACGCAAACATGCTACTAATTTTCCGAAGGGTGGCTATGGTTAGAGTAAGTACAAAATACAAATAAATTTATTTACCAAAAGAAATTACAAGTTATAAACTATTACTAGAGGTCCCCGCACGAGGGCTAGCCTGTGTAGTAACCTATTTGTTGGGTTGTCAATGTTAAATAGAGATAATTATACGGGGTCCCTAATGATTCACATAACGTCTCTTATCCTATTTTTAATTCCCATACTGTATTTGGTACTAATATTAAATTGTCCTAATGATTACTCGACATAACAATACTACACCTAATTAACAATAGTCATAGTATTAGGTGAACATAACATTAAATAGTCATAAAATCACATCTCCTAACATACGGTAATCCTAAAGTTATAAGCCCTAACAATATTTACTCCTAAAGTTATAAGCCCTAACAATATTACTCCTAATAATCAAACATAATAACAATTGAAATCATAATAGCATTAAATCCTAAAAAAATACCATATATACCCAAATAGATTCCTAACTATGTCAACTTTGTAAGGTTTAATAAATTAACTAACATAACTTCGGGTTCGCTATGTTTTCCAATAAACCCACTTTTACTAATTGCGTTTGCTATAACTTCAGCAGCTATAACCGAAAAAACGATTGTACTATAACGATTGTTGTGTGATACTAGACTTTTTTCTACCTATAACAAGTTTAATATAATAAGGTTTAAGAGAAACAAGTCGGTTCTGGCACTCGCCGGCCGCTACCGCGGCACGCTTCGCTCGGCTCGTGCATGGTTTGGTCCCTATTGAAACCATGCTCGTCGCTACGCTCCTCGCAACCTATTCTACAGGTCTGTTAGCCTGTTATGGCAACACGATAAATTTACAGAAAGTTCCTATTTAGAGCAATTATAATTTTATGTAATATTTCAGTTATATTTATAATAATTATATAAACTGCACAATATAGCAATATTAAACTATATTAAATGATACAATTATAACAAAATAACTCAACTTTATATACTATATAATATAACTTTATATAACTATAAATAGTATTTATTAGGATAAATAAACATTAGGACGATCAAAAATAGGACAAAATAGTTTATGCAACTTAACAATAGTAATAATAACTATTATGATAACATATATTAGGAGTTGAGACGAATATGTAAATATAATGGTATGTCTTTAATATATTAGGACAAAATATATGTATGTCAGTTTAAGTCTATGGAAATTTAACAGTATGACTACAGTATTTTAGGACTAGTATGTTATGTGTATTTATATTAGGACAATTAACATTATGTAAATCGACAGGATCCCAATTATACGCGACTTTAAACTACAACAAAATCACAATCAAGTTCCTATTACCGTCACCGCGTCGCCTTAAAATATTTTCATTAACAGATTCACCGTCAACGTTGACAATAAATTGTTAGACTGTATTCTGACCTCAGCGATTTGGGTATGTTTACCAAGTCAAGGTTAATTCAAAGTTTACATCCTGTTTGCATTATTTGCCTTATATTATATTGCCTTTTTGTCCTTTATCAATCATTTTAACAGTATCTACTTAAAACTGGTGTAATCATTGTTGTCGTTGATCAAGTTTATCCTGAAACAACTAATCTACAAGCATGACTTCATCTGTTTCAACTATGCTTTAATTGATTAACTTTGTTGGCTAAATCTATATACGCAGTCTTATGTCAGTTTATAGCTGAAAAATAACCTAAAACTTTATTCTTTATTCGCGCAGAATCTCCAGAATTTAAAATAGACGGAGCATGGATAAAATTTTATCTGCATTCTGCTCTGCTTCGATAAATAACAAACTTAAGAAAAGTATTCCAAACCTACAACTGTATCTGTTTGAAACGTAAACATTACTTTTACGTATCTACATAAACGTAACAATTTCAAGAAAATGTAAGAAATACACTGCTGATCTCGAATTCAGTGTTTCGCAACTAAATTGTAAGTTCCTCCAAGAAATATAATTAAAATGTAGGTCATCTCATAAACGCGTTATGGCTTTCAGCGAATTCAAGTTTTAAACTGCAATTTGTGTTGACTTTGCCAGACAATTTGGCGTCAGCTTGCCTTATCGATTTATTTGACCTTGCCCCCGGATTATGTAACGAATTCATTCACCAGAGCCTCATTGTACTCAGCTACCTCATCAACCTCTGTAATATCTTCCGGGGAAGCTTCTGAATGGGGCTTGTTATCTAATATGGCAATTTTGATAAGCATTGTATACTAGTGTAGTTTTGGTCGATATCGCTCGGTTCTCGCAATACTGGATGTATAATTGATAGTGTTACGGGATATTACAATCGATTGATGCCTCGAAAGCATCTTCATCAAACATATTTTCATTAACTTTAATGAAACAACCATTTGTCATCAAACCGGACATTCATACAATCTTAACATTTTGTCACAATGTATGACTGATTATTTCCTGGAAATTTTCTAATATGACTCATTATTAAAAATGTCTGTGATGTGAACATTTTCAATTATCCTATCAAACAGCCTAAATAATGAGATGAGATATCGATTCTAAACGTCCCCCAAACCTATGGTGTCATAATACTCATGATTCATGGCCACCCCTGCATTGCGCTTGTCTGTGTGCGTTCCGAGTTCGAACGTGTTGCACAAGCTGCGTGTGTGAGGGGTTGGGGTTGTTTCTGGCTAACGCGATTGGCAAGCTAGGGCGGTGAAACGTCTAACGATAATATTGTTTTGATTTCTTCTTCTTTATTGTTTGTGACGATATGTTTGTATGATTGCATACTTACTTTCAGATTTGTTTGTTATTAGTTCCGTATGTTCGAAATTATGTATTAATCTTACATTTTAGTAGTATTAGAAATCAACTATGATGGCGAATAAAAAGATAATAATATTTAACTATAATTGTGTGTCAGAATGAAGATTTACATGTGCAGTTTATATAATTAGATAATTTTAATATTAAAGCGAAATGAGAAAGTAAATCTCATTACTTTTTAAAGTGTCAGAAAAATAATGAAGATTTTGATTGAGTTTACCAATAGATTAACAGACCAATCTCCAGCGATAGTGTCAACATGTTTTTTTTTTCTATCGACTCGATAATGCTAATCTAGTGGCGCTTGCTGCGTGCGCCTCACTAGGCCACCGGTGACGGCGAGTTCGCGAGTCGATTCACTTTAGTACGCATCGGGAACCCGTAGCGATCGGACGTGCAGCTCCCTTTCATCGCGTACCGGCAAATTAAATATATGAAAACATTTACGCGTCCGTAGATAATAGACCCGTCCCGAGTCCCGTCTAGTTTATGAACAGTGACAGTGTTTGTATGTTATTTAAATCTTATAATACCGGCAGTGGATTTTTGTAGTGCAAATTTATTTATTTTTGCTTATCGGTATGCGGCTATATAAAGCTATATAAAAATTTAACGTAATCGCGTGTTGGTAAACGAGGTCTTGTATATATTTTATCGATTACGTGCCTAACGTTATGTTTTCACCTCGAACTATTCGTACTAAATGTTTTTGTTTAGTTTGTATACTAGGTATAGGTACTATCAGACTTCCCTGATTCATGAAAAGTCTCACAAACAGCATAATTTTAACAAGTATAAAGCAAGTAATTCAACTTCTATTAAAATTCCTACCACATCGGTGTTTGTCATCGGCTCAAGGAATCAATGAAACGAGTCGAGTTTGCTTTCTAACACTTTTACTTCTGTTTTTATAATTCTAGTCACATTCCCATCAATGAATTTTAATATTATTTTTTGAACATTTTGATGTCGAACGCATCAAATCGATCGTCGATACTAATCCTGATAACGTGTAAAATGTATATTGCTTTAATTCCTTTGTCCTGCTAACTATTGTATTATATTCTTCTGTATTTTGTAGAAAGTTATTGCGATTAAAACTTCTATAATAACAGCGCCTGATCCCTGGATCTAGGCAATTTGCTGAGTAGTTGCCTTTTCAACAATCATTTTTCATTTGTGTTTTTTTTATTTTATTATTGTTTTGTTTTTTTACCTACTTAGTTGATTAGTTAAATAAATGTATTTTCTTTCTTTCTTTCTTTAATAATTATATTTTCAAAACAGTTAAATTTTTTTTTTTTTTTTTTAGTAGCCCGTAGGGATCCCACTGCTGTTAAAATTACTCGTTGTAAAATTTCCGGGCTGTTATTTATTTATAGGCATCAATCAGGTAATGATTATTAATGATTCTCTCAGATATTTAGGGAATTCAAAATCCTTTATTTTTTTCAATTCATTTTATTTATTTATTTCAGACAACATTAGATTAAGTAACAGATATTAATAACTTAATCTACGGTCCATATTTTATGTGAATACACTAGGTAAGTACATATTAGGCATATGCTCATATTTTGCAATGCCCGATAGCAATCCTTACGTCACAGGTCGTATATATGTAAATATATTAGTTTACTTCCATATCTGGTCTAATAGTAGCTGACTGAAATGTTGTCTATTTATTTTGGTTCCTCTGTTTCTTGAGATCTTAGATCATAAAAAAAACAACGCTTCACATCATCTCTAAATCTTCTTACATCTCTTTTCATCTCTCTCCAGATGGCGACCTATTTCTCAGTGTCGCCATTTTCCACATGATTTGATTATGCACTGTGAGTGTTAATGTGTTCGACAATATCATTGAATTTTTATT
Source organism: Epirrhoe alternata (assembly GCA_963565295.1). Lineage (NCBI taxonomy): Eukaryota > Metazoa > Arthropoda > Insecta > Lepidoptera > Geometridae > Epirrhoe > Epirrhoe alternata. The sequence goes on along the minus strand of OY751385.1, from coordinate 1,784,886 downwards.
AATACGTTGACCTGGTTTTATTTGCTCATAAATTTGGTTAATCTGTGCTAGCTGAATTTAATTGGGCGGGATCATTCTAACTACTTGGATGAAAATTATAATTATAGAAAAGTAGAACAGAATGACCAAAATCCAGTCGAGTTGATTTCTTAAAAACCTTATCACCAATTTCAAAGTAGATTTTAGTTTAGACTTATTTCTTTCTTCCTTAAAATCCAAAAAGTTTCCAAAAAATAATCTTCTGAAAATATTTTCTTACCTATTGAAATTCAATGCACCACACTGCATAAAAATATCACGGAAATGTAGATCATATTTTACCCTTCCTATCCAATACATTATTCATCTCAACTGAATCTTTGAGATAATTTGAATTCGATATGCGAAAAATTCCTTTATCGCAGGCTTCATAAAAAGCTCCTTTGCGTTCCTTGAGATTTCCCTGGAGTAACGCAAGGCACTCACTTTGAGCTAGGAAGTCTTAAAATGCTCTATATTAGGATCAGGCGTTTGAGAGAAGTTTCTTTTGACGTTAAAGAAGTTTTTTTTTATTGTATCGTGCTCTCTTTTTTCTGGCAATAAATGTATTTTATTTGTATTTGAACACTCATTTGGTGTTATAACTTATTATATGTCTTCTACACAATGTATACGAGTAAACCAATTCATTTACCAAATCTTAATGATCTTGCCTATATGCCTAAGAATGTTCTAAACTATATACAAAATCTTTTGTGAATTCCGCCTTTTGAAAATTCCTTATAATTTTCTTCTATACGTGTTCCGTCTCTACTATACCGTAATTAACCGAGCTCGCGCCATTAGTGTACAACAATCACTTTTCATTCAATAATGCAGTTGTCTCTCGTAATTTCTCTAGCAAGCGCTAAATTAGCCTGGAATTTTCAAAACTTAGTTTTACGAGAAAGGAGCTCAGGCAAAATCTATTATAATATTTTTTTGCCTAAATAAGCAATTTGATTTTTGATTTGATATAGAAAAGGTTTTCTAGGATTTCATTAAACTTGTTCTCATATGAATTTCATGCTACACCTTAAATTTAGACGCAAAACATCAAAACAATGCGTAGTTTAGTCATGGCATTGTAATCATCTGAATCGTTGCTTATTTTGCCAATAAATGTACTCCCTTCCACATGTCGCTTTATTTACTAAACGACAGACCATCAGTACAAAAACAAACAATAGATCTGGATGATCCAAAGGGATCAACGACACAGCCACCAACCGCGGGGATGCGTAGGAGTTGATCTATTTCGATCAACTCAGTTTATACACTCGTCCCTTTCGATCTCCTTCGTTCTCTGTATGTCTGTTTCATCGGTTCGGGAATTGTGAAACAATTGGCAAGATTTTATTTTCCGCTAGCATCTGTGCCAAAACACACGTGGATGACCCGAGTCTCGCCCGGGTAGATAAACAACCGCACAGTTTTTATTGAATCTGCTCCGATATAACGTTATGACCTGTTCTAAACTTGCGTTGCGTTTATTTCAGTTTGTTAGCTTCAGCTTGATTGACATTAGCTTGTAGTCGAAGGTCGCAGCTGTGACTAACAATTTCATAAGTTTTATCCTTTTCAGTGGACAGTATTATATCAGTAAATAGTGGCTTAGTATTTTTGTAAACTCTTTATCAGTGGATATTATTGTGATTCTTATGACGTCAAATACGTCGTGTTAGTGCAGTGAAATGGATTGTGCTTGTTGGTAGACTACCAGTTGTATAATGTCGAAGACCCTTAACGCCTACAGAATGTAAGTATTTAGTGTTTCCTTTCCATTTGATTTCTAATCGCTTCACTATTGTATCTTTGTCCTTGAAACCTTTATGAATGAATTTAACTACCGAGTTTCCTCTATCAAATATTCAATCTATAAATATTGATTGATGCTCAATTTCATATCCTTTCATACAATTATCTTTAACTACGATTCTTCTAGTTCATTAAACTTATTAGCTGTTATCGCAATAAATAACCTACTCGTGTTCTTATCATTTGTAATTTCGTTGTTAGTTATAAATAAAAAATCTACTAACATAAATGTACCGCAGCGAAAAATACGATTGAACTGTGTTAAATAATGATAAAATAAGACAAATGAAAATATCAGCATTCGATTCAGCTAGTCGCAGAAATTGCAAAAACTGTCAGGTGAATTGGCAATTAAAATCCAGCGCTGACCAACCTACTGTCAGGAAAGTAATTAATCGGAAACCACTTTGCCTGGTAATTAATAGCGTTGAGGGTCGCGTCCCTTATCGTCAGATTTTATGATAATTAGGCTGATGCGATGATGATGAGTCATCATTTACGAGCCAGTGAAAGGTACTATTACATTTTTAAAAGATTTGCTCCGGTAGCGTATAAAACTGCAAATACAGTGCATGAATCACTCTAGCAATGTGAAAGACCGGTTCTGTTATTCGGTCTCTATCTCTGATCGGTGCTAGACTAGACTAATTTATGACACTAGCCAGCCGATATCTCTTGTCACGCTTTTAGATTTAGAGGGGGTAGAACTGGCTTGATTCAGAATAAAACTTACAAAGAATATACAAAATTGGAAATTCCATAGTATATTTTCCTAGACTGCTTCGTAGTGTGTATGTTTATGTTTCTTGATGTATGTGATTCTTTGGCTGGTGTTGTAGCAAACGGACGTATGTTTACCGTTAAAGGTATACATATTCTCTCCCAATGTTATTTTCTTGTTCACGAACGGCTTTCAATTACATAAATTATTGTGTAAATGGAATCTCTTATTGTCGCTCAAATACTCCATTACTTTTTATTATAAAAACAATAATTCTCGCTGTTACTTTATTATTATTATCAACTTTATATTAGTCGCATACAGTAGCTGTAATGAGTGACTTATGCAACTAAAAGTGAAATTAGTTTTGTACATAATTTATAAAGAAAGCGGCGTAACGTTATATATTTTATTGTTTAAAATTACGTACATTAAAAAAATGAATTTGACTTTGAATTTTTACATTAGCTAGTCACTACAGGAGAGCCAAAAGTTGAGTTAATAAATGAAATAGCGTGCTTCCACCAACACTGCTGGTGCTATTAAAACCGAGCTGAAGCACTCTTTGTAAGTTTAATTCCAGTGCCACTTGTGCTACATTCGTGGGGGTTGTGCAACCTGCATCATAGATAAACGTAGACACTATTAAACTCCATACACACACTGCGGTATAATTACAGACACTAGTGTTCTGTACAGCGCTACTCATTAGAGTAGTGATCAATCCCATATTTCGTCTGTCCTAATTCTTCGCTTTCAAACAAAATATTTCTCATCATACATTTGCAAATCTCGCAAAGGTAGAGGAATATTGAATCGGGGTCTTGATTATCTCTGAAAGCCCTTTTGAAATGAAGGATATGCCCTTGAACTCTGAACCAGCCCCAGCCCGGTAGCTGCACAGCTACTATAGAGCTATCAACCACCCTTCACCTCCAATCACCGACGAAAGAGTCTGTGTCTTCAATATATTTCATCCCGGAAAAATATATTGCGAATTCTGCTACGTTGCACGGCCTTTTCATATCCTACTTCAGTTCCTTTCAGTGAAGTTAGTTAAAATGCATGAAGCTCTCTAAAACGAATTGAAACTATCCTATCCTACAAGCTCCGTCTAAATATTCAACTCGACGACTGCAAATTCAATAAATATAAGTAGCTCCTCAACGAAACCTGCTGCACGTATCGGTGTGATAAAGTTAGTTGAATGGACGAGTTTAATTTTTAATGTAAACCAAACGTGGCTGTACCGTGCCGACTATACGTCTAGACATATCGATTTGCCCAGGCTTTGTCCTTTACGTGGTGTAATTGCATTAGTCCTTTTGTTTTCTGATTCATTGGCTCCTCCAATGAAGCGTGCGGAAGAAGATCTATCTTGATCGCTTTGACTTTAATCGTCTATACTTTAGACGTTCCAGGTTTTAGTCAGATGTATGTTAAATGAAAAATGCCTGATATAATTTAAATCAAAATTAATCAAGCTTTTCTTTGAAGATAAAGTTGTAACCTCATTCGTGTTAATGCACATTGCATGTACATTTTTTATAACTAAAAATCCATTGTCTCGATCTTAGAATCGAAATACGAGATAGGGCCCAATACAATACTTCCAAACCAATACCTGATAGCCATGCGTGATATATATCTTTTGATCGCTGAGAAGTATATCTATCTTTTAGTTCAGTAGTTCAATCTAGTCCAATGTATCGCCTGTCTGCCTCTATCGTTCTCGTTCACACACAACGTTCATCTCGCTCATTCGCCGCACGGAACTATGGAACTAGAAAGATAGTTTAGTTCAGTAGTCCAATCCAGTCCGATACATCGCCTGTCTGCCTCTATCGTTCTCGTTCACAACGTTCATCTCGCTCATTCGCCGCGCGGAACTACGGAACTAAAGATATGATTGGATTGAAATTGAACTAGTGAAGGAAGAACTAAACGCAAAAGAAGTAGTCCAATTGAACTATTAGTTCCGGAACTACACAAGACTAATACCTGAAATGTCTTTCTATTTATTTTCCTCCATAATATTTGATATATCAGTTGATGAGGTTTATTAAGTCTATCCATCCAACTGTACACGAGTGTTCCAAATCCTGCCACTCAGTTGAGAAGGGTTTTCGAAGGTCGAGCCGAAAAGGCCGAAGAGGTTTCGCCGCTTACAGTCCAATGATTTTTCTAGCATCGTATCAAACAAAAGGGTAAAGTTTACTTTGGAACTGTACAGTACAGTTATTTGTTGAAGCGCTCGTGGTCGTGCTTGCTTAGTCGTTCTTGATAGATCGTCGAAGTTAAGCAACGTTCGAAACGGTCTGTAAGTGGATGGGTGACCGCCAGTGGCATTTTCATCTGAGCGCTTCCGTGCTTCGGAGGGCACGTTAAATTGTCGGTCCCGGCTATTTAAGTCGTTAAGCCATGACGGAGGCCTTAAGGCGGCCTAAAAACTCCGTCACCAGAGTTGGCCACTGACTCATACGAACTTACTTACTTACTTACTTAGTTATTTGTTTGGTTGTGTGATGCAAGTTTGGTAGGGTTTTTTTTTTATATTCATTGTATTTTAAGCTATCACTCAGGCGTACTATTTATTACTGTATTTTCATTTCTGAACCTTATGAAAAATGTGATTATCATGATTATCATCTCCTTTATCAGCTAATTGGTAAAATTTTGACACTTTTAAACCTTTTATGATGTTGGTTTCATCTGTCAATTTGTTCAAGAGATTATAAATGTCTACCTTTAGATATTTCAATATATTTTTTGGAGTGTCTGTTTCAATATCAACATACAGCTTGGCAGCCGTCCAGGAAAAACCTTTTTATATGGCCTCGGTCTGCAACACCCCTGTTCCTCTAATCCCCTGCAGCTTGAACATTTTTATTGCGTTGCGGAATTTATGGCGGCAAAATTTTCAAACTAAACTATTTACGGTGTCTTAGCTGTGGTGTATTAAGTTTTATTTTTATTTCTTAAACCAAACTTGCTTGATCTAAGATTGATGACACTAAGACGAAGTAATTTTGAGTTTGAAGTTTGAGCTAGTTTGCTGTGAGACACTTCATCCAGGGAATCGGCCATGCTTGCTTAGTCATTCTTGATAGATCGTCGAAGTTGAAAGCACAGTCACAAAGTCGATCGGTGCCCACTATTGGCAATAATTACTGAGGGCTACCGTGCTTCGTAGGGCATGTAAATTGTTGCGCCCGGCTATAAACTCGTTAGGCCATAAGGCGGCACAACGCAGTTACCAGAGTTTGCCACTAAATTATATGGATTTGCTGCAACCAAGTTGTGATCTTTGTAAACAAATTGCTCTTCCATTAAAATAATCAGCGTCGTATTAAAAATATTAGTAGTTAGTGCGTAGTATTGTCGTAGCAAAATGACTTACCGATTATCATCCATCAGTGTATCCTTTATTTTCCATCTGAGTTATCTTTCGTTGTCGATGCCCATACAATAAAGCTAGACATGTCATCATGTCACAATGTCACCTCTACTAATCCATATTTTTTATTGTTACTCTTGTTCTCATAGTTTAAAGTTGAGTTCTAAATGTTCTAATGTAATTGCTCTTAATACATTCTGTCTGCTCCAAATAAACTATTGATATGTCTAAGAGGTCTGTGTTTGATCTTGGTTTGAACTTTCTTCGACACGCTCGTGTATGTCCATGTCTGAATGTGGTCTACGCTTGAGCATTTGCCTGTAATGGTAACAGTTTTGTGGTAGAGGTCTCGCAAAATGTTTTTTTTTGAGCTGAGTGATTTATAAGGACCATTCTAAAATCGAGCTCTGCTTGAGATGAGACCTAAAAGCTTATGCAGAGATTAGGTGTTTAGAGTTAAAACTTAGTATAAATCTGTTATTTGAGCCCAAGACCTTGCCATGTGGCGTCTATAAAATACTCAGCTCGGTTCATTTACAGCATGGCTCTGTAGGAGGGTTGTCGCCCTTGGTTTCCATAGCAACGGAGATTTTATGCGTCCCACGTCCGACTCACCCTCTCAGAGGTGGATTTTCAGCAAGGTTACCCCCCTTTGGCCTCTTTCAGGCTTGAAATTGGTTGAATTAAAGGTATTTGAACAATGGTATACACGTGGAATGTTGTTTTTGTCCTAAGAATGAAGTAGGTACAGTATGCACAACGCTGTCTTCGTCTTTTAGGCGTCATCAAAGATCGGTTCTGCGCAGCTACTTCAGAGAGCTAAAGTTTAGTTGTGCGTATTGACGCACAACTAAACTTTAGCTCTCTGAAGTAGCCACTATGAAAATAAAAAGCAGCGTATTCTAATAATGATATGGTTGCTAACAAAGCAACCATTTTCTTTTTCTAATGAACGGAATAAAGCTTCATAGGATTGAAAATGCAATAGTTAACGTTTTCAAGTTCAAAAATTCTTCTTTGTAGGTATTCTAGTTCGGTATGTCTTCCCAAACTAAAATCAAAGTATTATTAATGACTTCCTTTTGTAGTTAATATCTGAAGTCATCAATATTTTATCAGAGATGGTGAAAAGTTAAAAATCCCTGAACCGCTTACTCATATTATTTCTTACCCCCTCTGTTTTCCACACACGTAGTTTACGCAACAAACTCAGTGACCGAATTGCAGTACAAGGCTATTTAGATTCTTATTAGATAAAGATATGAAGAACAAGTTTTGTTTACCAGCTGACACGAAAAATATCAATCATCAAGCGTTTAGCAAGAAGAAATTATAGACAATATCAACAAATCTGGTTTTATGAGCATAGTATGTACGAATCAAGGTGTTACTCAAGGATCTATCTTTTGTCCTCGTTTGTTTTCTATTTATATCAAAACATTTCAAAGTAAATATTTGCGGCAAATCTATCTTAGATCATTGCGGGTTATCGATAGGTCGTCTATTTGTTCCGGGTGCCTTTCCCTATTGTATTCCTTGTTTTGTATTGTGTTTCACCGCACTGCGACATCGTTAGCATTCGATTCTCATTTGCAAGTGTTTATGAACAAGTTTACACTTTTTATCCTGTCTCTTGCTGTCATTTTATTCTTACCACCTTATCTACCTCCTTTTACAGCTGACTCTTTATAGAAGTATTTTATTCAGCTAGAAAAGCTTTTTTCAAAGAAATTGCTATCTTAGACCTTGATATTCCAGAACCGTATTGCGCGCTCATTTTCTTTTACTCTGTGACTTTTCCGCTCTTGGGTATTTCTAAATAAATTTTTATTTTGTAATAGCGTGTACTTTGGTTTCATTGTTCACCATCTGCTGTAGAAAGAGAGATTTATCATTATCGTTATTATTATTTTTATTTTTACTCAACTTATCCCGTCCCACTGCTGAGCAATTAATGCGTTTTATTTCATGTAGTTTCTCTCTCATTCTCATTGATATTAGGAACTATTTAAAAATTAGTTGTACATGTTACATAATAAATCACACCTGTGTTGTCTTTGTCAAGGTCGACTACAACAGCTGTCAACATATTTTCACTTTACTACGACGTACTATTGATTTGCACCTTCAAAGTTCCTAATTTGTATTCCATTAACACATTTGTATTCGATGTCTTCCTGTTATGTAATACTACAGATATATTATCTGTTTATGTGATCTGGTTCAGTAGTATTGGCTTTATTTTAATCTGTTTTGTGTTCTAACAAATCTGTTTAATTCGTTTGCTGTAAAGCATTGCGCATTGCTTTGACATGATAGTTATTCCAAACAACACGCACTCCATAGTAAAATTAATTTAAACACGATATTATTCTCTGAGATAAACAAACAGCTAATAATAGTATAGTCGCATCGTAACAAAATTATGCGTAGTGCAATGATCTATTGACATAATTTTATTCCGTGTTCATTTGCAAATTGCAAATTGTTATTTTTATATTGCAATTGAACAGTTACTCTAAGCATATAGAATTATAATGAGGTCTACTATTTTGGATCAAAGGATGTACTATACCTGTATTGAATATAAATATTAATAACTTTGATGATAACACGTAGGTACTCAGCATGATAAAATTGTAAATCAATACAAGTTCGTGGTCGTTTCAATATCTTTAAATAAAAATGCCGTTTCGGTTCTAGGGACTTAAGTTATGAGAAATATAGTGTTCCAGATTATATGATTTATTTATTTTGAAATGAGTAAAGATATGATTAGCATAATTTTATTCCGTGCTAAGTAGGTACATTTACTCGTATATGATTTCAATATACTCTACTATTAGAAATAACGATGTTTTGTATGTCTTGTCTTTGGAAAATCTGTGTCATGTGCTTTGTCGTGTGTCCAAAATCTAAACCTAATCTCATTAACAAAACTAAGGAAGTTCTAATCAACTTATGTTCTCAAAGTAATCTTTGTTTATCCTGTTAGTTTGGTCAATGGTAGCCCTAATTTGTTTCGTAAGGTAAGTTTTGATAGGGTTTCCCTGAAACAAAAAGTTTTATATAACTCGGATTGTATGACCGTAGTTAACAAACAATTTTGGTAACCGTCAACACATTTTCATAAAGCCCCTTTCATGGTCAGCTCATGATTGGAAGTCCTACAACAACAGTGTTATTCCACGAATTGATACAAAGAACCATTTAACAAGAACGCTGCCTCAACTTATTATGAAGGTATCAGGAAACTTAACCCAGTTTCGCCAGTCAACTCTCAAGGCAATCGTTTGTCATACACGCAAATTGCACTGCCCAGGATATCAGACCAAATTATTGCGATAGCTTCCTGAGTTCCAATCATCGTCAACTACGCACTACATTCACTTCTATCCCCTTATGAATACAGCTTACTTTTGCCTGGAGTTGAGGGTGCGCTTTCTCACGGCACCTCCGTCCTTTTATCGTCGCACCCCTTTTACGCAACTTGTGGTATGCAATAAACTGAATTTTGATTGGGCGCGCCATTTCCTTCCGGCCATGGTTCCCTGGTACTTCAATAGTTACGAAATGTATTGTTGTTCTATTTTGATCCGATTTTCCTGCCTATGTTTGGATCTGCCGCATCGCACATGTTTACATCAAATCGATTTTGACTTCGATTTCCGAATTGCATTTTCACATCGGTCGCTCCAAACGAAACGAAATGTTAAATATGAATTAGTTGCGTTCGGAAAAGTAACTGGAAAACGAATACTTACGCTGATTTACGCGATAGTATTAGGGTCGATTCACATCTGACCGAAGATCCGTCGCGTATTATCGGTCGCGGAACGCCAGAACAGACAAATGTATAGAAAAACACTCGACCGTTCACACTCGACGGACTAACGTATCATCCGTCGAGTGTGAACGGTCGAGTGTTTTTCTATACATTTGTCAGTTCTGGCGTTCCGCGACCGATAATACGCGACGGATCTTCGGTCAGATGTGAATCGACCCTAACGGAAACTAACATCAAAATTAAGTTAAGATCATATTTTTTAAGTAATTTAGGAAAACAGTAGGTAACATTATTTTATTACTACTTATTTATGTAAATTCAACAGGCTCATTGTATAGTATCCCCTTCAAACCTTAGTGGTTTTTTTGGTGCTATAGATATCTAAGTTTATATTTTGTTAAATTTCATTCGATAAATAAATAAAAAAAACGTAAATCGATTTAGAAAACGACGAGCTCCTGAGTGACGTCAGCTAATTAGGTTGATTATAAGCTGATATGTTAAATCTTAAAAGGGATTCTTTTGCGCATTACCACTAGGTAATTGGTAGAATAACTAGCTTTAGATAGTCTTAAGAGCACATTGGTTATTATACCAGATTCTTAATACCAAGGCAACAAACACCGTGTGAATCTAAGCTTTCTTAAAAGTAATTCCTCCCCAAACTGTCAATTTTATACAGTGGGGTGCCAACCAAATAACAAAACAAACTAATAATTAGTACACATACCGATATAAATCCTTATTTTATCTCCTCGAAATAGGTTGCATGTTCACATGACTCACATAAATACACGAGAAGCAAATAATATATTTTCAGAGGATTAATTACCTACAATGATTTATTGCGTGTCGCTTCGAATTAAAAGCTTCTACTTATGAGAGTTATTGATTGATTAAACCCGCAAGTAATGTCTGACCTCAAAGCTTTTAGCTTTCATTGACTGTTTCAATAACGTTTTCTGTAACTTTTCTATTCAGATTCTGCATCATTGATTCCGAAGGTCATGTCTTCAATGTGTCTTTCACATGTCGATTTTATTTCAATACAATGAGCTTTCAACTTATCAACCATTGAATAGTGACGAGTATTGCATAAGATGGTCTTTGTGTTTGAATAGGTGTTACTTTCGACATGGTTACTTTGGAAAGTTTATAAAAGCTCTACGGCCTTACATTAGTAAGGCCGTAGAGCGTGTTATGAACGGCTCAAAAATTGTTTGGTTATTCTTAAGTTACACCCACAGACCTAGAAAAATGTTCGCTACATCCTACGTTTATGGTTACACCTAAGTAAGGCCGCTAGATTTTAAATATACACAGCATCGATTTAACCAAATCTCTTAACCAGGTATTCATTGATATAATTAATTTGAAAAAAAAAATGAAAAAGCTACTACAATATGTATATAAAATTACAAAATACAATAAAATCAGTCAACAAGCTATATAAGGATCGTCGTAAAAACGATCTATAGATAGCTCAACTGATCCAGGTCACTGTCAGTCAGAAGCGTGCCCCAAATACTGGCGGCATTGCAATGGCAATGCTGATTTTCTGTGCCGAAAAATCGCCAGCTCTCGAAACACGCGTCTCTTCGACCAGACGCCCTGAAAGATTTTTGAAGACGCGATGGGCCCCGGAACTCCACGAACCCAGGGTCTCGACCCCAAATGGTTCAAATATATAAACCCGATCAAGATTTATATATTTGAGGCTTTTGAGATCCTCAGCCGAATCTGCCGCATATTTAGTTGCGTGTCAATTATTATTATTGTTGTTTTGAGTTGCAAAATTTCCGTGCAAAACTTCCGTGCTTTGGAGGGCACGTTAAATTGTCCCGGCTATTTAAGTCGTTAAGCCATGACGAAGGCCTTAAGGCGGCCTAAAAACTCCGTCACCAGAGTTGGCCACTGACTCATACAAACTTACTTACCCCCGGTTTCTATATTCAACAGACAGTCGTAAGTAGGAGCTACGACTTGTTTCCACATACAAAAGTTTGACAGCTAGAAACCGACGGTAAGTTAGCTGTCAAACTTTTGTTCGTAGAAACGAGTCGTAGCTCTTACCTACGAATGTCCGTTGAATATAGAAACCGGGCATTAGTTGCAAAATATGTTACGGACAGTTATGTCATATTGATGTGGATATTCTTTATCATCAGCATCTTGTCTGTAAATTGAAAGCTCATCAGGTCCAAAAGAGAAAGATAGATAGATAGAAAATACTTTATTGCACAACACATAATAAAAATAAACAAAAATGGAAAACTAAACAAAAAACACAATGACATACAATCGGCGGTCTTATCGCTAAATAGCGATCTCTAAAGAGAAGTCCAATTGTCTGTAATTTGTCAGCTCATCAGGTCAAATGTATTGTCTCAATGCAACCGTATAACGAAATTGGTGAGATACGATTGGTTGATTGAATAAATCATTGCAACAGTCTCCTTCAGTTTGCAATGTCATTGTATGATAAACAATGTCCTCTTTATGTTGTAAATTGGCAATTTCCTTCAATAAATACTAGCTTGATAGCGGTCTACGAAATACAATGGTTGAATATGCTAGCATTTGAAAGTTTGTTGCTTAGGGTTGGGCTATAGAACAGCATATAATTTTTTATCGTGGTTCATATTAGTACACTGAGAGAAATAACGTTCATGATTACGAACAATTATAAAGGAATTCCAGCAATTTTATCCGTATTCCCAACAAAAACGGACCAAGAGTTCTCACTAACACTTTGTGAGTAAATCGTAACAATCTATCATTAAACTCATCACCAATGAACATCATTCTTCGATCGTCCGAGACATCATTACAATATCACGTTAATACAAAGTGCTGTAAACTCGCGTCTTAACGTTACATGTCATAACAAAATGTCATGACTAACTCTCTGCTTGCGTCTAGCAATCATTACTAGAAATGAGTTTCAATCATGACGGGAATGATATTGAGTGCTGCATACTTGTGTGTTATCGCTACGCGTCATAACATTTTGTCATGACGAACTCTATGAATACTCCTAACAATAATTATGAGAAATCATGATGGGAATTATAGAAATTGTTAAAGTCATAATACGGTATCATTATTAGAATGTCATATTGGTACGGACATCATGATAATCAGTAGAAATTTCCTAATTATGCTTTGTGAAACTTGAGAATATATTTCCTGAATGTCATGACTTTTATATTGAGCTTCCTAGTAGTTTATCATTACGAAATCCCAATATATCATGACCTACCCTAATTGTTGTTGGTATTTTAAGGATAGTGTGACCTCTCATAACTATAAACTATTAGTACTGTCATGTCAAATCTGTATGCTTTCCCAATATATTAACGGTAATATTACCGCTTTTTGGAAGTACATACTTACTCCTAATATTGCAGGGGTGTTTTCTCGTGGACATATTTTACCATTACCCACCTGCCACCTTAACAGTGGCCGGGGATTAAAAAAAATCTCCTGTTTTTATCCACTTGAGATAAAATACTCTTGAAGGTGGATTAAACAGGGGACAATTTTTTTTATCCCTGGCCCGTGCTAAAAGGGCAGGTGGGTAATGGTAAAATATGTCCACGAGAAAACATCCCCGCAATATTAGGAGAAAGTAAACCTAACAGAGGTCCTGTTAGATTTACTTTCTCCTAATATTGCAGACAGTCAAGTAGTAAAACCATTATGGAACAACATTAAAGCCTAGAAATATAAAAAGAACCTTATTATTACATAATATAATATGGCATACCAAAGCAGAATACACACAGATTTAACATAAAGTACCTAGGTAAAGTACAATATTTTATGATCATAACTCGGTATACCTATTGTAAGTGGATTTTAGGTGTAAACAGAAAAAATAAACACATAAGGTAAGGTAATCATTGTTTTATTTTTATTAAAATACACACAATATTTGTACATAGGTACTGTATTAATCTTGTATACACTAGCATGAAAGAATACTAGACATATTTTAGGTACATTTCCATTTCTTACGTTGACCAAAATATTATAGGACCTAATCAGATGTTGTATGTTTACGTTATTCCTAACGAATCATAATAATCAGCTTAAGTGGTTGCATCTGAACTGAACTCAGCTCGAGATGGCTTCCAAGCGCCTTTTCTCCGTACAGGTGGAATGTTTATGATGTAAGGGAGCACAAGCAGGCTTATATCTTCTTCATTATTTTCTGAAACAAAATAAAGGTACTTATTAAATAAAGAATACACATTGTTTTGTCACAGATGAAAGAAAATGGACCTTTAGCTGATAAGTTTAATTCAGTCAAGTTTTGGTCGGACGACATAGTCGGCGTGGTTGGACGACAATGGATGAAGATAGCACAGAACCGAGAAGAGTAGCGGGTTAGAGAGGAGGCCTACGCCCAGCAGTGGGTTTTAATAGGTTAATGATGATGATATCAAGTTTACCCAAGTAAACCAATAAGCAAGTTGAGTACTCACCATCAATAGCGTTTATATAGCCCTGGATAGCTTTCTTGATGGTAGCATCTGTGGTTGTGTTTGCTTTAGCTGCAGCAATTTTTATAATGTTTTTACAGACACTCAGCAAATTTGTCAGGGCAGCAGTATTATTCGGATATAAATTTTCATAATCTTGAAGTAGAAGTGTAAATCCTGAGGGTGATTTTAAAATTGGAAACCTGTTTAGGTAGTCAGTTAGCGTTCCCTTCTCATAATATAGATAGCGAGGGCACACACGGTGCTGTTCCAACACCTTTCCACGTGTTGCCATGGCCCTGGGTCTGGACTTTCTAAAATCGTAAGATTGTCTTCGCTTACTGTTGGGTCATCTGAAAATAAATTTTAGCTATTTAATCTTATCATACACTTTGTTGGTTACACCATTCCATAGTATACCAGATAATAATAGATATTCAGTAGGGTAATACTGATAGAGAAACCTTTACTTATCAAAACAGGTAAAATCATCTTGATTGAATTAATTAATTTCATTGAACAGATTGAACCAACAGAAATAAAATAATAAATGTAAATATCATTGAATCATGGTAAATATCCCGATGGAATTCATATTTTTAAACTAACCTCGTTGCAATTCAGAAAGCTGAATTCCTGATCCAGGTACTGTCAGTTCAGTAGTATCAGTGCTAGAAATTGTAGAAGTACAAGAGTGTGATCGAGATCTAGCAGGTTCAGGTAGTATGCCGAGGTTCCTCAGATGCTTTTTTCTTGTTGTATAGGCATTAAAAAGAATTCCGGATGCATTTCTTTTTGCCTGATATTTGGTCTGAGCTAAATATGGCGCATAGTAGACTGCTGGCGACTCTTTAGGAAATAGCTCATAGATTTCATGAGTGAATTTTAAAAAATCCGGTCCTTGTAAAGCTTTGCCAGGTTCATTTTCTAATCTGTTTTTAATAATAATATTGGCCAACTGTTTTCTAAGGTCATAATTTAAAAGACCATTATTGCCTTTTGTGAGGATTGCACGACCTTCAGCTTTCTGGTTAAGTATTTCCAGGACCTGCAAATAAACTAAATATGAAACTTTTCTATCCAAGTAATAGGAACCTATCAATACATACATACAAATAAATAAAATAAAGTGTCTGTCTGTGATTTCAAAATAACTGTGTTATACCAAAGTGCATGTTATTTACACGATACTAAAACACAATCTAACTTAAAAAAAAATTTTGTCTGTCTGTCTGTTTGTTTGTCCGGGATAATCTTGATGGAACTTTCACTGGAAGATAGAGGAGGTTGATCGGTCAACATATAGGCTACTTTTTATCCAGAAATTTTCGCAGGATTGGGATTTACACAGGATAAACCTGAAAAAATAATAGGTCCCTATTATATTTCCAAGTTGATTTTTCAGACAGGGCAGTAAGCAGTAAGGGCAGAGCTATGGATAGTCTCCATAGAATATTTTCTTTTCTTGAAACCATAGAGGTTAAGATACCTGCCATACTGTCCCGTCTCAAAAATGCATCCTGTATAACTAGTAGGTAGGTACATAAGACTAGTTAGTACAGTAGTAAATACTTTGACTTGACAAAATTAAATAAGCCTTATGTATGAGTTAGTTAATTATAAAATCTATTACCGAATTCTTTTGGCCACTGCGGTTCAAAATTAGCTATGGTGCTTGGGCTTGGAGGGTTAATATCGTTCAGAAAACTAGAATTGAGTTCTGGAAGCTGCAACAATCATAATTATTTCAGTAAGTATTGTGAATTGTAATAAAATATTGTTTTCTAATTAAAGTAAACACAGACTACAGTTCTTTCAACGGATCTAGGCATTTGTGAAGATAGCCGTTCGTCTTTGCAGAACACAATTTTGTATGAAAAAGCAGTTACTGCGCAGACAAACGGCTAACTTCACAAATGCCTAGATCCGTTGGAAGAACTGTACATAAGTATATTGCTTACTACTAAACAAATTAGTTAAATGCACAGCTATTTGTTAGTGGCCTTACCGGACTCGAAGGTAACTCTGAACTAGCACTTGTTGTTAATTCCTTCTTCCATATTTCTAGGTTTGATTTTAGTCTTAATCGATCTGAAGTGATGCTATATCGCTATCACCAATTAGTTGTAGTGTGGTTATATCAATTCTTGCATCTAAACAAAGCGGAAGCCACCATATACAAGATTAGTAAATGCATACAAACACAGCCATTACACAATAGGTAGATAACTAAATGGGTTATAAATAAAATATGTTTACTTCAGACCATTGATCCGTAAATTTGTTAGTAACTCTTACAAACTAGATTAGTACCATATTGTTAGTGTCTAAGAAACCCACCTCTCCCGCGACGCGCGCCTCCGCCTCGACTCCTGCAATGAGCGGAGTCCCGTCTCGATATTTCACCAGCACTTTGCTTGTAGGTACAAGCTTGATGCTGGAGAAATATCGAAGAACACGACACGGTTGCTGAGACGTGCAACACATGCACCGAATAGAAACAGAAAAACAGCACTCGTAATTTTCTTTCTTACAGTTCTTCCAACGGATCTTGGCATGCGTGAAGTTAGCCGTTTGTCTGCGCAGAACACTATTTTGTATGAAAAAGCGGTTACTGCGCAGATAAAGTGCTAACTTCACGAATGCCTAGATTCGTTGGGCAAACAGTACTCACCTGCGAATATATTCACATATTCCAATAGTCCCCACTTACAGAGAAGGTCAGATGTTTATTGGTCCATTGTCAGGTCTTTCTTAAGTCACATTCACATCACACACAATATCACTCACAGAGAAATGATAATAAGATCACTCACATCACAGTCCAATTTATTTCAAGATGCCGGCAGATTCAAATTGAATCAGTTACGAATAGAAACGAAACGAAGCCAAGTAAGGAGGGACAACCAGCCAGTGTTGCCAACTCCAACTCAGTAAAAAACTGCGCACATGCGTAGGAAAAACCGTGAAAACTGTGTAAATTGATTTAAAAACTGAAAATCTACAGAATACATTGAAGTCAGACAAAGCGAGCCTATTATAATCTACCTTTAAAAAACTTAAATTTGAATAAATGCCTAAACTGAAAACTGTGACCATTTCCAAAAAACTGTATATCTACAGTTCAAACTGAGGGGTTGGCTACACTGCAACCAACTGACCAGTGTTGTCAACTCGGATTTAAAAAAAGGCTTAACCCAGGTTAGAAAATTAAGTAGATCTACGTACGTTTTTTTTATAAGAAATAAAGAGGCTAGAGTAGTTAAAACTGAATAAAACTAATGTTTTGTTGAACAATTTCAGTCCATGAAAGAAAAAAAAAACAAAGTAAAACATTGTAGGTACCTATGCCACTAAGTTTTTTGGTTTTGTTTCACTTAGGTTCCTAAATGAGATACAGCATCACAGCTATATGGATTCCACGCAATTAGTATGAAACAGAACGTTTATTAACTTTTTTAATAATAAATAAATAATGCTGGACATTTCACACAGAGTCATCTAGCCCCAAACTAAGCAATGATTGTACTATGGGAACCAGGTAACTAATATACTAGGAACTTATATACTTTTTTTTTGTAAATACATAGGTACATAATTATACATAGAAACACCCAGACCCGAGATAAATATTTGCAGATCATACAAACATTTAGCCCGCGGCGGGGATCGTACCCGCAGCGACGACCCACTAAAAACTACCCAATGGCCATAACGAGGGGCTCCGGGATCTCCTACGGAACGCACGCGGTGCCCCTCTCGCATTTTGCTTTGAGCAGAATCCCGGTAATGGCACCTACACACGGCTGTTAAACCACGTGCGTGGAGCTCACGACGACACCTGCCTAACAGTGTCGCCGCCCTCCCGGGATCTGCCAGAGCCCTCACTCCGACCGCCTTCAGACCCGAAAAGTCTCTTGTTGGGCAGGGGATACCACTCGCGCCCTCGCGGGGCAGGCGGTGTGGGGCTGATACTGCCAACAACCCGTTCCCACCTTCCATCCCGAGCGGGTTCGGCCTCGCTCCGAACCCACTCCGCGGCCTCGTCATCCAGACCATACAAGTGACTGGTGCCAAGGCAAGTCAGTCAGCGCGTATCCGACCGAATCGCCAAGTCACATCCCGTGATGCCGGGCAAGAGTAGCGAAGGTGGCGATATTGCGCAGGACATAGGCTACTTTTTATCCCGGAAATCGTACGGGATTGGGATAGATAAAAAGGAAATATAATAGGGACCCATTAGTTTTTCCGGTTTTTCCCGCGTAAATCCCGATCCTGCGGGAAAATCTGGATAAAAGTAGCCTATATGTTGACCGACAACCTCCTCTATCTTCCAGTGAAAGTTCCATCAAAATCGGTTCACCCGTTCCAGAGATTATCCCGGACAAACAGACAGGCAGACAGACAAATTTTTTTTAAAGTTAGATAGTGTTTTAGTATCGTGTAAATAACTATATGCACTTGGTATAGCACAGTTATTTTGAAATCACGAACAGACTCTTCAATTTTATTTATTTGTAGTATTGATACAAGTGGCAAAATGATAATATACTCCCTATATTTAGGGAAAAACCCAAAAACTTGGCAAGTCTGCCTTGATGTGACTTATTCTAAGGATGTGACGATGTGACCTATAAAAAGTCAAAAAAAGAGAGGTCTTTCTTGACATTCCATCGTGCCGTCATTTAATATGACGTTAAATACCGTTAGCTACGATTGATTAAACCAAACTTTTATTATGACAGCATGAAAGATTATCATGATAGCACGATAGTTCATCATGATAGCTTATTATACTTTTAGGTTTTCCCAACTATCTATAGTGACTCTACTGATAAACCCCACAGATAAAGTTAGAATGAATTCATGATTTAATTTTTGTAACGTGACGATTTTAATCTTTAGTCAATACAGTCTTGACATTTAATCATGCGCAGTCTTGGTAATTTAGTAAACATCATGGCTCATGTAAGTTATAAACTTTAAAAATATCGTTATTGTCATTTAATCAGGAAAACAACAGATTACTATGACTTTCTCGATAAAACGTCATGCTAGTGCTGATAATTCATTGGTATGTAACTTTACGTTCTACTGATGAACAATCATGACAACCAACCAAGTTTTTCATTGTAACTAGTTGTGATGCAACGTAAATCGAAGCCGGCTGAATAACATTTTAAATTGCACATGATACTAACACAGTTGTCATGATTAGTTATAATTCTTCATGTTTAAATTTAATGAAGGACGAGATTCATTTTTCTCAGTGTAGGAGCAAGTAATATCCACTTTAATCACTCTACTGTAAATATGTAAACAGTTTATCGGACACTAACCCAACACAAGCCATTCGAATAGGTTTCAAAAGTTATCGATTTTTTTAACTTTTTAACCGACTTCAAAAAAGGAGGAGGTTCTATGTTCGGGTGTATGTATGTTTTTTTTTTTTTTGGATGTATGTTCATCGATATCTCCGTCAGTTGTAAACTGATTTCCAAAATTATTTTTTTGTTTGAAAGGGTATGCTACCATAGTGGTCCCATAAAAAATTTACTCCTGAGGGATTGATAGTTTTCCCGTAAAACTCAAAAAATCACCGATCTTTCCGAAAAATATGGACCGATTTCCAAAATTTTTTTTTTGCTTGAAAGGGTATCCATTTCTAGGTGGTCCTCATACTTTTTTTTCCTGAGGGATTGATAGTTTTCCTGTAAAACTCAAAAAACCTCATTCTCACTACACAATCTGAGTCAAACATTGAATAGTTTGACATGTTTAAATACGCTCGAGGTGATCCCATATAAATTTTATTCCTGAGGGATTGATAGTTTTCCCGTAAAACTCAAAAAACCTCATTCTCACTTTAATTTAACTATTCCAATATCTAACCTAACCTACTATATTATTTACACTAAAAATTGAAAAATAAAAATTTTTGAAAAAAAAATTGAACCGACTTCACATAACACATACAGACACTAAGAAACTTCTATGTACCTACACTAAAAAGAGAAAAATAAGAATAAACACATGCAATTATTATTTACAGTATTCAATTAATAAATTATTATGTTGTATCATATTTGAAGTCGGTGCCAACAATTCTACTCTAACTATTCGATACAATTTTGCACCCAAGTTCTATTGTACTCGTAATTTCTTCTTAGATGTAAATGCATCTTAGGTAGTTGGCAACGACTTCAAATATGATATAACATAATAATTTATTATTTGAATACTGTAAATAATAATTGCATGTGTATATTCTTATTTTTCTCTTTTTAGTGTAGGTACATAGAAGTTTCTTAGTGTCTGTATGTGTTATGTGAAGTCGGTTCAATTTTTTTTTCAAAAATTTTTATAATAGAAACTGTCGGATAATTCTACCTGTTATATCCTGACCGGTTGTGTGTTTTAGTTTTTTATTTATTTGTTTGCCAAATTGAACCATGTTACTATTGAAACTAAAAAAAGTCGTGCCTTTTTTGTGGTGTATCCTACTACTGCTCTACCCCTTTTATCGTCCACTGCCTGCGCTAGAAGGCCACTGTTTGCCAGTCTAGCTCGAGGATAAAGGATACCTTTGCCCAGCAATAGCACTTACATGATAGGTCACCAACATTAAGCTCAACTAATTTGTAAAGGCCCTGATTCACACCTGGTCGGTAAATATGTCTGTTGTATTGTTACAAACAACACGATCACTAATTCCGTATAATCTAGCCGAGGTACACATTATTTTATCATTAACTCATTCTACGTAATCAAAGTGGTGCAAGTTCATTTTAGGCATCCCCTTGCATCTTGTAACACACAAATCTAAATTCTCCCTCCTTGTCCACAGAAAGAAGATCGAATCCCTTGGAAGGATGACGGCGATGACGCAGGAGGAAATGGTCGCGGGCGCGCGCACCGTGGCCGCCGGCCTCGAGGCCTTGCGGGCGGAACACACGCAGCTGCTGGCCGGCCTCGCTGCTAACACGGATCACGAACAGGAGAAGACGTCTCTGGTGAAGAAGAGCATTGATGCTATTGAGCTTGGACTTGGTGAAGCGCAGGTAAGAACTACCGGCCTTATTTTTCAGGTGGGGTATTTTAATTCGTTCGAAAGCCCGGTGAATTCGTTATTGGAAACTTCAACTTTCCAACGAATTGAGGCGGTACTTTCCAACATCAACTCCGATGGTCTTTCCAACTATTAAAATTGGTCGGTTCCCGATATCGAAACTGACTGCTTTCCGAAGAATATATACCCCACCAGTAATCACACATGCTGGTTCTTCATGTCCTACCAACAATAGTATGACCATTGACCACTTATTGCTCTAAAAACATGAAGATTGAAGATGTATCCATTGACTTGCAAGTTGCATAGCAACCGTTATTGCAACAATATTGAAACAATTTAAAAATGTTTCAAATAACTCGCCCGTGTCACGATTTGCATCGCATTATCGCGCAATAAAATCTCGTACCATTCTCGGTGGAAGTAAATGCTGCCATATCGCTGATAGTTTCGTAAGTTTAGTAAGCTGTAGGATTAGGCAGATCCTTAGGCAGACAAGATGGCTTAGCTATTATCCTTATTTCTGATATCTGTGCTATTATCGCATTGCTTTTCGATCATTTCACTTACAACTTGCACTGCGTCGGCTGAGTTCGTACGTTCAATTTTAATTTGACATGCTCTATATGTCATGTTCAATTTTCACAAAGTCATTGACCCTGGAAAATCGATATTCATAAATTCCCTTAGTTAGGCACTCGTAAGGTACGTGAACGATTTCAATCACATGTTACACATCTATAGAGATCGACCAGCCAGACATTTGCAGAATGACAGTAATTTTCACTGCCTTTGTTCACACACAATAGGACAAAACATGATTTGCGGTTAATAGCTCGTTTGAGCTAAGTTGATGTACATTTTAAAGTTTTGATCTTATTTCTTTAAAAACTTACGGTTCTTTTACGTTCTCAAAGTTACTTCCTTATAAAATTCTAAGGTAACCAAAACCTGCCAAACTTCTGCCGGTTACTCACACGTTAGCTTACTTAGGATCTTTACCAAAAATAGAAAAACCTCTAAGGTTTTTATCAAACTGTTGGCAAAGATGTGAAGACAACAACAGACACATGTTTTTATGTCCAATTTCTCACGTGTCATAGATGCGTGACTAAGGCATTTGCGGTCGGTGGTAACATACGCAAGGTATATGCGGTCACTGGAAGATTCCTTAAATATCGGCTGAATTTTCATTAGTATGCTACACTGGGCCACGATCAACATATCGTGACATCCAAAAAAGTCAGCGTTAAGTGATTTAAGAGTTTATTATGACCAAAGTCCGCTATAAATCATCTAAAAAACGATGTAAAAAATTTACTCTAGATCGCACTAGAATTATAAAGTCTAGAAAATGAACTGAACGTTAATAGCGTTCCGCAGACTGACGCTAAAAGCCACTACACTCATAAAACTACAGCACTTGATGAGCTCGACGCCTGGCTATTTCAGTTAAACGCCCGAAGGCCGCCCTACATTCGCTCAATGCCTTAAAGGACTCATCTGAGCTTAATTTAGGTCACACCATCTTTTACCAGCTCGGGAAGTGTGAAAGGAAACGCTTTGCGAATGAAAAGGTCTCTTGGGAATTCACTGGTTTTGTCATTCTGGTATTTTACATGAGGATGTTCAGCCAGTGTTATTAAGCATTTAGACTGATGCAAGTTTTTAGTAACGGTCACATTAGCATCACTATCTTCATCGTAGTCTCCCAAAAGCGACTCCATCACTCCAAGCTCTTTGAACTATCTTATTCCATCGTGTCTGGTGTTAGATTATAGTTTAATTTACATATCATATCTATCTTCATCGTAAATAGGTAAGTCGCCTAAACTGCAAGAATCTTTGGATCACTTTGCCCCATAAATTTTGAAAGTAACTTTTGCAAATCGTTTCCTCACGTTGCCGAACTTAAAATCGTGATCGTTAGTCGATAGTCCACATTTTATTACTATTTAGTAGGTTCAACCAAATGGTCTGATGATATTGTGGAGGCAGCTGAGAGTAAGGAAAACGAAGAGGCCTATACAGTGGGTGGATGTGGGTAGATTAGATAGGAGTGTAGCAACTACGAGCATGCATGAAGAATGTGATAAGGGTAGACGAAGTAAAAGAAATGGGTCAGGATCGTATCAAGCAATATTTATATTCTGCGTGAATGTATGAGCAAGCGAAGAGGTATGCGAACATAAGTTCTTTCATGAGTATTCAAACCTCCTTTCAAACATCCTTTTCTAGGAAGTTAAGAGGCGGTAACCTAGATATGACACTACCGACCCCTTCAGTAAAGTGAGTTTTCCGAGATATAATGACTTAACCCCAGTAATCTATTTCCCCGAACTTGCCAGCTGTGTCGACGAAATGTTCGTGCTTTGTCGTGCGAGAGAAGGCTGACAACGCAAACTTTCGACGAGAATATTGTACTAAGTTTACTTGTTTGTCGTGACGTGAGCTTTTCGATACGACGATGACTGGAGAAGATAAACTGATCATTTCATTGCTATTTCGATCATGTTTACTTAGTAAAACATAAAGGTTTCGTACGTGTTTACAAAGTTTTTTTAAGTTGGTTAAGTTAGTCGTGGGAGAACAGTGGATCCGGCTGGCACAAAACCGCCAGGAGTGGCGTGAAAGAAAAGAGGCCTATACCCATCAGTCAATTCAATTCAATTCAATTCAATTTATTCATAAAACTCAATACATAAAATTACAATTATTATAAATAATTTACATCGAACCCCGCACTAGGCTAGGCCTGTATCGCGGCAGTCAGGCTAGGTGTATCAGTGGGTGTTACTTTCTGGATAGATAGATAGATAGATAGAGGTTAGTCGGGTTTTCTGTTAGAAATAACATTAGGTATGTATAAATCTGAATTGTAATAATATGAAAAACAGGGCCCCCAAAAAGAGTTATTGGATATAGAATCATTGTGTAAAAAAAGTAAGTTCGTATGAGTCAGTGGCCAACTCTGGTGACGGAGTTTTTAGGCCGCCTTAAGGCCTCCGTCATGGCTTAACGACTTGATAGCCGGGACCGACAATTTAACGTGCCGTGATGAAAATGCCACTGGCGGTCACCCATCCACGTACGGACCGTTTCGAATGTTGCTTAACTTCGACGATCTATCAAGAACGACTAAGCAAGCACGACCACGAGCGCATCATCATTGTGTAAGTCAATGCTAGCTGTAAAAAAATTGTTACGCGTCTGAACGTACTCGTAATCATGAACTGTCTAAAACGTAATAGTTTTATTGTAGTTATAGTATGTATCATTGGAATATAATATTGTGCTATCATAATCCTTACGATGAACCAACCATACATCTAAAATAAAACTTAACTTCACCTGTGTGTGTGTGGGCTTTTCTCAAATTAAACTTCGCTCTTACACTTTACACCTATTAGTAAACTTTCATCCTATAGTCGAGAAGTTTGATGTCAAGGGAAAACTAAATTGTGTGCGTCGCACTACCAGGGCTCTGGAAATGTACTTAGGGTTCTGTAGTATCGAACAAAGGCCCGCCGAGCTCTTGTAGGGTTTATGACGTAAGTGATGCAAAGATATTGCATAATGAATTTGTTTTGGACGATATTTTCTTGGAGAGAAACAAAATAGTCTCAATTTTGTATGCTACTATGACTAGATTGTTTTGTGTGTGCCGTTCAATGAGACTTTCAACATAAGTATTAAAATTATGAAGCTTTAGAAATACAATACCGAAACAAGTATCAACAATCTATTCCTAGGTTTTATTTTATAGATCGCTGAGGCCGGTTTTCCCAGTTAATGGGAAAACCCTTATAAATGTCGTTGGCTAAGCGTGAAGCGTAACGTAAGCGAACGTGGACACTCACAGTACGGCTAGTCCACCAGTTTAAAGTCGCTCAGCGAGCTATGGAACGAGCTATGCTCGGAGTTTCTCTGAAGGATAGAATCCGCAATGAGACTATCCGATATAGAACCAAAGTTGTCGACATAGCTCAGAGAATTAGCAAGCTGAAGTGGCAGTGGGCTGGTCATATCTGCCGAAGAACCGATAACCGCTGGGGTAAACGAGTTCTTGAGTGTAGACCGCGACTCGGCAAACGTAGTGTAGGACGCCCTCCGGCCAGGTGGAGTGGCGATCTGCGAAAGGCTGCTGGCAGAAGCTGGATGCGTCGAGCTGAGGACAGGGCGCAATGGCGCTTAGGGGAGGCTTATGTCCAGCAGTGGACTGCTATAGGCTGATTATGTTGATGATGATGAAGCGTGAAGAATCATGGCGAAAACACGAGTTTCTAGTGTAAGATTTTCTGGTAAAAGCAATTTTTCTTACAATCAAACAAAACAGTGATGCGTTGGCAGCAAAAATATACTCATTCACCCCACACAGGACGTGCTTGACTCGACAAAATGAACTTATGGACGTGAGAATGTTTGTCTTACAAAAGGGTGCGGATTCTTTGAGCTCCGTGTGGGGAAGGCTTTAGCCGGTAGTTCATTAGTGTGTGTAGTTAGGGGCATGGGGTAAAACATTGTTTGAAATAGTAGCTGTCTAATGGAAGGGGAAATTAAAATGAATGAACATTTTTAAGCTTTTAGGAAATTGTTTTTGGTGAATGTTTTATCACTACACATTCTATTTGCGAACTATGTTTTGCTGACACTATGCTTTTTGGACAGAGGGAACTTTAAAATTGAAATAAAAATGGATTCTCATGAGTCGTACTTACTCCTTTGGCGCAATGACCCAAAGTGAGTCTTGGCCTCCGATACGAGAACTCGCCACTATTTTCTGTCCAAAGCAGTTTCTTGCCAATTGTCGGATTGTAGGTCTCGCAGATCAGGTACTTCCATCGGTACTTGGGGCGACCAACCGGCCTACGGCCCATACGTAGAACTTGACCCAGCCAACGGAGTCGATGTGATTTATATATTTCATGAGTCATACATAACCATAATATAGAAAAAGTTGCATTTAGCGAATGTTTAGAGTAACATTGAAAGTTTAAAATCATTTATTCAGTAGAAACGTTAAGATCCCAAAGAATAGTGTTTGCATTATTAACATCCTACTAATAGAAGGGTATTCTTTTGTCTTTCAAATCTGAGCTTTAGTACTTTATGTATACTGTCCATTTTGTAGATTTTTCGTTCAATAACAAACTTTCACTTAAATCAACTTCCACTCACAAACATCCACAATTTCCAGGTGATGATGGCACTAGCCTCCCACTTACAATCAGTGGAAGCAGAGAAGCAGAAGTTGAGGACCCAGGTGCGCAGACTCTGCCAGGAGAACGCCTGGCTCAGGGACGAGCTGGCGGCGGCCCAGCAACACCTGCAGGCCTCGGAACAGAGGGTCGCACAGCTGGAGGAGGAAAATAAACACCTGGACTTCATGGCTTCTATTCGGTGAGTGTGGTATAACTTTTTAAACTATCATGCTAATTAACACTAGCAACGGGATACTTACCATGATGAAATATTATCTCGAATTTCCAAAATTTCGACGCACCCATCATCTTTTTGAGTTATATTACAATTGATGTGTGATATTTACAGCAAATACGACAGTGATATCAATGAGGAACAGGACTCCAACCGCAGCGGGCAGACGGAGAAGAAACGCGACGATCCCATGGTCGATCTCTTCCCTGACGACGACCATGAAGACAACAGGAACAACAAATGTAAGGCATGACAATTGTCTGTAAATATCAGTTGTAAGAACTGGTGGTAGCGGTAGCCTTTCGGTCCAAGGTCGCAGGTGCAGTCGCAGCCTGGGGGGGGGGGGGGGGTCACTACACTAATATTAGACTTTATTGCACAATACACAAGATTTTTCGGTCGGTGTTGAATTAGCCGGTGTCATATCATCACATCACGTAACAGGTCACCTGACTCACGAGGCGAATCCAAAGTTTTTATCCATCCCAAAACAGCTCAACGCGCTCAATGCTCAAAGAAGTTTTCACTTCAAAAACAGCTCCACGTCTGTATCCAAAGTGCGGTAGACATTCTCTTATGTTTTCATGTGTTCCAGATCCTTTGAAGATGTCTGAGGTAGTCAGAGAAGAGTTTGCAGAATTTTGCACATTTTTTGTCACAAAACAATCTTGTCATATGGCCCCCAACCAACAAGCATAATAAGTTATAAAAAGATATTTTTTTTATGATGTGTGGTCGGCTCTTGACCTCGAAACTAACATAGGCAAGAATGAGGTCTACGATGGAGCGAGCCTACCCAGAAGGTGCCTATTAACTCTCTTCTTGAAAACAACAGGGTCATAGCTCAGCGGAAATACGTACGCGGGAAGCTGATTCCAAATTTTTGCAGTGCGCATGATAAAATAACTTTGAAAGCGCTTAGTTCTAATAAGTGAGTACTAAAAAATTCTAACATTTCCAGCCATGTCGCCAACGCCGCCGCTGCATTTCGCTCAGCAAGTGAACGCGGGCTACGAGATCCCTGCGAGACTTCGAACGCTCCACAACTTGGTGATACAATACGCGTCGCAAGGACGTTATGAAGTAGCGGTGCCGCTTTGTAAACAAGCCTTGGAGGATTTGGAGAAGACATCGGGACACGACCACCCTGATGTCGCTACTATGCTGAATATCCTGGCATTAGTTTACAGGTGAGATCTAATAGAGATATGGATCTAAGCCATCCTTCTACATTTTTAAAAGACCATGATGTTCTGCATAAAAATGGTCGAAAAGTAGGAAAAAAGCAGCCTATGCCTAATTTATAGCCTAAGTAACACACAGACAAACAGACAAGACAATTATTAATACAGTACATAAAGTAAAGAAAGAAAAGATCATGCAAAGTTCTTAATCTTACAATAGGTAACAATTACTGGGTGCCCTGTGTGGGCCAACGTTTTATTACATACATACACACATACATAAAATCACGCCTCTTTCCCGATGGGGTAGACAGATACCACGGATCTCCACTCGCTACGATCCTGACACACATCTTTCGCCTCATTCACTCTCATTAATTTAAATAAATAAATAAATAATGCTGGACATTTCACACAGCATCATCTAGCCCCAAACTAAGCAAAGCTTGTACTATGGGAACCAGATAACTGATATAACATAAATACTTTTTGTTTGTAAATACATACATACTATACATAGAAACACCCAGACCCGAGATAAATATTTGCAGATCATGCAAACATTTATCCCGCGGCGGGGATCGAACCTTCTTAAAACTACCTTTATTTGTATATTTAGAAAATTTTGTTCTTAGGAGTTTGCGATAACTCAAAGTCAAAGTCAAAAATCATTTATTCAGTAGGACCGCAGGGATAGCTTATAATAGTCTTAAAACTAATTTTACTCCTGTTCTGTCGCGACCAATACCGTCAAGAATCAGGGCAACAAACACGGTCTGGGGCCTAGCATTATTTTAGGTGATCCATGGATCCATTGAGTTGGTGCAAGTCCCAAGCTTTTTTGTCATCCAAATAATCAGATATACTAAAAGAAAAGTTAGCAAGTCAGGTAAAGTTTGCCAGATTCTTTTGAGATAGGTCATAACTTTTTTCCACTTTAATTATACTTGACATTTCTCAACAGAGACCAGAACAAATACAAGGAGGCGGCTAACCTGCTGAACGACGCTCTGTCCATCCGCGAGAAGACTCTCGGCGAGAACCATCCCGCCGTCGCGGCCACGCTGAACAACCTCGCCGTGCTTTATGGGAAACGAGGTACCCAGCAATGGGCTTATCTATCTACTGACCAATACCAAAAGATATTTCTGCTAAAAATAGATTTCTGAAGCTGTAGATCTATCTACAAAGGAGGATTATTTATTATACAGGGTGTAAAAGCCGAAAGAGGTAGGTACAGCATCCCAACACACAACCAAATCCAAAAGGATTTTCCGAAAAAATCATTATATGCGGAGAAAACAGCATTTGAAGAGTACTGTTTGCGTAAGTTCTGGGCGCGTTTTTTTACGTAGATTGCTGGATTTTGAGTTTTAATTGTTTTTTTCTTTTTAATATGAAATCATTAAGTAGGTATAGTCTTATTATGTCGTACTAGTAGTAAATAACCGAAAATAACATAGCATGCGTTTTTTTTTCGCTAAATATCTTTAGAGTCATGGTCTGATTGCAACCCCTCAGTTATCGGAACAGTCTTTTTACACCCTGTATAAAAAAATGCGAATTAATTTATAACTTGCGACCCAGGTAGCGGGTTCAATCCCCGCCGCGGGACAAATGTTTGTACCTATGATCTACTAGTATTTGTCTCGGGTCTTTTCTATCCTAATAATTTAATAAATCTGAAAGATTGTGAGTGTGTTTGGATATTTGGATGTTTGTATGTTTGTGTAAACAATCACGCCTAAACCAGTGAACCGATTTGGATGAAACTTGAATAGGTGTAGCGTAGAGAGTGACCTAGAATAGCATATAGGCTATTCAAAATGTTAGTACGACGCGGGGGAAGCTGCGCGCAGAAGCTAGTGTATAATATGTATGTATTTACAAACAAAAAGTATTTAAGTAGTATATCAGTCATGTAGTACTCATAACACAAGCTCTTACCTTAGATGATGATGAAATGTGCAGCATTATTTGAATGTAATGTATTATTTGACTAGGTATTTATTATAGGTATATAATTATGGTTTATAAATTGAGCATGTTTGTATGCCACCGTCCTTTCTATGTAATTTTCTATCCTATCCATCCAAAGGTTACCTGAAAGAAATCGCTTTCAGCGATAAGGTCGCCCATTGTTGCACATTAATTAAGAACTGTTTTTGTTACTATTGTGTTTCTTTTTTTTGGTGTACAATAAAGTAATATTCTATTCTATTTCCAGGCAAGTACCGCGAGGCGGAGCCGCTGTGCAAGCGCGCCCTGTGCATCCGCGAGGCGGTGCTCGGCCGCGACCACCCGGACGTGGCCAAGCAGCTCAACAACCTCGCGCTGCTCTGTCAGAACCAGGTGCCGACTCTCTCTTGATAGCTCCGACTGGCTATACATCCGATAGCTCCGACTGGCTATACATCCGCGAGGCGGTGCTCGGCCGCGACCACCCGGACGTGGCCAAGCAGCTCAACAACCTCGCGCTGCTCTGTCAGAACCAGGTGCCGACTCTCTCTTGATAGCTCCGACTGGCTATACATCCGATAGCTCCGACTGGCTATACATCCGCGAGGCGGTGCTCGGCCGCGACCACCCGGACGTGGCCAAGCAGCTCAACAACCTCGCGCTGCTCTGTCAGAACCAGGTGCCGACTCTCTCTTGATAGCTCCGACTGGCTATACATCCGATAGCTCCGACTGGCTATACATCCGCGAGGCGGTGCTCGGCCGCGACCACCCGGACGTGGCCAAGCAGCTCAACAACCTCGCGCTGCTCTGTCAGAACCAGGTGCCGACTCTCTCTTGATAGCTCCGACTGGCTATACATCCGATAGCTCCGACTGGCTATACATCCGCGAGGCGGTGCTCGGCCGCGACCACCCGGACGTGGCCAAGCAGCTCAACAACCTCGCGCTGCTCTGTCAGAACCAGGTGCCGACTCTCTCTTGATAGCTCCGACTGGCTATACATCCGATAGCTCCGACTGGCTATACATCCGCGAGGCGGTGCTCGGCCGCGACCACCCGGACGTGGCCAAGCAGCTCAACAACCTCGCGCTGCTCTGTCAGAACCAGTAGCCGACTCTCTCTTGATAGCTCCGACTGGCTATACATCCGATAGCTCCGACTGGCTATACATCCGCGAGGCGGTGCTCGGCCGCGACCACCCGGACGTGGCCAAGCAGCTCAACAACCTCGCGCTGCTCTGTCAGAACCAGGTGCCGACTCTCTCTTGATAGCTCCGACTGGCTATACATCCGATAGCTCCGACTGGCTATACATCCGCGAGGCGGTGCTCGGCCGCGACCACCCGGACGTGGCCAAGCAGCTCAACAACCTCGCGCTGCTCTGTCAGAACCAGGTGCCGACTCTCTCTTGATAGCTCCGACTGGCTATACATCCGATAGCTCCGACTGGCTATACATCCGCGAGGCGGTGCTCGGCCGCGACCACCCGGACGTGGCCAAGCAGCTCAACAACCTCGCGCTGCTCTGTCAGAACCAGGTGCCGACTCTCTCTTGATAGCTCCGACTGGCTATACATCCGATAGCTCCGACTGGCTATACATCCGCGAGGCGGTGCTCGGCCGCGACCACCCGGACGTGGCCAAGCAGCTCAACAACCTCGCGCTGCTCTGTCAGAACCAGGTGCCGACTCTCTCTTGATAGCTCCGACTGGCTATACATCCGCGAGGCGGTGCTCGGCCGCGACCACCCGGACGTGGCCAAGCAGCTCAACAACCTCGCGCTGCTCTGTCAGAACCAGGTGCCGACTCTCTCTTGATAGCTCCGACTGGCTATACATCCGATAGCTCCGACTGGCTATACATCCGCGAGGCGGTGCTCGGCCGCGACCACCCGGACGTGGCCAAGCAGCTCAACAACCTCGCGCTGCTCTGTCAGAACCAGGTGCCGACTCTCTCTTGATAGCTCCGACTGGCTATACATCCGATAGCTCCGACTGGCTATACATCCGCGAGGCGGTGCTCGGCCGCGACCACCCGGACGTGGCCAAGCAGCTCAACAACCTCGCGCTGCTCTGTCAGAACCAGGTGCCGACTCTCTCTTGATAGCTCCGACTGGCTATACATCCGATAGCTCCGACTGGCTATACATCCGCGAGGCGGTGCTCGGCCGCGACCACCCGGACGTGGCCAAGCAGCTCAACAACCTCGCGCTGCTCTGTCAGAACCAGGTGCCGACTCTCTCTTGATAGCTCCGACTGGCTATACATCCGATAGCTCCGACTGGCTATACATCCGCGAGGCGGTGCTCGGCCGCGACCACCCGGACGTGGCCAAGCAGCTCAACAACCTCGCGCTGCTCTGTCAGAACCAGGTGCCGACTCTCTCTTGATAGCTCCGACTGGCTATACATCCGATAGCTCCGACTGGCTATACATCCGCGAGGCGGTGCTCGGCCGCGACCACCCGGACGTGGCCAAGCAGCTCAACAACCTCGCGCTGCTCTGTCAGAACCAGGTGCCGACTCTCTCTTGATAGCTCCGACTGGCTATACATCCGATAGCTCCGACTGGCTATACATCCGCGAGGCGGTGCTCGGCCGCGACCACCCGGACGTGGCCAAGCAGCTCAACAACCTCGCGCTGCTCTGTCAGAACCAGGTGCCGACTCTCTCTTGATAGCTCCGACTGGCTATACATCCGATAGCTCCGACTGGCTATACATCCGCGAGGCGGTGCTCGGCCGCGACCACCCGGACGTGGCCAAGCAGCTCAACAACCTCGCGCTGCTCTGTCAGAACCAGGTGCCGACTCTCTCTTGATAGCTCCGACTGGCTATACATCCGATAGCTCCGACTGGCTATACATCCGCGAGGCGGTGCTCGGCCGCGACCACCCGGACGTGGCCAAGCAGCTCAACAACCTCGCGCTGCTCTGTCAGAACCAGGTGCCGACTCTCTCTTGATAGCTCCGACTGGCTATACATCCGATAGCTCCGACTGGCTATACATCCGCGAGGCGGTGCTCGGCCGCGACCACCCGGACGTGGCCAAGCAGCTCAACAACCTCGCGCTGCTCTGTCAGAACCAGGTGCCGACTCTCTCTTGATAGCTCCGACTGGCTATACATCCGATAGCTCCGACTGGCTATACATCCGCGAGGCGGTGCTCGGCCGCGACCACCCGGACGTGGCCAAGCAGCTTAACAACCTCGCGCTGCTCTGTCAGAACCAGGTGCCGACTCTCTCTTGATAGCTCCGACTGGCTATACATCCGATAGCTCCGACTGGCTATACATCCGCGAGGCGGTGCTCGGCCGCGACCACCCGGACGTGGCCAAGCAGCTCAACAACCTCGCGCTGCTCTGTCAGAACCAGGTGCCGACTCTCTCTTGATAGCTCCGACTGGCTATACATCCGATAGCTCCGACTGGCTATACATCCGATAGCTCCGACTGGCTATACATCCGCGAGGCGGTGCTCGGCCGCGACCACCCGGACGTGGCCAAGCAGCTCAACAACCTCGCGCTGCTCTGTCAGAACCAGGTGCCGACTCTCTCTTGATAGCTCCGACTGGCTATACATCCGATAGCTCCGACTGGCTATACATCCGCGAGGCGGTGCTCGGCCGCGACCACCCGGACGTGGCCAAGCAGCTCAACAACCTCGCGCTGCTCTGTCAGAACCAGGTGCCGACTCTCTCTTGATAGCTCCGACTGGCTATACATCCGATAGCTCCGACTGGCTATACATCCGCGAGGCGGTGCTCGGCCGCGACCACCCGGACGTGGCCAAGCAGCTCAACAACCTCGCGCTGCTCTGTCAGAACCAGGTGCCGACTCTCTCTTGATAGCTCCGACTGGCTATACATCCGATAGCTCCGACTGGCTATACATCCGCGAGGCGGTGCTCGGCCGCGACCACCCGGACGTGGCCAAGCAGCTCAACAACCTCGCGCTGCTCTGTCAGAACCAGGTGCCGACTCTCTCTTGATAGCTCCGACTGGCTATACATCCGATAGCTCCGACTGGCTATACATCCGCGAGGCGGTGCTCGGCCGCGACCACCCGGACGTGGCCAAGCAGCTCAACAACCTCGCGCTGCTCTGTCAGAACCAGGTGCCGACTCTCTCTTGATAGCTCCGACTGGCTATACATCCGATAGCTCCGACTGGCTATACATCCGCGAGGCGGTGCTCGGCCGCGACCACCCGGACGTGGCCAAGCAGCTCAACAACCTCGCGCTGCTCTGTCAGAACCAGGTGCCGACTCTCTCTTGATAGCTCCGACTGGCTATACATCCGATAGCTCCGACTGGCTATACATCCGCGAGGCGGTGCTCGGCCGCGACCACCCGGACGTGGCCAAGCAGCTCAACAACCTCGCGCTGCTCTGTCAGAACCAGGTGCCGACTCTCTCTTGATAGCTCCGACTGGCTATACATCCGATAGCTCCGACTGGCTATACATCCGCGAGGCGGTGCTCGGCCGCGACCACCCGGACGTGGCCAAGCAGCTCAACAACCTCGCGCTGCTCTGTCAGAACCAGGTGCCGACTCTCTCTTGATAGCTCCGACTGGCTATACATCCGATAGCTCCGACTGGCTATACATCCGCGAGGCGGTGCTCGGCCGCGACCACCCGGACGTGGCCAAGCAGCTCAACAACCTCGCGCTGCTCTGTCAGAACCAGGTGCCGACTCTCTCTTGATAGCTCCGACTGGCTATACATCCGATAGCTCCGACTGGCTATACATCCGCGAGGCGGTGCTCGGCCGCGACCACCCGGACGTGGCCAAGCAGCTCAACAACCTCGCGCTGCTCTGTCAGAACCAGGTGCCGACTCTCTCTTGATAGCTCCGACTGGCTATACATCCGATAGCTCCGACTGGCTATACATCCGCGAGGCGGTGCTCGGCCGCGACCACCCGGACGTGGCCAAGCAGCTCAACAACCTCGCGCTGCTCTGTCAGAACCAGGTGCCGACTCTCTCTTGATAGCTCCGACTGGCTATACATCCGATAGCTCCGACTGGCTATACATCCGCGAGGCGGTGCTCGGCCGCGACCACCCGGACGTGGCCAAGCAGCTCAACAACCTCGCGCTGCTCTGTCAGAACCAGGTGCCGACTCTCTCTTGATAGCTCCGACTGGCTATACGGTACGAGCGGTGAAGCGCTCGTGGTCGTGCTTGCTTAGTCGTTCTTGATAGATCGTCGAAGTTAAGCAACGTTCGAAACGGTCTGTAAGTGGATGGGTGACCGCCAGTGGCATTTTCATCTGAGCGCTTCCGTGCTTCGGAGGGCACGTTAAATTGTCGGTCCCGGTTACTTAAGTCGTTAAGCCATGACGGAGGCCTTAAGGCGGCCTAAAAACTCCGCCACCAGAGTTGGCCACTGACTCATACGAACTTACTTACTTTAGTTATACGGTCCGTATGCGGGTTGGTGAACCGCCAGTGGCATTTCAACTGAGAAGTCAAAGACAAAAATCATTCATTCAGTAGGACCGCTGGGATCACTTTGAAACGTCTTAAAACTAGGATTTTACTCGTGTTCATTCGCGACCAATACCGTGAAGAACCAGGGCAGCAGACACCCCGAGCGAAGCGAAGAGCTTCCGTGCTTCGGAGGGCACGTTAAATTGTCGGTCCCGGCTATGTAAGTCGTTAATGACGGAACCCTAAAAACTCCGTCACCAGAGTTGGCCACTGACTCATACGAACTTACTATCGTTACATACGATACGAATGATCAGTCAAAAAAACACGACCAAAGTTGCGATTTTGAATTATAACGACCGGTTCGGAATACTTGGTCCTACGTTCGGAGTGTTTAGACAGTTCATAGGATTGTTGATCTTATCAACGGAGTACAATGTAGGTCGTAGTATGAAATGTCCGAATAGCCAGTGAAATATTGATTTTAGACGTCATTCCTTTGATTAAGAAATGAAAAGTCTTATCAAAATTTTGGATTCCGAAGGGAATCGAACCCGCATCGATCAGACGATCCTCCTCCGGTCGATTCTGAATGTAACTTCGGACAATGAGCATGAGTTCACTACTGAAACGTAGATGGCGCTAATCGGTGCTTAACCGAAAAAAATATGAGCTTATCAAAAAATTGGACTGCGATGACTAAGATTCTGTGGCCGAGCAGTAAGGCACTCCGGCTTTAGGAGGAGAGGATCGTCTGATCGATGCGGGTTCGAATCCCGTCGGAATCCAAAATTTTGATAAGACTGTTCATTACTTAATGAAATACCAAGTGTGGATTAGCACTATAATATTACAAAGTCATTCCTTTGGTCCATATATACTCTGTTCAGGATTAGAGATTCTCGGATAACAGAAATTGGATGTTCTTTGACTACTTCCCTATTCCCCTCCCCCTATCAATCGGGTAGTGAAAATAACTTCCGAAGTAGAGTGTTACTTCGGAAGTTATTTTCACTACCCGTCTATGCGACATTTTATCTAAGTTTTAAAAATACTTAAAAGAATGATACTTTTTGTCGTAACTGTGAACTAATAACAGTTTATTCAGTGAAAAAAACCAACAAAAATCAAATTATATTTCCAGAACAAATACGAAGAAGTCGAGCAGTACTACCAACGCGCACTGGAGATATACGAGAGCAAGCTCGGCCCAGATGATCCCAACGTCGCCAAAACCAAGAACAACCTCGCATCTTGCTATCTCAAACAGGTAACTAGAGATAGAGAGAGAGCGTGGAATCAAAAATTTAGATTTTTAAAAGATAGAAGATATTTTTTTTTTTTTTTTTTTTTAATTAGTGTCTAAATATCATTATTAAACCCTAATAATATTACAATCTGGCCAAGTAGGCCAATGAGTAATTTTTCTCTGACATAGTTTTATACAGAAAAATACAACTAAGAATGTGTCCAATGGCACTTTTCTTACTGTCTCTAGTTAAGGAGAAGACACTTTGTTCTTGTGTTCTTTAAAATACACTTAACACTTTAATATTTACACTACACTAACTCAAACGGCTTTGTTCGTTTGAGTCTTCTCACTATCCCGGAGTACTTTATTTTGGAATCGTTGTATGATCATGATATTACTTTTTTTGGTACAGCCCCACAGCTGTATACCATACGTCCATACTGGCATCAGGACTTGTTTGTACAGTATCATCTTGTTATGCACTGAGAGGGCAGATTGTCTTCCAAGGAGCCAGTGCAACTGTCTGTAGCGCAGTTCCAACTCCTCTCTTTTTTTCTTGACGTGAGCCTTCCAGCGTAGCTTTGCGTCAAGCGTCATACCCAGGTACTTGGCTGTATTTTCATATGGTATACGCTTGTGGTTTATGAATACAGGATGATATTCTTCCTTTTTATTTGTGAAGTTTATGTGGATAGACTTCGATTCGTTGAGGTTGATCCTCCATTTCTTTGTCCAGTTATATACTCTGTTGACAGCTTTTTGAACTTTTTCTGCCGCTTCTTCATGAGTTCTGCCAACGGCCATAATAGCGGTGTCGTCAGCAAAGGTCGCGATGGTATTGTTTTTTAGTTCGGGTATGTCACTGGTATATAGAAGGTAAAGGACCGGACCTAATACGCTCCCTTGTGGCACCCCAGCTTTTATTTCTTTAATTTCAGAGTAGGCTTCTTCTTGCCGTATTCTAAAAACTCTGTCTGATATGTACGATTTTAGAATATCGACATAGGGCTTGGGAAGAGTTTTTTTTAATTTTATTACAAGGCCTTCATGCCACACTTTATCAAAAGCCTGCGCTACATCTAAGAACACGGTAGAGCAGACGTTTTTACTCTCTAATGTTTTTTCTATGATATTTGTGATTCGATGGACCTGGTCAATGGTTGAATGTTTCTCCCTGAATCCAAACTGATGCTCGGGGACGAGGTTTTTGGCGTCTATTATAGGTTTTAATCTTTTGAGGAGAAGTTTTTCGAACAGCTTTGATATGATAGGCAGTAGGGAAATCGGTCTGTATGATTTTACGTCATAGGGCGACTTTCCTGGTTTTGGTATCATTATTACTTCGGCTACTTTCCATAAATCAGGCACATATTTTATCCTTAAAGAAGCATTGATGATATTAGTTAGCTTGACTATGGCTTTTTTTGGTAGGTTGTGCAAAATTTCACCTGAAATAAGATCGAATCCTGGCGATTTCTTTGGGTTGATGTTCTTATGAATTTCACCTCGGACCTCTCTAGGGGAGACTGGTGGTATATATAGAGCTTCGTCTAAAATATCATATTCCGTCTCTTCTATGTTATGTATTGGACCTTCATTTGGTGTAAATATTTTTTCTAAATGCTCTGTAAATCTTTTAGCTTTATGTTCATTACTGACGGCCCATTTCCCGTTTTCCTCTTTTAGTGGAGAAGATATTTGACGACGTCTGTGGCACAGTGGGCGAAGGCCTGCCTGAGGCGCAGTTGCGTGTTCGATTCCCGCCGCGTCATAAATGTTTGTATGATCTGCAAATATCTCGGGTCTGGGTGTTTCTATGTAAAATATTATGTAAACATACAAACATTCTCGCAAACTCTCAGATTTATTGAAGCGCTGGGTATTTTTGAGATGGGGGGGGGAAAAACTATCAAACAGTCACGTGACTGTTACGACACCATCTCTTACTATAATTGCCATAATTTCGTCTCACATTGTATCATTTTGTGCCAACCCCACTAACATACAATACGAGGTAATTATTTAGACACGGTAAAAATGAAATATGTTTTTGCAGGGAAAATACAAGGA
Organism: Epirrhoe alternata; assembly: GCA_963565295.1. NCBI lineage: Eukaryota > Metazoa > Arthropoda > Insecta > Lepidoptera > Geometridae > Epirrhoe > Epirrhoe alternata. Next base: position 1,746,259 of record OY751385.1, on the reverse strand, counting down.
AGCTGAGACATTATACAAACAGGTGCTGACCAGAGCTCATGAGAGAGAATTTGGAACCATTGACGGTAAGTCCTTACAATATAGTTCAGCGTAAACTTGATACAATTATTTTGAACAATTTTGTTACTTTGGTACGAATGTCAATGAAGGGGAACTAAGTGAAGGGTCAAATCTTATCCGTTATTGCATACAAGCTTATATTCTTCAAATTATATTGGCTAAAATTGAATAACACTTGATATTTATCTGGGGGTAGGCAGTGGAGTCTACATAATGTTATATTTATCTACGCTTCGCAAGTTTAAACCAGTTTAATATTTACTATCTGTTTCATTGAACAATCTATTTTCAGAATCTATTTTTATTTCACCTACAGTTCTTCCAACGGATCTAGGCATTCGTAAAGTTAGCCGTTTGTCTGCGCAGTGAGCGCTTTTTGACACAAAATTGTGTTCTGCGCAGACAAACGGCTAACTTCACGAATGCCTAGATCCGTTGGGCGAACTGTAGAGTGCCACAAACTTATCTGAACCGGTGAGGTGGGCGCTGTTATCGCATTTGGTGTTGGCAGAAAAATAAATTTTAGACTAAAATTCGTTAGTTCCTCTTTTAGCCGCCGGTTCAGATAAGTTTGTGGCACTCTACATTACTGATCTATATTTAAACAAAGGAGACGCAGAGGTTATCAATATTAACGCTATTTCGTTTTATATGTTTATATGTATTACATCGTATTTTTGTTTACCGTTTCAGAGTATATAACATCACTAAATAAAAAGTCCAAAAAATAACGATCGCCCCGCACCTCTGTGATTTTTAAATTATAACACTTCTATCTCTACATTCCTGTTATCATGGTTGTCTTGAGACGCTCCATGAAGAAGATTAAGGGTGAAGGCACATTTATCAGGATCTTACGCGCTGCATTTAAGATTCGTCATAGAAAGCTCAACTTGTAATTGGCCTTCCTTTATATGTAGCCTCCTGCTGCATACTATTACTAACTAGTTGTCCGTCGCGGTGTTACCCGCGGTCCCTCGGGATAACTTCACTTTCCCGGGACAAAATATAGCCTATGTTCATCGGGGATAGTAGGATTCTAATGGTGAAAGATTTTTTCAAATCGGTCCAGTAGTTTCGGAGCCTATTCAATTCAAACAAACAAATCTTTCCTCTATAATATTAGTATAGATACTCTGTATAATTCATACCTAGATGTTACTTTTCCCAAAATTTGTTAAATATAATAAAATAAATAAAATTTCACCCGCAACTTTTATTACTTACATAAAGATAGGTAGGTATCCGAATGCTAATGACGTCATAAAATGCGTGCGGTGCGTACTGAGAAATGTCCCTTCACCTTTAGCTATTTTTTGAGAATTTATATTCTTTGAGTATAACGCATAAAACGCCCAGTCTTCTATTTATAGTCAATAGATCGTTTAATGTAAGCAAATGAATTAAATTATAAATTTTCATTGCTCTAGAACTAATTTGTCAAGAGTACCAGAATATGGACCATTCTTATCCTGAGGCTTATAAAGGAGAATGGGTATTCTATCTAGACCAATGTAAAGAAATGCATCGGTTTAGACGTTATGCGTTCCATTGAGAAAATGTTGGCCTTTTCGGTGTATTGATAAGGTATATTGTAAAAAAATATAAAAATAAGCAGTTCTTGGATTAAGTAAGTTCGTATGAGTCAGTGGCCAACTCTGGTGACGGAGTTTTTAGGCAGCCTTAAGGCCTCCGTCATGGCTTAACGACTTAAATAGCCGGGACCGACAAATTAACGTGCCCTCCGAATCACGGAAGCGCTGAGATGAAAATGCCACTGGCGGTCACCCATCCACTTACAGACCGTTTCAAACGTTGCTTAACTTCGACGATCTATCAACACGACCACGAGCGCTTCAAAAGTATTTACTTTTACTTCAAAAGTATTTAATCCAAGAACTGCTTATTTTTAAATTAGTTACAGCGTACGTTTGTATCCATTCTCCTTCAAAATGTTACCTAATATAAATAAATATATTTTATGAATTTTATATGAAAAAAAACCAAAGCACAAATACTTTTTAAATTATCTAAAGTGCCTTGTACAAATTGAAATATTTTATAGTGAATTTTTCATATTTATATTTTGTAGTAATTTTTTACAAAATGCTCTTCCAAATAAGTGTACTTAGTGTCGTATTAGAAAAAAATATTTACAAAAGACAAAAACAACTGCATGTTATTTTGTGAAATATTAGTGAGATTTTAGTGAGTGTAGTAATACTTTAGTGAGCATGACCTTAGATTTTAAGTAGTTTTATTATAAATTGTTTTTTAAGCTGTAGGATAAAATAAATGCTTAGAAAGACATCTTTAAAAGTATTTTAAATAGTCTGCTTAAGTTTTATGTTATTGGATTGTAGACAATTTATTCGCTGTTTCCTTGCTTGCCAAAAATAGCCATATCATATGCTTAGATAATGTAGGCCAAAAAAGTACTCGATTTCTTTACTAGATCTCTTTTTGCATTTGAATAAATTTCGAATTCGATAAGTTTAGGTAGCCTTGTTATTAAACTAATCAAAAACTTCTTTCTATTATTATTTGAGCTATTAAAAGTGCCGTCGAAAGTTTAAAATGCAGCTTCGTTAGATATATTTACATAGTATTCTTTAGTTTACATAATACGGTGTAGTAAGATTACTCCTGAAAAATAAATTCTATTTTTTATTTAAGTTGCCTGTACATAATACACAGTATATTTTTTTACTATACAGGGTTATTTGTAAAACACCAGTAACTTCTCAGGACTGTATTTCATCATAAGCAACAACTTTTGTTCTATGACTTCTGTCGTGAAGAGTGATCTTATTTGCAAGAGTAATCTTCCTACTTAATTCTAGCCTATCATACTTGATTATGAATTAAAATCATTCATATTTACAAGTAAACTAAAGAGAAACAGTCTCGATAGCCTTTACCCGCTTAAAAGGAGATTTGTATGACTGTTTGTACAGATTGCCAATGTTTTGCCTATCGTATAGTTAGTTTTAGATTGTATGAGGCTATGAATGTACCATTTTAAGCATGTTTAGGAGAAGAGAGAAGAAATTTAAGAGGCCGGTAAACGGGCTACAAAAATGGCATCTTGTTGGCAATTTTTATTGACCAATGTAGTATATTTGCAACTCGGGATAAATCATTTGCAATCTAGCCGGCTAGACATATTTGCAAAGAAATATCTTGATAACATCGCCGGGCTACACAACAATATTGCAGCAATTATTGCACTGTGTTGCGAGATATAATCGGCAACTTGGCGGCTATACCATTGCAGCAAGAAATTGTCAAAAAAACTAGCCCGTTTAATGTGCTCGTAAACGGGTATTTCTTTGCAAATATTCAAAGTCTAGCCGGCTAGATTGCAAATGATTTATCACGAGTTGCAAATGTACTCAGACTATTGGTCAATAACAATTGCCAGTAAGATGCAATTTTTATAGTCAGTATTTTTTTGCATGTTGTATGCAGTCAAAATGTTTAAAAAACTACCAATTGCAATTTATAAATATGAAATGTTATCAATTTTTGAAATGATTTTTATGTATTTATTTTGTTCAAATATTTATTAAAAGAGTGTGTACATTAATTTTGTTTTCCTTTTTTTGTTTAAAGTCTGAAACCATACAATATTATACCTTTACTTACATTTATTTTTGACTCAGTTTACGTTAGCAAAGTGATCGTTTCTGTGTGTTTAGTTTTTTGATAAATTTGACCTTTTTTAATTTTAATCCAATTATATTATCCTATAATTTATATGGTTTCTGATATATCGATAAAAAAAACACAGTTGGTGCGATCAGGGCGTCGTTATACGATAATGCGATCTAGGTGAGTGACACAAGTTTGGAATTTGCGTGGCACAGGTAGGAAAGGCAAAACAAATTTATTAAAATTATTTGCGATTATTTTATGTTGTAGCTTTTTTTTGCCGATTGTGTCACACCTTCCCGACTTGTGTCACAAAATTAATGGTGATGGGTTTGTTTTATATTGGATCGGTGATTTTCAAAACCACACACGCCAATGAGTAGGCATTCGTGAAGTTTGTAGTCACGATGCGTCTAGACGCTTTCTGATACAAAATTTTCATTGGTTTTTGATTCCTCCAGTTTTTGGCGGTCTAGGGTCCTGTTTTGTGAGGTTTTAGAAAACACCGATTCATTGCTTTGCACGTTATTCATGAATTGGCTGCCAAAAACCAAAACAAACCTTGCTTAAATAGTTTGTGTGAAATATCTAATATCTATTTTGAATTTTATATCTATACTTTTTGACGTGACAACGTCTTATAATTCGATGGAGCCGGCTGCACGAAAAAACATGACGTCATGCGGCGTTACCTCGCTCTGAGGCGTTCCATGTAAGGCTTGAAGTGCAAGCGAGAGCGCGTAACGAGCGACAAAGAAGCACAATCGGCCTTTGCGTTCGGCAGCGTTCGACATCCGTCTCTCTCCTACTTGAGTGAGCGATGCGTCTGCGTGGACAGCTGCTATACTATAGTACATGTATCTATTAAACAAATGAAATTAAAATTTTCTTTTGAAAAATGCTACCATTCCATCAGTATTTTCTTAAGACGTTGTCACGTTCAACTATCGTCAGTAAACCGACTTTACAGACAATTTTTTTAACACTAAGATTGTCTTCAGATGTGTTACTGTCTCTGTTCTACATTTTCCTTAGCTTTACAATAGCGAACTTGCTATTGATACGACATTTTCCCCACAGATCATTACCCTATCATATTTCTGCAAGTGCCTGAGCTTTTCGCGGTACTTAATCGCGTTCTTATTCACCTCGATCAATCACCACGCGATTAAGACCCGTCTATAATTTTCCAAATTTCTCAATTTCTGAAGTTTAGCATATATCATAAGAGCTATTTTTGTATGCAGGCGACAACAAGCCGATCTGGCAAGTGGCTGAAGAGCGTGAAGAGAACAAACATCTGCAGAAAGAAAACGCGCCGTACGGAGAGTACGGAGGCTGGCATAAGGCGGCGAAGGTGGGTGTTAGTACTTTGATTCTATTCGCTGTGTCATCACACTGCTATCATCTCAAGATCATTTTACATTCACATAGAAAATATACTAGAATCAGTAGAACCAAAATTTGAACCAGGTTCCGGCCCCGGGGCCCTACTGTGTAAATGGACATCAATTTGACATTTGAAACGTAGCCTGCCCGGCTAGCATGACTCAAATAACAAAATTTCAAAAATTTTGTCGATTTTGGCTTATATAACATGCATACCACAACATAGTAGTTTGTCCTTGTAGACTTACGCTATGGTAGGTTGTTAGAACATAATTCAAGCAAGATAGATACCACAGCTATTTTTGTGATCAAACTCCACTCTGTGTCTTCACACGTTTCTCGTCAATTATCTCGTCCTCGCCAGGTAACGACGAGAAATTACTCGTGCCTTGTCAAACGAAGTGTAATGTCAGCGCTTTTGGAGTAGTAGAGGTAGTCAGAGGCATGTCCAAATACATATTTGATACATGCCCACATATTGCAGAAGTTAGTAGAGCCGTGTTGGCCGAATGGGGTTGTACCTCGACTTTCAAACCGAAGGTCGTGGTATCGAATCCCGGCCGTGCATCAATGGATTTTGCGTTTCGTAAAATTTATATGCGCTTTATCACGAGCTCTGAACGGTGAAGGAAAACATCGTGAGGAAACCAGTTAGTATTCTTATAGGCGGCGATGGGCTTGCAACCTGTCACGTATGGAATACTAACTTCTGCAAGATGTGGGCATGTATCAAATATGTATTTGTACATGCCTCTGACTACCCCCTTAGACATCTTCAAAGGATCTGGAATATAAAGATCTGAGAGAATGTCTACCGCGCCTTGGGGATACAGTCGTGACCCTGTTTTTAGTATTCCATACGTACTAACAAGTTTCCTCACGATGTTTTCCTTCACCGTTTAGAGCACGTGTTAAAGCGCATATACATTTTACGAAACGCAAAATCTATTTATGCACGGCCGGGATTCTTAATGTCTTCACAATATACTAATTTCTCGTTTCTCGTGCACGACATATCTCACGTAGCTCATGCTAGCCGGGCTGGACTTCAATTGGCATTTTCGTATTGTGTGATTGGTTAAGCTCTATTGGGATGACAACTGGGAATGGATTTCAAGTAGACAAGGGGGCTGCTGGTTCTGCTTGTTCCATAACTCCGTAGAGATATATCAGTTGTCAAAGCAAATCATCAAACATACAAACTTTTAGATGTAGTTTTATTATGTTACCACTCACTCCAACCATTCAATCGCCATATTGCCATCCACACTTTCACTCACTCTCATTCAATCAATGTGCTGTCATCATAATTTGATGTAGATTACCGCTATGAAAGTATCTGTTAAAAATAAAGTAAGTTCGTATGAGTCAGTGGCCAACTCTGGTGACGGAGTTTTTAGACTGCCTTAAAAGCCTCTGTGCTCCGAGATGGTGGGACGAACTCGACTTTGAAGCCGAACCCAAGATAGTAACATCTATCCTTTGCTTAGCCGTGGGACAGCAATGACTGATAATAATAATGATGGGCAGGACACTTGGGAATACGGTAGATGGACAAAGGCAGTTACCGAGTGGTGGCCACGCGAGTTTCACATAACAGCAGGCAGACCAATAGCCAAGTGATCTGATGATATTGTGGGGAAGACATTGTTTTTTTTTTTTTTGATGTAGGCTGATAAACAGGGTCACGACTGTATCCCCGAGGCGCTGTAGACATTCTCTCAGATCTTTTATATTCCAGATCCTTTGAAGATGTCTAAGGGGGTAGACAGAGGCATGTACCTACATATTTGATACACGCCCACATCTTGCAGAAGTTAGTATTCCATACGTGACAGGATGCAAGCCCATCGCCGCCTATAAGAATAACTAACTGGTTTCCTCGCGATGTTTTCCTTCACCGTTCATAGCTCGTGTTAAAGCGCATATAAATTTTACGAAACGCAAAATCCATTGATTCACGGCCAACACAGCTCTGTGGGCTGTTTAGATATAATCTTATAACTTGGTGACTAGCAACACAATGTTTGTAGTCTAAAGCTTCTCTCTTCCCCCAGGTTGACTCGCCCACCGTGACGACTACCCTCAAGAACCTGGGCGCCCTCTACCGGCGTCAGGGCAAGTACGAAGCCGCGGAGACTCTCGAGGATTGCGCACTTCGCAGCCGGAAGGAGGTATGTTATGCTATGGTCTATTGTGTTTGCGTTTCGTGGAGTTTGCAAGATACAATTATGAACTGCCGATTTAATAGTCGCAAAGTCAGAGTATTTTTATAGTAAACTCACTTAAAATAGTCTTTTCGGGTCAGTACTAATCCAACAATCACAGTATCTATATCTTAATAGTAAATTTAAAGTTTAAATATAGCTTGATACTCAGGTCATTGCTATCACGTGATCACGCATACTTGAATCAATCGGCCAATCACGAAGCTCGACTAGAGAAATCAAAATCTCGAACTCTCTGCTCAAAACTTTTTATTGGTTAATTCAAGTACTTGTGCATGATTACGTCTCGCGTATCAACCTTATTTAAAAAAAAAACAGTAGCACACTCTATTAGTGCCGGAAGAAGTGAAAACTTGAACGATTCTAAACTTCATAAATAACACGATGTCGGTGAGCAGTCACAGACACCTTTTCGAGGCGAATCTAAGAATTTTTTCTCATCTCAAAACTGCCTAACGCGCCTAAAGAAGGTTCCACTACAACAAAATGTAATCCATGCTTGGTCTGCTTCCATCAAACATGCGACAATCAAGCATAAGCAAACGAATGCTATATTGGGGTATTTCTCTTGTATCTTATGAATTTTATGAAAATGCCTTTCTCTTGTTTTGTCTATTACTGCTTGTCTTTTAAATTACAGACACTACCAGTGAAGTTCATATTATTATTATAGTATATTAGTATAGATTATATTAATTTAAACAATTGATTTTCAAAGCATTTCCACACAAACACTTGCTAACACGGAACAAAATATATATTTATTATTATAGTATGTTTTAAAAGTATTTTATTTATCAATTATATATGTCCACTATAAAAGTTGTATCTAAAGCACACAATAATGTAAGGACGTTGATTTTGCACGCAGCACGTACAACAAGTAAGTCACCAAGCTCATTATAGATTTTTTCTTCAAACATTATTGTACCTATTAATGTACCTTGAAATTTAGTTATTAAGGTCAGTTATTATTGCTCAGCTTTTTAAAAACACGACGGTTAAACATTATGTTGATTAGACTAAAAAAATCAAGCATAATTGACTTGTTTAATTAAGTTCAAACACATTAACTTTACTAGACTATATTCAATAGTTTAAAATCACTAGAAAGTATGAATCACCAAGTTTTTTCAATTCTAAAAATAGTTAAAATTAATTCGAAATTATCGTCATCCAAAGACACAACCAATATTGAAGTCAACTAACCCAGCATTGCCCGTTAGGCTCTGGACATCGTGAAGCAGTCGCGGGCGCGTCAAGCGAGACACGGCAGCCGGGACCCAATGGACCCCGAACACCACGACGAGGTCAGGAACCTGGGGGATTAGGGCAACCATGCAACCGTTTCCACACAACAATGCTTGGAACATTTATGAATCACCAGGGGTTTGGGTCAACCTAACGAGGTCATCTGGGGGAGGGCAACCATGCAACCGTTTGCACTCAACCATTCGAACATTGCTTGTTGTCAACAATGCGTACAACTCACTAGTTGTACGCCCAACACTTTGGGGCAACGACATTGATCAACCACAAGGGTTTGAGTCAACCAAACGAGGCCAACGAATAGAACAGCCATGCAACCTTATAGCTTGATACAAAAAAAACGGTTTCATCAGAATGCAACCTTTTTCAGTGACAACCATTCGAGTTCGAACTTTGCTTGGAACGTTTATGATTAATCGGGGGTTCGGGTCAACCGGGGGATGGCAAACATGCTCACCTTTCGCTTGATACATCAACAATGAGAAATTTACCAATTTCTGGGTGACGAAAGTTTGTTGAGGGACCAGGGGGATTACAGGAACCGTAAAATTTTCACTTGAATAAAATGGTTCAACCACAAAAAAGGCAACTATGTATTCGATGATTTCTCTTGGGAATCAATATTTACTAATATGGTTGACTTTATGCTCCTGTTAATTGGCATGTTGTTTACAAAATTGTAATTTTTTTTTGTCTAGTATAGAATTTGCACATTGAAATGGCTTAGTACAAAGTATCACTTTGACGTTGGGTGTTGTAATTATAGGGCATTTTTGAAAAAGCCATTTCATTGGGCCCGTTCGCATTTTGTCTTGTTCTGTAAATGTTGTATTTCATTCGGTGTGCGTCATTGGTGTTTGTCAAATCACGTGATCACAGCACTCTAATTTAGAAGTAATTGGTTAAGCGGAGCACTAATTCACTAGCAATTAATAAGCTCATCTCAATTGCACTTTTTTCAACCATAATTTTCCTTAAAGTCACCAAATTCATCAATCAAATAAAAAGTCAACACAAGAACAAATATATGAATTTTGAACACCGCTCTGGAATCGAATGATTTTAGGTGTAAAATCACGTTTTTATCATTTTTATTTCTCTATCATGCCCGACTGCTGGGCAAAGGTTTCCCATTTATATTCTCTATATCATTATTATATTCATTATTCGACGTATCCATCTATTTATTTGTTGTTTATGTATGTATTCATATTATATCATTGTCACATACACACAATTTTCAACCTCACCATACATTGCTTTTCAGCACGCTTCCACAGTTTATTTTGCGTTACTTTTATTTTGTCTGTTCATTTCTAGGGCGCGAACCCAACGAGTGAACCGCGATTGAATCTTAAGTCAAAGCTGTTCAATGCCCTAGGGATCAACACGGCGAGTGCGCCGCACCAGTAGTGTACACTAGCCTTAGATAGACTAAGAACTCACTCGCTTTGGTGTGTACATAGCCCTTGTAACGGGTTGGTCTTGAAAAAGAAAAAGAAACAAAGAGTTTTTAGTATTTTTAACTGCGGAAGTAGCTGAATATGATCTATGCGCATTGTGTTAGGATATTAATACCAAAAACAACTACCTTTTTTTAGTTTCTTTTAAAAAATGCTCTCTTTGTTATTCGCTCTTAGTGTATGGCAATTAATTATTATTGCTGAAAATAGTATATATGAGTAGTGAAAAAATATTTTAATACCTTCGATTATTATGTTTTAAGAACTTCATAGTTTTAGATATTGATGCGTGATCGTAGATGGGAATTATGATAAATTGTTTTTGGTAGTTAATATATCTTACCTTAAAACTTTAAATTGGTGCTTAGAAGACCATACCCTCGCTCATTTTGTTGTTAGGGAATATGTACGCACCGCACTTGTCGGCCATTTTGAAATTTGATATTTTCACAAAAATCAAGATGGCTAAATTAATAGCTTAGTATTATTTATTAATTTTTAGCATGCTGATAAGATTAAAATAAGTAACGAAGGAAAATCTAAAAAAATACAAATGGAAAGTGTGATAGAGATTATCGAAGCATGTATGAGAGCCGTCCCTAACGTATATAACAGACATGAGGAAAATCTATGACGGCGATAAGATTTTAAATCGATGACAATGTAGTCACATAATTTTATTTACTCCATGCATTTTATACATTTGAATTTTAGTTTATTTTTCACAATTAGCAAAGTTTAATGTTCTTGGATGTATAAACTGCATTTGAAATCTATTGAATTGCATTTATTATTGTGGATTGGGATATATATTTATTGCATTATTTTAAATCGCGCATGATAGATAAACAACGATTTTATTTGCTTACAATTATTACAATTTTAATTTGCTGATATTATTGAATTTTATTTTGTATTCTTTATTATAAGAATGCATGATTATGAGTGATTTTATTTTGTGAACGTCAATGTTTTATCTATTTCTTCGTGGTGGTTCAGTCATCGTTCGCACGAACCAACTTTCTTCTTTGTAACGACAATATAATATTTTATCACGAGTTCGACGTAGTGTAGACTCAAGTTATGTTCGTGCGAGCGATGACCCCGCCGTAGAGTTGAATATATATTTTCATGTTTTCAATTACGCATATAAAACTTTCATTCCAGTGTTATCGGTCTAAGCTTTATGTGAGTGTAGGTGATAGTGTAGTATTTTTATATACATTGAGTTAATGTGGGTGCTGCTTGTTTATGCGAGTTTTCTACTCTATGTACACTAGAATAAACATGATACATTTTGATAAATACCGGCAGATAATAGATAGAATCTCCAATTTTTGAAATCACTACTTCTGTCACGATATTAAAGTTATTGGATTTTTACGGTCTCGATGTCATATCGAATTATAATTTTAAAATTGTTAAAATAAATATTTATGTAACATTAGTTTTTTGTTTTATTTTTTGTTTTACGGTGTCTTCGGTGTTATGCAATTTATAGCCAGGTGAAAAACATTGGCATGACTGTTCTAAATTATCCAAAGCTTTCTCTGTTAGTTGCATGGGGACATCTCATCAGTTTAAACTTGTGTAAAGTGGCCACAAACGTACCATCGTAGTGACTAAATATCCTGCGGAAACCTGCTTTCATTCAAGATTCATTACTTAGTTAAATTAGATTCATTTCATTCATAATGTAGTTTTGTTCCCTACAGGACCATGTTTGAAGACCAGTTTTAAACCATTAAAGTACCTTTGAACTTAGCCTACTCATGAAACGAAGTGTGTCAAGCTTTTCCCAAGTTTCCCTGGGTAAACCGTGGGGTACCTAAAATGACAGCTGTTTCCTTTACCCCTATTCGCTCACATACAAGTGGCAGAAAATAAAGCTCTGAGTATTGCTCCAAAAGCTCAATCAGTTGGAGCGCTGTTCAGGAAACAGGAACATTTTGAATGTAGCTATAATCCAGTGTAGGCATATTTTGTTGAGCATGCGCAGAGATCATTTTCTATTCTAAAGCATATTGCTGAAAGGTAAGGTTGTAAATTGCATAACACGGGGCAGGTAGCGGTGCGCAGCGGCAGTTTGTCGAAACTGCGCGATTCGCTTCGACGCTCGTCTGCGCGACTTCTCGCCAGATTCAGGCACTCCGCTCATCTGCCTGACGTAGACTACGCCGATCCCGACAGGTAATGGGGAAACAAGGAAACTCAAAAGTCAAAAAGCGTTTATTTAGTAGAACCGCTGAGATCACTTTGAATATTCATAAAACAAATTTTACTCCGTCTTGCGCGACCAATACCGTAAAGAATCAGGGCAACAAACACGGTTTGGGGCCTATCATTCTTTTAGGTGATCAATCGTCAAGCTCCAGTGGGGAGCCAGTCAAACAAAATTGAGGCTCGTTAATAAGTTTAGATGTTCATTAAAGTACAAAGAACTAACGCCTCAACAAAGCACTCATGGATGGGATGATAAGGCCTAGGGGACAACAATCCCAACAGTTATCTTTGTAAACTAGCATTACCTTCAACACAGAAAACTATAGAAGCTTTATACGTCCTAGGGGACTGTTGTAGTGTGTTAAAGACGGCAAGCACCCTACTCGCCTCGAGAGAAAAGAAGGACATGAGAACGATGAGATGACTAAACTAAAAAAAAATTCTTTTGATAGATATTCTAGCTAGTCATTGATTCGTAGTGAGCCGTTTTGTCCGCCTTATCGTCAAGTGATCCAGTAGAGTACGAGTAGATTTCTCGACGTATATAGTTTCGTATGCTAAGTGCCTGCTTTATTATTATTTTGGCGTATGTGTGCATCATATTTTTTGGCCTGGTTTTGTTTACATAAGTGTAGGTATTTAGGTACCCAACTGGTAAGTAATATTTTTTTCGTTAATTTTCTGTTTTAAGTTCCGCTATACTAAAATTACCTATACTACCTACCTACCCAGTTCTGTTATACTTAGATTCGTCGCAGGTAGGTAGGTACCTAGGTAATACCTAGATTCCATCGTCAAACAAAAGCATCTTGTAGATTCATATAGGTATCCGGCGAACCAACGATTTTTAGACTATACCTTCATCCAGATTGGCAATTTCATCATAATATTAGGTACAAGTACCTATCTATCTATAGCTATGCTGTTTAGCGCGCGGCAGGTACATAATCGATGTTTATTTTCCTCAGCATGAAGCGCGCAAGCTCCCTGTCCGCGCTCAATAGAACGCTGGACCCTCAGCCGTAGCCCTCAGCCAGGGCCAGCCTGACACTCTACACCAGCCTCACGCTCATCAGGATTCTGGCACTGCACTCGTGACGCGGGAAACACATTATTTATTGTGAACAAAAGTTTTGAACGAAAAGTTTCTGGTCAAGCGAAAAGTTTCTTTTCGAAAGTTGGGAATATTGAAATCGTTACGTTTATGCTGTCTAAGCTCGTAAAGATATAGCAAAACCGGGGCACTCACATTTGCGCAAACCTATTCCTAAGTGTGAGTAGGAACCAAATACCTACCTAATTTCATAAAAAAACTTCGCAAATGTGAGTGATCGGCACTTTGCCATAATGTGACGTACTTTTTCGTATCGCAACGGGAAACACTAATTCAAATTTCTCGAAAAACCCAGGCATTTTCTTTACCTAATACCGCTTTTGTATTTGTGGGAATCATGAATCTAGATTCGGAAATATTATAATACCTACCTACTTACTAGCAAATAAGTTGCCTACTTGATTATAGGCAACAGGCAAATTTATATTCTTTTGTTCAGTTTTTAGGAGAGCATACAGCAGTTCGGCCATTCCTAGTCTTTGGGCCACTTCCACCAGCTTTTTTGTAAGCCTCACACAGCCATAGATAAAATAATCTTACTTCTCTACCCTGCTCTACCCTACTCTCTAATCTAAAGTCATTAGCTATTCAAAATGTTGATTTGTTCCTTTTTTGAAAGGGGTTAGTTTTCTCACTTTCCGTACCAAATAGAAACCATTTTGGCGCTAGGCTTGCATTTTAGACTAACCTACATGTACCTACTTGTAGTTGAGTAAGAGGAGGAGTAGATTCCCTTTTAATTAGTTTCATAAAGTAGATGATTAATAGTGCTATTTTGTGTTATTTCTTCTAAATTTTTAGTCAAATAAGTAGCTACTATACTTACACTCGCCAATTCACTCTGAAAGATTATCGAAGCTTTGCTTGAATAGCATTGAATGATGATAGGCTTTACTTTAAGTTATGTAGACACTAGACACAGTGAACGCTAATAAAATATTAACTTTATAACAATGGAAAAAAGTTCTAAGAAGCTTTTGTGTTTGTGATCGATGTAAATTATATTGGACTGAGTTATTGTGACCCTTGATTTTACAATAAATCTTTTATGCTAAGAACTTTGTTTCATTTCTAGCATCTAAATATAATCTAATGTAATGTATAATCTAATCTAATGTAGGTAAGTACCTACTTACTACTTTAGGAATTAGGCCTACTCTTGATTATATTTTTAGGCTGCCTAGTAAGAAAGGTGTTTCCAAGATATTAAAGACTAGGTAGCGATACGGATACTGTCGGCCGAAAGGCCCCAAGGTAAGTGGACCAGATGGTGTCGAACTTGGATGAGACTCCAGTCTGGCAATCATTAATGAAATAATTTTTAAAAGTAATTTAATTTGGAGTGACTTCATCATTGTTGCATCAAAAATATCCGAAACATGGACCGTCCGACTGACATGACCTATAAATTATCCGCTTATGGCGAGCTGCTAAACTCATCAGATTTGGAAGTAGGGGTGTTGCGGTCAGCTGTGCGTGGGATTCAAGTCTTGGCGGCTATTTTTAAAAGCTTCATTTCATTCAGGCTGGGAGACGAGTGTTCGTTGAAAAAAATCAACGTAGATAAGTAAGTATACCGCTATTTTATGACTACCAAAAAAAATTTAAGGACAGTTGCAGCAGATGCAGAAAATGATAATGGCATGGTCAGAACTTTTTTTTATTTAACTATCCCAAAGTTATCGAGGATTGTAGTCAACCAAAACCGAACAAAATTTTATGAAAACTGTACAAATAAGTACTATAGACCACAATCGCGTACAGACTTTCATTCGAACTATGCTCTCGTATCCCCAGTCAGTAAAACCGCAGTAGCTATCATAAATCCATGTCTGACTCGTCTCGTCTCCTTTTGAGGTTATCATTTTTTTTTCTCTAATTTTGAGTTTTAACTACATACCTAAATGTGATCAGTAACAGACACCGAGACTTTTTGGTTATTAAAAAATAGGGGTGTATAATCATTGGTTTTGGTTATGCTCTACAACCAACCAGTTCATCGAAATAAAAATCTTTTCTGAGGTTTTTATGCACAACTTTGAAGTCTGTAATTTTTTTTTCAGGTGACAACCCTAAACATGTTCTAGTCAGTACAATATTATTATGTAGATGACTCATTACTACTACCAAAAACTATTGCTGATATAGGAACCTATATAGGTACCTAGAGCTACTTCATTACTTTTTCACAGACAACAATCCTATTTTCTTACGCTCATGAATTTTTGACAAAACTCTATTTAGGTATCTAAATAACTACAAGGTAAGGTAAGGAAATATAGGTCCTTTTATTTTGTAGCTAGAAAAGAAAACTACCTCCTACCTACCACATTTTCTGTTTCTCGTTACGCCACGCTCCACCGAGCAAACTTAGGTGCCTACCTACCTACCTGCCTACAAACAGACTTGGCTTACTCCAAACGCATATTACGCATATTGGTCAAATACATACCTACCTACCAATCTTAGGTGCCATATTTTCAGATGATATGAATATTCAAATTCAAAGTAGAATAGAATAGAAAAAAGTTTATTTTGTGCCACAAAAAGCTTACATTAAATTTAAAAACTAAGTACAAAAGTAGTAAAGTGTTTATTTGCATTCATGTTGTGTTTGTACATAATTGTAGGTCTTATAATTTATTGTACATGTGGTTATAACATGAGTCCTGGAAGGACATCGCAAAAAATAAAATAAAAATACTGGGTTGTTATTGCAGTATTTTGTTATAAATTTTAAAGAAAAAAGTCTTAAAACTATGAGATCTTCAAAGGTAGGTAAAATCTTAAAATAAAAACAATCATAAAATTCGAAACGATAAAATTAAAAATCGAGTTGGGTACCTACTCAAAAATCAAAGTAAATAATAATATTGGTAAATATTAATAAGTACCTACCTAATTATACGCTAATAAATTATTATACTTTTTTTACCTAGTTATCTAAGTACTCTTGCAAGGAATAGTAGCTGTTTCTAATTAAGTATTTTTTAAACTGGGTTTTAAATATTAAGAGGTTATTTATGTTTTTAATATCTGGAGGGATTTGGTTAAATATTTTGACAGACATTGCATACGGAGCTGTGTGAATTAGTTGAAGTTTTGAGAAAGGAAGGTCTAATTTACTTTTTTGTCGTAAGTTTTGGGGGCGGGTGTAAATTTTAAAAAGGTCTATATGTTTTTTGACAAATGTTCCTACTTCTAGAATATATAAGTTATGAATTGTTAAAATGTTTTTCTCTATAAAGTATGGTTTGCAGCTTTCCATGAGATCTAGATTATAAATAATTCGTAGGCATCTTTTTTGCAAAACAAAAAGCTTGTGAACATCCGAACTATTTCCCCAAAGGATAATTCCATATTGGAGCCAAGAGTGTGCATACGCATAGTATGCACTGGTTGCTGTTTTTTAATAAAAACAATACCAGCGTTGTATCCTCTCATCGCTGCAATAAAGGACAAAAAACTGTAACAAACGCTTTGTCGCAGCTGCCATAACAAATCCACCTCTGAGGGTGCGCACGCGTCGAGCTTTTTGTCTTTGTGATGTGTGAAACAAATAATGAAGTAAGTATGTAGGTAGGTAAATATACATTAGACACGTTAAGCGAGTAAATGACGTTGAACATCACAGAAATGCCTTCTACATAGGTACAACCATTGATCTCTTTAAAGTAAGTACAGTCAGCAAAATAAGTGGTTTACCACCTTACGGTTGAGATTCATATGAACGTCATGAATCAACAAGGTTGATTTTCCCTTGCAATACTATTTACGTCAGCAAAGAATTAGAAACTATGTATGACATTTATCATTACCTACCATGTTTATCATTTAATCTATATCTATAAAAAACTTAACCTGACTGACTCAATCATCGCCGAGCCGAAACCGCTAAAAGAAAGGGGTAGCTTCATTCATTCATTCATTCACTACCCATTACGGCGGTTTTGGAATTCAACCCCAAAAGGGTTGAAAACGTTTGTATAAAACTTTTTAGTGTGTTTAGCGATTTGCTTGAACACGCGTTTCAGGGTTTTTCAAAACATCCCTTAAAAAGGAGTTAAAAGGGGTTTTAAAGTTTGTATAGGAAAATGTTGACTGGAAACTCTATTGGCTTGAAACTCGGTTTGGATACATAATTATTGTAAAATAAAAATAAATTATAAAATAAACGGACACGTGTTTCACACGTGTTCTAAAAAGAACCCCTAAGGGATGAAAAGGAATTTCAAAGTTTGGGTAAGAACTTTTTGACGGGAAGCTCGTTTGACTTTTGTAATCTAGGAACACTAGGTTCTGATGACGAGTGATGCAATCGTTGATAGCCCAAACTTGCTGACGATGCACAGAGTCAAGGCGATATTCTATTTTAAAGCACACGAAGTCACGGGTAATAGCTAGTATTATGTATAATTACACTTCTATGATGAAGTGGGGTAATTGCAACTAAAATTTTTCCTTCGCGCGAATAATGTCCAAAATCAAAAATGTTTAACTAGAAAATGACCAACATGAATTTTGTTCAATATGAATTTCATATAATACGAATTTTGTCCAATATCAATTTCGCCCAACACGAATATTGTAAAATGTGTATTTCGCCCTACTTGAATTTTATCAAATCTGAATTTTGTCCATCTATGAAAATTATCAAACGTAAAATTAATTTTAGTATCTACGTTTTAAATTAGTTACAATTACCTTGCGGTTCTAACTTCATCGCTTTATAATTCTATATTTATTTTTTACAAATTTCATCTAGTTTTATATTACCGTCCTATGTAAAAGTCCTATGTAAATTGTGTAAAGAATAAAGTAAACATAGTATGTAGTATTATTTTGCACAAAATTTGAAATTGAGGAACTCATTGCCGGACTCTGTATTTCCCGAAACATACAATATAGGGGTCACATCAAGAGTAAATAGTTTCCTTCTAGGTAAGCATACTCCATCTTAGACCTCACTACTGCTTAAAATCAGGCAGAGTGAGATCAAATGCTGACCTATTTAATTAAAAAAAAATCTTATAACAGTAGGACGGGTAATTACAACTATTTACCTACAAATAGTGATAGGCACGTTATCGCGATTCTATAGACTCGACAAGTAAATTAATACTACTTTTCGAGTCTTTAAATTTTTACTAATTTTAGTAAATATGAGAACAGTTTATTTATTTATATCAAGCCTGTTCAAAACAGTGATCCTAGAGCAGTGACATTTATTGAAATTATCCGATAGTTGCCCTAACCCCACTTTACCTTAAATATTTATTACGTTGACAGTAATACAATGACACTTATCAGAGATATTTTCTTTTTCAGGTGCAAAGAGTTTTTTCTCAGAAAAGATCGAACTAGTTAATTGAATGAAATATTTTCTTATTGCAAACAAACAAGCTATTGCATTGAAAATAGAGGTCAAAATAACATAATTATCCCGTGACTTCAAAAATGTCAGGCATATCAGCTAGCGGATATTACGTCATAATTGTGCATCTCTTCTCCGTTAGAAAAGTAAACCGTAGCGCTAGTTAGATTTCACAGAAACTTTTGTCCAAAGTGGTAAACCACTTTCTTTGCTGACTGTACCATAACTACAACCTGCTTTTTATTGTTACCTAAGTACGAAACCTAGGTCGTAACAGACGATTTAGGTGGTTACACTGTGTACTTAATCATTAGGCATTCAAGATCTTGAGGAAGTCTGGAGTGGTATTCGTTGCCGTCGCACGTTCAATACCAAAATGGCAGCCTTAGGCTGTGTCCCCAGTAGGCAAACTGTTAGCGGCCGAGTACTGAGATAGTCGGCGCGCGTAATGCTGCAAACTGCGTACCAGTGAGTGAGCGCAAAACTAGCAAACTGTGGACACTCCATTTCAAATATATGGAAGGGCGTACTAAATCGATACGCCGCAAACTCAGTCGGCCGCTAACAGTTTGCCTACTGGGGACACAGCCTTAGATTGAACTCAATGCCGCTGTGAGTCCATAACTTTTGTGAAGTTGCGATAGTTTTAGTTCTGATTGCTAGTATAATAAACCAGCAGCTTCCAGTGTTGGGAAGCGCAAATGGGCCGCATAACCAGCGGCGGCCATCACTGACTCATTGATACACAATCGAAGCTATCTCATCCGTTATATCAGCTTCTTGGTATTGTTGGTACTAACCTAAGTTAATTACTCTGTCAGTAGTAGCAAGAATATCATCATCATCGGCAGTCAGGTGCCTCTGCTCTGCTGGACATAGGTTCCTAAACATTGTCCCTAAAGAGCGTCTAAACGCCACTCCAAATTGGTGCTGTTCGTATCCAGGTCTTGTCCACAGTGTAGTGCAACATTTAGTAAGACTGGTCTACCCTTATGAGAAAGGTTTGAATAGGTAACAGTTGGTCCGTGGTACCACGGAAAAAATTTTTTTTTTTCTTTCTTTCTTTTCTTTTCTTTTTCTTTGATACATACGGCTTATTGATCGAAGCGTTCGTGTCGTGTAGTTAGTAGGTGAGTACGTATTGCTTGCTCGAACTTTGTATCAAAAGTGTCGACTGCACATCATAAGTATGATACCTTGATGTATCGATGTATCTAACTACCTATGACATCTCACACGAACTTATTAAAAGTGTAGGGAGTGTTGGAGCTGCTTTTCTTCTCAGGGTACTGGAGACGAGTGAAAGACCAGAGTGCGATTTGAACTGATTTTTTTTTTTTTTTTTTTTTTTTTTTTTTTTTTTCGGAGGGCCTAATACTAATGGCCTATGAGGCCGTTTTAGTGTTACCGGACTATGGCGGGCACTGAAGGTGCCGAGGCGCCTAGAGAGAGAAGTTACGACAACATGCGCAAGGGCACCTCTAGTAGGTACGAGCCTCGGCTTGGGCTGTTGCCGGAGTGAAGTTAACTACCTAACTATCATGACTAGACGATACCACTTCGCCGTTGGCGATGGTGATATCGTCGTCTGGATCGCCAAGAACGTTTCTTGGTCTTCTGGGCATGAACACGAATTTCCGCCTATTGCGGACGCCGACGTCGGGTGGTCGCTCTGGCCTCTCGTAGACGACTGGATACTCTGGAATAGAAGAGACAAGAGGATTCGGATGGTGCGGAGCTGAGTCATAATAGCGCCGAGCGGCGCGTTTTATGAACGCAGCAATCGACTCGAGATTAAGATCGCGGTGAAGATCAACGTTACGCGCGTAATAGGGTGCTTCGGTAGCTTTGCGAAGGAACGAATTTTGAACTATTTGGAGTTTACGAACCGCACGGGCGTGTCCGAAAACTTCCGAGCCGTAGGTCATGATTGGACGAATGCAAGTTTTGTAGAGTGTCACCTTATTTCTAAGGGACATCCTACTCCGCTTGCATATAAGCGAATGGAGACGATTAAGAACGAATTTTGCGCGTTGTCGGACTACTTTAACGTGGGAGTTGAAGTTCAGATGTTCATCTAGGGTGATGCCTAAGTATTTGGTCTTGGCGACCCAGGGAATGGGTTCGCCGTACAGGGAGGTGCAATTGTTTCGCATACGGGGCGGGAAGAGGCCCGACGTAAAGAGCATTGCTGCACTTTTCGACGGGTTAACCTCAATGCGCCATTTACGAAACCAATCGCCTAACTGAGCGAGGGCTCTATTCAATCGAATGACTATGATGTTGGGGCATTGATTCGCTGTATACAAGGCTGTATCGTCAGCGAACAGAGCGAGCTCTACGTGGTCGGTACGAGGGATATCGCTGGTGTACAGCGTGAATAGGACGGGTGCGATGACTGAGCCTTGAGGGACACCAGCACGCACCGGGTGAGGGCTAGAGAGGGTGCCTTCGACGCGGTAGCGAAAGCTTCGATTTTGAAGATAGGCTCGTATGATGAGCACGAGCCTGTCAGGCATACCGAAGTTAAACAGCTTGTAAATCAAGCCGTTATGCCAGACTTTATCGAAAGCTTTCGCCACATCGAGAAAGACAGCCCCCGCCGGGCCGGGATAAATTGGGTCATAGAGTTTGGAGTACAGGAACTCCGTGATGCGGAGTACCTGTTGGGGGCACGAGTGTCGGGCTCGAAAGCCAAACTGTTCGTCGGGAAGGAGTTTTAGTTCGTATATGACGGACCATATGCGACTAAGTAGGAGACGTTCGTAGATTTTGCCTATTGAGCTAAGGAGGCTAATGGGACGATAGCTAGTGGGCAGCGTAAAGTTTTTGCCTGGTTTGGGAATGCCGATGACCGTGGCAGCCTTCCAGGCGTCGGGGAAAGTGCAGTTATCTAGGGCAGCATTGAAGATGCTCACGAGAAGATAGATAAGGGCGAGGGGGAAGTTCTTAAGAACCCTATTGCTGATTCCGTCAGCTCCGGGGGCTTTACGAGCTTTGAGACCTTTGATGACCATCTGAACTTCCGCGGCTTTGACTAAGGGCAGAGGAGGTGCAGAAGGCGGGAGAGCGGATAGTCTTTCGACTTCACTGTTCACCGTATCGAGGTGAACAGGATCGACCGGATTTAAACTAGGGGAGCACTGAGATTCGAGGCTTTCAGCTAAGCATTCAGCCTTTTCGTCGTCATTGAACGCGATAGTATTGTCGGGACGGGTGAGAGGAGGCAAAATCGAGACTGTGTTGTCCGCCTTCAAGGATCGGGCCAAATCCCAATAGGCTTGGTGAGTTGGCTCGATCCCCGAGAGAAGATTGTCCCAGTCACGATCTTTGTGATCCTTAATGCGACTTTTGACGAGACGTTCAAAAGCGCGAAGTCTTTTCCGATTGAGTTCGGTGGGCCATGAGCTGTAATGTCGTGTCGCTGCATTCTTCTCCGTGATCAGCCGTCTCACGTCATCAGGCAGGGCCCTGCGATGGTCTTCCAACACAGGAACCTGCCTTGATGCACCGCTAATAGCGGAAGTGACATGGCTGGTCAGGGAGTCGACTGCAATAGTAATGTCGTCAGGGGAGCTAATATCGTCCGGGATCCTACGCAAGTCAGGCGAGTTTATGGAACCGAGGGCGTTGCTAAGTTTGGCCCAGTCTAAGACGGTCTTAGTCTGGGCGGTCGGGGACTGGGGCGCGCCTAGCTGCATGAGAACTGGGCGATGATCGGATGTAAGTTCGTGTAGCACTACTATCGAACGAAGCTGTAAGGCTACATTCTTTAGCAGTGCCATGTCTAGTACGTCAGGTCGGTGTCCTACAGTTCTGGGAAAGTGGGTCGGATCGAGAGGCGGAATAACGTCAAAGTTAAGCGAGTCTGAGAGGTCCTCTAGGATGCGACCGTTGGACGAGGTTGCAACGCAATTCCAGAGGGTGTTCTTACTATTGAAGTCACCCGCCAGAACGACGGAGCTACCCATGCTAAGGAGTGCATCGACATCACTCCTAAGCAACGTTTTAGAGGGACTGAGGTAGCAAGAGGCTATCGTGAGAGGAGGGTGGCCGGACATGGCTAACCTACATACGGAGGCCTTTAAGTTGGTCATGGCCGGAGGGTCAAGAGGGACGCAATGGATAGATCTTTTGAAATAGATTGCAGTTCCGCCTTTCGCTGAAACCAGCCGGTCGTTGCGGATCATATGATAGTTGGCGATCCTACGTAAGCGGTGGGCTGGTTTCAGGAAGGTTTCCTGCACTAAAAGTACGTCTACTTGATGTCGGGAGAGAAAGTCAGAAACTAAGTCTGTTTGTTTTTGAAGTCCATCGGCGTTGAAGAACGCGATGGAGACGGAACGGGGTTTTACTCTAGCGGTTCTTAAATCCATTATGGATGTTTAGAGTGAGGAGAGTTTGGAGTCTGGAGGGCGGCGCTTAGGAACTCTGGAGTTAGAAGTAGCCTGAGGGACGCGAGAATTGTGTTGACCATTTCGGTATGGCCAGCGGGTGTTTGAGCGGTGGGCGGGTTAGCCTTAGGGGCTGAGGTAGGTTTGGGAGGAGGGCTGGCTTTGGCTTGAGAGCCTAGGCTGGTCCCTGGGAGCGGATTCCTCCACGCGTTGTACGCGGGAGGCCTAGGGGGAGCTAGGGTCACTTTAGGAGTGGCCCTTGAGTATTGAGGGGTGGGAGGGTAGCGCTCCGGCTGCCTCTGGGCAACCCGTTTGCTAGCTCCTTTTGGCGCCTTGGGGCAGCCGCGATAATTCGCGGTATGACCCTCGGCACCACAGAGCACGCAGCTGGGAGGCTCAGGTGCACCCGGAGTGCGTGAGCAGTCAGGGGTGCCATGGTCACCCAGGCACTTGACACAGCGAGGTCGGGCGTGACAGTTACGAGCGGAGTGCCCGTAAAGCTGGCAGCGATGGCATTGGGACAGATTGCTCTTCCTATAGGGGGCTTCGACACTCAGCCCGGAGAGGTTGTTGACCGTTCTCAGATTGAAAATGGCCTTACCCGCGGGTGAGAGGTCGAGGATGACGAGGACCATCTCGTACGGGACTTTGGTTCTACCGCTGAACATGCGGTGAACCTCGCGGACCGGATAATTTTGGGCCAGAAGGTCGGCCTTAATGGACTCGGGAGTTTGTTCTACGGGGAGACCGCGGATCACTACCCGGAGGACCTTCTCGTCTTCGAGAGCGTATGTATGGTAACCTATGTCCTCCGCGCGGAGGAACTTAGTGAGCGCGCGGTGGTCATTAGAGGTCGTGACCTGGACTTTAATAGCGTCCTTAACGGATTTCGCGTGAGTGTACGCGATGTTATGCATCCGGCATGCGATAGCGACTTTGTCCCATTTTTCCTTTTGACGAAGGAAAATGGGAGGGGGGCTTTTCTCCTTCTTAGCAGAGGGCTGCGAAGGAGAGGACGACGAGCTGGCCTGAGAGGCCCGAGTAGCCTGCGACGCTAGACGCGGGTCTGCGCGAGGCACGGCGGCGGCTTTAGCCGGAGGGGCTTTCGCCGACGGCTTGTCGGAACGCTTGCGCTTTCCTCCTAGGACGACGGTGAAGCCGTCATCCGAAGACGCGGAGGATTCCGGGTCGGAATCGAGCTCAGGCTCGGGAACGTCCATCGAGTCACCGGACTCGATGGAGAGGACGGACGCGGACGCGGACGTTTCAGCTGAAGAGGGCTTGGGAGGGGGGGACGCGGAGGTCGCGGCTTGAGGAGCCTTGACCGGGGTTTCGGACGACGCGGGGGCCTCCGAGGCCGTGTTTATGGCACGGGCCTTAGGTTTAGTGGCCTGAGGGGCCGGGAGTGCCACGTCCATAGCGACGGGCTTGGCCTTAAGGGCCGGGACTTGTTTGGGGGTGGCCTGAGGGGCCCTGGTGGCACAAGTTGCCTTAGACGCGAGTTCGGGTTCGGCGAAACAGTCAGGGTATTCCTCGCGTAACACCCGAAGCTTTTCCTGGCATTCGGCAATCCACTCCACGATGGAGCGGATTTCCTTGCGGACAGCCTCGGGCGTCAGGCGGGGAGCCATGACTCCTAACTAACACCCTAACCAAAAAGTGCCCTACACAACGAGGACCTAAGCAACGCAGGATCTTGGTCTGCAGCTCAGGAACTCGGGAACTCAGGAACAGCGCGCGACTGGTTCGTTGGCACCGTTAGGTATCCCCAGAAGACCACAGCTGGTTATGTGGATTTTTCTTCTAGTCCTGAGAAGGACAACCTTTTAGAAACATTAAATTTGAAACATTAAATATGACGTTGTTGTCAAAGAAACACGCTTTGAGGTTGATTTGCCAGAGAAGCTGTGTCCCGGGGGACGCTGTCCTCACGGCGAGGGCGAATCGCGTACTGACGACGCGAGAGAGACCGACGAAGCGGCGCGCGGACCGTGCCGCGCGGCTTCGGAGCGGGGGTGGGAGCGCGGGCGCGGGGGCTCGCGGCAGGTAGTCCTGAACGGGGTCAGGAGAACCGAACACGTCTAGTCGGAACGGGGTCCGACAGCAGACTGATTTTATTTCGGTTTTTCTCCTACTTTTATACAATTTTGAATGTGTCACGTGACCAGTGAAAAGTGTGTGAAAGAGATAGAATGATAGATCGGGGTGAGGCTAGCGCGGGGGAAACGCGCGGACCCCCCTTGGCGAGGCAATACCTAAAGGAGAACGTCTCTCACTTATTCTAATTAATTAGCCTACCTATTTACAATATATTACCTAATTACCTACTATTATAAATAAAACAACAATACCTAAGAACATTTATTAAAACTGAACCTATTCTATGCACTACCTAATGCTACCTAACTCCTATCTAGCTACCTATCTATGTACACTACATTACCCCCCTTCAAGTGAATCGTACCGAACGATGAACGACTCTGCCGTGCCGGGTGACGTAGGGTGTCTTCTGCGGCTGCTGCTGCTGAAGACTCGGTGCTGGAGTGGTGTCAGCTGCAGTGGGCTCGTCCCTTGTAGTTGTAGTACTTGTAGTCTCATCGTCGGCGTCGTAGATGTAGGCTGGTTTCAGGCGATCCAAAGACACAACTGTAGTGCGCGTAGGTAGTTGTATCTTGAAACATTTTTCCATTCTTTCCAAGACTTTGTAGGGTCCTTCATAAGGAGGAGTGAGTGGCTTTTTGACCAAATCCACGCGAAGAAATACATGTGTACACGTAGCTAGGTCCTTGTGTACGAATGGAGTGTGATGTTGTTTCTGCTTTTGTCCGTGTGGCGCTAGTGATGCCATTGTCTCGGATAATTTTCTCACGAACTCTTGATCATTTTCCTTCTCATTGGGTGTGGGCGTGAAAAAATCAGCTGGTAGTCTTAGCGTAGATCCGTAGGTAAGCAGGGCAGGACTGAGATCTGTGTTCTTGTGTAGAGATGCGCGTAATCCGAATAAAATAGTGTGAATTTCTTGCGACCAGTTGCTTGTAGCTCCGCGTGCCATCAAAGCTGCTTTCATTGTCCGGTGCCAACGTTCGATTTGCCCGTTGGATTGAGGGTGGTAGCTTGACGTGCGTAGGCGTTCCACTCCCAATCGTTTCATCAGAGTCCGAAATAGCGTAGACTCGAATTGGCGTCCTTGGTCCGTAGTGATTCGTAGAGGGCAACCGAATCTACAAATCCAATTTTCGTAGATAACTCTAGCGACTGTTTCTGCGGTGATGTTTGGCACAGGGATAGCTTCAGGCCACTTTGTTCGTCGATCCATCATGGTTACTACGTAGTGATTTTCTTCAGATGGTAGTAGTGGTCCCACGATGTCTACATGAACATGCTCGAATCTTCCTGAGTCTTGAAATTGTCCCAGTGGTGTAACAGTGTGGCGCGTAACTTTGCTTCTCTGGCAAGCGATGCAAGTTCTCGTCTAATCAGCGACGTCCGTGTTCATACTGGGCCAAAAGTAGCGTGACGTCATCTGTTTTCTTGTGCTTCGTATACCGGGGTGACTTAATTCGTGAAGTGCTTTGAATGCGGCTTTTCGAATTGAAGTAGGTAGGTACGGTCTAGGTTTTCCTGTGTTCATCTCGCATGTGATAGGTAGTGTGACACCGGGTAGATTGATCGTAGCGAATTTCAAGTGAGGTTTGTTCTTCAGTGCTCTAAGTTCGGAGTCAGTTTCTTGATCTTGTGCCAGTTGATTGTAGTCGATCGTAGAAGGAATTGTGATCTCTTCGATTCTTGAAAGTGTGTCGGCGACTGTGTTTTCTTCTCCTTTTATGTACTTGATTTCCGTGCAGAACTGGCTGATGAATTGTAGTTGACGTTCTCTTCTCGGTGTGTCGCTGTTGCTCGGTGGTTTTTTCAGTGCATACGTGAGTGGTCTGTGGTCTGTGTAGACAACGACTTCAAGTCCTTCGATGTAGCGACGAAAATGTTTTACTGCAGTGTAGATCGCTAGGAGTTCGCGATCGTACACGCTGTATTTTTGTTGAGCTTCACTCAGCGTCTTCGAATAAAATGCGATTGGTTTCCATGCATTTTCTTGTTTCTGTTGCAGTACTGCGCCCATGCATTTGTCCGACGCGTCCGACATAATGTACAAAGGCGCTCCAGGGATCGGGTGAGACAATGTAGCCGCTTCCTTGATGCTGTCGCGACATTGTTCAAACGCTTCGTCCGCCTCCGCTGTCCAAGTAATCGGTGTACGATCCTTCTTCTTTGTGTTATGTAGATACTTGTTGAGTTCTCGTTGTTTATCCGCTTGTTTAGGTAGAGCGTCGCGGTAAAAATTGAGCATCCCCAGGAATCTTCTTAATTCTTCAATTGTCTTCGGTTTCGGAAATGTTGAAATGGCTTCGGTCTTGTCTTCAGGTGGTTGTATGCCTTTTTCCGATACGACG
Organism: Epirrhoe alternata; assembly: GCA_963565295.1. NCBI lineage: Eukaryota > Metazoa > Arthropoda > Insecta > Lepidoptera > Geometridae > Epirrhoe > Epirrhoe alternata. Next base: position 1,718,643 of record OY751385.1, on the reverse strand, counting down.
TAGCCGAGAAAATTTAGACTTTTCTTCCCAAACTCGCATTTTTCTGTGTTTATGCTCAGGCCATATTCATCCAACCTCTTGAAAACTTCGTGTAGATGGCGCTTGTGTTCTTCATCGTTGTTTGAGAAAATCAGTAGGTCATCGACGTAGGCGAAAGAAAAGTCGTCCGTGCCTCGAAGTACTTGGTGCATAAACCGTTGAAATGTCTGTGCAGCGTTTCTGAGCCCAAAGGTCATTGACCTAAATTCCCATAATCCGAACGGAGTGGTTATCGCTGTCTTCTGTATATCTTCTTTGCTAGCCATTGGTATCCAGTAGTAAGCCTTCCTTATGTCGATTTTAGAGAATATCTTCTTTCCATGAAGCCGGAATGTGAAATCTTGTATCCTCGGGATGGGGTATCGGTCGGGAGTTGTCATAGCGTTTAAGCGGCGATAATCTCCACAAACTCGCAGTTGTCCGTCTTTCTTCTTCACTATGTGCATAGGGTTTGCCCACGGACTGCTTGATGGTTGACATATACCCATCTCTGTCATGCGCTCGAACTCTTTCTTCGCTTCTATGTATCTGTCCGGTGGTAGTGGTCTTGGCTTCACGTGTATTGGCGGTCCAGTGGTTTCAAGATGATGAGTGACGCCGTGAGTTGGAGGTTTCTTCAATGACATAGGTTTCTGTATATCCGGATATTGCTTCAAGATGTCGGCGAATGGGTGATTCTTGTTGATGACATGTACAGTTGATTCTTCGCTGCTGTAGGTGGAGATGGTCTTGATGGATAGCTTGGTCAGCCCGTCGATCAGTCTTTCTCCCTTCAGGTCTACTAGGATGTTGTGATGTCGCAGGAAGTCGGCTCCGATGATAGATCGTTTGACGTCGGCGATGACGAAAGTCCACACGTAGTTACGCCGTAAACCCAAGTTTAATGGAAGGGTCTTCTCTCCGTAGGTATGTATGCAACTTCCGTTTGCCGCGTAGAGCTTGAGTTCTGCAGGTTGAGGTTTCTTATACTTCGCTGCGATGACTGAGATTTCAGCGCCTGTGTCGATGAGGAAACGTTCACCACTTTGCCGGTCAGTGACGCTTAGGCGGTTGATTCTGTATGAGTCGACATCGTTGCCCGCCGTCCTCGATGCCTCTTCTAGTTTTCCGACGGCTGTTGGGTCTTCTTCCACGCGCACGGTGCCTCGCAGTTTCTTGCATCTTGCCGGAATCGGTAGTGAAAACGGCACAACCAATCAGCGTCGGCGGTCGACTTTCGTTCGCGTCTGTGGTTTGACTTTGAACGAGAGCGACCGCGCCAAGCGGGACGGCGATAGTGTTGTCTCCCTCGTAGCTCTGCGACTTCCAGTGTGAGTTTCTCGATCTGCTTGGATAGAAGTTCCACGTGCGGGTCTCTCGTAGTGGACGACGTGGATACAGCGGCGATCTGCTGGGTTGGTTCCATGTGCTCCGTCATCTTGTCCGCCATAGTAGCCAGTGTGTTGAGCGACGATTCTTCGTTGACTGACAGTACCGCTCGAACTGCCGTGGGTAGCTGGTTCAACCATAGTACTCGGAGGGCGTCGTCCTGGACCATGCTGCCGCCGAGATGTCTCATTCTTCGCAGTAGTTGACTCGGTTTCTGATCGCCTAGCTCTTGTCCGCTGAGTAGTTTCTGTAGCTGCTTCGATTCAGATTCTTGATAGACGGAGAGTAGCCGTTCCTTCACTGCGTTGTATTTTCCCGACGCCGGTGGATTGAGCAGGATGTCTCCAATTTGCTGGACATCGGTCTGCTGCAGGACGCTTAACACGTAGCTGAACTTCTTATCGTCTCCAATCTTCGAAGGCTCGATGAGTGCCTCGAACTGCGCGAACCATAATCGTGGATGTTCCCTCCAGAAAGGTAGTATCCTCGATTGGATGGACACGGGGAAAATGTCAGCTCCAATCCCAAGCATCTTCTGTTCTTGACTTGCTTCAGCGTTCGGGGTCACCATTGTAGGGAGTGTTGGAGCTGCTTTTCTTCTCAGGGTACTGGAGACGAGTGAAAGACCAGAGTGCGATTTGAACTGATTTTATTTCGGTTTTTCTCCTACTTTTATACAATTTTGAATGTGTCACGTGACCAGTGAAAAGTGTGTGAAAGAGATAGAATGATAGATCGGGGTGAGGCTAGCGCGGGGGAAACGCGCGGACCCCCCTTGGCGAGGCAATACCTAAAGGAGAACGTCTCTCACTTATTCTAATTAATTAGCCTACCTATTTACAATATATTACCTAATTACCTACTATTATAAATAAAACAACAATACCTAAGAACATTTATTAAAACTGAACCTATTCTATGCACTACCTAATGCTACCTAACTCCTATCTAGCTACCTATCTATGTACACTACAAAAGCACAGAATACATTAAGCATTTAATTTCCTTACTCATCAATTATTTAGACCATAAAAATTTCACCCCGAGGTGACCGTGGGAAGAGTGTACCCAGGGGGATTTCCGCACCCCCAGTCTAACATGTCACGTCAACAGGACATTGGTTCACATTTAAATCATTTGATTTCCTAATTGGCTGATTGATCATCTTACAGATAAGATTTGTTCTCTCAGACTTGTGTCATGTGTGGTGAATTTTACCTACTCACAGTACCTTCTTGTTCCGCGTCTGGGTGTCGTGGTATAATAGGTACTTACGTGTTTGGGATGGTAAACTAACGGACATACCGAATTCATATTTTTCTGTCTATTATACAATTATTACCCCGCCCTACGCGTAAGCTCCGCCTTCAGCAGCGTATGCGCATGTCAGCTGATGGTGGCTGATGTATTCTATCGCTGAAACTGAAGAGACGCGGACGTGTTAAAATAAATTTTTTTTTAAAATCCAATAAAAAATATTATAATTGGCTGTTTTGCGCTAGGTATTTAAAAACAAAGTTGTCCAACCTAAGTGAATTTCAATAAAAAAAATAGAACATTAAAATTCAAGCATTAAGTATGCTTCCTATAGTTGAAACTCGTCTACTCTCCCAATTGTGACAACAAACCCTAAAATATATCATTTTAAATCGTATAAAAAAGCTCTACTTATTCCAAACTATAAACCTAAAAGTTTATCAAAAGCAATGGAGTTCATAAGAACCAGTTTCCCTTTCCATGCTGAGGAGTTAGGTTTCTACGAGGAGTCACCAGCGCCGGAACCAATTCAGGAGTACTGGAGCTACTGGCCCTGGCAGGAGCCGCGGGGAGAGTGGGACACGAGGGGGGACTGGACAGAACAGGTGCTCGTCAAAGAGGAGACTGGAGCCAGCTTCAGCGAGGAAGGTGAGTGGCCAGTCATAAATTAAGTGTTATAGCTAGAGCTTCTGTAATTTTGAGGGACAATTTATTGACAGATTTAAAGTAGGTATCACTTTAAACCTCAGAATGTGCTGATGTCGAGATTCAGTTTATCGCAAAATGACGCAGTTCCATTTGGTTGCCCTACATTTATGGCACACCACACCCTTCTGTTCAGCTTAGGTAGGTGGTAGGCAAGGACACTAGCGTGTTTTGCGTAGTACCTTGTGTGTAAAAGATTAGGTACCTACCTACCTGATGTTTATAAAGTAATATGAATCATGTTCGACAAGAATGGAGCGCAACTGCTTGATGGGTCGAATAACTATAAATTTTTGGATGCGGGCGGACCAGAGGCCGTCAATAAGTAGTGGGATAATATGCGTGGATGACGTAGATGATGATGACCACCCAACTGGTAATAAATCCAAACAGACAAAGCCATAAACCCCACCTGTGGACCGGACGCGTAGGTCCTCCATAAAACCTAGGTTCTGTAAACAAGCTAGCGCCGGCGCCTGCGCACATCTGCTAGTCGTTACCACGCTTCCTCTGCAAGTGCTTTAAATGCACAATGGCAGTGAAATCATTACGAAAGGGTTTCATTGAGACGCAATTGAATTAGTTTTCGTTTACTTAATATACGAGTACCCGGCATAACTTTACCTAGGTAGGTACCTAAGTACGTACTACGTACGTACCTACCACGTTTGGCCGTTAAATTTTTCTCATGCTTTTAGAAGTTCGATCACCATCGAGCGGTCGCAAGGAGCGCACCGCGTTCACGAAGACTCAGGTTCGAAGTTTGGAAGCAGAGTTCTCTCGCGCGAACTACCTTACGCGTCTGAGGAGGTACGAGATCGCAGTGGCCTTGCACCTTACTGAGAGACAGGTATGACCATCATGATTATGGAGCTAGGAATTCGTGAAATTAGTTTCGATGTGCAGAAGATTAGTGATGAAAGAGATCGCGCATCGAAACAGCTTACAACACAAATACAAATCCATTGAGCGTAGCTCTATTACGCGCTACATTTAGCTAAAGTTACATTTAAATAAACATTGAATAACATCTAAAGACCATTAAAAAACGAAGACTAGTTAATCAAAAAAAAACACGTTGAAACTAGAGATTCAACCAATTGGCGCCTCAGGTGGCCCGACTTTTTGGACTGGCATTTTTCAAGTTCCACTGGCCAAAGATACTCTCAAAGTCAAGTTGAAGAAATCCTTTTACATTTGATGCTGTAGTGCACTAATTCTGCTGACAGGTAAAGGTGTGGTTCCAGAACCGGCGTATGAAGTGGAAACGAACTAAGGGTGCGGCCAAACACAAGAAGGAACAGGTCAATGAAGCCACACCCTGAAAGCCTAGTTCTAAAGCTTAGATAATTAGATTGCCAAAAGGTTATGTTAGTAGGTATTACATTTTATATAATCTTATGTATACTTACCTAATGTATTTTTAAGTAAAAATTTTACGCTATACATTAAAAATAAACACAAAATTCAGGAGATAAGGATATGTTTATTTATTAGACAACTTCATACTTAGACGAACGCCCGTCTACACAACTAAAATAACGTAACTAACTCGCTATCTTTGGAAGATACTAACCGGATATGGAGGCCTGATCTATCAGGGAGTTCTCGAGTTTGTTCAGAGATCTCGGAAAATAAACAAAAACATCGAAATATGGTGGGACTTCCAAAATCTACTAAATTAGGCTAATATTCGGTACGACAATGCTTGACTGCAAACACATTACATACATTGCTCTTTAATTTCTTGTAAGAAAAACAGTCTAATGAAAATTAAAAAAAGTAATTTGAAAATATTGATTTTAATTTGGCTTCCAAAGTAAAAACAGATATGACATGATTGGGCTACATTTTCTGATAATTTTTATTAACTTCAGACTTTTTTCTAATTAACAGTCAAATGAGCATGTTTGTATAGTGCAAATCAAACATCGCCGGACAAACAAACAGAAACTTCTGTACAAAGTCAACTTTAACATTGGACCGTTTCTTATATAATGGACCAAATAAAATACTAATATATCAACAATATTATAATATGTATTAACACATACTTCATACTTATAAACTTTGCTATTTTGCAAAATGAGTTTTAAAGACATTAGTACTTATATTTTTTCCGCCTTTTAGGAGTGAAAATAACAAAAGCCAGTAATGTAAATTTAGAAAATATTTATTAAATTTATAATCACAATTTTCCCATTCCATAATGGTAGCAAAGTTTACAAGTATTAGGTTATTCTTTCAACGATGAGCATTCAAGACATTTATATAAAAATCACCAGCTTAATAATGCTGCTATGTACAGTGCAATTTCCATTTTATGTGTTTTTTATATTTTCATCTGTCAGGCACGAAGATCACCATACTTTTTTTGACGTGTGTATGTAAACTATTGTTTGTAATGTATTTACATCGACTCTACTGGGACACTATTAATAGCATTTTTACAAAAATACCAGTTCTGCATGTTAGCAGATTTGTCAAAAATATCATTTTCTCGTCACACCGCGATGTACCCAAGTACCTACAAGCGTTGATACATTACTCGTAACATCGACTGTACAAAACCTGCATCTAAATATTTGTAATTTCTATAATTATTGTTTAATCAATTTACAATTTTTGTTGGACCAATTAGTCATTTAGTTCTTAGCTATGGAAGTATACATATTTGCTAATTTTCTATGGGGATAAAGCTATCTGTTCCTACAATAATCAACACAGTTGAAAATCAAACACAAACTGACCCAGTCATTGCAATCAAAATATTCATAGTGTTGATTAATGTGAAAAAGCCTACAAACGCCCTATATGCATATAACACTAAAGGGGATATCTAGGTTACAATATTTACTTACATTTACTTTGTAAGTAAATTCAGGATGCTTCAAGTGACATCTCACTCATTTATATAGTGACAGAGTGAGACAGATCATTTGCAACCTGGCTTACACCTATTCTGTATTCTACTATTTATTTACCTATTATATTATGTACGGTCTATTAAGCAAAACATTATTTTGTAAGGGTATTTAATTCATGATTAAAATGGATTTGACAACATATCTAAATTTTATTTCAATCAGTACAATACAAACTACACTTGCTATGAGTTTTTTTTATAATTTTATATTTTACTTATACATTTATAACAATGGAAAAATATGCGTGTGATATTCACTATGTATTAAGCTATACAAGTTCGATATATAGTGGCTATTTCGCGCAAACGATACGAGAGATCTTGAGTGAAATGATGAAAAATAAATTATAAATGCATCATTAACCTGACTAGAGAATTTAGAAGTGTGGCATCCAATAGGACGCAATGTATGAAATGAACATAGTCAGGTCTCTATCAACTAAATACATACAATAACTAAGTCTACTTGTGTATTCCACTGGTATATCACACTCCAGTGGAACACACAACCATACGATCCAGGAACATTTTAAACTATCCGTCATATCATTTGCACAAATAACCACAGACCACTCCCACTATTCACAGTTCGTCCACTTATCCTATATGTACACAGTATAATTATTAAGGCTCAACCGGTGATCACACTATCCATCACTAATCAGTATCTCACTATGGAAAATAAATTAAGTTCACACAACACTGTACAGTTAGTTGTGGTTAAGTCACTTCACAATCACAGTGGTTTGAAAACCACGAACAAGTGTCGCTAGGGACGCGGGCTGTCTGATTGCAGCACTTGAGGCGAGCTCAACACTATATTCTGGGACATATTCGTCATGACCGTTTGTGGGATGACAGTCAGAGACTTGGGTATTTTCGGCATTATCATGGTGCTCGTCATCAGAGGTAAATTCGGCGTCAGGACCGTCTCAGTTGTGATCGACACCGAGGGTCCAAGCTGGGGTATCTTTATCGGCGTCGACGTGATCAAAGACGGAGATGAGACGGTCGGAGAAGGGGAGGTAATCGTTGAAGTCTTAGCTGGGATCGGAGCTATAGTAATATTCTTCAATCCAACGTTTTTGAGTATCGTCGCTGCGTTCGATCCAAACTCCTCCTTTTTCTCCTCGCTCGTGATCTGAGTGACCGTTCCACCATTTCCTAGCATAGCGCTCGGTTGGAGTTCAGTGACCACCGTGCTATCATCGAGTGATGGTCGTTTTTTCTCTCCATCTTGTAACTGCTGCAGTTTCTCTCGGCGCATGATACACATCTTGTTGTAGTCTTGGAGAGTGATGTGGTATCGTTTGCCGGAGGACATGACTTGTACAAGACTGGGCAGGGAGCGCCCATCCACTGCCAGTTGGGTCGGCTCGCGAGCTATCCGGGATAGATTCTCCTGAAACAAAAAAAAATTGATTAGATTATTGTTAGCACAAGTTTTTGCACAGATTATGAAGGTCTGATTTTTGGCCTAGGAAAGGTGAAAAGTTGAACAGATAAATCATTCAAGTTTCATTAAAATTACGAAAAACATGTCAAATAAGCGGAAATGTAGAAATTATTATTAATAATAAATAATGCTGAACTTTTCACACAGCATCATCTAGCCCTAACGTAAGCAGAGCTAGTGTTATGGGTACTAAGATGACTAAAAGAATAAGTACTACTTATATGTATACATTTTGTTTGTAAATATATACATATTTATACAAAGAAACACCCAGACTCGAGACAAATATTTGTAGATCATTGGGCATGAAACCAGTAGGCAGTAGCAAAAGTATAGCAAAGGCATAGATGAAAGGTAATACTTACAGGGGTAATAGGCATAAGCATGGGCCTCCATGGCTTACTGCTATTCTTGGACTTCTTCGGCGTATCCGACTTTTCCTTCTTCTCTTTAGGCGGAGGGTCGGGTTTGGGCATAATCGCCGGCATAGGCAGCGCAGCGGGTAACGGTAAAGGTTTAGGTGCCGGAGTGGGTAATACTGGCACGGGAGGTGTTGGTAAAGGTGATGCAGCCACCTCTGTTGGGTCCGACGCGCTCACACCTTTCACCAATTGCTGGATATTATGTAAAACGTTCTGAATAGCCTTCCTCCCTTGCGCATTGGGAGTGTTTATCGCTATTAGTTCCGGAGGAAGTTGTTTTTTAGATTTCTCTTTACTCTTCAATTTAGGGGTGCCTGAAGGCGGCGGCATGAATTTCTTCGTCTCCTTATCCTCAGTTTGGTTCGATTTGAGCAAGCTTTTGCCGTTTATGGCCGGTTTCTTCCTAAACTCTATGAGACTGATTGCTGGTTCCGCGCGTCGTGGCGTATCATTGACAACATTGTCGTAAGCTCTCAGTCTACTTTGTACAGAGTCGCTGTAATTCGCGGCGGGCGGTGTCGCGTTATGTGATAGCACTAAATCGCCAGATCTAAAGTACTTTTCTAGTAAGACGAGATGGCGTAGGAAGCTGGATTGGTTTCCGTATGGTCTTTGTAATTCGTTCCACAGTTTTTTTGTCTCATTGTCGTATTGTATGGTTGTGTTACATTTCTCCCAGCCCTCTGGAGTCACCCCTTTAACATTGTTAAACTCTATATTACACTGCAAGTTCATTTCTTCCTCGCCGGGGAATAATTCTCTAACGGATATAGAAGGATTAGTTTCAAGTCTTTTGACTGGGTTTGAGTATTTGACTTCAGATTTCTTAGGCTCTTTCTCCACAGTGAGTTTCTTGGATAACTCACTCAAGTTCTTTTTGACTTGTGTAAAGCTCTCCGACATTTGCCATTTGTTCTTGAGTGTGTTTATATCGGGTGCGCGTTTTGTTGGTATCGACTCGATAGTACACTCATCGTTCAAGGTAATATTCTTTAGTACAGGGATACCATCCTTAGCTTTATCTTCGAATATCTCCATCTCATCTTTGTGGACCTCTTTATTGAGCATGATATGTCCCAACTTTTGTATCTTCTTGGAGAATTTCTCGTTGATCCTTTGCTGCTGGCCAGGTTTGTGAATACCAGATACTAGCTTCATAGTTTTCTGCTTGATCGGTATTGTTGGTGGTCCCTGTAGGAACTGCGCTGGGTTGTTCTGTTTCTGCAGCAAGTACTGTAGTTCAGTCTGTTTGCTAAGCATAGCGGGTAGCTCTTCAGAGTTTTCATCGGATCCATCACTAGGGTGAGCATCTGGTTTCGCGCCCGGCACTAAGATCTTGTTGGATGATATGAGGCTTTCAATATCTTCTTCTATTGGCTTGTCTTGGTCTTTCTCTGGTGTGCTTTCGTTGGTCTTTTCTGAGGAGTTTTCGCTGCTCATGTCTGGTTCTGTGGACTTCCGCTGTTTGTATTTGTTGCGTTGTTTCTTCTTCTTGGTGGGATCGTCGAGGGGCATGTCGACGATCTCGCCTTCTGCTACCGGCGGGACCTCGATGTTGTATATTTGTAGTAGTCTGTAACAAAGTCAGTGTTAAGAGAGGACTAGAGGAAAACTGGTACTTTTTGTCTCAAGTTTATTTGACTACAATTTTTTTACTTTTTGAAGACACTTTGTATATAATCGTATAATATTATTTTTTTACAGCATCATCTAGCCCCAAACTAAACAAAGCTTGTACTATGGGAAACCAGATAACCGATATACTACTTATAAATGTGGCTAGATGATGTCACAGACATCAGTAGCTTTTTGTTTGTAAATACATACATATTATACATAGAAACACCCAGACCCGAGATAAACATGCAGATCATTCAAACATTTATCTCATGGCGGGGATCGAACCCACAACCTTCTGCGTCTCAAGCGAGCTCACGAGTCACCCACTGCGCCAACAATTAATAAGTAAGATTACTGTACCTACTGTTATTTTTAAAAGCATGACGGTTGGTTTTTTTCAATAGTAATCGAAATGCTAATTATTGACATCACCTGATTAATCTAATAACAAAGACGATAGTCTTTTCCTAATATAACAAAAACAGGAGACATAGATTCAAGGTAGCATCAATGTGCTAAGTTCAGAAATGTAAATTCAACTTAAAGTTAAAGCTTTTATAACCAAGCAGCAACATAAAAATGCAACTTACTTCCGTCTATACCCATTAGCATAAGCGTCGTTGTGTCCGGGTCGCTGCAGCAGGGAACAGTAGTACCGACACGCCTTGCACAGCACGGGCCGCTCCGAGAACTGAACCGGTAGACTGGCCGCTAGGAGCAGGGGATTCAGCTCTGTGTAGCCCTGGGGGATGAAATTATGTTTAAGACATGTAAAAAATAAGCTTTAGATTCTACTAAAATTATAAACGAGAAAGTTTGTGATGTATGCAACTCATATCAATGTTAAAAATTAAAAACTATTGAATTGATGTAGACACAGCGATAGATAATAATCTGAAATAGCAGATAGGCTTTCTTAAGTTTTCCCGAGGGAACACCGCAGAGCACACAAAGTAAGTAATGTAAGTAAGTAAGTAATGCTGGACAATTCACACAGCATCATCTAGCCCTAAACTAAGCAAAGCTTGTTTTTTTTTTTTTTTTTTTTATGATGAATGGGTCGACTCTTGACCTCGAAACTTGTACTATGGGAACCAGATAACTGATATACTACTTATATACTTTTTGTTTGTTAATACATACATATTATACATAGAAACACCCAGACCCGAGATAAATATTTGCAGATCATACAGACGCGGCGGGGATCGAACCCGCAACCTTCTGCGTCCCAAGCGAGCTTTCAGCCACTGCGCCACAAAGGCACACGTTTCTATATCTTGTACCATTGTTCATAAGGTTTATAATTGTGCGCTATAAAACTAATAGACGCGTCGCTTGCTAATTCAATGTGCATTGAGCCAAAAACTTCTTTTTTACTGGTAATTTTAGGAATGTCACTATATTAGTCATTCTATTGTTCTTTAGCGTAAACGAAATAAGAGCGTATTTTCTCTAGAGAATTTCGAGCGTATTAGCTCTGTAACGATGACTTAGTTCGTAAAGGTACTCTCATGTTTGTACAACTCGGTTTCCTGCGACACAGGTTTACACCTCGTGCGGGGACCATCAGTAAGTTAATGTATCTAGTATAGTTTTTCGTTGGCAAAATAAAGTTATTTGAATTTGTAGTTTTTTTCACAAGTTTCTCATTAGTCTCAGTGAATAACAGAATATCCATTTTAATTCAATATTTTTTAGATGAGACCTTTTATTTAGAAATTTTCGTTTGATAGTACTCACGTGGTGCACAAAGTGTATGTTGTGATGTTTAGTGAGCCTGCGACGGCACAGTAGACAGGCCATCAGCGGCGCGAGTGCGCGGTAGTGTGCGGCGCACAGTGGGATAGTGTGCAGACCCGGGTAGTCGCCTTTCAGCTTCAACTGGACAACAAATACATTATTACATTTGAAAAAACTTTTAGAGAGGAAGAGACAGCCCAGCAGTGGGCTACATTTTATTTCAAAACAGGACGTATCCCCAAGGCGCGGTAGACATTCTCTCAGATCTCTTATGTATTCCAGATCCTTTGAAGATGTCTAAGGGGGTAGTCAGAGGCATGTCCAAATACATATTTGATACATGCCCACATCTTGCAGAAGTTAGTATTCCATACGTGACAGGTTGCAAGCCCATCGCCGCCTGTAACAATACTAACTGGTTACCCTCACGATGTTTTCCTTCACCGTTTAGAGCACGTGTTAAAGCGCATATAAACGCAAAATCCATTGATGCACGGCCGGGATTGGAACCCACGACCTTTGGATTGAAAGTCGAGGTACAAATTCGGCATTCCCATTCGGCAAACACGGCTCTCTTTTATTTTATTACACCCCCTACTCCCCCTACTCACCACTTTATTAACGGAGCTCCTCATCTTAATAAGCCACTTTCTCCGTATAGAGTAGTCAGCGGGCGCGGCGCAGGCCTCGGTGTGACAGGTGGCGAGCCGGCCGCCGCCGCCCGCGCCGTCCGATTCACTCTCTTCTTCTAATGGCGGGCTGGGCGGCTTTTCTGTGCAACTGTAACAAATATAATGAAAATCAAATTCTTTATTGCTAATATACATAGCCAAGTGAAAACAGTTGCTATTAGTCGTATATAGAGGTCAAAGAAGCAGCTCTGAAAAGAGCTACATGGAAAGGGATTTATCAGTTATGCCGACAAGGAGTAAATCCTTAAATTAGAAGAGCATTACAAGTAGGCGCTAAACTAATTTAATAGCAGCCTTACAAATATAAGTGGTAATATTATTTCACAATATAATATAACTAAGAATATATAAAAATGCTGGATATTTCACAAAGCATCATCTGTCCTCAAAGAGCAGAGCTTGTGTTATGTTTTTTTTGCAGGCTAAAGGTCTCCCTCATTACTTTGCAAGACTTGCGATCGCCAACTTCGTCCCATCCTATGGGTATCACATGATATTGACCTGAACATGATACTTTAAAAACCACGCCTCTATCTCGTAGAGGTAGGCAGAGGCCACGTAATATTTTCACATATTAGATCAGTTGCACTACTTTGGGATTTCAAATTTTAATACATTAATTCAAAATTATTATTGTAAAGAAATATTTAAATTAAAACTAATATAATTTAATTATGTTAATAGGAGCTAGGTAGACTTATACTAGACTAAAGCAAGAGAGGTTAACAAAAGATGAATAAAAACATAGATATATTGTAGCCGATAACTGCTACGACGTAGCACTTTGCTACGCCAAAATACCTAAACACCACTTGAGAATGTCAATCAATACATAAAATGGAAATGTCTGTCTGTTATTACAAAATAACTGTGTTTTTTCAAATTTATTTGTCACGATACTTAAATAAAACACAAAATGGATTTTTTTAAATTCTGTTTGTCTGTTTTTCCGTGTCATTTCTGGAACAGCTGAAAAGATATCAGTAGTTTTTACTGAAAGATGTAGGGCAACATATAGGCTACTTCTTATCCCGGAAAAACCGAGAAAACGAATGAGCCCACGCGAATGAAGTCGCAAACACAGCTAGTAAACATCATATCTAGAGAATCAAGTATTCTAAGTACTCACGTAGTAGGTGGGGAGAGTGGGGTAGTTATGTCACTTTGTTTAGGCAGGGGCCGTTTACGGTACGAGGGGCAGTTCGCTCGCCGGTCGACGTGGCGGTAGCAAGCGTCGCAGAGGCAACTGTCTATGGTCAGCTTCTCTTCATCTGGGGAGAAGATTTTTATTTTATTTATTTATTTATTCAACAAACATTACAAGATCATAACAGACAGGCCAACGCTCAAACACAATACAGGATACAGGTTACAATTTAAGATTCAGTGGAGCCCGCACTAGGGCTAGCCTGTATTGCGGGCGTCCGACGAGCCAAGTTAACATTATATATATTGGAGAACGTGCGAGACAACATTTGAAAATTTACAATTAAGTACTAAGTATTTTATTTGCACAAAAATATTGATTAAGTACATAATAGCAAAACAAGGAGAAGCAAAATAAAGAGTTATGACACAAAGTGAACCTAGACATGATTATATAACAGAAAGATTGTGATTGTGAAGCGTTCTATGTGAGTGTGAGTGATGTGGTTCTTTAGACCATGGCGACCAGCAAGGCTTCCGTTTCATCATAGCTTAGAGTGAGAAGCCAGTCCTTAATCTTGTTCTTTACGTATGGGAATGTAAGGTCGCATTGGGCAAAGATACGTTTATAGACGAAAGGGAATGCAAAAAACCGGAAACGTTTCGCGAAAGTGGTATTAGTGGGTACAATAATACTAGATGTACTTTAGATATCGATTTTGAGAAAATAATGGGAAAAGCGTTTATATTTAGTTGGTTGTTTCCTTTAACTAATTTTATATTAATTTTTTTATGTAATTCTATTGGCAATCATTATTCGCATATAAGAAGACACAGCATATAAAACTCTGTATTTTACAACAAAAAACAGAATTCCGAATATAAAATCCGAATTCCGAGAATAAAAATGAAAATCGGACAAATAAATAAATAATGCTGGACTTTTCACACAGCATCAATTAGCCCCAAAGTAAGCAGAGCTTGTGTTATGGGTACTTAGATGACTGATATACTTAGATACTTTTTGTTTGTAAATATATACATATTATACATAGAAACAGCCAGACTAAATATCGCATATAAAACTAAATACAATTAAAACTTACTGTCCAAAACTTTTTTCTGCCTTTCCGAGCTTTTAATCTGCGCGATATGACACGGGGTATCAAATAGCCCGAACTTCCCCCCGCAGTAGAAGCATTGGTCCATACAGAGCCTTCCAGGGTGTATGCTGAACGAAGACGCCTTCTCAGGGATCACCAGGTTCAGGGTTTCCTTGGATTCTGTCGGTTCTGGAGCCGGTTCAGCGTCTGTGGATGGAGATGAACGAAAGCTCGGATGAGCTTTTAAGTTTGACAGTTAATGTTTGCCTTGCTCTAGAATCATGAACTTTAATAGGCTATTTTACATCATCTAAGAAAACACATAAAAATGCATGTATACCATAGGTTTCGTTACAAGTAAACGATAAACGTCGATATTTATTCATAAAAATGCAATAAACATTTATAATTCAATTTTTTAAATCGTAATTTAGCCACCAAAAATGCCTTCTGCTTTTGTGACGTCACTGTGTTCAGTTAGGAACAAAAACTTTAAGTCGTATTGTTCACAACTCAACCCTTATGACGTCACAACATGGCGGCTCGCGTTTTCGTGCGATAACTAAAATAATAAATTAAAATGCATTTTAAGGCATTTTACGTTTTAAAAAAATGTATTAATAATTCTACTGGTTTATAACAGTTTTCAAAAAAGTGTAAAATAGCCTATTTAATTAGCAATTTTCCAAAATAATTGTGGCCTTCGAATCTTCTAAAAACTTAATAGTTTTAATGTACGATCATTAACCCCAACCTTTGTAGCGAATTTTAAGATTTATTAGATAAGTTTCTGTAAATGTCTTCAGATTCAATTAGTTTATGGCAAGCTTTATATAATTCTTAGGGTAAAAATGTTGTCATGCAGTCAGTTATTTTTATGTTTAAGTTGGAGAGTGAATCTGAACCATGAAGGTATCTTCAAAAATTCTCATTCCGTCAGACAAAATTCATCCACCAAATATTACAGTGCCACAAACTTATCTGGACCGGTGGCCAAAAGAGGCTAAAGAATTTTACTGTTAAATTATTTTTTCCAACACCCAATGCGATAACAGCGCCTCTCTTACCGGTTCAGATAAGTTTGTATCACTCTGTATTTTAGACAAGTTATAAGTCAGTAGACAATCAGACATGGTAAACCTTAAAAGTAATTAACATCCACCTCCTTTTTACCGGGTCAGTTCGCACACAAGAGACAAGACTTGCACCTGTTATTTAAAAGGTGCAACTCAAAGTATAAAAGGTGCTCGTAAACAGGCTAGGTTTTTGGCAATTTCTTGCTGCAATGGTATAGCCGCCAAGTAGCCGATCACATCTTGCAACACAGTGCAATAATTGCTGCAATATTGCTGTGTAGCCCAGCGATATTGTCAAGATATTTCTTTGCAAATATTGTATAGCCGGCTAGATTGCAAATGATTTATCCCGAGTTGCAAATATACTGAGTTATATTGATCAATAAAAATTGCCAGCAAAATGCAATTTTTGTAGCCCGTTTACAAGCCTGAGGAAAAAATAATGCTGTCTTGCGTATCTATGTGAGCTGACCCTAGGACCATATTTAGGTTCGTGTTACTGATTGCTACTCTCGTAGGCTCAATTATTTGTCAGTTTGATCTGGGTAAGGTAACTCATTCAAACATAGATTAATGCCTGTTTTTTTATTGCAATGAGCCGTGTTGGCCGAATGGGGTTGTACCTCGACTTTCAATCCGAAAGTCGTGGGATCGAATCCCGGCCGTGCATCAATGGATTTGCGTTTCGTAAAATTTATATGCGCTTTAACACGAGCTCTGAACGGTGAAGGAAAACATCGTGAGGAAACCAGTTAGTATTCTTATAGGCGGCGATGGGCTTGCAACCTGTCACGTATGGAATACTAACTTCTGCAAGATGTGGGCATGTATCAAATATGTATTTGTACATGCCTCTGACTACCCCCTTAGACATCTTCAAAGGATCTGGAATATAAAGATCTGAGAGAATGTCTACCGCGCCTCGGGGATACAGCCGTGACCCTGTTTACGTTTTACGTTTTTACGTTTTTTTATTGCAATATGTATGGTCAGCGTTACCATCTGGGAACGCCCCCGTACGAGGCGCGCAGACACAAACTGCCTATTAGGGGGGAGGGGGGGCTTACCAGTTGGTGACGCTGACCGCACATATCAGTATTGAGAACTAACTCCCGAGATTTATTATTAAAAGCTCAAGCAGCAATTGATTAAAGTTTATACTGTACTTGAGTGACAATCTGTAAAACAAGCCTAAAAGTTATTTAAACCTTTACTGCCAATATGAATGAGTTTAAGACGATATAACTACTGGAGGTAACAAGACTTATCGAGGTATTTATTTGCTTTGGCTGAAACAGTCATTTAATATTTTATTTTAGCCTTTTAGTATAAACTTAGATAAGTATAGTCCAGTAGTCAAACCGTCAATATTAATCTAGTTAGCTTACAACGTTATCAGGATGATCTAAGATTCTAGAAACAGTTTATTTTGGGAACATTTGGGGTAGACTTTTGCCCAGCAGTGGGACAAAAAGGTTAAAAAACTGTAACTTTTCTACAGAGCTTTGATAATCCTGATTTGATAGCTACGTGCAAACAAATCGCGATATTTTTACGAAAATTCTTTTCATAGGTGATGTGGTTCATAAAACAGATATTACTCAAATAATTAAGTTAGTCTGGTTCCTTGATTCGACATAATGCGGTTTTTATTGAAAAATATCTGATAGTTTCAGATCTTTCCTAAGTAATAAGTGAACAAATTAAATTACACTATTCGATTGTAACTTAACATTACCGCCAATTGTATTGTTTTAAATCCAAATTCATGTTTCATTACATGAATATAAGAAACCATATGTAATTTTATAATAGCTATGGTATTCTATGAACTGGCCTTTGATTCTGACTTGAGCGGAATGCATTAGGGTCGGAATATATCAGCTGTTCAACCGACCGCAACCAATCACAGTGCAAGAAATGTCAGTTTTGGATCAATTTTACTGTGATTGGTTGCGGTCGGTTGAACAGCTGACTGATTCCAACGCGAAAGCATTCCGCTGAAGTTTGAATCATTAGGCTGATATTGATGAGATGAGGAGCAACAATATAGCTTGGTATGGGCATGTAATGAGAAGGGAAGAATGTCATGTAACTAGGAGAGTGCTTGGTATGAATGTTGATGGATTTACCAATAGTAGGCCAAAGAATAGATGGATGGATTGTGTGACTTGACATGAGTTACAAAGGAGTGAGAGTTGAGATGACGGCTGATAGAGGAGAATGGAAGAACACATGTTGTGCAGGGCTGGAAGATGATTCTAAGAAAAGAACTATTATATTAAATCGTGGTATTCTAACAGATTTTAAGTGTCGAATTTAGGAACTATATATCTATCGAGATATTCAATGCTGTTTGCAAGTAGCTATAGGTTAGGGCGGGTGAATCCTCCACACACCATGGTTGTTAAGCCGATTACTGTAATGAGATTTTCTTTGCCCACCGTCTGCTGATGTAGCTGCCGTGATCTGAGGACAAAAATAATGGTTGTTGAGCAAGTTTTGGCAGATTTGTGTAAAGGTAAAAAGCTACAAGACGAAAAGCTAAACGATTCTAAAGCATTCCAAAGAGATTTCAATGAATAAACTAATTTTGTCTTTGCTATAAAATATACCTGATCTCAAAGAATTTGAACCATACATAGGAACCCTTATAGGATCACTTTGTTGTCTGTCTGTATGTCAAGAGCCTTTATCTCTTTATCTCGGAAACGCGTGGAGGTATCCAGTTGAAATTTAAACCGTATTTTTATACTCAAGTTTACGGTCCCTTTGTGAAAAAATCGAACTCCTAAGTTAACGCAAAAAATGATAAGTTTATGCCGCAAAAAAACGTGTATTTCGACACTCAATAAATCAAAATTCATAGGGTACTTCCCGTTGACCTACAACTATGAAATTTTGGCAAGTAATATCGTCTTAGACTACATGACAAAATCGGAAAACGGTATATTTTTAGTTACAGTATCTTGCACAGGCAAGTACAGGCTCGGCCTAGTGAGGGGTCCGTTGTAAATTATTTATGTATGAAATAAATAAATAAATCATAAAAAACGGGGCCTAATGCAAGGAATGGGGGCCGAAATTATGAAGTGAGTAAACCATGTCATGTGGGGTATCGTATGAAAAGGCTTGATTAAAAAGATTTTTAATAATTTTTATGTTGTATAGTTTTATGAAGAAAAATATAAAAAAAGTCTTTAAAAAATGTAAAAAGAGGTAGACTAGTTGATCAATCTCGAAACAGAGACGCTTCGCTCACTTGGTCAACTAGTCCTCTATTTAGATCGACAAGTTCGTAAGTTCAAATCCCGCATAGAAGCCCTTTTTGAGTCACATTGTAAACATCTTGATATGATAATTAATACCTAATCGATTAAGATGATAATTAGAGCCAGCATTGTTACAAAAATTAATAAAGAGCTTTGAAAACGCTATATTTTATTGTATGACAGCAAAAATATCGACTTCCTCCCATTTAAAGATGTCATATTTTGCTCTCTAGATACCATCAAACAAAACTAAAGAAAATATTGGCATCAACGATTGGAACTCTGATTGTTTTTAATGTGTGCAGGACACATTTTTTACTGTCATTCAAAAGAACTTTAGAAGCGCTAGTCTTCTAAAGTTCTTTTGAATGGACAATGGACCCTGAGAGCTTTCGTCAGATCTTGGTCATGTTTTGCGATGGACTAACCAGGGTGGATTAACACAAAGGCCACATATTCCCTTGACTTTGAGCGAATAGCGTTTTAAAGAATGACAACTCCACCTCGTAAACGTAGTGGGGGAAAGCTCGGCTGAGTGAGAAGCGAGAGATGCAAGTTCATTTTCGCGTTTGGACTGATATTTGAGTGATGAAGATTTTGTCTTAGAACTAATAAAATTCGTTTCTTTGCAATGGTTTGTCCTGAAAGATATGAGTGAACGATAACGATATGTTTCAAAAAATGTAAGGACACAACGACTTTTACCGTACAAAAGTAAGACTCTAACTTAATCCGAACATTACAAACGGAAGCAGAGATATACCCTGCTTACCACAACGACGTTATCTCTACGGTAGGATAGTGAATGGCATTTGAGTTCAGACAATTTTGAGTTTTATTGTGGTAGAAGAAAAGGTAATTTTCCCTTACCTCAAATGTCACTTTACTGTATTTTACCTAAGAGATATTACGTAGAGCTCATGGTAAGAAGGCTAAAAGTCTTGACGGACTTCCAATCTGTTTACGTCAATTGCAGAAGTGTGAGGTAAAGAAAGAAACTCACCTCGCGTCGCTCGATGGTGTAGAAAGTGCTGTCCTCAGCAGCCGCTTCTCCCACCTCCATCGCCGGCTTGCCACTCCGGTACTTCGACTTCTGGAACGTCATCTTCAACGAGCTCCTATGCTTCTTTTTCTCACCGCCGCGGTTCAGCTTTATAACAGTCTTCAACGTCCCTGTATAATCACCGGATGATTTTGCCGCTTTCCCCTTATTAGACATTCTTTCGCTGAAGATTCTCTCTTTTTCCTTAGCTTTCTCTATCTTTGCTTCTTTTGCTGCCTTGTGCGTGAGCAGGCCTAGTGTTCGTAGCACGTTTTCTTTGCGCTTCTGGCTTTCTGGTGTCTCGTTGAACGCGTTGCTAGGCCCTGGTAAGGATTCCAAGGAGTTGCGTGCTGATTTTTTCCCAGGTTTGGGAATAACCTCTGGTTTCTTCTCCACTTTGTCTTCCTTGACCAGCTCTGGCGGAGGCACCACCGGTACCTCCACCTCCGCCTCAACCTTTTCTGGTTCTGGTTTTTCCTCAACCTCCATCTTTTCAGGTACAACTTCTTTTTCGGCTTCTGGGGCCTTTTCTGGAGGAGTTACGTCGATTTTTGTTTTTTCTTCCACTTTTTCAGGTTTTGTTTCAGGAGTGTCGACCGGGGCTTCTGCCGCGACTGGTATTTCAAGGATAGGTTTTATGTTGTCAATCGGCGGCGGTAAAGCCTCGACTTCTACAGGAACTACTTCCGGAGACTTGATGGCGACGGGCGCTGGTATGATGGAGACAGCAGGAGATTGATGCGAGGGCGATCGAATCTTCTCTATAGTAGCCATTTTGTCTTCCACATCAGTCGATTCTGACGATTTCCGCGACAACGACTCTTCTCTAGATTTCCGCTTTGTTATAATCTGGACATCATTGCCCGGGATTTTTGCTTCGGGAATCCGAGGGGTGATAGAAATCTGACTGGAGTCTAGTATTACCCCAGCTACGGTCTGACTGGAGTTGCCAGGATGTAGAGCCGCGAATTGATGGAGATCAATTTGTGCTGAAGTGCCGCTTTTATCCACCGATTTTCTTATCTCTGTTAGAGTAACATCCTTTCCTAGAGTTTTCTCGAAAATGCTGATAGCATCAGATTCCCGAGAGTGATTAGAACTGGTAGACTCCTTCCGTGCGCTGACACTGTTCCTCTTGATAAGCGTCACGGAATTAGGTAGATCTATATCAACAGATTTCCTAACCTGATCGCGTTTTACGATCGAAATGGCCGAGTTGTTTTCGAAGCAACTGAGCACGTTTTCCTTCTCGATAGTTCTTTCAGGAGAGCGCACAGATTGCATGTCCACCTGTTTGTATTCTGCCCCAGATTTGTGGAAGAGTACCACGTCATTGGTGACTCTCACGGGCTTGCTATCGCTGGGTTTCGCCTCGGGCTCTTGCCTCTGCCTCCTCTTATCGAACTCTTCGAACTCCTTCAGTCGGTCCATGAGCTTGTCGATGCTAGCGACACTATTGCATTTGTATGTTATCTCTCTAGCGTTTTCCGTTTGCTCTACAGAATCTTCTTCGTAATGCAACCTTATATTCTCGCTGTCATCAACCTTTGAAGGAGTATTCTCAATGGTCACTGAAGAAATAGAATCCTTGTTTTTAACAGGTGTCTCTGGTGTTGGGATGCTATTGTCATCGACGCTGTTGAGCGGTTTAACTAAACCGTAGAATTTGCCGACGGATTTAGCTTCAGGCTGCGAAGGTAGAATCTCAGGGATAACGGTGTTCGCCGAGGACATGTCACCGTCAATGTTTTGATCCAGATTCTTGATGAGATCGTCAATGTCTTTGGAGAGTGTCTCAATGGTTTCATGCTTGTCATCCAAGGGTTCAGTGATGGTGCTGGTCACGGGGACTTTGGGCGAAGGGACGGGACGCCTCGCCTCGGCCGCCGCCTTCCTTCCTCGCCTCGCTCGCCTTATATTCTTCGACATCTCCTTGGAATTGAATGTCCTGGACATACTAGTCAATATATTATTACGAGCTTGAAAAAGCGTATCATTTTCAGTCTTCAACGATAGTTTGTCTTCTATGTCTGATGAGTTGAGTGCATCTAACTTTATCCTATTACTATTATTGTTGTCAGAGTCTAGTGAAGTACTTCTTTGTAAGCTCGATTTAGTTTTTGTGTCATTTTCAATGCTGGTCTCCGGAAGCGTAGGTTCTGCTAATTTTGAGTCAGTTATCAAAGGCACTTTTTCAATAGTAGGGATCTGAATACTATTTTCAATATCTACATCTAGGTCAGTCTTAGATTTATCTAATTTTTTGTTTGGCTCCTTGCCGTCCGAGTCGTTGAGTGTTTCACTCAGGCTCAGGTCTGACTCGGTGTTGTCTGAGCACTTGGAGATCTCGCTGCCGTCGCGGGAGCAGGAGCGACCTCTCTTCAGCTTCTTGCAGTCTTGTTCCGGCTCAGAAGCCTCGGCGTTCTTAGAATCCGAGAGCAGTCTGCGCCTCTTCTTCTGTTCCTTGATGACCACTTCGCTCAGTAAGTTCTTCACTTTCCTCGGCTTCCCAGCTCTGAGAGCCTTGGTTTCGAACAGTGATGGACTGTTGCTTCTCTCAGAGCGCATGGAGTATGGACTGGTCCTGGGTCCCAGCACGAGGGTGCCGGGTGTGTCACTGAGCATGGTTTTCATCATAGCCATGTCGGAGCTGACCCTGACTCTCCTGCCAGCTGTTTTGGGGCTAGATGACCTGGAGTTGGGTGAAGTTTCTTCGACGGGTTCTTTTTTTATTTCTGTGACAGGGATAAGCGGGGATGCCTCCTTGTCCTGAGAAGTTCCTGGTTCAGTTTTGATTGCAGGCTTCCTGCCTCGTCGTGCCTTTATAACATTCTTCACTTTTTCTTTCACTGTAACAGCTTTCTTACTTCTAAGGGCTTTCCGGATACCCAGTGGACGTTTCTTTACTAATGCTCTAGGTTTGGGCTGTGCTCTTTTATCTTTGGACGTTTTAGGCTCATCTTGGCTGGGTTTGTTCTTTTCATCGTTGATAATATCCGAAGCTTTCTTCCGAGCTCGAGTCTTAGGTTCTATGACTGTTTCTTCATCTGTGTTTTTGTCCTCCTCCTTGACTTGTTTAGTTTTCATGATGGAATATGTGGTGGGAGATGACCCCGTTTATTCGTCATTAGGTAGGGGCTAGTCAGCTTTCCTCCGGCTTTCGGCTACAGTGACCGATGACAAGTCCTCGAGTCAGTTTGAAATGTTTACTTGCTTGACAAAGCCTTGCTATATGTTTCAGGAAATTATTAGTGTAAGATGCAATCTCAATTTGTTCTTTTGTTGATATTTAAAAAAAAAATCTAAATCCTGGGTCTTTGAGTGAGGGAGACTGTGAACCAGCAGGAGCCGCGGGAACAAGCCATCAGGACCTGGAAAGTGACAAAAACCCATCATTAGGCTCTCCCTATTACTCTATTATTAGCAACGTGGTAAAAGAAATACCTGTTGCACTTTATCACCAAATAACTTAGAAATTACTAATTTATCCTCACTATTTTCTCAACAAAAACAAAGAGAAGTCACTGATGCATTGTATTACGAGGTCAATTTCAATTCAAAACAACCCAATTCACATACAAATCAAGAATAAGAGCCGTGATAAACAAAAGGGATCACTGCAGAATCAACAAGGGTATAACTTTGGAATCGATTAACAGGAGTTGAGGGTTAAATAGGTTTAAAACCGGTTGGGGTATGCTTCTTAATTACTTACAAGACACTAATAACTTCAGGCAATGCATGTTTTCGAAAAAATAATAAAAAATATTTCGTACAGAATTCGTATAATTTAGCAAAGAGGGGCGGAATATAACCTAACCACAGACTAATAACCCATGCATCATAAAAAAAACAAACATTTTAATTTACTTTAACTTTATTAGAGCAAGGGATTTCTGGCGCTTCGGCGGCCGCTGCCGCGGCACGCTCGCTTTGCTCGCTCGCCTCGCGCATTGATGGTCACTATCCAAACCTAACCTAACCAACTGACTACAAACTTTCATAAGTACGTAAAAATAGTACGATAACACTGACATATTTTTTACGTTCCGTTTCCATCAATTTAAAGAAAAGCGGAATGAGCGCCAAAAATGAGTACCTACAATGACACTGACATATTTTTTACTTTCCGTTTGCATCAATCTTTCACGAAATTCTATATCACAGACAATTTAAAAGACAGATTTAGTTGTCAAATTATCCATTCTAGCGTTGAATTTCGCTTGTAGTCTGATTTCAGGTTAGAAATATTTTTTATTATTTTTTCGAAAACATGCATTGCCTGAAGTTATTAGTGTCTTGTAAGTAATTAAGAAGCATACCCCAACCGGTTTTAAACCTATTTAACCCTCAACTCCTGTTAATCGATTCCAAAGCCAAGCCTCAACAAGTTCGCGGATTATTTACGCTTCGCTTTTCACATAATTCATTCTAGATTTCAAGTATTTAGCTTCATAAAACTCTAGTTCAACTAAATACGATTCAAGTTATTTGTTTACATTGCACAGTGTACAGAAAATCGCGCCGGAAAAATCATGAAAAACTCAGTGTTTTGATAATATGAGGTCGAGTGACACCTAACGCCACCTACCCAGCTGAGCGATGCGTGTGCGTCGAGCGAACGAAAGCACCAAATCATTTCCCTAGCCGTGGCGCACCTCCGATATGTCCTCACAAATTACTTACAATTTATCCAATGGAACCTCCAAAAACCACAATAAACAGCTTTTCAGATACACAATGCACCATAATATGCGAAAAAGTTCAATAAAAACACGCAAATAAAGTTAGAAAACGATTTTTGAAAAGCCCGAATGTATACAGGCGTCCGCCATAATGTTTCCTTCGAAACGAATAATATAGTTCTTATTGCTCTTGTAGCAATTCGCTCTATTCGCTATTCAAAATGGCGACGGTGCTGCGATCACAGTGCGCATTTTTGCGGCTTTTTGTTGGAAAAAGCGGTCAAATCCTGAACAACGCGATTGATTCGGGTAATAAACTTATCCCGGGATCATTATCGGTAATTATTTATTTCTGTTTTCACTTGATTCATGTAGAAAAGTAACTTTGTCCGCGACATGTGACAGAGCGATGGGTGTACACCCCTCAGCGCAAGTCTCTTTACAAATATTACTAGAATTTTTTGAAAAGAAAGATTTTTTTTATTTTTTTTCTTAAACCCTATAATGAGTGCCACTGTTTTTTTATTTTAATAATATTACTAATATTAATAATGTAGGTGAACATGAAAAATATACCGTGGCACTCCGGGAGAGTGAAATCTTTTGAATCGTCAGGAAATCAAAAATATCGAAAGATGATGACTTCACCCGTTTAGTTATAAAATGAGCTTTGAGAAAAAGTTTACAGAGTACCTAGGTACAGAACTAGATGGCGCTACTGGTAGGCGTCGGTGAGCGAGCTGTCACGTGACTCGCACGTGACCTTTTCAAGGCGAATCCAAGATTTTATTCTCATCTCAAAACTACCCAACGCGCCTAAAGAAGTTTTTACTTCAAAAACTGATCTATGTACCAGACTTACCTAGGTAGGTATTTACCACATTTTAGTAGGTACCTACCTACTAAAGTACATACCTAGTAAATCATTTACTACTTAAAAAGGCTATGATGTATAAAAAAACCTACTATAAAACTTTTTTGTTTCAGACTGTTCGACAGTATTCAAACTATGCTCATTCGCCTTTTGTCAATAGAATAAAGGAGCAATACGAGTTCGAAGTTTCAAAAAATCCGGAGGAATGGAAATTCGTAGAGAGATTGCTACCATTTCAGACCATTCCAAAAGTTACTCCAAAAGAAAGCTATCCATCTGGCTGGGTGCCCCCGGATGAAAATGCAATAAACCATCCCTATTTCATTCAAAGAACAAAAAATCATGAACTACCTATCTACTTACGCATCACCTACAGAGGAACTCGTAAAATATCCATGATACGGAAAATAGAAGGGGATATTTGGCTTATGAATGATGAAATTAAAGCTTATCTGAAAAATAAGAACAAAAGATACGTTGAAACTAGAGTTCATGAAGTTGCCAAATTAATTGAAACAAAGGGAGATTTTGTTCTTGATTTACAAGAATGGGCTCTTTCCAAAGGTTTTTAGTGTTAATTAGCATTGAATAAAGTTTAGTTTCGGTTAAATGTGTCCGTTATTTTATCCCGTTGTTCTTAATAATATCCTTTTTGTAACAATAAGTAGGTAGGTTTTAATACTTACATATTCCGTTAATAATAGTAGATTATTCACCAAGGGGATAGAGCAGTGAATTATGTCACGGGCGGCATATTGAATTCCAAGCGCATCGAAGGATTCTTTAGTTAACTCCCGAGCGATAGCGAGGGTGTTTATAGTTAACTCCCGAGTGAAACGAGGGAGTTAATGACTAGAATCCTGAGACAGCAAGGGATTCAAGAGCGCCCAAGACTAGAACAGCTTTAACCCCTAGGTGAATACTCTACTTTTCACACATACTGCGAGAAATATAGTAAATACTTACACCCAGAAAATAGCAAGCAAGTCTAATGAACAAGTTTTATAAGTACAATAATAATAATAATCTATTCGTTTATTCTCAAAAAATATTTTAGCATTAATATGCAACAACATTAGATAGCTAAATAGTTTGGAGGCATTATCCACACTTTTTTCTTATATTTGACTTAATTCTACTTGGCGCAGGTCAAACATCAAAATTCAACTCGGAAGAAAAAGATTAGTTGCCACATTTGTTCTTTTTTTTTCATAGAAATTTTGAAGTTCAAAATTCAAACCTCACTTATCTGTGAACCTCATATGAACAGATAAATAAATAAATAATGCTGGACATTTCACACAGCATCATCTAGCCCTAAACTAAGCAAAGCTTGTACTATGGGAACCGGATAACTGATATACCTACTACTTATATACTTTTTGTTTCGTAAATACATACAACATCCAGACCCGCTTGGGACGCAGAAGGTTAAATCGAACCCGCAGGTTCGATTTAACCTTCTGCGTCCCAAGCGGGCTTTCACCCACTGCGCCACAGAGGTCTTCATCAATCATCATAATCACATTAGATAGTGATGATGATGATGATTTCCGATATAAAAATCTATGTAGGTAAAATAACCTCAAATATATGAAAATTACTATTAGCGCTATAGTTTCTAAATTGAAAAATGCAATACGCTTGGAGTTGATCTTCTACCCTTCTGATGGTAAAGAGTACGACAATAGTGTGACTGTAAATAATAACTAGTAATAAATCACATGGCATAATATTATCTATCAGCGCACTTCAATCGAAAGCTGTGTGGCGGGGTGTACACACGAGCATGAAGTATGTTTTGTTCAGCCGCCGCCAGGGGCGCTGCCCGCGGCGGAAGGTTTTATCTACCTAGCGAATGTAGCTATATAACATCCGCCCGCGTTCTGTGGGCCTCTTCACCATCAAACCATTTTATTTCGACCCGATCTTACTTTGTCTTTGTTAAAAACAACTTTTCTACATCGTTTGGAGCGTTTATTATTCTACACGATTTACTTTTCATGGGTTTAAACAAGTTGTCAGTGGTTTTAAATAATAGTTTTTACGCAATTAATTAGGTTATTTTTTATTTTAATTTGCTTTGTTGCAAAATGTTATTGCATTGTTATTTTTTATCGTTTTGTTGAAACTTTAAAGTTATCGTTTAGCTCTGGCCAGCTAATCAATGTTCGATTGTTGGCGTTTACGGAGTTACGTAACTATGTATGAAGTATGGCCTAGGTATATAATGATGCCCAAGGTCGGACGCTTTCAGTGGACACGTGTACATTCTACGTTGATTAATTGCATAAAATCAATATTAATAGGTTACATTTGCTTTTAAATGCAGGATTGGTATTATATTCAGCTGTAATTTACGAAGGATCTTGAGGTCTAATAAAATATAGTTAGGTAGGTAAGTAGGTATTTACTTTTTTTACCTACTCAGGTGCCTAGGTACCTACCTACCTAAATCTATTTCATATTATTTAAGAATGACCTACTGTCATAGAGATTATTCGGTACCTACCTAGATGGGAAAAAGGGGAAAATCTAGGTTCTTACCAACCTACCTACCAACTGAAGAAAAGTGTAGAAGTTAGTACATTATAACTCAATGGTGTAGAACAAACGTGTAGAATTATAAAGTGAAGAACTCTATGAATTTTAAGTAACCATCGAGGTTTGGAGGGTTGCTGGGAGCCGTTGGGTACAGGCTGCACAAGATCGATCGCTGTGGAAATCTATGGGGGAGGCCATGTTCAGCAGTGGACGCTGGATGGCTGAGATGATGATGATGATGATCGAGGTTGTTAGGTAATACGTAAAGTTCAATTCAGTTTACCCTAATCAAGCCTTGCTTTACCATCTCTAATTTACACCAATCGCAGAACCCCTCGAAGCGCTCGTGGTCGTGCTTGCTTAGTCGTTCTTGATAGATCGTCGAAGTTAAGCAACGTTCGGAACGGTCTGTAAGTGGATGGGTGACCGCCAGTGGCATTTTCATCTGAGCGCTTCCGAGCTTCGGAGGGCACGTTAAATTGTCGGTCCCGGCTATTTAAGTCGTTAAGCCATGACGGAGGCCTTATGGCGGCCAAAAACTCCGTCACCAGAATTGGCCACTGACTCATACGAACTTACTTACTTACCCCTCGCAGACTACAGACTTTCTATCGGCCGATAGTTGAGACGGGCTATACTTCTCCATACTCATAACGGCCGATAGAAAGTCTGTAGTCTGCGAACCTACGCAAAGTAGGTAGGTAGGTACCTACCTAGATATAACGGTTTATGTAGAGTAGACTTTCTTTCATATTTTTAGACAAGAGCCTTTGACGATGCCGATGACTAAGGGAGATGGTCTGAAACGAAACATTTTTCGTTCAGATCAGACTGAACTATTTTGATCACACGATCTTTTGGTTTGAGGCACACTAGCTCAGCTATCTTAAAAATGTGCCCTGACTACCTTTTGGTACCACTACCCTGATACCTATATGGGTAGGTAACCTACCCATTTATCTATTTATTTATTTGCGAGAGGCGCAAGATAGAGGAGACTGGCATAAAAGAAGGGAGGCCTATACCCAGCAGTGGGTGATACCAGGCTGAAATGATGATGATGAACCTACCCATTTATGAAAGAGATAATAAATAAGTAAGTATTGCTCCTCCATGTTACCCGCGGGTTCTTCGATTCCGATTACCTGAGTACCTAGGTATTTTTGCCTGACGCCCTCCGGCCAGGTGTAGTGACGCTCTGCGAAAGGCTGCTGGCAAAAGCTGGATGCGAGCTGAGGACAGGGCGCAATGGCGCTCATTAGGGGAGGCCTATGTCCAGCAGTGGACTGCTATAGGCTGATGATGATGATGATGAAGTATTTTTGTATGATATCGCTACTCCATATCAAACACCTAAATTATTTTAGCCATTTCGGTTCAGCATGTAGGTAGAAGCAAAAACCATTCATCAATCCAAAGAGAAGAGTAGGTAAGTACCTACTTAGTAGGTACGATTTAGAATAGAATAGAATAGTCATTTATTTTGTGCAAAAAAAGGTTTACAATATAAAATAGGTCACCACTCAGCATGTGCTGCAGCAACTTGTTGCTGCAGCGCTGATTTACCTTTCGGTGCTCCGAAATATCAATGCTAAAAAAAGTACTTACCTACTTACACTCACTGCAGGTAGCCGGTAGGTAGGTACTTAGGTACTCCAAGGAATATTTTTTAGTCTGGTTGTTGTTTGTAGCCCAGCTGGGAAGCTTCCCCAGAGTTTTCCAAGTTTTTGAGAATTCAATGTCAGTTTTTCTTATTTTTTTTTTGTGTGAAAAGTCCAGCACTAGGTACTATTATTTTCTTAATTGAATAAATAATATAAATAATGCTGGACATTTCACACAGCATCATCTAGCCCCAAACTAAGCAAAGCTTGTACTATGGGAACCAGATAACTGATATACTACTTATATACTTTTTGTTTGTAAATACATACATATTATACATAGAAACACCCAGACCCCGAGACAAATATCTGTAGATCATACAAACATTTGTCCCGCGGCGGGGATCGAACCCGCAACCTTTTGCGTCGCAGGCGGGCCTTCGCCTACTGCGCCACGGAAGTCGTCAAATGAATTTACGAATAGGTTCCTTGGTCTACCCTACTACGTTACTATAGAAAAAAGCCTTAATATGGTTTGATACTTAATTTACCACAAGTTTTCATCAAAAATACAGTCAGGGACATATTTATTTACATTAACAGGAACGTAGGTATTAATTTATATGTACAGATGTGTATTTAATGCGTTTTTATTTTTTTGTGATTTAAGTTATACAAGGCGAGGTAACTTATCTAGGTAGAAAACTTTATTTATCTTCTTTAAGAAATTTCTAAAATTTTGTTCCGTTCCTCTAATTATGTCCATGAGTGTATCTCGACTTAGGTACAGTCAGCTACGAAAGTTGATTAACATAACACTTTTCTTTTTTTTTCATAAAAAAACAAGCCTTGTCTACATTACCTACCTAGTTATTAATCATAGTAGCTACCGCCTGCCGCCTGTGGCTTCGGGAGCATGCTGTAAACTTTTTAAATAGTCCTTTATCATTTGCTATTCATGACCACTCTGTAGGTACGTAATTCGTTTATTATATTGGTCCACTGTTGTGAAACCAAAACAGATTTGGAATAAAAAGAGGATTTTTTTCTAACCTATGTTGTCCCACGGCATAGGTCTCCCCCGTTATTTTCCAAGACTTGCGGTCGCCAGCTTCGTCCCACCAGTCAGCCTGCATGCATCTAGAATGTCACGCCAGCGTCTTCGATGCCTGCCTTAAGTACCCTAATGAGGATATATGATAAAAAAAAACAAACTGTTTTATATTTTCTTACATTTATTTTAAAAAGTTAAAATCTAAATCCTATAATTTTTAAATAGTCTAGTTAATCTAGTGTTTTACATAATTACACAGTGTGTTTTATAAAATCACATTTTTTATTTTATTTATTTTATTTATAAGCCTTAAATACAAAAGATACTATCTTAACTAACACACATATGTTTAAATTATGCGACATCGGCATCTTCTGCTTGCCCCTTTTTGGCAAAGGCCTCCTCCAAGCATTTCCACTCCGCTCTATCTCTTGCTATCCTAATCCACGCTTTCCAAAACACATTTAAGTAATAGTAAATTTCACATACAGGGCGTAAAAAGACGACTACCGAAAACTTATTAAGAAAACTTAGAAAACTTACTAAATATGTTTAGAAAACATATTTAGTGTAAAAAATGGGAAAAAATCTTGACTTAGCTTCGTCATTTTAGGTTATTTACTACTAGTACAACATAATAAGATCATACCTACCTAATAATTTCATGTATAATAGAAAACAAAACAATTAAAACTCAAAATCCAGCAATCTACGTATAACAACGCGCCCGGTACTGACAAACAGTTATCTTCAAAGGCTGTTTTCTCCGGATGAATGATTTTTTCGGAAAATCCTTTTGGGTTTGGTTGTGTGTTGGGATGCTGCCCTTTCGGCTTCGGTAGACGTCTTTTTACATCCTGTATAAGTTATACCTACGCGATAAAGTCCCGTATATTTCATATAATTTTCAAAAGATTAGATTAAAAAAAAACGTTTTTACCTATCAGCCAAAATTATTTATTAAAAGAAAACCTGCTAAGTGCTAAGTGCCTCTGCAAGAAAAAAATACATTTGAATGTCAAATGTAGAATGATAATATGGATATTGCATGAAAGAAAAATATAACTCTATTCCAATGGTTATTTTTATCATAGCTACGTTTTACATGCAAATGTTTTTCTTCCTGTTATAAAGTATACCTACAACGATACTATTTTTATAGTGATAACCGCACACAGGCGCGGTCGCAGCCTGAAATTTGGGGGGGGGGGGTCACTACCGACATTTGGGGTGGGGGCCCGGGGGGTCACTACACTAATATTAATCCAAAATTTTGATAAGACTTTTCATTTCTTAATGAAATACCAAGTGTGGATCAGCACTATAAAACAATTACAAAAATTTGACTTGATTATACACAAGATTTTATTGGACGTGTACGATTTTGGGGGGGGTCATGTTGCCTGCGACCTCCCCCCTCGGACCGCGCCTGACCGCACACATAGGGATATCTAAGGATTTTTAGTTTGATGTAAAGAAAAGTAGACTCTCGATCACACCAAACTACAAAACATGTAGGTATTGTGTTCTACAATTGGTAAACTTTTTAGTTTTTTGTTTACACCTAACACGGCAGCAACAAAAGTCGGTTTACATTTTGATGTTTCACGAATAGGTATGAATAATTTCAAAATTAGGAACATCAAAACCAAAATTTCAATAAATATTTGAATAATCTTCAAGTCTTCCCAGGCAAAATTAGAAATCAAAAAGTTAACCGATTTTCGTTGCCGACCTAATCAGGGAGGTTATTCCCGTTAGTTTTTTCGTTCGTTTGATGAATATTCGGATGCTTTACTACGAGATACATTGTATTCAGTCCTTATGATCAACGTTAAAACACGGTCCTAACCTAGGACCAAATATTCCAAACCGAAAAATTTACCCTTGAAGTCAGAAATCGTGGTGGGAAGCATCCGAATGTTCTTCAAACGACCGAAAAAAGGAACGCGAATACGGCCCCAGAATACAAAGGCCCATACCCACTGCAGATGTAGATAAGCATTATACGTTACTGGTTTCCTCACGATGATTTCCTTCAATTGTTAATGCGTATATAACATTTTTTGAAACGAAAAACTCATTGAATGAAAGTCCGGGATTTAAACTTACGAAGTCGATTCCGCACCCAGGTTGGCCGCTGCAGTAAACATGTGTGCATGGGGATTTAGAGAATCCGGCCTAACACAATGAGAATGCGGTGCTCCAGCACAATCTATGCCGCACCTACTGGTGTGCCCCTTATGCCCTAACACCTGCATACAGAAAGACCTCAACGCAGCCACAGATAGCGCAGTTGAGGTGGCCACCTTTTACTCAAAATCAATTTAACGGAGTGGGCGTCGGCACGATAAGAAGTAGACTTACAAAGTTCGCAAGTTTAAATCCCGGTGGAAGTCCGAAGTCCGAAGTTGGGTTCGCAATACGACCCACCTTCGAATTGATGATGTGAAAACAAGAAAATTGCATATCAACCAAAAAGTTAGTACTAACTACTTAAAATTGAGCAAGTGAATCAAATACCTTCGACAATTCGGACATCAAAATAATTCTCAAAGTAAAATGTACTATGAGTCAAAATATTAATGCAAAAATGTATATTATTTTGAATTTGAACACCTAGAAAAACATTGGAATTAACACAATAAATAGTTTATTATACAATTAATAACTAATAACTTATGACGATCTAATAATATAGTAAGTTATCGAACTAAGATATAACTTTAAAATCAATCCTAATTTGTCTATATTTGATATGAGAGATGGGTAATCTCTGGAATCACATCTATTAAAAAACATATACAGGGTGTAAAAGACGTCTACCGAAGCCGAAAGGGGTAGGTACAGCATCCCAACACACAACCAAATCCGAAAGGATTTTCCGAAAAATCATTATATCCGGAGAAAACAGCGTTTGAAGAGTACCGTTTGCGTGTGTACTGGACGCGTTGTTTTACGTAGATTGCTGGATTTTGAGTTTTAACTGTTTTTTTTATTTAATAAATGAAATTATTAAGTATGTATGATCTTATTATGTTAAAATAGTGGTAAATAACCGAAAATGACATATAGCAAAGTCAAATATTTTTTTGCGTTTTTTTCGCTAAATATGTTTCTAGAATCATGGTCTGATTACAACCCCTCAGTTTTCGATAGTTGTCATTTTACACCCTGTATATAACCAGCCTCCTTACCATGGCCATTGTCTAGGTACCGGAGAATACATAAAAATGACGGTAATGACATTAGAGTGTGAATAACACGGGTAGAAAAGTAACTTTTTTCCACATTCTCCGGTACCTAGACAATCGCCATGGTAAGGGGGCAGCAGTGTTGTAGTCATATAACCTGATATGCAATATGTATGACGTTGAATGGCTCTTGTATATCGCGGTTAGTGTCATAATCCCATAACGCTTTTGAAGTTATATTAAACCAGCCTTTTGAAGGGTAATTTTTGAATGAGTATCAATAGTTTCATAGAAGGTAATCGGTGATAAGACAGGAGTAGTAAAAAGAACACCCAGATACAAATTATCACATTTTCCTTTTAATTTTCACGAGGTTATTATTATTATTTACGAATATATGTAAAGTAAAGAAACAAAAAACCATTGGCGCACCATTATGTAAAGCTACTTATGGAAAATATTTAACAAGGGCTGAAGTTGGATCGATATGTCGCCGGCAGATCGTTCAGCTACGCCATTTCACTTGACTTAGATCGAAATTATAAGTTTATGTTGTCTATCCGCCGTAGCCGTCACCAGAGTTGGCCACTGACTAGTTATACACAATTATATTATTTTAAGTAGTGTGTTTTCCTTCGTATTTTGAGGCAGGATAAATTTGATGTCAACCGATTGGATTTTTGACAGACAAATTGGACATACACGTCTGTTAAACGTGTGTTTTGAATTGAAAAAATAACAAACACGATCACGACTGTATCAACACGACGCAGAAATCTCTCATATCATTTTATGTATTCCAGATCCTTTGAAAAGTCTAAAGAGGCACGTTAACATATTCATTATCGTCATCTCCTACCTCAGTTTAGAGATCTTGCTTTTCATTATATTTTAAACTAGCTGTCCGCCGCGGTGTTACCCGCGATCCCTCGGGAAAACTTCACTTCCCTAGGATAAAATATAGCTTATGTTCATCGGGGATAATGTGGGATTCTATTGGTGATAGAATTTTTAAATCGGTCCAGCCCCCTTACCATGGCGTTTGTCTAGGTACCAGAGAATAGAAAGAAATGACAGTAATGACATTAAAGTGTGGATAAAACGCATAGAAAGTGGAAAAAAGTTACTTTTCTACCCGTTTTATCCACACTCTAATGTCATTACTGTCATTTATTTCTATTCTCTGGTACCTAGACAAACGCCATGGTAAGGGGGCTGTAGTTCCGGAGCCTATTCATTTCAAACAAACAAACAAATCTTTACTCTTTATAATATTAGTATAGATGGATAAATGAAGTATGATTTGAATTGTCCTTCGGATCGGAAAATTTCATACAAAATTTTCCCGCAAAGCATGATGAAAAGAAAACTCAAAATTGTACATGGACTACGCTTTAACCCGCGTAGCAATCAGTTACGTCACATTACTTATAAGGTACGTAACCTAATCATTGACGACACTAGTTTTCTTTAATTCTTAAAATGTTAAGTACTTCATTTTTGGTATTATGTGCTGCTGTTTTAGCCGTGCTGGCAGATTGATATAACTTCTTCATAATATAGGACGTTGTTGGAGTAGACTTGCCCAGGCAAACAATGTCCCAGGCACTACAGACGAGTCTAGGCATAGTTTGCCTAAAGTAAATGATATATGCCATTAAGTAAATTATTGTTGAAATTAGAGAATTGCAGAGATTACCCATTCACAAACAAATCAATCTTTAAATTCGATTAACTACTACCAATGCAATGCGTAAAACGTGGGAAGCAAAATAATCACTGTAACTGTGTGCTGTAAACTAAAGTACATGGAAATACACTGAGCATTAGAAAAGACTATGAAAACTTGTATTTTAAGTTTTAGTTCATGTTCACACCAACAGCCTAGTTGACCCTTTGGTTTTTCATTCAAGTAAACAATTTTTGCTAGATTAATATAAAACTTTTTACACAAGAAATAGTTCTTAGGTGTGAACGAGGAAAGAAAAAAGTCTCTAAGCACAAATCATAGCTTGGTGTCAAAAAGAGGTTGGATGGGCTAAGTAAGTAAGTTCGTATGAGTCAGTGGCCAACTCTGGTGACGGCTACGGCGGATAGACAGACACACAGATCTTTAGTATAGTTGATCGAAGCTAATTATAATTAGGAATACTATCGTTGTTTCATAACGAGTTAGAGTCGAGATAATGTCTTAATTTTGTACTATAATTAAGACATGGTGTACTCTAGCTTTTTATAAAACACACCGTAAATCTTTGTTATTGTAGTGTAGATAGCCCAATTTCAATCGATCATATTCACGTTTTACTTACCAAAGAGAAAGCAACAACACAGCAATGGTAATAGTGCCTACGTCCAAAATTGCGATGTGTTTCATAAGTTACAGTTGAGATAAGTCTAGGGCCCTTACTAATAAACTTGACATAAAGTTATGTCATGCATAACCTATGAATAACCATACAAATTTGAGGTTTATGCATGACATAACTTCATCATTTTCTTGCCCTGATCCCACTCTATGTGGGGCGGCACAACATGTATTCCTCTTCCATTTTCATGCATGACATAACTTATGACAAGTTTATTAGTAAGGGCCTAGATTTTTTCTCTAGTACAAAAACATGTGAGTTAAACAATTTAGTTTCAATACTTTCACTTTTTTCGAAAGAGCTCGACACAACAAGAAGACTATTTAAGACATCTCAACTCTAACTTTTTAGCACATCCATTTGACTATAAACCCCGTACATCATTCTCTCTCCAACAGCTTCCGTACTAGCCGCCAATCCTCCATGATATCGGAGTCCGGCAGCATGTACACAACGTAAGGAGGCTGCACTGTCACCTGGTAACAAGATGCTCTAATAAAACCCAGGCCTTAGTAAAGCCAATAATGAATCATACATATAGGTAAAGGATATGGGCCACAGTACGGCCAATATGGATCATACACGTATAGGTAATGTGGATAATTTTTACCGCATTCAGGGAACCTCTTTCTTTTGTAGCTTAAGATTTCGTACGTTCCTGTGGTAGTAAAGTCAGCGACAGAAGTTCAATTGGAACAATTGGAGATTTTAAAGCTATTCATCATTATTTATGGGAAAATTTACTATTTTTTTTTCACAAATAGTAATGGTGCAAGGTAAAGCATCTAATGTAAGGTAGAGTTGTATCCACCCAGGTTGTATCTAAAACCCGACGAACTTTGAAGTTATAGAAGATTCAAAAACATAAAATGTTCATGAACTTCTGTCGCTGACTGCTCGTAGGATACGTTTATTTCAAAGAAAAAAACCAACTGCATTTTTTAAAAATTAACACAATCAGTCATGAAAATGACATCAGGCACCCTTTTCCCAAAGCAACAGAAGTTTCGTCACGGCATTGTCCTTCACACATAAAAGCTGCTCATATGCATTTTAGAAAACGCAAAACCCATTGATAATGGGATTAGAACTCCCAACCATCGTATTGAAAGTCGAAAGTACATCCCACTATGCATTCCCACTTTGCATAAAAAGGAAAAAAATAAGCATGTACCTAAATTAAAAACAAAGGAAAGGACATCATCCATTTTGGTCCAAAATCCAAAAGTGCCAGCCAAAATCTTGTTTTGCATTGGACCAAATATGTATGAAACGTGGATGATGTCCTTTACGAAACGCAAAATAACATGAAAGGGAAATATGGTGATCCTTACCTGTCGTTTTCTCCTCTTCTTGCCCCACTCCTGGCTGCCGCTGCTCCAGAGATCGACCGTGTGTCGCTCCTCCTCCAATTTCCTCATCTTCTCCATGATTTCCTCTTTCATGGACTCGTATGTTAGCCATTTCTCACTCTAAGGACAACGGAGATAGAGTTTAGATTTGATTGAATGATAGATAAGTATGGATAATTAGAAAATCGATTCCTTCTAGGTAAACATTCATCTAAGACTTCACTGATGCTTAACATCAGGCGGAGAAACTACTTCATTAAAAAAAAGAACCTACTCAGTTTACAACGAGCACTGAGAAAACAAATTGAAAATGATACAGACAAACTTAATTAAGCTTTCTCAAATAGAGTATTTCCGAGTACCTAACTTGAAAGTTATTTACTAAATTAACGTTTTTATTTATGTTTTAAGGATGACATGAGTAAGAAAGGAGTGAGTGTTGAGATGACGGCTGATAGTGGAGAATGGAAGAAGAACAAATGTTGTGCCGACCCCACGTAATGTGGGAAAAGGGCAGGAGGATTTATGTTATGAAACACTCATGAAAATGAATACAAAACAAGATAATATACCTACTCTGTTTTACTTGAAGTAAATCTACTTAGACTAAAATAGAGTAAGGTTTGTAAGTAAGTTCGTATGAGGGTGGGGTTTTTATATAACCATTCGTGCACGAGCCCGACTCGCACTCGCTTAATCTTGACGAATGGTGATCAGCAAAACTGCTGCTATAGCTATAAGGGATGGATATTTTGATTATTAATACTAGGAAATATTTATCTCGGGTCTGGGTTTTTCTATGTATAATATGTATGTGTGTGTGACAGGCATAGCGGATGTAGGTACGAGGACTGCGCGTTTGAAGTGGGCCTGGGGAGGTCATGTGACTCGAATGCACCCAGAACGTTGGGCGAAGATCGTCACTCAGTGGGTGCCTGAAAACAGTCGAAGACGACGCGGCAGATAAGGGCGAGACGATCTGGTTGCATTCGAGCCAGACTGGCAAGTGGCCTTGGAGCGCAAGGAGTGGAAGCTAAGGGGAAGACCTTTGTCCAGCAGTGGGACACAATAGGTTGAGTAGAAAAAATGTATGTATTTACAAACAAAAAGTATATAAGTAGTATATCAGTTATCTGGTTCCCATAGTACAAGCTTTGCTTAGTTTAGGGCTAGATGATGCTGTGTGAAATAGTCCAGCATTATTTATTTTATCATTATTTTATTTTAATACTAGCTAGAACTAATTATCTAGATTAGTACACTTGCCTTTGTGGTTACCCTGAAAGTTATCCTCGTTAGTTAAAAATGTATTAACTAAGTGCTTTTTAATTAACTTTTGCCCTCTAGGGTCTCGCTTACATTAATTTATTTTTGAATTACTTACATCGATTTTAATAACGTGTATAGTAATATGACTAGGTCCACAACTGTAGGTTTCCTTAGACATTCACCTTTATTAGATTTAAAGTTCTTTTATTATGCGCACTGCAAAAATTTGGAATTAGCTTCCCGCGTCTGTATTTCCGCTGAGCTACGACCCTGTTCTTTTAAGAAGAGAGTTAATAGGCACCTTCTGGTTAGTCTCGCTCCATCGTAACCTCATTATTGCCTATGTAAGTTTCGAGGTCAAGAGGTGACCGGAGCCAGCAGCGTCAGGAGGCATACTATGCCTAAACTCAACGGGACGGTGC
This sequence comes from Epirrhoe alternata, assembly GCA_963565295.1. Classification (NCBI taxonomy): domain Eukaryota; kingdom Metazoa; phylum Arthropoda; class Insecta; order Lepidoptera; family Geometridae; genus Epirrhoe; species Epirrhoe alternata. The sequence continues at coordinate 1,679,409 of OY751385.1, read as the reverse complement.
TGCCTGGGACATTGTTCAGATGTAGGCTTGTCCGATACCCTGGCATTTACACCGCTATTGTACTTTTTATGATTGATTTCTGTAGTTTCTACAATATAGAGTTTTCTGTTCTTCATTTACGTTGAGTTACTGCCACAAACAAAATTTATTTAGTATCTTGAAAAAGCTCCTTCAAAGCTCACACAAATCATAAAGTGGTCTCTGTGTTCTCCTATAGGAAAAAGACGTGATTTTATGCATGTATCTATGTATTTATTAGAACTTAAAAATTATTCAACAAATATTAGAAATCTCATACAAATTAAGTAAGTAATATGTATGATAAACAAAAAGTATATAATTAGTATATCAGTTATCTGGTTCCCTTAGTACAAGCTTTGTTTAGTTTGGGGCTAGATGATGCTGTGTGAAATGTCCAGCATTATTTTTTTAATTATACAGGTACAACCTCGGTGTAGCGGGTCAAATATTTGTATGATCAGATATTTGTTCCAGGTCTTGGTTCCATGGTAGGTACTAGAGGTGTGCGCCGATGCCTTCTTGACCGGCGGCGGACGCCGGCTTTAAATCAGTCGGCGGCGGCGGCGTAATCGGCGTAATCGGCGTGGACAGTATAATTAAGGGAGAACTCCAAAGGCGTGGAACGAGAGCTTGGTGGTTCTGTTTTTTAAGAAGGGAAATAAGACGATTCTTAAAAATTACAGGCCCATCTAGCTCCTGAGCCACGTTTATTAGCTGTTCAATCTTCTATAATCTAAAAAAAACAACAAATTGCAAATATGTTAGCACCCATGCTTTGTGGGATGACTTTAGGGATTTTGTACATACACAATATTGGCGCCGATTTTACGCCGATACAATCGTCGGCGGCGGCGGCGTGGACAAAATCGTCGGCGGCGTGCGCCGCGCCGATCGGCGCACACCTCTAGTAGGTACTTACTAGTCGTTTCTGATACCCGTGGCATAGTGGGGTAATAAAAATAATTGCAACACGACAGTGCGAAGACAGAGCGATTCTTCGGCGTTTTATCATTCGTCCGCGCCGTAATTTTCGTTCCCCAAACCGGTTCGTAATTTTACCTGAGTCTATTGAAAAGGTTGACGGCCCAAAAAGATCGCCATGACAAGTTTTGTATAGCATATCGGTCTGCTTTTCAGACGTGGAATGATTTTCAGTATCATTGGTTATTCATAATGAAGGTAAGTATAGGCTTTGAATCCGAAGGTCGTGGGTTCAACTCCCGGCTGTACATCAATGAATTTTGCGTTTTGTAAAATTTATATGCGCTGCTCTAAACGGTGAAGGAAAACCAGTTAGTATTCATAAAGGCGGCGATGGGCTTGCAACCTGTCACGTTTGGAATACTAACTTCTGCAAGATGTGGGCATATATCAAATATGTATTTGAACATGCCTCTGATTCCCCCCTTAGACATCTTCAAAGGATCTGGAATACATAGAAATAACTAACATAATGTCTACTGCGCCTTGGAGATACAGCCGTGACCCTCTAAGGGCAGTTTCGCGGCACGTGAGTTCCTGGTATTAGTAAATGGTCAGTTTGACATAATGCATAAACCCTGTTATTAATAAACACGAACTTGGTTGGGATTAGAGCTAATCCAAAGCATCCTTATGCTTTGGATTAGCTACTACTGCATTCAGTAGTAGGTCAAATCTGTATAAATAAATAAAGACCAAGGAGGAAATAAGCTAATCCGACGCTGCTCTCGGAGCAAGAGTTACGCCTAGGTGCAACCTAGTATAGAGATGGAGTAAGTATACTCTATCATGAATTTTGACATTTACTTCATAATATTCATGTCATATCCAAAAAAAGGTTGTGCAAATAGGATGGATATGTTGATGGTTTGAGGAAAAATTTAATGAGGTTGGATGGATACCAATTACCATAAATAGAGCGAGTGAAAATTTACAATATTCGTACAATTTCATTTAATGATCTCGAAGAAACTGAATTTAAAATCCAAGTAAGTATAGATTTTGAGGTAAAAAATCATTTAGCATTAGCAAGAAACAAAAAAACAGTTAAAAATGACTAAACACAGTAAATACTTTTTTTATGACTAAAAACTTTTTGGTCAATATTCACTTGACCAAAAATTTTGAGAAGAATAAAACCTCTTTGAATAAAACAGATTATCAAATACAAATTATTGTCTATCTCTGTCATTCATATAATTAGTGACAGAGACAGACAATATTTTGAATGATAATAATATTCGTTCATTCACTCGTTTTTATTTTAAATTTTATGGGTTGCCATAACGCACGCGCTAGTCCCGATGCAAGAAATGTATTACTGATTCGAGATAACTACCGATTTATTAATAACCTTAAACTCATCATGTTGCCGATTGTATGTCATTGTGTTTTTTGTTTAGTTTTCCATTTTTGTTTATTTTTATTATGTGGTGTGCAATAAAGTATTTTCTATCTTCTATCTATCTATCATGTTACTCCAAGAAGTAACAGTTCTGAGACCAGTCTCGGATTTAGCTAGAATTAGGGTTTTCTAATTAATAAGGCGGAAAGAGTCTTAGACTTATCTGTCGATTCGATTTACTATGGCTAGGAGGGAAGGTTTTTAGAGTTTTACGGGAAAACTATCAAACCCCCAGGAATAAAATGTATATGGGACCACCTCTGGAGTATACCCTTTCAAACAAAAAAATAATTTTGAAAATCGGTCCACAATTGGCGGAGTAATCGCGTAACAAGATACAAAAAAACATACAGGCGAATTGAGAACCTCCTCCTTTTTTTGAAGTCGGTTAAAATACTGCTAAAATAATAATATTTTGTCAATGATACTCTGATGCCTAAAGAAGAATGAATACATTAATTATGCAGTTATAAGCCGGTACTTATGGTACTACCGGTAGTACTAAGCATACATTGTAGTATTCAAATCATGAGCAACTTCAACTGTTATTCATAAAAAGCCGTTCTGAACGAATCATGTTGATTAAAGACTCCATACATACTCTAAGATGCCAATTCTCTTTAGCAAATATTTAGGAATGTATGTCGTATATATATAACTATTGATATCTACGGGACAATTACCAGGATTTTTTGGAAAAGATCACTCAAAATAAAAATCATGGTAATTTTTTACGTCGTTGATAATAACAATAATTTTCTTAACTTAAATAGTTACAATTGTGTACACCTAGGTTCACATACAATAAATAAAAGTAAGTACCTAAGTTATAAAAACAGCAGGTCGTACATGGGTGAGACAAGCGCAGGATAGGAAAGGTTGGCACAAGCGAAGAGAGGCCTATGCCCAGCAGTGGGATGAAAGAGGCTGCGGATGATGATGATGATGATGACCTAAGTTCGTATGAGTCAGTGGCAAACTCTGGTGACGGAGTTTTTAGGCCGCCTTAAGGCCTCCGTCATGGTTTAACGACTTAAATAGCCGGGACCGACCATTTAACGTGCCCTCCGAAGCACGGAAGCGCTCAGATGCGCTCGCGGAGACCGCCACTGGCGGTCACCCATCCACTTACAGACCGTTTCGAGCGCTGCTTAACTTCGACGATCTATTAAGAACTACTTACTAAGCACGGTATATAATAAGTCAATAAATGATTTGATTTGATCAAAAACTATACCTATGTCTTAAGTGTTTAAAAAAGTATAGATGACTTCCCTTAAGTAACAAAAAGTTTTGAACTTTGAACCAGGGAATATACGTAAGTGTGCAAGGATCCCCAACTGCAATAAAAAATAATTGTATAGCACCCATGACTGCTATAGTCTGTGGTATTAACAAAGACAGGTAATAATACCAGGTCTGCACATCTGCTGTATTGTTCGAAGGTCGGTAATCTTTTTATGTGCCTTCAGCAAGATGCTATGAAACTCGAATCGGTTGATATTAAATCGTACATTGTCGTGGGTTGTAGATGGATTGGACTAGTATTTAAGCAAAGCCAGGTAGATTAGGTACCAGCTAAGTTAGTCAAGTGTAGCGTGTGATGCCAGGCAAAGTTAACAAAGTTGTTGAGGCGTTTGTTTTTTGTACTTTATGAGCATCTAAACTTTGACGAGCCTTAATTCTCTTTGACTGGCTCCCCACTGGAGCTTGACTTTTAATTTTAAGATGGATCACCTAATAAATGCTAGGCCCCAAACCGTGTTTGTTGTCCTGATTCCTCACGGTATTGGTCGCGAAAAAACAGGAGTAAGATTCGTTCCAAGACTATTAAAGACTAAGTGATCCCAGCGGTCCTACTGAATAAATGCTTTTTGACTTTGACTTTGATAGGGATCGTGTTGGCACAAACAAAGGGAGGCCTTTTGCCCAGCAATGGGTTGAAAATGATGATGAATATCTTACAACGGTAATGATGCTGTAGTTTCAGTTCAGTTAGTATGAACATTGAACTAGTAGCAAATTATAATATAATCGTATATTCAAAAAGTTTTAAATTACATACATTGGTCTAGTTAGGTAATCCTAATAATATTATAAATCTGAAAGTTTGTGAGTATGTTTGGATATTTGGATGTTTGTATGTTTGGATGTTTGTGTAACAATCACGCCTAAACCAGTAAACCGATTTGGATGAAACTTGGAATAGGCGTAGATAGTGACCTGGAATAGCATATAGTCTATTCAAAATGTTGGTACCACGCGGGCGAAGCCGCGCGCAGAAGCTAATATTACATACTAGCTGACCCGCGCAACTTCTTCTGCGCATTATTAGGAACAAAGTAGAGGAGTTTTGAGTGAATCGAGAGTAGGTATATACAAAATATAAAACTCCGTCGCTTGATATAATAATAATATTTTTTTTATATTTATGTTTCTCTCAAGAATCCCTTAATAGATAGAGGTAGGGAAAATCTTACCCAGATGTTGCAATGCTAAGAACAAAACGAATACGGTAATTGGTATAGAATCGCTGAAGCGAGCGGCAATTTTTTTGAAGAAATTGACTCGAAACATAATTTTTTTTGAATAGCAAGTACCTACTGTATGGTGTTGAATTTCGAAATAAAACGATTAACTAATATTACCTACCCGCGACTTCGTCAGCAATATAAAAATATCGAAAACTCTAAGCAAAAATCTCCATTAACTTTTCAAAACTCAAAATCGAAGAAAATTATACTCGATCGTATTTCGAAAAACGTTTTTAGAAGCGCCACCTAGGAGAAAAAGTGTAAAGTAGTTTTGACCTCTAGACCGATAGATGGCGTTCTAACTATAGCCAAGGAAAAAATATTTTAATATCAAAAAATCATAACTTCGGAGTTGGGATATATTGATGGGTGGGAATACACATGTTACATGTTTATCATTAATTTTAAAATAATTTATTATGCAAAACACAAAAAAAAGTAAAAAAATCTAGAGTGCAAAAAGTGGCTTCGGCGGTCACCCATCCTTTTTATGACCGCGCCCAGGGTTGCTTAACTTTTTTCCCCATACAAACTTCCAACCCTTATTTTACCGCCCCCTTATGGTAATTGACAAAAAAAAGTAGCCTATGTCCATCCCTGGGGTATACTCTTTATCCATGCCAAATTTCAGCTTAATCGGTTCAGCGGTTTGGGCGTGAAAAGGTAACAAATAGACAGACAGACAGACAGAGTTACTTTCACATTTATAATATTAGTATGGAGTATGGATAGTTGCCCTTCTAAAACTTACCTAGCTACAGGTGTATGAATAATATTGAAAATTGTGCTTCTGGCCACGTGGTTCGACCGCATGGTTTGGTCAATCGTACTACGTATACCTAGGTACTAGGTAGGTAAAAAAAAGTCGGAAAAAAGTGACAGAATTTTCAAGCCGCGTAAAGGTCTTCGTCAACTACCTGCTGCAGCTAGGTAGGTAAGTAGTTATACTTAGAAACTTAAAAAAATGTGCCTAATGTGTATTTGGACCGCTACTTATTTATTTTCAAAAGACTGAGTGACTTGATCTGAGAGAAGTCCACCGACCATACCTTAAGGCTAGGGTTGATCGTGTTTCGTATTATATTCGCCATTCGATGTACTAATATTGCTTGAACTTACAAGACAAAACAATGCTTTCAATTGTTATGAAACTGATACCGATTTAAACTGACAAATTATAAATAAATAAATAATGCTGGACATTTCACACAGCATCATCTAGCCCCAAACTAAGCAAAGCTATGGGAACCAGATAACTGATATACTTTTTGTTTGTAAATACATACATATTATACATAGAAACACCCAGACCCGAGATAAATATTTGCAGATCATACAGACATTTATCCCGCCGCGGGGAGCGAACCCGCAACCTTCTGCGTCCCAAGCGGGCTTTCACCCACTGCGCCACAGAGGTCGTCAATTATGTAATAGAATAAAACTTATTAAATGTAACAAATCACAAATATACTCCAGCAACAAGGTTATCAGTTAATTAATTAGTAATAGAGTTATGTAATTATGACCCGACCATTTCTGTAAGGCCAATCAAGTTGTGATGATCTTGGGAATAATTTACATTAGGTATTATTAGTTAGTTTACTCGTACTTCGTACCACATTTATCAATGCTTGTGTAAGGTTTGAATTATTTTTATAAAATAATGTCATAATAAATCAGCAGAATTTATGAAAACTCTATCGTTAGAATATTCATAAAACTCTAACGATCTCCTTCGTAGGTGGAATGCGTGATTGACGAGTACCTAGGTAAAAATTAAAAAGAGAAAAGGGCGGCAAAACAGTAGACAGAGCCTGGGCACGGGGTTGGATCGGATTGGATACGTAAATTGATGATTATGTTTAAGTATTTATGAAATAAATAAGGATTGTGTAAACAAAAAGTATATAACTAGTATATTTTCAGTTATCTGGTTCCCATAGTACAAGCTTTGCTTAGTTTGGGACTAGATGATGCTGTGTGAAATGTCCAGCATTATTTATTTATTGTTATATTGGATAAAGTCAGATAAAGGAGAAGATCGCTGTCATGTCGTATAAAGAAGTAAAGGAATCCGCATTGGAAAGGGAGAGGTGGAGGAAGTTGCATCATTGCACCGACAAGAGCTGAGCTCTTAAGTTTGATGATGATGATATTATATTGGATTGGAATACTGTGTTAGGCTATTTCTGCAATGTCCTATAATTGGGAAAGCTAAAAGCTTTTTTTAATGAATGGAAATATACCTTCGGGTAGTACCTACGAGTAGAATGACAAAAAAAAAATAGTTTCCTATAATAAGCCCCTAACCGATTTTTTCATCATTACTTATAAAATAAATGCCAAAGGAATCTGTAAATAAAATTCAATCCTTGATTCACGCATTGTATTATTAAACAGTCAACGGCCGGCGCGTCTAACTAAACTGGTCACCCTATCGCTCACAGTACCTACTACTATAAGTTATTCTGTGTTCAGGGGCATGCGCGTGCGTCGCGACAAAATGGCGCTCGCGCCGTTTCCGGGAAACGCGCGCTTGGCCGAGGTCGACGCGCCATCTATAACCTCTTTTATAAGCTTGCGAATTCGGTTTTAGATGTTGGTAGGATTGTGTAAAATGAAACGTGGTCGTGACGTCACGTTGAATGAGGTTTGATAGCATGCTCCGTACAAGAATGTGTTATGCCAATGACGACGGAAAACATTTTAAGGAATCCATTTAGTACAGTGCCACAAACTTATCTGGACCGGTGGCCAAAAGAGGAACTAACGAATTTTACTGTAAAATTTATTTTTCTGCCAACACAAAATGACCAAATGCGATAACAGCGCCTCTCTCACCGGTTCAGATAAGTTGGTGGCACTGTACAAGACTTACTGCAACTGCTCTGCTCGTTAATATTACTTAGTAACTAAATATTATTGCGCTGCGCTCTTTTATAAAAGGTCAAAGTTTGATTATAGGTTGCTTATGTGTGAATATATAGAAAATTACTTGTAGTATAGAAGACAGTTATAATCATCAATGCATTTTATGGAGGACGTAGGTATAGGTACTAGTATTTATATTATATGTAGGCAAATGTAAGATGTGGGAAATGGACCGGGACAGAGATAGTTGGAACTGGAAGGAGACCTTTGCCCAGCAGTGGGAATATATAGGTTGAGAAAAAAATATAAGATGATATTTACAGGTCAATATTTAAAGAGATTTTTCAAATCACGACAAAAAAGGTTATTACAAGTTTCTACGTACTGTGTTTGACAGTGGTCCCAAACGGCTCAATCAATTTTGATGTAAGTGTTTTTTTCTATGAGTTATTGAGACTTAAGAGTCATTATGAATTTATGAATACTCTGGGGCTCGTTGGTCTTGATAACAATTAACCGAACTTCCTCCTTCCTGTATTAAATGCTAGAATAAATATTATAGGTATCCTGGATAAGTATCAGTAATCAAACATATTGAATGCATACACACAACTGTAATAATAGAATATGAGTAACGAGAATAGGCTATTTTACACCATGTAAGAAAACACATAAAAATGCATGTATACTATAGGTTTCGTTACAAGTAAACGATAAACGTCGATATTTATTCATAAAAATGCAATAAACATTTTACAATTCAATTTTAAAAATCTTAATTTTTCTTCTATCCTCAAGCCACCAAAAACGCCGTCTGCCATTTTGTGACGTCACTATGTTAAGTTAGGAACAAATAAGTTTATCTTTTACAGTCGTTTTGTTCACAAAACAAACCACATGACGTCACATGGCGGCTCGCGTTTTCGGGAGACAACTAAACATCATAAATTAAAATGCATTTTTAAGGCATTTTGCGGTTTATAAAAAAAAAAAAAGAATTCTACTGGTTTATTATGACCTCAGGATTGATTTAGAACAGTTTTCAAAAAAGTGTAAAATAGCCTATTGGTTAATTAAAAACGGACCTGCAGCCGTCTAACTTGAAATCCATTCCCAGTTATCATCCCAATTGAGCTCAACCAATCACACAATACGAAAATGACGTGTTTTGTTATTTTCGTGTTATGTGATTGGTTGAGCTCAATTGGGATGATAACTGGGAATGTATTTCAAGTTAGACAATAAGGCTGCTGGAGCAACACTTTAGTTTTCATCATATTATGTTTGCTATGGGATTGCAACCTGTCACGTGGAATGCTTACCTACTTCTGCAAAGTGTGCCAAAAAAGCTTTTGGACGTGCCTCTCCTTTTACATCTTTAAAGTGGGTATGTATTATGTAGGTGGACATGCCTCTGACTACCCCTTAGGCTCAATACAGACTGAATTGGCAGGGACGAAACATAACAAGACATTATAAACCTTATGGACAATGTAACAAGATATGCAAGAGGTGTGGCGAAGACTCGCGCCGGCTCGAGCAGTCTCGCGCGGTCGCGAGCTATCAAGCGTTTCTATATCTTATATCATTGTTCTTAAGCCTTAGACATCTTTAAAGGATCTGGAACACAGATCTGAGAGAATGTCTACCACGCCTTGGGGATACAGTCGTGGTACTGTTTAATTGTTTGAACCTTTACATGAGTCTTTAAACCGTATATCTGCAATGAGTCATCGGGAATTCATGTCATGCTATTCAAAGTAGTCATCGCATTTTATAACTCTTTTGTATTTTCAACTGTAATAATCAATAATAATCATCATCATCATCATTTTAGCCTGTTATCACCCACTTCTGGGTATAGGGCTCCCTTCTTTTACGCCAGTCTCTTATCTTTTTTATCTATTCTTTTTTATCTCAGTTCTCAGACATAGCAAAGGTCGTAGAAAAAGTTTGGACGCGAGAGGCGCAAGATAGAGGAGACTGGCATAAATATTAATAAAATAAATAAATAATGCAGGCCATTTCACACAGCATCATCTAGCCCCAAACTAAGCAAAGCTTGCACTATGGGAACCAGATAACTGATAAACTACTTATATAATTTTTGTTTGTAAATACATACATATTATAATGACTACGCAAGTTTGATAGACTCCTGATATTTGAAGTTCTGATTAAAAATAAAAATAAAATGGTTTTGATGTTGAAATAAGAGTAAGTACCTACCCACCTAGGCACCTTACGGTGTTTCACCATCTAAAGTTAATTCAATAAAAAGGAAAACAACGATCTCAAAATAATCTTCTTAGATTCAAAAATTACATTGTAAAATTTACTCTTCTTCCTGCCCTTATCCCACTAAGTGGGGTCGGCACAACATGTTTCTTTCTTCCATTTCCCTCTATCACTCGTCATATCAGAACTCACTCCTTTCACTAACATATCCGTGTTCACACAGTCCATCCATCTTTTCTTAGGCCTACCCCTACCAGTATATCCATCGACATTCTAATATTTTGTAAAATTAACTATTATTTTGAAAAAAAAAATGGACAAAGACTAAACTTTCTATAGATATACTTCAAATTCGCCAGCACTTTTAAAACTTTGTTACATTCATTTAACGATTACATTATTGAATGAATTCTAAAATATGAATATAAAAAAAATAAAAATAATTATGTCCATAAATGTTCGTAGCACCGCGGCAGCTACGAAGTGCTACGAACTACGAAGGTCAACGATCGATTCAAAAACGGACAATAACCACACGCCTTACTTTCATTTTTAGAGCACTGGTGCAGAGTGGTTGCAGACCCGCCTTCCGAGCGTCGTGGGTTCAAATCCAGTCGTGTACCAAATGCTTTTATGAATTTGACTTATTCGGTCCAAAAAGTTATGTGTACTATGCCAGTATCTACTCCTAAACGATGAAGAAAAACATCACGAGCAAACCAGCTTGTCGAAGAACCTAAAAAAAGTTCGGAAACATGTGTCAAATGCACAAAGGCGAGTCTTGGAAAAAACAAACATAATTTTGTGAGGTAGGAGCTTTTAAATGTTTTCTTGTATCTTTGTTTGTATTTTGTAATGTCCATGTGGTGTACAATAAAGTATTTTCTATCTATCTATCTATCTTGAAGTCCAAAAATAATTTATTCAATAAGACCAGTTTAATCATGGTATAACTACGTCATTACGACTGAACCAGGTGCCGTACCATGACCTAAACATCAGTTTGGGTGGTAAATAGATACATTATGGTACGTTAAAGCGAAGCAGTTCAATTTAGGACCTAAACTGGAAGCTATAAGAGCTCATAGTAGGGCAAAACTTTTTTACCCCGAACAAAATAAAATATTCCTGAGCTAGTAACACTTAGGTACATAAAGAATAGAAAATACCATCTATTAGTCAATAGGAATACAGAATATTAAATGAAATACTTATTTTCTATCAAACATCAGAGTCCTCCTCATCGTCATCGTTTTCAAAAACAATGTTATTTCTCTTTCTCCTTTTAACTAACTCTCTCGTGAACTTCGATGGTTCCAGCCCAAGTTTCGTCTCCAGATTAAGAACTTCCAGCTGGGTTTTGTAGTTCTGCAACTCTAGGAAGTCTATCTCCAACTGGGCTTTCCTCTTCTTCATATTTACCTCCTTCTTCTTCGTCATTCTGTCACAATCTGTTCCGTCACTGGTTCTATCATCTGATGGCTCTTCGATTGCTTGGTTTTCCGACGGTTCAGTTTGAACATAGATTGTCTCTTGAGCATCTTCTTGGGTTTCAGTCTGTTCTAACGCTTCTTCTATAAAAGGTGACTCAACTTTCAAATGGTCCACTTCTTCAATCATCATATCATCTTCATTTATATCAAAGATATTTTCCTTAAGTGGATTAGGTGTATACTTTGTAGCATTCAGGATATACTTCTGATGCTCCCTCAGACTGCTTTGAGTGTGAAGGACGGAAGTGTTATCGACTATATCATAAACCATTTCATCTATTGGTGTTGTTTTGAATTTTTTACCGTTAGATTTTACGTTATCCCGCTTGCTTAGTGCGTGTCGTCTTATATTCTGCCAGTAGACGTCTCTCATGTATTTGTAGTCTTTGCAAGGGGCGACAAGCCCGAGAGACTTGGCCTTTTCCAGGATATCAGTCCACACCTTCACTTTCATTTGCAGAGTGCGCTCCAAGCTGAACGGACCGAACAACGTGTCTTTGGCGTCACATATTTCACGTATAACTATTAATCTTCCCACCATCTTCTCCATTTTCTCCGACATCGTTCGTTGATACAAACAATAACATACAAAAATATAGTAAGTAATTTAATTATCGTTCCAAAGCCAAAATGCAACAAATACGTGTTCACAATTCCTTAGAGTATGTAGATAGTCGTATTGAATAATTCAAAATTGTTTAACTTGTCCACACAATCACAAATCAACAGTTTCATCAGTTCTCAAACGTTCTTCAGCTCTGTCTGTGACCTTGTGAAGTTGTCCGCTTGTGGCGCCGCGCCGGCCGCACTCGCAACTAACTTCACACTCGACACGGCTAAATTATAACCACAAAAACGCCGAAAACGAAATCGTTGTTACTTAGTTTTATCTTGTTATTATTATATTCAAATTATTATAAAACACTTGATGAGTAAACAGAACAATAATAAGTGAAAATTACAATCTAAAACAACTTGTTATGTTGTAAGATTGTGCTGTGGGAATAGCGACTGTACGTACCGCGTACGTCAGAGCGCGTCACTGGCTTGCGCAGTGAGGTGCGCACTATTTGATAATCTGTGGCGCACGGTCGATGCACACTAATCTATTCTATGTGCGTCGTAAGCCCCACGCTATATACCTTATTTACTTTTATGTTCTGGTTTGTATGAGTTTGTAAGGAGGTTGGTATTATTTTACGAGTTTTTTTTATCGATTCTAAGAAAGTACTTATTGTTTTCAGATAAAAACAAAGAACGTCGGTCATCTACATACAAGCTGTGACCTGGCTAAAAAAAATTTCGTAAAAAATTTATTGCTCACAAAGCCACTTACCGTATGCAATTCGTAATTTGTTTATAGCAAGCCGAAAATTAATCAAAAATACTGTTATTTACCTCTAAAATGTACTGAATTTGATATATTTTTGATCTGTGTCATTATTCTTTAGAATATTTTAACTGGTAAGTAGTACCTACATACACAAGAACTAATCTTATTTCGGTTAAAAGGCTGGATCAGAAATATAAAGCTTACTTATAACTTAATCCAGAAAGAATCGATAAATTGCTACCTAGGTAAAGTCAACGTCACCAATTGGTAACCCCTTTAGTAAGGCGGTTTGTACTGCAGAGGGGTTAGTTGGTGACGCTCACCGTACATAATATACCTATATCCTAGTGATTATCGTTGCAGATATTAATACTATAATTTTTGTAATTTTATACTTAGCCATTTTATATTTCATTTCTTATTAATACCTATTCTACCATCACTGTGTGAAATTTCCAGCATTATTTATTAGTTTATTTATGATTAAACTTTTAAACTGGATTTTTAGTTAAAAGTACTTAAGCTACTTATTTCTGTTTAACTAAGAACCGATTTCGTCAAATAACTTTTAACTAAAGCATCTGAAGCTAGGAATCGCATAGAAGCAAAGAGACACACACTTATAGGCTCTTGTTGATCATTCGTGAGACAATTTTTTTTAAACTATTTAACTTTTTCATCGGGCCAACAATATTCCCAGAGTTCGTACAAAGCGTTTTGAGTCTACATTTTTCATACGCACTGCCAAAATGTGGAACCTATCGGGCTTTATTTTTTCCGAAAAGTACAATAATAGGGGGTCCCAAAAAATAAAAACGTGAACAGGGTCACGACTGTATCCCCAAGGCGAGGTAGACATTCTCTCAGATCTTTTATATTCCAGATTCTTTGAAGATGTCTAAGTGGGTAGTCCAAGCATGTACAAATACATATTTGATACATGCCCACATCTTGCAGAAGTTAGTATTCCATACGTGACAGGTCGCAAGCCCATCGCCGCCTATAAGAATACTAACTGGTTTCCTCACGATGTTTTCCTTCACCGTTCAGAGCTCGTGCTAAAGCGCATATAAATTTTACGAAACGCAAAATCCATTGATGCACGGCCGGGATTCGATCCCACGACCTTCGAGGGGTCTTCACATAGAGAGAAAATAGTTTCCTTAGGTAAGCATTCTGTATCTTAGGCCTCATCGTTACGTAACATTAGGCAGAGTGAGGTCAAATGCTAACTTATTTAATACTAGCTGTCCGTCGCGCTTTTACTTGCGGTCCCTCGGGAAAACTTCACTTCCCCGGGATAAAATGTAGCCTATGTTCATCGGGGATAATGTAGGATTCTATTGGATAGGATTGAAAGAATTTTTCAAATCGGTCCAGTAGTTTCGGAGCCTATTCAATTCAAACAAACAAACATACAAACAAACAAATCTTTCCTCTTTATAATATTAGTGTAGAAAATTAACAGTGGCACCAGGAGTGCCGGCAGAAGAACGGTTCTAAACTTGACAAATAACCCGGAGTCGGTGAGCAGTCACGTGACTCGCACGTGACCTTTTCGAGGCGAATCCAAGAAGTTTTTCTCATCTCAAAACTGCCAAACGCGCCTAAAGCAGTTTTCACTTCAAAAAACACTGGGCAAATTTTCCCCCCAATTATTTCCACTTGTCTCGGTCCCCAGTTTAGTGTTAACGTCGATAAAATGAAGCCTATTTCTGATTATAATAGATGTTTTATTATTCATAATCGATTGCTGAGGTACTAGATGGGTAGTTGCCGGATATGATAAGCATGTCCCTAATCTTTTATCTCGTCTACGTAGATTCTTAAAAACGATATATTTTATGATACAATGAACATAATCACGACAGAAAATTTAAGGAGTAGGTATCTAACTTAGATATCCTATTTTGATGAAAGGCAGACAGGGGCACGTCCAATATTTGAATAAGAATAAGAATGTCTTAATTCGTAGTTTAAATAAATAATAGGTACTACTGTACCTGTATAATTATATCTATTTTCTATTTTTTTTTTATTTCACAAAGAAAATAGATATAATTATACAGGTACAGTAGTACCTATCGTAGTTTAGCACAAAGAAAATAGATACTTAGTTAAAGAATTAACACTACATAATCTACACACATTAAAGAACCTTAAAACTACGAATTGGCGTCCAACTCAGCATAAATTGTCATAATAGCCATAGACTATTACGACGCTGATCTTCCGTTGGAACATTTGAGTACTTAGTTTGTTGTCGGTGCTCAGTGTCGCTAACGGCTAATTTCATCCGTTCCCAGTGAAGGTTTTACATGGAAAATCTTTACTTAGGAACGGACTCAGGGCATTCATAGTAGCTCTAATTCAATTCAATTCAAAATCGTTTATTTTCTCAACACATTAGGTTATTTATCCAACTACGTACTTACATTAATGCAAAGACTATGCTACGTATTAACCTACATTGTGTGAGACTGGTGCCTGAGATAGGCTTGTAAGTAAGTTCGTATGAGTCAGTGGCCAACTCTGGTGACGGAGTTTTTAGGCCGCCTTAAGGCCTCCGTCATGGTTTAACGACTTAAATAGCCGGGACCGACAATTTAACGTGCCCTCCGAAGTACGGAAGCGCTCAGATGAAAATGCCACTGGCGGTCACCCATCCACTTACAGACCGTTTCGAACGTTGCTTAACTTCGACGATCTATCAAGAACGCCTAAGCAAGCACCTGTGAAAACCTGTGATGCAATCTAATCTAATCAATAATCTCTGCTCAAGCATTAGAATTTTAAAATGATCTCCAGAAATCACCATGCCTTTAACCTATCTAAAAGGCATGGTGATGGAGTTGAAACCTATTATTAAAACTCTCGAATCTAATCAATTGACAACCAATCAACGATTGATGTGTCCGACAAAGCAGAAACAGAACAAGATAACGGTTGTATTTCCAAGGCACGGTAGACATTATCCCAGATAATTTAGTGTGGCATATATTATTAAAGTAACCAGCGCGGTGTTACCCGCAGTTCCTTTGGGAATACTTTACCATTTCGCAGTATTTAGTAGCCTTTGCGGTAATACTACGATTCGAAGAATATTTATCGCATCAACGAAGCATTGCTAAAATTCTCCATAAATATTTTGTTTTTCTTTTGAGATATGCATTCAGGAAATATCAATGAACTTATGAATGTTCATCGATGTTTCCGTCAATTGCGGACCAATTTAAGGCCAGGATAGTCGAGAACTTTAGGTATTTCGTGTTACCTCCGCCCCCGCCAAGTGACCGCGCGAATCTTACTTGGTTATGTGTACAAAGTGGTCCCATATAGAATAGATAGATAGATAGATAGAAAGCTTTATTTGCCAACACACAGACACAGGTACATTACACATACAGAGAACAGGTACAAAAAAGAAAAAATACAAAAGTAGGTAGGTATGAGGTAAGTACCTAGGTGACAGAGCTATGAAGTTAGGAACCTCTGTGCCTATCCCTACTCACCTACATGCAATCTACAAACAATACACAAAACAAGAAAAGACCTAAACAGCAAAACTAAATAAAATTAAGTACAAAAAAATAAAATAAAAAGAGTTATCAGTAGGTAAGAAGTACGGTCTGCGCTGGTGTTAGTCAAAAAGGAGTAGTCTCAGCTTTATGTTGCTCTGCACCGGGGTACAGGGCAACGCTGATTTTCAGACTACTCCTGGTTTGGTGACATCACATCCCGAAGATAGTAATAATAGAGGAACAAAAAAAAGAAAATAGATAAACTGAGATTTTATAAGATAATAACAGTACTATAAGTAGGTACATAGCATATATAAATTAGTTAATGTGTGAAGTATATGGTGTGTGAAGGGTGTGTGTCTGAGTTATTCATATAAACTAAATTCCTAAGTAGACATTTTATATTTCAATTTTTTTTTATGAAATTTCATTTACTTTTTAGTAAATTTCATTCTAAAAAGTAAATTTCATTTACTTTTGAATGGACACCGCAACATACACACACTTCCCGAAGAAATTAAAAAACAAGAACTAAGGACATCGAAGGCACGCCCAAATACATCTTTATTAGTATTTAAAACGTATTAGGTAATTACTATCCTCATAGCTCACATTAAAGCCTCCGTTCCTTCATTTAGTTTACAAAAGGAAGGGAGGCATTAAAATCCCACTACCCCACTTCCCACTACTAATAATAATAAATATTAAGAGGTTTGGATGTTTGTATTTCAATCACGCCTAAACTAGTGAACCGATTTGGATGAAACTTGGAATAGGCGTAGCACCTGGAATAGCATATATGCTATTCAAAATGTTGGTACCACACGGGCAAAGCCACGTGCAGTAGCTAGTATGTGTTAATTATTGAATTAAGCTTTATTATTTATTTTGCTATAGTCTTTTTCACGCCGGAATGTATGCATGACACATTGAACTTGTTTCGTTTCACGTTGTGTGGTTCACAACAATTTTGAAACAAAAAAATCAAGAAAAAGAATTAAACGATAAAACATACAAAAAAAAATGTTTTTGTCTATTTCCTGTTTAATTATTTCATAAATTATCACAAACGAGCCATAAAATATAATTAAATAAACAATAAACATTTTCTAAAAAACTCCGCCAAATAACAGTACTGAGTAAAATGTAACGTAACCTATTAGAGAGTGCGAAAATGAAAATCGAAACAATCGATGAATCGATAAGTAAAACAATAATCGTTGGTTTAGTAATTTTGTCTATGAATGAACCTCATAATCGATTAAGATGAATTGATAGTAGTGAAACAAAAATCGATTTTGATAATCTCGATTAAACTTTAGGACATTACTATTTGACTGATTTTGACATCATCTCGACTTGTCATGCATACGTACCGCCGTGAAAAAGACTAGGTATAGTACGAGCTATGAAATGAAATATTGTATCTAAGCTGACCTAATTCATAAAATTCCCGGTTTGGTCTCTGCATGGGGTCGAATTCGATCTGCGCGCAGTCGCGGCGAACGTGACGTCACGCCCTATGTACTACGAGCCTTATGTACTGTGATGTACATTGTACAGCCAGCAATATTGATGGAAATTAAAGACTGAAGATATAAGGGTATTCTAATTCTTCATTGGGTTTGGGAGAAATGTATTTCCGATGAGCTACGATCCTGTTGTTTTCAAGAAGAGAGTTAATAGGCACCTTCTGGGTAGGCTCGCTCTACAGTAGACCTCATTCTTGTCTATGTAAGTTTCGAGGTCAAGAGCCGACCCATTCATTATAAAAAAAATGTTTGCAGTATTTGCAGATGTTTGTTCGAAAAGTATATTTGAGTTTTAGCGCGTTGAAGAAAATATGTCATGCCGTCTAAAGATGTCAGAAGTACCCCTGAAAAACACATCGTCGCGGGGGATGCATCCTCAGACAAAGGAGTACGAACCCACTATTGACGGAATTCCTCTTACAATCTGCCGATTTTTGCGGAGAACGAGGTAGCACACGAACGCGTTTTACGCACACTCTTGCAAATTTTGTATATGACGTACGAAATATTCCCATAGTACAAGCTATGCTCAGTTTGGGGCTAGATGATGCTGTGTGAAATTGATCAGCATTGTTTATTTATTACTTGAAAACGTACATGATTCCGAATGCCAAAATGTACTTGATTCCGAATCATGTGCAAGACGAACATGATTCGGAATCAAGTACGTTTTGGCAGAGGGAAAATTACCAGGTAAGGCGAATCCCGTCTTAATGATCTAAGGATTCATCAGTTGTGCCGATACAAATCCTTTTTACAAGAGAGAGAATATGCGTTTGTCTAAACTCAAAATGTCGTAATACTTTATTCTAGCATAGAGATAGGCCATTCATTGTAAGCGAGCTGGTTGTCGGTTTGTTCCGAGTATTTAAAAAAAAACCAGGGTCACGACTGTATCCCCAAGGCGCGGTAGACATTCTCTCAGATCTTCAAGATCCTTTGAAGATGTCTAAGGGGATAGTCAGAGGCATGTACAAATACAAATTTGATACATGCCCACATCTTGCAGAAGTTAGTATTCCATACGTGACAGGTTGCAAGCCCATCGCCGCCTATAAGAATACTAACTGGTTTCCTCACGATGTTTTCCTTCACCGTTCAGAGCTCGTGTTAAAGCGCATATAAATTTTACGAAACGCAAAATCCATTGATGCACGGCCGGGATTCGATCCCACGACCTTCGGATTGAAAGTCGAGGTACAACCCCATTCGACCAACACGGCTCTTTAAGAGTATTTTTTAATTTCGGAAATATGCGTATATTAACACTATCTCTGCGTTTCTCTTCACGTTTGCCATCTGGCACGTACGGAATGCACAATTCTGCGAAATGTATGCACGAGTCAATTATGTAATTGGACGTGCCTCTAAACTCCTTCGACATCATCAAAAGTTGATAAGTGATAGTAATCTAACACGCTTTAAGGATACAGACGTGATCTCGTTGTTTTTCAAATGAAAATAAATGAAAATTGAGAACTCGCACTTTTGATCAAAGTTTTGGAAGGTATTTGAAACTTAGCCTTCGAAAGCTTTGAAAGGTATATTCCCAACGACACCACTAACCTCCCCATCAGTGATAAGTTGCTGAAATGTAATAAAATTTCCAAAATGTATGCGATTTCTTTCTTAGCCCCCTCGCAGACTGCAGGCTTTCTATCGGCCGATAGTTAAGACGGAATATACTTCGGCTCGTAATTAGTATGGAGAAGTATAGCCCGTCTCAACTATCGGCCGATAGAAAGTCTGTAGTCTGCGAGGGTTATGTAAGTTTTTTTTTGTAAGTACCTAAGTTAAAATAATCTGTTTATTGCTTTAAAATTTAATGTTCCTCTCCATCCAAAGGTTGCCTGGAAGAGATCGCTTCTTAGCGATAAGGCCCATTGTACATTTTTATCAGATTTTCCTTTTGTTTCTTATTCATGGTGTGCAATAAAGAATTTTCATTCATTCATTCTTTCATTTCATTAGATTCATTTAGACTATTACAATAATTCGGAATAAGTCACTATACAGGTTGAAAGTATCTCCAATATCTGCGCATATCGAATACTCAGTACACCGACAGCCTATTTTTGTTTACTGTTAAAAATAAATACTTTCAGAAGCAATTAAAAAGGATTTCCGTATTGTATTGATTCAAGCATTTTGTTTACGTGGGCAGCGCCAGTCAGAAACCGTGGGCTGAGTTATTTGAAAAGGTCATATATACGTTGAATTGTTAAACTTTTAGCTTATTACTTGTTATATTAAAACTATTCCATGTACACGGAAGCTTTCAAGCTGTTTTATATAGGTACTTGTTGTTGATATATGTAGTTATTTACATATCTCAACTTGAGCCGTGTTGGTCGAATGGGGTTGTGCCTCGACTTTCATGCCAAAGGTCGGGGGTTCTAATCCCGGCCGTGTAACAATGGATTTTCATTTCGTAAATGCGCTTTAACACGAGCTCTTAACGGTGAAGGACAACATCGTAAGGAAATCCGCAGCTTAGTCAGCTCCACACGTTGTCTTTCCTGTGGGCCAGGCTGATTAAGCTGAGAGGATGGTTTAGGTGCTGGGCAAGCCTAACAATGCCCCAGGCACTACGGCGTCCCGTTAAGTGTAGGCAAAATTTGCCTCCTGACACTGTATAAATCATACATATATAGATGTAAAGGCCTAAATTTCAACTTGTAGTCGAGTTGGAAGGGCACAGTCGACTTATGAGCATCTAAACTTACTTTGACGAGCCTCAATTCTCTTTGACTGGCTCCCCACTGGAGCTTGACTTTTCGTTTTAAGATGGATCACCTAAAAGAATGATAGGCCCCAAACCGTGTTTGTTACCCTGATTCTTCACGGTATTGGTCGCGAAATAACAGGAGTAAAATTAATTCTAAGAATATTCGAAGTGATCCCAGCGGTCCTACTGAATAAATGCTTTTTGACTTTGACTCCAAACGATCGATTCCCGGTTGAACATCAAAAATAATAAGGTGTAAAATAAGAAACGTAGCTTTCTGCGTTTCTTTTTCATACAGCTGATTAGTTCATAGTAACAACAATAATTTAGATAAATATTGACCCATATGCGGTACAGTGGAGCACGTTATAATGTGAATATAACGCTTTGTTTACATTCCTTGTGGAATTCGAACCGAATGTGCCTTGTTGACAATATTAGTCGTAGTCGTAGCTACCCAGAGTCGGAGTCAGAAAACATTTATACACCGTTATTTTATGACTACCAAAATAATTTTAAGGACAGTTGCAGCAGATGCAGAAAATGATAATGGCATGGTCAAAACTTTTTTTTATTTAACTATCACAAAGTTATAGAGGATTGTAGTCAACCAAAACCGAACAAAATTTTATGAAAACTGTACAAATAAGTACTTTGGTACAACAATCGCATACAGACTCTCATTCGAACTATGCTCTCGTATCATCCCCAGTCAGTAAAACTGCAGTAGCTATCATAAATCCATGTCTGACTCGTCTCGTCTACTTTGAGGATAATTTTTTTTTTCTCTTTTTTTGAGTTTTAACTACAGAAATATGTTCAGTAACAGACACCGAGACCATGTTTCAAATTTTTTTGGTAATTAAAAAATAGGGGTGTATATTAGGACCACTTAGAATAATCTTAAAACTAAACTAACTTCAACGGCCAGGTGGAGTGATCTGCGAAAGGCTGCTGGCAGAAGCTGGAATTCAGGCGCGGTCCGAGGGGGGAGGTCACAGGGGACATAACGACCCCCCCCCAAAATCTTACACGTCTCATAGTAAAATCTTGTGTATTGTGCAATAAACTGTCTAATTTTAGTGTAGTGACCCCCCCCCCAAATTTCAGTAGTGAAAGTCCCCCCTCCAAAATTCACCGCGCCTAAGCTGGATGCGTCGAGCTGATGCCGCTCATTAGGGAAGGCCTATATCCAGCAGTACTACTATAGGCTGATGATGATGATGAGTCTTAAAAGTCTAGCGGCCTAGTTTTCTTTGAGGTGATCCATCTTAAAACTATATTTAGCCTTACCATCAAACGTGAAAAAGTTATTTCTCGGAATAAACCTAGAATAAAATGAAAAGACTTATCAAAATTTTGGTAAGTCTTTTCATTTCATAATGAAATACCAAGTGTGGATCAGCACTATAAAACAATTACAGAAATTATAAACCTAGAATAACCATACATTCAGACAGTTTACACTCAGGAATAACTTTATACCAGATTTATTAGTAGGCGCCCTTGAGTTTAACACAAACTTGGTACAAAGGTTGCCTGGAAGAAATCACTTTCAGGCGATAAGGCCGCCCATTGTACAAAGAACTTGTAATTGTTTTCAATGTTTTGTTTTTGTTAATTTCTTGGTGTACAATAAAGTGTTCATTCATTCATTCTTGGTATGAGTATCTACTTCTAAAATATTCAAGGAATCTGGAAATAGGTACTATATTTAATAAATTAGCCAGTATGCATCTGGAAACTAGATATGATTGATCATTGTGATACGTCATCAATTATACTCGTACTAGCCGTCGGGAACTTTGAAATAGTATACCTACAGTTACTAGAACAAGAATGCCTGACTGATCATCTGAATACGACTAATTTTGATGACCTCTGTGGTCCAGTGGAGGTTGTGACGCAAATAGGTGCAAGTTTGAACTAGGTATCTATATCTAATCAGCTCGATTGTACCCACTGCTGGGTACCTCCACTTCTCGTCACTTCACGTGCTCGTATGTCCATTACGCCCCAACACCTGCACTTTGGGAGATCTCATGGCTTGCTCGAAAAACGCTGTGGATGTAGCCTCCTACTGGTCCAAATGGCTCTGCATAGCGTGATACATCGACTCGAAAGAAGAAGACCTCCACTTCATAACACTCAGGCCGGTCCTGTGCAGTCCTCTCTCACACTTTCCCAGTCACATTTACAATGTCCATCGGGCTGGCGGTCTACCTCTTCGTCTTTGAGCATTTCTGGGCCACCATCCTATGGGATGGTGGTCAATCTTCCATCTAGTTCGATTCTTGCGGCGGGACAAATATATGCAAGTTCTGCTTTTGATCCTTGTCTTGGAGTAGTGATACAGGGAATCCTACTCTACGTAATGTTGAGTGCAGAACTATTTACGCCTATACCAAGTTTCATCCAAATCGGTTCAATGGTTTAGGCGTGATTGAAACACAAACATCAAAATATCCAAACATTTAAACAAACTCACAAATTTTTTGCTTTATTATATGAGTGGGCATTATGCATGATTGACAAAACTATCCGAATTACCTATTCCATTTTTATTTTGCAAAATTTTTGATTTTACAATATTGCTATGCTATTGTAAAGTTAAATTAATGTCTATTGTAATACATTACCTTCTTATTTATCGCTCACTACTTATATGAAAATAAATGTATAAATACTTTGTAGTATGTTATAAGGTTTTATTTTGTAAATCTTATGTGAAATAAATGATCTTTAATCGTAATTGTAAATGCATTATAAGAGCATTTAGAGGCCAGATCATTCTTTACAATGCATAAACTGTCTGGATACAGTGAAGGCCTAAATAATGTTCCCAGCGCACCCTCCCGCGCACTTGAACACCGCATCGACCTTGACACTATTTAAATTAGCGGTGATAATGTAACTGCTGCAATTCACAACTGAGGTCCTTATTGATAAAACATAATTTAACGTAAGATCCAATAAAGTTACTTCGAAATCTGATTAATATTATAAACTAGCTTCTACGCGCGGCTTCGCCCGTGTGGTACCAACATTTAGTATAGTCTATATGCTGTTTCAGGTCACTATCTTATCTACACCATTCCAAGTTTCATCCAAATCAGATCACTGGTTGAAGCGTGATTGAAACACAAACATACTCACTAACTTTAGGCTTTATTATATTAAGAGGATGTTATGTATGAGATGGTCGCATGACATCGTTAATGTAGCTGGGAAAGCGTGGGAAAGGGCTTCACAGGAATGGCGTTATAGAGAGGAGGCCTATACTCAGCAGTGGCTGCAACCGGGCTGAATAGATGGATGTAAAAGTTTGGAAGCAGTTTGGCAGAGATAAAATTTAGTCTGGAATATGGATTTTTTTTCTCTAAAAGGTGTATTTCGGGTAGCATCGTAGAGCGCAGCTAGTAACAAATTAATTCATATTTACCTTCCAAAACCATGTTGTACGATGAGTACGAAATGTACGAATGAGTATATTAGAGGAAGTTTGAAAGTAAAGTTGAGGAGTAATAGGTTGTCGTGTTATGGGCATATTATGAGGAGGGAAGAGAGTCATGTAACGAGAAGAATGTTAAATAAATAAATAATGCTGATGATTTACCTTCAGTTGTTTGTTGGGCTGTGAACATTTAAATTTTTTCGCATAAAGTAATTTGAATATTTTATATATCTTATCTTAGTTACGAGTGCTAAATTCTCCAAATAGGAATGCGCCAAATATGTGGATGAGCTTATTATAACCATCACAAACTTTAACCCTGTTATTAATAAACACGAACTTGGTTGGGATTAGAGCTAATCCAAAGCATAAGGCAGTAGTAGGTCAAATCTGTATTAATAAAGAAAGACCAAGGAGGAAATAAGCTAATCCGACGCTGCTCTCGGAGCAAGAGTTACGCCTAGGTGCAACCTAGTATAGAGATGGAGTAAGCATACTCTATCATGAATTTTGACATTTTACTTCATAATATTCATGTCATATCCAAAAAAATACTGGATACCTAAAAGAGGATACTGGAGCCTAAAAGAGGTTATGAAAAATAAAGAAATGAGTATGACCATTAAAAGGAAACTGTTTGATACTTGTATACTACCTGTACTTACTTATGGTTGCCAAACCTGGGCAATGAACAAATCCCATGATAAGAAGCTTGAAACTTGCCAA
Source organism: Epirrhoe alternata (assembly GCA_963565295.1). Lineage (NCBI taxonomy): Eukaryota > Metazoa > Arthropoda > Insecta > Lepidoptera > Geometridae > Epirrhoe > Epirrhoe alternata. The sequence goes on along the minus strand of OY751385.1, from coordinate 1,654,572 downwards.
AACTCTATGGAAAGGAGCATGCTGGGAAAGAAATTATCAGATAAAATAAGAACTTCAACCATAAAACAACATACAAAAAGAACAAAGGATGTTACAGTAGCAATCAGAAACTTCAAATGGAAATGGGCAGGTCATACCATCAGGGGAGAGGATAAATGGTCAAAAAGAATTATGTACTGGTTTAATGGACACAGAAAGAGAAAACGAGGCAGGCCACATAAAAGATGGGCTGATGATATGAAAACTGCAACAGTTGGAGGATGGACAGCCGTAGCAAGGGACAGACAGAAATGGAGGGAGTTGGGGGAGGCCTTTGCCTATAAAAGGCACACAGACAAATAACTTTAACAGTGAAAAAAATTAACAGTGAAATATTATGTAATGTAGGTACACTTGTCTGAATAAAGGCTATTATTATTATTATTATCCAAAAAAAGGTTGTGCAAATAGGATGGATATAAATAAATAATGCTGGACATTTCACACAGCATCATCTAGCCCCAAACTAAGCAAAGCTTGTACTATATGGGAACCAGATAACTGATATACTACTTATATACTTTTTGTTTGTAAATACATACATATTATACATAGAAACACCCATATGTTGATGGTTTGAGGAAAAATTTAATGAGGTTGGATGGATACCAATTACGATAAATGGGGCGAGTGAAAATTTACAATATTCGTACAATTTCATTTTATGATCTCGAAGAAACTGAATTTAAAATCCAAGTAAGTATAGATTTTGAGGTAAAAAATCATTTAGCATTAGCAAGAAACAAAAAAACAGTTAAAAATGACTAAACACAGTAAATACTTTTTTTATGACTAAAAACTTTTTGGTCAATATTCACTTGACCAAAAATTTTGAGAAGAATAAAACCTCTAACCTCTTTGAATAAAACAGATTATCAAATACAAATTATTGTCTATCTCTGTCATTCATATAATTAGTGACAGAAACAGACAATATTTTGAATGATAATAATATTCGTTCATTCACTCGTTTTTATTTTAAATTTTATGGGTTGCCATAACGCACGCGCTAGTCCCGATGCAAGAAATGTATTACTGATTCGAGCAAACTACCGATTTATTAATAACCTTAAACTCATCATGTTACTCCAAGAAGTAACAGTTCTGAGAGCAGTCTCGGATTTAGCTAGAATTAAGGTTTTCTAATTAATAAGGCGGTAAAGGATCTGATATCTTAAGAAATGTAGGAGATTTTCCTTGGGGCAGCATTTTTCTCTATTTATAGTTTAGCTTTACCTAGGGGCAGCCTTATTATCTATTTTTACGTTTATCTCGTTCTTGTTCGTTTTAAGCTTTGGAGCTTTATTATAAAAGGTGAATGCGGCGAGTTTGAATTAACAATTTAAAACCGAATGATTTGAATCAAGTTTGTAGCTTTTTTTTTATTTTTTATGATGAATGGGTTGACTCTTAACCACGAAACTTACATAGGCAAGAATGAGGCCTTGGAGAGAGCCTACCCAGAAGGTGCCTGCCTAATAACTCTCTCTTAAAAACAACAGGGTCGTAGCTCAGCGGAAATACAGACGCGGGAAGCTGATTCCATATTTTTGCAGTAATGTAGGACCTCCTACGGATGCATGTTTTTATGTAAGGACCAAATGGACTATGGACCTTTTCGGATTCAATGTGACACAACAAACAATAACAGGTTATATATTAAATCTAAAAAAAACGTCCAGTTAGTTTTAAAAGATCGGAAAAATTCCCAAAAATGTACAATGGAAATCATTTCTGAGGCAGTGCGAAGTACGCTGGGCAAGCAAGAAATAAAAAAATAAGTTTTCCTTTCATTTGATCATAAAACTACAAGTTTTTCTTTAATTACAGAGTTTTCTTCATCAAAACGTGTTCATGCCGGCGGTCTGCAAATCATTTGGATTGGTTTCGTGTCGAGTGGCAGGACGCGGCCCGCTGACCCAGATTCAGCTCGTGATATCGCTTGCACTCACCTGTAGCTCGCTATTATTTCAGCAATGTTATTTTTCTAAATAGCAATAAGTATTATTTTTTAAATAAATATATAAATAACATTTCACACAGCATCATCTAGTCCCAAACTAAGCAAAGTTTGTACTATGGGAACCAGATAACTGTTAAACACTACTTTTTTGTTTTGAAATACATACATACATATTATACACTAGCTTCTGCGCGCGGCTTCGCCCGCGTGGTATCAACATTTTGAATAGCCTATATGCTATTCCAGGTCACGCCTATCCCAAGTTTCATCCAAATCGGTTCAGTTTTGTTTCATCCAAACTTCTTTAGGCGCGTTGAACATTTTTGAGATGGGGAAAAACTTTGAATTCGCACGTCGCGAGTCACGTGACTTCCGACACCGGCTTATTACATAACTTGAAATCAATTGTCATCCCAATAGAGCTCAACCACGGGTTATTACATAACTTGAAATTGATTGTCATCCCAACAGAGCTCAACCACGGGTTATTACATACCTTGCAATTGATTGTCATCCCAACAGAGCTCAACCACGGGTTATTACATACCTTGCAATTGATTGTCATCCCAATAGAGCTCAACCACGGGTTATTCATAACATAACTTGAAATTGATTGTCATCCCAATAGAGCTCAACCATTCACACAATACCAAAATGTGCAAGTTTTCACTTCTGTCGGCAGTACTGCAGTGCCACTGTTTTTACGTTGGACATTGGCAAGAGGAGTGAATTTCATGAACCCATGGAAACCAAACTTTTCAAGTTCTGAAATTATGTCGTTTCGTTTTGTTCAATGGTTCAGGTAAGATACTCGTACTTTCACAAAACCAGTCTTTCGTAGTTCTGAAATAGTTTAGTTTGTTCTAAGATGACGTGTTGCAAGTAGCAAAGTGAGATAAGCAACATTTGCGGTAAGTACGTGGTTACAGTTAGGATTCCGCGTTTTGTAGGTTGCACCGTTTGTGTTGCATCGCATGTACAGTCGGCAACGAAAGACAATTAACAGTTTGATTGATTAAAATAAACTGACGACCTCTGTGGCGCAGTGGGTGAAAGCCCGCTTGGGACGCAGACGGTTGCGGGTTCGATCCCCGCCGCGGGATAAATGTTTGTATGATCTGCAAATATTTATCTCGGGTCTGGGTGTTTCTAAGTATAATTTGTATGTATTTACAAACTAAAAGTATATAAGTAGTATATCAGTTATCTGGTTCCCATAGTACAAGCTTTGCTTAGTTTGGGGCTAGATGATGCTGTGTGAAATGTCCAGCATTATTTATTTATTTAAACTTTCCCTGGGAAATTATTTTACTCTGATCAAATAATTGTCGAAATTTTATATGTTTTGTGTATCGCACATATTCAAAGAAGGAGGTCAAGATCTAAACTGACCATAAAATAAAAATCCGTGGATGAAAAATAAACCTAAATGCAGTTGATTAAATGAGTAAATAAATACAATCAATAATAATAATACAATCCTAAGATAGCTTGACTGATTCTATTGTATTTTGTATGTAATGTATTGTAGTAGCTTAGTTTCTGTAAATAAAAATAAATGCAATAATGATTATATTTCTTATACGAGTATGAATTAAATTTTCATCAAATTTATTGATTTATTTACAGAAACTTATCTACTACAATATGTACATAAAATTACAAAATACAATAGAATCAGGCAAGCTATCTAAGGATCGTCGTAAAAACGATCTATAGATAGCTCAACTGATCCAGGTCACTGCCAGTCGAAAGCGTGCCCAAAATACTGGCGGCATTGCCACGCTGAATGGCAATGCTGATTCTCTGTGCCAAAAAATCGCCAGCTTTCGAATCGCGCGACGCTTCGACCAGAAAAATTCATAAAATTAAATAAAAGCTCGACTTAAAAATATTGTAGGAGATCGTTGTAGGTAAGTAATCAAAATAATTTGCATAATTTTCGGTTCTTTCTTATCTTGTAAGCGAATTACTAATTGTGCAAAGTTCTTTACCTAAAGTTACTTATCCTAGTTTAAAGACACTACCTACCTGAATATGTATGTTACATTTTATCGAATAAACATCTATCTATCTATCTATCTTATCAACAGTAAACTTCCGTCAATACGTGAAAATTAAAGACTCGAAATTGTCTTCAGTTTGCGTCAAACAGAGTGCGTCACATGTTTCAATCACGGATTTTAAACTACTTAATTTAACTTTAAACTTTAATTTTGAGCAATGATCTTTTTGATTTTGTTACATTACAAAATCAATGGATTGTGTGAAAGATGATATGAGTAAGAATGGAGTGAGTGCTGACTGCTGAGATGACGGCTGATAGAGAGAAATGGAAGAGGAAAACATGTTGTGCCGACCCCACATAGAGTGGGACAAGGGCAGGATGATGATGATCTGATTTTGAGCTTTAAAATCTATTGTGAAGACAAGTATTGAACGAGATGATGTCCTTATGCGTGAGTTGTGGAGGCTACCACTCAAAGCGAATGAATACCAGGGGCCCTATAATTGTGTAACTGAACTGGCAATGGACATCCGCTTCATTTTAACATTCGAAACCTATTGAATTGATTCAGGCGTGACTTTGCGGAAGTCCAATGTTTCAGAAATGGCAATAGTTCGAGCAATAAAATTTTTAAAAAAAAAATTGAACCGACTTCACATAACACAAACAGACACTAAGAACCTTCTATGTACCGACACTTAAAAGAGAAAAATAAGAATATACACATGCAATTATTATTTACAGTATTCAATTAATAAATTATTATGTTATATTATATTTGAAGTCGGTGCCAACTACGAGTATTCTACTCTAACAACTCGATACAAGTTTGCACCCAAATTCTATTGTACTCGTAATTTCTTCTTAGATGTAAATGCATAGGTAGTTGGCACCGACTTCAAATATAATATAACATAATAATTTATTAATTGAATACTGTAAATAATAATTGCATGTGTATATTCTTATTTTTCTCTTTTAAGTGTCGGTACATAGAAGGTTCTTAGTGTCTGTTTGTGTTATGTGAAGTCGGTTCAATTTTTTTTCAAAATTTTTTATTTTTCAATTTTTAGCGTAAATAAAGTGCAAGTGTAAATAATATAGTAGGTTAGGTTAGATATTGGAATAGTCAAGATTAAAGAAGTTAGAGTGAGAATAAGGTTTTTTGAGTTTTACGGGAAAACTATCAATCCCTCAGGAATAAAATTTATATGGGATCACCTCGTGCGTATAAACATGTCAAACTATTCAATGTTTGACTCAGATTGTGTAGTGAGAATGAGGTTTTTTGAGTTTTACAGGAAAACTATCAATCCCTCAGGAAAAAAAAGTATGAGGACCACCTAGAGATGGATACCCTTTCAAGCACAAAAAAAACTTTTGGAAATCGGTCCACATTTTTCGGAAAGATCGGTGATTTTTTGAGTTTTACGGGAAAACTATCAATCCCTCAGGAGTAAAATTTTTATGGGACCACTATGGTAGCATACCCTTTCAAACAAAAAAATAATTTTGGAAATCGGTTTACAACTGACGGAGATATCGATGAACATACATAAAAAAAAAAAAAAAAAAAACATACATACACCCGAACATAGAACCTCCTCCTTTTTTTGAAGTCGGTTAAAAAAGGATGATGTTGGGGTAGTAGTAGTTTTAAGAAACCTTTGTTTGAGAATAGATTAGCGGATTGTTACTATATATTTCCTTACCATTTTTAAATTCGAAACCTATCCTGGACTTCAATTGTCAATTGTCAAAATGACAGCTGTTGAGCTCTATTGGGATTACAACGGGGAATAGATCTCAAGTTAGACAATCAGGCTGCAGGATAAGAGTACTATCTGAAATGATTAATCTCACAATTTATTAATTCCGAATTTGATTAAAATTAGTACAAATACAAACTTCATTTTTATGTATTTAAGGTAAGACTCAATTTCGCTTGCAAACAGAATTGACCTGCATTTTAAGAGACACGTGCATTGAATTTCGTTGTATAAAGAAATGAATGGAAAGGAATTATGCAAAACCATAGCTCAATTATCATTATTACGATAAAAGTGATTAGTATAATGTGTGATGTAAAAAGTCCGTTGCAAGGAACAATAAATTATGAAAATCGTGTTGCGTTCGTTCTTTTTCGACCTCATGCAATAAAATACCAATAACCTACTAACTAAATGGAACCATCGACACGACGAAGAAGAAGACCTACTAACTTTATCAAAAATATTTGTGAAAAAACTAAACGTAACAAGATCACATTTCCACAGCACGGTAGACAGTCTTTTGGATCAAGTCACTCAAGATCTTTTGAAGACGAAGGAAGAAAGTCGTCCAAATATCATAATTATGCAGAAATCGTTTTTCTTTCCTTGCATTATGCATGCGCTTACTTTTTTTAAACTACCTATGTATTGTAGCTAATATATTTGAATTTAATTAATAGTAATTTTAGTAATTAATAGTATGTAAGTAGGTACCTAACCTAGTACTTAGTTTGTTTTTGTAGTTGGTATCAAATCTAAGGCTCATACATCTCAAGTCAAAGTCAAAGTCAAAAAGCATTTATTCAGTAGGACCGCTGGGATCACTTTGAAACGTCTTAAAACTAGGTGATTTTACTCCTGTTCCTTCGCGACCAATCTTATGTACTTACTAGGTTACCTATGTATTATGCTTATGCATCGAAATGTAGTAATTTATTTCAATAACAACAATAGAAAACAATACCATTGCTAGAGAATCTATTTAAAACAAAGAACACAACGCTGGGCTGAGTTGTAAAACCGATGACGATATAAGTATAATGCCAAGATTGCCAAGTCACATCACATCACAGTCGCCCTACCAAGCCTGTGGAGCGCCATCTAGTGGCAACTATGCGAAACGTGAACGTTTTCATAAAATGAAATCGTCTTTATGCACGCGAACAGTATGTTGGGGATTAGTTCTGTCGGGGCTTGAATGAGCTTATTGAGAGGTAAGGGTCATTGGAAGGTTACAATCAGAGAACAGCGTAAAATATATATGTGTAACAGCTATGTAAGTTTTGTATGATATATCTAATTATGATAAGTAGGTAAGTAAGTAATTCAAAATATGATGATGTAATTGAGGTGGCACTTAGTTTATTTCTTTTATTCATTTCTAGTGCTTGTGTTGGTGTTCACTTTGTTGGTGCAACTAAATAAATAAATGTCAAATTTCTATGTTCTATGTGTTGTTTTGTTCACTGTAAGTGAAAATATAAATATTAATAGCAATTAAAAATACCTGAAGTGTTTGTTTGTTATCTATCAGATAAACCAAAATCAGTACAGTACTTACTTATTTAAAAAAAACTCGATAACAAAACGTCTTGCTTCATATTTTTAAATGCAATTCCTTTCTCAAAATTGACTCTTTATTAATAACTAAGACCCCTCGCAGACTACAGACTTTCTATCGGCCGATAGTTGAGTCGGAATATACTTCGGCTCGTAATGAGTATGGAGAAGTATAGCCCGTCTCAACTATCGGCCGCTAGAAAGTCTGTAGTCTGCGAGGGGTATTAAGAATCACCCTCGCTCGAGAGTATTCCTGTATATGTATACCAAGAAGACACAAGTTATCCATTCAAAGTCAAAAAAGGTTTATTTAGTGGAACCAGTTTAATTTAATCGCCAAAAATCGTCTCAAATAAAAGCGAAATGATTCTAGTTCAGGTTCTATACCCGGGTAAAAACTTTTGGGTACCTACATAGCTTTCTTTTCGGCCTAACTCAAGTAAGCAATTATATATATACACTGGAGAGCAATGAATTCGGGTCTAAGGGAATCCGATAAAGAATTAAATAGCCAATCTTTCTTAAGATGCATATCGAACAAGGTGTCGTCAACGTAGAAGACAAAAGAGGATCAATAATGATTCATTCATTAGAAGATTCTAATCCAAGGTCTTCAACCTGTAAATCATGAATCTACTCGTAGTTTTCATTAGCTCCACGAGGATTAATCTCTGAGGCGTGCCCCCATCAAATTTTCGTAATTGAATCTAGTTCCTAGCAGGTGAGTCTATCTATCTTACATTGCTTAGTCTTGGATCTCACGCTTAGCCATCTAGCATGTTCCTTGAAAATATTATGTAAAATATACTAGCTTCGGTCCCGCAGTGTGACCCGCGGTCCTTCGGGATTATTATTTTTTCAGGATAAAAAGTAGCCTTTGTCCTTCCCTGGGATACAACCTTTATCCATGCCAATTTTCAGCCTAATCTGTTCAGCGGTTTGGGCGTGAAAAGGTAACAAACAGACAGACACTCTGTCTGTCTGTTCTTACTTTCACATTTTAATATTATTATATTAGGTATGGAGTATGGATTATAATGAATTCTACTCGTAATCACTACAGTATAAAACAAAGTTACTTCCATCTGTATGTTTGTCTGTCCTTAATTATGCTTCGAAACTATGCAACGGATTTTGGTGCGGTTTTTTTACTAGCTTTAGTGATTCAAGAGGAAGGTTTATGTATGGTACATGCCAAGAGTGTGTTTATTTATTTATTTTGGTTCAATACTATATCAACCCGTGCGAAGCCGGGGTGGGCCGCTAGTGATATTATAAATTCGGAGCTTGTTGGGATAGATAGTGTTTGTTACTCTTTCGCGCAAAAACTACTGCATGGATTCGGATGAAATATGGCACCGAGATAGATTACAGTCTAGAATAGCACATAAGCTTTTATCTCGGAGAACTGAAGTCCAGGTTTACCACAATACAACAATGAAAACCATTTAAAGATTTTAAAGGAATCGTTCGACTTCAAGAGATACCGATAAAACACTCACGATTTAAGAAGAAAATATATAGTACCACTAAAAGTAAACGGGTACTTAGTATGATAAGTACATGTCACGGAATCGCAGTAAAACCGAAGGCCATTCGCCAGTCCTCGTACATTTTCTAAAGGCATTGCGTATGCATTGATTCAATAGAAAGGATCTCGTTTTGCAGAGATTAATGTATTCCGAGATGTCAAATTCATTTGAATTATCAAGAGAAAGCTGGTTATTAACCACAGATGCAAAACGGCCGCCCATAAAACTGCTTGAATATATCGTTTTAAAGTCCGAAGGCTCGCATGTCGCCTTGATTCTCTGCCAAGGAGCGTTTATTTTTGTAGCGAAAGTCTGCGCCGGCGCAGCTCGCGGGAAAAGAGCCGTTAGCCGAGCAGCCGGCGGAAACGGCCGAGCACACCCGAGCGAAACGCAATGCGATTGCAACACAGCGAATGTGCCCGCCATACAGCGTTAATTACGTCGGTTTTTAGCGATTTCCGTGCAATTTAGGCCAGGTTTTTAGTCATTTTATGTTAGCCTGGTATTACGTAGTACTTAATATGTAAAAAAAAATATGGTCTGCTGTGAAGTATGGGGTGTTATTGGGGTTTAAAACTGTTGAATATGTGGCTGCACATTCGCGGTCTTGCGGGCCTCGTTCTATTTACATTATCGACGGAAGACGCAGCCCCTCAGTCGAGAGCGGTTTTTTCTCTCGTTTATTATTATTAACTTGGCTGGGCTATCGTCCCGAGCTACGTTCCGCCACAGTATACTTTACTGCAGTGGGCGAGCTCCATGCAAGTTTATTGCAACAATTCTCACATTTTATCTGTCGGAAATTCATTTAATTTGTAAATGGATTGAATCGGCGACTGTGGCACAGTTGAATCTAATGCATATGAAACTTGCATTGATTAAAATTTCTAGACTAGCATGACGCTGCTTCTATTTTGAATAGGTAGTCGTAGTTATAACCTAGTTTTGGGAGTGAAGTTATTTATAGTTAGGAATGCTTTCCGTTCATTGTAGATAGAAAAATAAGCATATTTTGAGTTTAGGCAATAGAATGTGGCTGCGCAAACTAAATATTGTCTAAACTTAAACGTAATTTTACACACTCTAACTGACACTGATAACTGGAGATCTCAGTTATCACACTGCGCATTACTGCACTGTGGCTCCATGACGGTTCCACGTACAGACATACATAAGTGCCACGTTGAGGTTATGAGACATTAGCTCTGTGCCCCGCTCAAGTTTTGGAGACTCGGCCGTGACGAGCATGGATTCATGTGGATTAGTTTATGCTTATGAAACCTTTGGACAAAACTTTCGACTATTATATCGAGATTATGAACAAGTGGTTGGATAGATTTTTATGAAATAAGAATAATACGAACGCCATTTTGTTTATTCAGTGGAATGTTTAATAATATGAATAATCCGTATTTTGTAATGCTGTCGTACATTTCCGAAATTTTTACTTTTACTTTTTTGACTTCTTACACAAATTCACGCCCCTTCCCCTCAGGGGTAGGTAGACCTTGCATGCATACTAATTCTGAAGTGATTCTGTCAATACGGTTAGTTTATTATCCGAACTTAAACTTGAAGGGGTAGTACACGATACAAAATAGCAATGTGTTACTCGAGTTTTAACTTAGGTACCTGGGTACGGTATATTGTTACTGTGACTGGTTGGGAACACAAAGAGATTTTTTTCTGTAACAACAGTGACTAGTGGTCTCTAATTAATAGCTAATAAACAGTCGGTACAGAGATAAGAACATAAATTATTTGAGAAAACTAGGGTTTATTTTTAATCTCTTTTTGTACCGTGCCACACTTCACGATTTCGCATTTCTGGGACTCCCAAATATATTAGGAATCTATTTCATTTTATCATGCTATGACGACCTCTGTGGCGCAGTGGGTGAAAGCCTGCTTGTGGCGTCGAAGGTTGCAGGTTCGATCCCCGCTGCTGGATAAATGTTTGTATGATCTCCAATATTTATCTCGGGTCTGGGTGTTTCTATGTATAATACGAGTATGTATGTATTTACAAACAAAAAGAATGTAAGTAGTATATCAGTTATCTGGTTCCCATAGTACAAACTTTGCTTAGTTTGGGGCTAGATGATGCTGTGTGAAAATGTCCAGCATTTTTATTTTTTTTTAATGTGAAAACTGACATTTTGTTTAAAAATAATTAGTGCAAGGCAAAACATTAAAACATTATGAACGCTAACGGTTTCGAAGATAAACACAATTTTAAAACGTAAAATGTTTATGAACTCAAGACATACCTACCATACCACGCGAGAGAAACCGCGGGCGGAAGCTAAAAGTAAATAAAGAAAAATGTTGCGTGTCTTTTTCACGTTCGTATATTGAAGGGCATTAAAGGGTAGTTGAATGAGTCACATTCAATGAATATATTTTATGTTTCCAATACTTAACCGAAGAAAAAGGAAAAAATACTATAGAATATGAAAAACTTGGTTGTGACTTTGATAGTGACTCCAAGAAGCAGTAATTGCCTACTATGGTGACCGATTAAAACAATCTTTAAAGGATTTGACTCCTTAATTGATACTTTTCTCATAAACCTTAAAAAATTTAACCTTGCTTATCAACTTCTGAGTGAATCAACTTCTTAAGTACTCTTTTCGTGCCCCTGCATACAAATTGCAATAAATTTAGTTTTTCATCAAAAAATATGGTGGTTTTAGATTTTTTCCTGACATGGTAGTTTCATAGTTTTTAATAGTTTGGTGCATATTTTATGATTTTATTATGGTAACTCAGTAGAGCTTAAGCTCTCTCCATACAAAAAATCCGTCCCTGGCTTCACATATTTTTTGTATGGAGAGTGCTGAAGTTCTACTGAGTTAGGTACTATACTTAAAGAACTACGGAGTTCAACATTTTGTTTGGTTTACATTTTGTGTTACCTACCCCTTAGAAAAATTATCATAATTCAAATTGTCCTGGCTCTTGAGTCGTTGTCCATGACGGAGACTTTAAGGCGGCCAGCATATGAGTCAGGAGTTTATAACTCTTGATGCTGCAGTTGCCTGTGGGCGGTGGCAATCACTTACCATCAGGTGTGCCACTTGCTCGTTTGCCCCCTCTTCCATAAAAAAAAACTCCTGACTCATATAAACTTACCACAGGAACTTACCGTAACATCTCATCTTTGAAGAGTAGGTATTTGTGTAAGTAAGTAAAGTAAAAATTAAATTTATTTGAAACAAACAAGTGTATTAAAGGGTTTACATCTTTGTGTACCTATAGTGCAACGATTCACAATTCAACTCTCAAGAGCTTTTAAAAGCCACACGTTTTTTTAGTTAGTAACAACAAATTGTGTTGTGTGGGACACATTCTAGTAAATTATGTAGTTTGATGACGTCATTCACGCCTACAAGACTCATATTATCAAGACTCATATGACAGTTCTCTATACGACTATTTATTGACTAGTTGTTACCTGTGATTTCACGCATTCTTGCCTTTTACTGAAATCTGTTAATTTAATCTACACTAATATTAGTTTTTTAGCATTTCATAAAAAAAATCGTATGAATGCTATGAATTTTCTCTCGTATTTGTTTTCAATTATTATTGTCGTGTGATTCGAGAGCTAGTTCTAGTTTTCGGTAGCTCATTCAAAGTCAAAACGTAATTTAATAGGACTGCTGTGATCACTTAGAATAGTCTTCCCAGCCCTGTATAACTAAGACTCGTTCCATTTTTAACCGACTTCAAAAAAAGGAGGAGGTTCTCAATTCGCCTGTATATATTTTTTTTTGTATCTTGTTACGCGATTACTCCGCCAATTGGGTACCGATTTTCAAAATAATTTTGTTTGAAAGAGTATACTCCAGAGGTGGTCCCATATTTTTTTTTTATAATCAACTACTTATATCATTTCATTCAACAACTGATTCATACAAGTGATTGCTGAGATGACGGCTGATAGAGGAAAATGGAAAAAGAATATACATATGTTGTGCCGACCCTTTACAAGGACAGGAAGACGATTTAATTAAACTGATGCCCAGGCAGAAAAAAACTTAGGCCTTGCAGAAACAGCGTCAGGAGGCAACCTATGCCTTCACTCAACGGGACGGTGTAGTGCCTTGGACATTGTTTGAGATGGAACAGACAGAGATCATCCATTAATTCTACAAGATCTCTCCTATATCTTTATTTTTGACCCTCTATTTCTAATTGTTCTAGTAATTGTTCCACTTACCATTCATTAAGCTCAACTATCTACTCTAGCTACTCGTAAATGAAATACTTCAAAAAATGAATGAGTTGTTTAGTAAGTTGTAGGATGACGTTTTAAAAACTAAAATGCTGCAAACCGATTTGAATGTTGGACCCACGTCGAAAATACAAGCGAGGATAAAAAAAAATGTGTTTTACGGGAGCCACATGTATCTAGGTATACCTCAGGAATAAATATTTACATGGGATAACTTGGTAGGTCGTTGCATCGTTGCGGCGATAGGCTTGCAACCTGTCACGTATAGAATACTAACTTCTGCAAGATGTGGGCATGTATCAAATATGTATTTGGACATGCCTCTGACTACCCCCAATAGACATCTTAAAAGATCTGTATTACAAAAGATCTGAGAGAATGTCTACCGCGCCTTAGAGACACAGTCGTGGCCCTGTGATAACTTGGTAGGTCTACGCCTGTGGTATACGCTTTCAAACAAGAAAATAATTTTCGTAATCGGTCCAGGTGTCTTCGAGTAGTCGGGGAATAATAAAATAAAGATTCCGACGAATTGAGAACCTCCTCCTTCTTTGAAGTCGGTAATGTCTCGAGGGACCAGTCTAGTTAGTATTCTAAGAGGTGATAATTTCACGTGAATGCTTATCACTTGGGCATATGCCAAATACTTCGTCATCTCTTCGATCCTTCTATACTTAGAAGGATATCGAATGATTTAACTGAGAGAATGTATGAGAATGTCTCTGATGATTAGCCTTTACTTATTGAAGTCGAAAACAACTAAGTAGATAGGTACTACTTATATACGCATAGACACTTTTTCTCGTTTCTTTTTACTTTCATGACTTATTTCAAAATAAAGAACGACTTTTTTCAAAAATATCAGAAAAGGGGTATTCTCTGATATTTTTGAAAATCTTTCCGAGGATGCAATCTATATCCATAAATTCTAAGGGTCGATTCACATCTGACCGAAGATCCGTCGCGGATTATCGGTCGCGGAACGCCAGAACTGACAAATGTATAGAAAAACACTCGACCGATGATACGTTAGTCCGTCGAGTGTGAACGGTCGAGTGTTTTTCTATACATTTGTCAGTTCTGGCGTTCCGCGACCGATAATCCGCGACGGATCTTCGGTCAGATGTGAATCGACCCTAAATTCAATCAAAATCTGTCCAAAGTGTTTAGGCCTGACAGTAAATCACAAAGACAGGTTACATTTACTAGTTGGTAATTTGTATGGAAGTAAGTATTGATTTTGAGTTTCTACGGCAACGCAACGACCCTTCAGAGCTGAAAGCTTTGTCAAAGCTTTTCTAGCGTTCCGAAAGCACGTTTCAATGGAAAATAAACTTTTAAGTGGCAATAGTTGAAAAATTGGCTATCTCGAGCTTGAATGCCAGGATCGTAGCATTTACAAACCTGTGGCATCTGTACCCTTACGGAAAAAAACGTCATAGTTGGTCAAACGTTTGTGTATGACTGGAAAACCCTCGCAGTCCCCCCTTATCTTCCTGCCCATGTCCCACATTATGTGGGGTCGGCACAACATGTGTTCTTCCATTCTCCTCTATCAGCCGTCACCTCAACATTCACTCCTCAAAACTCCTCTACCCTATAGGGGGCACTATAGTTAAATAAATAAATAATTAATTAAATAAATGCTAGACTTTTCACGCAGCATCATCTAGCCCCAAAATAAGCAGAGCTTTTGGTATGGGTATACTACTTACATAATTTTTTGTTTGTAAATATATACATCACTACATAGTATAAAACTAAGTCGCTTTCTCTGTCCCTATATATGCTTTAATCTTTAAAACTACGCAACGGATTTTGATGCGGTTTTTTTAAATAGATAGAGTGATTCAAGAGGAAGGTTTATATGATACATGTATAATATAGTAGAGAAATTTATTATCAGCATTGCACCCGTGCGAAGCCGGGGCGGGTCGCTAGTATTATATAAATGCATAAACACCCAGACCCAAGATAAATATCTTTAGAAAATACAAACATTTGTCCCATGGCGGGGATCGAACCCGCTACCTTCTGCGTCGCAGGCGGACCTTCGCCCAATGCGCTTCAGAGGTCGTTACATGTAGGCGAACAGGAGCGGAAAAAGCATGATCTAGAAATTTCCGCTGTAGCATTGTGATTGGTCAATAAGTGCGCGTTAAAATGTCCCTCGCACTAACTTAATAACAAACGAAAGGTCGAGGGTTTTCCCACGATTTTCTTTTACCGTTTCGCGTGAACCAATACACGTTGATAAATGCTAGTTTCAAAACGAAATCTTAATACTTCCGTAATAAATAGTAATGGGTAGTTATTCCGTTCCGGTCGATGAGCAAGAATGTGGAGGAAATTATAGAGACTTGGCAGGTGATATCGGTAAATATAGTATGCACTTGACACTATTGTCTATGGAGTCTATTCTAACGTTCTTAGGAACAGTTTTTATGCGTTTTTGTATATTACGCGTCTGTATCCTAAAATTCCTGTCCATCCAACGATGATTGCCTGGAATAAGTTTTTTAGGCACAATATTCGATCTTTGTAGACCTAACACAGAAGTAAAAATCTGAAATCTTTCGAATTCTACCGTCTTGGAAATCTCCATCAAAAACATTGTACTTACACTTCGTTCAACAGATCTAGGCTCGTGAAGTTAGCAATTTGTCTGCGCAGTGACCGTTTTTTCATACAAAATTGTGTTCTGCGCAGACAAACGGTTAACTTCACGAATTCTTAGATTCGATGAACGAAGTGTACATTGTTGAAAATTTCGTGTATTTTTTTTATTGTTATTTAGTATCGTGATTCGTGATCCTGTCTAGTGCTGTTAATTGGATAAATGATTGTATTTGTACAATTTCCTCGGTGAATAACTCAAAAAGAAACAAAATCTAAATATGGGTATAATTTTTTACGATGGATCGTAGTATATTTTAAGGTTAACAATTTTAGATATCTTTTTGTGCGAATAAAGCAAGCGAAATAAATAAATAATGAATGCTGGACTTTTCACTCAGCATCATCTAGCTCCAAAGTAAACAGAGCTTGTGTTATGGGTACTACATGACTGACATACCACTTATATACTTTTTGTTTGTCAATACATACATATTAGAAATAGAAATCACCCAGACCCAAGACAAATATCTAAAGATCATACAAAAATTGGTCTCGCGGCGGGGATCGAACCCGCAACCTTTTGCGTCGCAGGCTTCGCCCACTGCGCTACACAGTTCGTCAAGTATGAAGTGACGCTATGTCGACTCTCGTCTAAGCTCTCGCTTAGTTCTCTTTTCTTAGTTTGGCTGCAATGACCACCCAATATACAGTAGATCCTATCTCTACGGTAAAATATACATTTTTACAAGACTTTTATATGAAACCTCATCATCATCATCCACAGCCTGACTTCACCCACTGCTGGGTATAGGCCTCCCTAAGTTTGTGCCATCTCCACGATCCTGCAAAAACCAACGATATGAAACCTAATGCATCATAAATAGGGCGATCGTTACTCAAGATAAGTAAGTTCGTATGAGTCAGTGGCCAACTCTGGTGACGGAGTTTTTAGGCCACCTTAAGGCCTCCGTCATTAAAGACTTAAATAGCTGGGACTGACAATTTAACGTGCCCTCCGACGCACGGAAGCGCTCAGATGAAAATGTCACTGTCGGTCACCCATCCACTTTCAGACCGTTTAGAACGTTGCTTAACTTCGACCATCTATCAAGAACGACAAGCACGAGCAAATATTACGATCAGTCTTCAACATTAAGCCACAATCAAATAAAGGCAGACAATGGCTACTATCCGTCGATCGCTCCGACGTTTTCTTAGATAAAGATAATGAAAGTCCAAGGTCGCCTTGCGCAAATATGAGACGTCTGTCTAGATAAACTGACGCTCTCAATTATGATTTACTAGCTACTGCGCGCGGCTTCGCCCGCGTGGTACCAACATTTTGAATAGCCTATATGCTATTCCAGGTATCTACGCCTATTCCAAGTTTCATCCAAACGATTCTCTGGTTTAGGCGTGATTGATACACAAATATACAAACATCTAAACAAACTTTCAGCTTTATTGTATGAGTAGGATGTCTGGTAGAGATCGCTATTTAACGATAAGACCGCCGATTGTATGTCATTGTGTTTTTTTGTTTAGTTTTCTATTTTTGTTTATTTTTATTTTGTGGTGTGCAATAAAGTATTTTCTATCTATCTATCTAGGATAGATAGCTTGTATGAAGCGACCATATGTCAGGATCGTAGCAAGTGGATGGTCTCTACTTAACCCTAAAGGAACGTGTTGTGATTTTATGTATGTGTAATTTGCCTCCACTTGCAATTTCTCACGAAATCTTTTTAATCAACTTCAAGAAAGGAGGGAAAGGTGTTCTTAAAACATCGGAATTTTTTTCATGTATTTTCTCCGACTGCTTATTTTTAACTATTGAATTGATTCAGGCGTGACTTTGCGGAAGTCCATTGTAAGATATTAAAAATGGTAAGGAAATATATAGTAACAATCCGCTAATCTATTCTCAAACAAAGGTTTCTTAAAACTAGTACTCACCCTAAAGCCACCCAACCACCCACTAACCTCTGCCAAGCCTCCTACAACTTAGGCTCGGCAATCTGGAACCGTGAGCAGCACCGGGGCGCAAGCAAAAGAACACCTTCATTTGATTTCGACACGTGGAGAGACCTGAGGATGCCCCGTGGAGGGGCGAAACACGTGTCGAAATCAAATGAAGGTGTTCTTTTGCTTGCGCCCCGGTGCTGCTCACGGTTCCAGATTGCCGAGCCTAAGTTGTAGGAGGCTTGGCAGAGGTTAGTGGGTGGTTGGGTGGCTTTAGGGTGAGTACTAGTTTTAAGAAACCTTTGTTTGAGAATAGATTAGCGGATTGTTACTATATATTTCCTTACCATTTTTAATATCTTATTTTTAACTAACTTCAAAAAAAAAGGCAGAGGTTCTAGGTTCGGCTGAATGTATGTTTTTATTGTAAGTATACTAGCTGTCCGCCGCGGTGCTACCCGCGATCCCTCGGGAAAACTTCACTTCCCCGGGATAAAACATAGCCTATGTTCATCGGGGATAATGTGGGCTTCTATTGGTGAAATAATTTTTCAAATCGGTCCAGTAGTTTCGGTGCCTATTCATTTCAAACAAAGAAACAAATCTTACCTCTTATAATATAAAGTATAGATTTACCGATATATCCATTAATTGTAGACCGATTTTCAAATTTTTTTTTTGTTTTAAAGAGTATACTCTCGCGGTGGTCCTATATACTTACTTTATTGTCTGAGGGATTGATCGTTTTTCTGTAAAACTCACAAAACCTCATTCTCACTACACAACCTGAGACACAAGTCAAACATTGAATAGTTTCAAAGTCTCGAGGTGGTCACATATTCATTTTATTCCTGAGGGATTGATAGTTTTCCCGTAAAACTCAAGAAACCTCTTCCTCAGAAACGCCGCGCCCTATCAAACATTGGAGTCGGTTTTCTTTTTAGTTTATAAAAACTGAATTATTGTATTACTTCATAATTTTATATACAAAATACACTAGGGTTAGTGAAGCGCTCGTGGTCCTGCTTGCTTGGTCGTTCTTGATAGATCGTCGAAGTTAAGCAACGTTCGAAACGGTCTGTTAGTGGATGGGTGACCGCCAGTGGCATTTTCATCAGAGCGCTTCCGTGCTTCGGAGGGCACGTTAAATTGTCGGTCCCGGCTATTTAAGTCGTTAAGCCATGACGGAGGCCTTAAGGCGGCCTAAAAACTCCGTCACCAGAGTTGGCCACTGACTCATACGAACGTACTTACTTACTAGGGTTAGTTAGGATGTGCAAGGATCATTACGAATGATCCATAGTCAACTCAACTGATTCAAGTCTCTGCCAGTCGGAAGCGTCTCTAAAGACGATATTATCATGCAGATCCTTTGTGCCGAAATATACTGACTGCGGTACAAATGTTTGTACCACAGATATTGTCTCTGGTCTGGGTGTTTTCTATCCCTGTTATTAATAAACACGAACTTGGTTGGGATTAGAGCTAATCCAAAGCATAAGGCAGTAGTAGGTCAAATCTGTATTAATAAATAAAGACCAAGGAGGAAATAAGCTAATCCGACGCTGCTCTCGGAGCAAGAGTTACGCCTAGGTGCAACCTAGTATACAGATGGAGTAAGCATACTATATCATGAATTTTGACATTTTACTTCATAATATTCATGTCATATCCAAAAAAAGGCTGTGCAAATAGGATGGATATGTTGATGGTTTGAGGAAAAATTTAATGAGGTTGGATGGATACCAATTACGATAAATGGGGCGAGTGAAAATTTACAATATTCGTACAATTTCATTTTATGATCTCGAAGAAACTGAATTTAAAATCCAAGTAAGTATAGATTTTGAGGTAAAAAATCATTTAGCATTAGCAAGAAACAAAAAAACAGTTAAAAATGACTAAACACAGTAAATACTTTTTTTATGACTAAAAACTTTTTGGTCAATATTCACTTGACCAAAAATTTTGAGAAGAATAAAACCTCTAACCTCTTTGAATAAAACAGATTATCAAATACAAATTATTGTCTATCTCTGTCATTCATATAATTAGTGACAGAGACAGACAATATTTTGAATGATAATAATATTCGTTCATTCACTCGTTTTTATTTTAAATTTTATGGGTTGCTATAACGCACGCGCTAGTCCCGATGCAAGAAATGTATTACTGATTCGAGATAACTACCGATTTATTAATAACCTTAAACTCATCATGTTACTCCAAGAAGTAACAGTTCTGAGAGCAGTCTCGGATTTAGCTAGAATTAGGGTTTTCTAATTAATAAGGCGGTATGTGTATAAATGTTAGTCTATAAGAATAGAATAGAATGGAATATTACTTTATTATACACCAAAAAGAGAGAAACACAATAGTAACAAAAACAGTTCTTAATTAATGTGCAACAATGGGCGACCTTATCGCTGAAAGCGATTTCTTCCAGGTAACCTTTGGATGGATACGATAGAAAATTACATAGAAAGGACGGTGGCATACAAACATGCTCAATTTATAAACCATAATTATATAACTGTAATAAATACCTAGTTTAATTCAACTACACAGACATAAAAATACTATAACACACATTATGTACTAAATTACATACATATTCATAAAACTATATACTTAAATAATAATTTATCCTACTTCTTCTCACATTTATTTCAAATAATTAAGGACAAGAATGTTGAGACTATTTGTTAGGTAATGACGACGAACTAAATTCCAAAAAAATGGGAAGAGACTTATAAGTAGTGTATCGATCATTAAGTACCTACCCATAACACAAGCTCTGCTTACTTTGGGGCTAGATGAAAAAAAAATGATGAGAGATGAGAATTTTTTTTATAACTATAGCTTGTTAGAAATAAAAAAAAATGCTTTAAATTGTAGTCTAAGCCCAACAACCGAGTTTTTAAGTCTTCATAAAAAGTATCAAACAAAAATACGTATTTCAGTTGAACAGCCCAAGTTTCACAAAAGCTGTGCTTTTATCATAAAAGCAAAGTTTTCCTTAGTATAGCAAAAGTTTGAAAACCAACTACTTATGTAGAATTATATGTCTGAGTCAAAATAATTCACATTCATCTTACCCAATATAAACAGAATAAATAAATAAATAATGCTGGACATTTCACACAGCATCATCTAGCCCCAAATCAAGCAAAGCTTGTACTATGGGAATCAGATTACTGATTTGTTTGTAAATACATATTATACATAGAAACACTCAAAACCGAGATAAATAATTGCAGATCATACAAACATATATCCCGCGGCGGGGATCGAACCCGCGACCTTCTGCGTCACAAGCGGGCCTTCACCCACTGCGCCACAGAGGTCGTCAAGAATCACTTTTGTGTTCCCAAAAACAAAGTTAGAATGAATATGTTCTTGTTTATGTAGTCCTATTCTATCTCAACAATGTCCCATGCACTGAAGCGCTCGTGGTCGTGCTTGCTTAGTCGTTCTTGATAGATCGTCGAAGTTAAGCAACGCTCGAAACGGTCTGTAAGTGGATGGGTGACCGCCAGTGGCATTTTCATCTGAGCGCTTCCGTGCTTCGGAGGGCACGTTAAATTGTCGGTCCCGGCTATTTTAAGTCGTTTAAGGCGGCCTAAAAACTCCGTCACCAGAGTTGGCCACTGACTCATACGAACTTACTTACTTTTTTTTTACCCATGCACTACAGCGTCCCGTTGAGTGTAGGCATAGGTTGCCTCCTGACGCTATATAATAAATCATATAAATGTAAAGGCCTAAGTTTTTTCATCTTTGTTTCTGCGTTTCCAAATTAAACTAAGTATATCAATCTCAAGAAAGGGGTCTTACAGCCATTCAATAATTTTATTAAGATGTGGAAAGGCTTGCTGCAAATATTTGTCCCGGGTTTGGGTGTTACTATGTATAATATATATGTACAAACAAAAAGTATATAAGTAGTATATCAGTTATCTGGTTCCCATAGTACAAGCTATGCTTAGTTTGGGGCTAGATGATGCTGTGTGAAAATGTCTAGCATTATTTATTATTATTCATTATACACCTCGAAAAGTAAATTAATTGCCTTTTCCCCTACTATTACAACTCAACCTGTATCTTCTTTTTCAATTCGAGCCCACACCTGCGTTGGTCCAATGAGCTTCTCCTGTAACTGCCCAACTTTAGATCGTTCTTCTTCCTTAAAATACCTTGGTGTTTTAATAGATAGCACACTCTGTTGGAAATACCAAATAGAGGCCACTGTATCGCGAGTTAGAAAACTCTTATATATATTTAAAACATTACGTTATATTATGAAACTCGAACAGTTGAAAACAATATATTATGCCTTAGCCCAATCTGTCATTTCCTACTGCATCACGTCCTGGGGTGGTTGTGTTAAGACTCAGATGTTGCGACTGGAGCGTGCCCAAAGAGCAGTCCTTAAAGTCATTCTGAATAAGCCCGTTAGATTCCCTACATCAGATATCTATGCGCTCACCAAACTGGCTACAGTTCGCCAACTATTCATCCTGCAAACAGTCGTGAAAAAACACACTAAACTTAAGTACAATCCGAAACTCCAAACGCAGACACGACAAAGTTTGCGAAATTGAGAAAAGGCGCACTGAATTGGCTAGTTTTTAAGCTCTATGCTCTACAACACTCTCAACAAAGAGATTCAAATTTATTCCCTCGCGCGATATATGTGTAAACAAAAATGCCTCCAGTGGCTCATCACTTTGTCATATACAGAAACAGAAATCCTGTTAAAGATTCCTAGCTAAGTCAACCCGTGAATTCACACACACACACACACACACACACACACGCACACACACACACACACACACACACACACACCAACACACACACCAATACACACACCCACACACACACACCAACACACACACACACTTCTCACGCTTAGTAGCCTTTACAAGTTGGCTATTCAGTTAGACTTGTAATAGACTAGTACTTTCTTATCCTAAACCTACGCCTAGTTTTAAGTTTTGTTAATTACCTACTTTGTTTTAGAGGAAATAATCTATGTACTCGGAGGTGGGCGTTAATTTTCGCGACACAGTTTTAAAAACTAATGCGAAAATTATCGTTATCTATATGTTTTTGTTTGTACCGTGTTTTTGTTCCTAAATAAACAATTTGATTTGATTTATTACAAACTAGCAAACCCAGCGAACTCCGTTTCGCCACCAGATTTTTCCTAAATTTTTTTTTGCTATAAACCTCACGGAGCTCGAGACCTTTCCAACGAATGCAAAACCGTGGAAATCGGTTCGTGCGTTCTGGAGTTATAGCGTCAGGAAGGGAAACCCGACTTATTTTTATATAGTAGATAGCCAGGACCCTCCGATGCCCGGAAGCGGTCACTATGCTACTAGTGGGTCACCCATCCACTTTGTTGTTGTAACTACGCCTTATGCGGTGAACCACTATCTACATAGGTATGTTAATTAACAGAGTCCATTAAACACTAATAGGGTCAGCTTCATTAAAACCGCATTAAGCTTTGATTAACTATGCTTCCTGAACACAAGGTAACTATAGTTGCTATGGATTTGGCTTTGACTATCCTGAGAATAATCTATATCTATAAGTATATATAAGTTAATTTATATGATGAAAATGTTGCAGTGCCCCAGCGGGGTTCATGTTATGAAACGCCTTCCCTATATAAAGACCTTGTAACTAACATAAAGCAATAAACGAATTTGAATTGAATTGAATTCAATTACCGCTGTTATTGTATTATCTTTACAGTTGAGAGAACAAATATGTGTTTGGCCATGCTATTGACTACCCCCTTAGATATCTTCGATGGATCTCGAAGACATAAAAAGATATAAGAGAACGTCAAACGTGCCCTGGAGGATGTAATTTAGAAACAAATTAAGCAGAGCTTGTGTTATGCGTATTAAATTATTACATGACTGATTATACTACTTATATACTTTTAGTTCGTAAATACATAGTCATATTATACATAGAAAACACCCATGAAACAAACATACATTATGGGACTAACTCGAGAGTTTACGTAGTTACCTTAAGAATTTTGAAAATCAAGCACTCAAACAGGATAACAATAACATAGAAAATCATATACAGGATAACAATACAACCTGGCTCCCCACTGAAGCTTGACTATTCAGTTTCAAGATGGATCACCTAAAAGAAAGCTAGGCCCCAAATCGTGTTCGTTGCCCTGATTCTTCACGGTATTGGTCGCGAAAGAACAGGAGTAAAATTAGTTTTAAGACTATTCCTAGTGATCCCAGCGGTCCTACTGAATAAATACTTTTTACCTTTGGATGACTTGTTCTTCACATTTCTTTGTTTAAGATTCTACCAAGGCAAACCATATAAAGACGTGTACGTTCTATCACAAATAACTGATAATAAACGCCGTGTAACGCCATCTGTCGGATGTAAAAGCAGTATTAATTTCCATAGAACTTGGCTTACGTGTGTTTGACATTTTGTCCTCTGTAAACGAACAACTGAATATATGAATACCCACTGCGCTCCGCTGTTACCTGCGGTCCCTCGGGAGAACTATACTTTTCCCGGATAAAAAGTAGATGTGCTAATTCCAGACTATAATCTAGCCTTTCATCCTATCCATTCAGTATTTTTGTGTGAATGAGTAAAAAACATCACACATTCTCACAAACGCAAGCGATATCTCTTACCCGCTCTGTTTTAGTCGATAGGGTGTATTTCGTGAGATTTTCTTTGCAAATCGATGAAAAGGGTAAAAATATAGGAAGTGTTTTGAGTATGTATCGCCTGTTTGATTTTCAGAGTCTACGGGTCTCGTTATCTTGTCCAGCGTTAAATTTAATTGGCTTACAAATATAATTCAGGATTTGACTTGTTCGTGGATTTCCTTCAAAGATTTTCATATCCTTTACATTATAGCACAGTAGAACAGTGAGGACAATGAACCCAGTTAATCTGAATTAAGTAAAGAGTATAAAAAATGTGAGTAAAGCAATAAAGTTTCTTACAAACATAAATGGCCCTTACTAAACAACGTGGGATAATGTTACTCCAGTTATAACTAAAGAATGACCCTACTAATTTTTTGTTTATACTTGGTATAACTTTATGTTCCACGTTTATTGAGGCCATTAGTGCATTATATTGTCTCTTCCGTGGTGATGGAGTCAGGCCTTTAGATGAAGGGATTAAAGACAAATTATTACTGATACTAACTAGAATACTCATAGAAAACACCAAGAGCCTAGAAAAGTATTTGCAGATCATACAAATATTTGACCCGCGCGCGGCGGAAATCAAACCATCTAGGTAGAAAAGTCTATCAAAAAACTGGTGCAAAAACGATTTAGTTTCTAAGATAAAGCGATTTTTCATGAAGATGAGAATAATAATAGTAAATGCGCTTCGATGTAGCTGCTGTGCATTATTCGATGCAAAACGTGACTCTATCTTATAAACAGCTAACGGTACCTTACTTCAGGCTAAAAATAAATCTGTATCAATGTAGAGTAGGGAGTGTTGGCGACGAATATCAAGATTTTACGACTTCTGTAGCGCAGTGGGCGAAGGCCTGCCTGCGACGCAAAAGGTTGCGGGTTCGATCCCCGCGGCGGGACCAATGTTTGTATGATCTACAAATATTAGTCTCGGGTCTGGGTGTTTCTATGTATAATATGTATGCATTTACAAACAAAAAGTATGTAAGTAGTTTAACCGTCATGTAGTACCCATAACACAAGCTCTGCTTACTTTGGGGCTAGATGATGCTGTGTGAAAAGTCCAGCATTATTTATTTCTTTATTCAAACTAGATTCACAATACTTGACTTTACGGAGCATCCATCGAAAAAAAAAATGTGAGAAAATAATATTAATCGAAAAGAAATACAAAATTTTCTCCACAACATAAAAATACACGTAGCTATTAGAAGTAAAAACAATTGCTCTAGCAGCTCAAGAGTCTGTTTTAGCGCTGTGTTTTATCCTACCGAGTACCGTAGTCAATTGAACTCCTTTTTGAGTGGATTTCAAAAAGAAAATGGTTTATCAGTTATTTAAATTTTTAGTGTTGAAAATGGTGATGCTTAAAATTTTGTTCATAATTAAAATCATGAGCCTCAATTCCATGTTGTAGAATGTTATAAAGTTATAGAATAGAATAATATTATGGTGACTACTCTATTGCATTAGGTCATACCTGTAATAGATGTAATCCTAATATCCTATCCTATCCTAATAATATAATGAATCTGAAAGTTTGTGAGTATGTTTGGATGTTTGTGTATCAATCACGCCTAAACCAGTGCACCGATTTGGATGAAACTTGGAATAGGCGTAGATAGTGACCTGGAATAGCATAAAGGCTATTCAAAATGTTGGTACCACGCGCGCGAAGCCGCGCGCAGAAGCTAGTGTTTTAAATAAATACAAATGTTTTTTTGTTAAACGAATTTGTTTATCGAAGTTTCTGGTTGACTATACATGTTTAGACTTTTATAGCGTCCTAGAAGGTAAATTGTTTTATTTCTGTTTTAACCTTTGCACAGATTTTACATTGAACGTATTTTTTTAACCTATCATGTCATGTCCCACAGCTGGGCAAAGGTCTCCTTATCTTCTACTGCTTGCCTTCCAAGGCCACGGTGTTTGTCTGAAATTTATCCAAACTAAATAGGCTACGTTATTCGAGTAAGCCCTTTGTATTTTATGAATCATAATCTAAAATTAGTGTTCGTCGCACTTAGTTTTATAATAAATATTAAACACTATTTGACAAACATCGTTCAATAGCCTCTTATCAATTTTATTAGGTACTACAAGTAAACACATTTTAATGCAACTTCAAGTTGTTTTTTACTTGAATAATATTTTCGACCCAATGCAACTCACGCGCATTAAAAACTTATCTTTACTCGCTTGGCATTTACAGACGCTCGATCGATCGATCATTTGAAAATCGAACCACGCTATGTAAGTTATATAAAACAAAATGGCGGACCGCCGCCCAGCTCGGCTCTTATCGGCAATCGTCGGCCGCATTCCTGCAGCTACAGAATACGATGCAGTTAGTAAGGCTGTGTTTTGAGCTGAGTCACAAACAAAACATCAGTTGTTTTGTTATAGGGTAGTGCTTAGGTATAGGGTGAGTATCACTAGTTTCAAACACAGGTAGTGTTGGTCTATTGAGAAGTAAACATTTTAAGGGCTGGGAATGCCGATTTCGAAAAAGTACACGTTTTTGATAGATAAAAAAAATGCGCATTTCCATGAGCTCCTAACGAAAACGTCATGAGCTAACAATCGGATGACGTTCTATAATAATAAAGATCGCCATGGATGGTCTGACCATCTAGCGTGTGGCCTGCCTCTCGCTCTAGTGCCCCGAGGACTTGGCCATGTGACAGCTCTCAGTGTCCATCTGTCATCGCTGTATCTTGCCAAATGACCTGCCCATTTCCATTTTCTTTCTAGCGAGAATTTTAAGGCGTCAGTAACATTAGTTTTCTTGCGAGTTAGTTCGTTCAAACCATATGTCGTGATAGGATTTAAGTGGACTCAAAGAAGCTCTTTTCTTGCAAAGTGTAGTACATTTTAATACTAGTAGTATTTGAGTAGGGTATAGTTCAGGCAACAGTTTTTTTTTTTAATTAAATAGGTCAGCATTTGACCTCACTCTGCCTGATGTTAAGCAGTATTGAGGTCTAAGATGGAGCATGCTTACCTAGAAGGAACCTATTTACTCTCGATTTGAAGATCCCTATATTTTACTTTTCGGGAAATACAGAGCACGGTAATGACAGTTAGTAAACGAAGATAGTTTATCAGTTAGTATGGTCTCGGAGTGGCAACGTCGCAGTCATAGTAGCTTTGTCGATTGTTCTGTTCTGATGTGGCAAGATAACAGCTGGAGTAATATTTATCAAATTTTCATTGCATTTTTGGACTTGTCTAACTTCGTATGAGTAAGTGGCCAACTCTGGTGACGGAGTTTGCGGGCCGCCTTCATGACTCAGTCATGGCTTATTTAATAGGCTTTCGTCACCGAACAGAACGTTGCCTAACTTCGACGATCTATCAAGTCTGTCTAAGCAAAGTGACACCACTTTTGTAGTAAGTTCGTTATGAGCTGAAACGCTAAAACTCCATTACGTCACTACGTAATGGTCAGAATCTGAAAAAATATCTTTACCGTATTTTGAGAATGGATAAAGCTGATTTCTACTTTCTTAATCAATCGATAAGCAACAGAATCGACAGATAAAATATAGTCTAGCATTTCCAAATCATCTTACTTATACAACTTACTTTGTGGCGCAGTGAGTGAAAGCCCGCTTGGGACGCAGAAGGTTGCGGGTTCGATCCCCGCCGCGGGATAAATTTTTGTATGATCTGCAAATATTTATCCCGGGTCTGGGTGTTCCCCGACTTAAGTAGCTGGGGACCAACAATTTAACGTGCCCTCCGAAGCACGGACGCGCTCAGATGAAAATGCAATTGGCTGTCACCCATCCACGACCGACGATCTATCCTATGCAAGCACGACCACGAGCGCATCTTATTGACTAAATCGAGGAAAAGTGAAGTATTCCTGACAAGGTACACGAACACGACTTTATATTAAAAAAAAATAAGGAGATAGTCCCGAGGGACAGCGGGCAACACCGCGTGGCGCAGCTAGTAAGACAAAATCGATTTTCTCTGCAGCGATTTGCTTGATTCAATGCATCGGTTGGCTGGCCTTACAAGATGGGGTGGAAAGCGGACTTTCTACCGCGCTCAGAGATCTCGAGTTATCACATTGTTGTATTATAATCCATACTTGATTACTTGATTTATGAAAGGAGACACGCTATTTACTTTTTGTTACAGTTTTAGGTAATCGTTACTGATTTTGTTTTAGTTACAGCTAGACAAAATCTTAATCAAATCAAATCAAATTGTTTTTATTGCGTCAGAGATATAATCAGTATGTGTCCCTATATAGAATGCCTGAGGGATCGATACTTTTCCCGTAAAATTAAAAAAACCTCATCCTCGATTGTAATTTTCCAACATTGAAGTCGGTTTTTTTTTTAGTAAAAAAAAAATAAATTTTTTTGTGCGTTACACACAAGAATGCTCCTGTACAAATTACACCGCACTGTAGTGTCTGCATAAGAATTAAGAAGGTATACGAGTACAAGGGGTTTGTATCATTTTGTCGAGGGTTCCATTCAAATGTGAGGGAAGGTGAAGGAAAATATGTTATCATACTTATATTCGAAATAATATGTGGCAAGTGCAATGAAATAATAATATGGGTAATGGAACTCAAGTGGAGCTGGGCAGGACACCTGGCAAGACGTGGTGACGATAGGTGGTGTAAAAGGATGACAGAATGGTGGCCTAGAACTGGCAAGAGAAGCGTCGGACGTCCGGCAGCGAGATGGGCGGACGATATTATTAACGTCATGGGCCGACAGTGGATCAGGCTGGCACAGGACCGGGAAGAATGGCAAAAGCAGAGGGAGGCTTATACCCAGCAGTGGGTGAAGTCAGGCTGCGGATGATGATGATGATGTCAAGTGCACGAGAGGAGCCTCTTAGAGGTGCACTTAAAATCCTTTCACCACACAAATAAAAAAAAACTAGTAACACGATAACAAGTTATGAATAACAGGATTCACAGTTTTTGTAAGTAAGCGCACCATTACCATGTAACTTGCGTGTGATGTATGAAGATATTATGTAAATTAAGCTCCATAAATAAGGTCTTTTCATGAATTTACATGTAAATAACATTGCCAATGGACTAAGTGCTTTCGATGATTTGAATTGAAATGATATTTGGGTTTACAAAACTATTCATAATTTTGTTTCAACATTAAATTTTTAGTCACACAATCTTTATACTAGGTATGAATTGAAGGTGCAATGGATTCAAATATCCATACTAATATAATAAATGTGAAAGTAACTCTGTCTATCTGTTTGGTACCTTTTCACGACTGAACAGATTAGGCTGAAAATTGGCAAAGATAAAGGGTGTATCCCAGGGAAGGACATAGGCTACTTTTTATCCCGAAAAAATCCCAAGGGACGCGCAACCTTCTGCGTTCCAAACGGGCTTTCACCCACTGCGCCACAGGGGTCGTCAAAAGTAAGACAAATATCTTGTTGTTTTTTGGGCTTGCAAACCCATGTGTATTGTGTATGTGTAATGCTTCATTCGAGTTGTTTGCTACCTCTTTAATTTTGATCCCAATCCGCTTAGCCCTTTCAGTGTGTAGCAAAAAATATACGCATATTTTGTAATTGTAAAATAGTTTTATATTAGAGTACCGTATATGAATGTACAAAAGTTGTAAACGATACTTAGACAGTACTTGAACTCGCCTGTTATGTGCAGAGAACTGCCGACATAGGCGTCTAGTATTGATCCGTGTTAACAAGCCAAGGCAGCTCGGATGATTCAGGAGTAGCGATTTAAGATCTCAAGTTTAGGTGAATGGGTAGCATTACTCAGGCTTTCAAAAAACTGAGGGGTTGCAATCAGACCACATATTTAGTAAAAAAAAAACGCAAAAAAAAATTGCCTTAGCTAAGTTATTCACTACTAGTACAACATAATAAGTCTACTAAAGTCGGTCCAACTTATTAGGCCACATTTGACGTTTGTCAGTTTGAGCTTTCTAGTGAGGTGACCTTCTTAAAAACTTCGATTATGTTCGAAGTCCATATCGATTCATTCACATGAATTAAAGTTTTTATTGCCAGGTAAACCGTCAACTAAGAGTAGGTAAAATCAGTTAAAAAAAAACCGGGTCTGAAAAAAATAGCACACCAAGAACGCAAAGTGAATTTGCACAACGATCAAGACTGCGTCACAATCCCATTAATTATTTATTTTGATAAAAATTGTTTAAATCTTCATTTTGAAAAGTCAAAAGTTTATGGTTGTCATGTCAAACAGAGAAAAAAATTTTTTTGCTTGTCCTTTTACATAAGTACCTACTTTTTGCTATTCAGTAATGTTTTTCTTGATAAATAAGTTTATTAAAAAAAAACAATAAGTATTTAATGCGCCATCATCATCATTAAAGGTGAAATATTCCCTTCCGAGAAATCATTTCATTCGATTTTAACTCTCAAATTTCGATTATTTTGGGTAACATACCTAGTGTCAAAAGAGAACAAGGGTTTACTGACGCAACATTGTAACAACGTTCAGTTCTCTCTAAAACAGAAATTGTTGGAAAACATAATATGTTTGGATGGTGTAATAAGGAAATAAATCATAAAATTGTCTTCTTTTGTCGTTAATACAATAAATTATTTACCGCAATTGAAAAAAAGTTAAGCAATTGTGCAGTGCTAACTTCGATAAAATAGTAGTATTTTATGCCCGCCGGTAAAAAGTTACGTTGTTAAATTTTGATGAAATGTCAAATGTGGCATATTAAAATGGAACGACTATACCTAATAATTTCACTTTAAGAAAAAAACAATTAAAACTCAAAATCCAGCAATCTACGTAAAACCACGCGCCCAGAACATACGCAAACAGTAATCTTCAAACGCTGTTTTCTTCGGATATAATGTTTTTTTCGGAAAATCCTTTTGGATTTGGTTGTTTAGGAATGCTGTACCTACCCCTTTCGGCTTCAGTAGACGCCTTTTTACTCCCTGTATAGTTTTATTTATAGCTAAGGTACTAACTTTTCTTCTTTTTCTTGTCGTTTTACTAGTTCTTACGAACCAGGATTTTAAGTCTATTAATATATCGTCTATTTTAGATCGAGTTTAAATTAGAATAATAATTACGTTTTTAAAAAAAAAGAAAAACCGACTTCAATGTTCGACTCTACCACGGCGTGACTCAGGGAATCAATAAGCCATACATACAAATCTAAATAAGAATAAGTTTTTTTTAAATATCATCAAGTACAAGCTTTTAATGGATTACCGTGATCTGATTGAACTCACCGATGTAAGTACAACATTTCATTTCAATCAACCTATTTTCTGAGGAGTTCCGTTCTCCATCATCGGATCAGCTCGCAGTCATCATATTTCAAATTAGTAAATGAAACTTGACCGATGTAGTGAGTTTCAACTCAATCAACCTATTAACTGAGGAGTTCCATTCTCCATCATCAGATCAGCTCGCTGTCACTATATTTTAAAATTTTAGATGATACTTGATCTACAAACCGAGTTTCAACTAAATCGGTCGATTATCTGAGGAGTTCCCTCCATCATAAGATCAGCTCGCTGTCACCATTTTTGAAAATTTTAGATGATACTCAATCTACGAACCGAGTTTCAACTCAATCGGCCTATTGTCTGAGGAGTTCCCTGGAACAGCTCTTGACTCCATCATCAGATAAGCTTGAAAGAAAGAAATAAATAATGCTAAACAGATAATGCTTAGGCTCCACCGGCGTCTAAAGGCAATAATTACCAAAACTGCATACATTTTATGTCAAGTCTCGCGACACGTGAGTTCCTGGCATTAGTAAATTGTCAATTTGACATATTGCATAGAGAGTCTTAGACTTATCTGTCGATTCGATTTACAATGGCTAGGTGGGAAGGTTTTTAGAGTTTTACGGGCAAATTATCAAACCCTCAGGAATAAAATTTATATGGGACCACCTCTGGAGTATACCCTTTCAAACAAAAAAATAATTTTGAAAATCGGTCCACAATTGGCGGAGTAATCGCGTAACATGATACAAAAAAAAAATAATAAAAAACATACAGGCGAATTGAGAACCTCCTCCTTTTTTTGAAGTCGGTTAAAAAGAAGAAACGGGTTTTAAAATTTTACCATAAAAAATAACTGTTGGCATAATCAAAACGGCGACCGAATGCCTTAGTAAGATCACAGAAAAAAACCTTTACCGAGAAAAATATTTAGCTAACTTGGGTAAGTACAGTATTTTTGTCCCTTAGACTCTTTTGTTTGTTCTATGTTGAAATCCAACCTCGTAAAAAGATAAACAAATTATAAGATTTCGAGAAACTCTACGCAACTAAGTTTATTTTACTCCAGAATACGATATGAACTTGCCCAAGTTTACTTCGTATTAATTGAACCTACACCGTGTGTTCCTAAATTTACTTTTTAACGCAACTTAATGCTCATTCGGACACCAATTTGAAGCAGAACACTGGGAATTGCAAGACATTTTAAATATGAGTTAGGTTGCTTTTTAAATGATTTACGAGGATTTACGAGTAGAGGTGGACCAAAGAAAAGATGGATGGATTGTGTGAAGGATGACATGGGTAAGAAAGGAGTGAGTGTTGAGATGACGGCTGATAGAGGAGAATGGAAGAAGAACACATGTTGTGCCGACCCTACGTAATGTGGGAGAAGGGCAGGGAGGTGATGAGGTAGCTTTTTAAAATATCTTGTAAGCTTTTCCTTTGTGAGTGTATTGTTCGATTTTTTTTTCACTCTCTGCCTGATGTTAAGGAATAGTAAAGTCTAAGATGCAACATTTTTTCTCGGAAAAGTGAAGCGTTCCCGAGGGAGAGCAGGTAGTACTGCATAGCCTAGCTATGCCTAATGCGCTACTACGAACTATAGGTAATCTTTCTCTGTAATCATTACTTTTGAAAGCATTGTTTTTGCTTTTACCTACAGAATATTTGTGATTCTTTCTCACAACAAAGCAAACTTTTGCATTGATAAAATTGTGGGTTAAGCCATGGTGGACGGCTAGGCGGCCTAGTAACTCCGTCAGAGTTGGCCGCTAACTCCTACGAAATTACTTTACTTTTCACATTGATAATATTAGTAGGACAAGCGCGTATCTGTTCATCCTGCAAAAGATCCTTGTTCATCATCATCTTCTTGCCCTTGTCCCACTCTATGTGGGGTCGGCACAACATGTATTCCTCTTCCATTTCCCTCTATCAGCCGTCATCTCAGCACTCACTCCTTTCTTACTCATATCATCTTTCACACAATCTACCCATCTCTTCTTCGGCCTACCTCTACTCGTATATCCATCCACATTCATACCAAGTACTCTTCTGGTCACATGACATTCTTCCCTTCTCATTACATGCCCATACCATGACAACCTGTTGCTCCTCATTTTCTCATTCACTGGCGCCACTTTCACACTTCCTCTTATGTACTCATTTCTTACTCTGTCCATTCGCGTCACTCCACACATCCATCTCAGCATTGTCATTTCAGCCACGTGCACTCTTTGTTCATCCGTCCCTTTTGTTGCCCAACACTCAGAACCATAAAAATAACTATGCAAAAGATTCTTGTTATACTAGTTAAAAGGTCAAACCCACATTGGCGCACTCTACTACTATTACTATTAGTCCATACTGTTCCATTGTTGGGCAAAGGCCTCTCCCAATTTTCGCCAGTAACTGTTATTTAGTGCCTTCTACTATTTGTAAAAAAAAAATTTGGTTGAAATAGTACTTGACGATATAATGAATTGCTAGGTTATGACCGTTTTTGTAGCCATCATAATAAAAATACTAGAAAATACGAGAGTCTTACATAAAAACTATTATTTTTGTTCTTTGCGTTGGAGTTTAACACACACCATGATAATATTGCACCCACTTTTCTTCCCAGTTTATGTAGCATTTATAAGAACGGCTGAAGTTCCGAGGAAATTGTAGTGATTCTGTTATTATTTGTCGCATTAGCTTAACGTAAGATGACTTACTCAACGGAAAAGATCAACTAAGCCAGCCTGGATTCATATTTCTGAATCACTGAATTGTAGTTGAACAACTAAGTAGACAACTAATTTGTTTCCTCTGTTGCTCACCTTCCTTTATTTAGACCTCGTTATAAAATGTACAAATAAATTCTAAAGATAAATCTATTGATTTACGGCTGGAAATCGAACCAACGACATTTTTTGACGGCAGCGGGACAAATATTAAGATGATTAGACATCAAATAAATATGCAAAGATTTGTTTCGTGTCTGGGCGTTTTATGAGACCAGATGATTTATATTTAGGATCTCTCGATGATATGTAAGGGGGTAGTCAGAGGAATACTAACACCAATATCTTTAGTCGTTTTCTAGTCAAAGTCAAAGAGCATTTATTCAGTAGGACCGCTGGGATCACTTAGAATAGTCTTAAAACTAATTTTACTCCTGTTCTTTCGCGACCAATACCGCAAAGAATTAGGGCAACGAACACGGTTTGGGGCCTAGCATTCTTTTAGGTGATCCATCTTAAAACTAAAAGTCAAGGTCCAGCATCCTCCACTCAACTGTCATCTCAAGGTACGTCGCGACATAGAGTGCCACAAACTTAACTGAACCGGTGGCCAAAAGAGGAACTATCGAGTTCAATTAAAATGTATTTTTCTGCCAACACCAAATGCGATAGCAGCGCCTCTCCCACCGGTTCAGGTAAGTTTGTGGCACTGTACCTTGAGATGACAGTTAATTTCTGTACTTTACTAAGAAAATGTCATCGTAACTCAAGAATGAGTGAAGGAAGAGTTAATAGGCACCTTCTGGGTAGGCTCGCTCCATCGTAGACCTCATTCTTGCCTATGTAAATCTCGAGGTCAAGAGCCGACCCACTCATAATAAAAATAAGGTTTTTTTTTTACGACCAAGCATAGCGAAATGCACTTGGAAGTTGAGTGGATGTTGAGTTGAGGTCGAGATTACGACTGAAGATATGGGCGTAACTCTTCCTCACCATGTTTTCCTTCAGAGCCTTATTATTTATTTTATTTTTGACAAACTTCTTAGCGCTAGACGTAAAGTAAACGAATATCTCCATTGCCGCCCATTGTGCCACTGAATTAAGACTTAAGTTTTTTTTTAATTTTGTAATTTATATTAAGGTGTGACAATAAAGAATTATCTATCTATCTATCTATCTATATCTATCGATCGAAGAAACTGAAAGAAGACCGAAAAGTGCTATACGCACGTATAAAGTTTCCCTTTCAGTGATCACCGGTGGTTCTTTCATGGGCATCGAGGTAGTGGATGTATTTGATATCATATTAAATACTAGCTTCTGCGCGCGACTTCGCTCGCGTGGTACCAACATTTTGAATAGCCTATAAGCTATTCCAGGTCACTATCTACGCCTATTCCAAGTTTCATCCAAATTGGTTCACTGTTTAGGCGTGATTGATACACAAACATCTAAACAAACTCACAAACTTTCAGCTTTATTATATGAGTGGGATAAGTACCGTCAATCAGGCTAAACAATTAGAAAGTTACTCTAGGTAAAAACGTTAACAGGGTCACGACTGTATCCCCAAGGCGCGGTGGACATTCTCTCAGATCTTTTATGTATTCGAGATCCTTTGAAGATGTCTAAGCGGGTAGCCAGAGGCATGTCCAAATACGTATTACTCTAGGCGATTAACTAATTCTACGGTCCATATAAAATAAACTTTATAACGTTTTTAAAACTAAAAAAAAAACTACTTACTTCAATGTTGGACTCAGATGGAAAATAATTAAAAATGTATGAGGTTTTTTTTAGTTTCATTGAAGAAGTATCGATCTCTAAAATAATTAAAAATGTATGAGGTTTTTTTTAGTTTCATTGAAGAAGTATCGATCTCTAAAATAATTAAAAATGTATGAGGTTTTTTTTAGTTTCATTGAAGAAGTATCGATCTCTAAAATAATTAAAAATGTATGAGGTTTTTTTTAGTTTCATTGAAGAAGTATCGATCTCTAAAATAATTACAAATGTATGAGTTTTTTTTTAGTTTCATTGAAGAAGTATCGATCTCTAAAATAATTACAAATGTATGAGGTTTTTTTTAGTTTCATTGAAGAAGTATCGATCTCTAAGGTATAAAATTTATGTAGGACCAGCACGTGAAACTCTTTCTAACCAAAAAAAATATTTTCGAATGGTCCGCAACTGTTGCAACCTAAGCCTACACTCGACGAAAAGCTTTAGTCATTAGTGCCTGGGACATTGTTTGAGATGGAATAGGCTTGCCCAGCCCAACAACTAAACCATCCATTCATCTTAATAGCTTAGAGAGCTTTTAGCTTTATTTAGGAATCAAACTTGGTCACCTTCGCATTGTAAGTTGAGAGTAAATTTTACAAACCAACACGGCTTATAGTCCTAATATTATTGGAAATCTGTTGTATGTTTGGCTGTCTGTGTTTTAATTACGCTCTCACTAGATAGATTTGGATGGAACTTTGAATCTTTGTAGCTTGTGGATAGCATATACAGGGTTATTTGTAAAACACCGGTAACCTCTCAGGACTGTATTACTATCATCATAAGGAACAACTTTTGTTCTGACTTTTAAAAATTCATCATTCTTTTCATCAGATGGTCATACAAAAATAAAAATATTTAAATTGAACGCTCTAAATGTTACGAAGTCTATGCGAAACCAAAGAAAGCGATAGTACAAAGCGAAGGGAGCGGGGTTAGGGCGGCGGGGGTCGCAATGTGTTCGATAGGACAATGTTTTTAAAAAGTCATAGAACAAAAGTTGTGGTTTATGATGATAGTAGTAATAGTATATGCTGTAAAATGCTGGTACCATACGAGCCAGACTGCGGGCTGAACCTAGTATTTTATAGATGTACACGTCGTTTACACATTAAATTGACGATACCAAAGGTCAAACGACCCACACGTAGTTGAACTATACCTACTAGAATACTAATATGTAGTATCACTTGAATCGTGAAGCTGACGTACTTACAGCCAGCGTCATCAAGGTATCATAATCTATCATGCACACAACCAAGGCACGGTAGAAAATCTTTCATAACGAAATCATTTTATTATGTTTAAAGCGGTCGCAGACTAGCGGGTTAATTATATAAATATCTTTAAAATTGAGGAAAATTATGAAGCTTTATGGTAAAAGTAATATAGATCTAATCCAATCGGTCGACAACAAGGGAGATATCGATGAGTTGGTCATTAGTTCTAGTTGGACATTTTTGATTTTGGACATTAGTCGTGCAAAGGGATGAACCTACATAAGAATTAATGAGTTTTTTACAAAAATCTTACTAAAAGCGTTGGCTGGTTAGTTAGAATATCAAAGGTTTCTTTTAATTCTGAAAGTTGTCTAAATTGGACATTTTTATGATTGGACATTATTATAATTGGACATTATTACAATTGGACATTTTTATGAATGGACATTATTATGATTGGACATTATTACAATTGGACATATTTATGAATAGACAATATTATGGTTGGACATTATTATGAATGGACATTATTATGATTGGACATTTTTATGAATGGACGTTTTGTCATTTTTCATAAGTGGACATTAGTCGTGCAAAGGAAAAATATGAATACAATCGAACATAAAACCTCGTTTTCGAAGCCTTTAAAATATCGGTCATGATATTACTAAAGTACCTACCTACTACGAGTAATCGAGGCAAACCAAGAGACCAAAATCAAGGTGGTTACGCCAGTTTCTATGTTGCTTCGTCATCAGACTAGCTCTATGACATCAACATGTCGCATAGTCATCTAATTTACACATTCACACAATTAGTTTCAGTTTCAAACACTGGGAAGTGGTTCTCAGACATATAACACACAAATACCGACGAGCATGTATGAAGAATGTAATGAGAGTGAATGAGGCGAAAGTTGTGTGTCAGGATCGTAGCGACTGGAGATCCGTGGTCTCTGCCTACCCCTTTGGGAAAGAGGCGTGACTTTATGTATGTATGTATGTATACACACAAGTACCTACTTAGTTAGAACGAGATGCTCTAAGCAGAACCTAGAACTAGGTGTATGGGAACAACGAACTACAAACAGCAATTTTTTGCTGAAAAGTTTCCCCTTGCATTGGTTTGCTTCAAGATTGTAAACTTTAGTTAAGAGTTAAGACTTTTCTAAA
Organism: Epirrhoe alternata; assembly: GCA_963565295.1. NCBI lineage: Eukaryota > Metazoa > Arthropoda > Insecta > Lepidoptera > Geometridae > Epirrhoe > Epirrhoe alternata. Next base: position 1,615,989 of record OY751385.1, on the reverse strand, counting down.
TAAAAATTATTTGATTTCATTTCATAACATTTTTAGAAGTCCGGAAAAACGAATGATGAATAATTATCCTTGGAAGATTTATAATCAAAAGAATCCATAAGGGTGTTTTGTATTATTTTTATTAACTTTATAAAGTAGCTGTCCGCCGCGGTGCTACCCGCGATCCCTCGGGAAAACTTCACTTCCCCGGGATAAAATATAGCCTATGTTCATCGGGAATAATGTAGGATTCTATTGGTGAAAGAATTTTTCAAATCGGTCCATTAGTTTCGGAGCCTATTCATTTCAAACAAACATACAAACAAACAAATCTTTATAATATTAGTATAGATAACTCAACGGGTTTGAGGAGTGGTGGGAGATCTCTAAAGATAGAGATCAGTGGACCATTTTGAGGGAGATCTTTGCCCAGCAGTGGGACACAATAGGTTTACAAAGAAAGCTGAAAATCTAATATTATATCTGTGAAATAATTCGAGACGAATAATGATATGTTTTGGCAGGATTTGCTTTTTAACGACCATCAAGATAGCCTCGATGCTAAAATAAATTATGACGTCTGCGCGACCAATCACTCATTCATCGTGCGCTTCAGTTCATCATAGCCTAGTGTCCACAAGAGCGGAGTTAGCCGGAAAGAAGAGGAAGTATTGTTGAAAAACATGAAATATCATTGGACGACCCCTGTGGCGCAGTGGGTGAAAGCTTGAGACGCAGAAGGTTGCGGGTTCGTTTGCCAGGGCGGGAAAAATGTTTGTATGATTTGCAAATATCTATATCGCAAATATTTAATTTACAAACACATAGTATATAATTCATTCATTCATTCATTCAAGCTATGCTTAGTTTGGGGCTAGTAATTTGGGGCTAGATGATGTTGTGTGAAATTATCAAAAAAAAAATATCTTAAAAAGTTTTCCTTCAGCATTTAAATAAGCTAAATAGTCTACACCTGTAATTCGCTTCTTCCCTAGCCTCTACCCATCTCCGCTTTTGTGGATCCCGGGCCTAGTGGATTGAGACATCGATAGCTGCCAACTAGGGTTGTCTTTGTGACATGTTTATTCATCATCCTCGCTTCAAGTCCACTTCAGGGATAGTTCTTAGAGCGAATTAATATCAAGAGTCCTTAAGAGTCCGCTAGTATGGGAATTTATTTGCATGTCTTATTCAGTGTGATGTTAGTTCCCAGCAATGGCTGGAACTCACTATCCCGAAAATGTACGGACCTGCAATTTTGAAGCATTTTTGCTAAGCACAAAATAATATTATAAGCTAGTACGGTGAGCGATAGAATTTCATAAACATTTGATGTTTCTAAATATTTTAGAGCTTCGAAACTCGTAGGGTTGTAACTAAAACCTTAGCTTATATTGGATGATTTGCCTCACACCACTATTATTTGTGAAAAAATACTCAATTTTCCCAAAAATCATGAAGAAAATGAAGCTTTAAAATCTCCAATTCTTCATGAAGTTCTGTCGCTGACTCTACCATGGTAGGTAGGTAACCTACGATAAAGGGATTCCTAGAGTGGGATGTGACGACTATACACCCCTATTTTTTAATTACCAAAAAAATTTTAAACATGGTCTCGGTGTCTGTTACTGATCACATTTATGTAGTTAAAACTCAAAAAAAGACAAAAAAAAATTATAACCTCAAAAGGAGACGAGACGAGTCAGACATGGATTGCTACTGCAGTTTTACTGACTGGGGATGATACGAGAACATAGTTCGAATGAGAGTCTGTACGTGATTGTTGTCTTTAATACTTATTTGTACAGTTTTCATAAAATTTTGTTCGGTTTTGGTTGACTACAATCCTCGATAACTTTGTGATAGTTAAATAAAAAAAAGTTCTGACCATGCCATTATCATTCTCTGCATCTGCTGCAACTGTCCTTAAAATTTTTTTGGTAGTCATAAAATAGCGGTGTATATACGTTGGTTTTTTGAGATGGGCGGTGATTGCCAAGACCGAAACCATGAGAGTTGGAGAAAAGTTGTGTAAGAAGTCATTTCCTCGATTTAAAAAAGAACAATAATTTTTTGCATTTTTAATTTAGTTTTCTCTAAATCTTTTACTTTTGACGGAAATCGACAAGAATAAAAAAAAAACCGATAGAAGAAAATAACAGTGATAGCATAAGTAATACTGTGAGTTTTTCCATGCATTAATTTATCTTATGGAATATAATAAGAACTATTAAGAACCCACGAACTTTAAAACATGAAAAATAGTGTCAGTATCTCGATCATGCATTACGACACTAGCAGCGATCTAATCAGTATGAATTTGTTTATAACAAACATCACGTCTACGTCATCTAAAACAGTTTAATTCAAATAAGCTTTATTGCATGTATTTTAAGTACGATCATGTATTAAAGGTCATGCAGTAAAACATTCAGATAATATCTAAAAGGACTCCAAAAATGTGTACTTATTCATAAACTTGTATGCAGTAATGTAAGATGCTTGGTCAAATACGCCAGAACTAAACTTAGCAAAGATACTGCGAGAAGAGGTCGTTAAAAGACAGAAAACAAAAGCAAAATCCGCAAATTGGAACAGCCTCGGCGCGCGCGCACTCTCGCGTGTGTGCGTGCGGGGTACGTCACCTTGACACGAGGCCGGACGAGGTATTCACCCGTCTCACTCTCGCATTTTCGTAGCGGCTACGCCAGAGCGGGACGGGGCATTCGTAGACGCTTTCAGAAATGCTACGCGGCTTAGTATCCGCCATTTTGTCGTTCGTTTTGCTGACAGCGTTTTTATTTGAGAGCCTCTTTATTTGTTTAAGTTTTATGGTTTTGCTTGTGCTAATAATTGCTTATACGATTCCATGGACGTGCAATTGGTATACGTCTTGTTATAAACTGATCTTAGAACTGCCACAAAACATGATGATAATTGAGACTATGAGTCAATCAGATGGAATTTCTTAATGAGCTTAGCACTTGGCAATCTTAAAGGGCCGAAATTATGTTATTTCGTTGCCCAAGTTTCGTGTAGATTATGATTTAGTTAACAAAATTGGGAAGTCAGAGAAAGTTACGATAAATTGTGCAATATCAGGAAATATTTCTGAATTTATGTTTATGAATCATTACTCTATGTAATAAAATTAAATAGCGTTCGTTGCTAAGCGCACAACTTGAGACTGGTGGAACCAATTTGGTTATTTTCAATTGTTTGTCTAAAGAAAAATATGGTTTCAATGAAAACTCAATTAGAAACCTATGCATAAATTGGACATTTCAGAAAAACATTCAATGAGTTTTTTTTGGTGATTTTCTGTCTGTCAAGTAGCCTCAAATGGACACAGTAACTCATTAGACAATGGAAAGGTCTTTTGAGTTGACCGCTTTGAGCGATAAGACCTACGATAATGGAAGATAGATTATATACTCGTACATAGATTCAAGTTCACGTAACACTTTAGTTCAAACTCAAAGTATTTTTAACTTTGATGTTTTATTGTTTAATAACTGATTCATAAAAAAAAATTATACAGTTTTATTGACAAAAAGGTCAAATTTACGAAATTTTACTGTATCCAAACGTCCATTACAATAATTAAGTACAATAAGTACTTATATACATATCTATTTGTGAATATACCGAGTACAAGACAGCTGTACACAAGTATACAATTGCGTATTTGAATATTGAATAATTGAATACATTATAAATTATCTCTATAAAATGTAAACTGATAAGATAGTGTTTTATACGCAACAAACTGATGAAAAGTATTATTATATAATGCTAGTGACCCTTTTTTGGTCATCCAAGTTCAATGACCGCTATGCTGAAGTAATTAGGTTATCAAATTATTCAGGTAAAATGATGACCATCATATTTTTTCCTTATACACGATTAAATACTTTTCCTAATAGTTAGATTTCTTTTTTTGTCAAATATCCCTAAATTATTAAGCAATTAATCGTGACAGAATTGTCTCTTCTGCAAAATGATAAGCGCTAATACATAGTCATCAACATTACATGATTTTGTCCACAGCTGGGCCAAAGCACGGACAAAACGGATCTTAGCATATTTTTGTCCTTCTACGGCTCGACTCGTACATGACGTGTTTCTGCACCCACTCCAATCACTGACGTAAACAAAATACATTTTCAATGTAGATGTGGCCACCTATTTTTATCCGAATGCCAAGAAGGGTAAAGTTTTTTCTAAATGGCTCTGAATTTCTTTGAATACTCGAAAAAAACCACATAGATTAATTTTAAAACATAGAAATCAGGTTATATTATGTAAATCGAAACATTATGTAGAATTGTCAGAAGACACTAGTTTAGTAATCAATCATCGTCGCTAGTTTTATTTATCAGTAACATCCTAGGATAATATAAAAGTTTTCTATAGTATTGGAACAAAGAGTTTCAAAGAATGACATAACCTGAAACTACATTCGAGAACACGTAGCGACATCTAGCGTGTAACTTGGCAGTCGGCACAAGGTTAAAGAGTGTCGCGTGGTTTATTTATAAACATGGTACATGCCCACCTAATTTAATTGTGTTCAGTGGTTATAATGTATTTCTATTTTAAATGCGCGACGACTTTCAGATATTGCCCGGGATTCGAATGGGAAAACAGGAAAATTGATGAAATATTAAAGAATATGCTGTCGTAAACAGAAACAGGGTCACGACTGTATTACCAAGGCACGGTAGACATTCTTTCAGATCAAGTCATTCAAGATCATTTAATGATATCTAGGGGTAATAAGAAGTAGGTACGTTAGTTCCCTACCGCCATTGCAATAATGTGAGCGTGGTTAGCGAACTTTGCTGTACAGTTTTAGTGATGTGTTGCATTTATGACACAAATTGTTAGCTAAATACCTACCTACCTAAGCTTACCTATTACTTAAGACGAATGTGAGTGCCTACTCAAACCTATTAAGGATTTCAGGCACAATATTATGATAAATATGTAGTAATTCAAGTAAATAAATAATTAAAAAAAATACATTACCACCAGGCGCGGATTCAGCCCTCAAAACGGTTGTGGGCACACCCGAAAATGGGCCAAGTGCGAGTCGGAATATTTACTCGCTATGCATTCCATTCCATTCAATGATGTAAATTAACTACAAATAGTTCGGTTTAAAGATCGGTTAATTCATTCGAAAAATGTTTAATAAATCAAGGAACTCATGTGCCCATTTCAGTCGCATCGGTTGAAAAATGCGACATGTAGGTCAGGTAGGCGAGAAGACAGACAAACAAAATCATTTTTTGCCACGATTCGCTCGCTCAGTCAATTAAGGTAGTGGGCATGCCCATAGAGCCGACTTTGTGGATCCGCGCCTGATTAGCTCTGCCCACATTTTGCAGAAACATTTCATACGGAACAGATCGCAAGCTCTTCGTCAATTGGTTTGCTCACGGTGTTTTCCTTCACTGTGAGCTAAGGGACAATTTGTGTTTTTCAAAAGAAGTAGGATGAAATGTTTATTCTAATATAATAAATACGATGTTTTATTTGATTCAAATCGTAACAAAACGATATTACCACTTTTATCTTCGAAAGTAGGCGTTAGTTTTACATCTATTTTTGTTGGCGGACATTTCCATTTTAAGAAAATCAAGTTTATTTTTGATGGTTGTTCCGTTGGCTTCGTATTCTATCGGTAGATTGTTTGCGATCTTTAGGTAGCTCAATTTCTAGTACACTACACGTACAACTTTGTAGTATTCTTAGTATTGAATACTACGGATCTATAATTTCAATTATAAATTCCGATGCGTTACAATTCTAACCCTTAACGACTAACCCCCGGTTTCTATATTCAACGGACAGTCGTAGGTAACTACGACTACGGTAGCTACGACTCGTTTCCACATACAAATTTTGACAGCTAACTTACGCCTGGTTTCTAGCTGTCAAACTTTTGTATGTAAAAACGAGTCGTAGCTCTTACCTACGAATGTCCGTTGAATATAGAAACCGGGCATAAACTATCTTCGTTGCTAAAGCTTTTAAGTTTTTTCCGAGTTAAGAGATCAACCAAAGCTTTTAAATAGGTTTTATTTGGAAATCAATTTGGAATCGCATAAAAGTTATGGAATGCGAAGACGTATTAATTGTTATTATAAAATAAAATAAATAATGCTGGACAATTTCACACAGCATCATCTGCCCCAAACTAAGCATAGCTTATATACTATGGGAACCAGATAACTGATACACTACTTATATACTTTTTGTTTGTAAATACATATCTATTAAAATGTAGGTTTACTCGTATTACTCGTGTATTTAGGACATCATTATAAAATGTATGAGGTAGGAATTAAAAGTAAGTAAGTTCGTATGAGGCCAAGTTTAGTGTCGGAGTTTTAAGGCCTCCGTCATGACTTCCGGACAGACAATTTAACGTGCTCTCCGAAGCACCCATCCACTTACCATTCAGAACGTTGCTAACTTTGACGATCTATCAAGAACGACTAAGCAACCATATGTTAAAAAATGTATTAGGACGTGATTGGAGAATGTCTAGTTTTACACTGCCTTGGGGATACAGTTGCTTCTGTTTTTTGTCAATTTGTAGTATGGCTTTAAGCTCGGTGTGGTTTTTCTGAAGTTTCTGTATCACATACAAGTACCCTTAGCGGTTAGCTGAAGAATCATTTTCCGATTTGGAAGTATGGTCTCAATCTCTTTATCTGTTGTGATTTATAATAATTTTAATTTAATATTCCTTGTAGTAAAAATAATTTGGAATGCTGTGTATGTACCCATATATTTTGCATGCTGCTAAGCTGATCATGTCTGTACAATTACCTATACTTACACTATCTTTGTTAACCCCATGTATCGCAGAATAAATAAATCTGAATCTGTTTCAAGTTTTGGGCGTTGCCGTATCACACCCTCTTATGACAAGCATAAGAATCTATCTGTTACCAGAGCGGTTTTGCCTATTATGGGAAGTACGTTACGTTGGTACTCCCTAGAATTGGCACTTACATCTACCTCCTACATGATGTTACCTGGCCGTGGTCGACGCAGTAGACAATTTTGTATGATAAAGCGTCTACTGTATATCAAAACGGTTTCGCGAATGCATTGCACTATTTCCATGACTACAGACTGAGCTTGCAGTGTACGTCATCGTTTGACAATAGTTTATTGAGGTTTTAGCTGTTTGATGCAGATAAGAGCCAATAAATTATCAGAGGACGAATGAAGGAGATCTCTGCATCACATTACAGAGTCGTTCATTTAATTGTTAAGATCATTTTAAAATCGCGTGTAAGGACTCGAGTTGTCATTACAAGTTAAAGTCGAGATAATATTAAGACGACCTCTGTGGCGCAGTGGGTGAAAGCCCGCTTGGGACGCAGAAGGTTGCGGGTACGATCCCCGCTGCGGGATAAATGTTTGTATGATCTGCAAATATTTATCGCGGGTCTGGGTGTTTCTATGTATACTATGTATGTATTTACAAACAAAAAGTATATAAGTAGTATTATCAGTTATCTGGTTTCCATAGTACAAGCTTAGCTTGGTTTAAAGAAAAAAAAAAAGATAAATGACATATAGTTGCACGAACATTGTGATACAATAAGGTTTAATACATCTGTATAACACGGGTATCTATTCTAAAAACCTTCTAAAATCCAACCAAACATTAACACAACAAGATCACATAGATTCGATGGTAAATTCCTTCTGTATATTCAATCTGTATCAGTCTGCGGCTGTGGTTGAAATGTATTCGTACCGTTATTACCGTTAGTCTGTTTGCATTAGAATATGCAGTGGTAAGCTGTGTTGGCCTAGCTAGTGGGATGTTACTTGGCTTTCGATCATTGTGCGAGTTCCTATTCTATGCGCATTAAGATTTACAGGGTTATTTGTAAAACACCGGTAACCTCTCAGGACTGTATTACTAGGACATACGAGTAGAGGTAGGCCGAAGAAGAGATGGATGGATTGTGTGAAATGGTATGAGTAAGAAAGAAGTGAGTGCTGATATGACGGCTGATAGAGGGAAAAGGACGAGGAATACATGTTGTACCGACCCCACATAGAGTGGGACAAGGGCAGGAAGATGATGAGTGAGGGAAAGCGCCATGAAGACGCCAGTCAGCTCTACAAAGTATTGACTAGGTATGTCTTTCCGGTGGAAAAGTGCAACTACGCTGAGAGTATAATTAATCCAGGCTAGGCTAATTCTATGTCAGCAATTTTCCAGGCGTCCCGGCTATGTTTGCTGAAGCGCAGGCATAGATACTCTGCATTATCGCCGAGTCAACATCGCTAAAGCTACGAGTAGAAAGCTTCAATGGGAGCTTTCTTGAAAACAAACTGAGAAACAGAACGCAGCTCCTAATAAGTAAACAAGTAAACGTAAACAGGGTCACGACTGTATCCCCAAGGGGCGGTAGATATTCTCAACTCTTTTATGTATTCCAGAGCCTTTGAAGATGTCTAAGGGGCATGTCCAAATACATATTTGATACATGCCCACTTTATTTATATATTATACATTTATTTATCTTGCAGAAGTTAGTATTCCATACGTACAGGTTGCAAGCCCATCGCCGCCCATAAGAATACAAGAATACTAACTGGTTTCTTCACGATGTTTTCCTTCAACGTTCAGAGCACGTGTTAAAGCGCATATAATTTTACGAAACGCAAAATCCATTGATGCACGGCCGGGATTCGAACTCACAACCTTCAGATTGAAAGTCGAGGTACAATCCCATTCGGCCAACACGGCTCAGCTTAAAATAAATTATCAATTTTAGTTATAATTTCAAATTTTGCTTTTTTATTACAACTGTTTTTAATTATATTTTTGATAATTATTATTATAATATTATTATTATGATCTGTTTCGCGAATTTAACTAAGTAAATAAAAATAACTTAAAAAGTGCATTAAAAGCGTTGTTGCAACATTAAAAATCTATCGTGCATTGGTATATGGAAAAATGATGTCGTGAGAAGTAACGGCCATGAATCGACATAGCGCTTCATACTTTCACCAAAGATGAATCGTGTTTGTCAGAGCCTCATTTGCTAGATATAACAAAATTGTAGTTATAATATTTAATATACTACTTTTAAAGAGCTTTAAGAGCTCTATAATTTTTATTGTAATACTTTTAAATGCTTATGTATCTGACAGTATTTAAGAAAATGTGTAAATTGTATTGAAACCCCAAAAATGATAAAATATTCTTAATTTTTATTTGCACTGTCGCACTATTTTTTAGCGCACGTGTAAGAATTAGCAATAACAACTGACCCAACACAGGTTTTCCTACGGTGGGAGTTAGTGCACGAATTATAATTTGCTATTGCATCGTATATTGTAAGTATTTATATTTTTTGTTATGTTCATTGAATGTATTATTTAAAAAGTTACTCGTAATGTACTGCGCTTCACATGTTTGTTTGTTTCTCATAAATATTTTTTACTTTACTTTAAATAAATTTTAGCATATACCTAAGAATTCTCAGTAAGTCATTTATTTTGTAAAAAAATCTTGTATAAAAGCTATAAAAGCTGGTGTGAAATACTTAGATTGGCTTACTGGAGCTGCTGGAGCATGACTTTTACTAGACTTAAGGTGACTTAGATTTAAGGTGGATTGAGGATGGACCTAAAATAAATCTAGGCTCTACGCAAACCATGCTTGTTGTCTTGGTAATTCACGGGAGTAGAGTCACTTAGCTCTTAAGACTATTCAATGGAACCACTTTGAATATTTTTAAGGTGTGACTTTACTTCCATTTCTTTGGAATACTGTTGTTTTTTCAAAGAATTAAATAAATCGGATGCCTGAAAAAAGCTTTAGCTAGTACATTTACAAAAAAAATCTAGATTAAAAGTCGTGTCACAAAAATATAGATTACGTTATTTTACAACGCCAATCGTTCGCTGGGAAGCAGAATTTTATATTCGCTCAAAAATATTATAATATATTTTTAATACTCGTACCCGTGGGAAACAGTAGGGAAATCGGAAATGCTTTTGTGTGATGTAGTTACAGTAAAGATTTTATCAAGCTGATCGAGCCTTATGATCTGTAGGTACTAATATTATAAAGAGGAAAGATTTGTTTGTTTGCTTGTTTGTATGTTTGTTTGAAAAAATAGGCTCCGAAACTACTGGACCGATTTGAAAAATTCCTTCACCAATAGAATTCCTACATTATCCCCGATGAACATAGGCTATATTTTATCCCGGGGAAGTGAAGTTTTCCCGAGTAATCGCGGGTAGCACCGCGGCGGACAGCTAGTATGAGATAACAAATGAAAAAAAAACCGACTCAGGTCGAAAATTACAAGAATATTTGATGTATTTTTGAGTTTTACGGGTAAATTATACATTCCTCAGTAATACATTTTAAACTGGACCACCTTCGGAGTATACCAAACCCTTTAAACGAAAAAAGGATTTTGGAAACCAGTCCATTATTGCTGGATATATCGGTGAAACATAAAACCTCAAATTTTTGAAGTCGGATAACCTTAGCGACTGCTATCTTATCCCCAAGGGTGGATTGAAGCCATCTTATCTGCACTGCACTGATAAGTAAGTCAACCGATAGTCAACTTGTTGATTGTGTATGAGCAACAAGCCTTTAAGCAATCAAATGGTAAGGGTCCATTCTTAACCGTTTGGTTGTTATTTTCGGAAGCAATCCAAACAATCCTAATTAAAAAACTTTAGTTAGACGTAATAGTATGATTTGACAACGTGAATGAAAGGGTGGGTAAATAACAAACAAATTAAATTATATAACAAAACATGGAAGAGTTATATAACTTATTTTTATGTTAAGGACGTGACGTTAACGGGTAAGTTCTAAACAAAAAAAAACAGTGAAACAACTTGACAAATAACCCGGTGTCGGTGAGCAGTAACGTGACTCACACGTGACCTTTTCGAGGCGAATCCAAGAATTTTTCTCATCTCAAAACTTCCAAACGCGCCTAAAGAAGTTTTCAATAAGAAAAAGACGTCTAATCATTCTTACTCTTATGCTTTGAATGTTGTTTATCAAATTGCAAACAACATTCAAAGGATAAGAGGAAGAATGATTAGACGTCTTAATAACATCACATCTCCATTAAGGATATCATAGAAGGAAAAGCAAATGGAATACGTTGACGTGACAGGTTCCCACCCATTAAAAGCGCTCGTGGTCGTGCTTGCTTAGTCGTTCTTGATAGATCGTCGAAGTTAAGCAACGTTCGAAACGGTCTGTAAGTGGATGGGTGACCGCCAGTGGCATTTTCATCTGAGCGCTTCCGTGCTTCGGAGGGCACGTTAAATTGTCGGTCCCGGCTATTTAAGTCGTTAAGCCATGACGGAGGCCTTAAGGCGGCCTAAAAACTCCGTCACCAGAGTTGGTTACTTACCCATTAAAACAAGTTTAGAACACTGATTCTTTCCTTCGTAATCAATCTTGGCGTCATATCATAGACACTATCTTTTTTTTTAATTAAATAGGTCAGCATTGACCTCACTCTGCCTGATGTTAAGCAATAGTGAGGTCTAAGATGAAGCATGCTTGCCTAGAAGAAACCTATTTACTCTTGATTTGAAAATCGGGAAATACGTTTACATACAAGGTGTAAAAAGACGTCTGCCGAAAGGGGTAGGTACAGCACCCCAACAACTAAATCCAAAAGGGTTTTCCGAAAAAATCATTATATCCGGAGAAAACAGCGTTGGAAGAGTACTGTTTGCGTATGTTCTGGGCGCGTTTTTTTACGTAGATTGCTGGATTTTGAGTTTTAATTGTTTTTTTCTTTTTTAAATTAAATTATAAGGTAGCCATGACCAAGCTAAGTTAAAAAAAAAATTGCGTTTTTTTTCGCTAAATAGGTTTAGAATCATGGTCTGATTGCAACCTCTCAGTTTTCGGTAGCAGTCTTTTTACACCCTGTATAACATCGAAATAATATAATCAATAAAAAAACAGGGTCACGACTGTATTCCCAAAGCGCGGTAGACATTCTCTCAGATCTTTTATGTATTCCAGATCCTTTGAAGATGTCTAAGGGGGAGTCAGAGGCATGTCCAAATACATATTTGATACATGCCCATATCTCGCAGAAGTTAGCATTCCATACGTGACAGGTTGCGAGCCCATCGCCGCCTATAAGAATACCAACTGGTTTCCTCACGATGTTTTCCTTCACCGTTTAGAGCACGTATATCATAATCAATATCTTATTGATAAAACAATAATCTTTTCTATACTAATATTATAAAGAGGAATGATTTGTTTGTTTGTTTGTTTGAAATGAATAGGCTCCGAAACTACTGGACCGATTTGAAAAATTCTTTCACCATTAGAATCCTGCATTATCCCTGATGAACATAAGCTATATGTTTTCCCGGGAAAGTGAAGTTTTACCCGCGTCGCGTCGCGGGTAACACCGCGACGGACAGCTAGTTTTAAATAAATTTCTAAATATTACGAGAAATCCGCATTTAAGATCAGCTCTTAGAGATTGTTAGTCCGGCTATTGATCGTGCCTCCCTGTGGATAATCTCAACTAGATTGAGAAGGGTATTACTTGGAAGCCTAATCCTACTCCATTTAAACATAATCCTATTACGAATAAGTACTATCCATCCATACTATCCATACTAATTCCATACTAATATTATAAATGTTAAAGTAACTCTGTCTGTCTGTCTGTCTGTCTGTTTGTTACCTTTTCACGCCCAAACCGCTGAACCGATTAAGCTGAAATTTGGCATGGATAAAGAGTATACCCCAGGGATGGACATAGGCTACTTTTTTTTGTCAATTACCATAAGGGGGCGGGAAAATAAGGGTTGGAAGTTTGTATGGGGAAAAAAGTTAAGCAACCCTGGGCGCGGTCATAAAAAGGATGGGTGACCGCCGAAGCCACTTTTTGCACTCTAAATTTTTTTTACTTTTTTTTGTATTTTGCATAATAAATTATTTTAAAATTAATGATAAACATGTAACATGTGTATTCCCACCCATCAATATATCCCAACTCCGAAGTTATGATTTTTTGATATTAAAATATTTTTTCCTTGGCTATAGTTAGAACGCCATCTATCGGTCTAGAGGTCAAAACTACTTTACACTTTTTCTCCTAGGTGGCGCTTCTAAAAACGTTTTTCGAAATACGATCAAGTATAAATTTCTTCGATTTTGAGTTTTGAAAAGTTAATGGAGATTTTTGCTTAGAGTTTTCGATATTTTTATATTGCTGACGAAGTCGCGGGTAGGTAATATTAGTTAATCGTTTTATTTCGAAATTCAACACCATACAGTAGGTACTTGCTATTCAAAAAAAATTATGTTTCGAGTCAATTTCTTCAAAAAAATTGCCGCTCGCTTCAGCGATTCTATACCAATTACCGTATTCGTTTTGTTCTTAGCATTGCAACATCTGGGTAAGATTTTCCCTACCTCTATCTATTAAGGGATTCTTGAGAGAAACATAAATATAAAAAAAAAATATTATTATATCAAGCGACGGAGTTTTATATTTTGTATATACCTACTCTCGATTCACTCAAAACTCCTCTACTTTGTTCCTAATAATGCGCAGACGAAGTTGCGCGGGTCAGCTAGTAGTCTAATAAAATATAAGCTGGCTTGATAAAAATAATATTTTTACAGATCTTTTCAAGTTCGTATGAATCAGTGGCCAACTTTAGTGACGGAGTTTTTAGGCCGCCTTAAGGCCTCCGTCATGGCGTAACGACTTAAATAGCCGGGACCGACAATTTAAAGTGCCCTCTGAAGCACGGAAGCGCTCAGATATTGCCACTGGCGGTCAACCATCCACTTACAGACCGTTTAGAACGTTGCTTAACTTCGACGATCTATGAAGAACGTTTAAGCGAGCAGGAGCGCTTCTCTTCTTATTAAGTGAAAAGTGATTACTACTCCTAAGTGGAATAGGCGTGATTTATGTAAGCATGTCTTTTTTTTTAGTACTGAGACCTCACTGAGACTAAAGAAATCAAGTCATGCATGACTTGGGTCTTTTTAGGCGGTCTATGAACTTCCTCACTAGAGTTGCCCACTAGCTCATACGACCTCACTTTCTCATAGATGACAAAGGCTAAAGCTAGTTAACATGTTGAATGCTAGAGACTATCATGCCGAAGGACGTATAGCTTAGCAGTTAATGTATAAACATTTAATAGCAATAGACCAAATCATTTGAATTACTTATAGACTTAAAGAGAAATGAAAAGTCTAATCAAAATTTTCGATCCCGACGGCATTCGAACCCGAGACATTTCAGAAGATCCTCCTAAAAATTGCAGTGCCTTCAACCACTCGGCCACGGAATCCACTGACCTTACAATCGAAATTTTTGATAAGCTCATATTAATCACTTATTTCTCAATGAAATACCTAAGTGTGGTTTAATTCTTTAAATATTATTGAATTACTAGCTGCGCTACCGCGGTGTAACCCGCGGTCCCTAGGGATTTTTTTGGGATAAAAAGTAGCCTATGTCCGTCCCTGGGATACAACCTTTATCCATGCCAATTTTCAGCCTAATCTGTTCAGTGGTTTGGGCGTGAAAAGGTAACAAACAGATAGACAGACAAACAGACAGAGTTACTTTCACATTTATAATATTAGTATGCATTTATCTTTGTAAGTTGTATTTTTATAAAAACCTATTTACTAGGACTACCGCGACACAAGCTTGACATAATGCGGGGTCCCTTGTAAATCATGTATGAATGAATAAATGATTTGATATTTTATATACATATTCCGTGCCCGGGGATTCTATTTATGTACAATCTTGTAAGTCTTCTGCAGGTAGAAGCTGACCTAAATACGAACAATAGAAACGACAGCCACTTCCCGCCGAGTACGGTTGCTAAACAATACTCTTGCCAAACATAAACGTGGTTTAATTAAATTGTAGCTGATTAATGATCTGTGCCAGGACGAATCATTATCATTATCCTATCCTACTGATATTATACACCGCTATTTTATGACTACCAAAACAAATTTAAGGACAGTTGCAGCAGAAGCAGAAAATTATAGTGGCATGGTCAGAACTTTTTTTTATTTAACTATCACAAAGTTATCGTGGATTGTAGTCAACCAAAACCGAACAAAATTTTATGAAAACTGTACAAATAAGTACTATAGACAACAATTGCGTACAGATTCTCATTCGAACTATGCTCTCGTATCATCCCCAGTCAGTAAAACCGCAGTAGCTAGGTATCATAAATCCATATTTGACTCGTCTCGTCTCCTTTTGAGTTTATAATTTTTTTTCTCTTTTTTTGAGTTTTAACTACATAAATGTGATCAGTATCAGACACCGAGACCATGTTTAAATTTTTTTTGGTAATTAAAAAATAGGGGTGTATATGTGAAAGTTTGTACAAATTAAAACTAAAAGAAAAACCGACTTCAATGTTCGACTCTACACGCGGCGTGACACAGGGAATCAATAAGCCAACCATAAAAATTTAAATAAGAAAACGAAATCAAATCGACAGAGGCTAGGTGGGAAGGTTTTTAGAGTTTTACAGGAAAACTATCAAACCCTCAGGAATAAAGTTTATATGGGACCACCTCTGGAGTAAACAAATTTTTTTTTGAAAATCGGTCCACCATTGGCGGAGTAATCGCGTAACAAGATACAAAAAAATATACAGGCGAATTGAGAACCTCCTCCTTTTGAAGTCGGTTAAGAAATAATGCTGGACGTTCTACACAGCATCATCTAGCCCCAATGTAAGCAGAGCTAGTGTTATGGGTTGGGTACTACATGACTGATATACTTTTTGTTCGTAAATACATACGTATTATTACACTAGGGCGCCTACTAATAAACTTGGTATAAAGTTATTCCTGAGTGTAAACTGTCAAAATGTATGGTTATTCTTGGTTTATTCCGAGAAATAACTTTATGTTACGTTTCATGGTAAGGCTCTTAGTGTCCGTCGCGGTGATACCCGGTGACCCTCGGGAAAACTTCACTTTCCCGGGATAAAGTATAGCCATGTTCATCGGGGATAATGTAGGATTCAGATGGTGAAAGAATTTTTCAACTCGGTCCAGTAGTTTGGAGCCTATTCAATTCAAACAAACAAATCTTTCCTCTTTATAATATTAGTGTAGATAGAAAGCACTCAGACCCGAGACAAATATCTGTAGATCATACAAACATGTGTCCCGCGGCGGGGATCGAACCCGCAACTTCTGCGTCGCAGGCGTACCTTCGCCCACTGCGCTACAGAGGTCGTCATCACTAACCATATTACTAATAAACGTTGCATAAAGGTATGTAATGCATAACCTATGAATAACCATACAAATTTTTATTTATGCCTTACATAATTTCATGCAACGTTTAGTGAGGTCCTAAGTATATTTTTGTGTTAGCGTTTGTCGATCGCAGGTAATACTCGTAGTTACCTATCATCATCATCATCATTGGCCTTTTCCATCTACTAGAGATGATTTAGGTGGCGTCAGTCTGGTCAGGTTACACTATAATTTTGGGTAGAGCATTTTCTTTCATGGCTGAAAAGGCCTATACGGGAGTGGCAGCCACGACCACATTTTGAGCAAATGAATGATTTAGTTAGGTAGTACCTATACCTACTCAATATTTAAGAATAAACTTTTTTTTTATTTAAATAGGTCAGCATTTGAACTCACTCTGCCTGATGTTAAGCAGCAGTGAGGTCTAAGATGGACCATGCTTACCTAGAAGGAACCTATTTACTCTTGATTTGAAGATCCCTATTGTACTTTTCGGGAAATACAGAGCCCGGCAATGCAATTATTTTTGGTTTTAGAACTGAAAACATGACTAGTAGAAATTACACACTACCAACACTACTACAGTTCTGGGAAACCCCGGTTTCCCGATTACCTCTAACACAATAATTCTGAGAGACTTGTATTTTATCGTAATGCTAGTTGAAACAAATACATCGCGGAAAAACGCGAATGCGAAAGCCGTCTAAGGGTCGATTACGGACTAACGTATCATCCGTCGAGTGTGAACGGTCGAGTGTTTTTCTATACATTTGTCAGTTCTGGCGTTCCGCGACCGATAATCCGCGACGGATCTTCCGTCAGATGTGAATCGACCCTAACAAATCATATTTAGTACCGAACTTCGTTCGTTTTCGGGCTGGCGTCGATGGGCTCGAAACCTGTCACTTAGATATTGAATGCCAACTTGAGTAAGTACTTACCTAATCGTTTAAATAATCTGTACAAAGCTTAGGTTATTTCTTTAATTAATACAACCTTTATCCATGCCTTTCAGCCTAATCTAAGCAGCGGTTTGGGCGTGAAAAGGTAACAAACAGACATAGTTACTTTCACATTCTTAATTTGTATGTTTAAAAGTACATTATTATTGATAACATAGCCCAATAAATAAAGTGCTCTTAATCATTGAAACCAGCGTACTTCAAACAAAAGCAGGTAAAATAAAAATCTCTATATATTCGGAGCGGAAAGCAGTACTGAAAGCGAGCGGTCACTGACCCGAGACCGTTGAACTGATTCCGGGGCACCGGCCAATTTGGGGGTCACTTGAACACTTTAATTGCTTGAAAGGATCAACTCAAACACGGTTATATAGGAAAAAAAAATGAAAATTGTATTTCAGCATAATTTTCATTTTTTTTACTTCAAATAGGTACACTGGGGAATGTGTTAGACAAGTAGGTTGTTATTTTAAAGGGCCTTTAAGCTTAGAAATCCATCCCGCAGATTTTTTTCTAATTCAAGTCAGAGATCACAATCTGGCTTTGTTCACACCAACCTACAAAACATGTTATGTGCTCTACATTATTACACTTCTTTCGCTTATGTTCATACGTATAACATTTGAATAGTCTACATAACAAACATTTTCAGTTGTATTTAAACCATGTACTCGTAAACACCTATGTAATATTGTTTTTGAAGTTCCGAGGTAAGTTTAAACTTAATGGGGTTGATGTGAACAGGTAATGACTCCATCATCCCTTCATTGTCACCGTAGAGTCGAAGGAGTGTTATTCAACTCAATAGGACACTGTCTGGTAGAGATCGCTATTTAGCGATAAGACCGCCGATTGTATGTCATTGTGTTTTTCGTTTAGTTTTCCATTTTTGTTTATTTTTATTATGTGGTGTGCAATAAAGTATTTTCTATCTATCTTCTATCTATCTATCTATCTATCTAGGACACCAATGAGTGGATCAAACTGAGCTGATAAAAATTGACTCGGACAAACAAACACCAACATTACAAAATAAAATAAAACATAATTTTTTATGATGAATGTGTCGACTCTTACACAGGCAAGAATGAGGTCTACGATGGAGCGAGCCTACCCAGAAGGTACCTATTAACTCTCTTCTTAAAAACAACAGGGTCGTAGCTCAGCAGAAATACAGACGCTGGAAGCTGATTCCAAATTTTTGCAGTGCGCATAATAAAAGAACTTTGAAAGCGCTTAGTTCTGATAAGTGGAACATCAACCAGGTGAGTATGATCCTAATCTTCAAAATTTATGGGAATCACAACTGTATCCACAGCACAGTAGGCCAGATTTCCTTAAGGATCATTTGCTATATTTAATGAGTTGTCAGTGGCACAACCATTTCACGTAGATAAAACTTTTAATGAACAGACTTGTCAATAAAGAAAATGAAAAAGCTTACAATAACTTTTAGTATCAAACAAACAGCTTTAGATAAAACAAAGGGTTATCACAAATGCCGATTCAGCGGTAGGGATGATTTAGGTGCTGGGCACACCAAAACAATGTCCATAAGCACTATACATACAGCGCAGCGTCCCATAGAGCGTAGAGTATAGGCATAGGTTAGACAATGGTCTCGTAATGTAAATCTTATCTAGGCCTGATTTCTCCGTTTCTACGTGGGTAAAAATAATTACCATAACCAAAATAGGTTTATCATTAACAAAAGAAAATAAAGGGCTAGTGCCCGCACTAAGCCCCGGTCTGCCGTAAATTATTTGTGTATGAAAAAAATAAATAAAAATAAGTAATGCTGGACTTTTCATACAGTATCATCTAGCCCCAAAGTAAGCAGAGCTTGTGTTATGGGTACTATGATGACTGATATACTACTTATATACTTTTTGATAAATGATTTGATTTGATCCTTTTCCCAGAAATACGATACTGTACATAGATACTGTGTACTTCTTTAGATTAAGTGTTTATGTATATTATGCGTCTTACCATAGAACGTGACATAAAGTTATTCCGGAGTGTAAACTGTCAAAATGTATGGTTATTCTTGATTTATTCGGTGGAATAACTTTATGTCACGTTCTATGGTAAGACGCTATTTCTTTGTGCAATAAAGAATAAAAAGAAAGATAATACAATGAGACTTTCTTGTTTTCCAAAGTCACACGTAAATAGCAAAAAAGCGAAATAGCATAAATGAAACAATCATATCAATAAAAAAACAGCTGCAGGAGAAGCTGAGGTGGTATGGACAATGGACATGTCAAAAGATCAATCGATTACGTTGGCAACCAGGTACTGGAACTGTCCATCTCCTTTGTTTGACTGGCTCCCCACTGGAGCTTGACCACTTAGTTTTAGGATGGATCACCTTCTTCTTTCGAGTCGATATATCACGCTATTCAGAGCCATTTGGACCAGTAGGAGGCTACATCCACAGCGTTGCTCGAGCACGCCATGAGGTCTCCCAGAGTGCAGGTGTAATCACCTAAAAGAAAGCTAGGCCCCAAACCGTGTTTGTTGCCCTGATTCTTCACGGTATTGGTCGCGAAAGAACAGGAGTAAAATTAGTTTTAAGACTATTGTAAGTGATCCTAGCGGGCCTACTGAATAAATGCTTTTCGACTTTGACTTTTACTCCGGTAAAAGACCTAGAGGACGATCAAAAAGACAGGGACTTGATGGCATGCAACGTTTCCTAAGATGACGTCATGGATGGAGCGAAGTGGAGGAAGTATTAGGAAGGCAGACCCCATCACCAAGTGGGATGGAGGTTGGGAAGAGAGAGAGAGAGACAGAGCAAATTCCCGTTAACCTTATTAAAATACTAGCTTCTGCGCGCGGCTTCGCCCGCGTGGTACCAACATTTTGAATAGCCTATATGCTATTCCAGGTCACTATCTACGCCTATACCAAGTATCATCCAAATGGGTTCACTCGTTTTGGTGTGATTGAAACACAAACAGCTATACATCCAAACACATCTCGAACAAAAGTTTAAGAAAGACTAGAGAGGAGATCCATACTAATATTATAAATGTGAAAGTAACTCTGTCTGTCTGTCTGTCTGTCTGTCTGTTTGTTACCTTTTCACGCCCAAACCGCTGAACCGATTAAGCTGAAATTTGGCATGGATAAAGAGTATACCCCAGGGATGGACATAGGCTACTTTTTTTTGTCAATTACCATAAGGGGGCGGGTAAATAAGGGTTGGAAGTTTGTATGGGGAAAAAAGTTAAGCAACCCTGGGCGCGGTCATAAAAAGGATGGGTGACCGCCGCCAGCCTCTTTTTTCACTCTAGATTTTTTTACTTTTTTTTGTATTTTGCATAATAAATTATTTTAAAATTAATGATAAACATGTAACATGTGTATTCCCACCCATCAATATATCCGAACTCCGAAGTTATGATTTTTTGATATTAAAATATTTTTTCCTTGGCCATAATTAGAACGCCATCTATCGGTCTAGAGGTCAAAACTACTTTACACTTTTTCTCCTAGGTGGCGTTTCTAGCGGAGATCGAAATACGAAGGAGTATAATTTTCTTTGATTTTGAGTTTTGAAAAGTCAATTTCTTCAAAAAAATTGCCGCTCGCTTCAGGGATTCTATACCTATTACCGTATTCGTTTTGTTCTTAGCATTGCAACATCTGGGTAAGATTTTCCCTACCTCTATCTTGGGATTCTTGAGAGAAACATAAATATAAAAAAAATATTATTATTATATCAAGCGACGGAGTTTTATATTTTGTATATACCTACTCTCGATTCACTCAAAACTCCTCTACTTTGTTCCTAATAATGCGCAGACGAAGTTGCGCGGGTCAGCTAGTCTTAAATAAATAGCTTGAAATCGAAGGCGTACTAACTATAACTCAAGAACCCGATGCCAACTTCAAAGTGCGAAGATAAATTATTTCCGCGAACTGAACTTGGAGCTGAGTTCGATTACAGAGTTTGATTTCAACTTGTATTTGTGACTTCAAAATAAATAAATAATGCTGGACTTTTCACACAGCATCATCTAGCCCCAAAACAAGCAGAGCTTGTGTTATAAATAAATAAATAAATAAATAATGCTGGACATTTAACACAGCATCATCTAGCCCCAAACTAAGCAAAGCTTATACTATGGGAACCAGATAACTGATATACTACTTATATACTTTTTTGTTTGTAAATACATACATATTATACATAGGAACACCCAGACCCGAGATAAATATTTATGGGTACTACATGACTGATATACTACTTACATACTTTTTGTTTGTTAATACATACATATTATACATAGAAATACCCAGAGCTGAGAGAAATATTAGTATCATACATTGGTCCCGCCGCGGGGATCGAACCCACAGCCTATTGCGTCACAGGCGGGCCTTCGCCCTCTACGCTACAGAGGTCGTCGAGAAATAAAGGTTCAAGTGAAAACTTCTTTAGGCGCGTTTGGCTTTAAGAGGAGAAAAAGTTCTAGGATTCGCCTCGAAAAGGTCACATACGAGTCACGTGAGCACACCGGGTTATTTTGTCAAGTTAAGAACCGTTTAAGTTTTTACTTCTGCTGGCACTCCTGGAGTGCCACTGGTTTTCTGTTAGTATGGTATACTTTTTAATATTACCTATAAGGGTGAAAAAATACGAGTAAGTATAATACAAGTTGGATTGGGACAGCAAAATAGTAGAGGATCTCCGAAGTAAAAAGTTACTAAGATAAGCAAATGTTAAGTAACAATAAGAAATCACTTAAAATCCTTTCCGTTTGAAATGACTAGCGATACGAAAAGAAGAAGAGTAACTGGTTTCAAAGAACTAGAGACAAGACATTTCAATTAAACATACATATCGATTGACTGGTTCCATGTTTAAAAATGCAACTCGATAATTTCTGACTTTCAGCGTTCATACTTAGCAATTCCAAATTCAAAACATTAAACAGCGTTGGAGCACAATGAATGCGCGCGCGCCGGACGTGACGTCACGCGTGTCGATGACACTGGCCACATTGTCCGGGCACATGTGTGCTTATCACCCGTCGTTAGGTGCTGCAAGATAGCACACTTTGTATGATAAAATATCTAGTTACAAAGATGCCCTGAAAAACAGGTGTAGAATCTACTATAGTAAGTGATCCCAGTGGTCCTACTGAATAGATGCTCTATGACTTTGATCAACATGCTAAGTTATTATCTCTGGGTACGGGAAACAAGCTCTTAGATGTCGAGCATGCGCATATAATTTATCCAAAACAAAAACTAGAAGCGCTCGTGGTCGTGCTTGCTTAGTCGTTCTTGATAGATCGTCGAAGTTAAGCAACGTTCGAAACGGTCTGTAAGTGGATGGGTGACCGCCAGTGGCATTTTCATCTGAGCGCTTCCGTGCTTCGGAGGGCACGTTAAATTGGCGGTCCCGGCTATTTAAGTCGTTAAGCCATGACGGAGGCCTTAAGGCGGCCTAAAAAACGCCACTGACTCATACGAACTTACATACTTTTTAAAACAAAAACTCTGTCTCCACTCCAAGTAAAGCTCAACTTTTTTGACGACCTCTATGAGCTATGAGTGAAGGCCCGCTTGAGACGCAGAAGGTTCCGGGTTCGATCCCCGCCGCGGGATAATGTTTGTATGATCTGCAAATTTTTATCTCGGGTCTGGGTGTTTCTATGTAATTACAAACAAAAAGTATATAAGTAGAATATAAGTTATCTGGTTCCCACAGTACAAGCTTTGCTTAGTTTGGGGCTAGATGATGCTGTGTGAAATAGTCCAGCATTATAACTAGCTTGCATGTGTGAAATCCTCTTTATGTATTAGTTTTTATTTATTTATTGCTAACCATTGGTTGGTTGATTGGTTGATACAATGATTATTTATAAAGTTTTGAGAAGTGCCTAATCTTAAATAACGCTCCTATAAGTTCAAGTCGCGGTTCAAATTGTACAATTTAGGGTAAAACACACAAGAAAATCTACCTACTAGTTAATAAGATATTTAGTTCAATAAAGAACAAAGTATAATATATACTTATTTAACTTTTTTAATTAAATTCAAACATTGCAAAAGAACTAAAGAAACTGAATTGATGCCGCGAACAGCAGCTGGTAAAGAATAAAGTGAATGATCAATTATGATGTTATTTGTAGACGCGCCTCGCCTTGGCGCCTTTGTCAGTATCGATTTATCTCGTCCGGTTGTAAGGCTTCGGAAAATGTATCTCCTTTGAGACTAGCGCTGCTTTTCCAGAGTGATGCTACGTTGTTATATGCATTTGATATCTAGGAATCAGATATACAGGGTTATTTGTAAAACATCGGTAACCTCTCAGGACTGTATTACTATCATCATAAACAACAACTTTTGTTCTATGAGTTTGAAAAATTCATCATTATTTAGTTCATCAGATTTTCATTCTATTCTATTCTATTCGTCCGGTTGCACGCACTGCTGATTATAGGCTATTTTCATACAATAATAAAAATATTTAAATCGAACGCTCTAAATATTACGAAATGCGAAGCAAAAGAAAGCGATAGTACAATAGCGAATGGAGCGGCGTTAGGGCGGCGGGGATCGAAATGCGTTAGATAGGACAACGAAATCTTTAAGTTGTTGTTTATGATGATAGTAATACAGTTCTGAGAGGTAACCGGTGTTTTACAAATAACCCTGTATATCGTTCCCCCATCTTTTGGGGGCCCTGTGACCTGTAACACAGGTTTTTACGAAACTTCAGGCCCCGGTCTCTCGCAAGGTAGGTTAATAAGATTTGTCTCTGCTATTAGATTTATGTACCTAAACAAACTTTTTTAAACATACCAATGGAAAAGGGATCTACTAAGCTTTGTTTTTTATATGGATGTGTGCTGTAAATAAAAATTGCTGGACAATTCACAGCATCATCTAGTTCCAAAGTAGTTTTATGTAGAACTTGCATAATACGCGTAGCAACTACAATACTGATAGACTATTATTTAGTTTCGTAGTTTAGCTTTCACATCCTTGCATTACCTGCAAGCACATCTCTGGTGCACACGGTTTTGGTCGCGAAGGAACAGGAGTAAAACCACCTAGCTTTAAGACGATTCAAAGTGATCCCAGCGGTCCTACTGAATAAATGCTTTTTTACTTTGACTTTCGACTTTCTGGTGGAACCGTTAAGATGCTTCCTATCGGTTGTATTACGCATTCTACGGAGGGCTCATCTAAGCGGAAACACAATCGAGAAAGTATAATTTTAGTTATTACTTTATACTTTTAATTCATACATACATACATAAAGTCACGCCTCTTTCCCAAAGGGGTAGGCAGAGACCACGGATCTCCAGTCGCTACGATCCTGACACACAACTTTCGCCTCATTCACTCTCATTACATTCTTCATACATGCTCGTCGGTTTAGGGTACTTTTAACCTGGCCCTTCTCCAAAATTTTTAATTCATATATCAATTTTATATTGTAGTTGGCTTATTGAAAGAAAATAAATGCAAGTAATATCAATGAATATTGAAAATATAAAAAAACTGAAATAATATTTTGTTTTCGATAAATTAATCACTGAAAACATGCCTTGGGGTTACAGTCGTGATAATGTTTCTGTTTCCAGTTAAAAAAAAAGTAAGTTGTAGGTTCTTGAGTACCTAAGTGGTCATCTGTAAAGTGCCCTTTTAATAAAAATAGCATCGGCTATTATTTTATTCAATTCCTTTTCTTACAAGAAAAAGTAGAAAACCAAAAACTCAAAAATAGTCAAAGTTAACATTGAAAACGTGAGCGTTGATGTCTTTTAAGGGACACCCGGGGACATACGCAAGGTCAAACACAGTTGAACTATTTCGAAGGATCTCTTCATTTTTATTCTGACCGAGATGTTTTCTTTCGTTGAAAACTCATCTTTTCAATTAACAATCGGGTTGAAAATCGAGAGGTTTACATCCCACTAGGCCAACAGAGATTTTATACATTTCAACAAGGAATAAGCTTTTTGTGTTCAAGTTGACACCAAATCCTACTTCACCATAACTCCTCTTTCATTAGTTGAGTCGAGTAACACAGCCTAACGTAAAATTTCAGTCACTTGAAATACCTACTTACTTCGGACCCAAGTCGGTCGATGGTGGCGTGGTTTGACTCAAATTTTATTTAACTAGCTTGTACCATTGACTACCCCCTTAGACATCTTCAAAGGATCTGGAATATAAAGATCTGAGAGAATGTCTACCGCACCTTGGGGATACAGTCGTGACCCTGTCTGTTTTTTTTACCATTGACACGCTACAAGAAGAAGAAGAACCTACTTATATTAACTCTTACAACTCATACTATAAACTAAGACCACTAAAAGAGTATGATAAGTATACTTAACATCATTTGAAAGCCTCTCTCTGTACAGCCTAGATACTTCCAAAGGATACCTCGAGATTTGAATGGACCCTGTAGAGACTATACTCAGTAAGTAGGTAAATGGTCAACTAGAGCCAGTCTCAAGAGCCGCGTTGACTGAATGGGGTTGTGCCTGTTTCAATCCGAAGGTCGTGCCTTTGAATCCCGGCCGTGCATCTAAGGATTTTCCGTTTCGTATTTAACGGTGAAGGAAAACATCGTGAGGGAACCCGCAGCTTATGCCCGGTTTCTATATTCAACGGACATTCGTAGGTAAGAGCTACGACTCGTTTTCACATACAAATTTTGACAGCTAACTTACCGCCGGTTTCTAGCTGTCAAACTTTTGTATGTGGAAACGAGTCGTAGCTCTTACCTACGATTGTCTGTTGAATATAGAACACATTGACCAGGTCGCTCCTGTGGATAAGGCCGGTTAGGTAAGCTTAGAGGATGGTTTAGGTGCTGGGTAAGCCTATTCCATCTCAAACAATGCCCCAGGCACTACAACGTCCCGTTAAGTGAAGGTAAAGGTTGCCTCGTGACGCTGTATAAATCATCTAATATAGATATAAAAGGTCAAAGTTTTTTTAGAGACAGTCTATGCCTGTTTACGTGTTTATTCAAAACTTTTCATCTAGAATCTAGATATCCCAGGAATCTAAAGATAGCCTCGCCTAACAGCCTTGACCTTTCGTGATATTGGATTTCAATCCCACTCGGTATCCTACAGTGCGTGGAGGTGCCCTATTTTGATGACCTGGTCTAGGAAAATGTTGGGACGATGTCAGCAGGTACCAGAATATATTTTGTGTTATCCACAATCCCACTCTCAATATGATATAAATAAATAAATTTCAAAAACATTGCAAATAAAAAGTGATGCTTACACACAGTAGAAACGACCCCTACGTTTCTACTACGATAGATAGCTACGAACCTTAGAATTTGGAAAGTACCTAGGTAGCGAGGGCGTGTGTTCAAGTCGTAAGCCTACTTTTAAAATCGGGTCTTTGTCCCGTGACAGCAGATCTCATTCGACCCTGATAACATTTCGTTTTCTTTACGACGAGTAACTCACAATAATACATAAATAAAATAAAGAAGCCATTATTTCCCGTTAGTTTTTTACAAAAAAGTTTCTATACTAAAGTTGTAAAGTAACATTAATTTATTCTAGTATTTTTTATGTAAAAGATTTTCAAGCAATTAATTAGTTTTTTTATGTGTAAGTAATCTATTGTTTAGGAACCCCAATTTGGGTGAAAGCCTCCTCCAAAGATCTCCATTTAACTCCATCCTGTGCAACTTGAGCCCAGAGTGGACCGGCCATTCTTGCTACTTCGTCTTCCCGTGTGAGAGGTCTGCCTCTTTTCCTTTGACCGTTAACTCCCAAAAATACTAATATATAGGTACTTATATAACTATTTTATCCGACTTCATCGCGACTCTAACTTGAAACATGAAACTAGACTTACTAAATCTGAAAGACTGACACATGTGCTGGAGCCCAGTGTGTACAATAACCTACCAGATCACATAATTTCTGCACCTCTTTTAAAACAAAACTTAAATCCTGGCTAATCGAGAAGGCGTTCTACAGTGTGGAGGAGTTTCATAATTGAATGTTTATTCGATTTTAAATCGAATTAACTTGATTAATTTAATTATAATAATTTATATATACTATATATATACTTATACTAATATTATAAATGTGAAAGTAACTCTGTCTGTCTGTCTGTCTGTTACCTTTTCACGCCCAAACCACTGAACAGATTAGGCTGAAAATTGGCATGGATAAAGGTTGTATTCCAGGGACGGACATAGGCTACTTTTTATCCCGAAAAAATCCCGAGGGACCGCGGGTTACACCGCGGGAGCGCAGCTAGTAATTTATATATTGATTTATCCCTGACCTGTAATGATTTGATTACCAATAAATTGATTATCTGATTATCTAAATAAATGTAGTATTATGAAACAAGCCGATGCCACATTTCCTTGTAAGCTCTACCGACTCGGACATAAGTCTTTAAACGTCTACACATAGGTAGTTTGTATTGCACCAAGAGTCCAAGACTTCCCACAATACAACATACAGAAAACGAACACCAAACTTTTATAACAATCTCATTGGTACACGTAACGTAGGCTTTACGATAAAGGACACGATGTTATCTACGAGTGACGTTATTCATCGATAAGCAACAAAATAACATTGTGTAACTTATAATAACAAAAAGAAGTGACAATAGCTGTCTGGAAGAATTCGCGATCTAGCGATAAGACCGCCAATTGCAACCAATGGTTCTATGTATGGTTCTATTATAGGTTACCTTCCTACTTTTTGTTATATTATGTTGCAATAAAGCTTTTTTTCATTTCATTTCAGCTATTTAAAAGAAAA
Source organism: Epirrhoe alternata (assembly GCA_963565295.1). NCBI lineage: Eukaryota > Metazoa > Arthropoda > Insecta > Lepidoptera > Geometridae > Epirrhoe > Epirrhoe alternata. The sequence continues at coordinate 1,587,910 of OY751385.1, read as the reverse complement.
CTGCGGTTAATTGGAATAAGAATAAGAAAAAATTATTGTTTAACTGTTTTTACAAAGATGTAGGGTAAGGTAACAGTTTGCCCATCGTGGGCGTACAATAATATACTCGTAGCATGAAGGAGATTAGTAAACCTATTTCGTTCCGTTTAAAATTATAGTCCTAATATCATTTTCCTAGAAATCCATTCAAAAAATGACGACTCAGGTTTTAAAAATAGTTTGACGTGTATTAATAGCATTTAAAAAGATAATGTGTAACGTAAATAAGAGCTAGTAAGATAAACTTTAAAAAGAAATACATACATACATAATTATCACGCCTCTTTCTCAAAGGGGAAGGTAGAGACCACGAATTTCCACTCGCTACGATCCAGACACAACTTTCACCTCATTCACTCTCATTACATTCTTCATACATGCTCGCCGGTTTAGGGTACTTTTGACCTGGCCCTTCTCCATAATGTCGTTCGCCTAGGCCTTCCCCTTCCAGCTGTCTCATCGCACACTCGCCTCATACACTTGCTTTGTCGAACGACTGTCTCTCTACATGCCCAAACCATAAAAACATACCTTTCTCGATCTATTAAAAGAAATAGGATTATAAAAGTTGTGTTTTCAGGACATAGGTAGGTATATTTTATCTGGGGTACACAGCGACCTTGTAAAATGTGGGTCAGTTCAATGAAAAGGTCTCGTTAAAAACCTAGGTAAAGCAAGGTCGGGTCAACTTCGATGTACCAAGTGGGTATTACCGTATTACCAACCTCACATGTTTTTATCCTGAACGAAATTAACCTTGATACGTAGTACCATATTTTCAGCGTTAAAGTATTTCGTGAATTTCCCGATTCAGGCATATAAATAAATTATGTTAACATTCGGCAATTAAAAAAGGTTTATGCCACTACTAGCGCCATCTAGTGAAATGTATACGTAAACAAAATGTGTCTTATAGCGACATCTATTGAGTGGTTATGTTTAGACATCTTGGTTTTCGCGTTGTTGATAACAGCGCCATCTCTTAGATACCATGAAAACGAATTAATGGAGAAAAGTGAAGAGGTTCTCATCCGCAAAACCTCGGAAGAAGGCAATTTAATAAAATCTTCTCAAAAATTACTTACCTGCCAGATAAATTAGTTAACGTAAAGAAAAAAATAATGAACTTCTACACATTACAAGCATTGTTGAAGATTCTTAAAAAGTGTTGCTGTTGTCAACCAAATCAAATTGTAATTTGATCATATAAAAACGAAATTGCATTAATGTTCTAACTATGTTCACAGCAGTTACTGTAACTTGATGGTGACTATTGGACACAGGCTTTCTTTCCTATCACCTATCTAGAGTGTTTTCTAGCCCAGTCTCACTCAAACACATTCAACGTGCCTTGCCTAGTATCTGTGCCAATACGTCAACAAATTCATCATCATCTCCCTTTAGCTGTAAACATTGTTTTAGTTTCTTTGGCAGATAAAAATAATGAATCACTTACCTTGAAATTCTGGTGAGAAGCCTGCTCCTCTGCCTCAACCTTGTGTTTGATATTTTCTATGCGCATCTGACGCAACACCCCAGCTACTTCAATTCTGAAACAACAACATCAATCATAAATGGGATAAAAAAAAAACCGTGGCACTCCCGAGTGCCGAGAGAATTTAGGTGCCACAATTAGTGTATTTTTTTAATCATCAGGAAATCGAAAAATATTGAAGAATGAGCTTTTAGAAATGTAAAAATATTGCCGTAAAAGTTTACCGAGTACAGAACTAGATAGCGCTACTGATAGGTGTCGGTGAGCAGTCACGTGACTCGCATGTGACCTTTTCGAGGCGAATCCAAGGATTTATTCTCATCTCAAAACTGCCCAACGCGCCTAAAGAAGTTTTGACTTCAAAAATCCACATTTTACAATTGTGAATTAAAAGAGAGATTACACCATACAGGGTGTATTTTTGAGAAGGGGCAGTTAGGGCAGTTAACAGGTAAACATTCTTAGGAGACCTTCCATAACTCTTTGAGATATTTTGAACTGCATTCTGCATTCAGTCTTTAGCTTATGTATTAATTTAATTTGTTTTCGTTTATTTTTTTCTCTAACTCTAGAATCCTTGTCTTATTACACAGAACTGCTTTGTATTTAATTCATGCTGTGTACACATGCTTTGGAATTCAATTTAGGTCTTTAATTTGTATTACTTATATATTGTTAATCTGTGATTGTCTTCTGTTTTGTGTGCCATAACAAATAAATAAATAAATAAATTCACAGATTTTGGAAAAAATATAAACTGTCTAAGAATGTTTTCCGGTAACTATAATGATTAAGAAACCTTATTGCCCTATCTCAAAACTCCACCCTGTAGATACTCCTACTAGTATTTATAAATCTGAAAGTTTGTTTGATTGTGTTTCAATCGCACCTTAATCAGTTATTGTTATTACATGACTGTGCATTGTGCAACCTTTTATTTTATTTATTTTACGCAGGTTCCATAAATGTATATCCTCACCTGATCCTCATATTCTCCTGCAGTCTCCGCAAGGGACCCAGGTACTCCTGAGAACGGCCGCCTCTGACCTCGTCCAACTGGTGGTCGACTTGCTTCACTCTCTCAAAGTATAACTGCTCACGAAGCTGCGTAAACTGTCTTTCTAAGTTTGCTAAAAATTAAAAGGGTTGTTAGAGGACCTTTAAAGTGAAAAAATGACATTTTGTAACGTAAACAAAACTTAAACAGGGTCACAACTGTATCCCCAAGGCGCGGTAGACATTCTATCAGATCTTTATATTCCAGATCCTTTGGAGATGTCTAAGGGGGTAGTCAGAGGCATGTACAAATACATATTTGATACATGCCCACATCTTGCAGAAGTTAGTATTCCATACGTGACATTTTGTATTAAGTGATAACAGACAACTTTGAATTTTTCAGTGTTTTGATATAAATGAATGACAGATTTACAAACAAGCTATTATTTTACATACAAAAATCACAACTTCTGCAAGATGTGGGCATGTATCAAATATGTATTTGTACATGCCTCTGGACTACCCCCTTAGACATCTTCAAAGGATCTGGAATATAAAGATCTAAGAGAATGTCTACCGCGCCTTGGGAATACAGTTGTGACCCTGTGTGTGACAAAAATCACAATTCTTTCATTAAGTAGTAGCAGAGGCTGTAGATTTACATAGTTTTGTTATTTGACTTTGTTTTAAAGTGACACAAAGATATAAGTTTATATTATGTATAATACATAAAGGACTGGTCCACGGTGGCCCAAAATAGAGATCGAATGGAGAGAGATAAGGGAGGCCTTTGCGCTGCAGTGGGACACTACAGGCTCCTAATAATTATAATATTATGGTATAATAGACTAATAAATACAAGTGGAATAGGGTAGAGAAGGGCCTATATCCATTGGGAGAAATTGGGCTGACCAGAATAATAGTGAGTTATTAGTATATGTGTGAGGAGATTTTCATTTAAGTTTTGTTAGTTTGTCCTAGAAAAGACTGAAAGTTTTTGACCTACATAAATTTGCATGGTATTAGATAGCAAAAATAGCTATTTCAATAAGTAAATGTTTATCAAGGATGTAAATAAACGAAGAAATCGCATTATCAGAAAGTGTAAACAAATATTCCTGTCCTATCAGTTTGTTTTGTAAACATAACCTCAAAGTTACGAACCTAAGTTATCCAAACATTCGTTCCGTCGTCGCTCGCATTCACTCTCGTCCATCTCCGAGGAGTCGTCAGAGTCAGGTTCATCTGCTTCTTCAGCGCTGGAGTCCCTATCAGGACCCCTGGATGAACCCCCAGATCTTTCAGTCTCGCCCCCAGACAGATCTCCGTCCCCATCACTGTCCCCTTCCACTTTCATTGATGGCATCTTGCTTCACTACACTGACTACACAGTCACACTGCAACCAGAAAAATAACAGCACCAAATAGATTTTCTTGAAGAATTTGTAAGTTTTCGCTCCTCTTTTCCACAGAAAAAAAAATACCCGTCGCCCTCCCTTCGCGTAAAATGTTACGTCAATAGAAAAACAAAACGTCACGTCATTAAACTATCATTAGTTTCGTGAATGTCAATGTCAACCTAAATCATTCTGTCAACGTCAATTAGATTGCCACCACCCCACTTGACATTGGCAGAATTACACTGGTAATACAGTCAGTTGCCATTTAATGAAAGAAGAAGAAGAACAGCCAGCTGCACCACGGAACACTATTACTCCGTCTGTGCTCCTAGCGGAGAGCACGGGTCGAAATGCTGCGAACTACAAGTGAGGACTTGTATTTAATCTGTGCTTGATCAGAAAATGATGTATGACAACGAATGAGTCGCTATTTTGGTATAATGAACGATTTCGATGTATTGAATGAATGGGTTCTATGTCTACTATAGATAATCTGTGTTGGCCGTTACGTTATCGAACGAAATTACGAATTTGTTTACTGTGCATTTGTTGCATTTGCGTCGATTAATTTCCGCCTATTTCTGTTCCACATTTAACTGCAAATGTACGGTTTGTACCTTCAGTACGATGTATTATAAGTGCTGTGTTGTGCCAGGTTGCACAAATTCGCGAAAGGACGCTATGTTACATAAATTCCCAGTGTGTAGTCAAAGACTCAAACAGTGGCTCGATTGTTTATACAGTGATACGTTGAGAAACAAGAGCTTGAACGAGATTTCAGGACTCCAAGTGTGTCACAGGCATTTTGAGGCCCGATTTGTGACTTCTAAATCACGTCTCCTGATCAATGCATACCGTAAATTGTTCTTGGATGGCAATACAATTCCGCTGAACTCAACTGACGGTAAGTTTGTAGTTTAAAATAAATAGCCTTTCATTCAATCTATTTTGTGCCGACGAACGGTCAATACTGCATTCTATGAGCTAGAAAGTAAGACTTTAATATCTCCCTTTCACTCTGTTGTTATATTTACAATATGAAAAATCCATAATCCTGATATTACTTACAGCAGAGAGTGTGAATCCAGTCCATTCTGAACATCCATATGCAAGAAGGGAGCACATAGATCACTCATACTGTGGAAAGGAGCTTTTCAACACAGGTGAGACTATTAGGTTTGTGAGTTTTAGAATACATCAAATACAATTTGATTTATTATCGCAGGTTGGTACATGATTATTCAATAATAACAATGTTAATGGTTTTATTGGATTTCATACCAAAAAGATGTCAATCTACTTCACAAATTCTAATGAACTAGATTCTGCCCACAGCTTTGCTTAGATGGTAACTATATTGTAACCTTACGCCATTTCAGACCATGTCATCAGCCCTTCTACATCTCAAGAAGAATCACCACAAGAGATGCCATTGTCACCTGAAACACCATTAACACCTGAAGAGGTGCCATTGTCACCTCATGAAATACCAATACCATTAATGCCTGAAGAGGTGCCGTTGTCACCTCATGAAGTTTTAATGCCAACTTCATCACAAGAAGTGCAAAAAGAGCCATCTTTAGGTCAAGCTCAGTTGTCAGGTTCGTACCTATTCAAAAAAATATCTAAATTAGATTAGTCTTTCTTAAACTTTTACAATCACTATTCATAATTATGTTTTATTAAAACGAAATTTATCGCGTACAATTTTTTTTTTTTTTTTTTTTTTTTTTTAATCAACCTATTTCGTCCCACTGCTGGGCAAAGGTCTCCCCCAAATCCCTCCAACCATCTCTCTCTTTCGAGATCTCCCACCATTCTCTCTCGAAGGAGTCGAGATCGTCCCGCCAACGCTTCCTCGGCCGGCCGCGACCCCGTGTCCCGTCGGGCTGCCAAGATGTTATGGCTTTCGCCCACTTATCAGGGTTCATTCGGCTGACGTGACCCGCCCAGTCCCACTTGAGTCGTGCTGCTTTCCTGCCGACGTCTGCAATGCCTGTGACTGAACGCAGTATGCTGTTTCGCACTCGGTCGGTGCGTTTGAATCCGAGGATACTGCGTTCCATTGCTCTTTGGCAAATCTTGAGCTTGGACTTTTGTAGTTCAGTCAACGACCACGTCTGAGCACCGTAGGTTAGGACGGGCAGGATACACATGTCGACGAGTTTGCGCTTGAGGTTCAGAGGAAGGTCTCCCTTCATGTGCGCCTTCATGGACCAGTAGCTCTTCCAGGCGTTCTCGATTCGGCGACCGATTTCTTTGTCCTGCCTGTTTTCGAAGCTCGCTAACTGGCCCAAGTAAATGTACTCATCGACATATTGTATTACCTGTCCATCTACCTCGACCCTACGTTTCGTGCTATTGGTCATTAACTGAGTCTTTGATCGGTTCATTAAAAGTCCAACCTCAAGACTTGCCGTGCTTAGTTCTTGAAGCATACCCTGTAGGTCGTGAGCTGTTGTGGCAAAGAGGACAATATCGTCTGCAAAGCGCAGGTTAGTTAGGCGCTTACCTTCGACGTCAATGCCCTTATTACCCCATGCAACAGTCAACGTTTTAAATACCTCTTGGAGGGCTGCTGTGAACAGTAAGGGTGACAAGGGGTCTCCCTGCTTAACTCCTTTTTCAATAGTAAATGTTGGTCCTGTGATATTTAATTTGATGTTTGCTGTGCTGTTGGTATATATAATTTTGAGAAGGTCTATGTACGTCTGATCTATGTGTTGGTTTTCGAGAGCTTTAAATATTGCAAAGTGCTTGACGCTATCGAAAGCCTTAGTATAGTCTACGAAAGCTATATACAACGGCTTTCGAAACTCTGAATATTTTTCAATGATTTGATTGAGCGTGTGTAAATGATCTGATGTGGAGAAGCAGGGGCGGAAGCCAGCTTGTTCCGGAGGTTGGTGTGAGTCTAGGGTTTTAGCAATGCGGTTTTGCACAGTTTTGATGAGGATTTTATACAAATGTGACACCAGGCTGATAGGTCTATAGTTGCCGACGTTGGTCTTATCTCCTTTTTTGTGGAGAAGCACTATGTTGGAGTGGCACATTTGTTTTGGAATCTGCCCTGAGTCTAATATGGAGTTGAATAAATTGGTGAGATGTGGAAGTAGTGATGGTGCGCCTACTTTTAATGCTTCCGTAGTTATGCCGTCTTCGCCGGGACTCCTATCGTACTTCATGGTTTTCAAAGCATCGTGAACCTCTTACCTTATTTTATTTCCTGACGTTTCACCTGTTGCAATTAAATAATTAAAGAAATGGTGGTTAACAAGTGGCTGTCTTATTCATTACCATTCAGCTTATCTACGAGTTGCTTGTGGAGTTGTGTGTGTTGCTAGTACATAGTCTTTATGCCTGCTAATTCAAATAAAGGTTATTAATATTTATGCTCTTTTCAGATGAACAAACACTAAGCAACAAAAAGTGTAAAGTTGTGACCGCAGTTCAAACACTGACACCGAAATGTAGAACAATCTACAATGAATATAGAAAATCAAGTAAACTGATGAATCAATTCAAACGCAGGTGTAATAAAGCATTAAGATTTTCTAAAGAACAGTGCTTTGAAGAAAAAGTGGCAGGCATGAATCCATACGCAAGGAAAATTTTCAACATGCAAATCAAGATGTGCACCAAACAAGAAAGCACGAATGTTCACTCTAGATGAAAAGTTTATAAGCTTGTCAATTTTGAAACAGGGGCCAAAATCTTACCGATTTTTGCAAAAGATGCTTATCCTGCCATCACTGACAACATTAAAGAAAACAGTTGCCAAATTAGATTTAAATTCTGGCCTCAATCCCCAAATTTTTGAATGCATCAAAGAGGAGGTAAGTTCCTATTAAGTGAAACTAAAATAAACATAAATAATCATATGATACAGAAATTATAACATACATAATGTAATATTCTGATTTCAGGTTCAAACATGGTCAGAAGAAAAAAAATATTGTAGTGTCATCTTCGACGAAATGTCTCTAGAAGCAGCAGTGACCTACACATTTAAAGATGAAATATCTGGATTTACCGAGTTATCCGAAAAGAAACCACAGTTTGCTGACCATGCGTTAGTTTTTATGATAAAGGGAGTGGTGCATAAATGGCAGCAGCCTATCGCATATTATTTTTGTGAAGGTTCTACATCCGGAAGTGAACTCAAAGAAATTTTGAAAAACATTGTGACTGCTGTTGGCGATACTGGGCTGATACCAATAGCTTTAGTCTCAGATCAGGGAGCTTCATTCCAGTCTGCATTGAAAAGTTTAAAAGAGGATACTAGAAGAGAGCAAATACTTGCAAACAAAAATACAGGTAAAAAAAATGTAGTTGTTTAGAAGTTGAAAAAGTTGAAATGATAATAATTGATCCACTTATAAACACATTCGAAATAAATACATTGTGAATAAATAAATGTTTATGATAATAATTATACATTAATATATTATTACATCAGAAAATTCTAACTATTCCTAATTTTACAGATGACACCATAAACATAAATGGGAACCTGCTACATGTGTTCTTTGATCCACCACATTTAATTAAGGGGTTGCGTAATGTAATATAAAAAAATAAAAAATTATAATAATATGTGTGAATGTTACTATAATATGGATAAAAAAAGATGTAAATATACTAAAAAGTGTTTAACTGAACCAATTTAAATAGGTCGGTTGGTGTCACAAATTCTAAAAAAGCTAAAGGAACAAAAACTCTCGGGCGCCAGACACCAGACCGATAATATATAAATAAATAGAAATAAAAATAAGAATACCTGGATAAGCTCTGCGCCAGATGAACTTCTAATCTTAGGGCGGGGGAAATGATACAATCTGATGTTGTTATTGTACGAGTCTTTTAATGCATAGATAGTTCCATAGATTTTATGATATGTTCAGGGGGATGGCAATAATTATATCTAAACTTATAACTGGTTATATCAATTTAATTAAACGGAAATTACATCTAAAAGAAAAACAGAACTGAAATTATATTTAAAAGTAAAACTGAACCAATTTAAAAGAAAAACTGAAGTTACATTTGAAAGAAAAACTGAAATTATTTAAAAGAATAACTGAAGCTGAAGCTATTGCAATCTTGTAAAATTTTAAAAGAAAGGTTATCCGTTGAAGACGGCCTAATTAAATTTATTTTTATTCAAATTTTCTAATTCACCATAGGTCGAACAAATTCTGCTGCGTCGGAAGTGTCTCCATAATTTTAAATTCCATAAATTTTAACCCAAAATTAATTCCAAAGTAAAATAAACACCCGTTTGTCTGAAACAAACAAACTCCGTTCAGAATACAAAAGTGGAAACCAATTTATTTGCCCCTAACTGAAAGATGTTGAGATAACTTACCCGGGCCAGACTTTTAAAACAGCTTCAAACAGTATTGCAGCCGACTCAAGCTTCTGTTAACGAAAAACAAACTATTTGAATCCGCCATTTTACACCAAACACGACATGTTAGCATGTCATCGAAAAATTCACTCACCAATAAATCATCGCTCCAAAATTTAAATAGTCTATCGCCTTTAGGCGAATATAGACCCAGATTCAGCAATCCATTGTTCAGATGAACACGAAATCAATCGAATAAATTGAGATTTAAATTACGACAAAACACTCGGAGAGAAATCCGTGAGGAAAGTGACTTCTGCTTCTTTTGCGGAAATTGAGGTTAAGAAAAACTGTCAAACAAATCAAACTTCAGATGCCTGGCTGTCAAAAATGCTACTGTCACTTGAACGTCAAGCAAGACAGATCGCTTCCACTCTGAGCACTGGTCAACTATGATGTTTCTGTAATAGTTGGAATAACAACGTTACATTACATACCATCCCAAAAAAAATAAAAGAAAGGACTACTTTCTTTTATGCCAAAAAGACTCATAAAAGATTCTACAAAACTCTACAAAAAAGACTATAAAAAAACTCTCTAAATGACTCTACAAAACTTTATCAAAAACTCTACAAATGACTCTACAAAACTTTGTCAAAAACTCTACAAAACTCTATCAAAAACTCTACAAATGACTCTACAAAACTTTGTCAAAAACTCTACAAAACTCTATCAAAAACTCTACAAATGACTCTACAAAACTATACTAAAAACTCTACTAATGTGGACTTGCACGCTCTGAACAAGGAAGTGCTAGAGAGACAAGAACACAGAAGATTCCAAAAACACCAAATCTTATCAAATCTAAACTAGCTAGAAAGACAAAACTCTTAAACACATGCAACCAATAGAAAACTCTATCAAAGAATTTCAAACCTAAACTGACAATCACAACAAAACGTTTCAAAAGTGCGACTAGACAACTTTGTCGTCGACTCGGACAATTTTAATGTAAAGGTCACAAAAATTAAATTGCAACAAATGATCCCAAAAGAATCTTAAAGTGCGGTTAGACTTCCTAGTCACCGACTTAAAGTGATACAATTCATTTAATTTAAATTTAAACCAAAACATGCAAATAAATAAAATTACATTCTGACCATAATATGAAGTGCGGTTGGACACCTACGTCACCGACTCGGTACAGAAAGTTACCAAATTACCAAACAAAAGTCAGTAAATTCTCACATGGGAAAAATGTGATTTCAAAATTTTTTGTCCGACACACGAAAGTGTGCAAACACGAAAAAATTTGTGTATTGTGATCGGCTCAACTCTACCAATTTTCCGGGCACAATACAACAAAAGGTTGCGATATTCAAACGGAAAAGAATGAACACGCCAAAAAAACAACAAGAGTACTGTGATCGGCTCAACTCTACCAACATTCCGGGCACAGCAGCACTTGGGAAAAATTGATTGTGAATATTGTGATCGGCTCAACCCTACCAATTTTCCGGGCACAATAACACGCAAAATAGACAGAACCAGAGGGAAAAATCTGAGAACCGTGTCCAAAAATGTTATGGAATATTATTCCAAAAAAATGTCTAATCAGGGTTATATCAAAATGTCAAGTCCGAGAAAACTAATCTAAAATTCAGACTATCACAAACAAACGACAATAACTATCCTAACCAATATAAGTCAAACAGACTCATCTAAAATTAGTTTGAGAACAACCGAACAAAGTTCTCTAAAAATATACAAAATATACAGAATATACAAAATATACAATAAGATCTTTCGATGTTGACAATAATGAATGAAGCTAAAAGTTATTTAAACCAAAAATTACCTAAGTTATTTTTTGAAACTTAATTGCAAAGTTTGATATATTCATAAGAATTTCCTCTCATTCATCCTCACACAAATAGCAATATCCAAACATACATCAATCTACAATCGTCTTCTACAAATGCTAAATCAAACAAACACATCAAAACCAAGTTAAAAAGTTTAAGGGCCAAAAAGTTGAAATTTTAATATTTAATAATATCTTTAATGTGATAACGACCAGAGGTGTTTTTATTGAGGTCTTTCAAAAGGTAAACATTATTAGAAATTTTTTCAATAATTTCACATTTAACAAACTTAGGCGCAAATTTTGCCGAAAAATATAAAGGAGCATTAGACTGAACAAAACTTCTCCTCCAAACTATATCACCTACATCAAAAGAAATGACTTTCCTCCCTATATTATAATACCGAGCGTTACGCTTATAAGCTTTTAATAAGTTAGCTTGAACTTTAACAAAAATATCACTAAGTGATTTAAGAGAAAATGCAAACGAATTTCTTTCACCAAAACCAAGTTGACTTAAATTATCCAACGAATTACTAAAACGGTGTAAAGAAGCATCAAAAATTAATTCTCTCCCAAACATGAGAAAATTAGGTGTGAAATCTGTAGCAAGATTTTCACTATTATTTAAAGCTAATTGAACATGGGGCAAAAATTTAGACCAAGTTCGTTGATCGTTCATGACAAAACATGAAATACAAGTTTCTACAGTTTTATTGTACCTCTCAACAGGATTATTTTGTGGAGTATACAATGTATTATAAAATATTTTGGTTATATTATAACTTTTCATGAAATCTACAAAATATTTGGCAGTAAATTGAGTACCATTATCACAAACTATAATTTTAGGACAACCAAATTTAAGAAATATCTCTTTTTCGAATAATCTACAAATAGTTAAAGTTGTTGCTTTTATCATAGGAAATATCCAACAATACTTAGTGAAAACGTCCACAACCGAAAGAATGTATTTATGACCAGAATAACTTTTAGGCAAAATTCCAATTATATCCACCGATAACATAACCATGGGCCGATCTACTTTTTTAGGATTAATCATTAAACCAAAAGGTGGAGATGTCGAGTGTTTGTAAGCTTTACAAATGTCACAAGACTTAATATAATTTTGAACATCATTAAACATTCCGTTCCAAACATAATGTTGTTTTAATTTTTTCAAAGTTTTGTGAATTCCAAGATGACCTGAATTAATATCATCATGGTTTGACCTAATTGTATCCAAAATATGTTCTTTAGGAATAACAATTTTCCAATTTAATCTACTATCAGCATTGAATTTATTCTTACAGAATTTGTATAAAGTTTTATCATCAACTCTGTAATTTTTATATCTACAAGGAAACTTTTGACAATTAACAAATATCTTCTTATACCAAGGATCATCAATATCATCATCCGGTGAAACGATTTGAATAGAAGAAACTAAGATTGTGGCAACCGAAATCCTTGACAAAGCATCAGGAACTAAATGTAAAGAACCCTTTTTATGAATTATATGAAAAGTAAACTGAGAAATTCTAGCAGCCCATCTAGCAAGGCGTCCACTAGGATTATTTAATTTCAAAAGCCATTTCAAACACGCATGATCTGTAATAACAGTAAATTCCATTCCCTCCACATAAGGTCTAAAATGTTCTATTGAATCTAAAATTGCTAACAATTCTCGTTCTGTGGTACTATAGTTTTGTTCACATTTATTAAGAGATCTAGAATAAAATGCGATAGGATGTTGTTCACTATTATCATCCTCTTGACTCAAAACACTACCAATTCCAACAGAACTAGCATCACAATGTAGAAAGAAAGGTTTACTAAAATCAGGGCAACTCAAAACAGGCGAAGAAATTAAAACTTCTTTAAGATTTTGAAAAGCAATTTCTGCGTCATCGTTCCAAACAAGAGATCTTTTCGAGTTTTTACTACCAGCAGTTAACTTAGTAAGTGGCGAAGCAATATCAGCGAATTTATAAATGAATCTACGATAATAAGAACACAAGCCAAGAAAGCTTAGAATTAGCTGAAGGCAAATTCCCCTTAATCTGCTCGATCATTGTGTCGAAAGAATGCAACAAAGTAGGCACACAAGCTGAAGAAGTGTGAACGGCCAATTTAAGAACAGCACAACGAGTCCTCTCAGATTCACCTTCCTTTTCAACAGAAAAGGCAGAAGAAAACAGAGCAGGCGAAATTGAACTCTTTCATCCATAATGAGAACCAACCAAAAACAACCGCAAACAAAAGTTCAAGACTTCGAAGCAAAACCCTCAAAAGTTTTCAAAAATTCCGAAACAATTCCCTAAAATAATTCCGAAGAAATTCCTAAAGTAATTCCCAAAAATTCCCAAAATAATTCCTAAAATAATTCCCATACAATTCCGCAAATAATTCTGAAAAAGGTTTAAGTTCAAAAGTTTCGATTCAAAATGTTATCAAAGTCAGGTGTTCGTTAAGGTTTCTAACCGAGATTGCAATAACCACTCACAAAAATATTCTTACCTGGTCAAAGTTTGAACCTTCAAAAAGAAGTGTGTGAAACATTCATTAAGTTCACTATCGTTGAAAGTTAAATAATTTATAAGTTGAACTACTTTTAAATTTACACAAGTTAATTTTAAATTCATAAAAGTTAGTTTTAGTTTACAAAGTTAAAAGAACTAATTATGTTTATGTTAATTTTAAACGACAAAATATTACAAGTAAATTCCAAATACAAAGTGTTCTAATAAAAAAGTTACTTGAGAACTTTTAGGTTACCCGTTCAACAATGAACCATGTACAATAAGTTATTTTCAAGTTCACAAAAATCAAAGGTTAAACGATTAATGTATAAGATGTTTTCAAGGTTACACAAGTTTTACACATGTTGGCATGGAATAAACTGCTTCACAAAAGTTTTATCTAAACTAAATTATCACTACAACATATTAAATTGTTTTTCAAAATAAGTTTTCCACAAATATCCATAAATGAGTGCACAATACACTAAGACACTGCATTGTTATTCGTTTGTCAAGAAAATTAACCTCCTGTGATGAAAGTCACAAGGATTCAAAAAAGTTCCGAACCAAAGTTACAAAAGTTGTAAACAAAACTGCACTTAGGTCTAACAAATATAAGGTTGCAATAACTTACAGTTCCCCTGAACAACACATAGAATCCATTTCAAGTCCCTGAACGCCGGCGACAAATTGTAATATAAAAAAATAAAAAATTATAATAATATGTGTGAATGTTACTATAATATGGATAAATAAAGATGTAAATATACTAAAAAGTGTTTAACTGAACCAATTTAAATAGGTCGGTTGGTGTCACAAATTCTAAAAAAGCTAAAGGAACAAAAACTCTCGGGCGCCAGACACCAGACCGATAATATATAAATAAATAGAAATAAAAATAAGAATACCTGGATAAGCTCTGCGCCAGATGAACTTCTAATCTTAGGGCGGGGGAAATGATACAATCTGATGTTGTTATTGTACGAGTCTTTTAATGCATAGATAGTTCCATAGATTTTATGATATGTTCAGGGGGATGGCAATAATTATATCTAAACTTATAACTGGTTATATCAATTTAATTAAACGGAAATTACATCTAAAAGAAAAACAGAACTGAAATTATATTTAAAAGTAAAACTGAACCAATTTAAAAGAAAAACTGAAGTTACATTTGAAAGAAAAACTGAAATTATTTAAAAGAATAACTGAAGCTGAAGCTATTGCAATCTTGTAAAATTTTAAAAGAAAGGTTATCCGTTGAAGACGGCCTAATTAAATTTATTTTTATTCAAATTTTCTAATTCACCATAGGTCGAACAAATTCTGCTGCGTCGGAAGTGTCTCCATAATTTTAAATTCCATAAATTTTAACCCAAAATTAATTCCAAAGTAAAATAAACACCCGTTTGTCTGAAACAAACAAACTCCGTTCAGAATACAAAAGTGGAAACCAATTTATTTGCCCCTAACTGAAAGATGTTGAGATAACTTACCCGGGCCAGACTTTTAAAACAGCTTCAAACAGTATTGCAGCCGACTCAAGCTTCTGTTAACGAAAAACAAACTATTTGAATCCGCCATTTTACACCAAACACGACATGTTAGCATGTCATCGAAAAATTCACTCACCAATAAATCATCGCTCCAAAATTTAAATAGTCTATCGCCTTTAGGCGAATATAGACCCAGATTCAGCAATCCATTGTTCAGATGAACACGAAATCAATCGAATAAATTGAGATTTAAATTACGACAAAACACTCGGAGAGAAATCCGTGAGGAAAGTGACTTCTGCTTCTTTTGCGGAAATTGAGGTTAAGAAAAACTGTCAAACAAATCAAACTTCAGATGCCTGGCTGTCAAAAATGCTACTGTCACTTGAACGTCAAGCAAGACAGATCGCTTCCACTCTGAGCACTGGTCAACTATGATGTTTCTGTAATAGTTGGAATAACAACGTTACATTACATACCATCCCAAAAAAAATAAAAGAAAGGACTACTTTCTTTTATGCCAAAAAGACTCATAAAAGATTCTACAAAACTCTACAAAAAAGACTATAAAAAAACTCTCTAAATGACTCTACAAAACTTTATCAAAAACTCTACAAATGACTCTACAAAACTTTGTCAAAAACTCTACAAAACTCTATCAAAAACTCTACAAATGACTCTACAAAACTTTGTCAAAAACTCTACAAAACTCTATCAAAAACTCTACAAATGACTCTACAAAACTATACTAAAAACTCTACTAATGTGGACTTGCACGCTCTGAACAAGGAAGTGCTAGAGAGACAAGAACACAGAAGATTCCAAAAACACCAAATCTTATCAAATCTAAACTAGCTAGAAAGACAAAACTCTTAAACACATGCAACCAATAGAAAACTCTATCAAAGAATTTCAAACCTAAACTGACAATCACAACAAAACGTTTCAAAAGTGCGACTAGACAACTTTGTCGTCGACTCGGACAATTTTAATGTAAAGGTCACAAAAATTAAATTGCAACAAATGATCCCAAAAGAATCTTAAAGTGCGGTTAGACTTCCTAGTCACCGACTTAAAGTGATACAATTCATTTAATTTAAATTTAAACCAAAACATGCAAATAAATAAAATTACATTCTGACCATAATATGAAGTGCGGTTGGACACCTACGTCACCGACTCGGTACAGAAAGTTACCAAATTACCAAACAAAAGTCAGTAAATTCTCACATGGGAAAAATGTGATTTCAAAATTTTTTGTCCGACACACGAAAGTGTGCAAACACGAAAAAATTTGTGTATTGTGATCGGCTCAACTCTACCAATTTTCCGGGCACAATACAACAAAAGGTTGCGATATTCAAACGGAAAAGAATGAACACGCCAAAAAAACAACAAGAGTACTGTGATCGGCTCAACTCTACCAACATTCCGGGCACAGCAGCACTTGGGAAAAATTGATTGTGAATATTGTGATCGGCTCAACCCTACCAATTTTCCGGGCACAATAACACGCAAAATAGACAGAACCAGAGGGAAAAATCTGAGAACCGTGTCCAAAAATGTTATGGAATATTATTCCAAAAAAATGTCTAATCAGGGTTATATCAAAATGTCAAGTCCGAGAAAACTAATCTAAAATTCAGACTATCACAAACAAACGACAATAACTATCCTAACCAATATAAGTCAAACAGACTCATCTAAAATTAGTTTGAGAACAACCGAACAAAGTTCTCTAAAAATATACAAAATATACAGAATATACAAAATATACAATAAGATCTTTCGATGTTGACAATAATGAATGAAGCTAAAAGTTATTTAAACCAAAAATTACCTAAGTTATTTTTTGAAACTTAATTGCAAAGTTTGATATATTCATAAGAATTTCCTCTCATTCATCCTCACACAAATAGCAATATCCAAACATACATCAATCTACAATCGTCTTCTACAAATGCTAAATCAAACAAACACATCAAAACCAAGTTAAAAAGTTTAAGGGCCAAAAAGTTGAAATTTTAATATTTAATAATATCTTTAATGTGATAACGACCAGAGGTGTTTTTATTGAGGTCTTTCAAAAGGTAAACATTATTAGAAATTTTTTCAATAATTTCACATTTAACAAACTTAGGCGCAAATTTTGCCGAAAAATATAAAGGAGCATTAGACTGA
Source organism: Epirrhoe alternata (assembly GCA_963565295.1). NCBI lineage: Eukaryota > Metazoa > Arthropoda > Insecta > Lepidoptera > Geometridae > Epirrhoe > Epirrhoe alternata. The sequence continues at coordinate 1,570,564 of OY751385.1, read as the reverse complement.
ACAAAACTTCTCCTCCAAACTATATCACCTACATCAAAAGAAATGACTTTCCTCCCTATATTATAATACCGAGCGTTACGCTTATAAGCTTTTAATAAGTTAGCTTGAACTTTAACAAAAATATCACTAAGTGATTTAAGAGAAAATGCAAACGAATTTCTTTCACCAAAACCAAGTTGACTTAAATTATCCAACGAATTACTAAAACGGTGTAAAGAAGCATCAAAAATTAATTCTCTCCCAAACATGAGAAAATTAGGTGTGAAATCTGTAGCAAGATTTTCACTATTATTTAAAGCTAATTGAACATGGGGCAAAAATTTAGACCAAGTTCGTTGATCGTTCATGACAAAACATGAAATACAAGTTTCTACAGTTTTATTGTACCTCTCAACAGGATTATTTTGTGGAGTATACAATGTATTATAAAATATTTTGGTTATATTATAACTTTTCATGAAATCTACAAAATATTTGGCAGTAAATTGAGTACCATTATCACAAACTATAATTTTAGGACAACCAAATTTAAGAAATATCTCTTTTTCGAATAATCTACAAATAGTTAAAGTTGTTGCTTTTATCATAGGAAATATCCAACAATACTTAGTGAAAACGTCCACAACCGAAAGAATGTATTTATGACCAGAATAACTTTTAGGCAAAATTCCAATTATATCCACCGATAACATAACCATGGGCCGATCTACTTTTTTAGGATTAATCATTAAACCAAAAGGTGGAGATGTCGAGTGTTTGTAAGCTTTACAAATGTCACAAGACTTAATATAATTTTGAACATCATTAAACATTCCGTTCCAAACATAATGTTGTTTTAATTTTTTCAAAGTTTTGTGAATTCCAAGATGACCTGAATTAATATCATCATGGTTTGACCTAATTGTATCCAAAATATGTTCTTTAGGAATAACAATTTTCCAATTTAATCTACTATCAGCATTGAATTTATTCTTACAGAATTTGTATAAAGTTTTATCATCAACTCTGTAATTTTTATATCTACAAGGAAACTTTTGACAATTAACAAATATCTTCTTATACCAAGGATCATCAATATCATCATCCGGTGAAACGATTTGAATAGAAGAAACTAAGATTGTGGCAACCGAAATCCTTGACAAAGCATCAGGAACTAAATGTAAAGAACCCTTTTTATGAATTATATGAAAAGTAAACTGAGAAATTCTAGCAGCCCATCTAGCAAGGCGTCCACTAGGATTATTTAATTTCAAAAGCCATTTCAAACACGCATGATCTGTAATAACAGTAAATTCCATTCCCTCCACATAAGGTCTAAAATGTTCTATTGAATCTAAAATTGCTAACAATTCTCGTTCTGTGGTACTATAGTTTTGTTCACATTTATTAAGAGATCTAGAATAAAATGCGATAGGATGTTGTTCACTATTATCATCCTCTTGACTCAAAACACTACCAATTCCAACAGAACTAGCATCACAATGTAGAAAGAAAGGTTTACTAAAATCAGGGCAACTCAAAACAGGCGAAGAAATTAAAACTTCTTTAAGATTTTGAAAAGCAATTTCTGCGTCATCGTTCCAAACAAGAGATCTTTTCGAGTTTTTACTACCAGCAGTTAACTTAGTAAGTGGCGAAGCAATATCAGCGAATTTATAAATGAATCTACGATAATAAGAACACAAGCCAAGAAAGCTTAGAATTAGCTGAAGGCAAATTCCCCTTAATCTGCTCGATCATTGTGTCGAAAGAATGCAACAAAGTAGGCACACAAGCTGAAGAAGTGTGAACGGCCAATTTAAGAACAGCACAACGAGTCCTCTCAGATTCACCTTCCTTTTCAACAGAAAAGGCAGAAGAAAACAGAGCAGGCGAAATTGAACTCTTTCATCCATAATGAGAACCAACCAAAAACAACCGCAAACAAAAGTTCAAGACTTCGAAGCAAAACCCTCAAAAGTTTTCAAAAATTCCGAAACAATTCCCTAAAATAATTCCGAAGAAATTCCTAAAGTAATTCCCAAAAATTCCCAAAATAATTCCTAAAATAATTCCCATACAATTCCGCAAATAATTCTGAAAAAGGTTTAAGTTCAAAAGTTTCGATTCAAAATGTTATCAAAGTCAGGTGTTCGTTAAGGTTTCTAACCGAGATTGCAATAACCACTCACAAAAATATTCTTACCTGGTCAAAGTTTGAACCTTCAAAAAGAAGTGTGTGAAACATTCATTAAGTTCACTATCGTTGAAAGTTAAATAATTTATAAGTTGAACTACTTTTAAATTTACACAAGTTAATTTTAAATTCATAAAAGTTAGTTTTAGTTTACAAAGTTAAAAGAACTAATTATGTTTATGTTAATTTTAAACGACAAAATATTACAAGTAAATTCCAAATACAAAGTGTTCTAATAAAAAAGTTACTTGAGAACTTTTAGGTTACCCGTTCAACAATGAACCATGTACAATAAGTTATTTTCAAGTTCACAAAAATCAAAGGTTAAACGATTAATGTATAAGATGTTTTCAAGGTTACACAAGTTTTACACATGTTGGCATGGAATAAACTGCTTCACAAAAGTTTTATCTAAACTAAATTATCACTACAACATATTAAATTGTTTTTCAAAATAAGTTTTCCACAAATATCCATAAATGAGTGCACAATACACTAAGACACTGCATTGTTATTCGTTTGTCAAGAAAATTAACCTCCTGTGATGAAAGTCACAAGGATTCAAAAAAGTTCCGAACCAAAGTTACAAAAGTTGTAAACAAAACTGCACTTAGGTCTAACAAATATAAGGTTGCAATAACTTACAGTTCCCCTGAACAACACATAGAATCCATTTCAAGTCCCTGAACGCCGGCGACAAATTGTAATATAAAAAAATAAAAAATTATAATAATATGTGTGAATGTTACTATAATATGGATAAATAAAGATGTAAATATACTAAAAAGTGTTTAACTGAACCAATTTAAATAGGTCGGTTGGTGTCACAAATTCTAAAAAAGCTAAAGGAACAAAAACTCTCGGGCGCCAGACACCAGACCGATAATATATAAATAAATAGAAATAAAAATAAGAATACCTGGATAAGCTCTGCGCCAGATGAACTTCTAATCTTAGGGCGGGGGAAATGATACAATCTGATGTTGTTATTGTACGAGTCTTTTAATGCATAGATAGTTCCATAGATTTTATGATATGTTCAGGGGGATGGCAATAATTATATCTAAACTTATAACTGGTTATATCAATTTAATTAAACGGAAATTACATCTAAAAGAAAAACAGAACTGAAATTATATTTAAAAGTAAAACTGAACCAATTTAAAAGAAAAACTGAAGTTACATTTGAAAGAAAAACTGAAATTATTTAAAAGAATAACTGAAGCTGAAGCTATTGCAATCTTGTAAAATTTTAAAAGAAAGGTTATCCGTTGAAGACGGCCTAATTAAATTTATTTTTATTCAAATTTTCTAATTCACCATAGGTCGAACAAATTCTGCTGCGTCGGAAGTGTCTCCATAATTTTAAATTCCATAAATTTTAACCCAAAATTAATTCCAAAGTAAAATAAACACCCGTTTGTCTGAAACAAACAAACTCCGTTCAGAATACAAAAGTGGAAACCAATTTATTTGCCCCTAACTGAAAGATGTTGAGATAACTTACCCGGGCCAGACTTTTAAAACAGCTTCAAACAGTATTGCAGCCGACTCAAGCTTCTGTTAACGAAAAACAAACTATTTGAATCCGCCATTTTACACCAAACACGACATGTTAGCATGTCATCGAAAAATTCACTCACCAATAAATCATCGCTCCAAAATTTAAATAGTCTATCGCCTTTAGGCGAATATAGACCCAGATTCAGCAATCCATTGTTCAGATGAACACGAAATCAATCGAATAAATTGAGATTTAAATTACGACAAAACACTCGGAGAGAAATCCGTGAGGAAAGTGACTTCTGCTTCTTTTGCGGAAATTGAGGTTAAGAAAAACTGTCAAACAAATCAAACTTCAGATGCCTGGCTGTCAAAAATGCTACTGTCACTTGAACGTCAAGCAAGACAGATCGCTTCCACTCTGAGCACTGGTCAACTATGATGTTTCTGTAATAGTTGGAATAACAACGTTACAGTAATAACTTTTTAACAAAAGATATTATGTTCAGCGACAAAAAAGCAAAGTGGTCTGATATTGTTGATGTCTATCAGACAGATTGTAAACACGGAGAAACTCGATTGTTACATAAACTAAACGACGAGCATGTTATACCTGAAAAGATAAAAAAAATGAAGGTACTTGCCACTTTAAATCTACACTTACTATAATCTGCTTGTACGTTCACATGACGTGATTAATGCATACCTACTGTTGTTTTTGCAGGTTAAGAATTGTGTTCGAGTTTTTAGCAAGACAGTAGCAGGGGCTTTAAACTTCACCTCAGCATTTTGTAAGTATTGTTTAATAATTACTCTTAGATTAAGTCTTCTCTATTCTATCTATTACCTAAATTGTAGTCTTTATAATTAGTGATATATATTTTATAACTCCTTTTATATTTGAGAAATATACGACCTCTGTGGCGCAGTGGGTGAAAGCCTGCTTGGGACGCAGAAGGTTGCGGGTTCGATCCCCGCCGCGGGATAAATGTTTGTATGATCTGCAAATATTTATCTCGGGTCTGGGTGTTTCTATGTACCTATAGTATGTATGTATTTACAAACAAAAAGTATATAAGTAGTATATCAGTTATCTGGTTCCCATAGTACAAGCTTTGCTTAGTTTGGGGCTAGATGATGCTGTGTGAAATGTCCAGGATTATTTATTTATATTAAAATGTTAATAAACTAAGATAGAAGTTTGAATGATCTGAAAATATTATTATCTTGGGTATTTAATTTATGTAGCTTCTGCGCGCGACTTCGCCCGCGTGGTACCAACATTTTGAATAGCTTATATGCTATTCCAGGTCACTATCTACGCCTATTCCAAGTTTCATCCAAATCGATTCACTGGTTTAGGCGTGATTGATACACAAACATCTAAACAAACTCACAAACTTTGAGCTTTATTATATGAGTGGGATTTATGTGTCTACTCTGGGGCTAGATGATAAAACATGTTTAGCACTATTTATTTCAGTTTAAAACTCTTGTTTTTTTTTGCTTGAGTAGAACAGAACAGTAATTATTTTATTTATTTTTACAGCTCACTACTCCGATGGAAGAGAAGTAAGCGCGACTTTGAAAAATACTGCTGAAGTTGTGAACTTTTTCGACGATCTATTCGACAGTGTGAACGGTAACGCAGTATATAACAAAAAATCTAGAGGGAAAAAACTACGGTCGGCTGTGACAGACACCAGTGTACACCACACTTGAAAACTCAGCACCAGACAGAAACCAAACCATATTGGTACGCCCCGTTGAAATTCAAAGATCCATTTCCAGTCTTAAAATACGCAAGTCCCCAGGACCTGATCAAATTTCAAACTACCTTATCAAAAACCTACCCCAAAAAGGTATTGTTTTGCTGACTAAAATATTTAACGCTTGTCTCCTACTTAACTACTTCCCTACCATTTGGAAAACTGCAAAAGTTATTGCCATACATAAGCCCGGTAAAGACCCTACAGACCCTGTTAGCTATCGCCCTATAAGTCTTTTACCTTGCCTCGGTAAGCTGTTTGAAAAGATATTGTATTACCGACTATGTCGTGCATCGGCAAGCAGGCTAATCGATGAACAATTTGGTTTTCGACAAGCCCACTCAACCACTCAGCAACTAGCCAGAGTGGCTGAGGCCATATCCCATGGTCTCAACATGCACCAGTCGACAGGCATGTTCCTACTAGATATTGAAAAAGCCTTCGACACGGTTTGGCACCAGGGTCTTTTTCACAAACTAATAAAACTTGATATACCCCTGCCCTTAATTTGTATGATCAAGTCCTACCTATCCCTCAGATCTTTTAAGGTACACATAGGCGATAACTCGTCACCGGCCAAACCAATACCAGCAGGTGTGCCCCAAGGATCAATCCTCGGCCCCCAGTTGTTCCTTCTGTACCTGAATGATATACCCATACAGACACGCACAAGCTTGGCTTGTTTTGCTGATGACACAGCGTCCTTTACCTCATCCAAAGACACCGACTTAATTATAAGTCGCCTCCAACTGTCCCTGGATCTTCTGTCTTCCTTTTTCAAGAAATGGAAGCTTAAAATTAATGCCTCCAAAACCGAGGCCATTATATTTACAAGAAAGCGTAGCCCCCCAACTCGAACCCTTAAAATTGATGATCATAACATCCAATGGAGCCCCTCGGTTAAGTATCTTGGCATAGTGCTAGACAAAAAACTCAATTGGAGCGAAAATACGCTAAGGTTAAGACTTAAGGGGACTAAAGCACTTAATACCCTAAGTCCTATCCTTAACAGAAGTTCTTGCCTCAGCAACCGTACTAAACTTAGTATATATCAGACCTTAGTGCGTCCCTGTATCACGTACGCCTGCCCGGTCTGGAGCAGTACTTGCACTTCTAACTTAAAAAAACTACAAGTAATTCAAAATAAAGCATTAAAATATGCTTATAACACACCCTTTCGCACGAATCTAATAAAATTACATACACTAATCAACTTCCCTACATTAAAAGAATTTATTTACAAATTATCCAAAAAGTTTTATTTACACAGTAATTCACACAGTAAAAATAAACACATTAACAATATTTGCAAAACTAGAAAGAAAAATTTACCATACATCGACAAATACAATCGATACAAATTACCCCATCACTTGTTCCTCGAGTGCGATGAGTAACTCCGCACAGTGGCTCGCACAGGTGTGTGCGCGTGCCCTGGCGGCTGCGCCCGCGAAAGTCGTCCTTATTATCTTGGGATATAGGCCGAGTAGCGCGTGCGCAGTGTGCGCCGGTCGCCGCGCGCGCTTGTGTGCGTTATTGTCACTGCTAAAAATTAGCAGCGCAGGCGATTCCATTGTTCCTGCTGTTTGCTAGCTTCTAAGTTTTATTCAAGTGTACCCGCCTTTGCGATTCTTCTAGTACTTGTTACTAAACTAATTAAAAGTAGCCAATAATTATAATTACGGCTCCTAGCCATCTGTTTATAATAATGTACGTATTGTTCTTAAATGTAATGCTCCACTAAAGCTTGCATACCTATTTGTAAAACTTTTTATGCATGAGAGTTATTCCTGACTTATTGTATTTACTAGCTGCGCCCCGCGGTTTCACCCGCGTAAGTCCCGTTCCCGCGGGAATATCGGGATAAAAAGTAGCCTATGTGTTAATCCAGGGTATCACCTATCTACATACCAAATTTCAACCAAATCGGTCCAGCCGTTTTTGCGTGAAAGAGTAACAAACATCCATACATCCATACATCCATACTTACAAACTTTCGCCTTTATAATATTTATAGGATAGGATAGGATTATTAACCTACTAATTAAATTATTATTTTTAAAAGTTTTGAGAAGCACCTAACGTAGCTTAATAAACGGTCGAAATAATTAATAGTTGTACATTCTAGGATAAAACTCACACTGGAAATTGTACTAGTTCATAAGATATATTCTAATAAAGAAATTTTGAAATTGAAATTGAAACAAATTCTGGTGTGAAGCGATAAAAAACCTAAATCAAATAAAATTTATAGATAAAAATTACAGAAAAACAAGTGTACCAAGTCTAAAAAATTGGATGAGTACTCTAAAAAGTTTTCAGAAGATGTGGCAATTTCTGAAAGAAAAAAATATAAAAATTATGAGACCACGTTATATCAATTCCGATGCAATAGAAAATTATTTTGGACAGGTTCGGTCCTACAGCTCGAGAGCGATCAATCCCAATTGCCACAATTTCAAAAATACTTTTAAAGCACTTTTAATTACGGGATTCATAAAGTTTCACCATGGAACATTTAACTGTGAAAGTGACCAAGCAACTCAGCTTGTAAAAATCAAAAAATTATTTGATCATAAGCTGTCAGGAAATAATAGATGTAGTGACCATGGTGAAACTGAATCTCATATTGAGACTCATCCAATTTCAATTGAAGCAAGGCGTGAACGTCTCAATATACAGGCGCGTGCTTATACTGCAGGGTGGGTGGTTAGGAAAATTATTTCTCGAATTGATAATAAATGTGTTACATGTAAAAATGATCTGACCACAAATGAAACCACAGAAGTCCACAAATGGATAAGTTATAGAGAATACAAAGAATTAGCTGAAAACAAATTGACCTACCCTGCAGAGCACATTGTGCGATATTTTGGCACGATATTCGGTGAAACGAATAAATATTTAGAAACAAATCCCAGCCAACAAAATATTTCGAAAGAAATCACTGAAGAAATTATGAAAAACAATACTTTCGACCGAATATCCTGCCGAGTCCACCGCGAGGCTGTTATTGACGCCTTGCTTCGAATTACTATAAAAATGACAATACACAACTGGTGTAATGTAATTTCAAAAATTCTAAAAGGTACCGATATTGTAAGATTAGAAAACAGGGTGCTTCCTGAAATGCAAAAAAGCACTTATTAAATATAAGAAAAAATTGAAAAAACAAAATAAATGATTATCTTTGTACTTTTGTTGTTTTCTATCGACACAACACCTTCCCTAGGTATATATTGAAATGAACGAAAATAGTAGGTAGGTACCACCAAATTCATTTGTTTGGTAGAATGATCATTCTGCTCAGTGCCGTAAAAAAGAAAAGAATCGTCGTACACTTGTCATACATCATTTTCTGATAGCCAATCAGGGAGCAAGTAACTTCTACCTATTCTGTTTCCGATAGCCAATCAGGAGTAAGTAACTATTAGCCATGCTATGACACAAGTCTTCAGCAAAATGTTCCTGAGATGACCATCTGATTTATCTCTTCCTAATCTGTGGCGGAGAGCTGCACGCAATAACAGAAGTGTTATTGTTTTTTGTTTTGCACATTGGCAGTTTCCCATTTCCCAATGCATGCAAGCAATTAGGATTTTGAGGATCTCAATCCCAAATTATACGTAATATTGTGTTGCAGAGAGTAAACTTGAGATGATGATTGTTACATCGGCGACATGCTCCTAAAAGTTCTTTCGAAGGAAGCGTGCCGGGCACGAGCGCTACTATCTATGAAAATTAAGTTCTTGCTCGTCACAAATCCGTAAGTAACCTATAGATATCACTTCTTTTAGCTCAATACCACTAGCCTAAAAAACCGAAGATTGTCGCGCACTAAATGGTAAACAGGATCACGATTGTTTTTACAAGGCGCGGTAGATAGACTTCAAAAAAGTAGGTACCTACCCACGTCACCTATAGGCACTCATAGGTTAATACCAGTTCCTACCTCGTTAGAGTATAATTTTCTTTGGTTCCTACAGATCACTTTCTAGCCAAGCGTAGTAATTATTTGAATTAACATAGTACCTACATCTACTTACCAACAAAGGTACCTACTTCCCAGCTATTCTGGTTGTGGGTATACACCCTGGTTAAATATTATTACCTACCTATAGATCAAACTTATAAGCAGGGGGAGCAAGAATATAACAGGTAGGTAGGTTATACGTACAACCGATCTGTAGCTCTCTGAAGTAGCTGAGTAGAACCTTAAAGACAAAGACAGCTTTGTATAGCTCCATTGCTTAGTTGGTTGCATTATCCTATCTCGCCTACTCTACCAAACCTGCGCAATCATTTAGTGCACCTAACTTCAGAGAGCTAAAGATTGGTTTTCCGTCCTGTACCTACCTGCTATATTCTGGTGGAAGTACCTACATAAGTAACGATAAGATTACACTGACAAAATAAAACCAGCATTATATCTGATATTAAATTTAATAGGTACTCTATTATTTACATGAAATTGTTCTATTAACATGTTATTTATAATATTTTTATCATTTATTCAGTTGTTAATAAATTATATACAGGACTATTTATAAATTAGATAATAATATCAATACTGTGAAGTAACTGAAGACAAATTCATTGATAAGTGCACGAAAAAAATGTTTGAGATGTTAGGGGCAATTAATGTGTGTGAATTTGTAAAGTCATACTTTCGTGCTCTTATCAGTTTAACAATAAATTTCAAACCACACAGATTACAATACAAACAAATTAGTTATACATTTTAGCACCTCCACACGCTACCACTGATATTTGAACTTACACAGCTAATGGAATAATTTCTTGATCAAAATTCAAAGTTTATGACTATGACACAATTATAAAATACCCAAATTCAGTTAAACACTCTGACACAGGCTTGTACGGAACTTTACACAAAACTCTTGCTTGACTGGCTACACTTTACTATCAGAAAATCAACAATATTCTAAATGAGCCCTAAAATGTAAGAATGTTGCTCTAAAGAAACCGCTATGCCAAAACAAAACTAATTTAAATAAGTGGGTAGGTAACAAAGATTGAGACTTGTAAACCTACCTAACTACCCCATGGAAGACCAATCGAGCTGTGAAAATGATGATGAAAATACCGACTGATTGATACATACCATTATTTCGTTAGGTAGTACACTTCGTCCAACGTGAAGTTATGTAAAAAAAACGGCTATGTTTTTGATGGTGTGTACCTACAATTCATATTTTTGGCAAATTAGATTTTGACATAAAGTCTTTGCGATAACGCATATTTTTCTCATAGACCATTTCTTAACAACTTGCAGCCTAAAAAGTGGACATGGTAAAAAACAGTGTTATGTATAAATGAAGGATTGTTTAAAATAGTACCTATTTTATATAACATCAGATATATTAAAATCCCTAAAGCCTGTGCCATTGCTTAAACTGTTACTAAGTAAACACCATACAAAATAACATTTAAAATTGTGATTATAAAATTCTAGTCACCATTGTTATGTCTGTGACCTTATTTGGCACTATTTATTTGGAATGCACAAATTTATATAAATATATTGGAACTATTTTATTTTTTATGATGTTTAGAATGATTCTGTATTGCATTTTATTGTACATGTCAGTTGGTGCCTGTACCCAGGGAATACTACTAAATGAGATTATTGCTAATTTGCCGATAGATTGCATTGAAAGTTTTTAATCAATTTTCATATGTTGACTTATGAATAGAGTGAAAGAAAACTATTGTATGGTTGAACTTTAGTAGTGTTGCCTGGTTACAGCTAACATTTTAAAAATAGAAGATAATGAATTCGCACGACATATTTTTGTAAGATAAGAAGGTACCTTTGCAAACAGAACCGACACAAAAGACCAAACATTGAATAGGTTCTATAAAACAGATATGTCGTTGTAAAGTTAGGAATAGGTATAAGATATTGCTTTTCTACACACTACCGTAAGCAGTGTTCAATAAATTGGTTTATTGGCACTAGGTATTCATAAATTCTATAATTCTTATAGAGAAATCCACGAGAAGACTACGGAAGAATTTTCGAAAAATTCTAATTTCTTTATATCTACCGTACAAAGGTAATAGAGAAATATTTTATTGTTTATTCATCGTAATTTATTTATTCTCTATCTATTTAGTACATTGCAAACTATAAATTCCTTCGCATTATTGTTTGTGTAGCATTAAATGTAAAAATTCAACAATTTATTAATACTATTTTAGAATTTATTTTATTAATTTTATTTTGAAACATTTAAAGATTGGCAATACCTACAAAATGGGAAATACAAGCGTTCTATAGACCTCTATTCAGACGCTTAAAAACCTCTAAGACGTGAATGGGACAACATATTTAGAACAGCGAACAGTCTTTATATTTGGCAGAATTACATTTGCATACTATCGCAACACTTATTTGCAATCACTGATTTTTTTAATAAATAATGTTTTTAAGTAGATTTCTAAGAAGTTCAAAGGTAAAGTAACTAAATCGAACGATAACAGTTTTGGGAATAACATAATCAACTATGGACTGACTAATGAAATCTAATCGAGACGATATTGGACTTTTTACAATGACAACTACCTAAATAAATGTTTCTAAATCTATAAACAAAACACTTAAATATTTTAAGTAAATCTTTAATGACTCTATAAAGTTCTCTTTTAAGGCGATTTTATGGAATGTTATAGTTTTTTTTGTTTCGAATTATTTAATAAACTTGTAAGTACATACTAATCTCTCATCAATTTTTAACTTTTATAAACACTTTCATAAGTTATTTGCACCGCACATACATCTAAATACATTTGAAATCAATAACCCTTAACGTGATGTCTTTGTATCGAACAAAAGATCATCTACCGAATATCTTGCACTTAACAAATGCAATATATCGGTAAACGATGTCTTAATTAAAACTTATATTATTCACTTTTAAATATTTTTTTAACTAAAGTCCGGGAACACATTTCTATAACTATCTTTCGCTCTACCACTCCGAACCTGTGTCACTACTAAGAATTCATTTTCTCCATAGTATCGCAAGCATTTTAAAGGAGAACAGCAAATGTAAAACCATTTGCGCGATCAAATCGAACATCGAACCGAGTAATGAGTTCTCGGTGATATCGCCAATGTATACGGTACATTGATGGTTTTGTGGACAGTTGTCGACTTTGTTCAGTGTTGTTGCCGCGTTGCACGCGTGGGTTGCTCGCTAGGTGTGTTTGAGCCAGTGCGCGGGCACCCACTGCGGCTCTCGCTCCAAGCTGTTGATCTCATTCAACAGCTGTTGGTAGGCGCGCTGTGTGTCGTTGTTTATAATGATCATGTCGAATAGATGACCCCATCGGAGCTCCATATCTCTTGCTGTCGCTATGATTTCTTTCAATTCTTCTTCCTGGAATTTTGCAATGACGATTTTATGAATTGCATTTATCTACTAAGTTCTATAGGAGTTTGAGTTTCTTTGAGTTTCCTCTCGTATGGACTTATGCCCGGTTTCTATATTCAACGGACATTCGTAGGTAAGAGCGACGACTCGTTTTCACATACAAATTTTGACAGCTAGCTTACCGCCGGTTTCTAGCTGTCAAACTTTTGTATGTGGAAACGAGTCGTAGCTCTTACCTACGACTGTCCGTTGAATATAGAAACTGGGGGTTAGTCCATACTTGCAGTCAAGTGTTACAGTAGGTACACTGACTCATCTGAATGACAGCTAATTTAGACCAACTTGGCAAGATTGGTATCCCTCGGACGGACTGACCCCATAGGAGACTAGTGCACGAAAAGAAACTCTTTTGCACGAAAGAAACCTCTAGCGTACCTACGAAAGGAGCCACTTCGGTCAATCTAGTGCACGAAATAAATATTTAGTGTACGAAAGGCGCCTATGGTTGCACGAAAGGACCCCTTTTGCATGAAAAGGAAACTCTATTGCACGAAAGAAACCTCTTTGAGGCGCATTTAAAATTCTTACATCATTATTAGATTTAAAGAACTAGATATTGCATCATTTCAGACAACACCCACAGCTAGTATACCAAGGTCTCCTTTCGCTATCATCATCAAACGCAGCCTTTTTCATCCCACTGGGTATTTTCCTATCCTGCGCTTGTCTGACCCTTGTACGACCTAGTATTTGTATAATAAATAAATAATGTTGGACATTTCACACAGCATCATCTAGCCCCAAACTAAGCATAGCTTGTACTATGGGAACCAGGTAACTGATATACTACTTATATACTTTTTGTTCGTAAATACATACATATTATACATAGAAACACCCAGACCCGAGATAAATATTTGCAGATCATACAAACATTTATCCCGCGGCGGGGATCGAACCCGCAACCTTCTGCGTCCCAAGCGGGCTTTCACCCATTGCGCCACAGAGGTCGTGAACCTCTTTCGCTAAGCATAAGAAAATATACTATTTCTAATTTTATCAATGAAGTCGAACAACGTCACTGGTTTTCCTAGTTTGCAAAAGGTTTTTTACCTTAAATGCTTCTCCATTCCTGATCTTCTTCTGCCTGAGTTTCTCCAGGCTGGGTGGAGCCACGAACACGGTGTACGGCTTCAGGTCGGAGCCGCGGAGTATCTTCAGAGATTGTGGGTGCAGGTTCAATACGCAGATCTTACCAGAGTTCACTACCTCTCGTATCGCTTCTAATGATGTACCTGGGGGTGAGATTATTGTGAGCAATGATCCACTAGTACAGAGGTGAACTTTGTGGGAGGTTATCTCGGAAACTACATCATATTGAAATCTGTCATGAAGATTTATATTTTTTTATATTTAATGTGTATCTCCGGAGATTATGTTACGGATTAATGGAATTTAGTTGTTGACTATAGATCCTATAATAGGTACAATACAACACAGAATCAACAACCACATCCCCGAGTCACGGTAACAAACCGGTAAACAGTAGTTTTTCAATATCCTAAAATATCCTCTGGAAGATGTCTAAAGAGACCAACAGATCTTCAATGGATATTTCATTGTAATACAAAAAAATGACATTCATTTCAATAGGTAAAGTTTGCAAAATTCCATACCATAATAAGCTTTCTCGTACTCGCCATGCTCGACAAACTTCCTGTTCAAGATGTCTGACTCGAACTGCGTGCGTGATATGAAGTGGTAGTCCTGCCCCGGTACTTCGTGGTCTTTCCTGGGCCTTGATGTATCTGAAACACAAAACAGTATTAACATGCGGCTGTAGAATTTGCCAATAAAACACAAAATACTGTAGAAACAGGGAGGGTACAGAAATACGACCAAATAAAATGTCAGTCTGTGTGCTACTTCAGCAAAACCCTAAAGGCCTTCGCTCAGCATAATGCAGCCACTGGGAAACAGCGAGATTACTTTACTGTACTTATTTGTTACCGCTCATGTAATTGTTTGGTTTGTGCATTGTGTTGTATGTGTGTGTGTGTGTGTGTGGATATGTGTGAGTGAGTAGGTGTTCGTGTGTGTGGATGTGTGTGAGTGGGTGTGTGGGTTTCTGTATAAGTGTGTTTGATGATTTTCTGTAGACTCACGTGGTACAGCAGCTGCGAACCGCGAGCTATCCTCCATGAGCCGCTGTCGGAGCTCGTGTCGGCCGATGTTGGGCGGACCGATCAGCACGATGGGCCGCTTGTGTGAGGCTCGTGGGTAGTATAGGGCTACTTCTTCGTATGTTAAGATCTCTTCTTGCTCGTATTCTGAAAAGAATACATCTTGTAAAAAAAAAAGAGGGGGTACGTCATCTCCAATGAACGGTACAGTCTCATATCTAAATGAAGCTAAAGATCGTTTGAAGGATCGAAAAATTAATCCTTGAGGTCAATCGTAACTTCTGTGTTTTCGTTGGGCCCAAACATTCGGATAACAAATACGGTTCCGGGTGTAGCTTTTAGATGATCCATCTAAACTAAATAGTCAAAGCTTCAATGGGGAGCCAGCCAAACAAGTGCATCTTTACCATCTCCTAAAGTAAAGTTTTATAACTATCTAATAATTTAACATTGTATGGACCAAATTTTGTTGTCTGAAAATAAATAAATTTAATTTAATTTAATTTTAATAACAAATCCAAGCTTAACAGAGGAGCCAGTTGAACAAGTCTTACCATCTGCCCCAGAAGTGGAGTATAGGGGATATCCAGCCTCGCTAGTAGCTTTCTTCCCCTTCTTCTTTCTTGGCGGTTTCTTGGCGCAGAGCAGCGTGCCTCCCTTCCGAGGTTTATCCCTTGCTGCTACTTCTCCTGCGAGGGTCAGCTTCATTGATTCCCGTCTGGAAATCGTCATAATTTAATTTGGAAACTAGGAAATCACCATATACTTTTGAAACTGACATACTTAGAATTTAGTATCGTTATGCAAAAAAAATAACTGAACACACACTTTATTTTCATATTCATATTCATTTATTGATTTTGCGATACATGGGTAAAACTAAGGTCTAATACAGAAATAATGTACAGCCACGCTCGGCTTAAAGCATGCAAAATGTCACACAGTTAAATGTCAAATAAATTATTAATAAATGTCAATAAAAAATCATAGCGTCTTACCATAGAACGTGACCTAAAGTTATTCCGGAGTGTAAACTGTCAAAATGTATGGTTATTCTTGATTTATTCGGTGGAATAACTTTATGTCACGTTCTATGGTAAGACGCGTAAAGTATAATATCATTAAGTAAAGTATGTAGTTATGTCGTTAATCTCATAAAAAATTAGGTACCTATTATTCAAATTTGTCCATAAAATATTAATTAATACTGTAGTATGCTTTTTTTAATAGCATTTTTTTAAGACAAAGTTTAAAATGATTAATATTTTCTAATTGTAATAGTGAAGTCGGCAGTTGGTTATAAACCTTCGGTGCCATACAGAGTACGATATTACTTAGTAGAGCTGATCTGCTTTCAGGAATGCGTATTTTAAACCTTAGGCGTACACTATTAAAGGTTTGGAAAAGATCCTTGTTTCCTTTAACAAAAACAGCCATTTCGTAAATATAAATTGAGGTTAAAGTCATAATCTTAAGGTATTTTGCACCAAGATATTAAAAACAACCATGCTATGATATGTCAAATAAAAGCTACTCACTGGTGTTGGAACGCCTGGCTGGGAATCAAACCCGCTAACGTCTGATCCTCCTCGCCTTCCCGGAAGGCTTGCCACCAGTTCGGGTCTTCTCGACTGATCACGTGGAGTACATCACCCTTCTGGAAACTGATGCCTGGAAAGAAATGTCTTGTTAGATCTCAGTATGGCGGAAGTGTGGGACTAATATCTATATAAGCAGCATATTTTAGTATGGATTGTGGAATCAGGACGACGTATCCTCCCGATTGAACCCTGAATATCTCACCTAAGGATGAAGGTGTTCGTTAAGACACGAGGTTTTCGTCAAGCGTCTTTCTTACAAAACCAACTAGCTTAAAGCAGAGTATATTGACCTCTTCTGAATCAAATCGTCTCTTTTTTCGATCCATCCAATTCCCAGCACCTATATCTTAGGATCTCAACTTGTCAAGGACCTAAAAACTAAAACTTCAAGTTCCCAGCAGCCTGCAGGGTATGTTAACGTCGTCCTCCAGATTCCAGCCGAAGAGTCCTATCATCAAGTCCAGTAAACTAGAAACCAGTTCACACCGAGACACTCAGAAGCATCGACTCATCCTCCCTCCCACGACTTCCTCTTGAGTCTAGAGGATAGACGTCGTCCTCCAGAATCCAGCCGAAGAGTCCTATCCACCTGCAACGGACCCAGTTCACACTAGATACACTTCACTCACCGAGTTCTTTGCAGGGTTTATAGACATCGTCCTCCATATCTGTCCGAAGAGTCCAATCCACCTGCAAAGAACCTAGTTGACACTAGAACACTAGAGACTAGGACTCATCGAGTTCCCTGCAGGGTATATAGACATCGTCCTCCACATTCTGTCCGAAGAGTCTTATCCACCTGCAAAAGATCTAGTGCACACTAGAGACTAGGCCGCGGACTCACCGAGCTCCCTGCAGGGTATATAGACGTCGTCCTCCGGATCGTAGTCGAAGTGCGCCCGCACGTGCAGCACGCGGTGCGCGGGCGGCGCGGGCGCGGGGGCGGAGCGCGCGCGCGGCGCCAGCACCACGCACAGCGTGCCGGCCAGCGCGCCCAGCACCTGGCACACCTCGTGCACGGACTTGCCGCGCATCGGGACACCGTTCACCTCCAGCAGCTGGGAGAGGGAACGATACAAGAGCTACAGATAAAGAATACAATACGATATTGCTTTATGCACCATGAGAAAAAAAACAACAAATAAAACAGATTTCGCTTAAATAATATGTGTAGCAAATGGCAGAATTATCTTCTAGCTGAAATAATTTTATTGTTGTTATTCAACCTATTTAGTCAAACTGCTGGGCAGGACCCTCGGCCGGACGCGGTGATGACCGATGGAGCAGAGTTACTACCGAGTGGTGCCCCCGAGAGGGATACGGACGAGTGAGTCGTCCGGCAACTAGATGGGTGGACGACATTATAAAATCAGCAGGTCGTACATGGGTCAGACTGGCGCAGGATAGGGAATATAGGGCGAAGAGAAGTCTATGCCCAGCGAATGATGAGGATCAGGATCGAGTTCCTAACGCCAAATTGAAACTCAAATGGAATTGGGCAGTTCGTTCACTTGACCGAACGAAGTGATGGTGAAATAAGATTTTGACCGAGTAGTGGCCGAGAACCAGACATAAAATTGAAGTTGATCATTGTGAAGGGTAGACGCATGTCGTCCGAAGCATACATTTATGTAAATAATATAAATCTTACCTCATCTCCTTCATGTAACAACCCGGATTTCTCCGCCGCCCCGCCCCTCACTATCCTACCGATAATGACTGCCTCTCCCTCATTCCTTACTGTAGCACCTGAAACAAACGATACCAGATTTTTTACATGCGTCCTTTAACTTGATTGAAATCCACGACCTTGCCGATTCAGAGAGAGCATAAGAAGGTTAGATACTAGACAAAATTCGTCATAGGCATTGTCGATTGCTATTTCTGCATAGTTACATCAACAATTTTCAAAATTAAATAGTTCTTTGTTAATAGGTTTTCTGTTGTAAAGATTTCAAGCCTCTATCTACCTTCTTCTCGTGAGAAAACCATTTATTCACCATCTCTTTCTATCACGCATAAACGAACAAGATAGCGCGAAGAATAAAATTAATATCAAGCTTTGGAACAACAAGTAGATGCCCAACCAAGAGTAACGCCAATTTTACTAATCTATGACTATTATCAATGTAATATTCCAATCAATTATCAATATCTTATTATAAATGAATTTAATCTGAATAATCTATGTGCATTTAGTAGGAAAATTATTACATTCGAACTGATTGCATAGTTTATACATATTTTTCACGTGATATGAATTGATAACGCTTATCAGTGATTGTCAATGACTGCTATTGTATCGAAGTTAGTGATCTAACTGAAATATGAATAAGCTGCAAAGACCGAATAGGGCCTTATATGCAGTGGGACATGGTTAAAGAAAAACTGTCTTACCAAGTGGTTCATTAGTCTTCTCAATTTCGATAATCCTTATCTGCACGTTGGAGTCGTCCGTCGCGATACTCTTGTCGTTCTCTTTGTGATTCAAGTTGTTCCCAGTCTAGAATGAACAAAGTATTTATAACTTCAAATGTTCTGCGACCAATACTGTGTAGAGTTGTATCTGGACGTATCTGACTACCCCCTTACTGTATCGTTATAGGATCTCGAGTGACATCTATGGAATGACAATCGTGCCTTGGGCCTTGGGAATAGTCGTAAATTCGTTGTGTTTTGTAGGATGTGTTGCTAACCGGCACGACTAATTTTGAAGTTTTTTAAAAGTGTCGTAGCATGCTCTACGGCGCTGCTACGAAGCTACGAGATATCTTTGTATCCAAGTATTTGACTAAAGCTGCATTACCTATACCTACTTACTGAAATGAAAATATCTAGCAGACCATACTCCAGCTTCAGCCCGACGATGGATACCAGACAGTGGGGCGGCAGGAGGAAAAGAGAAGGAAGATATACCTTATGCCTCTTCCCTCTTGTAAAGCAGGCGGGGTCGAGCAACGCAGCCGCTT
Organism: Epirrhoe alternata; assembly: GCA_963565295.1. NCBI lineage: Eukaryota > Metazoa > Arthropoda > Insecta > Lepidoptera > Geometridae > Epirrhoe > Epirrhoe alternata. The sequence continues at coordinate 1,550,963 of OY751385.1, read as the reverse complement.
GATCGTGCGCCTGCACTAGACTCTCCAGCTCCAACCCTCCGAGGATGGAGAGCAGCTCGGCTGCTAGCGCGGACGTTTCACCGCCTGAGCCCGTCTGCGCGCCTAGTACGTCCATGCACTGGAAATATAGACATAACAGGTTTTTTTAGCATGTTAGTTAGATCGGTTTTCGATACAGGTATAGTGTGAGATCACGAGTAACATGTGTCTTGTTTCCAATAAACATTTGTGTTTATTTTGTTTTGCAGTTAGTCTCCAACACCAATGAATGATTGAAATTCTTTAACCTAGCTCTATTCGCTATTGTATTTGGCGGACATCTCGCATTAAACTTCTTCAAAAACAGTGAAAATTCGCCGCGTAAGCATCCTGAACATGTGATGGTCTTCCTATGGCGACTGTTTCCTGTCACACGGATAAGTTTCGTTGATGTGTTCTTATGACTTGCATATCCTAAGTATTTTTGCATTAGTAGAGGTTTCATGATCTTTAATAACTTACGTCTTTGAGCCGATCGGTAGCTCGATGCGTATTCGGCGGCGCTAATCCCTGCCTCGTATGCCGTACCGCCGTCAGCACGGCGGCTCGCGTCGCCAGCGCGGTCCGTAGCGCGGGACACAGCAGCGCTGACGCGGCTGACGCCACGCGCGCTGCAAGCGCTGACTCGCCACCGGCACCCAGCGCTTTCTGGATCCGCGTAAGCGCTGCGCACACTTCCTTGTAATCTGCGGACAAGATGTCAGTGCAAAAGTGACAAAATATCTAAGGTTGCATAAGTGGCCACAATCATTGTACGTGACAATGTTATCTCTACGGTAGAATGAAGTAATGCTACTTGAGTTCAGACAATTTTGGAAATTTTGGCAACAAATAATGGTCCTCAGGCTTATAATAAGTACCTAGTAATCTATCTATTGCTGGATTTCTTTGAACTAATTACGAGAATAGCAAGAAGAAAGGCTTGCTATATTAACAGGTGAAAGGTTATCATAAACACGCCAGTTGCACTCCAGCCAGTTTACTTTGATGTACCTATTATTTGATTTTAATTTCGGATACCTACATCAAAGGCATTTTAAGAGCAAGTGCCTTGCGAAAGACTGATTGAAAAGCACAAGCTACAAACTTTGATTACCTTGAAGTTTTGCCGATGAAAGTCAGTACGTAGCCTATAGCTTGGTATAGTTAAACTTTTAATTAAGTATGTTTTTATTGGGCTATTTTTCGCACTATAAAAGCTGATGCAGCCAGTTTGAACATAAATTGTGCATTAATCTACATAAATTTACTCGTCTCGTAAATTTTTAGTGTATGTTTACCTATCTAAAGTTAAAATCAGACAAAAAGCTTCACAGTGAATTGTAAAACCAATTTAATTTAAACCCAAATTTTGAACTCCTACTCAAATGTAGGTAGGTAAAGTTAAATGCGCTTTTGGCAGAACCGTTTATAACAGTTTAATCGCTTGTAGACCATCCCTATACCCCAAAAGTGAAATTTATTTCCAGCATAACTTTACATAAAGGCAATTTTCCACTTCACTAGACGTTAAGGTTACGATTAGGGAGTCGTTGGCTGATTATACTCGCACGATTCGGCGCGATGAGCTTGCAACCTGTCACGTACCTACCTACCTATGATATCAACAAATTATATGCAGGTATATCAACGGTTTTAGAGTATTTCGATACAAAATGCCAGCCGCCAAAGCGAGTAGGTATTGAGTTAAACGATCATATATGATACATGTCATATGGCAGCCTAACAAAGAGCCTGGCGACCCAGTTCTACCGTGAGCTGACTTATGAAGTGGAAGTAATGCGGCAGGCACAGCTGCTGTTTACACTGCATTGGCAACACATTACCTAGTATACGAATAACCTATGCGTTGAGTGAGAGCACTGGTTGGTCTAGCTGGTAAAAGCAGCGCCGCTTTCCGATCTAGATCGTGGGTTTCTGTCAATAATGTAGGTACTTATATCTACTATGGCAGTAATAATGTACTAGGGCAGTACCTACTATCAAAGGTAGGTACGAGTAGGTATAATATTATCACACCTATCGTGAGGATTCCGGCAAATGTAAAATGTCGTAAAGCCTACCTAATGTCATCTAACATTGTGTATTTTGTTAAAACATAGTAATTTAATGTAATTTTACTAATATTGTACCGTTGATATACGGTGCCCATGCAGGCTGATACTTCTGATATTTGGAATAGGTAAGGTTGGCACCAGCGAAGAGATGCCAGTGGAATGAAATGGGCTGCACGTGATGCTGACTTACCAACAACAGCATACATCTGCGTGGAGTCATCGCTGACGTCGTCTTCGTAGGCGTCGTTGACGAAGGCAGTGCCTGACGACGGCGGCGTCGACTCCAACGCCTGCAGCTTGTTGGACCCTCGCAATGAGGTGCGGAGGAACTCATTCTGTGCTGCGATTCTTTCTTCTGCCTCTTTACGTTGGCGAAGTTGTTCCTGAAAAGAAACAATACTTTAATACACTTTTTACTAGATTCCTTGCCTATACCTACAACGGATCTTATGCCTACACTCAACAGAGCGCTGTAGCTGTAGTGCCTGGATCATTGTTTGAAATGTAGGCTTGTCCAGAACCCAAACCATCAGCTCTGCCTTATGCCGGCCACGATCAAGTTTACCGTCCAGTCTGCCGGGGACTGGATGCGGCGTCCAGTAAAATTGACGTTGTATTGGTATGGGTGTGCATGACAAGCGAAAAAAAAATTCGTTCTGCCGACTTGATCAAGTTTGCCCCAACACACTCAACAGAGCGCTGTAGTGGCTGTAGTGCCTAGATCATTGTTTGAAATGTAGGCTTGTCCAGAACCCTAACCATCAACTCTGCCTTACCAACAGGAAAGACAACGTCAATACGTGTAGAGCTGAATAAGCTGCGGTTTGCCTTGGGATGTTTTTCTTCACCGTTAGGTACCTAGGCACAAGCTTGTGTAACGATTCGTAACTCACTCATCAAAATCGGATAAGTTAAGGCGCGATAAAAAATAGGTTTCTCCACCCTACACTTTCCTTTGATAGATAAGTAGCCTATTAGGTTTGACTATAAAAACACTACACTTCTAACTATAAAAGCGCTCTAGTAAGTTGCGAACTATTGGCCTTTCATGAACATTTTCCTAACTCCAACCTACCGCATGTTTCAACGACAAAATCGTGCCCAAACTTGAGACACCCACGTACCAAAGACAGCTTGCAACATTCCACACAACTTGCGTACTTTCGGTAAATTAAGTTTTGTTTGGCATGTTGCTACTTAACAGTTCCATAGTTCTGAACATGATCTCACGAGCTTTGGCAAATGATTGTTGGAGCTCCTGAAGCACCTTTATGTTTGGCTTCGATCAAATGTTTGCATAAATACATTTACAAATTAAAAACGATGACGATCGATTCTCTATGATTCTCTATATCATCGCTCCCATTCGTAGTCATAAAATATTGTTTATGCCTCGCTCCACCCTCTTTTCCATCTACAGTTAAAATTCAATTTCTACGCACATAAAGTGCTCCTAGCTAGAGCATAAACTATTTCACTGATTATAAAGTCCCATTTGAAACAATTTATTGGAAACTTTAGCCAAAACGAGCGCGGTATGGAAACGTCAAACAACTATTTTACCATTTTTGATCATGTTAATAGTTGCTGTGTATTGGGTATTGGTTAGGTTTCGTAATGGTAGGGTTTGGGGCCAAATTTGCTTTTCGGTGATTAACCTTCTAAACATAAGTAGGCACCTATTGGATAAAAACAGACTAAGTACCTACCTACAATAGTCAGTTGATTACCTAACTGTACCTATGAGTTTTAAAAACGCCTTTTCTTTCGATTTCTAATTTATAATAACCTGCCAGGGAATGGACTGAGACCTAATCTTCAAAGATTTGTCAAAATTTTGGTCATGTTACAGATTGCAGAAATATTCAGATTTGTGAATTACCAAATGTAAATCGACTTCCGTTGTTGACTGTACCTACTCAGGCGCTATGTGTGTGTCGATTTGGATGTTTTCTACCTAGCTTAATTCATATATTTTATATTTATTCTTGTTTGTTTAGGTCTAGGTCGAATTTCTCAGAATTTACCAGAACAGTATTAAAATTACGCTGTCGTTCTATTCAAAACCTGTTTATGTGATGGTCACCGTGACTTCGGAATCATTACTTTAGAATTATCGTGACAAGATTATATTTTATGACTTCGGTGGCGAAGCGGGCGACTTATCTGCTGGATGCAAGTTCAATTTTCGTGAGCGACTTATCTGCTGAGATACTAGATGCAAGTTCAATTTTCGTGACGATGATTGTGAAGAGGAAAATGTTTGACTCGTCTTCGTTTGAAGTAAACAGAAACTTTACACTATTCATAAGTAGATAACGCCTGTTTTAATAAACAGGTATACAGGGTGTAAAAAGACAACTACCGAAAACTGAGGGGTTGCAATCAGACCATGATTCTAAAATTATTAAGCGAAAAAAAAAACGCAATAAATGATTTTGACTTAGCTTAGTCATTTTATATTATTTTCGGTTATTTACTACTATTACAACATAATAAGACCATACCTACCTAATAATTTCATTTATAAAAGAAAAAAACATTTAAAACTCAAAATCCAGCAATCTACGTAAAAAAACGCGCCCAAAACATACGCAAACAGTACTCTTCAAACGCTGTTTTCTCTGAATATACCTACTGCATATTTCGGAAAATCCTTTTGGATTTGGTTGTGTGTTGGGATGCTGTACCTACCCCTTCCGGCTTCGGTAGACGTCTTTTTACACCCTGTATTTTATATAATTATTTAAATTCACGCTTTCATGGAGGTTACGATCGCGCAGTCAGCTCATACTAGCAACAATGCTACTATCAGTCTGTTCACCGCTTGCCCCCTTTCTGATTTTGTCTACTATTTCCAGCCATCCATAGAAATTGTTGATCTTTGCCCCCTTTTTGAAATCTTGTACTTTTTATTAGTTCATCACCCACTTTTCTTATCTTTAACTAGCTGTCCGTCGCGGTGTTACCCGCGGTCCCTCGGGAAAACTTGACTTTCCCATGTTCATCAGAGATAATGTAGGATTCTAATGGTAAAAAGTAAGTAAGTTCGTATGAGTCAGTGGCCAACTCTGGTGACGGAGTTTTTAGGCCGCCTTAAGGCCTCCGTCATGGCTTAACGACTTAAATAGCCGGGACCGACAATTTAACGTGCCCTCCGAAGCACGGAAGCGCTCAGATGAAAATGCCACTGTCGGTCACCCATCCACTTACAGACCGTTTCGAACGTTGCTTAACTTCGACGATCTATCAAGAACGACTAAGCAAGCACGGCCACGAGCGCTTTCTAATTCTAATGGTGAAAGAGTTTTTCAAATCGGTCCAGTAGTTTTGAAGCCTATTCAATTCAAACAAACATACAAATCTTTTCTCTTTATAATATTAGTGCAGCCATGTGCAGGTCCTAAACTATTTTATATTTTAAAATTCTGCCTTTACACAATACGTTAAACATTATATTCCAAAGTACTTACCTACATAATCATGGCTACTGCTTTGTTTGTCATGATGTCATGGTCGCTCGAGTGTTAAGTTAGATATGAGCTTGACTAAGGTTTTTTGGGCAATTCAATGTGGTAAACCGTACTGGATTACGAGTTAAATTATTACTTGTTTTCAAAAACAAAGGTAGCTGAGGACAATTTGTGATTCACGTATCGTAAAGGAAAATGTTGTAGGGAAGTTGACATGACCCAGAAATTCGAAGGTGAACGAAACGTACCAACGTACATGTACTTATGACCAAATCATTAAGGAAAAGATGGACAGGTCACATTTCAAAACAATATTATTATGTCCATTATTATTGGCGTAATGAGGAAAAGTAGAAAATAGGAAAAATATTTTTGCGTCTTGTAAAAGTTACTTCCTAGTTAGTAAAGTCAAAGTCAAAAAGCATTTATTCAGTAGGACCGCTGGGATCACTTAGAATATTCTTAGAACTAATTTTACTCCTGTTCTTTCGCGACCAATAGTAACCTAATTAGTCTAATTAGTTAGACTAGTATCGAGTAGGTAGTCCCCCCTAAAAACTAGAAAAATCGTCTGAATGAACGGTTCAAGAACTTAAAGTTCCTTGAATTTAAATTGATTTTGTTGACATGTGGGTAAATGTAAATATTTAGTGTTTTAATTTGAGTACTTGTAGGAAAAATAAATAATTAAAAAATTATGGACTCAAAAGTTGGCTGAAGTACCTACTGGAACTGAAGGAACGTGAAGGAACATTTCTGGTGTTTCTGGTCTGAAGCTGCGGCCCCAATAAGACAGAGTCAGGGACGGATTAAGGCTAGATTTGTTAGCATTGTTTTTACTACTAGCAATGTGATTTTTGTTTATCCAGTTCTTAAACAGCTGCTACTAAGGCAAGACATGTTTTGTGTCTATAACCTACCTACCACCAAGTTACGGTAGTCTTCTCGCATAGAGACACCTCCCTTGACGATATCTCACCTAAGTGTAGTCAGAACCGAATCAGACGTTTTAATATTTGGCACATGTCCATATTTAGCTGGAGCTTTGTTATTTCTTATGTGACTGGTTGCAAACCCACCACCGATTACAATACTTATTCTAAATAAAATGAATCATAATACAACCGTAGATAATTATGATTTAGTGAAATAAATAGGCCATTAAGTTAATGCCGGAAACCAATAAAGATTGGCCATTTCAATTAATAAGACCAACTTTTGCCGTTGCGAGTGTTCTACTTCGCAAAAATCATAAATAACGAAGTTTTTAACTTTTAGAGCCATTTTTGATTCATTTGTTGAGTTAAGATTTATTGATTTTATTTAGAAATTTTGGAATTTTGCTTTATAAAATAAGAACAAATTTAATATAATATTTTTAGCGGTAGAGATAAGTTTTGTCGCAGTTGTATGCACGAAAAACTTAAAAATAATGGCAGCAAAAATATTCTGATGTTGGGCAAAAGTTATTTTTTTTTAAACTGGCGCCCCTACTTATGCTATGACTATTAGGTATGTTTCGAATGAATTCAGTCATGTCTTTTCCTCTTTTTTAAAAGATAAAAATTATAAAAAATAAAAAAAAATGTTTTATAATTAGGTATAAGCTTTCCCTTCAGCCGGCACTATAACTTCAAATTATACCTACTAATTCTCAACCTGTCCGAAGAACTTTTGAACTTGGTACTTCCATTCGCAATATTCACCTCATTTATTCTGATGTTCGCAAGAGAACTCTAATTTCGCTAAGTGAAACTGAACGGACGGAACCTATTCTTGAATTTAATAGTAAATTTTTAGAGAATACTAGGTGCCATGATACTAGATTATTCTAGTTTAAAGATTGTTACCTAGTTTTCTACTAACAGAGATTCTAAAATAGAATTTCCAGGTAACTGTTGACCATTGATCGTAAAGGAACGCACGAAGAAGACCAAACAGGTGACCACTGGTCGTAAAGGAACGAACGAAGAAGACCAAACAGGTGACCATTGGTCGTAAAGGAACAGTAGAAGAATCCCCCAGCGCGTAAGCGTAAGACTACTAATTAGGCCTTTACATCTATATTAGATGATTTATACAGCGTCAAGAGGCAATCCATGCCTACACTCAACGGGACGCTAGTGCCTGGGACGCTTTCTGAGATGGAATAGGCTTGCCCAGCACCTGAACCATCCTCTCAGCTTAATCAGCCTGGCCCACAGGAAAGACAACGTCAATAGGTACGTGTGGAGCTGACTAAGCTGCGGGTTTCCTCACGATGTTTTCCTTCACCGGCGTAATAGGTATGTGATTCCAGCGGTTCTACTGAATAAAATGCTTTTTGGCGTCGTGGGGTGAGCTCAGTGGGGCCAACAGGAATACTGAGAGTGTTCCCGTTAGCTCCACGAATTTATAAAATAGGCTATGCTCGGTTATCGTCGGTAGTGTTCGAGCAAACGTTAGAACAACACAATAATGCCGTAAGCTCCCTGACCCGCGCCGCTCTCTGTACCGTAAGCGAAGCAGGGTTGGCACCTCGGTACTGTCAGTGGAATCATAATTATCATAACACGTCATTGACGTCTATAATTTTAGCAAAACCTTGACTCCCATACATTGCGCCACTGAGGTACTAAATAAGTACTAAGTAAGCACTTTATTAAGAAATAAAAAGTCTTATCATAATTTTGGATTTCGACGGGATTCGAACCCGCATACCAACCACATAGTGAAATACCAAGTGTGGATTAGCACTATAAAATTACAAAAAATTATAAGTAAGTACTTTATCACCACGGAAAAAGTGATCTCAGCGGTCCCACTGAATAAATGCTTTTTGTCGAAAACCCGGTCATTATTATTAAGTTAAAATAATAATAGGTACTTATTGCTCTTTCCAGCAAGTAATTAGGAACGTTCAACATAAAAAAAAATATACCTAATACATAAAAAAGTAGAGATGTTTGTTTGCATATCCAAGTTCAGAATCAAAAAATTTTTGAAAAAAAATTGAACCGACTTCACATAACACATACAGACACTAAGAACCTTCTATGTACCTACACTAAAAAGAGAAAAATAAGAATATACACATGCAAGTATTATTTACAGTATTCAATTAATAAATTATTATGTTATATTATATTTGAAGTCGGTGCCAACTATGCATTTACATCTAAGAAGAAATTACGAGTACAATAGAACTTGGGTGCAAAATTGTATCGAGTAGTTGGAGTAGAATAGTTGGCACCGACTTCAAATACATAGTATAACATAATAATTTATTAATTGAATACTGTAAATAATACTTGCATGTGTATATTCTTATTTTTCTCTTTTTAGTGTAGGTACATAGAAGGTTCTTAGTGTCTGTATGTGTTATGTGAAGTCGGTTCAATTTTTTTTTCAAAAATTTTTATTTTTAAATTTTTAGTGTAATAAACACTGTGTGTAGTGTAAATAAAGTGTAAGTGTAAATAATATAGTAGGTTAGGTTAGATATTGGAATAGTCAAGATTAAAGAGTGAGAATGAGGTTTTTTGAGTTTTACGGGAAAACTATCAATCCCTCAGGAATATAAAATGAGTTTATATGGGACCACCTCGAGAGTATAAACATGTCAAACTATTCAACGTTTGACTCAGATTGTGTAGTGAGAATGAGGTTTTTTGAGTTTTACAGGAAAAATATCAATCCCTCAGGAAAAAAAAGTATGAGGACCACCTCGAGATATAGATACTCTTTCAAGCAAAAAAACATTTTGGAAATCGGTCCACATTTTTCGGAAAGATCGCTGATTTTTTTTGATTTACGGGAAAAGTATCAATACCTCAGGAGTAAAATTTTTATGGGACCACTATGGTAACATGCCCTTTCAAACAAAAAAATAATTTTGGAAATCGGTTCACAACTGACGGAGATATCGGTGAACATACATAAAAAAAAAAAAAAAAAAAAAAACATACATACACCCGAACATAGAACCTCCTCCTTTTTTTGAAGTCGGTTAATGAACATCAAACGTACAAATTTATTTGGGATGAAATACCCAACTTGTTGCAACGTTATTAATGAACTCCATGAAAACGAAAATGTAGAACATTTTTAAACGAATATGATATTAAAAGCTTTGTTAGTTGGCGGTGTTAGCTTTCTAGCGCATGAGAGAACTCTATAAACTTTGGTTTGAATAATTTCAAGAAAACTTTACTTTTACGTTCACGTCAAAAATTAACAAACATTACCAACAATGGCCACAAAATGCCATTCTTGATTTATTCAGCCGAATCACTTTTAGGGTCGATTCACATCTGACGGAAGATCCGTCGCGTATTATCGGTCGCGGAACGCCAGAACTGACAAATGTATAGAAAAACACTCGACCGTTCACACTCGACGGATGATACGTTAGTCCGTCGAGTGTGTCAGTTCTGGCGTTCCGCGACCGATAATCCGCGACGGATCTTCGGTCAGATGTGAATCGACCCTTAAGCTACATAACATAAAAAACAACTTGAATAACACAGTGGACTTTGTGTTCTATGAAAGCTCAAACATCATCTTTTGGTGCAGGATAATGATGTTGATTTAAAAAGTCACCTCAACTCTGACCATCAAACTATCCTACTTTATTTTATAAATTTTGGAAGATTTGTGAATGAAGGCATGTCGGAAGCTAGTCAACTCGAAGTCTTCGCAACAAGAAAGCAATAAAACAAAGACCATTTATACCAAAAATACTTCATTAAGACGTGCTCTATCCAAGCGATATACCTACTTTTATTTACCACCTTCTCCCCTTCCGGTCCAGCGCTGCGAATAAATTTAAAACGACTAAAATTGCATCTCCTTTCTATTCTCATTTGAATGTTTGTTTTAGCTTTTGAGAATGGATGGCGTTTTGAATGCACTCGAAATACAGACTTGAATACTAGCTGTGTCCGCGGTTTCATGAGGTTTCTGTGAATGTAACTAACCGTCTTTTCTAAAATAAAAGTTTAAATAAATAAATAAATAATGCTGGACATTTCACACAGCATCATCTAGCCCCAAACTAAGCAAAGTTTGTACTATGGGAACCAGATAAATGATATACTACTTATATACTTTTTAAGTCCCTTCCTCAACTGGATGTAACTGAAAGTTCTAAAACTCGAGCTATAGTCCTACTGTCGGAAATAAATTCTACAGTCTATTTAAAGCTTAGGTATACTGAGGAGAGGAAACCCATAATATTGAATTTACTGATTTACTCAACCGTTTCATTTTTACGGATGCCCCAATCATAATCTCATCATAATAATTTCCGGATTAATTTAACACAATCTGGCAGCCCTGTCGTCACCCCGATGACGTCACTGCTCATTTTTAGGGTTCACGAGTTTCGCTTCGTAGGTAAATGATTATGTTTTCTTTATTGAAGGATGGAAAAGTTTCTAAAGACTTTGGGGATTACATTTAGATGTAATGGAGGATGTGATTGGCAATTTGTTTGTTCGTCGTGTTTTTGGACATACTGTTTTGTTATTATTGACGCTACAATGGCGTTGTAGAATATCAATGGTGTATTAGAAATAACAGCTTTACTAAATGATATAGCGTCAGTAGGCAATAGCCTAGGATATTGTTTGAGGCGAAAAAGGCTTCCCCAGCAATCGTTTCAGTCTAATCTGAATCCGAATAAATGTAAAAACAAACCCTGACACATACAAACAGCTAGAAGGATTTCATTTTACATTTTCGATCAAGTCCACTTCGAAATTGCAACACATGGACATAGTATTAGTACTAAGTAAGAATTCTCAGATCTTAGGATCTGAGAATTCTTGATCTAACAGAGCTGTAGAGGCCTGTTACTATTCCACTGACGACCATCACCATCATCAAGACGAACCTCTTCGTTTACGCACCACTGAGCAAAATCCTCGAGATCTCCTATGCAGCTCCTGCTAGCCATTGCGCTGCTCACTCCACTTTACCAGAAGGCATTTTACGTTTACCACCAGGGGTCATCTTAGTCTTACATTCGCCATTTCATCCACACATCTACAAACTATCCATCACTGCAAAGTCAACATTCTCAATCTCGCAGAGAGCATGGTCACAACGTTTATTCGCTGATGGAAGCCCGCCATAAACGAGGGTTTACCTTCGGAACGGCATCCATCAAGGTATCTCCAGAAGCCAGCCACGAAACGACCCTTGGTGCCTTTGAACGTGCACCCGGCTATCAGTTCTATGTCATTCATTCTCATCATTTTGAGGAACTCTGAAACTTTGACTATAATGGACTTAGTAGTTGTGTTTCCGCGTCTCTGGGTTAAATTGTTTTTAAACAATTTAGCTAATCAGCCCACTTTGACATGAAATGAACCTAATCATTATGTCAGTACGACGTTGCGTTTATTTTATATGTATTTTTAGTTATATTTCGACTGATCTGCAGCAAGAGGATTTTACATTTGATCCGAATTCGTTCGTGCTTATGAAGAGTCTGCCGCATCAAAACTCCGCTCAGATGTTTACAAAATTCAATATATCGAGAATTCCTGATGTGTGATAACGAATCCGAAGAAGTTTCGAGAATTTAAACCAATTCCCATAATTTCGCAGCCATGATTGCAGTTAGTAGGAAGAATAACCATGTCGTAGGACATAATAAAACGAATCCAGAAGTCTTGGCATTGATAGGCTTTTGGGGGACCGAGCTTGGTGATAAGTAGGTACTGTATTTAGGAGTTGTATCACAGTCACCATCCGAGTAAAGTTATTTCTAACGTTACTTGGATTGTAAAGGGAGCCTTATGAGTAGAGGCATAAATCGTCAGTGTCATATTTCATTTTAACTGACATTTTAGCTTATACGACTATACTCGCAGAACGAACAAACCCATGAAGTCCTTGTTTATTGTGACGTTTATAGTGACCATGTGAATATGTAAAGGCGTGTATTGTCCCCTATTTGCGTGAACGATGGGCCGGGCATTACATGATGGAAGGCCAGCTATCAGCCTTATATCAACACGGCAACGTCTTTCTGCTAAATTACACAACGTTGAAGCAAACGCTTATTTCGACCTAACGACACAACTTAGAAACAAGCTCATTTACTAGAACTAATTAATAACTATGAGATGTGGCTAAAACAAACTAAGTACAAAAACCAAATGAAATCGAAGAATTTTCACTTAAATTAAACGTTTTGTACAATTCAGCTGATGTTGAACCTGACAATCAGAAAGTAGGAAACGATATACCTAGTAAGTAACTTGATAATACAAGAAGAAAAAGCAAAAACTCTTTTACTTTTAATAACGTATTGATAAAATAAACTAACCGAAAATAACCGGTATGTAACCTCTTCAGAAGAATAGTCTGAAACCCCAGTTAAAGTTTGATAAGTAGAAATAAGTCGAAGTAGTGTTCGGAAGTAGTCTTATTATAGTGAGTATTCCGTATTCTGCGGCCGAACTATAGGTCTCGGAATGCAATTTCCAGAATGTTCCATGGCTGGCAATTCGCCAACGCATCATGTCATGTTCTCCGGGTGATGGTGCATTACTTTGATACGATTTAAGGGGTTATTCACCTATTTATAGCATGGTTTGTTTTGATCTAACATAGTCGTTTCTAAAGTGATAAAAGACATTGGGAAAGTTAGAAGCAATTGAATGGAACTTGGGTTTGATTAACTTAAAATTGAATGAACTAGCGTCACAGACATCATATATACATGAACAACAGCGCTTACACCTTCTAAAGGAATAAGAGTAAACCCAAATAATACATAGACGCGTTTTTTATTAGACCAATCGAACACATTGGAACTGATTTGACACTTTTTGTGTTAATTCATGTTTGTAATGCGCCTATATAGCTGTGGCTAGCTATACCACCGATAACACGGACGACAGCTGCCAAACAATGTGATAGTATTTCCAACTACCGATCCTCCAGTGACCAGTTAATCACGCCGAACAATTTACACGACAGACAAACAACATTCTCATGTCAACATGCCGACGGATTTGTGTATAAACAATGAATTGGCTGGCAAATATTGGTATAATTTAAGAAAAATCTTAAGTACCAGTTAGTCCATTGAAGTTGAACTTGTTCAACCAATGTGTTCTGCCCACAATGACTTACGGTGCCGAGACATGGACGCTCACACAGGAGGCTGTGTACCGCTTGAGAGTTGCACAGAGAGTCATGGAGCGTGCCATGCTCGGTATCCGACTTGTAGACCGACTTCCTAATGTGGAGATCCGAAAGCGTACTAAAGTTCAGGACGTTGGGATCCGCATTATGGAGCTCAAATGGAGCTGGGCAGGACACATTGCGAGGCGAGGTGATGACCGTTGGAGTAAGGCCTTAACCGAGTGGTGGCCAAGAGAAGGCTATCGAAACGTTGGACGTCCGGCGGCGAGATGGGCAGATGATATTGCCAAGGCCGTGGGCCGTAGATGGATGGGATTGGCGCGAGATCGTGTTGGATGGCATGGGCAAAGGGAGGCCTATGCCCAGCAGTGGGCTAGATCGGGCTGTGGATGATGATGATGAGTCCATTGAAGAGGCAAACAATCAAAGTGAGATAGTACCTTAGGTGGCTAGGTACCTACTCGTAGCATTCTACTAAGGCGTTAAGTTACTAAGGCGTTCTCAGGTTAACATTACAAGCGAAGTCGATTTGAGAACTTATACCGGGGAATACATGATTACGATGCATGGTTGAACGCAACTTGAGCTCAAAATAAAATGTAGGTACTAAGTTTAAGTAAGTTTCGTTATAAAATACATTGTGGGTACTAGAAAAAGGTATAAAATTACATTTAAGTTGACATTGTTTCATGGAAAGTAATTGGAATTTTAAAGTAACAGTTTCAAAGGCTTCGTTCGAAGCAAGGCTTTCTTTTATATAATATAACCGCCACTAAAGTTTACCAGTTAATTAACAACAGTCAAAGCTAGTTCTAGATTGTCACATAATATGGTGTTCGTACACTAGGTACTAGGAGTTTAGGTACTGCAATTAAACCCTGAGCGAGAAGTTAACGCAAAAATAAGCCACAAATTGATACCATTATCAAACTATAAGCAAATGACTGGACCTAAATTATAATGACCTTATGCAATTTTCTCCATGCACAGCACGCACATACTTCGATAACAGTATGTAGGTAAATTATTTAGTCACAGACCGTAAAAGCACGTGCCAAAAAGCCACTGTCCAATCGGATTGGGGCTACGTAAAACGCTTCCAATTGAATCGACATTGCAAAACTGTTGCACCACTAAATGTTACAATACTTACTGAGTAAACTTTTATCCTCTCGTCGACGTCGCGCGAGCGTTGCGCACGCGGCGATGATGAAACCATCATCTATGGATCACGACTAACGGTCCCAGCCGTCGGCGATACATTCCAAAATGATACACTATTTATTTTAGGGACACATCCGTAGTCCAAAAGGCATAGTTTTGAATTCATACAGTCCAACTTCAGTCATAGGTACTTTTTTGTTATGAATTTATGACACTTTTATTTGAACACATAGTTGGGTTAGAACACTTATCACAATTCTGCTTAGAAAAGTAAGAGGTTAAAACGTGGAAAATCATGTTTAGTTGCAAATGGTCCACAAGAGATAATTTCCTACTCTTTAATTCGTAAGCACTAACATTTGCACAACCAGTGGATAACTACAAATGATGATGATGACGAAATTCTAACTTAGACAATAAACCAACAAACTTCAACTACGAAAACACGATCCCAGATGAGAATCACAATCTTTAGTGTTATTAATGCTATGATGTATACTGTATACGCTGTTACGAGGAAACTGGTTTCAGTCCCATGCACTAATAAGTAGCGTTATGTCAGAATGTTATTCTAGATCAAGAATTTGATAAAAAATCCGTTAACAGACCAGTATGCTGAAATAGTTGCATATTTTTCAAGTATAGCATAATTAAGTCGGACTCTTGGCTCGTATGTAAATGAAATTATGTTGATTTCATCTTGTTTCTTGAATACCGGAGCTAGTATTACTGTTGTAAGTGAAGTGTCAGAGGGAAACTATTCCTTGACAACTCTGCCAATATTTAAACTACTTAATACAGAGATTGATTAAGTCAAAGGGGTATGGTGTCATGTGCATAAAAAAAGACTCTTTGAGGTGTACCTGAAATCCTTTCCCTCGAAAAGAAAGACAAGAAAGGATATTTTCTTTTCTAGTGAGTAAGTGAGACAGATAACATTCTAATTGCTGTATTGAAGTAGAAGACAAGCTTCCACGAATTGGTCAATGCTGTGAGAACGTCGAAAGAGAAACGCCACGGTACCAACTACCAAGGTCATTAGGCTGTTATGAAACCTGCATCGCTCGACGTAATCGAGTTATGTATGGCATCGCATTATGCGCAAGATATCTTACATGTATTTGTAAATATTGCTACGTGTTTGCATCTTGAAATGCAATATTATACAATTTTGATAAAGGTTACCTAAAACGCGGCCGCTGCTTGCAATTGCTAGATTTTTCTTCATGAACCATATTATTTATCTTTTGAACTTTATCTTCCAATGTCTTCCGTCGTATTTATTGATTTATTTTGTAACACTTTTCGTCTCTAAACCATTATAGAAAAGCACCTAAATTGAATCTTTTAGGTTTCATTGAAAGATTTCAAAACCGACAGTTAATTTATGCTAAACTTAAGCATCTCTTATCTGTAATGTTTTATTATTGTGACTGAGATTATTTTTTAATTCTGGAAAGCAAAAACAGTTATTTATGAAACGACTGCGGCCGTCGGGACCGCTCCGTCTTTCTCCAATTTCCGGGGTTTCTCATTTTCTCGGGAAACTCCGCTAATTAAAAGTTATCCGTAATTAATAACACGTCTAAAATGCTTAAATTAAGATATTATAATCACATTTACAGGCTAAGGAAGGACCCACAATTTTTTAAGTGACAATATATAAGGTTTTCGTAAAAACAAGAAAAAAATCTTCAAATTTCATAAAATACTCGTGTGCTATTTGAAATGATATTCTTTCTTACGAGAAAAAGATAAAAGTTGATCGATTTTATCACAAGAAGATATTTTATCTCTTATCAGCTGGGTTTTAGTGGCACAACTCGAAAGAGCTGATCGTTCTGGTTCTGTTAGAGATACCTAATATACGTTCATCTAAAGAAAAAATGTCTACGTTTACATACACATACGTTTTATTTAACGATAAAAGTATAGTTATGAATAGATTAAAGAGGAAACCAACACAGCTTATTTCTGCTAGTAAAATATTAAAGTTAAAGCCTTCTCAAAGACTTAAAAATCTCATAAGAACAAGTAACGTGAAATATTCGTGACAGATATGAATGATCAATTCAATGATGACATACTTAAATACAATGACAACAATTCAATGGAAATCATTGTTCTTTTTACAGTAACACTGATACAATGCAATTTGCGATTGATGGGAGAAATAATAAACTTTGTCATTGTTACCAAGCCTATGCTCTTAGTCTTACTAGATGTCACACAACTCTATGATTTGTTGCCAGATTGAAAACAATTACAATATATCAAGCAAGTTTTATTACTTTTAGTAATTAATTTTCATGACTAACGATCGATAGATACATAGGTAATTGAAGTTATCCATCTTCAAGGTCTTAACCTTGATAAAATAGCGAGTATAATTGAAAATTGGATGAACTTACCCAAGTGAAATCCAATTGTAATTTTATGAATGTGGAACTGAAATATAAGTTTGTTTTACAATGTAGTTTTCCCCGCAAACCCGGAAGGCACCGCGTTTTTTATAGCTATAATTAAAAAAAAAAAAAGTTAATAGGCCACCTTTTGCTGGCAACCCTGTAAACGTCATTGATTTAGAGCTTACTTAGGGTACCTAGGACTAGGCTACCTAGGTACCTACCCATTATGCCCTGGGTCAGCTTCCAGCTGATACTGGGCTGGGTGGGTGTTTGTTATATTTCAGTTCCACATTCATAAAATTACAATTGGATTTCACTTGGGTAAGTTCATCCAATTTTCAATTTTATTTCATTGTGGAACTGAAATATAAGTTTGTTTTACAATGTAGTTGTTTAGAGCATTTGCATAATGGGTAAATTATTTACATAACTAATAGTTATGTGTGCTTTTATTACTACTTACTTTTAGGAGTAATCATTCTTTAAAATTAATATTTAGGCAAGTATTTGTTTATCATTTTTACTTTAAGTATTATTGAAGCAATTAAAGAAGTTGAATTTATAATTGTTTGCTATTACATATATGTACATGAAAGCATAAAATTACTTATGCACATAGGTAGTATAATATTACATTATTAAAGGAACTATAAAGTATAAACTTGTGTAGTGTTCCATAATAACTTACTATATTATCAATAATCACAGCTAAAATAGTCATTAAATGTTAAAATAATATATGACCAAGAACACAGAATAATAGTGACGTTCTTGAACAGAGTTATAAAACTTAGAACATTTTAGTGAACTAGGCTGGTCAGACAGTCTGTTTATTTGCTGATGATTTACTTTGCCCCAGCAGTTCTATTTGGAGATGAGGTAGCATAGTGGGGAATAGGTAGATACTGAGTGAAGTGAATTTACTTGTATGCTACCCAAAGCGAGGATGCATGCTAATTGCACATATAGTACAATGTTGATGCAGGGTGATAAAGTTTTTTGAATGTTATGAAATAATGGTTTGTCCTCACTAGTAAATAGATGCTGCGTTCCGGATATGATCCTCAAGTGTGCTGGCAGGCCATTTTAATATTCCTGAGAATAAAATGTGAGATCTAAGCAAGTGCTTAGAGTTACTTTTGTAGTTATTGTTAGTACTTTAGTATAAAGTAGGTACTTATTTAAAATTATTTTATTTAGCCTTATTACGATGATAATGATGCTTTGTTGTATCCCTTGAGTAGTTGTCTGAGCTAGTTAAGTCGCCAACTTTATTGTGACTATACTAGGTTCAGAGCGTTTTGAGGCTGTTTGTCAAAATGACACATTACATACTTGGGAGAGACTTAGAGCTCTGTATACTGTGGCTAGATAGGTTTTTAGCCCGGATACTCTTTTAGGAGAGACTCTTAGATCTGTCATCTGTGCCAATTTTCGTAGGGAAGAAGAGTGTGGAGTTAGGACAATGAAGAGTATTGTAATCACTCTATTTTAGTGTATATTATCTTCTTTTAAAGTCTAGATGAGAAATATCACGGATGTCAGGTGTTTTTGGTTGTGAATAACATAAATCCCGTCTGCTTTTCTGAGTAAATATCTAGTATTGTATTGGTTCATTATACAAAATATATGTACGTATACATATACATATGTATGTATATATATATATATAAAAGCTTAAATGGTGCTCAGTAGCTTTCTGGCAAATCTTTTCTGAATATTTAACAAAAACTATAGGTAAGCATCTGCTATCAGAGTATGACAGTTGTTTTTTGGGTGTACCTACTGTGATATGAGAGAAGTTGACAAGTTAGTAATTACTTGGCTTGAATGTTATGGATTTGGTTATCATTAAGTTCATGACTTACTAGTCATGAACTGACTACATCTACTGATGTAGATACTAGCTTTGGGAATCTTAGGCTGGGTAGACTAATTATTTGAGTATTTATTTATGAGCCCGTGATGTCCCACAGGCAATGATAATAACGAAGAAATGCCTTTGTTCTATTATTTTTAATCTAGATAATGATATTATGGCAAGTGAAGAAAAATAAATATTTATGCATCACGCAGAATCACATTGTTTTTTACCATTAAAAAAATAAATCTATGTACTGGGCATAAATTAATCTCTTTGATTCCCATCGACAAAGAAATTGCCTTGTAATTTCAAACCCCCCTAGGTAGATACTTAGGCACGCTGTGTCATTCAAGCTAACACTTTTGACAAGTTTTCTGTAAAATAGGTAAGCACCTAATTCCATAAAATTTTACTAGGTAGGTGCTTGCTTTAGATGTGCGAACAACAAACAGAAAAAATAAAAGATGCCAATACATGTCAAATACATGTTTTGTAGTATAGTGTGAAGTGTGAACCCCCACATTCTCATAAAGAGAAATAACTATAAATTAGAGTAGGACAAGACCTCATTTATAGGTAGGTACTTCATTCACACACAATTTCTATGTTTGTGTTATGATTCCTTATCAGCAAAAATAGTATTGTTAGGTTTGATTTTTACCAACTTCAAATTATGTTATTGGATACCCAGAAAAAATTATCCATTTAAATGTGGGGGTTGAACAATGTTCTATATTTTAAGACATTATGTATCTTATAATACTGTCAGTACAAAGCGACCAATAGTTCTGTCTGATTGGTTTATGTACCAATCACTAGAATGTGTGAAATGTTACCCGTTCCATTATAGATACATACAATAGAAAATATTTAAGTTTTGTGGTATTTTTCATACAAGTATAGGTATTGTTTATGAGGTTTGTATTATAATAAAGACAACCACTTCAGGTCTAGGGAGATATTGAAAAGAACTAAGTAACTTTTCCACTTTCCATTGTCTTAGTATGTTGAGGCCTTAATAGCAGATATCTTGATAATAGCTTTGTCTTGCTTATGGAAAGTCAAGAGTTATAATTATAACATAACTAAGTACATTGTATTATTATGAATTTGCAAATTGAACAAAGCTGCTTTTTTCCATTGTTTACAATGCAGCCCCAACATTGAAAATAGCCTGAGAGCAACCAACCAATACACAAGTATTGATAGAATCATCTAGGTAGGTTGTTGGATAGAATCTCCATCCCGAAGAATACTCACAGGCTCCAATAACTTTGTAACGACAGTGGCTGTTCAAAAGTTAAACTTTTATCTTCCATTTAAAGTGATCAACTTTAAAGAACCCATTAGTGGTTTTTAGTTAGAAAAAAACTAAGATTATTCCTTTTGATTGGGATCAAAAAAAACATTTAGTTTTGAATAATCATTACTGTGATTAAATATGTTTTACAGGTCCTAATTCTGACAAATTAGCCATGGCTTCTTGCAGAGCTCAATAATAAGCTTTGAGTCAGGTACAATGATTTAGGCATTCATTATTAATGTGCTTCACTGAGAGAGATGTGATAAACAATTATCTACTGAAACAATACGGACTATGAAGTCATGAATTATTATTTTCCAGCTGAAAAATATGTTTTAGTAATTATATTGCCTGCATACCTGATCGCAGCACAGTACCTGAACACCAGCTATTGCTGTGTGGTCCTTGTGGTGCAGCCCTCTCGGGGCGTGAACTACTGCAGCTGTAGCTAGGACCTGCTCGATGAGGCAGTGGGTGTGTCGCTCTGTTCCTGGGTCCATCTTCAACTGCTGCTGCTTTGGTCCGCTGGCTGTAGTCTGAAGTGAATCACATTGGTTTGCCACTGCCTTGTTAAAAGCAGGTTCTCATTTAGTGTCGGCTTTGATAATGGTTTAATAAATGCCTTAAAGATTTCTTCAACATTCTGGTTAATTTTTGACCACAAGTCAACATCGTGTATTTCACTTTTGATCTTCTCTTTATGGCATTTTAAGTTGAAACAAATAAATAGTTGTAACAAGGGCTCTCCTAGTTTGTCTGGATGTTTTGAAGCATCAGTTAACTTTATTTTTTATCACTTTATCATTACTTGGCCCGACAAGAGCTGCAGCTAGGCCAAGGTGATGCGATGCACCCTTGATGTACACATCCAACAGATTGGTCCCCTAGGTTTAGAGCTCTCTTCCATGATAGAGATAAACTTCCTCATTCATTTCTTCTCGTGAGACCATTGACTAAATTATGATTTCAGCTTTTTATAATTTCCTATAAATTTCACCTTATCAATATCAACTGAGGGTATCTTTGTTATAAGGTATTGTTTCACCCATAGATTTAGCATGGAACCTCCGCGGTTTCACCATTGTCAATTATCATCTACTGGTTGTTGTTGAGCTGAAATAGGTTCTTTGAACAAGTTTGTTAATTGTTCCCGCTTCCACTTTATATACTTTGAAGGTGACAACGACTGTTCAATGCAGTCATATTGAATGAAAGAGAGTATTATCTCGATACATTATAATTGTGATCTTAGGTATCTCGTACCAGAGTGGAAGTGTGAACCGTAGCTCGCACGTGTACATTGGTATGGCAGGTTTATGTACAGAATCAATACTGTGGTATCTCGTACCGAGTTTGATTTTCGTGCTCTATTGTCGTTAGTTAGGACAAGCTATTTTAGTACAAATATCTCGTATGTGTACTTGTGGCATCGCGTGCCAAATCAAAGCTACGGAATCTCGTTCCGAGTTTGAACTTCGTGCTGTAACAGGCACGGTATAGAGGTTTATACAGCTTTTCTCCTGCAAGATGGAAACCTGAAACTGCTGGAGAGGCATTTACCTGGAACATACGATCGATTGGAGCATGGGAAGCTTCCAATACAAGTGGCTTTGAAGCGACTTTTGCTTTTACTTTCACACATTAGCCTTTTGAGGCGTTATCGTATTTTACGACATTATTTCCAAGTTTCTTTTCACAAATCACACTAAATATTATTCTCATTCACACAACATTGTTTAAACTTGGAAGATTACTTAGATTTACAAAGATTTGAGAATATTTCGAAGAATTGTATACGGTGCCGGTAGAGCGCGCGAAAAATAATGACGTTTACAGGGTTGCCAGCAAAAGGTGGCCTATTAACTTTTTTTTTTTTTAATTATAGCTATAAAAAACGCGGTGCCTTCCGGGTTTGCGGGGAAAACTACATTGTAAAACAAACTTATATTTCAGTTCCACAATGAAATAAAATTAAATTATAAGTTGTATTCATAAAGTAAATACCTAAATTTGATTTCTTGAAAACCATTAAACAGATACTTATTTCCAGGTATTCAAGGTTAGGTTAGATAAATAGCTATTAGCTGTACCTACTTCAAAAATATTTTTTCAGAAGTACCAACTTTTCCGTATTAACTGGATCAAAACAATTTGAGGCAGTAAATAAAACTTATCGGTGCCAACAAACAACCGACCGTCGAAGGGATACCATGTCAAAAATGTAATTTACCCACCTCGTTCTCTTCATATTTTCGACATAAACAGAAATGCTTCAACCTGTCGACACTCACACAGCATGTCGTCGAGTCCAGAAAATATGCATTTAGAGTTTGCATTACTTTTGCCATGTTCACTTTCAAACTTTTATATATCGAGCAACACAGCACTATTCAACTTTTGTTTGCGCTCTGTCATTTTTTTATTGATTTAGTAAAAGTCGTGTGTACTATCGGAAAACTATGCTAGTACTGGTTGTTATCAGAGGCTGGCTATCTCGAGTTGGTCACGCCAGATATTGTTACCGGCGATGTTGTGATGACGATAACATAGGTATTCGCGAGGGGCGGCTCACTTGTTTTGAATTTGTGAATCTATCACCTGTTTAGTCATACAAGTCATATTAATCACATTGTCTCTTGTCAAGCATATTCAATTTTCAATTGAAGTGTGCGTCTGTAGGTATTTATTGTCTATGAGTGAAATAGATATTCTCTTTTGTAATCTTTATCATTATCACCTTTATTGAATTTTTACTGCTTGTCGTAAGTGTTGACACCTTGTTTCTCCCTTCCATTTCTCATTTCATTATTTTTATCTCTAGCGAACACGCAATATGTTTGTACAGACAGGTGAAGCCTAGAAACTAGACATCTGTCGTTGTATACGGGCTGCAGATGCACAAGCCTTGACTGTGGATTCCAATCCACAGACGCACCTTGACACAAATAGTCAAGCTACTTTTTGTATACTTTTATAGCGAATTATTATCAAAATACTAGAGTTTATAAATACATACAAAGCTTGTATCTTTTTATAAGATACATAATGGAATAATAAAAGGGGTCGAGACCCTGGGTCCGTGGGGTTCCGGGGCCCATCGCGTCTTCAAAAGTCTTTCAGGGCGTCAACGTCGAAGCGTCGCGTGATTCGAGAGCTGGCGATTTTTTGGCACAAAGAATCAGCATACCCATTCAGCGTGGCAATGCCGCCAGTGTTTTGGGCACGCTTTCGACTGGCAGTGACCTGGATCAGTTGAGTGACCAGTTGGGCTATCTATAGGTCTTTACGACGATCCTTAGATAGCTTGACTGATTCTATTTTATTTTGTAATTCTATGTACATATTGTAGTAGCTTAGTTACTGTAAATAAATTATTTAAAATAGTAAGAGTAATAATGAAACACCAAAAACATCAAATATTCGTTCATTTTATGAGCCTTTTCTCGATATCAGATGGATTTCGAGTCCCACATAAAATTCTAGATCTTTTAGGTAATTCAGTGGAAGCCAAAACGTTAATACACCGTACTTGCGAAGGTTTCCTAACGATCTCTTCAAACGTCTACGTTACCCTGGGGATGAGGTTAACTCGGTTTTATAGAAAACGGAGGCGCACATATAAATACCGTAGTTTGGTATTACAGTAAATGCTGTACCGACTTTTAATGTACCTACTTTCAAAAGATGTTATGATTCCGTTTCAGTTATGTAATATTACATACAAGCTTAGCCATTCGGGAAAGAGGCTTGATTTTGGGTATGTATGGATGTACAAACAAGCTAGTAGGCTACTTACACAGACGTTTTTTTAGGAATCTAAGGCATCATGTTTTTAATTTAATATGTTCTTTAAAAATAACTTCGGATTAATTTTCATTACGAGAAACTTCGAAAAATTTGGATTTAAAATAATGTTTTATATAGGTATATTTTATAATGAAAGCAGGTTTTATCTACCTATTTAAATAAATCAGGCAATAAACCTCTTATTATTCCGATTGACGATCGTTGTATAAAAATAATTTGGTACAACCAAAAAATATTTTACGCTTACATTCAGTGAATTCCAATTTATTTCATAGTGTCCTATCGGATAATAATGTCAGAGTTATAATTTTTGCCGTATCATTTTTTCCAATTAAAACCGAATTGAATTTTAAAAGTAAGGTAGTCATAGATGAAAGATCTTCAATTGCTTAAGATTCAACTCAGCTAGAACAATACTGAACGAACAGTTTATATTCTTAACAAATTTTATTTCACTAATAATAAAAAACTATTATTTTAATTTACTCTCTCGTTACATTCAAGATAAGATAAGATAAATTCAAGATAAATTTATTTATTTCATACATCAATAATTTACAACGGACCCCGCACTAGGCCAAGCCTGTATCGCGGTAGACCGAGTAAAAAGATTTTTATAAAAATACACACACACACACACACACACATTAAAGTTATCATATTCTTATTTTAAGTAGGTAATACTTTTAAAAGACATTAAATACATTAAAACATGCTCTTAGGTAGCTATTATATTACACCGTTTAAGTTAAATTAAGGTACTTAGTTCTATCCGAAAACGGCCATTGAGCCCAAACCTCAACATCAATTTACACTATCCAAGTGAGATTTACTACCATGCTGATGTCATTAATCCTAGCTAATTAATCTCACCAAATAGCCTACAGTGGTAATTACAGAAACACCTACTCGGCACCTCAACTCTCGAGAGATCAGTAACTCTGCTCCCTGTTTAAGTGGCAAGTAGTTCTAAGAAAATCAGACTGGGAATTGTAGGGTGTTTGTTTTTTCCTGTAATCATCGCAGGCTTGTTATGTGCTTTTTTATGATGAATGGGTCGGCTCTTGGCCTCGAAACTAACATAGGCAAGAATGAGGTCTACGATGGAGCGAGCCTACCCAGAAGGTGCCTATTAACTCTCTTCTTAAAAACAACAGGGTCGTAGCTCAGCGGAAATACAGACGTTGGAAGCTGATTCCAAATTTTTGCAGTGCGCATAATAAAAGAACTTTGAAAGCGCTTAGTTCTAATAAGTGCATCTTGCTGATCTACTCTACTTTTTAACCTATCTCCTGGATTCCTAGCATCTTACGTCTTAAAAGACCTTTCGTCCTTACGACTGCCTTTCTTCTGGTTTTATAATATAACACAAAAATCATCCAAAACAATTGACATCTCCATAATGCGTTTCCCTAAATGCGCAACAGTTTTTTGTCTTGCTTTTCTATTTATTAAATCAGCAGGAGAAAAAGAGAAGGCTGTATGAGGGTGAGCTGTATGCAGTCAGTAGTCATGGAGACAATACACCGTCATCACAGAGTAACCAATAGTCAGTATTGTCACGTACTTCCTACTTCCTGCCTTTTGAATTTAGATAGGTGGTCAATGAATGGTAAACTTTTGCATGGAAAGTTAGCTTTATTCATTCATCGGGTTCTCTGAATGAAACGAATAGACAGGCAGTGGGACGAACATTTTGTTCTGTTGTGCCAGCAGGTTTTCATTGTTTTAAAGTTGTCAGTTGTCGCTCGCAGGCAAAGTTACTGATGGTCTAAGTTATATTACAAAGCATATTTTGTATTTTTCAAAATAGGTAATAAAGTGTTCTATATTTTCCCGAAATAAAAACAAGCAAGAACAATGGAGCGATAATTTCATTCATTTTGCGACACTGTACCCATATCACGTTTTAATTATAATATCGATGAGTCAGACCATCGTTACTTTGTCCTTTTACAAATAGGTGTTAATATAATGCGCAATCAGAGTGGCACGAAGGACATAATGCGGATAATTTATACACAACCCAAACCATATTAGGTACATTAACAAGTACGCAAGTATCAACATTCACCAAACTAATATGAGTATTTTTTTTATTCCTTTCTATTAAGAAAAAATACTCGTATCACAAATCATTATAATAGCCTAGATAACCCCAAGGATATAGGTAAAAGTACATAATTAATATATAATTTTGTGAAAACCCAAAAATAAAATAATGTTTCTCAGTAATAATACTTTACGATGAAACCACATTCATTACATAAATGAGTTCTGAGAATAAATTATGTTGATCAGGAATTAGTTAAGAAATATAAACCTCAATGTTATAAATAAATCATACATAATGCTTTAGACAAACGACTATGTTGTTTTCCTCCTTTAACTCGATGTTCTCAACATCGTAAGCTTCTCGAAATCGTGGTAATAAAAACATGGATCACGCAATCAGACATAAAAACATTGTCATAGGTCTAAGGAGAGCCATTACGAGCTTAATTGCATGCCTCTTGGTCTTCCAAACGCGGCTCGCAAAATTCACTCGAGTATCAAAACTTCAGATTCCATAATCGTATTATCAATCAGATAAATTAGCACAGGGACCAATTACGCTTGAATCGCGCGAACTTAACCGCAGTTTCCACAACTATTGCTTATTCTGTTAACGGACAGGGTCGACACGAACCGGATGTATCGGAAACGCAATTGGACGGGAATGCATAATATAATTTAAATAACTGTTTAATTATTGAAGCTCTGGGTTTTATAGATAAAATTACTTAAGTCGATTCCAATAATACTCGAAATAAAAAGATGGAAAATATGTGGACAGGAAATAGGCAAGTTGAAATTGAAAACTGAAAAATTGAATCACCGAGTTCAGCGAGTATGATTGTTAATGCAAAGAGTTAAATTGAGATATCGAACTACGGAATGATGCTATTTCCACCTTCCGAATGGTTAGCTTAGTCCAATCCTTTAGTATTCAGTGTTTGGTCCCACGTTTCAACTACCGTTTTTGAAATAGGAGTAAGAATGTGTTTATTTCCAAAATACACTAAAACCAGTTCAATCAATAGTTATGATTTTTTGTGGTGATTACGTTAACCTTTAAATAATCATCTGCATTCACATTTTCATTTAAAGCAATTATATGGGTCATGTTTCTGCGTACAAAAGCAAGTGCATGCAAGGCGAACCGGTCTGTTCTCTCCAACCTACTCTGAATGCTCCACAAAGTCCACAATACCTTATCGTCAATAGAAATTGCGATAAAAATAGAAATTTCATATAAAGGTTTTCTAGCCTGCTATGAATAGAACTTACACCTGTGAAAGCGTATGACGTTCTGAAAAGAAATGATTGTTAGAACCTTGTTTTATAGGTCCTAAAATAAAATATGAACCGTCTAAGTCCCCTTTCGCACTAGCGGTTGAACCGCGCCCCGCGGTTCATATTTTAGTACAATTTTGTGGCGGTTAGTGGCAGTGGCGTACAATGAAAAGCGGCTGCATACTAAAACTGGAAAAGCGGCCCGCCACGCGGCCAGCCGCCCCGCGGTTCACCCGCTAGTGCGTAAGAGCGCTAATGAAGCATGAAATGGAAATGACTGTGATTTATAATTAGAGTAAATATCTATTAAAGTCGAAGTTATTTGCATACTTACTTAAAATTTATGTTTTCATAACCCTAGTTTTATGTCCGAGAACAGGATGATTTAACCTTTTCTTTTTTTTTCTTAACCTATATTTTCCCACTGCTGGGCAAAGGTCTCCCCCATATCCTTCCACCCATCTCTGTCCCGGCCCATATCCCACCATTTTAACCTTTTCTATGAAAGAAAATATGTTATGAATGGAAGAAGAAACAAAACCGGCATAATCTGCGACAAATGAACATCACTACCTACTTTTAATAATTCATTCAGGGAATAAACATAAAAGCACAAGAGAGATTCTTTACGTTCCAAATAAAAACAGGACACGGAGCCGAATTAAAATTAGTCCCCTGGTAACGGGTTCAGGACCCGGTGACGTCACCACCCCACCCCCTATTGTCTGTTGTTTGTATGCAGCGTTGTTGAAGCGAATTTCAGAACATGTACGAAATTGGGGAATGATAATTAGGCTCAAAGAGATTCTGGCTCACGAAAATCTAGTCGAGTTTTTTTCGTATCAAACGCGGATGTTCCAAAATTCATTTGTGATGACTTAAATCTGCTGAGTGTCTTTTTGAAAACTAAAGTGTTACCGACATAATTTAATGGATCTCAAAAGAGGAATACTTTGTCGTACCGTCTCTTACGTCCTATTACCTAATATGCCGACTGTGCCAAGCTATGTTTGTTTGTGTTGCTTAAACATCACTTTGCGTGAAATGCTAAGTCCGTAGTTCAAAAAACTCATACCATTCTAGTGTATTCTTTTCGTGTTTTAGGAGATTGGACTTTTCATCTCATCTCATCCAAGGAGGAGGATACAAATCTTTGAGAGTAAGTACCTATATTGCTTTTAAAGTAAAAGGTTATAACTGACTAACCCTTGCATTTTAAAATTAAGTAACCCTTTCCACATCTTCAGAATCATCTTTATCTTTGGGTATTTTGTGAACATGTATATGAACAATATTTTATACGTAATTCCGCTCACCCGTCAAATTAGCAAGGCTTATGTTTACTTTCTCTCTCTCTCAATGAAAAGAAATGGCTTCATATTTAGCAGCTACCAAATCTGTAATGAGGTGAAAAACTTGGTAAAAGTGTAAGCCTTATCCTGATTATAGTGTATGTGGCAATATATTATAAAAACAGGCCTTTATAGGTCAATGGTTGCATTAAGAGGTTTCTACAAAACAAAAACTCTGAGGAGTTGATGTCTGGTAAACTGTTGAGACAAAGCTGAATTAAGAACGTGTGCTTTCAGTCTTTTGATAGTTAGAAGTCAAAACTTGTCGCTGCCGATATTAATTAGTCCAGATTTATCATCGATGTTTAAGTCTCACATAAAGCGCAGCAAGTCAATGCTACAGATATTTCTATCCGAATGAGGACAGATATCGGTTACATAATATCGACTTTCCTAGAGTTTTATAATCTGTAATACATCTTTGTGAATAGGTTTTGCCTGGTCATTGACGTTTGAGATAAAGTGGGGCCAAAAGTGAAATAATGGAACCACGAGCGGATATCTTTCTTATTTACTCGTATTCTATAATATATCACGATGACAGAGTATAAAATACGGAGAACTTACATTCATGAGTAGTTACCAGAAAGTCTTTCCGAAGATTTCATCTTGATTATGTTCAACAAACATAAAGTAACTTCGAATACTTATACAGGGCTATTTGTAAAACACCGATAACCTCTCAGGACTCTATAACTATCATCATAAACAACAACTTTTTTTCTATGACTTTTTACAAAACATAATTGATTTTTAACCGACTTCAAAAAAAGGAGGAGGTTCTATGTTCGGTTGTATGTATGTTTTTTTTTTTTTTTTTTTTTTTTTTTTTTTTTTTTTTTTTTTTTTAGATGTATGTTCATCGATATCTCCGTCAGTTGTGAACCGATTTCCAAAATTATTTTTTTGTTTGAAAGGGTATGCTACCATAGTGGTCCCATAAAAATTTTACTCCTGAGGGATTGATAGTTTTCCCGTAAAACTCAAAAAATCACCGATCTTTCCGAAAAATGTGGACCGATTTCCAAAATTTTTTTTTTAGCTTGAAAGGTTGTCCATATCGAGATGGTCCTCATACTTTTTTTTCCTGAGGAATTGATAGTTTTCCTGTAAAACTCAAAAAACATCATTCTCACTACACAATCTGAGTCAAACATTGATTAGTTTGACATATTTAGACTCTCGAGGTGGTCCCATATAAATTTTATTCCTGAGGGATTGATAGTTTTCCCGTAAAACTCAAAAAACCTCATCCTCACTCTAACTTCTTTAATCTTGACTATTGTAATATCTAACCTAACCTACTAAGTAAGTAATTACTTACTAACCTAACCTACTATATTATTTACACTTACACTTTACACTAAAAATGGAAAAATAAAAATTTTTGAAAAAAAAATTGAACCGACTTCACAAAACACAAACAGACACTAAGAACCTACACTAAAAAGAGAAAAATAAGAATATACACATGCAATTATTATTTACAGTATTCAATTATTAAATTATTATGTTACCTATATTATATTTGAAGTCGGTGACAACTATTCTATTCTAACTACTGGATACAATTTTGCACCCAAGTTCTAATTGTACTCGTGATTTCTTCTTAGATAGTTGTAAATGCATAGTTGGCACCGACTTCAAATATAATATAGGTAACATAATAATTTAATAATTGAATACTGTAAATAATAATTGCATGTGTATATTCTTATTTTTCTCTTTTTAGTGTAGGTTCTTAGTGTCTGTTTGTGTTTTGTGAAGTCGGTTCAATTTTTTTTTCAAAAATTTTTATACATTTACCAAAAACAAACCTTCAACATTTCGTTATGCTATCTAATACATTTCGGCCCCCGCCGCCCTAACCCAGCTTCCCTTGCTATTGTACTATCGCTTTCTTTCGCTTCGCATAGACTTCGTAACATTAAGAGCGTTCAATTTAAATATTATTTTTGTATGAAAATCTGATGAACTACAATGATGAATTTTTAAAAGTCATAGAACACAAGTTGTTGATAATGATGTTAGTAACATAGTCCGAAGAGGTTGTTGATGTTTTACAAATAACCCTGAAGGTATAATTTTTATAGATCGCAGATTAAGCAAACTTAGATCTAGTAACTATTTCTTGAGCTAAAGTTAGATCAAAAACCTGTCGGTATTCACTTCAACGAGCCATTATAACTTGATAGCTGTATTACCTAGATCTACAGGTGCACTAGATTCTGCGGTAGCATACAACAGGCTTAACTAGCACAAGACCACAACGCCTAAAACCGAAAGATAGCATGGTTTTATCTCAAACGGCGCCGACACCTTGCTTTTGACATTTAATTTAACTCGTTTTTGCTCTGGTTTGTTTTAAAGTTAGGTCCTCTAACTCATAACGAAATGGGACCTAATACTTATTCATGATGCTTTTGCCAGTAACTGATAAGTTGAGGAGCAATAGGTTAGCGTGGTATGGGCATGTAATGTAAGGGGTGAAAGTAATGTAACTAAAAGGGTGATGGAAATGAATGTGAATGGATATGTGAGTAGAGGTAGACCTAAGAAAAGATGGATGGATTGTGTGAAAGAAGATATGGAAAAGAAAGGAGTTGATACAGAGATGACGAGTGGGGGAAAGTGGATGAGGAGAACATGTTGTGCCGACCCCGCATGAGAAGGATAAGGGCAGGCCAATGATGATGATGCTTTTAGCGTTATTATTGGTGACTATGCCTCGTTTTGGGAAATCATTTGATTTAATTCAGAGATCTTTCTTCTACACTTCAAAATGTTTAATAGGCAATTCTGTTTTTCGATGACTTTTAATGTATTTTGCAAAGATGTCTATCGTGCTAGGGTTGCCGTTGTCTATAACTTGTTATCAATGTACAAATATTTTCTGGTTAACCCTTAAGCCTGCTCGTTACTTTTCATTCAAAGCCTTCGCCTTTGAGAGTAAGAGAGGCCTTGAAAACAACAAAATATACGTCCCTACATCTCGGTACATACATAGCCAGTAATGATGTTCTAATTAGTGAGGTTTGATGACTTTATGTGTCAAAGTGTGTGGAAAGAAAAATATAATTTAATTTACCTTCTTAGTCAACGTTTATGTAGTTTATGAGATATACAACAAACTGGTGATTTAGATCGAGGTTCTAGAGATTGTTAGTATCACTATTCACAACATAGTATAAAACAAAGTCGCTTTCTCTGTGTGTATGCTTAAATCTTTAAAACTACGCAACGGATTTTGATGCGGTTTTTTTCCATAGATAGAGTGATTCAAGAGGAAGGTTTATATGTATAATACATGCATAATATAGTAGAGGAACACTGATAATTTTAGAGGTATCTAATGTGATGTCGTGAATTACTAATATATTTTTGCGCTTTCATTGCAAACACTGGCTAAACCCTAATATTTAGCATCAGCATTACACCCGTGCGAAGCCGGAGCGGGTCGCTAGTACCAAATATAAATGTTATTTCCTTTCATACCATTTTGATTCATGTTCAGCGTAATAGCTAAACAGTAAACAGAGCAATAATAGCTCGATAGTTCTTTTGACAGATTGTTGAACTGGAATATGCGATTTCAAATATACTTTGTGTAACTCTTTTCAAAGGGCATATCGAAGTATCGAGGGACCAGTTTTACGCCGTAATATAAGTTATCTTATGAATATTTTACTTGGAATCCTGTGTACCTATACTTTGAAGATAAAACCTATACTTTACGAAAATGTAAGCAAGACGGAAAATGTAGCTAAGTATAATATAATAATGGAAGAAATAGTTTCAACGTTACTGGATAAACAAACACTAAAACTATAAAGAAAGCCACAAGAAGACGTCTTACTTACACTAGAGAATCACTAAGAACAGCTTTTCAGAAACCCAACCCCTGAGCTACCGCAAAGTTCAGTATACATGGCGTGTAAATCCCACTTATATTAAAAGTCAAGGCTTGTTCACTGTAATCTCCAGGATCTTCGAATAATGCTCCGGAAGATAAACAAAATTTCTTTTCTGCAACTGAAATTGTATATTCCATCTGATACTATGAACCGGCTAAGCTAGTAGGTATTACACGCTCTCGTAACATTCTAGAAAATGCTTGAATAGTGCGTATAATAACGTGTAACGTAATACTTCGTAATAACGTCACGCCTTTCTATGGGACGCCTTTTGTTGTTGTCTACCGATACATTGTTATGCTTGATCTATTGTCAGTAGTCAGTACCTAATAGTTTCACATGGCAAGAGATACATCTTTCAAATCATCGACACACTTTTTGGCTTTTTACTAAAGTGACGAAAATTTCATATGCGCAGTAAAAACTGATAAAAACAGCCTAATAAATAAAAAAATCCCAATATTTATTAGGCCCATCTGACAAAAGCCACCGGAATGAAAGTTGACAAATCATTGTTCGAGAGGAGTATTGGCTCGTGAACTCAATTATTGAAATCGGTCGACCGTCAACCAGGAAGGTGCAGGGAGCAATGAATAATGACGTAGCACCGAGGGAAAGTATAGGAGTTAAACATAAATCTACCCGCAAAAAACTATATAGAGAGCTCATATTGAAGAAAATCTTTAAGAACTACACATAGGTACCTACCGATCAATATCAAATCTGAAAGAAGCCGATGTGGGTGTCATGTCAATCAGTTGAATCAAATCAGTTATAAGGTCGCTGGTTGAACTCTTATCTCAAAAACTTAGAAATACCCAAAAAAACTAAAATACGAATTTGTTGATATCGTACATATGAACAACACAGTTCGTGGACCTTCCCGAATCACAGAACCACCAACAAAGTAGCACAATGTGAGCATATATTAATAATATAGTGAACAGTAGATTCAAATAGGAGCACAATAATGCTGCTTTCAAAATCTCTACACCCCCAAGTGACGTCACAAGTTTCGTGTGTGAAATATTTCAAATTACAACAACACTGACGTCATCATCTCAGCTACTACGTTTACAGAGTCGAGGTGATTTACACAACTTTCTATTAAAGGCGATGAAGTTCTTAAATAATAATCTACAGACAAAAGTCTTCAAGCACTCATATGTCATATAGCTCATTGAAGATTGGGGTAGTTCAAGGTAATTTTAAAGTAATATTGGCAATTTTACGTAGTAAGCAACCTAGCAAAGAAAAACGAAACCATTTTTAGTGTTAATACTCTTAAAATATCATAGAGCCAAAGCGAAAGCTTACATTCTGTTCTCCAAATGCCAAGATTGTTTAGAGTTCATTGACCGTAAATTTAATATTTCTGGCTCGATTTCGACTTAAAGCTTACTTTAAATACTTGGTCGAGATACACTAGCTTGATCAAGTTCCAGCTGAGATTAAATAATGCAGAAAGTGTAAAAGAGCTGCTTATAATAATTGATTGATCTTTTTATAAAACTTTGAAAGGATGACAAAGGCTTGCGCGAATCCCGCTGGACAAATACAAATGCCTTTTCTTTGCTCTACATTTTTCTTGAAATTGTTCATTGAACAGACAATATTTTTGATATCGTCCTCTTTCTAGCATGACACGAGAATGGTAATGTATAAGGTACCAAATCTGAGGTACATTGTTTACTTATATGTAGGACCTCAGTAAGTTCCATTTACTGAAAAAATCATCAAAATCAAATCAGTGGTTGTTACCAAAACATTGTGAAACATTTTCGCTAAATGAAGACGCTTATGCGTAACGTAGAAATAACACGTAACACATCATCGATCTCTCAGAAGATTCGTACATCGCTAGTACTGTAGAACATTAAACTTTGGAAGGAGTTGAATTATTGAATAAAATTGACGATGGTATACGAGAACAGATAAAAGTGTAGAAAGATAGGTTAATACGTAGAGATTTGCAGATATATTCCGAGATCTTAAGACCAAAATCAAAATTAAGATGACACAAAACCTACCTCTAGTTATAAATGGAGTTTTATCATGCCATCAAAAAAACCAAATGGACAAGGACAAAAAGATTTTGGTCAAAGAGTTTGCATAGCAATTAATATTTATTAAAGGTGAAATTGGTCGTTCTAGTGTAATTTTAACCAAAAAAGTCGTAAGCAAGAGCTTGTTAAATATAATGTAGTCGAATTACGTAACTGGCGCCATTTTCAAGAACTTTCGGAAAATACTCTAATTTGAGACTATGAAGTAGGAAGTAAATATGCAAAGCATTTTAATTAATTATTTAATGATAAATTTATTTAAATATAAACTTTATACCACCACTCTCATATCTTGTGATGGACAATGTGGTGGATTATGCTCTATACAAGAGAAAATGAATTTTATGAAATAGACGATAGTACAGTAGTAAATTCTGTCTGTCAATCATAATTTCCATACAATTTACAGAGATTGCTACTAAAACATTTCATTTATTCACTGAATCTGATGGAATACGACATAAAATAGCGGCCATAATTTTCGTATCATAATGTAACTTCGACGTCTCGACTACATATTCTGCGACTTTAGTTATGACTTTAACCTTTTAACCTTTGTCCCCAACAGTCCCGTATTTTTGACCGCAATAGCCACATCGAGAAGGGTTATTTACCGCCTAAATAAGGTCGAAACATTGAATAATTCAAAACAAACATTGCCCATGTTTATTTATGGGCCGGCTGCTCAATTTATATCGGTATGGAATTCAAATCTGTGCTGCAAATGCGTGAAATGGGGCAAAACGCTGACTCCTAGCGCCAGTTAGCGGTTAAGTCAAGCACTTAACCGCTAACGCGCTAGCTTACAAGAGGCATAATTGGCGAGTCAGTCTTAGTGGGACATCCCTGAGGTCAAGAGTCAGTAGTCGGCATAAACTACAGCAATAGCTTTGCTTGCGATCCTTCTTTATGACGGATGAATAGATTTTTTCAAACCGACGAAAAAGGGGGGTGGTTATTCTCAGCAAGTTTCACGTGTGTGTTTGTGGGTTCTGTGGTCATCGTAGGTCCCTAACGGCTGAACCGATTGAGATTTCGTTTTTTGTCTAAGAGTACGATCCTCAGCTGTTTTCAAGAAAATCTGTTTGAGCTCCTCGAATGTTTCGGTGGTTTAGTTTACAGGGTCTTTATAAACCTCAATCATAATTAAATTTTTATCTTAGTCAGTTGAATTGATGATGCCGTGACTGTCTTTCGTATAATTATAGAAGGCTATGAAGCTTCCTACAAACATGCTACGATCTAGCGCATTGAGATAATCTAAGCTAAATGCTTGGAATTCTGTTCTAAATTCAAATTTACTTGCTAGAGCCTTCTTGAATCGTGAAATGCGGAGAGACATCTCGCAATGCCACTAATGTCACCGGCAAGGGAACTGTAATTCAATATAGATGACAGCTGGAAAATTGCTAATGCTGGAAATTGTAGGTATTCGTTCCACAACTGTCAACGATGACATTTATTACATTATTTTTAATTCAATGTTTGTGACATTCGTTGACATTGGATTCAAAAACCAGGCTAAAGCAAAGTTAGCCTTAATAAAGAGGAAACCTAATGGCTTATTCGTCGGTAAATATGTATTCTACACAACAAGCATACTAATGTGTACTGTCCGCGGTGTCAACGATGACTAATTTTCATAACAATGGTCGCGACATGGCTAATTTATTTTCACTAGAACATCTGTTAGAATGCAAATTATTAAAAACAGCAAAACAACAAAGTTTCTCTCAATTGTTAAACGGCCTTAAAATGTTAACATAGATATTGCTACATTCAAAATAAAACAATTCAAACAACAGTGCATCGTACAGAAGCGTAGTAACGAATTTGTTGGCAAACATTTACTTAAAACTATGCACAAAGTGCGAAGCACAAAACAGATCCACACTAGCACTGTTGTGTAGCCATTTGCAACGTAAACACAAACTTTTTTGACAAAACACAACGTCACGCGTCAATTTCGAATTTAGAACACAGGGTTGTCAAATTACTTTGTCGAAGCGCGCGGACGTCGAACCGTGGCGAGGCTACGCGGCATACTGCCATACTGCCAGAACTAGTCGCCCGACGGCCCTACTACGAGACCACAATATGGATCACGAAACCTCCGAGTGAGCTCAAGTAAAGGTGGCATTTTATGCCCAGGTTTATTTACCTACATTTGGTTTGTGTTGTGTACTACAAATAAATATTAAAACGTTTAGCTTTACCCCAGCCAAATTTAAAACACGATGTATAAACCGCTACATCGTGCTTTAAATTGGGCTGAAGTTTTTTTAAGATTTCTCTGTTTCAAAAAATAATAAAGTACTTAATCTTTACTTACAGTACCTAACAAGGAAATCGTAACAATTTAATCAAGCATCAACGACCCTATTATATCTCTCTTCGTTAGCGATGACTTCATCATTAATACAAAATAATTATTCATTTAGAAATGATTATTGATTTATGAGGTTTGCTAATTATCTATTTATAACCTGTTCACAAAATTAGAAGGTATTAATTAATGAACACTGTTTTTTTGTCCATATTCGGTCCATATTCGGACAGTAACTGAGTATTTTTTTCACAGCATTGAAAATATTGGTCAACCCTAGTTCCATTTGTACAAAAAATATTTGAAGCTTGTTTGACGTTCAGTCGAATATTTTTTCTTTTTTATTTGACACGTTGAATTAATCGCATTGTGCCGTATCAATAACATTTGTTTTGTAGTTCCGAAACGAATTTTTATTTCAAAAGCACGAAAGTAACCTGTTGTTGCGGCCCAAACATGTTACTGGTTTATTGGCGTTATTACTTGAACATTCTATAGACGAAATAGACAAGACAATTTCAACTTTATGTCTTAAGACATAGGCTCGATTTATATTTGTAATTAAATTCTACAATAACTAGAGGTTGTTTATTACAACACGTTCGAATTAATTGAACGCTTGTTTACCGTTATCAAATTCTCATGGTTTTGGTTGTGTTGGCAATATTTTTCTGCATTATAGTAAACTTAGTCCAACAAAACAAGAATTGACAAAAAAATACAAGCTCATAGTAAATTGGTGTAAAAAATATGTTTACAAAATTATTATTTTTAAACCGGGTATTTATCACAAAATAACAAAATTGTCTAAAAGTGTTTTATTCGCTAAAATTGGTTAAGTAACCTAAAAAAAATTCAAATCAAATCAAATTGTTTTATTGCGTAATTATGGGTACTATGTATGTAACAGGTGTTATTGGTACAGTAACGGTCAGCCATAATCAGCGTCTTGCGCATGCAATATTTACA
Source organism: Epirrhoe alternata (assembly GCA_963565295.1). NCBI lineage: Eukaryota > Metazoa > Arthropoda > Insecta > Lepidoptera > Geometridae > Epirrhoe > Epirrhoe alternata. Next base: position 1,512,743 of record OY751385.1, on the reverse strand, counting down.
TTTTGTATTATATTTCATTAATTAAATTATATAATAAAAAGGCAAGCTACTAATTTCTATGTCCAAATAAAATAAGATTAAATAATGTCAATATTCTTGTCCGATAGATATTCATTTATTGTATAATAGGCTTTTTTAATTTTCAAGCTTTTCAAGCCTATCGGCGCTAATCAAATACACCCTGTACCATAAATTCCAGCAAATTCGTGTGATGCGACGAATGTTGCAGAATTCAAATAAAATGCCTTTTTCAACAGTTGAAGTGTATTCGGATATTTTTACAGTATCCAATAAAAATCAACAAAACTAGGTAGTACATTTGATTGTAAATTCGCCCATATTGTCTACACAAAACACTTTTTCAATACTATCAGAATATTTTTCATGAATTTTATATCTGAAGCATCAATATTCACAGAAATTGTTTTATTTTAATCTGACAAACCATGACTTTTCTACCACCCTAAATTCCCATGACAAAATGTGTTCGCGAAAGTTCCACGACAAAATTATGATCGCGGAAATTGCAAAGAGATTGAATGAAACCCCTACAGTGGAACTTTAAATAAGTTTCTGTAGATGTTTCCAGACTTTCTCAATCGTAAGATAGGCTAGGTACATATTGATCCCGATAATCCGAAGCGAACCGAGTCATTAGCATGGCTAATGCCCATTAACATTTGTAGGACGTTAATCAGGACGCAGAACAAATGAGGGTAGTTGAGGAAATTCAAATAATGCTGGACTTTTTCACACAGCATCATCTAGCCCCAAAGTAAGCAGAGCTTGTGTTGTGTGTACCACATGACTGACTGATCAACTACTTATATACTTTTTGTTAGTAAATACGACCTCTGTAGCGCAGTGGGCGAAAGTCCGCTTGCGACGCAGTAGGTTGCGGGTTCGATCCCCGCCGCGGGACAAATGTTTGTATGATCTACAAATATTTGTCTCGGGTCTGGGTGTTTCTATGTATAATATGTATGTATTTACAAAACAAAAAGTATATAAGTAGTATATCAGTTATCTGGTTCCCATAGTAGGTACAAGCTTTGCTTAGTTTGGGGCTAGATGATGCTGTGTGAAATTGTCCAGCATTATTTATTATTATTATTATTTATACATAGAAAACACCCAGACCCGTGACAAATACTTGTAGATCATATAAACATTTGTACCGCGGCGGGGATCGAACATGCAACCTTTTTTCGATAATTTGGCGAACTGTTTCGAATAAGCTATGATGAGGATCTAATGGCTCCAAGAACTGTTTGATATTCAAATGTATTCATTAAAACAGCCTATCAGTCCTGCTACCTATGCGAATAACCATAATAATGGTAACCTATGAAATATTTGGCGCCTCTTATGGAACCGTTTTGCTGAATAAAGGGGTCACTGGGGTGTCGTGGTGAGAATGTGTTCCGGAACGGGTGATATACAAACGAAAATTACCCTAAAAAACGAATAATATTCTATACTATATGTATATTCTATATGTATAGATTTATGAAAAAACATTACCCGACTACGCCAAAGGCATGTTAGTTATGTTTTCGGACTAATGCATTGAAAATGAGAGTGGATTAAAAAACAGGAGTGGAAAAGGTATCACCGGAGTGGATTAGAGTGGAAGAAAAAGTGGAAACAAATCCTTTAGTAGGTTTGATTACCTAAAAATAAATAAATAATAACTTTATTGAGGAACCATTTACATACCTTAGCGATAGTACTTTGGTGCTAGGTTTAGATAGGGATAGGTCCTGCAATCGGCGGTCTTATCGCTCGAGGCGATATCTTCCAGACAACCGTTTTTGTAAACTTAAACTAGGTAAGTAACCTAGTGGGTCAGAGTGGAATAGATCACCTTAGGTAAGTACTTAGAAGAAAAAGCTTAGACAAATAGCTACTTTTTGTTTTAGCAAAATCTCTCAAATATTTAAATACTTTGAATTCCGCTATTTATGAAAACAAACCTCTTTCTTATCAAAAATTGCTAAAATAACAGAAAAGTTCCGTCGTTTCCTTATCGCACTTCAGAAGGATTCCGCCATTTTTTTCTACGGATGGAATTTGCCGTGAGAAGAAGCAATCGACCTCTTCGGGCTCCTTATTTTAACTTGTGGACCCGCACGCGACTTCGTCTGCACATTTTCCATTAGAAACTTTATCACCCTGTTCCACCTAAACAACCCTTTATCTCCTTCTTACCTCCGTGAGCGTTTTGATTTCCTCTACCCTCGTGATCAACCTTGTAGAACAACGAGTTCCCTTCTCCTCAAATTCCCGGTTCACTCTTCAAGTTGTTATGGTTACTCATTTACTGTCGATTCGGTTAGGCTATGGAATTCTCTCCCGCACGATATTCGTGCTAGTCCCTCACTATTCACTTTCTAGCGTAAAGTCATCTGTCTTTACTTCTTGGAGCTGATGTAGGAAAGTAGAAACCTATGTTTTTCTTGTCACTCTTATGGCGATAGAAAGAGATGGCAACTGATTCTGCAGATCTTGAAAGCATCCGTGACGAAACCCATGTCGGACGTTCCGAGAAACATTAGTCTTATCGATATATTCAAAAATTTTCCGACACAATCGCAAAAAACATTCGATACGAAGAAACGACAGTTATAATAGATCTTTGGATCGAATGTCGTTTTAATGAAAGGGCCTGAACGATTAGAAAGCCTACAACTTCATTATGAACACGGCGTAAATAGGTAAAGGTTAACCTACTAACAATATACCTAAATACCTACCTAGGTACAGTCAGCAAAGAAAGTGGTCTAACACTTCTGACAACATTACAGTTTCTGGGAAATCGAACTATCGCCAAGGTTTTCTTTTCTGTCTTAATAGTCAAACCTTGCTGTTTCATCACGTTCGAATAAACCGCAACCTTAAGGTGGTATGGTTGACCATATTTTTTGCTGAGTGTACCTAACAGTTTCATTTCTCAAAACACCATTCCGTTTACTTTTAAAAATGAAAAGGAAAACGTATGAAAAAAATCATGATGTTACGGATTTTTTGGAGTTTACTTTATGGATTCCGGTAATATTCAGATTCGTGAGACTAGTTTTCCTGCTGACTGTACAGTGACAACTCATGAAGACTCGTCAAGCTACGCGTGGAGCCAAAAATAGAATTGCAACGCGTTACACCGTATTCTATGGTTGAGTAGGGGATTGACCTCCTTGCATTTATTCAGAGTATGCTTAAGGATATGAAAACCGTAAAACAAACAGGATCAGGACGTAGCCCCAAAGCATCTTACTGACCGTTTCGAACGTTGCGATGTTAAGCAACGTTCGAAACGGTCAGTAAGTGGATGGGTGACCGCCAGTGGCATTTTCATTTGAGCGCTTCCTTCGGAGGGCACGTTTAATTGTCGATCCCAGCTATTTAAGTCGTTAAGCCATGACAGGCGGCCTAAAAATCCGTCACCAGAGTTGGCCACGGACTCATACGAACTTACTTTTAGCATGATAGACATATAAGTACACTCAGATCTATAGTTAGACTAGTAGTATTAGGTCTTCAATAAAACGATCCTTAGAATACGATACAGCACAGATCATATCGATGGTTAACAACCAAAAAGGGATAAGCGACATTTTTTGCGAAATTTATATGTTTATAAAGCAGTAGACGATAGTATCTTAAACTATCACAATATTTCCAAAGCGACGATTGCCCGTTGGCTCAATTTCGGCTCAATAGGCTACCTATAAATACAATTTTTTTGCAACTAAAATCAACAAAAACCTATTGGCCAAGAGTGAAAAAAAAGTAACTTATTAAGGGCTTCACACACAGCAGCTATAATGTAAAGATGTACATTATAGCACGATACATCTCATTACATCTTTCCATAGAAATCGTCACACGAGACCACACACAGCAGCTATAATGTATATTTTTATTTCTTCGTGTAGTGTCGAATGTAAATGTACATTAATATACATTATAGCTGCTGTGTGTGAAGCCCTTTATGTACTAACCTAGCATACTACAGTTCCTGAAGCTAGCGATCGGTCATCGGTTTTTAGCAGAACATCAATACTTTTTCTATAATTATATTTTTTTGCTTGCCACACAGGTTTTCACAAACCTATCGCAGGCACCAGTCTCATACAATCTAGGTTAATAAGTAGCATAATCTTTGCATTATTGTACGTAGTTGGATAAATAAACTAATGTGTTGAGAAAAATAAACGATTTAAAATTGAATTTTGTACCCTAAGAAATAAAGAAATCTCGCACATTTGGAAACTCACAGTTAAGCTTCTCAGCTTGAGTTATCGACGTAAGCTTAGATTTAAAAGGAAGTTGTGTTGGAAGATTTTAATCTTAGATTTTCAATGCTGACAAACGGTTATTTAGAGAACCTTTAGCAAAGATGTTTTCACGACTGCTTTTAAGAAAAATAGGAATTGAATATCTTAAGAGATCATTTTTAAAACAAAATTTATACTTACAGACTTTTACAACTTTGAAGGCAGCCGTTTCTTTTGTAGGTTTTCTTTTGATAGATAAGATAGAAAAGAGTTTTTTGGTTTTTTTTCTTATAAAACTGTAGATTTATTTTGAAAATAAAAACATTTGGATTTATAAAAAATTAAGTATACAGACTTAGAAAATGAAATTAGTAAAAAAACAAGTTGGTCGACGCCATTTCCCACCAGGAACAATTTTTCAAGTAACATGCCAAATCAAATGGTAAGTTTTAGCGTAAAAATTAAAAAAAAACGTTTTCCATACAATTCCAAGGTTTCCGGCTCTTCCATACAATGACAAGGTAAAAAACAAAAGCCTGCAGAAAAAAACATCCATTAAAGTTCTGTGGTACCCACGTACCTTACCTACACTACAACTACCTACAATGTATTTTGTCACTCTTGTAAAGGTTTTTTTTTAATTTATCTAAAGCCAACATAGACAGACACCATGTAGATTATGGATTACCTACCTGTAACTGTAACAAGTCTGTAGGAAATAAAAAAAAATTAAGAACAAAATTAGGACAGTACGGTACATTATGATGTTGATAGGGCACAATATAAAAAAAATCGTATCATAGTGTATGAGAGATTACACAGACACCAGAACACTACAGTTTAATTTATTTAAAAAAGTTTCAGCAAGCGAATCCAAAACTATTTCAATTTAAAAAGGACTGCATTCGAAAAACAAACTGACTTTTTCGTTTCGACGCCATTTTGGTCGAACACTGTTTGGAAGCCGGATTTAATTACTCTTGTATTCATAGCTGGGTTTTCTCTAATGAGAGTGTATAAAATCTTCTACAGAGAACGTTATTCTGTGGAGTAAATAGCATACGAAAACAGGAAAGATAAATTCAAACAAAAACATTTTCAGAGTAAATCTGAAGTAAGAAATAATTGTAACAAACAAAATAATCAACAATGAAACTGTCAACACCGTAACATTGCACAATAGAGAGCCATTGTAAAATGATGATCATGATGGTGAGCATTCTCAAATGGACATGGAAGCATTGTTTCCAGGGTATTAGACGAGCATCTCTTCCCACCCATATAATAAAGCTGAAAGTTTGTGAGTTTGTTAAGATGTTTGTGTTTCAATCACGCCTAAATCAGTGAACCGATTTGAATGAAACTTGGAATAGGCGTAGCGTAGATAGTGACCTGGAATAGCATACAGGCTATTCAAAATGTTGGTACCAAATATAATATAACAAACTCTACGGAACTCTGTCACGGATTTTGAATTATTTATGTTATCATGACATGAAGACTATTAAGTTCTGTTCAATCCTTATCAACGACAGCTCATTATTGGGTTACAGCTATGTCATTTTCTAAAAGAAAGAGTTGAGAGGAGAAATTGCACCCAAAATTGATAGGCTAGTCGATCGCACTCTGATTCCCTTCTGTCGTGGGTATCAGAAATTACGTGCACTAGTGTTCTAGTGGTCTAGGTGTGTTTGTGACCACCGTGTCGGTACAACCCGAAAGAAGCGTCGTCGAGGTAGGTAGAATATTTTCCAAAAACCTATACGCGATTTCGTCCACATTTATTCGCGAAACGAGATTCGAACTCACACCACTTGCATCTCAGAACAGCCGGGCAAATCGTCCTGCCATGAGGTCATCATACGAATAGAGCTTAGCCTATCCAGGGCCCTCTTAATTATGTTAGTTGTTATTGTTTTTGTACCTTAATTAAATTCGGGCTCCGCCGGGATTACAAAGGCTATTTCATTACGATTTCACGGAGATACGAGGAAATTACGGGAATTATGTCAGAAGGCCATGAACTGACGAGCGTTTGGATTCACAGCCACGCAGAAGCTGAGCTAGCTATTCAACAGCAGACATTTATGTGTTACTTCATCATTCATAGCTCGATGTAGCTCACAGCACACCTTTGAGTAAGTACACATACACGTTTTTGATTCTGATGATGTCCCCACATCCTCCTCAAATATTTTTTGGCCCTGGTTTTACAGTACCTATTGGTCGTGACGGAACGGCTATTCTAATGTGATTCCAGCGGTCATGTTTTAACTTTATAGACTTTTGATTTTCCTGCTCATTGTAAGAAAAGAAAATATTTGTAAACACCAAGTTTTTCAAATCAAATCAAATCAAATCAATTTATTTGCACCGACCGACGTGGGACCGCAACATGAAACCATGCAACGTTTCTAGAACGTCATGATGGTAAAGTAGAGCACAGGAGTTTTAGGAAAACTCCTCCACCATATACATAGAATATTCATTTCATCTCATTGAGGTGTGCTGAGAGCCTTTGACCACGGAAGAACTGGTGACACGACAAGGAGAAGATCCCATCTAATCTTAGACTATCTCTTCCTAACTCAGAATAATAATTTTCTTGAATAATTTTCTTCGAGTTTCAGCATAGCGACATCTTCAATGACAGTCTATATATGCTCTGCTAAAATTTTAAATTTACGTTATGTTCATTTAAGATAGTTATACGCTTTGGATTATTCTGTATGCTACTCGTATATCTTTTTTTAATAAATAATTTCATTTCATTTCTCAGCCAAGAAGCTCTCTTCCGGAAATGTGTAAGAGCTTAAATAAACTGACCTGGTACTTCTTGATGGAGTCCATCTGGTCCTTGGTGACGTCATGAGCGGGTGGGCGCGGAGGCGCATCTCTAGGCGCCTCGCGTGGTGGTACCGCTGGCGCCGCCTTGGCTGTGCCGTTCACCTGCTGAAGGTTTATACTGTCAGTACAAGCTGGTGGATTTTTTGCTTTGATTTTCCTCTCGTATGGACTTGCAGTCAAGTGTTACAATACACTGACTTATCTGAATGACAGCCAATTTAGACCAGCTTGGCTAGACTGATTTCCCTCGGACGGACTGACCCCAGTTGGTGGATATTATACTAGGGTTGCCAGTTGAGCTATTTATAGATAGGTACTAAGACTTTTATTGTAGAGTAAAAGGACGAGATCGTAGAGATTTTGGACAATATTCGCACTATTATCATACTTCGAACATGCGTAGGATCACCAAATTTTTATAGTCATGTAGCACCCATAACCCAAGCTCTGCTTACATTGGGGCTAGATGCTGCGTGAAAAAGTCCAGCATTCCAGCACTTATATCAAACGGGTCCTACAACATTAGGCGCGGATTTAAAGACATTAGGTATCTTATCTACTTAATACACAGAAAGCATATAGTCTTATTTTATCTATGGTCGAGGTAAGATAGTGCGAATATTATTCAAAAAACTTTGATCTCCATTTTATAGTCGTGCCATTTTGTCAGTTGAACCAATCCTATGCAATCATCTCCTTTGCCATAATCTTCGACCAACAATATTATAGATTTAGTTAGAGTCAGCTCAGCAAAACTGTTCTCGGTAAATAACAGCTCGAGCCGTTATTTTGTTTAGCATTTTGACGTTTTTCGTGATGAATGATCGTAAGTTTAGGATATTGTTGATCGAAGGTCATAATAGTTGGCTCCTATACAAACTTACAACAAACTCTGAAACTCTGCGTCTCAAGCGGGCTTTCACCCACTGCGCCACAGAGGTCGTCGAATAATGCCATGTTAAGAGAAATATGCATAAGTAGGTCTACTTTTAAAAGCAAATACAAGATACCCAGATACACTTCAAAAATTGCAACCAGAAAGGATTTCACTTGCATCCTCTTAACAATTGAGCTAACCGACGTCATGGTTGAAAGAATGAAAAAGGAAAGTTTTAGGATTGTTTTGAAAATTAGTCTATAGGAAATTAGGTCATATAACATAACTCTAAAGCCGGCACCAGACTTAGTTTCACTAGTTTGAACACTTGTTTGATTGCTGTGTGGCACGAGACAAACATTGCTATGAGGTCTCACAGCGCGCGCGGACGCACAGGGTCCCAAAAACCTACTGATTTTGGGACTGTGTGTGCGCACCGTGAAAAGTCAGTAATGTTTGTGAATACCGTTGTTTGACTATGTGTTCAAAGTTTGAACAAAGATTTGCACTTTGCGATCCAGTACCGGTTTTTTAGCGCACATCAAAGCGTTCAAAGTTGAAAGTGTTCAAATGTTTGCGTAGCCTGCCACTCGCGCAAAGTCTAGTTGCGCGAGCGCTCGGACGTTTCCTTATTATTTTTTGTTGTACATGTAAAAAATAAAATAATTACATGCACACATATAATATAGATACACTGCGTCTACGAAATCGTTCTGTTTGTTGTCTACTAGCGTACTGTGCAGAAAAGTTAGCATGTCTGGCAGGTTGCGTCAATATTGTGTTCAAAAAGCTTTGTAAAGTCTTAATTCTTCAAAGAAGTGTGCGAATCTATGAAACTATGTCTGGGGCCGGAGTAGTATGAAATGGACCTCGTGTGTCGTTTTTAAAAGTAGACCTCCGTATTCATGGGTACATTTAATTCCATGCAATAATACTACCTTATCAATAATTGTTAGTAATAATTAAAAATACCCAATATTTTATCATGCCCCGATCTAGAAAGAAAACAGTTAATAAAATACACATTGGTGTCGATTCTGATGTTCACTCAGTTAAAATTATCTAAAAATACGACCATCATATTTCGTTCGTTCCAAAGACTAATATGGAATGACTATAAGGAGTATTAGTTAAAATAAAGTTATTATACCCAATACTCTAAATTCTTTTATCCTATCACATACATGCATGTGAAGAATAACTACTTAAATTCTTAAATTCTTTTACAAATGTATCTTTGAATTTCATGCCTTTAGTTTGAACGAAATAAGAACAATCGAATTTTAGTTTAACAAGCAAGTAAACAACAAAGTCACCAGTAATAATAAAAGGTAATTAATCATATTTTATGATACCTGAAAGAAACAAATGGGTTATGTTTTTCCAGAAAAATATTCAACATTTCGTTTCGTTGGGGTAGCAATTATCTAACCCTGTTATTTATAATAGACTTAAAATAAACTTAAACAAAGCTAATACACATTTTAAACTTTCGCGACTCGAAGACATTTTAAATTTTTATAACGGGACTTAATCGCGTAGGTATAACATTTGTTTATTTACCTCGACGTTTCAGTAGCGTTACAGCTACCGTGGTCACGAGAAGACCCAACAAACAAATGTTACAAACAAAACAAATGAACAACAAATGTTACACCTACAAAACAAACAAACAAATGTTATACCTACGCGATTAAGTCCCGTAATAAAAATTTAAACAAAGCTTTTTTCAAATGTTAGGTAAGTAGGTACTTACATATTTTCTTTGTTTATTGAAACATAGGTTATCTAACTAAAGCTTTTGCTGAATTGATCAATTATGAATAAATAACAGAGTTAGTTAATATTTTACCAAAGTAAGTTTGTAAGTATACCATTTTATAATATAAGTAGATAAGTATCTAATGTTAGTTATAAACTATGATATATGATAAGTGTTTACACAGATAACTGTTTACGAATACATAATTATATAGAATATTTATAAATAATTAAATAACACCCAACAGCAACATATAGGCCTGACATAATCCTCGGATTTCTAGGTGTCGTGGGCATTAAGAACTACGAGTAGAATTACACCCAGATTGAAGCTCATACAAACTTACTTATTATTACAAAATAAATATGCAATTTAAGATTATATATCACATAAATTTTTGCTGTTATTAATAATAAATTAGTTAGATTTGTAATAAAATCCCATGTTTAGGCCAATCTAAACACATAAAATCGATAGAAAACACAGCTTTCGTTGAGAGGTTTTGTAACAAGAATGCATCAGGATCTGTAGACAGAAGAGCATTGAGTGCAAAAAGCAGTGATAATGATGATGAAATTATAGACTAAAATGATGATTATTTTACTTGACTTAAGATTTAAAATTATCATGTTACGTGACGTTAGGTACTAGGGATATTGAAGTAATTTTTATTTAGAAACTCTTTTTCCAGAGTTGGTGACTAACTATTTATTTTATTATTTATTTAACTCACTAGATTTTTTATTTAAAAAAGAACGTGAGTGTCGTGTTACACTCGATTGGAACGAAGTTTGTACTTTGACACTTGTTGTCATTTTTGTTTTTTTTTTGAAATTTTTTACATGTGCTTTGCGCACTTTGCGCACAACTTTGCACACTTTGCGGAATTAGCGCAAAATCTAACGCTTTTTTTCTTCTAGCCCCCATCCTCGATACGATACCGTCTGAAAAGGAAATTGGTTCCAAAACATCATAGGTAATTCTTTAAACAAGCTAGGTATATTCAATGTAATACATGTAAGGAAACAGGATATGGGTACTGAATCCTAGACATTCTGTCTGGGCATGTATTTAAAATGTAATTGGATATGCCTCTGACTACTTCGGCATCTTTAAAGGATGGAATACATAAAAACATCTGAGATAATGTCTTCCACGCCTCCCTCGCCTCCTGCGTCATCATGTCAAACAGGAACTAGATTTATCATTAGATAACCACAGCAGTCTCTGTATAATTATATCTTATCAGTGAGTCATAAAGATATGGTTAATTTTAACTAAGGGCGAACGGATAAGTTGCTATTTTACTAAGATTTCTACTGAGAAGATAATATTTTCCAATAAAACTATGAGTGTTGTCCGTTTAGAAAACCTTTTTACCCGACTGTCAAAGAAAGGGTTATGTTTTCAGAGACTTTTGTTTAAGAATGTCTTTGTTTACTTGTTATTACACATTTTAAATTTTTATACCTACGGGACTTGATCGCGTATGTAAAACTAATTTATTTACCTCGACGTTTCGATAGCATTACAGCTATTATTATTATATATTGCTTGTTTACTTGTACTGAATGATCAACGCCTGATCTTGTATTTATTACTAGTTTTGTTAGTTAGATGGTATTTCTACCTACAACCCTAAATTTAGTATGTTTTACGATTATAAACTAAAGTGTTAGGACCCAAGAAGAAAGTGGAAAATCTCCAGTCTAATATTCCAATTTCCAACCAGTTGTTTTTGGAAAAAACGCAAAAACAGGTTGGTACATCGAGCAAGTTTTAAACTCCCAAGCAGCCTCAACTATCATGTTACATTTTAAAATGGGGAAGAATATCATCTATGATTCAATATCAATGAATTTCCATCCCCATTCTAAAGTCGCAACAACTTTACCAGCCCAATGATTCCAAAATACCAACTAGCCCCTACCACCACCAAATGGTTCATGCGAGCGTGCAGGTTACCTGGAACATAACGCTACTTCTGTCCACAGTTCCTGGATATTTCGGCGTCGTCTTCACGATCTGAACGAAGGTTTCCGGCACATCCACCGCCACCTCCCTTCCGAGAAGGACAGGCGTAGTATCAAACCCTGGAGGAAGCTTGTAGGATGCGTAGACTGCTTCTCTGATGAGAACGGAGTCAGTTCTAGCTGAATATGCCACCTCCCTGCAGTCAATCAATGAGTCTTCTCCATTCGATATCAGCAGTTGGATCTTATGATCGCTTAATGATTCTGACAGATCTGAGTCTCCACATTTCGCTGTCTCAGAAGAACCCTTGCTTTTCTTGCTGCTGTAGCTGGTAGCTGATCCTTCGCTTTGAGGAAGTGAGAGTAGCTCTATGGTGTTCTTGAAGCTTCCAGAACCATCTGAGCTAGGTCCGGAGGTATCTATGCTTTGGAGGACGGAGTGTTTGCTGCCGAAGCTGGTGCCTGAGCCCCCAGACGAGAGAAGGGGTTCGTCGTCTCTGGAGAGACGTACCTGCGGGGGCCGCGGAGGCGGGTAGCGGGGGGGTGTCTTGTTCCTCGCGATGAAGCTGTCCGGCACATCCACCGCCATCTCGCGGTGGGGACCTGGAAAGTTACAGGAGCAGTTTGAGAAAAATTTAAAGAGACCTTTTCAAAAACTCTTGTTACTCTACTCTTTGGAAGATTTTTAAAAAGCCCTAGGCCGCGTTTGGTCTTGCAAGAAAACTTCCGCGAGTGAATACCGAGAGTTTATCTGATAACAGTTTGCAAGTGTACCTAAACTCCGAGTCCGTAGCAATTGCTGTCACAAAACTGTCGTAAGGGCATTCTAGATTTTGTCGGATTGACTGTAGAACATTTCTCGCCGAAGTTTTCTTGCAAGTGACGTGGCCTAACGTCCTGGAGAACGCCTCTGTATCAGTTTCCGTGAAATAATTTCAAGATACCAGAAATCTAATTCCCAATCATGGAACGTACTCGCATATCCATCAATTATTCCTCATTAGGCACATTATACGATGTATCCCATAAAATTACTTATATCCAGGGGTGAACCTGATTTGATTACGTAAACGAGATCGATTGATGATCGCTAACAAGCGAAACTAGCACTGCGATAAAGTGGCAATCACTGGAATTAAAGTAGTAATTTAAACTCAAGGAAATTTCAAACCTAATGACACTTAGGTTTCATTCAAAGTCCTGTAGAGGCGAGAGCATTGCAATTTTTGCTATCACAGTTACATAATAACCTCCGGTAGGTAATTGGCTGACAACAGTCCCCTGGCACAGAATAACAAATAGCCAGTACTGAACCGTAATTACTAGCGGGAATCGCCCATGGGAACTCTTTGTTAATTAATAACATGGGATATCCTCGGTTACCTATTTGATAATCTGTGGCGTAACATGTTCAAGCAATACTACAGAATTGCAACGATCTTAAGATAGCTCAATGGTTCTTGTGTCTTCAAATGTTAAGCTCTTCAGCGGAATGGAAGCGAAGCTTTTGCCCCAAATGGTAGTTTAGAAATACCATGTTCCTACATACAAGAAACATCACGTACGCTGGTGCATACTGCATATTTGGCTCAGCGTTTTGGGCATGCTTCTGACCTGCAGCCTTATTGTCTAACTTGAAATCCTGTCCCAGTTGTTATCCCAATTGAGCTCAACCAATCACACAATACGAAAATGACAAAACACGTCATTTTCGTATTGTGTGATTGGTTGAGCTGGATGGATTTCAAGTTAGACTTATTGTCTAACTTGAAATCTGCTGGATCAGTTTGACTATAGTTTAGGTATAGGAACTGTAACTGTATTAGATCTTTTACTACGATCCCTGATTCTATTGCTTTTTTTTGTAAAGTTACGAATATAAATATGAAATTGTTCATTTTCATCTTATTCATTTTCAGATACCAAAATATTTCTCCCATTACAAAGTAATGTTCCAAGTTTAGTGGCCAGTAATTATAATTATAACCAATGGTTAATGAACGCATGCCTTCCGTGTGCTTTGTTCTATTGTTCCAGCTATCGCGATTAGCTCTGCAAAAACTGAATAGCTATTTCTGTTGGAGATTCACTGCTCAAGGCTTCGTTTTTATTCCATTTCATAGAAAAAAATTAAATTATTTGTACATTCTATATTTTTCTTCATTAGTTTTTTTGCTATTAATAGCGTTAGGAGCGCTATAATTATGTTTATAAGTAGGTACATAATAATGGCTGTGCTAGAGTTACTTAAGTGACCAAATTCTGCGGTGCCCCAACGGGGTTCATGTCTCGAAATCTATATTTTAAAACCTGTATTGTAACCAACATGAAGCAATAAATAATTAAATTGAATTATTGAGTTTAACAAGTGAATCTCAAACAATTCAATTCATTTTAATGTTTAATTTTCAAAATTGAATGGGCGATTTTGTCGCCCTTTATGATTTTTTTGTAGGTACCAAATAAACACAGAGAACTTTCAGGGGAAATTCTTACCGGTATCTGTAGAGATGGAGAGCATAGTGAGCATGTCTTTCTCGTCATCCGGCGGCTTCTCCTCATCAGCCCCCAGCACCACTATGCTGGAGCCGGAGCGGCGCCGAGGTCTGGAAGGGACAAACATCATTCATTAAACATAACAGCAAATTTTTGTATGATCCGCATTTTGTCTAGCTAGGGTCTGGGTTGTCTCCACTGACTTGAGCAGTGGGGTCGTTGTGAATATATCGTTTTTATATGTATAAGTAAAGTCAACAATGAAAGTCGATTATTTAATGATTCACAAATCTGAATATTTCAGACAAATGACAAATATTTGAAGATCAAGACGAAACTCATTTTGCATCGCCCCGTGAGGCACAATCATAACTGTTGTTTGAAACCGAACACAGCATATTTAGGTCTTAGCTTAGGTCATAAAGCGAGCTATACTAGGCTTACAATTTTATTGGGCATCGAGGCACCACCCGTAACAGTTTCTTGGAACAAAAACTCCATAAACAGTAATTTAATTCTAAAGGAGAGGAAATGCATCCGGACAGACAGACGGGCCGTGACGACGCATACCTAACTGACTAGAACAGACAATGCATTTATGTAACTCTAGCCTCCTATTAAACCTTTACTTATTCTAGACTAGCTACTGCGCGCGGCTTCGCCCGCGTTGCACCAACATTATATGCTATTCCAGGTCACTATCCACGTCTATTCCAAGTTTCATCCAATCGGTTCACTGGTTTAGGCGTGATTGAAACAAACTTACAAACATGACGACCTCTGTGCCGCAGTGGGTGAAAGCCCGCTTGTGACGCAGAAGTTTGCGGGTTCCATCCCCGCCGCGGGTTAAAAGTTTGTATGATGTGCTAATATTTATCTCGGGTCTGGGTGTTTCTATGCATAATATGTATATTTACAAAAAAACTATCCCATAGTACAAGCTTTGCTTAGTTTGGGGCTAAATGACGCAGTGTGAAATGTCCAAAAAAACATCTGGTACATGGTCGACATTCCCAGAGTTCGTACAAAGCGTTTTGAGTCCACATTTTTAATACGCACCGCCAAATTGTGGAACTCATTGCCGGGCTCTGTATTTCCCGAAAAGTAGGTACAATTTAGGGGTCTTCAAATCAAGAGTAAATAGGTTCCTTATAGGTAAGCATGCCTTAGACCTCACTACTGCTTAACATCAGGCAGAGTGAGGTCAAATGCTGACCTATTTAATTAAAAAAAAAAAAAAAAACATCTAAAGAAACTCACAAACTTGTGGGACTCATAGGTGCGTCACATTATAGATAGAGGTACCATTTCAACGAGTACGTAAACAATATACAATTTGATACCTGTAGCTCGTAAAATAGTAGTAATGGGTGGCAGTATTAAAGAGAATAGGCAGTCTAGAAACATCAACCGTGATATACTTAATCGGGACCTAAAATCGCAGCTACTGCTACTGATACGGCAAAAAGTTTCTACGATATTAAAGTCTACATTCGAATACACTTTAATTTCCAGAACAATCAAAAGGAAGCCAATTGCGATAAAGGGCGTGGAATGGTGCCAATGTGACCCGGGACAAACCTACGCGCCCCGGGACTTATTTACCCGGAGATCACCAGCTTTAGCAAATCCCGGAGATTGTCGATTACTTTGCTTGGAATTGATTGAGTGTGCGGAGTTGTGTGCATTTTAGCGTATGTATGGTGTAGGTTATTAACCGACTTCAAAAAAAGGAGGATTTCCAAAATTATTTTTTTGTTTGAAAGGGTATGCTACCATAGTGGTCCCATAAAAATTTTACTCCTGAGGGATTGATAGTTTTCCCGTAAAACTCAAAAAATCACCGATATTTCAAAAAAATGTGGACCGATTTCCAAAATTTTTTTTTTGCTTGAAAGGGTATCCAGCTCGAGGTGGTCCTCATATTTTTTTTTCCTGAGGGATTGATAGTTTTCTTGTAAAACTCAAAAAACCTTTTTCTCACTACACAATCTGAGTCAAACATTGAATAGTTTGACATGTTTATACTCTCGAGGTGGTCCCATATAAATTTTATTCCTGAGGGATTGATAGTTTTCCCGTAAAACTCAAAAAACCTTATTCTCACTCTAACTTCTTTAATCTTGACTATTCCAATATCTAACCTAACCTACTATATTATTAACCGACTTTAAAAAAAGAAGGAGGTTCTATGTTCGGCTGTATGTATGTTTTTTTTACACTTACACTTTATTTACACTAAAAATTGAAATATAAAAATTTTTGAAAAAAAAATTGAACCGACTTCACATAACACAAACAACCTAAGAACCTTCTAGTACCTACACTAAAAAGAGAAAAATAAGAATGTACTCATAAATTATATTTGAAGTCGGTGCCAACTATTCTACTCTAACTACTCGATACAATTTTGCACCCAAGTTCTCTAATATTGTAGGTACTCGTAATTTCTTCTTAGATGTAAATGCACATAGTTGGCACCGACTTCAAAACATAATTTATGAGTTCATTCTTATTTTTCTCTTTTTAGTGTAGGTACTAGAAGGTTCTTAGGTTGTTTGTGTTATGTGAAGTCGGTTAAATTTTTTTTTTCAAATTTTTTTATCTACTTTGTAAAATAAGTTCTTTTGTTGGCCAACTTTGGTGACAAAGTTCCGGGGGCCCTATTGTGTAACTCAACTGGCAATTGTCATCGGCTTCATTTTGACATTTGAAACCTAGCCTGGACTTCCAATTGTCATTTTCGTATTGTGTGATAGTTTGAGCTCTATTGGGATGACAACTGGGAATGGATTTCAAGTTAGACAATAAGGCTGATGGTCATGTGTCGACTTAATAGCCGGGATAGATGAAATGAGAGCGTTGCGTAGTATGTGTGGCATAACGTTGAATGATAGAGTGAGAAATAGTGTGATAAGGGAACAGTGTGGAGTGAAAGAAGATGTAGTGTTGAGGATCGAGAAAGGTATGTTAAGATGGTTTGGGCATGTAGAGAGGATGGATGACAATCGTTTGACAAAGCAAGTGTATGAGGCGAGTGTGCATGGGACAGCTGGAAGGGGAAGACCTAGGCGAACCTTCTTGGATCAAATTGGCGACATTTTGGAGAAGGGCCAGGTCAAAAGTACCCTAAACCGACGAGCATGTATGAAGAATGTAATGAGAGTGAATGAGGCGAAAGTTGTGTGTCAGGATCGTAGCGACTGGAGAACCGTGGTCTCTGCCTACCCCTTTGGGAAAGAGGCGTGACTTTATGTATGTATGTATGTATAGATTTAACGTACTCTCCGAAGAACGGAAACGCTTAGTTTATAAAGCCACTAGAGGTATTCTGTGCTAGAGGTCACCTATCCACTTTTGGAACACGTACAAAACGTAGCTTTACTTCGACGATCTATCAAGAACGACTAAGCAAGCTCTTTTTAACCGACTTCAAAAAAAGGAGGAGGTTCTATGTTCGGGTGTATGTATGTTTTTTTTTTTTTATGTATGTTCACCGATATCTCCGTCAGTTGTGAACCGATTTCCAAAATTATTTTTTTGTTTGAAAGGGTATGTTACCATAGTGGTCCCATAAAAATGTTATTCCTGAGGGATTGATAGTTTTCCCGTAAATCAAAAAAAATCACCGAACTTTCCGAAAAATGTGGACCGATTTCCAAAATTTTTTTTTGCTTGAAACTGTATGCATTTCTAGGTGGTCCTCATACTTTTTTTCCTGAGGGATTGATAGTTTTCCTGTAAAACTCAAAAAACCTCATTCTCACTACACAATCTGAGTCAAACGTTGAATAGTTTGACATGTTTATACTCTCGAGGTGGTCCCATATAAATTGTATTCCTGAGGGATTGATAGTTTTCCCGTAAAACTCAAAAAACCTCATTCTCACTCTAACTTCTTTAATCTTGACTATTCCAATATCTAACCTAACCTACTATATTATTTACACTTACACTTTATTTACACAGTGTTTATTTACACTAAAAATTGAAAAATAAATTTTTTTGAAAAAAAATTGAACCGACTTCACATAACACATATAGACACTAAGAACCTTCTATGTACCTACACTAAAAAGAGAAAAATAAGAATATACACATGCAATTATTATTTACAGTATTCAAATAATAAATTATTATATTATATTATAGGTATTTGAAGTCGGTGCCAACTATTCTACTCCAACTACTCGATACAATTTTGCACCCAAGTTCTATTGTACTCGTAATTTCTTCTTAGATGTAAATGCATAGTTGGCACCGACTTCAAATACCTATAATATAACATAATAATTTATTATTTGAATACTGTAAATAATAATTGCATGTGTATATTCTTATTTTTCTCTTTTTAGTGTAGGTACATAGAAGGTTCTTAGTGTCTATATGTGTTATGTGAAGTCGGTTCAATTTTTTTTCAAAAATTTTTATATAACATTTGAATCTAATTTTATTCAATAAAAAAATATATTCTAATTTATATTAATTTTTAACTTTTTCTAACTTTTTTGTGATATCATGAGCTCACCAGCGTTTAATGTTATTCGTGAATGACCTAACATCAAAAATCATCAGCGTAACAAGGGAATCAATCAAATCAAAATTGGATACTACGAATAAATATGAATATTTTTATCGTGATACATCGATGTCTGATTGAGTCTTTTATCGAAACAATTTTGAACTGCACTTTTTTCAATTTTATCGTTTCGAATTAGTTTTTACTTTTTACTCTTATCGAAAATGTTTTTCAGAAGTAATAAAAACAATAATGGGCTTTTCAACCTGGGACCGTATTCGCGTTCCTTTTTTCGTTCGTTTAATAAATAATCGGATGGCTCCCGCCACGATTTCTGACTTCAAGGGCCAATTTTTCAAACGTCCTAACCTAGGACCAAATATTTCAAACCAAAAAAAGGCCCTTGAAGTCAGAAATCGTGGTGGAAAGCCTCCGAATATTCACCAAACGAACAAAAAAAGAAACGCGAATAAAGCCCCTGTTAGTTCCCCGTGGTTACTGTTGCACTATTGTCTTATACCGCCTGGACACGAGGGCAGTGAGGGCAGCACCCATAGGGCAGCAGCAAACAGCATGCTATATCAGACAGCTTGCTGTTTGCTGCTGCCCTCACTGTCACGTGTTCAGGCACCATTACTCAGAGATGCAGTTAATTCTTTTTAGGGAATTCAGAATTGGACTTCCAGTCAAAGTTAAAGCCTTGAAGATACAGTTACGAGCCTGTTTACTTCAAGGTTTGTAACGAATTGGCTAACAAACCGAATGATTACCTCGGCTAATCTCGGGTACGTCTTTGTTGCAAACCGATATTAGGCCTGGATATAAAACGCAGGCTTTCGTAACAGAATTACGCCAAAACATTGTACAGTGGGCAACAAGAAGTAGATATACACACTATACTTTACTACTGGTAATCGTATTGAAGCTCTATCTTGAATGGAATCAAGGACATAGTTGACACATACCTACATAAGCATTGATAGAGTGAGCTTGCCCAGAAACTTTTTACCAACTAAGAAACACCGTGATCCCGTGTCCATAAAATAAACAAATACATAGAAATAAATAAATCTCGCAGCAATTAATGAAAAAAAATATTCGCTTAGCGTCGACTCCACAGACCAGAAGAAATAAATCCGTGGAAGACTCCCTTCTTCGCTCTACTCGCCAGCTCATGGAACAGGTGCCTACCATCGTTTTGTGCAAAGTAACTAACATTTCTTATTTTTTGTTATAAAACAGCCTCTTCAAATAAGCGAACCGTATCCGACCCTAAAAAAACAAGTTTCCTGGTTGATATTTTATTCAGATGCGGAAATGGAACACACCCTCCAGTTCCCCTTCGTTGCTTAGCACTGGCTCGTTGAAGATGGACACGAGAAATGCTATTTTGTTTTTATTTCAAGTCAAAATAAGTATTTTATGAGTTAATGGCCAACTACACCAGCTGAGCTCCGTGTTTAATCCGTGATATGATAAAGGTTTTAGGAACAAATACTCACATTTTTAACACTTCAAAAAAAGGAGGAGGTTCTTGATTTTTTTTTATGATGAATCTCTCTCTCTAAACTCACACAGGCAAGAATGAGGTCTACGATGGAGCAAGCCCACCCAGAAGATTTCTATTTATGTGAATGGATTCTTGATAAAACAAACACTCAAAGTTAGGTAAACTCGACAACAATACGACAATGAAAACTCCATCCAAATCGGTATGGGACGCTGAACGATCCTACAGGACAGGACTCAAAAGACCGAAAGCCGATCGAAAATCCAGCGAATATTGAGTTGAGGAGTTTGAGGACGTGCTATCAACTCGATTAGCAACATCGCATGCAACACAATCGATACCATCATTTGATTGTTCTGCTTGATCGCTCGCCGTCGCAACCGTTATCCGTTATTATACCTGTTATTATGCACTGTAATAATGTAGAAAAGATGGATTGATTGTGTTAAAGATAAGAGTAACTGAATAAGAAAGGGTGACTACGGAGTTGATGAGTGGAGAATGGAAACAGAGAACAAGTGGGATAAGGGGAGACATGCACTTAATAACAGTAATAATGTAAAAAATATAGATGTATTGTGTAAAAGATAAAGAGTAACTGAGTAAGAAAGGGTGATTACGGAGCTGATGAGTGGAGAATGGAAAAAGAGAACAAGTGGGATAAGGGAGACATGCTCTTAATAACATGTACTCGTGGTTACACTATCACATAGGTGTATGGTACTTGACTGACAGTAAATACGCTATCATCTAGATTAGTCTAGTGATCCACTTTAGCGGCCTTCCTAACGTTTTGGGTTCGGAGGAAAACATCGTAAGGAAACCAGCATCGGACATGTTGTAGAACCTATGTTCGAAATAATCAAGTAACTTTCTAAGGCGCATTTAAAATCCCTTCAACTTGTCGTGTCTCGTAGGTGTCTACGAGACACGACAAGAATAAGATCTACCATAAGGTTGAGCCTAGTTTCAAGATCTTTACGGGTAATAAGACTATACATATGTATATATCTTCGACCGGCTAATTGTTTTAAATTCGTCTCGGCTCTCGCAAGCCTTGGAACGTGGTGGTATTTAGGACGCAGGTGCTGACTTGATGAAAATGACAGTAAAGTACAATTCTGAACTTTTTGTAGTAATGTTGAAACTATCATGGTCACAAACATAGATATTACTATCAACGGGATAATTGCCTGATGCCGTGACACGTGTACAAAATCCTCAGAATCATCTTTATCACTGATTGTTTGAATTCCTAATTATTCTTCTTAATCTACCCCAATGGGCAAATCTCCCTGACCCTGTTTAAATTCCACCTTAAGCTCCAAGGCCAGTTTGCCAGTCTTAATATCTAAGTGAATATTAGTCTCGTTCACAGCGATTCTATTCGTCTGTATACTCGTATTCATTTCTATAACATCACCGGATATGTCCCGTGTCGCGATAGAGCGAGGAGCTATTCTATCAGTTCTATTCTAGTCTATTGTGCTCAAGTGTGCTTCCGACCTCTTCTCGAATAGCGGACATTCTCGGCAATTTTATAGCGTGTGGGAAATGTGAGTAAAATTGCGCAGATTTTATGGGGTAGGTTTTCTAGGGGGCTCGGGAATAAAGATACAAAAGCTTTAGTGTTGAAAAGATCAGGAAATAGTTTGAAGCGATCGTAGTATAGCTTGCTTTCTTGATAGATGTTCTGTGTGGTCACAAAAGTGGTGACCTCTTGTGGCATTATCTATTGAACGCTTCCGTGCTTCAAAGGCCTTAAAGGGGCCTGCCTCCGTCACCAACAGGGCCACTAGCTCATGCGAACTTACATACCTTACAATAACAAGAGTAAATGGAACATAATGGCCTGGTCTCCCTGCCCTTATCCCACTGTTATCTGAGTTCCGGCTTAAAATTGTCCACTATGATCTATTTCATTGAGAAATGAAAAGTTTTATCAATATGATCGAATCCGACGGGATTCGAACCCGCGACGATCAGACGATCCTCCTAAAGCCGGAGTGCCTTCAGCTCGGCCACGGAACCCACTGACGTCAGAATCGAAATTTTTGATAAGCTCATATTTATCGGGTAAGCACCATGATCGAATCAGCCATCTTAAAGTTCAATCCCTTAATTTTAATGAATGTATTGAATAAGCAATCCGATGAAAATATCTCAAAACAGCAATATTAAATTGTTTAAACTCGTATCTGATTTTATCCAAAGACAGGGACTTCTAATAATAGAAAATTTATTATTACCAGCTCTTCGAGCATGACGTGAGCAGAATCGGAAAGGGTGCCATGCGTAGCACCGGAAAAAGCTACTTTATTTCAAGAGCGATAAATTATAGATTTGCGTAGCAATAAATCTGGCTGTAGACTATCTATACGTATATGTATAGAACGTATGTATACCTTTAGTTACACCCAATTTAACGTTTTGTTTGTAAACGCTCGTATTTCCATTCGTTGAAGAGCGACGTTCGTCAGAAGATGGATGAGAGTCCGGTCGTAGTATCAAAAGTGCTTCTGAGTTCTGTGCTATGGCATGAGTCCGTGGTATTTTTGACCGGGGAAGAAAAACATCGTACCTGCAACAAAGTATTTGGGCTACGCCGTCCCTAACGACCAATCGAATCGCTCGCGAGCAGTCAGAAAACTAAGTCTAAAAATAGGGAATTGTACTTTCAGCTATTTACGCGATGTTCTGGAATCGAGTAAATTTTTAAGCCTAATGTCCTTTTTACTCTATTCTAACATAGATAGAGGGTGGTCACGGTCAGGCTGTTTTGTGTCTCGATTGGTTGTGATACTCAACTCCAGGCTTTTATTATTGGGGCCCTAGTCCCAGTGAAAGCCTATTGGAAGTGGGCCAATATGGTCGATTAATGCGGGCAGCAACCCGTGAAACGAGCGTGTAGTGAAAATGTACATTAGCATTCCTACCCAACTGAAGAAAACAGAAAGCTCATAGAAAAAGAAAACAATTACTTTTGGATAGCTAGATTGTCAACGGAGTTGCCTATAGACTTTCATGAGTCTGATCAAAATCAGTTTTAAAAGATTTAAAAAAAAAATTAAATTAATAAATAGTACCTAATTCGATTTGAATTTTCTGCTGTATGAGAATCTGTTTTCCTGTTTTTAGTGTTTGTTGCCCTGATTCTTCACGGTATTGGTCGCGCAAGAACAGGAGTAAAATTAGTTCTAAGACTATTCTAAGTGATCCCAGCGGTCCTACTGAAATGCTTTTTGACTTCGACTTACTTATGTACATTGTACAGTCAGTAACGAAACTCGAATAACAGTCGGACGCATTGTCGTAGTAAGATCTCACAGACGCATCTTTTAACTTGTGGATGTGCGATGTCCCCAAGAAAATATCAAAAAACTAGATAAAGAAGGACGTCACGCGTCGCATACAAAGCGAGGAACAGGTATTTATGTAAATAGTCCGGGGCGGGTAATTCAGGTTCTACCGGAAACCGGCGCCATAGACTATGGAGCAGTTCGCTGTCGCGTGCCTGTGAGGGAGATGATGCTGTCTCGCTCTTATGACAGCTGATAACTGATAAATTACTTCCTCAGTCCCTTCTTTGGTTTTTATCGTGCTTAGGTTGCAGATCTAAAAGATTTTCTGCCGCACTTCTTGTGTGACTCGAGCCTCAGTTTTGTTTGACTGGCTCCCCACTGGAGCTTGACTTATTATTTTTAAGATGGATCACCTAAAATAATGCTAGGCCCCAAACCGTGTTTGTTGCCCTGATTCTTCACGGTATTGGTCGCGCAAGAACAGGAGTAAAATTAGTTTTAAGAGTATTCTAAGTGATTCCAGCGGTCCTACTAAATAAATGCTTTTTGACTTTGGCTTTGACCTATAAAAGCTACTGTTCTTATTTCTTTCTTGTTCTAAAGATTACAAGTTACATCCTGCGATCAATTACATCATTAATAGGTGCTATCTCAAAGTGTTTGCATAATGATCCGTCGCTTTGTTTATTCTAGATATTTCCATCGCAGCTCAGTTGGTAAGTCACATTTTAGGTTATTTTTAAAAAGATGACCGCACTTGTATACACTGTACATTTAGAAACAAAAGCCAGCTGACAAATGCCGACCGTCATAATTTGCCAATTCAATTAGCGACGCCCTAATTGGATATGAAATCACGAGCGAAGCCAAGCAGTGCATACGACATTCGATATGTGATGAATGTGATTCACATTATGTTTGTGACACAAACGGTTTTTGAAAACGAAGACTGTTCGGCACAAACACTGAGAATAATGAAAGTCAGGAAGAGTACTTGGTATGAATGTGGATGGATACGAGTATAGAGGTAGGCCGAAGAAGAGACGGATGGATTGTGTGAAGATGATATGAGTAAGAAAGGAGTGAGTGCTGAGATAACGGCTGATAGAGGGAAATGGAAGAGGAATACATGTTGTGCCGACCCCACATAGAGTGGGAGAAGGGCAGGAAGATGTGTGTCCCAATATTTTGGCACATGTCCGATGAAATCGGTCGCCGGATCGAGAACGCCTGGAAGAGCTTCTGGTCCATGAAGGAGCACATGAAGGGCAACCTTCCACTGACACTTTAACGCAAACTCATCGACAGTTGTATTCTTCCCGTCCTAACCTACGGTGCTCAGACCTGGTCGTTAACCGAGGCACAGAAGTCCAAGCTCAAGATTTGCCAAAGAGCAATGGAACGCAGCATTCTCGGCTTTAAGCGGATTGATCGAGTCCAGAATACTATGTTGCGTTCAACAACTGGTATTGCCGACGTAGGGCGCAAAACAGCCAAGCTGAAGTGGGACTGGGCAGGACACGTGAGCCGGATGGACAGCGAAAAATGGGCCAACTTCTTAACAACCTGGCAACCTGAAGGGAGACGATGCCGCGGACGACCAAGGAAGCGCTGGAGAGACGACCTCGACTCCTTCGATAGTGGGTGGTGGGAGCTATCGAAGGAGAGAGATGGTTGGAAGGAATTGGGGGAGACCTTTGCCCAGCAGTGTGGGACAGTATAGGTTGAAGAAAAAATGACCGTCCATAGAAGTAGAAGACTTCAAGCCCATCGCTTCTTAATCTTTGAAGATTATCAAGAAAATGTTTCCAAGGAGTGTCCCAGGTGTCCCTGTGTCCTACATATTTTGGCACTGGATGTCCGTATTTCACAGGGGTAGAAGTTTCCAAGCCAATCGCCTTTAATCAGAACTAAGTTTTGAAACCATCCATTTTAATTCGTATAAAAAAGTGTGAATCTGTCACTTCCTCACCAAAGTTTCCAACGTGAGGAACAGAGATATTATAACAGCAAATGAAGCTTTTTAAAAACAATCAAAGTTGTAATATAACTAGAAATAGCTTTCAGATTTCTTCCGGTTTGTCTCCTCGACCTTGCTTCTTGGCAAATTTCTATAGGTCAACGTGTCTGTGTTGGTACCATGTGAGCAAAGTCGCAGACTTATTAATATTCTAATTAATACCTTTATCTAATTAAATGTACTTAAAACAAGCGCTTCAAATGCCAAACCTGTTCTTGAGTGAGTCAAAAACAATTTAAATGTTATCAAACGAAAATAGCGTGTATATTTGAGTTTAGTCATAGAATAGTAGACGACTTCTTTTGTAAAGGAAAGGATGTACTTTTATCAAAGTAATAACCATAGAGGAAGTCGTTTGTACCTAAAGCTATCGGTAATATTGGTAAAGTAAATGAAACTGACCTTTATACGAGTAGTCGAAGCGAAAAATCGCAAAACAACACCTGTTTAGACAAACACGACAATGCTTTTACACAAGATAAAAAGCTTCATGATTTTTTTTAAACTGCGAAAAGCCATTTTCCAGTTTTATAAAACTCACATGCACCAAAACAATTTAAAAATAGAACACGAAATTCAAACGAGTTCACGCGAAACGTTCTTGACTAGGCACTTTTTTTAAATGGCCAGTAACAAAATATTTTACCATGTTCTTTTTTCAAATACTAAATTTTGAAAAAAGAACGGAGGTTTTAGTTATAAAATGTGGGCGGTTCTATTGAAACAAAAAATACATTTTAAAAAGACAAAACACGTATCAACTCAGCACGTACACAGAACTGACTAATTGTTCGACTGATAACAAACCGATAACGATGAACTAATGTGATTTGCGATGTGCTATTGATTTAGCCGAGAGTCATGACTATTCATTACTAAGTATTTACCTACTCAATCCATATTTGTACAATATTATAAGTAGGCATGTTGCTTGCTGTACAAGTATTTTATATCAACCATATCACCACGATTATTTTTATAACCTGGTCACAAATGCACACACACACAGGCGATTACGTTTAATTAATAAATAAATAAATAATGCTGGACTTTTCACACAGCATCATCTAGCCCCAAAGTAAGCAGAGCTTGTGTTATGGGTACTAAGATGACTGATATACCTACTACTTATATAGTTTTTGTTTGTAAATACATACATATTATACATAGAAACACCCAGACCCGAGACAAATATTTGTAGATCATACAAACATTGGTCCCGCCGCGGGGATCGAACCCGCAACCTTTAGCGTCGCAGGCAGGCCTTCGCCCACTGCGCTACAGAGGTCGTCGAATTAACCCGAGAAGAGGTCTATATGACCCCCTTGGGGCATTATGAGCTCTAATGAGTGTTTAGCCACACTAATGTTTGTGCTACAAGGTTTATTTTAAATCGACTTAGGGAGTAATTTCGTAACTGTCAAATATGCCAGAGGGACTACCTCATACATACCTACAATTTTTTATAACTGCTCGTTACAAGACCAAGTTAAAGTAATTTTTATATTTAAACTTTTAAGTATGACATTTTCAGAGGAACTTATCGCAGTCTGTAAATGTGTACCAACTTGAAATACACAAAAAAATCTACGAAATATTACGTTATAGTGGGCTGACTCAGTAGTGAGCTATCAAACTATTTTCTGTTCTGCTATATTCTAACCTCTTTTGTAGTAGGTATCTGAGGCCAAGTGCTGGCAACATTACGAGCCGCGTTATTGCCAGTTACACGCAGTCGGTCTGCATTGGTTGCTTTTGTCTCTTACGCCGACACCGCCATTGCTTTGAGTGTTTCAGAGGGTGTGGACATTATATGAAAGTGTTTGTGGCACTAAAAGGAAACATTTTTTTTGCTTTTATTTGCTTATAGGTGGTATGTTGATAAAGAAATAAATTATGCTGGACATTTCACATATCCAGCCCGAGATAAAAATGCAGATCATACAAACATTTATCCCGCGGCGGGGATCGAACCCCGCCGGCGTCCTTAGCGGGCTTTCACTCACTCACTGCGCCACAGAGGTCGTCACGATGATAAACAGCGCAGTGTCATTATTAAAACCATATTACGTGCAAGTCATACGTCTTGTACTTGCAGTTTATCATAATATCATAACGCCTGGCTTCAGATAGAACAATAAAGTTCATAGTCCAACAGGAGAAAGTTGAAAGCGGCCATTTTATGAATGCACAGCTTGTCACCGAGAAATGTGTGAATTATACAAGCGCAAGGATTTGTTACATCGGCTTATGTGCTGCGATGCATGCTAACGGTAGGTATAGCCGAGTGAACACTCAAATGCTAAGTATTTTCAATTCAAAACTAGAACGGACAAGTTATTGACAGAATTTTCAACATTTTCTGCCGGTTTTTGCGGGGACGACACGACACGAACGCATTTTGATAGACACTTATGCATAAATAAAACCTTTTAAAAATGACAATACACCCTGCACACTCTTGCAAATTACGTCTAAGACGTTCGTGATCAAGGCGCACATGATTCGAAATCGCGTAGGTACATTTTGGCAGAGGGGAAATAAAAGGTAACTTAACCCGTCTTTATGATCTAAGATTCAAAAACATTATCCTCCTTCTGACACAGTCGGTTTAAGTCCAAGAGTCAACGGCACTAAGATCATCTAAGAATATTCACCTACTTCACAAAGTTTTTGCTCAGTTGTCAGCAGATTGTATGTCGATCAATTCCCACGCGGCCGATGGGTGTGCCGGTAATTGTACACGGGACTATGTAACTAGTTGTTTATAGAGCGGAAGCCAATGGTGGAAATTTTACAACGTCTCGGGTAGTTAGCGGTTGAGCTTGAGTAGAGTTTGAGCAAGGAATAATTCCTTGAGCTTGAGTGAAAGAACCTAAACATTTGTTTGTGAGAAGTAATATTGATAATCATCTTCGCCATATGCTACTCTGACTGAATACACCCTTAGATCTTGTTTTATTGACTTGATCAGAGAGAATCTACCCAGCCTTGGGTTTATCCCCATGTGTAGGTACGCGTGCAAAGATTCATGATTCAATAACCGCGTACTGACTGAGCGAGCAGCCTCAGGCATTCGCCTCAGGCGTTTGCCTCGCAATATTTACCGCAGAGCGTTAAATATTAGGCAGAGCGTGCGCTTGTAGCGGGAACACCTCCTGACCGACCGAAGATATGCCGCGCACGGCTGCATTGCGATGCTGATCACTCAGTCAGTACGCGGTTAATCTAGACTTCTAGACTAATATTATAAAGAGGAAAAAATTGTTTGTTTTTTTGAATTGAATAGGCTCCGAAACTACTGGACCGATTTGAATAATTCTTTCACCATTAGAATCTTACATTACCCCTGATGGACATATGCTATATACCGGGAAAGTGAAGTTTTCCCGAGCGACCGCGGGCAACACCGCGACGGACAGCTAATGATTTATAAAATCATCATGTCCGGGCTAAATACGTAGGTACATCGATAAATACCTAGTAAGTACCTACATAGGTAATCATCAAAATAATAATAAAGAGAAAATTCTTCAAATAACTTTACAAAGTTATCCACGTAAATGCAACAACTCAGTGAAGGAGATAAATCATTATACGTGTCACTATTTGCTGCATTCTCTCCGACTATCACGTTCGATTCAAATACCGTTGAGTTGATCAATTCTGTTCTTAATTCCCTAGTGCTAGGGTTCAAGTCTGCGTGCACTCCGACATGAGTAACTTCGCCATTGTGAATTAAATACATTGTACCGGTTTGTGGATCTCAATGCACTCTGTTGTCATGTTGATTTTAAATTAAAAGTTGGGGATTATTTACTACTCGTAATAGGCACGAATAATATTAATCAGAGCTGTAGTTAGGTGTAGTCCCTACAGTATGGCAAATGATTTTAAGCATTCGTGCAGCTTGTCGTTTCAATGTGCAGATATGGTCTACATCGAACGGCTGACTTCAGGAATGTCTTTCATCTGGATAATGAATAAACGATTTGGCACATACAAACTGAAAATATCTTTAAAACTAAAATAATTACACAAGAAAATCAAAAGGAAACATTATAGAGGTTAACGAGAAAGAGAAACATTGTGCATTTATAAAGGTTAGTGCCAAAAACGCGTCCAGCTCATCATGTGTTGGATGCTTACACCCAACGCTGATTTTCAGCTGTAACCTAGGGGAAAGCAGCGCAGAAACAACAACAGTACAATAATGCCTACTATGTAGGTAAATATACAAGTATAAATATACAAGTATATAAGGATAAAGCCGATTTAGCTGAAAACAGTGAGAACATGGTTTGCTGGCAAGCCTATTCAATCTCAAAAGGGGTCTGACGACAAGGGTCATATCTCCTGACTATCCCACCTGTCTTTTGACACTATAAAAAACATATTAAACTCATAACAAAACGTTACAACCTTACAACTCAGGAAAAACGTAAACGCAAAAACAGTACGGCTTTTATTGAATAAAAGCCAATTGGCTTGCATTTGACCGTGAAATACTTAAAATAGCTACTCTCATTGAGACAACGGTGAACTAAACAATAAGAATAATTAAATAGTAATCGTTATATCCAATTTACCCAGGGACCCTGGGCATAGTTTAAAATTTTCAATCTCGTGGAAATCCTTGTTACCCAATTCAGAGGGTACCAACCTGATTGTCTATGGTACCAACCAAATAGGGTTCAATACAGTATTGGTCGCAAAAGAACAGCTTGCTTATCATGCGCATGGTATTGAGCTGCGTTGGCCGAAAGGTGTGGGTGCCTCGACTTTCAATCCCGGCCGTGTATCAATGGATTTTTCGTTTCGTAAAATGTACGAGTATAAGCACTATAACACGAGCTCTTAACGGTGGAGGAAAACATCGTGAGGAAACCCGCAGCTTAGTCAGCTCCACACGTATTGACGTCGTCTTTCCTGTGGACCGATAAAGCTGAGAGGAAGGTTTAGGTGCTGGGCAAGCCTATTCCATCTCAAACAATGTCCCAGGCACTACAGCGTCCCGTTGAGTGTAGGCATAGGTTGCCTCCTGACGCTGTATAAATCATCTAATATAGATGTAAAGGCCTAAGTTTTTATCTCTATGGTGGAATAGAGTAAAATATCAAACTATGAACTATTCCTACGAGTATACCTAGATGATTTCTTGGAAACTTTGTTGAGACTTTGAGACAGGGCACCTTGCTATGTCAGCTAAATAAAATATGCGTCTAGGTTAAACAAAAACAATAATATTATTTCAGACTTTGAACTTTGCTATTTCAGCGAAATAGCTTTGCATTCTGCATAGGAGTGTTCATTTGGTCCAAATTGTTGACCTTTGACTCTTCAACTAATCCGGTCAGTGCTAACAATTAAGCAATGCCAATCTATGAACTACGTTCATTTTATCGCCACTGGCTCCTGAAACACAGTTTATAACTAGTTTGGGAGCCTATGGATTCAAAACAATATGTAAATTTTATTATGTCAATAAATCACTTTTTACTTTACTTTTTAGGAGAGTTTAATCTGAATTGCCTTTAAACGTCACGCCAAAAACATGCATAAGTGTGTGTAAAATGAGTTCGTGTGCTACCTCGTCCCCCGCAAAAATAGGATTTGTAAGAGAAATTCCGTCAATAACGAGTCCGTACTTTTTTGTCTGAGATCGTGAGATAGAACATCTATCTGTCATACTGAATGCAGGTGTATTATACAAGTAGGTGCCATATAAAGATATCAAACACATTACTGAATTATAAATATTATGACTTGTTATCGTGTTTGCATAATAATCGGCCGATAAAACCCTATGACACGATACAGACTTACTTTTAAATGTAAACAAATACTGATTTATGTCGACTTAATAGAAATTTGAGAGCTATTTACGTCGTATTTTGATATACAGCCCCTGAACGATAAAATAAAAGATGTTTTTAATTATCTGGTAATGATGAATGAGACACAAGAGATGCAAGTTAGATTCTCGCAACATAACAAATTGCATGCATCTCTTCTGCAACTTGCTCCAGAGCAATAGTTGCAGAAGAGATGCAACTTGGCATTTTCCAAAAAGAGATAGTCATTACGTGGAGCTGACTAAACTGCGGGATTTTCCTTTACCTAATACTCACTTGTTAATAAACTATAGCAAAATACCTATCCATTTAAAAGAGAACAACCAACTCGGTTTGTGGTGAGTTCCCGACTGTGTAAATTGAAGTCCCAGAAGGGAATTCCCAGAAAGTTTGCGTTGCGAACCGTAAAAGATTTCAAAATTTTCCGAAACGTTTTGACCGGAAAATTGAGTTTTCAATTTGAGCTCGAAAAGCTTACTTGGCTTCTTTTTATTTAGGGTAACAAGCAATCAACGTTTATTATTTCCGATTTTATTTTTTCCGGTTTCGACTTTTTGCAAAAAAGTGTAACCGCAACATCTGAACCACAGACCTAAAACAATTTTCGCGTGTACCAAAAAGGTTCAATGCTAAATCCATGATTTTCGCTATCTGACTGAATGAACATTGTCTTGGCAACTTTTTTGAAAGTCTTACAGAAGTAAGTATAAAAAGTTATGTACTGTTCCCGAAGGATATTTGCCTGAATTCAGCACATAAATATGAAGATTACACAGAAGCCAAAAAAGGGAAAAACTTTATGAGGACAGCACAGGGCCGATTAGAGTGGCGTTTGAGGAAGTAGACTTATTTCCAGCACAAAAACGTAGCTAAATTCATAACATTTCTAACATAATATGAAATAATGCTAAACAACAAACTACAACCATGAAAAATATGTCTGACATAAACCCAGATTGAAGCAGCGTCATTTAAATAACATCATCATTACCTACTCGACCTTCATTTGGGACAAAACAAACAAATTGAAGATGATCTATCATAAAAAATATTTAGCTAAAATGTCCATCACTTTATTTTATATGAACTTCAAAAAAGGAGGTGTAATTAGGTTTCATGTTCTTTGTATACATACTCTTTGGTTATGTCAAATATTGGCCGATTAAAGAATAAAGTCTCTTTGTAGTAGTTTGTGGTATATCCTATTTTCCTTTTCAAATATGTATTTGTACATGCCTCTGACTACCCCCTTAGACATCTTCAAAGGATGTGGAATATAAAGATCTGAGAGAATGTCTACCGCGCCTTGGGGATACAGTCGTGACCCTGTTTTTTTTTTTTTTTTTTTTGTTTGTTCCAATTTTTTTTATTGTTATTTAAATAGTGTTTAATTTTTGTTCCTCGTCTCCTTCTGGGTTAACTATGCTTATGTATGTGTGTTGTCTTTATTGCCTGTAACCGTGCTGTGTGTGTCAAATAAACTTATTCTTATTCCTATATGATGGTTTTAGGTGCTGGCTGGTGCTGGCACAGTGCGTCAAGCCTATTTCATCTCAGTCTCACACAATGTCCTAGACACTGCAGCGTTGTAGGCATAAGTGGCCTCAGGATGCTGTATCAAGTAAAGATGGACCTATAGCCGAAACATTATTTTATTTGCTATATCTTCTAAGCCTCTAAGGCCAGTAACAAGACATACCTAACATACAATACAATTTAAAAATGTTTCGTTTCTTAATTGTTTTTTTTTTTGGATTTTAATTAATCTTCAACTTTTATTAGCTTTTTAGCTGTTGTCAGTTCCTATTACTGTAAATGTTGTGCATGCCTGTAATTGGTGTACATTCTATAGCATGACTATTTTAAAATGTTCCTTTAAATGTGTATTATGTATGCTGTTGGCGTTGCCTAATAAATAAATACAATTTTATTCGTGTGATGTATGCAATGCTGTCGTGTGGATTTATGAAAATATTTCAACGATCAGCATTAGCTCATATATCATAGATCTTGCACGAGAAAAGTGAACGTAAATAAATTCTTACTTTCTACGACCATTGTTTCGAAACTCACGCTGAATTCTTAAATAGGTAGTGCTCTGTTCCGCTTATGGTTCCGAATTACTCAATATAGTGAAATTGTTTTAATTATGTAACAAACAAACATACACTCGTCACTTCTAAGCATTAATTAACTTATCACTGTAATTACTTTTGATGTATGCGCATTGAGATGGGCAAGCGTTGCGTCCGAATTGAAATCTGAGCATGATGGCACACTACTTCCACAAGAGTAAGAAGGACAGATACGTGTCTAGCAGTTAGCCTTTACAGAATAGCAGTTTAAACATGAGACCATCTGTCTCCTGTTTGAACTGCTGAGCGAACGAACAAATTATATACAGGGGGATTTGTAAAACACCGGTATTTTCTCAGGACTGTATTACTATCATCATAAGGAACATCTTTTGTTCTATGACTTTAAAAAATTAATCATTATTTTTTTTCTTCAGTTTGTCATATAAAAATAAAAATATTTAAATTGAACGCTCTAAATGTTACGAAGTCTATGCGAAACAAAAGAAAGCTATAGTACAAAGCAAAGGGAGCGGGGTTAGGGCGGCGGGGGCCGAACTGTGTTCGATAGGACAATGTTTTAGATAGGAAAACGAAATCTTGAATGTTTGTTTTGGTAAATGTATTATGTTTTGTAAAAAGTCATAGAACACAAGTTGTTGTTTATGATGATAGTAATACAGTCCTGAGAGGTTACCGGTGTTTTACAAATAACCCTGTATAAAAAATACATGTAACTCTTCACAGATGCAAAATAAACAGTATAAAGTTCTCGATCTCCCATTACCTCATCATCTACCAAACCTATCACCATAAATCAAACAATGTTTTCAAAAGATCAAATCTGTTACTAGGCAACCACACATATCACACTGACACGAAACACCGGCACATGTCACCATACCTATCTATAGATACCTTTTTGTCTCCTTCCTATCCACAAGCTATCTTTGTCGAACCTGTCATGTCATCACAACTTATCTATGACCAGGCAACGCTCGCGACTTCAATGCTAAATTCACAAGTGCTTCTATTTTGATAGATGTCTGTTACGATTGATTGGAGTTTGACGTCGATGATGATAGGTTGTATTACGCCATTTTAGGAAGAAGCACTGCTCTGCTATCTTATTTTCTTTTTCTTGTGTTTTATTATGTAATTTCGGTGGCGTTTTACTAATGAAGCCTTGGATACGCAACAGAAAATCTGGAAAATGGAATGGGGGAGTATTGAAGAAGATTTCTCATTTGAGGAAATATTTCCGTTGGAGTTTTGAAGAAAACAAGCCGCCGTGTTTTGTTCAAACCAGTGACTCGACTGACTGACATGATGTATATCCATATTTAAAACTTGACATTGGCAGAATTATACCTCGTTGTGTAGTTGCCATTAAATAAAAGAAGAAGATTTAAAATACGGTGTCACGGGGCTATGTCTAATTGGAAACCTTATCAAGGAAATTAGATCTACTAGTTGGCAGAGAAATGATAACATCATTGGTAGTTGGTGCATATTTGGCGTGACAACGACCACCAGCTAAGAGGATAGTTTAGGTGCTGGGCAAGCCCATTCCATCAAACAATGTGAGAGCGCTGGCGGTCTAGTGGTCCTAATCTCATTTGAATACGCTTTTATTTGAAGTCAGTTAACAAAAGTAAGTTCGTACGTAAGTAACGACTAAGCAAGCACGGCCACGAGCGCTTCGAGTCAGTTAATGTCTATACCTACCTACCTATGTGTTATGTGTTTAAAGTTGGTTTTTATACCTAGTCCGAAGATAAGGTAAGTCGATACTTTACGATGGTAGACGGTGCGGTGTCCAATATCGTGAAAGGCGAGCTGTTCACACGTTGTGCGTGCCAGTGCCAGCTTTCTTGAAATTGAGTCCGTTGAGACGAACCTTGTGTTTACTAGCAAGACTCACGACCTATTGGAGTGTAGGAAACTCCTTCAGGAATTCGGTACACACCCTACCTACTTTTTCATAGATCGCAAAACTGGTTGACAGTTGGCTAAGAAATAATTTAATTACGTTTTGTGAGTTGATCTCATAACCCAACTAAAGGAGGTAAGTAGATTGTTTAAGCCTATTGTGTCACACGGGGCATAGGTCTCCACCAAAATTCACGAGTTCTATTAGGAGACAACCCTGATATTCCTATTGAACCTAAATGCCTCCTAGCATAGACGGAGCAGATGCTGATTGCCATCTCTTTTCATACACATAAACACAAAAGCCCTATGCTTAAATAGTTGAAAATAATTGGGTTAAAGTATAAATTACTCAAACTGCTAGTTTTAGACGAATACGTCTATCATCGCGTGATGGTTGCGAGCCTGCAAATTACTACATTATTACAACATTAGACATTAATGGAGATGAAATTACCTCTTTACGATGAAGAAATAATTTGTAATGCATCTCTAGATTTACACTGGTCAAGTGTTTAGTAAAGGGATATGCAAGGTGCATAATTTATATTGAACCTACAAAAATTTCTCAGTTTCAGGCGCAAATTCTGCTTATAATCCGACGAATTTCAGTTTTCGGAAAGGTCGGACTCGATACCGGCTTTCCGTCTAATTAAAATAGCCCTCCTATACCCAGTCAAAACTCTTCATTCATAAACACGGACAAATATATTCATGCCAATCATGGATTGATACCCCAGATTCTTCTGTGACTCAAGAGAGAATCCTTGTGTTAAAAATGTTCATTATCATTGCTAGTGGTTCGAAATTCGAATAAATCCATACTATCACGTCATCTTTTCTACGGCTTCCACGCCAGAGTGGAAAATTTTAAAAGTAGAATAGTATAAAAAGGTTTAAACCTTTTAACTAGGCAAGTCGAGTTATTTACTTGCGTAAGTGACTAACAGGCGATAAGACTGTTTTGCTGCGAACGCACCCTTATCCCAAGGAATGTCCAAAATTCTTGAGCGCTTTAACAACAGTTTGGGAGTGACTCGAGTTATTTATCGCCTTAAGCTTACGTTCCTTGAAAAGCTTTATACGATCGTAGTATAACGCAGAATGCTTTTTAATTGGTTTATTCTAGTAGTAACGACATAATATCTCGGAAAACATAGTTAAATATTTTTATTTTGAAACCTAATATTATTATATACTTAAAAATAATATTCTCGTAATATCACGGCCACCGTATCTTAGAGAACTCTACTTTAAGGCCCCCTTGATACAGGGTAAGTAGCTTACCGACTAATACCCGCTAAGCTCGAAGAGCAAAGAGATAAGGTGTTTTGTGGGTGTCACTTGAACGGGAACAATTTACATTAATCATAGGATTTTGGTGGCTTGCATTTTTATTTTATACGGTCTGGTACACACGGTTTGAAAGGAACGTTTTAACGCATAAGATCACAAAGTAATCTTTTTCAACACTTCTTAAATGCATTTATTAGTTCAGACAGCTAGCCAATCTATTTCCTTTAACACAATCATAATTTATAAGTTATAACCTACCAAAGCACATTTTTAATCTGAGTTCGCTTTTTTTTCTTCTAAAATAAGTCCTTTATGCCTGTGTAACATAGCGCCCTCGCTAACGTTCAATTTCTTATCGCATTGTAGCTTGCCTCTCTACTAAGCCCGTGTCAAGCTAGCCTAAAGCTACTTGAAACATTTGCTCGTTTAAGTTTTTACAACAACACTTATTATGATGGGAGTTTGTTTCAACTTGGTGACTTTGAAGTTCATTAATTTGATAAATGGTGTAAGCACCTAATCATTTCGTTCTTTAAGCCGACAACTTAGTTTTTGATATCACTTCATTAAAAATGAAAAAAATCTCAATGCATTATCAAAAAAAAAGTAGGTACTTAGGTACTTTACGATATTATCAGCTCATAGGATTTAAATGAATATGCATTAAGTATTATTTTGAACTGGTTTCACGTTTATTAAAGTGGTCAACCATACTTATCCTTAACGGGGTCACTACGTTTTTTAAACCTCGTAAATATGAAACAGGAGTAGTCTCAAAGGCATCTGAAGAATCGATCAACATTTTAAAGTTATGTAAACACAAACATTCACAAAAGCGAGTATCAAATTCGCCTACTGAATGAAGCGGTCGTGGTCGTGCTTGCTTACAGCCCGTTCACACTAGTCGTAAGTCGCATATGACTAAAAGTCGAATGTTCAGGTCACCATACACTTTATATGGAGCTGTTCACATTGGATGAGACGCGATTTTTGATAAAGTGTATGGTGACCAGAGCATTCGACTTCTAGTCTATGCGACTTACGACTAGTGTGAACGGGCTGTTAGTCGTTCGATAGATCTTCCAATCCTAGTTATGATACTTTCAGTGCGGTTAATGGATAGGTGACCGCTAGTAGTAGATAAAAAAAGCACCTTTAGTAGGTACTTTTGGTCTCAGTAGTCGAAACTCGATACCGGCAAAGAGGTATACAGGTTGTGGCAAAAATCAGGGCAGCTACCTTTTCTTTTGTAGTTAGAAGGTTATAATGTTCTTAGAAACCTATAGGTATGTTTTGAAAATAAAAACAACTGCGTTTTGTCTTAGGGTCGATTCACATCTGACGGAAGATCCGTCGCGGATTATCGGTCGCGGAACGCCAGAACTGACAAATGTATAGAAAAACACTCGACCGTTCACACTCGACGGGCGGACGGGGGAGTATCATCCGTCGAGTGTTTTTCTATACATTTGTCAGTTCTGGCGTTCCGCGACCGATAATCCGCGACGGATCTTCCGTCAGATGTGAATCGACCCTAAATTGTTTTTTTTTTTTTAAGAACGTGATGTCACCCAACTAGGAGCAGACTGAAAACCAGCGTTGCTCTGTACCTCCCCGGTGCAGAGCAGCACAAAGCTGAGACTGTTCCTTTTTGGACTGCACCAACACAGACGTCCATCACCTGCCTCGTTATTTTCTTTTTTTTGTTTTCTTTTCATACTTTTCTGTCTTTGTTTGTAGTAGATTTAATAATATATATATATTTTTTTGTTTTTTGAGTAGTAGTGGTAGTAGATCTAATGCATTTTTTTTTGCTGTGTCAGTATACTATGTACCTAGTTATGTTCGTCTGTGTGTTCCCAAATAATTTTTTTATCTTATCTATCTATCTATCATTTTTGGATTTTTGAAAAAATGTACAGTCAGCCTAAAAATGACATTTCTTAAAAAAAACAAGTAGGTCTCATTCGACGCTATTTCCCATTAGGAACACTTTTTCCAAAGTAACTTAGCAAATCAAAAGTTTTTGAAATACAGTTATAGACTGAATGAACTAACAGAACAGAACACTTCTTTAATTCAGATGACACGTTCACAGCAGAGTTGGTCAACTTACTCCCTTTTAAATGAATCGGTTCATTCGGTTCATATGAACCGTAAAATGAATGGTGACCGCGACACACAGACTACAAAATAGTTACCCCATGTTACTATGCCAACAGACCTTGGTCTTTAGTTCATTTAGTCATCAAAGTTGGCTCAACTCAAACAAACTTACAATGCAGTTAAACTTGGATATTGGACTACCTGGCTGGCACAGATGGTGGAAGAGTAATCTCTTGTATTCCCACGGAATATTTGGCAGCGATATACCCGAGTAGAGATTTGTTTGAAAAAGCCGGATATTTATTTGTATTTTTCTTTGCAGTTTTACTAGGTTGGTACGTGAAATTCCGAATTTATGTACTAGCTATTTAATCTGTGGTATTCCGTACCTACTAGCATAATGGGATTGTTTAAAATTTTTACTACGCAATCATTTTTGAATGATCACAGATCCTAGTATGAAAAATATCTTTGAAATTGCAAAAAAGTTTAGGAACCTATACGGTAACACTGTGTATTATAAGTCAATTTATAGGTACCTAAGCGTAACGAGTCAAAGCTATAAGCGTTGTAAAATGATAGATTGAAGAATAAGAAAACACGGAACAATAACTCGAATTAAATCCTATCCTATATGACTTTTAGTTTTAAGATGGATCATTAGAATGATAGGCCCCAAACCGTGTTTGTCGCCCTGATTCTTCACGGTATTGGTCGCGAAAGAACAAGAGTAAAATTAGTTCTAAGACTATTGTAGGTGATCCCAGCGGTCCTACTGAATAAATGCTTTTTGACTTTGACTTCGTCGAACAACTTACATTAAATAATAATTTTGCCGGACGGATATAAAAAGCCGGAAGCTCCCAAACTAAAGCAACACTATAAACCTCCATTCAACGCAGATAAAAAGATAAAAGAAACTACCTCCGCATACCGAAGTAATCTGTGGATTCCACAAAAAGTGGATACCTTTTAGGAGTGCAAGTAATCTTCAATTTTACATTGAATCTCAGTTTATAAGTTAGAGTTATGTGGACTTATTGCTTTTAAGATAAGGTATGAAGTTTAATATCAGCAATAGTAAGGTTATTAAGCCACCTACTAATAAACTTGGTATAAAGTTAAACTGTCAAAATGATGGTATTCTTGGTTTATTTCGAGAAATAACTTTGTCACGTTCGATGGTAAGGCTAAGAATATTTGAGTGATGCACGCAAGAGATGCGAGTTTGATTCTCGCGGTTAGACAAATGTTATCTATCTATATATTCAGCTCGGTTGCACCCACTGCTGAGTATATAGGCCTCCTCTCTATAACCCCACTCTTTTAGGTCCTGTGCAGTCCTTTCCCAGCTACATCCGACCATCGGGCGGGTGTCTGCCTCATGGTCTGTGCATTTCTGGGCCACCACTCCGTAATCGTTGTAGTCCATCTTCTGTCTTTCCGTCTAGCCAGGTGTTCATCTACACTTGTGACAAATGTTAGCATGATCTATATTGGTTCCGGGTCTGTTGTGGTATCATGGTACCGTAGTTTCTGATCAAAAGACAGGTAGAACTACAGTGGAGTCAGGATTAGTGGTTTTAAAAAAAGGCATCCTAACGAAAATACTATAAGACCCCTCGCAGACTACAGACTTTCTATCGGCCGATGTTGAGGCGGGCTATACTTCTCCATACTCATTACGAGCCGAAGTATACCAAGTTCCGTCTCAACTATCGGCCGATAGGAAGTCTGTAGTCTGCGAGGGGTCTAAAACGCGTAAGTGAAGTGAATGAAAGTCATAATCTTTTGGATTAAAGAACCATTTTCTGTCTCCATTTTCCTCTAACATCCCAGTACCTACTCTTCACACAAACATCCACATTCAAAGTCCATCCATCTTGACAGTATCATAGTAAGTATTGGTAGAATCAAACGCAAGAAACCCTGTTCCTTCCCTGGGGAAGATACCTTTACCTGGGTAAAGGCACAGATTACACAGTATGTGAAGTGACGTCACGATCAGTGGAATCGCCGGAATGTACCAGTTCGCATTGTTTCCAAGGAACCGTAGTGTGGACAATGCTTTATTGTTTCAACCGAGGAGGTTACGGTTATGCATAATTTTAAAAATATAATTTCTATACGATATCACTACTATACGTTTGTATGTATCTTTGGGAGTTTGTGTTATTAACGCTTCAACTACTGGAGTGATATTGGTTGATTAATGTTAACCTGTTCCTGGTAATATTGTTTTTTTTACTAGGTTGATAGAGCAGAGTGCACAAAACTGCTGTGTGGGTTGACCACATAAAAGTGAAAAGAGAAAGAGATAAATAATGATGAAAATTGTTTTATTCAACTGCCAAGGAAGTGTTGCTTTTGGACTATCTTGTAAACCTTCCAAACGGCTGGATGAACAGGTTGTAGCTTCACTAAGAAAATGAAATATTTTTCGAAACTATTGCCGAGTCCTGTCCGTAATTACACAATTTTATAATGAGCCTAATGACCACGGAAGAGGAATCCCAGTACCTACCTGGTCACGACAGGGAAGGATAGCTCAAATTCTTGTGGTTATTTTTTGTTCAGCATAGTCGTGACTAGATGATAAAATTCCTTTAATAAATGTTCAATTCTGATATAATGATGATTAGGATGGTAGGTACTCCCACGCATACGTTTTTGAAATAAAGTTAAAAAAAACAATTTTGTTTTTGCTGCGACGTGTTTACTCATAAATAATTTTAGTCAGCTAGAAACTTAGGAAAACTCATATAAATTGTTAGTAACTCACAAGTTTTTCATACAAATCATAGATCTTGTTTAGAATTCAATGATATTATTAATAAGATACATTAGCAGCAAAATAAGATACATTATTGATTAATTGTTTTTATATTTTTGGATGATAAAATTGTTTAAAGATCGAAGCGCGTAAAAAGACTAAAGAAAGTTTTTGGCTCAACGTATCAGCATTGCCATTCTGCGTAACAAAAAAGCTTTCGTAGACTGCGTAGGTAATCGGTATGTTCAAAATGAACCATAGATATGCGTGTGATCCACTATAATCCAAAACTTAATTCGAATACTAAATCCCGCGACGGGAAGCCCGAACTACACCAGAATACAGAAACCATTGTCCTTACTAAAAAGGGTATAACTCACTAAATAGCACAATACACCTTAACATAAACAAAACACGTTTCATTCTCGCTTGTACAGTGCATAAAGAAGCTATTCTGATGTTGGTTGAAAGACAATGCCAGTTTTGATACAAATTTCCTTTGTGGGAATGATTGTTGTAGAATTCATACCTCGTCTTATGAATCAAGCCTATCGGAACACACTACGGTGTAGGTATTTTGCGTCGCGTAATTGGAATATGGATTACAGACACTTCCAACAACTTTTTTGAATCTTTGTCACACGAGTCGTTTGACAAAGCAAGTGTATGAGGCGATTGTGTATGGGACAGCTGAAAGGGAAAAGCCTAGGCGAAAAATTGGCGACATTTTGGAGAAGGGTCAGGTCAAAAGTACCTGGTAAGTAAGTGAATGAGGCGAAAGGTGTGTGTCAGGATCGTAGCGAGTGGAGATCCGTGGTCTCTGCCTACCCCTTTGGGAAAGAGGCGTGATTTTATGTATGATTTATGTATTTATGTATGTCACGACTGTCAGAGTCGTTCCATAAAATGTTTTAAAAGATTGGTTCAGTTGTGTTGATAAAAAGACTTGTCTCTATCGTGCTAAAAGATCCAAAAGAATCGTTAGGACTCGGACGCTTACTGCAATCACTTTTCAATCATGCGACTTAATTGCGTCGAATGTGGTTCGGCCTTTAAACTCCCTTATTAACTACTAGCTGTCCGTCGCATCCCTTGGGAAAACGTCACTTTTCCGGGAAAAATATAGCCTATGTTCATCAAGGATAATGCAGGTTTCTAATGGTGAAAGATTTTTTCCAGTAGTTTCGGAGCCTATTCAATTCAAACAAACAAACAAACAAACCTCTCCTCTTTATAATATTATATTATAGTATAGACTACTGGTAGTTGTGACGCGATGTTACCCGCGGTTCGGAAAACTTCACTTTTCAAAAAGTAGCGTGTGTTTGCGGGGTAAAGCTACCCCTTAAGCGTGAACGAGGAACTAACATTCAAAGCTTCGCATTTAAAAGTAGACTTTAGAACATGCCATATAGTATACACTATAGTGTAAGGCATGTAATAACATAAAAGAGGCATTGGGCCCTTGGGGGGATTAAATAGTGTAACGTACGAAGGCAATACAACAGACATGCTGTTTAGGGTGCTATCGAGGGCATGAAAAGGGGATGAAGAGGGCTATTATTATTTCTCCTGGGTATCCAATCCATGATGATTAGTATAGCTTTTAAACAATACTAGCAGAACTGAGGCAAATAAATTAGAAATTAATGAGTTCCAATATAGAAGGTAGGTCATAAAAATGGGAGGGCTCTTCAAAACTCCAGCGGGCATCTTTTTTCAAACGAGAAATCATGGATGTTTTTTTATCGGAATCCAAATGAAAAATTTTTCTTAAATTTTCTTAAGATAAAAGATAACTTATTTTCGAACTATAAAAATAAATCTAAGCTTTATAATGTGTACAAGTCACAGAATCTGCTGTCTGTTTGCTACTTTTCACGCCCAAACCACTAATCAGATTAGGCTGCAAATCGACATGGATAAAGGTTGTATCCCAGGGAAGGACATAGGCTACTTTTTTTCCCGAAGTACCGCGAGTGACACCGCGGGAGCGCAGCTAGTTCAACTAGCAAAACGACAGCAGTAACTATGATAAAAAAATGTTCATTTCCCAAGTGTCAATGAGTTAGAAATAGAACATTGTCGATAGAAATAGGTCGTTGCATTGTTGAATGCTTTTGCTCTGAGCACGTAGAATTACCATTTCTAGTTATTGTATTTTTTATGAGTTTATCATCGATAACTAACACATTTTTTTTATCTTTTGTTTGTATCGCGGTTGACAACTTGTTAGCTTTAACAGGCTAGCCTAGAAGTAAAGAATTTATTTATCTATGTTCTTTTCAAAAACTGCCAGGAAATAAGACCCCTCGCAGACTACAAACTTTCTACCGGCTGATAGTTGAGACGGAATATAGATAGATAGATAATTCTTTATTGTCACACCTTAATATAAATGACAAAATTAAAAAAAAAAAACTGTCTAAATTCAGTGGCACAATGGGCGGCCTTATCACTCAGAGTGATCTCTTCCAGGCAACCTTTGGATGGACTGGATAGAAGAGAACGAGAGAG
Source organism: Epirrhoe alternata (assembly GCA_963565295.1). NCBI lineage: Eukaryota > Metazoa > Arthropoda > Insecta > Lepidoptera > Geometridae > Epirrhoe > Epirrhoe alternata. The sequence continues at coordinate 1,468,606 of OY751385.1, read as the reverse complement.
GAGGCGGTGTTACAATTATAAACAAAAACTTAATTATAAATTATAACAATATAAATAATACCTACAACAATTAAAAAACAGCAGCTAGATATATACTTAAAATAAAATACTTATAATATAAATATAAAAAATGAACAATTAAAGTGACAAGCATAACATTTACTTTAAGGATTCAGATAGGTACAGTTTAAAGACCTCATTTTTAAAAATGGGTAAGGTCATGGCAATATACTTCGGTTCGTAATGAGTTTGAAGAAGTATAGCCCGTCTCAACTATCGGCCGATACAAAGTCTGTAGTCTGCGAGGGGTCTAAGACTTCATATTACACTCTTAACACGTTCGTTGCATTACGAGATCTATCAGATCTCCTGCAGGACTTTTGTATTGTGCGTTGACTATAATCGTGTTGTTTCACTCCTTGCGGGAGGCTCTAGCGTGTAAAGTTCTTTAAGTATGAGTATGACAAATATACATATTTGCTTCCTATTTAAAGGTGAATTCAAGGACATAAAAAAAAATTATAGAGATGGATTAGGTCCCTAACGCACAGTAGTATAATTATTTCAATTCCTTGCGTCAGGAGACCTGTCGGTACTCGTGAAATCGTACGCCTCGTAGACGCAAGAGAGGGAGGGTGGGCGGCGCGGGCGCCGCGTGACTCAATTTAGTGTTGTCCTAGCATCGACGTGCGCACGTTCGAAAATATCACTACGTAATTGTATTTTAAAGTGTGTTGATTATTGTTAATAAACAATGAGTAATTCTAAAGGAAAAAAGTGTAAAAAGTCTATTTCGTTTGGTGAGATTTCTAAAAACGAAAACTCAACGCCGGATTATACTGCTGCATCGTCCAGTTACGAAAAAATACGACGTACCTTCAACAGCACTGATGCTTCTAAAAAAGCCAAAAGAATTATTACCATTAGCGCGCAATGCAAACTATCAATGTGCTTTTTTTTTATTTTACTCAACCTATCGTGTCCCACTGCTGGGCAAAGGTCTCCCCCCTTAGCTTCCACTCCTTGCGCTCCAAGGCCACGGTTTGCCAGTCTGGCTCGAATGCATCCAGATCGTCTCGCCACCTTTTTCTGGGTCTGCCGCGTCGTCTTCGACTGTTTTCAGGCACCCACTGAGTGACGATCTTCGCCCAACGTTCTGGGTGCATTCGAGCCACGTGACCTGCCCAGTCCCACTTCAAACGTGCAGTCCTCGTACCTACATCCGCTATGCTTGTTTTTGATCGGATTACGGTATTTCGGACTCTATCGGTTCTTTTGATCTTTAAAACGCTGCGCTCCATAGCTCTCTGGCAAATCTTGAGGTCCGATTTTTGTGATTCAGTCAAAGACCATGTCTGAGCACCGTAGGTCAATATGGGCAGGATACAGGTGTCGATGAGTTTGCGCTTTAGTGATATGGGAAGGTTGCCCTTCATATGCTGCTTCATGGCCCAGTAGCTCCTCCATGCGTTCTCAATGCGGCGACTTATTTCCCTGTCCTGCCTGCATTGGAAGGAGACTACTTGGCCTAAGTATATGTACTCATCGACGTACTGTATTATCTGCCCATCGACAGTGACGCTACGTTTCGTGCTATTTGACATGACTTGAGTCTTTGACCGATTCATTACCAGACCTACATCAAGACTTGCTGTGCTCAGGCCTTGGAGCATTGTTTGGAGTTCCTGTGCCGATGATGCAAAGAGCACGATATCATCAGCAAAGCGCAGGTTCGTAAGATTTCTACCTCCAACTTTGATCCCGTATGTTATCCAGGATGCCGCCAACTTTTTAAATACTTCCTCTAAGGTACTTGTAAAAAGTTTAGGGGATAGGGGGTCACCCTGTTTAACACCTTTTTCGATTCTGAAGGAGGGACCAGAACTCTCGAGTTTGATTGTGGCTGTGCTGTTGTTGTATATATTTTCCAGTAAGTCTATGTATGTCTGTTCTATTTCTTGATCTTTTAATGCTTTGAAAATAGCTGTGTGGGTGATACTATCAAAGGCCTTTGTGTAATCCCCAAAGGCCAGGGTTTATTATACTCGTGATGTTTTTCAATGATTTGGTTTAGGCTATGGAGGTGATCAGTGGTAGAAAAGCTAGGCCGAAAGCCAGCTTGTTCTGGGGGTTGATGCATGTCCAGCTGACCGTCTATTCTATTTAGGATGACTTTTGTGAATGCTTTGTAGAGGTGTGATGTTAAACTAATGGGCCTATAGTTACTGATATCCGATTTTTCTCCTTTTTTATGAAGAAGAATGATGTTAGAATGGCACATCTGGAGTGGAAGTTTGCCTGTGTAAAGGATGTTGTTAAAAAGGTTAGTTACGTGGGGTAAAAGAGAGGGGGATCCAATTTTTAATGCCTCTGACGTGATACCATCCTCTCCAGGGCTTTTGTTATATTTCATACTTTTGAAGACTTTATAAACTTCTTGGCCAGTAATGTAGGGGATGGTATCAGGACAGAAGCATTTTGAGGTATCAATGTGCTTACCATGTTTTAATGAAAAACACTTTTAATAAAACTTTTTCAATCGACGAGATATTATTTTATTCCCATCACTACTTTACTACACATATTGAACTATCTTCGGTTGCGGTAAGAGATACAATCGATACCTAATTTTTTTTTGGTATTTGTAGTTTATTCTAATGTCATAACTGCGTGCGAACCTAGCAAAATGTAGAGCAATAGCCTCTCTTGACCCACAAAAACTTCAAAATATTATGTCATTGGTTTTTTGGAAGATATAAATTATTTTCAAAACTGTATTTTTAGGAGACTGATTAGGTCTCAAACGCACCAAAGGGTAGGTTAGTTTAGAGATCTTTTAGGTCTCCAAAGCACCAGCCGAAAGTTTTTTGAAAATGATGGCGCAGTGAACGTGTTAAAAAGGCCAATACGACCGTGAGGTGTTTCAAAAGTTTTTAGCATAACCTTAGTTTAGGGTCAACAAAAAATAACCCAAAGTCAAGTGCACTCTAGTTATATGTGAACCATGTGTTCATTAAAGTTGAAATTTTTGGGCTCTCTTATCTATTGTTAACGAGGCACTTAAGATATATTAGATAAAGTTTCAAATTCCTTACATTTAGGGATAAGTTTGCCGTTTTTGATTGGAGTTTGACAAGTGCTACATTTTTAACCGACTTCAAAAAAAGGAGGAGGTTCTAAGTTCGGGTGTATGTATGTTTTTTATGAATAAGCACATGTAAACTGTAACAGGGTCACGACTGTATCCCCAAGGCGCGGTAGACATTCTCTCAGATCTTTTATATTCCAGATCCTTTGAAGATGTCTAAGGGGGTAGTCAGAGGCATGTCCAAATACATATTTGATACATGCCCACATCTTGCATAAGTTAGTATTCCATACCTGACAGGTTGCAAGCCCATCGCCGCTTATAAGAATACTGACTGGTTTCCTCACGATGTTTTCCTTCACCGTTCAGAGCTCGTGTTATAACGCATATACATTCTTACGAAACGCAAAATCCATTGATGCACGGCTGGGATTCGATCCCACGACCTTCGGATTGAAAGTCGAGGTACAACCCCATTCGGCCAACACAGCTCCTTTCCTTTTTTTTAAGCACATGTTTCTAGTCTTTTTTGTACAAGAGCGAATATCTTATAATATACCTACTACTAACGTATAGAAAGGACAAAGAAAAGTGAAATATAAAGATGACAAAATAAAATAAGCGATGAATTTTCAAATAATGATAGCCTACAACTCAGAGCAATGCAAGTAATGAAACACGATACAGTAGTGCAGCTATTTTTATTTGATTATATTGTAATTAAAAAATATATATTTTTAAATCAAGTAGAACGTGAAAAAGTAAACAGGGTCACGACTGTATCCCCAAGACGCGGTAGAAAAAGAATGAATTGACCTCTGTAGCGCAGTGGGCGATGGTCCGCTTGCGACGCAAAAGGTTGCGGGTTCGATCTCCGCCGCGGGACAAATGTTTGTATGATCTACAGATATTTGTCTCGGGTCTGGGTGTTTTCTATGTATTCATATGTATGTTATTACGAACAAAAAGTATATAAGTAGTATATCAGTCATGTAGTACCCATAACACAAGCTCTGCTTACTTTGGGGCTAGATGACGCTGTGTAAAAAAAATAATTAAAAAAACCAGAAGGATTATTAATAACCTATCACTAAAACGTTCCCAGAACAATCATATTGCGTCAAAAGCGAAACCAGAAAAACGAGCAACAATGGAATCACAAAAAGCAGATTCAAAACTTCACAACAAATGGTTGCATAAAAAGTTGTAACACTACTTACTGTTACATTCTCTGTGGCATCTATGCCAGTTCACACTACAAAAAAGTATTTTTTTACATGAATAATGTTTGAAGTGAAAACGTGGGCGCATTGGGCATTTTTGAGATGGGAAAAATCGATTGAACTCAGACTGACAGTGTTACCGACACCGCCGTCAGCGCCATCTAGTTTTGAACTCCGAAACTAAACACAGTAAAGCATATCACGGGCGCGCCGTAGGTAATTGTTTAAGTTACTGTGTGACAATGAAAAAAAAACAGTGTCACTTCGGACACTGTTTTTTTTTTTCATTTGGACACCAGCTAGCTATTATTTATCTAAGTACAGGTGAAATAGCGATAAGGTACTAGGAATAGAATATTACAATAAGTACTAAAATCTTGCAGAAAACTTGATGAAAATTGCAATTTTCTTGAAACAAGATATTATTCTTATATAGGTAATAAATAAGTGTTTTGAAGTTCCAAGCTAAAATATGTATAAGTATTAAAACAATTTCGTTTGACTGGCTCCCCACTGGAGCTTGACTTTTTAGTTTTAAGATGGATCACCTAAAAGAGGGATATGGCCCAAACCTTGTTGCCCTGATTCACGGTATTGACTTTGACTATGAAGTACGCATCTATAACAACTACTGTCTGCCCTGTGGCAAAAATTTTAAGTTACTTTTCTGTGGTAATGCATCGTATAGTAACTGCAAAGTGAACTGTGGCAGTGCTCCCATCAATTAGGCTGAGTGCACACCAACCTGGTTATTAGTGCTACAGTACGCGTTGGTTCATAGTCACTTGAAACTTAAATAAAATGTTCTAGCGGAAAGATACTGCTATCATCATCCGCAACCTGACTTCGTCCACTGCTGGGCCTTTCTGTATATGCCACTGATACAACACACAAAGATACTCTCTCTGTAATGTGAAAGTAACTCTGTCTGTCACCTTTTAACGCCCAAACCACTGAGCAGATTAGGCTGAAAATTGGCATGGATAAAGGTTGTATCCCAGGGAAGGACAGGCTACTTTTTATCCCGAAAAAAACCCGAGGGACCGCGGGTTACACCGCGGGAGCGCAGGTTACTTATAAGTTTTTTTTTCTTTTAAAAGTGGCTTGTTGGCGTAAACAGAGGGAGGCCTATACCCAGCTGTGGGATATTCTTGGCTGCGGATGATGATGGAAAGGGGGTAGGTATTTTATTTACTCGTGTGATATAATTATAACGGGTATTACCGAATTTTTTGTAGATCAATCAAGCTATGTAAATAAATAAATAATAAATAAATAATGCTGGACTTATCACACAGCATCATCTAGCCCCAAAGTAAGCAGAGCTTGTGTTATGGGTACTAAGATGACTGATATACTACTTATATACTATTTTGTTTGTAAATACATACATATTATACATAGAAACACCCAGACCCGAGACAAATATTTGTAGATCATACAAACATTGGTCCCGCCGCGGGGATCGAACCCGCAACCTTTTGCGTCGCAGGCGGGCCTTCGCCCTCTGCGCTACAGAGGTCGTCAAGCGCATGTGTATGAAAATTTTATTTTTTACATTATTATTTTTGTACCTATTTAGTCACTTATTTATATACTGTAACTTGATGTTAGCAAAAATGTGAGTCCCAATAATTTGAGTACCATTTCAATAATATAAAAATTGCAAGTTTATCAAGCAAGAACACCGTAACTGTTAGGCCCTTGCAATTATTACCCTTACAGATAGAGAAGCTATACACGCGTGTACTGTATAGGTACCTACAAGAAATAACTAAGTACCTACAGCCTGAGGGCATCGTGTGTACAGTCCTAATGTCTGGGAGAGTTTGAAAAAGCTGCTTAAAACTTGTTCTAGAGGTCCAAATAAGGTAAAATAAAACTTAAAACTCTCATAAGTTTCTATGAAGGCTTTTAAATACAACTTTGAGAAACAGTCGTGCTCCTGGTTTCTTTTATATATTTGAATTTCGTTTCGTTTTAAAATAATTGTTCGAATTTCTGGATTACACTTGGCTACTTATAGAGCGTATCGAATATCTTGGCCCATAAGCTACTGTCAGATGTTTAGAAATCGGATTATGTTTACCTGCCCCCTTACCATGGCGTTTGTCTAGGTACCAGAGAATAGAAAGAAATGACAGTAATGACATTATAGTGTGGATAAAACGCGTAGAAAGTGGAAAAAAGTTACTTTTCTACCCGTTTTATCCACACTCTAATGTCATTACTGTCATTTATTTCTATTCTCTGGTACCTAGACAAACGCCATGGTAAGGGGGCTGGATAGTTACAACGTGGGTGTTCTATACGAGGTCTAAATCACCCTACTACAGACTTTCTATCGGCCGATAATTGAGACGAAATATACTTCGGCTCGTAATGAGTATGGAGAAGTATAGCCCGTCTCAACTATCGGCCGATAGAAAGACTGTTGCGAGGGGTCTAAATCGTCGATTGATAATGATAATGATATGATAATTTTTTTCTTTTAATTCCGAAAGAGTGAAGTATTCCTAAGGGACCGCATCTATATTTTTTCTATATCTTTAAGGAGGTTTCAACTTTAAAGTTCCTTAAGCTTATTTTGGACTTTTCTTTAATTCAGAAATGGAAAAGCTATTCAGTACATTGGGATTAAGAAGAAAGGATACCGGCTACCTATGTCAATTTTTTTTTTAATTCTAGTTTTTAAGACTCCTACTTCAATGTTATTTAGAGTTAAAAAAACAAGATATAGGGGCATGGTCATGGTCCAGGTAGGAAACAGTCGCTACGTTTGTATGGAGAAAGAGCCGGGTATCCTTGCCTCTTAAGCACGAAAGCAGCCTCATGAGTCGCACTTATAATCCTTTCACAACAGAATCAAACTGACACGAGAAAATGCAAAAACAATAATAATTGTTATAATCTGCGCATTATGTCACGGACGTCTTCATAATTAGTACTTATGAATTCTAATTAGCTTTATAATCTGTGCACCAATCAAGATGAGTCAGTTACAATGTTATCGAAGATCTTTGCAATGCAATACCTAGATGAGAGTCGTAATAGTGGGTATAGCATTTACATTTGGTTTATTTTTATTTATGCATATTATTTGTTCTTCTAAAATCATGTCAAGCGATCTTATGTGAAGAATGTAATGAGATGAGAGGTGAATACCGATACCATTCTTGCCTTCTCAAACTCAACGGAGCCAGAGACAGAAGGGTATGCCAGCAGAATGGTTTGGTATCTTGGTCGAAAAATTTATGTCAGGAGTAAATGAAAATCTTCTGCATGTATGATCGGACAATAATTGAAATGTGACTATTTTAATTAATTTATGATTTATTTTAACAATCATTTTAGTTAAATTAATCTGTTCATGTTACTGTATTTTAGTCTGTAGACTTCATCGAAATGCTCGAGAAGGTTCTATAGATAGCTATTCAACCTTCTCGAGCATTTTGATAAAGACCAACATACAACTTATCATGGTAAATATCCCGTTGTTAATAAAAAAATATTCATAAATGATAGTTTAAAAAGTTAGACCAACACATCAAACCTACATGGTAAATTACTCTCGTATGAGCAAAGTAAAAAGTTACTGGTCCATGCTACATGGTCACAGCCAAGGTTACGCCAAGCCACAGATAATACGAGTTGGTGTAACATAGAAATTCGAAAGTGACTCGAAAATTAGAAATACTGATGTTACGAGAGAAATTGTACGTTACAAGACGAGTAGTACAAGTTTAATACAGCTTGTATGAGTTTCAAATATACGTGTGTGATGTACAAAACATAAGCAGTTGAGTCAATAAGGACTAAGCATGTGTTATATTGGTTTAAAACGATACAAATTCATCTTTATGGTTATTTAGCAGGTGTTTAAAACCGCAATTAATATGGCTTGGGTATGCTCAGACGAAAACAAAGACATTTTTTGATTGCTATCGCAATGAAAACCTCTACATAAAACAAGTTATCATAATAATAATAAAATTACCTTTTAAACAGCTGTTTGTAATGCATCCTTACACAAAACACATAACAATTCACAACACAACACACACGTCCAGCGCTCAGGAGGTTCACGAAACTGTGACCGTTGGGATGCGCGGGCGCAGGTGGGTACCTGGCACCCTGATAGTATTCTTTAATCTGTGGCACGCTAGAATACACCCATTGTGAGACACAAGTGCAGCGTACAAGTGACGGAGTTATACTACCTGTTAAAGGTACAGATTATAGTTAAGTTAGGCAGATGAAATGACTGTTGGTTTTCGGAATTTTAAGTGCTTTTGGATTACTGTGACTGGACGAGAGTGAATTTTGTTTCGGCGGTTTACAATCTGTTTGTAGCTGTAACATACACCGTAAATAACCTTATTCATTTTGTATTTGCATTAATTTTGCGACGCTTAGATTACCTACGTTTTTTCTTGTCTCTGAAAATAGACAATAGGTAAGTTTAGAAGCTTGTAAATAATGAGAGACATTTGAGTTTAAACGATTTTACAAACTTATCTGGACCGGTGAGAGAGGCGCTGTTATCGTATATTATGTTGGCAGAAAAAAATTCTAATATTAAATTCGAAAAAAAAAAATTCTAATATTATTATATTCAGAAAAAAATCTGAAAAAAAATTCTAATATTAAGTTGTGTGTCAGGATCGTAGCGACTGGAGATCCGTGGTCTCTGCCTACTCCTTTGGGAAAGAGGCGTGACTTTATGTATGTATATTATTTATTTATTTATTTATTCAGAAATCAGTAGATAGTTTACAGTCTAAGCCAAAGCACTAACTACACTATTTATACACATCAAAAAACAAAATCATTCAATTTAACATAAAATCCATTAAGTACATACATAGTTCATACATAGTTCATAAGTGTAAAAAATCAAAATAAAAAAGAACATCAAAATAAACAGAAAATTACGTTATTCAATTAATAAGATAGCATATTTCATTGTGTATGTATGTATTAAATTCGTTAGTTCCACTTTTGGCCACCGGTCCAGATAAGTTTGTGGCATTCTAACGATATATTCTATGCCTAAACCATAGCCTAAACTCAAATGTACTAATTGTAGAAATGTCCTAGTTAATATCACTTTTTTCCATTCTACCGTAAGGGTTGCATGTTAATGGTAAGCTGGCTGGTTTAAAATAGTAGGTATGGACCACTCATCGTTTATCTACGCTATTATTACGTAGGTACAGCAAATTTTCCTGTCCATTGGTTGCTGAAGCGTATGTTATCTTGACGTGGGTGATTTTAATGAACGGCGACGCCAGTACCCATTTATTGTGGTCTATTTGCTTCAAAGTAAGAAGGATGAATGATTTGTGATGACATGACTTCAATTCATTTGTACTTGGAAAATGATGATGAAAAAGGATTTATATTTGTCTTAACCTATCCACTACAAAATATACGATACAAAAATCGAAATCGCCAGGTTCGTATTAAAAGTGGAAGTACTACTGGTACTACATTGTCTACTTAGTGCTATGGATAATCGAATCACCTATTTCGGTCTAATCCATTGAGAGTACATTATAACTCAATGGTCTAATCTAGAGTAATGTTTGTTACCTACGTAGCTAGTTTCGTGAGCTAACCCACGGACGGAAGCCTATCTTGGCTGTGTACTGCTGTGTACTGCATTATATCCGTTTAGTTTTAATAAGTTTCTCTATAGGTCACATTAAACTTAGTCATAGCTTCCTCAAAATCATGGGTTTGACGCATTTCTATGTGATGACGTCAATAGTCAACAAACCGCTTTTAAAATATGAACACAATCAAATGAGGAAACCTACAACAGTAGGAGTTTATGAATGAACTACATTTGCTGAAAGATAAGAACTGGTGGCAGACAACCAAGAAGTAAGCCGTGAAAAAGTATGGGGAACAGTGCCAAAAAGCATTCATTTAGTAGGACTAGTATGATTTCCTAAAATTGTTTTAAACGCTAGCCTGTCAAGAACAAGGGCAACAAACACGGTTTGGGCCTAGGATTCTAGACAGCACTGATGATCAGTTAATTAAAAATATCATTGGTGTATTCGATGTGTTCTCCTCCTCCTTGAGTCGTATTCCTCAGTGCTGAGGGTCGTGACCTCCTTTAGGTATCACTTTCTCCCTTATTATGTCTCTATCTTCCTCTGTCCCCGGCACTATGAAGAGCATTGTGAATCGTGGTGTCGAGAGTGGTGCGAATTTGGTCAGACCAGCGCATCGGACTTCGCCCACGAGGTCTTTTTCCTTCTATTTTTCCGGTCACTATCAGATGTGTTCCATGTCTACGATAATCCTACTGTAGAACCAGATATCGTGACCATGTTGTATTTTATCACATAAGTCGGAAACAAACGCTTGGTTTGCGAAGTCCTTGACTGTAATCGTCTCATTAATTTTTAATGACTCCAAAAAAAAAAAATCTCGGTGTTAAATTACATTTAGCATTTGCCTTCGTAGAGATTGTGTGCTGCATGTTTGTAATCATTCTTATCTGCTAAACTTATCTGGATGGAACCAAGGAAGATTCATCTTATGCTATTGACAACCTCTGTGGCGCAGTGGGTGAAAGCCCGCTTGAGACGCAGAAGGTTGCGGATTCGATCCCCGCCGCGGGATAAATGTTTGTATAATCTGCAAATATTTATCTCGGGTCTGGGTGTATCTATGTATAATATGTATTTACAAACAAAAAAGTAATATGTAGTATAAGTTAATCTGGTTCCTATAGTACAAGGCTTGCTTAGTTTGGGCCTAGATGATGCTGTGTGAAATGTCCAGCATTATTGATTTATTTATGATGAAACTTAGAATAAATAATGAGTTTGAGTAGGGTACCTTACCTGCATAACAAACAAATCGTTCAGAGCATTGCCAAGGATCTGCGTTTGACTACGATTCAAAAGCATAATTTGCAAGAAAAAAGGAATACCTAAAGTGAAAATTGATGAACATTCGTTTTTAAATATTCACAAAGAGTAATATAAAATATTCATGGAGTACCTACTAAGGCTGAATGTTGAATCTGATATAATTCAAGCGTAGTGGTGACACGACACCAAAACTAGTCGCTCAAGTTACTGAAATCCTTGTAGTGTCAACACGGCTTCCTGATACTTTCTAAAACTATTTTATTGCTATAATTGAGAGCAAAGCAGTCGAGGTCTTGGTAAGCCTCCACGAAGACTGCAGACTTTCTATCAGCCGATAGTTGAGACGGAACATACTTCGGCTCGTAATGAGTATGGAGAAGTAAGCCGAAGTATGTTCCGTCTCAACTATAGGCCGATAGAAAGTCTGCAGTCTGCGAGGGGTCTAACACTACCTCGGCTAGTCTTTGAAAGTGTAGTGGGGAATATTATCATGGTAGATAAGGTCTTTATGATCTAAGTAGATAAGGTTAAAACGTTGCAAAACTTAGATGCTAATTAATTTAAAAAAACAAAACAAAGATAGAATACAAAGAAATAAGGATCCGCATTGAAACAGCTTTGAAAACCTGTTTTTTTTCGCAGTTAATAGATTTAAATAAAGGACGAATATTTAAAGACAAGTTGAAAGCTTACATTCAATATTCATTGCAGATGCCCTACTTTCAAGGACCTCTTCACTTCAGGAGCTATGATATCCATTATTTATTAATGGGGTCCCTTTGTTTTCCGGAAATTTCCCTACCGTCATTTTCCAGGGTTTTCTCTCTCCTTTATTAAATAAATAATATAAATAATAATTAATTAATATAATAATCATTACTAATCAATTTACTTATGACGAATTGCAGTTTTCTACTACCATTTCTTTGTTTCTTACTTTATAGCTGTTGCTGACTTAGCATGTTGTTATTTTATTTTCCCATACAATCTTTCAACTCTTTATATTCACTCCATGAAGTCCTATGTGTTTTACTTTGAAAATGTTTTATTGATATTATTAGTCCTATGGACAGTCAGATGGAGAACAGTAAAGATCACTCACCGATTTTCACCAGGAACCAATTTGTTGTTTTCCACAATCGCCGTCGCCCTGATCCGATGGTCGGGTTGCTCTCCCAACAGCTTCTCACTCCTTCCGTTGCTCAAATGCTCACGCACAACACTAAACGCATCACTCTTCACTTCTTTAACACTAGTCACTTCACTAACACTTTTCTCACTTATATCCTTCTTTTCTTCTTCTTCGTCTATCTTTTTGTCTATGCCGTTGGCTATGAGGGGGGTTTGTTTGGCGGAAAGGGATTTGGGCTGAGATTTTGGGGAGGAGATGGTGGGTTTGCTCTCTATAGCTCCGTTCTCGTTGATGGATGTTACGTAGACAGTCGAGTTGGCTATGTAGCCGTTGAGTTCGGTTCGGTTTTCGGACTGGGGACGTTTGCCTTGCCTTATCTGGAAGAAAAGAGACTTAGTTAGGATTATTCTATTTGATTTTCTTTTTCATACCTTCATCTCATCCTGAATGTTTGCTAAACTAGCGATACTAACTGAAGTCAAAAACTGTATTATGGTTTACTATAAATGTAAACCATAATACAAAATAAAACCTGCAAAGCAACATTAGGTACCTACCCGAATAAAGTAATTGCAAAAGTCACGGTTTGGGAATTTCAAATTTTATGTCCTAGATTTTATGTAACCGTAAGCCGATTTGTGCCATCACAAAACGGTCACGCAAAACCGAATCCTATGAAATCACGCATCATACGAACTCAATCTGTTACCTACCCGATTATAATTGTTAGTTACACACATATTGTTAGTTGCACAGCATTCAAAAACTCCATATAAAAGCTGATATTTTCACCTACTCTATTCATCCCAGCATCCCACGTTCAAAAACAACAAACAATTTGTTTGTATATCTAATTGGCTATTTTTATCAACAAGTTTTTGAAGATATTATGTTATTTATACCTTGACTGGTATAAACTGTTTTCTCAAAATGTTTACCTGAGTAAAGTAGGTAATACTTGCTTGAGATGTGAACAATAGATATTTCCTCATATTCATTGGGAGTTACATTGAAGCTTCTTGGCAAAAACTCAGGGGGCAGGGAATCTCAATTGGTGCGGGGCGAGGAGTGTCAATTCTATACGTTGTATTAATTCTGGTCATGGTTCCAGTAATTCTCGAGAACCCCAATTAAATCTTGCAAAAAGTATCTTGTGGTAAATGCCATTCAAGTGAAAGGTTGTTGGAGCATGTCGCAATACTTTGGAAATTTCGATATAACGCACTTTTTAAAACTTCAGCCAGATTTTGAATATTCAAACTGTAGAAATCAAAGGAAGAATCATCAGATTTTCATTTCATTCCAAGAAGTTCACATATTTGAAGAAGTAGATTCTCCTTCCTGTGTCACTATATCACTCGAACCAGTGTGATAAATGGATTAAGAAGTAGGTAGGTAACAAACTAACAAACAACGTTAGTTCGAATATAAAACAACAATGGAACACATAAACTTTGCATTGAATAAACGCCTAAACTGAAAAGGCAATCTGTTTTTCGTTTTACGATTCTGCAACACTCCCAATAACCAAGCAAAGCGCACCTAGTGTCATTTTCCCAATTAAAACAGAAATGCCTGCAAATTGCATTTATTGGATAGAAACTGCAGTATTGCCGATGAATTAATCTCGGCACAGACTGAATGGAAGGCTCGTGCGAGAGACGAGTGGAGTAACGAATCAGAGCGTGTGGGACAAGTCATTGAAGCTGGCAAATTGATATTACCAAAGCGGTACTAGCAAGACGTAAAAGAATGATATTATCAATGGCAAGCATGTCGTGCAGTCGACCACCTGAGTTCGTCACATCAACAAAGAGTACGTGATTATTTTGCCGTTCTTGATAGTTCATAGACGTTGCGATAAAATGGTTTTGTCCAGAGGGCTGAAAATGGGAACCTACTGTTGTGTGTACTATTATCCGACGCAATGTAATGTAAAACTGTCGCATTTGTTAAAGCCGCTGGTGACGCAGTTAAAGACACTAGTCACTGTTTACGGCTCTATCCACAAGACTTTTGTGGTGATTTTCTTCTTCACTACAAGCGCTTTAAAAATATTTGTTTTTATCGCTTCAGCTGCTATATTGGACGGTGACGACATGAAGAGGCTCTCAGAGTGGAGAGGCGTCGCGCCAGGATTGCACCACTGTCTACGAATTGTTTTGTGTGGAAAACTGAGCTTTGAAAGGCTAGTGGAATGCCTTTGACTTTGTTTGCAGTTTTCTTTGTTTAAGTGAATAATGACGGTATAGCGGATTGTTAAAGGATAACCTGATAGAGATAGATGGGATGATTATGATGATAATATCCTCTTCAAGATTACTTTCGTCCTGCGGTGCCCTTCGAAAAGAGGGCAAAAAAAAAACAAAAATAGTAGCGACATTTTGGACAAGGGTCAGGTCAAAAGTACTCTCAACCGAAGAGCTTGCATGAAGAATGTAATAAGAGTAAAATATGGGACCTTTTATATGTATTTGAGTTTAGTTAGACAGAGGAATATTTTCTGCAACCGCGATAAAACACACAAACGAAATTTACTCTTTCTACCCTAGAGATACCTACTGCCTGCTTATCGTGGCCTCTTTGGTTGGTCATGTTAAGCAGGCAGAATCGTAGCAAATGTAAAAACATTTTTCTCTAGGGGTCTACGAAATAGAGGCATGATGCTCATGCAGTGAAATTGTGAAACACACTGATATTGCGTGCGGTATGCGCTCATCAAATCTACAATGACGGAACTTCGAAACGAATCATACGCAAAATCTAAACATGAAACGTCATAATAAAACAAGAAACGTGTATTTAATGCGTTTCTCAATTTCGTTCGTCGATTGGGGGACTGATTCTGTCTTGATCAAAGTCAAAAAGCATTTATGCAGTAGGACCGCTGGGATCACTTAGAACTAGGTGATCCTACTCCGCCACCGCCACAAACACGTGATGAACCAGGGCAACAAAACGTAAATGGTTGCTAGGAACCTAACCTAAAGTAAAGTGTATTTTTCCTATACAATCCTCTTCGCTGTGTTTGTGTATTCAATAAAGAATGATCTATCTAACAAACATGATATTTACCTCAACAGAGAGCTTGGACATGTCGACCGGCGTGATCCGCTTGAGCGCCGACAGCCGCTGCAGCCGCTGGCGGGCCTGCTCCTCCACCGCGATGAGGAACGCATCCTGGATGATGTTGTGTCCGATGTCTGATACTGAGGACAAAGTATTACGTGAGAAAGGTAGTAGTTATTGAGACGACATCGATGTTACTTGGAAGAATTTAGGAGAAACATTTGCCACTGGAGGCCTACGTGCGCAACGTGACAAAATCTTCTGGTTTTCTTATGTCGGTACCTACTCGTCGTGTGGGTATTACTTTAATAAAGTTATTTTTACAAGGCAATCAGTTTTGAGCAAGAGTCTTTTATTGCGCATGCTAGACACATACATTTAGACCATAAAAAAATCTAGGTCTGGTAGAGATCGCTATTTAGCGATAAGACCGCCGATTGTATGTCATTTTGTTTTTTGTTTAGTTTTCCATTTTTGTTTATTTTTATTATGTGGTGTGCAATAAAGTATTTTCTATCTATCTATCTAGGAAAATATAAAACGTAGCCAACATTAAGCTGAATCTTGATGTATGCCTATCAAGCGTGATCTAGACACTACTACAGACATCAATTTTAAATTTACGTAACCGATTTTCACATTCCATTCCATCTAAATTGTAATAATTAGCATATAAATGTTAGTAGTCCAATATTGTAGACATAGATTATGTAAAACAGGGAATCTGCATATATAAGTATGTATAAAGCACATCTTGTTTGGGAGAAAATAGTGTTTTTCTCTATGGAGAAGAGATATTTTTAATAGAAGCATTATTGCAATGTCCTTTTTCCAGCCAATGGCAAATCTTACACTGAGCATTTAAAAAAAATAAAAATAAAAACATGTTTAATACTTTTCTCTTTTTTGTCAGAGGATTGCTCAGAGGCATCAATTACAAATTGACATAGTATGCCCATTTTAACGAAACTTAACGTGTCGGAAGCAAAACAACACAATAAAAAAGTTTTTTTTTTTTATTGTAACAATAGTGTATGGTAGCACATGGCGTCGATTGACTACAACGCTATTTCAAGGACAAGTAGGTAAACGTATACATAGTATGAATCTATAACATACCTACCGCACATCTTACTCTACGATCAGGTAATTGCGAATGATTAAAGTGTGCGCGGGCGCAGGCGTCACAATGCGTTGCGCAAGCTCTGAGTCACGTCGCGGAATGCTGGCACGGAGACTGAATATTAATACCAGAGGAACCATAAGACTTATCGGCAAACGATAGCATTATAGGACCACTGGTATCATAGAATTAGCTAAAGATTTAGGTGATTTTAATATTCTTTCGTAAACCGCAGCAGAAGACGGCCCCTCTCTAGATGGAAAGACGATCTCGTAAAGGTTGCTGGGAGCCGTTAGGTGCAGGCTGCACAAGATCGATCGTTGTGGAAATCGATGGGGGAGGCCTATGTTCAGCAGTGGACGCTATATGGCTGAAATGATGATGACTATTCTTTCGCGGCCAAAACGTGAAGAATAAATCCTTGGCAAAATCTTCTTTCTCTGCCAAGAAGCTACAGTGAAGAATAAATGCTTATGTGCAAGGGTCTATAGGTATTTCAATAGGACCACTGTGGGAGCTTTTAGAATTAGCTAAAGATTTAGGTGATTCTCCGTGTCTTTCTAATCCATGCTAGACCGATGGAAAAGACAAGGTCAATACGTTTAGTATCAATATATATTACTATTGCAAATGTTACCAAAGTACCCCTAATTCCTTCCGAGCAATTTGAAAAAGGACGTTAATGTTCCCTAATATTTTTGTGGAAACCGTTCCTTTTCTCACATTTCCTGTCTACAGGGCCCACGGGACATCCAAACTCTTATTTACCATACCGTAAGTAGGCTACTTATTGCGAATAGGACCGTAAAAATGAATAATGGCTCACCTCAGAGGGCTTAGTGCGAGTTCGGTAGAAGACGCCCTTTGAGGTGAGCTTACTGATACATCAATGGATTTTTGGTAATAATAATATTTTGCTCAGTAAGATTTTTATATGCATAAAATAGGAGCTCTAACTGGTGAAGAAGAACATTGTTTGATAACAAATTTTCAAGTTTTAGTATTTCTGGAGGGGCAGCGGTAGCCTAACATGCTATACTATAGACGCAAAAGGTTGCGGGTTCGATCCCCGCCGCGGGACAAGTGTTTGTATGATCTACAGATATTTGTCTCGGGTCTGGGTGTTTTCTATGTATAATATGTATGTACTTACAAACAAAAAATAAGTAGCATATCAGTCATGTAGTACCCATAACACAAGCTCTGCTTAGGTACTTTGGGGCTAGATGACGCTGTTTGAAAAGTCCAGCATTATTTATTTATTATTTATTTTTATTATAGAATGAGGTCATGTGTCCATTGTTTTTCTGACACAAAACGTTGAGCCCGTGCAGTTTGGCAACTTTTTTTTAAGAAAACTGAATTGGCATTTTGTTTCATTAGCTTTTTAGGTTTTCTGCAACAAATAATACAAATTAAAAAAGACCTTTTAGTTTTAACATGACGGTTCCTGCAAAACTGGTGTTTAACATTTGGTGTATCCGTTTCAAAACCCGCACTAGGCCCAAGAGTATTGTTTTATTCAGTGTGGTTTGGGTCCTGTAATGGTGGCTAATCCCACTGCTGGACTTGAGGGGTTGAGGGGATAATAACTTAAAGAGCATTTACACGGAAGATTTAATATCACACAGCAATTTTATACAGGTATGTACCTAAAGTATGTAGTAAATTAAGTACGAAGCGCTCGTGGTCGTGCTTGCTTAGTCGTTCTTGATAGATCGTCGAAGTTAAGCAACGTTCGAAACGGTCTGTAAGTGGATGGGTGACCGCCAGTGGCATTTTCATCTGAGCGCTTCCGTGCTTCGGAGGGCACGTTAAATTGTCGGTCCCGGCTATTTAAGTCGTTAAGCCATGACGGAGGCCTTAAGGCGGCCTAAAAACTCCGTTACCAGAGTTGGCCACTGACTCATACGAACTTACTTACTTTAGTAAGTACGACGCTCGCTTGGCCGCTAAATGGCATCGGTTTAGCAGACCGAGCTAAAACTTGTATTGTGTAAATTATCTTTTAGTCTACTGATGATATAAACCAGTATGTACAATACTGGTTTAAATCATCAGTTCACAGTTTTATAACTTGGAATTTCTTCATCAACGATGACTGCAAATATCGTATAGAATGTAGATTTCTGAAAAATCATGTGTTAAAATTATTTATAGGTGAGCCTCTGACTACCTCCTTAGAAATTGGGAGTAGAATAATCCCACTAATAGTATAAGCCTCCTCGCAGACTGCAGACTTTCTATCGGCCGATAGTTGAGACGGAACATACTTCGGCTCGTAATGAGTGTGCAGAAGTATAGCCCGTCTCAACTATCGGCCGATAGAAAGTCTGCAGTCTGCGAGGGGTCTAATAAAGCTAAAAGATTGTGAGTTTGTTTAGATGTTTGATGTTTGTATGTTTCAATCACGCCTAAACCAGTGAACCGATTTGGATGAAACTTGGAATAGGCGTAGATAGTAACCTGGAATAGCATAAAAGCTATTCAAAATGCTGGTACCACGCGAGCGAACTCGCGCTGTAGGCAGTACCTATGATCTATGGGCACACGTTGTCAACAGTAGTCCGTGATCTTATATTGATCATTTGTAGAAAACATACAATAAAGTAAACACACAAACTAGCAACAGCATTTGTAAAGCTTATAAAAACTTACAAAGAAAATTTTCAGCTCGTATAAAGCTCGTTTTAAGCTCGTATGTATTAAGTACTCTGTTTTATCTTTGTGTCGTTTCGTTCGTGCTGAATAAATGTATTTTCTTTCTTTCTTTCTTTCTTTCTCGTTCAAATTCTCAGTCAAAAGGAAAATTAGTTGCATAGTGTTGGAAAACATGAACAAAAGTACGCGCAACATTCATTAATCCTCTGCGCAAGGGGAAAAGGAAAACTTACAAGTACCTACGTACAGTCAGCATAAGAAAATACCAATCATCATTATTCTCTCAGCCCGGTATCACCCACTGAGTGTGGCCAACTTCTGGGCCCGAAAAATTTGATAAATGGAACCATCGACACGACGAAGAAGAAGATCACCCACTGCTAGGTGTAGGCCTCCCTTCTTTTATGTCAGTCTCCTCTATCTTGCGCCTATCGCGTCCAAATATTCCCTACGACCTACTATGTGGTCGACCCAACGTGCTCTCGGACGACCTGGAATCCGTTGGTCCGAATCTTGAGAAAATACTAAAACAAAGAACATTTTGGTAGGTATAGCAAGTAGGTAAGTAGGTAAGTAGACGGCGAGGACGGCGAAGGATGTTTTTGGTGAAACGAAAGGGAAAGGAAAGATAGATAGAGAAACGTGGTGGTGGAATGAGGAGGTACAAAAGAGTTTGAAAGAAAAGAAGAATGCTTTTAAGGACTGGAAAAGCGTAGAAAGCAGTGATGTGAATGTGAGAGAGAGTAAAAGATTTTTATATTTAGAATGTAAAAGGGTTGCTAAAAAGTCTGTAGCTGTTGCAAGGGCAAGAGCACATCATAAACTGTACCAGACACTGGATAGCCCCCACGGACAAAAAGACCTATACAGACTAGCAAAAGCAAGAGAGAAGAATGCGAGGGACATTATTCATATAAAATGTATAAAAGATGATGGAGGGAAGGTATTGACGAAAGACGAAGATATAAAAGATCGCTGGAAGGATTATTTTAAAAAGTTAATGAATGAAGAGAATGACTGGAGTGGTGTTTTAGCAGAAGCACCAGTAAATATGGGAGTCGTGAATGAAATAAGCATGGATGAAGTTAAAATAGCTGTACAAAGTATGAAAAACGGAAAAGCTGTGGGGCCTGATGGCATACCAGCTGAAGTATGGAAGTTTCTGAAAGTGGATGGATGGAAGTGGTTGGCTTTATTCTTCAATAAGTTGTTGCAAGAGGAGGCGATCCCGGACGAATGGTGCACCAGTTCACTGGTGCCCATCTTTAAAAACAAGGGTGATGTACAAAACTGCAACAACTATCGAGGAATAAAGCTAATGTCACACAGTATGAAAATTTGGGAGAAAGTATTAGCGCGACGTATGAGAGACGAGAGTGAAATAACACAGAACCAATTCGGGTTTATGCCGGGACGAGGGACAACAGACGCCATATTCGCACTACGGCAGCTTTGCGAAAAATATAGACGGGCACATAAAAATTTGCATATGGTGTTTGTTGACCTGGAGAAAGCATACGATAGGGTACCCCGTAAGGTTCTGTGGTGGGCTATGAATGAGAAAAGAATGCCTGGAAAGTACGTGCAGCTTGTGAGTGCGATGTATGAGAGAGCTGACACACACGTCCGGTCCGAAGCAGGAGTCAGCGATAAATTCGATGTGGCAGTGGGTTTGCACCAGGGATCGGCTTTGAGCCCTTATTTGTTCCTCCTGGTAATGGATGCACTGACATCGGACATACAGGAGGAGGCACCCTGGTGCATGCTGTTCGCCGACGACATCGTACTTGTCGGAAATAATGCAACTGAGGTCCAGAGCAGACTGGCAAAATGGCAAGAGAGATTGGAGAGTGTCGGATTGAAGATCAGCAGAACAAAAACCGAGCACTTGTTCTGCGACTTCGGTGGTCCATCCAGTTTCTCCCCTATTGCCTTAGACGGTGTATCCCTGCCAGTCTGCTCCGACTTCCGGTACCTTGGTTCATTAATCCAGAACGATGGCAATATTGACCGGGACGTGAAAAACAGAATAAATGCGGGATGGATGAAATGGCGACAGGTCACAGGAACAACGTGCGATCCACATATGCCCCTTAAAATTAAGGGGAAAATTTACAAGACGATCATAAGACCTGTCGTATTGTATGGATCAGAGTGTTGGGCAACCAAAGAGACGGATGAAAGAAGAGTGCATGTTGCGGAAATGCGAATGTTGAGATGGATGTGTGGAGTTACAAGAATGGACAAAATCAGAAACGAGTATATTAGAGGAAGTTTGAAAGTAGCGCCAGTGACGGATAAGTTGAGGAGTAATAGGTTGTCGTGGTATGGGCATGTTATGAGGAGGGAAGAGAGTCATGTAACGAGAAGAATGTTAGGTTTGAATGTGGAGGGATGTAGCAGAAGAGGCAGACCAAAGAAAAGATGGATGGACTGTGTGAAGGATGATATGGGTAAGAAAGGAGTGAGTGTTGAGATGACGGCTGATAGAGCGGAGTGGAAGAGAAAAACCTGTTGTGCCGACCCCACATGAAAATGGGATAAGGGCAGGGAAATGATGAATGATGAGCAAGTAGGTAAGTTCGGTACGAGTTAATGGCCATTATCCCCATTATGGACATCTCTTTGCCAGATGAAAAATAAATTAGAATGGAAATGAATAAGTGAGTAGACTTAAAAAAAGATGGGAAAAGGAGTGAACACGGCGATGAAAGGAAAAAAGGCGATAGTGGAAGAAGAGAATTTGTCTTCAAATCTAGTAGCATTCCGATCATGATTTAGGTCAAGATTTGCGAACTCCGCGGACCGCAATCCTCCCAAATCATTTGATTTTTTATTTCCATTTAATTCCGTAGCTGACTGCACTTGGGCACTACTTGTAGGGGACTTAAACAGGATTACTTTTGCAATTTGTTATGGTCAGCAAGCACAGCTGTGGGAACGAAATTGATCGTTGTGTTACTTTATTATTGTTGATAGTGTTTCTAAAGTTATTTGGATCAATGACTATTCTGCTAAGGTAAGTACCGTGTCCAGTGTCCACCCTAGACTAGGGTAGAGATATGTCTCTACGGCACAATAGATTAATATAATTTGGATTTAAACGATCATGAGTTTAATCGCAGGCATCCATGGAATTAAAAGTATCCAGGCGAGATTCTGTGTTTTTTTCTAATACGCTATTCCTAATTAGGAGATAGCTCTGTGGATGATGATAAGATCATACAAACTTACGAATTTCTGTTTCAAGGCATAAAAGGCGTGGATTTCCGTGAGACGAGAAAAGTCTGAAGATTTCGAAACAATGTCCCGAATGAGGCTCTAGTGCTGTTCAACCCTTTTGTTCGCTGCAATTTTAAAGTTTCCAAGTTCCAGAAGTTTCTTTTAAAAGTGCTGGATGGGTACGGCCTTTGTTATTACCTACCGACATAATTTTATAAGAGCTTTAGAGGTAGTCAAAGTCTATTTCATTTCTAGCGCTTCGGCGGCCGCTCCTGCGGCACGCTCGCTATGCTCGCTCGCCTCGCGCGTATTTTTTTCACTAATCTAACATAATCAAACCAACTAATTTAGATCTAAGTAAATGTTGCTACGATATGGCGGGTGTAAGTTAGGCAGATCGTGAAATGTCGTCGGTCGTTGAACGATATGCCTAGGCATATCATGAAATGGCTAATTCATCGATCTGCCTGCCACATAACCAGTTTGATCACTTAAAATCGTCTTTACTAGATATTCGCATTTAGTAGGTACTAAAATTCTAAAAATGCTTTCAAGAACCAAAAAAGGTAGCGACCAGACCACAGGCGGCTCAAAATGGACAGTTTACCGAGTCCGTATTGAGATTACCCTAAAATATCTATTTAATCCTTTTAAATCCTTCTGAGCTGAACTTGACCCTACACCCTTCCATTAAAGGCTAAATTCCTTTAGCACTTATTAAATATACATCACCTATCTTGAGATCAGAAAGCGACCACTTTCCGCCAAGGTAAATTTAACCGTAGCCTATGTAGTTAGGGTTGAAATTCCGTTTTGCTCGTGTATAATGTTGGTCACTTAGTGCTCTGCTAAGTAGAGAACCAGTTTTTATGCATTCCAGAATGGATACAAGAACGGTACATGTAGTTGGTACACGTTTGTCTAGGATGTACATTTTGTTTTTGTAAGACGGTGACCGTCAAATATAATTGTTTGGGATTCCATCCATATCCGCCAACGAAACAGAATGTGAACAAAATAACAATACAAAAAAGATGGAGAAAATGAAATATTGTAAAGACTACCGAAATTCAACTCCAAACTAAGTAAGAAGTATGCAAATATTCGAAAAGGCAGTAGAGGATAGGTTTGTAAAAAACTCGGTGTAAAATAACGGACTCTGTTTTTTGAGGTACAAGCTTGTATATCATTGTCAAGGTAAATGTGTTTCCAGGAAGCACAACTGGTCAAGTGAGATCATAAAGTGAAATGTGTTAAATATTTTGAAAAATCATCATTGCGGCCTGAGCTAAATTATACTCCGTAAGCGGCCAGTTTAGGCCTAATTCAAAGTTATTTTATAATCCAAATCCACATTGCGTATTTCCTTATCAATCACCGTCTATCGGCCACTCCACTACATTCGCCGAACTATTTGCCGAACTATTCGCCGAAGTATTATTTGGATAGAAGATGACAGGCGAATACAGGCGATGAGGCCCTCTACACGTTCGTGACCGTCGGCATTCGTCTATCATCGGTGAATATGTAAAGGGCCTATATCTACACTATCTACACTTATTATATTATAAAGAGGAAAGATTTGTTTGTTTGTATGTTTGTTTGAATTGAATAGGCTCCAAAACTACTGGACCGATTTGAAAAATTCGCCATTAGAATCCTACATTATCCCTGATGAACATAGCCTATATTTTATCCCGGGAAAGCGAAGATTTCCCGAGGGACCGCTGGTAACACCGCGACGGACAGCTAGTATCTCATAATGCTCATATTTTTCCGAAACACAAAATACATTTCTGATAGCTGAGAAGCTGATATTCAAACTAACAGCTACCTTACTATTGAAAGTTTAGAGTCCCACAATATTTCTTGAAATATTGAATAACATACCTATTCTATTCAGAATTCACACAGCATTATCTTCAAACTTTTGCATGTAAGTCATTGCACCACGGAGTAGGTTTTATTACACAAACGAAAGTTGGCTCTTTCATCTGTGGTTTATTAGAAACTGATTTTATATTTACTATTGTATTATACTTCACGCAAATAAATCAAATGAATTCAATTATAATCTATCATTTGAGAAACATCCAGACCTGAGATAAATATCCACAATTTCAAATATTCATCCCGAACTTCTACCCACTACGCCACAGAGGTCTAAAACTCACTTCGATTAGATCATTATACTAACACACCCTAACTTAGTCATCTTTGAAAGTGAATGGAATGAGCTCAGTAACGATTTATCATGTGTGAACTCCAACTGAAGGTGGAGCTTAGATCTTGCTTGATAGATCATCGGAGAATCAACTGTCAACAACAAGTGGATGGGTGGCTGAGGCATTATCTACAGTGCGCTTTCGTGTCTCAAAAGGCACGTTATATTGACGGTCCCGGCTAAAGTCGTTAAGCCATGACGGACGCCTCAAGACGGCCTAAAAACTTCGTCACTAGAGTTGGACACTCACTCATTCGAGCTTTTACTTCTATCTGTGAACTCCCAACTATTCCAGTCAGTGACACAACTGTTTGACCCCGACACCGACCACCTCTGGAGTTCAAATTCCTGTCATAAGATCTTTACGTAATTTTGTATGCTGTTTCGAAACTAACTGAACGTATGTTATGATTGGAGAACTAGTTATATAAAATAGTTTGTTTATAGATGCCTAATCGTGAAAGGAGAAGATGCACAGACTAGTGACCGACCCCACTTTGAGATAAGGGCAGACGAGTAATAACGATAGTAAGAAAAAAGAGGAAGATAGGATCTTGACAAGACACCTTCATAAATAATATCATAGAAAGAAAGCAGAAGGAGACGAGGAAGGGAATGACCAAGAATCGTACGAGTCATGACGTATAAAGGTTGTAGAGACAGTATTGGAGAGAGATAGATTTCACCATGTCACCGACAAGAGCTCTATCTTGTCACGTAAGGAATGCTATGCTGACAAAATGTGGACACGTTCATTTTTGGAGGTGCCTATAAATTCCCCTTTAGACATCTTCAAAAGGGTTGCATGCTCTCAGAGAGAATGTCAACCATTCTTTTGGGGTATAGTTTGGATTCTGTTTCGAATTGAATGAGTCGACCATGTCTACCATTGCATGTTGTTGGGAAGGCAATTACAATTATATCGATAAAGTTATAGGTGACATTGAATGGGCACTAAAATCGTATTGTTTAGAGTTGGGAAAGCATTAAAATTATATCGATAAAGTTACATAACGTAAAATTCATGGCAGCATTCTGTAACCGGAATAAACATAAAAAGCGTGATAATACCGACGTGATCTCGACTATTTCCAAGCAATTTTACCGAGAATTAGCGTATGAAATGCGCGGGACGTGCGTTCGGCGAGATAGACATAGCTATCTAGATGCAGCTGGTGCATTCTTTCAAACTACGTTCCTAACTATGCGAACGTGCAGTGCACTCACACATTTCTTCCTGCTTATTGCCTATTCAAGTAACTTTAAGTCGAACACGTTTTTTGAATGTTTATAAGTAAGGTCCCCTTAACTTGTGTAATTAGATGTACTTACCTACTTACATTTACATTTTAATAGGTAGAGCACTGGTGGTCTTTTTGAAGCGGCTTTATGTCTTCGGCCATGGATTTGGATTCAGTCGTGCTTCGTGCATCAATATAATTTGTTCTGTCTAAAATTGTATAGGTATGTGTAGGTTCAAGCGGTGAAGGAAAGCATTGTCATGAAACTGGCATATCATGACAATAAGTAAGTTCGTACGAGTCAGCGGCCAACTCTTGTGGCGGAGTGTATAGGCCACCTCAAGGCCTCCGTCATGGCTTAACCACTTAAATAACTGGAACCGACAATTTAACTCGAAGCGCTCAGATGAAAATGCAACTGGCGATCACCCATCCACTTATTTACCATTTAGAACGTTGCTTAACTTCGACGATATATCAAGAACGTCTTCTCTATCAAGAAGCGAACACGACCACTGCATAAGGAGCCTCTTGGAGGAGGCGCACCTGTAATCCTCCACACTTTTGAAAGAACTAGCTACACGACCTGAAGTAAAACTTCCAAGAACCTAAGTATAAACTAAGAATAAGCATTGCAAAGGAATTTTGTACTACGGCTGCTAGTTTCTACCTAGAGGTACTAAGAGTAAGTAGACCACATGCAGCTGTGACAGACACCGCTTGAGTCATTGCGTGTGACGTAACGGTAACATTTCAATCACGACTCCGCTGCTGGTACAGTTAGCACTCAGCCTCGACTCGGATAATTGTTTACACATACAATGTTTTATTCTTGCTCTTTATTGTGATCTGCCAGAGTCCAAACCACCATTGTTTTGGTTGTCCAGTACCAGCGATGCATCTTGGTAACGTCTTCGAAAAGAGATGGTTCTTTGACTCGAATACGTCGTCCTCGTATATCTTCGGATTGAAAACTTTTGTCATATAAAATCGAAATCATCATCATCATCATCCGCAGCCTTTTTCATCCCACTGCTGGGCATAGGCCTCTCTTCGCTTGTGCCAACCTTTCCTACCCTGCGCTTGACTGACCCATGTACGACCTGCTGTTTTTATAATGTCGTCATCCCATTTAGCTGCCGGACGACCCACTCTTCTGTAGCCCTCCCGGGGGCTAAAATCTTAATAACGAAGGACTATTTCTTTGGATGTTATAGGTACCTAATCATACTACAATTTAACGTAGCACACCGGACTCTGAAAAAGCATTACACATCATTACTTCTAAAATGGAAATTGACAAAACCATCTGTCAAGAAAGAACAATGATAACCCAGCGCTCCATTTATCCCTACAACCCTATCATCTTGTTTTATCAGTTCCCATAACTGTTGTAAGACCATTGTCAATGCCTGTAAGTTACGATGCGTTATGTTACGAGTAAAACAATTGAATTTTATAATGACTCGTGATACTTCCGGGCAGTTTAATAACAGAGCATTGAAATTGAATTCAAAAGTTGATTCGTTTTTTAATTGAATAGATCTGTCAGAATTTGAATGATTACATTCCATATATAAGTTTTTGTGCGTTTTATTTTGGTTTGGGATTTTTCGTAAATTGATGTGATGTGTAGGTAAAATGAGGTCGTTGCCCAGTACGTATTGGGTAATAAATAATGTAGGTATGATAAAATCAGAAACTAGAGCAGTTAATCAAAAGAAATAAGACATAAAAGTGATTGGAATGACTTCAGTGCGACAAAAACGCAATAAAATTACATGAAAAATAAATATAGTGTAGTAAAATAAAATCATAATTAGTTATAGAAATGAGGAAGTCAAACTTGAAGTAAACTAAACACGCAATACAAGAATATTATCATCATCATTGACCTCTTTCAACTAAGTTCAAGACATAGATCTCTATGTAAACATCTATCTCTTGAGTTCTATGGTTCGAGACGTTTTCATTCACCGATAAGAGTTCGTGTTAAAGTGCATTTAAAATTTTCGAAACGTAAATTCCATTGATGCGCCGGGATTGGAACCCACGACCGATTGAAAGTCGAGGCACAACCCCACTAAAACTGGCTACATACCATGACTAGTAGAGGTTACGAATGTAAAATTATAATGTGCTATGACGACGTGGCCGTGACTCGGAATCTTCTGCCAAGGTTATCGACTTTTTGCAGTACCGATTGTTTTTTATTCGTTGCTTGCACATTGATGGGAATATAACCATTAACCATACTCACGACTGTGTCCGCAACAGTTCCAGTAAAGTTAGACTAGTTCTAACCTTGAGATAAGAGTTATCTAGGTGTTTCACGAGCACTGGATCCCCACAAGTGGGCCACTTGAGCTTGCTTGACTAGATTGAAAAGGATGGATCACTTTTCAAAAATGCCATAAAACCATCATCCTCCTAAACTGGTTGATATTCCACTTATCAGAACTAAGCGCTTTCAATGTTCTTTTATTATGCACACTGCAAAAAATTGGAATCAGCTTCCAGCGTCTGTATTTCCGCTGAGCTATTACGACCCTGTTGTTAGGAAGAGAGTTAAAAGCACCTTCTTGGTAGGCTCGCACCTCAATCTTGCCTGTAAGATACGAGGTCGAGAGTCGTCCATTCATCATAAAAAAAACCGTGTTTGTTATTCTGGTTCTTCACTGTATTGGTCGTGAAGGAACAGGAGAGTAAGTCAGCAGCCCTACTTGTTGCTTTTTTCACAGGGACTTTGATCACAGGGATTTATTTATTAGTAGGCGAGGGATGGCTAATGTGCGTGCTATTAATAAGATCTTCATACTTTCAAGATCCATTGAGAATATCTAGTTCCAGTCGTAGTATAACCAGAGGCATGTTTATAATAGATGTAATGTTTTAAATAAATACAAATAAATAAATGTTCGAAATTGCATAATTTTAGAAGGTACAGGCCTTTGTAGCCGTGGCCTAGTGGGATGTAAGATTACTCTCGACTTAATCTGAAGGTGGTGAGTTCATTTCATATCCCGGCCGAGCATCAATGAACGTTTAATTTTTAGGATCTAGGTATGCAATGATCGCAGCAACCGATCTCTGATCGTAGGATCTATGAAATTAAAGTGGTCATCATCATCATCAAATTTAAGAGCTCAGCTCTTGTCGGTGCAATGATGCAACTTCCTCCAACTCTCCCTTTCCAATGCGGATTCCTTTACTTCTATATACGACATGACAGCGATCTTCTCTTTTATCTGACTCATGAAATTGATTCTAGGCCTGCCTCTTCCTCGTCTTCCGTCAAAGTGGTGAGGAACAAAATAATTATTGACTTTGACGTCGACAGCGTCAATTTGGGTTTAATATTATCCTACCTTAGAGTTGGTTAATAGCACAGAATATAGAAAGGTCTGGAAAATTACAGCGTTATCAAATCCCCACAAACGTTTTTATGGCGCTTCATTTAAATGTTAATTTGATTGTCGATTAAGTTAATTTACTTTAGATTGTTTCGAGTTTTTATTTATTTAAAAACGAACACTATGTGACAAGATTTTTACTTCGTTCAATGGATCTACGCTTTTGTAAAGTTAGGTTTGCGCAGTGGCCGCTTTTTCATACAAAATTGTGTTCTGCGCAGACAAACGGCTAACTTCACGAATGCCTAGATCCGTTGGACTAGGTGTAATACCTAGAGTGCCACAAACTTATCTGGACCTGACACTTATCTATATATCCCAGGAAAAGTTGATATATTCTTCTAAATCGAAAACAAATGGTGTTATGAAAAGAAATCAGATTGATAGAAAGTAATCCAGTAGGTGGGTATAGGTACTAGGGTACCTACCTACCTAGGTAGGTACATTACGTACCTACTCACCTATCTAGAAGAATGCAGTATCATTGTAATGGAAAACCAGTTGCATATTCCAACAGATATAACACCCCAACAATATAAAATTTCCGCTTTTGTAGGTAAGTATTCGCGAAAAGGAATTTAAAACAATAATCTGATACCGGCCGAACTTAAAACTAGCACTAGCGATTTCCTATTTTCCTTTTCAAAAATAGGTATCAATCGAATGAATCATTATTTACCTTGTGCAAATCCATGCTTTACCTCAAGTCTCAACATTAATTTACAAGACTATTGATCTTCGGAATAAATCCTTGTTATGATGCTGGGAAAAATAATTGATAAAAAATCGATAAAAATACCGGTAGAGGTCCATCACTTTCAGCTCCAGACGGAAAGGGCAAGAGCCTTGGCTCTCACCTAAGTTCACTCACCTCGAAGTTGACCAATCACTTTCCAGAACACACACTGTTACTGATCCGTCGAAGAATCCTTGGAAATGTTTTGAAAACTTGTAGTATAACTTTAAACACGGGTAATTGTTGTTGAATAATATTTTGTCGTGGAAAACGGTGACGAGTACCTACTGTACGAGAAGAACGCGACTCAAACCAGTTTTCCTTCTCGCTCGCTCAGTTTTACTCAAGCTGTGTTGCCATACACGCGGCGATTTTTTGCTTATATTTTTCATGCTGCTAACCTACCTTTAAAATCAAATAGTAGAGCAGTAGAGTGATGGTTAGGGTAATAACATTTTTCAAAATGTAGATATTTTAAATTCCTAATAATTTTTTTTAGTGTTCGTTAATTTAGTGGTCATTTGAAACGGACCGGACGGGTCGTTTGTAGTAGATCTCAACCCACACATCTGTGTTCGGTGGTCTCTACCTAACTACCACAAAGTCAAAGTCAAAAAAAAATAATTTTAACCCATCAATACTTGTACTAGTAGGTAGGTACATATACGAGTACCTCCTAACTAGGTACGGTACCTACTTACAAAAAAAATTAAGCAAGGGCTCCTAAGTCCTAACTTTAAAATCTCCTCAGAAAATATTTAGGTAAGAAGTAGGTACTTACCTACCTTCCTAGGTAGGATGTATTAATTTATTCAAGAAATTATAATTGGAGTTAGGTAGGTATTTCATTCAGAATTCCACGAATCTTCAAAAAAAATTTAAACTTTTGTTTCCAACATGATTCAGATAAGATTTTCATTATAAAATATATTTGTTTCCTACTATTATTTACTATTAGAAAATTAAGCCCATAATTAACCTGTTTTTTATAATGTAGCATATTTACCTTATGTAGATTAGAATTACCTACGAACTAGTATTATTTAATAGGTAACAATGCAATGACCTGGACTGGGTAGGGTACCTAAGAAACCCAACCAAACCGTCCAGATCTACCAATTGAATAAGGCTGTAAGCCTTCGACAGACATTTGAGAAGTGATCGAAGTTCAGAAGATACCTACGATCCGAGAATTTAATAAGTAGATACTACAATCTATCTAACGATGAGACTGTTAGCTAAATTGCGTGCTCTCAGCAGCACGAGCTGAATATCAAATGAAACAACATTGCGTTAAGTGAACCTACTAATACATACCTATTATAGCTAGGTTAAGTACCTAAGTAGGTAGGTACTTATAGTAAATAACCATGTTATACGTAGATAATAATATATAGGGTCTTTCATTTAAACTAAATTCAGGAATGGGGTTCAACAAATTATTAGCCATTGCTGTCCTACTGCTGGGCAAAGGCCTCCCCCCACTCCTTCCAGACGTCTCGATCTTGTGCAAGGCTCTCCCAATCGTTTAAAATCGTTCAACAATTTAATTAAAAGATATTTATGTTTTTATTTTTGTACCTGTACCTGTGTCTGTGTGTTGTCAAATAAAGTTATCTATCTATCTATCTTATGTAATGATTTTTTTTTGTTTTGTTTTGAAAATCCAGAGAAAATCGATAATGACTATCCTTTCAATTCATTGTTGCTTTTAGTCCATTCGAGCGTGCATGTGTGTGCGCTCAGATGTAGCCGGGCTGCGATTGGTGCATTCCACCATCTTCTCCTTCAAAATCAATAAAAGATAAATTTTGAAGTGAAAACTTATATCAGCTTAAGAATTAAATTGATCCATCAAACGTCTATTTACAACCCAAAAATGAAGCCCTGTCAGTTGGTGTAGTTTAAAATGAAAGACCCTGTACCTGTACCCATGTAGGTAGTCTAAGTACTACGCATTATTTATACCGTCACTGTACTACGTAGGTTCCATTGAGGAGTTCAATGGGACCTACCTACCTATGTACAGATTCCAAACCTCCTAAAATAACATGTTACCTACCTAGGCAGGGAAGTGAAACTGAACTGGACGGAATAAGCGGATAGAGTCATAAGCCAATCGGCATTCCAATCAGAAGATTACAAGTAAACCCTTGCATACTTAGTGGCAACCGACGCCACTGGCTATCAATATTCTATGACACTGGGAAATATCAAAGTGGGAGAGACAATTAAATCCCCCAACCACCTTCGCCAAAATGCATTCTATCCGAGCACCTTGTAATCAAAACAGCCCGGACAAAGGGAAGATAATTAACATGGCAATACCAAGCAAAATAACCTCAAAGCCTCCGCGGTACTAACTATTAGCTAAGCTGTGCTCCACAGCCGAGCGAAAACGTAGCGCGGGCAATACCACGAACGTGGATAGAACCTTCTGTTAAACGAGACATGGTTCCATCAGGTTAATAGTTTAACGACTTTAGAATCTTGTCACTATTAGGTATCCCTTAATACACATTGGCGATTTTGAAACGGCCTAGGATGGAGCAATGTGTTGGATTTGTAATATTGCTAATCGATTGTGAATTGTATTAATTTGCAATAAGGTAGGTATTCGGTTTGAAGCTATTTAGACTTAAAACGAACAACCATTGAGGATATTTTCGTGGGCACGAAATGGGCAGGAGTTCTACAAGGTACGATATTTGGTCCTCTTCTCTTCCTATCACCATATCTCTACCTATCTCCATAACTAAAGTAGGTAGGTACTTAGGTAAGTAATAAACTAGACCCTACTAAAATAAGAAAAAAATATAATAGGATAGGTAGGTGGGACTGGGTTGGGCAGGGTACCTAGGAAATCTTATTGGGCGAGATTTTAATATTTTTTGTTGGCATTTTTTGATAAACAAATATTTACCTAAATATTTTATTTTAATCAAATACGGCCAGTTTTCGTACCTAGGTACCTAATTAATTTTATTCAGAAAGCGAGCATCTTGAATTTCACAAATGCGGGACAATCCGACTCAATAATTTACAAAGCAGGGAATTGGAGCAGAATAAAGAATTGGATTAGAAACTAATAGCTAGAGAGTTTCCTGAGTAGGTAATACTCAAATTAAAAAAACTTTGGTGACATGCATGTAGATTGTGGAACTTACCATATTAAAATCACTATCATCACTACATAGTGTAAAACAAAGTCGCTTTCTCTGTCCCTATGTATGCGCAACCCCAGGCGCAACGGATTTCATTCGGATTCATTATACATATAGGTTTACCTATATGTATAATACATGCATAATATACTTAGTAGAGAAATTTAGTATCAGCATTGCACCCGTGCGAGGCCGGGGCGGGTCGCTAGTTAAAAAATAAATCTGTTTAATTCAGGCAAATTCAGGTTCTCTATGGCTTTATGCTAATAATTAAACCCTACAAAGGTTTGTTTTTAGGTTGTAGGTACAGAACGCTGACAAATAGTCTTGCCAATTTTGGTAGCTCGATTTTAATGCAATATTCTGTGATGGTTTCCAAATACACACCCTAATAGACATAGACAGACATAGACATAGACATTCACAACAACAAACAACAACAAACTAGAGCGCTTGCAAAATTTCTGTATCAGATTCATATTTGGTTTACGCAAATATGACCACGTCTCTCCTTTACGCTCTAAACTTCAATGGCTACCTATTCGTCGTCGCCGGGATACACATGTTCTTTCTCTTCTTTATTCTACTCTTTTCTGTCCTTTCTCACCTTGCTATCTTAAAGATAGATTTGAATTTCTCCATGCTGCCAATTCCTATAACCTTCGATCATCGGAAAATTTACTTCTCAAAACACCAGTCCACAGCACCTCATTATATGGAAAATCATTTACTGTACACGCTGTCCAGCTGTGGAATGCGCTTCCTGTGGATTTAAGGAAAGCTCCTTCACTAAAGTCATTTAAATTGAAGTTGAAGCGCCATTATCTCCAGCTTGATGCGTAGGAAATAAGTAACTGTTTAAATTCTCCGTTTGCTCTTTCTAGCGTTTCGTATGTAGTATTTTAAGTATTCTTATTTTATATTAATATATAGCAGTCTATTGTTTTGTATTACTTATACATGTATTCGGATTTTTAAATATAGTTAAGTACTTCGTTCTCAAACTTTTGTGCACTACCGTCCTATTTCTGCTTCTTTAGTTTATTTTCCATCCAAAGGTTGCCTGGAAGAAATCGCTTTCAGCGATAAGGCCGCCCATTGTACTAATGAACTTGTAAATGTCTCTAATGTATTGTTTTCGTTGTTGTTTTGGTGTACAATAAAGTGTTCATTCATTCATTCATTCATTCATTCACCACATTGGCACACAATACAATCACTAGGATAATACGACTTGTCCGATAATTAAAATCGATTGTCTTACACGCAGTACCTAGGTATCCTATCTACCTAAGAGGCTGATGATTCTGAGGACGCTGCATTTGAGCTGCCAGTAATGGTCTGTGAAACCTGGCGTAGGTCTAAAATATAACTATAAAATTAGAATACTCACGTAGTTTACTCTCACTCCTCCTTTTGACGCGTAACTTGATCATGCATGATGAGATGCACTGAAACAAATTACCAAAACATGAGCTTAGAATATAATTTATTGAACACGCAAAAGAATAGGTAGGTACTACACAGAAGAAAAAACAGAGAATAAAAAAAACTAAATCATGGTAGGAGGTTATGTAGTGTACATTTGGCAGACCATTATGAAGACCTAGGGGTGCTAGCACTGTTGGCACACTTCGGACACTGACAGAGGCATTTTTGATATTCCAAATTCGTTGAGAAAACATTGATGAATGGAAGACGAATGGTAGGATCGGAAAAGAAATCGAATAGACGTCATTCATTCGTCTATCTGTCTGTAATGCGGCGAGGTCCTGCCCTCATGCGGGCAGGACAGTTAGGTCAGCACCAATTGGGAAGCAGCAAACAGCATGCTAATATCAGGTAGCTTGATGTTTGCTGCTTCTATATCGGTGCTGCCCTCACTGTCCTGCTCTCGTATATAAGCCGCATAAGTCCACGGTCAAATAAGCTTACAGGTTGTAGAGCAGCTGGGGAACCTATACGTAGTCCTTTCTGGATTTTGTTAACACCATGCCAGATTTTGGTAGGTTAGCTATTTTGTCTGTGAGAAGACCTTCCCAGCATTGGAGTGCCAGCGTACTAACCTCATGAATATGACCCAGCACCTCTGTCCGGGACATATCCTCGAGCTTCGTCTCGTTCACATCCATGATTTCGTCAGCCACCTCCAGGTTGTCCAGGTGGCCAGCAGCAGGGGATCCTGTGGGAATACTTGGTTGTATGAAACTTGATTTAACACGCAGAGCCTACACATTTTGTAGTAGCATAGCTATTTTGTCTATTAGTACGGGTTTATCATTCTTTGACACAGCACGCCTCACTCCTTACTTAGGTTGCCATTTATACCAATGATTGGTCTTAGACATCATACATTTCTGATTCTTTCACGTGATTCTGATCTTTTCCGAATGAGTTGAAATCTTGTTTGGGGAACAATTTCAAAGCACACGTTCGATTGTTACTGGTAAAATTAAGATGGTGTGTTCTTTTCTTTCTTGCTCAATTAATTACCCCGGTACCTTATTCTTAGGAAGATTTCAGAAAGATACTTAGATGAAGTAGTAAATAATATGTAAAATAGTTTTTCTTGAAATAGGGTGATTTTATATTGATGGACGAACGGTTGTGCCTGGAAAAAATATATCAACGCGTCTTGAAAGGCATTTGCTATAAAAAATTACTAGGCGTTATGAGAACAGTACAAAAATTGGTAATAACAGGCTGTTGAGGTCACTTACCATACAATTTCACTTTGTTGTCCTTGGTTTGCACTACAATTATGACATATCCTTCTAGATCGACTGTTTTGTTGCTTTTAACTGTTGTCATTTTGTCAATAGCATTGATCTGCGTGGTCGGGGCGTTGAACGTGTTCATTTTGATAATTCTAATTCTAATTTATTACTAAAAGGTGAGTGCTAAAATGATTTATCACGGGAAGTTGGCAGAGAGTTCTTTATAGATTCTGGCCAACGTTTACGCCAACACCACTTCAGACAGAACTGCCCACAGAAAACATTTCCACAACACATTTTAATTATTTTTCCCATCTTATCCCGGAGATAACAAATCGGCCATCATCATCTCTCACAATTGGAAGCACAGAATGAGCATTTAACAAAAATATCACATGAATTTTGATAAGGTTTACTTATTATTTTGCGAAAGTAAAAGCTAGTTTTATGGGTTTAAATGATTTTCTTGGCGATCCCACGGTGACATGTCACGTTTGGAATGTTTAGGATTCGGGTTTCCACTGTTTTTCTTTGGGTATCACATTTTGTTACGGTAGTTTAGTAGCTTAGTAGGCTATTTGGAGTTTTTAAGTTGTATTTTGGGTGAATAGTCAGATTATTAAGGCTTTTAAGCGTGTTTTTGAGGTTGCGTTGCGGTCCGACAACCGCGGGCAGGGTGGCCGCCGCGAATGGATGCGACTATCCCATTTTCGCACGATCAATAATGCTCCCTACCCAGCATCCCTTCACACTCCCACAGACTAACATCGCTACTATGTTCGTATTAGAATGGAAATTCATACAATAATCTTGATTCTGAAATTTCGTTTAATAGAAAAATTACTTTAATAAAAAGAGGAAGTGTAAAATGTCTAAGAATATTTATATCAGTTTAGTGCAAAAATATAGAAAGGTCCCACCGAGATTTGAACTCGGATCGCTGGATTCAAAGTCCAGAGTGCTAACCATTACACCATGGGACCTGATGAAGAGAGGGTTGAAATAATAATTTATAAAACAATTAGAACTAAATCAGTAGCATCAGTAGTAAGTAAAAAAGTTTAGTTTTTTTCTATTGAAATCTAGTGTAGCTGCTAGCTAGAATATGTCATTGGTTTGACGAACATAGTAGTATAATTATTACGGTAAATATTATTATTACGAACTTTATAACATTTACCGGACGTACTAGTAAAAAATAATTACAAGTAGAAATAAAATTAACTTTTTAAGTCCAACCAAACTTAATTAGTAATAATTTAGTTCAGTGCCATCTATTGGAGCGTTTAGGTACCACAGGTAAAGTTCAGTGCTGCCCTTAGAAAAAAATATACTAATCAGCTGCTGAGCCATAGATATTTTTTTTCTGATCTGTTATTTTGTACGCAAAATATGATGATAAATGAGAAATGCACATTTGTCATAATTCAATTGACTATTGTACTATTAATTAAGATAGTGTGGAATAAAAAAACAATTAATTTTATTTAAATTGGACTTTGTACTTGGTAAGAAGTGGTAGGAAACGACAAGATTAAACTAGCAACCCTAAACGTCAGTTTGTCACTGACTTCGCTACGGTGCGGGTGTCATTTCGTTCGTCTATCAATATCGCGGATAGATGAATGAAAAATAATTAACCAAATCGCGGCGAAGAAACTTCCGTATCACCTCGAAACGAACGGTCATCGAGAACACCGTCGACGAACATCGCAAGCCGTGCGCTCTCCGTCAACACCGCCATGATCGATGCTAGAAACAAAGATGGCGGAATAATACGGTGATCGTAGCGCGTCGCGTCGCTCGTCGTGTCGGGCGTTATGTGCGGTGGTGGGCGGGCGCCGCAGCAGTGTCTTGGCGCGTGAGGCCGGAGGAGCGCGGCGATGGGCGCGCGGCCGGGCTGATGCCGCCGGCCATGGCGGAGCAGCGCGCGCCGCCGCTGGCCCTCTTCACCGCCGTGTACGACTATGCGGCGCAGGGCGAGGACGAGCTGTCGCTGCGCCGCGGGGAGATAGTCGAGGTGCTCTCGAAGGACGCGAACATCTCCGGAGACGAGGGCTGGTGGACCGGCAAGATCGGCGACCGAGTCGGCATCTTCCCGGCGGTGTACGTCACCGAAGAGGATCCGCTGGTGGTGGAGCCGCCGCGC
Organism: Epirrhoe alternata; assembly: GCA_963565295.1. NCBI lineage: Eukaryota > Metazoa > Arthropoda > Insecta > Lepidoptera > Geometridae > Epirrhoe > Epirrhoe alternata. Next base: position 1,430,551 of record OY751385.1, on the reverse strand, counting down.
GTCAGCTTCTCGGAGCTGAAGCTGGAGGAGGTGATCGGCGTCGGCGGCTTCGGGAAGGTGTACCGCGGGTACTGGGACGACGAGGTGGTCGCGGTGAAGGCGGCGCGTCAGGACGCGAACGAGGACATCGAAGTGATCAAGGAGAGCGTGCTGCAGGAGGCGCGATTGTTCTGGGTGCTGCAGCACGAGAATATAGTGTCGTTGAAGGGTGTGTGTCTGGAGGAGCCGAACCTATGTCTTGTGATGGAGTACGCGCGTGGCGGCCCGCTGAACCGCGTGCTGTGCGGCCGCAAGATCCGACCTGACATCCTGGTGGACTGGGCCGTGCAGGTCGCCAAGGGCATGGCCTATCTGCACGGCGGCGCGCCCATGTCGCTCATACACCGAGATCTCAAGAGTTCTAATGGTAAGTCCTACATCTATTAAAAGACACAGTCAAAGCAAAAGATCAATTAGATTACGACGAATTAGACGACGACCTCTGTAGCGCAGTGGGCGAAGGCCCGCCTGCGACGCAAATGGTTGCGGGTTCGATCCCCGCGGCGGGACCAATGTTTGTATGATCTACAAATATTTGTCTCGGGTCTGGGTGTTTCTATGTATAATATGTATGTATTTACAAACAAAAAGTATATAAGTAGTATATCAGTCATCTTAGTACCCATAACACAAGCTCTGCTTACTTTGGGGCTAGATGATGCTGTGTGAAAAAGTCCAGCATTATTTATTTTATTTATTTATTTATTATTATTACACAAAAATTGCTAGGCAATAACACCTGTTCCTAACATAATACTGTGAGATCAGGATAATAAACATGGTTTGGGGTGTTGAAATGATCAAGAGTAGGATAACGGAGGTTATCTTAAAAAAATGCTTTAATCCGATACCATACTGAGTTCCTTGGGAGTTTCCATTTTGTATGGTTAGTCAAGTGTAGCGTGTGATACCAGGCAAAGTACTTTGTTGAGGTGTTAGTTTTTTGTACATTATGAGCATTTAAACTTACTTTTAGTAGCCTCAATTCTCTTTGACTGACTCCTAACTGAGCTTGACTTTAGTTTTAAGATGGATCACCTAAAAGAATGCTAGGCCCCAAACCGTGTTTGTTGCCCTGATTCTTACGGTATTGGTTGCGCAAGAACAGGATTAAAATTAGTTTTAAGACTATTTTAAGTGATCCCAGCGGTCCTACTGAATAAATGCTTTTTGACTTTGACTATCTCTCTCAACACAGAATAATAATGTTCTTGACTTGTAAACACCCAAATGGGGTATAATTTTATTGTTACTTATTTATTGTTTGAATAATGAGTAGTGATGAATATTCCATTCCATTTATAGTTTTTCTCTGTGGTTTATGTTCTACTCTTCAAATTTTGTTGGATACACTTCCCTTAACACATTCTCTCCTAGTTTCTTTGGTATTCATAAAAGAAGGTGTCAGCCACACAGCTTGCATTCCAACAATGTGTATATCTGGTACTCAATGTGTTATGCTTTTGAATTTAAGTTGAATTGAATTAAGGAAGGTTGAATTTAAGGATCAAACATGCATCTTCTGTTACACGTTTGACAGATTTAGCATTAATGAAGTTAGCTGTTTGCGCAGTGACCGCTTTTTCACACAAAATTCTGTTTTTGCTAACTTCACGAATGCCTAGATCTGTAGAACGAAGTGTACAGTAAAGTTGTACGCTGTATTTACCTTTCGTTCAAGTTTTTCACTGTATCTGCATAAACAAAGTCATTTTCCTTCGATTAACAATATTATAGATTTAGGGTCAGCGCAGCAAAACCATCCTCGGTAAATAACAGCTTGAGTCGTTATTTTCTTTAGCATTTTGATGTTTTTCGTGATTTATGATTGTAAGTTTATGATAATGTTTTGAGGATTTGTGATTTTATTACCAGTTGCAAAGGGTGTAATTTGGTTAAACTTAATACTTTCTTCTGACAGAATTTAGCTATGATTTTGTAATTGAAGTAATTTTCAAAGCAAGTTGCACCCTTGTTACACAATAATTATATTGTAAGTCAATAAACTCTGGATCAAGATAACGGATCCTTGAAGCAGAATATGTCCAAGGTCATGCCCACTGAATTAATATACACATTCCAATTGATAAGTAACTGATAAGAGAATTGATTAGCCCAAAATGTAAATAAATGAAAAATGGTGCAATGTAAATTAATAATTGAAATGAAATTTTTAATGGAAATTGAAAAGTAATTTTTTTCTATAGATATAATCTACAAATTCAAATTATACCTACAGTTTAAAATAGAAGTTGATGTTCGCCAATCAGTTTGGCGTGACAAGCCAAACTGATTGGCATTGTATATCTCTTGAAAAGAGAAATTTATATCCATACTACCTGTTTGTTTCACGCCCAAACCGCTGAACAGATTAAGCTGAAAATTGGCATGGATAAAGGTTATATCCCAGGGAAGGACATAGGCTAATTTTTATCCCAAGGGACCGCGGGTCACACCGCAGGAGCGCAGCTAGTTGAATATAAATTGCTCGTAACTAAGTTACATACACAAGTTTTGATCTAAGCAGATAATACAAATCAAACTGCGGCCCTTATGCAAGTGATTGTTCCACCTACATCACTTCAGCTGGTTCAACGCCCACACACTTTTTACAGAAATCAAATTTGACTAATCCATTTGCCAGTTACTATAATTTTGGTATTGATTATTTAGATCTATAATTAATTGTGTTGGTTGAGCGTCTATCATGATTTGTTTTTTGTATCTTTAGAAAATGACCTCATTTCTGACTGAATAATATTTGGCTACGCAAAAAGAGCTTGCAATGTCTCAATGCTAACCTATGTATTTGAAAAAACCGGCCAAATGCGAGTCGGACTCACGCAATAAGGGTTCCACACCATCCTAATATCCTATCCTAACCCTAATAATATAATAAATCTGAAAGTTTGTGAGTATGTTTGGATATTTGGATGTTTGTATGTTTGTGTAACAATCACGCCTAAACCAGTGAACCGATTTGGATGACACTTGGAATAGGCGTAGATCGGTGGAATAGGCGTACCACGTGGGCGAAGCCGCGCGCAGACGCTAGTTATAAAAACGGCAATAAAATCACGTTTGTTGTATGGGAGCCCCCTTAAATATTGATTTTATTCTGTTTTCTAGTATTTATTGTCATAGTGGCAAGAGAAATACATCATCTGTGAAAATTTCAACTGTCTATGGTGACAGACGGACAGACAAACAAACAGCGAAGTCTTAGTAATAGGGTCCTGTTTTACCCTTTGGGTACGGAACCCTAAAAATGATGGCTCAAACCAATCTTTTTTTGTATTTGGCTTTTAATTGAGTTGAGAATTTGAGATTTTTCCCTGAAGACCATAGAGAATACCTGAATATTTGAACCCGGGACCCTTGCGTGGATTAACTTATCTGAGATACCAAAGTATGAGATTAATGGTATTAAAATTAATTTCATATCAACAAAGGTCTCTGTATTGCTCAATATAAAACATAAGCAGTATGCAAGCCATTATCAATTTTATATCACAATAACATAGGTTACATTTGTTTATCTAGTAGGCAAGAACATTTCTTTATTAGCGAAATAATGTAGGTCATGTCTATTGTCACATTGTAGGTCGGTGACCTCATTCAATTTACATGCAGCAAACTACACAGGTAGGTATATACCTACAGACTGTTATTTGCACAGTTTTGTACGCTCAATGCATTGACTAGGTAAATGCACTTTCTTAGTACATATGGCTGATTCTGTCTCAACATACCATCTAATACAATTGAATATGTATTTTAGACTGTACCATAAAGGTAGCTCAATCGGTTTATGATGTAACCTTTGTAGAAAGAAGAATTTATCACTATTTTCTAGGGTAAAATGTTTTAGGGGAATACCAAACCTCCAGAGAATGCAGGTAAATAAAGAGGGGTGTATTCTCTTCCCTATCAACCTAGGTACTATCAACGTGCATCTCACACCCGTGCTCGGTTCGTTCGTATTTGATATTTTTTTGTATGCCGAAATATTCATTGAGTTTATGATTAATCGATGTAAAACTAACATCTCTAATTCTTTAAAACTCGTGATAGGTTATCAATAAATCATAATGTAATGGGCAATAGCCGATTCCCTTTGCATGGGCGGATCCGGAAGCCGTTAGAGCGAGGATGCGAACGCGTTAATGAGACAATAGACCGTGTTCTCTGTTCCTCGCCGCCTCAGCTGGTTTCATTTTCATACACGTACCGGTCATCAACCTGCCAGGTTGACTTGGTGCTTGAAGAGAGTATCTTTTGGTCCGTCCATGGCAAATCTAAAATGCCTCTAAATGTCTTCACAAGTTTTTTTATTTGCGAAGATGCCTTCGATGATCATAAAGTAAGCATGTAATTTTGGATTTGAAAATGCTGCAAATATAGCAACTAAAGGCAGCTTATCTGTAAAGTTAAAATAACATAGTGTTCATACTAACTAACCCTTCTGATGTCATTGTCATGCCATGCCAGTACGAACTCCAGGTCCAGGTACCTGGATGCCGGGGCCAGCCATGATAAACTGTTAAGTGACTTCCAGTCACACCAGCCTTCCTGAAAACCAGCTTTAAAAAGTGAAATAAAAAATAGTGTAAAAGGTTTCCAAATGACAGGAAGCATGTCAAGACACGGGAAGCTCTCAACCGATTGGCGGACGTAAAGGGGTCAGTACTCAGTACTTCGTTCCAGGGTGATATTGGAGTTTTCTTTCTACATTTACATGCCTGGATAATCATAAATAGTGTAGAATAATTTTCAAAAATAGGGGGATCATGCAGCGGTTGAAATCAATTATGCAAGTTTGTTGGAAGACGAGATAACAGCCGAGAAGTCGTGGGAAACAACTAGTATTATTATACATAGTAGTGACCCCTGATGACTTTTCTCCCTTAGGATGTTAGTCCCAATTTTTTAAGGTCTTGTTGTACCTAATCAAATATACCTATTCACATAAAAACTAGGTAGACTGACGTAATCTTGCCAGTAATTCGTTTCCAATTTTAAAACTACGAAATAACATTCTTCATTAGTGCCCCAGCACTAATTGGGTTTCAAGACCCTTGAAAATGTACTAATGGCCATCACTGTTTTTTATTTTTCTTCTGTAACGACTGGTATCTGACATCGATTAAATAACGATCATGATTTCGGAATATTTTTTATATGCACAAAATACCACGGTCCATATTGTATTGGTATGCCCTTGTGTAGGTAGGTACTCCGGTCCTCTGCTCAACATTTTTGTAATAATGTAGCAGTTGTATCATTTGTTTTTCCGTACTATTTGTTGTTTGTAGGAGTCTGTCTATATTCGAGCATTCTATAGTGTAATTCCTAATGTTTAGTTTCGTAGCCAAAAGTGTGGAGTGTAGACGCATCGGTCTTTCAACCCAAACATTCCACGACTCCAAACAAAAACAGGAAAATTATGCCTCGGAAGTGTCTGAATTCCGTACATGATGTTTGTCTTTAGGTAGACGTATGCAGATAGTACAGTACCACCGCAAAATATATTTAACCTTCATTCTAAAACCGACCTTAAAGTTGCTTCTTTATGTTTCATTTTAGACCTGGTTTAGTTTGAAATTCCTCGATAAACTGAGCTTCTGATGGATTAGTCGCGTTTCTTCTAATTGCCTTATTTGTAGTTTCCGTACGGATGTAAACTTGATCACTGGTTAGTTTTCAACTTTCGTTTCGCCGTGAAATTTTCCGCTTTTCGTGTTTTTGGTCTATTTGTTCGTGAGTTATAAAATAAATAATGCTGGACTTTTCACACAGCATCATCTAGCCCCAAATTTAAGCAAAGCTTGTGTTATGGGTGCTACATGACTGATATACTACATAAATACATTTTGGTTTGTAAACACATACTACATATTATAACTATAACACACACCCGAGACAAATATTTGTAGATCATACAAACATTGGTGTTAAGTTAGGTAGTACTATCAGCTCGCATCTTTTAAACCTTAAAATCTGAGAATGTCTGATTATTAACCGCGATTTTAATTATTAATAGGTACCTACTTTGTAATAAACTAGCGAATTGGTACTAAACAACTAATTACTTTCCTTTCCTGTATAGAATTCCAATTATTGTGGTCTACCCCCAAAGATCTCCAATTAGATACCCCATGTTTAAAAGTAATAAAACATACATGCAGCTGTTGTAAAAATGCATGTTATCTGTGGAATGCCGTGTGTAAGGCACCCTATATGTTGATTCTGACGTATGATTATATAACAACTGACAAGCCCTAAATATTTTGAAAAGGGCTCATTTTCTTGCCGCGCCTTTGCAGCAAAATTTGCTACCCTATAATCCTAAGAAACAAACCACATGTAAATTATTCAGTAAAAAAACAATTTCAGACTACAATAACAATAGTGCTCCCTTTATTTTGTCATTAGTAAAGTAAATTACGTAGTAATGTTAGTCTAGTTATGATTACAAATTAGTCATATTGACATCATATCTATATGATTCATACTAATATCGTATCACTGTTACTTTCTTGATCACTCTACGGTCAATGACCAATGTATTGGTGTCTGCGAGCATGGAGTTCTAGGAGTCCCAAATCTCATAGCATCTTGACAACACATTGACGCTGTGTCTGTGTGACAATCATCTTCCATTAATTCCTCCTATTTATTTATTTTATATCAATTATTAAAAGCATCCTCTTATAAGATGCGTATCCTGTATAATTTTTATTTAGGTTCAACTTTAAAGACCATTCTTAGTCCTTGAATAGTATGGGCAAAGAAAAATCTCTTATAGTTTATTTTTAACCGACTTCAAAAAAAGGAGGAGGTTCTCAATTCGCCTGTATGTTTTTTATTATTATTATTTTTTTTTTGTATCATGTTACGCGATTACTCCGCCAATTGTGGACCGATTTTCAAAATTATTTTTTTGTTTGAAAGGGTATACTCCAGAGGTGGTCCCATATAAATTTTATTCCTGAGGGTTTGATAATTTGTCCGTAAAACTCTAAAAACCTTCCCTCCTAGCCATTGTAAATCGAATCGACAGATAAGTCTAAGACTCTCTATGCAATATGTCAAATTGACAATTTACTAATGCCAGGAACTCACGTGTCGCGAGACTTGACATAAAATGTATGCAGTTTTGGTAATTATTGCCTTTAGACGCCGGTGGAGCCTAAGCATTATCTGTTTAGCATTATTTATTTCTTTCTTTCAAGCTTATCTGATGATGGAGTCAAGAGCTGTTCCAGGGAACTCCTCAGACAATAGGCCGATTGAGTTGAAACTCGGTTCGTAGATTGAGTATCATCTAAAATTTTCAAAAATGGTGACAGCGAGCTGATCTTATGATGGAGGGAACTCCTCAGATAATCGACCGATTTAGTTGAAACTCGGTTTGTAGATCAAGTATCATCTAAAATTTTAAAATATAGTGACAGCGAGCTGATCTGATGATGGAGAATGGAACTCCTCAGTTAATAGGTTGATTGAGTTGAAACTCACTACATCGGTCAAGTTTCATTTACTAATTTGAAATATGATGACTGCGAGCTGATCCGATGATGGAGAACGGAACTCCTCAGAAAATAGGTTGATTGAAATGAAATGTTGTACTTACATCGGTGAGTTCAATCAGATCACGGTAATCCATTAAAAGCTTGTACTTGATGATATTTAAAAAAAACTTATTCTTATTTAGATTTGTATGTATGGCTTATTGATTCCCTGAGTCACGCCGTGGTAGAGTCGAACATTGAAGTCGGTTTTTCTTTTTTTTTAAAAACGTAATTATTCGTGGATTCAATCGAGATAGCTGCAATGCAGGGGTTTATGCAGATTGGCTCAGTAATAATATTGGTTTAGGCTGTACGGCCTTGCTATTGCCATTTCTGTATTTCATGATCGATAGAAATGCAAGACACGAAATTGCTTCGCAATAATACTCTCTGTTATTTGATACAAATACCTTAGCAAAGTAGTTCACACTATTAATTTTTACATTCAGATCATCTGCATTTAAATTCAAAAAGCATATAATCAGTAGGAACAGTCTTAAAACCAGACGATTCTTGTTCTGTTCCTTCGCGACCAATACCGTAAAGAACCAAGGCAACAACTTGATTTTGGACTTAGCTTTCTTTTATCTTATCTTAAAACTAAATAATAGTCAAGCTCTATTTTTGGAGCATCAATACTTCTCAATACTCTATATAGCATAGATTGTAAAGAACAAAGCAAATGTATGTTATTCCACAGCTTGAGACAATCGATAAACATATCACACGAAACACGAGTTCTGCGCACGCGCCTGTGTTGACACTACCATGTTATTGTAATATTAGCCTGCGTTGTCTTCCACCTTATGGAATTACTGTGTAACCTTCGATCCCAAAATATCAGCTGATCAGTGACGTAACGATACATGGAATGTTGCGTATTGATATGCCGAGAAACAAAACCTTTAGTTGTAGGTATTTCCAAATTGCTCTCGTACATTTTGTTCTGGTATGCACAAGAATGAAATATTATGTGAGAATCGAGGGTTATTCTCGCTGTGGCCCGGTGATTACATTATTAAAATTTTCGCTGCTTTAGGTTTAAAGCTGTTATCTATCTATATTAGCTACCATAAGGTCGGCCACATACCTACAGCCGGAATTTCTTGCTTAAATCAGAATCTGAAACTCAGATTATTCATACATTCATAATCTAAAAAAATATGAAAAACACGTTGATGATTGAAATTCCGGGCTTTCTGGATGAATAATCTGAATGTCAGATTCTGATTTCAGCAAGACATTCCGGCAGTATGTGGCCGGCCCAAAGACTAATTCTCGTGACAGATTGAAAGTTATTGCATAGAAAGCTCAAACCTTCACTCCATACGCATTTGTAATTTCCTGAATCGCCCACTTTAGATAACACCAAACAATCCCACTTGTTTATTATTAGTTTTATTCAACGATATAAAATCCGTATAATTAATTTACAATAACACGTAAACGTTCAATTTCTATAACAACAAAACAAAGTTGGGTTTTACCAGCCATAATCGCTTGCGCTGTACATTCAAGGAAGCGTGTTATGATAGCGAATTTGTTTACAGACATAACCAAAGTTGTTGTACCAGTATGTTGATCTTAAAGGCTTCCAAAGACACAGGATCATAATATTTACCTACAGTTTTTTTAATGAATGTTTTGCATTTCCTTTCAATTATGGTGTAGGTGGGTGAAGCCGAGCTGCGGATGATAATTTTTAGCAACATTATCAACACTGGTCATTGCCCTCATCTTTTAAATTTACCAATACCATAGCCCAGTGTTTCACTTGCATTTATTTAAAAATTCGCCTAGCTAATAACACCTGGCAGTTTAGATCTGAATTACTACTTAGCTGGGATAATGTGTACATTTTCATAGCCTATGTGGGTGGTACGTGACCTATGGCGTTTTAGCCTATCGCCATCCAGCTGGCAGAAAGCCCAGCTCAGCCTCTTCAAGTTACAATCTTAAATGTTGACTTCAACCTTCCGTTAAGCCACAATAATGTCAAGGTCATACGTAAGTGCCCATTAGAAAATATTCAATGTAGATTTTTTACTAGCAGTTTACGTGGATGAGCGTGTGATTTTTTTTTTTTTTTTTTTTATAAATAATGCTGGACTTTTCACACAGCATCATCTAGCCCCAAAGTAAGCAGAGCTTGTGTTATGGGTACTAAGATGACTGATATACTACTTATATACTTTTTGTTTGTAAATACATACATATTATACATAGAAACACCCAGACCCGAGACAAATATTTGTAGATCATACAAACATTGGTCCCGCCGCGGGGATCGAACCCGCAACCTTTTGCGTCGCAGGCGGGCCTTCGCCCACTGCGCTACAGAGGTAGTCAATTAATATTTCACTGTATTGATCTTGGAAGCCTTCACTTAAGTAATTAAAACTAAGTATATTGCCTGGGCATTCAAATCTTAATAGTTACTTTTGGTTTTGGTTGTAATCAAAAAGATAATGAGCTCGTACAAGCTGCCGTTTACTTTATATAGCACTCTACTTTTGCAATATTGTGCTTAAATCTATGACGATCCTCTTTGTCTTGTATAGGTTTAAATCCGGCAGGCAATAATGCTCTATTGTATTGTATACAAGACCTTTATAAGCCTATTGACCTTACATTCCTATCATGTCATCATAACCTAACCAAGTTAGTTGTTATTAGACCAATGACATTGAAATTATAAGAAACCTACTGTCAGATATCAACACTTATCGCTGTGACGTTCAGCTTCTGAGAAAAAACAACGCAGTACTCAGAATAGCAGTTTCCCACGGCCCTATGCTAAGCATTCGATCTTTAATTGCTAGCAGACAGGCGGTAGTTTTCCTTGTTGTATTCCGATTGACATGCGATCGTGTTGAGTTGAGACTAGGGTCCGTATCTGAGCTACAACAAACTATACTCCTATTTTTGCAATAGATTCGTATCTATAATCTAATATGACTCTCATAAGTAGATCTCTTCCCCTTCCTATTTCCCGATTGTTCTCTGGTATGTCGATGGATCAGGAAAGATAATCCGGTGGCAAAGTAAACATAATGGGTTCTGTACGAATGAGAATGGTTCTGGGCCATGGCGGAGGCCATGCACAAAGAGAGGTCTGTCTGCAAGTCAAGTTGATTATGTCCCCTTAGACTTGTTGCATCATATTATTACAATCAAATCATGACGTCATTCTATATCATATACGTCTGTGTATGTGACGAAAGCCACGTTCCGTACGGTACCTACAACACATCTAATGTAAAATCAATTTAATTATGAAATAAAATTTACACCGGTATAAGATAAGGATCACGAATAGCAATCTTAGATAGCAACAGTACTACAGTAAGCTTTTTCACTTTGTTATCTCGCCCTACATAGCACACCAACGTATCTTGGCAAACCAGCTTTTAGCCATAAACTGTGCGCCTGTGATAACGTGTACTGACGCGTCGGTAACCATCGTGTTTACGTTACGGTTCGGTTAACGATTAACTTGGTTTACGGCATTGCTCTCAGTGAACTTTGCGTCACTAATCGTTGCCTGTTAGAACTTTATAGTACAGGCAAACAGATGTTAAGGCTGGGCCGTTTTAAACTTTAAACTCGTTTGTTCTGCTCAAACGTATCTTGCTCGGTAACGATGTGTTCGAATCCCACCAACAAAACTTCTTGCATTGGCAGAGTTTTCTGTTAGAAAAAGTGTATATTATACAGGGTGTAAAAAGACTGCTACCGAAAACTGAGGGGTTGTAATCAGACCATGATTCTAAACATATTTAGCGAAAAAAACCGCAAAAAATTTTTTTGACTTAGCTTCGTCATGCTATGTTATTTTCGGCTATTTACTACTATTACAACATAATAAGACCATACCTACCTAATAATTTCATTTATAAAAGAAAAAAACATTTAAAACTCAAAATCCAGCAATCTACGAAAAAAAACGCGCCCAAAACATACGCAAACAGTACTCTTCAAACGCTGTTTTCTCCGGATTTAGTGCATATTTCGGAAAATCCTTTTGGATTTGGTTGTCTATTGGGATGCTGTTCGGTAGACGTCTTTTTACACCCTGTATTTGCAAACAAAACCCAAAACCTAACATGATTTTAATAGTAAACAGGGAAGCTGAACATCTGCTTATCAGCAGTTGCATCCTCTACCTTTTCCTGTCAGTAGGCTCATCCCGTGCTCGCCTAGTTTCTGGGTTTTTCAATTTCATCTGTAGGTACCGTTTCAGTGGAGTTTTGCAGCTGATGAAATACTGGCTATCTTATCATGCTTGTATACGATTGAGAAATAGCTTGTTTGTTCCAATTCTCTAATGTTATACTAAGGTGTTTTCTATAACCTTGTTCTACTAAAACTGTGTCCCACTAAAGGCGCTCCCATCCAAGCGTTTCTATTACAAAGTTGTTCAAAACACTTCAGATTTTGGTCAACGACGTTAATTACTTTGAAATAATGAGTTTCATACTTTCAATGTCTTTGCACACCTTAGCTTTTATTGGATAATCATTATCCATGTCACCCCCGCTTTCCATGCATGATTGATCACATTATCACAAGCACCCGTATGTCCTAGGAAGTCGTAGCTGCCCTTTGCTGTAATACAGAACAATAAGAGCCATACGATTAACCAGAACGACGTAAATCCCTATAAGCACGTTAATATCCTTAGCTGATTAGTAACGCTCGGTTGCTCGTAAACTGTGGCCGTATTTAAAAGGAGCGTGTTTATAATTTTATAGATATCCATATCTTCACGCTTCTACCCGTTATGGGGTAGCTCTAGGAGTTGAAAGAAATGTGGTGTCTGTAGCTTTTGTGCAATAGTCCATAAATCGTTCATATTTTATAATGGCAATAGTCTACCCGATTTCTTAGTGAGCTTATTAGACTAGAAAAACACAATGCATACTTTACTCTGTCTCTTTATCTATCTTAACTCCGTTAGAAAGTATATTTATACCGCTGGTTTTATCAACGCATTTTTTCGAAGGCCGCTTACAAAATCCGGATCTCACAGCCAAAGCTTTCGGTTTTCTAAATCAAAACCATAAAAAGTAGATCGGACACCTTGCAACATAGTCCGGGACGGCATACGCGTAAGGTCGGTGACGCTGACGTCCAGTGGCCACAGGCACAAGTTCATTGCGCAAACGGATCGTATCGGTCAAATCCGTTTGGAAATCTGCAGACATGCCGGATGCTGCGGATTGCCGTGTGCCTGGGAATTGTATCAGCGAGGTGCAAGGGAAATGTCTGCATCTGCCTTGAACATTTTGCAACTTTTCTCGACTTTGACTGGCAATTTCTAATAATGCCAGTGCGACAGAGTGTGTGGCGCTTAGTTTTAAACTGTAATATCTTAATGAAGGTAGCAACCATATACGGAGGTGTGCTGATGGGTCGAACTTTATAGGATAGGTACTCAACGAGTAAAGAACTGCTTTGAGAGGAACGATTTTTACAGGACTTGCGATTTTATTAAGATATTGCATGAATAAAGTGAGTAATGGCATTATTATATATCCTCAAATTGGTAATCAGTTGAAAAATTACCATAAATAATAGATTTTACTTGTATATTACCTATTCCATGGCGAAGGTCGATATCTGCCGATAATGCTGCCGTAAATTCCTTATAAGGAAATATCATTTAGGAATCATTATTACGATGTTCTGATACGGCAATAAAACTGAGTTTTGTTGTCATCGCCCACCTCACCTGTGGGTGACCGACCCGCACAAAGAACGTTGATTGCTAAGTCAACAAACTACTTAATTACTTGGCAATCAATGCTTGATTTGGCATGTTTCGGTCAATAACACCGTAGTTACATACTTTTATTTAATATTTTATTGGGTAATTTCATCTGTCACGAATATTTCAAATAAAACTACGCAATAACCGAGCTCGTACCGACTCTAGCCTCGATATTTATAGATCCGGCTCCATCATCAGATCACTTCCATAAAGTTTTTGCACACACTTAATAGGGACCATGGATGTCCTTATCTACCTGGTGATCCAATAATAGGTCAGAACCGCAAATGAAGTTACTGTAGAGATTCACGTGTAATGTAAGGTCTCAGAATGACGAAAGCAATGCAATTAGCTAGTTACTACAATTGGATTATGCACTGCCTTCTGCAGCTTGAAGGTGGAATTCTTGTGTGTTTTAAAATAGATTTTATATTATCGTCATTCTAGACAGATCATCATCTGTGTATTCTTCTTATCGTGCAACTAGATCTTTCTAACCAGTCTGCTAAAGGATTCTAAGTGCGCCTCAAAGAGTTCTTTCGTGTACATTTTGTCTGTCCTGTATTAAATATTAATTGTAGTTTCAAACTACGCCCGTTCCAAAACCCCGCTTCAAATGAGTCCTTCGCCACAAAGGAAAGTTTCAGATCCATCAAACACACTCCAACCAATTATCATCCGCTTAGAACTCTCGCTCGGATGAATATGTATGAGCAGACAGCCGTTATTACGAAAGGGATTTAAATGAACCGCTCGACGAATATGTAATGTGACAGTGTGAGAAATAAGCCTCGGATAATTTGCAATAGACATAAATAAATAGTAGGTTGGTTGGTATTCGTGTAATCATGCGTGTGTGGTCTTGCTACATTAACATAAAGGTTCAAGCCATATTCTATAAGGCATCAACGATTCAATTCGAACATCTTACATTAAAAAAAAACCAGCAAGTAAGTTTTTTATAATAATGATTAGGGTTTCGTGCAACAAATGTTATTTATTTCCATAAAATTTTGAAAAAAACCTACGAAACCACGTGAGCTTAGCCACAAGCTAGTATAAGTCGGGCAGTACAGCTGTTTTGAATAATGAACGTTCTAGGCTCCAACTCCATCCAGTGCCCATACTGGTCAACAGATTCGGCTCAGTGAGTCATGCAGAAAGTGATGTTATATGACATTATTCAGCGGAAGAAATCACTTTCGACACGACAGGAACGGAACTACCAATGTTTATATTACTGGCACGTCTTATATCATCATAGCTCTGGATAAGGTGGGTGAGGAACTGATGAAGGTCGTGGTCTTATCTATAATTTATAATATAGGCATACGACACATGTTACAACAGAGTAAGATTATACAACATTCCAATTTATCCGCCTGACAGCTACAAGTGCTACAAGCAATTTCGAGTCTTCATTTCTCACTTTTTACAACGTGAGGACAAGGACCTTGAGTCCAAAAAGACAAGTGAAAGACAGTTAAAATTAAATTATTTATTTATGGGTTTGCCTTATTGCTGCCACAAGAAGTAGGTATATAGTTTTATTGAAACAACACTGCCCCACCCAAATATCCCCTATATTGGGGAGTTTATTGAGATTGCTATTCAATCTAAAATTCTTTAACTGTCGTTCCATATTAGAAATCTCTCCAAGGGTTATAAGACAACATCCACTTTCCACTAACTCAGCCATATAATTAGCAAAATTGGCAACACCTTAGTATACAAATAGTTTATTTTTACCAAAAAAATAACAAAAGTAGACATAGCTTACTGGTGGCCCCCGCACTTATTTGTATTTGAATTATTTTTATTTTAAGTGATCCCAGCTGTCCAACTGAATAAAATTCTTTTTGACTTTGTAAATAGACAAAGTTATCGTCGCCAACGTGCCGAAGACTTTTCTTGTATTCCATAGAGCATACCATACTCTATAGTTTATTAGTCGTGATTGCAATCACGGTACAGCCAAGGATGTTCATGATCCTAAAATTGTAAAATTGGTTTCGCATTCTTTGTAAAGTACCTAACCAATCTGCTTGTTATTCTCGACTAAGATTTGGATCGTTGGAAATTTCCATTTTTGGTTTTACCCCAGGGTTTCCAACCAATTCAGCAACTAGTTCTTTATGATGCAAGATTTGGCATATTTCATAATATTTGGCCCAGTTTACTTAATGTTTTCCTAATTAATGAATACTTTGCGTGTAAGCTTTGAACTTTCAATAAAATGGAACTTACAGCTAAATTCCAAGATAAGGAATTCATAAGATAAGAGCCATTGAATATCTTGAAGTGTTGAAGGGATCTTGTGCGAAACTGCTTATCAAAGACGGTACCACAAACACAAAATGAATCTTAATAAATAAAATAAATCATCTCTTTTAGTAGTCCTGTTTGGGATACAGGAAGCTAAAATTTTTAATATCTAAAAAACTCATTGATTCTTTGAGATCTAACTACTTTTTTCTCATCATGCTTTTCAACTAGTAAGCCACTGAAATACATCTTAGTATCATGCAATGCGTCTAGATGTGAAAACACCGCATCACGCTGACTCTCAGGTTTCGTGACACCGATACTGGTCGTTGGCCCGGCGCCGGCCACCTAAAACTGTTAGCTTATTAGCAAACACTGTTAGGAGATTAAGGTGACGCATTGATAAACAATTATTTGAAACCAGGCGCCACGCCCCCATGAGCTTCCCGCAAGCAGCTCATACCCCCTGCTCATTTTAGGTGGTTTGCATCCAGCCAAGCCGCGCTGTGCGCTGCGCGCCGGCCGCCCGGCTGAGTCGAACTCGCTCGCTTTTCGGTGTTGACATAAGACTACATGGAGTCGCCTTACATTTATTTATTTTTGGAAATAAGTTCCTTTTTGGACGATACGCATGGTGGTTAGACGAAAAAAAGTGTTAGATTTTGTGTCACGACACCATGTTTAGGTCACAGTGCAAAGTGCACAGTCGCAAAACAGTCCATAGATTGTTATATTGTTAGTACGCAGTACGCAAGAGCATTTCTAGGATTTCTAGGCTTAGTAAAAAAAAAATTAAAATACAAATCAAGTAGGTACATCGGGACCCCATTGTTTCGCCGAAAAACTTTCTTCATAATTTTACATCCCATAACATGTTTCTCATAATATCAAAACCAATAATATTAGGATCTCATAATCCCACTCATAATAATAAAGTTGAAAGTTTGTGAGTTTGTTAAGATGTTTGCGTTTCAATCACGCCTAAACCAGTGAACCGATTTGGATGAAACTTGGAATAGGTGTAGATAATGACTTAAGAATAGCTTAAAGGCTATTCAAAATGCTGGTACCACGCGGGCGAAGCCACGCGCAGAAGCTAGTGTTTAGTAAATATAACATATTTTTTAGCATAATGATTTTAATTCATAATGTTGTAATACATAATCAATCTTTAGCCTAATTTTAGAGGATATAAATAAACATAAATGTCATAATGATAACAATTAATAATAATAAAAATTCCGAATAAAAGGCTGGCACAAAAAAATCGGAGCGTCATGGAACACTCGGTTGGAACGAAGTTTAATCTTGACCTTTGACCTTGACTTTGACGTGGACTGCTATAGGGGGTCCTGTCGATTGACATAATGTTTATAGTCCTAATATAAATACACATAACATAGTAGTCCTAACCTACCGTAGTCATAATGTTAAATTCCCATAGTCTTAAACTGACATACATAATGTTGTCCTAATATATTAAAGACATACCATTAAAGTGACACAATAGTCTCAACTTCTAATATATGTCGTCATAATAGTTATTATTACTATTATTAAGTTACATAAACTATTTTGTCCTATTTTGTACCAATTTGTTTGTTGTTTTTGATCATCCTTATGTTTATTTATCCTAATAAATACTATTTAAGATTTACAAAACTGATATGACAGCCGCCGAAGCGCCAGAAAAGTTCACTAGAGTCACCTATTCACCCAAATCGAATTCAGTGGTTAGGTTAGGTTTGAGTAGTGATCAGAATAAGTTTAGTGGATTCACTCATTCACCCTAATCGAAGTTATGTTAGTTAATTTTATAAACCTTACAAAGTTGATATAGTTAGGAATCAATTTACAATTTACGAGTACATATTGTTAGGGCTTATAGCTTTAGGAGTACATATTGTTAAGGCTTATAACTTTAGGATTACCGTATGTTAGGAGATGTGATTTTATGACTATTTAATGTTATGTTTACCTAATACTATGACTATTGTTAATTAGGTGTAGTATTGTTATGTCGAGTAATCATTAGGACCATTTAATATTAGTACCAAATACAGTATGGGAATTTAAAATCTCACCATCTTTATTATCATCGTCGTCGTCGTCATCGTCATCATCATAGTAATAATCATTATCATCATCATCACCATCGTCGTCATCATCATCATCATCAGCCTATAGCAGGGCTCCCTAATGATTGACAAAACGTATCTTATCCTATTTTAAATTCTCATACTGTATTTGGTACTTATTTTAGATTGTCCATTGTCCTAATGATTACTCGACATAACAATACTACATCTTATTAACAATAGTTCTGTTATTAGGTAAACATAACATTACATAGTCATAAATACACATCTCCTAACATACGGTAATCCTAAAGTTATAAGCCATAACAATAATTATTCACCAAGGGGATAAAGCAGTGTTTTATGTCACGGGCGCCATATTGAATCCCAAGCGCATCGAAGGATTCTTTAGTTAACTCCCGAGTGCAACGAGGGAGTTAATGACTAGAATCCTGAGACAGCGAGGGATTCAAGAGCGCCCAAGACCAAGACAGCTTTAACCCCGAGATGAATACTCTGCTTTTCACACATGCGAGAAAAATAGTGAATACTTACACCCAGAAAATAGCAAGCAAGTCTAATGAACAGGTTTTATAGGTAGAACAATAATAATCTATTCGTTTTTTTTTATTCAACCTATACTGTCCCACTGCTGGGCAACGGTCTCCCCCAATTCTTTCCAACCATCTCTCTCCTTCGATAGCTCCCACTACTCACTATAGAAGGAGTCGAGGTAGGTGGTGGGAGTGGTATTCTCAAAAAATATTTTATTGAGGTCGTCCGTTTGTTCTCAAAAAATATTTTAGCATTAATATGCAAAAACATTAGATCGCTCTATAGTTTGGAGGCATTAGTCACACTTTTTCCTTAATTTGAATGAATTCTACTTGGTGCAGTTCTCTATGGTAAACATTTTCATAGAAACATCAAAAATCAATTCGGAAGAAAAAGATAAGTTGCCACATTTTTTCTTTTTTTTTCCATATACGTTATATTTGGTGTGGACTCAATAGTAAAAAATTTAATGGAAATGTTGAAGTTTGAAATTCAAATCTCATGACTTATCTGTTCACATGAGGTTCAGAGGGGGAAATGAAATCCCATACAACTTTACCTCCCGCCGGCCATTTTGTTTTTTAGGAGGGAGAAATGATTTACTTTCTTTTAAGACTGTGAGACGAAAAAATGTATGGTTTTCGAGCACCGGGGGTGAAAAATAGTTTTTGCAACTTAAAAATAGAAATAATAAATATTATGACGACATATTATATTAGAAGTTAAGACTATTATGTAAAATGTCTTTATGCCTACTTAAATAAGACTCAATAAAAATATTTTGATTTTTATTTTTGTTTTTTTTTTCTTTTATAATATTAGGACAACATAAATGTATGACAGTTTAAGACTATGGGAATTTAATATTATGACTACAGTATTTTAGAACTAGTATGTTATGTGTAGTTATTTTAGGACTATTAACATTATGTCAATCAACAGGACCCCATTTTGTATTTTAAAATCATGATTTTAAATGTAAGTGAGTTTTAAATGTTATGACAAATATCTTTGTTTTTTAGTCATTATGGGTATCAATATTAATAAACAATATTCGAGATTCCAAATTATTCGGCCAAAGGATGATTATGGTACTTATACATTTTTATACCAAGCAAAATTATATTAAGAATATTTTCGAAGATATAATAGAGACCCCGAAAGGTCTTGTAACAAAACTCGACCGATTTTTATGAAATTTTTTGTGTATACTGTATACCTACATAGTTAAACTTTTTAAACTTTCGTGATTTGGTGACATTTTTCGGAAAAAAGAAATAATAAAAATAGGTACGTGATAAATACCCGGTTTCAAAAATAATAATTACCTACATAATATTCAGCGGGTCTGAGAATCGTACACATAATATAAGCTATTTTAATTTTTTATGCATACGTGTGTGTAAAATGCGTTCGTATTCTACCTCGTCCCTCACAAAAATCGGCAGAATTTGTAAAATAAATTTCATCAAAACCGCGTCCAGGTCTAGTTAGTCTGAGGTGCTCACTGTCACTGTGCCCGTCACAATGACACCTAAAGTTGGCAAGTCTCATATCCCTGTAGTTTTACTAGAACCCGGAAAAATATTTAACGTTTACTTTTATGTTTTCTTGATCATTTCCTTACATTTTCAATATACAGAGTTCTTATCTTCATGTAGAAACCATCAACTTTTTTTCCCCATTTTTAATAATAAGTATTTGAGATTTTACTTAGAAAATACAACTATCGATGTTTACTAGAGCGCGGGAGCTCGATTGACACAGGTCCGACGTTGACAATGGTCAGACGCGGACTGAAGGGAGCCGCCCTGCATACAAAAAGACGCGAGAGGTAGCTAAATAGTAAAAGTCGTAAGCGCCAAAACAGTAATTCTCGTTTAAAATAAAAACTATTGGTAATTATGTAAAATCAAGTTTGCACTTTGAAAAGGGTGTATAGACTTATCTGTAAATAAAATTTAGAAGCTTAGATCGGTTCCGTTCACCTGTAAAATTAAAATCTATGTTTTTATGGAGCAGTTTTTGGGATTTTTTTTCTGCTGTAATATATAACAAATCTTGAAAAACCAGCTATAAGTTTGAAGTAAAAAACATGAAATATTCAAAACTTAAAATATCAATTCCGAAGGATTTTCAATTGCTGAAAAATATTACAATCCTTGACGCCAATATCCTCAATGCGTCGTCTTAAGTAAACATTTTCCGTCTGAAATGGAGAACCTTGGAATCACTTTACTATTACCATGTTCTAAATATGTTTTTAATAAGTCTCTACTTGGCTGGTAACAATGATTTAATATCATTGGCTGGTAAAGTTTAGGTTATTTGTTTGCAAGATTATGCCTCGCACTGTTTATTTGTCTCATGTTTATTACAATTATGGAATTTAATCATTTTAAGTCACATGTTTATGACATAAAATTCTTTATTTTTCACACACAACATTTTTTTTGAAATCATGTATCAGAACACCAGACTGGTCTTATGGGTAGCAGCCCGATAATATTTAATGAAGTATTTGTGATAGCTATACACGTGCCCGGCGTGGGGCGGCGGCCTTGGCCGTCAGTAGTCGGTACCACGCGCAAGCAGGCACTGCGCAAATGTCACTAGGACTCACGCAGGGACTTGTCTTCTAACCCTCACCTGATAGACGAGCAATCAATCATGTGCTAGCATTATTATTTTTAGCCTAAATCATCCCACTCAGCAATAACCTCTGAGCCTCTTGAGGCCTTGAAGTGGCCATCAAATTCCCGCCACCAGAGTGGCCTTTAATTCATACAAGCTTACTTTGATCTCCTCTAATTTTCAACTCTCAACAAATAGACGTAAAGTCTCCTAACACAAAAGTTATATTACCATCTGTCGCTATCGATGTTGTGTGGTTGTAAATGTAATAAATGATGACTTTGACTTTGAATTTTCACGGACGGTAGATTCCCCAATGTGGTAGTAAACCTTGTGGAATTCATGAGCACTGAGCAGTCTTCGGATTGTAAAATTAGGAAAGGAATTAGGAAACCTCATCTTAAACAGGGTCCTTTCCGTGCAATCTTACTCTACTAAATCTTAAAGTTTGTGAAGTTGTGTGTTTATGTTTTAATCACGCCTAAACCAGTAAACCGATTTGGATGAAACTTGGAATAGATGTAGTAGATAGTGACCTAGAGTAGCATATAAGCTAAATATTCTAAATGTTGGTACCACGCGAGCGAAGCCGCTCGCAGAAGCTAGCGTTATAACATGACAGAATCAATCGCGCTATCAATCTTAGAAAACATTAGTTACCTAACATACTATCTCTACTACACTTTTACCGCTATCCATAAAGATATTAGTTTTCCTAATGTGCTTTTGTTTTGTTTCAGGTAAGATAAGCCACGTTTCACAAATTCAAAACTCGTATGTAAGAAAACAATTATTGGAACCAGAATGGTAGTCCGTAAATTCAAACAACTCCGAAATGGAGCAGCGGCTATTGTGTTCCAAATTAACAGAACAATATCCACAAATGCTTTCAACCAGTTGCTGGACTGCACGTTGCATAATCAGCTGTTATATGCAGCTGTTGCTGTTGACCAACCGAACCTTGCCCTACTAATTAGCCCCCAATTCTCTAAGATAAAATTTCTCCTCACATCGCCAGGATCGTACGGAATGCGTGTATTTCGTCATAAATGTCCAAATCATCGCGAAATTAAACTTTATCTCCGCGTAGTAAGATACAAACTGGTATGCCAGATGACTTTGTTTACGTGAAACCTGACGAAACGTTTGAGTGCCCCATAAGGTATGTGGGAGACCGAGACACTTGGCTGTATGCATTAAGAATTTGTAGACACGCCTCGTTGAATGCCTCATTGACTCTTAACCTTTTGTGTGTTTTCTCCTCATATTTTAGCACTAATTGTCCGTTAACGAGCTAGCTTTATGTAAGAGTGTCGACATTTTATTTATTACTTTACTTACTATCCAACATCGGACATTCCAATCAACAAACAACGTGACAATCCCTTTGGCGTTTTGAACCTATTGTACCTATTGGATATTTCATGATTTCTTTTATTTTCTGGGCAATATACCTTCTCCATGCTATCGATTAGCGAAGTCACATGAAACGATTTATCGCCAGAGCGCACAATTAGTGAACTAAGTAAGGGCACGTTAAGGCATAATGGGAGCTAGCCATTAACTTTCCTTCTTTTTATGGTGACCAATCAAAACCAACTCTTGGGCATGTGTGGAAGTAGAAATGTGTAGATCTTTACACGCTAATTCAGTAAAGTCTCAGTAATCTCTCACTGGCCATATTTACCTATTTCTAGTTTTTAATGGCCACTCAAGTATTCTGACTAACCTCGTCGTAAAATTGTTATCGTATCGCCATTCCAAATGTTAGAATTAAGAAATGAAAAGTCTTATTGTTTTTTTGTACCTGTTCTCTGTTGATGTAATGTACCTGTGCCTGTATGTTGTCAAATAAAATTATCTATCTATCTTATCAAAATTCTCGATTCTGACGGGATTCGAACCCGCGACGATCAGACGATCCTCCTAAAGCCGGAGTGCTCGTCGCGGCTTCAAAACGACTTTTCGTGTCTTAATGAAATACCAAGTGTGGATTAACACTATAAAAATTACTAAAAATTTATGATAGAATTATGAGCGAGGTGGGGAAAATTATTGATCTGTATTCTCTAGGTAAAAATACTGCACATCATCATCATCATCCGCCAAGAATATCCCACTGCTGAGTATAGGCCTCTCTCTATTTACGCCATTCATTCTGGTCCTGTGCCTCAAAAAGACTGCTACTTAAATAAAGTTGGTATTTCCAAGTACTGCTCATATATCTATCCTATGTTGCTCTTTTTGGCAAAATCTGAGGGTTTATTGACGTAATGTATTGTTAAATTAGGTGCAAGATGCAAGGATATTTTAATGATGAGGAGAGAGAATGAAAGAAGGAATAAGCAGATCGATTTGATTGAACCAGCAGATAAAGCAACCAGTAAAGAAAGGCCTATAGTCATTGCAGCCAACATTTTAAAACAACTGGGACGATATGTGACCCGCGAATGCCCCTGAAGCTAAAGGGAAAAGTCTACAAAACGGTCATCAGACCTGTCGTACTGTATGGATCTGAGTGCTGGGCCACGAAAGCGACGGATGAAAGAAGAGTGCATGCGACAGAGATGCGAATGTTGAGATGGATGTGCGAATCGATAAGGTGAGGAATGAATATATTAGGGGAAGTCTGAAAGTAGCGCCGGTGACTGAAAAGTTGAGGAGCAATAGGTTAGCGTGGTATGGGCATGTTATGCGGAGGGATGAAAGTCATGTTACTTAAAGGGTGATGGAAATGAATGTGAATGGATATGTGAGTAGAGGTAGATCTAAGAAAAGATGGATGGATTGTGTGAAAGAAGATATGGAAAAGAAAGGAGTTGATACAGAGATGACGAGTGATAGGGGAGAGTGGAAGAGGAGAACATGTTGTGCCGACCCCGCATGAGCGGGATAAGGGCAGGCCAATGATGATTTTAAAGCTAAACAACTGGTTACGATTAGCCGTGCTAAAACAAAGCTGAAAGCTTAGTTAGCTCGATTTCCCTATACGGACATGAAAGTATCTATTTCTGTTAAATTATTCGCCCATTTACAATGAAAAGAACTCGTTTATCGCTTAATAATGACAAGTTAGACCAGCATGCAATGGCTTAGGCTAAATTAATAGCCATGACCACATCCCGGACACTCAACAAAACTCCATGTAAACTAAAGCCACACGAATTTAGACTTTAGTTTGTTTAACATAAGGACGTTTATGTTTACGAAATGTTCGTTTAATCAAAGAACAAATGAGTCTACATCATTGTTATGCGTAGCAGATTCCTCGTTTGAACGCTATCCCCGCATGTCTAACCCTAGTTGGAACTCGAGGGGCAGAGAATCTCGATAGGTGCGGGGCGAGGAGTGTCTTATTTATACGGAGTATTATCAAATACTCTGCTACGCCACGACACTCAGCTAGTTTATCGTCTGTCGCCTAGGCGCCATATTTCAACTATTACTACATTTGGTTACTCTGTCAGTCTGTCACACGGATACCTACTGGTTATGTGAAATTGAAGTGACAAGTCAATAGAGTCAGCAGGTGGTTGGATGAAATAAGGAATACCTAAAGCTGCTATCTTTGGTAAAGTTGGTATATTAAAGGTTCATTCTTGGTTACTTTATGGTGCGATAAATTGGCCAGCATCGTAAGTGGGAAATGGGCTAGCTAGACTGGCCCAAGGCTTAGAAATGTCAACAGCGAATGAAATGTGCGGTTGATGATGAATAATATAATAGAAACCAAGTTTACACGTAATTATCTCCTACAAAAGATTTGAGCACCATTATAGTAAATCGGCTTTAAAACGTCAATAAATCCTTCAGATTAATGTCCACGTTTAGCGAAATAATGACTGTGTCACACTTCCAAATACGTAGAGCTTTTATTCCATTTGCCGCCTCTGATAGAAATAATAAGGTCGAATGAATATTAAACGCTATAAGTTATGATTACAATACCCTTTTGAATGCGTCAATATTTATGCGCGAGACCACCAAGTATAAGTAATTTGAAATAACTGTTGCTGACTGAATTATTTTTATCATGTGCCTGCTGAAGACTTACCACAGAACGAAAATTTCCAATGTTTGCATATCAAATGGTTTTCTTAGGATAGGTTATGGTTTCCCTACAAGTATTGCGCACTTCTATCATTGAAATACTTTCTTTATTGTTCTAACAGAATCGTATTTCGTACGTGAGGTGGCGATGCCTAGTTTCGATAGCATTACAATGTGTGGGTGGGCGGCCAGCGCCGGCGCAACCAAGGATTATCATACCGATAAACAATACTTTAAATTAATGCAAATAAATGCTAGCAATAACTGTGTCAGCGGACAGTTTATCAATCATAGCATTTCCCTGTGTTGCGTAAATATTGACATGTCGACAAATATTCAGTGTTTGTGCTACGGACTGTATAGCTGTCGCTTCTACTCCTTCTTTTATTAAATGGCAACTAAGAAACAACTGTAACAACAGCTTTGCGAGCTGTAGCGGTTGATATCATGTCAAGTCAAAGTCAAAAAGCATTTATTCAATAGGACCATTGGGATCGCTTTGAATCGTCTGAAAACTAGGTGATTTTACTCCTGTTCCTTCGCGACCAATGAATCCTTGAACTCCTATGAATCCTTCAAGTCAGCTATTTCATTCTTGTCAAGTCTTTTAGACTGAAAATGCAAAGTTCCTTTTTTCTCAGCAGATACGATGGTGGCACTATATTGTGGTCTTGATGCACGATGTTTGAAATACGCACAAAAAGGTCAATGACCTGCAAGCTTCACTCTTGTCTTTTATTCTATTATAGATTTTCTTATAATAACCTTGTACTTCTACGAATATCATCCGATACCTGTTAATGGCACAACTTCTTCATTGATCGTTTATTTTTTGCGTTCGATTCGTTTTTCCTGTTTGTTTTATTTTACATGTCTGCAAGAGTATTTTGATTGTAATAGTTTATGAGTTTCGTTTCTTGATGAATTATTTCGTTACTAGACATAGGACAGCCATGTTTTTGTCTCAACAATATTCGGCTGAAGAGATCAATCTTCAAAATCTTTTTAAGATCCAATCATGTCTTAAAGTTCTGTTATCAATAGATATCACCTTTCGTTATTTCAGCGAAACTGTATAAACTTTAATCAGTGCTATCAATCATATATAATCCTACTTGACTTATGAACGCTTTAAAACTTCATAATAGGTATTTTAAATTTTATAACGGGACTTAATCGCGTAGGTTTATTTGTTTATTTACCTCGACGTTTCAGTAGCGTTACAGCTACCGTGGTCACGAGAAGACTGCCCGCCGGTACTCGTTCGCCTCTTCGATGAGAAACTACCCTCATTCGGTCAACACAAAATAACATTAGGGTCGCGACACACTACACTGACAACATCCAATAGGTAATCAGCCAGCTGCATTTTCGGTTGTCATCACAAAATATGATTGCACGATAAGTGAGACAAACCAGTTCTATATCATTATA
This sequence comes from Epirrhoe alternata, assembly GCA_963565295.1. NCBI lineage: Eukaryota > Metazoa > Arthropoda > Insecta > Lepidoptera > Geometridae > Epirrhoe > Epirrhoe alternata. The sequence goes on along the minus strand of OY751385.1, from coordinate 1,404,149 downwards.
TTCATCTTCCTGCTCTTGTCCCACATTATGTGGGGTCGGCACATCATTGTGTTCTTCTTGCATTCTCCTCTATTATAAAAGGATTCTTATTCATGTCATCTTTCACACAATCCATCCATCTTTTCTAAATAAGTAATAAAGCAAATAATTGTGAATGAGCATCACACACTTCACGCCTATTCCCTTTTCAACGCGTATTTACGTCATTGGTTGAGACGCAAGCTTCGTAGAAACTATTGTTTGATCTGCGACAGCACTTCGCTACTACTCCTACTCAGCATCATGGCATGGTGTAATGAATAGTCACTTACATTGCTATTCAAGAATGTAATGCTAGGCGTACCGTATTCGCAAAGCACTTGCATAAACACTTACTTGCTTACATTAAAAATAGGTAGTGCATTCTAAGATCTATTACCTATTTTAAACGGTGGTCGGTAACAGAATTTAGTACTGACAAAAATAACCGTGACCAAAATCTTGAGATGGAATCCCATCTCAAAAAAAACTAGATTTGAAACCTGGTTCAAGGACCCATATCATCTCCCTGCCCTTTTCCCACATTATGTGGGGTCGGCACAACAACAACAAAATAAAATAAAAACAACACAACAACGTTCAAGGACCCAGAGAACCGAAAAGTTTATACCCTTTCAGATTGAAATTCGAGTCTCCCACTATGCTGAGATAGTTCACTTGTTCACAACGAGCTGCATAGTGGCACTCGACGTGCTAGTATCAAAAAAACATACTCTCTCGAAAATCGTTATAAGACTAAAAAACTGAAGTAGATACTACAATGAGCTAGGTTGAAGAGCTCTACTTACACGCAGCCGTGTCGTTGACTGCACTGTGCACCCGTACCTATAATTAAAAAGCCTGCCACCCTTGTTTTTGTTGTCTTTCAGCCTCCCTTCGTGTAATTACTGGCGTGTTTACTCCTTAGCGGTGTAATTGTTTTAATTTATGCTCTATTACCTCTTTATGGTGTTTGTACTTTGGTTTAGTTTTCCTGCCACTTACAATGTATTATGTAGGTGTGTTGACTGCTCGTACGCACTGCGGTGCATTTTGTCAGATACGTTTTTATGAGCAATTTCACTCACATTATTTCGAATGCAGTAAAAACACATCCAATGCCTTAATCAAAAAATGTGTTCATACTTTCAAGTCGTCGAGATACTCACGGTTAAAATACTTTTGCTTCCGCGCTCGTGAACGCTAAAATTACCATCCAAATATGTTACGCCAAACGCGGTTCGTATAATGAAAAAAACAGGGCAAAATTAAATTGCTTTTACCAACATCAAAAATAACACGTTCAAAGTGGAAGTAACTCGCAAATAAACATAATAATGCTAATTCCGGTATTCCACGTACGAATTGCCTGTAAAAATATTCAAATAAGCGTCTGGAACTGGCAGGGACTCGGCTCATAAAGTAACCCCCACATACTTCGCAATGAACTTGTATGAGGGAAATGGAGATGGTAATCGTGTAAGTTAGACGGCGAATATATTTGGCAGCCTCTGAAGGTTTCAAGATTTCCATTGTAAAGAAAAATGCCTTGAATTTGCCTTACCAGCCCAAAAAACCCGACAATTCTTTCGTAAGTTTCCTTACTTGACTTAAACAAAAAGTATCGGAACATTTTCCGCTGCCAAATATCCAATTACTTCCCATCGAGACTGAATTATCTTCTGTGGAAACTCGAATTGATTCCAAGAAATCCTCTTGAACTTTCAGAACTGTCCAAGTTTCCACGAAAAATAACCCCAGTGGGTATTATTTGTGCGGTTCGAGTTTTTAACGCGTAGGAACTTTTTCAACTTGGGTTTTGTTTATTTCGGCGCGGCGTTACACCTTTGCTAAGGTTTAACACGTTTAACTAAGTTTGTATGAGTTAGAATAAATAGGCATTTTCAGCTATGCAAGAAAATGCTCTACCCAAAATTGTTGTGTAATCTGACCAGACTGACGCCACCTAAATCATCTCTAGTAGATGGAAAAAGGCCTATGATGATAATGAGTTAGACCAACTGGTGACGATCTTTTTAGGACACCAATTCTTACTTATTTGCTGGCAGTAAAGCCAACTAGAAGCTATGTTTAGTGAGATAAATATCTTGGTTATAGGATAGTTCTACTACCATGTCTTGATATTCGACTAGCTGCTCTTTTCAAGTTTTTAATGAAATTCCCGCAACACATCTCCACTCAATTGAACTGGAATACAGACGGATAAGGCTCCACTTTCCGTATTATCTACCCTTCCGCCGCATAACATTTTCTCTTGCACAATAAACAAGATAACGGTGGACCCACGACCCCCACCCTTATTTCTACACTGTTCTGGATCGAAGTAACTGTCTGCTTTCAATTTCACCCTTAGGGTTTGAGGTATTTTGGCCCCGGCTGCGTATATTAAAAGGGGAGCAATGTTCTAAAAGATATTACGAGTAATCGCTTTTGGGGCTCTGGTAAACCCAGACATCTTCCATGCCAGAAAGTAAGTTTATTTGTATTTATCGACGCATTCATTCTCAGTTTTTGGCTGCCTTATATCTTCTCTTCAATATCGTTTCTTGATTTCAATTTACTTTTTCATCTTACTTATCTTCTAACGTGTTAATGTTTTGTCGAATCCTCTAGTTTTAATATTGCAGAAGTAATAAAAGTTTGTTCATGAATTTCTCAGCATATTTTCCTCAAAATGTTGATAATTCCAAACAAGTCGGCAATTACGCATCTCATACAACAATAGAATGCAAATTAACATAGAACAAGTTTCTGTATTTTTCATTTTCTACCGTCTCGAAATACTTCTTGGAATCATAGACGACAGAGTATTCTTTTATAATCGTTACACTGATTATGTATTCAACGAGGAGACAAGTACTTTGTATTCTAGGCGTCCGGTCAATCGTTCGTCTTGTGCTTTTAATAATAGTAACTGAGCCGTTGAACACCCGTGCACAAGTAATCTCAAGAGAACTTTACAGTCGAACAGAGTATTGTAAATGTACTATACATAGCCGGTTCATATTGAATTTAACGCTTTGGATACTTTGACTCAAAGTAGCTACAGTAGGGTTTTTCAGTGGTTCGGATTGCCAGATCATCAACGATGACTACGAGTGTCTTAATCAGTCACCTTCGGTTAGCTCACTGAATCATACACTAGAAAATGATAAACGCTTTTACTCAGATCTGCTGCCAAGTTTCCGTGAACCAAATATCAGAATTCAACGCGTACTCTATCCATCACGTTTTTACCCAACCCCAGCTGAACCTGAGTCAGGTTGATGTCATCGATCTGTTCCCAGGAATCAATTCCATCGTTCCACTCAATTGGCTTTTACTCGTATGTACAGTACAGCATACGCAACAGTGGGTACGACGTGTTGCGAAGGCGCACGCGACTGTTTTTGGCGCGCGACATGAATTATTCAGCGCGCATGCGTACGGGAACCGACAGGATATAGATCCGGTTTGTGGGCTTGGAGAACAACAATATTTTCTTTTTCTACGAGATTTATTCACGGGCATAGCGTTCCCGTGAGACTCACTGCTGGCGCCGTCCGTATATTCCGGCTGAGGCACTATGTTAGAAATATATTCGCCGAAGGAATAATGCCTAAGTAGATAGAATAAAACACAAATCAGTTCATGTTCACAAATATTATACCTACAGAAAACAGTAACAACAAAATAAACCTTCGTCAAGAATGCCACTTCATTCTTCAAGCCCTCGCATTATCCATCAAAATCACGCATTTAAACCTCATTAAGGTACCCTGACGAATTACCAATCCGCTCCACAGTAAATGGAACCCAGTATCGCAGGATTTCGGCTGCAGTGATGTCACGTAAAACTCTATGGTATGTCACATCGAAAGTCACCGAAATGGCTTCAACAACGCCGATTTAAATAAATTTATTGGTTGGATATACTCCGTGGTAATCAATCACCTGAAATTTAGCCCTTTCCTTGAAAAATGTATTGCATTGTCGAGGGTATTGGTTGGTAACTTACCAAATTCTTCATCATATTCCGAAACGGTTCTCAAACTGTCAGTATTATCGCAATCAATATCATATCCACCATGATCTACATGACTTTCTCGTTCCAATCCATGACAAAGGTGTAACGCTGTATGACTGTGTCGTGTCTGTCACAAACGTGTCCCTTTGTGTTGTGGTGATCGACGGATGAATGACTCGCTGGACCCGCTCGAATGTGAAACGATTGTGTTACAAGGAAATTTAATTGTCATCTGGATTCCGTTGCTCGATGCTTTCGCCGATGTTGAGATATTGGACTAGGTTTCTAGACAGAAGTTTCCAGACACGCTTTCGCCAGTTGTAAAAGATTTAAACAGAACAATAATTTTACTATAAAGTAAGCCAACAGACGTTACTGTTACACTTATGAACTGTATCAAGTGTTTGACCTTTCATTGGACCGTCCCTCAAAACCATTGCCAGTAATCGATGACCTGAACAGATAGAATTAAAGCGCGGAGAAATCTAGTTAACAACTACAAGACCTGTTTCAATGTCCGAGACGGGCTTCGTTGATTATATAGATAAGATCGCAATGGGGACAGTGAGAGATTACCGCGAGCATCGATAAATGTCATTAAGGTCTGCGGAGTGAGCACTCAATAATTAAATTGCGATGCAATAAGCTGATGTGCTTGTACAGAATTACAGATGGTAGGGGTAGCTAGGACACTTTACTTTAACTACAGTATTCTTAGGAAGACTTCAATTCTTCTTCTTGTCGTGTCGATGCTTCATCAGATACACTTGGAGTAATGATAGGCTAATTTAAGACCTCTATCTGTGGTAGCATTGAGGTTCTCTCTTGTGCTGGTCTCAGGCCACATCAGTAGGTCCTGCATTGACACCTGGAGCACCACAATTACACTGCGTGACTTCAACTGATATGGTTTGATGCATAGCTTTAGTTTGAGGTAATAGTAGTCTAGTCATGCCTCTGAAGACGTTTTGATGCCATGCAGAATAATAAAATGTTTTTGATATTTTTTTACATTTATGACCATTGAAAGAAGCACTTTCTTAACAGCTCGAATAGATCACCAAAATCTTGTGGCGCAGTTCTTAAAAATCTTGTTGTTTGTGGCGCAGTGGGTGAATACCCGCTTGCGGGTTCGATTCCCGCCGTGGGATAAATATTTGTATGGTCTGCAAATATTTATCTTGGGTCTGGGTGTTCTATGAATAATATGTATGTATTTACAAAGAAAAAGTATATAAGTAGTATACTCGTATCAGTTATCTGGTTCCCATAGTACAACCTTTGCTTATAGTTTGGGGCTGCTGTTTGAAATGTCCAGCATTATTTATTTATTATCTTAAGCTTCCTGGATTCACGACGAGTGAGTTAGCCGTAGTCTCTCGAGCTGTGGAAAGTGACAGTTATGAAATGTAGTTAAATCGTAATTTTCATCAGACGACGCGACGTTCGGGAGTCGAGGCGTGTCTCGTCATAATGAAAGCTGTATTTCATCCCCATGACACGCTTGATGGCATTTCCATCTATGATGAACAGGTTCTATGGTGAATATATTATCTTACGAGTTCATAGTCCTGGGGGTAACAACTTGTTTCAACTGGTATAAATTTAAAATTATATTAAGTATTTGGTCAATTAAACGAAAATCCATCCCGTAAATAAGCCCTCGCATATTTTATGAACTATGAGTTAATGTCTAATTATGAAATACTACCTTAATTCTGTTTCACACTGACATAGCTATTTCTGTATCTGTAAAGCGTTTTCCATTCCACAAATTCTTTTCGACTGAATATATTTTTTACGTTACTCTGTCACAAAATATATCACCAATAAAAAGTTTACAGTTGTCTACTGAATTCCTTGCAATAAAACTAAACCTACATACAGGTAACACTGATGCTCGGGTTCTCAATTTTCAATGAACCAAGGGGGGAATCGTAAAGAAGTTTTATGTGGTCAGGTCACGTCATATTTGAAGTGTAGGGGGAACATGAAGGTCAACTTCCAACTCCTCAAGTATTCAGGTTAATGTAGATCCGATTATGAGAAATGTATCGTTGGACCCTCTACTGTGATCAATATATTAAGTTAATGATTGTTGTATCATAAGATCTTTTACGGGTATGATTATTTTCTGCGTCACCAATACTTAAAACTCAATGCGTCTTAACATAGAACGTGACATAAAGTTATTCCACCGAATAAATCAATAATAACCATACATTTTGACAGTTTACACTCCGGAATAATTTTATGTCACATTCTATGGTAAGACGCCTATTTTAGTTTTTTGTGACTTCGAAAGTTGATAGTTACTTGGAAGATATTCTGTTCCAAGCTATTAATTTAGGTGGCATTTATACACCATTATCACATGAACTTTAAAAGTAAGGAGGTCGTCTATATTTGGGTTCAATTCACTGAAAGTAGACGCGTTGACCCCAATAAGAAAATCGATGCGGAAACCTTTCACATCGAGACGGGTCGGGTAACTTGCCTGGAATTCTGGAAACGTTGAATCTCGAATTCCTTCCGCTTCCCTTTCCTAATGAGTTTCCTATTCTGATTGGCAATCTGTTTTAATTGCGAAGTGCGAGAGCTTCAGTAACAGATCCTGCAAAATAAAATAATAGTAATAGATATCTAATGGAGTAATAGGTTCAACACCTTTTCATTGGTCAACAGCATTTCTTCATAGAAAATACGAGTTTTTTTTAAACAGATTCCTACAAAATATCTGTTATCTATTCCAGTATTACTCAGCGAAGCCATCCTCTCCGATGACACGTTGGAGAACAAAACGCTCAAGATAACAGACTTTGGCCTGGCCAGGGAGGTGTACAAGACCACCAGGATGTCTGCTGCCGGGACCTACGCGTGGATGCCACCAGAAGTAAGCATATAACTCCTAGACCTTACATCATCACATAGAGATGGCCATTTACTCATACGATATTGCTTACTTATCACGTATCTGTAATTTTTATAGTTTTTGGAAGTATTTCTTCCGTAAATGTGGTTCGATCGTCTGCAATTGTTCATCAGTTTAAGATGTTATTGATTTGCTAGCTTATGAGTTGATAGCCTATCAAGTAGTTTTTTCTCTTCCAGACCAACAAGAATGTAGATTACGATGAAACCTTTAATGAAATTCGCACTCAGCTCTGTTTCCTTATTTCGATCCTTTGAAAGCTACTGCAGTCTTCGTTTGAATCGTTGCAAGAGAATGAAGTTTGTGGTCCAGTTTTTATTTTCCTCCGAGCTTGTTGCAAGTTTATCGTTTTATCAAGAAAATTTACAAGACCTCACCACAATCAGAAGCCCACAATGCAAATCTAAATAGATAAAAGCTCTAAACGACTGCCCATTTTAGGCATCTATATTTCGGCATTTAATAGCTACTTGGGACTGTTTATTGACTGTTTTAATGGTCGTTTGATTGATCGCCGTCCGCCACTCGCGCCGGTAATCGCTGTCCAGTATGCTAATCGTGTTTAGTTCACGGCCGGTTGTAGTCACATGTGGATATACTTGTCTCGACACAAGATACGTTTTAAATATCTTCACTCTAGCCTGCAATATCAAGTCTCCTAGAAATCGGATCAAGATTAGAGATTTGTAATTCATGATCTTATCCAGACAAAAAACCAACAAAATCCCCATATTCAAGGTCTCAATAATGTAGAAATTGCAACTAAAAAGTTTTTATACGGAAAGTCCAGTTGCATGCAAGAATGGGATTCTCCGACCACATGTTATGTCATTAGAGAGTCATAAACGAAACTAAGTAGGTTGTAGGTATACTATTTAAATGCACGTAATCACTATTGGTCCAGATATTTGTAAAAAGTCCTTATTACGTGAACATAGTATTATATATTATAACTAGCTGTCCGCCGCGGTGTTAACCGCGATCCCTCGGGAAAACTTCACTTCCCCGGGATAAAATATAGCCTATGTTCATCGGGGATAATGTAGGATTATATTGATGAAAGAATTTTTCAAATCGGTCCAGTAGTTTCGGAACCTATTCATTTCAAACAAACAAACAAACAAACAAATCTTTCCTCTTTATAATATAAGTAAAGATTCATCTTTTTCATCTACCATGCGATATTTTAGTGTTCATAACAAACATTTCATAAAGATATATTGTAGTAGATCAATATTTATTTCAACCTCCCAATCCCAACATCAATTTGGCTCAGCTCTTTTTTAAAGTCCATTTACTTGGCGAGTTAGACGTTAGGGGGCGAACTTGGGACATTCTGCAATAACTTATTCACGCTAAGCTGCAACTGCAATCCAAACCTGAATGTTGCATTCGATCGATAGCTAAACGACTTTCGGAAGCCATCTAATGCTTTTGCTAGAAAGTAAAACTTTTATCGAGTTTGCTAGAGTTTTTCAATTCTTGCAATAAGGAAATTTTTGTCTGCTAAAAAGAAAAAGTCCAAGAAACTTTGGCTATTTAGAATGACGACGTTCGGGTAAAAAATAGAAGTTATCCAATGTAGAAATATCCCAATCGATGGAAGAATAATAGAATCTACAGCACACATAGTATGCCTAATAGATACCATCTAACAATGAGCCGTTAAGCTTATATCTGGTAGGTATTAGAAAGATAAGAAAATAACTCGCTTGTTTACAAAGAATGTTACCCATAAATTCCATACTTCAGCCAACTGCCAACCATTGAGATCTCAATCTCATCTCTTATCACGTAGCTCTTAGCCATTCAAGTCCTCAACATTATTGTTCCTTCCAGGTGATAAAGCATTCGACATTCTCCCACGCATCAGATGTTTGGTCGTATGGAGTTCTACTTTGGGAACTGCTCACTGGTGAAACTCCTTACAAAGGCATCGACGCGTTGGCCGTCGCGTATGGCGTGGCTGTGAACAAACTTACCCTACCGATACCCAGCACCTGTCCGGAGCCATGGAGAGTGCTGATGGAAGGTAAGCTCTATGATCAGCTGTTTATAGTTTAGTTTTCTATATCAGTTTTATCCTGAAGCACTTGAAGACCAGACGGTTAAAATAAGCTCACTAAAAAGACTGCGAATGAGACATAAAAACGTATTTATTTCTGTATTTATTCATAAAATGACTTATTTTAAGGCGCAAGGCGCGTATTATCCAACATTATGAAAATACTTGACATTTCACCCTGTGTGGGCGTCACTTTCCGTTCTCGTTCGAGCACTTAGCATAAGGAGCCGACTTCATGCATGCGTGGAGCTTTTTGCAATCATTATTCCATAGAGAATGGGATTGAATTTTACATAACACAGCTAGATGCATTTATACTGTTATGAATGAAATGACAAAAATACACGTAAAACGGTATACATTCTTAGCGCTTTCATACTTATTAAACTTACTGCTTTATTTTTAACCGACCTCAAGAAAAGTTTATTTGTTTTTTTGAACACGGTACCATCCCTCTATCAATTATATGAGCGGATATTTATGTCTCATTTACCTGTAAGGGCGTATTTTAAATCCTTTATTTTATTCTAATTGAATTTGAATGGTAAATTTTGTAGGTCAACTCCTAACTCGCAATCTACAAGGAATCCTATCTCTTCATACCAATTTACTTTCCTCCTCAGCGTGCTGGCATTCGAACCCGCGCGAAAGGCCTCTATTCCCCGCCATTTTGGAACAGCTGGACCGAATCGGACAATCCGAGTTCACCCGAGCGCCACACGAGTCCTTCCACACGATGCAGGACGGCTGGCGGCTCGAGATCGAAGAAGTGCTTCGGGATCTGAGAAGGAAGGAGAAGGTATGTCTATCTCTTTCACACATAAAAGGCATCCGATTTGTGTAAACGCTTGTCAAACAGTGCCTTGTCGAATACTAAGAACTTTTAGTTCGTCTTTGTACTGTGTTTGTAAAGCGTTTAAACGCGGTATAGTAGCACGTTTACACGCTTGGCAAGCCTTGGCCAACCGAGCGTGCAAGCGAGGCAAATGATAAGCACAAGCACCGGTGTGCAAGCGAGAGAACAGGAGTTTGGCAAGCGTGTAAATGCGGCTAAGAGTGAATAGATGATAGATAGTCATAGTCAAAAAGCATTTATTCAGTAGGACCGCTGGGATCACTTTGAATCGTCTTAAAACTAGGTTCCTTCGCGACCAATATACATATAAGATAAAAGTGTAGATCTAAATGTGGTTTTGAAGTCATTAAGCCATGACGAAGGGCTTAAGGCGCCAAAAAAACTCCGTCACCAGAGTTGGCCACTAACTACGAAGTCGTGCCTATCGTATTTTATTATTTACGTAATTAATAACTTGACAAAATATCTACCAACTAAAAAACATTGGTAACGAAAAACATCGTAATACTTACAGATAATATGAGGTCGTATCGTAAAAGGGAACGATGTGGGGATAAGGGTTTATGAAAAGTGTTGTTAAGGCCTAACGTTGCAGCTGACTTGTGTTCTCGTAAAAATAAATTGTGTTAACTTTGTATTACTTAAAAGAAAAAAAACTAGAGCTTTTGATGCGTATTCATCTGAAAATATTGATTTCATCTGAGCGCTTCCGTGCTTCGGAGGGCACGTTAAATTGTCGGTCCCGGCTATTTAAGTCGTTAAGCCATGACGGTGGTCTTATGGCGGCCTAAAAGCTCGCGTCACGATACCACGATACTGTATTCGCGGTCCTTATTTCGTTAGTTCGATGAATATTCGGTTGCTTCCCAACACGATTTCTGACTTCAAGGGCCTATTTTTCGATTTGGAATATTTGGTCCTATCTTAGGGCCGTGTTTTAACGTTGATCTTATCGACGAAATACAATGTAGTTCTTAATAATATTAATAATAAAGGCATCCGAATATTCATCAAACGAACGGGAATACAGCCCCTGTTGTTTTTATTGCTATATGATTTCGTAATAAGAAACAGAATATTCATCAAACGAACGAAAAAAAGAACGGTAATACGACCCCAGGCCTCACTCTCGTGTGAAACATCCGAATATTCGGACCATACAAAAATACGAACGAAATTTCGGAAACGTCCGATTCATCAAAATATCGGATTTGTCGCACAAGAGTAAGGCCCGAGTAAACTGTACTAGCAATCTGTAACAAGCAAATCTGACCCATAAGCAAATTACTAATAAGGGCATTTTCCTCTGTGACGCTTCTTTCGGATAGGAATACAGAACGATCGAGGAGGTTAGTGCAATTGATATTGTTGGTTTATTTTGTTTTCGCATCCCCCGCTTCATCGATGTTCCTTGGTTCAAGCGGTTTCAGCTTTGTTGCAGACGTTTATTTACGTGTTTAAACCTGATTGCACGCCGTACGCGCCGCAGTAATTTTTCTAAACAAAAAATGCTGACGACGTCAGAAAATGCGGCTCGCTTTTGACGTCAGCAGCATTTTCTGTATTGAATAGACAGTTCGCCGCGTTCGACTCGGCTGGACTGTGCGACCACCCTAAAACAGATTTCATTTTAAGTTCGAAAGTGTAATAAGTGTTATTGATTTGTTTTTTTAAACGAACAAGCTTGAAATTAAATTCGAATGCCTGTGGTCAGGTTATGATAATAGAGGTTGTGTTATCCCGGCCACCCACGATCCAGTCTACCGTCCAGTTTGCAGCGCTGCAAACTTGATCAAGTCGGCAGAACGAAGTTCTTTTTCGCTTGTCATGCACACCCATCCCGATACACCGTCAAGTTTACTGGACGCCGTATCCAGTCCGCGGCAGACTGGACGGTAAACTTGATCGTGGGTGGCCGGCATTAAGTAAAATATTTTATCTATGAAAACTTCGTTATTGGTGAATGTTATTAAAAAAACACTATAATTAACTTGTAAAATACAGTAACGCTTAAACGGCTGAATGGATTTAGATGTTCGTTATAGAGGTAGTTTGGATATATACATAATATGCATACGCTACATTTTACAATTTAGGGAAAACATCACTTTCCCGGGATAAAATATAGCCTATGTTCATCAGGGATAGTGTAGGATTCTATTGGTGAAAGAATTTTTCAAATCGGTCCAGTAGTTTCGGAGACTATACAATTCAAACATACAAACAAATCTTTCCTCTTTATAATATTAGTATAGATAACTTTAGAATTCCCGAACGACCAAGCCCTAGTCCTAATAATATGTTAGGCAAAACGCAACGATAGCGCGATTTTGTTCAATGTCGCCATTTTAAACTACCTTCTTGATAATTTCTCCCTTGTAATAACCGGAATCTTTCAGGAGCTCCGTTGTAGAGAAGAGGAACTGACCCGAGCGCAACTACAACAGCGATTGGTGGAACAGAACCTGCTGCAGAAAGAGAGGGAGCTAGAAATGAGGGAGTTCGAGCTAGTCGCTAGAGAGCTGCATATACTCATCTTTGCGAGCAACATGTCGCATAATCAACCGCCTGCGCCTAATAAACGAAAAGGTATAGTTTTGACTTCATTTAAATAAATAAATAATGCTGGACATTTCACACAGCATCATCAAGCCCCAAATAAGCAAAGCTTGTACTATGGGAACCAGATAACTGATATCCTACTTAAATACTTTTTGTTTGTAAATACATATATATTTTACATAGAAACACCCAGACCCGAGATAAATATTTGCAGATCATACAAACATTTATCCCGCGGCGGGGATTGAACCCTCAACCTTCTGCGTCCCAAGCGGGCTTTCACTCACTGCGCCAGAGATGTCGTTTTGACTTCATTTAAATTTTCTTGTCGTGTCACCAGTTCTTTCGAAGCAGTGTAAAAGGATTATAAATGCCCCTCAAAGAGGCAAGTTAAGTTGGAGCACTTAAAAAATGCTACTGACTCATACGAATTTAATTTTACCTAAGTAAGCTAGGCCCCAAACCGTGTTTGTTGCTATGTTTTGCACTGATCGCGATGGAACAAGAATAGAATGATAGCTCGTAAGATCTGTGATCCCATCTGTTTTCGTTGGTTTTACACCTAAGAGATGAGAATTCGAATATTTTAGAATCCATATGGTAACAGCAAGCTGATTTTACGATTGACGCAGAGAGCTGTTCAACAGAACTCCTCAATTATATTAAATATCCATCTTCAGGTATGAATCATTTCATCCTTTCTACAAAAAACTTGTTTTTATTATTAGATAGATAGATAAAAAAATTATTTGGGAAAACACACACACAGACGAACATAACTAGGTACAACTGACACAGCAAAAAAAACAAAATGTATTAGATCTAGGTAGGTATTATTATTATTATTTAGTCGGTGTTGTCCCACTGCAAGGCAGTCCTCCCTTCCCTTCTTCCACTCGCGATTTAACGCAACAACAGGCCAAGTTCTCAGGTGAGAGTCCAGCTCGTCCATTTCTCTAGCAGATAGAGAAACGAGCTGGACTAAGATAGTCTAGTCTATTTAAAATTAAACAAACTTAATTCCTTCAGGCAAATTCAGCAAGATGAAGCTACTAAAGAAGGACACGATCTCGTCGCCCCTCGACTTCCGGCACACCCTGACGGTGCGACAGTCGGACGACGACTGCAGCGTGAAGCAGCTGGTCGCCGTCGCTAAGGACACGCCGCCCGGCTCGCCCGCCATTATGAGGGCTATTGCTCGTGAGTTATACATATTTTGCTCGAGTTTTTGAATACTTACTCTCTTATGCCGGCCACCCACGATCAAGTTTACCGTCCAGTCTGCAGCGGAATGGATGCGGCGTCCAGTAAACTTGAAGGTCTATTGGTATGGGTGTGCATGACAAGCGAAAAAGAACTTCGTTCTGCCGACTTGATCAAGTTTGCAGCGCTGCAAACTGGACGGTAGACCGGATCGTGAGTAGCCGGCATTAGGATCAATTCAGACTGATTGGCAGGGACGATACGTAACAAGACATTATAAACCTTATAAACAATGTAACAAGATATAGAAACGCTTGATAGAATGAACGACGCGAGACTGGTCGAGCCGGCGCGAGGTTTCGCCACACCTTATGCTATTTCAGGTCACTCTGTACGCCTATACCAAGTTTCATCTAAATCGGTTCACTGGTTTAGACCTGATTGATACACAAACATCCAAATATCCAAACATCTAAACAATCTCACAAACTTTCAGCTTTATTGTATGAGTAGGATTAATTTTTAATTGTAATAATTCGAAATCTTTAAAGGATCTGGAATAGACAAAAATCTGAGACGAGTCTACTACGCCTCGGGGATACAGTCATGATGCTGATTGTATTTTCTAACTAAAATGCTATTTACACAGAATAATTTCAACCAATACGAATAATAAGTATCGCATTGCATATTTTTTACGTGTGTAATGTTATCGGATGCTAAAAGTCTTAACAAGTGCGACGCTCGGCCACTCAACAGCATCGGCTAAGAAAAACGAGCCAAAAATCGCATGGTGTTTTTGTGTCATGGGGTGTCATGATGACTTCAACTTTCAATAGTTTTATGCATTCAAATATTCCTGCCCTACCCTGGCTTGGCCGAATTTAACTGCACATCTATAGTGAACCACCTACTAACCCATCTCTGCATTCCAGTACCAGCAGACGGAGTGAAAGGCAAGACGTGGGGTCCCTCCACCGTGCACCAGCGCTCCCGCAGCCACCTGCCGCTGCCGGCCGCTGGCGCGCCGCCCCCGCGCCCGCGGCCGCGCTTCTCCACCTCCGCGCCCGACCTGCCGCCCACACACCCAGGTACCAGGAAACCAGAACTTGCCAGGAAACCGACTGTGCCGAGGAAGCCGGACCTAGCGAGGAAACGCAGCGGCAGCCACGACGATCTCCTGGATAATACCGAGCCTAGGAAGAACCGCTTTCCGTTCTGTCCGTTTTCATCGGAGCATTACGGCACGGTCTATGATGCGAAGAAGAAGGGGACTTTCTTTAGGAGTATCAGGTCGAGTAGCTTGACGGGGCTGTTTGCGGTGCCCAGTGTGGCGTCTGAAGCGAGTCAGCTGCTTAGGGAGGATGATTAGAGATGGTTTATTTAGGGTTAAATCGCAAGAAGACGCGCGACTTAGTCTCGGGAACGTAAGAGCCACGACTACGTTTTACCATCCGAGTAACGTCCTAAGTTAGATAGCTATCAATTCATAGACTCGGAAACGATAACGACTTGAATAGTTAAGCTAAAGTTAAACGGAAAAGCCACAAGCGTTTCGTTTTACCATCCAAGTAAGACGCCAAGTTAGCAATATAACTAACAGCAGACAGTGATATACTTTGAAATAAGACCTAGACAACCGAACTGAAGTTATTTTGCCGAGCTCATCAATTGAAACGAAAATTCTTAAGCCTATACAGGAGTTTGCTAGCCAAATATGTACTGTTGATACAAACAACATTCTTTATACTTCAAAGAAGCAAAATAAACGCAATATACTTTTCTCTCAATAGAAAAAACTTTATAATATAGTCGAAAAAAATAGACACGTGAATAAGTTTTCCCTTCATAAATCTCCGAATTCTGAAGAACATGTCATACAAGATTATCAAAAATCGAGTAAATATTTAAATTCAGTTCCTCGTATCCAAGAATATGCAGTTCAAAGTAACAGTACAAAGTGTTGCCATATAGAATACATATCATTTCTACTAACACATTCCTACCAATGTGCATTTTTTGTTACGTAAAACTGCTGAAAATCTCGACATACGTCTATGAAACATTGCTAGAAATATTTACTACACAAATGTAAGTATCATTTAGCTAATGAAAATTATTGTAAATGATTGGTAGGTATTTTGTTCGATAAAAAACCGTAGCGTAAGTTTAAACTTCTATCGAATAACGAGACGAAAATAAGACCGACTTCGAAAACGCGTACATGTAAATACCGTAATGTTCCAAGGAATTGACTATCATAAGTTAGACTGTAATGAATTAAAAGACTTATTTTTAGATATTAATTTTAGTTTTAATTTTAAATACCAGTGTCCTTAGTTTTTTTATTATCATATAAAAATAGCCCCAAAAGTGTTTTAAAAGTCAATGAATTTGTTTTTACAAAATCAGAATTATTCGATTTGAGCGTTATAAAACTTGTACAGTCAAAAAAAAATAAGCATTTAAATAAAAATAATGAGGGCACTCTAGCTAGTTATAAAATAAGTTAGTAAAATTTTAGTTGACTTTGTAAATTATAGTTTGATACCGACTGACGAATCCTTAGGATCTTGCCAAATTGGATTTACAATAATAAGTCTAAACTGTAAGATCGTAAGATACAAAATCCAAAAAAATGTTTTACACTTGGACTTATTCTTGTAAAAGTGGAATGTTTTTGAATCGCATTTTTACATGAACATTTTGTTTCATCGCTGCATTTGAAGGAACATCACAGGATAGCTTGCTCTACCCTTGTAAGTATAACTCTGTTTTTAAAACTGTTAAAAAGTAACTTTTAAAAATGTTTTACACAAAATGACAAATGTCTATTTACGTATGCAAAACCACAGAAATATACTTTTAAGCCTCAAGCCACATTGAATTGGCAAGCGACGCGTCAATTAGTTTTATAGCAAGCGATTATAAACTTTATAAACAATGGTACAAGATATAGAAACGCTTTTAGAATGAACCGCACGAAAGTGCTCGAGCCAGCGCGGCCCGCTAGATGGCTTCGACAGATCTCGTTAATTCTACAAGCAAGCGTTTCTATATCTTGTACCATTGTTCATAAGGTTTATAATGGCTTGCTATAAAACTAATTGACGCGTCGCTTGCCAATTCAATGTGCCTTGGGCCTAAGTCAAAGCATTTATTCAGTCAGACATCTGGGATCACTTCTTCTTAAAAAAAACTTTGTGATTCCTTCACCAGGGCTATCAAAATAGATCCGTAGAATGACAAAATAGATAATCTGTTTAGAATACTCCAAATAACAATTATCTCCCGAAATCTCAGTATCATTCTAAATACTTTTGTAGTCACAAAACGTACCATCTCGAATAGATTATCTGTGGCAAATAAATTCTGTAGATTAGTAGAATGTATGTAAAATTAAAAAAAAATCGTTTTCTCGTGTGATACTCATGGATATGTGTGTTATTTTAATTTTTAGATAGTTTTAAATTGTATTTTATTCAGTAATTTAGTATCCGTTTGACATTTTGTTTTTTTTTTTTATTTTCGTTTGTAAATTGTAAGCATTTGTCTGCTTCCAGCCAGAGTTAAAGTTAAGAGCTATGCATGCTTAGCAGTTCATATACGCTATATACGATTCAGTTTTAAGTCATATATTATATGTATTTGTTGTACTTACTTATTTGTTAGTTTGTATGATATTTGCTTCTCACCATGTCATTATTGGCACGCTTTCAAATGTTTACAATACTATCGGTATAGTAAAGTGTATTTGGAAGTCTATATGATACACAAAACAGCTTCGCAATCAGAGGAAAATGTGCCTTATTTCAGATGCAGGTGAGTTGATTCTCAATTAATATTTTATTACCTGAGATGGTTTCAATAACCAAGGTTTTAGATCTGCTCGTCACATAATCGTAAGTGATTATGTTGTTTAATCCTTGGTTCATGCAAGACCATCTCGTGTAATGAGACGGTTAATTTCTAACCCCTTATTCATAAATGTGTCTGTAGCGTTGCCATACTTTATCTTTGCAGCATTTTTTCTCTTTTTTATACCATGTGATAAATAAAGAGAAATGATGTTTTTTTACTCATAAAATGCTCTAGCGTTTGATGCTACCATTTGAAACATCAAGTAGATAATCACATATATGTATATTTTTCTATGTGGTTGCCGATACGAGCATCTATCAATATAATTGACTTATGTTTTGACGGCTGATAAAGCACAGTGGAGGAAAACCGCTTATCTTCCCCCCCATAAAGGTAGGATAATACATTGATTTGATATAATTCAAATTCATATAAATTAATATTAATATGGATAATTTGGAACGATTGTCCCCGCGAGAACAGTCTTTATAAATAGTATGGCAATGTTATCAGAGTTATGAATAAACATGTAATGATATAGGCTTCCAAACTTGGTTTCATGTAGTTGAAGTCGTAAAGTACAAATACAGATACCTGCTGTAACTCAGCCGTAACATTATGTGAGGTGGTGGACTAGTACTACAAGAGGCTCTGAAAACGAGCGAAATGCTCATTGTTAAAACGGTTAACTGGTTAACTTTAAATCCTTATATCAAATAAACCTTTTCCATAAAATCGAAATTGGTGTATTTTTTTAACATGGGATTACTAATATACTAACCGACCTTATCTAACTTGAAATCCATTTCCATTTCCCATTCCAACCAATCACATGATACAAAAATTACGTAGTTGTCATGATACGTCATTTTCGTATTGTGTGATTGGTTGGAATGGGAAATGGGAATGGATATCAAGTTAGACAATAGGCCCCCCTGTCAGAGCCAATAGGATCCCGAAGGTGACGGCTAAACGGACGCTTTCGCTTTCTTTCATGCTGCTTTTACACGTAGACCGTTAGTCGGGCTTTTTTTGACCAATCAAATACGTTTGTCAATATATTGGCCAATCAAATAGCCTTTTGATTTGTCTGGTATACCTCAGTTGGGATGGGATAGAAGAAAACAACGATTTGAAATTAAATTATTTATGGTTACTTTTTGTATCAGAAAATAATCAAAACCGTATAATTATAGTAATTATTATAGGTGGCTAGTGGTTGTAAATAAAGTAAAGGGTGTAAAAGCAGCACTGTTCTAATCGGGAGAGGCGACCAAACGATAACATTTCCAATTAACTGACGAACTGAAGTGATTGAAGCTATAATTTGCACATGACAGTAAGTATTATAGATTTATAATTATTACACTTTTGCTTTTATAAGAATGAACTGTTTGGCATGTGTAGTTGAGAGAAATGTTTTGCAGTTTGCATGTATTTTCTTCATTTTTATGTTTAAATGTATTTTATGTTATGTAAATGCTGATTTAATACTGAATAATATGAAATCATGAAAATAATGTCATAATTTAATACTCTTGTAGAAAGAACATTGTGATAATTATGTCTAATTCAATAATACTCTTCACAAATGTAGAACGCCTACAGATTATTTTTGTGTTTATAATATTATTAATGTTGTGTTCATTTATTATGAAATCATTGACATATTTCTGACTTAATTGTTGTAATAATCAAGGGTGTAAACAGGCAAATATATAAGATACCTTGTGTGCATATTAAAAAAAAATAGATTCGTAAAGTCTATGTAAATATGAGTCATTGATTATTGTGTAACTAAAACTAATGATTTACTGCAGAAATGATTGATAAATAAAATAAATAAATAATGCTGGACATTTCATACAGCATCATCTAGCCCCAAACTAAGCATAGCTTAGTTACTATGGGAACCAGATAACCCTTAATCAAACAAAAGTCATATACGTACCACTTAGTTTGATAACAAAAAAAACTATTTTCTTTTGTTTGGCAGGACTTGAATTTGAAAGTATTGTAATCTCTGATATTTTTGCTATCTATTAGGCTGGAAACTTTATCCTTGTCACTTTTGCCTGTCAGTGAAAAATGATGTCAAATTTTTTTTTGCGCCAAATTTGACATTTAGTTCGAATTTTTGCGTGTCACTTTCAAACTTTTGGAATTTTTGTTCGGCGAAGAATTCGTTAAGTGCTCTTGGAGTTCAAATAGGTAAACTCTATTATATTTAAGAGGTCCTACATGCACAATAATGAGAATATTATCAAGGTTTGCATAGTTTTTGATCACTCAAAGTAGAGACTGTAAGTGGTATCTATTTTACCATTGTCCATATAGGTAAAGTTCTTAATCGAATTGTATACATAAAAATTTGTGTAAGTATAGTGTGACTTTTGAAAGTAAATTGTTTGTTTTAGTAAATAACCATGTTTAAAAAACCTAAAAGAATCATTTTTCAAGGAAACAACATCTTCCAAACCACAGCAGGGCTCTAAATGGCATCTCAGACCCAAAGTTAACAAGTTCAATATAAAATTAGACTAGATGAGAACAAAAACTAAAATAACAATCATAAATAAATGGGAAATTGTGGAAAAAACCTATTACGTAGGTAAAATCCTATTTATTTTCATATTCTCAGGCTAATTATTTTTTACAACTGTAGTCACGGGAAACAACTAGTCTAAAGTTATGAACAGACCGTAACGGACAATGGTAATATACGTACCACCAACGAAAAAAAATTCAAGTCCTACATGGACAATGGTAATATACATACCACCAAAAAATCACCCCCTTCCACCCCCTTTTTTTGATTTTTTCCAAAAGAAATGGAATCAGTGACCCCTAATTACCCAGAAACCACACCTTGTTTCAAAATATCATGGCCAGGGGCTCGCGTTTGTTTAAGGGATAACTGATATACTACTTAGTTTGTCAATACATACATATTAGACATAGAAACACCCAGACCCGAGATAAATATTTGCAGATCATACAAACATTTATCCCGCGGCGGGGATCGAACCCGCAACCTTCTGCGTCCCAAGCGGGCTTTCACCCCACTGCGCTATAGAGGTCATGTTTACCAATGTTTAATTTAAACAATTTCGATTACTAACTACACTAAACTGATTCATAAAAGTTTTAAAATCACAATAACCTGTTTACACCCTATAAACACTTCTCGTTACATAAAGCACAGTACACACTAACGCTATTGTTTTCCATTCAATAGGTTGTTTTCTTCCTTACACAGACTTCAGTCCGGACGAGTGGGGTCCAGAGTTTCCGCTGAGTAACGCCTCCAGGTATATCCCGATGCCGACCCTGTTTAATACTGAAGGTAAGTGTTTCATCACCTATTGTGTCCCAATGTGTCCCCCAAAATTCATCATCTCCCTGCCCTTTTCCCACATTATGTGGGGTCGGCACAACATGTATTCTTCCATTCTCCTCTATCAGCCGTCATCTCAACACTCACTCCTTTCTTACTCATGTTATCCTTCACACAATCCATCCATCTTTTCTTTGGTCTACCTCTACTCTTAAATCCATCAACATTCATACCAAGTACTCTCCTAGTTACATGACATTCTTCCCTTCTCATTACATGCCCATACCATGCTAGCCTGTTGCTCCTCATCTTTTCATTCACTGGCGCCACTTTCAAACTTCCTCTAACTCGTTCCTCACTCTGTCCATTCGCGTCACTTCACACATCCATCTCAGCCACGTGCACCTTTTTGTCATTCGTCCATTTTCTTGCCAAACACTCAGAACCATACAATATGACAGGTCTTACAGACTTAGAGACTTGGTGAAAAATACTCAGATTGACTTCCCCAATAGTGACCTTTATTTTCGTTGGCACTTTTGACTTTTGGGCCCAAAATGAATGGCCTTCTTTGTAATAATATTAAGTTAGATAGGAGGAAGTAGAACTACACATAAACATACATTTTGCTTGAATTCATAGCATCCATGCGTCGAGCAAACGGCGCAACGGCGCTCATTAGGGGAGGCCTATGTCCAGCTGTGGACTGTTATAGGCTGATATTGATGATAGCACCCATAAGAATACAATTTTAAATTCCGAAAAATTCCGAAGAAAAAGTCGTAAATGAGCAACTTGTATTTAATCCTTGTCGGCGTACTGCATCACTAATCCATCGAAATAAAAAATACACCATTCATAAAAGTCTCCTAGCATAGTTTGTATTCGTTAATCTAACATACGTTTTTAGGGTACAAATTCAAGAAGCCGAGCATTATAGAATTGGTTTTGTATAACATGGCGGCGCTGTTAGGAGGTGTCGCGGCAGGATATGACGTCAGAGTCTCCAATGTCAGCCCCTTGCATCCAACGCTGCAACCACACAGGTAAGAAAAACAACTATTTACTAGCGATCGATTGCTGATCGCTCGTTGATTGTTAGACTAGCGATAGTGTAGCAATCACTGGAAGTGGTGATGTGAAACCAAGGGAGTTCAAACCATAGGAAATAAATAGGTTTGATTTACCTGACAAGTAACGATAGTTTGAAATTACTTCGTTATCGCTCCTACATAATACGAATTTAGCAATAATTGTGCGTTGCTATCGCTGTTATAATTCAGAGGTTCACGGTACCCCAGGGTATAAATAAATAAAATAAATAATGCTGGACTTTTCACACAGCATCATCTAGCCCCAAAGTAAGCAGAGCTTGTGTTATGGGTACTAGATGACTGGTAGACTACTTATATACTTTTTGTTTGTAAATACATACATATTATACATAGAAACACCCAGACCCGAGACAAATATTTGTAGATCATACAAACATTGGTCCCGCCGCGGGGATCGAACCCGCAACCTCTTGCGTCGCAGGCGGGCCTTCGCCCACTGCGCTGCAGAGGTCGTCGTTACATTCTCTCATCAAAGAGGCCGTTTCCACAAGCTAAAGTATTGCGGCGATGTTATTGTCGTGCCATATACATATTTCTAAGATACACTTTTAGAACGTGTCTACGACGGCGATGTGATCGCAGCGTCAGATAGCATAGGTGGCACGACGATGAATAATATCGTCACTATTCTCTCGCTTGTGGAGATAGCCCTTATGGGGGCCCACATTATTTAGAAGCTTGTTCCTATTTCTTGAAAACATAGTATAAAACAAAGTCGCTTTCTCTGTCCCTATGTCCCTATGTATGCTTAAATCTTTAAAACTACGCAACGGATTTTGATGCGGTTTTTTTTAATAGATAGAGTGATTCAAGAGGAAGGTTTATATGTATAATACATGCATAATATAGTAGAGAAACACTGATAATTTTAGAGGTTTCTAATGTGATGTCGTAAATAAACGTTACGTTGCAAACGCTGACTGAACCCTAATATTTATCAGCATTGCACCCGTGCGAAGCCGGGGCGGGTCGCTAGTAAACTATAATGTTATCACCTTGTTGTCCATAGAACTGAACCAGAACTGGAGCCGCTAAACTCAGCCGTATACGAAAGTTTCGGTGGGTTTGGACATAACACGTACCACGGCCCGCCGAGGCATCTGCGAGCGCCGCTCAACGCTATTACTGGCCCTGTGAGTACACTGATGATTGGGAACTAAACTAGATCATGATCCCCAATGTAAATTATTTCAAATCTCGAAATATTCGAGATCCTTTGATGTTGACAAACATCTCGTATAAATTGACACGAATTATCAAACACAGAGATACACCGTCTTACTACAAAATAAACACGGTTTATCAAATCGTGTTTAGTGAAGCGCTGTCTAAAACAATCTAGACAATCAAAACTGATCTCAAAGTCTCGCATTTTGCAGAAGATTGCATTTCATAAGACAGATTGCAAGCGCATCGTGGATTGTTAGAATGCTAACTGGTTTCCTAATGAATTATTTACAGAAACTAAGCTACTACAATATGTACATAAAATTACAAAATACAATAGAATCAGTCAAGCTATCTAAGGATCGTCGTAAAAACGATCTATAGATAGCTCAACTGATCCAGGTCACTGCCAGTCGGAAGCGTGCCCAAAACACTGGCGGCATTGCCACGCTGAATGGCAATGCTGATTCTTAGTGCCAAAAAGTCGCCAGCTCTCGAATCACGCGACGCTTCGACCAGACGAATTTGATACATGTATGTACGAAATTCTTGTCAGAAATAACTCGATTTCTACATTCCAGATACCTAGTCTACAAACCGAAGAGCAGAAACCAATCCGTTTTACGGACTCACCCACCCACTACGCTCATCCATCATCATCATCAGGGTACGGGCACTCCGCCCAACCTCTCTCCGGCACCTCCGGCCTCGGCACCAACTACACTTCCACCCAGCCCACCCCCTCACCCAGACGGACTTCTTCCACCACATCAGATCATCTCGCAGACTTGTATCATAATTACAGAGAAAACTTCCAACCATCACCGTCGCAAGACAGAGAGTATTTCTACAGAAATGAACCGTATACGTACGAACGGACAGCTGATTATGTCGTGAAACATCCGTATTATGGATACGATGAATGCACGTTCAGCGGTGACTTCAGAGAAACAGACTACAGACCTCAGTACGCTCACAGGCGAACACCATCAAATTCCTCCACAACGAACTCGCATCACGAAGAATTCTCCCCATCGAGGCAATACAGAAGCAAGGACAAACAAGAATACAGAGGCAAAACGGAATTCCCTAGAAAGTCGAACGACTATTCGCTCCCACGCGACTTTTACAGACAAGAATCTCAGGAGAAAGAAATCGAGCGACCCGCGAATTTAGGCCTTGAATTAGCGCCTACAAAACTACGTTCAAGCTTGAAGAAGTACAATAAGAAATCCAGCGCCTCGGGGGGTAGTTCTGGGGGAGGAACCCCCACGAACCCCACGCCCCCCGACAGTTTGACAAGTGAAACGGACAGTTCTTACGTGTCAGCTAGAGACGCGTCCAGCGGGTCGCAGAGTCGCGTCAGGTTCAGTCCGGAAACGATGGAAGAGAACCTGGAAAGGCGGCCATCGAGGCATACGTAGCGAAGGCTGAAAAAGTTCAACGACTACCTCGTTTGAGTTTCGTGAGTTCATACTGCTAAAACGTTCTCAAAGGGATAAAAAAGTTCTGTAACTTTGATGAAATTAATTGATGTGTAGCTATTCTAATCCTTCAAACTATTTAGCCACAGTATAAGTATACTGCGACTTACTAGTTTGGTCGGATCCGGTTTTAAACATGTTTTCTAGAAGAAGAATGAGAATATGCAGAACAATCGCAAAAACAACAAAATTTTTGATTTTGCAAATCTTCAGATTCGTTTGAAAAATCAGTGTCAAATCTATCTAGCTCTTTCTTAGTGTTATGAGAGAAAGAGACGAACGTATAGCAGTGTGAACACGCGTCTGCGCTGTACAATGCTTGCGGGTAGTGGTGAACGCTTCAGCTTGAACTTTGATATTAGTGACCAAGGCAGCATGTGTTCATAAGCGATAAGTTGACATCGCGCTATCGTAATAAGGTTTATATTCCGGAATCAAACTCAAGACATTTTTTTTATGTTGATACTTATATTCATACTCATGTATAAAAATGTAAAACCAACGATCAAAATTATTTGCGACAAAGTCAGAGTTCAATTAAAACGAACAATTCCAAAGTCAAAGTTCAATTTGATTTCGAATCAATATAATTGAAACGGGTTTTAATTATTATGCAGACTTGATGCGTTTTCAGTCTCTAGGTTTCTCAACTAATTTGATATTTCAAAAATGTTAATAAAGATCCATGCATCATCATCTCCCTGCCCTTTTCCCACATTATGTGGGGTCGGCACAACATGTGTTCTTCTTCCATTCTCCTCTATCAGCCTTCATCTCAACACTCACCCCTTTCTTACTCATGTCATCCTTTACACAATCCATCCATCTTTTCTTTGGCCTACCTCTACTCGTGAATCCATCAACATTCATACCATGTTAATAAAGATCCATGCGGCATAACTAAATCCACACACTTGAACAAAGCAAGGTTTCAATTCAATCTTAACATTCATGTCTAAATGAATGTTTTGGAGTGTTGACTTGGCAGAATAAAATCGATCAAAGAGGACTTAAGTTTGGTTCTAGAGTACGGACCTTTTTACAGTAAATTAAGTATGGACAAAGTGTTATTTTTATAAACAACGCGTTTTTTTTCGACGTGTCAGCTTGCAATAAGCTATTGTAAAAATGCAATTGTGTTCAATAAACTATATTAGTTGAAAATTGTACATTTTGTATTATACAAACGTAGTGTTGTTTAACTTATATAATGTATCGGTTGTTGCATGTTTGCGGATGTGCCTTGGAGTTTTGTTTCTCAAGAATTGTTGTATATCACATAAAAATGTAAATTTTATAAACCAATACTTTATTTTTTGTTGGATTAATACATTAATAGAATCAAATTAATTAGTACACAGTGCAACTGAATTAAACAATAGTGTCTGGTACATTTGAATGTCTGCTGAATATATATATATTTCAAGTTTGATAAATTCAAAACAAAATATTGTATAGTGAAAAGTATTGGTTCATAAAAATGCATTGAAAATATTCTGTATAAATTGTAAATACTGCAGATAGTAATATAATATTGAATCCGGCATTTATTTTCGTTAGACGCAACCGAAAATGCGATTATTTCGTTTAATAAATAGTACAAAATATTTAAGGAATAGCGAATTTCGCGTAGTAATTTTAAAAAATTAATCATGACCTGTATATTTTGAACTAACATAGATTATTTAATGTACTTATATCGTAAATTACGCGTTTTGTACAAAAAAAAATGAAATGGTAGATATTTTTTACTAAAATATCAGTATACTAGTAGCGTGAGCAGCTTTTGTATCCCATGATATGTAAATTAAGTAAATACTAGTCGGAGGTTTGCGTAAGAATCTAAATTAGTGCATATCCTATCCAGCTGATATTGTATTGATATTATGATAACTCAAGAAACACTGAATCTATCTTCAAATCAACACACTTATGAGCACGATCGTGTTAATTTTATCAAGGCTACTCACAAATCTATTTTTCCCACTACTTCGCTCACGTTAGTATTTCCATTTTTTTTTATTAGAATTGATTGAATACATTGATTACTTGATTGCCTCTGAGCGCGGAAGTAAGTTTATTGCTGTTTAGTAACGAGTTTTTTAATTTTCGTACACTTGTTGATTGATTTCTATAGAAAAAATATTATAAAATTTTTCCTAGCGGACCAAAAACTGTAGTTTTAAGTATAAATAAGCCTTAAATCAAAGCAATAAGTCCGAGTGTGCTCATAAGTGGGTTCTCAATTGACAGTTCAAACGATGGCCTACACAACCGAAAAAGCTTGAAATTATCAAATAAATTAGTGAGTAAATTATATTAAGATGTATATCGAAATTAGCTTTGATATTATAAAACAAACCAGTGCCTAAAGTGAGGAACGGTTATTGAGATTATGCCATGGAAAGGGATGAAAACATTGTTTCTAGGGTTTCACCTGTGTCGATCTTAGTATAAAAAAGTGCACCCACAAACACACAACCTCTCACCCTAAACGCATACTATTACCTCCGTTCCGTCGTGAGTAAAAATTTACCTAATCGCCTTTTTATCCAGTACTCAAAGTCACTTTTGGTTGAATAGGCAACTAATCTAATCTTGCAGAAACTTTATTTGTGACCAGTGTCTTATAGTTCCAAGATATATTGTGTACTTCAAAATTAAGGCAAAACTATTTTAATGAAACGTGGAGAATTAGGTAGATCTTTGACGATATATCTTGGAACTATAAGACCTGGTCACAAACAAACGGTTTCTCCAAAATTAGATAATAAAAGCCTATTTGACCAAAATTGACTTTGAGTACTGGATAAATAAATAAATAATGCTGGACATTTTCACACAGCATCATCTAGCCCCAAACTAAGCATAGCTTGTACTATGGGAACCAGACAACTGATATACTACTTATAAACTTTTTGTTTGTAAATACATACATATTATACATAGAAACACCCAGACCCGAGATACATATTTGTAGATCATACAAACATTTATCCCGCGGCGGGGATCGAACCCGCAACCTTCTGCGTCCCAAGCGGGCTTTCACCCACTGCGCCACAGAGGTCGATAAAAAGTAACTTTGGTTAATTTTTACCCACGACCCCGGTTAATAAGGAAGAATAATTGGATGAGTCAACAGATCTGAGTGCTTTCGTAGACCTACTACAGTCCTGGCATCTTTAGTACATATATTTTTATGTTGTCCACAAATACCACTGACGTAATAGTAGTTTATATGCATAATCATAGACTTTTTATCCGTATTTTGCATATCTTTCGGCAAATCTATTCATATTTTGTTATTTTATTCGTGCAAAGTCACCATATACAAATAACTATCTATGTAAGTAGGTATACCGAACCGATGATGATAGATGCAGGTGCAGCCCTAGTTTTACGACCGACGACCAGTATCGATTGTAATTATAATTCTGTTTTCATATTTTATTTTTTGTTTCTCATGTGCAATAAGTGAAATTATTTTGCGTCCATTTTTAATTTTATTTTGTTTATTTATGAAATCGTGAATTGTAGCAGTATTGTATACAGTATTCCATATATTGTATATTCGAAAATATATTATGGTTGTATTTACGTAGATTAATTTAAATTAATTTCAAGTCAGTGCCAATATCGTCCAGTGTTTTAAGTTAATTCTTTTCCTGAACTAAATTATATATTTATGTAGTACTTAAAGATTTAATATAAGTTTCCTAGTAGCTGGTCTGCTCTTGAATATTAGATATTGTTTGTTAGTATAACTCGAATGGCAGTCACAAATATTGAGTCAACGATATTATTTTACGATGTAAATAATCGAAATTTCCGGCACGATACTTAAATCTAGTCCTGATTTTTATTTTTATTATTATCTGGCTAGGTGACGAACGACTGGCGATAGATGTACCGATTGAATTGAATACCATTGTTATAAAACTATAGATGCGCCCCTGGCAAAATTAAATCCATTATAATTAGTGTGATAAGTAGAAAAGAACAGTTTGAAAAATGCTGTTGGCACTTGGCACGTGCCAAAATGTGTAGTGATTCTGAATACACTCTATTTCTTCAAAACCTATTGAGTAATTTGAAATGAGAGAATGTGGCTTGTCTTAAGGATACTTTCGTTATCCTCATAAGAAAATAGATTCACGCACGACTGTCTCTCAGATCTTTTATGTATTACAGATCCTTCGAAGTTATGTATGCATGTTCAAATAGGTTCATATTTGATACATGCCCTCATTTTGTGAAGGTATTCCATCCTGTTTTCACATATGAAAAAGGCATCTATAGATTTATATCAATGTTGAACACGAGTTTTGTTGTAATTATGGCATTCCATTGTATTGAACATTCCATTTTGTTTAAGAAGAGATATTGTGAAGGTTTGCGTGCCAATAACAGAAAGGGGAAGAATGCCTTACGTCTATGTTAAAATCGACAAATAAAACTAGATTAAGCTTTTTAAAGTTTTACTTTATTTCTATATTCCCTGTATCCCCTCCAATTCCATATCATATTTGGAGACAATACCAAAGCTCATAGAAGGAGAAGATCAAGAATTGACATGAGTCAGCCAAGAAACTTGAAGTTGAATGTATAGTGCCTTAACTTAACCGGTGTGGCCAAAAGAGGAACTAACGAATTTTACTGTAAAATTCTGCCAACACCAAATGCGATAACAGCGCCTCTCATCGGTTCAGATAAGTTTGTGGCACTGTAATACTTACGTACCTACACTACCTACCAAATGTAGACAAATTGTAAAATGAATAATGTTTGTTGTAGGAATAAAAACGCCTGTCGGAACTAGGCTTGTATTTTAGTCGAGTAGCGTGATGTACTACCAAAACACCGTGTGTCTGAACACCTTCGATTATCGAAGCTGAACACTTGGTCGAGTAGTTTAGTAATTTAGTCGAGTCGATCCATCAGCTATCTTCATTAGCAGCATTTTTTATGAGTAATCGTATAGTCTGATTATGTGGCGGGAAGGTAATGGATTCGACTGGCGCAGGATCGGAAAGAGGCGTGAAAATGAGGAGGCCTATACTCAGCAGTGGCTAGATGTAGGCTGATTAGATAGATACAATCTCGTGTGAATTCTAAACTGAATGGAGAACCTTCGAATTATGTAAACTAGATGAGATTGGTCTAGTAGTCGTTTTTGGGATAGTACTGCCATGCATGGCTGACTGTTGCGGAAATAGCATGTTTGAGTCCCATTTAGCACCAATTATGTCTAAATAGGTACTTGACTAGACTATGAAGTTATACCTACTTACTTTCCTTGCAACTTGAAACGTTTAGAGGTAAGAAGCAGATTAGATATGACGTCTTTAAATGGGAAAAGATCCTATCAGGATCTACAGCTGGATTCTGAATACCATAAATGGCTGTCGGGATTCTACATTCCACATAATATGCATTTTTGTCGCTGACCGTACAAGTTACTACTGCAAAGGCGATGGACAGGGTTTTTACAGAAAGATGCATTCGTAGGTAAACCTAGTACAGTCCTCAAAAATGTCGAACGGCTACTGCTAATATTCAAATTCGTTTATTGCTTCATGTTAGTTACAAGTAGGCGTTTACTTAGGTTTAAGTAGGTTTTATCGAATCGAAGGGAAATCTACCTATCAAAATATTTCACCCTTAAAGCCATATGTTTATTTGCATTCATGTTGTGTTTGTACATAATTGTGGGTTTTATAGTTAATTATACATGTGGTTATAACATGAGTCCTGGAAGAACATCGTAAAAAATAAAAACTGGGTTGCTAGGCTATTTAGGTTATTTTGCTATAAGTTTAAAAGAAAGAAGTCTTAAAACTATGATCTATGGATCTTAATTACCTACGATCTAATTACCTAATTACCTAAGGTAGGCTATTACTTATTAGGGTAGATTAGATACCTACTACGTTAAAAAAATTCAAGCGAGCTGTTTTCATAGAATTGTGTATATACCTAGGACCATTGTTTTAAACGGTTAACGGTTAACAAAGGTAGCCATATTCTTTGTAGGACAGTAAGATGCCTTAATGGTCATGTTCGAAATATTTAAGTACCTAACTAATTATAAACCAGATCCTTTTTGTCTTTAGGACAGAGGAAAATATTCCCTTAATTTGGCACAATGCCAATGCCATCATTGTGATGCAGAGGTAGGTACTACCTACCTACCTACCAACGAATGTGTGATAGGAAATGAAAGTAAGTACATAACTTATTGCAGACTTCTTTGTCTTATGAAGTTATGTACCTACATTGTTCGTGGATCAAGATACGAAGCACTTGCTGTGAAACTCATAACGAAGAAAGACGTTACGTTACGACATTTGAAAGTAAATAGAGTCTTACCACCCACAGATTATGTAGAGCCTGCATAGATAGCATGACCACCGTAACTGGCTGGCACAAAGCACACGTTTAAACCACCTTAGTAGGAGTTTTTATTTTATTTATTTAAGGACATCCAACGGAAAAATCACAAAAGTATTATCAATTTCTTAACTAAGCTACTTCTAGTGTTTTCCCAGGTATAGGAGTTGCCAATTTGATAATGGCATCGATTTTATTAGAAATACCTACACTTACCTACCTATAATTAAGTTCTTAAAAAACTACGTCACTACAACCCTATCAAAAATAAAGGAGAACTTCACATCAGGTTCTTCGTATGCTGATAAGTTAACTAACTAGGACAGGAAAGCAACTTTGATGATTTTATTAAAAATGGAGGTGTGACACGGTTCAATGATAAGAGAACCGTAGGTATTGGCAATTAAGATAATGCCTCGAATTCTTCGTAAATTGTAGCTACTTGTAGTTGGTTTGAATAGGCAGCAACTTATTAAAATATCTGAGGTTCTGAAAAACGTCAGCTATAGACACAGAATACAGATAGCTATAGGTAAGTATAGGTCCCTCCCTAAAAGCATGGACTAATTCGTCCATGCTAAAGTAAGTAAGTTCGTATGAGTCAGTGGCCAACTCTGGCGACGGAGTTTTTAGGCCGCCTTAAGGCCTCCGTCATGGCTTAACGACTTAAATAGCCGGGACCGACAATTTAACGTGCCCTCCGAAGCACAGAAGCGCTCAGATGAAAATACCACTGGCGGTCACCCATTCACTTACAGACCGTTTCGAAAGTTGCTTAACTTCGACGATCTATCAAGAACGACTAAGGAAGCACGGCCACGAGCGCTTCTTAGTACCTACCTACATCTATCGATCTAAATTCTAAAGTCATGACCATCATTTTTGTAATAGTATTCATTCTCAAGAGCAACAGCTGGTTGGAAGATAAACATTGTGTACAGTCGGCTACATTGGCGAAGCGAGCGTAGAGAACATGCCGGCCGCGGCAGCGATCGCCGAAGCACCAGGAATGTAGGTAGGTAGATGAAGTTACCTACTTAGGTATCTATCCAGATCGAAAACAGTTGGCTTCATCGCCGAAAATAATGGTAGGCCCCAAACTTACGCTGGTTCTTCACGGAATTGGACGCTAAAGAACAAGATTGGTATCACACAGCTTTGGACAACTTACAAGGGTAAACTCACTCTAAGTAGTACCTACCTACTTAGAGGTACACCTCTAGAGGTGGTAGGTACCTAGTACATAGAGAGCTCTAGAATTAGTTAGACCATGAGTTTTGTTGGTAGATAGGCCGTTCGAATCTCGGAACGGAAGCCAGCGCCTGTTGCTCTCTTTTTTGCTGAGTGTACCTTAATAATGAGCCTACAGAGATGGAACACCTAAACACACATTTATTCAAAACGTTGCATGTTTTGTTTACATTTCAGTTCGGAATATAAATGAGCTATTTTGGACGTCGTTAGTTGTCATTGAGGTACCTAAGTCGTTTTAAAGTAGCACCACGTAGCACAGTGTCTACTTATGTGATTAGGTTCCTACCAGCACTTAACTTACAAACCTATGCTTACCATCAGTCAAACTGAAAACTAAGTCAATAAGCTACCAACGACTGCCTGCAATAAATGACTATGACCATCGACCACCCATATCTCTACGGTAGTATAGAGTAGGTACCTAGGTACTATGATCTAAGATTAGGTACTTACCTAGGTTACATTCATCATCATTAGCAGCTCAAATGATAGCCCACTGCTGGACATAAGCCTCCTCAGTAGGGGGAAATTGGGGCATCTGGATATTAAGATATCCAGCTACGCCCAATTTCCCCTATTCATCTATTCAACTATTCATCTATTTATCTATCTATTCAATTATTCAAAAATTGAGATGTTTATCCATCTATTCAACTATTCATTCACTGATTCATTTATCTATTAATTCTACTTTAATGTAGTACCTACTTACCATCAGCTAGTGTTATAACTATGTGGAAGTATAAAATAAAACAGCTTAAAAAGATGCATCAAATTTTATATAAGTAAATACTTAATTATAAATTGGTATACATTGAATTATCCATTGATTTTAGAATATCTCTTACTTTCATATAAATGTGATCCGAGTAAAAATTATTAACCACATGCTGAGCACAAATCTCAGCACGACATTTGCATGTTGAATCTTCGATGCTAGAAAATTGATCTGCATTGTATACTTCAATACGAATGACCTTTACGCCTTGGACAGTGGTTTTTATACAAGATGTCAGCTTGTTCTTCACGAGAGGAGGTATAACAGCTGTTGGTAAAGAGGCTTCGACTTGTTGAAAGTCGATAGGACTCACAGTCGCAGGCGGTGACAAGATCCATGGTGAGTACTGAAAATAATTAACACCACATTAGACACCATTCATTATATGAATATAGAATACATGTGCTTTATCTATTAGCTCAAATCATTGATTCAAATGAATTGAAATGACTTATTTAATTCTTACTTACCGACATTTCTGTTATTTCTTTATTTTATTTTCTCTTTGGTAGTGTGTATAGAATGTGAGCATTCCAATACTACTAATTTGAAGTACAATTTCCCTTGTTATATACCTTAGATTCTTTTTAAAACAAATATGCTTCCTAAGCAAATCGTACGTTACAGAATAAGAATAAGGTACCTACTCCGTAGTGCCATAGATAGACGTAGGTTTGTCATTTGACACGGTGCCGATGCTAGCCGGCCGCATCAGTCGAGTGACTAGTTTGAATACTATTACAAGTGGGGGTTCGATTTCTAAAAAGCGGAATAGGAAACTGGGGTGTTAGTGTAGGTAGAAATTGTAGATTGGATTCAGTAATACCTACCTACATACATTCTCTCAGATCTATAATGTATTCCGGATAATTTAAAAACATCTGAAGGGTAGTCAGAGGCAGTCCAATATTTAATCCATTCTCACATTTTGTAGATGATAGTATTCCACGCGTGACAGGTTGCAAGCCCGTCATCGTCTATAAGAATACATACTGGTTTCCTACCGATTTTTCCATCGCCGTTCAGAGCATGTATCTATTAAAGCACATAATATTAATTTTAAGAAACGCATTTCTATTGAAGCAGGAATACGAATCCATGATAAATTAGTTAAAAAACATATGACCCTTTAATATACTTTTGACGACCTGCTCAATCTGTAAAAATTTTACCTCCTAAATCCAGCCCTGGCATAGTCTGGCCCTGCCTTACAACCGACACCGCGGTAAATTCATGTAAACAAGACAAATCACTCATAGTAATATAAATGTGAAAGTTTGAATGTATTAAGATAAATAATAATGAATTGTGAAGATGTTTGTTACCACCTTTGTTACGCTTTAGCGCACAAACTACTAAACGGATTTTGATGAAACTTTACAGTGTTACAAATAAAAGTAATAAGTATATTAGAATCAACATTGAGTCACTTTTTAACATACCTACCAAGTTTTAACATACAACAATAACCTAAACACGGGGTACACTACTTCAATAAAAAATATCTAGGCAAATCCGATGATAAACATAGTCTAGTAAATCTTAGACGAATACGAGTATAATGCTTATGATGAATTTTTTTGCATCTGAAACCTTCCAAATACGGGAAAATGAACACGTGATCTGTGATTATTTAAGTCAGGAGTGTGGACTCAAACAGGACACATTCTTATTGACTGGAGCAGAAAGCTGTCTGATCCTGTACGTACTTAGAAAATCCAGAAATTAAATCAGCAAAATGTGAGTACCTGATTTATTATTAGTTACATCTAGTTAGTATTCAATTATTCATTCAATCTATTCAATTATTCATTCAATTCACATAGATACAAATTCATTTATCTTCTTTATTCGATCAAATCAGTTTGATGAAAGGATTAAAGTGTACACCGTTGAGAGTACCTACCTATTAATGTTGTCTGACTGGATTCGAACCCATGACTAAATGATTGAAAGTATCAATCACTCTCCCCAGACTAACAGTGCTCTCAGTTCAAACTGTTCGCTTTTATCTAATGTGTTTTCATCTATTATTTCCAGGTCCGGAAGCATGATGGCTCTTGAGTACTCCGACGACGAGGTGAGCGTGCCGACTTCGAACCGCAGCGAGACCGCTCCACCAGCAAAGAAGGCACGTTCGTCATCTGCCGTCGTCAACACCATTCGATCGTCATCGACCAAGAAACGAGTTAACAAGATCACTCCAGTGACTCCACAGCAGAAGCCCACACCGTATGAACTATTCGGAACGGATAGTGAGGAAGAAACTGAGGAACCTCGAGGACGCAAACATGGTAACGATTACGATCTTACCTCATACTTCACTATAAGATGTTTAAAAGCATATTCACGTCAAGTGCAGACAATTGAAACAGGAATTTACTATATCATCACCAAGATCTATAATGCCAATCATATTGCACATCCAGACATCGTTATAAAAATCAGATTAAACCCCGATACAAAAGAATGGTACCACATTGTAAAATTCATAGAAACTTCACGGAGGCAGATCAGAAACTGTTTTATTTTTAGTTGTTTGAAGGATGATCGACCTTTTATCAGATCTATTATTTCACCAGACAGATCCAGAGAAGTTTCGCAGAAGCTACATCGCCGGAGTGAGGAAAATAGATCACAAAAGGAGCATCTGCCTACCGCTACCACCTCTGTTGCGATGAAGCATCGCAGCCCATCTGCCCCAGCCTCCGTTGCTTCAACGTCGAGGAAATCATCTGCTAGGGATGTCTTCGGCAGCGACAGCGATGAAGACGCAGTAAACGTCCAGCCGGGTAAAAAAAATTTACCTTTGTGCTCCTATTTCTCGAAGCGGATTTCTCACGGTGTGTCGCGGCAGTCCGATCAAAATAAAGCAGGCACACACTATGTAGAACTCAAAGTATATAATTGTGATGAAATAAAGCACATACAACCCATGAACAGGTGGCGTCACTCAATAATTACTGTGAGGAATCGGACAGATGACAACACTGAGGCATGGAAGCACCTTACAGAGTTTATAAAAGCTACTCGCAGAGAATTTAAGGATTGTAGGCCTGATATTATTAACGGTTGTTAAGATTTAGTATTTATAATAAATATCGAATCTTTACACCCAGTTATCGTAAACGTACTATAATGATTTCTCGAGTTGCTTTTATAAACTCAGGTAGGTACTCTCACCCTCAGTGTTATATCATCAATTCAATTTTTTACTCTATTTTTAGCGTACCTCAAGATAAGTTAATCATAACACCTGCAGTGATCATTTCAATGCCTTTATTTACATTAGCTTTTGATATACATTCAATTAATTAATTTTTACTATTATTTTTATTTACTCAGTGTAATCATAGCGATAGTAAGTGTATTCATTAAAGTTTCATTTAACTCTTTTTGATGTATGTAGTAGGTATTAAGTATCAATAAATGAATATTTTTTACGTTTCATTACGCTTTTTTATTTCTTTCACAGTTGTGTCACACTCGAGCCTGCAACCAGCTAAAGAAATTGATGAAATAATAAATTGTGAAAAATGTCGAATTGAAATATTACGAAATGAATACAGATATCACTTGAGAACGAACTTACATAAATCAAACTGTTTATTGAGGTCTGAATTTGATAATATCGATATTGTTGTCACTGCATTCAAAAATAGAATAGTTACCTATCGTTTGAATCCTGCACAAAATCTAAAGCACCTGCCTCTAGAAGTGAATCTGAGTAATAACCGAAAAGATATAATACAGTTAATAAAAATGTCGTTAAGTAAACATGAGTGTATTAAGGTAAACTTCGAGTTGTTTGCTTTTTTTGCTTTACCTAAGTCAGATAAGCAAGAACTTAAGTCGTTCAATACGAAATATGAAATAATTTATCAAAGCACAGATTTGAATGAAATGATTTCGAGATTGCTTGACGTTTTTATGATGAAACTATCAGAATTTGAACATTGTGAATCGGGCTGGAGTTATGAATCTATGAGTCATTTAGAAATTAATGTTAACAAATACTGTCCTCTTAGAGGTGGCACATACATAGATTTACCTAAACCTATTAAAAATACGAAGAGCTGTATTAATATTCAGAATCATGATGATTATTGTTTCCTTTGGTGCGTGGTTGCTAAGTTATTTCCTTCAAAGCATAATGTGTGTAACGTGAAATCATATCCACACTTTTCTTCTGTGCTTAATGTAAAGGATATGTCTTTTCCACCGACCTTTAAAGACATTGCATTATTTGAAATAAATAATCATAATATTAGTGTCAATATCTACGGTCTAAATGACAAATGCCGTGTTAATGGACCTCTATATTTTACAAAGAATCGTAAAAGTAATCACATTAATTTGCTCTACATTGAAAGTGGTAATAAAGGTCATTACTGTTTGATAAAAGATCTTATGCGATTAGTAAGACGTCAAGTTTCTCATCATAAAGGTAAAATGTTTTTATGTGAAGCCTGTTTACAATGTTTTTATTGCGAAGCTAAACACAAATCACACAATTGTAACGGAGTATTAACTACCTTACCTAAAGAGAATTCTATTTTGAAATTTGAAAAATATGAGAGGCAGCAAAAGATTAACTTTATAATATACGCTGACTTTGAATGTCTATTACTTGACTTTAAAAATGAAAGCTCTGAAAAAACAAAAACCTTACAGTTACACCAGCCTTCATGCTTCGGCTTTTATATTTGCTGCTCGTATGATCCTGACTTAAATAAATATGTTACATATAGAGGTGAAAACTGTGTTGAAGTATTCATAAAATGCTTAATTAAAGAAGTTAAAAGAATTCATGATATATTGCAAGATAAAAAACCAATGTCTCCTTTAACACTCGATCAAGAAAAACAATATAAAAGTGCTACTGTATGCCATATATGTAAACAAGTATTACTCGGTGATAAGGTACGAGATCATGATCATGTTACGTCTCAGTATAGAGGAACGGCACACTCTCATTGTAACTTGATGCATAGAGTGTGTCCATTCATCCCAATAGTGTTTCACAATCTATCCGGTTATGATTCACATTTGTTTATTGAAAAGTTGACAAAATATGAAGGTGATCTGAGAATTATTCCTAAAACTAAAGAGAAGTATCTTTCTATTACTAAAGTAATTAAGTCCGACACGTACAGTCGGTCTATTGAAATGAAGTTCATTGATTCTTTTCAATTTTTAAGTTCAAGCCTTGAT
Organism: Epirrhoe alternata; assembly: GCA_963565295.1. NCBI lineage: Eukaryota > Metazoa > Arthropoda > Insecta > Lepidoptera > Geometridae > Epirrhoe > Epirrhoe alternata. The sequence goes on along the minus strand of OY751385.1, from coordinate 1,365,886 downwards.
TTATTGAGTAAAAGTTTAGCTGAAAGTGATTTTGTTAATTTGATGAATGGTTTTGAAGACAAGGAACAATCTGATTTATTACGTAAAAAAGGTGTTTATCCGTATGATTACATGAACAACTGGTTAAAATACAATGAAACGCAGCTTCCACCTAAATTTCGTTTTTATAACTATTTAAAGGGAGAACACATTTCTGATAATGACTACACACACGCTCAAAATGTGTGGAAATACTTTAAAATCAATAATCTTGGCGAATATACAGATTTATACTTGAAAACGGATGTTTTGCTACTATGCGATATATTTGAAAAATTCAGAAGGACGAGCCTACGTTATTATAAACTAGATCCTGCTTATTATGTAACATCACCTAGCTTAAGCTGGGATGCAATGTTATTTTATACCAACATTAGACTAGAACTGATTAGTGACATAGAAATATATGAAATGTTGGAGAAAGGTATACGTGGAGGTCTAGCTCAGTGCTCGTTACGTCATGCTGTGGCTTCCAATAAATATCTCCCAAACTTTGATGAGTCTCAAAAATCGTCTTATCTGGTTTATTTAGATTGCAATAATCTTTATGGATACGCAATGACGAAAAAATATCCAATATCTGAATTTAGATTTTTGTCAGCAAGAGAAATAAAAAAATTTAATGTAATGAATGTTTCGGATGATAATGAATTTGGTTATATTTTAGAAGTGGATCTTTTATATCCAGATCACTTGCATAAGTCACATCAAGATTTACCTTTCGCTCCAGAGAAATTTATTCCACCTGGAAGTAAAACTGAAAAATTGATAGCAAATCTTTATGACAAGTTCAACTATGTCATTCACTACGTACATTTGAAAGAATGCTTGAAACATGGACTAATTTTGATAAAAATACATCGCATTATTGGCTTTAGACAAGACAGTTTTTTGAAAAAGTATATTGATCTAAATACTACTCTTCGACAATCGGCAACAACAGCATTTGAAAAAGACTTTTTCAAGTTGCTCAATAATTCAATTTTCGGTAAAACTATTGAAAATAAAAGAAAACAAGTTGATGTTAAACTAGTAACAAGATGGAGAGAAACTCAAAATATTACGAATAAACATCTTACTGCTGAAAAGTTAATATCAAAACCGAATTTAAACAGTATTGATGTCTTTTCTGAAAATTTTGCAGCTATTCAATTGAATCGCGATGAACTTGTATTAGATAGACCTATTTATATTGGCTTTTCCGTTTTAGAGTACGCTAAACAACACATGTACCAATTTCACTACGATTTTATTAGAAACAAGTACAAAGATGATGCGAAGCTTTGTTATACAGACACTGACAGCTTGTTATATTTAATATTTACTAAAGATTTTTACGACGATTTGCGAAATGACATGTCCCAATTCGATACAAGTAATTATGCATCAAACAATGTTTATGATATTCCAAAGATAAACGAAAAAGTACTTGGTTTATTTAAGGATGAGATGGGAGGTGACATTATTTCTGAATTTACTGGTTTAAGAGCTAAGTTATATTGTTTAAGAAGTGTGAAATCTACTATAAAAAAAGCTAAAGGTATAACTAAGGCGGCTGTTAAAAAAATTGACTTGAGTGATTATAATGATACTTTATATAATAATACCACAACTCGATGCAATATGAAACTGATAAGATCTATAAAGCACGTATTATATACGCAGCAGGTAAACAAGCAACTCCTTAATGGAAACGATGATAAAAGACAAATACAGAAAGATCGTATCCATACTCTCCCATGGGGTCACTGCGACACTATTTTCTGAAGCTAAATTTTAAATATAGATAATGTACCCTATTGTCATTGATATTAATTAATACGATGATCTTTGTTCATTTGCTTGTAATACCTATTACTAATACTTATGTTTAAGTTATGCTTAAGATTTGTTAAATAAATGAATACATCTAAGCATGTATTATTATTTCATATAGATCAAAAGTAGATCATAAAGTGTAAGTATCTGCTTTATAAGTTCTAACTCATTGATCTAATAGCACATCGTAAAGAGACTTGCTAAAAGCAACAGCGCAAGCGTTAGTGCGTATAACATTTTCATTACTTTACTATTTAGATACCTTATCATAAATGAAGTTGGTTACACAACCTGTTTCTCTGAAAGTAAAGAATCTTGATATAAAACAACCTGGAAATAACAATAAAAGAAAACATAGCTCTCTTTTACCGAATTCGATTCGAAGCATTATATGTGGTCCCTCGAACTGTGGTAAAACTAATGTTATGCTTACTTTATTGCTAGACGGCAACGGACTCAAGTTTAGAAGTATTTATTTATATTCTAAAACAGCCTTCCAACCAAAGTATCTATTTTTAAAAGAAGTATTACGCAGAGTACCTTGCATTAAGTTTTTCATTTTCAATTCAAATGAAGAAGTTTTACATCCTGATGAAGCTATGAAAAACTCGATAATAATATTTGATGATGTCAGCTGTGAGAATCAAATCAACATCCGAAATTATTTTGCTATGGGAAGACATCGACTAATTGATTGCTTCTATCTCACACAAACATATTCAAAAATACCAAAACAACTGATTCGAGACAATGCAAACCTATTGATTATCTTCAAACAAGATGATGTAAATTTGAAGCATATTTATGACGAGCATGTAAATACAGATATTGAATGGCCTAGATTTAAGGATCTATGTTCTTTAGTGTGGAAAGAGCCTCATAACTTTTTATTGATCAACAAAGATTGTTCTACTAACGAAGGAAGATATCGAAAAGGCTTTGACATTTTTATCGATCTTGACACTTCAAGATAGGTCATCGATTTCGAATAAGTACCTATAGTATATAAACTGAATTTTAATCTGGTTAATCCACAGTCTAACATCTTAATCAATCAACAAAAGTTGTGTGCGTTTTAGTTATACAAACATGGAGCAGAATATTAAGGAACAATTAATTAAATCTGTTAGCGCTATAAGAACCAAATTAAAACAAATGCGAGATAATGAAGATAAAACTGATCTGACTATGAAAAGAGTATTGAAACCTGTAACAGAACCTTTAAAAGCTTTAATAGATGTTGGATGTTCAGGACAAAAAAATGATATCGAGAAAACGCAATACAATCATGAAAATATAACAGAACGTTCCAATGACTCAAGTTTTGTTTCTCGATACGAAGATATTGAAGATGATGATGAAATTAGTTTTCATGATATGAAATCCGACGTAGACATTGACATTTCTCCTTCCACAGCCCAGTGTAAGGTAGCAAAAAATTCAAATCTTATTTCGAAACCATTAGAGAGATCATTAAACAAAGATGATATTGAAGATATTTATGAAAACATAAATGTACCATTCGGAGTTAGAAAAGAAAACAAACTTTTTTTGATGGGAAATGAAATAGTAAAAATATTAGTTTCAGACAACCCCTTAACAAATTCTAAAAAACACTTACTTGTTATTAATGATAGACAATATGATTTAACAGCAGGTCTCAAAGAATTACTGCTACGTAAAACTCCAGATTTGACATTAGTATCAGCTAAAGATCAATTAGTATATAAGGATATTCTCTGTCTGACGAACGCTCATAGAAGAAATTACAATCTAAATGAACAAATTAAAGGTGATAAAAGTATTAAATATCGTGAAATTATTCGACCCCTTTTTTTAGACTCTACAAGTAATTTTAATGCGTCTGAAGCTGATAAAGACAATAAAATTGGTAGTGGGCTACCTACTTTAAAGAAGTATAAAGATGATACTGATTTTGTATATTGGGATGATCCAAACGAATTGATAGAGCGCTTAAAAATACTAATCGCATCAAGAGACGCTGGAAACAGCAATCACGATAACGAAATAATATCAATAATCGAAGAATTAAAAGAAGCTGGTGTTATAAAAGAATAGAACGATTTTGATTAATGTTCAGTGTTCGTTAATTGATCAAAGATGAACGTCGATAAGTTTGGTCTTCACATGTATAAAAAAATAACAAATTGTAATGACAATCAAATATGGTGGATAAATACAAATGATGGAAATATAAGCGCTCGTAGCAAAATTATTAAACATTTACTTGACCCTATCGATACTGGAGATAGTGCTACAAAAGGATATGTAGATAGCTCATTAGAACATTGTTTAAAGAAACTTAAATATATAGAGCAGTTTCTCAACGAACTCAGTAATAAAATTACTCACCTGGAAACCTATTCCAAAAATGAGCAAAGCAGACATCATAAATGAAATATATAAAAATGCGCGTGTGAACTTTCCACGTAGGCATGTTATAATGAGGGATATAGACGATCTATGGCAAGCTGATTTAATTGATTTGCAATCTATTTCAAAACAAAACTGTGGCTACAATTATATCTTAGTAGTTATCGATACATTTTCTAAATATGCTTGGTCATATCCGTTAAAACGAAAAACAAAAGAGGAAGTCAGTGCTGCTTTTGAGAATTTATTCACACAGGGAAGAATACCAAAAAATCTACAGACGGACTTAGGAACAGAATTCTATAATAATAAACTAAAAAAACTTACGCTTGCATACAATGTAAATCATTATTCCACTTTTTCTACTAAAAAAGCTTCAATTGTAGAACGATTGATAAGAACTTTAAAATGTAAACTGTTTAAAGAATTCGGGCTGAACGGAAATTACAAATGGATAAATGGTACTTTAGATAAAATCATACAAGCGTATAATAACACTAATCATAGCACAATTAAATGTAAACCAATAGCAGTTACCGAAAGGAATAAAATCGAAATTTTGAAAAGATATGCAATACTCGCTAAGGCATCGCCTTCAGGAAAAAAAACTTTAAAAGTTGGAGATTTTGTGCGAATTAGTAAGTATAAAGGCACCTTTGAAAAAGGTTACTTACCCAATTGGTCTACAGAAATTTTTAAAATCTTGAAGATACAGAAAACTAGTCCAATTACATATTTATTAGAAGATATGAGACATCAACCTATTTTAGGAGCTTTCTACATACAAGAGTTACAAAAAACAAAGTATCCTGATATATATTTAGTAGAAAAGGTACTAAAAAGAAATAATAATAAAGTCTATGTAAAATGGCTGGGACTGCCATCGCATGAAAATAGCTGGATTGATAAAAACAACGTTCTATAGACGATAATTAAAACAATTTCATTAATTCGTGAGATACAGTGTATCACGTAATATTGTGAATAAAATGCTAACATCTACATACGAGTATTTGAATTATTTAACTATAAAAGTGACATGATGTTAAACATTGCTATTAGTTTAAAACAGATTATGAAAGAAGGCAGTCTTGTTAATTGGTTTATTAATCACTTGCCATTTGAAATTCATTTACCTGGATATTATTATTGTGGGCCTGGAACAAAGTTAGATAAAAGGCTAGCTCGAAGAGACAAAGGTTTAAACCCGCTAGACGAGTTCTGTAAACAACACGATATTGCTTACTCAGAGTCGTCATCTGTACTAGACCGTAATAGAGCTGATATAAAGTTAATGCAAATGGCTAGGAAACGCATTAATGCTTCTGATAGTTCCTGTGGAGAAAAAATAGCAGCTCAGCTAGTAAACAAGGCGATGCTAGCTAAAATAACGGGTGGTTCCAGAAAGACAACATTTCCTATTGTAGGAGTTAGTAAAGGGGCTGGTCTAAAAAAACCCTTAAAAAACATTATATCTCATGCTAAGAAACACTTGAAAAATTCCAAGCCTAAGTGTAGAAAAATGGCTATTGAATTAGCAATAGCAGCTGCGAAGGAAATGACTAATAACTCGAACGTAAAATTACCGCGCATCATACCTATTCCAAAAACTGGTGGTGTATTACCTTTAATACCAATATTTGCGGGCTTATCTGCTTCGGGTAGTTTAGCAGGTGGTGTTGCTGGAATCGTTAAAGCTATTAATGAATACAAAGAAGCTAAGAAGCGTATGGCAGAATTAAAACGACATAATGAAAAAATGGAAGCTCTATGTATTGGGAAAGGATTGCATCTCAAACCTCATAAGGATGGGTTAGGATTATATCTATCAGAAGAAAAAAAAAAAAAAAAAAAAAAAAAAACTAACACATCGCCGGCGGTTACCCAATCGAGCTCTTACTAATGTTGACATTATTAATAATTCCGATGACATTCCCTATTTTCGAGGAGTATTCATGAGAGACCAGCTACCAAAACATCCTTACAAAAAAGAATGTGGTATTATCAATTTAGACAGTTCTCAAAATTCAGGTTCTCATTGGGTAGCCTATGCAAAGTTGAACGATTATGTAGAGTTTTTCGATAGTTATGGAAACTTAAAACCACCAATAGAATTTATCAACTACGTTAACAAAAATGTGAATTATAACTATGAAAATATTCAGAAAGAGCATCCTTATAATTGTGGTCATCTGTGTATAAATTTTCTTAAAGCATTTTGGAAAAAACATAATTGACAAATAAATAGTTTATGATCGTAATATTTAATTCAGTACTTAATCATGTCTGTTACGATTACAATCACAGGACAGAAGTCTTTATTAGAATCATATTTTCACCCTTCACTGAATTTAGGTGAAAAATATGAATGTGGTTTATTGTACTTTTCAGCAATAAATTCTGTGTCGAATATAAACTTAACAAACAACACTTTTTCCTATGGCGATGAAGGCAAAGAGCTGCAAATACCTGTAGGAGCTTATGATATACTTGACATCGAGAGTTACATATCAAAAAAATTAAATAACTGTACAATTGAGATTAAACCAAACAATAATACTTTAAAGTGTTCAATATATTGTTCAGAAACTTTACATTTTGAAAAAGAAAATAGCATTGGTCAGCTTCTAGGATTTGGTAAAACGAAACTAGTAGCCAATAAATGGCATGATTCGGAGAGCCTGATCAGCATTCTTCCTTTGTCCGTGATACGAATCGAATGTGATCTCATCCAAGGATCATATCTTAACGGATTGCCAACCCATACAATTTACGAATTTATACCCAGCGTTCCACCAAGTCATCGATACATTGAAGTACCGAGCAACGTTATATATTACCCTATAAATAGCAGTAATATATCTTCAGTTAATATTAAAATAGTAGATGAACACGGTAATCTCATTGACTTTGGAAAAGAACATATACAACTGCGTCTTCATTTACGAAGAACAAGATGATTGTGTTTTATAAAATCTCTCCAACTCTGAAAAACAATCACAATACTCAGCGTAGGTTCAAAGCTGACAGACGTCTTAAAAAAATTAAAAAAGTTACTAAAAATAATAGAAAATTTCTTGAAGCACTCGGATTTCAAGTATGAGTATTCTTCAAATATCTAATTCACCGCTGTTGGATAACTCCATCGAAGGCTATGAAGTTCATACTTACAACCCCTACAACAACAGTTTTAGAGAAAATGATGAAATCAGAATTCCTATACATCAGCAAGATGTATACATTTTACCTTCAGCGAGTTTTATTTACATCGAAGGTCATGTTACTATACTTGGAAAGGATAAGAAACCGGTAGTTGGAAAGGTTGTAGAGTTTACTAATAATCCCTTTATGTATATGTTTCAAGACATAAGATATGAAATTAATGGTGTTGAAATAGATCGATCGAAAAATGTGGGGATAACAACCACGATAAAATCATATATTTCCATGAATGTAGGCGAAAGTAAGGTCGCTGCAATGTGGGGATGGAACGTTAATGGTTTACGCAGTAATGGTTATTTCAGTGCAATAGTTCCGCTTAATAGAATAATAGGATTTGCTGAGGATTACAATAAAATAATAATGAATTGTAAACATGAACTTATTTTAAATAGAGGTAACTCAAACTTTAATAGCGTTAAAATTTTGGATGAAGAAGATATTTTAATTGATATAAAAAGAATACAATGGCGTGTACCCCATGTAAAAGTATCAGATCGAGAAAGGATCTCTTTACTTAAGATTATGGAAAGAGATAAGCCAATTCAAATGGCATTCAGAAATTGGGATTTGTATGAATATCCATTATTACCTAAAACTATGAAGCATTCATGGTCAGTTAAAACAGCTTCACAGTTAGAAAAGCCTCGATATGTAATTTTTGGTCTTCAAACTAAACGGAAAAATTCTAAATCGAAAAACTGTTCGCAGTTTGATCATTGTCAGCTTACTAACTTAACGCTGTTTCTTAATTCACAATATTATCCTTATGAGGCGTTAAATTTAAAATTTAAAGAAAATCAATACAATATATTATACGAAATGTATGCCAAATTTCGTCAGTCTTATTATGATCGTCCGCTTGATCCATTGCTTGATTTGCTGGAATTCAAAGAAAAAGCTCCTTTATTTGTAATTGATTGTTCACGACAAAACGATAGTCTAAAAACAGGCCCTGTGGATGTACGCTTAGAAATCGAAACCTTGGAAGACATTCCTGAAAATACAACTGCTTATTGTCTTATATTAAACGAACGACTTGTAGAATACAAGCCATTGAGTAATATTGTACGAAAAATATCATGAGTGTCATTATAGATGTACAGGGCTTTAAAACTGACGACAATACATTTATTTTAAAAGAAATAGCAATGCTAAGTTATGATGCATGTCATAATAAAAACGTTCTTGTTTTACTATTCAAACCACCATTCCCATTTTACGAACTAACTAAAACTGAAAGAAGGCAGGTTAGTTGGATTGAGAGAAACAGAGGAATATATTGGAATCAAGGTTTTCTGCCATACAAAGATTATAAAAATGTAATTGTAAATTTATTTATGCAAAAAGATCGTATATTCACTAAGGGTGAAGAAAAAGTAAGATGGATTAATGAAATATTAAATGAAAGCAACCTCAAAAACTGTATTTATAACTTAGAAGATAAAAACTGTGTCAACTTTGTACAATTGTACAAGGATTATGATCAAGGAAGCGATATTTTTAACTGTGTATATCATAATAAAGTATGTGCCCTTAAAAATGTACTATGTTTAAGAAAATGGTGTCTTCAAAATAAAGTATAAATTAATCATTTTGTTTCAATTAAACCCTTTACATCTTCGATCAACAATATTGTTGATCGAAGCTTAACAGCTTATAGGTAGACAAACAGATGAATAGTTCAATAGATAGATAAATAGATGAATACTTAAATAGATACATAAGGAACATTCGGCGTATCTGGATATCATAATTGAATAGGTAGATAAATAGATGAATAGGGAAAATTAGGCGTAGCTGGATATCTAGATGAATACTTGAATAGATGCCTAAGGAAAATTCGACGTATCTGGATATCATAATTGAATAGGTAGATAAATAGATGAATAGTTGAATAGATGAATAGGGGAAATTGGGCGTAGCTGGATATCTTAATATCCAGATGCCCCAATTTCCCCCTACTCTCCTCCCTCAGACGCCACTCCAATCGGCCCTGTGCTGATCTTATCCAAGTCCCTCTATGGCCTCTATGTCGTCCACCCATCTGGCTGCTGGTCTGCCCCGGCTCCTAGCGCTTCCCCGTGGGTACCACTCGGTCAGAGCTTTACACCACCTGCCATCACCAAATCTGGCCAAGTGTCCTGCCCAGCGCCACTTAAGTACTTAGGTTACTTTGGAGCTGGCAAAATCACATTTCCTAAAACCGCGATAAAACTTCATGTTATTTTACTATACCTAGTCTACCGTAGAGATTTGGTCATGGTAAACAGACTGGAGCGACAGCGATGGAGCTATGGATGCTATGGAGATAATGTGCCCATAACGCTGACAAAGCTCCAAAGCTACACAGGCTCTACCTACTTTAAATAACGATATGTGGAATAAGTTCAAGGTAGCTGGCGCGACGCGAAAGCGGATGAGACGAGATCGAATAAGATGCAAATTATAATCGATTTAGCGATGATAACATGATGTAAAATAAGACGATATCTCGGGCCAGAAACGTCGTAGGTAAAAGAACAAAGAGGTCAAAGAGGCTACCGAGAGAACTGCATGGAGATGGATGCTTCAGTAGTGCCGACAAGATAAATTTTTTTATAGTAGGTAACAGCTAAGTTCAAATGAGTTGTGGCCAACTTTGACGGAGTTTTTAGGCCGCGTGAAAGCCCTGTCGAAACCAACAATCATGCTCTCCGGCACGGCTTCATCTACCTCTAGCTAGGGTGAATTGCATTATGTACCTAACATTGCTATCAAGAGTCAAGATATAAGCTGCTACACCACGAAAGTGACGTTCCAAGTTAATGAACTTCAAACTCATTTGCCTGACTTGGGTTCACTTTTTTATTTCAAGACAGGTTTTGAAACTGATAATATCATGTTATTTGGTGTGATCATCTCTAATTATAGTTTTTGTGTAATAAAATTGTTAAATTAGGCTCACGCGACCGAATCATTCAGATATTTAGATCTATAAGAATATTCTACAGACCAAACGAGATTTTATCCAAATTTGAAAAGAAATGAGAGTGGAGAGTAGGTAACTTAAATAAGCATACAATTAGTCACATACCTACAAGGTCACCTTATTAGGATAGGTACCAAACTAACGTCCCGCCCCGTGAGAATCGACCTCGCACCTGTTAACGAATTTGGTGGAGGGTAGAGGTACTCTATTAGGTATATGACTCTAGATATTTACGCAACAGATGGTTACCTTACCCAGAAGGAACCTATGTTTATGAGCTAAAACTCTTGCTTAAGGGCTGTTCCATTGAGATATACTTACAATGGATTTTATCCGGGCCTAGTCTCATCATGCCTACATTTTCGCAGACACCTCATTACTATTCACCCCTTGTTGACTACGAGCAACTGGCACTCGCAAAAAACTTGATATGTAGGTACTGAATTTAAACATTTGCATTATTTAATCATAGTGGCCAGCCAACTGTAGCCTCCATTTTATTATATTCTGTGAGCAAGTAGGTAGAAATTTTTAAGTATGAAGGTCGGCCTACTCATCATCATCATCCACAGCATGACTTCACTCACTGCTGGGTATAGGCCTCCCTAAGTAAGTCCACCACGATCCTGCGCTAATTGGACCCATTAACGGCCTGCGAGGAAATTGTAAAGATAGGTACCTAGTTGGTTCGACTCAGGCTTTGGGTACGGGTTCGACTCTCAGCCGTGCAAAACCAGATCAGCGTCTGGAGGTGCCTGTCACTCCCAGTCAGTCGCTATAGTTGGCCTGGGCTGGGACATGGTTGAGATAGCAGGCTTCCCCTTTGATTAGACCATGTAACTAATACTGGGTACTAAGTAGGTACCTAGAGTACCTACTTCAAATGATCTGAGCTTATTAGGTGTATAAGTAGGTAGGTATACATAGTGCAAAAAAGTCGTGAACGATGCTGATTCATCAATAGGATTCTGGACGATCTCAACGAAGCGACCGACGACGCCTTTTCAATTTATTTTTAGTCCGAAAGCTCGAAGTCTTCGTTCCTTAGACTAGGACAAAAATTTAGCCCAAAACCCCCATAATTATCTGTTCTTGATGGTGATGATTACACTTGTAGGTATCCACAGACGTCACAACCTGTATGTATGCATCTGACTGTCTGTTTCGTGTCAAGGGGGACACAGTTACGTTTGTGGAGGGGACATTTGACCAGACGGCAGACGCTATTGTCATGTCAGTGAATGCTGAGTAGCAACACACTAGTAGGTAATGAGGAGATGCTGTTTATATTTGGCCTGGAATGTGGTAGAAAAGGTATAAAAATTATGCATAAAGTAGGTACTTTTTAGGTAGGTAGACCTACCAAGCTTGTCCCTGGCTGTGGATAAAGTAAAGGACTAGGTAGGTAGGTACTTAGGAGAACTAAAATAAATGATACCTAGGTTAGGTTCCTACCTACAGGGTTTTTTACTATAAGTCATAAAAAAATATTATGAGTACGTAGGAACCTACCCAGATCCTTGACGTGATTTGCCTGCCTACCTCTTAGCAGCAGGGCTAAGCTAAATTATTTTGAAAGTAAAATACTCGTAGATCTCAAAGCTAGACTCGCTGCAGACGTTGAGGTCAATGATACCACTAACACATACCACGCAATATTTATAGCTATCGCCCTTGCGAAGGTCGCTACGACCTAAAGTGTTTGACCGATCTATTCGTTGGCTAAATAAACCAAATTAATATTTAAGAATGTTCAACGTATTTACGCTAGGTTGATGTAAGGAGACAAAATGCAAAAATGGTAGGACTTTTTTTAGAGATTGTGATTATTTTTAGCAGCGCGTAGGTCGACGACATTAAAAAGGTCGAGGGGATACGATCGATCTGAATTGCGTAAACAAAGAGGCATCCAGCATATGCCGACTCCTAGGATAATGTTGTCTCGTTCAGGTTATTTTTATAGGAGATAAAAACAGGCATTCAGGACTAAAGGAGTGGGCTTACTCACCGACCTTTACCGATTAGCTCATGTTTATCAGTAGGTTACCTACGTATTGCGTGCAATCGATTTTATATCACTGGACCGTGTTATCAGCGAACTACAGTATCCTCTACACACATAAAGACAAAGGGGACCGCTAAATGAGAATAAAAATAATTCCTATCCACACAAATTAGGTAGGTAGGTACTTGTTTTTATTCATGGTCATTAACAGTTGAACTAAAGTTTAAATAAAAAACGTGTGAGATTTTATCTGACTTTAACCCTTAATCAAACAAAAGTCATATATGTACCACTTAGGTTGATAACAAAAAAAACTATTTTCTATTGTTTGGCAGGACTTGAATTTGAAAGTATTGTAATCTCTGATATTTTTGCTATCTATTAGGCTGGCAACTTTATCCTTGTCACTTTTGCCTGTCAGTGAAAAATGATGTCAAATTTTTTTTTGCGCCAAATTTGACATTTAGTTCGTATTTTTGCGTGTCACTTTCAAACTTTTGGAATTTTTGTTCGGCGAAGAATTCGGTAGGTGCTCTTGGAGTTCAAATAGGTAAACTCTATTATATTTAAGAGGTCCTACATGCATAATAATGAGAATATTATCAAGGTTTGCATAGTTTTTGATCACTCAAAGTAGAGACTGTAAGTGGTATCTATTTTACCATTGTCCATATAGGTAAAGTTCTTAATCGAATTGTATACATACAAATGTGTGTAAGTATAGTGTGACTTTTGAAAGTAAATTGTTTGTTTTAGTAAATTACCATGTTTAAAAAACCTAAAAGAATCATTTTTCAAGGAAACAACATCTTCCAAACCACAGCAGGGCTCTAAATGGCATCTCAGACGAAAAGTTAACAAGTTTAATATAAAATTAGACTAGATGAGAACAAAAACTAAAATAACAATCATAAATAAATGGGAAATTGTGGAAAAAACCTTTTACGTAGGTAAAATCCTATTTATTTTCATATTCTCAGGCTAATTATTTTTTACACCTGTAGTCACGGGAAACAACTAGTCTAAAGTTATGAACAGACCGTAACGGACAGTGGTAATATACGTACCACCAACGAAAAAAATTTCAAGTCCTACATGGACAATGGTAATATACATACCACCAAAAAATCACCCCCTTCCACCCCCTTTTTTTGATTTTTTCCAAAAGAAATGGAATCAGAGACCCCTAATTACCCAGAAACCACACCTTTTTTTTAAATATCATGGCCAGGGGCTCGCGTTTGTTTAAGGGTTAACATAGTTAATTATCTACGTTCATTGACTCGTGTTGATGACTGTACCATACTATGCAGTTTCGATTGCATCAAAGTTATCGTTGAGAGTTTTTTCATTACACTCCTGATAACATGAATGTAAAAAAATACCATTTAACTTCACTTCATGTAGTATCAAATACTTTATTTACACTTCCTCTTGTACAGACTAGAATAATTGCTTAAACCTAAATAAATTACAGGTATAAATTATCGAAAAAACTTACCATGCAGAATGTCATGTGGGGTACTTACTTGCTACTTTCAGTTGCATGACTGTGGGTGTCCGAGGCACATTGCATCACCTAGTCAGCCTAGTCTAAATGTGGCAGTACGTAGGACCACTTTGTAGTCCTATCTTATCTACATCCGATGTCCCAGGGACAATTTCCTCATTATCAATTGTACAACAGTACATTTCATCGAGTTTCACCTTCTCATAGGTACTATTCTAATGGACTTGAAACCTTAAAAATGTAGAGATTAAAGCTCACGACTCGTCCATGACGGTCAAATAAATAGGTTTTCAGTTTAGTGAGAGTTTTGATTAGAAGGCCTGACGAGCCAAAAATAATATTGCATAATAATTCCCAAGAAAGAACAACTAGAGCTATAAACCTCGAGGTAACATAAACAAATAAAATTATTTCCAGTCTCACTACACAACATGCAATACTGAAGCGACCACAGCGAGACCTGCCGCACCGGACATACACAATATAATATGTTACACACTACATACTGCCACAACAAAATACTATATTATTATGTATAATACTTAGATAAGGACAACGACAGGGTGGGGATGAGTATAATAGAAAATAAAAAATAGAGAAAATATACGATAAATTCTATTTAAACGTGAAATTTATTAAAGATTAAAAACATACAGAGGTTTTGTTTTACACAAAATAAAAATATATCTGGAGGGTTTGTGGCGAGCCGGCGCTGGGGCAAAGGCGGGCGCCGGCCGCGGGATGCATAATTATGCGACAGGTCCATACATACTCCATATATAATACCATATCATACGATAACATCGGTACACATATATCATGATACTGTCAAGCCAACTAAACTCACGAAATATAGTCATGTCGCGCTCTCGCGAAATATATAAAACTATGTTAAATCTTACAAAAATACTTATGTGACTAATCTGAAATGCACAAACGAGCAGGACCACCTCCTCGACTACAAAAATATTGAGATTGGAATGAAATCTTTAAGCTTTCGGGCCGGACATCACACGACGGCGTTCACAACGTCCGCACTCGCGCTAGGCGCTCCTCTTCTGCGTCTTAAAGCTAACCGACAGCACCTGGCCGTTCAGCGCGTACCCGTTCAGCGCCTGGATCGCCATCGCCGCCTCGTCGTACTCACGCATGTTAACGAACGCGAAGCCCTTGTTCTTCTTCGTCTCCGGGTCCTTTATCACCTTGATCGAGTCGATCGCTCCGTACGGACCGAACAGCTGCCACAGCGCGAGCTCCTCCGTGTCTTCGCCGACGTTATACACGTAGACCGTCGTCTGCGGCGCCAACAGCGGCGGCGCGGCCGGCAACAGCGGCGCGTGGTTCGCGGCCGCCATCGGGTTGAAGCGCTGCTGCCCCTTCGTCACGAACGGGAGCGCCTTGCCCGGCGACGGCAGCAGCGGCGGCGGCGAGGCGGCCGCGTACGGCGGCGCGAAGGCGAGAGCGTGCGCCGCGCCGTTGAAGGGCGTCACCGCCGCGCCGTTGTACAGCGGCCCGGCCGCTCGGGTGCTGGGTCGCGGGGCTCCCTTGCCGCCGCTCGGCTTGTTCGCGAACTTGACGACGATGGGTCCGGCGGCCGGCAGCGGCGTGGTGCCGTTCATGTGCGCGATGGCCTCCTCGGCCTGCGCACGCAGCTCGAAGCAGACGAAGCCGATGCCCTGCGAGACGCGGCTGTTGGTGATGTTCCCGAAGGACGCGAACAGCGCGTTGAGCCGCTCGAGCGTCATGTCGGGCGGCAGGTTGCTCACGTACAGATTGGACTCGGTGTCGGGGCGATGGCTCGCCTTGTGTTCCGGATTGAGCAGCGCGAAGCTGACCTTGAGCGTCTTGCCCTGCATGAGCAGACCGTTGAAGGCGGTGCGCGCCTTCTCCGCGTCCTCATGTCTCTCGTACTCGACGAAGCCGTACCCGCGGTTCGCGATGAGCTTGCAGCTCTCGATCTTGCCTATCGCGGAGAAAAGCGCATACATCATGTCGCGCGTCATCAGCTCGGGGATGTAGTTGACCATGAGTTTGGTCGGTGACACATTGTTGACGGCGTCGCCGCCGCCATTCTCCATCTCGTTGTTTAGCATTGTCTTTTTGTCGGAAACTACACTACGGCGAACGGTATGCTGTGGAGCGCGCACTATCGGCGCCCGTTTTGCTTCATTTGGCCCGTGAAAAAGAACAAAGAACTAACACAAAAAGTTAAAAGTCACGAAAACGCCAACGACGCCGGTTCACAGGTTCATCGTCGCTTCGATGGGTTTTGTTTTTGGAATGTTACCAGGATTCGCCCTTTTGTTTTGGCGGCTACGATTACTTATTTGCGGCTGGATAACACATTTCACACTTTCACTCCTTAAACCTCCGTTTACGTTGTAATTGTCCGACTTTTACAATTTCCTAATTATTTTTGCACGTGTATGACCGTGGAGCTGTCACATTGAAAATAATATTTTTCGAATTTTGTGAGCGTGGCATAATTTGATGTTTTGTCTATGGTTAAATGATTCATCTTTTGATGAGCATTTTTTAAAACAAGTTTACTTGATTTTATTCTTATAGAAGCGTTTTCAGAGAACCAGAACGTAAAATTTACACAAATCATGCAATAGTCAATATTTATTAATGACACACAACAAGTGAAAACCGGCAGTTTATCAAAAGTCACCGGTAAATTAATAGTTAGTCCCTTCACTTGCAGAGGCCATGATCAAAACGTCAAAACTTGGACATAACGTCACTGTCAAACAGCTGATATCAGCTGATTGGCAGGTGGTTATTGTTATTATGCCATCTCTATTGCGCACGTGCAAATTTTGTATTGGTATCTCTCTCTTTACCAAGTTTATTCTCCCCCACACCATCCAATCAATCTCCATCAAAAACCAAAAAAACATGTGCAAGCGGCAAGCTCGTTGCCGATTCGAGTATAAAATTTCGTATTTAATTTTATAATTTAAACCTTCTTCGAAATAAGATTGCCGCACCAAAAACATGTTTATCACTAACATTTTACTAAAAAAGGCCAAAAGCAAGTAAGGAATCATACAAGCAATGCCAGCGATTCTCAAATTCTCAATGTGAAAAAATGCTAAGCGCTTATCAATTTCAGGAATATTATGGTATTGATGGAGAGTGTGGTGTCAGGACACCAGAAGAACATGATAAGAGAGCGACTGGCGGAAAAATTAGAACTGAAGATGTTTGATCCTTACAGTAAGTGAAAATGTTTGTTTAGATAACCTAAGATCTTTTCTCAGATTAATTATTACTGCCAGTTTCTCCATAGAATTTACTCAAAGTATCACCTGTCGCTGAAGAATATTAATTCGATGAGGAAATTCGAACTGAGGAGTTAAAAAAATTAATCTATTTTCAGTGATATGTGTATGACTCTCAGCAATTACTCAGATAAAGAGGATCACTACAGTGTATCCCCAATTTTTTTCAATTTTGTCGTGTCCTTCAAGGACTCATGTTATAACCGCATGTACAATCACGTCGGGGTCACCACTGTGCCTTAGGCGGTTATCCTGTTAAGGGAAGTATCATGTAGGTAAATAATAAGATGGATTGGAAACACATCTGTTTATTAGTGATGTTGTTTGATACTGTTCATACTAGGTAGGCACAATTAATGAAGACCTACTCCATGAATGCGAATTAACACTGTAAAAATATGTAGACCACAGAACTAGTTTTGTGAGGTAGGCTCCCTTTGTACATATAATATGAAATACAGTGTACCGTTTCCGTTCCGATACAGAAATAGAAACAGGGTTACAACTACATTTGCACATGTAAATGCACAGTAAAAATCTGTCTAATGCGCATTAGACAGATTTATTTTGAAGTCCAAAATCTTGATATTAAAATACTAACGTAAGTTATTTGTCTTTGTAATGTATTTTGATGTTTTAATGTTAATGACTACCCCGTTAGACATCTTCAAAGGATCTGGAATATAAAGATCTGAGAGAATGTCTACCGCGCCTTAGGGATACAGTCGTGATCCTGTAATGTTTTTTAAGAAATTGCTCTTTTTCTTTAAACTCGAGTTTTTTGGAAAGGAAAAAATGTCCAGCATTATAACCAAAACAACTGCTAGCTACTTTTTAATTACTAACACTAAGTAGTAGCCCATATTAATATATACTCATCCTCACAACGTTTGTAAGTATTTAAAATATTAGCTGGATTTAAAGACAAACTAGTACAGTGCTCACAATGAATTTTTATCCCTCCAAAGTTGTTACACAGAACCCATCTAAGACGAAGCCAGCATTGTATAGCTGCCTCGCTCACTCGCCTAAGTTTGTTGCATCATTCTATCTGGCTTACTTTCAAACGCAATGTACTGCATGCGCAAACCTGCGCAATCCTTTAACCTAACTTCAGACAGATTGGTTGTGTAAAATGCTTTATGATTTGTTTCAGTTCAACAGGAAAGCCTTTATAAGGAGAGAAAAAAGATCCGCAGTATGAAATCAAGCAAGTAAATATATTATTAGTTATGTTGTAGATAGATTAGGGTAAATAATACACACCATTATGTTTTAATTGATATAATTTAGTTACTGTAAACAATAAACAAATCTTTGGAAACAATGACTGTGTTTGAATTTAGTTTATCGAAAATATTTGAACAATTAATTAAATTTTTAAAATATAAGTTATCAAGTGTAATTACAATACTAATTTGGTTATGGTTATTAAACTACAGTTATAATCATTAGTAATCAATTCATTTAACAATGAATAACATTTATAAATTATTTCATTCATAATTATAACATTTTTGGGGCATAAGTGAGTTAAACATAGACCACTGTGTCCCATGATTAAGTACTGGATATTTTTATTAGTTTGCTACATAGTACTTTAGACCCACATATATATATTGTATATATTTTCCGTATAATGAGTTTAGAATATATGCTTTACTTTTCCAATCCACATTCTTATACTAAATCTGTTAAGACTGTTCGTAATATAGTCAAAATGTAGGAGATTTTGCCGCCATTATGTGCCATAATAGTTAAAATAATGTGCTAAGTGCTATAGAAAAGAAGAACATGTCATACGTACATTATAACTATTTACTGAAAATTTTAAAACAATTTCTAACTACATAATATTATTCGTACATTCAAAGTTAATAAATAGAAAGGGACCATCTACTAGGCCAATTAAGGATAACCATATCACATTCCAAAGATTATAATTTCGTTACATTTCAACTTATTATATATCTAAAAAAGATGACAATATAATTGAATAATTTAATTATTCCACATTAAAATAAGTGCAATTCCAATAATTTTGAAAATTTAATTGATTTAAAACTTTAATAATATAGAAATATATTACGTTCACGAATAGCCTACATAAATAAATATACACACCTAAATATTACTCTCACTATATTTTTATATCATTTTTTTATAAGTAACTTATCTAATTTTGGAGAGAATTGATGATCAATCAATAAGTTAGCCAACACAATATTTTTGTGACGTGTATTATAAACAAGAATTATATTGATTGTGATTAATAATATTAAAAATCTATTAATTTAACAAATTTTGACTCAGGATTACAATGTATATTGTTTATTTTCATTAATAATAATTCAACTCCAAGTTTAATATTAATAAAATATTAATTTATTACACACACAATACCTAAATCTAAGATTATCTTAAGATTTTCATCATTATTTGATAGATTTAATAACAGTATTTCAGTTTATAGTGTTGGAAGATATTCGAGATTTAAGACTTATCCTGCTATCTTATTTCTAGTAATGCCCTTAATACTGTATGAAAAATGACATTATAAATAAATTATAATATAAATAAAATTGACTAGAATGCAATATTATAACTAGCAACATTTTGATCAATTAAGAATATTAACCTAAATTGATTCTTTCATGTTTTTATCATAGTCATGTGTTAATCTTACATAATATAGGGCTACATTATATTAACCATGCCTCCAATATAAAATCAAATGAAATATAAGGTAAACGTATGTGTAACATACATAAAACAATTGGTCCAAAACAACGGAATGATAAAAATAATGTTCATAGTTAACACGAGGCTTTGCAAAAATAATATAATAAATGATAATATATTTATATTTCCTATATAAGTAATTAAATATTTCAGTAATGATAAAATAGCAAATTATATTATAATCAGAACAAAGCATTCCCTTACTAAGAAATAAGACACAAAAAATCTAAAATCTAATACATACCATTAGATTTTTAAATAACAAATTATTAGTAAAATATTGTAGGTCGGTACTTAATTTAGTTTTTTTTGTCTTGAATTTTATTATGTTACAGTTAAGAAATATTTTAAAACTACTTAAAAACTACAAATTAAAAAAAATATAAACCCGTATGAAACAATGAAAACGCAAATCAAATTATTAAATAAAATATAAATAAATAAACAAAACCAGCTAACTCAATAATATTTTCTCTTATATTTTCATTTATTTCCATGTAAAGAAAATAAAAATTATATTTAATGTGTAAATAAAATTATAGTTTTGGCAACTATTTAAAAATTCAAAATATTACTCTAATATTTGGCCCAGTACCATAAGTAAGTATATAAATATAAGCTTTCATAGCACTACTCTATTTTTTGGTACATTTTCATCAAGTTTTTGGTAAGAATGTACAATTTATTACTGTATAAATCCTTATAACTATATCAATTCCTAGGACATACACACAAAAGACACATTAAATTCAGTAGAGTAAAAGTTACTGAAGAAACGATAAAGTACTTATCTTACAATTATGTCAATTATTTACTTATATTTTAATATGTTTTTTAGGCTCAAGGCACATTGAATTGGCAAACGACGCGTCAATTCGTTTTATAGCGCACCATTATAAACCTTATGAACAATGGTCCAAGATATAGAAACGCTTGTAGAATGAACGAGGTCTGGCGAAGCCATCTAGCGGGCCGCGCTGGCTCGAGCACTTTCGTGCGGTTCATTCTACAAGAGTTTCTATATCTTGTACCATTGTTCATAAGGTTTATAATGGTGCGCTATAAAACTAATTGACGCGTCGCTTGCCAATTCAATGTGCATTGAGCCTTAGAGTTTGGTTATTAAGTAGCCCTAACATAACTTAATTTATTAGTGGTTATAAATTATAACCTTCAATTATTATAATTAATGTCTTATAATTATAAGAATTTTAACAACTAGCGCGTATCATCACACAATATGACTTTTACCATCTCTGAATTAAGTCCATGTTAAGCTATTTGTCAATTAAAGTGATGGTTATCGACACAGACTACTGATAAGTGAACCAGGTGTAATCAGGAATAAAGTAGTAAGTAACTTATCATTGATTATTTAATGTAGTTACGTTTAATATTAAACAAAATAATAGTTTATTCTAACTAATACCTACAGAAATGAAAAGTCTTATCAAAATTTTCGAACCCGATATATATAATATAAGCTTATCAAAAATTTCGATTCTGACGTCACTGGTTCCGTGGCCGAGCGGTTGAAGGCACTCCGGCTTTAGGAGGATCGTCTGATCGTCGCGGGTTCGAATCTCGTCGGAATCGAAAATGATAAGACTTCATTTCATAATGAAATACCAAGTGTGGATAAAAAAAATATAATACCTAGTGTTTTAAGTGTGTATGAATTGTGATGTCTATGGTAAGAGCAGAAAACTATACCTTAAGTTGATTGCAAATTCAAAAACACGTTTGTTTTAAATTTTTACTTATATTTACTCAGAGATGATAAAAAACCCTCAACGGTCTCTTGACATTTTAACCACAGATAAAAAATTATTTTGACAACATGCCTGTGGAAAAATATTTGTTTGTTAAGAGGTCGGTACAGATAATTTGATGCCAGCTAAAGATGATCCAGAACTTAACTTCAATAACCTATAGATAGCTTTCAACGATCCATAGATGCAATATAGATGGGTCAACTGATTGTACTTAGTGAAAATACATAAAAAAATATACATTCAGGTGAACATAAAACCTACTTATATTCAAAGTTGGTTAAATAGTTCTTTAGGCTCAATGCACATTGAATTGGCAAGCGACGCGACAATTAGTTTTATAGCAAGCCATTACCTTACGAACAATGGTACAAGCGTTTCTATATCATGTACCATTGTGCTTAAGGTTTATAATGGCTTGCTATAAAGATAATTGACGCGTTGTTTGCCAATTCAATGTGCATTGAGCGTTAAGCATCTTTAGCTGGCTTCACTTCACTATTATAACTTACACTAAGAGATCACTTTCACTCACTTTTCAAGTCATTTGCCCCAAAAGTGGGGCAATATCGGGGTACTTTCATGCAAAGAACTCCGTTTTACTTGTCATGTCGAACTCGGACTCCTCCATTTTGTACATTTCGATCAGCTGGAAATTATTATCATTTAGTTAATAACTGTGGGTGAATGATGATGAATTAATTAATTAAGAGCATCAGCACAGATCTGAAGGTCGTGGGTTCAAGTCCTGCATGGGTTTGATTTTTGGGATGCATTTTATTTTTTTTCAATTAAAAAAGTTATAAATAAATATTGAGCTTGGATACTATAGTTACAATCTGACAAATAAAATGTTCGCGCAAAAACTCGGCGCACGCTACGCAGTGCGCCGAGTTTTTGTTTTTGCGTACAAGCGACATTGAACACTTATACAAGTGAGATAACGTCTACATTCCAGCAAATGTCATCAAAGAACGGTGCTCGGACATTTTTTGAGTGTTGTCAGTTAGAGATTGTGACTCTTTAGTATCCTAGCTCAATATAAATAAGTAAAAAAGTTTTTTGTTGTTAAAATTAAGTAATTTGGTAAATCAAATGTTATTTTTATTGTTATGTTTTAAATGTTTTGACGACCTCTGTGGCGCAGTGGGTGAAAGCCCGCTTGAGACGCAGAAGGTTGCGGGTTCGATCCCCGCCGCGGGATAAATGTTTGTATAATCTGCAAATATTTATCTCGGGTCTGGGTGTTTCTATGTATAATATGTATGTATTTACAAACAAAAAGTATATAAGTAGTACATATATCAGTTATCTGGTTCCCATAGTACAAGCTATGCTTAGTTTGGGGCTAGATGATGCTGTGTGAAAATGTCCAGCATTATTTATTATTTATTATTATTATTATCAAATGTTATTAATCTTTTCACATGCTGGTTTCATTACGATGTTTCCCTTGACCGTTTGAAGAGTACTGGTATAGTCCACATATTTTTGCACAGAAATATTTGATGTGCGATTGAATTCGAGCCCACGACCTTAGGATCGTAAGGCGCGATCTTTTCCGCTAGACTTCTTTGTGCTCTTGATTTCTATGAAATAAAATACTTCCAATTCTACTTAATGCAATTAAGCTGCAATGTTTGTGTTTCAATCACGCCTAAACCAGTGAACCGATTTGAATGAAACTTGGAATAGGCCTAGATAGTGACCTGGAATAGCATATAGGCGAAGCCGCGCGTAGATGCTAGTCTATACTATAATATGATAAAGAGGAAAGATTTGTTTGTTTGTTTGAATTGAATAGGCTCCGAAACTACTGGACCGATTTGTAAAATTCTTTCACCAATAGAATCCTACATTATCCCCTATGAACATAGGCTATATTTTATCCCGGGAAAGTGATGTTTTCCCGAGGGAACGCGGGTAACACCGCGATGGACAGCTAGTAGGTAATATTTATGTGGAAATGGTTAGAAATAACATACGTTGTCGACATCCTTGGAGAGTTCTTCCATCTGCTTGTCATGGGACACCTTCAGCTTCTCCTTCTCGCGGTTCTGCTTGATGGTCTGAGTCTGTAACGAAGGTAGTTCGTATGAGTCAGTGGCCAACTCTGGTGACGGAGTTTGTAGGCCGCCTTGAGGCCTCCGTCATGGCTTAAAGACTTAATAGCCGAGACTGACAATTTAAGGTGCCCTCCGAAGCACGGAAGATCTATTGATAATGATAGCAGTCACTTCGACGATCTATCAAGACTAAGCAAGCTAAAACCGTTAGTCACCCTACAGTCTGTAACGGACTACATAGATAGATAAGTAAATATTTTTTAGTTTTTGGGATCACTGGTTAGTGGTCAGTGACCCCAACAATTCCGTCACACGTCGCCGTCATCAGAGCGTGTTCCATTACAAAAGTCAATCCAGCATCCCATCAAACAGTACTCTAAAACTACTAAACTAAAACTCCATTTCATCCCCTTTTAAGGGATGTTATGAAAAACAAAACCTAGTTTAAAGCAAATCGCTCAACGCGTTAAAAGTTTCATACAAATTTTGCCCCCGTTTTTCACCCCCTAAGGGTAGAATTTCAGAAAATCCTTTCTTATCGGAGGCCTACGTCATACAAAGAACACAACACATCCAAGTTTTAGGTCTCTACGATCAGCGGTTTAGTGCGATGATCAGTCAGTCAGTTATTCAGGACAAAGCATTTTATATGTATAGATTTGAGTTTTGCGGTTGTAGAGAGCCTAAATAATTATAGATTGGTCAATACTCATACTCATTTATTCGCTAGGAGCACAAGGCACACTTGGTTTTGTCACTTAAGTACATAGATCAGGTTAATTACATATATACATAAAATCACGCCTCTTTCCCAAAGGGGTAGGCAGAGACCACGGATCTCCAGTCGCTACGATCCTGACACACAACTTTCGCCTCATTCACTCTCATTACATTCTTCATACATGCTCGTCGGTTTAGGGTACTTTTGACCTGGCCCTAAATGTCGCCAATTTGATCCAAGAAGGTTCGCCTAGGCCTTCCCCTTCCAGCTGTCACACGGTTAATTAAATTAAAATAAATACATTAAATTGAATGGTCATGGTAACCAAGCTAGTGATATACCTTGCGTTCATCCATAAACTTCTTGGTGTTGTTCTGTTTCTTCTCCCGCAGCCGTCTGTCCTTCTCCTGCTTGGTCTTCAGGGTCTTATCATTGGCGACCTCCTTGCTGGTCTCCAAGGAGATCTTGGTTTGACGCGCATTCATTTCTTTCAGCTCTCTGAAAAGGATAACATTTATAAGTCGCGCTGGCCTAGTGGTAATATGCTCTTGATTTTAATACGACAGGTCAGGAGTTTGAATTCTAGCTGTGTCAATTATAGAATGCTCAATGCTCATTAACACAATCTATAAAATAAATAAATGCTGGAATTTTCACACAGCATTATCTAGCCCCAAAGTAAGCAGAGCTTGTGTTATGGGTACTACATGACTGATATACTTATATACTTTTTGTTTGTAAATACATACATATTATACATAGAAAACACCCAGACCCGAGACAAATACTTGTAGATCATACAAACATTTGTCCCGCGGCGGGGATCGAACCCGCAACCATCTGCGTCGCAAGGACCTTCGCCCACTGCGCTAGAGGTCGTCAATGAATGAAAAAATCGTGAAGAAACTGAACAATTATGAAGTGTGTTTAGCCTGGTGGTTCCACCCTCTTCCGTTCAGCGTCTTCATCATCTTCAGCTCCTTCTGCTCATGCTGCCCTGGTAGACTTTGGGCAACAATTCGTTCCACTCTCCACCATGTGGAACGATATCATTGCTTAGTTTCCTGTAGTTACCTCTCATGCTTCGCCTCCAACTGCTTCAGCTGCGCCTGCTGCGTGGTCTCCATCATCTTCTTCAGCAGCTCCCTCTGCTCATCCAACCGGGACCTCGCCCCCGCCCAGGCCTCCGCGCGGTGCTTGGCCACCAGCTCGCTCCAGGCACTCGCTTGTTCTGTCACCAGCTTGCGGAAGGCTGCGTCGTTGCTCAACTGCTCTTTACTGGAACGGTATTGAAAAGTCAAAAAGTGCTTTATTTTGTGTCACAATAAAGATACAGTTAAAATAAAAGGTTCAATGCTAAATCCATGGTTAAAATACAGTCAGACATTTTGTGGCAACATAGACGATTGTCAGCATGACTATGTTGCGCTGGTATTCTGGACGACGGAATTCACTGTGAATGTCATGCGGATGTATGGATGGACATAGTAGAAGTAGGCCTAAGAAATTATGATATCGGTGGGAAAGGAAAGAAGACGGAGTGACAGGAGACAGTGGAAGGGAATATGTTGTTCCGACCCCTCATAGATATAGGATTAGGGCAGGAAAAATGATGATGAATGAATGAACACTTCAACAGTTCAGATCAACAATTTATAATTTGCCCCTAAAACGGTTTGAACCTGCACCCTCGTTCAGAGGGTTAGCAGGTTACCAATAAAAATCATCATCATTATCTCAGGCCAGTATAGCCCTTCTTATTCTGTAATCAATTTATTTAATTTATTTATTACGGTGTGAACCTGTCATGAACTTACTTCTTCCCCTTGATCATCTTCTCCAACGCTGAGCACTGCGACTTCTGCATAGCCACCTTCTCCTTAGCGTGGCGCTTCTTCATCGTCTCCAGTTCTTTCTGCTGCTTGCGGCCGGTCTTCAGGAAGCCTTTCTCCTGGCGTAAGGACTCTACCGTGATCGGCTCGAATACTAGGGGCTCTGAAGATAGTGAAATGACGGTTAATGTAATTTCGTTAATAAAAAATAATATTTTAAGGGTATTTCGAAACGATAATGTAATCCTGTTTTGATCACGTTCGTCGTGGGCTTTTATACAATACAATTTAGGTGCCTACAGTTAAATCAAGGTGCAAAGTAAACAAATATGAGCTTATCAAAGATTTCGATTGTGACGACTAGGGTTCCGTGGCCGAGCGGTAAAGCACTCCGGCTTTAGGAGGATCGTCTGATCGTTCCGAGTTCGAATCCCGTTGGAATCGGAAATTTTGATAAGACTTTTCATTTCTCAAAGTAAATACAGACGGAAACTTTTCATAAACGTTTTAGTTTTTTTGTGATAATAATTTTGTTAAATGTTGAGTTTTATACTAACAAGAAAACGCATTATTTTGACTCATCTCCACGTTTATTTATTATACTTAAAAGTTCGTGAAGTCACCTTTTCCCAGGGCCAGTCTGAAAACCAGCTTTGCTCTGCACCTAGCGATAGGTACAGAGTAACAAAAAAGCTGAGACTGCTCCTTGGCACACCATATCACAGACCTTGCACCTACCTCTAACTGTTTTGTGTTTTTCTTTATTTTATGCTTTAGGTTATTTAAGCAGTTATATCTTGTTTAGTTAAGTATCTATCTTTGTTCTTGTTTTATTAAGTGTGTCTGTGTATCTGTGCCAATAAAGTTGTTATCTATCTATCTATTATTTACAATCTTCGATATTACAATAGATGTTTATAAAACCAAAACCGTCGTTTCTGAGCACACACATCACTAGCCAGATATAAGAAACATTAATAAATTATTAAAACTTATAATCGTTAAGTGTATTTAAATATTCAAACTATAATGTCCCAAAACTGGCACAAAAGAAAATGCAGTTTTAGTAATTAATCTAGGAAAACGTAATTTCATTCATATTAATTGTTTTCATCACTACTATACATATTTTATTCGTAAGTAATATATTTATTTACAGAAACTAAGCTACTACAATATGTAAGTAATTAATTACCACAAGTCCGCTCAATTTTTATAAAATCCATAACTGAATTTAAATCACAAACAGTCAAACACTACAAGCGACTCCGTCCGAGAACTGATTCTAATCATTCGCTGGAGAGACTCAATCCGAGATAGTTATAAAACGAATTAGGGAAACTCGTGTGGCGCAATGCACAAGAGAAAGCGATTTTAGTTTTTTTTTTTTAGATTTTATGCAATCCCTAAAGATATCGTGTGCTATGTGGATTAGTGCTTTGAATTTCAATGTCGGTTCGAATCCGGACCGTGCAATGTATTTTTCATTTCGAAAAAATATCTCGTGAGAAAAACAGCTGTAACCTATCCCCATAGGCGGTGATGGAATTGCAGCCTGTCACCTCCTTACACACAGGCGCGGTCCGAGGGGGGTGGTCACAGGGGACATGACCCCCCCCCCAAATCGTACACGTCTAATAGATCTTGTTTAGTGACCCCCCCCCCAAAATTTCAGGCTGCGACCGCGCCTGCTTAAACATGTCCCAAGGATCTGTAGGGAATTGATCTGAGATAATTTCTACAGTCTTGGTCATGTTATTTTTATACTGATATAAAAATCCCTACACTGCAATAAAATTCTAAATAGCTCAAACATGAGGTGTACAACTGTAACACTACACACACTGTGTATAATTAGGAATAAAATTATTGTACACCAACCTAAATTGGTAACATAGACTACATCGACCTATTTATAAGATCTGTATATTTCACCTATGTTAAACAATAAATAAATGATTGATTAATTGATTGATTGATACAAAAATATGATCATAATCATAATCATTTATTCGCAGGAAGGAATTTAGGTACAATAGGTGTTACTAAATAATTAGGTCGATGGATCCTATACACTCTGCCTCGTCGTTAAGGCGTGCAAATTTTAGTAAAAATTAATTAATAGAGTATTAGTAGCTTGACACATGAGCTTGTAACTTGTCCCACCGACCATAAACTTCCAAAAATACCTTCCGCACGAACACACACGGTCTATTCGCGGAAGCAAGGTGCTCCACTCCTCATTTAAAGCTGCATCATTATAAATGATGGCGGCTATCTCGGATATCATTTTGTGATAATTTTGGAAGATGTGCGTCATGCAGAATCACTAAAATTCATCACTAAAATGCTACAAAAGTAAAATATTAAACTTCATAATTTTTCTTCGAATAATGGCCGTGTTGGCCGAATGGGGTTGTACCTCGACTTTCAATCCGAAGGTCGTGGGATCGCGGCCGTGCCCCAATGGATTTTGCGTTTCGTAAAATTTATATGCGCTTTAACACGAGCTCTGAACGGTGAAGGAAAACATCGTGAGGAAACCAGTTAGTATTCTTATAGGCGGCGATGGGCTTGCAGCCTGTCACGTATGAAACACTAACTTCTGCAAGATGTGGGCATGTATGAAATATGTATTTGTACATGCCTCTGACTACCCCCTTAGACATCTTCAAAGGATCTGAATTATAAAAGATCTGAGAGAATGTCTACCTCGCCTTGGGGATACAGTCGTGACCCTGTCTGTCTGTAATAACTAATAATAGGGTTAGTCAGAAGGAAAAACGTCCATGTGTGCGTAGGTATTCGTGACAGGTTGGAAGCCCATCGCCACCTAGACAATACTTCACAATGATTCTCACACTAATGTAGGTTAAAAACCAAAACTGAAAATTGGTTTCACGTGGCGAAATCAATCAAAACATCAGAACATTGTTGGATATGTTTACTTGTACATGAGTTGAATGAAACTTTGTGGAGTGTACACATATTTTTGCCTTTGACTGTACCTACAATTATTACCTAATTTTATCTTCAGGCGTGTTGGCCGAATAGGGTTGTGCCTCGACTTTCAATCCGAAGGTCGTTGGTTCGTTGTTCCCGGCCATGCATCAATGGATTTTTCGTTTCGTAAAATTTAAATGCACATTAAAACGAGCTCTTAACGGTGAAGGAAAACATCATGAGGAAACCCGCAGCTTAGTCAGCTCCACACGTATTGACGTTCTTTCCTGTGGACCAGGCTGATTAAGCTGAGAGGATGGTTTAGGTGCTGGGCAAGCCTATTCCATCTCAAACAATGTCCCAAGCACTAGCGTCCCATTCAGTGTAGGCATAGGTTGCCTCCTAAGTTCGTATGAGTCAGTGGCCAACTCTGGTGACGGAGTTTTTAGGCCGCCTAAAGGCCTCCGTCATGGCTTAACGACTTAAATAGCCGGGACCGACAATTTAACGTGCACTCCGAAGCACGGAAGCGCTCAGATGAAAATGCCACTGGCGGTCGCCCATCCACTTACAGACCGTTTCGAGCGTTGCTTAACTTCGACGATCTATCAAGAACGACTAAGCAAGCACGACCACGAGCGCTTCAACGGTTCAACGGTTGCCTCCTGACGCTGTATCATCTAATCCCAAGTTTTTTTTTTATAATATACCTTCTTTCTTCTCCTCAATCTGGACTTTCTTCTCGTTGCCACTCTCCTCGATGCCCAGTTTGTTCATGTTGTCGGTTCTCTCTTTCGCAGCTCCCATGAAAGCTCGCGGGTCGGACAGAGCGGCCATGAAATCTGTGGAAATCATTTACTTTTATTTTGGACTTGCTACTGCGCGCGGCTTCGCGTGGTACTAACATTATGAATAGCATAAACAGAGTCTTTCATTTTAAACACAAGGCCTTATTTTTGAGTTGTAAATAGACGTTTGACCGTATCAATTTAATTCCTAAGCTGATTTAAGTTTTTACTTCATCTTTTATTTATTTTTTATGACATGTTGCATAATACTTTTAAGGAGAACAGACGTTCACCAATCGCAGTGCAGCTACATCACGTCGCACGCTCGAATAGACTGTTATACAAGAAGCAACAATCAATTAAAAGGATCGTCTTTATTGATTTTCTCGGGATTTTCATAACTAAACAAAAAAAATCATTACATAAATATTTTTTAATTTATTTGTTGAACCCAATTCCTGAATTAAGTTAGTTTAAAATGAAAGACCATATATGCTATTCCAGATCACTATCTACGACTAATCCAAGTTTCATCCAAATTGGTTTAGGTTTAAGCGTGATTGAAACACAAACATCTAAACAAACCTACAAACTTTCAGCTTTATTATATTAGTGGGATTTTTTGCCCCGTGGTGCATCATGAATTCATCTAAAAATAATATTAACGATTCCTAAATGTTAGCTAAAGCTTCATAAGTGTACAGAGACTAAAATTGCAGCTTACACCTTTATCATCTTCTACCTAGAGTTCATATTCCTCTGATCTTTGAATCCTAGTCTTGGCCAAGGAGTTAACAGCTGCAGTAGTCTTTATCGTCTACCACTTAAAGTCTAAATTCCTGTGACCTTCAAATCCAACAGCCACTACAATTTTCGCCTCTATTATCCACCATTTAAAGTCTAAATTCCCCTGACCTTTCCTCCTTTGCAGAAGCAGCTTACACCTTTATTATCTTCTACCTAAAGTTCATTTTCTTTTAATGTTTGAAATCCATCAGCTCCTACGATTTTCACCACTATTATCTACCATCTAAAGTCTAAATTGCCTTGACCTTTCCTCCTTTGCAGGAATTTGCAGTTTGACCTTTATCATCTACCACTTAAAGTCTACATTCCTGTGACCTTCATTTCCACCAGCTAAACCAACAATCGTCACTATTACCTACCATCTAAGACCTAAATTCCCCTGACCTTCGAATCCATCAGGCACGTAGATCTTCAGCTCGATGTTACAGAACAGCATGGGTAGAGACATGGGGAAGTTCGCCTCGGTTCTGAGTGAGATGTGACGGTAGCCAGCCTGCAAGCCATCTAGAGGCAGGATCCTTTGGCCGAGGAGTTTGCCGGACTCATCGTAGACTCCGAAACGGAGAACCGCTAAGTCTGGGAGTACGACCTGGTGAAAAAGTAACTCTGAATCAGATTTAAGAAGAATTAGATTAGAGCTCAACTGTTTAGAAACGTAATAACGTAAACAGGGTCACGACTGTATCCCCAAGGCGCGGTAAACATTCTCTCAGATCTTTTATATTCCAGATCCTTTGAAGATGCCTAAGGGGGTAGTCAGAGTCATGTCCAAATACATATTTGATACATGCCCACATCTTGCAGAAGTTAACTATTCCATACGTGACAGGTTGCAAGCCCATCGCCGTCTATAAGAACACTAACTGGTTTCCTCACGATGTTTTCCTTCACCGTTCAGAGCTCGTGTTATAGCGCATATAAATTTTACGAAACGCAAAATACATTGATGCACGACCGGGATTCGAACCCACGACCTTCGGATTGAAAGTCGAGGTACATCCCCATTCGGCCAACACGGCACTGTTACTGCAACTGTTTAGCCCTATCGATATACCCTACACTGTGAATTCTACATAAAAAGTATGTATGTGAATGATTTTTTTCTGATGCTCCACCGTTCGTACGGAATGTCATGTAACTAGGAGAGTACTTGGTATGAATGTTGATGGATTTACGAGTAGAGGTAGGCCAAAGAAAAGATGGATGGATTGTGTGACTTGACATGAGTAAGAAAGGAGTGTGTTGAGATGACGGCTGATAAAGAAGAATGGAAGAACACATGTTGTGCCGACCCCACATAATGTGGGATAAGGGCAGGAAGATGATGATTATGAGCTCCTTGCGGAAATAGTCGTACACGTACTACTATTTCCTACTATGCTTAATGAACTACCACGTAAACTATTAGAAGAAGTTGATACAAAAAACTACACACATAAATACAAAAAACACTTCTTAGACAATTTATAGCGAAATATGAAAATGACCGCTGGTCACCCTATACCCTTAAATCTGTATGCAGGTAGGTGATTATTTTTACCTGTCCGTCTAATCGTAAGGCGGGTAGGTTTGAATAACCACCTACATCGTAAGTTGCATTAATGGCAAACTGTACTTAATATATATTATATTTTCCTACTTACTAATAATATGTATAACTTTATGCGAAATGTGTGGCAGCACGCTGCAACTGTCGGCACAAGACAAACCTTGTATGGTTTAATGTGTCGTATTATGTAAGACTATAAATAAGTTTTTGATAAATAAATAAAATACAAATACAAAATACGTAATTATTTACTGACCTTTCTGAACAAGAAGGGTTCCTCATTATAAACGGGGTTCAGTCCGTTGGCGGGCACCATGCGAGTCCGGAACTCCTTCCGGATGGTGTCCGTGGGGAGCCCGTACATGTCCACTTCGACGTACGTGCCCACCTTCTTGTCGGACAAGAACTGGCCCGCTATCACCTGGAACAATGATGAAATGATCAATTGTAGCCTGGAACTCCTGGACGGTTTACAAGTATAACTTTTTTGAGTTTTCTTGTTTCTCATCACCACTTTAATTAGTGTGCTTTTGAAGTCCGTTTATTCGAGACTGACACATGAAACCTACCCACATACACAACAAATTCCAGTTAGTTTCAATGCACATTGAATTGGCAAGCGACGCGTCAGTTAGTTTTACAGCGCACCATTATAAACCTTATGAACAATGGCACAAGATATAGAAACGCTTGTAGAATTAACGAGGTTGGCGAAGCCATCTAGCGGACCGCGCTGGCTCAAGCACTTTCGTGCGGTTCATTCTACAAGCCTTAATGCTTCTTGATCACGGTGGCGCTAGTTTTGCTAGACTACAAATAAAAAGTAAGTTCGTATGAGTCAGTGGCCAACTCTGGTGACTGAGTTCTTAGGCCGCCTTAAAGCCTCCGTCATGGCTTAACAATCTCACCTGCACAGAGCACTGGGCAGCTATCACGCCATCTACCGGCGCATCAGCGAACGGATCGAAGGATCGGTCCGCGCGTCTCATGAAGTCCGGCTTCAGCAGGTATCCACAGTTGCCGTTGTATTCGAACTTGCCCTGGTTCAGCTGCATCGGCAGGTCGGACGTTTGGAAGTTCAGGGAGACCATCTGGCAACCTGCGTTCCAGAACACCTGGGGGAATCCAATGGTTTTGGGGTTAAGTAGCCTTTATGAGGATATTTATTTACATGTGCACAAGTCTTTTAATATGGCAACAAGAAAAAAAAAAAAGAAAAATATTTATAATTGTAACGTAAGTTGAGTTGAGTGACGATCTGCTCTGGCTGCTGGCAGAAGCTGGATGCGTCGAGCTGAGGACAGGTGGCAATGCCGCTCATTAGGGGAGGCCTATGTCCAGCAGTGGACTGCTACAGGCTGATGATGATGATATTAAAAGTTAAAGATCACCCATTGTTTGCCCCAAAAACAGTCAAATCAATCTGTTTAATTTATTTAATTACTAATATTTAAAGTCAATGTTACCTATGAAGGCAATAGAAAACTAACAAAGTTTGTGCGAGAGAAGCGAGCTACTAATCTTGTAGGTAACCGATAAGTGTCCCGATGTGTCGGATTATCGTATTTCAACTTAGAGACAAGTTTAAAGCAATTTCCAAGTTAACCTAAACGAATTCTAACAAATATTGTTTGTAATCAGTATGGAGCGAGAGAAGCGAACAGCTTGCGTACCTGAGGCATGTAGTTAGAAGAGTCAGCGCGAGTTCCCTTAGGGTAGATCCGGGACATCTGCCTCTTGTTGTAATTCACGAAGTCTATAGCCTGCTGCTTCAAGTAGTTCATGCCGGTTGTCTCCGCGAAAGACGACATGTTATGGTAGATGTTCTTCTCTGGAAACGAAAAACTATTTTAGAAGGATATTGGATGGTTTTAAAGGAAGCAAAATAAGATTACGATGGGCATGGAAGACATTCTCTCAGATCAAATTACTCAAGACTCTTTGAAGATGTCTAAGGTGCAGGCCTCATCTTAATGGCGTCGGGCGCTGGCGTTCCTATTCCATTCAAATTTCATACTAAATGCATGGAAATAAAGCACAAACTAGGACACACGGTATCCTAATACCATGCTAAAAGAGACAGCATTACTTAGCGTCCTCGATTCTCTGTAATTGAGTGCGAAAGACAGATAGATCTTCATGGCAAAATGAGACTTACTCTCAGCTTCCTCGAAGCCCTGGAACTTGATGGGCTGCGCGTAGTTGACCATGGAGGACAGCCAGGGGTGCACGTTGGTGGTGGAGCCCGTGTACGCCACGGGGGGCGGCGCGTCGTCTCCCGCCGTCGCTGCTTCCGCTACTATCTCTTCGGGCTGGAAACGTTTTAATGACCTCAGTTGTGGATAGGTGCAATTGTTGGGAATTTCTAAGTGTCTTGAACACATTGAAGTTTCCAGATTGACAGATTTTTTTTTATTTCAATATAAGGTACCAAATACACAGCCAAAATGAAATATCATGATGGGTGGTAGTTTCTATTTGCAAATAGAGTGCGTACATTTTTGTAATAATTTTGGTCAAAATTAGCGAGTGGAGATCCGTGGTCTCTGCCTACCCCTTTGGGAAAGAGGCGTTATTTTATGTATGTATGTATTTTGGTCAATAATTGACTTTGATTGATTACATTTTTGTAATAATTTTGGCCAATAATTGACCAAAACTATTACAAAAATGTCATAGTCTCCAAAATCGCAAACCCCCAACCATCAAAAAACCTCACCTTAAAAAACCCTAGATAACACTGTCTAGTTTCCTCTATTACCTTCTTGTCCGGAATGGCGACAGCAGTAGCATCCTCCTTGACCTCGTCTTCAATCACGAACTGTCCCTGACGGAACAGCTCCAACTCCTGCCGTTCCACCTCCGGCTTCAGCCGCTTGTTCTTGATGAGGATCTTCCGCTTCAGGGCTGATGGCGGGGGCAAAGGTACTCCAGGTTCCAACTGGAAGGATATAAGAAGGATGACAAATAAACTGACGACATAAAAGTAAGCGTATATTTTGTATATCCTATGGATTCTTAGCTACGAAACTCTGTGAATCCGATAAAACAGGACCGCAAATGCATCCAGATAGCGCGGTAGACATTCACGCAGATCTAGTATACCTTCCTAGTCAGACGTATGGAATATTTATAATTCTGTAGTTCAATTAATACATATTTGGCAAATACCACATTTTGAAGAAACTAGTAGCAACAAGACCGTATCCGCATAATAAACTACAAAATAGTCTTTATTTTTTGAGGGTCTAACAACGATTGGAGATCGTTGTGATCTAGATCTTCCACTTATTAGAACTAAGCGCTTTCAAAGTTCCTTTATTATGCGCACTGCAAAAATTTGGAATCAGCTTCCCGCGTCTGTATTTCCGCTGAGCTACGACCCTGTTGTTTTCAAGAAGAGAGTTAACCTTTTGGGTAGGCTCGCTCCATCATAGACCTCATTCTTGCCTACGGTAGTTTAAGGTCAAGAGCCGACCCACGGATCGGGTCTGTGAGCCGACCCATTTACCATAAAAAAAAATTTTAGACTAAAATTCAGCCAGTGCAGTAGCATTTTAAGTGCACCGCGTTCCTTCTTGCACGACACTTACTGAAACATTTCAAGTAAAACATGCTGGTTTCCTCACACTTTCCTTCACAAGTACTGGCAATGCACATTTGGTCTAAATGAAAAACCTTTACAAGCACTTACAGGATGTTCAGGCAGCTGTTGAGTCAGTAGCAGATCTCCCAAGATATCATCACAATACTTCGCCAGCTTATACTGCTGGGCCTTGCAGCAGTGGTT
Source organism: Epirrhoe alternata (assembly GCA_963565295.1). Classification (NCBI taxonomy): domain Eukaryota; kingdom Metazoa; phylum Arthropoda; class Insecta; order Lepidoptera; family Geometridae; genus Epirrhoe; species Epirrhoe alternata. The sequence continues at coordinate 1,329,633 of OY751385.1, read as the reverse complement.
CTCGAAGGACAGGATCACGGGACAGTCCGAGGTGACGAAGGCCGTGTCTCGTAATGCGTATATGACGTCTTTGAACAGGATGTCGGTACACATCGCCATCCCGTGGGTGATGATGGGCTCTTCGTCTTCACCTTTGCCGTCCCAGCAGTCCAGTTCCACGCATCTGGATGGACAGTTGGTATTAGTTTGACAAATAAGAGAAAAATAAATTACAGGCTGATAAAATAAAATGATAAAATGTGGTAAATTCTGGTGTTGGTATGAGGTGCGGACGAAGAAAGGTATTCTGAGATTTGTCCATGGTAGAGAGGATGAATGAAAGTCGTTTAAAACAAAAAGTTATATGAGGCGAGTATGTAGGTGGGACTGGAAGGAAAGGTATAAGCGAACATACTTGGACCAAATTGGTTAAATTATGTAGAAAGGCCAGGTAAAAAGTACCCTGAGCTTGTATGAAGATTTGAATAAAAGTGAATGATGCGAAAGATTTTCCTACAAGTCAGGGTCGTAGCGAGTGAAAATCTGTTGGGTCTGCCTACACCAACGGAAAAGAAGCGTGATTTTATATTATAACATATATTTTATTTACATGTATGATGTATGTATGTTCATCATCATCATCAGCCGTTTTCATCCCACTGCTGGGCATAGGCCTCTCTTTGCTCTCGCCATTCGCTTCTATTTTGAGCCAGTCTTATCCATGACCTGAGGATTTAACGATGTCGTCGACCCATCTTGTTGGTGGACGACCGACATTCCTTTTTCCATCTCTAGGCCACCACTCAGTTACCACTTTGCTCCACCTGTCACCTGTATGTATATTAGTAAGTAATTAATATGTCTTACCTGCATCCAGCCAGCAGAACCTGTCGGTACATCTCCACAGAGCTCTTGCCTCCGAACTGGCGGCCCGATAGATACGTATTATGTGAGGAGTTGATGTAGTAGTGGGCTAAAGGCTGGTCCATCTCCATGTACTGATCCAAACGATCGAGGAACACGGGCGCGTTCTCGTCGGACATCAGGTAGCGGATCAAACCGTCTTTTGTCATGCATTCTGGTGAGAACAGACTTGTTTTTATAACTATGCCGGCATCTTGTTATTCTAATGCCGGGTCCACAGCGCCGTTTTCGCGTTTTTAACATGTTATTAACCGAATAGACGCGTACCATTGGTGGAAAACAATGCTAACATGTTAGAAAAGAAAACACTAAAACACGTCCCTGTGGAACCGGCTTTAGGACTACACATTTGAAACGTACGCGACAAATTTTAAAAAAGAGGAGGTTCTTGTTCAGATGTGAGTGTACAAATAAACTTTTTGTTTGAAAGGGTGTAGTCTCAAGGTCCAATCATGGTGGTTTCTGGTGATGTGGTCCCAGAAAGGACAATGCCCATTTTATCTGTGAATGCAGTTCAAAATATCTCAAAAAGTTAGGGAAGATCTCCTAAGAACTCCTAAACTATACCTAGGCTGTGACGCAACGTGGTGTAGGCATTGTCCTTTCATTCCTCAAAGAATTATTATTTTCTCCCTTATCCTTTCTAAGTAGTAAATCTTCTAGTTCAACATTGAAATCAGTTTTACTGCTAAAGTAATAATTGTATTATTGGACCTGAGTTCTTTATACACGTTCGTTGCTACCTAAAATAAAGTTACAAACACCAACTCCAAACATAACTTACTAGCATTTTTGGCTTCTTCTTCCTGTTCATACGTGGTGATGATCTCCGCAGCCCGCTTCTCGTCATACAGGGGATAGAGGATCTCGTTGAGGCGAGGGTCTCTCTGTTTATCGTTCATGAAGTTCACAAACTGTTCTAGGTTGATGCGGTCGGACTTGCCTTGTGTGCTGGAAGTTAGTAGAAGATAGATTAGGTTCCTGTGCAGATTTTGAAAATGCATTCCTAAAACTGAAGACATGCGGGATTTGAACAATCGTAGCGACGCTCGAAAGCTAAAAAAATGGCTTATCGAGCGAGCCTTTTATAGAGTGGACGAATTTTTTTGTAGTTGTGCCTGTACAATATAACATTGTAGAATTTTTTAATTTTACTTAATTTAATTCAATTGATTTTTACTATGTATTTAGGTATACATTAGAAAGTAATTCATAATTTAATTTATGACTTGTAACCATTGACGTTATCAATGAAAATCTGAATCTTATCGGATGAGGGCTGTGCAAATGCAAGCACTCGCACTTGAATCGCACAATCGCACCAATCATTTTGTGATTGGTGCTAGTGCAGTCTCGTAATCTTCGCTTGCGTTTTGTTATTAGTGCACATCACGGATGTAAATGGATGGGTGATTCGGTAGAAATCCTATGAAACACGATGTCGCAGGATTTCCCTCACTCTTGCCTACACATACAAATAAAGCTTTCGTACGATAATAAACTCGCGCGACACACTCACGGAACGCATAGATCTTATTGGCTACTTACCCATTCACACTGACAAATCTCCCAATCAAAGCGAACCACTTGCACGCCACTCGTACATCACACTAACATAAAAACTTAGGGATTGACAATATCGATAAAATATTATCGATAGTGGGTAATTGTTCTAATTCGTATAACTAAGGTGATAAACAGCGAGAACACTTAGGGAGGATTTTCGGAATTAACACAAATAGAATTTGGAAATAATCATATATTGTTTTATCAAACACCCCGTTCTAGGGGCAGTTTTGAATTTTTGTGAATGCAGACTTTCATTAAAATTGTTGAACAATCGTAATGCTAAATTTAAAGTTTGTAAGTACCAGGAATACAAGTTTTCATACAAACGTTTTTAGTCCTTTTCACCCCCTTAGGGGTAGAATTTCGGAAAATTCTTTCTTAACAGATGCCTACGTGATACAAAGAACATACGCTCCAAGTTTAATGTTTCTACGATCAGTGGTTTAGGCTGTGCGTTGATCCGTCAGTCATTCAGGACAAATCATTTTATAAGTATAGATAGATTGTATTGTATGCATGATGTATTATACAAATACAAACTCATCATACATCGTACTCATCGTTTTATTTCAGTTCGCTCTTGGTCATTAATTAAAAGTAGGTATCGACAAATTTATTTGTTGAAATGAACGAGCACAACACTACCTGGCGGCAACAAGCAGCGGCCGTACCACGCAACGCGCGTAGTGTTGAGGTTATCGTTGGACTGTGTAGTCCATTGCGCGATTTGCTGGTAGGATTGTGACTCATCTCAAGATACACGCAGCAATGTATTTCAAACATTGAATGTTATATACATTTCGTACCAATTTAAAACTTTCGAATAATCTTGAAATATTTTTTTGGCCTTGCGATTGATTTGAGGATAAAAACAAGTTAATTTGTATACTTACGAGTGAAACGTTATCCCATCTTTACTGTAGTTCACTTTGTTACTTTTGTTTCTGCATGAAATCACCGCACAACTTGGCATTTTGCGAAAATTTTAGGGATGCATACGCGATCACTCATGCAGCGCGACTACTGCCCGATTTTGATGTAATGAGGTCGTCCGGACCTACTGCTGCGACGCGAAACACGCCCCCATTGCCCATCCCCTCCATTTTACATCCGTGGTGCACATAATAATGTCCCGTGTACTTAACAAACTGTATCTGAAGGTGTATTGTATTATATCTGTATTTACATCGATTTTTCGTACGATTTGCTAAGCCACGACGAACGTCGCGCAAACTATGAGAAATCGAATACGATAAGCGTTTACACGTGAAAAATTGCCGTGCGATACGATATCGTATGGGTTGAAATCGCATCGTGTAAATGCACCTCAAGCGTGAAGTCAAAATTGACATACAGGACAATAAGTTGAGTAAAATAAACAAGACTAAGCCTTCACGAAATAGGATCACTTCACCATAATAAACAGACAATTTATTCAGTATATTGTCTTACTTGAAATCCATTCGCATTTCCCATTCCAACCAATCACACAATACGCAGATGACGTATTTTGTCATACGTCATTTTCGTATTGTGTGATTGGTTGGAATGGGAATGGATTTCAAGTTAGACAATAGACATCTGATCAATACTCACATGGACCTAAACAGCTCCTCAATATCATTCCTCGGGCAGATCTTATGGTACAGTGCGTAGAACTTGTCAAACGTGAAGGCCTCTTTCTCCATCGCCTCATTCTTGCCCGAAGGCAGACCCAGCTCTGATAAGCACTGGTATACCAGCTTCTCCGTCTTGCCTGATGCGAAGGTCCTGGCTACCACCTTCACGGGGACCTTGCCGCGAGGGTCTGTGAGGAAGCAGAGCCGCATCCAACTGGAAGAATGGGAGGTGATTAGTGGAGCTCACAGAACACATTTTAACTCGGAAAGTCGTCTGGTGCGATATCGGGAACTACCCGACTAAAAACTGCGGGAAAAGTCGTCGGTAAACGTCGATTGGTAAACATCTGTTCTCCTCGAAAATCATTATGCAACATAATTTTTTGTAATTGTTTTATAGTGCTGATCCACACTTGGTATTTCATTAAGAAATGAAAAGTCTTATCAAAATTTTGGATTCCGACGGGATTCGAACCCGCATCGATCAGACGATCCTCCTAAAGCCGGAGTGCCTTACCGCTCGGCCACAGAATCCCTTGTCAACCGAAAAATATGAGCTTATCGAAAATTTGGATACAAGGCAACAAGGGATTCTGTGGCCAAGCGGTAAGGCACTCCGGCTTTAGGAGGATCGTCTGATCGATGCGGGTTCGAATCCCGTCGGAATCCAAAATTTTGATAAGACTTTTCATTTCTTAATTATGCAACATGCCCTTAAAAATCAATAAAATATACTTTTTAAAGTGATGCGGTCAAACGTCTATTTACCACCGAAAAATGAGGTCTCGTCAGTTTGTGTGTTAAGTGAAAATTAATGAACAATTATTCTACTGTCGAACTTATCGCTGTTGATATAAAGCGATATAAAGATAAAATGGTGATGAAATTAGGGATGTTTTAAGCGTTAGCGCCCTTGCTCGTAGAGTATAAATCGAAGTTTAACAGGTAAAACCAATCCGTAACGCGCCTAATAAATATTACACGTGCTATGCATTTTACATCGTCTAGCTAGCTCGATCGTTCAACTGGGTAGTCGAACGCGTTGGCTCATACAAAATGTACGCAGGCACACGGCGGTTTTAGAATTATTAAGATAGGTATGGAGCGCAGCTATGGAGCGCAGCATCCTCGGAGTGAAGCTTACCGATAGGATAAGAAACACTATTCTGCGCTCCAAAACGAAGATCGTCGACGTGAGCCAGAAGGCCGCTAGATTGAAATGGGACTGGGCCGGACATGTCTGCCGCATGTCGGATGACCTTTGGGCCAAATTAACAACCGAATGGGCCCCCAATGGCGGAAGACGACGTCGCGGCAGACCTAGATTGAGGTGGAGAGACGAGCTGGACTCGTTTATGGAAAGTTGGTCCTCCATAGCACAAGACCGAGAAAGGTGGAAGGGGGATAGGGAGGCCTTTGCCCTGCAGTGGGACGATGCGGGCTAGCAATAATAATAATAATAATAAGCTAGGTAAAGCAAGTAATGAATATTAGCTAGGAGGGTTAGGCTTGGATGGAGTTCGTTTTAATAGTTATTTTGTGACCGTCGTTATTGAACTAATAGAGCTGTGAATAGAGCTTATTTGCATTTTTTTTATTTTTAACTTAACATGTAGGTACTTAGTAGGTTACTGCGAGGGTATTTCATTGAGAAATGAAAAGTCTCATCAATATTTTAGTTTCCGTCAGGATTCGAACCCGCAACGATCAGACGATCCTCCTAAAGCAGGATTGCCTTATACCGCTCGGCCACGGAATCCTTAACGTCGCAATCGAAATTTTTGATAAGCTCATATTTATCATTTCTCAATTTTTACCTAAGGAGTTCCATTGAACACAACGATCTCGATCAGTCAGAGATCGTTGGCAGAACAGCTCCTGATTTCACCAACAGATAAGCGACCATCACCCCATCACCACGCCCAGCAAAAAAAGACAAATCGTTAACTAATTTTAAAACAAAATAACTAGATCGCACACACATCCGCGCCGCGGTCATTTTTCTATACAAAAAATGCTGATGACGTCAGAAAATGCGGCTCGCTTCTGACGTCAGCAGCATTTTCTTTATGAATTGACAGCTCGGCGCGCGGAAGGCTCGGCTGGACTGTGCGACCACCCTTAGCCATAAATATTATTATTAAAAGCTTATTTTTAATATGATACTTTAACAGCCTTATTTAAGCATGCCTGTAAACCAAATTACGCAATATTACGGTAACTCAATTGACGCGTGCCGTGTAATTTATTATGGAGGGGATTTTCAAGCACATTTCCGTAGGATTTACGACATAAGACAGGTAATAGGTAGAGTAAAATTATTATTATTAGCTTGGTGGTTTATAGTTTCTTTAATTTTGAAGAAAGTGTGTGGTGTGTTTTTGTAGAAAGTCAGTTTTATTGAGAAATGAAAAGTCTTATCAAAGTTTTCGATTCCGACGGGATTCAAACCCGCAACGATCAGACGATCCTCCTAAAGTCAGAGTGCCTTACCGCTCGGCCACGGAACCCTATTCGTCACAACCGAAATTTTTAATAAGCTGTCTAGTGAAGATAAATGTCGAGCTAAATAGACTCTAGACAGAATTGTCAAGCTCGACTACATTAAAAAGTACCTACCTATTTTTCGAAAATCGTGACAGGTTGCAAGCCTTTCGCCACCCATTAGACTACTAAACAACTACTGTACACATTTTTGAAGGGAAAACTTCGTTAGGCGCGTTGGGCATTTTTGAGATGAGAATACATTCTTGGATTCGCCTCAAAAAGGTCACGTGCGAGTTACGTGACTGCTCACAGACACCTACTAGTAGCGCCATCTAGTTCTTTACTCGGTAAACTTTTACGGCAATATTTTTACATTTCTAAAAGCTCATTTTATAACTAAGCGGGTGAAGTCATTATCTTTCGATATTATTAGATTTCCTGACGTTTCTAAAAATACACTAGGCACCTAATTGTTCAAGTCTTCTCTCGGAACCTATAAAACTTTACTTCTCAAACTACCACAATCAACTTAATAAATGCCAACAAGCTCATTTACAATGCTACGAAGCTCGTAGCACTCTCGTAGCACTTTCTAGATTTACATTTTCCATATAAATTTTATTTCATTTCCATAAATTCTTGTACTTCCTTCTACATTGGTTCATCTTCATAGGTATCCAATGACAGACAGTTGCCTATTTTGTCCTGTGATAGCGACACAAATTAAGTAGTTGAAAATTGCCTCTGATATCGCAATCACAGGACAAACCAAATGTTAGGAGCAAATGTTTGATATAATGATTACGGTACAAAAACTAATTGAAAAACAAATAACATTTCTACTATATTTTTTAAGTCGGTTAACAATACTTCATGAAACTATTTCCATGCCCTCATCAATGGCCTTTTACATCTACAAGAGATGATTTATGTAGCGTCCGTTTGGTTGGTCCGGCACCGGAGATGGCTAGTAAGGCCGATACGGGAGCGACAGCTACGACCGCAATTGGTAACTGCTACTCTCCGTGTTGTTTTCCACTTCAGCAAGGCGAAGTGGGTGAAGTGACAAGATAATGCGGGCATGCCCAAAACCCACACCACTTTCTTGACCTCACCGTCTGGATCCGCAGGAATGACGAGTCATTACGTGCGGAGTCGGCTTGGTTGCAGGTGCATGACGGCTGGCACCGAGTCGGGTTTCTTTCGAGTTGTCCATCTCTGTTGCTAGCTCTTCCGTTGATCAGCAGGGAGACCACTTGCAGGCGAGACTAGCTGGGTTGCAATGGTGTTATATGCATCCCATCCTCCCCTAATATGATTCCCCTAATATTCCATGCCCTACTATGCTAATTTAACCGTATAGTTTGTGGGTCCTGTGGGAATTGCTAGATTGTGTAATAGTTGCTACGGAAACTAGGACGCATAAGCGATATTGCTATTTTATTAGGTACTGACCTAGGTAACGATATACTCTCTGTGGGGCCTTGATCTTCCTTATTCAAGTTTTTGGGTCATATTACCTACTAACAATTTAAAATTTACAACAAACAAAACACAAAGACAAAAAAAAACCGTGGTACTCCCGGGAGAAGTGAAAACTTGAATAATTAGGTGCCTACTATCAGGAAATCGAAAAATATCGAAAGATAATGACTTCACCCGTTTAGTTATAAAATGATCCTTTATAAATGTAAAAATATTGCCGTAAAAGTTTGCCGAGTACAGAACTAGATGGCGCTGCTGGTAGGTGTCGGTGAGCAGTTACGTAACTCGCACGTGACCTTTTCGAGGCGAACCCAAGAATTTATTCTCATCTCAAAACTGCCAACCGCGCCTAAAGAAGTTTTTACTTCGAAAAAATTTCAACGAGCTAGTTTTATTATGGAGATTTGGTTAAAAAAAGTTAAAATAAGGACACCTAAGTATATTTTTATTCTTTAGCTTTCTGCACATTCTACCAGAAAACTCTAGATAAAATTTCGCAAGAATTCACTTTCAGAATATTGAATTTTATTAGACTAGACTAGCACTTTCGGAGTAGTGTTGATAAAGCCAAATGCAAGCTGCATTTTGCATTTGCACTGCATTCAAAGCAACCAGATGGCTAGTTTATACTTAACTCAAACAAACTTTAAAACATCTGTGGTTAAATGGAAATACTCGAGACTTGGTTTCATTTCAAGTTTCAACTTGCTGTCGAAAGGAGTACATTAGGGAGAATGGGCAAAACTCGACAAAAGTTAAAAACCAATGCAGGGAATTCGTAGCCTGTTGAGAGCGATCTTTCTTGTATGTCAAGTCAAGCGAGGGTGCAGGAGCGATTTAAGGAATTTTGTAGTTCGAAATCGTTATTTATCTCAGAATCTGTGCAAGCTACAACCTTCATATTTAGGTAAATGATACTTCATTGTTTTATCCTGGATTACGTGTTTTTAAAACACGATTGGTGAAAGTTTTCTAGACAAAATATTTTATTGAAAAATACACGTTTTGCACACATTTTGCTATTTATCTTGGGAACAGCACACTTTTTTTGGTGGGTTTTTTTTTTGTCAAGAAGCCTACAAGTATATCTTTAGTTGTGTCTTTTAATTTTTCGATTGGTTGTTTAATTAACTTGTAATTAGCTAAAAAGTGTTTTAGCACCGTATATTGCGTATCCATAGCTCTGTACTTCTCACACGCCGAGCAAATCACACTCGCTGTCCCGCTTACAAAATGGCGGCGTATGGCACACTCTTAAAGCGTAATTTTACAGCATTCCTTCAAACATAAAATATTATTATTATATTAAGAGCTTAGCTGTGCAGGAGCCGGTGCAATGATTCTCACATTTATCTTACTCCAATTCAAAAAATACTTCTTTATACATTACAGCGACCTCTTTAACCTCACTCTTGTAATTCTTGATTTTCCCTTCATTCATCCTAATTTTCGTTATAGCGGTTTTTGTCGCGTTCGTCTGTCTCGAAACCAGGGTTTTAAAACGCTGTTTGCACAGTGCTAAAGGGTTGTTTGTGTTGCGAATTGCGAAGTTGGCTGAAACCGCTCTGCGGTCTATCCAGCCGTATTTACCGAGAAATGGAAATATTTTCGCAAACAGTGAATGGGTTACTTAACCAGTTCATTGTTTAGAATTGTGCGGGCTTGCGGAAAGTTTTCAGTTTTAGTAAGAGTAGTTTTAGGTTACATTTCAATGAGACGTAACTAGTTAATGTTGAAGGAATGCCGAATGTAAATAGGTTTACATCTAGCTAGACCGTCTTATACACATTGAGTTATAATGTACTACGTACTAGAGACGCCATTTCAAACAAAATTAGTGCGCGGACTGATGACAGCGGGGCATGCGCGGTGCAAGCGGGGAGGTGTTATGTTGTCATAGATAACAATCAATACGCGCAGATGCGACATAATTTTATTATTCTGCCTACTTAATATTGATCGTGTGTGTGTAGGTAGGTAGGTACTTACTCAGAGAATAAATAAGAGTATTGAAACTGTAACAATATTTAAATTTCCTTTAAATAATTTAAGTTTAGTTAGTTTATTAATATTTTATAGCCCATAATTATTTAAAACTAGCTGACCCGCGGCAAACGTTGTTTTGCCATAGTATAAGTATTAATATCGCTATTAAAAAATAAGGGTGGTACTTATGGTAAAAAACAGCCAAAATACTTATTTAAAATTGTACGTCGATAGTGTCTGATCTGTGCATGAAAATTTCTATACTCTTTGACATTCACGTAAACATGGCTGCCGCCGCAGTCACGGTGACGCGTTGCAATTGAAAAAATATAATTAAAATACGCGTAATTATGTTGAACTTACTGGTGAAAAGTCACTCCTTGCCTTTTACTTGTATTTCTCGAGTTGTTTGTGCAGTATCGCAATACACACGAAGGCATATTTCATGGAAAAAAACTTCACACACATCATGACACATGTCTCGCTGCAGCAAGCGCTCGGCACAGACTAAGTGAGTCGGAGTGCGAACACTCTGACTTAGTGTAACAAACAGTCGAGTAGAGGTGACCTCTCTAGTACGTAGTACATTATAACTCAATGCTTGTACATGGGTTTTTTTTGTGTCGTAACGAAAATAGAATGTTATTCTATTCTATTGACTACAAGACCAAACTTTCTAGCATATCTAGATATTTTTCAGTATCGTCCATTTGCATATTCGTCATTACTATTCATAGCCTACAAAATTATTGTATTCATTTCACCAATTTGATTTTTCTCTTAAATCAAATCATTTCACCATTGATACCTCATATGAGTTGACCCCATATGCTTTGAAACTTTGTCATTTATCTCCCGTGCAGCCTCTAGCAATAGCTTTCCAAGCAACATTTCTGTCAAATAACAAAACCTCTGGCTGCGAGCCAGCGAGCCTGCTTTCAGAGATTGCAGTCGTACGTGGCAAACGAGTGATACTTTATTGTTCAAACTTTTATTAGGTGTACAAAATTTAGGCAGCTATGAGCTTGCAATGCCACTTGGTGTGCTAACATTTGGAAAATGTGTGGTATACGCGAATACAGGGTCTTTCATTTTAAACTACACAAACTGATAGGGCTTCATTTTTGGGTTGTAAATAGACGATTTTAGTTTTCACTTCAAAAAGTATCTTTTATTGATTTTTTCTGACATGTTGCATAACATTTTCAAGAAGAGCAGACGTTGACCACTCACAGGCTAACAGTGTAGAAACATCACATCGCACGCTCGAATGGACTAAGTTATACAAGAAGCAACAATCAATTAAAATGATAGTCTTTATCGATTTTCTCGAGATTTTCGAAACAAGACAAAAAAAACATTACATAAATATATTTTTATTTATTTGTTGAACCAAATTCCTGAATATAGTTAGTTTAAAAGGAAAGACCCTATATAATAAAAAAAAATTCTAACCTATGTTCCTCCTGGGCAAAGGTCTAATAATATAAATAATAAATTTGTATAAAAAAACAAGCCTCTGACTATTCCCTTCTGGAATACCTAAAAATATCTGTGAGAATGTCTACCGTACCTTGAGGATACAGATAGGTCATGTAAAATTCACGACTGTATCCCCAGACATTCTCTCAGATATTTTATGAAAAAAATAGAATAATTTAAACAAATAAAAACTATCCAGTTCAAGAATAACACAAAACTTCTGGCAGTGGTAGTTATGAAACTTGTACAATCTGCGGTGACTTCTTTCCACGTTCATATTGAATAAGTTTCTTAAGACGTAACTAGCACATGCTTTTGATGTGAATTTAATTTAGGAAGTTTTCAACAAACACGAATCACTGATGCATTTGTGCGCAGATAAATACTTTGTTTACGGAGATGGATAACTACAGTTGTATTCTGTGCTACAGTTCAATAGCATGTTGAGTGGAAGGAAATTCTTTCCCAAGCAGTGGGCAGTGTAACCTAATACTTGTTAAGTTTTCGATTATTTGAGTTTTTTTAAGTTTTAAGTTATTTTTTGTAATTTTTATAGTGTTATTCCACACTTAGTATTTCATTAAGAAATAAAAAGTCTTTTCAAAATTTTAGATTCCGACGGGATTCGAGCCCGCGGCAATCAGACGATCCTCCTAAAGCCGGTGCTTAACCGATTAAAATATGAGCTTATCAAGAATTTCGAATCCGACGTCAGGGGTTCCGTGGCCGAGCGGCTAAAGGCACTCTGGCTTTACAAGGATCGTCTGATCGAACATTTTGATAAGACTTTTCATTTCTTTACAAACATTATGTTTTACCCCAGATAAAATAATATTATAGTTTTACTAAATATGACTCATGCAAATAATTATAAGTTATATAGTATCGATAACATAACACACTTTCCGTATAAATTAAAATTTAAGATTAATTAATGTTAGAACTTCTACAATTATCTAGATAAATTAAAGAGACTAGCAAAAATGACTCCACAAAATAGCAAAATAAGCAAACTAAATCGAACTCTACGTACTGTTTCATAAGGTTGGTTCTCACACAGACGTTGTTGATTTTGTTGTTGTGGGTGATGCCCCGCAAACACTCCTTCCAAACCTTTGGCAAAAAGCATACGAACGGAACGATAAACGTGCATGCAATAAACTCATGCAAATTGACGTGTCAACTCAAATGTGTATATGCAACACAATAGGAATGATGACTATTTTTCAAAATCTGTTCTATGTTGTTCAGAATGATTTGTTATGTGAAAAATATATAATATTTCAGTAGAAAATAAAACATAAAAATCTAATTCAAAATTAAAATTTGAAATTCACGCCAAAACGCTCGTCGGTGTCATGGCGGCTGTTTTGACGTCACAGCTCACCACGCCAATAGCAAAAACTACGTGCATGGACACCTCAAAGGAAACAAATGGCGCAGTTTTGGCCTATTATATTGAGTAATGACGTCACGCGCTCTGATTGGTGTACAGCTATCATGGCGGATTGTTGTATTTTGTAAATTTATTTTATTAAATAATTTAATAATCTCGACATTATTAGGACAATAAATGCATTTTTCTCAATCCTTGAATCCTATTTAATTAGACCAATTGAATATTTTGGTGAAACTTGATTACTGTCATCATGCCTATTCTAATTTATAAAGTTCAAACAGATTTTACAACCCTTGACGGCCATTTTCAGTACAATTGAATACCCTTTGGGCTAAGAAATAACCATACTTATTTCAATTTGTCGTTTTTCAAGTTCTTTGGATAACTTAAGTTCACAATAAAAAAGAAATTATTACACGAATGTGTCAGAGGTTGGATAATATGCGAGCATAATTCGAAGGTAATCTAATAATGGTGGTTGTCACTGATGGAGTGACGAGACAAAAAGGTCCACTCCATTAGCTTCTCAGATTTCAGATAATGGTCCCCCACCTACCTATGTGTTGGACAATCGTAAACATGCAGAACATCGCTCCATGCAATACATTTTACGCAACTATCGATCTCTAAAGCTGACGACTGACTTACTAGTATCGACGTAACATGCTACAACCTCAGATCATATTCATTCGAAAGAAGTAGTGACACGACAAGAAGAAGTATTACAAATAAGTAAGTTACAATCTATTTACGCGATAAGTAAGATACAATACGTTTTGGTCTGTCGCCCGCCACTCGCCGGCTGGCTCAAGCCACATTGAATTGGCAAGTGATGAGTCAATTAGTTTTATAGCAAGCCATTATAAACCTTATGAACAATGGTACAAGATACAGAAACGCTTGTAGAATGAACCGCACGAAAGTGCTCGAGCCAGCGCGACCCGCTAGATGGCTACGGCAGTTAACGTTCATTCTACAAGCGTTATATCTTGTACCATTGTTCATAAGGTTTATAATGGCTTGCTATAAAACTAACTGACGCGTCGCTTGCCAATTCAATGTGCATTGAGCCTAATCGTCCATGCTCGATTATTTTGAACAAAACATGCTTCTAAGTCACCTGTCAATATTAAAAGCATTTTTATCAGCATTCCTTGAAATGTAAGCTGTAACTGAAACCAAAGCACATAAACCTGAACCAAAGCCATGCAGCATGCAACTTACTGCTTCTTGAGGCATGTCATCGGGCACACATTGTTTGCCTTCACGTTGTGAGTGATCTTTCGCAGGCCTTGCAACCACACCTATTGAGATTGTTCAGTTGATTAAAAGTAAAGTAAAGTAAAAGTTTATTTTGCTAAATTTGTGGTAGGTACAAGTTACAAGGTACAAGTTACATTATTAGCAAAAAAGGTTACCACTCAGCATCGTGCAAGTGCAGAGAAGGATACCTCCCCTGCACAAGCGCTGGTATTCTGTGGCACCAGATGCGAGCGCGCGACAGACGCGCGCATTACATGCGTTTAAACTAAGTAAGCTAAAGATACAGTTGTGTATTTAGAGAAATTAAAATTTATTGATGATTAAGCATTTAGTAAAAGGAAATCTACCCCGATTTACTATAATTTTGTTTGTATCCTATATTATGTAGGTTACAAGTAGTATAAGGGATGTTTTCAGTGACTTAATTTCCTCTTGTCAGTTGAAACATAATCAGCATTTTAGAATTTATTTACGTGATTGCTTTTTACTTCGTGATTGGGTAGTAGAAATTCATAGCTATCTCTATCTTTCAACCCGCTTGAGGTTCATGTAAAGGCGGGTCCAGATATGATCATTTACCCGATCCGATCAATGTATCCGTATCAGCGTATCACGTATAATAATAATAATAATAAGCCTGGTATCAAGTTGTGGACGCCTCGATTTACTCCGTATCCATCTTCACAATATATCTGTACTAGCTGCGCTCCCGCGGTAAACCCGCGGTCCCTCGGGATTTTTTCGGGATAAAAAGTAGCTTATGTCCGTCTCTGGGATACAACCTTTATCCATGCCAATTTTCAGCCTAATCTGTTCAGTGGTTTGGGCGTGAAAAGGTAACAAACAGACAGACAGACACAGACAGAGTTACTTTCACATTTATAATATTATATAAGTATGGATCCCTTGATGATCGGACAAAAACCGACACAACATGGGTCGGGCTGTATCATAACGGCGTATCGAGATCGCGTATCATCACCCGTCCACATATGCGACCATGATACGCGTCGACGATACGGTGATCGGATCACGCAACTAATACATATCTGGACCCGCCTTAAGGTTAATCGCCCACTGCACTAGTTTCGAAGCTTGGGTGTGTGTGGCAGACAAACAAATGATCTAAAATGGGTAATTTTGTTTGATAATACTAAGATAGAATTGGCCGAAATGGAAGATGGTAAAGGAAGCCGTTCTGACCTTCGCAGTGGCAGCATCAGGACAGACGACGTGCTGGTAGTTGATGTTGATGTAGTCTGTTCCGCTGCATATTGTCAGGGATTTGTCTTCCAAGCTTTCCCCGTGTTTGTTGTACAAGTTGGTGCTTAATTTTGAATCCTGTGAAAGATATTTCATTTTAGAAATTAAACATTTGGAATTTCTTTGAAATATTTTTAAGCGAGTAGGTACTTAGGTGTGCTTGAGTTTGAATCCTGCGAAAGCCATCAATAATTTTTTTTACTTTATTTTAGGACACATACAACTCGTATAGACACAAACATACAAAATTAGCACTCAGTTAAAGTAATTTCTTCATTCTTTTAAAATTAGAAGTCGTATCTTAATTACAAATTGCACTCCATTTAATTTGAATAAATTATTGATTGATTGGAAATTAACTACCTACTAGTAAAAGTACCAGACGTACGTAGAAAAATTTAAATAAGTAATTAGGTACTTAACATGTTAATTACCATTACACAAAAATACATTTTGTTTTTTACGGAAAGTATTCTGTAGAATGACGTGTCGTCATGTGGCAAACTCCGTCCCAACAACACATTGAAGAAATCAAGAAAGGCGGACACACTCGATAATTATCGTGATCCAGGATCACGATCCAACCTTTGGATCGAAACTACATACTACATACTCGATACGTATCGCGTCAGTACAACGGTAGATTTCATTCACCACAGACGATAAAAATTACAATATTTGACATTAGATCCATACATTTTCTGTCAAATCACAGACCACAGATTAAACACTCGATATGGATCGACGATACTTGATACAGATCGTGGATTTTTAGAAATTCGGCGCTCCGTACGATCCGCGATACTACACACTCGATACATATCGTGATCGTGTAGCATTCGCCAAAGTTAGTTCTTCATTATTACGCTGGATAAAAACAGACCAGAATCCAACAACCTGTCAGAACCAGTTCAGAATTCTGCTCGGGGTATTTCCTGGTAAATTAAGTGGTATGACGTCACTTGTCCCACAGTATCTGCTGTAGGCGTGTCTTGGGGCTGCCATTGACGTAAATGGGGATGGACGCTTGGCCGAGCTTTTTAAATGTATTTTTATGTAATTTTTATCGGGGAACTGTCAGAAAAACTGTTTAGGTAACTGACAAATATCTTCAAACTGCTGTTTTTGTGTAACAACGTAATCTGCCTTATTATAAAACAAGACTAACTAAATGTGTCTACAAAGACTAACTAAATCATAGTTTTCGTAACTTTAAGACCCCTCGTAGACTACAGACTTTCTATCGGCCGATAGTTAGATAGTGGATAGTATAGCCCGCAGATAGACTTCGGCTCGTAATCGAGCCGAAGTATATTCCGTCTCAACTATCAGCCGATAGAAAGTCTGTAGTCTGCGAGGGATCTAAAGATGCTTACCAACCTTACGGTGGACCAAGGTGATCGGTGAATTAGTGCTATACAAACTTACTTCGATGTTATTTAGTAATAAGCTTGTAATGGTCGTTATTTGAAATTGGAATTGCAGAAAAGTAAATGTATATTTTTACAAAATTTTAGTTTAGTGAAAATGAACAACGGTATCGACTTTATTGTACGGTCAAATACATTTTCACATGGTCCGAGGTTAGTCAGCTTATCGCAAGCTCCGACTGAGCCGCTTACGGCGACCATTCTACAACTCCGGACTTCCGGACTATTTGCAGCGATTATTGCTATGTTGGATATCTGCTTTTGCCGAGTTCTTTTTTCAAATAAACTACAAAAATACATTACTAGATGGCGCCCCACAGCAAAGATCTATCGTTATAGTACCACAAACTTATCTGAACCGGAGAGGGCGCTGTTATCGCATTTGGTGTTGGCACTTGGCAGAAAAATACATTTTGGAGTAAAATTCGTTAGTTCCTCTTTTGGCCACCATTTGTGGCACTCTAAGTTGTTTTATAGTATATACATACACACAGAATACGTTACTACACTTACTTTGGGAACACCTCCCGCTCTGATGTCGCTGACTTGACACAGTTCTATCACGTCTCCGTCCTGAAACAAAAGATTTACAATCAGTAATTAAAATAGTTTAACTACCTATATCTAAAGATCGTGTTAAACAATCCTAGACGGATAACTGGTTTCCTCAAGATCGATAAATTGTATTCAAAACAAAAAAAAATATGATGAATGGGTCTCTCTTACACAGGCAATAATGAGGTCTACGACGGAGCGAGCCTACCCAGAAGGTACCCTACTAACTATCTTTTTAAAAACAACAGGGTCGTAGCTCAGCGGAAATACAGACGCAAAAAATTGGAAGCTGATTCCAATTTTTTATGGAGCGTTTTTGTATGGACCTGTTCTTAGAATTGTTTGATATGGAATCCTATCTGTATGTACCTACATACAGATAGGATTCCATATCAAACACCTGTGTCAGTAGGTATAGTTGGCAATTGGGTTGAACACAGAGCTGGCAATTTCCACCTCTAGTCGACAGGAAGTGTGACATCCCAGCGAGGATAGCTTCCTCTCGCGCTGGAGGAAATTGCTCTCTTTAGATATAGCTGTCTTGTCTTCTGATTTGAAAGAAAGAAAGAAAGAAAATACATTTATCCAACTAATCAACTAAGTAGGTAAGAAAATAAAACAAATAATAAATTAAAAAAACAAATGAAAAATGATTGTTGAAAAGGCAACTACTCAGCAAAATGCCTAGATCCAAGGATCAGGCGCTGTTTTTCAGTGTCGCCTTAGAGGGAGGGGAGAGGGGAAGGGGGACGGTGTCTGTAATGTGCTGTAACTGTAATGTCCCGGTAACACAAGTCTCTTGAGAGCCAAGGTTACACAGGGCAGCGCTAGTGTGAGCTTTTTGTACCTAGTGTGTGTAATGTAAAAGGAAAGTGTATGCATGTGAGATG
Organism: Epirrhoe alternata; assembly: GCA_963565295.1. NCBI lineage: Eukaryota > Metazoa > Arthropoda > Insecta > Lepidoptera > Geometridae > Epirrhoe > Epirrhoe alternata. The sequence goes on along the minus strand of OY751385.1, from coordinate 1,311,302 downwards.
TGTAATGTGTGTGTAGTGTATGTAAGGGTGGATAGTTGTGAGCAAAAAAGGATGTAAGTAGTAGGGAGGCATAACAGAGTAGGTAATTGTGTAGTGTCAGTGTGAAGTGTCTGCGTGTAGTGTAGGTATGATTTGAAGGTTAGAGTTTCTCCAGTGTAAAAAAAAACAGTAGGTATTTAATAAAGTTTGCGGCAACTACTTTGAATCCTCTTATCTTATGCACGTGAATAAAGTTAGTTCTTAATTTTTTTGTATCGGTTTTTAGACATCGCATAAATCAAATCAAATAGTTTTTTTTCTGTCTGGGTAAAGTGGGTAATTATACATACTTACACAATAGACTTATTTACTAAAGTAAATTATCTAAGTTCGTCCATTCAATTATAATTAGGTAATTAATAATTATGTTTTTTTACAATGTCAGTGAAATAATTATCATAAGAGGGTCTGATTCTTCGCGACAAAAACCTTGAAAAAACAAATACGCAACAAACACGATTGGTAGGTCTAGGTACATAGGTAAACTACGAGTAGGTACATTTAAAATAATTATTAATTTAATTTCCTTAGTGCCTGTACTCTGTGTGTTCCATATGAAACGGCAAGGCAGGGAAACCTTACATCCCACAATCCAGTTATTTCATTAACGTAATTTAATTATTGAACCACACGTGGCAAGGATACTCCAAGGTAGTGGTTTGTGCCACTTGCACACTTACGCTGATTAAAACTTATAAAACCACTAGCTACTGCGCGCTTCTTAGCCCGCGTGGTTCCAACATTTTGCCTATATGCTATTCCAGGGGGGCTAGCCAAACACCATAATGGAAGTAGAAATAGACAGTGGAATAGACAGATAATGACTATTACTCACGTGCGGCGAATAACATTATTTAGCACGATTTGTATAGCACTGCATACATTTTATGCCAAATATCGCGGCAGGTGAGTTCCTGGCATTATCAAACGTCGAATTGACACCGCGAGGATAGATAGTTGCCACAGAATACCATATAGTAACAAAGCAATAATGAGGTCCACGATCTTTGCGATGTCAAAATAAAGTCAAAATTTTCTGTGTTGTGTGAATTTGCAAATATTAATTATTAGCACTTATATAGATATCTTGACCTTATAGCCAACGCCAAGCATCCGTACCTAGCTAGAACAATCGGATCTAACAGTACCCGAATCAAAAATGAACTCGCAGCATTGCAAAATGAAATGTGCTTTCGATACTATTTCCGTGGTAAAATATAAAGATGAGACGCACAGGACCTCAACAATATAATTTAACGACCACTGCGCCTTCTCCTGCTTTCCACGCAAGTGTCTGCCACCCTCAGTCAACGATTGACACCAGAACCGGAGTAACTTGAAGAGCTCAATCACAGCATATAAATGGAACCTGCGCTTTCTGTAGGGTGGAGCTAACCATAAGGATAATACATAACCCGTGGAGTGGATATTTACCTACTTTCTCCTGTGTGTTGCAAATAAAACTGTTTACCTATTCAGTAATAAATATTTTGTATTTGTAATTTTATTATAAGTAAGTATAAGTACCTATACAACTTTATAGGGCAGGCATAGTCTAGCGTATGAACAGTATGAAGGAATATCAGTGGATTATATTTTTGTTTCAATAGATAGAGTGATTGCTGTAGAAATAAGAGCATTGCATAATATCAACGAGTGTTTTTTTAGAGTAACTTTGAATGGTAGAGTAAGATACGTTCGTTCAGGGAAGTGTGGAGTGAAAGAAGGTATTAGGTGCTTAATAGCAGTGATGAGGATTGAGAAAGGCAAATTAAGATGGTTTGATCATGCAGAGGTGACGAATGAAAGTGGTTTGACCAAACAGGGTATAGGTATGAGGTGAATATGTGTGGAAAGGATGCTAAGGGAAGGATAGGTGAATGTAGTTACTCTAAAGTCTTAGGCGAGCGTGTATGAAAAATGTAATGAGGAACAAGGCGAGAAATGTGCGTAAGAATTGAAGCAAGTATAAATAAGTGTTGATTGTCTATCCCTATAGGAAACTCATGTGTGTACCTATTACTTAGGTAATCTTTGTTTCAAGTTCTAAGCGATGGCTTTAAGTTACTTCATTGAAATAAGTTGATTAGGTACATATTTCAAAAATATGAAAATCCAATTATGAGCACAGCAACGCTCTTTATGTAGAAATTACGGATAAAAAATACAACTCTTGGTGGCAAGACGTCAATTTGAGGTAAGCTGAAGAAGCCATTTTGTTTCTACTGGCGACTGGCGATTACAACTGGGATTCTGCGACCGCCTTGTCATCGACCAAAAATTTAAACAAAGTATCTATAGCGCATGTCAATGCTACCAATTTTTCCATTTCATTCATTATGACGCGTAATTTTCATACATACTCTTTGTAATCTATGGCATAATCAAGTGCAAACTGAGTGCAAAGTCGCCAAATCAGCAGTAGAATGGAATCGAATCAATGTCATCTTGGCTAGCACCCCTGGTCACTATCTATCTATGCCTATTCAAGTTTCATCCAAATCGGCTCACTGGTTAGGCGTGATTGAAACACAAACATCTAAACATATGAACTGGGATAGTGGGATGCAGAAAGAAGCTGTAGTGAGGAGGATCGAGTAGGGCATGTCGAGAGGATGAATGAAAGTCGTTTGACCAAACAGGTGTATGAGGGATAGCTGTAATGGGAAAACCGAGGTGAAATCTTGGACTGAATAGGTGACAGTTTGGAGAAGGTTCAGGTCAAAAGTACCCTAAACCAGAAGAGATTGTATGAAGTATGTAATGAGAATGAACGAGAATAAAGATGGAGGGTATTCTGTGGTCTCTGCTTACCTCTACGGGAAAGAATCGTGATAGTATGAATGTAGATAAGGATGATAAAATCGCAAATATAGTTTGCTAAAACCCAGATAATGATTTTCTTTTAAATTCAATTCCCCGCTTGAAAGCGTAATCTAGAGAAAAATTTTCCAGGTAAAAGCAAGATTTAAAACTTCAACAAAAGTTTTCAATTAGACCAAAGGTCTTACAAAGGGCCTCGTCGCTTCCAATTTTGCTGAATTCCTATTATTCCCTTAAGATTTGGTTTGTTATAAAACGACAACCGTCATATTATTCGCCGCTATAGAGCTTATAATATTCAAATTATTTCAAACGGTACGAATCGTATCGTACTGCAATTTTTACGTGTAAACGGTTATCGGCTGGTAATAAATATAAAATGATATATAATATAGATGGTTTGGGCATGTAGAGAGGATGGATGACAGTCGTTTGACAAAGCAAGTGTATGAGGCGAGTGTGTATGGGACAGCTGGAAGGGGAAGGCCTAGGCGAACCTTCTTGGATCAAATTGGCGACATTTTGGAGAAGGGCCAGGTCAAGGGTACCCTAAACCAGCGAGCATGTATGAAGAATGTTATGAGAGTGAATGAGGCAAAAGTTGTGTGTCAGGATCGTAGCGAGTCCGTGGTCTCTGCCTACCCCTTTGGGAAAGAGGCGTGATTTTATGTATGTATGTAATAAATATAGGATAGGTGCGACTCTCGCTCGGTAGGTAAATGTGTGATGTGAATGCTCTTTTAATAGGGCTTAATACAAACTTTATTAAACTTATTAACATATGATAATGTGTATAATTTGATGTATGTTTTTGAAGTGACAACTTCTTTTGGCGCGTTTGGCGGTTTTGAGATGAGAAAAAGTTCTTGGATTCGCCTCGAAAAGGTCACGTGTGAGTCACGTGACTGCTCACCGACACCTTATTTGTCAAGTTTAGAACCGCTCAAGTTTTTACTTTTGCCGGCACTCCTGGAGTGCTGCTCTTTTTTCTGTATATAATGGAGCTGTTGATGTCACACTTATTGGCACAGATAAAATAAGCAAAGGAAACATCTACGACAATAGCAGCCGTTTGGAAACCAGATCTTAAAGTACCAATTAGGGAGCGGATAGGCGCAATGATAAATCCCCATTGTAATAAATTTAGGCTTAAAAGGTTCGCGATTTCTTTTACTTTCAATTTCGAGGGAGTTATGTCTGTCTGTATTCTGTGACTCGGCTTCGAATTTGAAGGTTTTTCTCCGTTTTATTATTCAGACGGTAAGTCTGTTATTCAACATCATCCATTTACAAAATAAGTTTATTTTTTTATTCATCATCTCAGGGTGATTATGCCTTTTATCATATTCCGTCTGTGATGAAGCGCTCGTAGTCGTGCTTGCTTAGTCGTTCTTGATAGATCGTCGAAGCTAAGAAACGTTCGAAACGGTCTGCAAGTGGATGGGTGACCGCCAGTGGCATTTTCATCTGAGCGCTTCCGTGCTTCGGAGGGCACGTTGAATTGTCGGTCCCGGCTATTTTAAGCCATGACGGAGGCCTTTAGGCGGCCTAAAAACTCCGTCACCAGAGTTGGCCTCATACAAACTTACTTACTTTTGTGATGTCCCCAATTCATGGCATGGCAAATCTCTCTCTTCCTTTCTGTCACTCTTCTCTATGAGCTAAATTGTGGAGTCATCAGAACATGCCATGCAGCCTATCAACAATACAGCCATGCAGCAAAGCATAGGAACAAAAGCAGAACACACACATGGCATGTAGAATGAGAATATTTTCTCTATAAAACATCTCTATTGTCCATCGCCCTACTTAGCCGATAAAGCAGTATCACTGCATCCTGCAACTGACAGCTGACAGCTCTGGCTGTCATAACTGGGTCACCCTGGCGGCGGAGAATTTCAAATATGTAGAGAATGGACACTACTCGCCTAGAACCAATCTCCCTGAACCTCGTGTTCGAACGCGACTGCGTTCTTAGGTCATTGGTTACTACAGATGCGAGTGTACAAAAATTACTCTGTGTAGTGTCTCGTCTGCTTGGCATTTACATCTATATCTACTAGATAATTTATACAGCGTCAGGAGGCAACCTATGCCTGCACTCAACGGGACGCTGTAGTGCCTGGGACATTGTTTGAGAGGGAATAGGCTTATCCAGCACTTAATCGGCTTTATCCACATATAAGACATCGTCAATACTTGTGGAACTGACTTTCTGATGAAGTCGAGGTATACCCCATTCGGCCAACACGGCTTACGGCCGGTTTCTCGAACGCTTTTCAAATTGACAAGCTGATTAAACTTGAAATACTTTGTCCTCATTGGTCGAATGACAGATTTGACAAATGATTAGTTAATTTTGAAGATGATTTTCGTTGGTTGAATGACAGATTTGACAAATGATTAGTTAATTTTGAAGATGATTTGCGTTCGAGAAACCGGCCGTTAGTGTTTGCCTATGTAGCTATTGTATGAAGTTTTGTCAAGTGTCCACGTGTGCCAGGGGCTTCAGGAAGCCTTATCGAGGATAACATGTGATTGACGTTGAGAACTAGGGCGTGTGATGCACGTGCTTTAATGGTTCTTTATAGGTAATATGTGCCGTTTGAAGTAATGGAAGTTGTAAAACATACTCAAAAAATTGGATCAGAAAAAAGCCCTGGACCAGATGGAATCCAAAATGAGGCTCTGAAAATTGGCGTTACTCTGCTAGCTCACCCACTGACCCATCTGTTTAATAAAGTCCTAAGCACTGGCAAGGTACCTGAGCAATGGAAGAAGTCTGACATAATTCTACTGTACAAAAAAGGCGACCCACAAGATGTAGGAAACTACCGCCCAATTAGCCTTCTTTCTAGTACATATAAACTTTTTGCATCACTATTGCTAAACAGAATAGAAGGGAAAATTGAGGAACACCAACCGATCGAACAGGCAGGATTTCGGTCTGGGTTCTCCACGACAGACCATATCCATGTCATGCAACAAGTCATCGAAAAATACAAATTGCCCTATATACATAGCATATATTGACTACACTAAAGCGTTCGATACGATCGCTCACGACTCAATCTGGGAAGCTCTGAATCAATGCCAAGTAAACGAAAAATACATTAACATCCTAAAGAACATATATCAAGGCAGCACTAGCCGTGTCAAACTAGAAAAAAGAGGAACTGAAATACCTATCAATAGAGGAGTAAGGCAGGGAGACCCCCTATCACCGAAACTCTTTCTGGCGGTGCTGCAAGGGGTTTTCGATGGTCTCGAGTGGAGAACTGAAGTAATTAAAGTGGGAAACCGCCGTCTAAGCCATCTAAGATTTGTCGACGATATTGTTCTTTTCGCCGAGACCAGCAAAGCACTAGAAAAAATGATATGTACCCTAAGCGAAAGAAGCAGATCAGTGGGCTTAAAGATGAACGAAAATAATGACAAATAGCCACACAAATACAATAAACCTTAACGGGAAACCACTCGAATACGTCAACAACTACATATACTTAGGAAAACGAATATCATTAGAAGACCAACAAGAAGAAGAAGAAATAGACCGACGAATAAATATAACCTGGAAAAAATATTGGGCACTAAAAGAAGTGATGAAAGGTGACTTCCCCCTTTATTTGAAAAAGATTGTGCTGGACACCTGTATCCTTCCAACTCTCACATATGGATGCCAAACTTGGACAAACAACAACAAGCTGAAATCCAGAATAGCAAACTGCCAAAAAGCAATGGAAAGAAGCATACTTAAAATTAGAAGGATCCATAAAATAAAAAGCACATTGATTAGAAAAAAGACCAAATTGATTGATGCTCTCCACTACAGTCTACGTCTGAAATGGCGATGGGCGGGCCACCTAGCACGATACAGTGACAATAGATGGACAATAGAAGTAACAAAGTGGAACGGTCCTCGCGGAAAAAGGCGAAAGGGTCGGCCGAAGAAAAGGTGGAGCGATGATGTGAAAGCGATAGCGGGGAACGAATGGATCAGAAAAGCAAAAGAGAGAACTATTTGGAATAAGCTGGAGGAGGCCTACACCCAAAGAGGGGTTCTTATCCAAGAAAACGAAGAGTGACCATATGGACAAACTCTTTTTATATTAAAAAACTATTGTGTCAACCGTAGTCGACAAGATACAGTATGTAATTATTTAAGGGATATGAAATAAATGGGCTTTAATAACATAGGTAATATATTCCATTCCTCACCAGTTTTACCTAATCAATATAATGATTAGGAAACCCTACACGGTTTTAACCAATCACAAAGCTCGAGTCATGATTTTAGAGGTTTGTGATTGGTCAATTCAAGTGCGCGTTACCACGTGATTTCAATATTTCGCGTATCAACTTATAATTTTAACAAAATGTATATAAACTTATAAATGGCGCAGTCCTGAAAGAACTTCGTACTGCGGTCTATATTTACACAGGATCCGTAGTCTTTGTACAGGATCAAAGGGATGAAAGGATAAACCCCTAATCGTTTGACAGTGACATCATTAGATCGTGCTAAATGTAAATCATGTAAAACATAATGTCGCTTCCCATATGAAGTTGTAAAGAGCACTCTGCACAAACGGCAGAGAGTCCAAGTTTGAGTGGCAGCTCGTTAGTGGGCAAGGTCGAGAGCTAAGCTCTGTTTGCATGGGACAGTAAATAGGGTAGTAAACGCGCTGTAATGGAGAGTAAATGCTAACAAGGTTGGTCAACATTGAGGGAGTTTAAAGGTAATAAAATATAATTGTAAGTGATAAGGTTATAATGGGTGATATTAATATTGTTCTCAGATCCTTTCGAAACAAGAAGTTTAACTCATTTCTGAAACTCTCGAATACTTGAACCTTAGTCCTTCCTTAGTATCTCTCGGTAACGGTAAGTAACGGAAGTTACTTAAACCATCTAAGGTTTGCTGACGACATAGTCGTATTAGCCGAAACATCAAAAGACCTGGAGGACATGATGAGATCCCTCGATCACGAGAGCTCTTTAGTTGGCCTGGAAATGAATGTAAGCAAAACTAAAATAATGACTAACAACAATAAAAAGCCCATTGAGATAAAAGGGAACAACATAGAGTATGTAAACAACTACATTTACTTAGGAAAGCAGCTATCACTTACAAAATCCAACAATGAAGAAGAAGTTACAAGAAGAACGAATATAACTTGGAATAAATTTTGGTCACTAAAAGAAATCTTAAAAGGAAATTACAACTTGCATTTAAAAAAAACAGTATTCGAAACATGCCTTTTGCCAAGCCTACTGTACGGTTGCCAAACTTGGGTCTTCACAAATAAAATCAAACACAAAATTAATTGCACTCAAAGAGCGATGGAACGAAGCATGTTGAAGATCAGGAAAATACAAAAAGTTAAAAGCAAAATCATAAGACAAAAAACCAAACTTAGTGACTGTCTCACACATGCTCTTACACTTAAATGGAAATGGGCTGGTCACATCTCACGGTACACAGACAAAAGGTGGACCATAGAAACCACACGATGGAAGGGACCCGATGGAAAAAGGAGTGTCGGCAGACCAAGAAAGCGGTGGGTCGACGAAATTAAACAGGTAGCAGGCAACGACTGGAAAAACTTAGGCAAAGACAGGGAGTTATGGAAGAAACTGGAGGAGGCCTTTACCCAAAGAGGGGTCCAAATTTCACCAATTGAAGAAGAACAGTAATAGGATTAAACTAACACTTAAGAAACATAGACTTAAGAAAACCAACTAACAAACCATTGGAAACAAGAGAAATGTACCAGAAGTTTGGAATAAATGGCTTAATAATAATAATAATAGTATCTCTCAAAACTTATTAATCTACGACCCATGCAAAGCAAGCTCGGTCAACTCAAAAAAACTCCATACACATGCAGTATTCACGATGCGCGTGTATAATATTGGTGTGGGTTTTTTTTATGGAAGAGGGGGCAAACGAGCAAGTGGAACACCTGATGGTAAGTGATTGCCACCGCCCACAGACAGCTGCAGCATCAAGAGGCACTGCAGATCCATTGCCGGCCTTTGAGGTAGGAATAGGTTCTTTTCTTGAAGGCGCCTAAATCGTATCGGTTTGGAAATACCTCTGGCGACAGCTAATTGCACAAGTCTGACGTGCGAGGCAAAAATTGGCGTGAAAACCGCACAGTTGTGGACTGTCAACCATCTACATGATAATGGTATAGGTATTGCTGTCGTTGCATACGATGGCGGAATTTAGTGGTGGGGCCAAGAGTGTCCGTTTCTACATCAATACGTAGTAGATTTATTAGTCTCTGGGTTCGACTGGCACACAACAAACGCAGCACGAAGTACCCTCAAGGGCCCAAAGGCCTCCGAAGAGGTTTATAATGACCCGAGTACGGATTTAGGTTACAAACTCTGACCACCAATGGTTAGTAAGTTTTTCAGTGGTTCTAAAGTGCTAACTAACACTCTCGAACAATAGTTTTAAGTGTGTTTAAGTAGGTGACCTCGTTTAAATCAGTTACTAGTTATATTTAGTTACTTACTTAATATATCTAATAATATGCGACCTATCCGGTGATTGATTTATTTCTCTCATTAGGGCTTATTCTTAAAAAAACTGTGACTTGGGACTACTGTGACTTGGGACTACCGCGACACAAGCTTTGCTTAGTGCGTCCAGTGTAAATTATTTATGAAATAAATTATCTTATCTTATCTATTTTTCACACTGCAAAAAAATCGCTAAGAAAATTGTCTCACAGTGAAATTACGAAGCTCATTCAAATTGTCTTTCCTTTCGTTTGAACAAGGTAATTAAATTGTTTTTCAATTTTTCGTCCTCCTCGAATGTGCCAAGCAAGCCACAAAGTTGAATAAGAAAAGGTAATTTTCTATATTTTTTCCTCCATAGCATCGTAAATTGTTCACGTCGGCGTCGGGTCGCGTCGCACTCGCGTTGTATAAAGTTAAATGATTTTTGCTACGTAGAAAATAGTTGACATAACTTTGAATCCTACATGTAGGCACAGTGCCACAAACTTATCTAAACCGGCGAGAGAGGCGCTGTTATCGCATTTAGTGTCGGCAGAAAAATAAAAACAGTAAAATTCGTTAGTTCCTCTCTTGGCCACTTGTCCAGTTTGTGGCACTGTACATCTGAAAGTTTGTATGTTTTGTGGGAAACCCAGACAATTTATGAAAGAAAACGTGTTATGAAACGTATCGCATCGCACCGCTAACAAAGTCCATAGACACAATCATGTACAAAGCTAAGATGGCGACAATGCGTTTCCGGCGCTTTCCCGCGCTTTTCCTGTGCCCACTTCCGGCAGCCATTGTTGGTATAACCATGGAGGTTCTATTTAGTGTACTAATGGACAAAGATGTTTGTCGTCAACAGGTGCGAAATAAATGCTTGAATAATATGTTAGCATATCTACTTCAAACTTATGAATCAAATATGAGTATGAGTTTTATAGTGTCCACTCTGGTGATAGAGTTAGATATCGCAAAGAACGGTAAGGCAAGCTACACCCGATTGTAGTACTTCCCTAAAAACATCCCTTTGCCAGTCGCGCAATAAATATAGCAACTTTATCAAGCAAGTAATTTTCACTTCAAAACGCCATAACCATATAAAAGGCCATGAAAGCTTTTTGCTCGCAAAACTGATGGAACTGCCCGTAAAACTGAAATTGTTTGTAAACGTTCATTTTTAGATTACCTATAAGCTTTAACGTCTTTTTGTAACCTTACTGTTCCAGTGCTGGGATAAAATCTTCCCCAAATCTGGGCTCTAATTCTTGCATGATTCACTTCCTGACTACCAGCTCTCCCCGGCTTCTTCGCCCATCTGAACTAGTATATGTTAGATGGCATCTGACATCTACTGGGTTACCTATCGTTTAGGTCTACAGATAGACATTATATTCTTTGTCTTGCCGTGTCGCAAATTCTTTCGAATTATTGTAAAAATTGGATCCTTTTGTGCTCTCGTTTCTAATTTAAAGCGATGAATGTTCTATTCATAGCGTTCAAGACATCATTGCAAATCTATATCTATTTTATATTTTAGTGAAATAAATGCTCAGAAATATCAGCCTCTTTGGGTAGCTCGAAGCAGTGGCGTTATGCAAAACCATGCATTTGGGAAATGTGTCCCAAATGGAATTGCATAAATGAGCTTCAGCACGCAGCAGTCTAGGATTGAAAATATTATCCGTAATATTCTCCTGTTCAAGTATTTCCGTGGTCCCCACTGGGATTACAGTCACATTATTTTATATCAAGCGTAGGTAATGATTACGTTTTGCTTTGAAACGTATCACGTGTCGTAGCTTTTTGTACTTGTTGCTTTTCCAGAATAGATTTTTCTGAAAATTCTACAAATCTTTAGGCATTCAAGATTAAAGATTAAAGATGTCTATAGAAAATTATGTACTTATAAAAACTACATGAATAGATTTGTCATCATAACCCATCCGTTTGGATTTGACGTAGTCGAGTTAAAAAAGCACTACGAATGGATATTCTCATCCAAAAAATCCTACCGTCTAAGGATATTCCAATTGACCCTTTAAATCTGAGGAAATCTTAGATTTCTCATTCTGAAACGCTTTTCTGTGAAAATTAACTGGAACTAACGAGCGAGCTCGTATTATCCCGGTTCCCTATTGTTGAGAGGAACATTGACTGCGCTGTAAATCTTGGGAACGTTGCATGACGTTTAGAATATTCTAGTCTGAACACAGGCAGGAGCTATGTTTTGCTAAGCGGTCTATTTCCCAACTAGCACTATGTGGTAATACATTTTCGGTATTCCCGTATAATTAACCAAAAATAAGGGATTGTGGAAGGGTTTCACAAGCATTAGGATAAGATGGTTCTGATTCAGTCCAAGTATAGATAGGCTACCTAAAGTTTTCATTCCAATAGCTTCATTTTCATCACAAGAAGCGCTCGCGGTCGTGCTTGCTTAGTCGTTCTTGATATCTGTTTCGGTGTCCGCCAGTGGCATTTTCATCTGAGCGCTTCCGTGCTTCGGAGGGCACGTTAAATTGTCGATCCCGGCTATTTAAATCGTTAAGCCATGACGGAGGCCTTAAGGCGGCTTAAAAACTCCGTCGCTAGAGTTGGCCACTGACTCGTATGAACTTGCTTACGTACAAGTTCCTTTATATATTTCTAGACTTTAGTTCGCCCTTCATTTAAATAAATAAAATAATTTTCGAACTGTGGGAAAATTTACTAATAGAATAGAATAGAATATTACTTAATTAATAGTATGATTGATGATTGATTCAGCAGTGGCTGAAGACATCCTTTCAATCATCAGCCCCAACGTCGTGTTCTACTAAAAGTTTTTACCTTGCCATCACTCTTCCAGTAGATGAAGAAGCCGTACTCGTCAACCTTGAAGAGACAGTTCTGCTCCAACTCCGTGTTGTCCTTCTCCTCTGTCCAACGGTCGAAGGTTGCACCCTGGGAACAACAAGATATTCTTAGAACCGGCAAAAATATTAGATATTGTGGCGCGCGGTGTTCGTAGTCCTTCGGGAATATTTCACTGGTCCGGGTTAAAAGAAAAAAAAAAGTTGATTAAAACAAGGGTGTTTTTGTCAATATATCGATAAAATTGCGGAGGTATTTTCCAACATCGACTCCGTTATTTTTTGGTCGGATAACTCCGGATTTCTGGTCGAATTCCCGGTTTGGTATCCGATAAAGTAAAGTAAGTTGTATCCGATGATTTCCCGACGAATAAAAAATATCTTCCTGAACTGAGCCCATGTACTAAGCCTGTCCCACACACTTTTGTGCTATAAAACCACCTTCGTATCCTATGATACATAGACTTTTGGCCGTGTGTGTGTGTGTATTTTAGTGAATATCTCTGCAACCAGACCGTCACAAAAGAAGCACACCATGCTGCGTCACCTACGACTCACTAAACATTATGATAGCATCCAGGTCTCTACGTGCTCGGCCACAGGGTTCTGATGTTAACGAGTAAAATGACATTTGAATTTAGACAAAGCATCATTTCTACATCAAATCTCTCTATTTTACAGTATAATGGTCATGGTAAGGAGGCAGGACTCGTCCTTATATCGATGTATAATGTATGTTTCGATCATCTCCGTATCGTTTCCCGGTACCTGAATAATCCGATTAGAAGTCAATATCGGCGTCGTGTGCGATGAACAGATAAAGATTACCAAGTCGAGTGTTCTGCCTTCTAGCGGTCGCAGTGCTAGCGGGAAGCTGGTAGCGGATGTGAAGCGATTAATAAATTAGTCGCTATAGTTACTAACATAAACATAGCGAGAATGGAAAGATAGATTTCAGGATGGGATTGTTACCTCAAAGATTTTTGTCGGTCCCTCGAGAGTACTTCGCTACTTTTACAAGCTACCTTTACAATTTTCATCTGCATCATAGCTATGAAGCTTATGCTGAGCTATGAGCTATTTGCGAGAAGGAGTAACATACCCACACATGATACAGATTTTTTTAATTTGAGGACGTCACTTCACACTAACCCTGCGTCTCACGTGGGCGGCTTGACGCGAATGCGATTGCGAAGCGAAGCTATGCGATTCTGTCCTACGTGCGTGCGAATCGTCCTACATAGTTTATGTCAAATCATACATAGAATAGAATAGAATATTGCTTTATTGCACACCATGAGAAAAAACAACAAATAAAACAGATTTCGCTTAAATAATATGTGTAGCAATGGGTGACCTTATCGCTAAAAGCGATCTCTTCCAGGTAACATAGAGTAAATATTCTGATCGCGTTCGATTCAATACGCGCCCCGCGCCGCTGCGCACCGGTCACGTAGGACACTTAAATAGTAAATCGACTGTTTGTTGTTTCCGCGCCGCACCGCGCCGCTTCGCGCTAGCGTCCATCCAGATCGTCTACGTACGTACGACGCAGGGAGAGATTTTCATAGAATTTGTATGAGATTCCAATATGTCAAGTCGACGCTGCCCGCCATCACTATGACCACGCCCTATACCGATCAAGCTCTGATTTACGACCTGCTTAAAACACTCTGCCTATAGAAACGTCTATTTCAGTCGAGTTCTGGCTTTCATACATTTATTTACATTCGGCTGTGAGAATAGATTTCTTGAAACATACATTCGATAACACCATCAGATAGGTAGATTATGATATTGACTTGTGAGTTGTGAGTCACAAAAACGTAAACAACATACTACTGTACTGTGTATTGTTTGTAGATTGCATGTAGGTGAGTAGGGATAGGCACAGAGGTTCCTAACTTCATAGCTCTGTCACCTACTTACCTCATACCTACCTACTTTTGTATTTTTTCTTTTTTGTACCTGTTCTCTGTATGTGTAATGTACCTGTGTCTGTGTGTTGGCAAATAAAGCTTTCTATCTATCTATCTACTGTATCCCCAAGGCGCAGTACACATTCTCTCAAATCTTTTACATAAAAAGATTTGAGAGAATGTGTACTGCGCCTTGGGTATTCCAGATCCTTTGAAGGGGGTATTCAGAGGCATGTATCAAAATACATAGGTATTTGATACATGTCCACAATTGTCTTAATTTATGGCAATGATAGTACACAATCATCCCACTGCTAGGCCTCTCTTCGCTTCTGCCATTCGCCTCTGTCCTGAGCCAATCTTGTCTGCCAAGGTTGCGGGTTCGATCCCCGCCACGGGATAAATGCTTGTATGATCTGCAAATATTTATCTCGGGTCTGGGTGTTTTTATGTATGTATTTATTTACAAACAAAAAAGTATGTAAGTAGTATTACAAACTTTGCTTAGTTTGGGGCTAGATGATGCTGTGTGAAATGTCCAGCTCTATTTATTTATCTTGTCGATATTGATATGATGATCTCTAGGATGTATCCGAGAGAATGTCTACCATGCTTTCGGTTTGTCTCTTTTAATTGTTTGTAGCGATCTCTATCCGATATCGCCACATAAACTAGCTATACCATCTAGCTAAAAGAGTACTTACTTCAGTATCAGTATCACTAGATGGCGCTGAGATCACAGATATGTATTTCTGTAGAACTATCCAACTTCAACCGTTGGCCGTAAGGCCAGCCAGGTAAGTGGGCCGACCTGGTGAGGGGAGCTCTACCTCTTTGGATCAAATTGGGGGAATTCCACCTACCCCCAAATGTTCATTTAAGTTTTTTAGATGAGAGGTAAGGTGGAGTTAAGGCACTCTATTCGCTAAGCGATTCTTCATTCTTTCAAGAGTTCACTTACGGTAAGGAAATTAGATTTTTCTGTAGGAAAATATTTTCTAGCGTATTTCTTGCACTGGTTTAAGCTAAGTTCAAGCTGACGCGGCTTAGATACTGACTGAGTTACAGGAAAATAAGATATTATTTACTTATCAATTTTTTATCCGGAGATGAGCTACCCCAGTAATGTCAAAATATATGTAGTGCGATCCGTGGTTTTACTCGTAATATAATATCCAATTTTCAAGCAGAGAAAGTATTTGGAAGAAACCGCATTCAAAACTTCAGATAATGTTTCAGACTGTGTTCTGGATAGTTTTTTTTGTCTATAGATGTTCCGGATAGATTGAAATAAAAATAAACAAATAAAATACAACCGACGACCTCTGTGGCGCAGTGGGTGAAAGCCCGCTTGGGACGCAGAAGGTTGCGGGTTCGATCCCCGCGGCAGGATAAATGTTTGTATGATCTGCATATATGTATCTCGGGTCTGGGTGTTTCTATGTATAATATGTATGTTTTTACAAACAAAAAGTATAAGTAGTATATCAGTTATCTGGTGCCCATGGTACAAGCTTTGCTTAGTTTGGGGCTAGATGATGCTGTGTGAAATGTCCAGCATTATTTATTTATAAAAAAAAAACACTGAGTGCATTGAAGTGATTTCAACCAAAAACACTCCAAGCTAACAATTTTTCTCAGTCTCTGTTTCTCAATGTCAATTTCTGAAATCAAACTACTAAAATAATTCTTTCGTATACGTTCATTGTTTGTTATCTGTGTGGTATGGTACCTATGCTATTAGCAGTCACCCATCGAACAAACAAGAAATAAAAGCTTCATACCAGAAGTAGTGGTTCCGGGACCGGGATCTGCCAGATGAAATCGAACCGTTTCGTCATGGTGATAAGGTCACTTTCAGCACAGCACTAAACTCGCTTCAGCAGAAGCCCATTATACGAAGCCCTGTTGACAAAGAAAATACACTTTAGCTTGAGAAAATAAGGTAAAATATAATTTAACGAGTTCGAATCCCGAGAATCCCGACCGTAAAAACTGTTTTTTAAACTAAATGATTAGTAGCCAACGATGGATGGACAATGGATGGACTGTGTGAAGGATGATATGGGTAAGAAAGGAGTGCATGTTGAGATGACGGCTGATAGAGCGGAGTGGAAGAGGAAAACATGTTGTGCCGACCCCACATAAAAGTGGGATAAGGGGGGGAAATGATGATGGTTAGTAGCCAACGCTTTTTTCTACAGCTAAATACTGAAAAAACAATAAGAATAAGAATAAGAATACATTTATTCGCAGTTTTACAAAAATTTAACAAAAAATAAAAAATAAAACAAAGAATAGGTATAAGTAAAAAATAAACTTAGTTTAAACATTAGCAGTAACTATAACAAAAAGATAAATTGCGTATGCAAATGGCGTCCGTGCTGAATAACAATGAAAGCACGATGTTTTGAAATCCGTATTGCTTTAAAATAAACAATCTGCGATGTTTCACGATGTGAAGAGCGTTTTACTTAGAATCAAATTCTAAACAAACATAACCTACAGTTTTCACAAAGTATGTTTAGTCGTTTTTGTAAGGAAAACCTCCTGAGAATGTCCCACTTTCAAAGATATGTGGAAGAAAAAAATATTTATTTTTAACTACTTATTACTCTGCTACAAGATGTGGGCATGTATAAAATAAGTATTTGGACATGCCTCTGACTGTGACTACCCCCTTAGACATCTTCAAAGGATCTGGAATACATAAAAGATCTGAGAGAATGTCTACCGCGCCTGTTTTTTTTTTATAACTTAGTCATCAGAATCTATTCAGCCGTTTGAGGATTAAACATTATCGTAAACACCTTCTGAGTGAGTAAATAACATGGCTTTTAGTAATTGGATGGTCTCTGGTTTTGATCTCTAAAATAGAGTATGAAACCAGAATATTCTCCTTATCTAGTCCAAAAAGGTAGCATTATCTAGAAAAGTTCCTCAGTCTAACCATAATTTCCATTCTCCCAGCCGATAAAACAAATCGGAATAGGTGATTTATTTGGGGTGAACGAACGCAAACATTGATCTTAGTATGGATACACCTTGGCTTTTTGTGTTTCTAGTTCTTACGAGTTAGTGTAAGGAAGAAATTTGGCACTTACAAGCGGTTCCTTAATATACCTACTTACCGAGAGTGCTAGCAGTAGCAGTCCATATCTATACTAATATTATAAAGAGGAAAGATTTGTTTGTTTGTTTGAAATGAATAGGCTCCTAAACTACTGGACCGATTTGAAAAACTCTTTCACCAATAGAATCCCACATTATCCCCGATGAACATAGGCATAGTTTATCCCGGGGAAGTGAATTTTTCCCGAGGGATCGCGGGTAACACCGCGGCGGACAGCTAGTTAATTATATATGGAAATATATAAAAAGGTAATTATATATAAAAAGGTATATAGTACCTACCTAAGTTCGCATCACATAATAAGAAAAGATGGATGGACTATGTGAAAGATGATATGGTTTAGAATAAGAAAGGAGTGAATGTTGAGATGACGGCTGATAGAGCAGAGTGGAAGAGAAGGACTTTTTGTACGGAACTCACATAAAAAAAAAAAAAAAATGCTGGACAATTTCACACAGCATCATCTAGCCCCAAACTAAGCATAGCTTGTACTATGGGAACCAGATAACTGATATACTACTTATATACTTTTTGTTTGTAAATACATACTTATTATACATAGAAACACCCAGACCCGAGATAAATATTTGCAGATCATACAAACATTTATCCCACGGCGGGGATTCGCAACCTTCTGCGTCACAAGCGGGCTTTCACCCACTGCGCCACAGAGGTCGTCAAAAGTGAAGAGAAGTGAAGAGATGATGAATGTCCGCATCACAAATCTACCACTACTAAAATGCCATTTACCTATATTATTCTGGCATATCATTCAGCCGTTGCTCCGTTGAGTATGAGTTTTGAGTTGATAACATATTTGCGAGGCGAAAACCAGTCGTACTGAGGCCTTCAAGCGGCTTAAAAACTCTGTCACCAGTTGGCTACTAGCTCAGTCGAAGTTACTTATCGACAGTACTCAGTAATAAATAGCAAGTTCCTACTACTCATAACTTCTTAGCAGCTAAGCATCGGAACTAAGCTGCGCGCAACTTCTTGAAACTGCCGGATCCGGATGAAGGGTGCTTCACGACAGCCGTGACCGGAACGACTCCGGCCGCGGTCCCCTGATTACAAATCTCGCAGTCTTAAATGGACGTAGATAAGCGTAAAGGAACCAATCCACACTCATGTCGAGTTTGAATTATATTTAACTAAAATTCGACATGAGTGTGGATTGGTTCCTTTACGCATAACTACGTCCATTTAACACAAGTTTGACAGCGGGACTGCGAGATTAGCCTGTCGCAAAATTCGTAATCAGGAGGGTGACGGATTAAAAAATAAAGAACGTTTATAGTTTTAAACAAGCTACAGTTTGAATAAAGGATGATACGCGGGACATTGACATCACGTGATCACGCGCACTTGAATTGACCAATCACAAAGCTATAGAAGATCAATTCTATATCTCCTAATCCAATTTTAAACGAGGCGGTGACGCCATCGCGACTTTGAAAGAATCATCTCACGTTGAATTTGATGCGAAGCGGGCCCGGTCCCGTCCCATCGTGTGTGATGAGCCCTGACGTCGACAAGAACTTTGATGAGAGCGGATTTTTGCCATCTTGAGATAGCTGGGGATACCTACGGATCCGTAGTACGGATTATGCAGCGGCCTTACTTCAGTGGATCATAACTTTGTACAATGTGACATTAACTTTCACCAAACTGCTTCAGAACCGCCAGAGATAGACACGAGTGGAAGAAGTTGGAAGAGGCCTATGCCAAACTAGGGCAAACGGAGGAAATAGGGCTAGTGTTAGATTAACTAAAATTAGGATAAGATAAAACTGTAATCTTCTGAATAAAGGCTTATATTATTTATTATTATATATTATTAAACTGCTTCAGAAGGTTATGTTTTTAACTGTTTTTAAACAATCGTTCAAGGATAATATCACTCACACTACTACATACATCATGCATGTTTTTCTGCAAAATTTTTATAAGTTTTCCGAAACGTATCTACGGGATTCAAGTCCCTGATCCCTGATCAAAAGTAACTTTCCACTTGGGCCACATACCTCCGCAGATATTGACCCTATTTGCTTATCTCCAATATAAGCTGGGCTAGTGTAATATTACAATCATATAAATCAGCCTCCGATATCGTATCGGAGTCCGATACGGATATCGGATCGGATGATGTGAAAACGCTCTTAGGATCAATTAGATTCACCGACCGATCGCTCGCTATCTGAGGTCACTGGCCCTGGGGTCAGCTCGCTAGAGTAACAATGATTGAGAGTTCTTTGGGATAAGTCTCACTTGGTTTCAAATTCGATTGAAATGGCATCTCAAGAACGTTGAGATTTAATTTTGGAACATTGCTAATTTCTTTTTTTGAATTCAACAATAGAAACTGGCTTCCGTTTCCGTTTCTGAGATCGGATGAGCAGTTTCGGGGATTGTTTCATCCAATATTAAAGTTAAAAACGTGAAAGACATTATTTTTGAATGGTCTTGTATTCAAAAACAGTATTAAATCCGAGAGCTGGCGCATTATTTGGTTCAACGGATCACCATTGCCAATTCATCGTGGTAATGCCGCCCAATGCCGCCAGTGTTTTGGGCACACAACCGACTGGCATATGGCAGACATTTAACAATAGTGGTATTACAAATTACAACCTTTTGTTAAGTTGTAAAGAAAGTGAAAATTATCCAAAAGCCTGGTTACCCTACTCTATTGACCTGGCCTGACACATGATGTTATTTACAATAGACAATCAAATTGTTTAACACGTGCCTCCAATAAACAGAATAGAAGAGTTCATTAAAATCATGAATCGGTAGTGAGTGGTAAAAGGAAAAATCCAACTGTTGGGAAATTAAGAGTGTTATTTCAATTCATCGGAAAGTCGGATTCGAAATTGGAAACTACCCTATGAAGAATGCTAACGAGGTTTGATTCCTCACAATGTCTTCTGTAGTGTCTGAGTGCGACGCACATCAGTATGTTGTGGGCAGTGTGAGTGGAAAGGCGTCGCGTGCAGAGACTGGCATTGCTAAAATTATAATTTGTGTGTTAATTATTTACCAAAGCCCCTACATCTTCCTTCGCCGTTTAGAGCTCGTGTCACGCGCACATAATTTGCCAAAAGGAAAAATTTATTGAGACCGGGAACTCGCAACCTTCTAGGACATCCCTCATCCCTCTAAGCCAACAAGGTCCAGTAAGTAATAAAGTTACTTATTTCTTCAGTCCGAGCCCCACTTAGATGGTCTTTGCGACTTCAATGCGACTGTGTTGGAAGTTTGGTACAAGAACAAGATGGCAAAGTAACTGAGCTCTGGAAAACTTTTCTTAAAAGAATGAACGCAATTTGACGGCCGTTTTATCGAAGAGCAAGATTTTAATTCGAATTCCTCGATTTCCCATTTCAATTTTATTCAATCTATTCCAAATCTTCCATCCATGGATGGGTGTTTGTTACTCTACAAAAAATTCGCACCGACTTCAAATATAATTTATGAGTACATTCTTATTTTTCTCTTTTTAGTGTAGGTACTAGAAAGTTCTTAGGTTGTTTGTGTTATGTGAAGTCGGTTAAATTTTTTTTTCAAAAATTTTTATTTTTCAATTTTTAGTGTAAATAAAGTGTAAGTGTAAAAAAAACATACATACAGCCGAACAAAGAACCTCCTCCTTTTTTTGAAGTCGGTTAATAATATAGTAGGTTAGGTAAAAAAAAAAAAAAAAAAAAAAACAGGGTCCCGACTGTATCCCCAAGGCGCGGTAGACATTCTCTCAGATTAGGTTAGGTTAGATCATCGAGTTATATGAATAGAGACGCTATTTCAAACAAAATTAGCGCGCGGACTGATGACAGCGGGGCATTCGCGGGGCAAGCGGGGGGGGGTGTTATGTTGTCATAGATAACAATCAATGCGCGCAGATGCCACATAATTTTATTATTCGTGTGCGTAGGTAGGTACTTACTCAGAGAATAAATAAGAGTATTGAAACTGTAACAATATTTAAATTTCCTTTAAATAATATAAGTTTAGTTTATTTATAAATATTTTATCCATAATTATTTAAAATTTTACAGTAAGCACAACCAATCTTTAGCTCTCTGAAGTTACTAAACGATTGCGCAGATGTGCGCATGTAGTACATTGCGTGTGTAGAGTAAGCGAGATAGGACGATGCAACAACTAAGCGAGTGAGCGAGGCAGCTATACAACGCTGTCTTCGTCTTTTAGGCGTCATCAAAAATGGATTCTGCGCAGCTACTCCAAAGAGCTAAAGATGCGTTGTGACTACTGTACGTCGATAGTGTCTAGTCTGTGCATAAATGTTTTACTCTTTGACATTCACGTAAACATGGCCGCCACCACCGCCGCGCGGTGACGCGTTGCAATTGAAAAAATATAATTAAAATAAACGTAATTATGTTGAACTGACTGATGTAAAGGCACTCCTTGACTTTTACTTATGTTTCTGGAGTTGTTTGTGTAATATCTCAATGCACACGAAGGTATATTCTAAGGAACAAAACTTCACACACATCATCAGACATGTCACGCTGCAGCAAGCGCTTGGCACAGACTAAGTGAGTCGGAGTGCGTAAACTCTAACAAGGTGTAACAAACAATCGGGTAGAGGTGACCTCTCTGGTACGTTAGTACATTATAACTCAATGGGTTAGATATTGGAATAGTCAAGATTAAAGAAGTTAGAGTGAGAATAAGGTTTTTTGAGTTTTACGGGAAAACTATCAATCCCTCAGGAATAAAATTTATATGGGACCACCTCGAGAGTATAAACATGTCAAACTGTTCAATGTTTGACTCAGATTGTGTAGTGAGAAAAAGGTTTTTTGAGTTTTACACGAAAACTGTCAATCCCTTAGGAAAAAAAAATATGAGGACCACCTCGAGCTGGATACCCTTTCAAGCAAAAAAAAAATAATTTGGAAATCGGTCCACATTTTTTGGAAATATCGGTGATTTTTTGAGTTTTACGGGAAAACTATCAATCCCTCAGGAGTAAAATTTTTATGGGACCACTATGGTAGCATACCCTTTCAAACAAAAAAATAATTTTGGAAATCGGTTCACAACTGACGGAGATATCGGTGAACATACATAAAAAAAAAAACATACAGCCGAACATAGAACCTCCTCCTTTTTTTGAAGTCGGTTAAAAATGGATTTGGATGGATGAAATTTGACACAAAGATAGACTAGTCCAGAACTCAGTGAAGTAGTCCCGAAGGACCGCAGGTAACACACTGAGCGCAGGTTGTAAAATACCTACAGCCAATTTGTCTCTCAATAATACCTACGCGCTTAGCATGTATAAAACGGTGAATACTTTTAAGAGAAGCTAAGCTTAAGTAGCGAGTCGCGAAATTGGTGCTTGGCCCAGAATAGCCAGTGTGGCTAATGCATTTGAGCACGAATGGGAGAAAAGATGTAGCGGAGATAAGATCCTCTCTGTGATGCTGAGCGGTCGTCCACACTGCGAGTGGTGTCAATCATATGAAACGCTAGGCTTCCGCCGTAGGCCCGTTAGTATGGCCAGAACGCAAGGACAGGACACTTCGCGCCCGCGCCCGCTTGCAGTGTGAACGACCACTGAGTCCACTACAGCCTCAGACAGAAGGGCTACTCCATTATCATTCAGTAGCGTAATTTTTGACATTACGCATAGGTATGTCATGCCCGGAGCCGCAGTCGATAATCTAAGGTCATGCCTAAATTGCCATAAAAGGTAGTCTATGTGCAATTTTCGCATTGTATCGAAATTATTCGAAATCCATTCAGTAGTTTTATGCGACAAAGAATAACAAACTTCCATACTTCTCTCCACTCCATCTACACTTTCGTATTCATAATATTAGTGGGATATCGCGCTAATTTAGTGGCATTATGCCGCTTGCAGACCAGCTCTTGTTCAGCAAGTGTTCAGACTGCAAACTAGACATGCACACAAGTGTGCTGAGTCAGCTATGCGGTCTAAGCTTAAGCTAAATAACCTAAGCTCATGTTCTGAAACCGGCATTAGACGTAGGTGAGACCCATAGCATTGACAAGATCTTTTTCTTCGTCATGTCGATGCTTTTGTCAGAGTGTCGATGGTTTCATTTATCAATTTTTTCGGGCCCAGAAGTTGGCCACACTCAGTGATATTGACAAGATATAATTATTTGATGTTAATAGGGTTCAGTCTCGTGGGATTTGTGGTTCTGTGAAATTAATTGCTTTGGTCTGACCTATACTATATCCGAATATTAATCAAACCGCAATATTTTAAAGGTAAAATTTCCGCGTAGTTATAGGTAGAGGTCGCCAAAAATCTATGCTTTTGATAATGCTGTAGGGGTCTACACTCTACAGCATTATCAAAAACATAGAGTTTTGGCGGCGATAGACCTGCAACCTGGCCCTTGATTCCTTCAGGGGAATCCATTCGGGCCGGAATCGGGCAGCTGTTCAACCGACTGCAACCAATCACAGTGCAAGAAACGTCATTTTTGGATCAATTCCTGCACTGTGATTGATTGCGGTCGGTTGAACAGCTGACCGATTCCGACCCGAATGCGTTCCGCAAGTCTGAATCAAGGGCCTGTTACGTATGGAGTGCTAACTTCTGCAAATGAATGAGCACATGTGTGTGGTTTTTGGCCATGCATCTGACTACCATCATCAAATACAACTACATCAGTAGTGATGATAGATTTGTAATGTTGTATCGATTTCCACTTCAATAATAAAGCAAAGCTAATACAAACAATAGTAACACGCGTGTTTGCATTTCCATTGACGCGTACCCGTGCGAAGCCATGAGATCACATGGCTAGCACGTGACACGTTTCTCATTCTAATAGTTCCTGGCTCTAGCGCTCGGGGAGTAGACTGTAGTCGCTCTTGATAGATCTTTCGTAACGGTTAGTAAGTGGATGGGTGACCGCCAGTGGCATTATCATCAGAGCGCTTCCGTACTTCGGGCGCGTTTTTTCGGTCTCGGCTATATGTCGTTAAGCTATGACGGAGGCCTTGAGCGGCCTTTAAACGCCGTCACCAGAATTGGCTACTGACTGACTCATACATTTTTTTCTCATAAGAAGCACTGACGACCTCTGTGGCGCAGTGGACGAAGGCCCGCCTGCGACGCAAAAGGTTGCGGGTTCGACCCCCGCGGTGGGACCAATGTTTGTATGATCTACAGTCTGGGTGTTTCTATGTATTATATGTATGTATTACAAACAAAAAGTATATAAGTAGTATATCAATCCCATAACACAAGCTCTGCTTACTTTGGGGCTAGATGATGCTGTGTGAAAAGTCCAGCATTATTTATTTATTTATTCGACAGGGGTGCTTTTTCCAACACGACTCATCTTATAACAATTAGTAAATAGGGTGTAAAAACATTATTAGACGAAACGCGAGTACAATGAAAACATCCACAATCGCATTAGTGAAGTCATTCTATCGCATTACCGCGAGGTCGTCGGTAACGAGATTCGACCGGTTTACGGGTTCAATAGGTACAGTACGTAGATAGGTAGGTAATGTATAGGTACGTATGTTTTGGAAAAAAATGTTGTTTTCTAAAAATCAGACAGAGAACACACACGAATACACAGATTGTAGTCTCAGGGGGTCCAGTGACTATGAGGGCTTCGGCAGAATACCAGCGCCTTACCACTTCGCAGTGGGACGGTATAATGCTGAGTCGAGGCCTTTTTGCTGCTGTGACACACAATCACAATTCTCCAACTTTTAAATTTTATTATGCTTCTTTTATTACCTAGTGATTGTGCTGTGAGCCAAAGCGGTGAATAAATGTCTGTCTATGTCTAAAAAGAAATGGGACTGAGAATAGGTATAGATTCTACCAGAAAAATAGTCTAACATTTTATTTTCAAAACCTAATACTTATAGCAAGCGTGTTAATCAGCTCAAGAATACCTAAGAGTATTGAACCTTGATCGCTTACTTTAAAACAAGTCGTTTTCGTTCATTGATCTAAACCGGTTTCTATTTTATATTCCCAAAACATTTTATCAAAAACTAGAAACATTTGTATAGGTATCAGACAGAAGCCACATGTGACAATTTTTTGGTACTTTTCATTGTTGCATAAATAATAAATAAGTAATGCTAGACATTTCACACAGCATCATCTAGCCCCAAACTAAGCAAAGCTTGTACTATGGGAACCAGATAACTGATATACTACTTATATACATTTTGTTTGGAAATACATATACATATTATACATAGAAACACCCAGACCCGAGATAAATATTTGCAGATCATACAAACATTTATCCCGCGGTGGGGATCGAACCCGCAACCTTCCGCGTCCCAGGCGGGCTTTCACCCACTGCGCCATACAGGTCGTCAGCGTCAATTGCACTGATTCACCCTGTAAAATAATTTCGTCGCTCGTTCTCAACTAACTTTAGTGATTTTTATAAAGTTATGTAAATAAATACATATGTATGTAGTTTAATTTATATACTTGATTTTTTGTTATTTTATGGTTCAGTAGTCGCTTGTCCAGATCAAAATAGTTTTCTGGGTCAAGTATTGAATGCTCTCGTACACAAAGGATGATCGATTTAAATGGATGCCTACCAGCGGGAAAATTAAATCTGACCGGATTTATTCAATACTAGCTTCGGCGCGCGGCTTCGCCCGCGTGGTACCAACATATTGAATAGCCTATATGCTATTCCAGGTCAATATCTACGCCTATTCCAAGTTTCATCCAAATCGGTTCACTGGTTTAGGCGTGATTGATACACAAACATACAAACATCCAAATATCCAAACATCTAAACAAACTCACAAACTTTCAGCTTTATTATAAGAATGGGTATCAGTTAGTAAGGCCACTGTGGCCACTGACTCATACGAACTTACTTACTTTACTTAGTAAGCTTGTAGGGCTTGTGGTTGCATCATAATATGCTAAGCCATTGGAGGTTTTTTTCAGTTTTACGGAAGAATGAATCCTTAGGCAGGAATAAAAAGTGTTGCTACAGCGGAACATAGAACCTCCTCTTTTTTTGAAGTCGGTTAATGATACTCATGCAGACTGATAACGTCAAGGTCGTTGCTAAGAGCGGATTTAAGGGGGGAGGGTTGATAACAAACAAGTTTATAATTAGTAATTTAAAGTTTATAATTTGTAATTATTGGAACTTATCTAGATATTGGCACACTATGAAAATGAAGACAATAATTTTGTCTTAATTTTCAAGAAAAACCTATACGGTGGTATAAGGTGTGTGAATTCGATTCTCGTGGTGGGACAAAATGTATGCACGATTTTGGTTTCCTATTTATAAGTCTTATTTAACCACAAAAAAAAATCAACATTCCATACGAATAAAGTATGAATCATGAAAGCACGCCTTACAAGCTATTACGTAAACTGTGGCTTTGTTTACAATACAAGTCTAGCAGTGTCTACCACACCTTGCGGTTGAAGCGCTCGAGGTCGTGCTTGCTTAGTCGTTCTTGATAGATCGTCGAAGTTAAGCAACGTTCGAAACGGTCTGCAAGTGGATGGGTGACCGCCAGTGGCATTTTCATCTGAGCGCTTCCGTGCTTCGGAGGGCACGTTAAATTGTCGGTCCCGGCTATTTAAGTCGTTAAGCCATGACGGGGGCCTTTAGGCGGCCTAAAAACTCCGTCACCAGAGTTGGCCACTGACTCATACGAACTTACTTTTACTTTTGCGGTTCATGTTTACTGGTTTGAAGCAGATGCACAGAATACAGACAGAAGATAAATAAATAATAAAATAGCATCATCTGGCCCCAAGCCTGGTTAGCGGAGCTTGGGTTATTTAACCACATTTGGAGATCATACAAATCCATTGTCCGGCGGCGGGAATCGAACCATAGGTAGGTAAAATAACATGAGTTGAGTTTAGACAACAGCAGACAGCAGAGGACGAACAGACGACAGAAGGTTGCTGGGAGCCGTTGGGTGCAAGCTGCACAGGAGTCAGGACCGATTGCTGTGGAAATCGATGGGGGAGGCCTATGTTCAGCAGTGGACGCTAGATGGCTGAGATAATGATGATGCTGATGATGAGTTTAGACAAAACCAACTTCTAAACGTAAACAGGGTCACGACTGTATCCCCAAGGGGCGGTCGACATTCTCTCAGAGATTCCAGATCCTTTGAAGATGTCTAAGGTAAATCAAATCAAATCACATCAAAAATCTTTTATTCAGTAGGACCACAGGGATCACTTAGAATAGTCTTAAAACTAATTTTACTCCTGTTCTTTCGCGACCAATACCGTGAAGAATCAGGGCAACAAACACGGTCTGGGGCCTATCATTTTTTTAGGTGATCCATGGATCCATTGAGTTGGAGCAAGTCCCAAGCTTTTTTGTCATCCAAATAATCAGATATCTTATAATAGGCTTTTTTACAGAGATGACGTTTAATTGTATTTTTAAATTTAGTGATTGATAAATTTTGCAATTCGCTTGGGACTTTGTTATAGAAGCTTACACATTGCCCTATAAATGATTTCATAATTTTATCTAATCTAGTAGTGGGAACAGCGAGTTTATCCTTATTTCTAGTGTTAACATCATGATTATCGCTTTTTTTCTTAGTCAGAGGCATGTAAGTCTGTAAGTCAGAGGCATGCCCACATCTTGCAGAAGTTAGTATTCCATACGTGACAGGTTGCAAGCCTATCTCCGCCTATAAGAATACTAACTGGTTTCCCCACGACGACGTTTTCCTTCAGCGTTAGGAGCTCATGTCGCATATTTTTACGAAATGAAAAATCCAATGCACGGCCGGGATTCGAATCCGCAACCTTCTTGGACCGCTTTAAGGCCTCCGTCTTGGCTTAACGACTTAAATAGCCGGGACCGACAATTTAACGTGCCCTCCAAAGCACGGAAGCGCTTGGATGAGAATGCCACTGGCGGTCACCCATCCACTTACAGACCGTTTAGAACGTTGCTTAGCTTCGACGATCTATCAAGAACGACTAAGCTAGCACGACCACGAGCGCTTCAAAGTAAGTTTTAGTGCAAAAATAGCTTGTTCATTGAATTTGGTCACGCACGGCATTGAGAGGTAGCGTGACAGATTACCGCAACTAAAGTTCGAACAATTCGATTGCACAGTGAACACACACAACACTATGGGATCTAAAGTTAGATCAGTTAAGTTTAAATGAACCCGAATTCCGGCGAGCAGCTTGACAAATGCTAATAAACTAGGTACTGTCAGCACCAGGACAGCGATAAAAATATAAAATTAAATAAATAAATAATGCTGGACAATTTCACATAGCATCTTCTAGCCCCAAACCACCCAAACGCATAGTTTGTACTATGGGAACCAGATAACTGATACTTAAATACTTTTTGTTTGTAAATACATACTTACACCCAGACCCGAGATAAATATTTGCAGATCATACAAACATTTATCCCGCTGCGGGGAACGAATCCGATCGAAGTCGTCAATTCATTTTTAATTACCTACCATGATTCATGGATGAGATGGCGGGACGAGCTGGACTCTCACCTGAGAACTTGGCCTGCTGCGATTGCGAAGAGTGGAAGAAGGGAAGGGAGGCATTTGCCCTGCAGTGGGACAACACGGGCAATTATTCGTGTCTCCACACAAGTGCCGTGTTAGTGCTCCCATACTCTTACGATCTCCTTTTGAATCTTCATCCAAAGACACACAATCTCAGAACCTGCAGTGATAGCACCCTATGGATATAAGTGCGGTGATTTCGCAGTGCAATCAGGAGGCAACGCTTGGACCCGCCAGATTGATGAGACCAAGGTTAGTTGCTCCATACAGCCGACTGAAACTCCCGTACAATAATAAACATGATTCAGTGTTAATCAAGAAAGACGGGAACTACTAACTACCAAGCTTTCAAAGCTGTATCAATGCTTTAGACAACCAAAATCCCTTTGAAATAAGTTAGGTACCTACTTCACTTTTTTTTAAGTTAGCGACAAAGATATTGCGGAGAAGCTGCAGTGCAGGAGAACAGGATGAGATGGTATGATTACGATTACGTTGGCAACCAGGTACTGGGACTGTCCATCTCCGATAAAAGATCTAGAGGGAGACCAAAAACAACCTGGACAGCTGTGTTGGAACGAGATATAAAGGCATGCGACGTTTCCCATGATAACGTCATGGATAGGGCGAAGGAAGAGTGTTAGGAAGGCTGACCCCACCACCTTAAGGGATATATAGTCGGGAAGAGAGAGAGAGCGACAAGATATTCGCCTTCCAAAGTTCCAATCCTTTGAAAGTACCTAATATTACTCGCAATAGGCCGATCAGCATGGCTTTTCAGCTTGGCAATGCCAGTGTTTTGGCCACACGACAGTGATCTGGATCAGTTGAGCTATCCATGGATCGTTTTCGATCCTCAATTGATTCTAGTGTTTCTTTGTAAAGCTGTTATCAATATGCAGTGTAGTACTCGTAATTTAGTTTCTGTAAATAGTAGTAGTTTAGTTTTTGTAATGTTTTTTCTCGTAGTAATGTATACGTTGCATTGCAAATACCTAATTATCTACCATCTTTAGACAGATGCTAATAGCATTATTCTTAAAGAACAATGGATGTAAGTAATTAGAGCAAATGCAGCTGTCTGTTTCTCAAAGAAAATTTTCCATCGGTAGGTAAATAGCTGTATTTCCTTGAACAAAACATAAACAACATAGGACATAATATCCCATCATGGGCAATCGTGCTGAATGTCCACACTAAATAGCCCATCAAGTCAGATAATGATAGTTCTATGGCAAATTACATTGCATTACGTAATTGGATTAAAATAAGACACGCCCTATAATAATCATGATAGGGTCATATTCATTTGGGTCATATATTGGGTAATCCCAAAGGCCAGCCATCTTTTAGGTTTTGTCATAGAGAATGAGTGAACTCACACATGTTGTAGATTGTAGTTGACATGTTTCCTTGAACGATTGAACGCTATAAGGATACTACGACGTGAAAAAATAAATCCACAGACTTTAAGCATAACTAAAATAATAAAAATTACATCATTTGTAATCGCATAATGATGGGAAGGAAAACTGCATTATCTTTAGCAAATTCTAGGTAAGTTTGCATTAGCCAAGTTTTCAAGTTCATCTTAATTTGTATGCTAGCAAGAAACCAAGAGATGATGTACCATGGCCTTAAGATAAATTACCTTTAGCGAGTTTAAGTTACCTTTAACGGCTTTTTTTAAGTTTTAAGTTAAAGTTTAAAAGTTAAGTTTAAGACCTTGCTTGTTTGAGAAAGAAAAATCTTTTATGTATTTTTACTAACTAATTATGGGTTCACTGTGTTCGACCCTTTAGACCCCTCGCAGACTACAGACTCTATCGGCCGATAGTTCAGACGGAATATACTTCGGCTCGTAATGAGTATCGGCATCTATCTCAACTATCGGCCGATAGAATGTCTGTAGTCTGCGAGGGGTCTTAAGCTTAATTCACGAGGTCGTTGAGGTAAATATCTGTCATTTTGACACCTATACCTATACTACATGCCATGATGACTGACGTGTGAAGACAAAAAAGTTGAACAGAGTGATTCGCCTAGCTAGCTCGCCTACAATTTGTACAACAAAGTCGACAGATCTAGGCATTTTCTGATGAAAAATTAAAAAGACAGGGTCCCGACTGTATCGCCAAGGCGCGGTAGACATTCTCTCAGATCTTTTTATGAAATAGAAACCGACTCGTAAATCCTTATTTTTTACTAGCTTCTGCGAGCGGCTTCGCCCGCGTGTTACCAACATTTTGAACAGCCTATATGCTATTCTAGGTCAATATTGCTATTCCAAGTTTCATCCAAATCGGTTCACTGGTTTAGGCGTGATTGATACACAGACATACAAACATCCAAATATCCAAACATAAAAACAAACTTTCAACTGTATTATATGAGTTAGTTAGTTAGTTCGTATGAGTCAGTGGCCAACTCTGGTGACGGAGTTTATAGGCCGCCTTAAGGCCTCCGTCATGGCTTAACGACTTAAATAGCCGGGACCGACAATTTAACGTACCCTCCGAAGCACGGAAGCGCTCAGATGAAAATGCCACTGGCGGTCACCCATCCACCTACAGACCGTTTCGAACGTTGCTTAACTTCGACGATCTATCAAGAACGACTAAGCAAGCACGGCCACGAGCGCTTCAGCTTCGCGCTCATTATATGAGTGGGATCATTGGAGTGTAAAAACTCTTCATGTAGGATCTGCGTAGATTCACTAGTAGGTAGGTAGGTACCTTACACCTACAGGTAAGTACCTACAGAACCCCCACAGAGGATAAAAGCAAATTAATATTTAACTTGTCGCGCAGACCTATAAATAGGGAGCTTAGACACGGTACATTTAATGTTTTACTTGGGTCACTGGACATTTGGAGTATTACAAGCCAAGGGAGACGGGTCACGGGGGTACCAACTCGTATGTGACACGTGACGTTGGTATAGTAGAAATAGACTTTTAAGCATAGGTCAACTTATTACTTAGCATGAAATAAAAATAATGCTGGACATTCAACACAGCATCATCTAGCCCCAAACTAAGCAAAGCCTGTACTATGGGAACCAGATAACTGATATACGATACGAGTACCTACTACTTATAGTATACTTTTTGTTTGTAAATACTTACATATTACACATAGAAACGCCCAGATCCTAAATAAATATTTGCAGATCATACAAACATTTATCCCGCGGCGGGGATCGAACCCGCAAACTTCTGCGTCTAAAGCGGGCTTTCACCCACTACGCCACAGAGATTCTCATAAAAAGCTAAACCACAAACCGATAAAAAAACAGTGGCACTCCAGGAGTACCAGCAGAAGTGAAAGCTTGAACAGTTCTAAACTTGACAAATAACCTGGTGTCGGTGAGCAGACCTTTTCGAGGCGAATCCAAGAATTTTTCTCAACTCAAAACTGCCAAACGCGCCTAATGAAGTTTTCATTTCACTTGAAAAAGCTAAGCCCCAGCCCCCAACCATGTTTGTTACGCTGGTTCTTCACGGTATTGGTCGTAAGGGAAGAGGAGTACGTAAGGTACCTAAAAGTAGTAGGTACTACCTGAAACATAGCTTGAACATGACTATTCTAAGTGAGCCCTCAGCCCAGTGGTCCTACTCTAAATCCAATATTCAGAAAAATCTTATCTGAGAAAGGTCACTACAGACATCAATTAGATTACGAGATATCTACAATATCCGGACTTCAACCTTGAATTAAATACCAGATTGAATTGCATAAGCTCAGCAACTCAATGATTTTGATGCTGTGAAATATGGAGTACATACTACCTACAGTCATTCGGCAAGGAGCACCAACAAAAAGAGATCACAAAAAGCATACAGCTTGGAGGGGCTGCATTTGGAAAGGTAGACGATATTCTTAAGGCCCCCAATATTCCACAATGTCTGAAGACCCGCTTGTTCAACCAATGTGTTCTGCCCACTATGACTAACGGTGCCGTGACATGGACGCTCACGCAGGAGGCTGTGTACCGCTTGAGAGTTGCACACATAGAGCCATGGAGCGTGCCAAGCTCGGTATCCGACTTGTGGCCCGAGTTTCTAATGTGGAGATCCGAAAACGCTATACTAAAGTTCAGGACGTTGGGATCCGCAATAAGGAACTTAAATGGAGCTGGGCAGGACACATTGTGCGGCGAGGTGATGACCGTTGGAGTAAGACAAGAGAAGGCTATCGAAACATTGGACGTCCGGCGCCGATGCATAGCCAAGGTCGTGGGCCGTCTTCGATCAATTATTGAGCCGTAGATGGGTAGGATTAGCACGGGATCGTGTTGGATCACAAAAACAAAGGAAGGCCTGTCCAGCAGTGGGCTAGATCGGGCTGTGGATGATGATGAGTGAACTGGTAACCCCCTTGCACACAAGGCGCGGTCTAAGGCCGCGAACGCACAGGCAGGCGGCTTGCTTAGCGCCTAGAGCCTAGTAGCGTGGATCCTGGCTACTTGCTAGCTAGATGCCAAGCGCGCAGTGCGGCCGGTTGCGAACATTTTAGAACATTCGTTTTACTAAGCTACTCGCTAGGTGACTCGCTAGGCTCTAGGCGCTAAGCAAGCCGCCTGCCTGTGTGTTCGCCTTAATGATTATCGAGATCTACCTTCCTAGCCTTTCTTCCTCTGTGTTGTGTAAAAGTTATAGGTGCAATATGCACTAGATATGCCTCCCTCATCTCTGTAAAAAAGCCTATTATAAGATATCTGATTATTTGGATGACAATAAAGCTTGGGACTTGCTCCAACTCAATGGATCCATGGATCACCTAAAAAAATTATAGGCCCCAGACCGTGTTTGTTGCCCTGATTCTTCACGGTATTGGTCGCGAAAGAACAGGAGTAAAATTAGTTTTAAGACTATTCTAAGTGATCCTTGCGGTCCTACTGAATAAATGAATTTTGATTTTGATTTTCAGCCCTCATATTTTAGGTACCCTACGGTCGCACGCACCGCACATACAGAGCGGCATATATCAGCTTCATGCTACCTACAGAACCTTCGTCAAGTTATCCTCAACATTCTCTCTCTGCTTGCACCTGAGGGCAGAACAGTGAGGCAGTGAGGAACGGCATATAGGATGCCGCCGTGGTTCTGCCGACTGTAATAATACGGATTAGGATAAGTTGTCTGTGATACCGATCTGGTGATGAGCCGTGTTGGTCAAATGGGGTTGTGCCTCGGCCTTTAATCCGAAGGTCGTGGGTTCGAATCCCGGCCGTGCAATGCCTTTTTCGTATCGTAAAATTTATATGCGCAATAACACGAGCTCTGAACGGTGAAGGAAAACATCGTGAGGAAACCCGCAGCTTAGTCAGCTCTACACGTATTGACGTCGTCTTTCCCTCAGATTAAGCTAAGAGGGTGGTTTAGGTGCTGGGCAAGCCTATTCCATCGCAAACAAAGACCTAGGCACTACAGCGTCCCGTTAAGTGTAGGTATGGATTGCCTACTGACGCTGTATAAATCATCTATTAAAGGTAGATGTCACAGACGAGGGAGCCATAGGCTAAAATTCGTCTATGGTAGATGTAGAGGCTTAAGATACCGATCTAATGCTGCTTGCACGAGGGCAACGAGGGCAGAACAATGAGGCAGAACAGTGGGCAGCACCAATAGCGCAGCAGTAAACAGCTTAACCAAGGCAGGTTAAGCTGTTTGCTGCTGAGTGTCCACACACAGCATATAGGAAATTCTAGACTCCAGTTCAAAAACCATCCATTGTTGCTCTCGCCCGTCAACTGTAAAATTGCGATTGCGAGAGTTATAGGTACCTACCTATATTATTTAGTAGGTAGTTGAACTGTCAATATTTTGACATTTGTGAATTTTCAGTCAGAGGTCATCAACCTTTAGCAACCCCCGAATTTAATTTTAAGGTTTTTTTCTAGTTTCTACAAAGAAAATTTACGTTTTTGGGCACGCCTAGGCGAGACTAATAAATAAAGATAGATGTGTATGTATAAAACTTTCAGGTTCATTGTGCATTGGTCCGAATCCCAGATGTATCGTAAAACCAAATCTATTAACGATTGCCTACTTACTATAGAGCGATAAAATATAACGAGCACAGTATCGTACATAAACAAACATTCGGACAAACAATCCTGTATGGATTCGAGCGATTATCAGCGCATTGAATTGTCGAAACGTGACAGAGGGACTATTATCACTTACCTCAGAGAAAAGAAACGCGTCGTCTCGCCGGCGAACTGAAACAACACTCTGCGGGCAGGGATAAGGCTAATGAACGAATGTGTTAGGGATTTTATTGATGAACAATTGATTTTTTGTGTTTTTTTGCACGCGGCCGCAGTTAAAACCCGCGTGAGGAGATACCGCCGCGGCGCGCGATCGCGGACTGGCCGGAGTGGCGGGCGAGCGGGCCGCGGGCGGGCGCGCGCCGGCCGCGCATGCGCCAACGCAAGGTCATGCGCGAACAGCGCCACGCCAATCTTGTGTACACAATTTCTGTTTACAAAAGTGGCCGATTGTAGACCACTGAGTAAACAGGCAACGTAGGTATATTTGCATTGAATAATTGTAAACAAATGCCTAAATCCTGTGGTCATCGTTATTATAGCAAGAGGTAATCTGGTAGGCAGATACCTAATTGGTAAAGCGGGCCAATTAGTAGGTACCTACCTAACAAAGGATCAAGTACCTACCTAAATAGGTAAGGTAGGTAGGTACTATGGATATGGACTGGATACGATACTAGGATATTTACTTACTATAGTCTAGTCTTTTTCACGGCGGAACGTATGCAAGACACTTCGAGAAATCAGTCTCATAGTAATGTCCTAAAGTTTAATCGAGATTATCACAATCGATTTTTGTTTCACTACTATCAATTCATCTCAATCGATTACAAGGTTCATTCATAGACAAAATTACAGTAGTCAGAAGCAAGTCCAAATACCGAGATACCTAAATATTTGGCTAAAACTCCCATTTTAGAACTTACCTATAATGCCGAAGGTATTTTAGGCAAAATAAAAGAAGTTTTAAAAAAAATCTTGTTTTTATTGTTATGTACCTAGATACGACATAGAGAACACAATACTTATTTCAATTGTCATGATTCAAATGATGAAATGAAATGTCTTTATTCTGGTAGGTAACTCCAGAAATCTTAAAAACTTGTTACCTAACCTCTATGTAGTAGGTTACACTTACCTACCTAAATAATAAATAAATATAAAAAAGGAATACCTTACCAACCTACAAGTCAGTCTCATATTTTATTGAGATATATTTCCTTGATAGTTTTAACATAAATTATTGTAAGTAGGTAGGTAGGTACTCGTATTTTATTGTACCTAGGCACACATTTAGATCAAAGAAGTTTAGTAGATTGAAAAATGCTACTTATTGTAAAAAAAACCCCGTAACCATAAAAATATTAATACTTACTTAGTCAAATATATTGATCGTATAAAAGTAAAAAAATATTGATCGTAAAAACAATAAATAAATCCTTACTTAATTAGTAAAAGGTTGATGATTTCTGTAGTAATCTAACATAAAAACAGTGAAAAACGACATCTACATTTTAAATCTGGAACTATTTTTGGGAATACCCTTTTGGGAGAGTAGTCCTGCATAAAACACTTCATCTCTTTTGGATTTAAAATCAGCCTTTTGATTACAATCTTTCAGTCTTTTTTTACTTTTTTTTAACCGAAATAAGTTTAAACTAGATCCCAGAATGGAACATAATTTATGTACATACAAAAAAATACTTACCTAGTCTTGATTTATATGTGTATATCAATCTTGATTTCATAAGAGGCACTCTTATAACATAAACAAGTTCATTAATCCTATAGTACCTAAGGTTTTGAACCTTTTATACAAAATAAAAAACAATTGTAAATAGTAACAAAAAAAAAACTATGCTCACAAGTACATGACCCTACTAAAACGTAAAAAATATAACGCTAATTCATAATTGTTTTAGTAAAAACTTATCTAAAAAAAATCTTGTTCATCACAAGAATAAGAAATGATTTTAGTGATAATCAAATAAAAATTGTTAAGTGACTAAAAAACATATTTTCTGTAATAGATCTACAAGTTGATGAAAGTATGATAAGCCTTATTGTCTAACTTGAAATCCATTTCCAGATAACATACCAATTGAGCTCAACCAATCACACAGTACGAAAATTACGTGTTTTGTCATTTTCGTGTTGTGATTGGTTGAGCTCAATTTGCTCAATTGGTTGAGATCAAGTTAGACAACAAGGCTGCTGGTCTAATAGGTATAGTTAATACTATGCCTACCCACAGGAAGTTTCATCCCACGGCTAAGCATTGCCTCTCTTCATTTATGTCATCTACGCTTTGACAACTAAAATAAGTCTCTTTAAAGTTTAACTTCATCTAAGCTTGTTTAAAAATACCCGGTCGGTATTACCCCTCAATGAAAAGAAACTTTTCTTAAAAACCGTCTCTTCAACAACTTCTTAGCTGGTGGGATAACCATATCGTGCTCATCGAGGCAATGTCTTTTCAACTCCGAATACTTCCTATACTGGGACCCGCAGATCAGACAGTCCACTATCATCTTTCTCACGTTATGTGCTGACCATTCATGGTCCCATTTCTCCTTCAAAGACCTGAAGAAATCATTGCAGAATCTACAGCGAAACTTACAAGTTTCGTCCTTTCTGTGCGCGCAACGAATATGCTTGTTCAACATGGATTCAAAATGAAATATTCTGTTGCAATAACTGCATTGGACAGGCGAAGTTTTCTTGTGATAATCCATGTGCTGTGCTATCATCTTTTTGGAGTTGAATTTGCGGCTGCATAGATCACATTGGAAGTAGGAAACTCCGTGGATTTTCTTGTGCTTGGAGAAGTTGCTAGCATCGCTGAAGGATTTGTCGCAGAATGTGCATTTGTAGATGGTTAGTTTGGCGTGCTCGCGTAAATGTGCTTTGTATTTATCTACTTTGCAGAACGATTCTGTTTGGCATACCTGGAAGAATTCACAAATTACTGGTATCAACAACTGCATACCTTAGATGCTATTCCATACAATCTATTCATAGTTTCATCCAAAATTTGGTTCACTGGTGAAGGTGTGACTGAAGTTCAGATCAGAACATAAACATACCCACTTACTAACTTCTCGGCCTTGTCCTGACATTAGCGAGCTTGATTTCTTGACTTAATTAAAGTTCAGCATACTATACAGTTTTTATTTAATTTTGAGTACAAAGAAGAGTGACACATACTCGTAGTAGCTCCTTACAAAATTACAATAGCAATTTATAATTGTGTTTGCTATGATTTTTAGTTAAGGCTTAGCCTGTACACTTCTCTTTGTAAAATTAGTAGTATAGGATATTTTGGATTTCAAAAACTACAGATACCCAAAAGTACCTATTAAGCGATATTTTCCTCTGTTATGAAATGTTTAAGAACTGATTGTAAGTAAATCAGAATTACCTCGCAAGTAATGTTCAAGCTGCCAGTACGAGTGACGGGTGTCTTCGCCAAAGTGGACCTTATGACGTGCTCGATAAGGTGCCTTTTGAGATCATCGATCCGATCGAAAGATTTAAGGCACACTTCACATGTCTGAAAAAACCACAATAAGTTGGAATATTATAAGATCTTGAAATGAAAATGTTATGTTGGTATGTGAAGCCTAAGGCGGAATGTAGGTACTAGGTATCTTCCTATAATATTTTAACAGATAGTGTAAGTACGCGTTATCAATTGGTAGCCCCTTGCCCCTTTAGTAAGACGATTTGTAGTGCATTTCAGACAGCACTGTGACAGACAGACAGATAATAAAGATTTTGTAATAGTTTCATTGGTACCAAGCAGTTTAAAAATAACATACCTTACGACAACGATGCCTCCTTGCTTTCTTCGAGCTAAGCAAAAATATCTTGTTCGACATCACTTTAGCGATCACAGAATCAGCCTCCCTGATCCTCTTCCCCTCATTGTCCTCTAACGTAGCTGTCAAATCCTCAGTGGATTTCTCAAAACTTGACTTAATATACTCACTCGATAAGTCTTGGTTCGACAAGTTGTTTGAGCTTATAACCGATGAGAGATCTTGATTTGACTTTGACAGTTCTGTTGTAGACCTTGAGAGGTCAGGGTTTGACCTCACCAGCTCCTGCGCCAGTCCATCAACCTCCGATTTCAGCTCTATCAACATAGTATCGTTATCTGACTTTTGCCAGTGCTTATGGTTATCTAGATCGGAGAGTTTCCTAGTTATGAACGAGCAATTTTCATCGGAGCACACAAACAAAAAGTGAATCTTTTCTAGATGAGTTTTTAATTCATCAAAGCTACCGTAGGATTTTATGCAATAGTTGCAAGGATACTTCCTGTTGTGGATTTTCTTGTGGATTCGAAGAGAGAATTTTGATGCAAAGACTTTCCTGCATACCGAGCATTCTAAGTCTGGATCTCCGTGTCCGAGGCAGTGTATTTCAAATTTCCTTTGATTCTTAAGATTTTTGCCGCAGTCAGTGCACATGAAGCTGAGTTTCTTGTCAGTTTGACTGGACAGTCGATAGTTGGTGTGGTTTCCAACCATGTGCTGTCGGAATGTGGATATCTGGTCAAAGATCTGCTTGCATTTATCACACTGGTATTTTTTCTTCTTTGGGGCTGATGATGTGTCTGTAATAGATTTTTATACTGATTGTAGAAAAATGAGATGTGAGTGAATGAGGAGAAAAATGTGTCTGGATCGTAACAGGTGAGTGGTGAACTCCAAAAAATATTGGTGAGCCACAACACCAGATTATTCAGAAATCTCTTAAATCTTATCTGAGCGAAACTTTAGGATTTAAATACCTACAATTTATTCTAAGGAATGACAACAGCTTATGTAGCTATTTTGAGGTACAAGAAGAAGAAGAAGAGGTACAAGTGTTAATTATAGAGGCATTTGCAATTGTATTAAGACATTTTGCTTCATCATACTCACCAATAACAACTTCATTGTCCACCTCCATCTCAGCGCACCTCACCAACGGGTCGTTGTATGAAATGTTCTGTATTGTATGTCCCGAGTGAGAGTCATGGCCCAGGAACAGGATGGTCTTCCGCTGTTTAGACGTTGATTGGATATCGGAGGACATCAGCTGTTTAAGTGCACTGTTCTCCTGTTCTTGAGGTTTATTCTCATCCCTGGAATAAAAAATGATTTAGGGTCAGTTCCATTCCATCACTTAAAGTGTGAGATATCTCCACTAAACAGACAGATAGTTTAAATTAGAGTAAGAAGTAAAACACATATTCTATGTTAGTATTTAAGTACCTACCTACTAGCAGTACTGTATTCTGTGCTAGCAGCAAAATACTTTATAAAGTAGGTTACCTACCTTCTTTGTGTTTGGCATCATCAAGATTTTCTCCAAATATGAATCCAGCCTAGCCATGAAAAATAAGAACTTTAGGAAGTTCATAATTCTAAAGTAAAATTGAATTGGAATAATTTTGTCAGTAGGTATGTTTAATTTAACTTTGTGTATTTTAGAATCTAAATAGATGTCAAACTCAATGAGATGGAGTTGTAAGCCTGTTTATTTGATTGACGCACTCACAACTTAGTTCATGTATAACATACCTAGCTCTTGACTGTTTTTCATTCATGATCTCCCCGGGCAGCTGCGACAGAAACACTCCGCACTCAAACTCATCCTCTTCATAATACCCCATGTTTGTGTCCGACTGGTTTGTTACTACTTCCTGCACTTTCCTCATCCTCTTACACTCTATATCCTTCACCGGAGACAGTGGTGCCTCTTTATAGCTAAAAACATTTGATTCGTTGCAGTTGTACACATTTTGAGTTATGTATGTATTATGTTGTTCCACACTTATCAATCCTCCGGATTCACGAATAGAATACTGCTCCTTCATGACTGGGTCATAGTGGTTGTATACATAAGGGCTTCTAGAAGGATCTATCCAGACCTGCGACTCATTGTCAGGCACGGGATTCGGCTCGGAGACGATAACTTGCATCTGATCTATATCTGGATCTCCTGTAGAATTATCAGGTGATCCCTGGTTTATATTCACGTCATACGAGTCCACCAGCTTTATGTTACAGAACCCCTTGTAGATAATGGTGCTGTTGCCTTCGGAATCTGGTGAGGTGATGGTCACCTCTATGTACACGTTATCCGTCAATTCACAGTTTGTTTCAAGTGTTGTACACTTCTTCGGGATAAACAGAATTGGATAAGCCATGCCGGAGTCGATAACGAAGTTTCCAGTGTCCATTTTCATAGTGAAATCCTAGAAAAACACAAGGGAATATGTCTATCAGCTGGTTCTTTTTTCGCATGTCACTATGAATATAGGTATGTAAAATAAATTCTTGGAAAATAATGGCAAAACTAAACTTACCACGTGCGTTGAGGGTGGTGTGGAGAGAAAAAGAAAAGGGAAGGTATGATTTGAATAAAACTGCTAATAATGTTTTTATGGCTACCCTCAGAAATGCCATTTTTGTAGTCTATTTTGTTCTGCCTGCACCAGATAAACTGAACCCACTGTCCCCGTGGCGAATACCTATCGGTTGTCGTTTGAGAGAGTAAAAAAATGCACATAAGATTTAGATTTTTTTTTCTTGTCTAATTCTGCGAGTAATAAAATTATTTGTTGTCTTGTCTCGCTCGTCCATTGTTTATTTTTTATCTTTTTGCTACTTTTTTTTTCAATTGAGTTAATAGTACATAACGATATTAGTGCGTAAACATACATTGAGTTATAATGTACTAACACTACTAACGTACGTAAAGATGGTTCTAACATGCGAGGCGGAATTTCAGCCCGAGCCGCAGGCGAGGGCGTAATTGAGCCGAGCATGTTATAACCAATGCGCACGTATAACGTACGACGTTTTTTAACACATTTGCGAGGAAAAAGAAAAAAAAAACATTTAAATAAACTCAATCTGTGAATGCACACTGTTGCTTTCCCGCCATTTTAACAGCGCGCTAGCGCTGCCTACTGACTGGCGCCGCGCGGCGATTAGTTCGAAATTTGAATAGCAACAGCGCGTTGCTCACTAGCTGGAGGCACGACTCCAGCTCGGCGGCGATCAGTTCCATATTTGAAATGGCAAATAATGCTGTTATGGAATTTGTATGGACTATAACATAACTATTTGCTTTAATAACACACGCGTTTGTTATGACCCGCTTTACATACCTATCTAAAACCAGTGGAATTACATCAGCTTTACGAGCAAGGGTGTTAAAAAATTTTGAATAGACTACAAAAATGGCGCCGGCCGGCGGCGGCGTTTTGTTTTTAATTGAGTTTATTTTTTGTTTTGATTTTAATTAACCTTTTTAACACCCTTGCTCGTAAAGCTGATGTAATTCCACCGGTTTTAGATATGTAAAGCGGTTCATAACAAACGCGTGTGTTATCAAAGCAAATAGTTATGTTATAGTCCATACAAATTCCATAACAGCATTATTTGCCATTTCAAATATGGAACTGATCGCCGCCGAGCTGGAGTCGTGCCTCCAGATAGTGAGCAGCGCGCTGTTGCTATTCAAATTTCGAACTAATCGCCGCGCGGCGCCAGTGAGTAGGCAGCGCTAGCGCGCTGTTAAAATGGCGGGAAAGCAACAGTGTGCATTCACAGATTGAGTTTATTTAAATGTTTTTTTTTCTGTTTCCTCGCAAATGTGTTAAAAAACGTCGTACGATATACGTGCGTATTGGTTATAACATGCTCGGCTCAATTACCCCCTCGCCTGCGGCTCGGGCTGAAATTCCGCCTCGCATGTTATAACCATCTTTACGCACTAATATCGTAATGTACTATTAACTTATATTAGATTTTTAGCTGTTGTCAGTTCCTAATACTTATTGTAAATGTTGTGCCTGCCTGTAATGGGTGTACATTCTATAGAGTGACTGATTTAAAATGTTCCTACAAAATGTAATGTAATGTAATGTAATTATGTATGCTATTGGTGTTGCCAAATAAATAAATAAATGTACTAACGTGTAACCCACAATGGCGGATTGGCGGATGCTACACTACTCACACACTCGATACGTATCGTGATATTTGGATCGTGATCCAGGATCACGATCGATATCGAGTGTGTAGCATCCGCCAATGTAACCATAGTTCTAGTCACAGCCACAGACGTACCTACTAGGGATTGGTCACAGCCAAGTCACAGCTTACTGAGTGTCACACACACCCAGAGTAAGGTTTTAGAGTATTCTGTGACCTGTCATCACATTCAGTGTGATACATTTTTGAGAAAAGAAAAATATAAAGGACAATGCCCATTTTTATGTAGGGAGCAGCCATTAGTACATTATAACTCAATGGGAGCAGCACCAGCTTGCGTCAAAGCCAATTAACATTCAAAAGTCTTGTTTTGATTTATCTTTTCGATTTTTGATGGGCGTATGGGTAAAGTTTATGACGATTCTGACATTTCTAGTACTCAAACCCTATATGGTCTCAGTATTTGATAATTTCTTTTTGCATTTTTTCATTTATTTCGCTGACTGTTCTTTTTTTCAAAATCTGTGATGCAGTTCAAAATGTCTCAAAAAGTTTGGGACGGTCTCATAAGAACGTTTTCCTGTAGCTACAACGGCCTTTATTGTTCCATCTCAAAACAATTCCCTTAGATCTTAAAGATTATCTATTTTGTCCATAATTTTGGCCGAGATTTTGTCTGAGCAGTTTCCACCAGAGAAATGGGATACTACTTACACCATCATTGGTTTCCACAATTATTTTTGTAATTCATGCTAGGTACAATACAAGTTTGTTTAGATGTTTGGATATTTATTTTATTTGTATGTTTGTGTTTCAATCACGCCTAAACCAGTGAACCGATTTGGATAAAACTTCGTTTATGCGTAGATAGTGACCTAGAATAACATTACAGGCAATTCAAAATCTTGGCGAAGACGCGCGCAGAAACTAGTTGATATTATGGGCTATTCGTAGGTAATCGAAGTTAGAATTTCCACTTAGTAGAACTAAGCACTTTCAAAGTTCTTTTATTATGAGTACTGGAAAAAATTGAATCAGCTTCCAACGTCTGTATTTCTGCTGAGCTACGACCTTGTTGTTTTCAGGAAGAGAGTTAATAGGCACCTGAGTAAGCTCGCTCCATCGTAGACCTCATTCTTGCCTTTGCGAGTTTCTTTAGGAGGACTCATGTGTTAGCTATTAAGTACACTTAAGCCTAAGACCTTGTACACACACATGTAAGCAATAAATACTTTGACTTTGACTTTACCCTAGTTTGTTGTAGGAGGTAAAGTACTAGTACCTAGGTAGGTAAGTACTCTAGACTAGGTAGGTAGGTATAGGTAGGTACTTGTCACATGGAAGTTCTAAGGAACTACTTTCTAAGTAGGTATGTAGTTTATTGGAATAATAAACAACTACGTAGGTAAGTAGTTAGTACCTAGTTCTGTGTACCTAAGTAGGTACTTACTATGAAGGTATTAGAAATCATTTCGTAGGTAGGCAGGCCAGCAACCAGATTAGTTCGTACTGTCTAGATAGGTAGGTACCCAGCTACCTAACCTACCTAATTCGTTCCTAAAGTTATACTTGTGCATAACCCCTACATTTATTTATCATGTTGTCCATAAATGAGTCAGTGCCAAGATAGTTCCTATCGCGTCGTTTTGAGTAAAAGG
Organism: Epirrhoe alternata; assembly: GCA_963565295.1. NCBI lineage: Eukaryota > Metazoa > Arthropoda > Insecta > Lepidoptera > Geometridae > Epirrhoe > Epirrhoe alternata. Next base: position 1,266,755 of record OY751385.1, on the reverse strand, counting down.
TATCCACGCCAACCACGATCGCTTTATCATAGCTTGAGTGTCGCTTAGCCTGAGACATGCTGTACCAATTCCCATTGCGATTGACCAGCGTGTTAAAATTTAACCTGAACTCCAGAAAACCTGCTTGCGTTGCGATTTCATTAGATATCCTATTGATATCAGCTAAAGTTCTGAACCGGTTTTCCAGCAGCAAATGAATGTTTAGTTCGTCTCTATCGGAGTCGTTGAAGCCGTTAGTACATGCACGGTTGGGACTGCAAGCTTGGAGCGCCCGGCAGAGGGCGTCATCGTGGTTCTTCTTCAATTCGTCGGGATGAATACAGTACCGCCAGAGAGCATCCGGAGCCAACGCAGTCTGTTCGTACGCAGCAACTGTCCGCTGAACTACTTCCCTATTTCCATTTGCGTTGATCTGCTTCAAGTGACAGTACTGAAGCAAGATGTACTGTTCTACGTGAAACTTGAGGCTATCTTCTTTGAAACGAATAGTTCGGTTCCTCTTTGTATCGAACACGGCAAGAGCTTTCACCCGAGATTTCTCATGTTCGCTATTAAACTCTTCTGTGCTGATCCCAGTGCACTTAGCCAGCATCTCCCGGAAGTAGCTCAAGGAGACTTCGAAGCCGTAAAGCTTATTGTTCCTCGTATTCGTCATACGAAGTTCTATCGCTTTCATTAACAGGTAATCAAGAGTAAAGTTCATGTCCCAGTCCTCGCCAGCGTGCTGTTCAATCCGGTCTGCTTTGAAAGCTTTTTTAAAAGCTGCCATGCCCTCCGCTTGAAGATTTTCTACATCTAATTGGTTCACGCAGATTGTACCGTGGGTGAATTTTTCTATGTCTTTGAAGTACGCTTCTATAGCTCTAGCAACCGTTTTCTCCGTCTTCTTTGAGTTTAGATCGAAGAATTCCTTTTCATGTTTGTTCAGTTCTTCAGTGAGCTTGTTGACGTTTTGGTCGATGGTTTTGGCGTCTGCTCCAAGTGCCTTAGCCTTCGCGCGGAAGCTAGCGACAGCAGCTTTTACCTCATCTCTATGAAAACCTCTCAGATTCTCTTGTGTAGCGCTAGGGGTGTCTGGACTGCAGATATGCTGCATTATCTTCATGTAACGGTCACGTGACTCGTTGTAGATCCTTTGTAGATCAGCATCAGTCATTATAACTTAGAAACAACGAGCCCTTAAAATACTTATATGCCCTGCAGAGTAAACCTACCTACAGAGTAAAAGACAATATGAAGAGCCACACCATGCTACGCGTTATATACTATTTTACAAACCTACGTCCCTTTTCACATGCATTCGGTAGCCTCGCTATAATATGGCCTAAGCATCTACAGATTCCTATTTTTTTCCCTGGTTACATAAGATCTGCACTTTTCTAGAGTGTAGATAAGTACTAGTCTATCTCACCTTTAAGTTTTCGGAATCGTTTTGTCACTGGGTAAGGTAGGTACAGTTCGCGGTTTTTAAGCACAAATGAAAATGATGGCTTGAAACAATTTTGCAACAACAAGCACTTACTCCGTGAGCAAACCACATGCTTTATCAAGGGGCAACCTACATCAGTTATCGTGGTTTGCATAACCAAACCAATTGATTGTAGGTACCTACCTACCACCGATGAAGGTCCATGAAGGGAATAGGTTAGAACTTCTTCATGCATTCTAGAAACACCAATTGCATAGTTTAGCATTGAGTTCTATGTTGCCTCGCTCGGTAGCTAGATTGATCTTCAGAAGCAGAAGTGACTAGAGTACTACCTACTTAATCATATACAAAATAGTATTAGGTACATCTAACCTAAATTTTTGTATTTTGTTACGACTATTTATTGCTAAATAATACAAAATTTCATAACTTTAGTTTTTTTATAAAATCATAGAAACTACTTACTATTCTGTAGTGGGGTCGTGAATCGCGCAAACGATATTTTCTTACATACTACGAACAATACTAACCATTTTGGTATAACTAGTGGGGTCAGTCCGCCCGAGGGAAACCAGTCTAGCCAAGCTGGTCTAAATTGGCTCTCATTCAGATGAGTCAGTGTATTGTAACACTTGACTGCAAGTCCATACGAGAGGAAACTCAAACAAACAATGTCCGATGATAATTAGTACCTACGGAACTGGACACCATAGACGAAACGTCTAACGAGACCCCATTTTTGCTTTTCGGTTTAAAACAACTTATATTTTTGTTACATACATTTTTTTTTAATCATAGGTACGGTCATTCTTATAAAAAAACAGTGGCACTCCAGGAGTGCCAACAGAAGTGAAAACTTTAACGTACGAACTTAAAAAGTATTTACAGTAGGCATTGAGGCATAATGTACTAATTGACAGTAGGTAGGTAAGGTACTTAGGTACCTCAGAGTAACTTCCTATGTCAACTTACCTATCAATTCAAGGGAGGGCCGATAGATGAAACTTTTTAAAGAGTGTAGATTGGATATACCTATAATATACTTTAGATCCCTTGCTTGAAGGTTTGCCCTTTCAATTTGTTACTACCTACTTAATTTGTGGATAACGGGGCTGGTTACATTCATAGAACCTAAATACTAGCTATACAATGTAATTGTTTGTTATCCTCATTACTCATAAAATCTATTTGACCTATAAATAAGACCATGATTCTGGCAAAAAAAAATATCATTTAATTTCATTTCTCAATAAATAAAATGACTAAATGAGAACCAAGCCATGTATTCATCGACTTTGGCGGATGGTTTGATGTACACGACACAACACAACCATACACAACATGATTTTGGAGCAAAACGATGCCCACAGATCTTCACCTAGCACTGTGACAAATGGAAATAAATGAAATGATCTGGAAATCATATTCAATATTGTTTATTTGAGGTTTCACTTCTTTCGAACCAGTGTGTTGAAATGTACATAGATTGTTCTGATTCAATATTGTTTGTTTAAACGACGATATTGTCCTGCAGCCAACGACTGTAGGCACTGACCCTAGCGAACATATCCGGAGCGCCGCGAGCGCAGGGGAAGCCCCAGGAGACCACGCCGATCTGACGGCCGTCGGTGATGCGTGTCAGAGCTGAACCAGAATCACCCTGAAATAAATTCAAATTCGTTTATTTGTTTCATGTTACAATGGTCTTACAAAAGTTCCAAACATGAGCCCGGGTGAGGCTACCAAAAAACATTGTACCTATCACGCTGTTCGCAGAGGACGGATAATTTTTTTTTTTTATTAACCTATACTTTCCCACTGCTTGGCAAAGGTCTCCCCTAGGGGAGGGGGGGATAAAATTAACAGGGAAAATTTTTTGTTCTTATTCATACCTAGCTTATTCTAAGGGGAATTTGCACAGAGTAGACTTACTTTAAATTATGCCAAGATTCAAAATATTCATAAAGAATATAAGCTACAGTTAGAAAATAAAAGAAACAAGATTATAAATGTATCCCCAGGTGGTTAGACATTCTCTTAGATCTTTTTTTTACGTAAGTATTTCCTTTTGGAGAAGTACCTAGATACTTAAGTAATTAAGGGGGTAGTCAGAGGCATGCCTAAATACATATTTGGAACATGCCTACCTATACAATTTACAGTCAGAGTCAATTGGCATTGATGGGTTAGTGTCCAAATCCCCTTTGGAGCTTCAAGCAGACTGAAGGGGATTTTGACACATTTTTTTTACATTTTTGATACCTACCCACAAATAAAAGTGTTGTCAATGCTGTCATAAACCTTCGATTCGATCAATAATATTATAGATAGCGTGACGTAGGTAGGTACAAAATCAAAGCTAAATTCTGTCCGCGTGGCAAAAACTTTGCACCTAGTAATAAAGTCATCATTCATCACGAAAAACGTCGAAATTTTAAACAAAATAACGGCGCGAGCTGTTATAATTTACCAAGGACGGTTTTGCTCCGCTGACCCTTTTATAATATCGTTGATCGAAGCATAAAACTCGTATCTCATCCCACTCTTCGCCACAAATGTCACAAATCCACCTTTCTTTCCCCCATTGAGCTCTAATAGAGTTCTATGCTCCCGCCAGGGTGATGAAGAGCCTTACCCTGCACGTCCCGCGTCCAGGTGAGTGGTAGGTGCAGATCTCGATATGGGCCTCATAGGGCGGTGCGTTTCTGTTGATCTCTTCTCTAGCGCGGTTCACAGCATCCAAGCAGGCCGTCCCGCTGATGGTGGCTGCTACCAGCTCCATCAGATTGTTCGTGGCGCCACCACCGCCGTTGATCTGGGACAAATCATTTCTGCATTAGACATACCTACTTAAATTTTAACACAAATAAAATAAGTAGTTCAATAAAAATAAAAACTTAATAAAAAAAGTAAGTACCTACCTAAGCATCCACTTACAATAAAATAAATAAATAAAAAATAATGCTGGACAATTTCACACAGCATCATCTAGCCCCAAACTAAGCATAGCTTATACTATGGGAACCAGATAACTGATATACTTTTTGTTTGTAAATACATACATATTATACATAGAAACCCATAAATAGGTACTTAGATTTTGTAATTGTGTGTGCATCGAGCGTCAAAGGCCTCGACTCAGCGTTATAGGTACCTAGTACCTACCTAGTACCCAGTACCCAATGAGGAGTGGTAGCTAAGGCGCTGGTATTCTGCCGAAACCATCATACCTAGTTACTGGGACCCGTGAAACCACAATGTGTGTTGTTTCCTGTGTGATTTATCATCATCATAATCTTAGCCCAGTGTCACCTACTGCTGGGTGTGGCCTCCCTTATATTATGGCAGAAAGAAGAAAGAACATATAAGTAAAACAAACAAGTTTGTTTGTTGCTGCCAGCTTCCTCTATGTTGCGGATTAATCCAAGTGTTGAAAGTACAGGTAAGGTACTTACACGTGTGCTTCCCCATCCAGCGACCCTGGTGGCCGTGCCACCGCCTACTTCTTCAAAGGCCAAGGGGACAGGGGAGACCTGTGCGGAGAGAGCCACAGCTGTGGTGGTGATGAGAATAGCAATATCATTCTTGATGGTTCTTGACAAATAGTTGGGATGAGTCACGTTGCGGGAAAGAGAGTACGTCAGACCACCAGAGTTCCAGCGGTTGGTACCGACTGTAATGCGGAGGGAGCTGAAATGGAGGAAGTTCGGTAATATCCCAATGTAGTTCTACAGTTCGTTCAACGGATTTAGGCATTTGTGAAGTTAGGGATGTGCAGTCGTAGACTTCACAAATGACGAAATCTTATCAATAAGATTAATAAAACTAATCCGTAGTGCACCCATGCCACCCATAGATTTAGCATGGTACCTTTTTGGATGCCACCCATGGAAATAAGCATAAGTTGTATAAAGAGGTAGGTAATGGTAAATCCATGGAAATAATAAATAAATAATGCTGGACATTTCACACAGCATCATCTAGCCCCAAACTAAGCAAAGCTTGTATGGGAACCAGATAACTGATACAATACGGCCGGCGGATCTAGACCGGTCTGAAGTTGCGCTGAGCGCACGTTACCCCGCGTCTTACTGCGCAGCGTTGCGACGCACTTAACGCCGGTCTAGATCCGCCGGCCGTACTTTACACGTTTGCAAATACATACTTATTATACCTACATGTTTGCTTAGTTTGGGTGTTTCTATACTTATAGTATGAGTATGAATAGGTACCTACCTAGACCCGAGATAAATATTTGCAGATCATAGGTACAAACATTTATTCCGCTGCGGGGATCGAACCCGCAAACTTCTGCCTGCGTCACAACTTCACAAGCGGGCTTAATTTCACCCACTGCGCCACAGCAAATAAGCAGCATAATCTGATCGCACACTCGTCCGCGCCGTACGCGCCGCAGTAATTTTTCTCCTTAAGTATACAAAAAATGCTGATGACGTCAGTAAATGCGGCTCGCTTCTGACGTCAGCAGCATTTTCTCCATTGAATTGACAGCTCGGCGCTTTCGGCTCAGCTGGACTATGCGACCACTCTAGAGTGCCACAAACTTATCTGCGCCGGTAGATAAAGGAGGAACTAACGAATTTTACTCTAAAATTTATTTTTCTTCCAACACCAAATGCGCCCCTCACCGGTTCAGATTTGTTTGTGGCACTCTAACTTGAAGCTCGCGTCAAAAACCGTAGAGGTATAAATTTCTATGGTCAGAAATAAGCAGGCTGGTCACACGCCACTAATTCACTTCAAGTAGGTAGGTAGGTAGGTACTTTGCAAGAGAGCCAAAGCTGTAGACATGGTCGACGCAGTGAGCGGCTGTCAACACGGTTCGCTGAGAGACGAGGGAACCTCCGCAGAAGATGCTTCGGAAGAGGGCGCCAGAGGTCAAGGCCACCATGTGAGGGTGGCTGCCAACTGCCGCGGTGGTACCACCGACGATGCGAGTGTCGGGGTCCGAAGACTCGAAGAAAATGGATAGATCATCTTCCACTTCGGGTGCGGGCAGGGCTGATCGGGAACACAACAGTAGTTTTATTAACCGACTTCAAAAAAGGAAGTTCATGTTTATTATGTTTTTGCAGTAGGCTAAAGAACGGCTAAAGAATTAATCCTCAGATAAGATTTACAGTAGGATTATTGTTAGATTTTTTGATAAGCACCTAATTACATGTAAGGACCTACCTTTTACCTACTTGCGCATAGACCTAGACATCGACTTTATCACTTGGAATTGGTCAATTATACTCCATGACTTTTTATGATTGGTTAGGTACCAAAACCAACTCAAGGTGAGTGTTAGTTCGAATTAAATGTATTTTTTTTTATTAAGTACCTACTTTTAAAGTCTTAATTTTAGTTCAACTTTAGAATTGTTTTGTTTTTTTTCTAATTGATTTTAATTTATCATTAACTTATATTAGCTTTTTAGCTGTTGTCAGTTCCTATTACTTATTGTAAATGTTGTGCATGCCTGTACTGTAATTGCTGTACATTCTATAAACGACTCTATTAAAATGTTCTTAAATAATTAAATAATTCTTAAATTATGTGTATTAATTATGTATGCTGTTGGTGTTGCCTATTAAATAAATAAAATCATGAAAAAATAAAAAAAATCTCCCCTACACATAAAAATCTATCCGACCTATCGAACGACTAAGCAAGAAACTATGCTAATGAGAGAGAGTAGTGAGGGAGAGCTACTTACTAAGCTACAAGAACTACGAGAGCTTTACGTGACTTCACGTGAAGCTCTCGCAGTATCTTGTAGCTGTCAATATACCTATATTGATAGTTTTACAAATTATTCAACACTAGCCTTGCTTCGCTCATATACCACCATTTTGAATAGCCTTTTCTATTCCAGGTCACTATCTACGCCTATTCAAGTTTGTGTGATTGAAACACAAACATCTAAACATGCTCACAAATTTTCAGATTTATTATATTACTAGCTTCTACGCGGCTTCGCCCGCGTGGTACCAACATTTTGAATAACCTTTATGCTATTCCAAATCGGTTCACTGGTTTAGGCGTGATTGTTACACAAACATCCAAACATACTCACAAACTTTCAGATTTATTATATTATTAGGATTAGGATTCCTTAGAATACAAGGGGAATAATTAGACAAATCTGGTTTTACTCACCCAAGCTCCCGGCTAGGAGCGTGACAAACAAAATCACATATTTCACGGCCATTTTGCCAACACCCGAGTATTTGACTTGGAACAGCAAAAATCAGTTTTTATATCCCCCGCTAGTATCAAAGATTACAACTAAATTGATTGATTAAAAGATAAAAAGCTTTCATTCAGATAATTACGATTAATTTGTTTTACCACTGATTATTAAAGTATTTAATCAGATTTGTGTGCAAATCTTAATAACTGTAGTGTAACCTGACTGACGCTGCCTAAATCATCTGTAATAGCAAAGAGGCCAATGATGATGATGATGAATCAGATTTATGTACAGTCACGGACAATAAGATGTATACACTCCATACTTTTAAAATTAATATCACACTAAAACTAATAGATGTAGGTTAAAAACAAAAAGCGGAAATTGATTTCACATTGAACTGGTGGCGAAATCAATAAAAATACCAGAACATTGTTGGACATGTTGACCTGTACATGGGTTGAAATTATGGAGTGTATACATCTTATTGAACGTGACTGTACGTCTACACTAATTTTATTTGTTTTCATAACTAAATAATACTCTTATAAGGAAGGTTATCAGATGAAAACTCAACATCTTAAGGGCAACAATGTATTTATTTAATAATTATTTACAAATTGTATTTACTATTACCAATTACATCACTTAAAAGCTATACAACTTCCTTTATTTTAGTGTTAATCAGTTTACGATTGCGTTGAACAACTGATTGAATATTACTCAAATACATTTCCTATTTTCAATCTATCTCTTCTCACTGATAGACCAAGGTCTCTCCCAAACACATTTTTTAACAATTCTTGCAAAAAAAGGACTTTAATGCAAAATATTTGAAACTAATAGAATTAATTCACTTCTTAGATATCGTTTTCATTATTTAGATAAAATAAATATCCAAACAAAAATAGAAGCCATTATTGCGTAGGCACGTTTAATTTCATAGATAGCAGAGATAAGCATGTCGATTAATAGATATACAAGATTATTACTGAGATTTTAATTGGTAAAATCTGTATCAATTTTTGAAAATTATCATGGTAAGAGTAAATTCACAAGTGGTCAACTTTGGTGCCAAGCCACCGAACCGGGACCGACAATTGAACGTACCTTAAGCGCAGTCACCCATCCACTTCCTGTTCCTCAGAATTTCGCTAAACTTCGACGATCTATCAAGAACGATTAAGCAAGCTTCACCACGAGCGCTTCATGATTAATTTGTTACTTAAATATTATTATCTAATACATAATAGATATTTTACTTATTATGTGTCGCCATCTAGTGACGAAAACTGGCAGTTCAACACCAATCATGAACACAATCCACACCCAAACATCTGGACCTGGTAACATAACCACAGCCCAGAGACCGAGATCATTTCACCAGAGTCTCCACTTTGCTCAGCGCTTCCGCAGTGAGCGCCTTATTCATCATCACAGACAGTTCGTTATCACTCCCGGAGTCCGTTAAAACGTTTCTTTGCAGATCATGGTACACGATGAACGCGCTTAGGTATCTTTTCGATGTGTCGTCGCAGTTGTTCAGCTTCCTGCTGCTTGGTAGGCCGAGGTATTTGCGTAAGAATGGTGTGAGCTTCAGTTCCCAGCTGTCTAGTATATGGCAGACTTTCTGTTTCATAGCTAGAGTGTACTCGCTGGATATGAGCGGTTCGTTCGGTTCATTCTCGTCGACCGTCATGCGGCGCTGCGCGGCGCGGGCGTGGTGTTCGATCTGTGCGAGCAGCAGCTTCACTTGCCAGATGTTGTTGGAGGTCGGTTCGCTCTTCATCGTTCTTATAATCTGTGGAAGATAAGAGTATGAAGAATATAATGAAAGTAAATATGTTAAAAGATGTAAATGTATCGTAGCAAGTAGAAATCCGTAGTCTGCCTTCTCCTACGGGAAAGTGGGGTGATTTGATGTATGTTATTTAGTAACTGGCAAGTTTATTTCGCATAACATTCTCCAAATACATGTTTTGGCAACATTTTAAGTTTACCTGGTGGGAAACAGCGTCGATTGAAAACAACTTGATTTATTTTATTTATTTATTAGTTTACTAACACAATATTGACATAATATGTGGTTTTCTAGGTTGACTATACTTTTTATCAAAAATCTAAATAAAATGTTTTTTGCTTCAAGATAAACCTATATTTACCTAAGAACAAAACCATCTAACTACAAAAAACACACCTGTATAATTTTCAAAGTCTCCTACACAACTTTTTTCATTTTTATCAAGTATAAAAACAAAGCAAGTACCTTCAAAAAAGCAGTCCATATAGGCAGAGCGCACATCATATCCTTGACCAAGCACTCGTAAGTCACCATACTCAGTCCTTGCACGTAGTCTTGTTCTTCTAAACTGTATCTGTTACAATATAAAATAGATATTGAAAAGTTCTCAAAAAAACGTATCTACACTCAAATCTAAAATGTAACAAAATGTTCAGTGAAAAATAGGACCATTAAAACAAACAATTTAAAAACCAGAAATAATAATAAAATAATAAATAATGCTGGACATTTCACACAGCATCATCTAGCCCCAAACTAACCGAAGCTTGTACAATGGGAACCAGATAACTGATATACTTTTTCAAAGTGATCCCAGCGGTCCTACTCAATAAATGCTTTTTGACTTTGACTACTCATACACTTTTTGTTTGTAAATACATACATAGTGTAACGTACAAGCACTCGAACGTTCTGGAAGACTCGCGCGCAGGATAGATTCTACGAACATTCTCGCTTAGACATACAGAATTGATGATTGGACCGTAATACCTAGATTTAAGGTTCATATTGGTTTGGCGCTACTGACAAGCGACCTTATTACAAGTGTATAAGGTTTAAGGTCGCTTGTCACGTGTTGTTGTTTATTTATAGAAGCTTCCTGTTTATTTGTAGAGAGTTCCCACGGTGAATATTCTAGGCGTTTCTGTGGGGTATATAAACGGGCGATTTGCGCGTCACAGATGAGTTCTTTGTGAATTACGAGAGTGTTAACTTGAGTGAATAGTGACCAGTGATATTCAGTGCGACTGTTCGTAACTTTAAAGTGTGTTTTGAGTAAATTAGTGTGTAATAAAGTTTCGAAAGTTATACCTAGTGTTTATCTTCAGAATCGACGAACCCCAGCACGTAACAATTGGTGTCAGAAGTGGGATAAATCATGCCGATTCTACCAAAGGAGGACACGGACGGTATCCGTACTAGGAGTCAGCGTCAGCAAGAGACGGATCAGAGACGATTTGGAGATACTTCGCAGCAATCGTTGGGTGGTCAGCTGACAGCAATGGAAGCCGGCACTTCCACCGCGACTTCAGTGCCTGCAGCTCCCGACTTTGCAGCCTTGATGGCGATGCTTCAAGAGCAGTCGCGCCGGCAGGAGGAACAGGCCCGTTGCTTAAAAGAACAACTACAGCGCGACAAAGAGGAGCAGGCCCGTCGGCAGGAGGAACAGGCCCGTCGCTTAGAAGAACAACTACAGCGCGACAAAGAGGAACAGTCCCGCCGGCAGGAGGAACAGGCCCGCCGGCAGGAGGAACAGGCCCGTCGCTTAGAAGAACAATTACAGCGCGACAAAGAGGAGCAGGCCAGCCGACAAAAGGAGCAGACCAGTCGACAGGAGGAACAGATGATCCTCATAAAAGATCTTCACGCGACGTTCAACAAGGAGCTCAAGATGATGAAGGATCAAGTCCATCAACATGGAGAACGCCTCACTGAAGCTGAAACCCGGATTGATGAGGTAAAAACTCAGGTTGCTGATGTGAAGAAGGCTTTAGGGAATCTCAAAGATGGAGACGGGACTGTAATTTCTACAGCTGCCGCACCTTCAATACGTGGATTCAAGGTGCCACCTTTCGACGGGACATCTTCGTGGTCGGCCTACAAGATACAGTTTGAGGCCGTGATGAAGGCGAACGGATGGAATAAGGCTCAAGCTATGACTGCACTCACCTTAGGCCTTCGAGATCAGGCTTTGACTGTTCTAGAAGCTCTCGGGCAAGAAGTGACTTATGAACAACTACTAGAGGCATTGGAAGCTAGATATGGCGACGCCCACCTGGAGCACGTGTTTCGTGCACAACTTAAAGATCGTGTACAACGCAATGGTGAAAACCTACAACAATGGGCCCTGGAAGTTGAAAAGCTGGTCCGAAAAGCATACCAGTCTGTACCTGCGCTCGTCAATGGGAACCTAGTGCAAACATTTATCGACGGGATTCGTGACCTTGAAGTCAGGGCTGCTGTGAGACTTGGGCACCATGAAACACTCAAGAACGCCTTAGCCCATGCATTGGAAGTAGAGGCAGTGAGACAGGACCATCGCGTCCATCGACTTAGAGAGGTCGTAGTACCACCATTGCGCGGACGAGGATATGGCCCCAGATGTTACTCCTGTGGGGAAAAAGGCCACCTGCAACATAATTGTCCGCAGAAAGACTCGCACATGGCTAGACTCGAGAAATTGGCGGAACGTCTGAAGCAGCTGACCAAGGAGTACGAGGTCTGGACGGATGCTCGAGACGAGGGAAGCGAGCAATTCAAAAAGTACCACTTCAAACCACATCTTAGAGGGAAGGCCTACGGCAATGCAGGCGCAATCTCGCAGAGACCTCGCTATGAGGCTGATGGACACTTCGTCAAGCAGGAGTCGAGGGATACGACGTGGAAGTATGCGAAACCTTTGGAGTCCTGGAGGGATGATGCAATGAAGAAGGCTCAGAAGGAAAGCTGGTTGCAGTCTGGCAGGAACATAGGAGTCAGATGCGACCGAGGTTTGGACACAAGTGGTTTCAAGGAAGGTGCGTCGGACTGGTTACAAACTCCAGGTTGTCGAAGAGGAAGATCTCCGAAATTGCGGACTGGATATGTGCCTCATCCAAGGTGGTACACATCGCCCGGTGGTAGCAATGATAATGCTCGGGACGAGCATGTCTAAGGAGGGGGCAGTGTAACGTACAAGCACTCGAACGTTCTGGAAGACTCGCGCGCAGGATAGATTCTACGAACATTCTCGCTTAGACATACAGAATTGATGATTGGACCGTAATACCTAGATTTAAGGTTCATATTGGTTTGGCGCTACTGACAAGCGACCTTATTACAAGTGTATAAGGTTTAAGGTCGCTTGTCACGTGTTGTTGTTTATTTATAGAAGCTTCCTGTTTATTTGTAGAGAGTTCCCACGGTGAATATTCTAGGCGTTTCTGTGGGGTATATAAACGGGCGATTTGCGCGTCACAGATGAGTTCTTTGTGAATTACGAGAGTGTTAACTTGAGTGAATAGTGACCAGTGATATTCAGTGCGACTGTTCGTAACTTTAAAGTGTGTTTTGAGTAAATTAGTGTGTAATAAAGTTTCGAAAGTTATACCTAGTGTTTATCTTCAGAATCGACGAACCCCAGCACGTAACAATATTATACATAGTAACACCCAGACTCGAGATAAATATTTGCATATCATACAAACATTTATCCCGCCGCAGGGATCGAACCCCCAACCTTCTGCGTCACAAGCGGCAGTAAATGCATTATTTACCACTGACCAAAAAGATTTGAGAGAATGTCTTCTGCGCCTTAGATGATTTTACCTTAATGTACTTTATTTTTAACATTCTTTTTTGCTTCTTCAAGTTCAAGAAGCCTTTCTTAAAGTTAAATTCAAGCTAATTCTAGCAAAGTTCAGGTGTGTTCTAAATATGTATTTGAACTTTTGAACATGCCTCACATCTGACATTTGTAAAGCATTTTAATATTACCTACAAGTTCTGAGAATATCTACCGTACCTTGATGTTACAATACATCCGTGATCATATAAGTAAGTTCGTATGAGTCGGTGGCCAACTCTGGTGACGAAGTTTTTAGGCCGCCTTAAGGCCTCCGTCATGGCTTAACGACTTTAATCGCCGGGACCGACAATTTAACGTGCCCTCCAAAGCACGGAAGCGCTCAGATGAAAATGGCACTAGCAGTCACCCATCCATTTACAGGCTCTTTCGAACGAATCAAGAACGAATGAAGCGATCACGCCTGTTAAGTGCCTGCCTAATAAAAGATGTTTGAGATTTAAAAAAAAAAAGTTACTTAACTTCGACGATCTATCAAGAATGTCTAAGCAAGCACGACCACGAGCGCTTCCAATAATAAACTGAGAGCTTCGTAATAAGTATGTGATCTTATTTAATTGTTACATTACTTACCTCCGACAAGTGCACTCTCTATTCAAAAACGCCTCATTCTTCACTCCCTTCCTCTTCCTGCCAACAACCAGACAATCCGCGCAGACTGAACCAAAACTCCCCTTGTTCAGATAATGTTTGACAAAGTTCCGTATTTTCTCGTCATTTGTGAAGAGCTGGATGTAGTCGGGTTTGGTTGACCAGATGTTGGACTTGTCCAGGGTTAGCGTCTGTGCGAGGATGGTGAGGAAGCCTTGAGGGTCGTCGACGTAGGAGAGGCAGCCGGCGCGCTGTTTCACGTCGATACAGCGGGTGTGCTCGAGGAACTTTCTGGAAAAAGAAATTACAGTAGTCACAACAGAGTAGTCAGTAGATCTTTGGCTTTCTGAAGTAGCTACGCTGAACCCATATGACCCTTAAAAGACGAAGACAGAGTCGTATAGCTGCCTCGCTCACTCTATATTTGTTGCATCGTTCTATCACGCTTAGTACAGTAGAATTAAGTAGTTTTTAATGAAGATTGTTTTACTTCTTTGTCATAATTATGTCATGTGATCAAAGATTTTAAGTAGGTACTCCTAGCTTCCCATTCAAACAAACAAGTTAACCTTGAAGCTTTAAAATATCATTTTTGATACATTATAATATAATAATAATGCTGGACATTTTCACACAGCATCATCTAGCCCCAAACTAAGCTAAGTTTGTACAATGGAAACCAGATAACAGATATACTACTTAAATACTTTTTGTTTGTAAATACATACATATTATACAGAAACACCCAGACCCGAGATAAATATTTGCAGATCAATATTTACAAACATTTATCCCGCGGGAAGCGAACTTCTTAAAACTTCCATAATATATCATTTTTTTCTAAAAGTGTGTGGGGGGGGGGGGATTCGTTGCAGGGTATCTGGGCTTGTTGTTAACCTATTACGTCCCACTGCTGGGCAAACGTCTCCATATCTATAAGATAATCAAAACATTACATTGGCGTTGATTCTGTTGTTCACTGACTAAAGTTAACTAAACTAAAATGCTTCGTTCTTATTTCGTTAACGATAAAGTCCAAAATGGAATGACTATTATAGTGGCATTCTTAAAATTTCTTAATTTGAGTAAAAATGAAGTATTTGTGGGTAGATTTAGTCAGGACCATTTTGCTTGCCGTGTAAAACAGCTGCTAAAGTAACTCAGAGGCGCCATTTTGATTAAACTTTTAGTTATGTCACTTTCAACGACATGCTATTTTCGTCATTAGTGAGAACGAAATAAGAACGTTCAAGTTTTAGTTTAATTAAGTTTAGTCAGTGAACAACAGAATCGACGCCATTAGCAGGATATATTTCATAGGTTAGGTACAGAACACTAGGATTCCATGTGTTGTATCTATCTAAACTTCACTCTCAGAAAATACGTTTTTACAACTTATTTATGTGATGCATTACTTACTTGAGCAAATCCCAATTGTTGTCCCGATGGAAGGAAACCGGCCAGTACCGAGGGTCGTTTATCTTCACTTCTTGTAACGTGCTCAGTTCAGGGATCATGCAGGGCGCCTTTAGTTCTGAGGCGACGCCTTTTAGATCTATCACCTGTGGATATTATGGAATTAAAATGTTTACTTATCTATTAGAATGTTTATCTGACACATAACTTTATACGGTACAGCAGGAATAGGAGATTCATCAAATTTATATTTGTACTAGCTTCTGCGCGCGGCTTCGCCCGCATGGTACCAACATTTTGAATAGAATATATGCTATTCCAGGTATATCTACGCCTATACCAAGTTTCATCCAAATCTGTTTACTGGTTTAGGCGTGATTGATACACAAACATCCAAATATCCAAACATCTCAAGAAACTCACTTTCAGCTTTATTAAATAAGTGGGATGTTATACGAGGAGTGTTTCCAGATGATTCCAGAGCATAATAATGAATGTTTTTTTTTTGTATATTTTTTATGATAGTACGATGTAGAAAGAAAATACATTCAACATCAAAACAAGACTTAAACAACATAAGAAAATTATAAGAAAGATAGCTAAGGTAAGAAATTGATTGTTGAATTGACAGGAACTAAATTTACCTAAGAGGTAAGGTAAGTGGAGTCGGGTAAACTAGTTAAATACCTGTATATGAGCGTAGCACAGTTTCCCCGTGGTCAGATCTCGAGGTAGCAACAGTCTCGGCTCCACAGCTAGCACGTAAAGATGCCGGAACGCTTGTAAATGATACCTGAAACATATTTTATGATTATTATTTAACATTAGGTATCCGATCCGATTTAGGTATCGGATGCTGATACAATATCGGATCGGATAATGTGAAAACGCTCTAGCTGCAGGCCACATAATATGTGGAAAATACATAATAAAATGGGGAAGCAGGCGGCGAGCAGGCCGGCCACCGCGCCGCGGGAGGTGCCCAGTATGTCGGGGAGAGTGGGGTACCTGTACCTGCATACCTATTATCCTCAGTATGCGTGGGGAACTTGGGGAAGCAGGCGGCGAGCAGGCCGGCCACCGCGCCGCGGGAGGTGCCCAGTATGTCGGGGAGAGTGGGGTACCTGTACCTGCATACCTATTATCCTCAGTATGCGTGGGGAACTTGGGGAAGCAGGCGGCGAGCAGGCCGGCCACCGCGCCGCGGGAGGTGCCCAGTATGTCGGGGAGAGTGGGGTACCTGTACCTGCATACCTATTATCCTCAGTATGCGTGGGGAACTTGGGGAAGCAGGCGGCGAGCAGGCCGGCCACCGCGCCGCGGGAGGTGCCCAGTATGTCGGGGAGAGTGGGGTACCTGTACCTGCATACCTATTATCCTCAGTATGCGTGGGGAACTTGGGGAAGCAGGCGGCGAGCAGGCCGGCCACCGCGCCGCGGGAGGTGCCCAGTATGTCGGGGAGAGTGGGGTACCTGTACCTGCATACCTATTATCCTCAGTATGCGTGGGGAACTTGGGGAAGCAGGCGGCGAGCAGGCCGGCCACCGCGCCGCGGGAGGTGCCCAGTATGTCGGGGAGAGTGGGGTACCTGTACCTGCATACCTATTATCCTCAGTATGCGTGGGGAACTTGGGGAAGCAGGCGGCGAGCAGGCCGGCCACCGCGCCGCGGGAGGTGCCCAGTATGTCGGGGAGAGTGGGGTACCTGTACCTGCATACCTATTATCCTCAGTATGCGTGGGGAACTTGGGGAAGCAGGCGGCGAGCAGGCCGGCCACCGCGCCGCGGGAGGTGCCCAGTATGTCGGGGAGAGTGGGGTACCTGTACCTGCATACCTATTATCCTCAGTATGCGTGGGGAACTTGGGGAAGCAGGCGGCGAGCAGGCCGGCCACCGCGCCGCGGGAGGTGCCCAGTATGTCGGGGAGAGTGGGGTACCTGTACCTGCATACCTATTATCCTCAGTATGCGTGGGGAACTTGGGGAAGCAGGCGGCGAGCAGGCCGGCCACCGCGCCGCGGGAGGTGCCCAGTATGTCAGGGAGAGTGGGGTACCTGTACCTGCATACCTATTATCCTCAGTATGCGTGGGGAACTTGGGGAAGCAGGCGGCGAGCAGGCCGGCCACCGCGCCGCGGGAGGTGCCCAGTATGTCGGGGAGAGTGGGGTACCTGTACCTGCATACCTATTATCCTCAGTATGCGTGGGGAACTTGGGGAAGCAGGCGGCGAGCAGGCCGGCCACCGCGCCGCGGGAGGTGCCCAGTATGTCGGGGAGAGTGGGGTACCTGTACCTGCATACCTATTATCCTCAGTATGCGTGGGGAACTTGGGGAAGCAGGCGGCGAGCAGGCCGGCCACCGCGCCGCGGGAGGTGCCCAGTATGTCGGGGAGAGTGGGGTACCTGTACCTGCATACCTATTATCCTCAGTATGCGTGGGGAACTTGGGGAAGCAGGCGGCGAGCAGGCCGGCCACCGCGCCGCGGGAGGTGCCCAGTATGTCGGGGAGAGTGGGGTACCTGTACCTGCATACCTATTATCCTCAGTATGCGTGGGGAACTTGGGGAAGCAGGCGGCGAGCAGGCCGGCCACCGCGCCGCGGGAGGTGCCCAGTATGTCGGGGAGAGTGGGGTACCTGTACCTGCATACCTATTATCCTCAGTATGCGTGGGGAACTTGGGGAAGCAGGCGGCGAGCAGGCCGGCCACCGCGCCGCGGGAGGTGCCCAGTATGTCGGGGAGAGTGGGGTACCTGTACCTGCATACCTATTATCCTCAGTATGCGTGGGGAACTTGGGGAAGCAGGCGGCGAGCAGGCCGGCCACCGCGCCGCGGGAGGTGCCCAGTATGTCGGGGAGAGTGGGGTACCTGTACCTGCATACCTATTATCCTCAGTATGCGTGGGGAACTTGGGGAAGCAGGCGGCGAGCAGGCCGGCCACCGCGCCGCGGGAGGTGCCCAGTATGTCGGGGAGAGTGGGGTACCTGTACCTGCATACCTATTATCCTCAGTATGCGTGGGGAACTTGGGGAAGCAGGCGGCGAGCAGGCCGGCCACCGCGCCGCGGGAGGTGCCCAGTATGTCGGGGAGAGTGGGGTACCTGTACCTGCATACCTATTATCCTCAGTATGCGTGGGGAACTTGGGGAAGCAGGCGGCGAGCAGGCCGGCCACCGCGCCGCGGGAGGTGCCCAGTATGTCGGGGAGAGTGGGGTACCTGTACCTGCATACCTATTATCCTCAGTATGCGTGGGGAACTTGGGGAAGCAGGCGGCGAGCAGGCCGGCCACCGCGCCGCGGGAGGTGCCCAGTATGTCGGGGAGAGTGGGGTACCTGTACCTGCATACCTATTATCCTCAGTATGCGTGGGGAACTTGGGGAAGCAGGCGGCGAGCAGGCCGGCCACCGCGCCGCGGGAGGTGCCCAGTATGTCGGGGAGAGTGGGGTACCTGTACCTGCATACCTATTATCCTCAGTATGCGTGGGGAACTTGGGGAAGCAGGCGGCGAGCAGGCCGGCCACCGCGCCGCGGGAGGTGCCCAGTATGTCGGGGAGAGTGGGGTACCTGTACCTGCATACCTATTATCCTCAGTATGCGTGGGGAACTTGGGGAAGCAGGCGGCGAGCAGGCCGGCCACCGCGCCGCGGGAGGTGCCCAGTATGTCGGGGAGAGTGGGGTACCTGTACCTGCATACCTATTATCCTCAGTATGCGTGGGGAACTTGGGGAAGCAGGCGGCGAGCAGGCCGGCCACCGCGCCGCGGGAGGTGCCCAGTATGTCGGGGAGAGTGGGGTACCTGTACCTGCATACCTATTATCCTCAGTATGCGTGGGGAACTTGGGGAAGCAGGCGGCGAGCAGGCCGGCCACCGCGCCGCGGGAGGTGCCCAGTATGTCGGGGAGAGTGGGGTACCTGTACCTGCATACCTATTATCCTCAGTATGCGTGGGGAACTTGGGGAAGCAGGCGGCGAGCAGGCCGGCCACCGCGCCGCGGGAGGTGCCCAGCGTGCCGCGACCTCCCATCAGGAACAGGAAGCCGACGCACATGTGGATCGCCATCTGGAATATTATCCATACTTCAACATTTTATTTAGTTACTCAATAAACCTTTTTGACTTAATTTTTTTTTAAACTGTTCCATCACTTGCAGCTCGCCACTTCTCAGGGGTACGATGCTGAGGCTTTTTTTGCTGTGACACACAATCACAATTATTCAATTTTTTTTGTCTCAGTTCTAAAACTTCGATTCAAATTGACGTTGAAAAAAGTGAAATACACATGAAACACACAGTGATGTATAGAGCCGTGCATACCTGCCCGCCGTGCGAGAGCGGCGCGTGGCGCGCGGCGGGGGGCACCCGCGCTCGCAGCCGTCGACACACTCGCAACACTTCTATATCACCGCGACCCGCCATTATCTAGACAATAAAAGACCATATTATTATTTTTCCCTCACTAAATATAAAAAATGCATCCCAAAAATTGCACCCATGCAGGACTAGAACCCGCGACATTCACGGATGTAAAAATCTTTGTGACGTGAATTCGACTGAAACGACTTTATAGTCGGGACCGACAATTTAACGTGCCCTCCGAAGCACGGAAGCGCTCAGTCGATAATGCCATTTCATCACTTCCACTTACTAAGGCCAACAATCTATCGAGAACGACTTCATAAGCTACAGAAAACACAACACAAACTTTGCTAGCGATTATTTTCTATACAAACAACTTCAGTATGATGCAAATTAAGTAAATAATGTAGTCTGTATACTAAAATAAATAAATAAAAAAAAAAATACCATAGAAGCAGCGAGCAGACAGACACACAGACAGCACTCTAAAGTGGCGCGACCGGCGAGCTCGGCGCGCGTGCGCCCGGCAAGTCGCAGTAACCTGCAAACATAAGTAATATGACAATGACTGTATGTCATTAAGAAATGAAAAGTCTCATCAGTCAAGCTCATATTTATCGGTAAAGCACCGGTTAGCGCCATCTACACGTTTCACTAGTGAACTCATGCTCATTGTCCGAAGTTACATTCAGAATCAAATGACGAAGAGATGTCGCTTTAGCTAAATCTATAATTTTTTATGAGCTTATCAAAAATTTCGTTTATATCATACTTGCTCAGTAACTAGGGATTACTATGGTGGAAAGTCTCCTTGTAAATTGGTGTTTGCAATTCAAGGCAACATTACGTCGCACTATGCTTGAATTGTAATGTTCACATTACAGTTCAAGCTATGCAAAACTCCTTGGTTAACAATCTCTTTTCTTATAAAATGGTAAGAAAAGTTTTTACTGAAAAAAAAAAACACTGAACATGGCGGCATTTAATTTCCATACATTTCAAACTATGCAAAACTCCTTGGAACTCAGAGCCGTAAAAAAAATGGAAAACTATTTACGAAAAAAAAATGGTTGCATTACCAATGTTTTATTTACCTCGCAAGAATGATATAAAGTAGAATGCTTACCTCGGTTGCAAATAGCTATTACACCCTCGAAATATATTCACCCTCGCTCGCTGCGCTCGCTCGTGTGACTAAATATCTCGGGTGCACGCGATCCATTAGCGCCCTATGCGAGCTGCGCTCGCACTGGCGCCAAATTGGATCTTGTTCTGTAATAGCTTACTTACGTCCCTTGTGTAACAATCTACTATTTGACGTCAGTCAACTTTTAAATCTTTACGTAACCATTCTTCTGACAAATAAATTCATTTCATTTTACAAAGAACGAAAAAAATATACTTATATCACGTAGAAAACGGTTAGTTTATTTATGGTTTTTTTTTGTGTAAGTTTAACTAATTCTGTGTTTTATTGGCATCACCGTTCGTCCTCTATTGTTCATGTAAAATCTAGTTCATCCAAAGGTTGTCTTGAAAGATTGCTTTTAGCAATAAGACCGTTGACCTTTTTATACCCATTTGTTATGTTGTATGTGCAATAAACTGTTTTCTATCTATCTATCTAAAACATGTCACTTGGTGTCACGGCAGGGCCGTATTCGCGTTCCTTTTTTCGTTCGTTCGATGAATATTCGGATGCTTCCCACCACGAAATCTGACTTCAAGGGCCAATTTTTCGGTTTGGAACATTTGGTCTTAGGTTAGGACCGTGTTTTAACGTTCAAAAAATTGGCCCTTGAAGTCGGAAATCGTGGTGGGAAGCGTGCGAATATTCATCAAACGGTTAGTTACCGCCTGGCGACAGCTAGCGCGGCGTCTCTGGCATCCTCGTCGCCGGAGCCGGCGAAGCGGATGCCCATGGCGAAGCACGCGCCCGCTATTATGTTGCAGTACGCTTGGCTGGAAGTAACCTCATTTTGACACACTGGATGGCAACTTTATTACTTAGATTTAGATGATTACCTAAGTGTATATAGCCCTGGGAGTCTAGGTTCTCCATGACACATCAGAATGCTCGGGAATGAGTAGAAACACGACCGATAGTTGACATCAAAAACCAATAAAAAAAAATGTTTGTATGATCTGCAAATATTTATCTCTGGTCTGGGTGTTTCTATGTATAATATGTATGTATTTACAAACAAAAAAGTATATAAGTAGTATATCAGTTATCTGGTTTTCATAGTACAAGCTATGCTTAGTTTGGGGCTAGATGTTGCTGTGTGAAAATGTCCAGCATTATTTATATTTTTTAATGACTCACTTCATAGCTTCATAATCGATGTTGTCTTCAGTGGGTTTGACGAAACAGTAAGGTCTGATGGTCTCCGGGACTTGATCCTCTATCCACTCTTCGCTCGCTTCGATATCATCCCATAGAATAAGACCTACAAAGATACAACATTAATAAAAGGTACTGTAGCGACCTCTATTCCATATCTCCACAAACTACCTACTTTAGAGCTTGAATCATTAGATGGCGCTGGGATCACAGTTAAGCAATATCTCATACATTAGACGCGATTCGTACTGAATCCTAGAACGAGCAAGTAACATTATTCTCGGCAATTAGACTATATAGAACTATGCGAAATCAACTGTCGGCCGAAAGGTCCTGAGGTAGATGGACCAGTTGGGTCGACCTTAGTGAGGCGAGTACTCTCACTTTGCAGTAACTGGCGGAATTCCAGCTACCCTCAAAGGTACTGTCAAGAGTAGTGACTCTATTATTGAGGTATCTTAATAAACTGACCAAGTGCGTCTTGGGCTACAAAAACCTGGGAAGGACGGGACGATGCCTCCATTGAACTTTAGCCATGTCCCTTGCTATTCATTTTCTTCCGAGGCCCCACGCTAATTTTGGGAACCTTTCCCAAAAGTCATTAGCGTTTAGAATTAGCTATCAACTTTTAGCCCCGTCTCTCACCAAAGACCTGCTGCCTTTCACATTAAAATTTACCCTCCACTGACCTCTCCCCTCCCCACTGAGCTATCCCCCCCTTACCTCTGGCGATGACCCTCAGCATCAGCAGGTCAGGTCTCACACAGTCGAGCTGGTAGGGCGTGGCGGGCGGGCGCAGCCAGTGCTCGGCTATCCCCCCTCCCCCCCCCTTACCTCTGGCGATGACCCTCAGCATCAGCAGGTCAGGTCTCACACAGTCGAGCTGGTAGGGCGTGGCGGGCGGGCGCAGCCAGTGCTCGGCTATCCCCCCTCCCCCCCCCCTTACCTCTGGCGATGACCCTCAGCATCAGCAGGTCAGGTCTCACACAGTCGAGCTGGTAGGGCGTGGCGGGCGGGCGCAGCCAGTGCTCGGCTATCCCCCCTCCCCCCCCCCTTACCTCTGGCGATGACCCTCAGCATCAGCAGGTCAGGTCTCACACAGTCGAGCTGGTAGGGCGTGGCGGGCGGGCGCAGCCAGTGCTCGGCTATCCCCCCTCCCCCCCCTTACCTCTGGCGATGACCCTCAGCATCAGCAGGTCAGGTCTCACACAGTCGAGCTGGTAGGGCGTGGCGGGCGGGCGCAGCCAGTGCTCGGCTATCCCCCCTCCCCCCCTTACCTCTGGCGATGACCCTCAGCATCAGCAGGTCAGGTCTCACACAGTCGAGCTGGTAGGGCGTGGCGGGCGGGCGCAGCCAGTGCTCGGCTATCCCCCCTCCCCCCCTTACCTCTGGCGATGACCCTCAGCATCAGCAGGTCAGGTCTCACACAGTCGAGCTGGTAGGGCGTGGCGGGCGGGCGCAGCCAGTGCTCGGCTATCCCCCCTCCCCCCCCTTACCTCTGGCGATGACCCTCAGCATCAGCAGGTCAGGTCTCACACAGTCGAGCTGGTAGGGCGTGGCGGGCGGGCGCAGCCAGTGCTCGGCTATCCCCCCTCCCCCCCTTACCTCTGGCGATGACCCTCAGCATCAGCAGGTCAGGTCTCACACAGTCGAGCTGGTAGGGCGTGGCGGGCGGGCGCAGCCAGTGCTCGGCTATCCCCCCTCCCCCCCCTTACCTCTGGCGATGACCCTCAGCATCAGCAGGTCAGGTCTCACACAGTCGAGCTGGTAGGGCGTGGCGGGCGGGCGCAGCCAGTGCTCGGCTATCCCCCCTCCCCCCCCTTACCTCTGGCGATGACCCTCAGCATCAGCAGGTCAGGTCTCACACAGTCGAGCTGGTAGGGCGTGGCGGGCGGGCGCAGCCAGTGCTCGGCTATCCCCCCTCCCCCCCCCCTTACCTCTGGCGATGACCCTCAGCATCAGCAGGTCAGGTCTCACACAGTCGAGCTGGTAGGGCGTGGCGGGCGGGCGCAGCCAGTGCTCGGCTATCCCCCCTCCCCCCCCTTACCTCTGGCGATGACCCTCAGCATCAGCAGGTCAGGTCTCACACAGTCGAGCTGGTAGGGCGTGGCGGGCGGGCGCAGCCAGTGCTCGGCTATCCCCCCTCCCCCCCCCTTACCTCTGGCGATGACCCTCAGCATCAGCAGGTCAGGTCTCACACAGTCGAGCTGGTAGGGCGTGGCGGGCGGGCGCAGCCAGTGCTCGGCTATCCCCCCTCCCCCCCCTTACCTCTGGCGATGACCCTCAGCATCAGCAGGTCAGGTCTCACACAGTCGAGCTGGTAGGGCGTGGCGGGCGGGCGCAGCCAGTGCTCGGCTATCCCCCCTCCCCCCCCCTTACCTCTGGCGATGACCCTCAGCATCAGCAGGTCAGGTCTCACACAGTCGAGCTGGTAGGGCGTGGCGGGCGGGCGCAGCCAGTGCTCGGCTATCCCCCCTCCCCCCCCTTACCTCTGGCGATGACCCTCAGCATCAGCAGGTCAGGTCTCACACAGTCGAGCTGGTAGGGCGTGGCGGGCGGGCGCAGCCAGTGCGCTGGCGCGGCCGCTCGGCTCCGCATGTACAGCAGGCCGAGAGCGAGGGTCGCGCCGGGAGCCGTCACGTCCAGGTTGATCGAGCCTGCTTCGGCGTTCTTGCTTTTTTGGGATTCTGTTGAGATATCATTAAGTCGGTATCGCACATCGGTCAGTAACACATCCAAAGTTTTATTTAAGGTGGAGTAAAACAGCAAATTTTTCAGTATTAACGGGATATTTACATTTAACCATCGGACTGGTCCGATGGTCGAATCGGCGACGCTGAATGTAAGCTACTTCTAACTAAGACACGTACCCGGCAGTTCCCCTCCCAGCATGTAAGTCCGGAGCGCGTGCACCACCTGCTTGGGCGCGGCGGGCCCCGCCCCCGCCAGCAACATGCCGAGCGCGAGGCCGGCCGCCAGCGCGTACCCCTCCCGCTCCACGCAACGTTCCGCGCTCCACACCCGCACGCGACCTGGGCTCGACAATTTTACAAGCTTATATACGCACAACTGTAACGCATAAAATGCCACTGAATCGCCTCGCGAGTCCACGTAATTTTCAACCAAAGGGCGACTCTTAAGTTTCGGTGATAGTCTACCCTGAAATGTAGGCGGAACCCTTAAAAAAATATGAAAATCGTAGTGGCATTGAACGTGTTGGAGAAGGTCATTAGTTAAAATCCCGCATGAGCACAATTTAATGGATAGTTTTTAACCGTCTCACCAATAAAAACTAGTTATTCCGAAGTTCTATCAAATTTACACATCGCATAGCTGTACCTTGCGTAAATTCAGAATAAGTCAGAAAAAAAATCTGACCAATAAACAAGGTGGAACTCTGAGGTAACTGTCCTTCTGTTACGTGAAGATGCATAGATCGGCAACATCGCATCCAACGAGAAACCTCAAAATAAGTATCATTTTGTCTATGAAAGCTGACTGAATTGGTCATTTTGTTTGTCATTCTTGTTTTTTTTTCTCATAATGGCTTCGCACTTTTTGTGCATTCGCCAATATTTCACATATAATTTTTTTATTACAAAATCATTTTTGGTTTCCGCTCTCGTTTTTATTATCAAATTACGATTTTTATTTTATAAAACCTTCTCGCCATGCTACCTACCTCTTCTATTGGAATGTAAGATTTGTTCCAGATAAAGTTATTTTTTTCTCCTGTTTTATCTGGAAGTACTTAAACAAAAACTCCTTGGTATGTACGAGTAAAATATATACGAAATCTTTGGTGGTACCTATGAAAATATTTTTACTAATATGTATTCTGTGGTTACACTGGATTTAAACAAGGGTGCTAGCTGGTGGAACTTCGGAATAGCGTTTGTATGAAAGAAATGTCAAAGTTATGCAAGGTGGAACTTTCTAATTGGTTTATTGGTAGCCATTTTGCTTATTCTTAAGTTGAACTAAAGAAAAACTTTACATAGTGTTTATTGGTGACACTGTAACCGTCTCACCAATAAAAACTAATTATTCCGAAGTTCTATCAAATTTACACATCGCATAGCTGTACCTTGCGTAAATTCAGAATAAGTCAGAAAAAAATTCTTACCAATAATACAAGGTGTAGCTATCCTTCTGATACGTGAAGATGCACAAATCGGCAACGTCGCATCCAAAAAGAAATGTCAAAGTTATGCAAGGTGGAACTTTCTAATTGGTTTATTGGTAGCCATTTTGCTTATTCTTAAGTTGAACTAAAGAAAAACTTTACATAGTGTTTATTGGTGACACTGTAAGACTTTAAATGATTCTGAAGTGTATGGCTATCCGGAGCTTGTTGGCTATAATTAGTTTCGATCGGCTTCGGCTTGGATGTCAAATGTACCTTTTTATGGAAGACGACAAACGAAAAATCTTTTACATGATGATAAGAGATTACCACCATCAACGGACAACTACATCATAAGAGCTACAGATGCTGTACTCCTTTGAAAGTGAGCTAGGAGCTCCTTTCTTGAAGGTTTCTAAGGTCCTTAACCTGCTTCCATACTTGGAGAAGTCTTCATACCACTCATCTGCTAGATGTCCAGCTTGATATACGTCGAAGGCAGCCACAAGGCATCCAATGCATCTCCTTTTATACCTGGGTAAGTCTAACCACTCACCTATCTCATGCAGCAAAGCCTGCGCGTAATGCTGATGGCCAGAGCCCTCGTAGAGAAGCCCCACTCCCAACAACGCAGCCACCAGGATATTCTGCTGGATGTCCAGCTCGATGGATGTTGGCGGCAGCAGAGGTTCCAGGTGGATGGACATCAGCTTTGTGGCTTGGATGTCCATTGTACCTGAAGTATATTGATGAGTCACATTTCCAAAATATGCAACCAAGCATCATTGAATTGAAACACATTCTTTCAATCACACACATTAACGAGCCGAAGTACTTTTATCACGACAACACGACTGAGTCAAAGTCACAAAGCATTAATTTTGTAGTAAGTTGTTGACTCTGACTACCTCCTGAGACATTGTGGCGACCTCTTACTGCGATCGCCTAAACTACAAGGGCATCGTAATAAGAGTCGCCAATTACAGCGACCTAGCTACTTCAGAGCTTCACCGCTAGATGGCGCTGGCGCGCTACCAACCGACACGATTTTAATCCTAGATCTCGCAAGTAACATTATTCTTGGCAATTAGCCTATATCGACATAAACTATGGGGGTACTAACATAAACGTCGGGGGTATGGCCAGCCAGGTGAGTGAGCCAGATGGGCCGACCTGGTGAGGGGAGCTCTACCTCTTTGCTATGAAAACATTATCAAAGGATCTACAATACAAAAAGATCCGAGGGATGTCTACCGCGCCTTGGGGATACTTTCGTGATCATAATTGTTTTTTTTTATTATAGGACTTTTTCTAAACAGCTAGGTGATTAATTTAATTTCTTACCTCTGTAAGTAGCCGCGAGCCCCAACAACAGTCCCACACTGATCATCTCATTGCATTTGACGAGGTATTCATACATGTTCATAAACGGCATATCCCGGAGATGTCCGTTCAAGCCGAGCGCCATTAGGAATCCGGCGTGTTCCGGTGACATTTCTGTTGCACCCTGAAATAGAAATAGGCTTTAAAAAGAAAGGCTGACAAGAAAACTTAGTCCTTTCCATCCTACTTTATACTATTGAAATTATTATAGACGACCTCTGTGGCGCAGTGCGTGAAGGCCCGCCTGCGACGCAAGCGGTGGCGGGTTTGAAGAAAAATATGGACTAATTTTGCAGCGTTGCTGCAGAACACGCTGAGAAACATGAATGGTAGAAAAGTACCAGGGGGCCTATAACTCGAGCTCTAATATTAGAGCCAGATGTTGTGTGAAATTCTCTTCCCTCTCCGGGAGAGCCTACTGCTGTCTTTTTGAAGGATATATTAGGATGTCTGGATAATTGAAGAGTGAGAAATAGTGTGATAAGGGAACAGTGTGGAGTGAAAGAAGATGTAGTGTTGAGGATCGAAAAAGGTATGTTAAGATGGTTTGGGCATGTAGAGAGGATGGATGACAGTCGTTTGACAAAGCAAGTGTATGAGGCGAGTGTGCATGGAGGCGAACCTTATTGGATCAAATTGGCGACATTTTGGAGAAGGGCCAGGTCAAAAGTACCCTAAACCGACAAGCATGTAGTATGAAGAATGTAATGAGCGTGAATGAGGCGAAAGTTGTGTGTCAGGATCGTAGCGAGTGGAGATCCGTGGTCTCTGCCTACCCCTTTGGGAAAGAAGCGTGACTTTATGTATGTATGGATAATTGAACTACTAGAACCTTACCTTAGGTTTGTTATACAGCAGCCAGGTGGAGTCCAGCGTGGATCCAGTGGTCGGCAACAACGCCAGCCCCGCCGCCACGCCCGAGTGGAAGGACGGCCAGGCGAGTGCCTGCGCGGACAGCTCCCCCCCCGGCGGGGCGATGGCGGCGCGTGCCCCCGCGCCCCCGCCCGCCCCCGCCGCGCGGCCCCACACGCACACGCGGGGGACCACTGCGGTCTCTGTGGGGGAACTGGCTTGGGTGCGGAGGGTTAGCATCCCCCTGGGGAAGGAAGATTATTCAAATGTAGAACAAGTTTTGCGACATGTTGCGTGTCATATAATTTCTACACACCGTCACAGAATGCAGTTCAGACCATGCAAGTTACGTAGAGCGCTGTGTACGAGCTAACGCACACACATGCAGAAACTTTTATTGTAACAATTAATTATATTCAAGAAGTATCCGAATTTTAATCGTGAAGATGGTTTTAGGCTTCCTGCATCATGGAATCCAGTTATTAGTAGGTGTGAAGTGCATCGTAACATTATGCAGCGGGGTCAAGATACGGTTAGTGTCGTGTGCGCCGGTGTAAACGTCGTCGTTTAGAAAATCTGAAGATATGTGAGGGTAGTTGTAAAACTATCGCTCATCGACGGGGGCTCCGTCACATACTCCAGTTTGTCGGGAAATAATAAAATAAGGTACGCGATAAGTCCCGTTTAGTAGTTTTTAGTTAATACGTAATTGTAGAAATTACTTTTTAAGAAAGCAATAAAACGAGTGTACCTCCATCACTTGCCGTGTTCAGTTATTTTTACTGTCCTCGGACTCACCCCTAGCTATACCCCAGCAAGTTTACTCCAGCTTTTTAACTGTTTGGGTCCTGCCCCAACATTTTCGTCCTTCGAGCCGGATTAACATATTATCAAAATTAGACCTATAGTTATTTTGAAGTATGTGTTTGTTATCAGATAGAATATCCTAAAAAAAGTAAGTAAGTTCGTATGAGTCAATAGCCAACTCTGGTGACGGAGTTTTTAAGCCGCCTTAAGGCCTCCGTCATGGCTTAACGACTTAAATAGCCGGGACCGACAATTTAACATGCCCTCCGAAGCACGGAAGCGCTCGGATGAAAATGCCACTGGCGGTCACCCATCCACTTGCAGACCGTTTCGAACGTTGCTTAACTTCGACGATCTATCAAGAACGACTAAGCAAGCACGAAATGCAAGAATATAAAGAACTTATATTTTTTTTAGATACAGTTCTTATTTTTATTAAAATCGAGCCGGTGAATATTTTTTTAGCCGTTTAGATTTTCCCCTCAGAGGGCGGCCGAGAAAACCGTGAATAGTTGTGCTCTCAGTCAATAGGTATTTCAAACAATGGCCTGAAATAAAGTTATTATTAAACAATATTTACCTAGCGACGGGTAACGCCATGGTTCTCGTGCTAAGAGCGTAGAGATATTTCTCCTGCTCCTCGATAAAGTCGTGGTCGGAAACTTCGGGGCGCTGCGTCAGATTGATCACCACTGGTTGTGATGATTGCAGGATGTTGAACACTTCTGTCATTCTGTTTGAATAATAAACCACGAATCGAGAAAGAGGTTAAATGTAATATTGAAATAAACATTTTCATATCCATATGGAGGGATTGATTATTATTATCCTACTAGCTTCGGCGCGCAGCTTCGCCCGCGTGGTACCAACATTAAGAATAGCCTATATTGTTACTTGCGCGATCTAGGATTCAAATCGCGTCGGTTGGTAGCGCGCCAGTGCCATCTAGCGGTGAAGCTCTGAAGTGGCTAGGTCGCTGTAATTGGCAACTCTATTACGACGCCCTTGTAGTTCAGGCGATCGCAGTTAGAGGTCGCCACATCACTCTTTTTCCAGACCGAAATTCAAATCATGATTGCAAAGTTTTAAGAGAACCGATCTTTAGATCTCACCTGTGATCCCTCGGGTACAAAAGCGACAACAGCTTAGTATTCAAATGCTCCATTCCCGTCGTGGAATCATTCTCCTCAGATTTGCACGTATGCTCTTCAACTGGCTCGGAGTTGACGGAATATGCTGTCTCTTTCTCTATTACTTCTAGTGCTATGGCTGGAAAGAGAGGGAAGTATTATCACTCACATCCACGTTATGCTTGTTGTTTGATAAATAACGTGTCTTACAATAAATAATATTTCAATCGAATCCCGTCGGAATTCAAAATTTTGATAAGACTTTTCATTTCTTCATAATAATATTTCATTACGCACGTCTCCAACAACACGTTGGTCAGCAGGTAGAAAAGGCGTTTGGCATTATGCTCGCCAATTGAGCAATTTTTTGTAATTTTGTGCAATAAAGTATTTAAATAAATAAATAAATATTTTATTTCAGGCTGTATACTGGGTGTGACAAAATTTTACCTCACTGAAGGATACTTAAAAAGTAAGAAAAGATTTTGTTCTTAGGAAACTTGGTTTATTTTGAAGAAAAAAACATTAGCATTTTTGGAATTTTGAAAAATTTTACAGTGAGCCTAGAAAAGATTTTGTCACTAAAAATACACGTAACGACTGTCTATCTATACCCTGCGGGTTAGTCTAGTTCGTACCTTCCACCCCGTCTCCATCATCAGGCAGTTCCTGATGCAGCGCCAGTTCCTCCCTCATGGCTCTGGCGAAGGCATTGTCGGCTCCGGCGTGAGCGCTCGCGGCCCAACGGGACAGTACCGACATTGCGTATAAAGCCAATGCCGCTGGGAGATTGTCTATGTCCCGTGGGGTTAGACCTGATGGTGAAAAGTGCGTATGAGCTATTGGCCAGATCTAAAGTGAGGCAGCGACGTCATAACGTCTCAACTTGAGTAGATAAATTATCGTTGGATGCTGCTTTTATCCCGAAATAGAGGAATGTGGAGAAACGCAGATGAATCCCAATCATATCCCACTTCCCACTCATATAATAAAGCTGAAAGTTTGTTTAATTGTTTGTATTTTTGTGTATCAATCACGCCTAAACAAGTGAACCGATTTGGATGAAATTCGGAATAGGCGTAGATAGTGGCTGGAATAGCATAATGGGTAAAGGCCTCCTCCACCTCCATCCATTATTATCCTACTAGCTTCTGCGCGCTGCTTCGCCCGTGTGGTATCAACATTTAGAATAGCCTATAGGTCACTATCTACGCCTATTCCAAGTTGCATCAATCGGTTCACTGGTTTAGGCGTGATTGAAACACAAACATACCTAAACATCTAAACAAACTCACAAACTTATACTTTTATTATACGAGCGGGATGATGTACACACTGTAGACTTGTCAAAGTTATGTAATGTAACATAATCTATACTAATATTATAAAGAGGAAAGATTTGTTTGTTTGTTTGAAATGAATAGGCTCCGAAACTACTGGACCGATTTGAAAAATTCTTTCACCAATAGAATCCTACATTATCCCCGATGAACATAGGCTATATTTTATCCCGGGAAAGTGATGTTTTCTCGAGGGAACGCGGGTAACACCGCGGCGGACAGCTAGTAGCTAAATAAACGAATATCTGAATGCCTAGATCCGTTATGCCGGCGACCCACGATCCAGTCTACCGTCCAGTTTGCAGCGCTGCAAACTGATCAAGTCGGCAGAACGAAGTTCTTTTTCGCTTGTCATGCACACCCATCCCGATACACCGTCAAGTTTACTGGACGCCGCATCCAGTCCGCGGCAGACTGGACGGTAAACTTGATCGTGGGTGGTCGGCATAAACGAACTGTAGAGACCTTTATCACACATAGCAGTAACAGCCTGGCAGTAGGCGGGCGCGGCGCTCTGCGCGCTGTCTCTGCGAGCGCGCGGCGTGCTGGACGCGAGGTGGTCGCGGGATGTGATCGTCTGCACGCCTGCACTCCGACCGCATCCGCATATTGATAGTATCTGAAACAAATCATTTACACTGGCATCACACACAATTGCGATTCATACTTTAGCGGAACGCAACCTCGAAAAAGCAGGAAACGTCAGTTTTAGATCAAAGTCAAAAAGCATTTATTCAGTAGAACCGCTAGGATCACTTTGAATATCAATTCCACGGATTGATTTCATCGCGGATACGTTCCGCTTAGAATCTCTATGCCCATGGGGCCAATTTTTCAAACGCTATAACACGGTCCTAACCTAGGACCAATATTCTAAAACGAAAAATTGGCCCTTGATGTCAGATATCATGGTGGGAAGGAAGCCTCCGAATATTCCTCAAACGAACGAAAAATTTAACACAGCATCATCTAGCCCCAAACTAAGCAAAGCTTGTACTATGATATTTAATTGCATATTATTGTCTCTAAGTTCTCCAATAAACAAAAAAATTCTCCATTGTTAACTTGGCACGTCGGACGCCCGCAATACAGGCTAGCCCTAGTGCGGGGTCCACTGAATGTTATCTTGTAACCTGTTTCCTTCTTTTGGATAATAAACTATTTGATTTTTCATGTGAAGAACAAGAGTATATGAATTTTGCGACAAACATTTGCATGATCTACCGACGTGATTATATTTATTGGTATTCGTAGTTTACGACACGGAATCTTAGTTTACGACGTGGAATTGTAGTTTACGACACGGAATCCTAGTGTCGGGTCAGAACTAAGTGACTTTTGGGTAATATTTATTGTTAAGATTAAGTTGTTTCTTCTTTATTATCTCTGTTTATGGTATGTTCTATTCAAACTTACCTCAATAAGATCCTTAGACATGGTATTAACGTCCGCTAAATAAGGGTAGTAGCCCACATCGATATCTTTGAACATGTTGTTCATGTAACTGAAGACATTCGGCGGCTCCTTGCTGAAATAGCTTGGCTCGACCACTTTCGATGCTGTTTCTTCTGTTATCTGAGACTCAACCTAAAAAAGGAACATTCGTTTGAAAATGAATAATGTATTTACACAGCAAAACAGTAAAACAGAGCCACGGCTGTATCCCTAAGGCGCGGTAGACATTCTCTCAGATTTTTTACAGAGTTTTCACATAATATTACTTATTTATTAGTAGTTTGATAGGAATTCGAGTTTTATAATATATTTTTTTTATATTAAAATCAGAAGGGCTAAAATAACTGACATGCGATTTGTTATTTAAGAAAATTAACATTCTATTTGGATCTTTATTAACACAGAAAATAATTTTAAAAAAAAACAATAGAAAAATCGTATACATTCGATGTTAGAAAACAAAATACGACAAAACCTAAACTGGATCACGACTTCATCCCCAGGCACGGTAGACATTCAGGCTCAATATCAAGAGGGTAGTCAGACACACACCCAAATACATACATATTTAATTAATTAATTATTTTTTTATTCAGTATACAGACTACATTATTTACTTGATATTGTGCCTGAAAACCATATTAGGTTTGACATTCGTCTAAATTATGTTTTACAATCTTAAAGATCACAAAGGAATAAGTAGGTACAAAAATCAAAGGTACATATTTAACACATTGGAAGCTTTATTATCAAAACAACAATAGATAATGAGATATTTCAATTACACATACCTCAGAATCCAAACAGAAATCCACAGGAAAATCCAGCCAATAATGATTCACATACTTCTCCAATCTCAGATCTATCGCAATCTGGTACAAAAACGCACATAGTGGCTTTAAATCATTCGCTAAAAGCGTATTCAACTTTATCTCTTCATACAGAAGATGGAAGGAATAGAGTATCTGTAGTGTGTACGGGAACAATATGCAGTTTGGGTTGAACTGGCCGGGTTTGTTGTCTTCGGTTTTTATGTGTTTGTGCTTGCTTTCTGCTGTTAGGGTGGGTAGTTTCAGCATTGTGGATAGGGGGTTTCCTGTAAAAAATCATTTAGATAACTATCTGCTCTGATATTCAGGATTTAAAAGTACAAAAATCATAATTAATATTAGAAGACTGAAGAATATTCGTAAAAAAATCGGCGTTCTTAAACATAAAGCCCGTCACAGACTTAGCTATACTATATATTAATATACCGTACTATAATATATATTATAGCAAGCTACCACACACTGAGAAATATATATGTCGCCGCGCTAATTATGTGGCTTGTCAAACATTAATTAAGATGATTATTTATAGACCCTAAAATCGTTTATGGTTATTTAGATGTAAAGTTAATTCATCACAAGTTATTTTTCAATCGGTTTCGTCAAATTGTGCATTGATTTGACTACCAACAAAAGGATGTTATCTAAAAAGTAAGTAATTTGTCCATTTGATTTTGTTAATACGCTAAATGCTTTGATAATTCATAAGTAAATCAGAAAATGTTTTTAGGATTATTATTATTTATTTCAACAATAATTTCACGACCAAAATATTGTGAAACAGTGTTCTTTTGTATTTAATTAATTTCTAGTAAAGTTATAAGTAGATACTTCCAAAATTCCTTCATAATTTAATAATGATTTTTAGAATTTATTTGAATTGATTTGTGTAATGTTTTGATTATTATTTCAAGCCTCGTAAGGCTTGAACTTCCTATGAAAAATAAATTAATTAAGGGATCTATCGCTCTTAAAATTCATGAATAATTAATTTAGGATTTTTGGAAGCAAGTTTAGATTTTTCTACGCAAGTTTTCATAATGTTTCAATTTTCTGACGCCATCTCTAAATTATGGGAAGATGGCGTCCATTTGCAATAAATATGAATAACTTCCTTGGACAAATAAATTAATTTAAGGTTTCTATCATTCTTAAAATTCATGAATAATTAATTTAGGATTTTTGGAAGTAGATTTAGATTTTTCTATGTAAGTTTTCATAATGTTTTAATTTTCTGACGCCATCTCTAAATTATGGGAAGATGGCGTCCATTTGCAATAAATGTGAATAACTTCCTTGGACAAATAAATTAATTTAAGGTTTCTATCATTCTTAAAATTCATGAATAATTAATTTAGGATTTTTGGAAGTAGATTTAGATTTTTCTATGTAAGTTTTCATAATGTTTTAATTTTCTGACGCCATCTCTAAATTATGGGAAGATGGCGTCCATTTGCAATAAATGTGAATAACTTCCTTGGACAAATAAATTAATTTAAGGTTTCTATCATTCTTAAAATTCATGAATAATTAATTTAGGATTTTTGGAAGTAGATTTAGATTTTTCTATGTAAGTTTTCATAATGTTTTAATTTTATAACGCCATCTTTAAAAAGTCTCAAGCGGAAGCTTGGCAGGTGGGGAAGATGGCGTCCATTTGAAATGAAATGTGAAAAAAGATGAACACTTTTAGTTGAGCGGTCAAACTGTTAACATGTGAGCTAAAACTTTAATAAAGCAATTTGAGTTTTGTTGAGTTTGTTGTTTGAAATTTCTTTTAAAACTATTTTGAGATTTTACAATAAAATAATTCGTTAAAAAGTGTGTAGCTTAAAGCTTAAATAAAGAGAATAGTTAAGAGTAATGTTTTAATGCAGAAACGAGGTCAACGTTTCTGCCTCTTTTATTTTTAAAAAGCTTAGGCCTCTGGCATTTTTCGATATATATTTTGCCTTCATTAATTGATGGTCGTCCTAGTGTTCGCACGTATTTTGTTAATATATTGTAAATGCAATAATGTATATTACGGTATCGCTTGGTGACGTCACAGAAATATATATTATAGCTGAGTGTGCGGTCACGCGAAAATTAGTATAGAAAATATATAGTAATATGCCTAGCTATAAAAATATTAATATTAGTAGATTGTTACACAAGGGACGTAAGTAAGCTATTACAGAACAAGATCCAATTTGGCGCCAGTGCGAGCGCAGCTCGCATAGGGCGCTAATGGATCGCGTGCACCCGAGATATTTAGTCACACGAGCGAGCGCAGCGAGCGAGGGTGAATATAGTTCGAGGGTGTAATAGCTACTTGCAACCGAGGTAAGCATTCTACTTTATATCATTCTTGCGAGGTAAATAAAACATTGGTAATGCAAAATGAAATTTTAATTAGAATAATAAGCAAATTTAGAGAAAAAATAGAAAAAAATGGTTACTTATTATAATTAATTTTACGGCTCTGAGTTCCAAGGAGTTTTGCATAGTTTGAAATGTATGGAAATTAAATGCCGCCATGTTCAGTGTTTTTTTTTTCAGTAAAAACTTTTCTTTTCATTTTATAAGAAAAGAGATTGTTTACCAAGGAGTTTTGCATAGCTTGAACTGTAATGTGAACATTACAATTCAAGCATAGTGCGACGTAATGTTGCCTTGAATTGCAAACACCAATTTACAAGGAGACTTTCCACCATAGTAATCCCTAATTACTGAGCAAGTATGATATAAATGTATATTATAGCTAAGTCTGTGACGGGCTTAACCATCATTCACAACCAATAATTGCATCCTGCGGGGTGTAGGTAGACGTCAGCTTAGTTTAGTTAGACCATTCATTCTAGTCCTATTCCTCATGTGGC
The DNA here is from genome assembly GCA_963565295.1 of Epirrhoe alternata. Taxonomy (NCBI): domain Eukaryota; kingdom Metazoa; phylum Arthropoda; class Insecta; order Lepidoptera; family Geometridae; genus Epirrhoe; species Epirrhoe alternata. The sequence continues at coordinate 1,229,995 of OY751385.1, read as the reverse complement.
GACCTCTAACTACGATTGCCTGAACTACAAGGGCATCGTCGTAATATAGTCGCCAATTACAGCAACCTAGCTACTTCAGAGCTTTACCGCTAGATGGCGCTGGCGCGCTACCAACCGTCGCGATTTGAATCCTAGATCGCGCTTACGATGTTTACAACATTTAACCTATATAGAACTATCGGACATTAACTGTTGGCTGAAAGGCCCTAAGGTATGTGGACCAGATGGCGTCCTTAGTGAGGTGAGATCTCCCTCTTTGCCGTGAATTGGGGGAATTACACCTACCCCCACACCTCACTTCCAAATCAATGTCGTTAGCCACCTTTCACACACTGGTTCGAAGCAACTAATGTCACACCAACAAAGACTCACCCCAATACAACGATATGTGCAACACGATCGAAACCTCGAGGTAAAATCTAGACTTACCAATAGTCTTATGCATCTTAGAGTTGAGAAGGTACTCCCAATCCTCAACAGAACCATCGCTGGAGGTCCTCTGCTTCTTTGTGACCGTCTCAGCAAGTTCTTCTTCTACGTTCTTGTTCAACTTCTCCGTGTCGTATCCGATGAGAGACAGCAGAACAGAAGAGAACATGCTCCACTCTTGGAGTGGAGTCAGGTCTTGGGTGCCCGGGGCGTTTCTTACTCCGTACCATTTTATAATCACCTGGAAGTAAATGAAATGTAACCTTGAATGTTTAGTCTTTTTAGGGTTCCGTATTTTAATTAGTCATAGCTGGGAATGTCTTGTCTTTTAAACAGAGATTTGTGGGTGGGATATGGCTAAGGAAAACTTTTGTAAACATCTTAAACGGACGAAACAATATAATAACGACCAAATAGCATCTATTACAGCTTTCATACCTGCATAGTGATGTCCTTTGGCAATATAGCGGTCAAAGCGCTGCAGCACCGTGTAACCAGCGCTGAGCAGGAAAGCGCTGGCAGCGAGATTCTGTACATTGCACCGGCTTCAAACTGCAACGTCATCCGGGACCCGGCTGCATCGCAAAGGCCGCTGAGACCTAGAAAATTTAACTTAATTATGGTAGGTAGAAAGTTCACATTCAAATAAAGTTTCTGACACCACTTCGGCATTGGCTTATTCTACCCCAAAGTCACTTCAGTGATGCTTCTACAATCATAACTATTACCGAAGTAGTAGGTTTGAAATTTCCTAAGTTTCACATTACCACGTTCCAGTGATTGCTACTTATAGCAGTAGTGCTAGTTCCGCAAATTAACAACCACTGAGCGATCAGCAATCGATCGCAAACTATAGCCAAAATTACGCTGTACATTCCAAGCGAATGTGAACCTTAAACCACTCACCCAAGCTCTCATTCTTCTCCAATCTCGACGCAGCAGAAGTATGCGGCACTGGTGACAGTAAATGCAAGGCTGAGTCATCGAATGTGGGGTCATTGACCCGACTGGGCAGTAAGCTGCTTCGACGAGGGAAGGGCGAACGAAACGTCGAGCGTTTTGTATAGGGAGAGTCTATTAGCCTGGCTAGTACTCCGCCTACGTGGACCTGGTGAAATACGCAAAGTTAAAGGGTATCTTATTATCTTCTGCAAAAATGATGTCTAGAATCATCATTGGCCTGCCCTTAGAATATGGTACAAAAATTATGAATTTAACTTGACTCTAAATTATTATGATACAGATTTGGGCGTCAAACGCAGTAGGTGTAAGCTTTCTTTTCAATGACCCATCTTCTAAATTATGACTAAAATAGAAGAGCCTAAACGACTTTACAGCCCTCAAGTCAAAGATCTTAAGAGCTAATCTGGGGATGGTGCTTTTACCCAAAGCTTTAAAGTCACTTCTTTGCGACAAAAACCACGAAAGTTATGATTTAAACTTACCTTCCCAACGACATTATTGCCAGACTGCAAAATAATATTCCCCGCTTCATCGATCAACGCAATCATTTTCAAATGCGGCAACACCACCGCATCCTTCGCCATCACCGTAGAAACCGAGCCAACAATCAAATTCGTCTTCAAACCTCCGCGAAAATGAGACTTCTGTAGCCTCAATATCTGTAACTTACTCACAGAGTTCTGTTTCGCTATGAAACAGAGATAATCATGACCAACCAAATCTGTATGCAGGAAGGTTTTCATATCATTAGGGCTTTCAACTGTGTCTCTTCGTATGGTCAAGTTATCTGTCCAAATGTGATCAATACAGATATCAGGGTATAGAGGGAGCGATGGAGGGGTTATTCCTGCTGAATTTGGTAACATGGAGACTGAGGAAGCTTGTCCTATCGAAGCATGGGGTGAAAGACCTTGTTGATGAAACACGTTCGCCATTGGACTGTTCAAACGCGATCTCGACGTATTCAGTGTTTTTCTTGACTGATACGGACTGCCCAATCCAGTCGCCCAGCTTGTAGCGTTTCTATTACTCTGCATAGGACTACCAATGTAGTCACCAGTTTGGTTAAATGTTGTGGTGTTCATATTGGGACACATTGATAGGCATTCATCTCTTGTAGCTCTCCGAATTCGCCACAAAGAATGTATGGCTAGTTTCCAATCGTAAATCAATATTATGCTAGGGTTTGTGCTAACGAACATAATTTGGAGATCACCATCATTGTAATATTGTAGCCCTTGAGATGGAGACTTCATCAATATCGGTGTGACTTCATCCAACGGATGAGTGAGAGAGAAGCAAGTTGGTAACACCACATCATGATCGTAAACGGAATCGTTTCGCAGTTTACTGCTCATATTCATTCTGTTCGATTTGAATGAGCTGTTGTGAGAGTCATTGAACCTGAAGAATGAAGCTGGAATCATCGATTGGTGGATTTGAGTCGGCGTTGCATCCTTTTCTAACAAAACTCCATATTTCATTGGCCAAATCTTTTTCACTTGAAAGGGCGTACTAGTCCTATACTCTCTACCATCAGCAGCATAAACTCTCATACATTTACTGTCAAGTATAACAATACTAGGCATGATTTCAGTTTTGATATGCTCAGTAGTATCCTCAATTTTGATGTTTTTCTTCACATCACCGATTTGGGAGTTCAAAGCATCTATCAGCATGGTGTTTTTGATATCTATGTGGAAGTTTGCGAACGAGGCATGCTTTATAGGGGAATCAATGGTGTAGCAACATATTGTTTCTCTTTGTTCTGGACCGGAGACTTTTGTGGCTGGTGAGGAGATGAGACCTGTAATGGATTAAATGATTGCTGTGGACACTTCTTGACATAATTACGTTTTAAAAAACAAAGAGGAAACTAACTTCAGTGTTGGATTCAGGTGTAAAATTAGAAGTAAGGATGAGCCTTTGTGAGTTGTACAGCAAAAGGATGAATCTCTCAGGAAAAACCTATATGGAACCAAGTCAACAGTGTACCCGTAACAAGAAAATAATTTTTAAAATGAGTCACAGTAAAAGTAGATTTCGGTAAACTTACATTCAGTGGAAAATATAATCTGCTCCTGATTTTGAAGTTGGTTTATCTAACAAGTGTGACTGGGGCAGCTGGGAAAGCTTTTTTTTAGTCAGGTTTGAAAACAAACCTTTTCTATCTCTGTCTGTTGGTAATCAGACTACCTATATTGGAATGTAGTGGGGAGTGTGTAGTGTTCTCAAAATTGGATAATCCACTGAAATACAAACTAGTGATCACACTCCAAGGACGTCTAGAGACACTAGGTTCCAATCTACTCACATTTTAATAAAAACACTGCGCTTTAACACATGCTCTTAACGGTGAAGGAAAACGTCTTGAGGAAACCAGTTAGTATTCTTATAGGCGGCAATAGGCTTGCAACTTGTCACATATGGAATACTAACTTCTGCAAGATGTGGGCATGTATCATATATGTATTTGGACATGCCTCTGACTACCCCCTTAGACATCCTCAAAGGATCTGGGATACATAAAAAGATCTGAGAGAATGTCTAGGCCTTGGGGATACAGTTGTGACCCATTTGTTGATAAAAATAAACTTTGTAATGACACCCACATCAGTCCTAAATTCCTATTCAATACATAAATCAAATTGACGACCTCTGTGGCGCAGTGGGTGAAAGCCCGCTTGGGACGCAGAAGGTTGCGGGTTCGATCCCCGCAGCGGGATAAATGTTTGTATGATCTACAAATATTTATCACAGGTCTGGGTGTTTCTATGTATAATATGTATGTATTTACAAACAAAAAGTATATAAGTCAGTTATCTGGTTCCCATAGTACAAGCTTTGCTTAGTTTGGGGCTAGATGATGCTGTGTGAAATGTCCAGCTTTATTTATTTATTATTATTTAATTATCTCACCTTTAGACCAAACCGCAGTGCAACCTTTAACATACAACTCCTCCTCATAAGAGCAATCAGTCTTAGGATTCAGCTGCTTCTTGTAAGCTGCCCCACTTCCCGAGTTTAAGTTAAACTTCTTAGACATATTACTAGAACTGTTTGCACTGCCTGTTCTAGAGCCTCCAGCAGAATTACAATCAGTTTCTAACTTCTTGCTTAAGAGTTCTGATTTTATGGAAATGTTGAAGTCATTCTTAAGACGGCTTGAAGGACGGAAGGATTCGGAGTTGTAATCGAATTTGGAGTCCCTTGGGGGTGATGGGTCATCTTCGAATTCTGAAAAGATTGACAATTTGATATTAGCAAGATGAATAGTACCTACTTACAGACTTTTGTTGCTTACATGATAAAATTAGGTTGACTTGATTGACATTGTATAAAGGCAGTTTACCCCAAAGGGGGCCAGTTAGCATAGAAACCCAAGTGATTTTTATCCTAATCCTAATATCCTATCCTAATAATATAATAAATCTGAAAGTTGTATGTGTGAGTATGTTTGGATGTTTGGATATTTGGATATTTGTATGTTTGTGTAACAATCACACCTAAACCTGTGAACCGATTTGGATGAAACTTGGAATAGGCGTAGATAATGACCTGGAATAGCATATAGGCTATTCAAAATGTTGGTAACACGCGGGCGAAGCCGCGCGCATTAGCTAGTAATATAATAAATCTGAAAGTTTGTGAGTATGTTTGGATGTTTGTATGTTTGTGTAACAATCACGCCTAAACCAGTGAACCGATTTAGATGAAACTTGGAATAGGCGTAGATAGTGACCTGGAATAGCATATAGGCTATTCAAAATGTTGGTACCACGCGGGCGAAGCCGCGCGCAGTAGCTAGTATATTTTTTTTAATTTTTTTTTTATTATTTTTTTTGGATTTTCGTCATGCGATCAGTCGTGCTGACTATAAGCAGATGTGGTGTGTGCTTTTTAGCGTGGAGGGCGCTACTCCCAGCGGAGCCAGCCCTTTCTTTGTATTGGCGCATGGACCTTCTTACTGTTCTTGTCGAAGAGGTCTCGCCGCTTTTTTAATCGACGCAAGCTTTCAGGGACAGTAAGTTGTCCAGCGAGCTGGTTTGGGTGTTTTTCGAGTCTTAACTTGTATTTATGGGCATACGTTGTAATTTCCTCTTTTATTGTTGGCATGCCAAGGCATTCATGGATCTCAGCTGTTCTGATGAACCATGGGGTGCTTGAAATTTGCTTAAGGATGTAGTTTTGCACCCTTTGCATTTTCATTATGTTTGAGGCACAAGCGGAGCCCCATAGCTGTATGCCATAAGTCCAAATAGGTTTCAGAATAGTTTTGTAAATAAGTAGCTTGTTGTCTATGGTGAGTTTAGAGTTTCTTCCCAGCAGCCAATAAAGACCCTTGTATTTTAAGTTTATTTGATCCCTTTGAGCTAGTATATAATAATGTATTGTTAAGTGGAAAAATAAAGCTATGATAAAATAAAGGCACTTTGGGCATTTTTGAGATGGGAGAAAAACATTTAACTCAGTCAAGTGACTGTTACAACACCATCCTCTTACCATACCTACCTTAATTTCGTCTCACATTGTATGGTCACAACCACAGAGGTGTGAGAGTGCCTGCCACTGGTGAGACAGCCCCCAGCTCTAATCCCTAAAATCATTTTTTTTTAAAGTTTAGAACCGTTACCGAAACTTCATTTAAGTTTTCACTTCTGTCAGCACTCCTGGAATGCCACTGTTTTTAACAGTGACATAATTCTATCAATGTTAGCATGGTTAAAAATGTTATACGCTAGTTAGGTATACTACATCTATTTATTTCTAGAAAATTCTACATGCTTTTCTTACCATCACTTTCCCGATAGAACACCTCTCTGATACACCACCATTCCTCCTCATCCTTGTCGACAAGCAGTGTTTCATCTTTGATAGCAAAGTTGGTGAGCTTGTATAACAGGGACGTCTCTGACGCCGAATTATTTTGTTTGCCGTAGATCTGACCCGGGTGCTTCGCTAGCACGGTACGACCGTGTGGCACAAACTCCTGCAACATTTCATATATTGTCAAGGCATACAGACAAACAAACAAACCATTTTTTTTAATAACTGAACTGAACCAACTGTATTTAAAGGACACCTATTCAATCTATGTGGAATTTTATTGTAACTTGTCAGAATAAAGGCTATTATTATTATTATAACAATACTATTGCTGTTAGCTAAAATCCTAAACTTGTATTTGTTTTACTTAGGCCAATGAACGTTGGTAAGTATACGTGTATTCTCGCCACCTTCTAGCACAACTTGGGAACCTTCATAGAGCTAATAAGATAGTTTCTCGTTCAAATCTCTTTGCTTTGAATGCGTAAAATTGGAAGCCGGTAGAATAACCAAAACAAATTCTTACCAGAGGTTCAGACGCGGCAATCATTGTATCCTCATCCAGATTTGAAGCAATATTTATAACAACTCGCACACATAAGTAATTTTCGTATGGTCTGGAAGAATTAGAATTATCCTTGTAAAATTATTGAGATAATTTAAAATTGTTTTTGAAACAGACGGACGGATCCACAAACATTCGTTTTGGATTTGTTTGACATTGACAGATAGGGCATTACCTTGTCTGTAGTGTTGTACAAATTTACCGAAGTTATGGTAAGTTATTATTTCGATTATTTGCCGGTTTTTCAAATTCTCGTTAGAACCTGATCTCTTTGTGCCTGGATCCGTTGAGATAATCAGGAACAAAAGAGATTTAAGATAATTAATTTGTAGGCTAGGACTCGACAATTAAAGCGCTCTCGTCATTCCTTATTAAAGTAATGTTGGCTTTCTATCAGTAATTAAATACTACCACTACCAACGTAGTAGCTAATCTACCTACTTATCTTAAATAAAACGTTCGTTGGCGTCTGACGTCAATAAAGTAGCAAATACGACGTAGGTAGTATAACCCTGCAGCCGACGTGTAGTGTAGTAGGTAGGTATAATACTACTCTCAGGAGAAAAGCTACCGAATGCCACTATAGCAGCGCCTACCTATTAGTACTCTATTATATTAACTGGGCTATTAGTTTACCTAGGTACTGAGGTATATTACCTGATACTTAGTGTTATGTAGGCACACAAATCGACGTTGGAACGCACAGGCAGAAATAAAACAGATAAAATGTTAATATGAATAAACTTTATTTCTATCATAAAAGGATATATCTCGAACCGCGCTCGCAAATAACAAAACATTCAACAATATACTTTGGAACCAAACAGGTAAACACTTTGGGTGCCGATATTATGTCCTAACTTACTTATGGTGAGACCAGTGTTTCTCAAAATCGCAAAAATTTGTTATCGGTAAATCTATTGTAATTTGCGCTATACAAATGTAACTGTTTTATAAATTACATTAAAAAATAAGTGTACCTAGCACAAAAGGATTGCAACATCTTAAAAACAATCAATACCTACACTGACTAAAAGCCCATCACTACAAACGTTAACCTAGCAATGGACTGTGACCCTTAAAATAATCTAATACAGACAGATCTTCCAGCACCATAATTCAATTTAAATGGATCCAAAGATTAGATTCCACAAGATCTTAACCTTACCAATTTATCATTCTTGCACTAAGGCCCATAAATATTACAAAATCACAAAATAGTGATTATTATCATGTATTTGCACATACTGGCCCCAACTCTGTTATCTTAAATTCTACTTTCAAATATAAGGCTTTTACTATATTGACAAGGCAAAATATTATCTCTGATCAGTTGATAGAATGCCATGAGTCCATACTGCCCGTAAAAGCTCTACGATTAAAATCTCATAGGAACCGACGAAGCTCTCAACCATTAAAAGAAAACTTAACAATCAATAAAACTTTACATAAAAACAACATGGTTAAAATACCTACACTTTTTAAAAAAGCTATGTGAAGATTTACAAAACGAAATGCAAACAAATACGTAGTAAGTAACTTGACAATTTAGTTAGACATTCTGGAATGACACAAATATTGACATGTTTATGTAATATTATCATAATAATACAATACATAATATTTTATATCCCTTATACATACATTACATAATACAGTTCCTACAGCCTAGCTTCACTATTCTAATTTATTTGGTCTTTGGATGAGCATGTCACATTATGGCTTGTGTCATCATTTGTAACTATAAAAATAAGTGCACTTTGAATTTCGTACTTGATGATTTCATTTTAAACCCTACACTTAGACTAGATCTGCAATGAAGACTTGGCCGACGATCCCAAAATCCCAACGTAGGAAATAGAATAAAATCACAGAAACTCCTTTAAATCCATCGTAAAATAAAAATGAATAGTTTGAGAAACACTGTTCTTGATATAATAATTTATGATTTAACATAATTTATTTAAAATTATCTTAATAGACCGAATGATAATGAACCTAGATTTAGAATGATTAACAATGATTTAGACTTTCAGGTACCTAATAGGGATAAGTTAATATCTAGCCAATAATAAGATATTTTTTCCAGAAGTAGGTAGTATAACTAAATCGATATAACATGATGATAAAATCGACAATAGTTACTTAAATTAAAAACTAGTTATTTATCACAAAGAAATGATTGTGAGTTAAACTCACTTTTCAAGTGGTAGGGTAAAATTGGCCACATTGATGGTGTTTAATAACAAAAACAAAACGAATATTTAAAATTAATTTTGATTAGAAACGCGATTTGATGTTTTCTTCGCAAAAATTTGAACACTAGATCAATATAATTTTGTGATAAATTCGCCCGTTGTATAAAATGAGTGACTTCCTTGTCACATTGTATAATATAAAAATATCAATAATTGCTTATGCAACGATAAAACACAAAATAAATCACCATTCAAAATGCAATGCAGTCTATGCACGTGGTGTCTTACTTTTGTTAATTTATCTAATTAAGGCGATTTAAATAACCTATTTATTCATTATACATAATGAGGTTTAAAGTAACAATAATATGACATTTGGCGTTTCATATATTATTGTGATGACAATCCAATATAACATGTTGTAAGCTCGCTAGGTACTTGCATTCAATACGGTTATCAAACAAAATGCTACGAACATGTTATATTGCAGGGATTAATGTAAATCCTTTTAATATTAACGTAAAATACATTATGCCTGTGTTATTCATGTGATTTAATTAATAAACTATCTATCACCATTTTTTTTTCACTAAATCTAAAAAGCAATATGTAGCAGCCTACACGACGACATAATCCAACTCAAATAAGTATACATAGTTTCTTCTCTATATCAATATAAATAACTCTATAGCTAATATATTATAAAAACTACAATTAAAAGTGTACAATATTATTAATCTTTATGCGTACATTGTAAAAGTAGATCTATGTATAAATATTATCTGATTATTACAAAGTAAATAATTTTTGGAATATCTTTTAAGGCTAGTCGGTATCTCATACCTTGGAAGCGTATTCATCGGTCGCTTTGGCGGTGAAGGTGTTGATGATCGACGAATCCAGCTTCGAGGTGTTGGCGGCGACCTCGGCCAGGGTCGCCAGTCCAAGGAGGTCCACGTTCCGCTGGCTCTGCTTACCTATCTCCAAGTCGTGGGCCGCGGTGCACGGCGCTTCCGTCGCTAGCTTGATCTCAGGACTGATCTTATGCACGTTGTTCATATCGACACGGGATATCATGCTATTGATTTCGAGTCTCGTAATACTTATCTTCCTCGGTTTCCGCTTCTGGCTCCCGATGACCGTCTCCCGCCAGCTCTCGATCATCTGCCGGCGCTCGTCCATCATCGGCCGAGGCACCGTGTTGATGAAGTGTGACTCCAGCACCCTCGGCTTGGGATTTACCGTTTTCTTCTTGCGTTTGTTTTCTCGCTTCTTCTGTTGAAATTTTTCCAAACTCAAAGAGGGTAGGGCTCTAATTTTAGCATCTAGGTCGAAGTCGGCAGCCTTGAATGTTTTGTTTGCATTATTGTCCGGTTCGGGTTCATCGATGCATTCGGTTTTATCGTTTTCGGTTGTGATCTCCATGTGTGAGACAACTTGCTTCGGTTCGTCGGTGACGGCGGAGAGTGGTTCCTCGCGGGAACTGTTCGGCTCCCAGCCGTAGCTCGCGCTGTAGCCATCGTCCGACAGTTTGTCAGAGAAATCTTTCTTTTGCCTCTTATTCGCTATCAGTCCCCCAACAGACATAAACTCTTGGTAGCGCTTGCCCTTACACGTCCTTCCCGATTTCGCGTTCTTCTCCTCGTCGGACCAGTTCCTGTCATCATCCTTAGAAAATCTTTTATCAACTATTTGGTCTATCACATCTTGGTTCGTGAACTGATCGTTCGGAACGTTTCCATAATGATTTCCTTCTTGGCTTTCGAAGTCTTCTTCGAATACTTTAGTAGTCTCGGTGAGAGCGTTCTGCAGCTCGCGGATATTGTCTTCATTATGTGCTCCTTTAGTTATACTTTGAGATCGGTAATCAGTTGGAATTGAGATCGCGTTGAATTTAAACGAGGGAGGTGAGTAATATGGGTTGAGGGTTTGTGTTTCAGTCTTGGTTGAGAGGAGGCTGCTGAGGCCTCCCATGTTGGCCTCGTCCGCCAGCTTGCCGGGGGTGAACATCGACAGCGGTTTGGGTTCGCTATCGAGCGCGACATCGTTAGGCTTTTTGTTGAAGTCTACTTTAGTTGAGTTATTGTTTGTTTTCTCCAGTTCAGCTTCATGGTGTTCACTGATAGTGGACTCCACAAGCTTTTCAGTAGTTTCCCTAGGCCGAGAAGAGAGAGTCCTAAGAGGCGGCGCCGGTAGTTTGTACCATTTGAAGTCAGGGTGGGCGTTGAAGAAGGCGTCTTTGTACTGAAATAGAAAATTTAAGATCAAAATAGTTCTTATGTTGGATAATCTTAAAAAAAATATTGCACGAGGTTTTACCTGTTTAGCAAGACCTGTATAGCAAGCTTTCTCTTCTTTATCCAAGTTGGCCCACCACTCTCCGAGAATCTTCGTAATAGATCTGTAATCACAAAAACACAATAGGTAACAAAAAAAGAAAACAAACCTACTACCTATACCTACCTAACCAAAGTGCATAGCATAGACAGTGTTTTAGGTCGGGAATAGGTTGTTGACATTGTCTAAGAAACTGCTTCAATCAATGCAAGCTCGATGGATTGCATACACACACCAAAAGGTAACATTGGTTTGTTTCTTCTTAGTCGTATCACTCTTGACAGAGTGGTCGTGGTCGTCATGTCGGGAGTTGTGTGGCTCGCTTTACAATTCTGCGCCATTCGTCTCGGATGGTGGTCTTTCTGGAGCACTCATTTATGGGTCTGTCCAGCGCTGCCTTCACTTGGTCCGTCCATCTCATTGGGGATCTACCTCGTGGCCTTGTACCCTCAATCTTTCCCTGAACCACAAGACGTTCTATGGATAGTTCTCCACGTCGCGACACGTGCCCAAAGAACGTGAGGATGCGAGACTGTACTAGAGACGATAGACGCTGCTTGATGCCGAGTTCGTCGAGTATGGATTGATTGGTGCGGAACTCTGTCCATGATACTCCAAGCATCCTCCTCCAGCACCACATCTCTAGAGCGTCTATTTTCTTCTTCTCGCATTCACGGAGGGTCCACGTTTCCGCCGCGTAGAGAAAAATTGGAAATATGAGTGCTCTGACCAGTCGTGCTTTGGTTGTCCGAGTAATGTTACGATCTCTCCAGATCTTTTTAAGCCTGTCCATTGCTGATCTAGAGATTGCCATACGTCGTTTGATCTCGTCCACGCAGCCACCTGTGTTTGTTATGAGTGATCCAAGATAAATGTATGATTGTACAACTTCGCAGTTCGCTATTTGTGTCACTTCGGGCGAGTTGTTATTAGCTCGGTCCACAATCATCATTTTAGTTTTGCTGCGGTTAATCTTCAGGCCGAATTTGAGACTGGTAGCTTCCATCCTGCTGAGTAGGTCTTCCATGCTGTTGATGTTAGTTGCGAAGAGAGTGGTATCGTCTGCATATCTCAGATTCGAGATCCTCATCCCACCAATCGTCACCCCGTCACTCCAGTGTTCAAGGGTAATTCTCATTATAACCTCTGTGTAGACGTTGAAGAGTAGTGGAGAGATAATACAACCCTGACGGACTCCCGCAGTTGGCTGGAATTTGTTCGAGGATACATCATCCGTTCTAACTGCAGCTGTTCCATCTTCGTATAAACGTCTCAGGAGGTGGATCAGGTGTCTTGGCGTTCCCATTTCCAGTAAAGTCTCCCACAGTTTGGGCCATTTGACCGAGTCGAATGCTTTTGAGAAATCCACAAAGCATATGTATGTAGGTTTGTTGAATTCGCGAGCTTTTTCTACGATTTGGCGAACTGTAAGGATTTGCTCTCTGGTACCCTTTCCTTTTACAAAACCTGCCTGCACCGGGGAGATCTCCTTAGACAGGAAAGACTTGAGACGTTCGTTTAGGATGTGTAGCAAGACCTTGCTCGCATGAGAGATCAGTGCTATAAGGCGGTAATTATTACACTTCTTTGTGGAGCCTTTCTTATGCAGCGGAACAAAAACCGTGTGAGCCCAGTCCTTGGGCCACATCCCAGATTGCCAGACTTTATTACACAGCGTGTGGAACATATCTACACCATATTCTCCCATAGCTTTTATTGTTTCAATTGGGATTGAGTCACTTCCAGTAGCTTTACCGTTTTTAAGATGTTTAATAGCGGCCCTGACTTCATCTCTGAGAATGTTGGGTTCTATCTCTGTATCATCTCTAGGTTCCGTTGCTGTGAAACAGTGCGATTGCGAGTCTTGGTAGAGTGACTGGCAGTATTCTCTCCACACTTCAGAGATTTGTTCTAGGTCCGTTACGGTTTCCCCACAAGTATTTTCTACAGCCCATGTTTTAGTAGTTAGAGATCTGGTAATAAGTTTTATTTTCTGATGTAGGTCTCTGGACTCTTGCTTGTTTGAGTGTGCTTCAACTTCTTCGCATATTTTTCCCAGTTGAGTGTTTTTATCTCTTCTAAAAGCTTCCTGTATTCTAGCCGACTTGTTATTTAGAGTCTTGAGGTCAGCTCCTTGGGATTTCAGCTTCCGTCTTTCCTCAACAAGAGCCAGTGTACTGTCGCTGATCCAATGTTGTCGCTTGTGCGTGTGTACAGCTGTTTTTGTTTTAGTGACCACTGTTGTTATTACATCTTTGACTCGCGACCACAGTTGTTCAGATGTTTCGGTGGCATCTGCACTCTTCCACTGACTGCAATGTTGTTCCAGAACAGTTCCTAGATAAGATTTATCGGTAATTTCAAGTCGTGTCCTGATTTCAGGTTTCCTAGCTGCCCTTAACTTAAGTCGCATCTTAGCCATCAGTAGTTGGTGGTCTGAACTGCAGTCAGCCCCGGGAAGTGTGTGTGCTAGTGTAATCTAGTATGCTATGATGCTCTAGAAGTCTAGTCCAGTAAATTAGCATTTAACGAAGACTAATGACAGTTCAAAGACATTCAAATTTTCGGTCCCGAAAAAAACACGATCGAAGTTGCGATTTTTGACCTCAAGGGCCAATCTTTCGGTTCAGAAAACTTGGTCCTACGTTCGGAACAAGTTCATATGTTGATCTTATCGGCCGATAATGTAGCTCGTAGTATAAAAACGTCAGAATAAACAGCCAAATATCACATTTAAGTATTTTTGTTAATTCGAAGTAGCTTGAGATAGCTACACCTGTTTATGCAAAAAGAAGTCTTATCCGAGCAGCGCGGGCGGCGCGTAATGATAAATTATAATAGATTTTTGTTATGCTTACCTGTTTTCAAGATTGGGGTATTTATCGCGTACGACGCTTCTGTGACGTTTGCAGAATATGAGGAAGGCGTTCATTGGCCGGCGCGCATGATGCGCCGGCTCACTATCGCCGTCTTGCTCATGCATGATTTATCTGCAACAAGAAAAAACTCTCATAAACATTACATGATATGATAAGAGAAAGTTGTCAAACAAGAACAAAAAGTGTAAACACATAATTTGCTATACCATTTGTATTGGCGTTAATTTAAATCGAGTTGCTAAATTTATAAATGTGTGAGCGAGATAAAAGAGTGACTTTTATGTCTCATTCATGCATGTTAATGTTATATCAGTTATCGTTTCAGCCATGTATTGGATGGCAAATAAACAAAAGGCTTTACCGAACAATGTCCTAATGATGGCGATATTGACAATGACATAGGTTTTTGTCCTTCATGCATGTTGTGCTGACTATTATGTTCTGGAAATAAGTAAAATAATGTACATACCTATGTATAACCAAAATACAACTTGTACCTAACCTACTCATATAAATTGAATGAAGGCATCTAATGATTTTCATTATTAAGATCTTAAACGAGATGGTATGCGTCGCGGGCCGCACCTGGATGAGGTTAGCACGAGACCGTAAAGAGTGGCATAAAGAGAGGCCTATACCCAGCAGCGGGCAAAGTCAGGTTGTGGATGATGCTGATGATGAAGATCTTAAATCATCAAAGCAGACCTTTGTGTTGCGCCAAAACAATGAATTTGTTTTCAGATTTGTATCTGGTTTATCTATAGCACGATAACGCCCTTTCTTTGCCAAGTGCAGCAATATTTCCTCACGATAGCTCAGATAACAAAGTTCGATGATCGCTAATGTCATTTACGTTTTAGTCATTTGCTTGATATGATGTTTCATCAAGCATATTTCGTGTATCATATCAATTATCTAACTTTTTGATTGTGACCTTATTAAACCAACTAAACCAACGGACTAAACAACATGGAAAACAACAGTATATCAGAAGCCAGATAACAGAATTTGCAAATCATGTGCTAGTTTAATGAACAGGCAGAAAGGTCGATAAACGGAGTTATAAACTGAAGCCATTCCTTTCTGAATGTTTCAAAACTGAATTGGGTTGAAGCATCAATGATTCATAAGCTGTGTTAAGCGATATCGTGAAGAATGTGTATTAATTATGCTCGAACGTATTTGTATTCCATTTACAGAACTGGAGTAGCGGATGCTCGATTATTCGTTTTCCAAAATCGACTTTCGAGTTTAAAATGCAAAGTTGAGCCTGCTGGAAACTAAAAAGCTAAAAGTTAGTTCGTGTGAGCTCGTGGTCAAATCTGGTAACGAAGTTCCAAGTCGACAATGCCTCCGTCAATATCCTAGTGCTTGTACATCCGGGAGAGACAGTTTAACGTGTACTCCGAAGCACAGAATGTGGCAGTTGTTAATGTGGCCACTTCCTGTGCTTCGGCGGTCACTAGTTTGTGACAGCGCAGAATTTCAAAGATCAATCAAGATTCATTAGATACCTAAAGGAGGTCACGACCCTCAGCACTGAGGAATACGACGCAAGGAGGAGGATCAAGATTCAAGAACGAAGCAAGTTTCACAACGAGCGTTCCAAAAATTTACAAAAACAGTTTACTATTTAGTTTTTACTCGACTGCCAAGAAGGATTGTTTTTGCAGAGTTGTTTAACATTTACAGCTACTGTATTGCTTTCACCTTTGAATCTAAAAATGTACCTACACATGAGCCTAATAAGACTCAAAAACGCGGCGTTCGATGCAGGTCTTATCCGAATTATCCTGTTCCGATGCAGTGCCGTTTGCGTTTCATTGAACATAACATCCCAGGGCAGCCTTGACCCACAGCCGAAGTGTGCCGAGGTTGGCCGAGGGGCAACGGCCCGTGAAAGTGAAAACTCGCGCGCACCGGGACCTGCACGATCGGGTCGCGCGCAGCCTTTCCACTCTTTCGACTGGAATTTGGGTTATGTCACTTGAACGTGGGAAAAGTGACATTGTAAGGAAATTAAGGTGTTCTTTGATAATGCGAATTCCGTAGGTAAGTGAATCGTGATAGTCCGATTGGAAGTTGAGATAGTGATAGGAGATGAGGTCAGAGATTTATAACAAAAAGAAGTCATGTAGTTTGATGGATTTAATAAACTACACCCACTTAGGATTTTAATAAATTATGATAGAATGCTACAAATACTTTAAAAGGCCAGAGAAAACTTGGCACAGAATATGCTAAGTTTCTAAAAGCACGTATGTGGCACGAACATAACATCAAGTTGTACAGCGCACAGCTTAACCTTAACAGTTACACAACAACCGTAATGTCAATCAAGTTGTTAGTTTTCACAGAGCCGTGACGCGTTGAATCGATAAATGGCCAATTATTATGGCCTTTGGGGTTGAAAAGCATGTCTATTGATTGACAGGAACCAGACTTCGTCGTCAAGAAATACAAAGTTGTTTTTGATAGAGATGGTCCGGTCAGGAGAGGATCTGTGTGAAAACCTGGAGAAAAAACTGCGAAGTGAAGTAGTGCCATTGGCGATGTGAGCTGGCTAGAGCTATTAGCATGTGGAATTGCCGAGGTGTGGTAACTTTTAAGTAAGGAGAAAAAGCATTTGAAGTCATATACGATTTGAAGACGACCTCTGTGGCGCAGTGGGTGAAAGCCCGCTTGAGACGCAGCAGATTGCGGGTTCGATCCCCGCCGCGGGATAAATGTTTGTATGATATCTGCAAATATTCATCTCGGGTCTGGGGTGTTTCTATGTATAATATGTGTGTATTTACAATCAAAAAGTATATAAGTAGTGAATCAGTTATCTGGTTTCCATAGTACAAACTAGGTATGCTTAGTTTGGGGCTAGATGATGCTGTGTGAAATTGTCCAGCATTATTATTATTTAACACGACGAGTGATGAGTACGAATGTGGATTGATATACCGGTAGGGGTAGGCCTAAGAAAAGATGGATGGACTGTGTGAATGCGGATATGTTTGTGAAAGGAGTGAGTTATGATATGACGAGTGATAGAGTGAAATGGAAGAACGAAACATGTTGTGCCGACCCCACTTAGTAGTATAAGGGCAGGAAGAAGAAGACGCATTTTGAAGTCTAATCAACAAAGTTTTTAAATCAATATGTACTATTACCACAGACTGATTCTTTATTTTGAAACATTAATACACAATACAAAGCACTTATAACGTACGTAATAATGAAGCACTTATCATAATCAAGGTTAGGTTAGAATATTGCGGAATCTGCTCACATCTAGCAAGGTTGTCAAAATGCACGACGCAAGGTCAGGGTTTCTACAAGTTAGAAGGTCGAAATCTCAGATAGAAATATATCTGTCACATTTATTTAGGAAGTTCTATTTCGACGCGCGCCAACGCAGAGGTGAACTAATTTTATATTGATGTGTCATCAAATTACTAGATTTTTTAAAAAGCTTTTTTATTTTGATAGCAAACTGCAAAATAAATCTATTTATTTAAATAAATTAGTATTTCTATTCAATTAATAGTCAAAGCAGAAATAAGTTTATTCATTGAAAACTACTGTAACCCACCACCCCCTTTATACTGCTAGACACTCACATACATCTAGGTAAATGCTCTATGATAATAAGAAAAATATATAGATCTGATTAGAATACGTAAATATATTTATAAGGTTCTGGCGCTACCTTGATTTAATTTTGATTGAGTTTTTGGTAGGAGAGAGGGCCCCTCCAGTTCCGCCCTCTCTGGTGATCTTCGACCCTTACTGGACAGATCTCCCCCAGACATGCATTACGATAAGATAAACATACATAAATTATGATGCAGAGGAAATTTGCAGACCGACGCGTGACTCTAATCTAATTCAGCCCGTGATTCTAATAAGTAAGAAATATAAATAATACAAATGATCTCACTGAAATCCCATGACATCCCGGGATGCCAACTTAAGTTCTGGAAGCGGCGACAGGTGGTGTCGAGGGAGTGCTAGCTACCCCTGACCATTCCACCCCCGTCAACTCAGAATCCTTCGGAATCGGCGTTTAGCGGCTAGCAGTGCTAAGCTCCGACAACCGACTACGCACAGATTTATATCTCAAGAGTCGTCGTAAACTAGGCCAGACCCTGTTTAGCAAACAGGCCCTACTTAAATCTAATGTCGATGATTTGTTTCGAGTGTGTCATATTCGCCTGCTCTTGGTAAACAACCGCATCTCTTAGGAATACTGTGATGTTAAATATTGCAAAGTTTACTTTAATTGGTAATTCAGTGATTTCTAAACTTTATCTAAAGATA
This sequence comes from Epirrhoe alternata, assembly GCA_963565295.1. Lineage (NCBI taxonomy): Eukaryota > Metazoa > Arthropoda > Insecta > Lepidoptera > Geometridae > Epirrhoe > Epirrhoe alternata. Next base: position 1,211,486 of record OY751385.1, on the reverse strand, counting down.
GACTTACACATACATATTCATAAGACTTGTATAAATATAATAATGTGTATCAACGTGATAGTTCTCCAAAAATGTAAAATAATGTGATAGAATAAACATATATCATAGAACATATACCTCTTATTTATAAATAATGGTCACTCACCGGTTAATTCAGCTTACCCCGCATTCACACCTTCACCTACCTTACGTCTTCAGTTTACCTCTGCTTACTAGCCTCACACACCCACGCACTTCAGGCACAACCTTTAACACTTCCAGCACTGACTTTAATTCTATCTCCCATAAACCGGTAGCAAGTGACCCTTCCGCGCCTTTCGCGTTCCCTCAAACATAACCAACGACCCGTCTATTAATCCCGATTCTCTCCGTCTCCCATCGCGACCCCAATTCGTCTGCCTCGAGCCTCCTTTCGATATCCCTTTTAAAACCTATGTAGCGTCCCCACGCTGCATAAACCCAAACTTTGCATTCAGGTAGATCTCTCCGAGTTTCTCGAATTCCGTGCACATGTGCGCAGATCCCAACCATCGCCTGTATTGTCCACTTAAACAAAAGCAATAAAATAGTCAGTTTATGACGTGATTGCAAAGTTGTTTTCTTTAGTATTGGGGTTCCATGTGGGGTTTAGTGATGTTCAACATTAGGGTCCTCGCCATATCGCTAATTAGGTATGAGTGCAAAGTAGGTAATGTCGTAGGTATAATTATGTAGCCAGCTATCGGCAATAGGTGTCATTCGGACTGAAAGGTATGTCCTCTACTTGTAGCACTGAGGGACCTCGATGGGCGGATACCACAATATAAGAACAAACCAGTGAGTGCGGCTTCACCTCAAACTCCGTATTATTTCGAGATGCTATAATAGCTAAACACGTCATATATTATTCGATCTCATCAATAGTTATAATGTAGATAATGGTAGTCCCATAGTTTAGAATAATTGTGCCAAACCTCAGGAACCCCAGGCTGATCTCTCCACACATCTGTTTGGGTTGAGTTAACTCAACAAAAAAATAAGGTAATAAATATGGCAGTTGGCTGTGTTATCTTAATTTTGCGCAGGCTGAAACAATTGACAGCCCTGCTGGCAATATCCATAAAGATAAAAAAAAGGAATTCAAAGCGCTTTCTAAAATATGGGATCCGTCCAACAGCACAAGAAATATTGAAACAAAGGTTCTGACGTGTTGTAAAATAAGCGGGAGTTACATTCCTCCCCCTGAAAATGTGATTCATAGACTGTTCGGTGATAAAGGATATAATCATCATTTTCAAATACAGTAGGTAGTGACAGCCTTGTCATTATTGGCGATTTGCGCTGATGCGCATACACTTCATTCTATATGCATTATAACGTTGTCACTCTGCGCATTGCATGCGTATTGTCTAAAGTGAAACTTTATTATGGCTGTCCTAACATTTCCTCCCAGGAATTCAATTCAACTCATTATGTTCATATTAAGTTCGATGAGAAGTCAGGCTCTTTGTTTACATTATTATCATTAGCACCTGCTGTGCCTTTCAAACTACGGGTACTTACTAAAACCCTTATTACACGTTGTTCAATATCAAGCAACAGCTTGTAATTGACTTGGTCGTTAAACAGATGTATTCTCTCAGAATCTATACTTATAACACAGACCCATTCAGGAATCGAAACCAAATTCTAAGTCTCCAATGAAGTCAGATAATATATTATCACTCTACACCCTGTGCGTTCACTGCAAGCTAAGTTACTTATTTTGTAGTCAGCTTAGATGGGCTATTGTTCGGAATCAACCTCCTTAAAAGAGTAAGATCAAATCATCTAGGATTCGAACCCAGACTATGTATAAGAACAATAACATAAACATCGCTATAAATCTTATCCTTTGCTTCATCATTTGTGATCACCTAGGAGTCGAACCAGATTTCACACAATGAATGCCATTTCAAAACATTCTAATTATTCCTTCATTCATTTCACCTCTGTAACATTTCTACTAAGTTAATAGATGAAAGGTGCTGGGAATAACTTATTAGTCAACAATATAACGCCGCACACGACGTCGATAATAGTGACAATCACTGACGATGTCTGAAAAGACTTACAAATTCTCCACGGTCTTCACGATGTCCTGACAATTTATTCTCAGCTTTATCAAGTGATAGAGCTATTAAAATTGTTAAATTATATCCTTCAATAGGATCGATTCAGATAAGATAAAAGAGTTGTTATTATTTGAGTTAGACCTCATCATCATCATTCGTCATCATTCGTTATCATCATCATCATCATAACCATCAGCGTTATCATAGGCCTCTACGTCTTTTTACGGACGATTTACATAGTTACATAATTGGATCTATACGTGTAATGCCTTTTCAGAGTTTGTGAAACCTAAGCTTTAGACATTGTTATGATTTGCTCCTAGACTCATCTTCATCGTATTATCAACCTAGAGTATTAGAACTAAAACTGCTCTCACGATATTTTTACCAAACGGTTTCTTCCACGATGCATCAACCATACAGCCCTCACGATGTTCTTACTGATATCATAATCAAGATGTCAAATAACATCTAAGATTTAAATAACAATTTAATAAACATGATTTTCATCCGTTCTTGCATTTTTTTTCCTGGTATAAGTAAACCCTTAGTTTAAACATTTGCATACACTAGTTATGAGAATGTACAATACTCTTCTCCAAGACATTAACATTTTAATCAGAGTTATTTCACCCAGAAACTCCCTCAGGTCCAATCTTCAATATCATTGATAACTACTAGCCTACGTTACACAACTCTCTTTTAAAGATTAATATCGCGTTCAGTCCAACAAAGATACCAAACAGCAATTTCGATGATGACTTGTTAGACGGACATGTTAGATTGACCTATTAGACCACCGACTAACAAATCAACTTACTAGAATAAGGCCTTAAACATTCAACCAACCAAAATAAATCCACTAACTGAATGGTATTCCTATAAGAAACATTTTATTTAAACATTAAACCAACTAGACTTTCTGCATACTAACTTATAGGAATTGTGTCGCTTATATACAACCAACAAAGTTAATCCACTCTCTATAAAGATAAAATACCTTCTTATCATCCAACCAACTAGACTTCTGAAATTTGACTTATTAGATTGTGTCACAAACATCCAACTAACAAAGTTAATCTAACAACTATTTATTTAGCATACTTCAAAATCATCCAACCAACTAGACTTCAGCAATATGACTTATTTAATTGTGTCTTAATTATCCAACTAATAAACTTAGTCCAATAACTATTAAAATAAAATAGTTTATAGTCATTCAACCAACTAGACTTCTGCAATTTGACTTATTGGATCGTGTTATATTTACCCAACCAACAAACCTAATCCAATAACTATTAAAATAACATATTTTATAATCATCCAACCAATTAGCCTTCTACAATTCGAGTTATTGGATTTTGTCACAATAATTTATCCAACTAACCGTTTAACATCTTTATAACTTGGTACACTTCTATAAGGCCTCCCCAATAGAGCCTAACACGGTTCAATGTCTTAAGTTTGCCGGTGACGTAAAAAAATAAGTTCAAATAAACTCTAGATTTCATAATGAGAATAGTTTAACAATTTAATGATGTTAAATTGCGATAATGCTATGCGATGCCTTCATTCGAAATCAAACTCAGGGAATCGGTAAACTCCAACTAACCGTGTTATTGTTTGATACTGCGTATATAGAAAAAAGTCCAAATATACTAAGCAGTCAGTATGGCACTATAATGTTCCTGATAACTACTGTCGTACTACACGGACCCTTCACGCAATAAATGAGCCCACATTGTAAAATTATTAAACAAATAATTTTCTTCGCGAGTTCCAGCATCAACGACAGTCTATGTCTATTCGTATTCCACACATAAAAATTAAAAGAGTAGGTTTAATTGAAATTAAAAGATTAGTTCAGCGCTTTGAATCCTTCTGTAAGTTCTCTATCTTTTTTGATCTCATTTCATCATCCAACCTACACGACTTCATATGTTCGAACTGTCTAATCCAAAAGTTAAGCACATTAGTTAGCTCCTACAAACTCGTGTTCTTTACAGACTTTGCACAAAGCAATCGCTACCCAACATTACATTTATTTTGTCTATCCTTGTTACTCAAAGCAAAACCTACATCTGCAATATAATAACAATAATTTACTCGTACAATGCAACAATAAACGCACCTTGCCAGAACGACTCATCATCTATGTTTTCTATTTCAATTTCATAATAAAGTTTGGCTCATGATTCTCTACGCTACGTTGTGTTTTGATTGTGTAGTAGTAACCAAATTCTTTCTATAGGCTACCGAATCAAGTGAATAATTCAGTATTTACTGGCCTATATCCTGGTCACGGGGCACCAAATGTAACCCACCACCCCCTTTATACTGCTAGACACTCACATACATCTAGGTAAATGCTCTATGATAATAAGAAAAATATATAGATCTGATTAGAATACGTAAATATATTTATAAGGTTCTGGCGCTACCTTGATTTAATTTTGATTGAGTTTTTGGTAGGAGAGAGGGCCCCTCCAGTTCCGCCCTCTCTGGTGATCTTCGACCCTTACTGGACAGATCTCCCCCAGACATGCATTACGATAAGATAAACATACATAAATTATGATGCAGAGGAAATTTGCAGACCGACGCGTGACTCTAATCTAATTCAGCCCGTGATTCTAATAAGTAAGAAATATAAATAATACAAATGATCTCACTGAAATCCCATGACATCCCGGGATGCCAACTTAAGTTCTGGAAGCGGCGACAGGTGGTGTCGAGGGAGTGCTAGCTACCCCTGACCATTCCACCCCCGTCAACTCAGAATCCTTCGGAATCGGCGTTTAGCGGCTAGCAGTGCTAAGCTCCGACAACCGACTACGCACAGATTTATATCTCAAGAGTCGTCGTAAACTAGGCCAGACCCTGTTTAGCAAACAGGCCCTACTTAAATCTAATGTCGATGATTTGTTTCGAGTGTGTCATATTCGCCTGCTCTTGGTAAACAACCGCATCTCTTAGGAATACTGTGATGTTAAATATTGCAAAGTTTACTTTAATTGGTAATTCAGTGATTTCTAAACTTTATCTAAAGATAGACTTACACATACATATTCATAAGACTTGTATAAATATAATAATGTGTATCAACGTGATAGTTCTCCAAAAATGTAAAATAATGTGATAGAATAAACATATATCATAGAACATATACCTCTTATTTATAAATAACTAGCTGACCCGGCGAACTTTGTTCCGCCTTAATGGCAATAAATAAGCAGATTGTGTTTTTTTTTTATTGGAAAAAATACAAAAAAAATTAAATAACTACATTAATCATTCATTATTATTTCTGTATTTTAGTACATAGATTGCTTTTCACTTAAGTACCTTGTGATACACGACATTTTTTGTTTTATTATCAGGCGCAAAAACAAACAACGCAGATGGTCTTCCGACCCGTGAACATGCCACGTATAATTGACCATGGGAAAAACATGAATGTTCTAGATTTAAACCACAAACTTTTAAGGATTGGCCTTGTGATTTGTTGATGGTCATGGCAAATGCAAGACGTATCGGAAATTGAAGTCTTTTAAATTCAAACGGCATATCGGTTGGGATCATCGGGATCCTCGGAATGAGAACTTCCTCACCTTTGAATTTTCCTATCATTATCGTAGCGTAAATTACATTGTTCATCAATTTACTAACCACCAAACGCGTACCGTTGCACAGTTTTGGTTGGTTTATGTTTCGAAGCATGATTACTACGGAGCCAACCTTTAGGCGTAAATTGTGCGGTGGTAAGCCAGGCACGTCCAAAGAGTTTAAAAATTCAATTGGATAGTTGGTGGCTTCATCTTCATTTGTGACGCAGTCAATAGATTTGAATGAATGCATTGTTCCAATGATCTTATTTTGAATTATGTAGTTCAGGTCATCTACATCTTTATTCTTAGCCGCTAAAATTGCTCGCTCACTCAACCATTCATTATTTTTGTAGTTAGAAATAATATTTGGAAATACATTGTTGATAAGTTCGTCTTTTGATGAGACAAAATTACAGAAATTATTTGGAAATGATATTAATCCGCTCGATTCATCGACAGGTACTTGACCATTACCGATAGTCAGCAATTGCTCCGAGAAATCTTCAGCAGATGTATCATTAAGCAATGTAACTCTCATGTTTGTTGTCAGCTGCAGTTTCTTCACATAGCGCCATAGATTTGACGATTTGAGGCAAGCGTTTATTTCATCGGCAGCCGTAGATCTTGGAATTACTGGCAGTATTTGGCGGAAATCGCCAGACAGTAAAATCATTGCTCCTCCAAAACATCTCGAGTCATTGCGTAAATCTTTTAATGTTCGGTTAAGTGCTTCTAATGCACGTTTATGCGCCATTGTGCATTCGTCCCAGATGATGATTTTCGATGCCGCTAAAACTTTGGCCATTGCTGAGTGTTTTGCAATATTACACGTTGGTTCTTCAATAGTTTGAAGATTTAACGGTAATTTGAATGCTGAATGAGCCGTACGGCATCCTTCTAACAATGTGGCTGCTATTCCTGAAGAAGCAACTGCAACCGCTATGTTGGATCTCGCCCGAACAGTTGCTAAAACTAATGACATAAGGAATGTCTTGCCAGTTCCACCAGGGGCATCTAGGAAATATAAACCACCATTTTCATCAGCGATTGCCTTCATTAAAGTATCATAAACTTCCTTTTGTTGGTAATTCAACAGGGGTACATTCCTTTGAACTACTAAATCTAATTCCTGGTGATCATATTCACGTTCCCGTTCCAATTCTCGATTAAATGCGTCATTCATTTCACGATTTGGCGCTGGCATTCCTAACCTGATTAATAAATTTCCGCACATGAGGTAACACATATCTTCGATCAAGAGTAAAGCACGATTATGTATCTCCTCATTCATCTCAATATCGTGATTTCTGGAACTGACACGACTTTGATGTAAAATATCTTCTGACATACTATCCTTGTATTTGTGCCACAGGTTACATGGGTTTGATGGAAAACATGTCGAAATTATGATAGCGAATAATGTGCGTATCTGACTTGGAGATGCAGAGATAATGGCTTCAGCGATTGTCGTATCCCAATGGGTATCGTTTTCTAATAAGTTCAATTCTTCACATGCAGCACGATATGTTGGGAATATTACACCATTAACAGTTCGTAGTGTCTCAAATGAAGTTGGCCCACGCACATTTACCAGCAACAACCGCAAATAGAAACATTCATCATTCTTTGGATGAACTGTATACATACGACCAAGAGCATCAGTAGAACGCACATCTGGATACCCAGGAACCGCATCACCTTGCTTCCGTCTTTGAAAATTCTTGGATGAAGCATTCCAAGTATAATAACGTGGCATCTCCGAGTAAAGCAAAGTTCGTGCAAACTGATCGCTTTGGCAGATTGCAAAAAAACTGGTCAATGTAGTTGCTGGAGGTGTTTCAGCACGTTGCGTAGCATTCGAAGCCGTGAAATATACTCGTTGACCATTCTCCAGATGCACCGCCAAATGTATAACAGTAGGATGACGTTCGTGAATTGGAAATGCGAATATACGCCAAATCGCTTCATTACAGTTCACATAACGACCAACTTGATAGCGTGAAATTTCATCGTTGGTATTTGAGGATTGCAATCCAAAAACCGCCATATCACTGCCTTTCGTGACATATTTGCAAATATATTTTATTGACTTAACTGAATTGCAGTATTCAACGTTGCAATGTGTCTTGAATGTTTTAGAAATAAGTGGCGAATATGGAACAATCCAACTGTTGTCGACAACGAAATCCATTCTTTTCACTTTCGTTGTGACAGTTCGACCGTTGTCATCTGGTGATCGACGCCGATACAGCGGATACCCATCGTTGCCAGTGACAGTCTCCGCCGTTAATTTCCGTGGATATCGTTTAGAGCACTTTCCATCGACCATGCAAGGTGATTGGGGATTGATGGCACCACACGGTCCATGAATCATATTAGTAGTAACAACATCATGTAGGTCTGGATCGACTTCATGATCAGGAATCTCGGCACATATGATATCATCTATTTGGTCAGGCTGAATTCTTTCCACTAACCAAATAAGAATGTGTGCGTGCGGCAGGCCTCGCTTTTGCCATTCGATTGAATACATCCAGCATCGAGTATCTCCAAAGACGCGTTGTTTAACAATAAAGTTCATCAGAGACCGAATTTTTTGCCTGAATATACGTGCTGTGATGTCGTGTCTATCATTTGATGTTTGTCCGGGAAGCAGCAATTGAGTAATTTCTATCCATTTTGGATTACAGGTAAAAGTAATAAAGAGATCTGGCCGGCCGTAATGACGAACATATGTCATTGCATCTTGTGCATATTCATGCATATGACGTGGGCTACCAATGTACGTCGCCGGCAAAATAGTTAATCGACCAATATTAGCTGCATTTCCTTCAGTACTAACTGTATCACGTAAATGGATGTACTCCTCAGAACGCAGTTTGGCTTGGTTCAACCTAATAAATGTTAAACGTTCCGTTTCTATTTTTACATACATGTCAACGCAATACTGCTGAAACAATCGACGAAACCGCAGCAAATAGTTGTCAGCATTTTGACGAATCATCAAACGATATGCATAATAATTCATTGAGCTAACTTTCTTTGTAGTTTCTTCACCTGAAATTAAAAATTTGATAATTAACCATTTCAAAGACAAATAATACAGACATTAACCATTATTAAGATACTGATACTTTACCATTCAATGGATTTATCATTTTAATATTAAAATAATATCCATCTTCTCCTTGCCAAAACATCAATGGGTATTGCAATGCGTCATATGACCGATGAGTTTCAGATATTTGTTGCAGTTGCCCAGTATCGCGACGTGTAAGTACAATATCGCGTTTTTCCAATTGTTCACCAACAATCAGGATGGCAACTTCGTCTACTGTTGGAGCATTAAATGTGCGTTCGTGTGTTCCAGATGGTCGTTTATCTGCTTTGATGACAACTTTATAGTCATCATTTGGCATGCGCTCTAAAGCACTTTTAAACAACCTGACCAACGCATGATGTTCATGGAGCAGACACTGCAAGTCTTGAATAATTGCTCGCTTCATTCCTGCATTGATCCCTAGGCGTCGATCAAGTTGTTCTTCCATGTTGCCCATGAAATATATTTGTAAAAATTTATTCTGTGTATCTTCGAAAGGTAGTAATGATCCAATTCGATGGTGAATCTGTCCTTGTATCTACAAAATAAAAACCAGACAGTATTAACTGGGTTAGTAACCAGACAGTATTAAAAAGTGGAGCTGGGCGGGACACGTGAGTCGTATGAATAGCGAGAGGTGGGCAGGGATTGTCACGCCATGGGTACCTGCAGATGGGCGACGAAGCAGGGGCAGGCCGAGAAAACGTTGGTGTGACGACCTTGATGCCTTCCAGGAAGGCTGGTGGGATGTGGCTGGGGATCGAGATAAATGGAAACAACTGGGGGAGACCTTTGCCCAGCAGTGGGAAAGTATAGGTTAGTTAAAAAAAAAAAAAAATTAACTGGGTTATAAACACTTTTTCTGTGGGAGAGTAGAGTTCAGTATTAGCAAATATAATACATACCAATAGATAAAGTAAGTTATTATTTAATTACATTCTATGTAAGTACAAAAATAAATACCTTAAATGTCGGATTAAATCCTCCTTCTTCGATAATGTCTGCCCCAAATGACGTCATTTGGAAACAACTATTGTATTTTCGAGTATTTGCAAGAAAGTGGCGCGATTCTTGTGTTTCGCCACAAAGCAATGAATACAATGGCTCATGTGGTGGAGTCAACACTGGCAATTTCACTTGACCATTAAGGCAGCATAATCCAGGCGTTTCTCCGGAAAACTTTAATGCACCACAATACTCGCAAACAACGTCCATTTGCCCAATGCAAACGCTAGGATGCAAGCTGTAATCATTGCTGCAATCGTATCGAAACGCTGCTCGATTCAAATCAGCTAAATATCTTGTTCTGCGTCGCAAATTATCTATTTGTTGCGTTCTGTTGTTCGCTCGACGATTCTGCATTGCCAACCGAGCTGTTTCACGGGCTGCTTCACTTTGCTCTTGTGATTGAGAAGCACGAAGTCGAGCCATACTATCGCGGCGTTGTTCACGTACAATTTCTTGTTCTTCTTCAGTCCTTTCATTTTCATTATTTTGTATTCTTCTTGCACTACGGCTTTGTCGGGAAAGATTCGATCGTCTTTGTCGCGGCATTATTTTATTTAATAGAAATAGTTTTCTTCTTCTTCTTCTTCTTTTATTTAAAAAATAGTTTTAATATTAATTTCTTACAAATATAAAATTGTCATCCATACGTCATTACATAGCGGCTTTGTCGGGAAAGATTCGATCGTCTTTGTCGCGGCATTATTTTATTTAATAGAAATAGTTTTCTTCTTCTTCTTCTTCTTTTATTTAAGAAATAGTTTTAATATTGATTTCTGTCAAATATAAAATTGTCATCCATACGTCATTACATAGCTGTCATTTTACGTCAATTACATAGCTGTCATTTGCGTTTTGTTATTCCAAGTCTGATTCCTTTTTGGTATACCACGTTTTATAGTGACTGACGTTTCATGTCAAGTCACACAGGAACGCTGTCGAACGGGATAAAAAGTATCCTATGTCCGTCTCCTGGCTCTAAGCTACCGAACGGGATAAAAAGTATCCTATGTCCGTCTCCTGGCTCTAAGCTACCTCCCTACCAATTTTCAGCCAAATCTGTTCTGCCGTTCTTGAGTTATAAGTGATGTAACTAACACGACTTTCTTTTATATATATAGATGGTCACTCACCGGTTAATTCAGCTTACCCCGCATTCACACCTTCACCTACCTTACGTCTTCAGTTTACCTCTGCTTACTAGCCTCACACACCCACGCACTTCAGGCACAACCTTTAACACTTCCAGCACTGACTTTAATTCTATCTCCCATAAACCGGTAGCAAGTGACCCTTCCGCGCCTTTCGCGTTCCCTCAAACATAACCAACGACCCGTCTATTAATCCCGATTCTCTCCGTCTCCCATCGCGACCCCAATTCGTCTGCCTCGAGCCTCCTTTCGATATCCCTTTTAAAACCTATGTAGCGTCCCCACGCTGCATAAACCCAAACTTTGCATTCAGGTAGATCTCTCCGAGTTTCTCGAATTCCGTGCACATGTGCGCAGATCCCAACCATCGCCTGTATTGTCCACTTAAACAAAAGCAATAAAATAGTCAGTTTATGACGTGATTGCAAAGTTGTTTTCTTTAGTATTGGGGTTCCATGTGGGGTTTAGTGATGTTCAACATTAGGGTCCTCGCCATATCGCTAATTAGGTATGAGTGCAAAGTAGGTAATGTCGTAGGTATAATTATGTAGCCAGCTATCGGCAATAGGTGTCATTCGGACTGAAAGGTATGTCCTCTACTTGTAGCACTGAGGGACCTCGATGGGCGGATACCACAATATAAGAACAAACCAGTGAGTGCGGCTTCACCTCAAACTCCGTATTATTTCGAGATGCTATAATAGCTAAACACGTCATATATTATTCGATCTCATCAATAGTTATAATGTAGATAATGGTAGTCCCATAGTTTAGAATAATTGTGCCAAACCTCAGGAACCCCAGGCTGATCTCTCCACACATCTGTTTGGGTTGAGTTAACTCAACAAAAAAATAAGGTAATAAATATGGCAGTTGGCTGTGTTATCTTAATTTTGCGCAGGCTGAAACAATTGACAGCCCTGCTGGCAATATCCATAAAGATAAAAAAAAGGAATTCAAAGCGCTTTCTAAAATATGGGATCCGTCCAACAGCACAAGAAATATTGAAACAAAGGTTCTGACGTGTTGTAAAATAAGCGGGAGTTACACTACCTATTTAGTATAAAAACATGCAAGAAGCAAAGTCCCGAGTTTTTTTTTTAATAAAATAATAAAAATAAAATAAAGTAAAAAGTTTTTATTTTAGACCCATCCTATGGTCCTAAGACCCTAACGCCCGGGTTCAGTGTAGGGAGGTACTATTGACCTGGCCCTTTTCTAATATATAAAAAATAAGTAAGTAGACTTTAAGTACCTACCTATACGTCATCACATATTTGTAGTTTTAATTAACTTTCTCAGATATAAAATATTCGCATCCTGTCGGCTGTAGGAAGCGGGCAGGGTGTGGTTTAAGAAATAAAAGCGTTATTATGGAGATTGCTTGATTTTTAGGGTTCCGTACCTCAAAAGGAAAAAACGCAACCCTTACAGGATCACTTTGTTGTCCGTCTATCAAGACCGCATTTCTTTATATCCGTGGCCAAGACCTTTTATCTCGGGAACGCGTGGAGTATCGAGTTGAAATTTAAAGCAATATAGGTACTCAGGTCTGTTATGGGCCCATTATTTAATAAACCCTTAAAAAAGGAACGTGCTAGCTAGTGAACGTGTAGATGGCGGTAATCGGTGCTCAACCGAAAAATATGAGCTTCTCGAAAATTTGGACACCGGCAAGTAGGATTCTGTGGCCGAGCGGTAAGGCACTCCGGCTTTAGGAGGATCGTCTGATCGATGCGGGTTCGAATCCCGTCGGAATCCAAAATTTTGATAAGACTTTTCATTTCTTAACCCTTAAAAAATCGAAAATATCTCGGTTTTGTAGCAATATGATGGATAAGCGTTTTGTCACGCTCTCATAATTTATGAATATTATATTATTGATGAGATTCATAATTGTATACGTATAGGTCTACCTACTGAAACATTGGTGCAGTTGTTATTGGCGAAACACTTATTTTGTCTGAGGTGAAACCCTTTCAAAATTTAATAAATAAATACGCATCAATATAAATAAACCAATGAAGAATATAGAATTTAACAAACAATAGAAAACCACATCAAAATTATTTACCTATCTACCACTGCGCTGGACTGATAAGAAAAATAACAACAAACAGACAAGCTTTTCTTTGTTCCTTGTGTGGCAATGGCAAATAACTTACAAATAAACAAGTAGAATCAACTTCCGATAGTTGAATTAAAAACATACATTGCATTACTTTTTTCTCAGAAAGCGACAAACAATGTTTACGTCAAAAAGCTATTTTTAGAGATGTTTCGGCGATGGATGGTGCGGGCGGGCGTATTTTGTCCGAGGCGGGCGGGCGTCGTTCGTCACAAGAGACATGTGAATGACAGTGTCGTAATGGTCTAGTCATCATCTCCCTGCCCTTATCCCCCCTTCGCCGACCCCACATTATGTGGGGTCGGCACAACATGTGTTCTTCTTCCATTCTCCTCTATCAACCGTCATCTCAACACTCACTCCTTTCTTACTCATGTCATCCTTCACACAATCCATTCATCTTTTCTTTAATAGTGATGGCTTATAATTACAAAGTTTTCTTTCTTTACATGGATAAAAGGAAGCTAGGCCTCAACCCATGTTTGTTGCCCTGTAACTGAATCTTCACGGTTTTGGTCGCGATTGTCGCAAAGGAACAGGAGTAGAATAACCTGGTTTTAAGACTATTAAGACAGCGAATGCCGTTTCCCGACGAGTGGCGGTACATAGAGATTATCGCGATGATCGCGTTGAAGCGGCCACACCACGCATGTCAGTATGCAACATGAGAGCGCGACGGGAGCGGACATATTCGCGTTATGCGTTGATAGGCATTGATGTTGCCGTTGGTGTGACCACCCACTTTGACGCGATGATCAACGCGTTGATGGTCATTAACGATGCCGTTGACGTTGGTGTGGGATCTAAGGGATACCGAGCGCTTCTTCCATGGAGCGTTCCTAAGCTTATGCACACAGAAACAACGTCCACTTAGGAACAACCTTCGTTTGTGAAATGCACCAACTATACAATTTCACAAGTTTTCTTTCTTTACATAGACAATGGCCCCGATTCTGTTGTTCACTGACTAAAGTTGACTAAACTAAAATGCTTCGTTCTTATTTCGTTAACGATAAAGTCCAAAATGGAATGACTATTACAGTGGCATTCTTAAAATTTCTTAATTTTAGTAAAAATGAAGTATTTGTGGGTAGATTTAGTCAAGACTATTTTGCTTGCCGTGTAAAACAGCTGCTAAAGAAGCTCAGAGGCGCCATTTTGATTATACTTTTAGTTATGTCACTTTCAACGATATGCCATTTTCGTCTTTATTGAGAACAAAATAAGAACGTGCCAGTTTTAGTTTGAATTAAGTTTAGTCAGTGAACAACAGAATGGACCCATTGTACATTTGTAAAGTTCCGGCCGCCGAATGCTATATTCTGATCAATTTAATTAAAGTATCGCTGATCGGTTCTAACACAGAACTACTTAAATAGAACGATATACTGAGACTGCGCTTGTTAACTGAGATTATTGATCCTGAAGCTGGTAACGTGAAATAAGCAACCTTGATATTAGAAATCTTCGTAGATGCAAACATTTTACTTCATATACCTTCCAAACATATACCTTCCAAACCTAACTTAGGCATATTAGGCAAAATTGCCTATGTAACCTTCATAGTGAAAATACCAAAAAATACTGTTCACGAGGAACAGCCCGAACTTAAGTAGGTTCTTTATCTAATATTCATAAAATAGGTTTTGCTATTCTAATTTCAAAGTATTAAAATTATAAGCACTAGGTACCCTTGAAAAGAAGCAAACAATGAAAACATAAGACAAAAATAAAATATTTTTCAAACGTTCTTATGAGAGTATCGCAGGAACTTAGAAAATGTATGCAGACTCGCAATAAAAATACCGGGTCGTCTTGAATATGGGATAATTGGCTTATTACTGGACTGGACACAAAGACTCCAAGCGTCAGGAGACGCTCAATAGGAATTCCTGATGGAAAATTATTGGAATACTGTAATACTTTCCTCTATAAATCTTAAGCTACAGTTCTGAGAAATTTGCCGAAACCGGATTTGCCATGAAGATAATCTAAGGGATTTTTATAGAGCTTCTGCGAATCAGGCATAATAAGATCACGCTGAGCCTGATCAACTTTTCAATAAAATATTCAATTGAAATAATATAAAACAGTGTACAAAATATTCATAAAAAACTATGGAAAAACTTCAACATCATTCAAGCTTCTGTATGACAAATTAACAAATGAATAATTATGATCGCAGTGCACATAATGTAATAAGCCGATGTTAAGTGAGCAATCCCTGATTCATAAATTACAAACCGATAGAAATCGAGAAGCAAAACGCGATAATAGAATTTATTGACGCAGCCATAGATCCTGTAATGGTGTGAATAGCAGTAAATGAATGTGGGCGATATTCGTTAGTGTGTGAGGTAGACCAGATTTATGAAGGGACTTGTATGGACATGAGTCTAACCACACGTAAGATTGAGTAACTGCCGATGATCTAATTTGCTAGGTAATCGTATGTAAGTAAAGTAAGCATACGATGATCTCGAGTTGAAGTCGACGCTAATAGGAAAATTGGCGGCGATAAAGATAAATAATCATTGCATTGCAACATTTGCGCAAGGTCTAAGTCATGTTAGAACAGACATTACACCAAAATTAGGAAACTAGACCTCACGACACAGGTTATCCTAGTGTGAGGCCTAGGGCTCAGATGTTGATTATCATCATAATAAGTAGCTTTCTATCCTTTACCTTAGTACAACCCTGTAGGTACTACCTTGCTCCTTCTTCCCAGTCAACAACCTACAGTGTGCAATTTGTACCTACCCACCTAACTACTTTGTAAACAAGCTGCTAAATAAATAAATTTCATTAAAAAAAAAAAAAAACATTTAAAAAAAAAAATTAGGAAAGGAAATTTAATTTTGCACTAAAATACGGATCATAATGATCAATGGCTTAGTGCTGAAGTGAGCTGAGTGCTGGCCTTGTATTTTAGAAGGTGGACTGGGTTTTTGTTAGGTTTAGAAATATGATATTTTAGTCGTTTTTAACATCTAATATTGAAAGAAATCAGCTCGAAAGTCAAGCCAAAAGACAATTTTAGTAGCAAAGTCAAAAAGCATTTCGCCGATCAATTAGAAAAGTCTTAGGAGCTAGGTGATGCTACTCCTCTTCAACAATGCAAACCAATTTCACTTCCACGAACCCGAGAACTAGTGATCCAATTTAAATAAACTTTTAATGCAAATAGTTTGTACTAAAACAAAGTTAAAACAGTAGCTTTTTCGTGAGTTGTTTATGGTAAATACTAAAACAAAACTAAATAAAAGAATAGTCTAGTATGCTAAAATGAATTAATTGTCTACACTTATATCTTCAGTCAAAACCAACCTGGATTGTCCCTTCTCCGAGTATTTTGATTGACAAACAAAAACCAATAAGACTCGCGAGAGACGTTTTCATAGAAGGTGTCTCAGTTTATAGCCCTTGCGTCTCTCAATTTGCTTCTTAACCAGCTCGGGTTGGGGACATACCACAGATTAAATCGATGCATTTTATTTCAGAAGATCGAGTCTTAACGTAGCATGCTAGAATATTTTGCGTATCGTCTGTTATCATTTTACTTTAGTTCTTTTTTTCCATGACTGAAAGCTTCAAAATCTCTTAAGAACTTTGAATTCAAAGATCTTTGCATTCTCCGACTATGTTGAGGATAGTTTTGAAAGTTACCTGCTCAACTCAAGCATCTCTTGAAAAGAGTGTTTGACCCTATCCAACTGTTTTTTATGATTTATTGATGTTTTTTTTTGTTTGAAGTTCAGTTACTCTATTTTTAGCTATGATTTCATAAAAATAGCAACAACGTTTTAGGTTTTTCAATTCATTTATATCACAAATTCCTAAAACACAAGATTCGATTGTAATCCGAACTCTGTCACAACTAAGTCGAAAGCTGACGAAAGCGTAAACAAATAAATTAAAACTCGGTAAACTACGTATTGTTTCATTGTCCGCTATTCATAATTATTATCGCGGTGATACAACACCGATAACAAAATGGTTGAAAATAAAATGTTGTAACATTTTATTTCGAGGTTTGGACGCTGTTTATAATCATTGATTTTATGAATCAACTCGTTTTTTACTAGCATCTTCATGTCCATATTGTAGTTATTTCAGCTTTTAGTGGTGACAAATAAGCTTTCTCTGCCAATTCTTTCCCACGTAAATAAAAGCGTTATTATATGTTTACCTAGAATACCTAACCTACAGAGCAGACGACACTTTGTTATCATTCAATTTGCCCACGCGTTAATTTCCAAACCAATGAACTCAAGCATCTACTTTACATACCATTTGATGAAAATAACTGTTTATTCCGTTACATTTTAGACTTGATTATAATGATTAATCATTATCCTTATTCCGCGTATCCTTATTTGTCGGTATTCCGTTAGTCCACGTGGGGACCCCATTTAACTTACAGCTCTATTCACAACCGAAAAATATGAGCTTATCGAAAATTTGGACACCGGCAACAAGGGATTTTGTGGCCGAGCGGTAAGGCACTCCGGCTTTAGGAGGATCGTCTGATCGATGCGGGTTCGAATCCCGTCGGAATCCAAAATTTTGGTAAGACTTTTCATTTCACAATGAAATACCAAGTGTGGATCAGCACTATAAAACAATTACAGAAATTATAGCTCTATTCAGAGAGAGACAAATATTTGTAGATCATACAAACTTTGGTCCCGCCGCCGGGATCGAACCCGCAACCTTTTGCGTCGAAGGCAGGCCTTCGCCCACTTCGCTACAGAGGTCGGTTACACATACATGAGACCTGTGTGAACCTGGAACCCGACTTGAAGAAATCGGTTTTTTTTAAAATGCATACGTTTGTACTCGGTATGTACTTGTTTGTACCATCTTTTTTTTTGTTTGTACCTTAAAGGGTTCGGAGATATCGAATTTTTAAAATTACTCAGAACCCGACCAAGGAAATCGATTTTGTTTTAAATGCATACGTTTGTACTCGGTATGTACTTGTTTGTACCATCTTTTTTTTTGTTTGTACCTCAAGGGGGTCGAACATAGCAAGTTTTATAAACTTGAAATGAAGGTAAATCGGTCATTTTTCCAGATAATCAAAATCTGCGAGCAGGGTTGGATTCACCATCGTTTGTACCCGTTTGTACCACCGAGCGATTCGTTTGTACCTCAAGGGGGTCGAACATAGCAAGTTTTCAAAAGTTAAAATGAAGGTAAATCGGTCATTTTTCAAGATAATCAAAATCTGCGAGCAGAGTTGGATTCACCATCGTTTGTACCCGTTTGTACCACCAAGCGATTCGTTTGTACCTCAAGGGGGTCGAACATAGCAAGTTTTCAAAAGTTGAAATGAAGGTAAATCGGTCATTTTTCAAGATAATCAAAATCTGCGAGCAGGGTTGGATTCACCATCGTGTGTACCCGTTTGTACCACCGAGCGATTCGTTTGTACCTCAAGGGGGTCGAACATAGCAAGTTTTCAAAACTTGAAATCGGTCATTTTTCAAGATAATCAGAATCTGCGAGCAGGGTTGGATTCACCATCGTTTGTACCCGTTTGTACCACCGAGCGATTCGTTTGTACCTCAAGGGGGTCGAACATAGCAATTTTTCAAAAGTTGAAATGAAGGTAAATCGGTCATTTTTCCAGATAATCAAAATCTGCGAGCAGGGTTGGATTCACCATCGTTTGTACCCGTTTGTACCACCGAGCGATTCGTTTGTACCTCAAGGGGGTCGAACATAGCAAGTTTTCAAAACTTGAAATCGGTCATTTTTCAAGATAATCAAAGTCTGCGAGCAGGGTTGGATTCACCATCGTTAGTACCCGTTTGTACCATCGAGCGATTCGTTTGTACCTCAAGGGGGTCGATCATAGCAAGTTTTCAAAATGACCGATTTACCTTCATTTCAAGTTTTGAAAACTTGCTATGTTCCACCCCCTTGAGGTACAAACCAATTGCTCGGTGGTACAAACGGGTACAAACGATGGTGAATCTAACCCTGCTCGCAGATTTTGATTATCTGGAAAAATGACCGATTTACCTTCATTTCAACTTTTGAAAACTTGCTATGATCGACCCCCTTGAGGTACAAACGAATTGCTCGGTGGTACAAACGGGTACAAACGATGGTGAATCCGACCCTGCTCGCAGATTTTGATTATCTGGAAAAATGACCGATTTACCTTCATTTCAAGTTTTGAAAACTTGCTATGTTCGACCCCCTTGAGGTACAAACGAATTGCTCGGTGGTACAAACGGGTACAAACGATGGTAAATCCAATCCTGCTCGCAGATTTTGATTATCTTGAAAAATGACCGATTTCAACTTTTGAAAACATGCTATGTTCGACCCCCTTGAGGTACAAACGAATCGCTCGGTGGTACAAACGGGCAAAAACGATGGTGAATCCAACCCTGCTCGCAGATTTTGATTATCTTGAAAAATGACCGATTTACCTTCATTTCAACTTTTGAAAACTTGCTATGTTCGACCCCCTTGAGGTACAAACGAATTGCTCGGTGGTACAAACGGGTACAAACGATGGTGAATCCGACCCTGCTCGCAGATTTTGATTATCTGGAAAAATGACCGATTTACCTTCATTTCAAGTTTTGAAAACTTGCTATGTTCGACCCCCTTGAGGTACAAACGAATCGCTCGGTGGTACAAACGAATACAAACGATGGTGAATCCAACCCTGCTCGCAGATTCTGATTATCTTGAAAAATGACCGATTTACCTTCATTTCAACTTTTGAAAACTTGCTATGTTCGACCCCCTTGAGGTACAAACGAATTGCTCGGTGGTACAAACGGGTCCAAACGATGGTAAATCCAATCCTGCTCGCAGATTTTGATTATCTTGAAAAATGACCGATTTCAACTTTTGAAAACTTGCTATGTTCGACCCCCTTGAGGTACAAACGAATCGCTCGGTGGTACAAACGGGTACAAACGATGGTGAATCCAACCCTGCTCGCAGATTTTGATTATCTTGAAAAATGACCGATTTACCTTCATTTCAACTTTTGAAAACTTGCTATGTTCGACCCCCTTGAGGTACAAACGAATCGCTCGGTGGTACAAACGGGTACAAACGATGGTGAATCCAACCCTGCTCGCAGATTCTGATTATCTTGAAAAATGACCGATTTACCTTCATTTCAACTTTTGAAAACTTGCTATGTTCGACCCCCTTGAGGTACAAACGAATCGCTCGGTGGTACAAACGGGTACAAACGATGGTGAATCCAACCCTGCTCGCAGATTTTGATTATCTGGAAAAATGACCGATTTACCTTCATTTCAAGTTTTGAAAACTTGCTATGTTCGACCCCCTTGAGGTACAAACAAAAAAAAAGATGGTACAAACAAGTACATACCGAGTACAAACGTATGCATTTAAAACAAAATCGATTCCTTAAAGTCGGGTTCTGAGTAATTTTAAAAATTCGATATGTCCGAACCCTTTAAGGTACAAACAAAAAAAAAGATGGTACAAACAAGTACATACCGAGTACAAACGTATGCATTTTAAAAAAAAACGATTTCTTCAAGTCGGGTTCCAGGTTCACACAGGTATACATGAGCCCGGAAAAAGGTACAGGTTCTCGGAATAAAATATGAATGACTTTCAGATTGATTATTTTACAAGACAGTGACCTATCCCATATAGGTCAAGGTTTAACCTACGAAAAGTAAGGTCGTTATTTGATTTTTATGTGTTTTTTACAAACCGAGACATTGGATCATTGAAAATGATCTATGAACTAACTAAACTTATCCAGGTAACTGTCAGCCTGAAGCATGCCCAATAAACACAGAATGGCAATGTTGATCCGTTGAGGCATGGATCACGTGTCGCTTCGATTTAAGCCGCATCCCCGACAATTTATTTTAGTGCCAATTATGCTTAGGTAAACGTTGTTGATTTCTGTATGCAGATATCTGCATTGCAACCGTTTTTATACCATCCAATACAATACGGAACTCATGTTCCGGAAAGCGAGGTTGTCAAGTTTGGCAACCTTCCATACAGAATGCTGACTCCACTGCATTGCTTTCATTCAAGAGGTTCAGTTTTGTTCGATGTACCTAAGCACGATCAATGCATACTTCTTTTTGTTTGTATATGGTCCAGATCCTTTGATTTTAGAAGACTCACAAGAAGAATGCATGACATACAATCCTTTCTTTTTCAGTAAGTATAGCAACGACTATGTTCTATTTCTTCACATCGAAGGATTTTGAAGACTTGATCTTGTCTTGCTATACCTCGATCATAATTCCTGTTGAAAACATATATTATCCAGAAGGTCCACGACCACGCTTCTGGTTTTTTTAATACCACTAACGTGGAAAACGAGCATACGGCCTGTCTCCTGGTGAAAAGCAATCATCATAGCCTATGGAGGCCAATGATTTTTGAATTGCTGCCGTAGTCCTACCCTCACAGTTGAGTGCCAGGTCTTTGCAGTAAACTATCGATTGCGGCTGATTGGTTATTTCATCCTTGACCTTCTGGGTTCATTTTTCTAGTTCTTTTCTACCTTGCTGCATTAGGATGGAAAGGTTTTGATCTCTTTTAGCGCAATGCAGTTGGTATAATACCTACTCTATTGATACCAACTCCCATTGATAATGAGTTGAGAGATTGTTACTTTTTAAAGTGACACCTGCCTGGAGTTTCTCAGCATTGGACTTTAACTGTGACATGTATAGGTGTAAGCAGGGCAATTCACTAGATTCTCCTGGCAAGCTGGCAGAGCGCAAGATCTTCCAACTTCATCGTCTCTGCTACACTGAACAAGCGTGTGTAGAGTTTCAAAATTACCCTTGCGAGAATCACTCCATACATCAGCCCTGTGTCAGGCGTGTCAGCTACATTTAGTCTTCTATCATCACGTCCATCACGTCAATAATGAAGTGAGATTGGGATATTATGAATTCAGATTTGATCCACGCACACAATACAGTTTTATGCATCCTGATGTTATCATTTGTGAAGTTATTTTTATATCGTTATTGCAATAATTGCCTGGAAGTTTATGTCTATCTTTACACAATACATCCAGCGAGTTTTGTGAATCTTTGCTTGTTCTACAAGTAGCTCATCGATCGACAGCTCTATTCCAAGATAAGTACTCGGAAATAGGAACATAATCTGGGGCTGGCAAATTGGTTTCACTTGACAACATTGACAGATAATTGTACGGTAATTGCATCTTCCGTTTAAGTGCACCATCCACGTGATGATGACGATTATCAACTGGATACTACTAGCGTAAATATAAAAAAAAAATTAGCGGGCATGGATCAGAGAATACTAGAAATTGAAATGAAGACAGCGCGCCCTACCGGAACTATAGCATAAAGTCTCATTCATGTGATGGTGTTACGGTTATGCTATTATTTACTTTATCTAGGCGCTATTGCTTGTAGCTACTTCACGAGTGGCAGGGAACGTGTTAAAAAAATAACGAACAGTTTGTAGTGTCAGAGTATTTGTTTTGTCTTCAAATAACGGAAGATATTTAATTCTTAACACAATAGACTCATTATAATTTCATGATACTTAACTCATTGCAGTTAATATGCAATTTGCATCAATCATACACCTACATTGCATCCATTACAACTATCAAGGTACAGTTCTTCCAATGGATCTAGGCATTCGTGAAGTTATCTGTTTGTCTGCGCAGAACACAATTGTGTGTGAAAAAGCGCTCACTGCGCAGACAAACGGCTAACTTCACGAACGCCTAGATCCGTTGGGCGTACGAAGGTAGACCATGTAGGTTCCAGGACCGATACACACCTACTACACATGTACCTACCTAAATCGTCTATGAGAGACAGAAGGCAAATTCATAAAAAATGCAGTACTTACCCAGGTAAGTAGGTACATAAGCAGTTACCTACCTAATTGACAACCCTATTACGCGCAGACCTGTTTGTTTGTAGGTAGACGAACCTATATTTGTTTTTAAAGGCACAGGATTCAGATACGATATAGGTGGGTAAGTACCTAGTTCCGGCCATACTTATTGGATTTGACGCATTTATTTCGTCATTAACAATATTTTTCAATAGGTAGGTAGGTACTAGGTACTTATGGTGCTTGGATATGAGGGCAGAACAGTGGGCAGCACCAATAGGGCAGCAGCATACAGCATAACCTGCCTTGGTTATACTATGCTCTATGTTTGTAGGGGAATAACCGTGTAGGTAGAAATATGGAAATTGTTGTCTCACTCTCTCAAAATCACGTTTAGTAAATTTACACGTAAACTGAGGTACATAACTCATACAATAGTTTACGGAAATGAATAAGGTAAAAGTAGGTAGGTACCTAGCAGAGGGGGGACGTGTCCCAGTGGGTAGGGGGACGGCTTAAACCTTCCTACCTAAACAGATTGGTAGGTAGTAGATAGATAGGACCTTAACTACCAACCAACTTACTTTTTTATAAGTCTGTCTGTTGGTAGGTAGGTAGGTAGCTAGGTACCTAATAGGTGTTATTTATTTACAAAAGAAACACAAAATAATCGCACGGCGATTAAAATCATATGTATTTGTGTCGGGCGGGCGATGATCGCATGCCAACAAACTCGAAAGTTGTGGGCAGCGGAAAAAAAACTTGTAAATTCATCGATAGGACGAAGCGACGCGGCCATTTTCATAATGAACTGCAGACTTGATCACGGCAATTTCGATGTTTACAACATAGTAGAGGTAGCTAAAGGTAATTTTTCCAACGAAGAGCGATAACCACCTACCTAAGTAGGTAGGCAGAACTCGGAGCATTCCAATTTTAGTAGGTAGGTACCTTATTGCGCGCACCGACAAGTTCTGTTGCTATGCGAAATATAAACTGGCCAAGCTGACCGCAATAGCCCTAATCATGAATGGACAGGAATGCACTCCCACTGGACATACCTCACACACACCATCAACACAAGAAAGTCGTGATTTTTGCTGCATAATTTTCAAGGGCATTGAAAACCTACTTGAAAAGACGCGACGCGACAACGTATGCCAGCCCACAGGCCCCAATATTTTAACGCAAATGAATCATGAATTGAGCCTCCACCGATTAGTGATGGAAAACTACTGATTAGAAGCCTCAAAATAATAAAATTAACACAGAAATACATGAAAATACTTACAAACTCGCCACTCGCGATACGTGTGTAATCACATACATGACGTCATTTGACGCAACACGAACCCGAAATATTGAGCAAAATGTATAGCAAACTCCCCGAAAATAACACCAGAACGAAATATACACTATACTTTATTAGATAGAAGTTGAATGTTAATTCATTACACGCGAATTAGGACATTTTACAATATTTATTTGTTGTCACTGACTCCGAGTTTTGACAAGATGGTCGCGCACCGACTGTTTTGCTTTGGTTGTCAGCTGATACGAAAACCCGTTCTACTTCAAGCGCAGCAGACGCATTTGCGCTCTCTTTTCCACTCGGCGTCACGATATCGACAAACGAAAGAGATAGGTGACATGACACGCGCAATGAAAAGAACTTGAATTTATTAGCAAACGTCATTTCTCGTTGCATTATTATTGCAAAGAAAAAATCACAAATAAAATTATTTGTTCATAGCTATGAATTGAAATGATGCAGGAAACGAATGAAAACATGATTCTATTTCACAATAACACGCAATCGTATCGGATAAAGATGTATTGGGCGTGACATTACTTCTTTTAAGGTAAGCAGCGCCATCTGTGGATGAGTAGAAGTAGTTATCATCTCAAGGCCATTTAGATTGTGTTCACATACAAAATGTTTCAGTAATGTTTTAATTCACTGAAATTATAATGCTATGTAAATGCAGATTTTTAGCCATCTATTAAAATTAGTACCGACCTATTTAAGTTTGCATGCAAAAATTATAACATTACTAGCTGCGCCCCGCGGTTTCACCCGCGTAAGTCCCGTTCCCGCGGGAATATCGGGATAAAAAGTAGCCTATGTGTTAATCCAGGGTATCACCTATCTACATACCAAATTTCAACCAAATCGGTCCAGCCGTTTTTGCGTGAAAGAGTAACAAACATCCATACATCCATACATCCATACTTACAAACTTTCGCCTTTATAATATTTATAGGATTATAGGATTAAATTCCGTACTGTCTCTTACTCTTGTCGTTAGATGGCGGTAGTGGTAAAATTCAGTCCAGCATTATTTATTTATTTATTTATTTATTTATTTATTTATTTATTTATTTATTTATTTATTTATTTATTTATTTATTTATTTATTTATTTATTTATTTATTTATTTATTTATTTATTTATTTATTTATTTATTAACTCCTCGCCTAAATTGAATTCAGTTAAATTACAAAATCCACTAGGTATTTGATAAAATTGGATGTCCTTGTATAATAAATTTGGAAATATGGATATACCGGTAGGGGTAGGCCTAAGAAAAGATGGATGAACTGTGTGAATGCGGATATGTTAGTGAAAGGAGTGAGTTCTGATATGACGAGTGATAGAGGGAAATGGAAGAAAGAAACATGTTGTGCCGACCCCACTTAGTGGGATAAGGGCAGGAAGAAGAAGAAGAAGAAGGATGTCCTTGTATGGTAAGTAATAAATAAATAAATAAGCGTTTCAGTGGATTGGAGCTCAAAGTTAATTGAAAATCATTCTTCAGTAAATTGATTGGTTGGATTCAACCGATTCAACCGCTATCTACTTCATCTACGATGTATAGAAGCGAATGTAAGTAGCTAGATGTTCTCATCCATTATATTAACTAGACGTTCGTTGGTTGAAAGTTCTAGTTTAGGGAGTGTGAAAAGAGCTCGTAGTAGGTAAGTAGTGTAAGCTGTATGTAGCAGCTGTGAACATTTTAATATGTAAGTACCTATATTACTCGTTAGTCGTTACTGAAACTATTGCGTAGAATTACATAAAGGGTTAGGTTAGGTTATTCATCCAAGTACATGTAGGTAGTATCTACTAAAGTGTAGGTAATATAATATTTATCTTAAACTTGGTATGCTACACACATTGAAAACTCACATTGGGCTCACAACACGCAAACGGAATCCTTAATACACCCTTAATATCCGAAATAACTTCTCAAGTCTGCCCTATGTGGGACAGACAGACAGACAGCCATCCAATGAATAAAGTTTGAAACTTCCTTCGCACGCCTTACAAAATTTATGAGTCTTGGCGTCTTGGCTAGGTAAAGTACTATGTGGGACAAGGGTGGAAATATCTTGATGATCATCAAATCCTGGACGAGCCCCTCTCTGGCCACATGCTGAAAAATCAGAATCTTAAATTTCAGATTTATTCATTGAGGAAGCCCAGAATTCTATAAATTAACGTGTTTCTCCACACATTCTGATTTTTTCCAGATTATGAATATATGAACAATCTGAATTTCAGATTCTGATTTCAGCAAGACTCAGGGTGTAGGCCGGCCGACTGCTAAAACTGACCTTGCTTTAAAGCAAGAAGAATGCTCAACGGGAAAGTCAACGTTATTAAACGAACCAGTGTGGTGAATGGATTTTAAGTGACTCCTTAAGGAGGCTGCTTCTGTGCATTTGAGAAAATGTTCACTGAAGTTTTTTAGTTTTCCATGGCATACTTTCATAGGCGGATCCAGGGGGGGGGGCACGGGGGCACGTGCCCACCCCAGACGATATTTTTGTGTACCTACTAACTACGAAAAAAATATAACTCGTGAAATTTTTGACAGTTTGTTTCTTGTGCCCCCCCCCAGAAAAAAATCCTGGATCCGGCCATGCATACTTTCCTCACGATGTTTTCTCTCACCTTTATAAAGACCTTCTTAGTACTAGCATTTGATGAATGGCCGGATTCAAACCCTGGCTTCAGTTTTGGAACTTTCATGAAACTCTCCGTCGTAGTTGCGTGAAACGAAATGTATTTTTTATCTGTGGTAAAACCATTTCACTCATCTACATTAAAATTATTATAAAAAGGAAAGATTTGTTTGTTTATTTGTTTGTTTGAATTTAATAGGCTCCGAAACAACTGGACCGATTTGAAAATTCGCTAAATTATCCCTGATGAACATAGGCTATATTTATCCCGAGAAAGTGAGTTTTCTCAAGGGACCGCGGGTAACACTACGACGGACAGCTAGTCACATATAAAATCACACTCATCCCGTAATCTTGCGCCACTAATCCAGACCTCCTGTTAACCACATCACGGTAGAAAGGCTTAGATATTTATGCGAATCTGCCCCAAACTAATTTCAATGGCACGTTGTTTCGCCATGTGAAGTTAAGGGTTGCTGGTCGGAACATGAGTCAGGATAGAACTGACTTTAAGTTTCTTCAAAGTTCGTATGAGCTAGTAGACCATTCTAATAAAAAAGTTTTAAGCAGTCAAGCTTTCCGAAAAACTGCCCGCGAAGGCACGGAAGTAAATAAATAAATAATGCTGGACTTTTCCCACAGCATCATCTAGCCCCAAAGTAAACAGAGCTTGTGTTTATTGGTACTACGTATATACTTTTTGTAGTTACATACATAGAAAACACTCAAACCCGAAACAAATATCTGTGAATCATACAAACATTTGTCCCATGGCAGGGATTGAACCCGCAACTTTCTGCGTCCCTAGCGGGCATTCACCCACTGCGCCACAGAGCTCGTCATTAATCAAATAAATAACACTCAACCGTCCTATTCCATATTAAGAGTCACTGTGTTGTGCGTATCAAAAACTACGACACACAGATCACAGAAATAATACGAGTAACAAACATTTTTTAATTTAGATACATACCAAATTAGCAAATATTTGTGCCGTCACTAGATATTTACTAACTCAGCTCTCTAATATTTACAACCTCTCGTAGCTCTCTCGTAGCAAAGAAGCCCAAACGCTACACAATATATTTTTTACGGTCCCTCTACACATTCGCCGAACTATTTATTGGATAGACAATGATCGACGAATACAGGCGAATAGCAGTCTCATTTGTTCTATTATAGGACTGTTACCTACGCCATGGGAACCCTCTACACGTTAGTGAGCGCGGATATTCATCCACCATCGCCGAATACGTAGAGTGCCCAAGATTTTCATCCTCATAACTCCATGAAAAACTGATGTAGGTAATTGTGTCATTATTGAGATGAAATAGACCCCATATCTGAACTTTTTACTCAACTTATTCTTCCCACAAAAGTTTTGATTATCCGAAACCTGATGGAAAAAATGTCGCCGACAATAAATCTACACGGGTGTCGAATCCATGATTAAAATAGAGAGGACACTCATTGATCCAACAAGATTTATTAACCTGTGTGCCATCTACGGTGGTTAATTTCCTGTGTAGCGTCAACAAGGGTTCGCCAATCCATTTGGATTAGTTTGTTGTCGCGCCCTTCCTATAAATGAGTAGAAT
The DNA here is from genome assembly GCA_963565295.1 of Epirrhoe alternata. NCBI lineage: Eukaryota > Metazoa > Arthropoda > Insecta > Lepidoptera > Geometridae > Epirrhoe > Epirrhoe alternata. Next base: position 1,182,964 of record OY751385.1, on the reverse strand, counting down.
TATCATGACAATGTCCGGGTCGTAGACCTGGCTGGCTCCTGAAGGGTATTGTTAGTGGAGGTCCTATTCAGGACAAATTCAGATAAGATTTTATTTAAATTATACTATCCTAATAATTGTGACCACACAATGGAAAAAACAGGGTCAAGATTGTGTATATCCAAGGCGCGGTAGAGAGTCAGATCTTTTATGTATTCCAGATCATTTGAAAATGTCTAAGGGTAGTCAGAGGCATGTCCAAATACATCTTTGATACCTACATGCCCACATCTTGCAGTACCTAGTTAGTATTCCATACGTGACAGTACAGTGGTAGGTTGCCGCCGCCTGTATTAATACTGTTTTCCTTTCCTCACAATGTTTTCCTTCACCGTTTAGAGCACGTGTTAAAGCGCATATAAATTTAACGAAACACAAAATCCATTGATGCACAGCCGGGATTCGAACCCACTACCTTCAAATTGATGCAAAATGCATAGGATCAATTGAAATGGAATTTGAGTGGGGAGGTTTACGAAGGCCCAGCCGTTGGCAATAACAAGCTGAAAATGATGATGATGAACTACTACCAACTAATATTATCAATTATTATTTTATTATTATTATTATCAGCCATGAGAGTCCCACTGCTGGGCAAAGGCCTCCCCCCACTCCCTCCAGACATCTCGGTCCCCAGCTACATCTCTCCAGTCTGTTAGAAATTGGTCGAGCTCGTCCCGCCATCTACGTTTTGGTCTGCCGCGTCGCCTTCTCGCTGGGTCAGGGCGCCACTCGGTGGCTACCTTCGCCCACAGCTCACCTATTATCAATGTGTAATTAAAAAAGTTTTTGAGGATGTATAATTTCGTTACTCTTTCTCTCAAAAATAACTGCTGAAAATAATGCTACCCCTCAGCATTTGATCCTCTCAACAGCTCAAGAGTCTGTTGGAGCGCTGGTTTTCAGTAGCGTCGTACACAGTCGGTACTGTGTGGTGCAGCAGCAGCACTTGCTGCGACACGCGTTTTATACATTGGTTTAGAATTAGATTAAACCAGCTACTGTACCTCATACCTACTTTTGTATTTTTCTTTTTTGTACCTGTTCTCTGTATGTGTAATGTACCTGTGTCTGTGTGTTGGCAAATAAAGCTTCTATCTATCTATCTACTGCGTTCGCCCGCGTTGTACCAACATTTTGAATAGCCCATATGCTATTCCAGGTGACTATCTACGCCAATTTCGTTTCATCCAAATCGGTCACTGGTTTAGGCGTGATTGAAACACAAATATACAAACATCTAAACAAACTCACAAACTTTCAGCTTTATTATTTATGTGGTATTTGGCACAGAGCTATGTCTGGCTGGAATAGCATGTTATCCAAGAAAAGTGTAAATAAAGCTAGTTTTTTTTTATATTGTGTAAGGTTCTGTAATAAATTATACGACAGTAAATTATTGAACAATTTATATTAACATCAATTGATCTATTTGTTTTTCTAACAATATTTTTACATTATATTTACATTGCATTGCAAAAGATTCTATAAACGGTTTGACTAGAATTTGACAGGTAGATTTGATAAAAAATATTTGATTCTATTAATTAAAGCAATGAATATCATAGAACTATTTGCTAATTACAGATGGATCTGCAAACCTGGAGGTTTAAAACAAATACAAACATGTTATGGAAGTCATCTTGGTACACAAATTGTATTACAAATACTAAACTTGAACATTCCTACAGTAAAAATGTTTATATAATTGCTTTACAAGTTCTAGTTTTAACTCACAACCACAGGGAAACCAAAGACTCCTAAGGTGTGACTCAAGTACAGTTTAAACTCGAATCTATCATGATGAATTTTTGTCTTAAAAACCTCTAGCATAGATTTTATTTTACAACAACCGAAACTCAGCTGCGTGTAGATACACCAAACAGTGATTGCTCATACAAATCCACCAATCACAAGCATTACTTAACTCTATTCTCAACGTTAGACCACGCTTAAGAATAGAGAGATCGTAGTAGTTTTAAACTGACGAAATTGATTCAAAAATTCAACTTAAGATTTAAAGTAATATTTTAACGGCTGTTTCCTCGTGGTCATAGTTTGTCTACGAGAAGACGAGGATATACAAAGTAAGATCAATACTTGAGTGACACTATAGTACGAGCCTAGGACAAGCGATAGTTACAGCTGTTTATCAGAGTCAATGACCTACTGATTAGCCCAGAAAGAACCAGGAAGATACAGCTTGTTTCCCTTACTTTTGAATATAACAATTTCAATCTCAAACCAATTTTGATACCATGTGCTATGGTTTATTCTAGAGATAATAAACAAATAATAAATACCTATTAGACATGGGTTTTCGCACATTGTTTTCGTTCGTCGTTTCTATAGCCATTTTGGTTTCCAGGCGGTCTAAAAAATCCGTCAACAGAATTAGCCGCTGTCTCATTCGATCTTACTTTTGACTTTTTCATCATAATCATTAACCTATAGCAGTCCACTGCTGGACATAGGCCTCTCCTAATGAGCACCATTGCACCCTGTCCTCAGCTCGACGCATCCAGCTTCTGCCAGCAGCCAGAGCAGATCGTCACTCCACCTGGCCGGAGGGCGTCCTACACTACGTTTGCCGAGTCGCGGTCTCCACTCAAGAACTCGTTGTCTTCTTCAATCGATCAAAGTTGTATCAAGAGTAAGGTAGCAGGATTGAGCGGTTCTTTATTAATATACAAGTATTTTATGAGTATTTGTAAGAAAAATTATTACTACATAGTACTCTATTTACAAAGCATTATATTTTTACAATAGTTATTAATTACACTACAAATTCTTTGATGATAAATGTAGCTTCATAATTATTTTTTTATTTGAATCGTTGTTTAAGCCATGTTTTATCTGGTTACTAGAATTGAAATTTCTGTTTTAGATATCGGAATATCTATTTTGAGATAATAAATATTCAGTTTATTTACCTAAAACATATCGAACTATTCAGATGATCAATCTCAATCTATTTTCCGATCATTTAGTGATCATCACTATCACGTTTAGTTTATGTTCATGATCACTGATAAATATCATCACTGTTTCGTAGTTTACTATCATAATTTCACTTTTGCACTTTCATATTCACTTTTACATTTCCATATTCATTTTAACACTCATGTTCACTATCACATGTACATTTATGTTCGTTTAGACGATTTCTTCGAATCGTAAAACAAACATATATCCTTCTGCTAGGGACCACAATGGAGTATCTTCCGAAACGCCTTCCGGAACTCAGGGTTGAAGATGGTATAGATGACTGGGTTCAGGAAGGAGTTGATGTAGCCCAACCAGGTGGTGAGGATGAAGACAGTGACTCCAGGGGAGAAGCTCAGGTTGAACTTTGAGCAGAGAGCATCCACCACTGAGCAGGTGAAGAACGGCGCCCAGCAGAAGAGGAAGACACCTGGAAGATAAGTAAGTTTTTATGAAGTAATGGCTAGGCTAACTCTAGTGACAGAGTTATTAAGCTGCTTATATAGGCCTAATAATGACTTAACAACTAAATAGCCGGAACAAATTACGTTCCCTCCGCAGCACGGAAGAGTTGATATATTGACACTAGCAGTCACCCACTTTATGGCTGTAGAGGACGTTGCTTTATTTCAACGAACTACATCCAGAACGACAAAGCTAAGACTAAGATCCACACTTCGAAAACTTAAGTGAAGCTTGCATATTATATTTCGCTCTCTGCGGGCAGACCGTCTCTTTCTCAGTTCCCTACTTAAGCAGAGAGGGTCTGCCCACAGAGCCAATCGAAAGCCATTGAAGACATACCTAGGACAATAGCCAGGGTTTGAGTAGCCTTTTTCTCCTTCTTCGCGAAGCTCTTCGCCCGGAGCTTGCCTGCTCGGTTGGCACGGAAGATGGTGAACCTGGCTACAGAGGCCGCACTTCTGAACCTTCGGCGAGGAGTCGAGATCAGCGAGCTGCTGCTGAGCCGGCTGAGCTTCTTTCTGGAATAGAGAAGTAAGTATTATGATAACAATCTATCCTATTTCTCCTAGCGCAACTCCGAAGTTGGAACAGATTGGACTGCATAGGCAGAGTTTTAAGTAATGTAGTATTAACACGATGCGATTTTTCGTAAGATTTGTTTTTTTTTCATTTTCAGAAAACATACTGATGACGTCAGAAAATGCGGCTAGCTTCTGACGTCTCAGCATTTTCTCTATTGACGGTTCGGCGCGTTCGGCGCGGATGGGTCCTGCTACCACCTCTATACAACAAGCACGGTTTGAAGGCTAGCCGTTTTTAGGTGAAGTCTAAATAGTCAAGTGAAGAGCCAAACAAAAAAATTTTTGATCGTAAAATGACAAACTACACACCCTTTAAAATGTCTATAAAGCGCTTTAAACTAACTTTAACTCTATTAATTTTTCAACGTCTTACTCAGGTGCGAGACGAAACAAAAGTGATAAAAACGCGTTTGTATGAACACTCAAATCGCCGACGTAAAAATTCCGCCAACGCCGGGTTTCACCGCGACGTATTTTTTACGTCCATGCGAACGGGCTCTTAGGATCGAAACTCATACACAACATACCTTTAACATACCTAGTCACTAATAGCTTGTTTCCAACATCTGTTAAGACAAACTAACTCGAACACGTTCAAATAACTTGCGCAATCTAAATGAGATCTTCGAAAACTTACATTTTGGATTCGACTTCAGAGATAGGCAATCAAATAAACTTCTTATTCTAGGTAAGATTGGTAAGACTAACTTAATTTGAGAAATGAAAAGTCTGATCAAAATTTTCGATTCCGACGGGATTTGAACCGGCAACGATCAGATTATCCTCCTAAAGCCAGAGTGCCTTACCGCTCCGAACCGATAAATAATATGAGCTTATCCAAAATTTCGTTTGTGACGACTAAGGGTTCGGTGGCCGAGCGGTAGGTGTCGGTGAGCAGTGACTTTTTCGAGGCGAATCTAAGAATTTATTTTCATCTCAAAAATGCCCAACGCACCACAAGAAGTTTTCACTTCAAAAATTACAAAATGCACAGGAATAAAATGATCCATACCATCTAGGTAGGTACTCGTAGTTGTCTATAATCATCATTTCCCTGCCCTTATTCCACTTTTATGTGGGGTCGGCACAACAGGTTTTCCTCTTCCACTCCGCTCTATCAGCCGTCATCTCAACACTCACTCCTCTCTTACCCATATCATCCTTCACACAGTCCATCCATCTTTTCTTTGGTCTGCCTCGTCTGCTACATCCCTCCACATTCAAACCTAACATTCTTCTCGTTACATGACTCTCTTCCCTCCTCATAACATACCACGACAACCTATTACTCCTCAACATAACCGTCACTGGCGCAACTTTCAAACTTCCTCTAATATACTCATTCCTGATTTTGTCCATTCTTGTAACTCCACACATCCATCTCAACATTCGCATTTCCGCAACATGCACTCTTCTCGTTCTCTGTTTCTGCCTCGGTTTTTGGATAATGAATAATCAAACGTTAAATTGTACAACGATAAATTTTCTGTGGAACAAACCGCAATGCTTAATTATGTAAACACATTCAAATTGATGTCATTAAAATGCAAATTTAAATACATGAAACTCCATTTAGTCGAAAACTTCCGGTTAAATGACATTATACAATTCGTCAGTTTCTTGGCGCAATGGCTGCGTGGTTGTCTCGACTTTTGATCACGATGTTCGATTCCCGGCTACACATCAAAAGATGTTTGGGGGACAGTTTTAACGCGTCTTTTTCTCTCATACCACAAAATAAGTGCCAAATATGATGGTATTCGGACATATTACTGATATTTTTTTTAAATAATGGTTAAATAACTGGGGGAACCAGATAACTAATATACTTTTTTGTTTGTAAATACATACATACATACATAGAAACACCCAGACCCGAGATAAATAAATAAATAATAAATTTGCAGATCAAACAAACATTTATCCCGCGGCGGGGATCGAACCCGCAACCTTCTGCGTCCCAATCGGGCTTTCACCCATTGCTCCACAGAGGTCGTCAATGTGATTACCACTAGACATTTTCAAAGAATCGGGACTGTAAGAGAAAGTCCAATGTCTTGGGTTGAAGTCGTGATTCAATTTTAGAAATTTTTCACGCATTTCAGAGTTTTCTCTTTCAAAATAATGTTCTTATCTGATGAGTCTTTGATAAAACAATCTTGCCCACGCCAAGGTTTATAAACCTTCATATCTTGAAACCTTCATAAAAACAATTTGTCCATATTGTTTCCTAGTTCCATTACCGTGTCACGGAGTCTCCTTTGCCCCGCGAGCCGGGAAATGGGCTCCGTGAAATAGGATACACTCACTCACAAAGATGAATATTTTAGGTAATGAACTTTGAAATGAGTATAAATTCTGTCATAATACAAAACAACTCTCTATTTGACGACCTCTATGGCGCAGTGGGTGAATGCCCGCTTGTGACGCAGAAGGTTGCGGGTTCGATCCCCGCCGCGGGATAAATGATTGTATGATCTGCAAATATTTGAAATGAAATTGAAATGAAATTTATTTGTGAAAATTTTTGACAATGTGTACTTACAAGTGAACGCTGAGAATTGCAGTAGTAAAAACTGTGTCGCAATTATCAGCGCCCGTGCGTGTGCTGTGTCGCATTTATCTCGGGTCTGGGTATTTCTATGTATAATATGTATGTATTTACAATCAAAAAGTATACATATAAGTAGTATATCAGATATCTGGTTCCCATAGTACAAGCTTTGCTTAGTTTGGGGCTAGATGATGCTGTGTGAAATGTCCGGCATTATTTATTTATTACTCAGAAGGAAGAGAGAAAATGACGAATAACTGATGCCTCAGTTATATTACTTAGGTTCAATAAATACTTAAATTCAATTCATTTTGAACGCTCTACATAAATTATTTTCACATGATCTATTGACTTTTGGTTTCGACAGAACATCAGCACTTCGCTTCTCAACGCTCTTCTACTGTTGTAGCACATAATGATAGCCTTTCTAAAATTGTTTATGATATTGTTCCCTTCCTCTGTTTCTAAGTGGCAACATAAATGTTTTTTTATGTAAGAGGGGGCAAACGAGCAAGTGGCACACCTGATGGCAAGTGCCCACCGCCCACAGACAATTGCAGCATCAACAGTCAAATGTCTACCTATATCTAAGTTTTGAAGTTCCATCGAGGTACGGTATCTATTATGTGTAACCGTCAAGTTTGTTATTATTAATAACAATATTATATTGAAACTGTTCCGCTTTGGTCGGTGAGTGTACACGCGGCTCAAAGGCCCTCCGTTCAAAATGTCGTGGCTTTACACGGCTTCGGATTTTATCACAGTTTATGCAGTGTAAAAGGTCGTAGCCTCCTGTCGGCTTTGAAGTTTAAAATTAAACAGGCTCACGCCTATACAGGGTGTAAAAAGACGTCTAACGAAGCCGAAAGGGGTAGGAACAGCATTGCACACAACCAAATCCAAAAGGATTTACCGAACAAATTATTAGACTTTATTGCACACTACACTAAAATTTGACTATTGCACAATACACAAGATTTTACTATGAGACGTGTACGATTTTGGGGGGGTCATGTCCCCCCTCGGATCGCGCCTGAGGGGTATAGTGAAATTTGTTGTTAATAATGAGTGCATTATTAACTTGTCCATATCCTGCCTGACACATTTACGTCGTCGTACGTTCGTTTCATTCAATCTAACTACATCCTTCAAGTAAACTGCACCCAAAGGCTGCACTACAGGCGCGGTCGCAGCCTGAAATTTGGGGGGGGGGGTCACTACTGAATTTGGGGGGGGGGTCACTACACTAATAATAGACTATTGCACAATGGATTTTACTATTGGACGTGTACGATTTTGGGGGGGGGGGGGGGTCATGATGTCCCCCGTGACCAACCCCCTCGGACCGCGCCTGCTGCACTATGACATTCAAACTGTTAGGGTCACTCGACACATTCGCCGAACTATTTGCCGAACTATTAATTGGAAAGACGATGACAGGCGAATACAGGCGATGACCTCTACACGTTCGTGACCGTCGGCATTCGTCTATCATCGGTGAATATGTAGAGAGCATTACACAAATGACATTTTGAAAACCATTTCGGTATCTTCACAATTTGATAGAGTCCCAGATTAGACTGAGCAAGTCGGAATTGCGTCCATTCGTTGGTTTGCCGCGGTCAACGGATTAATCAGGATAAAGGGTTTCAAGTTCAAACAATTGCTTTTTGGATAACCAAACCTTCGAATGTTAGAAGGATATTTAGAAACCTTCAGGTTACAATCTCAAACTTGAATTCCGTAAAAGATCTGACAGAATCCAGCGCTCCTCAGGAAAACAATCGTAATCCTATAAATACCCGATAGTTATATTTATTTAATAGTAATATTTATTTAGAGAGAGTATATAAGAGGAAGTTTGAAAGTTGCGCCAGTGACGGATAAGTTGAGGAGTAATAGGTTGTCGTGGTATGGGCATGTTATGAGGAGGGAAGAGAGTCATGTAACGAGAAGAATGTTAGGTTTGAATGTGGAGGGATGTAGCAGAAGAGGCAGACCAAAGAAAAGACTGTGTGAAGGATGATTTGGGTAAGAAAGGAGTAAGTGTTGAGATGACGGCTGATAGAGCGGAGTGGAAGAGGAAAACCTGTTGTGCCGACCCCACATGAAAGTGGGATAAGGGCAGGGAAATGATGAGTAATATTTACTTATTTCTCTCTCACAAAAAATATATTAATACAAATAACAAATATACTTAGAAAATAATAAGACCCCTCGCAGACTACAGACTTTCTATCGGCCGATAGTTGAGACGGTAATCGTTGCTTACTTGAGTTCTGGCTTCTTAGGCAGTTCACTCTTGTCCTTCCCCTCTTGGCCCTCTTTGACGGGGGAGGGGGGCGGGGAGTGTTCCTTCGTCTCGCCGTCAATGTTGGACGGCGCGTAACCAGAGTCGTTGTTAGTGTTGGGGTCCATCATGGGAATTGGAGAGGCTAGGTTCGCCATTATTCTGCAAAAAATAAATCGATCATTATTATTATACCTAATTCAATGATATTATATAAACTATGGATACGTTACAAGCGCGTGGAAATCGAAACATCGAAACGGTCAGAACAGTTTTTACTTCAGTTTGCGTCAAACAGAGCGACGTTTTGTCAGTGACAGTCACATGTGCCAAGCTCGAAGATAGCTATGAACATAACGTATCTACAGTATACAGTGTATAGTTTATTTAATATCATTGACCTAATTACATTTTGTTTGTGCTTTAGGACAGAAGCAGCAGCCATCGCAAAAGCAGCCTCAAGCTGACACGACATCTCCTCGGCAAATAAAGATCCAATTGTTTGGCAAAGCTGTTATCGAACAGGTGAAAAGCTGTGGATTCATCAGTATCCCCTTGCCCCTATCCCACGCTAATCGGCACAACATGGTCTTCTTCCTCCACTCTTAAGGTGCATTTACACAATGAGATTATCGTATCGCACGGCGACTTTTCACGTGTAAACGCTCATCGTATGCGATTTGCCATAGTTAGCGCGACGCTCGTCGCGACGTTTAATGGGCGGGGCTTAGCAAATCGTACGAAAAATCGCATCGTGTAAATGCACCTGATAACTATGAATCTAATACTCTTCTTTTACATTTATATCATCTCTCACACAATCTAACCACTTCTTCGGCTTTCTTCTACTTGCTTACCCAGCAGGTAGCTGTAGGTTAATAACAAAAAAATCCTATTCATCAGTAGGTCCTAGTAGGTAATTTCCTCTAGTGACAAGTTCCTCCTAAATTACAACCGCTGTAAAGCCGAAACTTGCTAACGAACGCTGTCACTGTGCCAAGACATGATGCCTATCTACCCCGAAAATGCACTGTAAATTCCGTTTTTGATAATAAAATCTAGGAAGAACAACACTGAACAAAAGGAAATTGCTGACTTGGTTCCAATCTGCCCTACTTACCTTTCTCAGTGTTGGCAAAATATATCGCTACCAAGAAATAACAATTCAGCTGATTTGAAGTTCACGAGAGCGCGGTAGACATTCTATCAGATCTTTGTATTCCAGATCCTTTGAAGATGTCTACGGGGGGTAGTCAGAGGCTTGTAGAAATATATATTTGATACATGCCCGCATCTTGCAGAAGTTAGTATTCCAGGTTGTAAGCCCATCGCCGCCCATAAGAATACTAACTGGTTTCCTCACGATGTTTTCCTTCACCGTTCAGAGCACGTGTCAAAGCGCATATAAATTTTACAAAACGCAAAATCCAATGATGCACGGCCGGGATTTGAACCCACGATCATCAGATTGAAAGTCGAGGTACAACCCCATTCGGCCAACACGGTTCTTGTATGATGTATATCTAATGGTAAATTAAAGTATCTTTAGTCTACATTACACAATATTTTTTTTTAAACTTTTTGCCTGAGATAACCACACAGTAAAGTGCCATAAAATAGATGCTTTAATGCTTTTTTTTATGATGTCGACTCTTGACCTCGAAACTTACATAGGCAAGAATGAGGTCTACGATGGAGCGAGCTTACCCAGAAGGTGCCTATTAACTCTCTTCTTAAAAACAACAGGGCTTAATGCTTTTTGAAAAAAGTCTTCATGATTGTATAAATGTATGGATGTTTTTGCTCTTTCATGCAAACGAGTGAATGGTTTGTAGTTTACCTATACAGTGAATTAACGGATTGGTTACTTTTTATACTGGAGCAGTAAAGAATTCGCTAGGGACCTCGGTTATGTAACGCACCTACATTAAGGACGGAAAGGTAAGATCCAGTTACTCACAGTCCTGTCTCCTCCACCACCGCTGCCAGCATGAACCTCGCTGACCTGGTGGTAGCTAGCTCCTCCGCGTACACGCCCATTTCTGTTCTGAAACTGCGAACAATTAGTTCCACTCAATGTTAGCTTGTGATTTTAGAAATAAGGCTGACTTCTTTCCTGACTGGATTCTAGTAAATTTTTTTTTTAAATTAACCTATACTGTTCCACTGCTGGGCAAAAGCCTCCCCCGTCACCTTCCACACTTTGCGATCTTCTGCGATTTTCCCCCAATCCTTCCTAAAGGCGTACAGGTCATCGCGCCAGCGCTTTTTAGGCCTGCCTCGGAGTCGCCTCCCATCCACCGGGATCCAACCAGTCACCACTCTTGCCTGACATGACCTGCCCACTCATGACTCATTAATTAAAAAAAATGTTATTAGCCATTCAGTATGTACGAGTATGAGGCCAGTTTCAATTCCTTTCTCAGAATTCAAAACACAAAATTAAATAATGAGTAAAATATATCACTATCTCTTCCAATACCAAGAGAGAAACAATTTTGAAATAGCTTTTTGTACAGAAGCCGTCATTCATTAATTGTACAATCACGCAATTACTTTTCATTACCATACCAACGCAAGTTATTCTAGCATGTTTTTTTAATTAAACAAGGTATTACGGGACCCAAAATACATAAATTCCTTTCCTTTGGGTACTAAAAAAGGGAACGGTTTTTATTGAATGTCCATCGACTTGAAACTCGCGAATCGATCGATAGTAATACTTGGGTTTTAATGTCTTTGAGTAACACAAGCTCTTCTTTGGAGTTAGTTGGTTCTACTATATCTACTAAAGGAGAGGAAATTACAAGTTTAGGCAAAAAAACGAAGTTCAAATTATCAACCGAAGACTGGCAACATTACCATCTACGAGTATATGACGACTTCTGTAGCGCAGTGGGCGAAGGCCCGCCTGCGATAAAAAAGGGTTCGATACCCGCGGCGGGACCAATGTTTGTATGATCCACAAATATTTGTCTCGGGTCTGGGTGTGTTTTATGTGTAATATGTATGTACTTACTTATAAAGATTATATATATTTAGAAGCAAAATGTATATAAGTAGTATATCAGTCATCTAGTACCCATAACAAAAGCTCTGCTTACATTCCTCTCTGTATTCTGTGCTTTGGGCACACTTTGAGGCTAGATGATGCTGTGTATAAAAGTCCAGCATTACTTATTTATTATACTGAGTGGACCATCCCGTATAGGTGGTAAGTAAAAGTAGCTTTTTTTATATCTTAAGAACTAGTTCTTTGATCATATCTTAACAGACTTACTTTTCATCATCATCATCCTCATTACTCCCGGAAGCTGTGTTGGTGGGCTCCTGCGGTTCGACCCTGTGCGTCTGCGCAATGTTTTCTATAATGACGGCGGCGGTGCCACTGGAGACGGCGGATCCTATCGCTGATGCTGTCTTCTTCGCCGAACGCTGCTTCTTTGCTCTTTGTCTTATAGCCTGCAAACAAGTCATAGCTTGTAATTGTTTTATTTCTACGACAATTTTCTCGATTCATTCTAGATTTGCTTCAAAACTTTATAAACTAAGTTAACTAACTTTATAACTTTATTTTCTGATTCGCTTTCTGGTCCCTCAATCCTCACACACACGACTAGGAAATTGTCAGCATAAACAGGATCATGACTTTATCTCCAACAAACTGCAGACATTCTCTCAGATCAAGATGTCTAAGAGGTGAAAGATTTTGTGTGCGCCTCAGGCTTTTTTTGGACTGTTTTCAAAATTCAGGTTCTTCGACATACAGGTTTCATCACAATGTTTTCCTTCACCACTTGAGAGTTCTGGCACAGCGCACATACATTTTTGGACAGACAACTCGTTGTTGCACGACCGGGCCGCTTCCACTAGAGATTTTTAGCTCTCTAAAGAAGATTTTTGATGATGCCGAAGGCAGCGTTGTATAGCTGCCTCGCTCACTCGCTTAGTTTGTTGCATCGTCCTATCTCGCCTACTCTACCAAACCTGCGCAATCGTTTAGTGCACCTGACTTCAGAGAGCTAAAGATTGGTTGCGCGTACTCTACCAGTTTGATCATCTAAAAATTATTCCACTCCTGTTCCTTGAGACCACCAGGCTCACCTTAAAAATACTATAATACAGGAACATCATGATAACACATGGTATGCAGAAGGAGCCTAGTGAGGAGTATATGACATAGTCTGTGTTATTGAAGAGGCACTGGTCAGGGCTCCTGTCCGGGGTGTCGTTCAGGCCCAGGACTACAGGAGAGCCTATGGCTCCGGAGACCAGCCAGGCGACTCCAATCATGGACCACACGCGGCCGTTGCTTTTATGCTTCGCGTATTTTATGGGCTGGGTTACTGCTATGTATCTGTGGACAATAAAAGAAGAAAGCTAAGAAACAAGTAAGAAAGTTCGTATGAGTTACTGGTCAACTCTGGAGACGGACATTTTAGGCCGCCTTAAGGCCTACGTCCTGGCTTAAACACTTGATAGCCGGCCTGATAAAAGACGGATAGAAGCGCTCGTCACCCATCCACTTACCTACTGACTGCTGAGCGTTGCATGACTTTGACGAACCACACTTGGCAAAAACTGAAATGTATTTTAGTTACGTAGGTACTCCCAAAGTGATGTCTTACGGTATATTTCTGTGGGATAAAGCCGATATTCAAGATACATTTAGGTCTTGATTTTTAGACACTTAACGATACATAGGTATTTAGAAGATAAAAATATCCAATATGAGAACAAAGTACTATTTACAGGTACAACCTTCACAGCCAGTGATGCGCAAACAATCTACCACGCTTCATTTAACCTTTCCGCACAGGAAACTTATATGTAATATCTGGTTTGCTGACGGACGTGAGTAAACGGCCGTCATACATACATAAAATCACGCCTCTTTCCCAAAGGGGTAGGCAGAGACCACGGATCTCCACTCGCTACGATCCTGACACACAACTTTCGCGCCTCAATGGGTCAATGGGTGACATTATTAGTCGTTCATGGATCCCGTGTGGTATTGGACAACCTTGGTGGCTTGATCTTTGCATGCTAGGGAGATATTTTGTTCTATTTCTGAACATAGTTGTTTCGTGTTAGGTACACATAGTTTCTGATAGTACAGGTATATTAAAGAGCCGAGGCACATTTTGCTGTCAAACTATTATTAAAATTATCCTCGTTAAAATAATCTTCCAAAATAGCACAATAATTCATTCCCGAAAACATCGAAGCAACTACAAAAGAACATTGTGAAAGGTGGCCTGCCTGACGGCCGTTAGGAAACGGCCGTGCGCAACAGAGACAATTTTAATAAAATTGATGGTGCTGATACCTAAATATCGTGAATATTTATGCAAATACTCCATTCTAGTGAATGTGTCATGGTTATTCACAGGATGGGGTTTGAAGGTTAAAGTCATCTTCAATGGGGTAGGTATAAAGTAAGGGTGTAGTAGACAGTTATTATCCAATAGTTTCCTTCCACATTGGCATACATATATATAAGTCGGACTTTCATAAAGTTATTTTATTTCCCCTTTTCCTTTCAAATCGGCGACGTTTTAGAGAAAGGTCAAGTCAAAATTGCTTTATGCCAAGCTTGTATAAATTCAGACAATGTGGTAGGATTGTCTGTGCGCCAGGGGGTTCCATCGTGCACAATTAGAGTGAATGAGGCAAAAGATATAGCAAGTGGAAAACTGTGGTTTGTGTCTAGCCCTTAAGGAAAGGCATTATTTTATGCATGTAGTCCGGCTGCGTTTCCACCAGAGATGTGCGATGGAAATGTGTCGTGCGAGGATGTCTAGCTGTGCTGTGAAAATGTGTGGGTGTTTCCACCAAAGCTGTGCGATGATAATGTGCCTACGAGGATGTGTAGCGGAGCTGTGAAAATGCGCATTAATGTGTGGCGCGAGGATGCGTTGCGAAGCTGTGAAATGTGTCGACGGGGGTGCGGTGTAGTGGGAGCGGAGTAACGCGAACGCCTGCCTGCCGCTCACCGCGCTGCGCTCACGTCTCACTTTGCTGTCGTAAGCGCTTGTAGTCGTACGCATGTCGTACGGTTGCGTGGCATAATGGACGAAAAATTAATTGATGCCGTTCAAAAGTTTCCGTGTTTGTGGAACACTTCTTTGTCATTTTACAAATGTAATGAAACTAAGGACGCTGCGTGGGAGGAAATAGTCAAAGAAATACAATATAAAGATGGTAAGTAATAATCATGTATTAAAATCAGGTATATTAAAATACAAGTTACAATATTTGGGTATTTATTGTGTGCGATGAATTCGTGACGAAATACGAGTATCTTGCCATGACACTTTTCCTTGATTATTGAAATAAGAGCAGTATTTCTCTCTTACATCATAACTATCACTTGACACGACGACGGAAATGCTAGGAACCGATACAAGAGTACTTGTATTTGTGTTATCAATGCAATCCAAATAATTACTTTGTCTTTCAATTAAAAAATTATGCATTACACATGTGGCTTTTACGATTTTGTCAACCGTTTCCACTCTGCATTCAAAGTCTTTACGATACACATACCACTTTCGTGCCAATACACCGAATGTAGCTTCTACAATGCGACGTGCCCTCGAAAGTCTATAGTTAAATATACGTTTCTGTTGGTCTAACTGGTCCCGCGGATATGGGCGCATGAAATTTTCCATCAAAGGAAAAGCCTCATCTCCAATGAATACAAATGGTACTGGTTCACCTCCTTCATATAATGGTTCAGGTTCTGGAAGATTCAATCTTTTTTCTTTCAAATATTTTCCAAAAACACTATCATCAAATATTCCAGCATCACTAAATCTTCCCATGGATCCCACATCAACCATTATAATCTTTCTCCTAGCGTCAGCTAAGCACATAAGCACTATAGAAAATCTTTGTTTGTAATTAAAAAAAGAGGACCCAGTGTTTGCAGGACACATTATATAAACATGTTTACCGTCTAGAGCCCCCAAACAATTTTTAAACTGCCATAGCTCTTGAAAATCCTTTGCTATTCGCTTCCAGTCGTCTTTGGTAGGTTTTGGAATAACAAGAGGTTGTAAAACAAGCCAAAGAGCATTACAAACTTCTGCCACAATTCTCGACACACTTGCTACTCCAATCCTAAAATTTTCTGCCAATCGTGTGAACGACGAGCCCGTGGATAAATACCTGCAAAAAAAGGAATGTTTATAATAATAGTAAGAAAAATAATTAACAAATAAAAAAGTACTCTTTACCTGTTACTGATTTTTTGCGATCTGTAAGACAACATGCTTGGTATAAAAATGTTATATTCCTAATCATAATTTTCTATTATTTCAGTGAAAAGCGCTAAGTATCGTTGGAAACAACTACGGGATAGCCATCGGGACGCGCTAAAGAGGCAGAAATCTAAAAAAAGCGGACAGGCTACAACCAAAACACGTGAATGGAAATACCAAAAATTGATGGAATTTCTTTTACCGTACATGGCCAACAGAGATAGAGAGTCAAGTTATAAAGAGGATATTTCGTCACCAAATAATGAAAATGACTCTTCGCAAAGCACTCAATATTCATTAAACCAAGATGACTCTTCGCAGAGCACTCAATATTCATTAAACCAAGATGACTCTTCGCAGAGCACTGAACATACACCAAATCAAGCTGACAATCCCAACAATCTTTACGAAATAGCCTCAACTTCAGGCATTTCAACAGATTCGGTCACCCCGTCATCATCAAAGAAGAAAAAAGGCGATGAATTATCAATTTTAATACAAAAACATATGAAAAATCAAGAAGATTTTCGAAAAGAAAGGCAAGAATTAAGAGAACTTTTAAAACCAACGGACTGCGATGATACTGATCATTTTTTTCTTTCAATGGCGAAAACATTTAAAAAATTACCAGATTACATGCAAGTTCCTTTAAAAAGGAAACTTTTTAATATGATTAGCGAAGCCGAAGAATCTTACGTGCTGTCGTGGTATAATCAAAATATTGGTTATTCTTCAAGCTCTGGTAGCAGTATAGCAGTAGGTAGTAATATAGCAGGCCAGATGGATTTGCCGCCTCAGCTGGATCCTGAACAACTTGGTTATTCTTCAAGCTCTGGTAGCAGTATAGCAGTAGGTAGTAATATAGCAGGCCAGATGGATTTGCCGCCTCAGCTGGATCCTGAACAACTTGGTTATTCTTCAAGCTCTGGTAGAAATACAAATAAAACAGTGGGCCAGATGGATTCATCTTTCCAACTGGAAGCTGTACAACCAGCATCTCCGGGAACACAACATTCAGACCTACAAACGCCAAATACTTCAAACAAAGTAGGAACAGAGCCTAATTTGCCATGAAAAAGAGGAACTTGTTGTCTACTTATTTTGCAGATTATGATTACTTTTCAATTAATATGTTTAATAAAGACAAAATTGATTCAAACTATTTTACTTACTTTAAACATACCGCCAATTTTTCCTTGGTGCTGATGCATTCTCTGTAGTGAGTGTCTTCTTTCTTGATAATGTTCTCAATCAAATTGTGTAACTCATAAAAGTTACTTCTAGATACTCGATAAGAATTTTCGAATATTTCATCATCAGCCGTATGAAAAAAGGTAAAGAATTCTCCATGTAATCGATGATATTTAATATGGTTACGTATCCAAAACCTGTGTGTTCTTGTATTGCTCAAAATTATAGAACTAATAAACTCCGTATCTTCTGCTTCCATTTCTTCATCACAAATTGTTAAATATAAAAGTATTTTCTTTTTCCAATTATCCATATTATTATCTATTTTGCGCACTTCTACTTCCAACAAACTCCGTCTATGGACTGGCTGGTACAGTATGCGCAAACCTCGCAACACATCTTTCTCAACACACATTCCTCGCACACTTCCCTCGTACACATCCCTCGCACACATCCCTCGCACACATCCCTCGCACACATCCCGCGCTTGTTTTGTATGCGCAAAAATCTAGCTCCGCTGAGCCGTTTCCACCAGAGCTGTGCTGACCGAGGCAAGGTAAATGAAGCGATCCTATTGGTTCTTTACAAACACATCCCTCGCTATGCATCCTCGCACATCTCTGGTGGAAACGCAGCCTAGTGTCGTTTTCATGTTTTTGTTTATCAGCCTCTACATTATACATACCTGTCAACAGATATAGCGACTAGGTTGAATATGCTGGAGGTGGAACAGGTGACGTCCATCGCGATGTAGCAGTCGCAGACCACCGCTGGGAGACCCCACACGCCGTTGAACTGCAAGATTAAGTATACATTAGATGAGGTAGTCAACAATTGGTAAGTTTGATAACCCCTGTTAAAAGGCGTTTTAAACTGCGTGGGTCGTGCTAGGGGGTCACAAGTTCGAGACGCTGACTGTACCTAAGTGAAGAGTCGATACGATATGGGAATAATTAGGTACTTTTTAAAAATTAAAAGGAAAACCGACTTCAATGTTAAAATCTAGGCGAGAATTACAAGTCAATTAGAGGTTTTTTGAGTTTTAGTCTTTCAAACAAAAAAATAACCATTAATATTATTATTATTAGGAGCCTGTAGTGTCCCACTGCAGGGCAAAGGCCTCCCTTCCCTCTCTTCATTCATCTATATTTTGGGCCACCGTGGACCGGTCCTTTAAAAAAATACCTACTTAATAAAAAAACATAGTTAAAATAATATAAATAATTTATGTATTTTATGTATGTATGTAAATAATTTAATACTACCGCGATACAGGCTTGGCCTAGTGCGGGGTCCGTTGTAAATTATTTATGTATGAAATAAATAAAAATAATAATAATAATAATAATAAATAGAACCTCCGACCTTTAAATCGAATTTTTGAACAGATTGTTTTGCAGGTATAATATCGGTTTTTTAAAATCGATATACCACCAATGAGTGTGAAATAAGAAGCGAAGTAATTACGTTAAAAGTACTCAAAAAGCTTGCTTTGAATAGTAAATTACTCAAACAGAAGTGAGTTACGACTTTGGCCATTAGTGGCTCATAAAACAACTCACAGAATTAACATTTAAAATTGACTAAAGTTAAAAGAATCCGAAATTTTTAGGCCTTTAGATCTTGCTAGATGATTTATAGCGTTAGGAGTTTAGGTTACGTATGCCTAAAGTAGCCTAAAGCCTTGTATTGTACGGACTACGCGTTCCAGGGCACGCGTTCAAGCGTTCCAGGCTCACGCGAGTTCAAAATCGTACCTATACGTTTGACATTTTACATCGACTCTTTTTTTTTTACGATGAATGGGTCGGCTCTTGACCTCGAAACTAACATAGGCAAGAATGAGATCTACGATGGAGCGAGCCTACCCAGAAGGTGCCTATTAACTCTCTTCTTGAAAACAACAGGGTCATAGCTCAGCGGAAATACAGACGCGGGAAGCTGATTCCAAATTTTTGCAGTGCGCATAATAAAAGAACTTTGAAAGCGCTTAGCTCTAATAAGTGTTCTAATAAGTACTCGTGCGAGCCTGGAACGCTTAGATCATTTAGAAGGGATGTTACCTTGAAATTTCACCTCTGCCAAAATGTACACGATTCCCAATCATGAGCGTCTTATATTATTACGTACGTCACTTTATTATTTTATACGAAATGCAAGAGTGTGCGTAAAAATGATTGTGTGTTATTATTTTTATGCATACGTGTGTGTAAAATGCGTTCGTGTGATACTTCATCCCTCGCAAAAATCGGCAGAATTTGTAAGAGGAATTCCACCAAAAGCGGGTCCCTACTTTTTTGTCTGAGCTGGAACGCGTAGTCCATAGGTACGCAGCTTGACGCCTACTCAACATGACGTTGCAGTTGCAGTGTCTGTATCATGGCTACATTCGGTCGATCTTATATTAAAACAATTTTTTTTTAACCTATACAATCCCACTGCTGGGCAAAGGTCTCCCCCATATCCCTCCAACCATCTCTCTCCCTCTAAATTATCAGAACAAAATACTTAGTGCGTCATTTGCGAAGATTCAAGTTCCAAGCAGATTTGTAATCATTAAAATACGGATTAATTAACACGGTTGGCACAACTTTCCGATTAGTTTCAAAGAAATTAAAAATAATTTTAAACTGTTATTTTCACGCTAAAACGGCTGAACGGGTTTGGATGAAATACGAAATGGAGGTATATACAATACATATCATACTCTTAAAGAGCGCGTGGAGAAGCCTCCAAACGGCCGCAGAGGACAGGGAGAGCGGCAACAAAACACCAACACTCCTCTTCCATTGCGGCCCCCCCGCCAACGCATCTTACGGTGCGCCACCGTTGGGTCGCGGGAGATAGGGCGAGCGGCAACGACACATCGACAATCACGTAAAATATATTTACCCTGGATTTACGCATATTTATTCCGGAATAGTGAAGTTATCCCATCCTCTGGTAAACACCGCGGAGCACAGTGTAGAATCCATCCATACTTCCATACTAATATTATAAATGTGATAGTAACTCTGTCTGTCGGTCTGTTTGTTACCTTTTCACGCCCAAACCACTGAACAGATTAGGCTGAAAATTGGCATAGATAAAGGATGTATCCCAGGGAAGGACAGGCTACTTTTTATCCCGAAAAAATCCCGAGGTCATACCGCGGGAGCGCAGCTTATACCTATTATTTTATGAATCTATACTATCTATACTAATATTATAAAGAGGAAATTGTTTGTTTGTATGTTTGAAATGAATAGGCTCCGAAACTACTGGACCGATTTGAAAAATTCTTTCACCAATAGATTCCCACATTATCCCCGATGAACATATTTTATGGGAAGTGAAGTTTTCCCGAGGGATCGCGGGTAACACCGCGGCGGACAAGTTGTATTGAACTTTCATCTTTACGATGATTTTGACCAGTAATAGGTAACTGATGCTAGCCTCCGGAAACCGTAAATCTTTGTTACGAAACTTATCAAGAACTTAGATTGTAACTAGCTCGCTAGTGAAACCAAACAGATGAAACTTGTGCTAAGCGCTCAGAAACTTTCTAATGAGATCAAAGTTCCCGGTGTTGTGTTGCACGTCACTAATTATAATTAATATGAAATATTAATATCTTCATCTGTGTTATAAGACACGTGGGACAATCACCTTTTCATGGTCTCGCTTGCCATATAAACTGTATCGTTTTTATGTGGTTTTCCAGGATAGTCATTGTCATTGTTCTAAGTGATCCCAGTTCTACTGAATTTGACTTTTTGACGTTGTCATCATCATCAACCTGCTCTTATCCCGCTTAGAGTCGGCACTACCAGGCTCTCCTCTTCCACTCTATCGACCGAGACCATTGAATTCGTTCCATTTTATCATGAATGATTCAGAGGTTTTTACAAGAGAAATCTTTTAGGGAGTTCAAGATTTTTTGACGCAGAGAAGATAGAAATAGAAAATAGAAAAAATTAAGAGGTTAAGCTGTTGAGCGAACCTATTCTGTCTTAGAAATGTCCCAGGCCCCCAGTGTCCCGTTGATTGCAGGGCTAAGTTGCCTCCTGACGCTGTATAAATCATCTGTTAGATGTATTCCAAGTTAAATCATCTTATTCTTAGTTTGATGACCTCTGTGGCGCAGTGGGCGAAGACCCGCCTGCGACGCAAAAGGTTGTGGGCTGCCGCGGGACAAAATGTTTGTATAATCTATTTGTCTCGGGTCTGGGTGTATATGTATGTATTCACAAACAGAATGTATTGATTTTTTTACTGTTTTTGTGCCTAATAAAATAAAATAAATACCTAAAATTAAACAAAAAAGTATACACGGTGTAAAAAGACAACTACCGAAAAATGAGTGGTTGCAATCAGACCATGATTCTAAACATATTTAGCGAAAAAAACGCAAAATCCAGCAATCTACGTAAAACAGCGCGTCAGAACATACGCAAAAAGTACTCTTCAAACGCTGTTTTCTCCGGATATAATGATTTTTTCGGAAAATCCTTTTGGATTTGGTTGTGTGTTGGGATGCTGTACCAGCCCCTTGCGGCTTCGGTAGACGTCTTTTTACTGTATAAGTAGTATATCAGTCATGTAGTACCCATAATACAAGCTCTGCTTATTTTGGGTCTAGATGATGCGGTGTGAAAAGTCCAGCGTTATTGATTTATTTGGGAACCAAAATACCTTCTTGCCTGAGTACACTCGGCAAACAGAGGCAGGATAACAAAGCAGCATTAATGGATACCTAAAGTACACTCAGCTCTTCATTTCCGCGAAGGTACAGTCGAGAAAATATATCGCGCGGAATAGCAGAGTCATCGGAAAACACTTTGCATCCGATTCGTGAGTGTGCTAGGGCTGTCACACTGCGGTTGAAGTTCCTAAGCTTTTACATCATTATCACAACTTGCCAGGAGTAAGTACAGTTGTGTAGGCAAAGTTCATTGGGTCTGCCCGTTCTGGTCATGGGTTCGATTCCCATCAAATTTTAATATTAGTTGAACTGTTGCAGATATCATCGTTATTTCTATCGTCTTTTGTTCCGAATAAATAAAGAAACTTCTATATATATATTTGTGTGATGAATGGATGTCTTTCTGTGTCTGAGTATTATTTATTTTAATTATTGTTTAATATCTACGTTTTTTATTCGTCATCTGGATCTCTACAATCTTTACTCAGATGCAAATGGCGCTGTGTGAAATGTATTTGTACTAAAATAAAATTTGATAGATTTTGCGTAACAATATAATTTAATGATGTGACTCTTCTTTTTCTTCTTTAGTGTCAATGTTTTAAACCATTTTTGCCCAGTATGAGGCCACCTTAACTGCTTTCTCTCTGGCGTAGAGCAGGTCCTCGTCTTGGGTGCAGGTTGTAGGGCACAGACAGGTTGAAGGACATGAGAGCAGGTGTTCCATGTCCTGAACGGGAGCACCACAATCGCACTGGATAAGTGCAGGGTCCCGAAATCACCACCTGGCAAGATTGTGTTTGTTTGTGCCTCTAAACACCTACTAAATAATTATTCTCGATAGTCCTTGAAAGTCTGGAGATAGATGAATTCGTTTTTTTGTGAGCATGGCAACCCTAACGAGATACGGACCACATTTCAATTTCAAGGTGCTTATACTGAGATTAATTTGGGCTATATTATCGGATAAAGGATAACAGGGGAAAGAATAAACCAGTGTGTATTATATTGGGTTGTAAAACTTATACGCGAGTAACTAAGTACGTAGTATAAGAAGTGTTGCAAATCAATAGCTTCTCAGCTCGCTGTACATATCTCTTTCGTATCGATGTGACTTCGATTACCATCCAGGATAAACATTTTGTGTGATGAACATGGATGATTGTTGTGATAGACAGTATTATCATATGTCTGGGAGAAATCGCTCACAGCGATAAGACCGCCAATTGTACTTTGCTGTAAATGTTTTCTTGTGTCTTTGTTTGTATTTTGTAATGTCCATGTGGTGTACAATAAAGTATTTTCTACAGTTGGGGAACAGAAGAAGAATAGATAGAGTTTACGACACAACACGCTGTAAGACCAGTTTCGCACAAAAACATTCCGACTTTTTGGGACCATACCTTTATAATAAAATAAATAAAATAATTAGCATTCACAACCTATCATACTTAGAGTGCAAGAAAAAAATTAAAACATACTTACACTCTTTGGACTACGACCAAACAGAAAACTTATTAAAGATTTCATCTTGACACGATTTCGCTTCTTCTTCTAAGAACTACATAAACATTCATCAAATCACGGTATTGCATTAGAAATGGCATAAACAAAACACACTCACTCTTAGCGTAAAAAGAATATATATATATATTTATATATTTCTTGTAAGCTAATCACTACACTCTCACTACACACACACACACACACACACATACACACACAAACATCACAAAACTTTCAAAATCACTACACATACACATCGAACACAAAATAAATTAAAATACAAATGTTGGCTGTTACGTAGGTAGAATACTCATAGTAGGCTCTTTTAAATTTTAGTTTTTAATTTTTAATTTTAGTTTTTAATAAGTATATTTTCGCACCTTTACATATTAGTATATATTTTGGTATTAAGTGGTTAACACGTTTTAGGTACAATGTTTTCATAACAAACAACTACTAGGCTCGAACTGTAGAGAAAGCCGAAGCAGAGATCCCTCGCGTCTATATACAAATACTGAGGTATTTAGTTAGAGCGTGGTTTCAAAGTATTTGACTCCATCAAAGGTTTTGTGCAAAGTTTTATTATAAACTATGTAGATACACCACTAAAATTTAAGTATATTTTTTTGTATAATCTTTAAGGTTATATCGTTAGACCTACGAACTTTTGTAAACCTTTTTCATAAATAAATACTTTTTATTATTATTATTATTATTATTGTTTTATATTTTATTCAACTCGGTTCAATGGAACCGGAAAAAATAGGGCACACGGGCCTAGGCCAAGTGTGCACCATTACCTATAGGTACATTTTCATTTGTGGTAGGGAGTGCTATATCGGTGGAGGAGTCGGTTTGCAAAAATTTCCTAACTATCCTGCAAGTATTCAAAATGACGGCTTTTTGTAGAAGGACATAAGTGTGCTTTGGTAACTCTAATTGATCAAGAGACTTAAATAACTGGTTGGGAATAACACCTGTAGTGGATATGACTATATTATTATCTATCTATCATTATGTACATATTTAAAATGCAAGTATCTAATTTAGGTATTCTGTTAGTCATCAAGTTCATGTAATAAGTGCACTTGAAATCCTTTCACCATACTGGTTCCAAAGACAGTGACTTAGTATATCTTAACCCAAATAGAACTGCGTTGAATCAACAAACTCAAAAAACTAGTCGCACTGCCATCTCTTTTTATTAGCTTAAGAGTGACAAGAAAACAACATTAACCTGATCTAGTTTTGATTTTGAACAATGAAATAACTTTGGACCATTCCGATCAACCCCAATAATGGTGAATGGACAAAAATAGTCTCTCAATTCAATACGAACTTGACACCTTTAATTATGCATGGGTCCAAATGGCACAAGACTGCGACAAGTGGAGAAATAGAGGCCATTGCACAGTGGATAATATCAATGGGATAATAATAATTAATATTGTTAGCCTTTTCCAGCCTGAGACACAGGTTCGCCTAGTTCGGGCACATTGTATTCTGTTACCTATATTTAATTGTAATAAGTATTATACGTAGTATAATAATAATTATATTTTCTGTAACGTGTAGCCCTAAGGTGTTGAATAAAGATTTATTTATTTATTTATTTTATTTAATAATAGAAAGATTGAAAGAAAATACATTTATTCACAACAAATCAACTAAGTAACAAGAAAATAAAACAATAATAAAATTAACACAGATGAAAAATGACTGTTGAAAAGGCAACTACTCAGCTACTTGCCTCTATATCCAGGAATCAGGCGCTGTTTTACAGTGTCGCCTTAGAGGGAGGGGTGAGGGGAAGGGGGACGGTGTATATAATGTGCTGTCACTGTAATGTCCCGGATTATAATAGGTACGGTCAGGTGATTACCAATTGGTGACGCTGACTGTACATACAATAAATATATAATGCTGGACCTTTCACACAGCATCATCTAGCCCCAAAGTAAGCCGAGCTTGTGTTATGGGTACTACATGACTGATATACTACTTACACTTTTTGTTTGTAAATACATACATAGAAAACACCCAGACCCGAGACAAATACTTGTAGATCATACAAACATTTGTCTCGCGGCGGGGATCGAATCCGCAACCTTCCGCGTCGCAAGTGGATGCTGTGCTACAGAGGTCGTCAAATAAGATAAGCAGGTTTAAACCGCTAATGCCGGCCACCCACGATCCAGTCTACCGTCCAGTTTGCAGCGCTGCAAACTTGATCAAGTCGGCAGAACGAAGTTCTTTTTCGCTTGTCATGCACACCCATACCAATACACCGTCAAGTTTACTGGATGCCGCATCCAGTCCGCGGCAGACTGGACGGTAAACTTGATCGTGGGTGGCCGGCATAAGGTCCACTTGACATTTCGCATGAACCAGCCTCATCATAACGGACCAATGGCTACAAGGGTCCACAATATTGACGGATTCTATTATGCCAAATGAGGCATTAGGTGTGCGGCCACCCGAAAACATTTGAATGGACACTTGAGCTTTTTTCACGAGCTTTTGGATGTTGTAACTGTTTGGTTATTTATTTTGGGATGAATCGAGTAGCCCGCTTTATTAATTTAGGTTACAAAGTAGAGATAAAAAACAATAATGAAGTTGAAAGTCCATCGCAGCATTATTAGAATACTATCTGGTTTCTTTGCGATGTTTTCCATCACCGTTTAGAGCTCGCGTAAAAGCTCGCAATTTAGTTCTTTTACTCTTCTTCTTGTAGTGCCTCTCCGACTAGCGAAGGTTGGCAGTCAATATGGCATATTGCTCTCGATATTTAGCAAGCCGAAATAGCTCTGCAGCACTCGCTATCCCCGTCCACTCTCTGATGTTCCGCAACCATGATTTCTTCCTCCGACCAACACGCCTCTTGCCGTTCTTTTATTAAAATTATTTAAGTTCTATTCTAGAGTAAAATGATAAAGGGGGGAGTGACTCACAATAATATGAACGCGCTAACATTTAAAATCGCGGAAATAATGGCGACTGTACGAATGCTCCCGCTGTACGGGTACCGGTTTTCCCTTCTCTATTATTTATTGAAAAAAACAAATAAAAAAAAACAGGGTCACGATTGTATCCCCAAGGCGCGGTAGACATTCTCTCAGATCTTTATATTCCAGATCCTTTGAAGATGTCTAAGGGGGTAGTCGGAGGCATGTACAAATACATATTTGATACATGCCCACATCTTGCAGAAGTTAGTATTCCATACGTGACAGGTTGCAAGCCCATCGCCGCCTTTATGAATACTAACTGGTTTCCTCACGACGATTATTTATTGACTGTGTTTTATATGTGTTTTGATATGGATTTTTTATCTGAAATAAATGATTTAATAATAATTATCTATTCTACCGTAGTCTGGTACAAGATGTTTGTATGTCCACCATTTTCACCTACCGCCACCAAATCTTGAAGTGTCCAGCTTATCAAGATAATTACACTATCAATGCTCCTAAACTAAATGCAGCAAATCTCAAAATGGAGTAGAGCACCATAACTGTCCTTAAACTCCAACCCCTAATAGCTTAAACTTCCGTAGTAACTATTAGCTGATCTCTAACGGGGGGTGTAGTCAGGGTTATGATGGGGGCTTTTCTTACCCTACTACTCTTAAGCCCCCTAGCAGACTGCAGACTTTCTATCGGTCGATAGTTAAGACGGAATATTAGCCCGTCTCGACTATCGGCCGATAGAAAGTCTGCAGTCTGCGAGGGGGCTAAGCTTGTGAGTATGTAAAATATTGACTGGATATCACAACATTTTCTAGTTTATGCATGAAATAACTTTAAGTCAAGTTTATTAGTAAGGGCCATGGAGAAACTATATACGGCTTCGCTGCCGGGATTGAACCCGCAACCTTCTGCGACACAAGCAGACTTTCACCTATATCCCTTTTATTCATCCTGAGTACATCTCTGTCCGTAACTGCTGAAATACCAAAAGCTCCCGGAACAGCTTTATCAGCAAAACGGCTTGGTTCAACTTAGACGGTTCGACCTCGACATGACTCAAAATTGACTAACTAACCTACTAACTAAACAAAACATTCAGGTCAAAGTTGGTACACAAAGGAATGTGTCTCGGACTTTAAACTTAATGTCGTAAGGCCTTTCAAGGAAACATTGTTTTGGTCATTTCTGTTAATGTCACAGTAAGGCATAACCCAAAGGTTGTGTCATAGTAAGGCTTTTAATGCCTTTAGTTGAGATAACTATGATATTTTCGATATAAATCCAATGAAATTTTATAAATCATTGTATAAATCGTAATATAATCGTAATTTTTCTATTCTATTCTATTTATATTCTATTCTATAATAGCCCATCTGGGATTTGTGTATCAGAATTCAGAACTACCTTTTTAAACTTTGATAGACCTTTCCAATATCATTCGACCTTTATTTTTGTTATTAGATAAAACCTCCTTTCATCGACATGAAGAAAAAAAGAATTCGAACCAAATAGTTTTCAAGTCCGTTCGAATTTCAAACACCAGTTCTTTCGGTTTGAAGCAGAGAAAGTTACTACTATAGTTTGTCATTTTGACCGCTGCGCGCTGGGATCACTTAGAATAGTCTTAAAACTAATTTTACTCCTGTTCTTTCGCAACGGGCAACAAACACGGTTTGGGGCCTATCATTCTTTAAGGTGATCCATCTTAAAAAAAGTCAAGCTTCAGTTAGCCAGTCAAACGATACAAGTTCTAAGCATTTTCAAAGGCTTCAGTGTGATTGAACCGCAGAAATAAGTCAAAGTAAACAAAATGTAATCTTCAAAATGCTTTTGGGATGAAATTAGCTCAGTCTCTTGTCCTTTTCAGGTAAAATTAGGATGTCAAGGTTGGAAACTTGAAGTACACAAGAGCTTATAAAGCTTTGCTACTTAAAAAAATGTAATCAGATGGCGAAGATCCTATTATAAATGAGACAGTTTGTGAGTATGTTTGAATTCTAATAATGTAAAGTAAATTGAAAGTCGTTGAAGATCTTTTGAATAGTAATCATAATTATGCTATAATTTTGGCAGCTTTCCTCCAGCCTCCAGAGATAGAGTTTTTAGAATCGGATGAATATTTTTGTAAATTAGATAGATAGATAGATAGAAAATACTTTATTGTACACCACATGGACATTACAAAATACAAACAAAGATACAAGAAAACATTTAAAGCGAAGTACAATGGGCGGTCTTATCGCTGTGAGATTACCTCCTAAACAAGCTCGTAGACCCTGCTACGAATAAACCACTTCTAAAAAAAAAATAGTCATAAGGAAGTCAGTCAGATCCCCTCATCAACTAGAAAAGAGCTGATGATCTCAAACGGCTGAACAGATTTTCATGAAACACGGCTAAGAACACTCGGGATAAAATTATCTATAACACAAAAAAAACTAAACGAAAATCGGTTGATTCGTTTGGGAGCTACGATAACAGATACACAGACACGTTAAACTTATATCACCCCTCTCTTTTTGCGTCGGGGGTTAAAAATACAATCTTAATCTCCTTATAATCTTAAAAATATTAGTAAATAAATATAAATAAACGAAATTGTTAACTTGGCTCGTCGGACAGCCCTAGTGCGGGATCCACTGAATCTTAAATTGTAACCTGTATCCCTCTTTTGGAAAAATAAACAATTTGAAGATAAAATTAGGAATCTAAATGTTGGAGTCCCTGTCTAAAGCCAGGTCGTAAACGTCATAGCTATAAAAGGGATTACATTTAATCAAGTGAAGGATCCTCAGGCCCATTATATTAAGAGTGACGGACGGGGCCCTTAGATGATGTACCGTTTGACCCCAGTCTAGAAATAGAATACGTCACAGTATTGTTGTCGTATGGACCTCGTTATTCATGAGGAACAGGCTAGCACTGATTTGAACGCAACCAACTTTAAGTTCTGCTTGCCTAGTACATTTTCTTTAAGAGAGAATATTTTTACTCTCAACTTTCAACCACGAGTTCGAATTCCGGTTGTGTATCAAAATACTTTTTGGAAAATGTATATGCATACCAAAGGAAAAGCTTGCAATAATGGCAGCGTTAGCAACTGACCCATTATCTTTTCTGTGGACAAGGCTTTTTATAGCTCCATTGCAAACAACGTCCCAGGGTGTACCAGGCACTGCACACTAGTAGAATTCAGGGATATACAAACTTATCAATCATAAATCAATGTTTTGTGTATCATTGTAAAGAGAGGGACAAAGAACTCCCTTTGATCTCTACACTCGCGGTCTTGTAATATTGGAACCTACGTTTATATAAGGGTGTCAAGTTCGTTACGTTATTTCTGTCCGAATCTACTATCGCTTTTTTCCAAGGACAAATATCATGCTTTCATCTCATAAATAAATCATCATCATCATCGTCTCTCTTCTTTTATGTCCTGGCCTGTCTCCTTCATCTTGCGCCTCTCGCATCCAAACATTCCCTACGACCTTAAATATGTCGTCGACCCAACGTGCTCTCGGACGACCTCGATTCCGGTGGTCCGATCTTGGCCACCATTCGGTCAGAGATTTACTGCACCGGCCATCACCACGTCTAGCCAGATGTCCTGCCCAACTCCATTTGAGATTTATAAATAAATAAAATAAAAATTATTGATTAGGGATTATAATACTTCTAAAATAATAACCCTTTAAGTTTTGCTGTAGGGTTAAAAGGCCCAGCGGCCGAAAACAGCTCAACAGAAGGAATTCGTACAACTGGCTCTGTTTATTTGTTCGCGTTCTGTTGTGTGAACGCTTTTGTGAAGAGCCTAGCATTGTTCTCTGGTAGTTAGAAAGTGCGTTCATTCAATTCTAAATACTTTTGATTCTAGCATAGCTAGATTATGATTGACATGCTCGTTTTATCACGATATTGTTCTTCATAGCAGGCATAGTGCAGATATTTTTTTAGCAGAAAAGCTCATTGGTGATGATTGAATTCGAATCTAATAGTGCTTATTATTCAGTTATATAAAGTGATTGCAAAATTTAAGGAAGACTATTTCAGCATGGTTCCTTCATAATAAATAATTATAATAACTGAATAAACAAAATGGCGTTCGTATTAATAAATAAATAAATAATGCTGGACTTTTTCACACAGCATCATCTAGCCCCAAAGTAAGCAGAGCTTCTGTTATGAGTACTACGAGTACATGACTGATATACTACTTATTACTTTTTGTTTTTAAATACATCTATACTAATATTATAAAGAGGAAAAAAATATTTGTTTGTTTGTATGTTTGTTTGAAATGAATAGGCTCCGAAACTACTGGGCCGATTTGAAAAATTCTTTCACCAATAGAATCCTACATTATCCCTGATGAACATAGGCATTTTATTCCGACGAAGTGAAGTTTCCCGAGGGATGGCGGGTAACACCGCGGCGGACAGCTAGTACATAATACACAGATACACCCAGACCCAAGACAAATATTTGTAGATCATACAAACATTGGTCCCGCCGGATCGAACCCGCAACCTCTTGCGTCGCAGGCGGGTCTTCGCCCACTGCGCTACCGAGGTCGCCATAGTAAGGGTACTATCGTACTAGACCTATTAACTAAGGAATACCGACTAGAAATTATGATGATATTCAGTGCTAATGGGACACCGCAAACGGCTGACTGAGCACAGAATGCTGTCGGCTATTCAACATATTCCGTTCAAAGCTAGAATTCTCATGAATTCACGACGTGATTCGCACTAACTTTAGGTGTACAGTTCTCATCAACGATACTGTTATGCTAACAATTAGTATCACATTCGACCTTACTGAGAAACATGGTATAAAGTTATAGAATAGAATAGAATATATCTTTATTGAAAAATACCTAATAACAGCAATATACAAAGAGAAATAACGAAAACCAGAAAATACGAAACTTAGGTATAGTTATAGCAGGTATAGACTAAAATTATGGTTATTCTTAGGTTATATTTGGAATTACTTTATGCCACGATTATAAGTAAGGCCGCTAGTTTTTAAGACGGTTTTATAAGTACCTACAGAAGATATTGTATTTGAGTACATACATCTTATGTGCCTAGGTGTATCCCACTATTATAATAAAGCTGAAAGTTTGTGAGTTTGTTAAGATGTTTGGATGTTTGTGTTTCAATCACGCCTAAACCAGTGAACTGATTTGGATGAAACTTGGTATAGGCGTAGATAGTGACCTGGAATAGCATGAGGGCTCTTTAAAACGTTGGTACCACGCGCGCAGAGTGAAGCTAGTGTACAATAAAAGCACAGTTATCTTAAGTTGAGGGAGAAAGAGTAAACCTATACATTTTTCAAAATACACTTTTAATAATTTTAACACCTTTAACTTGTCTGTTGTTTTGTCGCGTTTGTTTAAACTCCCGCTTAAAGGACCGACTGGCGATGCTAAGAATGCTGAGGGACAAAGCACTTGATCTCCAAAGTAATGTCGTAGAGCTCAATATTGAGAGTATTTCTAAATGTAACTTAAAACTAATTTTATGAAAAACTAGTAGGTACTCTTGACTTCGTCTGGGTTAAAATAAATAATGCTGGACTTTTCACACAGCATCATCTAGCCCCAAAGTAAGCAGAGCTTGTGTTATGGGTACTAAGATGACTGATATACTACTTATATAATTTTTGTTTGTAAATACATACATATTATACATAGAAACACCGAGACCTGAGACAAATATGTAACATTGGTCCCGCCGCGGGGATCGAATCCGCAACCCCTTGCGGGTCGTCAAAATATAGTTTTTTTGTAGCTTGCTTCTCGTTCTTGCTTGATTACCTACTGTTCAGCAACGTTTTGCATGGACACAAAGTGGATGGGTGACTGGTGGAATTGTCGTATGAGCGCTTCTGTGCTTGGAAGGGCATGACAAATTGTTGGTTTCGGCTGATCTTTTCGTGTATTTAAAATCCTTTGATTATGTCTATGGGGTCTATGATTAGGTCTATATGATTATGATTATGTCTAGTCAGACAAAGGAATCCAAATTCATCGTGAGATTTTTATGCATGTCTAGTTAGGTTTATATAAACTTTTGCAAAGTTCTAAATGGTCAATTAGTGGATGGGTGACCGCTACAGCCATTAATGACTGACCGCTTCCGTGCTTCGGAGGGCACGTTAAATTGTCGGTCTCGGCAATAAGTCTTTAATCCCTGACGGATGCCTCAAGGCAGCTTAAAAACTCTCTCACTAAAGTTTGCCACTGACTCATAGGAACTTACTTTTTTTTATAATAAACATTTGAAAGAGATGATGAACCCACCCAGGGTCCAAAAACAAGAGTCAAAGGTTTAATAACGTTACGAATTAATGAAAGGAAACCAACAAACCTAAACATACAAACTATGAGTGGATTGTTTATTTTACAAATTGTGTTACAGTCTGACCTTTTCCAATCAACCAATTTTCATCAAAACTTCTGTAACAACCACGCATCGATCAAGCTATCTTTTTTTTTTAATTCTTCGAATCTTGCTGGTTTAGGATCATCATCATCATCTCGGCTATCTAGCGTCCACTAAACATAGGCCTTCACCATTTTCACAACAATCGATCTTGTGCAGCCTGTGTCCAACGGCTCCCATAGTCACTCCATAAACTCCGACATAGCCCACAGGATTGGCAAGTAGAAGTGGCAGTGGGCGGGGCACATAGCTCGTAGAACTGACGGCCGTTGGGGCAGAAAAGTTCTAAAGAGGCCACGCACCAGGAATCGCAGTAGAGGACGGCCCCCCACTAGTGGACGATCTGGTTGCTGGGAACCGTTGGGTGCAGGCTGCACAAGATCGATCGCTGTGGTTTAGGATACTTTTGATTAAAAAAAGCCAAAAAAGCTACCATGAGAAGCGAAATGCAGATGAAACCAGAGGATGCAGCTAGTTTGACATAAAATAGTCTGTTTTTAATGCCTACATTGCTCGTCATAAAGTTTTATTGATATCATGTGGTGAATTATGCATCGTGCATCTCAATGATTTGACGAAGTAGACTGAGGTCATAGTAGTTAGAACAGTCAACGTGAACTACATAGATTAGTTAGAGAAGTTTAAACCCATTATTATATAGATAGATAGATTAACACTTTATTGTACAGAAGAACATAATACACGGAAAATATAAAAATAAAGACATTGCACAATGGTCGGCCATATCGCTAAAAGCGATTTCTTCCTGGCAACTATTTGCATGGACAGGATAGTCGAAACAGAAATACAGCGGTATACAAAAAAAATCATCTCAGAAGAGAAAAATCACTGTTCTCTTCACTGTTCAACAGTGACAAAATATAAGTGTAAGTGACTAGCTGCGCTCGTGCGATATAACCCGCGGTCCCTCCGGATTTTTTCGGGATAACAAGCCTATGTCCTTCCCTTGGATACAACCTTTATCCATGATAATTTTCAGCCAAATCTGTTCAGTGGTTTGGGCGTGAAAAGGTAACAAACAGACAGACCGACAGATAGATTTACCTTCACATTTATAGTATTAAGTATGGATTATGGCCTAAAAGAAAGATAGGCCCTAACCTGGTTCTTCGCGGTATTGGATACTAAGGAACATGAGCGGAATCACCTAACTCTTAGACCATTCTATGTGATCCCAGCGATCCTAATAAATTCTTTTTGAATTGACTTTATGTTTATTAAATTTCTACGCTGACTGTACTTCAGCTTTATTAACTTTGGAGATTAATATCGTACGTTATAAAATGAAATATGGAAGCTAAGTTTATGGGAGGATGCTAGACTTTCTTACGGCTGTTTCATTACGATGCTTTCCTTCACCGTTATGCTGCATACAACGTTTTAGGGTTTTTTTTTAAATATTTATTTATATAAAATACTAGGAAAATGAAACTCAAAACTTTTTTCTTAAAAGTTTTTGAAGTGAAAACTTATTTAGGCGCATTATTGGGCATTTTTGAGATGGGAAAAATCTACTGAACTCAAACTGACAGTGTTACCGACACTACCATCAACGCCATCTAGTTTTGAACTCCGTAACTAATCACGGTAAAAACCTTTATCACCATTGTCATGTTTCCCGCTGCGCGCCCGATGACATGTAATTCAAATCAAAAAATAGACATGTAATTTCAATTTGGAACATTTGGTCCTAGGTTAGGATCGTGTTTAAGGGTCGATTCACATCTGACGGAAGATCCGTCGCGGATTATCGGTCGCGGAACGCCAGAACTGACAAATGTATAGAAAAACACTCGACCGTTCACACTCGACGGATGATACGTTAGTCCGTAACGGATCTTCCGTCAGATGTGAATCGACCCTAAACGTTTGAAAAATTGGCCCTTGAAGTGGAGAGCATCCCAATATTCATCAAACGAACGAAAAAGGAACGCGAATACGGGGCCACAACGTTTTTGAACTCTCATCGCTCCCTACGGGCTAAAACTAGTTCCCAATAAAATTGAGCTCTTTATAATGACTGTAATTCTAATTTGTCACGTTCCAACGCTAAGCAGATCAAGTTTCAATCACTAGATCCCATTATTTGCGTATCCAATATTGGACGAGAGATTTTCTCAAAATAAGCTGACACTTTGAATCTTGTGAAACTTACGAAACTCTGTGACCCTTAGGCACAGAGTCCAAAGTAAGTTTTTGAGTTGTAAGTCGCGTGAAATTGCTTAATTTCCAGGAGTCCGTTTGGATGAAACTTGGAATAGAATGTTCTAGATTGTAGTCAACGCTGTGGGCGGAAGCTAGTTAAGAGTGTGCCATATGCCGCCATTTTGTAAGCAGGACAGCGAGTGTGATTTGTTCGGCGAGTGAGAAGCACAGAGCTATGGATACGCAACGTTATTCACGGCGCTCAAACACTTTTTAGCTAATTACAAGTTAATTAAACAACCAATCGAAAAATTAAAAGACACAACTAAAGATATACTTGTAGGCTTCTTGACAAATCAAAAACCCATTAAAAAAAGTGTGCTGTTCCCGAGATGAATAGCAAAATGTGTGCAAAACATGTATTTTTCAAGAAAACTTTTGCCAATCGCGTTTTTAAATCACGTAATCAAATGAAGTATCATTGACCTAAATATAAAGGTTGTAGCTTTCACAGATTCTGAGATAAATAACGATTTCAAACTACGAAATTGCCTAAATCACTTCTGCACACTCGAATATTATTATATTCGTATCTGTAAAGTATGAAAAAGACTCACCAAATAATAAACACCAAACGGCATCACAACCACAGCCACGAGTAGATCAGCAACCGCCAAACTTACAATAAAATAGTTCGTGGCTGTCTGCAAGCTTCGTTCTCTCGACACACTCATAATCACCAGCACATTCCCGAATAACGTCAACAACGGAAACACCAACAACGATAACGCCCAGAAATTATAACTATGCACATCACTACACGTTCCGTTCACTGTACAATTCGAGTAGAACGTCTCGTTGAAGAAATCGAGAAGATTTTTGAAATTCGAATCGTTTCTGTCGAAGGTAGTGTTGTCGGGCAACGGAGTTCTCGTTGCGTTTTGACATTGCTGACAAATTTTCGTTTCCATTATTGTATTTCCATCTTTATCGGATGCTGCTGATTTGTGACGTTCCTGTGTCTGCCTCGTTCATTGTCTGAAACAACATATTTATTTGAGCATTTTTTATATTTCATACGGGCAGAAATATTTGTGAGCAGCATGCATGAATTTAAGGGTTGTTTTATACGGATCAAGTGAGATTTTTCACGTCACTAACATTTGATTTTAGGTATCTAGTACTGAGAAATGAAAAGTCTCATCAAAATTTTCGATTCCAACTTGATTCGAACCCGCAACGATCAGACGTTCCTCCTAAAGCCGGAGTGCCTTATACCACTCGGCCACGGAATCATTAACGTCGCAATCGAAACACTCGGCCACGGAATCATTAACGTCAAATTTTTGATAAGCTCATATTTATAGGTTAAGCACCGGTTTATCTAGTATTCTTTAGAGCTTTTTAGGCGACTAAGTAGATAATACAGTTATATCGGTGATGATGATGATGAAAGGTCCCCCTGCAACCAATCACCGACACATCAGTAAAAAAACAGTTATTGTTAAGTACAATATCTAGTTTGAGTAGGAAATAATTTAACAGCAACAGAACCCTCCGGCCAGAAGAGCATTCTAAGTCAAAGTCAAAAAGCATTATTCAGTAGGACCGCTGGGATCACTTTGAATCGTCTTACAGCTAGGAGATTTTACTCCTGCAGCCTTATTGTCTAACTTGAAATTCATTCCCAGATAGCATCCCAATTGAGCTCGACCAATCACACATTACGAAAATTACGTGTCTTGTCATTTTCTTGTTATTTGATTGGTTGAGCTCAATTGGGATGATAGCTGGGAATGGATTTCAAGTTAGTCAAAAAGGCTGCTGTTCCTAGGATCCTCTGTTGCCTTACTAATACCATGTAAAAGTGCCCTAACTTTTCACAACTAATCAACACACCCAACTCGACCTGCCATTCATTACTCCATCCGCTCCGATTAATCTGACTTTTATATCGATACTCAATTTTATAAAGAAGGGGTAAACGAGTGTAGTTTTTGAGTTGTTAGTGAAATGAATCGCTTTATTTGCGTTGCATTCGGTTTCATATTTA
Organism: Epirrhoe alternata; assembly: GCA_963565295.1. Classification (NCBI taxonomy): domain Eukaryota; kingdom Metazoa; phylum Arthropoda; class Insecta; order Lepidoptera; family Geometridae; genus Epirrhoe; species Epirrhoe alternata. Next base: position 1,145,755 of record OY751385.1, on the reverse strand, counting down.
TTCTGTTTGTACTGTCTCTGTTTGTAATATATAAATAATGCTGGACATATCAAAGCTTCTACTATGCGGACCAGATAACTGATACATATATACTTTTTTATTTGTAAATACACATATTATAAATAGAAACACCCAGCGATAAATATTTGGAGATCATACAAACATTTTATCCCGCGGCGGGGATCGACCCGCAACCTACGTCACAGGCGGGCTTTCGCCCACTGCGCCACAGAAGTCGTCAAAATAAATAGGTAATCGTAATTTTTAATTTACGCGACTGGCAATTCAAAAATTACGCGTACACCCATTAACAGCATCCACAGGAGTCAGGGTAAGCCTTCACGCAGACTGCAGACTTTCTATCGGCCGATAGTTGAGACGGAACATACTTTGGCTCGTAATGAGTATAGAGAAGTATAGCCCGTCTCAACTATCGGCCGATAGAAAGTCTGCAGTCTGCGAGGGGTCTAAAAGCTCTTTTTAAAATAACAAAAAATATAAATTGTCAGGACCCCATTTTAGCTTCGGCTTGCCCTATGACCCTATGAACATCAAAGGCACAGTCAAAGGTCCAGAAATGTTCTTGTACAAAAAGTAAATGATAATATTAACACCCAGGAAAAGCCGGGTCGGGCTACTAGCTGATAATTGTTTTCACTGCGCAAATAAATACTTGAGTGGGTACCAGCTTTTGTTTTCAACTGAGGACCCTTTGTACGGAAAAATTGTCCGTAATTTCGCTTTTAGGACAATTAACTTTAGGATATTTAGGGGATCCTTTTTTAATGATGTAATTATAGCCATACAATTAAAATATATAAATATTTTATGCATAATACATTTGACGACCTCTGTAGCGCAGTGGGTGAAAGCCCGCTTGAGACGCAGAAGGTTGCGGGTTCGATCTCCGCTGCGGTATTAAATGTTTGTATGATCTGCAAGTATTTATCTCGGGTTACAAACAAAAAGTATATAAGTAGTATATCAGTTATCTGGTTCCCATAGTACAAGCTTTGCTTAGTTTGGGTCTAGATGATGCTGTGTGAAATTTTCCAGCGTTATTTATTTATTTATAATCGACTTAGAGGCAGACCACCTGCCCGATGGTCAGACGACATTGTGGGGGCGGTGGGAGAACAGTGGATCCGGCTGGCACAAAACCACCAGGAGTGGCGTGAAAGAGAAGAGGCCTTTACCCAACAGTGGGTGTTACCGGCTGGATAGATAGATAGATAGATAGAATCGACTTATAAGCTTCCTCATAGCTCCTTAAAGCTCATAGATGTTGTGATTTTTTGTTTGTCAAAAGCAAATAATAAGCTCATATTATAGCTTTTGTCTCATAATGAACAACAAAAGGTATATTATGGTGACGGCACATGGGACAGCTGAAAAGGGAAGGCCTAAATCGAACATAGAGCAAATTTGTTACAGAGAAAGGTGAAGCAACCAAATAAGGGAGCATATATAAAGTATGAAATGAATGAATGAGGCAAAAGCTGTTTCAAAGAGGTTTGTGGCGGGAAAGTGATGTATGTCGAGATAAAAATATGTGAACCTCGTGGTTTGGAAGCTCGCAGTAACAAATGTTGTAAAGGTTGCTGGGAGCCGTTGGGTGCAGGCTGCACAAGATCGATCGCTGTGGAAGTCGATGCGGGAGGCCTATGTTCAGCAGTGGACGATAGATGGCTCAGATGATGATGATGAGTAACAAATTTTAGGTACATAGAAGTGAGCACAAACTTAATGAGCATGTTTTCAAAGCAAACATTATCCTACGAGTGTTCTTTGATGCTGTAATCGTTTGAGGCTAATCTCGGAAACATGGTTTTCTGCGTTTGAACGTAAAAATCTCACTTTTTTATATTCTACGCTTTGTCAGCGGATCAAAGGCGCGGAAAATGAAAAGAGCACTTTCTCACAAAGGAACAAGGTCCAAATTTAATTTAAAGTCAAATAGGCAGAGATATAAATAAAAGTTGGAATAGAAAATACTTTATTGACTTAAGTTTGATTGATGTTCAGATGTTGGCTGTTTCTTTTGCTAAGTTTAATGAAAAATGGCGACTTGTGGAGATAATGCGGGAAATTGAACTCAAATACATAATTATTGTGTAAATGAGGTTCAGAACAAACTTTTGACCTCTGAATTTACGACTCGAATTCGCTGTCTTATGGCGGGATCACACATACCGAGTAGGGTAGTAATCTCATTACAACATTACCGAGTGCTGGGCCGAGCGCTCAACCAATGCCCAACTCTCTCGACTAAGATCATTTTGATGTCTTGCCCATCTACTCGTATGTAATCAAGACTTAACTTACGTTTACTTAAAAACGTAATAGCTGTCTTGGTCGATTTGTTCCACATCATGGATGTTTACAGCCTTACCCAATATACTGATTTGGATAAAATATATAAATGCCAGCATTCAGCTTTACTTTTCACACAGCACCATCTAGCCCCAAAGTAAGCAGAACTTGTGTTATGGGTACTAAATGACTGACATAATACTTATACACTTTTATACATAGAAAACACCTAACCCCGAGACAAATATCTGTAGATCACACAAACATTTGTCCCACGGCGGGGATCGAACCTGCAACCTTTTGAGTCGCAAGCAGGCCCACTGCACTACAGAGGTCGTCGATGAAACTCTGGATACACGCTTAAAAATGTTGATACCACGCGAGCGAAGCCGCGCGTAGAAGCTAGTTATAACCACTTATAACTAAGTAGAATTCTCAGGATAGCATCCGAGGACAGGAAGATCTCAATTTATGTGTGTCACGTATCGCACTTCATCGTACCCGCCTTGTCTGAGTAGTGTGCTTCCCTTCCACGTCAGATATTTCAATCGTAGTCTATCAATTTATTTCGTGAGAATTTCGTGTTAGCTTGTGTTTCTTCAACTTTTTTCGTTCGTTTGATGATTCTGATGCCTCCCACCACGATTTCTGACTTCTTGGGCCAATTTCGGATTGGAATATTTGTTCCTAGGTTAGGACTGTGTTTTAACGTTTGAAAAATTGGCATTTGAAGTCAGAAATCGTGGTGGGAAGCTTCCGAATATTCATCAAACGAATGAAAAGGGGAACGCGTCTACGACCCCTGAGTTTGACTTAGACATATAATAAGTTAAATAAGAGTTTGTGCGCATATGAATAGGAAACGAAAAAATCCATTGATGCATGCCGTGATTCGAACCCACGACCGTCGGATTTAAAGTTGCGGTAGCACCACCTCAAGGCTCACAACACCGTTAAGATCTCATATAAATTGTAAATGCATTCTCCAACATGAAAAGTCCATTGCACGGCTAGAATTCGAACCCACTTCGAAAAAGCACTACCCACTCGATCAAACTCAAAAGCAAGCATATAACCTCTTGTCTTGTGATTCACTTCACATTGAGTAGTTAGTACAAGTAGACGCAAGGGGACACAAAACAAGACTAGACGGTGAGGTTCTCGAATTGAATTAGGAACTCCGTTAATGGAACTAGGAGTACGAATGTGGACGGTTGGCAGAACAAACTAGAATTGCCAAAACTGAACTTTTAGTTCCATTTTTAACTGAACTTTCCGCTTTTAGCTACTACCTATGATTTATCGCAGTTTAGCTCAAAAAATGTCATTTACTTATGTTTACTTACCTAGATAAGAAGTTATGTAGCGCGGGCTTTATTAGTATTACCCGAACGCATCCTTATCTCGGTAACATGAACGCAGCCGCACCGACCGCCAAACTCTTGTCGGCAGCTATCTCGCTCTTACCCGCGCGATACGTTCGGAGGAAGGCGAACGGCTTTTCCGCGCGAGAGCAATTTGTCTTTATTCTTGTATTTATTCATTGTTTTGTATATTTTACCTGTGTTTCCGTGTTTTCACCATTACTTATATTTCGTACCTTTTACTTATATTTCGTGTTTCGAACTTTATACACCCAAACCCTTGAGGAGAACGATCACCTTACAGTTATTTTTATAATGCTACTTATATAACTTAGCTTTAAATTTTCGGAAACATATACCTGCCTAAATTTTGATAAATTAATAGCTTGTTGATCGTTGATCATCATCATCATCTCCCTGCCCTTTTCCCACATTATGTGGGGTCGGCACAACATGTGTTCTTCTTCCATTCTCCTCTATCAGCCGTCATCTCAACACTATTGATAACACATCGTTGATCATCATAAAAAAGTAAAATGTTGGTTGCAAAGTTATTTTAAGATGAAATAAATCGTTTTGCAGAAGATTTGCTTGTTGCTAAGAGAACTCGTTAATGATGGCTAAATCTATAAAAAACTCAACTAAAAATAAACCAAAGCTAACGAGAAATTTTTTTTTTTTTTTATTTTTTTTTTTTATGGAAGAGGGGGCAAACGAGCAGGTGGCACACCTGATGGTAAGTGATTGCCACCGCCCACAGACAACTGCAGCATCAAGAGGCACTGCAGATGCGTTGCCGGCCTTTGAGGTAGGAATAGGCTCTTTTCTTGAAGGCGCCTAAGTCGTATCGGTCTGGAAACACCTCTGGCGACAGCTGATTCCACAAGTCTGATGTGCGAGGCAGGAATTGGCGTGAAAACCGCACAGTTGTGGACTGCCAACCATCCACATGATATGGATGGTATAGGTATTGCTGTCGTTGCATACGATGGCGGAATTCAGCGGCTGGAATCAGTCCAAACAATTCCTCAGAACACTCCCCATTGTATATGCGGTACATGATGCATAGAGATGCAACATCTCTACGTAAAGTCAAGGGATCAAGCCGATTGGATAGGACTTGGTCGTTGACAACACGAACGGCTCTTCGTTGTATACGGTCAAAAGGAAGGAAAAGCTAAAAGCTTTTAACTCATAATATAAAAATTATTTTTACCTTAAAAGCATTGAAAATCTATAAATAGTAGTTTAGACATCGTTTTCAGTTCTTTATCGTTGAATTTGTTTATCCGACGAGCATGTATGAAGAATGTAATGAGAGTGAATGAGGCGAAAGTTGTGTGTCAGGATCGTAGCGAGTCCGTGGTCTCTGCCTACCCCTTTGGGAAAGAGGCGTGACTTTATGTATGTATGTATGTATTATATTTTCCGGGAGCAAGGTAAAAATAGGAGGTTTTTAAGTTTAACGAGAAAAAAAAGGTGCCACTCTGACAGAAGTGAAAACTGAAATAGATGTTTTTTTCCCCATCTCAAATAGAGGTGTCGGTAACGGTAACGGTAACAGTGTCGCGAGTTCAATAGTTTTTTCCGGTTTCAAACAGAGGTGTCCTCTGATTGATATGAGAGTTTTTCAAATTTTTACTTAAAAAAATGAGCTTCAAAACAATAAAAAATGGGGCGCGCGGCGCCGACAGACCCCCACTTTTGGTGAAGTTTGTCAATCTTTGCCTAAAAGAACAGCTGATATACAGAGGTGTCGGTAAGGGTGTCGCGAGTTCAATGGTTTTTTCCCATCTCAAAAATGCCCAACGCACCTAAAGGTGCACGTCAATACAGGACCATCTCCAGACCATACTTTCAAAAAATAAGAGCTAAGAAAGTTCCATGCTTCAGAGGTCACGTATTATCGGTCCCGGCTATTTATTCGTTAAGCGTAAAGCAACAGGAGTAAAATAGCCTAGTTTTAAGATGATTCAAAGTGATCCTAGCGGTCCGACTGAATAAAATTAAATGATTTTTGACTTTGAGCCATGAGGAACGTTGCAGGCGGCCTATAAACTCCAACACCAGACTCATACAAACTTACTTACTATGTAGTCGTTAGGTGCATTTACACGATGCGACCTCAACCCATACGATATCGTATCGCACGGCAATTTTTCACGTGTAAACGCTCATCGTATGCGATTTGTCATAGTTAGCGCGACACTCGGCAGCAAGTTTAAGTTTAATGCACCTTTAAGCCTTACTTACTATAACTTACTTACTATTAAGTTTAGTATTATAGACGCTTATAATTCCGTCACCAGAGATGGCCATACGATTCGCTTTTAAACACCGTAAAGTGACGTTCAGGTTTTGCTGTCGCTACCTCGATTGCGTTGGGTCCTTGCATTGTAGTTTATACGTGTGTTGACCCAAAACGACCGACACCGCTTGTTGCTCGTGTTTACTCGACAGTGCCTATTTATAAATGCATTTTATACCTCTGTAGCGCAGTGGGCGAAGGCCCACCTGCGACTCAAAAGGTTGCGGGTTTGATCCCCACGGCGGGACCAATGTTTGATCTACAAATATTTGTCTCGGGTCTGGGTGTTTCTATGTATAATATGTATGTGACGGCAGACTGGATATTTTCATTGCTATTAATGGCCGTTGTAAGCTAATATCTCATGGGCGTAGCAGGGTAAGTGTCGATTCAAATGAAGAACACTGGATAACTTGTCAGCAACGTATAATCACAATCGAAAGTAATCCTAGGTACACAAACTTTATTATCTAGGTACACTAACTATTTAATCTAGCACTTTATCTAACTAGGTATACACAACGGAACGCGGGGACAGTTCCTACGACTGTTCAGCTCGACCGATCCAACAAGACTGTGCTCTGACAGTCCTGTTTTTGCACTGGTAGGCTCTGTCTAGCGCCAGAAGTGACGCTTGCGTTCCGTGTTGCCATTCGAAAGCCTGTGCCGACTAAATGGTAGTTTCCAATTCCGACACGGCTATCCTGCTGGCACACGTCCTCGTGTGTTCATGAAGCAACTGAAACAATCAATACCACAGCACAGTTTCCGTTCGGCTAATCCTGCCGCAACCTAGGTTCGAACTTCGAACCAGACCTAACTGTACTCAACATACATCGTCTAGTACGATCAGTTTGCAAAACAGTAAAAACCAAAACTTTATCACCAATAAGGGTCTTTAGTACCAATTTTTACAGTTACTGTACTCTATCTTTAGTAAGCTATCTACGAACGTCAATTATCTCTGACAAGCAAAACTGGTCACAAAGCTACTTTAAATTTCAACTAGAATTGATCACGCGTATCCCTTCTAAGTAAGTTCCCTATCGCTTCTGAATCATTGTTACAGTTCATCATACATACACGGTCTTCACATGACTAGAGCCCTGCTAGAGCTCTCAGCTAGAAGAACAACATCCACAAAAACAGTTACAACAAAAGTTATCTAGTCGAATGTCAGTATCAAAAAGTTAAATTCCAAACTTTTCTTTGTAATTTCAATTGGTATTAGTTAGGAGTACATTGTAACTCAACATTTTTACTTCTCTAAACAACAAAAATAAGAAAACTCTTACAGACTAAACCACCATAGTCATTAAATTAGAACCACGCTAACTACAAATTTTCTAGTGCCGCATTGACGCGACTCCTAAGGGCTTATTTATTTTCGCTAAAACGAGAACAAGGGTACTTGTGGAAACATGTCGACGCACCAACGTCAGATCTTATTTGAGCGAGAATCGAACAAGGATTACCACTACGCACTACTATAATGCTAACATACGCAACAACTCTCATACTCGCTACACACAACGCCGCCACAAAGCTATAAACCTGGTTAGACATTACTACCACTGTATTTACGTCTAGATCTTGGAATTTCATGATCTGGAATTTTTCTGAGTCTATCATTTACGTTCTCTTAGAATTACTCCTAAAGCCATAAGGATCAATGACTACCAAAATAAAAGAACTTAAAAAAAAAAACCTCTATCGTTAATTATTTCAACCCATACTACCTAGGACTAGATGATTCTGGTATAACTACAGCGTAAAGAAACTGCCTATGCCTATGCCTACACTCAACGGACAACGGGACGTCGCAAAAGCTTTGAAATCTTGGTAAGGTTACAGCACTCGATCGCTATTTGCATTTCACATGAAGAGGATGTTTAGTTTAGTCTAGGAATTCATTTAAGATGAGCCAGTGCAGAGTACCATTGTCATTTATCAAAAGTTTAAACACACTAGTCAAATTACTCTTTAAGTTACTCTATCGCCACGGCTCACAGCCGACTCGCAATCACGTCACGATTACTCCCATCCATCGAATGGACGACACGTGTGCATCACCCGCTGACTCCACACTACGGTCTCTTTAGACCACGGTCTCTCTGGACCACGGTCTCTCGGGACCACGGTCTCTCGGGACCACGGTCTCTCTGGACCACGGTCTCTCTGGACCACGGTCTCTCTGGACCACGGTTCCTCTGAACCCCGACCTCCGCCAGAGCCAAACGCGCATCGCGCACCCACGGACTACTTGAGTTACCCCAAGAGATACCGATTTCTACCGGGCTACGACTACGTAATAACTAACTGGTATAGTCGAACACAATACGGCCGATAAGAGTTCCTTAATCGAGTTAAAAACAAATGGATTCAATTTCATCTTTAATTTCATTAACTTCCACAACGTCAATCGGTACTTTACACTCTGACATCATCTAACCTATCAGCTCAAATGATGTACCTCGCTTTGATGACATGATTGAATAAAGTCAACAAAAAAAACTTCTATCGCCTACTTTCATTTTAATTTACCTCAATAGCCTTTACCACTATAACTCGGTCACTTGAGCAGAGCTAGTGAGTGTTATTCTAACATGTAGGGCAAACGAAACTCACTGCCACAAAAAATCTCGAAAATCTTTAAGTACCTACTCACAAAACATCAAGCTTGATCAGCGATTAACTGCGTGTAGGCCCTGATAGTCTAGAGTTTCTCTCAGAATTATAATAAGCACTAAAAATAACACACTTCAGGTGTACCTACCTAACCAGAATGTAAGAACAACCATCTAAACAACTCGACTACGAAAAGCTTACTTTAGCGTCAAAGCAAATTGTTGTATTCACTTCAACCCTCACGTCTCTCATCACCTCTTATAATAAAACCTTCCCTTCATCTAGAGTCTGCGACTCACAGGTCATCCCACATGACCACCAACACACAACAGTACGCCTTTGAGACCCAGGTCACCACCACGCTACTAGCTGTCCATCGCGCCCTGAACATCTCACAACTGAGTTGCAGTTACGATTACAGACCAGTGCGTGCAGCACGACCCCTCACCATGTACGTGTTCTATTAGCAAAAGGTTACCATCACTGTCTACCACTGCAAACAAATCTAACTCTGTATTTAAATCGCTTATGAGGAACTCTTCGTACGCGTCTCGCTTCACGAGCGAACTATTCGGTTCTATCAACATTCCAAACCGTCACGTTTATTCAACGTGATCCAAACCGTCACGTTTATTAACTTAGAAAATACGACTCTCAAACAGACTAACTTAACTGAGTACCTAGTCAAATAATATTTGCACTAAACTCGTTTTATTTACGCCCTATTTCTCGTTCTTGTAAACCCAGTCGAACAACCAAATCGACGAACTCTGAAAAACTGTACGCGGTCTTACTGGTACAGACTTCAAGCCTATGAGAATCCGACTACCCCTCACTGTAGCTGATAGATAATCACGAGATAATCACGTTTACGAATGTTAAAACAACTTATTCCAAACACTGCGCACCATTTTTTCTAAATGTGGGTAGAACCCCTAACTCTGATTACGAAACCACGATAAGACAATAAACCGGTTTTATAATCGACCAGCTTGAACACACCCAATGTTAGAACCAATCTCATTACGACATAGCCTAGGTCATTAACCTTATCCAGTAAAATGAGAAGAAATTATAATCTACTTCACTCTTAACACGTTCAATTCAGAAAACATGAACACAGATTTAAAATTACCTATTCCTGAGAATCGAAATAATTTCTTAAGAATTTAAATTATTTCCCATCTAATGCTTTAGATGTTCTAGCTTCCAGCTGAATTTAGATGCCATAGCTTCGATCACAAGATAACCAATTTTCCAAACTCAACACTTGAATCAAAATGAAAAGTAACACGCTCACCGGATAATCATCCAATAGGGTTCATCAGCAATCTTGCAAAGCCGATTGCTATTGCTGGTTGCCGCGGTAGTGGGACTGCCACAGCTTGTCCTACCGCTGCCGGAACTATAGGTACTTCCTCACCGTGGAAGTAGTAGCATGATGACTCTAATTTGCATAGTGATCGGTACCACCTCACCTGAAAAACATACCGAGGGTAGTTACTATGCAAAAGAAATAAAACCAAAAAGCAAAGAAACGATTACATGACCTTTTGAAATTCTTGAAGTGTAGTTGACATCACGATGCTTCTATTTCTCCGCACATTGTTCAGCTCACGCCTGTGTCACGTCCTTAGCCACATCCTTAGCCAAGCCACTCCCGTTCTTGTAGCGGTTTGCCTTGTGCCCAGGTTGGCAGTAATTGTAGCACACCAAGGGCTTCGCTACTGAACTACCTAGCTCAGTACTAGATCCGCCAGGTGTGGTCCTTTGTAGCCACCGATTCTTTTTCCGCAATCTGCCTGATTTTATTTTTCACGTAGGTAGCATTTCTCAGTGATTTTGTTTCTCAAAGCAGCAGAGGGAAATCCACGCAGATGCCGCGCCCTTTTACAGCCCTTTGCTGATCACCCATTTATCGCATTCTATCGGTTTTTCGTCAAAACATAACCCATTATAATGGATCTCGCTCCAGTCCTTCCCGCGTTCATTATTCAAGGCCAATAAAAACTCACGTAGTTCTTTGTCTTCGTCTTATTTTCTGGGCTTGCACTTGATAACGGTCGCTTACACTTGATAACGGTCGCTTACACTGACCATTTGAACCGACACTGAATCCCACATCGGATGACGGCAGACTGGATATTTTCATTGCTATTAATGGCCGTTGTAAGCTAATATCTCATGGGCGTAGCAGGGTAAGTGTCGATTCAAATGAAGAACACTGGATAACTTGTCAGCAACGTATAATCACAATCGAAAGTAATCCTAGGTACACAAACTTTATTATCTAGGTACACTAACTATTTAATCTAGCACTTTATCTAACTAGGTATACACAACGGAACGCGGGGACAGTTCCTACGACTGTTCAGCTCGACCGATCCAACAAGACTGTGCTCTGACAGTCCTGTTTTTGCACTGGTAGGCTCTGTCTAGCGCCAGAAGTGACGCTTGCGTTCCGTGTTGCCATTCGAAAGCCTGTGCCGACTAAATGGTAGTTTCCAATTCCGACATATGTATTTACAAACAAAAAGTATATCAGTAGTATATCAGTCATCTTAGTTTCTTAGCTCTGCTTACTTTGGGCTAGATGATGCTGTGTGAAAAGTCCAGCATTATTTATTTATTCTCTCATCAAAACAAAAATTGTTTTTATTTATTCTGCCACCCACGACGGACACAAATCCAAAAAAAAACAAAATCATGAAAATCGGTGCAGGTCTCGAAATTTACAAAGAAAAGAGCCAAAAAGGTATAGGTATTTGTATAATTACATAATAATATGAACTGAGACAGAATCACGACTTTATTTGCTTACTCACTGCTTACTTTGTGGGAGAGAGATGATGTTGTGTGAAAAGTCCAGCATTATTTAAAAATTTAATTTTATCTACGGACGCGGACGCGGACTAGCTGTCCGCGGTGTTACCCGCGATCCCTCGGGAAAACTTCACTTCCCCGGGATAAAATATCTTCATTGGGGATAATGTAGGATTCTATTGGTGAAAGAATATTTCAAATCGGTCCAGTAGTTTCGGAGCCTATTCATTTCAAACAAACAAACAAATCTTTCCTCTTTATAATATTAGTATAGAAGTATATATCTACTAGGTATATCAACTAAGCTGATCCATATAGAACACTGAGACTTAATGGAACCTTATCGTAAATTCAATTGCTAATTTGAATTCCATTTTAAGATATAATTTCACCGATCTGGCTAATTAACATTACCTTTGGTGAAACTACACTTAAAGCGCGGTACGCCCTTAACAGATTCACTTTGTTCGATTGGCTACTTGGAGCTTAGGTGTTTAAGCGGAGCTCAGATTTAAAAGGATAGGTAAAAAGAAATACCGTTTCGTGTCTTCTTCTTACTACTATTATGTAAATAATATAAATAAATAAATAATGCTGGGCATTTCACACAGCATCATCTAGCCCCAAGCTAAGCAAAGCTTGTACTATGGGAACCAGATAACTGATATACTTTTTGTTTTTAAATACATACATAGACACACCCAGACCCGAGATAAATATATGCAGATCATACAAATATTTATCCCGTGGCGGGGATCGAACCCGCAACCTTCTGCGTCTCAAGCGGGATTTCACTCACTGCGCTACAGAGGTCGTCAAAATGAAAGCTTAGATGCAATTTTTGTTGCTATTTCACGCTAAAATGCCTGAACTGATTTCGATAAAATTATTTTGGTAAAAAGAAAGTAACGTTTTAAATTTTCGCGACTTGTACATACACAACACATCTTAAAATAAGTCCCGTTATATTTAAAAAAAAAAGTAAGTTACACCCTAAGTTTACGCAGATGCTGCTTAGTGCTTATCCCGAAAGTATTTGTGAGAGACCACGGGACCTAGGGGTCAAGGGTGCAACTATAACTAAATAGAATATAAACAATGTGATGTTAGTGCTGAATAATGTTATAGTATGCGGCTGAACCATACGGTTTAAGTCTAATTAATTTCTATAATCTGGGCTTAATTAAACCAATAATAAAATCCAGCGTCGACGTTTCATTACTTCCCGCCATTTTGCGGACATTGGGGACGGTGACAGCTGTCAGTTTGTCAATGTTTTTTTAACGATTTGGCTTCGCAACACCATCATTGCTTCATAATAATGATTTATGTATTTTTTTTTAATAATTATGCTGGACATTTCCACACCATCATCAGCCCAAAACTAAGCAAAGATTGAACTACTATGGGAACCAGATAACTGATGTAGGTACTACTTATATACTTTGTTTGTAAATACATACAATATAATACACAGAAACATCCAGAACCGATATAAATATTAGATCATATAAACATTTATCCCGCAGCGGGGATCGAACCCGCAACCTTCTGCGTCACAAGCGGGCTTTCACCCACTGCGCCACAGAGGTCGTCAATGTGTACCTATCCTTGACGTATAGCCTTTTGCGCTAATATTAATTATACGTGTGGAATTGACTGAGCTGTAGATGATCACGATGTTTTTCTTTACCGTCAAGACCTCGTGTTAATGCGCATATAGTGCATACATAGAAAATCTATTGGTGCACGGCCAGGATTCGAGTTCAACATTTGAGCCCTGCCTTCATCCCTCTACTAATCTATCAGCCGATTGCGGACCCAAGACTGTCGATGTAGGGAGAGCATGTGCAGGTGCTATCGCGATCCCTCCCAGACCCATTGTGACTGCGGGGTCCCTTTCTAAACGATGTCCCACCTGATCGTTTGCCCTTTGTGCCCTACCACCTGCACAAGGAAAGACCTCATTGACGCCACGGATGCTGGAGTGATGGTGGCGGGGTTTTACTCAACCCATATCTAAATACCGGTGTACCATTGACACAAAAGAAGAAGATGCCCACTAAGCCAATGCGGCTCTACCCGGTAATATGACAGTAATAAACATGATGACATCAAGTTTATTACATTGTAATGAAAATCCTAACCCAAAATAGGTACTAACAGTGTTTCGAGTTCTGTTTGTGGTTTCATTCAGGGTTTCAATTTATGCTATGCAATAAATGTGGTCCACACATATTTCCCTAGCGAACACACGTTTAATATATCTTTCGAACGGAGTGTTTTGGATCGGTGGAAATAGAGACTGGTGGCTTAGAGAGCCGTGCCAACTTCTAGGCCTTGCTTTTGCTTTGTCAATGTAATTGACGTCGCGTTCTTATGCACTAGCGGTTGAACCGCGGGCCGGCTAGTCGCGTGGTGGGCCACTTGTCCAGATTTAGTATGCAACCGCTAATCATTGTACGCACCTAACCGCCACTAACCGCTATATAATTTAACCCGCGGGGCGCTGTTCAACCGCTAGTGTGTATGTAAGGAGGCTTCTCTTTTATTTTCTTAGAAAAAAAAAAACAATTTTTGGCTACCTACGTAGAAAGTTACAAGGGAAGATGATTGTTTCAGTTTCACCGGTAAGGGATCAATCCCTCAGGAATTAAATTGAAATGGGACTTCGACAGTCTTCAAATTTTTTTCAGAATCAGAAATAGACGATAGTATCGGTGAATAGGTACACAAAAAACGGCTAAATATTTAGCTTGCTTTTATGAAGTAGGTAATTTATTTTTTGTTTGTAACAACTTGACATAAGAAGTTGGTTACAGAATAAATATTACCGATACGAGTTGGGCGCCTTCAAGAAAAGAGCCTATTCCTACCTCAAAGGCCGGCAACGCATCTGCAGTGCCTCTTGATCAGTTGTCTGTGGGCGGTGGCAATCACTTACCATCAGGTGTGCCACTTGCTCGTTTGCCCCCTCTTCCATAAAAAAAAGAATAGCCAGCATTGTCACAAAATCATTAATATCCGACGTTGCATTAGCACTGATCAGAAAATACTCGCAAATGGAGCTGATAAATCCACCTCGAGTTTGAATAATGGCTTGTGTTATCCATTTTCGGGGAAGCGCCACACACTGTTTACTAAACTTTCACTCTAGATTATGTTGTTTTAGCCCATATGCCCACTGCAGGCCCAGGCCTCCATCCTCATTTTCTAGGCTTTTTTGTCCTTAGCTTATTGTAGGCGAGTCTGGTAATAATTGTACTTTTTTTTACAAAAAAAAGAAATAATCCCCCGTCCCGCTTGTGACGCAGAAGGTTGCGGGTTCGATCCCCGCCGCGGGATAAATGTTTGTATGATCTGCAAATATTTGTCTCGAGTCTGGGTGTTTCTATGTATAATATGTATGTATTTACAAACAAAAATAATATAAGTAGTGTATCAGTTATCTAGTTCCCATAGTACAAGCTATGCTTAGTTTGGGGCTAGATGATGCTGTGTGAAATGTCCAGCGTTATTTATTTATTTAATAAAAATAACTAAACTAACCTTTTATTCACCTAGTAGGTTAGGCACGGAAAATAAACAGTTCCGTTTTTAGAACAAATATTTTGAAGAATAATCCGTAAGCCTGTTTTAAAAAAAAACATTATGATGAAAATTATATTCGTACACCATTATTACTAAGATTTTTTTAAACAAAATCATTATTATCAACCTTACACCAATAGTCATTAAGTTAATTTTCCCGTGACAAGATATCAAGTGATACAGCTTAGTAGGAAATGGTGAATGTTTACAAATGTATGTTAGTGGAAGTGAGGGCTGAGTTGGGGTTGATTTATGTGGACTTATTGATGGACCATTATCGTACTGGACCAAGCCAATTATTATATCAAGACTGAAATAGACGAAACGTACAGTCAATGACAAAAGTACATGAACATTTGGTAAATAAATAAATAATGTTTTTATTGAACAAGAACGGATGTTTGATGTTTTTGAATCTTATCTTTAAAGTTCGTAGGGTTTTAGATACAACTTTACCTTAAATTGGATGCTTTACCTTGCACCATTACTATTTGTGAAAAAATTGGCAATTTTCCCATAAACAATGATGAAAATGAAGCTTTAAAATTTCCAATTGTTCATGACCTTCTGTCGCTGACTGTACAGTCATTTGTTGACCTAAACAAATTATCTCTATCTTGACCTACTTGGCATTTTGCGGGCGATTGCTCGGATGAGGCGAAAAAGGTGAGTTCGATTCTCATGACGGGAAAGATGTAAGATGTACAGTCCCATAAATAGGTATCACCAATAATGCGGTACCTACATTTTTAAGTAGGATCACGCTTAGTAAGGCACAAACAAATAGCTTTTTAAACACACAATATTGCTTATAGGCCTACAGGCTACAACTACATTGAAGCTTTTTTTGTACCCTTCAATAAATAATGCTGGACTTACCACACAGCATCATCTAGCCCCAAAGTAAGCAGAGCTTGTGTTATGGGTACTAAGATGACTGATATACTACATAATATACTTTTTGTTTGTAAATACATACATATTATACATAGAAACACCCAGACCCGAGACAAATATTTGTAGATCATACAAACATTGGTCCCGCCGCGGGGATCGAACCCGCAACTTTTTGCGTCGCAGGCGGGCCTTCGCCAACTGCGCTACAGCATATAATACCTTCTATCTATCTATCCAGCCGGTAACATCCACTGTTGGGTATAGGCTTCTTCTCTTTCACGCCACTCCTGGCGGTTTTGTGCCAGCTGGATCCACTGCTCTCCTACCGCCCCCACAATGTCGTCTGACCATCGGGCAGGTGGTCTGCCTCGAGGCCGCCGCATATCTCTTGGCCACCACTCGGTAGCCGCCAATAATAAATAATACAAAATAATAATATAATACCTTACTTATTATTAAACGACTAGCTTCTGCGCGCGCCTTCGCTCGAGTGGTACCAACATTTTGAATAGCTTATATGCTATTCCAGGCCACTATCTACACCTATACCAAGTTTCATCGCAATCGGTTCACTGGTTTAGCCGTGACATACATACAAACATTCAAATATCCAAACATCTAAACAAACTCACAAACTTTCAGATTTATTATATGAGTGGGATACGTTGTGTACGGCGCGAATAATGCTGACAAACGTGGCTTCATATAGCGAGCCATTCCAGATCAACATGCCAAGAGTATAGCGACTGAGAAGTTGAAGACAAATGGGTCTATAGTCTACAAGTCGGTCTAGTAAGTTTAGATAGCGATAGCACAAAACTTCCTTTGATTCCCAACTGGGACAACCCCCTGAGCGCTGATACTCCGAGATTTTCAACTTTGTTCATAAAACTCGAGTGTTTTAGATAGATAGATAGATAATTCTTTATTGTTACACCGTGATATAAAT
Organism: Epirrhoe alternata; assembly: GCA_963565295.1. Classification (NCBI taxonomy): domain Eukaryota; kingdom Metazoa; phylum Arthropoda; class Insecta; order Lepidoptera; family Geometridae; genus Epirrhoe; species Epirrhoe alternata. The sequence continues at coordinate 1,128,882 of OY751385.1, read as the reverse complement.
TACAAAAACAAAAAAAACTTAAGTCTAAATTCAGTGGCACAATGGGCGGCCTTATCACTCAGAGTGATCTCTTCCAGGCAACCTTTGGATGGACTGGATAGAAGAGAACGAGAGAGGAGGCGTGTTACAATAGCTACAAACAAAAAAACGTAATTATAAATTATAACAATATTAAAAAAAAAACCTACAACAAATAAAAAAAAGCAGTGGATAGATAGATCTCTACTTATTTAAAATAAAATTAGCTTGCTATCCATAAACAATATTTCGTCTAAGTACATTACGCACAACCGATCTTAACTCTAAAGTATCTGCGCAGAACCCATTTTTGATGCAGCCTAAAATACGAAGACGTTGTATAGCTGCCTCGCTCACTCACTTAGTTTGTTGCATCGTCCTATCTCGCCTACTCTACCAAACCTGCGCAATCGTTTAGTGCACCTTCAGAGATCTAAAGATGTACTTCCGTTTTAGCATTCATTGGTTAAGCTTTGAACTTGCAAGCATGAATATGTAAGGTTATGTCACGGTTACTTGGTGTTTGTCACGCAGAGTACCCCAGCTTCCCCTAGCACTAGTTTTCATATTGGCTTCGGGTGGCTTAAAAACTTCGTCACAAAGTCGGGTTTTCTTCTAGTCGTATCACAGGTAACTTTCTAGTACGAGTACTAGTAATTCTTTCGAATCATCAAACTGCGCCAGAGCGGCTTCATTAGGTATGTATTCATATTTTTTTTGTGATGCATCCATTGTACATACATACATACATAAAGTCACGCCTCTTTCCCAAAGGGGTAGGCAGAGACCACGGATCTCCACTCGCTACGATCCTGACACACAACTTTCGCGTCATTCACTCTCATTACATTCTTCATACATGCTCGTCGGTTTAGGGTACTTTTGACCTGGCCCTTCTCCAAAATGTCGGCAATTTGATCCAAGAAGGTTTGCCTATGCCTTCCCCTTCCAGCTGTCCCATGCGTCCATTGTGTTTTTATATAAACATTTAGTCAAAACATGCCTACACTCAGCGTCCCGTTAGGTTTAGGCATAGGTTGACGCTGTAGGCATAAATCATGTAGTTATATATGCAAAGGCATGAAAGTTATTTTAACCTGATCGCACACTTGTCCGCACCGTACGCGCCGCAGTCATTTTTTTATGCTAAAAATGCTGATGACGTCAGTAAATGCGGCTCGCTTCTGACGTCAGCAGCATTTCTCTATTAAATTGACAGTTCCCCGCGTTCGGCTCGGCTAGACTGTGCAACCTTGTGATTTTTCGATAAAAACAATAACAATTAATCGATTTTTCCCAATAACTTGTTTTTCAGTACACCAATATGAGCTAATATGCATAAGTAATGCTATGTTACTCAGTCATGGTCATGCCCATTTGCCAACAAACAACATAGCTATTGCGTGATTGGAGCACGTTTTAATTAATTTAATATTCCTGTTAGCCATGTGGCGAAACCTTATTCAGTGAATTAGCGAGCCTTTAATTTAAATTACATGATGGTCTATTAAATGGCTTTTTTTATGATGAATGTCGGCTCTTGACCTCGAAACTTACATAGGCAAGAATGAGGTCTACGATGGAGCGAGCCTACCCAGAAGGTGCCTACTCTCTTCTTAAAAACAACAGGCTTTTAGTTTTAAAATATTGGCGTTTTTAGGTCATTACATTATTGAAAGTAAAAAGTAAGTTTTTCACTTTTTATTATTGAAAGAACGAAACCATGATGCCTCTGACTACCCTTCGAAATCCGTCAAATGATTTTTAAGGCCGAGATAACTCCTACCATTTTTTGTTTTAGTTAAAAAAATAAAATAGTGACATGACGGATATACAGGGATTGGAAATCATTTAACAGCATTAAAGAGTCTTTGAATAAAAGGGGTAGACAGAAGCAAGTCTAAACATACATTTGCGTTTTACATGACATAAAATAAAACGAAGTTTTGAAAGTGGAATACAATTTTACTTGTAATTTTATACTTTGAAACGAAATTACCAATAAATAACTGGCAGCCAATAAAACTGCCAATATTAGACATCCTTCCATTTTTGAATTATGTGAAACTTCTCGAATATATTTCAACTTTGCTACCTAGGGTTCTACAGTTAAACTTGGTTAAGCTGAGGTCCCCAAGCTAACGGTACTAACCTGATCGCACCCTTGTCCACGCCGTACGCAACGCAGTATTTCTATACAAAAATTGCTGATGACGTCAGAAAATGCGGCTCGCTTCTGACGTCAGCTGCATTTTTTATGTTCTTCTTTCGAGTCGATGTATCACGCTATTCAGAGCCATTTGGACCAGTAGGAGGCAACATCCACAGCGTTGCTCGAGCAAGCCAAGAGATCTCCCAAAGTGCAGTTGGGGCATAATGGACACACGAGCACTTGTGACATAGACTGCAACTGGGCGCCACACGGGCATCGTGTGCCGTTTGTGCTGATCTTGCCCCATCTGCTTAGGTTATTTTTTCTATTGAAATGACAGTTCGGCGCGTTTGGTTTGGCTATACTGTGCGAGCACCCTTATCCTTCTAATATTCGTATTATAAATCTGAAGGTTTGTGTGAACTGTGCAGGAGAGGCGAAAGATGTGTTTTAGTACATCGCAGCAAGCTTTTCACAATAGGGGGAGTGTGGGATCAGTATCTATGAAACGATCGTTATTGATAGATCGTCGTGGTTAAGCAACATTGTCGATGGGTGACCGCCAGCGGGATTATCAACCGAGAGCTTCCGTGTTTCGGAGGGCACGTTAAATTGTCGGAGTTGGAAGCGAAAGAACAGGAGTAAAATTTGTTTTAAGACTATTCTAAGTGATCCCAGCGGTCAGACTGAATAAATAATGCTGGACATTACACACAACATCATCTAGCCCCAAACTAAGCAAAGCTATGGGAACCAGATAACTGATATACTACTTATATACTTTTTTGCTCGTAAATACATACATATTATAAGTAGAAACACCCAGACCCGAGATAAATATTTGCAGACAAACATTAATCCCGAGGCGGGGATCGACCCGCAACCTTCTACGTCACAGGCGGGCTTTTACCCACTGCGCCACAGAGTTCGTCAAGCTTTGTGACTTTGACTTTGAGCCATGACGCTTTAGGACGGCTTAAAAACTCCGTCACCAGAGTTAAATAAATAAATAAATAATGCTGGACTATTCACACAGCATCATCTAGCCCCAAAGTAAGCAGAGCTTGTGTTATGGGTACTAAGATGACTGATATAATACTTATATACTTTTTGTTTGTAAATACATACATATTATACATAGAAAACATCCAGACCCAAAACAAATACTTGTAGATCATACAAACATTGGTCCCGCCGCGGGGATCGAACCCGCAACCTTTTGCGTCGCAGGCCACTTGTTGTTGTTGGCCACTGACTCAAACGAACTTATTACCATGAATGTGACTGTTGGGTGTTATTTATTTGAATGCTAATAAATTACTCTTGGTTCGCTTTTTAGAAATTCCATGCAGCCTTCTTTTTGTAATTCGCTCCTCCATCCGACATCGGCCGCAATTCGAATGTTTAAATGGAGGGAACCGTAAATTATCGGTAAAACCGTGAATTGGCGCCGAACGACCGTAAAATTGGAAGTTCGTTTTAGGATTGATGCTGAGTATTGGGTAAGCTTGGAAATTCATTTGTACTAAATCTTTTAATTTTATGATATCTTCTGTACGTGTCTTCACTCGCATGGTACCTTTCAAATAAGTACCTATTTCTTGTCGGATTACAGTTCTATCGTAGGGAAGTATTCGATTTTAATATTTTTTTCTATTTTCAAAAACTATGCAACATTTTCACGTTTAAAATACAATAGAATCAGTTGAGCTTCCAATGGACCTTTTTACGTAAGATGTTAATTTCAAACTCAGGTACGCTCAGCGACTTGATATTTTTCAATCTTTTATATCTTCAAAGTTCGTAGGCTGTAGCTAAACTACTACTATTAATGAAAAAAAAATACACAATTTTCCCACAAATGATGATTTTCGATCTCAAACTTTTCATAAACTTCTGTCGTTGATTATTACCTGTACTTTAAAATGCCCTTGGTGTAACCCTTGTACTTGAAAACATTGTTACATTAAGGTATGCATATTGCCCTATTTGCATCTAATCACTTGAAGGTCAAGCTTGTTACCTTATCGTGATTTTAAAATAGTTTGTAATTTTAAGCTGATCGCACATATTATGTCCGCGCCGTTCGCGACGCAGTCATTTTTCTATAGAAAAAATAATGACGTCAGAAAATGCGGCTAGCTTCTGACGTCTCAGCATTTTCTAATGAATTGACTTAGCGCGTTCGGCGCGGATGGGTGCGACCACCTTTTATCCACTCGGTGGACGCGTAGCTTGCTTTGATTTTCGAAACAATGTTCTTTGTTCACAAAGAGATCCCAGCGGTCCTACTGAATAAATGCTTTTTGACTTTGACTTGGCAAAAATGGATGGCTTCATAGGGCACTTTAAATTGTCGTTTCCAGCGGTAATTGATGACTTCTGTAGCGCAGTGGCCGAAGGCCCGCCTGCGGCGCAAAAGGTTGCGGGTTCGATCCCCGCGGCGGGACCAATGTTTGTATGATCTACAAATATTTGTCTCGGGTCTGGGTGTTTTTATGAATAATATGTATGTATTTACGAACAAAAAGTATATAAGTAATATATCAGTCATCTTAGTACCCATTACACTCTGCTTACTTTGGGGCTAGATGATGCTGTGTGAATAGTCCAGCATTATTTATTAATTTCAAGGCGGCTTAAAAATCCATCGACAGACTTGGCCGTGAACCTACGAGCGTTTCATTTGAATTTGTGTGTTTCCTAGTTTTAAGACTGTTCTTAGTGATCTCAGCGGTCCTTGAATAAATGATTTTTTACTTGACTTGAAAAAAATCATTGAAAAATCAGTTTTTCTAAGTAAACTAAGGTTGTTTTACGTCATCAGGAACGCAACGGACCCATGTTTTACTCTCCACTGTTGAAGGGTCAGTCGGTAATAGTGGCGATAGATCAAAGACGATCCGGTGTTGACTAAGGACTTTACTCTAGATTTATTACTGTCGATAGGCTTGTAACCTGTCACGTATGCGAACTTCTTTTGATTTTGTCTACCGTTTAGTTTAGATCAAGTTACGAAACGCAAAATACATGCTTGGGATTCTAACTAACATAACTTTCATAATGAAGTTCCCAAAAGGCAAAACACGGCTCATACATAAAATTTCAATATAAAGAAATAAATAATGCTGGACATTTCACACAGCATCAAGCATCATCTAGCCCCAAGCAAAGTTTGTACTATAGGAATAAGTACTTTTTGTTTGTAAATACATACATCTTATACATAGAAACACCCAGACCCGAGATAAATATTTGCAGATCATACAAACATTTATCCCGCGGCGGGGATAGAACCCGCAACCTTCTGCATCACAAGCGGGCTTTCACCCACTGCGCCACAGAAGTCGTCAAAATATATTTATATCTATCTATTCAGCGCACTTCTGTACACGCATCGGTAAATAACGAAAGTTTGTTACATAAATGTTTATTTATATTTCAAAATAATTATGTTAACATGTAAAAAAACGATATATTTTGGTCGTGCCTACGATTATTTCAAGTCACAAGTTCCACGCTTTATAGACGAACCTAGTGTATATTTACATTATAAAATGGACGTTCACTGCGCCATCATTTTCAAAAAACTTTCAGCTGGTGCTTTGGAGACCTAAAAGATCTCGAAACTAACCTACCCTTTACCTAATCAGACCTAATCAGTCTCCTAAAAATGCAGTTTTGAAAGTCCGTGAATTCACCTTTATATAGGAAGCAAATATGTATATTTGTCTTACTCATACTTAAAGAACTTTACACGCAAGGAGTGAAACAACACGATTATAGTCAACGCACAATACAAAAGTCCTGCAAGAGATCTGATAGATCTCGTAATGCAGCGAACGTGTTAAAGCAGGTATCTAGGTATCTTATCCGATCGATCGCTTGTAGGAGCGGTGCCATCACCGACTTTGATTAGATCCAATGCAATAGGATCTCGCAATCCGTCTCGCGTTTCTAGTTTAATCATACGCCTTACAATTTAACTTTAAATCGAACTAGACGACTGTAGGTTTTACAAAAATAAATTAAAGAAATACCATTTTTCGGCTCGTCGGCATTACAGATAGACATGTTTGTCTGAGTTGTTTTTTGTTTTTGGGTTTTTTGTTTTTACACAATCTTCGCCATATAGTAATTTGAAGCATGGTCGTAGTCGTTATTGATAGATCGTCGAAGTTAAGCGTTCGAAACTGTCTGTTAGTGGATGGGTGACCGCCAGTGGCATTTTCATCTGAGCGCTTCCGTGCTTCGGAGGGCACGTTAAATTGTCGGTCCCGGCTATTTAGGTCGTTAAGCCATGGCGGAGGCTTTAGGCGGCCTAAAAACTCCGTCACCAGAGTTTGCCACTGACTCATACGAACTTTGTGTGTGAGTCAGTGACGAATAGACTGACGAGGATCAAAGTCAAAGTCAAAGTCAAAAAGCATTTATTCAGTAGGACCGCTGGGATCACTTTGAAACGTCTTAAAACTAGGTGATTTTACTCCTGTTCCTTCGCGACCAATACCGTGAAGAATCAGGGCAACAAACACGGTTTGGGGCCTAGATTTCTTTTAGGTGATCCATCTTAAATCTAAACTTATGATAACTTAGGTGGTACCTACCTACCAATTGCTTAAATTATATAATACAAGATAGCAGACATTGAGGACACATCAGCCGTCGAGGGGCAGAGCGACATCAGGCCACGCGAATTTATCATTAATATAATCAGATCCGTAGGTATTGGGTTCCATGAAGAGAACTAGCCTAAGAATTGCACACCATTACATCGGTGCTAGATGATTTACAGCATCAGGAAGCACCTATGCCTACACTCAACGAGACGCTGTAGTGCCTGGGACATTGTTTAAGCTGTAATAAAAATGATTTTATCTATGGAAATTCCTTAGTGTTCGTTTTTCGTCAGGGTCGCCTAGTAATAAAAGGATTTAATTATGGTTCTTTCGTCTGGTGGCCTTATGTAGTGAAACATCTTCATGGAGTATAAGATACGTGTTTATTCAATGGTGTCCGAATGTGAAGTCTCTTACATTGATTCTGATATACTAACTATTGCTAGGCATGGTATACAAGAATGTGCTGAGCTTGCACGCTCACACTACAAGGCTTGTAGCACCTAAACCATCATCATAGCTTAATCGGCACACACAGGAAAGACAACGTCAATACGGAAAACTAAAAAGGTTGTAAAAATAATGGACAAAGAAAGAGAAACTCCGCATTTTAAATCTGATAATCAGACGCCTGCAGCAGACTTTCTTAGTTCCATGTTTGTAACAAGTTTTCTACAGTTTTGCGACTAAGCAACGCTAAATTAAATTAAGCGCTACATAAACTTGGGAAATTGCTCTTGCGTGTTTTCGAAAAAGTTGAAAACTTAATATACAGTACTTAAGATTTCTTATGCAGTTTTAAGTCCACTCAGGTCCGAGTTTTTCTCCGCGGCTGGAGTTTATAAAGAAGCTTGGGAGATATCCAGATTATCCAAATTGTTTCTATAAACTGGACGATAGATGGCTGAGATGATGATGATGATGATGAAAATGCGACATCAGAGTTGGCCATTAACTCATACGAGCTTACTTTTTGTTTAAGGTGGTCGTTTTGGCCACGATTCATATTTGCTGTGATGTGATCTCCCCTCTGTGGGTTATGCAAAGTGGCAGGGACAACGTTAGCATAATAGGAAATTAAATTCTTTCAGCAACTAACCGTTCATTTTCCACTGGCGAACAAAATGTGATTAATTCTTAGTCTTTTTTCCCATTTTTTCCATCTTGAAAGGCGACAATAAAAACCAATTATGTAAAAAGTAAAGGACGCAAGATATTTCTGAGGAAAAAACCGGGTTTACCTCAGAACTGGAAGATAATTCGGGATGACAGTTCTGAGGTTGAAAAGGGTTTATTTTGTGGAAAATAAACATTGGATTGCTCGATGTTGCCCATTGCTTTCAAAATAATCATTGGATGGAATTCAAAAAGGACTGTATTCTTTATAAGATTTGTATTCCAAATCCTTTTAGTTGATAAAAAAATCATGTTACCGTGTGGTAACTATATGGGGATTACTTTAGACTGGTAGACAATTAGGTTAGTAAGTAAATATGCTAAAAACATAAACTATACAAAGTGAGTGTATTCTAAACTTCGTTCGTCGTAATTTTTCTAGATAAATTGCATTGCATCTCCGATTTATAAACGTTACCCATCTTGTTTAAAGACTTTAAAAGGCGCAATAGCCTGTCGAGTCACTGTATTTATGTTTAAGTCTGCCAAAGCTGTGTTTTGAGTATGTACTTTTTGTTTAAATATTTTATGTCTAATAAAGATCTTTTAAAAGCAAAAAACTAACAAATCCTTTTAGGACGTCTGGGTAAGGTCTAATAATAAAGTTTTAAAACTAAAAATAAAACTGACTTCAATGTTTGACTCGGCGTAACTCAGGGCGGATGAAGTTTGGGAAAACTATCAATCCCTCAGAAATTATTTGAAATCACCTTGATACCCTAGATTCTTTCGAACAAAAAAGTAATTTTCGTTCCATTACTGACGGAAATATCGGTCATAAAAAAACCAGAAATACAGGCAAACATAGAACTTACTTCATTTGAAGTCGATAGTAAATAAATAAAAAGTACATTAATTGCTTAAAAGTATACAGGGTGTAAAAAGACGTCTACCGAAGCCGAAAGGGGTAGGTACAGCATCCCAACACACAACCACAAATCCAAAAGGATTTTCCGAAAAATCATTAAATCCGGAGAAAACAGCGTTTGAAGAGTAAGTACTGTTTGCGTATGTTCTGAGCGCGGTTTTTGGCGTAGATTGGTCGATTTTCAGTTTTAACTGTTTTTTTCTTTTTTAAATGAAATGATTAGATGGGTATGGTCATAATATGTTGTACTAGTAGTAAATAACCGAAAATAACATAAAATGACTAGTTAAGTCCAAATATTTTTTTTCGTTTTTTTTTCGCTTAATATGTTTAGAATCGTGGTCTGATTGCAACCCCTCAGTTTTCGGTAGTTGTCTTTTTACACACTGTATAAGACATAGAACAGAAACTGGTAAATGAGGCTTATAGCTTATGTTACGTCCGCGTATCAATCAGGCCCCGCTTTGACCCAGTTCCAGGCGCTTTCACAAGGAGCTTTGCGAGCTGACACGTGTCACACACATGCGTAAGCTTAAACACTTGTCACAAGTTTTTGATGCTCGACATTTTTACACATTGTTAGAAGTGTGAATCAGGATCAGAATGACGTTGAATGGTTTTAACGTTTGTGAGTTTTGCCATTTTGGCCCAATATAACATTTATGTTTACTCATGCATACGTGTTTTTGAGATGTGGAAATGGATATGAATAAAGCACAATCTCAAAAAATGCTTCGTAGTTTTACCCAAAAAAACTATGAAAGCGCTAAGAACATGATTTTTGCTGACTTAATGTTATAACAAAAATGTACCACGTTTCAAACACAAGTTGCCCTCTGACATTTTGGGCTGCACTAGTCAATTTAGTGAATCCAATAGATCATTGCTTAAATTGGTTGTCGTCTTCAGTTAAGAGCCAATTTAGCGCGATAAATAAAGCGTTTTTGGTTCAGATTCGAGTTTCGCTAAATGTCAACAACTTTTCGTTTTGATTCAATGGATATCAAATGCTATTGGATTGGATTGATTTAATCAAATTCGGAAATTCGTATTTCAAGTAAAATAAGACAATAAAATAGTAACCATAGTAGGTTCCAAGACTCGACAACAAGTAGGTACGTAGTTTGTCTAGCGTCTTAATTGATTTTGATTATCTTCACACAGATATTATCCACAATAGTACCTATTAGGGTGGCGTTATCGAGACCCCAAGTTATTTGAATCAAGAATATAAAAAAACATGTTGAAAAACAAAAGGCTTATTTGTATAAGCGGCATGTCTCAAATCTCGCCATCATCGTCATGTGCAAGAGCCTCTACCAACGACTGGACTAACGCCAGACGGAACAAACTCTGGTAATTAGCCACTGATTAGTTTTAAGCTTTGTGTAGCATTCAACTTTATTGATACGTCGTTAATCTTAAGTTGGAAAATAAGTAGCAAAGATACTGGTAAAGTTTGGCTATGAAGCATGTTTGTTGCCCTAATTCACAGGAGTGCAAAAGAGCCCTTCCACCACACTGGTTTGACAGAACTAGTGATTCGACAATAAAACAGAATTGGTCGCAAAAAAACATGAGACACTAGCTGACCCGCGCGACTTCGTCTGCGCATTTTTGTCCCGCTTTTCTGTTGAAATTTTTCCTGAATTTTCTTTGCTATAAACCTCACGGAGCCCGAGACCTTTCCAACGAATGCAAAACCGTAGAAATCGGTTCGTGCGTTCTGGAGTTATAGCGTCAGGAAGGAAAACCCGACTTATTTTTATATAGTAGTGAGACATGAGCTTCTAAGACGGAGTTTTTAGACAGCCTTAATGCCTCCGTCATGGCTTAACGATTTTTGCAAGGACCGTTAATTTTACGTCTTCAGAAGCTTGGAAGCGTTTAGGTGGTAATGATTCTAGCGGTCACCCGCTATTTAACCGACTTTAAAAAAGGAGGAGGTTCTATGTTCGGCTGTGTGTATGTTTGTTGTAGAACGATTTACAATTTTTTTTTGTTTGAAAGGGTATCCATCTCGATGTGGTCCTATTTACTTTTTCCTGAGGGATTGATAGTTTTCCTGTAAAACTTAAAAATCCTCATTCTCACTACACAACCTGAGTCAATCAAATATTGAATAGTTTGCAAGGGTTATACTCTCGAGGTGGTCCCATATAAATTTGATTCCTGAGGAATTTATAGTTTTCCCGTAAAACTCAAAAAATCTCTTCCTCAGAAACGCCGCGCCTATAAGTCAAACATTGAAGTCAGTTTTCTTTTTAGTTTTTAAAAAACGTAATTATTAGCCCCCTCGCAGACTGCAGACTTTCTTTCGGCCGATAGTTGAGACGGAATATACTTCGGCTCGTAATGAGTATGGAGAAGAATAGCCCGTCTCAACTATCGGCCGATAGAAAGTCTGCAGTCTGCGAGGGGCCTTAACTGTAAGTACTGTAGAACGTTGCGACAAATCAATGATTTGACAAGTGTCTGAGAAGTCACACGAGCGTTTCATGAGCGAATAATTTGGTAGTGTTGGGTAGGACACGGTTTCAAAATGAGTTTTCTATGAGGGCCTCATTTTATTAGGTTTGGTGGGACAATGTCATGCTTCAAATGTCCCATACCATAAAATGTCACGTTGCGATGTAGTACTACTTCGCTCCACTCATTTGTCATCCTCGAAAATTTTGTCACAAGAGTTGATGAGTCTCTTATTTTCATTTTGTAACTCAAAGTGTGGCATCTTACTTGAAGCGTACTTACTTAATTTTTTTTTTCATTTTTATTGTTTGTAATTCAGTCAGCACTTTATTTAAAATTCATTAAATTTTTCGTTAATTCAATTACACTCACTTCCGGTTATCGAATCAAATTCAATTCAATTCAATTTTGTTTATTGCTTCATGTTAGTTACAATGTCTTAAATATAGGTAGGCGTTTCATAACATGAACCCCGCTGGGGCACTGCAACATTTGGTAGGTTACTTATGTAGGATGGGGGAGGCAACAGAAACACGAATTATCACGATCAGCTTATCTTCTTATTTTTATTCCAAATTTTATAATGTTAGAACAAAAAACAAAGCTTCTCCTCGCTCACAATGTACCGCCCATAATCCCGTTCTTCCATTCCGTCCCATTCATTTGCCTCAGTCATTCCCTCCGTTCATCCATTCAATCGTTCAAACCATTCCCTTTCACATAGAATTTACCCTTACGTTCCAATCCCACATTCGGCCTTTCCTGCATTTATAGTCTGTCTCAGACATACAACTTCAACTTTCCTCGTCAATCATCCCTTTCATACTTCCTATACATTCTTTTACAAAGTCAGGGATACCTTGGTACTAAGTACATACATGTTTATTTAGGTGCATTAACTATAACCTCAGAAAATGTAAGAAACTGTTTACATTTTTAAAACAATAAATGTTATTACTAAACTTATTTGTTTCAATTCAGCAACTGAAGAGAATGCAAACTTAACACTAAACTAAACCTTAATATAAACACAGAATAAAACCGGCTTTCTTATTACCTATACATTTCTTTGCATACTCCATTCACCAAAGTTCATTCATCTCACCCATTCAAACTTTCATTTTCAGCTAGCAAGGGCCATTTTTTCATTTGATCTGCACAAGTTGACGTTTTTAGGGGACCATCGGCGCCACTATCCGTCTTCTCTACGTCATATCTATCGTTTCGTTTGACTTTTGAAATTCTATAAGGGCCTAAGTATTTCGGCTTAAGCTTAAGACCAGCACCAAATCGAGTTCTTTTGATAGCCACCAGTTCTCCAACTTCATACTTTGAGCTTTCTTTTCTACCCTTATTAAAGTTACTTCGATTTTCATCCTGCACCTTCAGAATCTGTTGCTTTGCCTTTATTCTAAGTTCCTCACGATCCTTATCATACTGTTCAACGCCCTCCTACTGTAGTAATTGTACTATTTCTAGGTCTTCTTTTGACCTCATACTAGCACCAATCATCAGTTGAAACGGTGATGTGTTGATGCTTCGTTGATAAGTACTGTTTAGGGCTCTCTGTAGGCGGCTCACATGTCTGTACCACAGACTTGGGTTTTCTATGCACAGCTTCGTCAACACAGCAATGATAGTCCTATGGACTCGTTCCACCTGACCATTTCCACGAGGTACGCCAGTAGTAATAGTGACATGCTGGATGTTTTCCTCATCACAGAACTCTTTAAATTCATTACTGGTAAAAGCCGTACCTTTATCTGTGATTATCCTTGCAGGGTTGCCAAAATGCTGCTGATGTATTCTTAACTTGTCCAAGGTTTCTTTGCTTGTAGTACTTTTAGTAGGGAAAATCCAGGTAAACTTGGTAAATGCATCAACCATTGTCAGTATATAATTGTACTGCTTTTTAGTTTCAGTAAGCGGCCCAATATGGTCTAAATGCAGAGTGTGCAATGGAACACTCTCCTTCTCAATGGGATGAAGAAAACCTTCCTGTTTGCCCGACTTTCTTGTAGCTAGAAGGCATGGTATACAAGTGGTGATGAAGTCTTGAAGTTTCTTATCCAGGTCCTTGATGTAATAATCCTTCACAATGAGCTCCTTCATCTTCTTCACTGCAAAATGTCCATTGCTATGCACTTGTTTTATGATCTCCTTTTCCATTGACTTGGGTATCACCAGTTGCTTCAAGTCGCTTTTATACAAGAGTCCATCATCAAGCCAATAATCAGAGTATGAACCAACTTTTAGCAGCTCACTGATAGCTTTCAGTCCTTCGTCGCTTAACTGAGCTGTTTTTACTTGGTCGTGCAGAGTGGTGGTTATCAGTGCCACTACTGGATTTCGGCTAAGTGCATCTGCATGTCTCATCTTAAAGCCCGACCGATGTTCTATTTTGTAGTCAAATTGGTCCAAGAACAGAACCCAACGAGCTACCTTGGCTGATAAGTCTTTTTTCTTTAGTGTCTGTTCGAACGCTTGACAATCAGTGACAATCTTGAATTGAGTTCCATACAGGTACACACGGAATTTCTTGATACATTCAATGACAGCCATAGCCTCTAGCTCATAGCTTGTGTATTTAGATTCAGCTTCACTTGTTCTCTTGCTCATATAGTACACGGGGTGTAATCCATCTGGATGTAGCTGTAACAGTATGGCAGAATATGCAATACAAGAGGCATCTGTGTGCACTTCAGTTGGTAGGTTAGGCTGGAACAATTTAAGAACTGGACTTTCACCTAATTTCTTTCTCAAAGTACTGAAAGCAGCACATTCATCATCCCCCATGTTGAAAGGAGCATCCTTTCGCAGTAAATCTGTCAGCGGTTTAGCTATTGATGCAAAATCTTGAATGTATTTTCTAAAGTAGGAAGTCAGACCTACGAAACTATGGACTTGTTTCTTATTAGTCGGCATAGGGTACCTTACTACAGCAGCAATCTTCTCCTCAGTGGGCCTGACCTCACCATCCTTTATCAGATGTCCCAAATACTCCATTTCTTGGCATATCAGCTTCGCCTTTTTCCAGTTGATTTCCAGTCCGTACTGTGCTGCCACCTCAAGCACATTCTTCAGCCTATGCACTGCTTCCTCTTCACTGCAAGCTGGAATCAAGATATCATCTATAAAAATGATGACTTCTCCGCTCATCAACTGCTTTCTAAATATAGCAGATATGAATCTCATGAAGTACTTAGGACAGATAGACAATCCAAACGGAGCACGGAGAAACTCGAACTGCCCATGATGACTAACAAATGATGTATAAGGAACCGATTCTTCACTAACTCTTAAATGGAAGAACCCATTTTTAAGGTCAAGAACACTAAAATACTTTGCATCTTTCAGTTTGTCAATCAGATCTTCGATGATTGGTAATGGAAATTCATCTTTCACTATTTTTTTATTTAATGCACGATAATCTACACAAACTCGGGTAGATCCATCCTTCTTCTTCACCAAGACCAAGGGACTAGAATATTCTGAGAAACTTACCCTGATGATGCCCTTTTCCAACCATTCATTTACTTGCCCCTCTACAATTTCTTGTTCTTTCAGTGATAATCGCCGTGGACGCTGAGATACTGGTACATCATCTTTCAGTGTTATTTTCAGTTGAAGCGGTGGTTCTTTCACAGTCATAGATGGTTTGTAGGTTTCAACAAAATCTATAACACTTTTCTTCAAAGCACTGCTTGTCATTGGCCCTATACTGAAATCAGAGAAACACATCTCGCTAACACCCACATTCACAACACATTCATCAGAAACCAGCCTTACTATCCCATTATCAATAATTACTGCAACATCATTCAAAAACTCCTGACCTATAATTGCATCGTACGGTATAAAGTCTCTTGAAATAATGTGAAATATCACACCCTCGAACGTTTGTCCATCAAAACAAAAACTTAGCCGACACTTTCCGATAGAACGCACAGTAGAAAGTCCAATACCAGAAAGTTTCACGTTGTCACTTTCGCATTCCCGTATCCCGAGTGCTTGATAAAAGTCGGAGGATATTATGTTAACTTCGCTGCCGCTATCAATCAGGGTTTCCACGCTACAACCACCGATTTTCGTATTCACGATCGGCTTCTTTGCTGTTTTTCGTGGTTTATTTTTACACTCTTTGTTTACATTCACCATAACCTCACTTTCGGTGTCCGACGACATTGACAGTTCGCTTTCGTTGTCCGTTTGATAGTCCGCCATTTTGAAAGCGTTCCGTTCCACGTAAGATGCACAATCTTGAAGAGCACAATCCATCGGTTTCGTCATTGTGCCAAACATGGCGCGTTTTTTCGTTCCGGATTCACCCGAAGCCTGCCGATTATTCCCGATCGCCTCTTCTGGCTTCTTCGAGCTTTTCGTTCGCTCCGTCGCCGGCGCTGTTGTTGTCTTACATGTGGATCCAACATGGCCGAACTCGTTACACTTGAAGCATTTCAAGCCTTTGTCTTTGTGCGGACATTCGAATGATGTATGTCCCAGATCGCCACAGCCATAACATCGAATGCGCTTGGTTTTTTGCTTACTTATGTCACTGCTATCCTTCTTCGCTGGATCTTTCTCCGTCGGCTTTTTACTCATTTTGCTCTTTATTGTCTCATAGATTTTAATTTTTTCTTTTAACTCACTGTAGGAAGTGACACCATACAGCATTATTTTATTAGTTTCCACATCAGATATGCCGTCGACAATGTATTTTATTGCCACATAATCAGGCATTTTCCCTCTTTTTCCTAAGTCTTTCATAACGAGCATGTAATCTAGGCAACTCTCGTTAGATTTCTTCTTTCTAGCGCTCATCATTTCATGTATGGATTTGATATCTACAGTGTCGGGAAACTCCTTCGTTATGGCTTGCTTGAGTTCTTCCCAGCTCTTGTGTGTTTTTTCTGCACGTAGCCAGAGTGCCGCTGTCCCTTTGAGAGATCTTCTTGCTACCAAAAGCTGTTGGAGCGGAGTCCATCCAAAGATTTCAGCGTTATCTTCAACGTCGTTCACCCACTGCGCAACCGGATCCGTCCCGTCTTTTCCACTGAAACTCGGTACAAGTTCAGCAGCCATCTGGAGCATGTTGTGGGCTGATGATGACGGCGCATCTCGTCGTTTCGCGCCGGTATCACCTTCTGCGTCTTCATACTCTTCATTTCGTCTTTCGTCTTTAGACCGGGGCATGTTTCAACGTCGTAATTAAGAAAACAACTGCCTCGAGCCGGTGAATATGGCGGCCAACACGTTGCGATATTTTACGTCTTCCTTGCGATAAGTTTCTGTCTCGCACCCTCCACCGAGCGTCTTCACATAAGATCCCGGACGAGCCCCCAAAATGTAGGATGGGGGAGGCAACAGAAACACGAATTATCACGATCAGCTTATCTTCTTATTTTTATTCCAAATTTTATAATGTTAGAACAAAAAACAAAGCTTCTCCTCGCTCACAATGTACCGCCCATAATCCCGTTCTTCCATTCCGTCCCATTCATTTGCCTCAGTCATTCCCTCCGTTCATCCATTCAATCGTTCAAACCATTCCCTTTCACATAGAATTTACCCTTACGTTCCAATCCCACACTTATAAACTAACAAAGAGAATGTAACACTTCATTTGACACGAGTCCTCATTCAGTCACGCAATACAAATCAGCTCATTCCTCACTCACTCTAAGCCCACACCTCAATGAAAGATGCATCGTTCGTCTAGCTCTGTCTCACTCGAATGTGTCGACTCGTGAGTGTGACAAAAATTTTGAGGTGGTACAACGATTGAAAATGAGGACCATGACATATTTGAGGAAATGAGTGGGACATTTGAAGTGCTTCACTCATGTCCTACTCAACACTATAATTTGATAATATAGTTACGGAAAGCGCACTGAACGGACTCTCGTAAACTGTGATGTAGGTGGAGTTTGAAGTGATAGAGACTGTTACATTAATGTGCGCGCAAATTGAATCACACCGTTACCCATTGTGACTACCTAACTGGCGGAACGAATGAAGGAATTAAGCTGTCCTCTGAATTTCACGCAGCGTTCCGTCGCGTAATAACAAGCCGCGCAAGTTACGCTCAATGTGGCTCAGTCATGCGCCATTGTAGTGACATGAAGCTACGCGAACGCGTTCTACGATGCGTGTGAACGGCCTGTAGAAATTGTATGAAACGCATCAACTATCTATCTATTCAGCCCGGTTGCACCCACTACTTGGCAGGCAAGCTTGTAACCACGTATACAGGGTCTTTCATTTTAAACTACACAAACTGACAGGGCTTCATTTTTGGGTTCTAAATAGACGTTTGACCGTATCAATTTAATTCCTAAGCCGATTTTAGTTTTCACTTCAAAAAGTATCTTTTATTGATTTTTTCATGACATGTTGCATAACATTTAAAAAAAAAACAGAGAAGAAAACAATCGCAAAGCAGCAACATCACGTCGCACGCTCGAATGGACTAAGTTATACAAGAAGCAACAATTAATTATAAGGATAGTCTTTATCGATTTTCTCGAGATTACAAAAAAATATATCATAACAATACAAAAAAATATCATTACATAAATATTTTTTAATATATTTGTTGAACCCGATTCCTGAATATAGTTAGTTTAAAATGAAAGACCCTATAAACACATATTTGTGTAGTGGCCTACTCTTGTATCAAACAAAAATATCAAATGAAAATTGGTTTCAAACGGTAAAATGGACACAGCTCTGACGAATTTACCTTTTTTGGTAGATAAACTGCCAGAACCATTTTAAAAAGTTTCAAAACTCCAGCAACTTTCCACAATTCATTGGATAGTTCAGGGTTCAACCTTGGTACGGTTTTTGTGCATAAATTCCTGAACATTTCGCATAAGCTGCAGTTCGCATGAACTATGCGAAGTTTAAATTGGTTTGGGTTCCTTGCGTTTTAAAAGAAATAATAATTAGGTTCCCAAACCTCCTGGCAGTATGAAAACGTTGCAGTTTCCTGATCATAACAATAATGTCCATTTAGATAGATAGTTAGATAGTGTTTGTTGTTGAAAAGATTACATTTGTTCTGGTTAGTAGTGTCTTAAATCCTATGTTAGGTTTATCTTGACACTAGAGTTCTGTGATATAATTTATGAACACGCTTAGTTAGTTAGAACCTATTACGCACACAGGCACAGCGGTGTCACCGTTTTGTGTTCTAGCTATGGCGCGGCATGCAGTTGCACACACGCGCCAACTAATTATCAAACTACTAATACTATTTCTAAATTAAATCGAGAATTCATCGCGTAAAATTGCCTTTTTTGACGTTTTAATGCGCATAAGTGAAAATAAATCGAACTAGGTGATTATATCCCTGTTTATTTGCGATCAATACCGGCAACGATTTGAACAAAAAACTCGCTTAAAAAATGTATGGAACCCATAGTTAACAAGTCTAACTCACGTAATAAATTAACCTTCAAACAATATAACCATAATTGATTCGCCGATCCATGTTTCATGGCTGAAGTGCATTATTGAAAGGTCAGCGTCATTAGTGGACAACCACACATAGCCATACCTATAGCCTTACCATGAAACGTGACATAAAGTTATTTTTAAACAGTAACCCATAAATGTAGGTACTTAGCTGTAAGTTCTCCAAAAACTCTTAAAATAAAATAAAATTTTCTCGGAATAAACGAAAAATAGCCATAAATTTTGTCAGTTTACACTCAGGAATAACTTTATACCAGGTTTATCAGTAGGCGTCCTAATGTTTTATTTTCAGAGGGGTTCACATGAACTCCTACTCGTAGTTCCAGGCACTTTTTGAGCTGCATGTCAATTTTGAATTTTTTTTTAATTTATTTATGGGTCAATTTTGACTTATAAAGAAAGGAATCTAAAATGGCGGCGCCTCTAATGTACAGTGCTACAAACTCTCTAATCCGGTGAGAGAGGCGCTGCTATCGCATTTGGTGTTGGCAGAAAAATACATTATAAAGTAAAATTCGTTAGCTCCTCTTTTGGCCACCGGTCCAGATAAGTTTGTGGCACTGTACATATTCTCGCTTGCACAGTAGCGCACTAATGACTGTATCATATAGATAACATATAATTATAAAAAGATAAGTTGCGTTGCGACATTTCTTTAGCGAACCGTGCTATCCGAAATTGACATGCAGTTCAAAAACTGCCAGGAAATAAATGAACTCTTATTAACCCCTCAGAATGTCCTAATACTCTGGAAGATTTTTTCTAAGCTGAGATGGTTAAGTGCTGGGCAAGGCTTTTCCATCTCAAACAGGGTCCTAGGCACTACAGCATCTCGTGAGGTATATGTTGCCTCCTGAAGCTGTATAAAATTGTAATTGTAGTAATAGATGTTAGTTTTTCTATCCCTGATCTAAAAAAACGAATTCCATTCATTTCTTAGGTTGTTTCTTAAATAAATAAATAAAATAAATAATGCTGGACATTTCACACAGCATCATCTAGCCCCAAACTAAGCATAGCTTGTACTATGTGAACCAGATATCTGATAAATAAATAAATAATGCTGGACATTTCTCACAGCATCATCTAGCCCCAAACTAAGCATAGCTTGTACTATGTGAACCAGATATCTGATAAATAAATAAATAATGCTGGACATTTCACACAGCATCATCTAGCCCCAAACTAAGCATAGCTTGTACTATGTGAACCAGATATCTGATAAATAAATAAATAATGCTGGACATTTCTCACAGCATCATCTAGCCCCAAACTAAGCAAAGCTTGTACTATAAACCAGATAACTGATATACTACTTATATACGTTTTGTTTGTAAAATACATATTATTCATAGAAACACCCAGACCCGAGATAAATATTTGCAGATCATACAAACATTTATCCTGCGGCGGGGATCGAACCCGCAACCTTCTGCGTCACAAGTAGGCTTTCACCCACTGCGCCACAGAGGTCGTCAACCATTCTATCAGGTATTTAGATAAACTAAAGACAATACAACCTAATTCTTTGTCTCCTCATCAGCTCATGTCCAAGTTGTTTATCCCAGTAATCTGATGTGCCGTCAGTTGTACCTGCCAAGTACCTTCTACTATCTATCCTTTGTTAGAATGTACTCGTACAGATGAGCCACTTCGATAGTTACTTCAAACTTTTTGTACGGAACCCAGAACGAAACAAACGAAGTATTCATTCAAGTGAACTAGTTTGTGACTTATTCTAACGGTTTGTTTCATAGTTGAAGTCGAGATAAAGTCTTGATTTTGTACTCTAATTAAACAATTTTTAGGGTTCCGTACCCAAAGGGTAAAACGGGACCCTATTACTAAGGCTCCAGCCGTCCGCGCGTCCGTCCGTCTGTCACCAGGCTGTATCTCATGAACCGTGATAGTTGGACAGTTGAAATTTTCACAGATGATGTATTTCTGTTGCCGCTAAAACAACAAGTACTAAAAAACAGAATAAAATAGACATTTAAGGGGGTTCCGTACAACAAACGTGATTATTTTGCCGTTTTATAGATAATGGTACGGAACCCTTCGTGCGCGAGTCCGACTCGCGCTTGGCCGGTTTTTTGTCTACCTTAACTTTTTATGAAATACATCCCCAATTTTAGCGCACATATTTTTACCTATTCAGCGGATTCATATTCAATCTAAGCTACCTACATAGCTTGAATTATTGTATTTTCAAGATTAAAATATAAGTACAACTAGAAATCGGGTCTGTGTGAAATGTTCACAAGGCTCTTTGAAAATATGACATGATAGCTCGTTTTCAGCTTTAAAACAACCCGCGGCTTTGATTACCCAAAATTACTCTTACACGGACGTAATAAAGCTTATTTTACTACATGTCATGGGAGATAAAAATACAATAGTTCTTAAAAATCATTCCTTTGAGCCACAATGGGCCAGCGTGACCTTTGTAATGGACTTATTGTGTTCAACATACACAGTTTTTGCGCCTTTGTAGAGCGGCTTTGGCTCAAAATTTTCCCTTTGAACATGGAAGGTTTTCGTTCTAGAAATTTTGCTTTTAGAAATTTTCTGATAAAATGTTATACCTAACGTTCATAATGGAAAAGGACTACTAGGTAGAAAATGTTTGGTACCCAAGAGTATTGAATTTAAATTCTTGTAAAATTTTGGCAAGGAAGTTTAATGGGCCCTCAACATATTCACCGATGATAGACGAATACCTGCGCTCACGAACGTGTAGATAGAGGGTCTATTCGCCTGCTATTATTAAGTTACTGATCGACGAATACTGGCATCCAGGCGAATAGGCGAACTATATATACTCGTAGTTCGGCAAATATTTCGGCGAATGTGTATAGGAGCCATAACATCAAGTGCGAACCATCCCATGCTTGCCCATATTTTTTAACCTCGACCACCCCGACGCTAAAAGCTTTGACGTGTGTAAATTATAAAAAAAAATTAACAGAATCACGACTGTTCAGGCTCGACAGAGGCTTCCCTCTTCCATTCCCACACGTCCTTACAGTTATTTATTGTTATTTAAAAGCCCGATGTTTCCCACTGTAGGGCAAAGGCTTCCCTTGTCTCCCTCCACGCTTTCCTGACAGTGATGTATAAAAAATACTTTCGTCCCTTGGCACTTGTCTTGACAAGGGACAGGTCTATTAAAAATATACATGTACTGAAGAAAAACGTCACAGGCAATACCTTCTTATCTGAAGGCTTATTCTTGATGCTCCGTTCCAATCCTTGCTTCGTTTTGTAAGCCGTGGAAGTACACGTTATAATTGACTTCTCTGACAAAGCACCTAAAAGCACGTTAAACTGGTGACAATTCAACATGCCCTCCGAAGCACGGAAACGCTGTTGATAGTGTCATTGCTATGCCCTCTTTATGACCGCACACAAAACTGCTTTACTTTGACGATCTATCAAAATCAAGGACAAAAAGGACCAAATTCAACAAATAATTGATTTTTTATCTTCATCTTTGTTGTGCCGACCCCAATAGAGTGGGACAAAGGCAAGAAGCAGATAATGATGATGATCTTTATGGACGAATTTGTGATAATTCGTCCTTAACCATGAGGTCGACATTGAGATCGTCTTTTGTTGAAGTCATCATCATTTCCCTGCCCTTATCCCACTTTCATGTGGGGTCGGCACAACAGGTTTTCCTCTTCCACTCCGCTCTATCAGCCGTCATCTCAACACTCACTCCTCTCTTACCCATATCATCCTTCACACAGTCCATCCATCTTTTCTTTGGTCTGCCTCTTCTGCTACATCCCTCCACATTCAAACCTAACATTCTTCTCGTTACATGACTCTCTTCCCTCCTCATAACATCGTCTTTTGTTGAAGTGTTCTTGCTATTTTCGTTGAATCGAACGCAAGTGAAGTTGGGATTGAAATCAAGTCGACTCTCGAGAGTAACCCAGTTATTCGATGCAATTGACAGGGCTCACGTGAACGGAGCTGACAGAGTTTATTCAAGTGTAAGAAACGGTGCCTATAGCACATGTTCCTGGCTTTATCGACTCTTTTGTAGGTACTTGAATTTTCTTACAACCCTACTGCTACTTCTTCAGGCCTTTTCCCATCTTTATTTGGGGTCGGTTCTCCTAATCGTTCTTCTCCAAAGATGTCTTTTCTGGGTCAGCGGATCTACTTCGTTAGTTTCCATGTCTTTCTTTAATATAGAATCCATGTGAGTCGGGGTCTTCCGTGCTGTTTTGGTCCTGACCTGTAGTCGAGCACTGTCCTGGTAATGTGATGTCGGCCTCCTCATGACATGACCATACCACCGCAGTCGTGTTTCTGCTCATTGGCCCTGTATTAATCACACATTGAAAGTTTCTTTTTAGGTGGTTTGGTACTTTACCCAAAAGGCTGACTCCGGCAGACCACCTGAGCATTTTCATTTCGGCTACATGTAATTTGTCGGATGGTTCCAAAATTGGTACACGGATGGTTCCAAAATTGGGTTGGATGTAGGATGCGGGGTCTACGGAGAGCGACCAAAGTTTCGCGCAAGCGTTAACTTGGGCAAACACGCCTCAGTCTTCCAAGCGGAAGTGTATGCCATTCTGGAATGTGCATACGTTAATCTTCAGAAACGCTACTCCAACCAAACAATATATATAAATTCTGACAGTCAAGCAGCTCTCCTAGCCCTGGATTCGAAGGTTATCACGTCCAAGCTAGTAGAGGACTGTCTGACACGTTTGAACACTCTGAGTCTAAAAAACAGGGTGGTTCTAAGATGGGTTCCAGGTCATGCTGGAGTGCACGGTAATGAGTGTGCCGATGAACTCGCAAGGGCCGGATCTAACGGTACACAGCTGGGTCCTGAACCGTTCTGTGGCATACCGAAAAGTCTGGCCAAAAGAACCCTAACAGATTCCTGCTTCGGAGAGTCAGCCAGATACTGGTATAACTCTCCGGGCATGAACCATTCCAAACTGTTAATCAAAGCCTTTGACAAACGGTATACCAACCAAGTCTTAGCGCTAAGCAGAAACAACCTACGCATTATGGTCCGAGCTTTGACTGGACATTGTCGCCTTAACAAGCACATGTTTAAGTTACGGCTCTGCGACACTCCAACCTGCAGGTTCTGCAAAGAGGCGGATGAATCGCCCCTTCATTTGCTAGGGGAGTGTGGGCCACTAATGCACAAACGCAGCGCCATTCTGGGCAAATACACTTTGAGCCCAGAGGAGCTACGAGAACTCACTCCCAAAAAGGTCCTACAGTTTATGTCAGCAGTAGGGCTTGGAAGTGAACTATGAACGCCCCGCCACAAGGGGCGACTTGAAAGTGGCGATCACAATAGGCCTTCATGGCCGCAGTGATATAAAAGCCACGCTATCATCAATTTGTCGGATTCCTGTTTCTTTAGAGGCCAGCATTCTTCAATTCTTATAATCAGCACTTCTTACATTGCTTCCATGCTTCGGAGGGCAGTTTCAATTGTCGAACCCAGCTAGCCATGACGGAGGCCTTAAGGCGGCCTAAAAACTCCGTCACCAGAGCTGGCCACTGACTCATACGAACTTACTTTTACTAATGCTCTAAATTAATTAACCTTTTCACCACATTGGTTCGAGAAAACTAGTGACAAGAAAATTGAACAGTTTGTGAGTCTGTTTGGATGTTTGTGTGTTGAACATCATCATCGTCTACTATTTCTAGCCATCCATAAATAGCCTCTCTATGCTTTTGCCATTCGCCCCTATCATGAGAGGAGTTTTATTCACTAATGTATTCACTAATTATCCTTCCATATACCTGTTGTTGCCAATAAACCCGATCCAGTACTAGTTTTCTCCATTTAACCTGACCTAAATGATGCTTGAGTGTATCAATCGAACAGAGCTATTCAACGTGCGGTCGTGAGAGCCGAACGTAGGATACCAGCTAAGTCAGCTCCACACGTAGTGACCATTTATTTCCAGAGAAGGCTGACTAGAGTGGGTAGGTAAAGCTACCAAGTTCCATAGAATTGAATTGTATGAATATTTTTATTTAAGCTTTTGAAAATATGCCTTAAATATAAATCATCTCCTGATTGTAGATATAAGATGTTCATATTTACATAATTCAATAGAATTAGAAGAGAGTTAATAGGCACCTTCTGGGTAGGCTCGCTCCATCGTAGACCTCATTCTTGCTTATGTTAGTTTCGAGGTCAAGAGCCGACCCATTAATCATAAAAAAAAAAAAAAAAAAAAAAAAAAAAGTTTATCTTAAGCGCAATACACACTGAGCCTGCCGGGCCGCCAACAAAGCCCGGCGACACAACCCGGCGGCCTGTATGAAAAGAATCATGTCGGCAACATGTGCCCGCGCGTGCTACCCGCCGACATGTGGACGGCTTGGGTTGCCTGCGCTCAGTTGCCCGGCGGCATAAATTATATGACACAACCACACAACTCATCTCAAGCCGCCGATCAAATTTTCCGACTTGTAATAAGTGAAGCCGCCAACATATGTCGCCGACAAAATGTTGCTGACATATGTCGGCGGCCCGGCGGGCTCAGTGTGTATTGCGCATTAGGATTTGTTATACCTTATGGTGCATTTACACGGTGCGATATGATTTAGCATCGCACGTCAATTTTCCCGTGTACGATGAGCGTTCACACGGGAAAATTGACGTGCGATGCTAAATCATATCGCACCGTGTAAATAAGCCTTAGGGGTTTTAATCATCTGTGAATGTTAGAAGTTTGCAATTTATAGTTCAGGATTTTTAAAAATTGTACATGATTTTCTTACCTACCTTTCTACCCTTCTGTCCAAGAGTTTCTTAGGTGTAGGCATAATTTGCATGTTGTTTCATTTATAATCTACCTTCATCCTTTGTAGAGCAGTTCCCAAAATTAACATAATAATATAACTCCGGTTAGTATGCAAGGGTTTCATACGCCATAAAACGACATACACACTATAGGGGCATGAAACTTACCTTAAAGAGTTGAGGGACATCACAGGGCTGAATTTACAACCTACAATACTAATAATGGTAATTTGCACTTCAACTTCTGATTAAAATGAGGTCTTTTTCACTGACTATCCCCTTAAGCTTATCGCACAATATGTCCGCGCCATACGCGAAGTCATTTTTCTATAGAGAAAATACTGATGACGTCAGAAAATGCGGCTAGATTCCGACGTCTCAGCATTTACGCTATTGGATAGAAAGTTCGGCGCGTTCGGCGCGGGTGGGTCTTGCGACCACCTTTAGACATCTTTAGAGGATCGGGAATACACCTAAGTACATAAATGATTTGTGAAAAATTTCTACCGCATCTAAGGTTCAATCTTTATTTACCGGATAAAATAAATTTATTTATCTATATTATAAAAAGGAAAGATTTGTTTGTTTGTTTGTTTGAAATGAATAGGCTGCGAAACTACTGGACCGATTTGAAAAATTCTTTCACCAATAGAATCCTACATTATCCCCGATGAACATAGGCTATATATTATCCCGGGGAAGTGAAGATTTCCCGAGGGATCGCGGGTAACACCGCGGCGGACAGCTAGTCCAAAATAAGACAAGAACGTTTTATTCTTTTTTCCATATTGGATCTGACGTTATTCCTTGATCCTTAAGGCTGATCCTTAAGATTGAAATGGAAGAATATTATGTTGTGCCGGCTCCACAGTAATTAGTACAAGGGTAGGAAGATGATGATGTAAGGATCTTGAGTCCAGCCCTGACCAATTATTATGTATGAGTGAATAAAGGACTAGCCCTAAGGCCACCATACAACCTTTTTAAACATTAACAGAGGCGCAACACGATTCTTGTGGTTTTACGACCAGGATAAATCTTCCTATGTAGCTTGAAGAAATTCGGACCAGCGTAAAGGAATATGAACCGTATTGTGATAGAGTTACGGTGCAAAACGAAGTTAGTTGACAAAAACAACAGTTTTGTTGATTAACTGAAATCACTAACCAAGAGAAATTAATTAGCTTTAGTGTTCTGTAGGTCGATGGTTCGATTCCCAACAAAATAATTTTTGTTTGATAAACAAGATATGAAAAGATATTCATGTTTTTTGTTCGATGGAAGCGCTCGTGGTCGTGCTTGCTTAGTCGTTCTTGATAGATCGTCGAAGTTAAGCAACGTTGGAAACGGTCTGTAAGTGGATGGGTGTCCGCCAGTGGCATTTTCATCTGAGCGCTTCGGGCACGTTAAATTGTCGGTCCCGGCTATTTAAGTCGTTAAGCCATGACGGAGGCCTTAAGGCGGCCTAAAAACTCCGTCACCAGGGTTGGCCACTGACTCATACGAACTTACTTACTTTATTCGATGGAACTTGCTAAAGATTTCTTTGTGTTATAGTGGGACATAATCCTACAAGTTAAGATTTCCTATCCATCAGTTTTAGTCTGGCCAGAATGATGATTTTGTTTGTCCAACAATTGCTGAAATAGGGTTGTCGAGTTTGGAATTACAAACAGTAACCCATGGAATAATTTGAACAAAGTTACATCGTTTAGAACAGTTGTTTTTAAAACAATACAAAGGGAGTTCGCAGTCAAACCATTATACGATATTAAATCCAGTTTAAGATGGTCGTTTCGTAATAGGGATGGCACACGTCCGGCCTTCTTTATGTCGAGTTTTATTTGACCGCATTTACATATAAACCAAGGCCTGTCGTCTTGCTTCTAATTTGTGTAACAATTATTTTATTTCATAGTAGCTGTCCGTCGCGGCGTTACCCGCGGTCCTTCGGGAAAACTTCACTTTCCCGGGATAAAAATATAGCCTATGTTCATCAGGGATAATGTAGGATTCTATTGATGAAAGAATTTTTCAAATCGGTCTAGTAGTTTCGGAGCCTATTCAATTCAAACAAACAAACAAATTTTCCTCTTTATAATATTAGTAAAGACGAGTAAGTGTCTCCTAGATCGACTCGTTTCCTCAAATCAAACAGCTAATTCACAGAGCAACATTGGTTTTTAGGCATGAAATAGTATTAGTCTACGATGACAAACTTCCCTTTTCTGTGTCATCGACAAACTCGTGTCTCACTCATGCTATTCGGCAGCAAACTTTTTTGCGTTTGTGATCTATTCTCATTAATCTAAATAGTGAAGCTCTACTCTAATCAAACTAACTGCCGCAGAGACATTTACTGGTTTCTTGGATGATTTAAGTAGCTGTTAATTTATCTGAGTTTGACATTACGTTATACTATACAGGGTGTAAAAAGACAACTACCGAAAACTGAGGGGTTGTAATCAGACCTCGATTCTAAACACATTTAGCGAAAACAAGGCAAAAAAAATTAGACTTAGCTATACGTAATTTTATGTTATTTTCGGTTATTTACTACTATTACTACATAATAAGATCAAACATACCTAATAATTTGATTTATAAAAGAAAAAAACAGTTAAAACTCAAAATCCAGCAATCTACGTAATAAAAACGCACCCAGTAGTACGCAAATAGTAATCTTCAAACGCGGTTTTCTCCGGATATAATGATTTTTTCGGAAAATCCTTTTGGATTTGGTTGTGTGTTGGGATGCTGTACCTACCCCTTTCGGCTTCGGTAGACGTCTTTTTACACCCTGTATAGCTATAGTCAATTTTAAATTATAAGAAGATTTTAAAGAGTGTGGTTTGTAGCAAGTTTTCTGTACGCACGCAGGCTACATCCAAAATGTCATGCCTCGCTGGCTGTCTCTGATCAATAAGTTCTGCTTCTTGAATGCAAAGAGTTGGATTCACGGTAAATTGAATTCACTATGAATTCTTTTTATTGCTATTTTCTAGAAACTTTGTACTAAGACGTTATTAATTCCATGTTCTCTGTGAAGGGTTGTACAACTGTATCATATTCATTGCATAAGAAATTCATTTTTAAAGCAAAACAGTTTTCATTGTAAACAATATTATATTTATCTAGCAAAAGCAATACATTTAAATGAAACATACATTTTCCCAGGTTAGTCATCCACGTTTAAGCTGATCGCACATATGTCTGCGCCATACGCGCCGCAGTCATTTTTAACCGACTTCAAAAAAAGGAGGAGGTTCTATGTTCGGGTGTATGTATGTTTTTTTTTTTTTTTTTTTTTGGATGTATGTTCATCGATATCTCCGTCAGTTGTAAACCGATTTCCAAAATTTTTTTTTTGGGTGAAAGGGTATGCTCCCATAGTGGTCCCATAAAAATTTTACTCCTGAGTGATTGATAGTTTTCCCGTAATACTCAAAAAATCACCGATATTTCCAAAAAATGTGGACCGATTTCCAAAATTTTTTTTTTTGCTTGAAAGGGTATCCATATCTAGGTGGTCCTCATACTTTTTTTTCCTGAGGGATTGATAGTTTTCCTGTAAATCTCAAAAAACCTCATTCTCACTACAAAATCTGAGTCAAACATTGAATAGTTTGACATGTTTAAATACGCTCGAGGTGATCCCATATAATTTTATTCCTGAGGGATTCTCACTCTAACTTCTTTAATCTTGACTATTCCAATATCTAACCTAACCTACTATATTATTTACACTAAAAATTGAAAAATAAAAATTTTTGAAAAAAAAATTGAACCGACTTCACATAACACAAATAGACACTAAGAACCTTCTATGTACCTACACTAAAAAGAGAAAAATAAGAATATACACATTCAATTATTACCTAGTATTCAAATAATAAATTATTATGTTATATTATATTTGAAGTCGGTGCCAACTATTCTACTCTAACTACTCCATACAGTTTTGCACCCAAGTTCTATTGTACTCGTAATTTCTTCTTAGATGTAAATGCATAGGTAGTTGGCACCGACTTCAAATATAATATAACATAATAATTTATTATTTGAATACTAGGTAATAATTGCATGTGTATATTCTTATTTTTCTCTTTTTAGTGTAGGTACATAGAAGGTTCTTAGTGTCTATTTGTGTTATGTGAAGTCGGTTCAATTTTTTTTTCAAAAATTTTTATTCTATACAAGATTTACTTTTGACGTCTCAGCACTTCCTCTATGGAATTGCCAGTTTGGCGCGTTGGCGCGGATGAGTCGTGCGACCACATATCGAGCGATAAATATCACTACATAGTATAAAACAAAGTTGCTTTCTCTGTCTCTATGTATGCTTAAATCTTTAAAACTACGCAACGGATTTTGAGCAGCGGTTTTTTTTAATAGATAGAGTGATTCAAGAGGAGGGATTATATGTATAATACATGCATAATAAAGTAGAGTTTAGTATGCACCCGTGCGAAGCCGGGGCGGGTCTTTAGTAGAAAATAAATTTTATTATTTACATAAACAAGTATAATTAAGCAAAACAATTAAAACCACTACATCCATCATTTTAATTTGAAAAGTTATAAAATAAGTTAATTAACTAAATTCCAACTTATTCTAAGAACCGAGATATGTAATTAAGATAGGTATCTGAAGTACCTACGTGATCATACTAAAAATGCCTCGAACTTGGAACCTATCGAAGCTTGAAGTCTAGATCCGAAGATAAAGACCTGGATGGCCTGAATTGAGTGGAGTGTATGAAGATTGCTGATACGAGTAATTGAGAAATGTAATTGAGTTGGTCTAATGTTAAAAGTATCAAAACTGTATTGGCAACTTGTTCAAGAAAGCACCACTAGATGTCGCCCTTAAAATTGTCGCTTTTCTAGATCGCGATATCGTTGCGTTTTGCGATTTGCATGAGGATAGTGCAGTGTGTTGAACATAATTTATTATATAGTCCGGTAACACTAAGGGTCGATTCACATCTGACCGAAGATCCGTCGCGTATTATCGGTCGCGGAACGCCAGAACTGACAAATGTATAGAAAAACACTCGACCGTTCACACTCGACCGATGATACGTTAGTCCGTCGAGTGTGAACGGTCGAGTGTTTTTCTATACATTTGTCAGTTCTGGCGTTCCGCGACCGATAATACGCGACGGATCTTTGGTCAGATGTGAATCGACCCTAAAACGGCCTCATAGGCCATTAGTATTAGGCCCTCCGAAAAAAAAAACATAATTTATTTCTACTCAAATCAATTCAAATGATGATTGTTTTATTTGAACGATCTCATTTTGGTTTGGATTTGTACATGTATACTTTGATTGCCTTGAATACCTACTGGGTAGGTTTGTTCGTATAATGCCGGCCACCCACGATCAAGTTTACCGTCCAGTCTGCAGCGGACTGAATGCGGCGTCCAGTAAACTTGACGGTGTATTTATTTATTTATTTAAATACTTTATTGCACAAAATTTACATAAAAATTTGCACAATTGGCGAGCATAATGCCGAAGGCATTTTCTACCTGCTAACCAACGTGTATCGTATGGGTGTGCATAACAAGCGTAAAAGAACTTCATTCTGCCGACTTGATCAAGTTTGCAGCGCTGCAAACTGGACGGTAGACTGAATCGTGGGTGGCCGGCATAAGTTTGTGGCCAACTCTGGTGACGAAGTTTCCAGTCAAAGTCAAAAAGCTTTTATTCAGTAGGACCGCGCACTGGGATCACTTGGAATAGTCTAGTCTTTCAACTAGGTGACTCTACTCCAGTTCCTTCGCGACCAATACCGTGAAGAACCAGGGCTACGAACACTTTTTGGGGCCTAGCTTTCCTATTATGGGCTCCGTCCGTCATGGTATAACTGCCAGGACTGACATTTTAACGTGTTAAGTTAAAATACTAACGATGTTTTCCAAAACAAAAAAAAAAATTATGCACGACGGTATTCGAACCCATTATTCGACCAACACGGCTCTAGACTGTCATTTGACTTGCGTTTACTCACAGCATACTAAAAGTTTGTTTAATTAGCTTTCACATTAAGTGAGTGCGAAAGCAGGCATTACATTTATGAAGCAAAATTCCCTCCAACATTTCACCAAAACTACACCAACCACACTTTTATAGTTTCCCTTTAAAGTGGGCGTTCATTTGACACGTAGATATATTTTGTAAAATAAAATAAATAAATAATGCTGGACATTTCACACAGCGTCATCTAGCCCCAAACTAAGCAAAGCTTGTACTATGGGAATCAGATAAGATAACTGATATACTACTTATATACTTTTTGTTTGTAATACATATTATACATAGAAACACCCAGACCCGAGATAAATATTTGCAGATCATACAAAAATTTCTATCGCGGCGGGGATCGAACCCGCAACCTTCTGCGTCTCAAGCGGGCTTTTACCCACTGCGCCACAGAGGTCGAAAATGTGAGGTTAGTAGTGAAAAATCTATCGTTACTCGTCTCAGTTCTTCTATATTAGGTACATTTCACACAGCACCCTCAAAATAAGGAAAGCTTTTGTATTAGGGCAACATTTTTTTTTACTGTCCCACTGCTGGGCAAAGGTCTTCCCCAATTCTTTCCAACCATCTCTCTCCTTAGATACCTGCCACCCACTATTGAAGGTCGTCTCTCCAGGGCTGCCTTGGCCGTTCGCGGCGTCGTCTACCTTCAGATTGCCAGGTTGCTAAGATAGGGCAACCAGATAATTATAATTTTTTATAGATTTTTGAAAATACGTACCTACTCAATAGTTTTATTTTCTTTGTATTTTTACTAACGACGGAACGGAGATGTAGTATGCGTTTGGGGTAAGAGGTTGTATAAAGTAATCTATCAATACTTTTTAGCACCCATACACAACAAAAAACCATGTTCATTACATTTTTTTTTGAACTGGATGGGAATCGAACGAACACACATCGTGGCAGAGCTGACCTACTAAGCTGTGAGGTCAGTAGGTATTATGCTTGTCTTCCATTTTAATGCACCTTCAAAGCTATTTTCTCGCGTTTATTTCCATCGCCATAATGGAATATGATTTCCTTGAAAATTTGAATTTTTATTAATGGCCGTTGAAATGTATAATGAGGTTTTTATTGTTATTGAGTTGTCATTGAAAGTTTTTTTTTTAAATAAACAAGCAGAAGCCTTTTCTCCTTATACCGGCTTTAAAAAAGAAGGTTCTATGTTTACCGATTTCTCCATTAAAAACGTAAAAACAGGGTCACGACTGTATCCCCAAGGCGCGGTAGACATTCTCTATTCTTCCAGATCCTTTGAAGATGTCTAAGGGGGTAGTAAGGGGGTTCTCCATTAGACTGATTGAAAATTAGTTAATCGTCTCGTCTGTATTTCCGCTGAGCTACGACCCTGTTGTTTTTAAGAAGAGAGTTAATAGGCACCTTCTGGGTGGGCTCGCTCCATCGTAGACCTCATTCTTGCCTATGTAAGTTTCGAGGGCAAGAGTCGACCCATTCATCATAAAAAAAAATCGTAGACTGATTGAAAATTAGTTTGTTGTAAAGGAAAAGTTGGAAGGAAAGATTCTCTACCTGAGTCACAAAGTTACAAAGTTTCCACTTAGGATCCACATCATAAGTTTTATCGGAAGGCATTGGTGGCGGGGAAATGCGTTATTGATCCCATCTCGGACCTTTTGTGACACACTTTCTTTTCGATTCAAGTTTTGGAGAGGAGTGATTTGAACCTTATTGTGAATGGAAATTTTCGATGTTTGATTTGATATTTTGTATTTATGTAAAACTAGCTGTCCGTGGTGTTACCCGCGTTCCCTCGGGAAAACATTTCTTTCCCGAGATAAAATATAGCCTATGTTCATTAGGGATAATGTAGGATTCTAATGGTGAAAGAATTTTTCATCAGTCCAGTAGTTTTGGAGCCTATTCAATTCAAACAAACAAACATACAAACAAACAAATATTTCCTCTTTATAATATTATTATAGTATAGATATACCTAATCTGAGGCTACTATTTCTAGTTTGTCTGAAGCCACTGAGCAAATTGGTAAGATTTCATATTGAGTTCCATCTCTCGGCTCTCGGGCACGTTAAATTGTCGGTCCCGGCTATTTAAGTCGTTAAGCCATGACGGAGGCATTTAGGCGGCCTAAAAACTCCGTCACCAGAGTTCTCTTTTATCTCTCGGTAATCTGTGAGTTCCAGGTTTTTACACAATCTAAACTTAAAGTTGAGTCATGTAATGAAGGTTAAAAATAAATTGATTCTTTGCCTTTTTGAGATTTTAAAGATACTAAAAATTTTAATATTACATTAAAAAATAAAAAGACAGTGGAAGGAGCAATGGGACATATTTTATTATTATTAGTAGCCCTCAGGCTTATCCCATCTCAGTCATCATATAATAAAGCTGATTGTTTGTGAGTTTGTTTTGATGTTTGTGTTTCAATCACGCCTAAACCAGTAAATCGATTTGAATGAAACTTGGTGTAGGCGTAGATAGTGACCTGGAATAGCATATAGGCTATTCAAAATGTTGGTACCTCGCTAGTAATAATATTATACTTGTTTTTGTACAACACACAAGGCATAGACATGGTTTAGTCATTTAAGTGAATATTAGATAACATGTTAGTAAATTAGTTAATGTAAAATCTTGGCTTTCCACGAACACATTTGGGACTTTACACAGAAATAATGTACGAGCATGTAGCCGAGTATTATTTAATCTGTTATAACTGGAAACAAGTTCACCAAATCTTGCAGAACACATTTCATAATTAGTAAAAACACTTTAAAAATTAGAGCATATGTAAATTACAAGCGAGGTTTAACAGCAAAAGTATCATCTCAGAAATAGAAATCATCATAATTTCATCATTTGCCTGTCCTTATCCCGCTTATGCGGGGTCGGCACAACATGTTCTCTTCTTCCACTCTCCCCTATCACTCGTCATCTTCGTATTCACTCCCTTCTTACCCATATCTTCTTTCACACAATCCATCCATCTTTTCTTTGGTCTACCTCTACTCACATATCCATCCACATTCGTTTCCATCACCCTTCTAGTTACATGCGTTTCATCCTTCCGCATTACATGCCCATACCACGCTAACCTATTGCTCCTCAATTTTTCAGTCACTGGCGCTACTTTCAGACTTCCCCTAATATATTCATTCCTCACCTTATCCATTCGCGTCACTCCGCACATCCAGAAATATGGGTTCAAATTAAAAAAAAATATACAATTTTGTACCTAAATTGGTCTACAACACAAGAAATCGGTACAGCTTGCATTGGTACAGAAGAACAAATAACCTCTTCATTTTAAATACATAAAATGACGCCACTCGCTACGATCCTGACACACAACTTTCGCCTCATTCACTCTCATCACATTCTTCATACATGCTCGTTGGTTTAGGGTACTTTTTATTTTTAAAATTGTACTATAACGGCTGATTAAATTAATCTTATAAACTTTGACCTAAGTAGTTCAAGGTTCATTTGATGTTTACGCGTTAAATGAATATGGTAATTAAGCGTCTACGGTCTAGGCTACCTGGCTAATGATATGCAAGCACGCCGACGTGTGCCCCTTGTAACTGTCCGTTTGTAATTTATCTTTTGACATTATGTAGGTACGAGTATTGCCAGAAATGTAATTGTATCCATACTATACTACATTATGCTTACTACACTATAATATAAACTAGCGACCCGCCCCGGCTTCGCACGGGTGCAATGCTAATACAATGTTCTGCCAGCGTTTGCAACGTAAGCGCAAAAAATTGTTTATTTACGACATCACATTAGAAACCTCTAAAAGAATAAAGTATTTTCATACACGTCAATATGTCGTATCACACGCATCAAGTTAGAAATTATTTCCATGTACAATGTTGCTGGAATTTTTAATATTTCACGCCACATTTTCAAATTAATAAAGTTTATCTGGTGTGAGAATAAAAGGATTTTATGATTTCATTATTCAATTAATAAGTTTGTGGTTGTTTGATGATTCATAAACTTTTTAACTGATAAAGTTTACGCGCTCTTAAATTCCGAGATGTTTTCTGAAGGGTTTATTTTTGAGAGATCTGACGGCGTAGTAGATGCTACCTTCTAACTGAGGTCGTGAGTTCTAAAATCTAAGTACTCTATCGAAAACATGCAACGTTTTTTTAACTTTTTTAATTAACTGGGGTCTGCCCACGGCTTCACTCTATTTGCCATTCAAGGATATTCCTTTCGTACTGCAGCTGTTTTTAAGTGGACTTTAGTTGCAAAAATGTTCACCATGAAAAGCTTAAACGGCATATTTTCATGCATAATGTAGCTATCTACAGGTGGAAGAATAGTAAAGCTTCAGTGGTTCCAGTAATGCCCAATCATCCTCCACTTTACCCTATCCATAACGTGGTTTTTAGACTTTTTACAGAAAAACTTACAAAACCACTTTTTTAATGTACCTAGATTTATTTATTACTAAACTAAACTGTAAATTACCGACAAGATCTTAAGTTCAAGGTTAATTCCAAGGATTTAAGGTCCCTTATCTACGATTACGTAATAAAACAACTGCTTGACGACTGATTTAACGACCGGTTGCGATAATTAAATTAAGCGGCGGATACAGAAAACAGAGCTTGGCCTTAGAATAATTAGACTTGTTTCAGTAAGGTTCCATTAAGATAACTGACAATTAAAGTCTAAACTGCGGTCAAGGCTTATAAAATAATAGAAATTGCTTTATATTTGGTGTGCAATAGAGTATTTTAATACTTGTTTTTTCATAAGTAAATAATTAAAGAAAACTAGAAAATTATAGTACTAAAAAACCATTGACTTGTGTTTTTATTAGTAACTTATAACATAAAGTACACAAATTCTAAGTTTCATTCACATTGGTCCAATGGCTATGGCGTGATTGAAATACAAACATCGAAACTTCCAATGTTCTACGAAGTGCTACGACGTAGCCTCGTAGCAGACAGCGTAGTTATCCTGCCTACGTTTCTCTTAGCGCTTGTTCGAGCTAAAATATTCATACATTCATATACTATTCTGAGAAATGTGTAATTTCTCACATCTCCAACTTTTTGAAATGAAAACCTCATAGTGCTGTAGGAGATCACTCGATGAGCGCGCGTGGGTTGGCCATTCTTAATAAATCGTCGAAATGATGGATCGTTCTGTGTGGCGTGTGTGTGTGGATGGGTGACCGCTAGCGACATTGACAATTGAACGCTTCCGTACTGCGCAGGACATTAGTCGGTATAATAACTTCATCATCAAAGTTGGCGACTTACTAAAACAAACTTGCTCGATGTCAAGGTTGCTAAGTTCAAATCTCGGTATACTTATAATGTAACGTAAGGTCTACCCAAGGACAAACCTTATACATTATGTATAGTACATTGAAGTAACTGTGTAGAATAGTAGTTTTGCAGTAATAAAACATGTTCCTAGGGGACAAACAACTCTTTTTATTATAAACTTAGTCATTTTGTTACTGACAAACCTACTGGGTGTCATGAAACTACTTCCAAAATCTTAAACGGTCAGTAATTAAAACGAATTATTACCGTCACCCCGGTATCCCCGGTATCACACGGACTTAGTGAGAAGACTCAAACGATCAAAACGTTTGAGTTAGTGTAGTGTAAATATAAGTGATAAGTGTATTCTAAAGAACAAAACAACAAAGGGTCTTTCCCTTAAATAGACAATAAGACACTAAGAAAAGTGTCATTGGACTCATTCTTAGTTATATTTTTCTTTATAAAACTATGTCAGAGAAAAATTACTCATTGCCCTACTTGGCCAGATTGTAATATTATTAGGGTACTTGTAATAATAATAGTTAGACACTAATTAAAAAAAAGGCCCCGGTATCCCTTCACCCCGGTAGCACTTATGGCTAACCAACCCCGCGGGGCTGGTTAGCACACCATTTTTCTGTAAAGATACCTACATTTTAAAAATTGAAAGATTTTACTATTTTGTTGTTATATTTGTAAAAGATAGGGGAAAATAGGTGAAAAGTCTTTACTGTGTATCGTAAAGTCAAGATAAACTTAAACGAATTTCAGCAGTAAAACTTTCATTTTCGACTTTTATTGTCATTGAACTTATTTTGGGTTAACGGGAATTGTTTTAATACGCGTGGTCACGGTCAAACTGCTTTGATGAACAGTGATAAAGTTTATGAAAAATAAATAAATGCTGGACTTTTCACACAGTATCATCTAGCCCCAAAGTAAGCAGAGCTTGTGTTATGGGTACTAGATGACTGATATACTACTTATATTCTTTTTGTTTGTAAATAAATACTAACTATAGTCACTGAACTCTCAAATAGATTTTACGATTTTCCCCTGTTGAGTCAATAAACTCTCAAATTAGTTTTAGTGAATAGTCGTGTTGCACCCAGTATTAAATGCTAGACTGGTAATGTATCGGGTCCCAGGTGTTAGCCAACAGTTATACCGAACTTCGGTGCTTTTGGTTTGAAACTTTCTACATGCTAATGTTGTTGAACATGCTTTTAGAAATTAAGACTTATGAGTTTATACATAGGGATTAAACTACAATAAAACTTAGAAAACTGTAATAAATTTATATCCATCCATATCCATGCTGATTTTTAAATGTAAAAGTAACTCTGTAGAATAGAATAGAATAGAATAAACATTTATTTGGCACAAACACACACAAGAAAGCACTAAAGGAAAAAACAAAACAAACTATGAAGAACAACAAACAATATAAGTACATGTAGGTAGTAACATCAAACTTATGAATTAAAACATGTTTAAAACAAACAATAACAAAATGTGTCTCTGTCTGTCTGTTTACCCTTTCAAGCCCAAACCACTGAACAGATTAAATTGAAATTTGGCATGGATAAAGGTTGTATACCAAGAAAGGACATAGGCTACTTTTTATTCCGAAAACATGAAATTATCCCGAGGCAGTACACCACAGGAGCGCAGCCAGTAATTACATTAAGTCCCAGGTGAATATTTTGTAATATTGATATAATTACGAGTACAAAATGTAGAAGAATAATGAATGAATGAATGAAAATTCTTTATTGCACACCATTAATAAAAATACAATAAACATAAGATAAATCAGATAGAAATGTACAATGGGCGGCCTTATCGCTAAGAAGCGATCTCTTCCAGGCAACCTTTGGATGGAGAGAAACATCAGTGAAAAGAAGATCGGTTGGGTGCATAAAAAGAGACACATTATTGATCTTTAAACAACATAAACATGGAAACCAGTTAATATTTTTAATATTAGTTAAACCAGTTAATATTTTAGTCAAGCTAATACCTAACTGGTTCTCTGAGGTTTTCCTTCGTCGTTTAAAGCTAGGTTGATGCGCATATTTTACTTTTACTTTTGAATTGTTAGTATATGTTTTGCATCACGCTCTCTTTGTTTAACGTTTTTGTCAAACTTGTTCGGGTTTCCGCGACATAGGCCAGACCCAGATCATAAGTATATTTTTGGAAAATTTACCACTTACTACTTTTTTTTTTTTATGATGAATGGGTCGGCTCTTGACCTCGAAACTAACATAGGCAAGAATGAGGTCTACGATGGAGCGAGCCTACCCAGAAGGTGCCTATTAACTCTCTTCTTGAAAACAACAGGGTCATAGCTCAGCGGAAATACAGACGCGGGAAGCTGATTCCAAATTTTTGCAGTGCACATGATAAAAGAACTTTGAAAGCGCTTAGTGGAATATCAACCAGGTGAGGGTGATAATCACATTACAAAACTATAGAAATATTTAACGATTGAAACTTAAAAACGATTGATTGCCTGTTCAAGATTTAACCCGACCTTTGACTGCATAGTTGAGGCACATCTGCTCTATGCAACTTTTCAAAGTTCTAATATTTATATCTTAAAAGCATAGACAAGTCACTGACCGCAAACATACATAAACTAAATAATAAAGTATTAAAAACGCCTGAATTAAAGCACTTAAGGCTCCGAAGGCTGCAGAGGTGTAATAAACAAGAAAAAAAGCGTTTTAACACCTCTCCAATACTAAAACACTGAAAAAGCTTTTGCGCGTAAAATATAAAAAATACTCTAAATGTTTTAGTACAGGGATTCCAAATTGTTGGTCTGTTTCAGTTTAATGAAATATATCATTTAAAATAGAGAGCTTGCATTCAAATTCCTTTGAGACCAGATCATTTTCCAGCTTATACAGGGTGTAAAAAGACGTCTACCGAAGCCGAAAGGGGAAGGTACAGCATCCCAACACACAACCGAATCCAAAAGGATTTTCCGAAAAAATCATTATATCCGGAGAAAACAGCGTTTGAAGATTGCTGTATAATGCTGGATTTTGAGTTTTCGGTAGTTGTCTTTTTACACCCTGTATAGCTTTATTAATATTAAACAAATATTTTAGACGCATTTACACAATGCCCATCTGACATACCATTCTTGCATCTTGCCACAGAATATTAGCTCTTGCTCCGTTGAGTTTGAGAAAGCCAAGAGGCATGAATTGTATGACAGAATGGCATCGTGTAAACGGCATTTTAAAATCCGATCAATGGTTCAAGAAGTACCATTATATTCCCAACATCTTACGGCCGCTCTACACATTTGCCGAACTATTTGCCAAACTATTCGCCGAACTATTATTTGGATAGAAGATGAATACAGGCGATGAGGCCCTCTACACGTTCGTGACCGTCGGCATTCGTCTATCATCGGCGAATATGTAAAGAGAGGGCCATTATATTTCGAAAAGATTTGTGACATGAAATATGTACGTAATCAACTTGACGAAGTAACAAAACAAAAAATGACTAATTGTCACATGAGGCGTTTACAAACAAACACAATTTTTTCCTATAATTATATTTACTGCGTATAATTCACTGACTTCTTCTTCTTTTGAGTCGATATATCACGCTATTCAGAGCCATTTGGACCAGTAGGAGGCTACATCCACAGCGTTCCTCGAGCAAGCCATGAGATCTCCCAGAGTGC
Organism: Epirrhoe alternata; assembly: GCA_963565295.1. Taxonomy (NCBI): domain Eukaryota; kingdom Metazoa; phylum Arthropoda; class Insecta; order Lepidoptera; family Geometridae; genus Epirrhoe; species Epirrhoe alternata. Next base: position 1,088,247 of record OY751385.1, on the reverse strand, counting down.
AGGTGTTGGGGCATAATGGACACACGAGCACGTGTGACATAGACTGCAACTGGGCGCCACACGGGCATCGTGTGTCGTTTGACTTCAAAGACCAAAACATCAGACATTTTTTTTTCTATTTTATACAGAGTGTAAAAAGATGTCTACCGAAGCCGAATGGGGTAGGTACAGCATCCCAACACACAACCAAATCCAAAAGGGTTTTCCGAAAAAATCATTATATCCGGAGAAAACAGCGTTTGAAGAGTGCTGTTTGCGTATGTTTTGGGCGCGTTTTTTTTACGTAGATTACTGGATTTTGAGTTTTAATTGTTTTTTTCTTTTATAAATGAAATTATTAGGTAGGTATGGTCTTATTATGTCGTACTAGTAGTAAATAACCGAAAATAACATAACATGACGAAGCTAAGTAAAAAAAAAATGTTGCGTTTTTGTTTCGCTAAATATGTTTAGAGTCATGGTCTAATTGCAACCCCTCAGTTTTCGGTAGCAGTCTTTTTACACCCTGTATATTTGCACAATTTTTAATCCCATTTATTGAGCATCGTGAAAAATAATTGGGGCCAGAAGGGACATAATTACCAGCCTCCACTCTCATATCTACGCTGAAATGGAGCTTGGTAAATTAATATTTGTGCGAATGTCTAGCATGATATGTTTTGTACGAAAATCCTTGATATTTTCAACAAAACATATTATATTTATCTATGCCAAAATAATTATGATCATGATAAGATTTCAATTATAAATGTAGTCACTCAGTTTTAATCAAAAACATTAAATAAATACTTTTCTAATTTATTTACACTAAACAATACACATAAAAATATATAAGTACGTAATTTGATTAAACTAAAGATAAAAAACAGTGTTCAAGTCACCGACCGCAGGTAATGTGCCCAAAAGGCTGGCGGCATTACCTCGTTGGATGGCTATACTTATCCTCTGTCCGAGGTAAGCACCAGCCCTTTGGTCATTGGTCTCGTCAATCAACCTCTTGTATAATTCTCTGAAAAGGTGCCACGCATCTGGACCCCATGGGGACCTAAAGTTTCCACTCCAAAAGGCAGAAATATATTATACCTACCCATCACCGATAGATATGTATTTTCGCCTTTTGTGATTATCTGCTGATGCCGCCGCCGCACCAGCTGTCCTGGAGGTTGCCGACAGGTGCCGCCAGCGTATTGACGCGAATAATAATTAATACTTTTCTTGTAGATGAATATTTAATGTTTAAATAATTTAGTAACTAAAGAAAAAGTATTTTTTGTTTTCAGGCTTAGCATTTCATATGAATAAAGGACGATATATGCTAATAAGCCCTATGTCTTTATCTAGAAACAATGTATGCAAGCAGTGTCAACCCACATTTCGTTTAACTTGTATTCAAAATAGGTAAACTTTTTTCGTATTCAACCTGTTTTTTCCCATAAAATGCAACTATTTACAAACAAAACGTTGCTACAGCATTTGACTATTAAACGCGCAGAGCGGACTATAAAAATTCAAACCACGGTACCACGTATCGTATTGTAGATCAAGCTATTTATTCGTGAACTAATACGCTCAATTCTCACTCCGTGCACGGCGGCGATTAGGCAAAATATGAATGTAGCGTCTATTTTTATTTTGGTCTATGAACAAGTTATGAAAATGACGCGAGTAATATTACCCCAATGTTATGAAAATACGTATTTTGGAGAGTACAATGACAATATCTTATACAATGAACTGTTGTATCAATCGATAAAATTATCTCAAATACAATGTTAGATCAAATATAATATAGCTGTTTTTCATTATAACACGACTAATAAATAGTTTATTTTATTCAAGAAAATAAATATTTCGTTGAATAGAAGCAACAGTGACACAAAGCAATGTAATATATTCTCCCGCGTGTATAATGTGAGACAAACACGATACTGCCATTTTCTTACATATTTTATGAGAAAATAATGTATGATGTTGTTTTCTTAGGATGGGTGCAAATTACATAAATGATCGTATAAATGGAATAAAATATTTGGAAACCAAGACGTGTAATCTAATTAGAAGAATGATAAAAAAGGTTAGACCTAAACGGTAGTTACTCGATTTTGTATATAGGATAATAATCTTTAATAGATATTATTTAATCTGGTAAATTATTTTATGTGATTGTGTGTTTTAAGTTTTTTCAGGGTGTAAAAAGACTACTACCGAAAACTGAGGGGTTGCAGACCATGATTCTAAACATATTTAGCGAATAAAAACGCAAAAAATCTTGACTTAGCTACGTTATTTCATGTTATTTTCTACTAGTACAACATAATAAGACCTATACCTAATAATTTCATTTATATGAAAAAAAAACAATCAAATCTCAAAATCCAGCAATCTACGTAAAACAACGCGCCCAGTACATACGCAAATTGTACTCTTCAAACGCTGTTTTCTCCGGATATAATGATTTTTTCGGAAAATCCTTTTGGATTTGGTTGTGTGTTGGGATGCTTTACCTACCCCTTTCGGCTTCGGTAGACGTTTTTACCCTGTATACATAAAAATATATGTGACTTTTATTATACCAAACCTGAAGTCCTCATAATGATACTTACGAGTACACAATATCAAATTGAATGTAATATTATGTTGCACCTTATATAAATTTAACTAAATAGTGCAGAAGCCCGCTGCAATATAACCGACCTTGTTACCGCTGCGGTGACGACTAAACAACATAGTTGAATGTAAGTAAAAGCTTGTGCATAGTAAAGATATCAGAATTTAGAGTACTGGTGACCTTAAAAAGTTCCATAAAATGTGAGATGTATCTATACTAATATTATAAAGAGGAAAGATTTGTTTGTTTGTTTGTATGTTTGAAATGAATAGGCTCCGAAACTACTGGACCGATTTGAAAAATTCTTGCACCAATAGAATGCTACATTATCCCCGATGAACATAGGCTATATTTTATCCCGGGGAAGAGAAGTTTTCCCGAAGGATCGCGGGTAACACCGCGGCGGACAGCTAGTTTCATATATTATCAGCACCTCGGCTTCGGTTTGGTACGAGAGACGACAAGAAGTAGAACTCTGGTAGTCTGGTCTAATAAGGGTCTAGTGGAAGCAGCCGCGGTTTTTGATCCTAAGATTGATTTTCATCCAGGAAAAACATTTGTGTGCATTCCGGGCATGGAAGTACTTACTGATGCAACAAATTGATTGGCTGACGTGATCTGGCTTTTTGCCGATTCACCGGCAAGAGCTTCCAGGAGCCTGACGCATCGTCGTGATAGCACTTGCCACAGATTTACACTTGCAAACTGTTGTCTGTCAGACATTTGTGTGGAAGTTTTCTTGCAGGTGGAAACGCGGCCTTAGCTTATCTCGTTTTCAAAGCAAAACAACGCTCTTCTTCACACTCGTTCGCATTTTAAATTTATCCTCTTTCATGTTTGTTGGTAATATTCTGTACGCTGTGCAAATAATAAAAGTGGTGTACTGTTTAAAATACTATGTTTTAGTGATACCGTGGTTGTTGCACGGGTGGAATTGCTTTTGCTAGCGTTGTGAGGCTTTTAAACATTCAGACGTGCACGTGAACATACTATTTAGGTACATAAAGCCTTGGATACATCGTTGCCAGTATTATACATATAAAGAGGTAAAGTTTTTTTGTATGTATGAGGTAACGACATTATAAAAACAGCAGGTCGTACATGGGTGAGACAAGCGCAGGATAGGAAAGGTTGGCACAAGCGAAGAGAGGCCTATGCCCAGCAGTGGGATGAAAAAGGCTGCGGATGATGATGATGATGAGGTAACGAAACAACTCATATTCCGAAAATGTTCATTCATTGGGATCTTGAAATAGGGGATGTAAAAACAGGAGTAGGTAAATCACCTAGCTTTAAGACCATTCAAAGTGATCCCAGCGGTCCTACTGAATAAATGCTTTTTGACTTTGACTTTAATACATTCGAGATCCAGTTTAGTACCGTTACAGTTCATTTGAATAAAAAAAAACCAATGATATTTTGAAAAAAAAAAGAAAGTGCATGAATGCACCACAAAAGCTTACAAGCTCTGTGAACATTTTTACAAAAAATAAAAAGTCCTTTGACGTACAAACTTTGTCTATTTTTTCATCCATCGCATGAAGTGATGTGCGTCGACCCAAATCTGTAGTGAATAGCGATTGTAACTGGCTTAAAGGTTTTAAACCAGTTACAATCGCTGCGTTCATACGTTCGCTTTAAATTAGAGCGAACGCATGAATAATCAAACCAATCAATAGTATATTTTACTAGCTGCCCGTCGCGGTGCTTACACCCGCGGTCCCTTGAGAAAACATCACTTTCCCGGGATAAAATATAGCCTATGTTCATCAGGGATAATGTAGGATTCTAATGGTGAAAGAATTTTTCAAATCGGTTTAGTAGTTTCGGAGACTATTCAATTCAAACAAACATACAAACAAACAAACAAACGTAAGTATAGATTTATACAGGTTGAGTTTTATCCAACCCTATCCAGCTCTCTGAGGGGAAATCTAAGACGCTATGGTCATGGAGGCATGTTGTTATGAGTCACGTTCTCGATTTTGATAAAAAAGGAATAAAAAAAAGCAAGGGTTTAGTAATTTTTACATTTTCCATACACATAATGGATTGTTCATTTTGGTCCTTGCTTAATTTAAAGGCACGTTAAGCAGAAAACATTAATAAATGAGTAGTCTAGCTTTTGGGATGCTAAGTTTGTGTAAGATACCGTACTAACTTAAAACTTATGAAAGCTAACTTGAAAGGGCTTTATGTTGCAAGCAACAAAGTTTGAAATTGCTTGAAAGTTTAGAATCTTTTTCAAATTCCACAGTCTTTTGCACAACTTTGTAAGTTATTCATTTTTGTTTTTGGTAACAACTCAGTTGTCCGTTGTGTTAGTACTTGTACAGGGTGAAAACTCGCCTGAAGCTCTTAACCGACTTCAAAAAAAGGAGGAGGTTCTATGTTCGGCTGTATGTATGTTTTTTTTGGTGTAATTTGCTTGTCGTTCTTCATAGATCGTCGAAGTTAAACAACTCCGATCGTAAGTGGATGAGTGACTTGCATTATCAACTGAGCGCTTCCTTGCTTCGGAGGTCACGTCACGTCGGTCTCGGTCATGAGGGAGACCTTAAGGCATACAAAAACTCCGTCAGGATGGCTACTTACTCAAACAAACTTAAAACGACTGATATACGAGTAGATAGATAAATGATTTATTTGACGCAACATTACAACGCAGACACAAAAACAAAAAAAAGTCAAAAGTAGATAGGTGCATAAGTAAAGATAAACACACACCCACACACACACACAGGGTCACGACTGTAGCCCCAAGGCGCGGTAGACATTCTCTCAGATCTTTATATTCCAGATCCTTTGAAGATGTCTAAGGGGGTAGCCAAAGACCAACTAAGTAAAGACAAACTAGAGAAAATAAACGAAGTTATACGGCGCAAAAGGTACAAAACAGTAGGTAGAAGTTAAACGTACCTATTGCAGTAGTTTCTTCAACATTATAGTTGTTTCATAAAAGCAATAAAGCAATATACATGTATGTGTACATTTGAGCAATCTCAGTCAGGTTTGTAGCAAATATTACGTTAAAATCTTTGGCTTCTCAACGGTGTTGCGCAACGGAAATAAATTTTGCTATTTCCCACAGAGGAACCATTTCAACGCATTTAATATTTCCCTTTCAATAAATCTCTACATGTTTTGTACAAGGAATTGCAGTCGGTATAGAAGGTTGAAATTCCTATTTTCAGTCCTTTTGTAAGTTAACAAACAATAAACCATCACCTCGGGGAAACAGGCATGATCCATGGTCCCCAAGGTGGTAGAATATATCTCAGTTCTTTTTTTGATTTCCAGATCCATTGAAGAAGTCTAAGGGGGTACCTATTCAGAGGTATTGTCTTTGGGTTTAATACCTAACACGCGGCCTAAAAACTCTGTCATCAGAGTTGGCCACTGACTCATACAGTTTCTGAGATACAGTTTCTCAACTAGTTCAGGGGCTGGTTAATACCCAAAGTGCGGAACTCCGATGTCTGTTGTTTTACATTTACCTAGTTTTAGTTTACTATAGTAAAACGGTTGTCTGGAAGACATCGCCTCGAGCGATAAGACCGCCGATTGCAGGACCTATCCCTATCTAAACTTAGCACCTAAGTTTATCCCTAAGGTATGTAAATTGGTTTTTATTTATTTATTTATTATACTAACATAGGAAATTACAAGCAAGCATGAGTTTTTTGAGCACTAGATGGAAAGACGATCTGGTAAAGGTTGCTGGGAGCCGTTGGGTGCAGGCTGCACAAGACCGATCGCTGTGGAAATCGTGGGAGGCCTATGTTCAGCAGTGGACGCTAGATGGCTGAGATGATGATGAGTTTTTAGGAGGTTTTTCATTAAATATCATTATTGTACCGTGTATAAAAAGGGTCATATTCTTCGCAAGATGTACGAAAAACATGAATATTTCTGCAATTTTCTACTCTCAATCTTCCTTATGCGGAATGGTGTTACATAAATTAAATCACAGCTCCGAGCTCCAGATGATTAATGACTGTATAAACACAATCATTGCGTTTCTTTTCCTTCGAAATTAGCATTTTGAGTCTTTCATTCATAGGACAAGATGATGATCCCAGAAGGCGCGTAGATATTTCCTTAGATTTTTTATGATGGTGATAAGGTGCATGTCCAAAAATGAACTCGCAAGCATAAATTGCGTAATTGTATTTTCATTCACCAACAAATAGTCGAGTGGAAAGGACTAAGCGAGCAGAAAGAGATGAAATGAATTTGCTCAGTTCTTAATTCAAAAATGTGAAAACAAATAACAAAACTCTTTGTTGATGAAGGACAAAACCTATTTTAAAAGGAGTTCCGCTCAGCCATTTCTCGCTTATTACTATTTCGCGCGCTCTGAACGGTGAAGGAAAACATCGTGAGGAAACCATTTAGTATTCTTATAGGCGGCGATGGGCTTGCAACCTGTCACGTATGGAATACTAACTTCTGCAAGAGGTGGGGATGTATCAAATATGTATTTGTACATGCCTCTGACTACCCCCTTAGACATCTTTAAAGGATCTGGAATATAAAGATCTGAGAGAATGTCGTGACCCTGTTGTTGTACTATTTCGCGGTGTAGACCGGGCTTTAAAGTCGATCACAAAAACATCTAGAAAAGATAGGCATAAATCGAATTCGTCACAAAATACTAGCGCAATAGTTAGACAAAATGCTAAGTGACGACCTTTTTTGCTGTTAGAGATTCATTTAGCTCTTATGAAATTTAATAATGTGTATTGCTGTGACGCAAAATAAAGCTTCTTTTATTTTATTTTTATAATTGCTTCACACTCTTATTATTATTTTTTTAGCAATGCTTAAACATTATGCTTGAGACGCAGAAGGTTGCGGGTTCGATCCCCGCCGCGGGATAAATGTTTGTATAATCTGCAAATATTTATCTCGGGTCTGGGTGTTTCTATGTATAATGTGTATGTGTTTACAAACAACAAGTATATAAGTAGTATATCAGTTATCTGGTTCCCATAGTACAAGCTATGCTTAGTTTGGGGCTAGATGATGCTGTGTGAAATTGTCCAGCATTATTTATTTATTATTAGAAAGGAGAAGTTTTAGGTCAAGGCTTAAGAGCTCAATATTCCTCTCAGCTCAAATGACCACTGATTAGGTATATTGACACAAGTTTCCCTCTAAATGTTTGCCCATACCATCATAAGCACATGCCCTTTCCTGCCACAGATGTGGTAAATAATCCAATTAGGATAAATTCCCAAATCCTCTTTTAATGCGTTCAATATATCCGTATTATTCGTAATTTTTTAGACTTAAAATTTATAGCTCCGCAATGTTTCATTTCGATTAGAATCAAAGCGACTTTATTACTATTTTCTCGCATCATTTTAATATACACGAATAATGGGAAGCCATAGTAGTAGTAGTAATAATATAAGACTAGAAGTCGCGTTGGCTGAGTAGGGCAGTGTCACGACTTTCGATCTAAGGTCGCGGGTTCTCAACCGTGCATCAGTGGATTTTTCGTTATGTGCACTATACCTGTACCTAAACAGTGAAGGAAAATACAACCAAATTGGTTTATGATAACATAGTTTTGAACTTTTTGGGTTTGTGCCAAGTTCCAGTACCAGTTCAAAACCATGTAAAAAAACGTAAACAGGGTCGCGTCGGTATCCCCAAGGCGCGGTAGACATTCCCTCAGATCTATCTTTTATTTATTTCAGATCTTTTGAAGATGTCAGAGGCATGTCCAAATAGGTACATATGATTTGACATGCCCACATCGTGCAGAAGTTAGTATTCCATACGTGGTTGCAAGCCCAGCGCCGTCTAAAAGACCACTAACCTCACGATGTTTCCTCAGGCAAATTGGGGGGGGGGGGTCACTATTGAATTTTGGGGGGGTCACTACACTAATATTAGACTTTATTGCACAATAAACAAGATTTTATTATTGGACGTGTACGATTTTGGAGGGGGGGGGGGGTCATGTCCCCTGTGACCTCCCCCCTCGGACCGCGGCTGGTTTTCCTTCACCGTTTAGAGCTCGTGTTAAAGCGAAAAAACATGTGTCATTCATTATACACAAAAGGCATGAAATCCATTCATCTCACTAGTTCGAGAGAAGTGACACAAGACAAGCTAAAGCTATTTAGCTGGCAGTTGTCAGACCTTTTTCAAGAATATTGGATATATCTTTCAACCTGAAGGAACCCCCATCATTGTCTGACTCAGGATTGTAATCATTACTAACCGATTCAGTTCAGTGAATCATTGTCACGTGGATTCATGATTATCGATAAGAATTTGCTGAAAATATTATATTCGTTATATTAAATGTATGCTTTTGTAAATCAAGGCGTCGCGTCGTCCTGATAGAACACGAATTTGCGCGATCTAGTTCGAATGAACGTGGAATCAACAACATCTAGGTAATCCCACTCATATAACAAAGCTGAAAGTTTGTGAGTTTGTTTAGATGTTTGGATAATTAGATGTTTGTATGTTTGTGTTTCAATCACGCCTAAACCAGTGAATCAATTTGGATAAAACTTGGTATGGGCATAGATACCTAGTGATCTGGAATAATATACAGGGTGTCCCAGGAACGACTGTCAAGCGGAAGTCCAGTGATGCAGCACCCCAAGGGCTACCCGAATCACCCCCATGTATGTTCAGCGATTTTTTGTAGTTTAGAAGTTATTCGTGTTTTTGTGACATTTTATTTGTTGAGCAGTTGCAAGACAATTTTGGTCATTTTGAGGTGAATAGTAGAGAGAAGTTCATATTTTTTTCTCTGGTAATTAGCTAAAAGTTGGGTCTCTCCAATCCAATGACTATTTACCCCAAAACCTATTGGGGTAAATAGTCATACTTATAAAATTCATAAGAATGACTATTTTAGTAAATATTCATACGACTGCGCCATATGAATTTTTTAATATGAATTTCATGTAATGTTTAATAACACACATTTGATACACACATTTTACAGTCAACGTTTTGCAGAAGTTAGTACGTGACAGGTTGCAAGTCCATCAACGCCTATAAGATAATATTTACTGGTTTCCTCACGATGTTTTCTTCCCCACTATGACCTCATGATAATACATACGAGTACATTAATTCATATTACAAGATAATACATTGATAATACATTATCAATTTTACGAAACGCAAAATTTACTGAGTAGTTGCCTTTTCAACAGTCATTTTTCATTTGTTTTTTTTTTTTTTTTTTTTTTTTCTTACCTACTTAGTTGATTAGTTGAATAAATGTATTTTCTTTCTTTCTTTCAAAAACCATTGATTCGCGATTGGGGCGAACCCACGACCCTCGGATTGAAAGTTGATGCACAACCTCATTTGGCCAACACGCTATACACATTTGGTAAATGTCATAATTTCAGCACATTTTCACTGAAAATGAATATCAAATGAATTTTAAAAGAGCTGGAACTATGTACGGAAAAGTGTCATATTCGCGCGATAAATCCTGCCAGGGAGTCCTCCAGTCCATTAGAGTAGAAGGCTCTTTGAATCAACCGCGTAATATCAAAGCTAGGGCACGTACTAAGGGAATATTCATATAACAAATCAATTGTTGTATTGCAAACTAGAGGAACGCGAAATACTTGGTCAAGTTGTTCATATTTAGAAATAGACACATTGAGAATGTAAACGCGTTACTTTCCACTTTCCGACTACCGAAGAAGGGTTATGTTTTATAATAGATAAATAAATAAATGACATTTATTTCAGACACAAGTTCCATATTACATACACAAAAAAAATCACACACAAACATATTATAATGTTAGACGTTTTGTAAATAGAGCTGTGTTGGTTTAGTGAGCAGTACTCTTGACTTTCAATCCGAAGATTGCATGTTAGAATTTCGGCTAAGCATCCGATTTTTAAATTATCCTATATAAAATAGGATAATTTAAAAATAAATGAACTATGAAACCAATACACAACGTGACTGGGAATATTTTGCAATAAATTAACTGATAAATAACTTTTTCTTCCAAGTCCATACCTGGACAAATACATCAGCCCTATTTATTCGATGCCTTCGCTCCGTTCGCGAGAATGCATCCTATTTCAGGAACAATAGCACCTAGTGCTTCTACCGTATCTACTTTCAAGAGCCTTCCTAGAGGAGAGACGGGGTTTCAAAGGTGATAAATGAATCACGTTTTTTTATCACTCGCGCTCGTGGTCGTGCTTGGTAGATCGTTGAAGATAAGCAACGTTCCAAACGGTCAGTAAGTCTGTGGCATTTTCATCCGTGCTTCGGAAGGCACGTTAAATTGTCTACCTATCAATTTAAGTCGTTAAGCCATGACTATAACCCATGTCGGAGGCCTTAAAGCAGCCTAAAAACTCCGCCACCAGAGTTGGCCACCGACTCATACGAACTTACATAAGTTATAGTATTACGATAAACTATATTTTCAAAGTTCGTCTGTCCTCTCGAACAGGTTCCTTGAAGGAGCAAATGGGGGTATCCTCAAGTACAATAGAGATAAGACAACTGAGAGAAACTTCCAGTTAAACGGAAGATATTCTTATTTTCGATCTTTTCTGATATTTTATCGGTACCTACGAATTTAGTTGTAACTGGTTTCCTGACGGTGTTTTTCTTCATTGTAAAGAACAATATTGGCTGTCCTCTTGATTTTCATTCAGAAGGTTTTGGGTTCGAATCCCGTGCATCAATAGATGTTGCGTTTCATAAATGAATATGCAATAACACTAGGCGAAGGGTATTAATGAAATCATAATGTTTTTTTTATGGAAGAGGGGGCAAACGAGCAAGTGGCACACCTGATGGTAAGTGACTGCCACCGCCCACAGACAACTGCAGCATCAAGAGGCACTGCAGATGCGTTAGATAGATAGAAGATAGAAAATACTTTATTGTACACCACATGGACATTACAAAATACAAACAAAGATACAAGAAAATATTTGAAGCGAAGTACAATGGGCGGTCTTATTGCTGTGAGCGATTTCTTCCAGACGTTGCCGGTCTTTGAGGTAGGAATAGGTCTTTACTTGAAGGCGCCTAAGTCGTATCGGTCTGGAAACACCTCTGGCGACAGCTGATTCCACAATTCTAATGTGCCCCGAGAATCGAAATCACACCATAATCGAGCAGTTGTTCGCCAAGCATGAAGTGAGAAAAGTAACTCTTTGGTAGAATACTTTAATATTGATGACCAAAAAGGTCCCAAAATGATTAGGAAGGCGCCACAGAAGGCACTCAAAGTTATTTCAAACTTAAAAAGCAATCAATTGTCTGAAAATTGCTATCTCAATGGAATTATACAATAACGAATGAAGCTTGGATTACGTCTGGGTTTATATTTTATTGCTTTACTCTTACTTTTAAATTTAGGTGAGTTTGTGTTGACCCGTATTGGTTGAATGGGGCTGTGCCTCGACTTTCAATTCGAAGGCCGTGGACTCGAATCCCGGCCGTGCTAATGGATTTCTCGTATTGTAAAATGTATATGCGCTTTAACATGAGCTCTTAACGGTGAAGGAAAACATCGTGAGGAAACCCGCAGCTTAGTCAGCTCCACACGTATTGACGTCGCCTTTCCTGTGGGTCAAGCTGATTAAGCTGAGAGGATGGTTTAGGTGCTGGGCAAGCCTATTCCATCTCAATGTCCTAGGCACTACAGCGTCCCGTTCAGTGTAGACATAGATTGCCTTCTGACGCTGCATAAATCATCTAATATACCTAAGATGTAAGAATACGAAACAGAATAAATATACGAATTCAAGGTAAAAAAAAATTGAGTTCGTATGAGTCAGTGGCCAAGTCTTTCCTTACTTTACTTTATAACAGTCACTTACAAGCTTAACGCAGTGAGAGTGTGGTGCTCCAGTTCAGTCATTGCAGCACCTACTGGTGTGCCCCTTGTGCCCTGAGACCTGCACAAGAGAGGACCTCAATCCTGCCTCAGATAGAGCTATTAAAGTGACCTATCATTACTCCAAGTGTATCTGATGAATGAAGCATCGACACGACAAGAAGAATAAGCGGAGTCACGCTAATTACGAATTAATTTGGTGTCATAAAAAATTAGGGGCCGGCATTAAGTCTTACTTTTGTATTGAAGTAGAGTTGAATTTTACAAAAACACACAAGAGACTTATCTCCCAAAATGTATCACAGAACTGGCTACATAATTAAAACCCTCTTTCGTGATTCCTTGTTTGATCGAATTCTAAGAAAAAACATTACATTTTGTCAACGAATTTCGGCGAAGTTGTTTCAAATTTTATCCCAAAATGAGTTTTCTGTTACTTCATGTTTGCTTTAGGGAATACACTTAGAATTAACCCACAGGTATCTGAAACATCTTGTTAAAAAACCAATTTCTTCATAATTGTCGTATAATCAAATCAGTATAACGTGTAATATTATAAAATAAATAAATAATGCTGGACATTTCACACAGCATCATCTAGCCCCAAAGTAAGCGAGCTTGTGTTATGGGTACTTCATTGACATTTTTTAAATAAATAAATAAATAATAAATAAATAAATAATGCTGGACTTTTCACACAGCATCATCTAGCCCCAAACTAAGCAGAGCTTGTGTTATGGGTACTAAGATGACTGATATACTACTTATATACTTTTTTTTTTTTTTGTAAATACATACATATTATACATAGAAACACCCAGACCCGAGACAAATATTTGTAGATCATACAAACATTGGTCCCGCCGCGGGGATCGAACCCGCAACCTTTTGCGTCGCAGGCGGGCCTTCGCCCACTGCGCTACAGAGGTCGAAATGATCTTGAATAGCCTTGATCTGAAAGAATATCTGAAAATTCTTGTTATTTTGTAAATCCCAACAATTTATAGTGTGCCCGGCTACATTTCGTAAGTTAGTTCACAACAAGCTCGTGATTATTCTGTCAGGATGTCAGGTTAAATTACTTTTAAAGTTGGCTCGTACCCTGTTACATACTGGATAACAACTTTGTTCAGGTATTTATGTAAAGCTTTGTAGACCTTTTTATAAAGCTTTTATAAATAATGAGGAAGTTGAAATTCCGACATGCAAAAAACAAGAGACGTATTTAGGATAACTTAAATAACATAGACAATAAAGGAAAAGTTAAAAATTCGCGAATGTAACAAAGAAGTATATAAGTATTTTTTACACAAAGTCTTTGTTGGCGGAGTAAGTAGTGCTCACTCGTCGTGGGTTTGAGTTCCATGATCAAGTTTGTCAATCTCGATCTCGAGCTTGTATAGTAATGGTTTTTTTGTTAATTCATTTTATGTAACATTCGTGTGTAAATCGGGCCTATTGTACATAATATCCGCTTGTAACAAGCTTTATTTGAATCCGTAGATTGAAAACTAACCTAATTAGGTTGAATTACGGTCGAATTTCGCTAAATAATTAGCCCGTCAGTTCCTGTAAAACGCACTCTACGTTCTTAATGATAAAACACTCGTCAAACGACAGGCCAATTACAGACCCTTGATTAAACCACAGCTTGTTAAAGACAGCTGTGTAATTTCTATATTGACTTGAATAATTACGTTTTAAACTCAAAAAATGACTAAAATGTTGGACCATAAGCTAATTCGTCTATGTGTTGGACAAACCAGTAGAAAATCTCAAGAAAAAAGGACTCTACAGGAATCAAAATTTATAAAACAAAAACGTAAACAGGATCACGACTGTATCCCCAAGGCTCGGTAGACATTATTTCAGTTTATTTTTAAAAGAGAATGGGCAACTTTTGACCAAGGATTGAAAAATGAAAGTGAGCGGCCACTTCAGAATGTATGTATGGGACTAGCTTATTCTTTTTAGCAAAAAAAAATGTATTTACTCGTAGGTATATAGGCATTAGATACATATATTTTGTGGTAAATAAATGCCTACATTATTCCGTTTTTGGTTCGACGATAATTCAAAGCCATTGAAAGTGTGTTCAAAGTACTTAAGTTATTTTACAAAATTGGTAAACCATTAGGAATATGAATAAAATATCGCTTAAACATAATAATAAAATATTAACACAGATCCAAAATTCATTTGCGCCTGAAAGTTACTTATCTAAACCATCCCCTTTCACAGTATTTTAGGATTTTCCCATCAGGGAGCAATCATTAAGGAATCGTAAAGTAATTTTCAAGGTTAAACGCTCTAAGCGTTACTAACGCGACTGTTTGTAAAGAAATATGTTCGAATGAGTCAGTGGCCAACTCCGGTGACAAGGTTTTTAGGCCGCCTTAAGGCCTCTGTCATGGCTTAACGACATATTAGCCGGGACCAACAATTTTACGTAAGTTCGCTATAATCATATAAATTATGGTTCGTGTATGTTTGTGCTGCCAATCATGCTTAAACCTGGGACTGATTTATGATACTAGGAATGAAATGTAGCAAGTGAATTCGTGGGTCTAATCATCATCATCTCAGCCAAATACCGTCCACTGCTAAACGTAGGAAAGCTAGTATTGAAATCATAATCTAATTAACATGTTGTATAGATTTGAAAGGCTGCTGGCAGAAGCTGGATGCGTCGAGCTGAGGACAGGGCGCAATGGCGCTCATTAGGGGAGGCCTATGTCCAGCAGTGGACTGCTATAGATATGATGATGATAGATTTGGTGTGACAGTTGGGAACGAGAAAGTACTTAGGTTGTATTTTGTCCCAATCATAATCATCATCAGCCTATAGCAGTCCACTGGCCTCCCTTAGTGAGCGCCATTTTGTCCCAAGTTCAAGATAAAACCAGTCGCATGAAAGTGAACTAATTGAGCGCATTAGGGCGTTATTCCTTTGAACAAGTTTAGCTTATAGTTAGTAGTTACTTGTTTTAAACTTTTGCTGTATTCTAAGTTTAAGTAATATTAATACTAAAATTATTTTTTTTAATACAAATTTACTGAATAGTATATAAACTTTAGGTAACTAAGTCCTAAAGGGTTCTTCATTTATGACTGAAATTCATTTTTGGGCAGATACTTGTCTACCTACCGTACTTGTAAGACACCTCGCAGACTACAGACTTTCTAGCGGCCGATAGTTGAGACGGGCATACTTCTCCATACTCATTATGAGCCAAAGTATAATCCGTCTCGACTATCGGCCGATAGAAAGTTTGTGTCTTCGAGGGTCTAAAAACATTCGTTAAAACAATTGTTTTTTTACACTTGAACAAACACAAAAACACTGAAAAATAGTATTAAAAGCTATTCAATAAGACAATTCTTTGGGGAAATCCAGCAGCTTAAAGCGAAAAATATAAATAAGGTGATGAAGCCCCAAAGGAAGCTGAATATTTCCGCTGCACAAAGCTCGTAGAGCGCTTTACAGCGTTACGTAGCTGAATGCAGGTAGGATGGTTTTTGTAGCTCATTTGATACTATGGTACCCAGATAAGTGATATACTATTTATATACTTTTTGGTTGTAAATACTTACATAGGCACATTATTATAAATAGAAACACCCATACCCGAGATAAGCATTTGCAGATCATACAAACATTTATACCGCGGCGGTGACCGAACCCGCAACCTTATACGTCACAAACGGGCTTTTACCCACTGCGCCACAGAGGAGATAATATAATGGTAAAATAAATAAATAAATGGTACAGACAGACACACAGATACACATATCAAGCTAATAACACATTCTAGTGTAGAAGTGAAAAACAACCTCTAACATTTTCACTTACCCGAGCAAAATTGGAAACTATTGCAAAACTAACAGAATTCGCTTCCTAACCTTTTCCGGGTACAATTTCGACATTTTAACAATGTTTTTTGCGCGAGTTCGCGATCAAAGCTTATCGACTTTGACACCACTATCAAAGGGAATTGAAAAGCTTGAGTATAAACAGCTAGCTCACTTTATGCAACTAACCTTTGTAATTTTATAGTGACGTCAGCAACGTAACTTGATTAACAGTTTGACTTTTTAGAATGGCTTTTGTATTCGCTATCTAAGAAAAACTAAACTTTTCTTGATAAATTATTACGAACCAAGACTATGTCTTAAAATATTTGTAAAAATGTTGGTCATTACGAATTTCAGAAATATTCAGATCTGTGAAACATCAAATGTTAATCGAATTTCGTTGCTGACTACCTCTAGCTCCGCTTTCAGAGCACTGGTGGTTTAGTTGACGTTGAAGGCCCCGTCGTCTGATCTCTGAGGTCGTGGGATCGGATCCGGTCACGTTCAAAAAATATGACCACTCACTAGTGTTGAGACAAAGCATCGCATTGCTGCCACCGCGCCCATAGGACGCAGTGAGCAGGGTCCGGGGACGAGGCGCAGCAACACGCCCGCGCCCCGCAGACCGCATCGAGCCGCGCACTCCACTCAAATACACGGAACCAACTAGGCGCGCGTCTTATTGTTCAAATTTTATTGGTGTTGTCTACGATAAGCTTATTGATCAGATAATGTACTAACAACGATTTTTCGCTTAGGACATTTTCTTAATCGATTTATTATGTTTACTGATGCTTAGGATCTACGGAAGATTACAGAAATATCAATTCATTTTTATCTGTAGTGGTGTATTAAAAATTAGCTGTCCGTCGCGGTGTTACCCGCGGTCCCTCGGGAAAACTTCACTTTCCCGGGATAAAAAGCCTATGTTTATCAGGGTTAATGTAGGATTCTAATGGTAAAATATTTTTTTAATCAGTCTATTAGTTTCGCAACCTATTCAATTCAAACAAATTTTTCCTCTTTATAATATTACTGTAGATAACTGATCTAGAGTGAGTCAGCTGTGTTTAATGCCACATGCATTCCATTGATCAAACACAGTTCTATTTGCAATAATTAGCAAGTTTGCACAAACAAAGGGTCATTGACATATCAACACTGGCTTGTGGACTAATCACTGGATTATTATGTCACACATAGCCAGAGATAACATGAATACGCATTGCATCTGAAATAGTGATGTGGTTTATTTTATACAGGGTTATTTGTAAAACACCGGTAGCCTCTCAGGACTGTATTACTATCATCATAAACAACAACTTTTGTTCTATGACTTTTCAAAATTCATCATTATTTTCGCGGGCGATGCCGCGCGCAGTAGCTTTTACATACAAGCTACTGCGCGCGGCTTTGCCCTCGTGGCACAAATATTTTGAATAGCTTATATGCCATTCCAGGTCACTATTAAGCCTATTTCAAGTTTCATCCAAATCCGTTTACTGGTTTAGGCGTGATTGAAACACAAACTTTATTATATTAGTGGGATATATTAATTTTTAGAAATGATAAAAAGAAAAGAAATTCTCTATGAAATTTGTAATGATAATATTATTTGGTAGATATTATCTTGCGTGTAAGCCGATTCAATTAATAGAGCAAGCATTACAGACAAACAATACCTTAATAGCAGACTGTTTGTCAGGATCCGGTGTTCACGAGGAAAAACTAATTTATCTGGGTAATTGATGGCATCTCGCATTTTCCGGATTTGTTTGAGGTAGAAAAAGATACCAGAAAACGAAAAAAATTACATTAATAAATTGTTATCTATTTCATTACTTGGCAGAAGAGAAAGGCCATCTAATCTATAGGGCCAGTGGATGAAATAAATAAATAATTCTGGACATTTCACTAAGCAAAAAAAAACAATGGAACTCGAGTTTGATGGTTTTTTCCCATCTCAAAAATGCCTAACGCGCCTAAAGAAGTGTTCACTTCAAAAATCAAAGCTCGATTCGAACCCACTATCTTGAAAAGGCTACTCCACTAGACCAACACGGCTAGAATAAGAATAGTTTCCAGAACATTTCAAAGCACTCTGCAATTTGGGGCGACGCGACAATATACGAAGGTCCTTTATGAGGCGTTGGCTTTTTCACCAAATTCCCGGACCCTATAGGAAGTTAAGAATAAGAACTGTTGCCGATTTACGATGAAATAAAATATGAAATCTATTGATGAAAGTCTCAATAGGTCCATTTTATGTCTAGGCACTTTTATTGGAAAAGTAAAAAAAAACTAACAAAACATACACAAAATCAAGGTTTTAACTTCAACGAATGGTATCATCAGATCTTAAGAGAGATTTAAAATTCATTGTAAAAGTCTACGTTTAAAGGCACGTCCAAGTAAAATTTTGTTTTAATGCCCCCATTCCAAACAAGAAGTTATTCTACAGTCTTTAATTTTAAACTACACAAACTGACAGGGCTTTATTTTGGGGTTATAAATAGACGTTTGACCGTATCAATTTAATTCCTAAACCGATTTTAGTTTTCACTTCAAAAAGTATCTTTTATTGATTTTTTATGACATGTTGCATAACATTTTCAAGGAGAACAGACGTTGACCAATTGCAGCGCAGCCACATCACGTCGCACGCTTGAATGGACTAAGTTATACAAGAAGCAACAATCAATTAAAAGGATAGACTTCATCGATTTCCTCGAATTTTTCATAACAAAAAAAAAAAAACATTCGATAAATATTTTTTTAATTTATTTGTTGAACCCAATTCCTGAATACTTATAGTTAGTTTAAAATGAAAGACCCTATAGATAAGTGAGGTTGCAAGCCCATCATTGCCTATAAAATAAAAATCATTTATTTCAGACCCAGTTGATCCATAAATTAATTAATACACATTTACATATACATTTTTAAATAAATAACAATGATCTATTGTCGCCTTTATGAATGATCTTGAATTACGTCTAAGAGAATGTCTACCGCGCCATGGAATACAAACGTGATACTGTTCCGTTTTCGTTTTGGTAAATCTAATTTCGTTCCATTTAGAAACAGCCTTTAGATCTTGTCTTTGATCAAGAATTTTAATAAATTCTGATTTCGTCAGGTTTGAAGACATCTCAGAGTACTTATTTATAGCTTGAACGTGTATTGAGGTACAGTTAGCAACATAATTCCACTTATTGGAACTAAGCGCTTTCAAAGTTCTTATTATGCGCACTGCCAAAATTTGGAATCAGCTTCCAGCGTCTGTATTTCCGCTGAGCTATGACCCTGTTGTTTTCAAGAAGAGAGTTAATACGCACCTTCTGGTTAGGCTCGCTCCATCGTAGACCTCATTCTTGCCTGTCTAAGATTTGAGGTCAAGAGCCGACTCATTCATCATATATTAAAAAGAAGTCTTTAATATTTCGATGAGCCTCAATTTTGTGGTCTGCCACCCGACTGGAGCTTGACTATTTAGTTTTAAGATGGATTACCAACAAGAATGCTAGGCACCAAACCGTGTTTGTTGCCCTGATTCTTCACGATACTGGTCGCGAAAGAACAGGAGTAAAATTCGTTTTAAGACTATTCTAAGTGATCCCAGCGGTCCTACTGAATAAATGCTTTTTGACTTTGACTCAAAAAGTACAATGAGAGATTTTATTTACCACAATATTGCACATTAAAGATATTTACATAAGAAATAGACTCTCGTTGTTGACTGTACAATTTTAAATAAGAGCAAATTCAAAATTAATTTCATAGGGTACAGAATTACTCATGATAATAAAACTGATACTTTGTTGAATCATAATAGCTCTCTCTATCTAGATAGAGATCGATAGATAAATTTTATACAAACAAATTTAAAAAAAAAAAAACTTAACATCATAATTATAATCAAGCTACCTAAAAATACAACCTACTTGAGACCCTCCTATTTTTCAAATCGGTCAAAAATTCGGTTAGATACACCATGTCTAAACCCTCTTTTGCGTCGTGTTAATAAGTTTTGTCGAGGTGTGAATGGACATTTTCCCACTCGAAAACCACTTCTGTAGGTTCGGGATATTTACGAAGACCGCTACAGACAAGGCTATCTGTAAGATTTGTGTGTTTGTTTTTGTGAGGGTTCAAGGCTGGGACCTTGTTCTGTTTTCAAAGGATGCTTCATTCATACAAGGTTCATTGAGTAAAAAATAGTGATCGAAGGTTGTGACGGCTTTTTGTTTCATAAACAGTTAAATAAATAAAAAACTTTTTACGAAACACGCCGTAAGTAGTTATAACTTAAATAAGCAAAAGAACAGTAAAACGACAAAGAGCTGGCATTACCTTTAGTCTCTCTGACTACCTCCTAAACATCCTAATAGGATCTGGAATACATAAAGATTTGAGAGAATGTGTACCGTGCCTCGGGATATTCCCCTTCATGATTGTGAGAAAACACCCAAGAATCCAACACTTTGTACCAGCGTATAAGATAGTTTATTCGTCTTAACGGATCAGTTCTTTCAAACCAGTGTGGTTATAAAATTTCCAGTGAGCCTCAAAAAGCTTTTATCTGGTATAACAGATCAGCATACGTTTTTTTTTTTTTTTTTTTTTTATTTATTAATTAAATAGGTCAGCATTTGACCTCACTCTGCCTGATGTTAAGCAGTAGTGAGGTCTAAGATGGAGCATGCTTACCTAGAAGGAACCTATTTACTCTTGATTTGAAGACCCCTAAATTGTACTTTTCGGGAAATACAGAGCCCGGCAATGAGTTCCACAATTTGGCGGTGCGTATGAAAAATGTGGACTCAAAACGCTTTGTACGAACTCTGGGAATGTCGACCATGTACAAGTGGCGTCTTTATCATAGACTAGCTATCCGTCGCGGTGTTACCCGCGGTCCCTCGGGAAAACTTCACTTTCCCGGGATAAAATAAAGTCTATGTTCAACAGGGATAATGTAGGATTCTAATGGTGAAAGAATTTTTCAAATCGGTCCAGTAGTTTCGGAGCCTATTCAATTCAAACAAAAAAACAAACCTTTCTTCTTTATAATATTAGTGTAGACAAATGATTCGCTGAAGATACAGTTGTATAAAATACACATGGATAAAAATGGTAAAAACTACTTTAATTACCCAATGAAAGTAGTTTTTACCATTTTTATCCATGTGAAATGTTAAAAGGGTAAAAATTCTAAATCTGCAGGGTGACCGTTAATAGTGTATGAAAGTGGAAAAACGTATCCAGAAACTAGTTTCAATGGCGGGCTGCAACTTTCGCACGTGCCTGTCCCGGGGAGGTTCGGCGACGACTCAGAATACATAAACGTATTAATGATTTTGTATTCTTCATGAAAAATTATTTAATAGCAGATTGACTAATGATTGAATACTGAATTTATCAATAAATTCCACTGTTTGTATAAATTTTAAATTTAATTATTTATTGCATTTCAGACAAATAATACAGTCCATTGTGTTAGTAGACTTATCTCTAGGGGTTGGTAATCAAAATGTAACAATGATTTGGTCCTCTGAATTAGTTTGAACATCAGAGGACAATCAAATTTTTCAGCTATCGCAGTTTGGATGCTGTTGCTGCTGCCTCGAGTGCTGCTGAACAGTGAGGCTGTCTTCTTCCGTCAGATGGCGTGGAAGGTGTCGGCGAACATGCCCGAGGCGCTGCAGAAACGCGGCAATCGCAACAGCAGCCTAAACGCGTTGTTATATTGGATACGCAGAGCATTGTAAGCCTTTTGGATATAGTTAAACCATAAACTTACATAAACACACAACGAATAAAATGATGCACAGAATGTTTTGAACAGGCAAACCTTAATAATCTACTATATAAAAATAAGTCGGGTTTTCCTTCCTGACGCTATAACTCCAGAACGCACGAACCGATTTCCACGGTTTTGCATTCGTTGGAAAGGTCTCGGGCTCCGTGAGGTTTATAGCGAAGAAAATTTCTGGTGGCGAAACGGAGTTCGCGGGGTTTGCTAGTAAAATATAAAATACAAGCGTAAGAGCTTAGTGTGGGTTCTGCTTGCAATACAAGCCAAGTATTATTAAGAGACTGTACGTACTTATACTGTTGTACCTACTTGTATGCTTGCCATGATTTGATTTGATCAAGAGGAAATTTATGTCACGAGCGCTATATTGAATCCCGCGCATCGAAGACTTCCAAAAATCAGGGTGAAACTTAGGAATTAACTCTAAACTCCCTATGACAAGAGGACCTACTCCTGAGATTCAAGAGTTATGTAAAAAGCTCTGTTTGGTGCTGGTCACTATGGTAAATATAATATTCATGTTTGTTAAGATTCGAAACCTCAAACTGAAGAAATTATATATAAAAAATTATCCCAAGCTTTTTTTTTTTAATTAAATAGGTCAGCATTTGACCTCACTCTGCCTGATGTTAAGCAGTAGTGAGGTCTAAGGTGGAGCATGCTTACCTATACATTTTATGGATTATTTTTATGTATTTAGGTCCGTTGAAAGGCATACAGATCAATGAAACGTAGAGAGCACACGGCGAGTAGAACCCCTTAGTTTTGGAGTTAGGGTCGTGACTCGCCGGAACTTTTTTGATGACGCAGGAACGAGTTCAGCGCGGAGTTTGTTATTTATGTATTCCTTTATTAACTAGAACTGATAGCTTATCTATTAAAGGTTTTGGTGACTGACAGACACATCAACCCAAAGCCTAAACATGAGCCCTAGACATTAAACTTGGAGGGTATATTCTTTTTATAATGTTGAAGCACTAAGTTAGAATGGAAATTCTACCCTTAAGGGGTTGAAAAGAGGAAAAACTAGGAGGCAAGCGTGCCGTCAGTAATCATATAAGAACCTCATGACAGAAAATACGTTACAGTGCCACAAACTTATCTGGACCAGTGATAGAGGCGCTGTTATCGCATTGGTGTTAGCAGAAAAATAAATTTTACAGCAAAATTCGTTAGTTCCTCTTTTGGCTACCGGTTCAGATAAGTTTGTGGCACTGTACTTATGTATCTATAACGACCCTAAGAAAGATTAACTGATTCCGCTGTATTTTGTAAGAGCTTCGCGTTTCATTGAAAACAATTACCTTAAAAAATTTCAATGATTTATATAGGTATAGTTTAAGCATTAGGTTATAGTATGTACTGTTGTATTTTCTTTGATCAAGAAAATAAAAAAAAGTATTAACCTCATTATACTTAAGTACGATTTAACATCAGAACTCATAACTAGATCACACACTATAAAACTAAGTTACTATGTTAGTGGCAATTTTAGTGACGAAGTTGGCAGAACCAACGACTTTTCTCCAAAAATCTCTCTTCAGTTCCGTAGATAAAATACGGCCCGTTGGACAGTTTTATGTTCTTAGAAATAAAACTCGTAGCATCAGCGTAGCGATGTGCTACGCTGTAGCTCCGTAGACCTAGTCAATATTGAAAAGTTATTTCATAGTGATACCAAAACAACTGTTTTGTTCTGAGAACTATGTAGGTTCAAACAACAAAGGCATTTTTACTTCTTTACTTTGTGGTTCCCATAGTAAATGGTCTGCTTTTGGGCTATGATAATGTTATGTGAAATGACCAGTATTGTTTTATCTATTAAGGGTGGCGATTTAAGATAATTTGAAGTTATTTATCTCAGAATTTGTAAAAGCTACAACATTCATATTAAGGGAAATAATACTTTGAACTTTTATCTTGGATTATGTGTTTCAAAAACACGATTGGTGATAGTTTTCTACACAATATGTACACATTTTGCTATTTATCTCAGGAACAGCACACATTTTTTGGTGAGTTTTTGTTATGTCAAGAAACTTACAAGTATTACTTTAGTTGTGTCTTTATTTTTCGATTGGTTGATAAGCTAACTTGTAATTAGATAAAAAGTGTTTTGGCGCTGTAAATGACGTTGCGTATCGCTCTGTACTGCTCACACACCGAACAAATCACACTCACTGTCCCGCTTACAAAATGGTGGCGTATAGCACACTCTTAGACCACTCGCAAACTACAGACTTTCTATCGGCCGATAGTTGAGACGGGCTATACTTCTCCATAGTCATTACGAGCCGAAGTATATTCCGTCTCAACTATCGGCCGATATAAAGTCTGTAGTCTGCGAGGGGTCTTAATAGTCGATTTCGTCGAATAATGACCCCGGTAAACCGTAAAAAATATTGACAAGTCCTTTCTAGTTTACGACACTTATCTTCAATAAAACCTTTATAGTTTAGTAAAGAAAGTTCCCATACAATGTTATATCAACCTTATAAAGTATAACTTTATCAAACATAGTAAAAACTTTACCGCCACTACAAAGAAATCTCTTACTTTGTTGTTCAACTTTACGCCTTAAAGCTCAGGTAGTAAAGCTCACTGTGGCGTGAAATTTTTACGTTCATTAGGGTCTGAAACTTTGTGATTGTCCTTTAGTTTTGAAGTTGCATTCTGAAAGTGATGGATGGAAGAGTTGTAAAGGTGCATTTACACGATGCGATTTCAACCCTTACGATATTTCTTCAAGCTTGTTTGTGTTTGGTTATCGTGTAAGTACCTACGAGTATGACCCCTCGCAGACTACAGACTTTCTATCGGCCGATAGTTGAGACGGGATATACTTCTCCATACTCATTACGAGCCGAAGTTATTCCGTCTCAACTATCGGCCGATAGAAAGTCTGTAGTCTACGAGGGGTATATACTTGAGAAAACAAAGTCGTGATTCTGTAATTTTTTTTCTCAAATTATCTACAAGCAACGATAAAGTTTATTTTGATGTCGACACAGAAAGCTAATTACTAAAGCAATGCCGTTGAAAGCTTTGAACGACAGCGAAACCAAAAACTGGAGTACAGGGACACAGAAAATAGACAACAGAGTGCTAAGTATTTTCATTCGATCGCATTTTCATTTTACTTATACTCAGAATTAGAAACAACGCCATCTATTGGCACTTTTTCATGATACCAATGACTGACTAGTGTTGTTTAATGTCGCTAATTAGCGCAATATTTGACATGAACGTGTGCACTTGTAATCGCGCTAATAATGTCATAAAGACAGAAACATTCCTAACATATGTACGAGTATATGTTGATATAGTGTTGTGAAGTTCTAACTTTACCATTACTGTAGATATCTGGACCATTCAAGACCCTTGTAAGATATCTTTGGTCAGAAGCACGTTCAAATCCCCCCCCCCCTGTTGTTTCCAAGAAGAGAGTTAATAGGCACCTTCTGGGTAGGCTCGCTCCATCGTAGACCTCATTCTTGCCTATGTTAGTTTCGAGGTCAAGAGCTGACCATTCATCATAAAAAATATATATTTCGCCTACAATTTATGTCCCCATTTCGTAGTAGATATCATTCCATACATAGTCACACAATTATACTTACCTATGAACTTTCATTATAATACAAACGTTATTATTATCCTACTGCTGTATGATTCACTGTGGTATTGGACACCCTTTGAAAGTGGAGTGAATGGGGAGACAGTAATTAATAGACTCTCCAACTGGTCTCTTACCGACCATCGCCAGAGCCTGTGCTTGTAGCAAAATATTTATTTTTGCACTATACTAGTTATCTCCTTTCTCAATGTAAAAGTAAGAATGTAAAAGGAGTGGATGCACAGTTGACAGAAAGCCAGAAACTCACGTGCCGCCATAACTTTTATAAGATGTATGCAGTTTTGGCAATTCAATGCCGTAAGACTCAAGTGTATCGTGTTATCTGTCGATTCGATTTCTATTCTATTGCGAATTTGCGATTTGGTAACTCACGTAGCTAGGGGGGCTGGAACGCGTAGCCTGAAACTCGTAGTCCGTATGGCTTGAGAAGTCACAGCGATCCAATCATGACAAGAATATCACTTCTTTGAAAAATCGTTTTTGCTAGTCACCTTATTACATTACCAAATCTCGGCTCGTACTAAAATCCCCAAAAATGATCCAAACTTCTTTAATAACTTGAAGACTCGTACTGTGTTTAGCAATGGTTCGTAACTTCACGGCGAGGTAACTTTTAAAATTTCCCTACTTAAACGGTTTGGCAATTTCTTGGCAAGTTACATCCTGTGAATAATTGTTGAGGCTTTCCGCTCGGTAGCCCATAAAACATAAAATAGCACCCAAAAGTCACAACATGATCTCACTCTAGGAAACCCTGGGTATTAAAAATTACTTCTTTCTTTCAACTATGGTATAGGAGTGCCGACAGAATTGAAAACTTGAACGAGATTTCGGTAACTAAACTTAAAAACGGAACTTAAAAAAAGTTCATCATCTCCCTGCCCTTGTCCCACATTATGTGGGGTCGGCACAACATGTGTTCTTCTTCCATTCTCCTCTATCAGCCGTCATCTCAACACTCACTCCATTCTTACTCATGTCATCCTTCACACAATCCATCCATCTTTTCTTTGGCCTACCTCTACTCGTAAATCCATCAACATTCATACCAAGTACTCTTCTAGTTACATGACATTCTTCCCTTCTCATTACATGCCCATACCATGTTAGCCTGTTGCTCCTCATCTTTTCATTCACTGGCGCCACTTTCACACTTCCTCTTATGTACTCATTCCTTACTCTGTCCATTCGCGTCACTCCACACATCCATCTCAGCATTCGCATCTCAGCCACGTGCACCTTTTGTTCATTCGTCCCTTTTGTTGCCCAACACTCAGACCAATACAATACGACAGGTCTTACGATCGTCTTGTATATTTTCCCCTTAAGCTTAAAAAAAGTTAAAAAAAAAAGTGCAAAAAGTTAGTGTCCCGCTGGGACTTGAACTTACGTTTTCTCACACAGAAGTAGAGCTCTATTGCTTTCGGCCATCCTGGACAATGTGTGACGAAAGTAAGAACAAGAACAGAGATAGATAGATAGAAAATACTTTATTGTTCACCACATGGGCATTACAAAATACAAACAAAGATACAAGAAAACATTTAAAGCGAAGTACAATGGGCGGTCTTATCGCTGTGAGCGATTTCTTCCAGAGATGGGGTCGGTGACGGTGAAGTGACGCGCGAGTTTGATGGTCTTTTTCCATCTCAAAAATGCCCAACGCGCCTAAAGAAGTTAAAAATAGAGTCAAAACTGTAGGTATCCTTAGGTGGTCTCTATGTTATCCTTTGAAAGTTATTAAAGGTGTTGTCAGGGAAATGCTTAAACCTAATATATATTTGTCTCGTGCAACGACATGTGCCGCCTATTATTTATTTATTATTTATTTATTTATAATTTCTGTTCACGACGTACTCCAATTTAATGTAACCGGTGCTTAACCGATAAATATGAGCTTATCAAGAATTTCGAAGCTGACGTCAGAGGTTCTGTGGCCAAGCGGTCGAAGGCACTCCGGCGTTAGGAGGATCATCTGATCATCGCGGGTACAAATCAAAATCGAAAATTTAGAAAAGACTTTTCATTTCTTAGTACTCTAATTTTATAAATATTGTAGAACGGATAAAAAGTCATTTTCAATAATCTAGTAGATTATTGAAAATGATTTTTTTATAAATAAAAAAAACGGATAAAAAGTCATTTTCAATAATCTAGTAGATTATTGAAAATGGCTTTTTATCCGTTTTTTTTATTTATAAAAAAGTTAATATTATATAAAAGAAATAAGAAGGAATATAGAGTGAACAGCCACTTTCTGAACACTTTCATCTTTCCTTGTGGTTAGAATGTATGAAGTTTAGCTTCGGGCTGTGTAATACTAACTTTTCTTTGTGACAATCTTGTAGTTATAATGGTATTAAGCCGCGTTTCCACCTGCAAGAAAACTTCCGCTAAAAATGACTGTCTCGGCAACATCGTGACTGCAATTGCTACGGAGTTTATACTTGCAAACTGCTTGTTCGTATCAATGTTTCAAGCCACTTTTTCACAGTAAGTATAAGTCCAACTTAACTTAACTTAACTAGTTTTGTTTATTTTTATTATGTGGTGTGCAATAAAGTATTTTCTATCTATCTATCTATCTTAACCCCTTTAGACACATCAAAGGATCTGGATTAAAAAATATCTGAGAGAATGTCTACCGCGCCTTGGGGTTACAGTCGTGACCCTGTTTTTCTAACTGCGTTCGTTCTGGCATTGAGCAGGTGAAAGGGCAGGAGCAGCCTCTTGATTGCTGATGATAGAGCCCAGAGGACACGAAGACAGCTGCATCATGTCCTGAACGGAAGTCGGAAACCTCACCTGGCCAGAATCTGCCGCGTGCAACTTTGACCCGGCGCGGCGGCGCTGAGCCTTCCAAGTTGGCTACTGCAGTACAAACTGCTGTCGGACAGCCTATATGACAATTCTAGTGGAAATTTTCTCGTGAACGTCGAGTTAAATTGTATTTGTATTATCTTTATATAATTAAAAATTTATTTAAAAAATCTTACATATACGACACATTAAACTATACAAGGTTCTTGTGTCGACAGTTGCAGCGTGTTGCCACACATTCGGCATAAAGTTATAAGTAGGAAAACATTATAAGTACAGTTTGTTTGCCATTAATGTAAATATAATTTAATAAAAATATAATATTATAATATCTACGCGATTAAGTCCCTTAAATAATTTACATAAATTCTCGTGGAAGTTTTCTGGCAGGTGGAAACGCGGCCTTAGGTTGGTTCTGTCATTTTGTTTCTTTTTAGGTCGATCTTATTTACTAACAAGTAATAGGTAACTTTCCTCAATTTTGTGAGTGAAAGTCATGTAGCTAGAATAACGGTTTGTGTATGGGCCAAAGAAAATAATAAAAAGAAAATATAAATAGCAAATAAAAGAATATAATCAAATAAGAACTATGATTATGTCGAAGGGATTGCCATTGAATGGAAGTACAATAGCAAGACATAATATCAATAAAGATCCTTACTAAATTACTTTACCGATTAATTTTTATATACTAAATAGATTTGACCGTGGATCCATTCTTTTATTAGCTCTTACTAATAACAAAATGTTATTATTCTAAATATATTTCACAAACGGTTAGTAGGTACGGTACGCTTATTGATGAACGGCCGGGATTCAAACAAACGACTATCGAACGGAAGTCAAGGAACTACCCCAATAGGCTGACATGGCTCACAAATTAATAAGGTAAGAAGAACATTAATAGTACCGTTTCAATCAAGAAATGTGCTTTTGCAGGAAACTACGTAACTAGTGCTTAACTAATAAAAATGAGCTTATCAAGGATTTCCAATCTGACGTTAGTGGGTTCCGTGGCCGAGCGGTTGAAGGCACTCTGGCTTTAGGAGGATCGTCTGATCGTCGCGGGTTCGAATCCCGTCGGATTTTAGATAAGACTTTTCATTTCTCAACTCTACGTTCGGGCATTTTATTTCTAGCAAATTCACTCATTTAATCAAAATGTCTGCGAGTCGAGTATTGAACTGCGATATATTTATAATATTCTATACTGATTCAATATCCACGAAGGTTCGTGGAATTTTCATTTAAAAATTCCACGACGAAAAGATAAAATTACAATTTAGACGTCTGAACTTAAAAAGAGAGTCAAAGGCAGATAAATTAAATTTATTGCCGCGTCTGAAAGAGGCTTTACCGTTGCCCTTTCTGGCTCACCTCAAAGGTAGTAAACAGTACCCTACTTAGCCTGACATTGGGGGACTTTACACAAACGCAGGGTGTCGCCAGCGTTGCCCATCGCCTAGCGTATCTGCGTTACCACACTATCAGACGGAAGATGATGAACAAATTGAGATTTGGTCAAAACAATCATATGGCATTTTTGCATGTTATTTACGCTAATATGAACTAACAGGAGTTAGGTATAAAGAAACTACCAGATTATTATTGTGTCACCAGTTTTTTTGAACTAGTAGTGTGGTGTGGAGTTTTGATCTTGCATGCAAAGGAGACTGTTCAAAAGCGGTCTATGAAGCTATAGCGATTCTGGCTTGGCATTTCTGTAGAGATGCCTCATCTACATCCTTGTGCAAAGGGGCATCAAAATCTGACTGGCCAGTTTTGAGATATAGAGGGTGGATTTTTGAGGCGGGGTAGTAAGGGCGGTACCTTAACCGTTCTAGTTACACGAAAACGTTCTTAGGAGACCATCCATAATTTTTTGAGATATTCTAAACTGCGTCCACAGATTTTGGAAAAAGTGTACAGTCAGCGAAAAAAGTGTTGACCAAAAGCAGTCTTTGAACCAATAGCGATACTGTAATGGTATTTCAGAAGTGATACCTCAACTACATCCTTATGCAAAGGGGTATCAAAATCTGTCCCTGCAGTCTTGAGAAATATGGGCTTGAGTTTTGAGGCTGGGTCGTAAGGGCAGGTACCTTAACCGTTCTAGTTACATTTCTAAGAGACCATACATAACTTTTTTAAATATTCTAAACTGCATTCACACATTTTGGAAAAACTGTACAGTCAGCAAAAAAAATGTTGACCAAAAGCGGTCTTTGAACCAATAGCGATACTGTTATAGTATTTCTGTAGAAATACCTCAACTATATCATTGTGCAAAGGTGCATTAAAATCTGTCCCTGCAGTTTTGAGAAATATGGGCTTGAGTTTTGAGACTGGGTCGTTCCGAAATAAGTGAATGCAGTTTAGAATATTTAAAAAAGTTATGTATGGTCTCTTAGAAATGTAACTGGAACGGTTAAGGTACCTGCCCTTACGACCCAGTCTCAAAACTCAAGCCCATATTTCTCAAGACTGCAGGGACAGATTTTGATGCCCCTTTGCATAAGGATGTAGTTGAGGTATCTCTACTGAAATACCATTACAGTATCGCTATTGGTTCAAAGACCACGTCCCAGACCACTTTGAAACATTTTTCATATTTTTGCAATTTTTTCGCTGACTGTACACTTATTCAAAAATGAATGAATGCAGTTTAGAATATCTCAAAAAGTTATGGATGGTCTTCTAGGAACGTTTTCCTGTGACTAGAACCGTTAAGCTACTGCCCTCACGACCCAGTCTCAAAACTCAAGCCCGTATATCTCAAAACTGCCGGGACAGATTTTAATGCACCTTTGCACAATGATATAGTTGAGGTATTTCTACAGAAATACTATAACAGTATCGCTATTGGTTCAAAGACCGCTTTTGGTCAACATTTTTTTTGCTGACTGTACAGTTTTTCCAAAATGTGTGAATGCAGTTTAGAATATTTTAAAAAGTTATGTATGGTCTCTTAGAAATGTAACTGGAACGGTTAAGGTACCTGCCCTTACGACCCAGTCTCAAAACTCAAGCCCATATTTCTCAAGACTGCAGGGACAGATTTTGATGCCACTTTGCATAAGGATGTAGTTGAGGTATCTCTACTGAAATACCATTACAGTATCGCTATTGGTTCAAAGACCACGTCCCAGACCACTTTGAAACATTTTTAATATTTTTGCAATTTTTTGCACCTTTGCACAATGATATAGTTGAGGTATTTCTACAGAAATACTATAACAGTATCGCTATTGGTTCAAAGACCGCTTTTGGTCAGCATTTTTTTTGCTGACTGTACAGTTTTTCCAAAATGTGTGAATGCAGTTTAGAATATTTTAAAAAGTTATGTATGGTCTCTTAGAAATGTAACTGGAACGGTTAAGGTACCTGCCCTTACGACCCAGTCTCAAAACTCAAGCCCATATTTCTCAAGACTGCAGGGACAGATTTTGATGCCACTTTGCATAAGGATGTAGTTGAGGTATCTCTACTGAAATACCATTACAGTATCGCTATTGGTTCAAAGACCACGTCCCAGACCACTTTGAAACATTTTTCATATTTTTGCAATTTTTTCGCTGACTGTACACTTATTAAAAAATGAATGAATGCAGTTTAGAATATCTCAAAAAGTTATGGATGGTCTTTTAGGAACGTTTTCCTGTGACTAGAACCGTTAAGCTACTGCCCTCACGAACCAGTCTCAAAACTCAAGCCCGTATATCTCAAAACTGCCGGGACAGATTTTGATGTACCTTTGCACAATGATATAGTTGAGGTATTTCTACAGAAATACTATAACAGTATCGCTATTGGTTCAAAGACCGCTTTTGGTCAACACTTTTTTCGCTGACTGTACACTTTTTCCAAAATCTGTGGATGCAGTTTAGAATATCTCAAAAAATTATGGATGGTCTCCTAAGAACGTTTTCGTGTAACTAGAACGGTTATGGTACCGCCCTTACTACCCCGCCTCAAAAAACCACCCTCTATATCTCAAAACTGGCCAGTCAGATTTTGATGCCCCTTTGCACAAGGATGTAGATGAGGCATCTCTACTGAAATACCAAGACAGTATCGCTCTAGCTTCGTAGACCGCGTCCCATACAATTTTGAACAGTCTTGTTTTAATGTAACCCACACAATGTTTTGAGCAAATAAATTATCTTTATCTTTCAGATTTGAAGTTTAGTGTCAGATCTAATAAGGCGTCTCAAAGAGGCCGTTTACTCGACAAGAACGGTTTGCCAAAAACGGCGTCTTTGCCTCTATTGACGCGCCTACCATAGGGTAAATTGCTGTGACCAGGTGTGATTGGCCGCTATCAAAATCAAAAATCAAAGTTATTTATTCAGAACAAAGTACATGGAAAACATTGATTACTATTATTATTAACGATGAGAACTGCAAAAGTTTAATAAACTGTGTAGCAGTGACTGCACCTTCTCCATTTTACCGTGCGACAACGTGCGTCATGTCCGCGGTGCCGCGCGTTTAAGCGTATGTGTAATGGCTATAAACTTAGGACCCATGAGTTTAATAATATAATTTCATACGCCTTAAATTACAGTTTCATTGCTTATAAGGATATAACGTAAAAGCGACCTCTATTGTGCTCAAGTTTTAATGTATTCTAGATGATTAACAGCTTGAACGACGCAGGTAGTAGGTAATTTTACAGATTATAGGAAAAAAACTGAACGAAAATCGGTTCATCCGTTTGGGAGCTACGATACCACTGACATCAAGACTCTCGACTTTACTTTTCATGAAGACACCATAGCGTCTAAACTTCTTATCAGATTTTGATGAATGAGGGGTTAATCGGTTTTGAACTGAAGGAGTAACTAAGAAAGGAGTTCATACATTTATCATCATCTCAGCCATCTATCGTCCACTGCTGAACATGCCACAACGGCCGTCACGAGCTATGTGCCCCGCCCACTGCCACTTCAACTTGCTGTGGGCTATGTTGGTGACTTTAGTGCATCTACGGATATCTTTATTTCTGGTTCGATCTCGAAGAGAGACACCAAGTATAGCCCCTATTGTGCGACCTTGAGCCTTCTCATGAGGCCCATAGTGAGTAAAAAATTCATACATACATTGAAACTGAAATAGGTATCCATTTATAATACGAGTACAAAAGATTGGCTCGATATAGCATCTTAAGGATTGATAA
Organism: Epirrhoe alternata; assembly: GCA_963565295.1. NCBI lineage: Eukaryota > Metazoa > Arthropoda > Insecta > Lepidoptera > Geometridae > Epirrhoe > Epirrhoe alternata. Next base: position 1,054,461 of record OY751385.1, on the reverse strand, counting down.
AAAGACACTGAACTCCAAAAACTTGGTAGCACCTGATGGATGGTTCAACTTTTCAAACATAAACCACCTCAACTCCACCACGCTAAACCAACTCTTATTCATACGTAATAAGGTCGCTTTTTAATTGTTTGTAACTCGTTTTGACAGGTTTTCGGTAATGTGCCTGAAGTTTAATGTTTTGGATGTAATAAGGGTTGTCAGTTGTTTATGTGGTGAAGCCTCAGTTTTCAAAAACAGTGATCGATTTTTATAGCGTTCATATGTAACTTTATTTTAACTGTCTTTAAAAAAGTACGTTCTCTATGCACGAAGAGACTAATTTGGTTTTTTTTGTTTGAAAGGGAATGGCTGACAGATACTTTTTCTTAATAAATGAAAAGTCTTATCAAAATTTTCGATTAGGACGGGATTCGATCCTCCTAAAGCCGGAATTCGAATCCCGTCGGAATCGAAAATTTTGATAAGACTTTTCATTTTTCAATGAAATACCTAAGTGCGGTTGAAAAATAAACTTGAAAAATAAAAAAGAAACTGAATCAAAATCTCAAGGATCTCATCCTCGCTTATAATTTTGTATTAATACTAGATAATAATATGCTACTCAAAATCCATTGCTAGACATACTTAGGCTTTTATGTCTATATGATGATTTATACAGCGTCAGGAGGCAACCTATGCCTACACTCAACGGGACGCTGTAGTGGTCAATACGTGTGGAGCTGACTGAGCTGTGGGTTTCCTCGTGATGTTTTCCTTCACTGTTATGAACTCGTGTAAAGCTCATACTTATAAATTTGACGAAACGAAAAATCCATTGATTGAGCCGGGATTTGAACCCACGGCCTTCAGATTGAAAGCCGAGGCACATCCCCATTCAGCCAACACGGCTAGACATACCGCTCCACATAAAAACTTTGAAACTTTCAGGATAAGAGATTCTGCTCCTTCCGCTCGCAATCCTTACAATGCTATCGATCGATTGGACCGGCCGTCCCACTGAGTCCCACACTTCGTTTCCTGGACGCTATTCTTAAACCTTTTATCGTTCGTTTATCCAATACTTATGGAAAGAAACTGTCTGTTTTGAAAGGAAACCTAAAATAGCATAAAAATTGCAGTGAAGGAAAAAATCCTTTGCACGACTAATGTCCAATTATGAAAAATGACAAACGGTCTAAAAATGTCCATTCATAAAAATGTCCATTTATAATAATGTCCAATCATAATAATGTCCATTCATAATAATTGTCCATTCATAAAATTGACAAATCATAATAATGTCGCGTTGTGCGTTTTTGAGAAGACAAAATCCATTGAACTCAGATTGACAGTGTTAACGACACAACCATTCGTTTTGAACTTCGTAACTGAACACGGTAAAGAACCTTTATCGGCGTTTTCCGCCGCGTGCCTGGTGACGATTAAAAATATTTCCTGACGATTAAAAAATACACACGTACCTAAGTATTTGTTTAAGTTTTGACGCCTGTCGGCACTCCCGGAGTGCCACTGTTTTATTTCAAAATCAGAAGATTTCATAATTTCGTAAGAATTCTTCTTCTTCTTGTCGTGTGAGGCTCTTAAAGAGTCTCCTATAGTCTCCTTTCGTGCATTGACACCAAAAGACTATTCAAAGTGATCCCAGCGGTCCTACTGAATAAATGCTTTATGACTTTGACTTTGGTATTGTTTTTAATAAGATGTAATCTTAGATTTTATTAATAATTTCGGTTTTCTTATTTGTAGAGTTTTACTACAAACTGTAAAATGCACAACTACACGTGAAAAGGCCTAACCTTTTGAAAACTTTCCTATTTATCATGCAGTTGTTGACGCAAAACTTTTGACTTACGCCTTTTGCGCTTTTGTTGTTGGTGCGGAATGCCAACTTGAAGTGGTTATCTAGACAGAAATATTTTGAGAATATGCAATGGAAATCGAGTTTAAAATACAATTCAACCAAATGACACATTCATCACGATATTTTACTTAACCGTTACAAGCTTGTGGTTTTTAAAACAGCAGATCGTATGGGTCAGACTGGCCCAGGATACGGAAAGTTCATACAAGCGAAGAGAAGCCTATGCCCAGCTGTGGGATGAAACAAGCTCCTAATGATGATGATGAATTAGTAACCTCTGGTGACAAAGTTTTAAGGCCTCCGTAGTTATAATCGCAAATTTTACGTGCCCTCCGAAGTACGGAAGCGCGTTTATTATGATTTAACGGTCACCCATACATTAACTGACCGTTTAGAACGTTGCTTAACTTCGACAAGCTACACCACGAGCGCTGAAACCATTTATGCATCTAGATTCGAACTCGCAACTTTCGAATATAAAAGTCCCACTAGGCCAACTCGCAAAAACTTGAGACTTTTACAGATAATCCAGTTTCTACTTTATTTACTGGCTTTATTCAAATCTCAGCGAGGGTTAGGTCCAGAATAAATAAGTAGTGGGTCGAGGTTAAATCATGCAAACCAATTTACACGCACTCGCTGACCGATTTTTACCTAGGCTTTGAAGTACTGGTACCGGCATTTTACGGTCGTAATAGATGGAATAATAATTCAAAAATAGACAAAATTAGTAGTGCATTAATAGTGGACGCGAGAAGCTTCTTTGAGGTCCATACTAAAACATTCACCATGCCGATCTAACTGACAATCTTTCTGCACAGTCCACTCGCACTGATATTAAGTCATTTATAAGTTCAACTCAAAACTATTTTAATAAATTATACAACATCAATAATTGACAAATACAACACAAATACAATATTTAGTTGTTATCAAAATAATGTGATTTCTAAAAATTCACAACATCCCAAAATATATTGTTATTACCTAACTTCTTAGTAACGGCAGTGATCTGTTGGTCGTAACTTTATAGCGATAGTACCGAGGCTTAAGCAACATCATATATTTTATGTGTACCTACTTTCATCTCGCAGTTTCTACCACATGGGGATCCTTAAAAGCCTATTTTCTATAATGGAATACAAAAAAAAGCAGAATCACGCCTGTATCCCCAAGGCACGGTAGACATTTTCTCATATCTTTTATGAATTCCAGATCCCTTTGAAAAGTCTAGGATGTAGTCAGAGCCATGTCCACATATTTGATACATGCCCACATCTTGCAGAAGTTAGAATTCCATACGTGACAGATTGCAAGCCTATCGCCGCTTATAAAAAGGATTCGAACCCACAGACTTCGGATTGAAAGTCAAAGCACACCACCATTCGGCTAACATTGCTCTACTTTACCATAAATAGGTAGGTTTTTTTTTCTGCACATGGCATCATCTAGCCCCAAAGTAAGCAGAGCTTGTGTTATGGGTACTATAAAAAAAAACATTTATTTCGAGCAAACACTCATCGTACAAAGTGACTGGTATACTATTTATTTGTAATACATTATTAAACATAGAAAACACCAAGAACTTGTAGATCATACAAAAATTTGTTCCGCGAGGATCGAAACCGCAACTTTCTGCGTCGCAAGCTGCTTCGCCCACTGCGCTACAGAAGTCGTAATTTTATTATGAGACTATCGATTCTTCGTGGCAGATTTCATAGGATTCCTTTTACTGATAATCTTTGTCACCAACCAACTCTTAACGGATTAAAGCTTGGTTGGCAATTTTACAATGAGTTTTTTTAAATTGTAAGAGGTAAATTAATTTCTGTGAAACCTTTTTCTTTGATTAGTGGATGGTTGTTTTTATTTTAAATCTGTGAATATTATGTACATAAGTCATCTGGATAAATGTCTCTTGTTTTTTAATCTTCGTTTATTTTGACGCTATAATTCACGATTCAACAGATTTTTTTTTCATTACGTACGCTACATTACAGTCACGGGTTTTATGAAAACTACACAGAAAAAAGTTATTAAGTCTGTTAGTCTGAAATATTTCTAGAACTTTTAAGGACGTAATAAATAGTTTGATAATGTGAAAAGTTTTCTAAACTTTTTATTGTAGAATAATGGCAACTTTATACATTTTATGCGCCATTTTTAAATTGAGAAAAAATCATTATTAATGTGTTAAATATTCGAGTCATTGGATTTTAATTTGATTTAAGTCTGTGCTTTATTGGGATTTTAAGTTTTAAAGAATGAAATTGATGACCCGATTAACACCTTAGAGAAAACTACACTTTCACTTTGAAAACAATATTGAGAGTCTAAACTAAAATAATGATGTTTTTAAAACTAATTGAGTCTCTAACATAATGACGTTTTAAAAACTAAAAAGAAAACCGACTTCAATGTCGCGGAGTGACTCAGGGCGACCACTGAAGGTGAGATTGTTCGAGTTTTACGGGGAAACTATCAATAAAAGAAACCACCTCGAGAGTTTGTTTCCCTTTCAAACAAAAAATAATTTTGAAAATAGTTCTCAAATAGCGGAAATGACTGTCTACCACACTCAGTGTCAATTTTACTTGAATCATTCCTTAGTAAAGATTCCTATGCAAAATCTTTATAATTATGGAACAAATAAGTAATGAGAGTGAATGGGGCGAAAGTTGTGTGTCAGGATCGTAGCGAGTGGAGATCCGTGGTCTCTGCCTACCCCTTTGGGAAAGAGGCGTGATTTTATGTATGTATAAGTAACTCTAAATAACTCTGAGTGCGGCTGTAAGTGTTTTAAGTATTCTGAAACGCATCTCGTCCAGCAGAGGAAAATAAAAAAGAATTGTTCTCGCACATTTCCTCGTTTACTTAAATGTAGGCATTTGTTAGATAATGTAAACGGGCAACTTAAGTAAAGTAACCTGAGTATTAAAAAATATTAATACTCGTAAGTGCAGATAGTTGAAATTAATCTGGAAATGTTTTTGTGATTTTCATCATCATCATCAGCCTATAACAGTCCACATAGGCCTCCACTAATGAGCGTCATTGCGCCCTGTCCTCAGCTCGACGCATCCAGCTTCTGCCAGCAACCTTTCGCAGATCGTTACTCCACCTGGCCGGAGGGCGCCCCACTACGTTTGATTCCAAAAAAAAATTGTTTTCTAAATCAGCAAAATACCATTTATAGTTTAATTTTTAATTTTAGAAACGAAAAGCTACTCCACAAGCCATCTGGAGATGAAACAACAACCCGCCCCGGCTTCGCACGGGTGTAATGCTGATGGTAAATATTAGGGTTTAGCCAGTGTTTGCAATGTAAGCGCAAAAAATGTATTAGTAATTCACGACACATTAGATACCTCTAAAACTATCAGTGTTCCTCTACTATATTATGCATGTATTATACATAAAAACCTTCCTCTTGAATCACTTTATCTATGGAAAACCGCATTAAAATCCGTTGCGTAGTTTTAAAGATTTAAGCATACATAGGGACATAGGGATATCGGGACAGAGAAAGCGACTTCATAATTCATAATTCATAATTCATTTATTTGCTTCAATGTGGTAGGTATAAAAGGTCTTAAATTGACTTTGTTTTATACTATGTAGTGATAATTCGTCATCGTCATTAGTCCCATTAGAAGTCCACCACTGACTATGTCTGGGTATGTGCTGATACCAGTATGAACTACATAATATGTTCATTCCAAAGATCAACAAAATATCCTTTTATCCAAATTGGGCAATAACTGTTGTTCGTTTACGGTTTACATAGCAGAGTGATTCTGAATTCGCAATAAAATCGAATGGAACATAAAAAGATTTGAATTTTTAAACATAGAACGCAGAAGGAACGGAAATAGCGTTCAGAAGAACGTTACTAGTGCCACAATACTTTTCGTTGACGTGAAAGAACATGAGCATGTCATGGTTTTGAATTATTGCTTAGTAGGGAAAGAAGAACGCAAAGACGTTCACAGAAGAAGTTTGTTTGAAGTATCTATTGGAAATAAATAAAGCTACTCCACTAGTTACGCTCAACTAAACAGATAAGCTTGTTCCCTTCGATCATATTGTTCCATTATAATTTAAAACATGACTTGGGTATCTATGAGCGCGCTGAAAACATTCGTTCTAATTTTGAATTTATTTGAAAACTGTAAAAGTACTGGCCATTAAGGCCTTGACTTTATGAATCTAAATACAAAGTTGGTATTTGTTCCAAATTCAAATTTTCAAATTCGTATTTTGATTTGAGAACGAAATTAAAGAGTATAAAGTTCGGGAAATGGGATGGCCGAGAGCATAGAGAATCAATTTCCGTACGCGGGTTTAGTCCAGGAGATTGCTTCGATAAACGTATCTTATTTGGAAACTGTCCTGCTCTTGAGGTAGGTATTCAACTGACCGATTTTGAAGATTGACGGACATTTTGAGAGTGTTTTTAATTAGAAGGATACGAAAGTTTCTCAAGTGCTAAGCCATTGTAGCGTAAAACCCTACGAGTCCTAAGAAGATAAAAGTAAGTAAGGTCGTATGAGTCAATGGTCAACTCTGGTGACGATGTTTTTAGGCCGCCATATGGCGTCATAGTTTTATAGCCGGGACCGACAATTTAACGTGCCCTCTGAAGCACGGAAGATGTCAATGCCGCTGGCGGTCACCCATCCACTTACAGACCGTTTAGAACGTTGCTTAACTTCGACGATCTATCAAGAACGTCTAAGCAAGTACGACCACGAGCGCTTCGGTAGTTTTGCTAAAACACCTTTTTCGACTCCACTGGTAATAAACCTTCCTTGGGGATTGATTAATCCTGTATCGTGTTCAATTACTAACTCATTTATTATTGCTTCGCTAATCATCAGTACAGCATTCACTAATAAATAGACCAAAATAAGTTCTAGTTCCCAAATGAGTAATATTTCTGTTTGTACAGGTAAACTCGAAGTAGAAGTTACAGACGTAGCCTAAGAATGACCTGCCACACAAGTATAGTAGGATAGTAGGATGCGACTGCCGCAATACAGGCTTAGCCCAGTGATAGCTTATTTTTATAAATTTTAAAAGCTTTTAATTAACTGCAATGTTTGTATGTTTGTCCGGGTCAAATCTTGCAAGCTGAATTTGACCTTCCCGGTGTCCGATTTAGCTGAATTTTGGTGCACATATGAGTCCTCGGTGACAATGCAATAATATGGTAACAGCGAGCTGATCTGATGATCGAGTCATGAGCTGTTCCACGGAACTCCTCAGAAAATTGGCCGATTGAGTTGAAACTCGGTTTGTAGATAAAGTATTATCTAAAAGGACATCATTCTGCGTTCATACATTGCTGCACGAAAAATTTAAAAGTGTCGCCCAGAATTTTTTTTTATTTTATATTAGAATGTGTCATTATCAATATTTTTTTGTATGAAAATATTTTTTTATGGAATAAATTAATAACTTATCTTACTGTCAGTATCCGTAACATGAAAAATTATTGAAGCCAGTCAATACAGGGTGTAAAAAGACCACTACCGAAAACTGAGGGGTTGCACTCAGACCATGATTCTAAACATATTTAGCGAAAAAAAAACGCAAAAAAATATTTTGACTTAGCTTAGTCATTTTATGTTATTTTCGGTTATTTACTACTATTACAACACAATAAGACCATACCTACCTAATAATTTCATTCATAAAAGAAAAAAACATTTAAAACTCAAAATCCAGCTATCTACGTAAAAAAACGCACCCAAAACATACGCAAACAGTACTCTTCAAACGCTGTTTTCTCCGGATTTATTGCATATTACGGAAAATCCTTTTGGATTTGGTTGTCTGTTGGGATGCTGTACCTACCCCTTTCGGCTTCGGTGGACGTCTTTTTACACCCTGTATAGTTTTGCTGGTGAAACTCCAGATTGGAGCGTTACTGTACCTTTCGTGAGCGATTGTACCTATTCCCTTTTATTCGTCAATTAGTTCTTTGTGAGAACAACAATGAGGCCGCAAGGTAATGCGCGGTTTTATTGGCGGTCAGAAGTATTTAGAAAGAAAAGAAAAGCGTTTATTCATAACATCTATGATATAAAATGAGGTCTTTAAACTGTACCTATCTGAATCCTTAAAGTAAATGTTATGCTTGTCACTTTAATTGTTCATTTTTTATATTTATATCATAAGTATTTTATTTTAAGTATATATCTAGCTGCTGTTTTTTAATTGTTGTAGGTATTATTTATATTGTTATAATTTATAATTAAGTTTTTGTTTATAATTGTAACACCGCCTCCTCTCTCGTTCTCTTCTATCCAGTCCATCCAAAGGTTGCCTGGAAGAGATCACTCTGAGTGATAAGGCCGCCCATTGTGCCACTGAATTTAGACCTAAGTTTTTTTTTTAATTTTGTCATTTATATTAAGGTGTGACAATAAAGAATTATCTATCTATCTATCTATCTATCTCGACGACCTCTGTGGCGCAGTGCCACAGAGCCAGCTGATTTTTCAAACGGTCGTTACCTAGGACGAAATATTTCCTCTAATCCATCAAAATAAATAACTAACCATAACCAAGTTATACGAGCTTGTATTATTAACTAGACAAGGATGATAGGGTAAACAGTGGCCTCCTTTCAAGGGAAGCGTGATTTTATGAATATTTTATGTAAATTGCGTCCGTTTAATGACGGTCACCGCCAATTTAGGGAGCAGCGCTTAAGGCGAAAGGTGTTACCTAACGACCGTTGAGATATTTCCTCGGTAAATCACCGGTTTAGCGAGCTGCTAGTTAAAAGTAAATTAACTATTAGGAGTAAAGTGGAAAATAACAGAAATCCTTTCTACAAAATCTACCAGACTAAATATTTTCGGTAATTTCTTCGAATACATAAAAGTAAATAGGTAAGTTCGTATGAGTAGTGGCCAATTTCGGTGACGGAGTTTTTAGGCCGCCTTAAAGCGAGGATACCCGAGGACTTGAAAGAAGAGTCCATCATGGTTTAACGACTTGAATAGCCGGGACCGACAATTTGTTAGACGGATAATGTTAGCAATACTTAAAAAAAAACGAAGTGTCTAATATTTTGTTGGAGTAAAAATCTACTAAATCAAATATTTTATAGAATTTTATTCAAACTCAGAAACGAACATTTCTCTGAATTAATGAGATTGATAAAGTAAACATTAAATAATAGCGCTCGTAGTCGTGCTTAGTCGTTCTTGATAGATCATCGAAGTTAAGCAACGTTCAAAACGGTCTGTAAGTGGATGGGTGACCGTGACTGCCAGTGGCATTTTCATCTGAGCGCTTCCGTGCTTCGGAGGGCACGTTAAATTGTCGGTCCCGGCTATTTAAGTCGTTAAGCCATGACGGAGGCCTAAAAACTCCGTCACCAGAGTTGGCCACTGACTCATACGAACTTACTTACTTTTTTAAAAGTAATATTTGATGCACAAATATACGCTAATTCACGGACTGGTAGGTAGACAGTACATCCTCATATATCAAGACAGGACGACATAGAGGCCATAAAGGGAAAGACTTGGTTAAGATCAGCACAGGGCCGATTGGAGTGGCATTTGTTGAAAGAGGAGCAGTGGGCTATCATTGGAGCTGCTAATGATGATGATGATGAGGACATAGCAGATCACGGTTGACATTATCTCAGATCTTCATAATACAGATCGGAAAGGGTGTGAAGTGGTGGTATTTGACACATGTCATGTATACGTGACAAGCCCATCACTGACTATTAAATACACACTGATTTCCTTGCAATTTTAAATATATTTCCAAAAATCTAGGTAAGAAAGTTCATAAATGTGTCTGATTCATCTACATTTCTACAAGTATATCTGTCACTTTCTGACTTCAAAGTTTGTAAATCGCGCTATCTCTCTTTTTTTGACATTGAGTAAATAAGAAATATGTGCGCAAAACTCGCAAGTAGCAATGCCCCTGACAAGGAATAACTGCGGAATATGTCTGAGCCAAGTTGTCAACAAGGCAAGGAATTGTACTGTTTCATAAGCCCAGGGCTGTTGTAAGGCTGAGGTATCTTTATTTATTTATTTTATCTTAGTGGGTTCAGTGTCACTGGTAGGCGACAGAAGTCTACTTGTATATAGCGCGAATCGTTTATAGTGAATTAGGGTTTCATAAGTATAAAAGTTCAGTTCGTTGTTAATGCCGAAATGTCATAATTCCTAACGGCGGCTCCTCACTTGGCTAAGCGTATTCGTGAGTCGATATTGTTGTGTTTGCCTCAAATAATCAAATATTTCAAATACCGTCAAATACGTCATCCACCCATGGACTTGTACGGGCAAATCACTCAAATATTATGCCACAATATTTGCTTATTATTATTTTTTTGAGTTCTTTTACTGTGCACTCTTCTCCTCACTTACTTTGAATATCGATCCATGCATCATGTTTTTATGCGAAGTATTTGTGGGGTCCCAAATACAAGGATGCATTTGATATGATTCCAGAAATCGCAATACGGTTTCATTTGTCCAATCCATTACGAAGGTACCGTAGTAAACGTTCACACGTCTGAACAGGATCGCCGCGCGTGCGCTACTGAACGAACCAAGTGTGAACAGTCGACGCAAATATTTGCCTTATTTTATTCCTTTGATGTGTAATCAAAAACCGACAAGTTGACGGAAACGCATATTCGCTATTTGCGTTGTTTGCCATATTCGTGCAAATAAAGCAAATACAATCAAATAGACCGTCTACACATTGCTGTATTTGGACAAATAATGCAAATACACGCCAAGTGAGGAGCAGCCATAAGGGACAATCTTTGTCTAAGGGTGGTCGCACAGTGCAGCCGAGCCAACCGCACTAAACTGTCAATTCTATAGAGAAAGTGCTGCTGACGTCAGAAGCGAGCCGCATTTTCTGACGTCATCAGTATTTTTTGTATAGAAAAATGACTGCGGCGCGTACGGCACGGATGAGTGTGCGATCAGGTTAAATTTCTCATCTCAGCCATCTAACGTCCACTGCTGCAGCCATCTAGTGTCCACTGCTATGTTCACATAGGCCTCCCCCATAGATTTCCACAGCGATCGATCTTGTACAGCTTGCACCCAACGGCTCCCAGCAACCTTTACAAAATCTTTCCATCTAGTTGGGGGCCGTCCTCTGCTGCGATTTCCGGTGCTGGTAGTCTAAATTATCTAGGATGAAAAAAAAATAGCTTGCCCAGTGTCCAGATTCTGAACCATCATCTTAGCGTAAATAGGTCGGATATAATAATACCTACGTTTACACAACACCGGGCCTGTCATGGTCACTGCAATTCCAGCATCCTTTGTGTGGTTCGTATCCAATTTATATCATTGTTGAACAAAAAACGTATAAATTATTATTTATTTTCTCAGTGCCTGGAAATGGCTGAATCTATCTGTGATGAGATAGTTACTCTTTTGTTGTTTTAAAATTCAAGTATAAATATCGCTGTTTCCTCATAATGGCTTGCAATGCTTAAATATATACAAAATTTAAGCGGCTATTGCACAAGGAGAGTTTTTCGCATGCGAGCAGCGATTTCTTCTAGGCAATATGCGAGCCTAGTGTAAGCAAATGCTTCTAGCCTCGCCTCTCACCTGTCATACTCGCATTCGAGAATCGCTTGAATAATACGAGTTTCTGTCAAAATGTAAAAACCGCAAGCGAGACTCGAATGACGAGTTTTGCCGAGAGATAATCGCATACGATTTTTCGCCGCTCGCGTGCGGGAAACTCTCCATGTGTAACAGCCGCTTTATATTTAAGAAAAATCTCCGTGATTCATCATTATCATCCACAGCCTGACTACACTCACTGCTGGGTATAGGCATCCGCGATCTTGGCTTATCTGACCCATAAAAGGCCCACGATATTATCGTCCGCCCATCTGGCCGCCGGACTACCTACCACGTCATAATTAGTTCAGATTAAAACCAAGAAATAAAAGTAAAAATCTGACGTTGTTACTACAGCTGGGCTTCAGTGCTCAATCCTTTAAAAGAACCCTTTTTTCAACCCTTAATTTGCATAACATTTGGGTTGGTAATTTAATAAAAACTCGGGATATTGTAATAAGCTAACAAATTAATCTAGAAGTGAAAATTTTGTTGTATGAAAAACTATTTCTATTCGCTATTCATTTTGCACGAAGGTTTCCTACAAGTAGAGCAGGAATTAATAAAGTGATGAAGTGCGTGTATGGCCTCGCGCAGTGGGTTCCGTCCATAACTTATGATTTATTGCCTGTTTTAAACAACTACTTTCAACGAAGAAATATGGGGGTAGGTGCTCGGAGGAGACGATTTTTGTGAGTTTGATTCTCGTGTGAGACATTTTTTTTTCGTAATCTGCTTCGTTTCTGATTACCACAACACAGAGAATCCAAGAATAGTGTCTTAGCTATGAATGGAGAATACCTAAATAATAAATTTTGTGTAAGATCACGCTAAAATAACGAACAGTTGCGGGTGTGGTTTTTGAATCGTCAGGAAATATTTTCGAATCATCACCGGGTGCGCGGCGGGATACGCCGAGATAAGGGTGTTCGGTTGTGGAGTTCAAAACTAGATGGCGCCGGCGGTGGTATCGGGTATACTGTCAGTTTGAGTTCAATAAATTTTACCCATTTCAAAAATGCCCAATGCGCCTTTAGATGTTTTCACTTCAATAAAAAAATACTAGACGAATAGGTACGGCTGATAGTAATACGTAAATATAACTACAGTGTCACAAACTGAGCTGGACTGGTGGCCAAAAGAGGACCTAACGAATTTTACTCTATTTTGTCTGCCAGCACGAAATGCGATAACAGCACCCTCACCGGTTCAGATAAGTTTGTGGCACTGTATTCTAGAATTACTAGAAACCTTCAACTTGACTGAACACGCGACATAAATATTTTATTCCAGCTGCTTATGTAAACAAGTTTAGTATGACTTCGAGGCGCAGACAAAAACAAAGAAACAAAAGAGGACGTAAAAGCAAACCATGCAAACACAAACACTACAGAAATGTATGAGATATATTTATGACAATGAGTATAGTTAGCTCTAAGAACATCTTAAAAAGAGATGAGAGATAGCCGACATAAAAAAGGAGGTTTTCAATTCGACTGTGATTTTGTTCCACCAATTGTGAACCGATTTTCAAAATTATATTTTTGTTTGAAAGCGTCTCCCAAGATGGTCTCTTATACGGATATGACTTGATTGGCTATGGAAGCGTAGCCCGCGTGTGTTGTGCGATTGGGGAAAATCTGGAGACATCGTATTTCATATAATAAATAAATAAATAATTAAATAAATAATGCTGGACATTTCACACAGCATCATCTAGCCCCAAACTAAGCAAAGCTTGTTATGGGAACCAGACAACTGATATACTACTTATATACTTTTTGTTTTTAAATACATACATATTATACATAGAAACACCCAGACCCGAGATAAATATTTGCAGATCATACAAACATTTATCCCGCCGCGGGGATCGAACCCGCAACCTTCTAGGTCCCAAGCGGGCTTTATTTTGATTTAAATTTTAAATTAATACAGTACCTTCCCGTTTGAGATTTTCATTACAGAGTTTGAAATGGTTGCAACTTTAGCGCTCTTACGCAGTAGCGGTTGAACCGCGGGGCGGCTAGCCACGTGGCGGGCCGATTTTCCAGTTTTAGTATGCAACCAAGCTTTAATATGTCATTGGCCAACTCTTAACAACTTAAATAGCCGGGACCGACAATTTAGCGCTCAGATGAAGATGCCACTGGCGGTCACCCATCCACTTACAGACCGCTTAAAACGACTAAGCAAGCACGACCAAGAGCGCTTAACAGTACTTTACAGTAGCTATGTATGTATGTAGAACCTTTGACCAGCTATTGTGTATGGTTTGACCCGGACGTACACTCACGCACGGAAGCACTCGGAATTAATTTGGGGATTAAGAAGAAAAATCGCTGCCAAGTGTTTTAGTGCCCAGATAATGCAGTGCCTTTCTTTAACGTTATTGTTAATTGTCTTTGGCTCTTGGTCTGTCTTTTTATTTACTATTTAATGTACATTATTTTACATGAGTAGACACCTATAGGTATTAAGTGCCTTAATTTATAAGAAAGATGTGAATTACAGAAGTAAAAAATAGGTTCACGAGTCACGAATGTATCGCAAAGGCGCGGTAGACATTTTCCCAGATCTTCTATGTATTCCAGATCCTTTGAAGATTTCTAAGTGGGATAGTCAGAGGCATATCCAAATACAAATTTGATAATACCCACATCTTGCATAAGTTTAGGTTAATATAAATTACAGAATAATATAATCAATAATATTACTTATGACTATCAATTGAAACGTATTAAAGAATGTATATAATAACTTGTCGGTGCAATGATGCAATTTTCTCCACCTAACTTTTTTCTTTACCTCTTTCCAATGTCTTTTATTTCTTACTACGACAATCTCAATTTAATCCTATGCAAATTATTTATACAACATTTTCAAATTTCGAATGCGCAACAACAAATAAATTGCTACTGCTACTTGTACGATAGTGACACAGTTATACACTTTTTCACAGAACTGTACCCGATCCCGCATGATTGATGTCTAGCCCAATATGCCTTATGGAAACAAAAAAAAAGCGTCGTATCGATTTTATTTGAACAGTCAGTTGAATTGATGGGTTTTTAATAGTCAATAATGATATTGTTCGTCATACGATAACTTGTTTTGGAACAATTGTCTTAAACAGATTGATATGTAAGGCTTGAAGATAAGCCTTTCTATTCTATTTTTATTTTTTGACATCTTCAAAAGATCTGGAATATAATGATCTGTGAGAATAGTCTTTCTTAAACTTTCGCGATCACTATTCATAATTACACAGGCAAAACGTCGGGAAATAATAAAATAAGGTACGCGATAAATCCCGTTTAGTTAATACGTAATCTGAGAGAATGTCTACCGCGCCTTGGTCGTAACCCTGTTTTTTTTTCCTTTAGTTCAACGGACTGTTTGCGTAGTATTTTTACTAAACTTTTAGTATTTTTTGAGAGTTATGTAAATTCAGAGACGTGATCCTGGTGTTTATTATTGTTTTAAAAATTCAAAAGCCTGTTCCACTGCATTTTTTAAATTTATTTTAGGGTTTTGCCACTTAGCAACGACATCACCGAAAAGGCATTTCTGTCTCTCCAATGATAAATGAAGAAAGGAATTGGCACCGTTACTCACCACACTCACTGCCTTTATTGTCTCTGTTCTGAATACTATGAACATGTTTTTAGTTAGCTTGGCAGAATTTCAAGCAAAAAGTACATTTTCTTGTTTAAAGAAAAAACTAGGTGAAGTGGTCCATACGGACCTCTTAAGATTCAGGATAGGTCCCAATGGACTTGTTGCGTTGGGCATCGTCCTTTGAGAACAAATTAAGGCAAATGAGTTCATGAACCCGTGAAATTACAGTGTTTTATGAAAGTTTGTTGCAAAGTTTTTTGGGTTGTGTACATCAGCGTTTTGTGTTTGTGTTGTGTATATTTCACTGTTGAAAGTAAAGGTTAGTTCTGATTAAAGCGAGGTGTTGACTATGTTTTCCGTCATCATCATCATCTCAACCTGGTGTCACCCACTGCTGGGTATAGGCCTCCTTTCGCTTTTGCCAGACTTTTCGGTCCTGTGCATCCCTGATCCAGGTTTTACCCTCGACTTTTTCAATGTCATCGACCCAACGCGTTTTCCGTCACCTTTTAAAAATTACCATATGGTTCCAACGCAAAAAGTACACCCGAATTTCCTGCAGAATATTTGCAGATCGTGCAAATATTTGACTCAGTTTGTTGGCAAACGTGAGTTAAGCCGCGGGCAGTCAGTATCCAATAAGACTTGGACTGAATATTGAAATATAGAAGCCTGCTTTCAAATTTCCCATTTGTTCCTGTAAATAATGTATAATGCTATCAGCAGGAACACAACGCTGCACTTGAATCCCATTTGCCGGCGCTTGTTGTAAAATAATTAACATGAAATTCAATAATATTTCGTTGTTTGATAACAAAAATAACAAACATGGTCAAGACTATCTCCAAGACGAATTTTCGGCCAATTCTCTCAGATCTGTTTGTGTTCCACTTCCTTTGAAGATATCTAAGGGGGTAGTCAGAGGCATGTCCCTAATTTTTTTTGATACATGCCCACATTTTGCAGAGGTTTGTATGATCTGCAAATCTTTCGTCTTGTGTTTTTTTATAAGTATTAAGTATAATGTTTGTATTTATAAAAAAATGTTCATAAGTAGTAGATAAGTAGTAATTTATTTATTTATTTATTTATTAGTATACCACATCATATACATTAAAACATTTCCAAATATAAATTATAGTAAATACACATTTCTGATATATATAGTAATTGGTTGCAAGCTCTACTTACTTTGGTACATACCAGATGATGTTGTGTGAAATGTTCAGCTATATTTTAGACGACCTCTGTAGCGCAGTGCGACGCAAAAGGTTGCGGGTTCGATCCCCGCGGCGGGACCAATGTTTGTATGATCTACAAATATTTGTCTCGACTGGGTGTTTCTATGTATAATGTGTATGTATTTACAAACAAAAAGTTTAAAAGTAGTATATCAGTCATCTTAGTACCCATAAAACAAGCTCTGCTTACTTTGTGGCTAGATGATGCTATGTGAAGAGACCAGCGTTATTTATTATAATATTTATATTTATTTATACCGTCATACATTACGAGTGGTAGAAACCGCCACGAATAAACAGTTCACGTAAAACGAGTTCGATTTTCAATTACTCAAAGAGTTCCACAAGTAAAAGTAACCCACTCATGGTACGCAGTCGAAATTGCTTCGCACAGGGGAAAGTGATTTTGAAGTGGCCGAAGTAAATCTTCTGAATATTTTATGCGAGAAATATTGCTCTTGAGATCGCACGTTTTATTTTCCGGGTCTCATTATAAATAAGTGGAATTAACGATATTTTTTTTATAAACAATACTGCGCATTTTTACACAGCAACAGCCTACCTTTGTGTGTGTGTGTGCTTGAGTGGTAAATATATCTAGGCAAACCTGTTGTCCCTTCATTTAAAAGTGGTAGGTCTGGGAGGGATTATATAAAGCTTTTTCTTCTCTTTCAAATCAGTGCTGTGTGATGAAATGCAAGTGCAATTTTTTTAATTGTTATTTTTATGTGGGACGATGTTCTTCACGATGTTTTTTGTCACCGTTTCAGAGTACTGAAATAGTACACATACATTTAATATTAGAAAATCTCATTGTTGGCGGACTCGAAACCGCGATTTCAAAAAAATCTCATTGTTGCTGGACTCGAACCCACGTTTAATCGGAGTGTCTGCTTTTATTATGTAGATAACCAGAACTCTAATATAATGCCGATTGGGACAAAAGTGATCCGGTTCATTTTTACAAACACTTTTTCATAGCAGAACAGAAAGTGCTCAGAACTCCATTGAATATGACCTCTGTCGTTTGAACGTTTTTGTGTCCTAACTATGTCGTTTGAACGTTTCCCGCTGTCGCCTGTACAAGCCTGCCTTTGTTCCCCTTTGTGTGGTAATTTCATCTAGCAACCTACAATGTACGGCGTGTAATAGACTCGTTTCAAACGAGCCTCCGTTTGGCCAATGATACATTTTAAAAAGTCAAATGTCTCTGAAATTATTAAGTACCGTATCACTTCAAAGACTGAAAGACGAAGGTACTACCAGCCCCAAAACGACAACAGTAGGTATAAAAAAACCTGGACCGACGTAAACACGTTTGTTGTATGGGAGCCGCCTTGAATATTTATTTTATTCTGTTTTTAGTTATATGTTGTTATAGTGGCAAGAGAAATACCTAAGTACATCATCTGTGAAAATTTCAACTGTCTTACTATCACGGTTCATGAGATACAGCCTGGTGACCGACAGACAGACAGCGAAGTTTTAGTAAGATCCCTCGCAGACACAGACTTTCTATCGGCCGATAGTTGGGACGGAATATACTTCGGCTCGTAATGAGTATGGAAAAATAACCCGTCTCAACTATCGGCCGATAGAAAGTCTGTAGTCTACGAGGGGTCCCAGGGGGTCCCGTTTTACCACTTAGGTACGGAACCCAAAAAAACATCGTTCACTTACAGTAAGCTGAATAACAATACTAGTTTTATAAAATCCTTTTTATATTCAAGACGTTATCTTGCAATGCAAATGTTACGATTTCTTTTTACTTGTTGAATTCACGTCTGGTTAAACAAAGAAGCGATGCTTACCCGACTGCAAAGATTATTATTGTACGGTTTACGTAACCGCACAATTCCTGCATGTTCTCGCGGGTCAGCATTTTACGCTACAACGTGGATTTCGTGTCCCAACAAGACAGTTGCTTTCAACGATTAACCGCGGACCCACGTTCGTAGCGTACAATCGCGATCGCAATTCATAACAACTACTTACAAATAAACGGTGAACTTTAACTACTGTTTCACTAAACTAACTTTACAAGATAGTAGGCCACAAACCCTACATCTTTGTTTTTTTTTTTTTTTTATTATCGTGCATTACAAGTGTTTTACGTGTTCGATAATTTCTACAACTACGCTCGCTACTACAAGTGATAAGTGTTTTCTTTTCGGTAGCGAATCGGTTTGACTGGCCTCCCACCAGCGGGTCTCACCAGTTGAATTGAGAAGTCGCATATACTGTAGAGATAAACATAAAATCACTTACGTACCAACTATACAACTACTAAAAACTACATAACAACATGAGCAACATCGAGAACATCCTCGAAACTCAAATTCAACTGAAGGAGGAGATTGAAAAACTCTTTCGAAACTTCAAAAAGGATGGAGCCGAACGCAAGACTCCACTCTACATCAAGAAACGACTTGAACTTCTGGATTCCTACTGGACGGAATTCGAGAGGAACCATACATTATTGTATCAGTATGAAGATCGTGACTACGCATACTTCGCTGAAAATCAATATAAGCAGACAAAAGAGTTCTATGTGGAAGCTCGGACACTGATCAAGAACTACGAGAGCTCTGAAGTGCCTGCTGCTACCAAGAAGAGAGACAAGTCTCCTGCAAAAAATCCAACTATTCAAATAACTACAACCAAACCTGCGGGAGAAGCATCTACATCTTCTCAACAACTACACACTGAGAAAACATCAACCTACGTTGAATCGAAATCTCAAGGTAATGCTAGCAAGTCGGAAGAATTGCTACGCAAACAAAAAAGTAACTTCAAGGCTCTTTCTCGGACTCTAGGAACAATCAACTTAGAACAAATTAACGAAAAATGGGAGTTCGAGGACACACTCAAAACCCTTGAAGCTAGATGGAAGACTATCGATTCTCTGCACTGGGAGATCGACAGTGAAGGAACTATCGAAGACGAGTACGAACAAATTTTCGAAATCTATGAGCAACAATACAACTCAACAAAAAAGGCTATAAACACGAAAATGTGGTCTGTTTCTCATAAAGAAAAATCAACACCGAAAATGGACCTACCTACGTTTTCTGGAGCCTACCAGCATTGGACTTCTTTCAAGGATTTGTTTACAGAGGCAATCCATGAAAACCGAACCCTTTCCAGTGCCCAAAAAATGCAGTATCTCAAATCGAAGGTCAAAGGTGAAGCTGAAAAATTAATCCAGCACTTATCTATCAGCTCTGACAATTATCAAGTCTGCTGGGACATACTGAACAACAGATATAACAACAAAAAATTGATATTTACGTCCCATATCAATACTATTTTGAACCTGTCAGTGATACAATACCAAACTGCTACTAATGTTAAAAGGTTGCATGACACAACGAACGAGTGCCTAAACGCTATAAAAAAGCTTGATGTTGATATCTCTACTTGGGATCCAATCTTGGTGCATCTACTATCACAGAAACTGGATTCAGACTCCTATAACGACTACCTCGAAGCTATTTTGGAGCCGAGAGAACTACCCAGCCTGGCGGAATTCATGCGTTTCTTGGAATCCAAATTTACTTCTTTGGAGTCCGCGCGACAAAAACAAGCTCGTCCAGCAAACGAACAACAACAACAACGAAATGCTGCCTACCAGTCTAGCAACAGATTCCAACCTACGAACAAAATTGTTGCTAACTACTACAACAAGAAGCCAAAAACCTTTTCCAACAATGCATACAACTCTACGTGGAAAAAAGGTTGCGTACCCAGGGACGTAAAGTGTCCTCTTTGCAAAAACGAGCATGGATTGTTTCACTGCAACGACTTCGTCAAATTACAAACAACTGACCGACGGAGTTTCGTTACGAAACACAATTTATGCATAAACTGTTTGTTCGATCACAAAGGCCAACAATGCAAGTCGGATAAAAGATGTATACAATGCAATTCACACCACCATTCATTACTTCACGATTATTCCCCGATTGCGACATCTAAGCCTGTGGACATTCCAAGCAGCTCAACTAAGAAGACTGATTGCCCAGCTAGCAACGCGTCTATGAGAAATGTATCTGAAACACTCTTGGCCACTGCTCAGGTCAAGGTCAAAACAAACGATGGGTCTGAGATAGTACTTCGCGCTCTTATCGATCAAGGGTCTCAAATATCCATTATTACTGAAAACGCTGCACAACTACTAGGGCTGCCACGTTCACGGCGTAGCGGTGTCATCTTCGGCATCGGAACGAAGGAAAACAACTGTAAAGGTGTTGTCAACTTAACATGCAGTTCAACAAACAACAAGTTTACTTTCGATGTTCAAGTATACGTGATGAAGAACCTTGTCAACAACTTGCCAAGTCAATCTTTTTCGAAGCCTTCTACTTGGTCACATCTCGAAGGGATTCCACTTGCGGATCCAGACTTCAACCTCAGCCGACCCATCGACATACTATTTGGGGCTGATGTTTACTCTAACATTATCCTTGGCGGAATCATCAAGGGAGACGAAACACAACCAATGGCGCAACAGTCTCAACTCGGATGGATTTTATGTGGCAATATAAAATCTTATCAATGCAACGTCGTACTTAACAACCTGGAAGACATCCGGCATTTTTGGGAGATTGAAGATATTTCTGAATGCTCACAAATGTCTTCAGAAGATGCATACTGTCTTCAACAATACAAAACCGAAACAAAACGTCTAAGCAATGGTCGCTATGTTGTGCGACTTCCCTTGCACTCGGACATCAATGAAAAAATTGGAGAGTCAAAACCCAAAGCAACTGCTCAATTTTTACAACTTGAAAAAAGGTTTAGAACCTCTGAACCATTAGCAAAACACTACAAATTATTTATGACGGAGTACGAAGAATTGCAACACATGCAATTATGCAGAGACAATATGAAACCGAGTTGCTACCTACCTCACCATTGTGTGACACGTGCAGAATCAAAGACTACGCCGCTTCGAGTCATTTTCAATGCTTCGTCGAAAACTACTTCAGGGTCAAGTCTAAACGATCTGATGCACAGGGGCCCAAACTTACAAACTGATCTACTATCTCTCATCTTGAAGTGGAGAAAGTACAAGATTGCAATCACAGCTGATATTGAAAAACACTTTCGACAAATTCTATGCCATGAAAAGGACCAGCGCTTTCAAAAAATCTTGTGGAGAAGCTCTCCCGATCAGCCACTTCGAGAGTACGCCCTAACTACAGTCACGTATGGTACTAAAGCAGCTCCGTTTTTAGCCATGATGACTTTGAAACAATTGGCTAACGATGAACGTCATAACTACCCTGAAGCTGCTGCTATCCTGGAGACTTCATTCTACATGGACGATCTTCTCTGCAGCACTGATAACATACAAACCGCAAAAAGACTAAAGGAAGATCTTACAAATCTACTCAAGTCTGGTGGCTTCAACCTAAGAAAATTCTCTTCAAACGACGCCGATCTACTACAAGAGGAAGAGTTTTCTAACAACGAACCTGAAGCTTACAGCTTTCGGGACCAAGAAACAACAAAGACTCTGGGCTTACGATGGAATCCTAACGAAGACAATTTTACCTTTCAACTAAATATCGACACTTCTTCAACAAAAACTATAACTAAACGCGGTCTCCTGTCGGAGATTTCAAAAATCTTTGACCCCTTGGGGTGGCTGGGCCCGGTCACGACAAAACTGAAACTTATTTTCCAAGAGGTTTGGAAGGAAGACCTACAGTGGGACGACTATGTACCTGAACATATTTACAAGGAGTGGGAAAAGGTTAAAACACAATTAACCGAAATAAACGATTTAAAAATACCTAGATGGTTGGAAATCAAACAAAATGAAGATGTTGAACTACATGGATTTTGCGACGCGAGTATCAGTGCCTACTCATGCATAATCTATAACAAAACTAAAAACGGTTCTGTGGTGATAGTAGCCACTAAATCACGACTAGTTCCAGCCAAGAAAACAGTTACTCTGCCCCGTCTTGAGCTGTGTGCTGCCGTACTATTATCGACATTGATGAACAAGATACGAGAATGCCTCTCAGCACACAACATAACTATGAATTGCTGGTCGGACTCTACGGCTGTCCTGGGATGGATTCAAGGCGACCACAAGCGATGGAACGTCTTCGTATCAAACAGAGTGCAAAAAATCAAGGAAATTATTCCTCCAAACTGCTGGCGCTATGTCAAATCCGCGGATAATCCGGCGGATTGCGCTAGTCGTGGAATATTCCCTACTCAACTAAAAACACATCCGTTGTGGTGGAATGGGCCAGAATGGCTTTCTACATTTCAACCGTCGGAAGATCAAGGAAAAACTAACTACGAAACTAACGAAGAAATTAAAAAACTACAAACAAACTTAACAATAACAACACTTAACGAGTACGATTTAATTCAAGATCTACTTGCAAGAAACAGCTGTCTGACTCGGATTACCCGAGTTATCGCGTGGGTATTGCGCTTTATTTCGCGCGATCAGCTGCGTCATAACTACCTAAATGCGGCCGAACTGAAGAAGGCTAGAAACATTATTTTGAAACACATTCAACAAAACTACTTCAAAGATGACATTACGAACCTGGAACTGAACAAAGAGGTAGATCGGAGAAGTAAACTTCTTCCCCTAAATCCCTATCTTGATGAAGAAGGCCTACTTAGAGTTGGGGGAAGGATTAACAACGCTAACATCAATGCCGAGCAGAAAAACCCAATTATCATCCCACATGATGGTCATTTCACTGAGATGTTGATTGATCAAACACACAAGATGACCTTTCATGGTGGAGCTCGTATGACGTCAGCCAGATTGCGAAAACAGTACTGGATAATTGGCGGCAATAGGGCTGTCAAAAAACGAATTTTTAACTGTGTGAAATGCAGAAGGCACAGCCCTATGAAACTAACTCAACTAATGGGAGACCTACCGGCGGCTCGGTGCAATCCGTCACGGCCGTTTTACCATACGGGCGTTGACTACACGGGATTCATCGATGTTAAAACAAACAAAGGCAGAGGCGCAAAAACAACCAGAGGATATGTCGCTGTCTTCGTCTGCATGGTGACGAAGGCCGTGCACCTCGAACTGGTCTCTGACCTCTCCTCAACGGCGTTCTTAGCAGCACTGCGAAGACTTTCAGCCCGACGAGGTGCGCCACGTCACTTACATAGTGACAACGCTACTAACTTTACTGGTTCAAACAATTTACTGAAACAAGAGTTTATTGATCTGAAAAGGACCCTCGATCCCGAGTTCTTTTCAGCGATAACTGACATGAACATTGAATGGCACTTCATAGCGCCATCGTGGCCAAGCGCTGGAGGACTCTGGGAGGGAGCTGTAAAAAGTCTGAAGCATCACCTTCGAAGAGTCCTTGGAGAACAAAAACTAACATATGAAGAACTTTCTACTCTTCTGGCAGAGCTGGAAGCTTGTCTTAATTCCAGACCACTACTGGCATTAACAGAAGACCCAGAAGACGTAGACTACCTGACTCCATCACATTTTCTATCCAGCGGACCCACTTTAACTATAGTCGAAACTGAAACGGACCTACGTACTAGATGGCAGCTTGTTCAAAAAATATTCAAGGATGTCTGGAAGAGATGGCAGTCGGAATATTTAACACAACTCTCTCCTCGCGGCAAATGGCTACAGAAAAAACCAAACATGAACGTTGACGACTTAGTAGTCATTCATGATGCCAATCTACCGGCTGGTAAATGGGCATTAGGCCGAATAGTAGATCTCCACGCAGGAAAGGACGGATGTGTACGTGTGGTCAGCGTACGAACAAAAAACGGGATCATGAAACGTCCGATTACCAAACTATCAAAACTACCCATTTCGTGCTCTGAAGACGAGCCGTATCAACCTGACTCAAGCGCTGGACAAGCTGAAATCAAAAAGAAAGAAACTAAGAGTGAAGATAACAAGCCAGTAAACAAACGAAGCCGAAGGAGAAACAAGCTATCATGTAACGTGATATGGGCTCTTATAACCATGTTTACATTCATAACACATGGTCGGTGTGATTATAGCCTAACCGACATAAACGCAAACCAAAGTATCTACTTTGATAAGGTCTCAGATATGCACCTTATACGCGACGAATGGAAGTTAATCGTTTATTACGATATGAGTCCCTACTGGCAGGGAATTCGAGCTTTCAAGGATTACATAACTACTCTGGAAAAAACATGTACCGGGACCGAGAAACATAAACAATGCGATGTCATACTACTCCAGTTGCGTCACGGCTATTCTGAATTGATGCATTTTAGCGACTTATTGCTGGATAACAAACTTAAGGCTACGCGACAGCGAAGAGGACTCATTGATGGCATTGGATACATTGCCAATAGCTTATTTGGAGTTCTCGACCAACATTTTGCCGAAAAATATGAAAAGGACATCGATTCTATTCAGACAAACGAAAACCATCTCGCTCTGTTGTGGAAGAACCAAACTTCTGTGCTAGAAGCCGAAAATAACGTAATGAAGAGAATGGAACAGTCTATAGAGAAACAATATAAAATGTATACTCAACATATCAACTCGCTTGATAAGGCCACTAACACACTTGCGACGGAAATAAACGACGTGAAGATCAACAACTATTTTACTTTGATGTCGATTATTGCCAACAACATTCTTATGAATCTAAAGGGACTGCAAGACACATTATTGGAGACTATTACTGAAATACATTATGGAAAATTTAACATACATTTATTGAGTCCACAACAGCTGGCGGGAGAACTGAACATAATATCTGGCCTACTTTCAAAAGATTTATCTCTTCCCGCCGAGAACATGCAAGCTGACCTACCGAAACTTTATCATTTACTTAAGGTGAAGGCTAGGATGACTCAGAGGTACTTCATATTTGAAATAAAGATACCTTTGATTACTCGTGACTCATACGAAATCTACAAACTCATTGCTGTTCCTCAACTAAACCATGAATCTATGGTAAGCATCCTACCGATAGCAGATTTTGTCGCAATAAACCTACAGAAGGATGCCTACGTGACTGTGTCCGAGAACGAACTTCGAACCTGCACTACTTACAACCAGGGAATAATAATGTGCTCCCTACAACGGCCGATTCACCATCTGAAGACCGATGATATTTTTTGTGAGAAAAACGCAGAAGAATGCATTTCAAAACAAACCATTTGTCGCGACGTGTCGACCGAGCTTAACAATATAAATACCTACATGTATTTCTGTTGTAAACAACGAACGATAAGAATAATATGCGAGGATCATGTTGCGGCGCAGCGAGTTAGCAACGCCGGCATTATCAAGCTCGGGAATGGCTGTGTCATCAAGGGCGAAGCCTTCACGATATACTCGCATATGGAACAGTCTAATCGCTTGACCTTGCAACCAGATGGACTCAAGGTCGACATACCACCCATCAATAACATTTTCACTCAACACGAAGTCAAATTAACTAAAGATGAAGAGTTAGTTACTTACAACAATCAACTCAACAACATCGATAAACAAATCCAAATTATGAAAAACGAAGGTGATGGACTGGTTGAGCATCTGTCTTCTCACGATGTTCACCAGTATGTAGTGCTGTACCTTCTGGCCGGGGCAGGGCTCATTGCTGCATGTGTTTATTTGTGGCGGCGCTCGCGAACACGCTGCTCAGCGACGCTTCCGATAGTGAACTCCGAGCCTGCCATCCAGCTAGTACAACTACCTCCCTTACGTCAGAGAACAACGCCTGTTTCGAGTGAGACTTCGATGGGACCTACAGGTGCTCCGGACAACGAGCTGGATCATCACTACGCACGGGTGGACAAAGCTACTTCGCCTGTTATTCGAAAACAATTTAGTGCAAGTGATAGTGTGAAATGATTTTATAAGTTAGTTTAAGTTTTTTAATTAACATTGTTTTTATCACTTTGTACTGACTTCATCTCATCTCGCCCTCGGGAGCATGTACGGTTTACGTAACCGCACAATTCCTGCATGTTCTCGCGGGTCAGCATTTTACGCTACAACGTGGATTTCGTGTCCCAACAAGACAGTTGCTTTCAACGATTAACCGCGGACCCACGTTCGTAGCGTACAATCGCGATCGCAATTCATAACAACTACTTACAAATAAACGGTGAACTTTAACTACTGTTTCACTAAACTAACTTTACAAGATAGTAGGCCACAAACCCTACAATTATGTTATCATAGTGTATTAAAGTTTTCAACTGTAGCTTACTTACACACACACTTACACATGATGAAGGAATTATTCAAATATTGTATTCTTCTTAAAAGAAAAGGGTAAAACTGGTGTAGGAAAAACCTTATATAATAGTACAGGAATAGTCGGTCTTATCGCTAAAATGAGGCAAGCAATCTCTTACATTATTACGATTATTGGACAAAAACAAGCCCAAATTCTTTTTTTTTTACAATTACGATTTTCAGTCATGAAAACGAATACCCACTTAATATTCAACAGATTTTGTGTTACTGTAAACTACCATCCAAAAATTGACCATATAAAAAAATAAACATTACAAATTATTTTTGTTATTCAATAAAAAAAAACTAAAAATTATCACATACCTTATCCTTCCAAGTTTTGAAACATATCAACATTCAAACTCACTCACAATTCCACACACAAACTTCACTTCAGTTCACGTGTTTGGGCGGGACGCTGGGGCGGGCGGTTCGCTCTCTAGGGCGGCTCGGTACAGACTGAAGGCTTCCAAGGACCACAGAATGTGGAAGAGTACTCGCATAGTTGTGAATTAATTAACGGAAAATGCGAAAGGGCTCGCAAAAACTGAGGTACTTTTAAGGCTTTTGTTATGCCGAAATATGAAGTACTCTTTACGTGAGTTATTATGAGATCTGGATTCTTTAAATAGTATGGGGCTCATGAAGCGCTCGTGGTCTTGCTTGCTTAGTCGTTCTTGATAGATCGTCGAAGTTAAGCAACGTTCGAAACGGTCTGTCGTGGACGGATAACCGCCAGTGGCATTTTCATCTGTGCGTTTCCGTGCTTCAGAGGACGTATTAAATTATCAATCCTGGTTTTTTAAGTCGTTAAATGACGGAGGCCTTAAGGCGGCCTAAACTCCGTCACCAGAGTTGGCCACTGACTCATACGAACTTGCATGGGGGTTCATTATTATCATTATGAAGCGCTTGTGGTGAAGCTTGCTAAGATAGAAAATTACGATTGATTTTATGGTTTCTTTAGTTTTGCGGAAAGTAAAACTCAAGAAACTTTTAGACATTTTACAGGACCATCTGAGAAGTAACTATACCTTTTCAAACTAATTTTTAAAATCAGTTCTAGCGTCTTCGAGTAATCAGAGAACATAATTTAAAAAGCAAGTAAAAACAACAACCCATGAATAGAGAACCTTCTCCTACTTTTGAAGTCGGTTAAAATGACGACCTCTGTAGCGCAGTGGGCGAAGAAGGTTGCGGGTTCGATCCCCGCCGCGGGACAAATGTTTGTATGATCTACAAATATTTGTCTCAGGTCTGGGTGTTTTCTATGTATGTTTTTACGAACAAAAAGTATATAAGTAGATATCAGTCATGTAGTACCCATAACACAAGCTCTGCTTTCCTGGGGGCTAGATGATGCTGTGCGAAAAGTCCAGCATTATTTATTATTATTATTTATTTTAAACACCTTTTCGTTATATTCTTCCAGCAATTCCATGCGATGGAATTCGAACCAACGACTTTTGAACAGATTTTTGACTTGGCAATCACATCTCTTTGAAATCGTAATCTATTTATTGGCTCCACGCTTAGCGAACAAGAGAGCCAATTCCTTTGTTCGTCAACACACACGCATTTTGTTACAACTTTGCCTGTTAAAAGTTTTTTTTTAATGAAGTTAATCTTTGAAAAAGAACTGCCTTTGACTTTAACTAAATACTTTTTTATGCTGCAGTTAAATAAATAAATAAATAAATAATGCTGGACAATTTCACACAGCATCATCTAGCCCCAAACTAAGCTTGTACTATGGGAACCAGATAACTGATATACTACTTATATACTTTTTGTTTGTAAATACATACATATTATACATAGAAACACCCAGACCCGAGATAAATATTCGCAGATCATACAAACCTTTATCCCGCGGCGGGGATCGAACCCGAAACCTTCTGCGTCTCAAGCGGGCTTTCACCCACTGCGCCACAGAGGTAGTCAGAGGTTCATCATCATCATCATGAAATGAAATCATCATCAGCCTATGTCAGTCCACTGCTGGGCATAGGCCTCCTCTAATGAGCGTTATTCCCTGTCCTTAGGTCAGTTTACACAGTTATCGATATATTACCATCTAGGCCAACAAGTCTATACAAAAGACGTAGAATTTTATTAAGTGTTGACTGAAATTTAATTAAACTTTTTAAACTTTCGTGATTTGGTGACATAATTATTATTTTTGAAACCGGGTATTTATCACGTACCTATTTTTATTATTTCTTTTTTCCGACGTTACAAACGACAAAAAACGACGATAATAAAAATAGGTACGTGATAAATACCGGTTTCAAAAATAATAATTATGAAAATTAATTGAATTATAATGTACAGTCATCAATGAAAAATATTAACAGTTTGATTTGAACAACAAAACTTATACCAGGGAAATTATTATGGATTTCAAAATTTTAGAAATAAATACCACTTAAATAATGCTGGAAATTTCACACAGCGTCATCTAGCCTCGAACTAAGCAAAGCTTGTGTACTATGGGAATCAAGTAACTGATGTACTTATTATACTTTTTGTTTGTACATACATACATATTATACACAGACCTGAGACAAATATTTGCAGATCATACAAACATTTAACCCACGGCGGGGATTAAACCCGCAACCTACTGCGTCCCAAGCTTTCATCCACTTCGCCACAGAGGTCGTCAAAAATATTTAGATTTATGAAACATTAAACACTTATCGTATTTATTTGCTGACTGTACCTACATTAATCAGTGTCTATATTCTACATTATAATATTTATATACGATCCAGAATTATTTATACTACTCGTAACTCGCGTACACTTTACTAGCCTTTTAGTTATTTAAACCTGTAAATATTTATGACTTCATTTATGTACAATCGCCGGCATTAAAATGTATACATACATCAATTTGTTTTATTAAATTGGTTTTGACCTCGCTGTCTGATTTCAGCAATTTTCAAACTGTTCGGCTTTGACGGCTTAGCTAGCGAATACTTGGCTTCGCAAGAGGTGCGATTTTGATTCTCGTTAGGAGTTTCGAAACTTTTATGTAGATTTAGAAGAATTTTACAGGGTTAATAAGACCTACTTGGGCCAAATAGTTTCTTTTCAAAACAGGCAGGATAATGAGATCGATCGCAGGGTCGAAAACGCCCGGAAAAACTTCTGGTCCATGAAAGAGCCAAGGGATCTCTCCCTATAACACTAGAGCGCAAACTCATCGACATGTGTATCCTACCCGTTCTCACCTACCATAGGTGAGAACGGGTAGGATACACAAACGTGGTCATTGACCGAGCCTCAAAAGTCCAAACAAAGGGCGATGGAGCGCAGCGTGCTTGGAGTCAAGAGGACTGACAGAGTCCGTAACACGTTGCGTTCAGCAACTGGAATCGCCGATGTAGGGGATAAGTCTGCCAAGCTGAAGTGGGATTGGGCGGGCCACGTGAGCCGAATGCATCCCGATAGATGGGCTAAGATTGTGACGCAGTGGGTGCCTGACGATGGGCGACGACGCCGAGGCAGGCCTCGAAGACGCTGGCGTGATGATCTCGATGCATTCCGAGCTGACTGGTGGGACAAAGCTGGCGACTGCAAGTCTTGGAAAATAATGGGGGAGACCTTTGCCCAGCAATGGGACAACATAGGTTAGAAAAAAAAGCTATATTTTGTCTGTAGGTAAGTTGTGTAGTGGTTTTATGATGTTAATGAATTAGCTATATCATGAAATATTTAAGCCTGAATAACTAAGAGCCTTAGCAGATTGAGCTCGATAATATTGCGTTCAATTTGCTAAGGTCTTAAGTTGTTTACAAAGCGGCGACCGTTACATGACGATCGTGAATAGCGTAAGCTATGTTATCTTAGTAATAACAGGCAAAATATAATGAATTTCTTAAATTCTTAAACAGATTTGTGTTCACACTTAAATATACATTCGTAGTAAGTTTGTCAGACATTTTTGTTTACGACCGGACTACGAGAACTGTAATTTTAAGTAAATTTTACATAACATTATACTAAAACATTGGGTTCTTGTAGTATTTTCAACTGAATTCAGTAGAAAAGTCTCTAAAGTGCCCTAAAAACTACGGCGAGTTGGCTGAGTGACTTTGTTTTACAAATTAAACTTATTAGGTCTTGCTTTTTTTTTTAAATAAATATGTCAGCATTTGACCTCACTCTGCCTGATTTTAAGCAGTAGTGAGGTCTAAGATGCTTTCTAGCGTAGTGCGCGACAAAAAATAGGTTTGACTCCTTTAGCCTTTTTAAGGTTCCGTACCCGAAGGGTAAAGCGGGACCCTATTACTAAGACTTCGCTGTCTGTCTGTCTGTCTGTGACCAGGCTGTATGTCATGAACCGTCATAAATAGACAGTTGAAATTTTCACAGATGATATTTCTGTTGCCTCTATTACAACAAATATTAATAAACAGAATAAAATAAATATGTCAAGGAGCTCCGATACAACAAACGTGATTTTTTGTTTTTATAGATAAGCTTATAGATTAGCTTCTGCGCGTTGTACCAACATTTTGAATAGCCTTTAAGTTATTCCAGGTCACTATCTACGCCTATTCCAAGTTTCATCCAAATCGGTTCACTGGTTTAGGCGTGATTGATACACAAACATACAAACATCTAAACAAACTCACAAACTTTCAGCTTTATATGAGTGGGATGATACGGCACCCTTCGAGCGCAAGTCCAACTCGCACTTGGCCGGTTTTCTGTTAAGCCTTGGCCGTAGATTGTGTATGGTTGCATGAAGTGGTCAATTAAGAAACTGATAAGGTACAATAGTCTGAATATGGTAAAAGCACTTTGTAACAGTGACGTCAAAAAACGGTGACCATTTTCTGGAAACTATAAATTAAACCACGTAGCATTTGGGATTACTTGCATGAATAATCAAACGGACGGTATGTACCTTACAGCGCAGCAATTCCACGTGTCTCATCAAAGCGTCCCGAGCGACCTTCAATGATGAGTAAATGCTTCTCATGATAGAATGAACAGTTCTTAATTAAAAACAAACATATTTAATTGAGAAATGAAAAGCCCTAAATTTTCGATTCCGATGGGATTCGAACCCGCAACGATCAGACGATCCTCTTAAAGCGGAGTGCCCTTACCCACGGAACCCTAGTCGTCACAATCGAAATTCTCGATAAGCTCATATTAATTTTAGCACCGATAAGACTTTGCTCACTTTGCGCACTTTGAACACCAATTTGCGCACTTTGAGCACTACTTTGCACATATTGCGCACTTATTTGCATACTTTGCGCACCAATTTGCGCACTTTGCGCACCAATTTGCGCACTTAGCGCACCATTTTGTGCAAAACTTTGTAAAGTACGCACTTTGTTTATTTATTTTGCAATGGTGCGCAATGCACTGTGACGATTTGACCTACGAGTATAACTACAGACTGTAGGTAATATCTATTCATTTTTTCTTCTAGCCCCCATCCTCCGTATTAAAGGAACTTCGTTCCAATAACTGGAATACAAAATTTACAACTACCATTAAATGTTTTTCTTCACTCAGTTCGTTTACGTGTATTGAATGAATGAATGAACATTTTACTGTACACCAAAACAACAACGAAAACAATACATTAGAAACATTTAAAAGTTCATTAGTACAATGGGCGGCCTTATCGCTGAAAGCGATTTCTTCCAGGCAACCTTTGGATGGAAAATAAACTAAAGAAGCAGAAATAGGACGGTAGTGCACAAAAGTTTGAGAAAAATATATATATTTTTTTTCTTTAAAGTACTTAACTTTATTAGATGACGTGTATTGACTTTCACAGCGTACTCGCTCGTTTTATATCAGGTAAAAACAGGGTCACGACTGTATCCCCAAGGCGCGGTAGACATTCTCTCAGATCTTTATATTCCAGATCCTTTGAAGATGTCTAAGGGGGTATATCAGGTAGATCGTAGTAATTAACACGAGACCAACGAGATTCAAAGCTTTGTGATAAAAATATTCGAGAATGCTCTAATTACATACTTGGACTTGCTCAAAAACCTTGGCAATTAACCTTTACAGTCATTAAGCTATAACGGTTTCAGCGGCTTAAAACCGCGAGAGATTTGAGTTCGATTCTCGGTTGGACAAAGTGTTTGTATGACCTGTTGATAGGTACAAATAGGAACCCATGTTATACCATACTCACGGAACTTTATTTTGTGAGAAATCTTAATCTAAGAAAAGAAAAAACCTATAGACATACAAAAGGTGTGAAGAGGTTGTTTCGAAATAGGTCAGACCATGCCAAACCCCATGGAATGCATGTTCATTATGGACCTCACGTCCATGTCATCGACCCCGAGGCTATATTCCGATCACGGTTATCCGATTTCCGGTATCTTGAGCGCTAATATTGCTTTCTGGAAATTATATTTAAGAATGGAAATGGGTCATCTGTGAAGTGCTGATAGGATTTGAAGAAGGCAATTTTGATTTAGCCTCCTCGCAGACTGCAGACTTTCTATCGGCTGATAGTAGAGACGGAACATACTTCGGCTCGTAATGAGTATGGAGAAGTATAGCCCGTCTCAACTATCGGCCGATAGAAAGTCTGTAGTCTGCGAGAGGTCTTATACTCTTTAAAGATATACCTGGTATAAAAGGACTTAAGTTGTTCAGAGACCGTCTTAAAACAGCAGGGTCACGACTGTTTCCCCAAGGCGCGGTAGTCATAAGGGGGGTAGTCAGATGTATGTCCAAATACATATTTGATACATGCCAACATCTTGCAAAGGTAGTATTCCATACGTGACAGGTTGGAAGCCCATCGCCTCCTATAAGAATAGTAAATGGTTTCCTCACGATGTTTTTCTTCACCGTTTTAGAGCATTTAGGCAAAATCCATTGATGCACGGCCGGGATTCGAACCCACGACCTTCGGATTGAAAGGTATAACCCCATTCGGCCAACACGGCTCTTAAAAGAAAGAAGAATTTATTTTATTTAACCTATGATTTCCCTAATTTCCTCCAGTCGTTTCCACTGTCTCGGTCGCATCCCACCAGCCTTCCTAAAAGGCATAGTGATTTTTTTTATGGTCAATCAAAAATGACTTGGTAGAGCCATTTTAAAGGAATTTATTTTTGACCACCCTTGTATATTTAAGTCGACGTTATACTAAAATAAGCAAATGCAAATCACGTGGAAACATTTGGAAGTTATTTCAAGGTTTTCACGCAAAAATGTGTGTGAAATCATGAACA
The DNA here is from genome assembly GCA_963565295.1 of Epirrhoe alternata. Classification (NCBI taxonomy): domain Eukaryota; kingdom Metazoa; phylum Arthropoda; class Insecta; order Lepidoptera; family Geometridae; genus Epirrhoe; species Epirrhoe alternata. The sequence goes on along the minus strand of OY751385.1, from coordinate 1,020,595 downwards.
CACGACCTGTCTGACGTATGTTATTTTAACACGCGACCCGAGTAATGTTTAACCAGAGTGCTTAGTATGACTTTTATTCACCATTCGGTATCGACGCCGTAAACGTGGATTTGTACTGGTTTTTATTAGTAATGAGCAAGTACCAAAAGATGGCGCTGCTATTTTCACATACAAATCTGCGTTTACGGCGTCCATCGATACCGAACGCGTAAAAACTAAAACTAGGCACCCTGATCGCACACTGCGTCGTACCCGCCGCAGTCATTTTTCTATACAAAAAATGCCAATGATGTCAGAAAATGCGGCTCGCTTCTGACGTCAGCCACCCTAGGAGTATTTTCACAATAACATTGATTCTTTGTTGAGTAATTACAAAGATTTTGACAACATGAAAATTATTATCATCATTGATAGAATTAAAAACAAAGATGGTGCCCGCTGGTGGCCATGCGGTCATGTTTTTTATGGCTTCAGCGAATTGTATTTTTGACGATTTTGGAGGTATCTTTTGTCAATACCGTTTATGTCATTTTTAAAACCGTGAAATATGCATTTTTTTATAATATATCGAAGCTTACTGCAATGTCATTTTGCTCCATCAAATTTATTTTATTAAAACATTTATTTTACCTTTATCAGAGCGTAAAGATGAATGCCCACTCTCCTCAAACAAATGGAATGGAAGAATGGGATAAGATTAGAATGCTCTTGTTTGATGATTTATGTGAAAAATAGATACGTAAAGTAATTATTTCGCTCTGAAATGTCAAAGGCATACAGCTCTCAACACCCACACGATTATAAGATTAATAATTAGCAACAGTGGACTGACGGTATGGGGTTCTTGGAAAACAATGGCCGTTACATGATGTCCGTTTTGGAATAAAAAGCCTTACACACAATGACATATGATATTTCATATCACTGCTTCCACAGATTTATAAAAAACACATGTATTTTAAAAAGCCTGAGAAGCAAGAGGGTTGTTCTTGTAAGTATATTGTTCCGGGTCTTGGTATGGAAGGTACCGTGTTGCAAAACGAAATTCTAGTGTGAGGCCAAGACTATGTATGTGGCTGATGTGTGTTATTTTTAAATCCATACCTACATATAAAATGCGCTCGTGGTCGTGCTTGCTTAGTCGTTCTTGATAGATCGTCGAAGTTAAGCAACGTTCGAAACAGTCTGTAAGCGGATGGGTGACCGCCAGTGGCATTTTCATCTGAGCGCTTCCGTGCTTCGGAGGGCACGTTAAATTGTCGGTCCCGGCTATTTAAGTCGTTAAGCCACTAAAAACTCCGTCACCAGAGTTGGCCACTGACTCATACGAACTTACTTACTTACTTACTTTTACTTTAGTAGGGGTAGGTACCACAGATTTTCACATGGTATGACCCGCCGGTATGAATCGTCTCGTCCTCATTGTCACCTCAATCAATCACAAGACAAAATCGAAACACATTTTATCCAGAGGACCACGGAGATCACATAGAATTGTTATAAGAAGTTTTTGATACTGTTTTCCGTTTTCCAGAAATCCTTTAATTACGAAGTAGAAGTAATTATGTTACGATCGTACTGTGATTATATTAGGAGCATGACAAGGGCCTACCGAGAACATTTTCTTTGAGGTTTAGATTCAAAATTTTTTTACTGTGAAGTTGAAATGTGCAAACTTGGATGTAGAGAAGAGGGAAGTGGATGTGAAATACGCGATGGTATGGCATGGCTTGAATGAATATGCAGCTGAAAATGCAGAGTGGAAGATGCGTAGACTTAGCGTCAGTGGAAAAAATGAAAGTAAAACTCAAAAACTTTTTTTTTATTTTTTATTTATTTATTCGGAACAAAGGACAAAATGTACAATAACTGGGAAATAACGATGATATCTGCATTAGTTATTAAAACTGTGTCGCAGACACCAACGCCCACCTCCTTGGACTTTGAAATACAGCTTGTTCCTTAATATAGTACATGACCAACTTAAGCTAACATGCATAGATGTTTACTACAAGAATATACTTACCAAAAAGCTTAAATTAAACTTGGAAATTATAAATACGCTCTACTAGTGCGAGTTTGTAAAGTGAGTTCGTGTGTGTGTGTGTGTGTGTGTGTGTGTGTGTGTGTGTGTGTGTGTGTGTGTGTAGGTGGGGGGGGGGGGGGGTGTAAATACATATGAGTTTTCATTTAGTAGGACCGCTGGGTTCGCTTAGAATAGTCTTAGAACTAACCTGTTATTTCGCGACCAATACTTTTGATAACGCCTGAAAGACAAAGACAGTGTGGTATAGCTATCCTGCTCCCTCGCTTAGTTTGTTGCATCGTCCTATCTCGCCTACTCTACATACGCAATATACTACATGCGCAAACCTGCGTAATCGTTTAGTGCACCTTCAGAGAGCTAAAGATTGGTTGTGTCCCCACTGGAGCTTAACTTTTAGTTTTAAGATGGATCACCAAGAATGTTAGGCCCCAAAGCGTGTTTGTTGCCCTGATTCTTCACGGTCGCGTATTGGTCGTATTGGTCGCGAAAGAACAGGAGTAAAATTAGTTCTAAGACTATTCTAAGTGATCCCAGCGGTCCTACTGAATAAATGCTTTTTGACTTTGGCTTTGTGCCTACTGTACTTTATAGCTTTGTCTTGGGCCCGTTGGAGACAGCTTCGCGGTAGCCCCCGGTGGAAGGCCCGGTGTTTGTAATCCAATTGTGCGCAACGGGTAATCTATTTGTGGTAATTTTGAATCGCACGTAATTGGGTAAGGGAATATACAATTCAAAGGGCTTAAAAGTTAATGCTTGGTTATTATATCATTTTTATGGTATTTATTTATTTGTTAACAAAATCCAGCAGCTCTTATGATTAATTTATAAACTTAAAGATTTAACCTATAGCCAATAATGGATTTATATTATTTTTAAACAGCTAACCGACAATGAATTGACAAAAGTTGAAAGTTTGAATACATGTGTGTGTGTGTGTGTGTGTATGTGTGTATTTTAAGTACACAAATTGTATTAGTTGCAGCAATCCCCAGAGCTAGGTTGCATTTTTTCGCGGTCACTTAAATTCAAGATCTATTTATGTGCCATGAGATTCCATTCCAGTACAGTAAAGAATACCTGTACTTTCTAACAAAATTTCACGCATATGATTCAGGGCTCAATTTTGAAGTTAAAACTTCTTTAGGCGCGTTAGACATTTTTGAGGTGGAAAAAAAAAATCAAACTCAGTCATGTGACTGTTTCGATACCATCCTCTTAATACCTTCCTTAATTTCCTCACACATTGTATCGTCATGGTCGACGTGTTAGAGTGACCGCCTCTGGTGAGACAGTCCCAAGTTCAAATCCCAGTGAGACAGTAACTTTTTGATTTTATTTAAGTTTAGAACCGTTACTAAAAACTCGTTCAAGTTTTCACTGTTGGCACTCCTGGAATGCCACTGTTTTTTATTTTTTAAATTAATAACTAAGATAAGACATTATTGACATAATAACTGGCGAAAATAGATAAAATCTTCTTTTGTCCTCTTAAATAAAAGAGGTCAAAAACTTTACTAATAAAGTTTACCAAAAACACCAAGAATAACTTATTTATTACTAAAGTAATTCTATTTTACTTATTAAGGTCGTTTAAACATTCTAACAATAAAATAATTTTACAAAAAGTTTACGTTAATCAACATTCGTGAACCTTAAAAAGTTGCCTCATTTCAAATAAACAAATTCCAACTCTCCAGACAGACAAACAGTTTGATCCATTTGTTTGAATTGATACAGCTGAGTGAAACCATGGTTCTATAAAACTGGCAACGTTTTTAGGGTACACGAAAAACCCTTAAAAATACCTTTTACCCTTTTTTACCCTTACCCTTTTTATTATATCCATCCGTTTGTTTGTCCACGGTTTGGACCTGTATTCGTGCTAAAAAGCTATAATTTAGCATAAGTACCTTGGTATACAAAAACTAAATTCCTGTTAGCACACTGATTTGATTGAAAAATGACACGTCTGGAAGAAGAAATGAACACCGAGAAAGTGGTTAATACACAATTCTTTACGGGCTCCTCCTGTACACTTAAACGGGAATGGTTCGATTTTGGTATCTATCCCATATGGGGTGACTTTATGCCTATAAATATGCTCTTTAGCTTACTTAGTTTATACGCATGTAATCGCAGCGTCTGTCGCGCGCTCGCATCTGGTGCCACAGAATACCAGCGCTTGTGCAGGGGAGGTATCCTTCTCTGCACTTGCACAATGCTAAATGGTAACCTTTTTTGCTTATAACATGAATGTAACTTGTACCTTGTAACTTGTACCTACCACAAATTTAGCAAAATAAACTTTTACTTTACTTTACTTTACTTTTTACTTTACTATAATCTAGCTTTCAACATTTTTTATGATTGCTTTATAACGGTAGCAGATTCTTAAAAATGCTTTTGAATCAAACTCGAAGCAAACAAATCGAAGAGTTAATGCAAATACGGTGATTACTCGGCGTTACCATTATTTGATTTAACACCTGCGTTTGATCCTTGAAAGATAGGTATACTTAGACTTACTTATAAGTAAGTGGAATTCTTTAGAAATATCTCGAAACGTACCTAAAGCTTAGGTGCATTTACACGATGCGATTTCAACATGAGCGATATCCTATCGCACTCCTATTGTCGTATGCGATTTGTCATTGTTACCCTACCATTATCTGTTTCCTTCCCTATTTGTATCCGGTATAGTTGGCATGGACACGTTGGAGTTGAGGCGTAAGCTCCAATTGCATTGTTTGATACTGCGTAATAAAGTAAACAGTCCAACTATACTAAGTAGTATGATACTATATGTCCGTAATAACTATGTGCGCTGCGGCCGTCGTCGGCATAAGTTGTTCTCCTGTCACTCTACACGAACCTTTCACGCAAGTAATGCCCCAACATTGCGAGCGTTAAACCTTTTCAATAATTTTCTTCTTGAGTTCCAGCATATCGATATTTTCAGTGACAGTCTATGCTCCATATATAAAAATTTAAGAGTATATTTAACTTATGTTAATTTAAGATAGTTAAGCGCTTTGGATTTTTCTGTAAGCTTCTATCTATTTTTAATAAATCATTTCATTTCATTTCATTGTTAGGGCGACGCTCGTAGGCACGTTCAATGGGCGGGGCTTAGCATCATCATCATCATCTCACTGCCCTTTTCCCACATTATGTGGGAAATATACAAGCATATCGTACGAAAAATCACATCGTGTAAAAGCACACTAGCTAAGCTTTTTTATGGTTTAAAGGTCGGTTCACATCTGACGGAAGATGCGTCGAGCGTATTCAGCTGTCTTTGTTTATCATCATGCGTTTCATCTTTTTCGTGAGTAGGTAATTATTTAAATGCATGCTGTGTTCTCATCAAGAGGGTCGTTCACTAGCCTAAGTCATTTCTAAAATTGTGACGGAAACTTCCCAAAGCGTAACGGTCAGTTTTGAGAACCTAAAAAAAGTGTTTTTTTTTTTAAATTAAATAGATCAGCATTTGACCTCACTCTGCCTGATGTTAAGCAATAGTGAGGTCTTAGATGGAGCATGCTTACCTAGAAGGAACCTATTTACTCTTGATTTGAAGACCCCTAAATTGTAATTTGTGTGTACATATTTGTGTGAACGGTTATAGAGTGTTTTCTCATATAATTGTCTGTTCTGGCGTTACGTGACCGATAATTCCTTCAGATGTAACCGACCCTTTGTCTTTGCCTCTTCGTATAGCTAACTATAGTTTTTAATTAAATAAAGAATTATCGAAATCCAGTGGGACACACTAAAAGCTTCACCTTTTAATTTTAAAAGTATCTAAGATTTGTTATCAAAATGGATTATTGCATAAAAAACAACAAATAAAACTCAAACTAAGACGTTTTTGTGGCTCACTTAAAATTTTTTCACCACCCTTGTCTGACAGTGACCGTTATCAACTGAGTGCTTCTGGGCTTCGGAGGGCATGTTAAACTGTCCGGAGGCCTTAAGGCGGCCTAAAAATTCCGTCACCAGAGTTGGCTGACTCATAGAAACTAAGCACCCTTTTTAAAAAGAACCAGTGATATCTTACGGTCACTCTACACATTCGCCGAACTATTATTTGGAAAGACGATGACAGGCGAATACAGGCGTGAGGCCTTCTACACGTTCGTCAACGTCGGCATTCGTCTATCATCGGCGAATATGTAGAGAGCCCATTATGAAAGAAAAAGATACGCACACTGGCGTCACAAGCTGCTGTAACATTTTGCTGAGTGACGACCTATTTTGCGGTCACTTATAGTTATTTTAAATTAAGAGTGTAGGTACTAATCAGATTAAGTATGTCTAACTTAATTTAATTCAATAATTTTTTTTTTTTATTCACACACAACAACATATTACAACCACATTCTATTCATAAAAACTAGGTAGGTACATATCAGATCTTGGTTGTGACGTAAAAACTTGTGCGTACATAAATACCAAGTTAGTTAAAATGTCATGCAGGTAAGCAAAATTATAAAATATTACAATGTACCTGCATTATTACACTAATTCTTCTGTCTGTGGCACAAAATAAAAAGTTTTCTATTCTATTCTATAATTTACTGTTTTGTGATACAAAAGAAGTCTCAATTTTCCCCTAATATAATAACCAAAGTCTCGGGAAGGTTTATTCATAAAAACTTTCTTGATAAAACGAAGAATGGCTTCACAACAACTGACATAATTAACTCGACTTCACTGGAACAAACAAAACTTAAACGCCATTTACATGATACCATTGTGACATACCATTCTTGCCTTAAACTCAACGGAGCAAGAGCTAATATTCTGTGGCAAGAAGTAAGAATGGTATGCCAGAATGGTATTATGTAAATGACGCTTTAGTAAAAGTTGCAATAATTTAAATAAGACGTCAGGCGATAGTGTCCAATTTATTTTTATGCATAATTTTGAATTTTAGAGCTTCACAATAAAATGAAGGCCTGTGGTCGTTTCTTTTCAAAAGGCAACGTGGTTTTTCAGCTCTCGTCACAATGGTGCAAGTTCAATTCTCGCGTCGGCGTCGGTCGGGACAAAAAAAACTCGTACTGAAAATCAGATTATCTAACTAAGTAAATCTGTTCATATGTGACTTACGTAAATCTGTTCATATGTGACTGACAACGTCGCGCTGATTGACACGGATTGATCAAAATTGTCCCAGTTGGGACGTAGGTACTTACTTACGTTTTTACTTTCCGAGAACGTACCAGGGGCCGTATTCCCGTTCTTTTTAATCTCGTTCGTTGATAAATATTCGGATGCTTCTTACTATCTACGAGCTACATTGTATTCGGTCGATAAGATCAACGTTAAAACACGATCCTAACCTAAGGCCAAATAATGCAAACCGAATAATTGGCCCTTGAAGTCAGAAATAGTAGTAAAAACATCCGAATATTCGTCAAACGTCCCCCTGAATCTATAATTTTTTGAATGTCATTGTTGGCCTTTATTTATTATACAGGGTGTAAAAAGACGTGTACCGAAGTCGAAAGGGGTAGGTACAGCATCCCAACACACAACCAAATCCAAAAGGATTTTCTGAAAAAATAATTATATCCGGAGAAAACAGCGGCTGTTTGCGTATGTTTTGGGCGCGTTTTTTTACGTAGTTTGCTGGATTTTGAGTTTTAATTGTTTTTTTCTTTTATAAATGCAATTATTAGGTAGGTATCGTCTTATTATGTCGTACTAGTAGTAAAGAACCAAAAATAACATAACATGACGAAGCTAAGACAAAAATTTTTATTTGCGTTTTTTTTTTCGCTAAATATGTTTAGAGTCATGGTCTGATTGTAACCCCTCAGTTTTCGGTAGCAGTCTTTTTACACCCTGTATTATCGGAATTAGCCATGCGCAAAATGTGTCACCTAATTGAAAAGATAGATACACATCTTGGATCGCTGCGAAGCATATCTATCTTTTAGTTCCGTAGTTCAATTTGTACCTATGTCATTCTCATCGCACCAATCGGTATTCATTCGTAAAATATCTTTTGAACTAGAGAGATAGTTTAGTTCAGTAGTCCAATCTAGTCCAATGTACTATGTATCATCTATTCCATTAGAATAGATGTTTTAAAGACAAAGTCTTGATCCTGTTACTGTTCGTCGTAGAATTTGTACCTATTAATAATACTTGTAATACGATCACCATGTTTTCCCTGAAAGCAATTCTAGAGAAGGAATGCCAAGGGGGAAGTTTGATGCAGGTAAGACAAACAATTAATACAAGCTACTGTTACCACAAACTTACAATGTTGACTAACCTCTTTAGGGGAGTTAAAGTGTAGAGTTGGGAAAAGTTTATTAAGACAAGGGGACCATGAATGGATCAGCTCGTCATGGAAGACTAGTATCGATTTAATATCCTTACAAATGATGTCAAAAGGGGTAGCTTACTGAAAGCAGAAGTTAGCCATACGTGGTTGCAAGCTCATCGCCACCTAATCTTAACTAACTTGTCAATATTTTTCTAGTAGTTAGCGTGTATAATAGTGACGACCCTTTTTATGACAAATATTTGAATAATAAGTCTCAATCAACTTTAATGATTATTTGACCTTACACCTAACATTTAATTTTATTTTGATCTATGTCACTAAAAGCATGCCATTCTCTCGGTTTGCACACCGAAATCGGTAAAACATGTTGTTACAAAACTTACCTAAAATGTGATCATCCTATTTACACATGTTTATGCAAATAAATAATCTTTATCTTCATTCATAATAATAGCACAGGCGAAGTTTATTATTTCTCAGAAATCGAAAAGAATTGGTGTTTTAAACAATCAAACTGCGACTTTCTTTGACTGTGCAAGTAGCACTAAAATGTTCTTACCTAGGTAGGTAGGAGAGTAGGTACTTTGACAAGCTTCGATATCATTTATTCATTTAAACAAGACTCCTAGAGTAGCTTCATCCCCATCCCTATCATTTTACAACTGCTTTGAAAGATGAACGAATTACTCGACTTCTTGACTTTGTAGCTAAACTCCTTTAAATTTACAGCAACGCTGCAAATACAAGGTAGCAAGTTGTAACTTCAAAAAACGGTGACCGTTATAGTATTTGGAAGAACATAATGTGAGATTTTTTTTAGGTTGGCTCGTTCAGAAAATGGGTTGCGTGGCATGTCAAAATCTGTCAAATTAACAGACGAGGCTAAAAAGGTTTAAAGCAATTTGCATTAACACTTCATCACTGGAGTTGAACACTCATACAAACTCGCTTAATAAGCTAGTGAACTGGGCAGATTTGAATGAAACTTGGTATAAATGTAGATTGTAGCTTGGAATATCATAATCATATCAAAATGCCCGTCTTTAAAAAATAAATAAATAAAATAAATAAATAAATAATGCTGGACTTTTTCACACAGCATCATCTAGCCCAAATGTAAGCAGAGCTTGTGTTATGGGTACTAAGATGACTGATATACTACTTATATACTTTTTTTTTTGTAAATACATACAAACCTTACCTTTACCTGGTAAGTGTAAAGACACTCAGAAAGAATAGTTGTGATGTTTCCATTTTTTATGTTATGGTAGACTCTGTGTTGGTGAACTAATAGATAAATAAATGTTGGTAAGTACAGTCACCGACAGAAGTTTATGAACATTGGATGTTTTTGAATCTTCTATATCTTCGAAACTCGTAGAATTGTAACTAAAACTTAGCTTATTTAGGATGCTTTGCCTCACACCATTATTATTTGAGAAAAAAATACAAATTTTTTCTACAAATCATGAAAAAAATAACGCTTTCAAATCTCGAATTGTTCATGAATTGTCACTGACTGTACATACTACGTGAGCGGAGCTGTGGACAGAAGATAGTTCAAAATTGACAAGTAATTATATTGTAATATTGGCAATTACTGTCCCGCCTAGAGACGTGTGAAGTAGTGTTACATTTATAATGTTACAGGCAACGAATTTAAAAAAAAACCTAGGCATTACTTCTGGCTCTCAGTAAATTGGCGTCGGTTGGAAAGAACCAACATCTAGCCTCAAAATAAATTCGGTATAAGATTTCAAAGTAAGGGTGCTTGTAATCAGAACTTTGAGGAAAGGGTAAAATTTGGGGTTTTGTGGTAAAAATACTTAGGTACTATGTTTAGCTCATATTTAAATTGAGTCGCCGTTTACACGATGCCATTCCGGCATACCATTCTTGCCTCTTGCTTTCTCAAACTCAACGGAGTAAGAGCTAATATTCTGTGGCAAGAATAAATGAATAAATAAATAAATAATGCTGGACATTTCACACAGCATCATCTAGCCCTAAACTAAGCAGAACTTGTACTATGGGAACCAGATAACTGATAAACTACTTATATACCTTTTGTTTGTAAATACATACACATTATAAATAGTAACACCCAGACCCGAGATAAATATTTGTAGATCATACAAACATTATCCCACGGCGGGGATCGAACCCGCAACCTTCTGCGTCGCAAGCGGGTTTTTACCCACTTCGCCACAGAGGTCGTCAGCATGGTATTACTCGCGTTCCTTTGGTTCTAGAAGGTCTAATCTGGTCTCTACGGGTTTGTCTCGTAAAGGTGGAGAGAACTGCGTAGTCTGATTGGTATTTTTTTTTTTTTAATCAACCTACGTCGTCCCACTGCTGGGCAAAGGTCTCCCCCAAACTCTTCCAACGTTCTCTATCCGCCGCCACGCTCCACCAATTGGTATACCTAAGTATTATAAATTTTACGAAAAAACGTCTCGTATAACTTTAAAACAAACTACCTAACGCTTTCCCCTCTTCCACATTTTTTTTTTTTAATTAAATAGGTCAGCATTTGACCTCACTCTGCCTGATGTTAAGCAGTAGTGAGGTCTAAGATGGAGCATGCTTACCTAGAAGGAACCTATTTACTCTTGATTTGAAGACCCCTAAATTGTACTTTTTTAGATTTTTTTTTTTCATAACACCTTGTTTAGAATGAAGTCCATAATGTGCCTTTCTATGATTCAAATCCATCTATAAATAATCTCTCTACCACTGAAAAAGACATGCTCTAACGTAAAAAAAAATTAAGCTAACAAAAGCCTTTTTAGTTCCATTTCGTCTAGAAACTCCGTCACTAGAGAGGAAAAACATTCTTCACACTTTTCTTAAGTTAATCAAACCCTTGCCAATTTTCATACATCATAAAACTTAATGTTATGTGCTAATGCATTAGTCTGTCCACACATTAATTTTATGAGTCATAAAGATAGAACCACCCAAAATATAAAATTATCCACCACATAAATTTCACTTTGTGACGTTTTTAATTTACAAAATGCGTCGTGTACATTTTTGTGGTGCATCGTATATTGCAACGTGTTAAATTTGGGGGTTTGCAAGAAGCGGTGTACGTCATTTGACGGCCGTAAAGTAGTATAACACCCAACAGTCACATACAATAGTCTTGCTATCACTAGGTTTCGCTGTATGGGCACCAGTAACTGTTATGAGTACCATGGTCATCATCATCATCATCAGCCTCTAGAAGTCCACTGCTGGACATAGGCCTCCCTTAATGAGCGCCATTGCGCCCTGTCCTTAGCTCGACGCATCCAGCTTCTGCCAGCAGCCTATCGCAGATCGTCACTCCACCTGGCCTGAGTACCATGGTATCGCTACATATTATAACAAATATACAGGGTGTAAAAAGACGTCTACCGAAGCCGAAAGGGGTAGGTACAGCATACCAATAGACAACCAAATCCAGAAGGATTTGCCGAAATATGCTCTAAAACCGAAGAAAACAGCGTTTGAAGAGTACTGTTTGCGTATGTTTTGGGCGCGTTTTTTTACGTAGATTGCTGGATTTTGAGTTTTAAATGTTTTTTTCTTTTAAAAGTGAAATTATTAGGTAGGTATGGTCTTATTATGTTGTAATAGTAGTAAATAACCCAAAATAACATAGCATGACGAAGCTAAGTGAAAAATTTTTTTTGCGTTTTTTTTCGCTAAATATGTTTAGAATCATGGTCTGATTGCAACCCCTCAGTTTTCGGTAGCAGTCTTTTTACACCCTGTATGTAAAAAAATATCTGTAGAATAAGCAAACATTTGTCTCGACACGAGAATTGCACTCACACCTTGCTTTGACTCATCTACGCCCGTGGGTGCGTACAAGAGGCCGCGACGCAACCGAAGTCTTGTCACAAAAAATGTATTCTACGGGAATTGAATCCACGACCTGTAAAAATATCTACCAACTGAACTGTAAGTACATTTTAACGTTATTCCATTTTATGGATGTGATATCATGGTTTCGGTTATAAAATAGACGCTTTAATAAAAGTTGGAACGTGTTCTTTGTGGTTTCAGGTTTACGACCCCAGAAAATACGGTGTCAAAATTTAAAGTGATAGGGAAAATGCACGGGGATTTATTAAAAAAATACGTGCAGGTATTGTCAGCTATTTGTTGGTTAAAAAAGTTTTAAACAATGCAGAATGACTGCCTACTGACTGTATAAAAACTTTAGGCTTTTTATCTACAAGTACCTACCTACAAGATGATTATTGTTACTGTATTACTTGGGACTTGCTCCAACTCAATGGATCCATGGATCACCTAAAAAAATGATAGGCCCCAGACCGTGTTTGTTGCCCTGATTCTTCACGGTATTGGTCGCGAGTTCGATTTCTCAGTCTATTGTTAACTGATTTAGAAAATTCTTTTTTTATTTATCAAATACAAAAAAACTACATTCTATAATATCACTTTAAACCACTAAAATTATGAATCATTTTGTTAACACATTTTATGATCTCATCTCCGCATTGTTAAAATACAATTCACAGGTTAACCTCCTAAGATCCCGGGTACATTATAATGTACTTATTTAATTACTAATATTTTATAATATTTAATAAAAAAAAATATTTTTTTTAAGATTATTTTTAATATTTGCTTGTGTTTTTTTGTGTTTGCTTGTGCTAAAAAGGAAATACTTTTGGTGGTGGTGTCCCTTAGATTCATTTCTGAGAAATTGACACTTTTCCCATATACTCGTCAAAAAAACTTGTATACCGCTCACATTTTAAAAATGAATCAAGTTATTCATAAAAAGTATAACAAGATCGTATTCAAAGCGTATCGGCAAAAAGTCCAATCTGAAATGTTGAAACGGATTGCCATCTCAGAATGCATTATCGATGCCGAGCGATGAATTTTATAAACGCTCAAAATCAAAAGTATGGACATTCTACTGTACCTAAAAATATGTAGACAGATTACCAGTAAAAGTAAAGTAAGTTCGTCTATGTCGGTGGCCAACTCTGGTGACGGAGTTTTTAGGCCGCCTTAAGGCCTTCGTCATGGCTTAACGACTTAAATAGCCGGGACCGACAATTTAACGTGCCGAAGCACGGAAGCGCTTAGATGAAAATGCCACTGGCGAGGATCTATCAAGAACGACTAAGCAAGAAAGATAGATAGATAGAAAATACTTTATTGCACACCACATAATAAAAATAAACAAAAATGGAAAACTAAACAAAAAACACAATGACATACAATCGGCGGTCTCATCGCTAAATAGCGATCTCTACCAGACACGATGTAGCAAGCACGACCATGAGCGCTTCATTACCAGTTTATTGGACTTAAAATAGATGAAAAATATACATAGGTACAGTGTGCGGCCATATTGCTAAGTACAATCTTATACAAAGTATACTCGATTTTTCTTATTCAAAATGTCTGAAGATGAAGTTTGATTACGATGTAGCAAGTGCAATGCATTGACACATTCTGGCTTCTTTCCTGCTATATTTCTCGCCGCCATTTGCAATTTTGTCGCCTAGCTGGTTTCCTCATGTCGTTTTCCTTCATCATTTATACAAAAATGTCTGTAATGAAAATATTCGAACAATATTGCAATATTTTCCTCTGAAAATCACGCATATTTTCACAATCATCAACAGAAAGGAAATAACCCTTTTCATTTTAAGGGACAAAAGAAAACGTCATTACGACCACGTCGAAACAATGTGACTTGGTTTTCAAAAACCCAGAATCGGCTAAAAACGTCCGTAATTTGCCATAAATATCGCTCTTTGCATAAGTAAGATACGTAAGTCATTTAAACATAAAAATAAATAACATTAAAGTGTCTATTTTTGAAGTCAATAATAATAAGTAGGCTTACTGAATGGGAAAAAATCAAAATTTTTTGAATGATGCCTAGAGATGTTTTGACTTATTTAATTTTCAAAAAGCTGGTCCAATTTTTTCGGGACATATATTACCTTACCGTGTTATAATACCACAGGCTATTATTTTTATTTTAGTAGGCACTTCGTGAAAGCTTGTAATTTAGTTAAGAATGTAAAAATATAATGTTATGCCGAAAAATAAAGTTATACATTATACAGATTTACGGTAGCCATAGCGGTCACCGTCATGTTAGAAAAAAGCATTAACGATGCAAATAAATCGAAAACAGGCAAAATCATTTTCATATTACGTATCGGGAAGTGGAGATGAAATATCATTGAAATTCATAACTAGAGGTGGAAATATTGGCTACAGAGAGTAAAAGAAACAGTAGACCAACAAACAAAGCAAATAGTGCTTAATATTATCCCATAATAAAGAGACAGCAATGGCGTAGCCCCTACTACAAAAGACGATCTGGTAAAGGTTGCTGGGAGCCGTTGGGTGCAGGCTGCACAAAATCGATCGCTGTGGAAATCGATGTGGGAAGCCTATTTTTACACTTTTTGTACATCGCCGGTTTTCTGTCGTACTTTTCCAGTCCATCCAAAGGTTGACTGGAAGAGATCGCTTTTAGAGATAAGGCCGCCCATTGTACCTACTTACTTGTCTTTGTGTATTTCCTGTTATGTGTTTCTTTTGTGTACAATAAAGTGTTTTTCTATTCTATTCTATTCTATATGGCTGAAATAATGATGATGATGGCGTAGCGGTTGAATGTTTAACTCGGTCAAAAGAAGTCAGGCACTACGAGTCTTTTTTTGAAACTTTCATCGTATATTTGATGCTGCTAGAAATATTCTTGAAGAGTGAGGTCTGACTTAAATGCACCCAGAACATTGGACGAAGCTTGTCACAGCCTGAAGACAGGAAAGACGCCAGAAAAAGCGAGACGATTTGGACGAGACAGACTGATAAACGATATCCTCGGAGCGCAGGGAGTGAAAGGTGAATGTGGGAGACCTTTGCCCAGCACTAGGAATCATAGGTTAGTAAAAAAAGGTGTTCTTGGTAGACTCATTTTAACGTACTGACTCGTATACTCTGTGGCAGAGCTGTTCAATGCATCAAAGATTAAATAATAAATGGAGAACTATTCGCATTGTCTGTTTGCATCTGTTAAAGGTTGAACCGAGTTCAACTGTGTTTAATGGTTGGCTTCTCTCATCAAGCAGTGGTCACACCGCGGGCTCGATAGAACTTCATACCTCGGTATTATAAGTATACACAGATGAATGAATGAATGAAAATACATTAGGAAATTTACAGCTAGTCATTTTTGGGTATGCAGATGACAGTACTGTCACCGAGAGACACATATTATCTAGTGCACGATCCACCAATCTGGAGGTATGTTCCCTGAGAGAGGCCATGGTTGAGCGGACGAATCAGACTCTTAGTTGCGTTTCCCGGTGGGGTGACGCTAATAGAGTCTGTTTTAATGCCAACAAAACTCAGGCATGTCTTTTCTCAGCAAAAAAGCGTCTATTCGACCTGGCTTCCACCTTCCAAGGTTTATCGGTTGAAGTAACCGACCACCTCACCCTTCTTGGCATAAAGTTGACGGCTAGCCTCAACTTTGGCATCTCCATCGAGTCTAAAGCACAAACTGCGGCCAAAAAGCTGGGCATCCTAAATAAGGTCAAGCGATATTTCACACCTGGTCAACTTTTGACTTTATATAAGGCTCAAGTTCGATCTTGTACGGAATATTGCAGCCACCTTTGGGATGGATCTGCTAAGTATCAACTTGCTGCACTTGACTCGGTGGAGCGCAGAGCCAAGAGGCTGATAGGCGAAGACTATCTTGCCGAAGCAAAACTCGACAGTCTGAGCCATCGTCGTGAGGTAGCGAGTTTGTCGGTCTTCTACAGACTGTACTACGGTGAGTGTGCCCAGGAGCTACACGACCTTATTCCGCCTTCACCGTTCTTTTACAGGGACTTCAGACGCACAGCTGACTATCATCCTCACCTCGTTGATATTCCACTTATTAGAACTAAGCGCTTTCAAAGTTCTTTTATTATGCGCACTGCAAAAATTTGGAATCAGCTTCCCGCGTCTGTATTTCCGCTGAGCTATGACCCTGTTGTTTTCAAGAAGAGATTTAATAGGCACCTTCTGGGTAGGCTGGCTCTATCGTAGACCTCATTCTTGCTTATGTTAGTTTCGAGGTCAAGAGCAGACCCATCAATCATAAAAAAAAAAAAAACTTACTCAGATACTTACAGATACTTGATCTTAAATGGGGGGAGGGAGAGATGCTGCAAGTTGTTTCTGTGTATGTGCTTCCAAAAAATGTTCAACCATTGCGTCGGTTGCATTACCAAGGATCGGTAAGGTCGTGGGTTCAAGTCCCGCATGGGTGCACTTTTTTGTGATGCATTTTAAAATATTTTAAACTATACTTGTATCAAAGTTGTGTTGCTATAGACTTGAAACTTCTGTTACTTTTGGTGCGTGCCGCGTCGCATCTCAGTGTGAACTGACCCTAATGTGTAGAAAGGAATAAATAATAAGCTCTTTGCTAAGTGCAGTAAAGGTTGTTAATGTTAAGTAAATCTATACTTAATACTAATATACAGAGAATTTCTATAATATTCTAAGTTATTTAAGTAGTAATATCTAAGTTATATACATAAATCTACTATGTATATATAAATTTCTACATTAAAATAAAACCTTTAAACTGCTCATTCATTGAGAAGATTTTAAAAAGGCTCTCTTTATAATGTTAATTACTCCTTTGCTTGATGTTTATTATTAATATTTTAGATAGACAGAATTAATATTTATATTTTATTTATCGTCAGCTTAATAAATAAGGTTTGAGCCAAGTCACGAAATAATATTTAAAAATCCATAATTGATGTTATAAAAGTAATCAACTTTAAAAAACGTAGCCAACTTATAAATCTCAATCTAAATAAAAACAGCAATTAGCGAACAGAAATATGCGGCTCAAATTAATAAAATGACCCACAATTTAGGAAATACCACGGAAATCCCTGCTCCATTTTTCCAACGCCCAGAAGGGTTTCAAGCTTTTCCTCAATCCCAGTTTGTTTCGTTTCAATTAATTTTCACCAAACGCCTTAAAGTCACATCCATCTGAGCTTTTTAAAATACGGCAAACGATATATGATAGCCGTAAACAGCGACTTTTAAACTTCGTGATGTTTGATTCTTCGTGATAATATGCTGTTTGAAAGATAATAATACTAGCTGACCCGCGCGACTCCATCTGCGCATTATTTGCACATACAGACTTTCGAACCTTACGACTTTGAAACTGCCACACCACCCCTAAGGCTTGTTTTGAAAAAATAAAAAACACAGGTTTCATTATTTACTTCAAAGTTAATTTTTACCGAGTTTGGAGTAAATCGGACCAAGGAATATTTTTTTTTCCATACAAACTTTAACACCCTGTATTACACCCTTAAGGGTTGATTTTTGAAAATGTTATACGCCTTTATGTTATTCCGGTATGTAAGCAATCTACATTCCAAATTTCATCACAATTGGTTAAGTCGTCATGGAGATACGTGAAGACAAACATTCGCACACACAGACTTTCGCATTTATAATATTAGTAAGAAGTAAGATAAGGTTCTATTGCTGACTGTGCAAGATGATCCATCGTCGAAGCAGTTTTGAGGTAGTACGCGCATTTCTGATAAAGAAATGTATAAAAACTGCTACATTTTGATGAGTTTGTGCTAGGTCGGGATTTACGCAATACGATTTCAACTCATACGATATCGTATCGCACGACAATTTTCACGTGTAAACGCCCATCGTATGCGATTTGTCATAGTAAGCGCGACATTCGTCGGTACGTTTAATGCGGGGCTTAGCAAATCGTAAGGTAAATCGCATCGTGTAAATGCACCTTGAGTGTAGCTCATCGATATATCTATAAAGAAAAAAAAAAACCTTTGTGCAATTAGTTATATGTGACAAAGAGTTTTCCTGTTATCGACAATATTGGGAATATTTAATAATGAAATGATGATTGTTTTTCTGAAACTTTCGCCAACACTCATGTTATGAAGGGAAGGAAAACATGAGAATTTATCGTGTTTTCTTTGTAGTAACTGAAAGGCCGTGGCTTCAATTCCCGGCCATCAATGGATTTTAAATTTCGGAAAAATACAAGCTTCAAAAAGAAAAAAACCGGTAAGAAACCAAGTCTACTCTAAATGGCGGCGATGGACTTGTAAACCGTATGGAATGTAAATACTTGTCCCGTAGCAGGAATCGAACCCACCTTCTTCTGCATCACAGGCAGCCCGTTTCCAACTGTGTCAAGGTTAGAGTGTGTGTGTTACGTTTAGCATTTATGAAGAATCCACTCGTGAATAAGAAGCGTGAGCATGCATAATGCCATCTCACGTCCCGAAATTCCATTCGTCGGAATTGCACTTTGTGACAAATTGTGTGTGACTTTGAAGATGCCATGTGCAAAGTGTGACAGGAACAATGGTAGCGAAACGTGTGAAAGTTTCGTTTGTAATTACACTGAAGAACATGAAAATTGTCATGTTGAGAGGATGGTTTAGGTGGTGGGCAAGACTATTCCATCTCAAACAATGTCCTAGGCACTATTAAGTAGAGAGTCCCGTTGATTGTAGGCATAGATTGCGTCCTGACGCTGTATAAATCATCTATTTATGTCAGGTCCTGTAAATTTTACGATAATTTTGCGACCGATTGCTGAGGCCTTCGATAAACTAGCAATCACTGGAAATAAAGTGGTAATGTAAAACCAAACAAACAATCGTACTACGTAGCTAATAGCACATAATACAGCTAATAGGTTGTCTTGTGATGCAGCACAAACGAAAATTGTGCGATTTTTGTGATTGCATTTACACCGATGAAACATTTGCCGAATTTGTACTCGGACGGTGATTCAGTTCAGAGTTGTTGACTTGTACCTTGCTCAGTGCCGTAACTAGGTAGGCCCTGGTGCAAAAAAAACTGGGGCCCTAACTGATCGGTTTCAGTTTTTATCAAGTCAAAATATATTGCGAGAGTGTGGCAGAATTTAACAACATTAAGGGCAGCCACTTTTCTTTTGTAGTTAGAAGATTTTGTTCTTAGAAAACTATCTTCTTCTTCTTTTAGTGCCTCTCCGACTAGCGAAGGTTGGCAGTCAATTTGGCGTATTGTTCCCGGCCCTTAGCGAGTCGAAACAGTTCCGCAGCACTCGCTATCCTCGTCCACTCTCTGATGTTCCGCAACCATGACTTCTTCCTCCGACCAACACGCCTCTTGCCGGCGATGGCAGAAAACTATAGGTTTAAGTTTTTTTTTCATAAAACTCAGGACCCCTTCAGCTTGGGGGCCCCAGTGCACAGCATTGCCTAGCCCTCCGATAGCTACGCCACTGTACTCTGCGTTCCGTGTAGTCTTTTTTGGAAGATTTCGTTGAAACGAGTAGAACAATTAATTAAACTTCTACAAAGAACAATGCACTGAAATGAGTGTAATTATGTAAGAAAATGTAATTAAGTTGAAATAAAAAGTAGAAAAGAAGTTCAGAAAATGAAAGCGAGTGCACTTTACTTTGTCCCTAACCTTTGTGACGCTTGAACGTTACGGAAAATGAAACGCTGGTATAGTACTTTTTAACCGACTTCCAAAAAGGAGGAAGTTCTATGTTTGGCTGTACGAGTATGTATGTTTTTTTTATGAATGTTCACCGATACATACATACATACATAAAATCACACCTCTTTCCCAAAGGGGTAGGCAGAGACCACGGATCTCCACTCGCTACGATCCTGATACACAACTTTCGCCTCATTCACCGATATCTCCGTCAATTATGAACCGATTTACAAAATTCTTATTTTGTATGATAGGTTATACTCCCGAGGTGGTGCCATATAATTTTTTTCCCTGAGGGGTTGATAGTTTTCCTGTAAAACTCAAAAAACCTCATCCCCAGAAACGCTGCGCCCTAGTCGGTTTTCTTATAAATTAAAAAAAAAATGTAATTATATTTGACAAGCTCGATAGAATGGCAAATGCATGCTTGGCAGATAAGGTGCGAGTTTGATTCTGGAGTCGGTACAAATCTTTGCGTCGGTAGTTTCTAAGTGATCCCTGCGGTCCCACTGAATAAATGATTTTTGACTTTGAGTTTATCAGAGTTTCCCGGCTTTAAGTCATACGAATTGAATATGACATCCGAAGCATGACAACGCTCAGTTGTTAAAAGCACTAGCGGTCACCCATCCACTTTTTGAAACTGATGTTTTTTTGTATCTTGGGTAATATTTTATGATAATTATACTGTAAAATGTAAACTAGGTATTTTCTACTTAGCTGTGGCATTGCATAGGTACTAAGGTACCTACATTTCTTTTTAAACATACTTCAAGAACGACTGCAGGATATTTATTAGAATTAATTAAAAAAGATGCGCAGTTTTCAATAATTAACTTAATTATTATTCATCTGCAGTTCTGGAATTTAATTAAAAGAGGTTTTCTTCTTAGAGACTCTTTTAATAAGACCTCTTTGTTTATATACTGGAAATTAAAATCGTAATGACTAACATACAATTGCACAAAAGGCCATGATTTTGCTTGCTACGTTGATCAATAAAAGCATCTTATCTATATAGTATAGAATAGAATAATATTATGGTGACTACTCTATTGCATTAGGTCATACCTGTATTAATAGATGTCATCATCATCATCATCATCTCAGCCTTTTTACGTCCACTGCTGAACATAGGCCTCCCCCATAGATTTCCACAGCGATCGATCTTGTGCAACCTGCACCCAACGGCTCCCAGCAACCCTTACAAGATCGTCTTTCCATCTCGTGGGGGGCCGTCCTCTGCTGCGATTTCCGGTGCGTGGCCTCCACTCGAGAACTTTTCTGCCCCAACGGCCGTCAGCTCTACGAGCTATGTGCCCCGCCCACTGCCACTTCAGCTTGCTAATCCTGTGGGCTATGTCGGCGACTTTAGTGCGTCTACGGATCTCTTCATTTCTGATTCGATCTCGTAGAGAGACACCAAGCATAGCCCTTTCCATAGCTCGTTGAGCGACCTTGAGCCTTCTTATGAGGCCCATAGTGAGGGACCACGTCTCAGTTCCATATGTCATCACTGGTTAATAGATGTAACATACATACATACATAAAGTCACGCCTCTTTCCCAAAGGGGTAGGCAGAGACCACGGATCTCCAGTCGCTACGATCCTGACACACAACTTTCGCCTCATTCACTCTCAATAGATGTAATGGTTTAATTAATACAAAATACAAATACAAATCTTAAAGGAAGCCATTCACGCTCCATACAAAGCTAGGCCTAAAAGTCAAAAGTGCCGGCAAATGAAAATAAAAGCCTCACCACATTGGGAATGTCAATCCGAGTATTTTTCAGTATGGCAAGTTTCTAAAATATTTCAAAAGATTTCCTATGTCGGAAAATCTGGATTTCTATACTAACGATCTCTGTAGCGCAGTAGGCCCGCCTGCGACGCAAAAGGTTGCGGGTTCGATCCCCGCGGCGTGACCAATGTTTGTATGATCTACAAATATTTGTCTCGGGTCTGGGTGTTTCTATGTATAATATGTATGTATTTACAAACAAAAAGTATATAAGTAGTATATCAGTCATGTAGTATCCATAACACAAGCATTGCTTACTTTGGGGCTAGATGATGCTGTGTGAAAAGTCCAGCATTATTTATTTATTTATATTTATTAATATTAAATTTTTTGACTTACAAAATCATTTGAAGTAGTTGACTGGACTTGGTGTGTTATGCGCTTCGTAGGGAGTGACTGGATCGAAGGTCTCGGCAGAATAACAGCGCTGACCTGTCATCTGATAGGGCAGCATAACGCTGAGTCGAGATCTTTTTGCTGCTGTGCTGCACACAGCACTGTTAGGAAACTTTCCCCCTATTGTTTTTACTTTTTTTTTATTAACCTATACTTTCCCACTGCTGGGCAAAGGTCTCCCCCAATTGTTTCCATCTATCACGGTCTTCTGCCACGTCCCACCAGTCCTCTTGAAAGGCATCCAGGTCGTCACGCCAACGTTTCAACGTTTTTACTTTACCTATATTTATTTTTTACATGTATCTAAAACGTGTCTCTTCCTTTTTATTGATTGCTGTATTGTTTTTTTCTATGTATTGATGTGTATGTGCGCTTATGCAGTAAATAAATGAATGTCTATGTCTATGTGTTACTAAAAATAGTCCAATTGACTACTCCAAGTGACCTTTATTTTGTTGACAGGCACTTTTGACTTTTGGGCCCAAAATGAATGACTTTCTTATTCACGACTGTTATCCTCAAGACATCTCTTACATTTTATTTAAGAAACTCAAGATCCTTTACAGGAAGATCCTTTACTTTGTGTAAGGAGTGTAAGTGTCAAGCAGCTGTCACTGTCAAGGACATCGCCGCAAAAAAACATTTCAAAACGAAAAATCTATTGATACAGAGCTGGTAATTAAACCAACGACCTTTCACGATTTCACGAATTTCGAAATTCTAGTCTATGCTAGAATCGTGAAAAATTCTTCAGAAATCCATTAGCATAGCGCCAAGTGTGGAGTGATGCGGCCGAACCTCTTCATGAATCTAACATATGATTTACTGGTGGAAAATATTACACAGTTGATGCAAAGCAGAAGGTTCTTAAATGTGCACTAAGTATCTATCTCTAACTTAATCAGAATAATAATGTCTGTAATCAGAAAACTAATGTAATATACCTTCCTCTTTGGTAAAGTGAGTTGGAAAATAAATAAATAAATAATGCTGGACTATCCACAGAGCATCATCTAGCCCCAAAGTAAGCAGAGCTTGTGTTATGGGTACTACATGACTAATTTACTACTTATATACTTTTTGTTTGTAAATACATACATATACATACATAGAAACACCCAGACCCGAAACAAATACTTGTAGATCATACAAACATTTGTCCCGCGGCGGGGATCGAACCCGCAACCAACTGCGTCGCAAGCGGACCTTTGCCGTCGGAAAAAACCGTGTCATTCCAGGAGTACCGACAGAAATTAAAACTTGAACGAGGTTTCGGTAACAGTTCTAAAGATACAAAAATATGTACAAAAATAATTTAAAAAAAATGCAAAAAGATACTATCCTACTGGGACTTGAACTCGCGGTTGTCTCACTCAGGTTTTCTTCCCATTTCAAAAATGCCCAACGCACCTAAATAAGTTTTCACTTCATAAATCGATGGCCACTTTAAAATATGTCAACTATGTCAAGCTTATAACTCTTTAAAGGTAATTGCTAAGAAAAAAAAAATAAACCATTGAACCAAACGACTTTTTACCGCATTAGGGATACGTCGTGGCCCTGTTTAAGTACCTATTAGTACTGACAGACGGACGGACAGAAGGACAAAAGCATTTTTGGCCAATCTCGAAACTGAGACGCTTCGCTCGCTTCGCTCGCTCGGTCAATTAGTTTGTATACTGTTCGTATGTACTACTCTCTGACAGCTGCATTTGAGAGCAGCATATTTTATTTTACATACCATTCTACGTGACACGTACGTTACAACGTATTCACGTACGTGATGTTTTCAGAGTTTGTAAATTCAAAGTTGAATATATTGGACTACTATCATGTTCGCGAATGTTCAGCTAAAACAAAATGGCGTAGAACCAAAATAACCGGTGCTTAACCGATAAATATGAGCTTATCAAGAATTTCGAGTCTGATGTAAGGGTTCCGTGGCCGGTTGAAGGCACTCCAGAAGGGCAAGCGCAAACCTGGTGGCCAATACCTCAGGTACAAGGATGTTCAGAAAAAACATCTGAAAAGATGCAATATAGAGCCCTCTCGTTGGGAGTTGCTGACGGAAAAACGCTCGGAGTGGAGGAAAGTAGTCCAGCAGAAGGTCTGGGAGTTTGAAGACGACAGAAGGCGCGATCTGGACCGCAAACGTGACGACCTAAAACACAAACCGCCTTCCAAAACTAGCTTTCATTATGAAAATGGTACCCTCACGTGCAGCCTTTGCAAACGCACGTTTACAGCGAAGATTGGGTACATCAGTCACATTAGAGCACATCAACGAAGCTCTTCCGTCTAAAAGCATTGTCAGTCGCCAAGGCCGAAATCGGCCAGGAAGAAATAATAGAAGAGAGGCAATGGGTTGACAAGCACAGGACTGGAAATAGTGGCGTGATAAAACCTCGACGTAAAAGGTTGCGGGTTCGATCACCGCCGCGAGACAAATGTTTGTATGAATCTTCATCGTCCTGCACTTAATTTATAAATTTACTAATGCACGACTTATTGATGAGTTTTACTCTAAACTTTAAAACGATCAAATCACATTATCCAAATTGCCAATTTAAACTTGATTTCAAATCTTTTCTCTTTAACAAGATCTCATTAAACTCTATCTCAATTTAGCCGAAGTCGACGGTAAAATAAAGGTAAGTGCCCATTGTGGCGCTCAAGTGCCTCTAAACGATTCGTCTACCGAAAACAATATCTGTAACACCTTTTAAGGTTCCATTTATATGTCAAAACAAGAATGAGTTACAAAGTTTTAATCGTTTCAAATAAACGAAACTTAGCTAGCGACACGAAGACTTTTATATTACCTACGGGTCTACTTATGATGTGATTAAGTGATTATAGTTTTATAGGAAAATAGATAATGTACATACATACATACATACATAAAGTCACGCCTCTTTCCCAAAGGGGTAGGCAGAGACCACGGATCTCCAGTCGCTACGATCCTGACACACAACTTTCGCCTCATTCACTCTCATTACATTCTTCATACATGCTCGTCGGTTTAGGGTACTCTTGACCTGGCCCTTCTCCAAAATGTCGCCAATTTGATCCAAGAAGGTTCGCCTAGGTCTTCCCCTTCCAGCTGTCCCATGCACACTCGCCTCATACACTTGCTTTGTCAAACGACGATAATGTAAGTGCATATTATCAATTTTTTTTAAATAATAAATAGTGAATAATGCTGGACTTTTCACTCTGCATCATCTAGCCCCAAAGTAAGCTGAGCTTGACTGAAATACTACTTATATACTTTTTTATAGACACCCAAACCCGAGATAAATATATGCAGCTCATACAAACATTTATCCCGCGGCGGGAATCGAACCCGCAACCTTCTGCGTCTCAGGCGGGCCTTCGCCCACTGCGCCACAGAGGTGGTATGTGCACTTTAACTCATGAATATATGGAAGTAAAATAAGATCCTTAAATCTCTATTATAATAAAAACAAATCATCATTTTGTGATTATTCAAAAAATCTTAATTCACAGTTCACATGCGACAGTTTAGATGTAGATGAAAGTAAGGATGTTTTTTGCTGCTTCAAGCTAAAATGGCTAAGCCAATTTAGGTGAAATTCGTTATGGAGGTGGAGACAACGCGGAACTCAGTCTATAATATCACAAAACAAGACCATCGCCTTAAAGATATCGTTCTGCCTATACTCGTAATTTCAAGTTAATGTCGTCAAAGTACGTATATCGGTGCTTTATTTAGCAGTTTTCTTAAAGCATAATTTCTTAAAGAAATACAGTTTTATAGGAGCTTACATAGACTTAAAGGCTCTTACTAATATACGTGACATATAGTTAAGTCATGCATAACCTATGAATAACCATACAATTTTTTTAAATAAATAATGCTGGACATTTCACACAGCATCATCTAGCCCCAAACTAAGCAAAGCTTGTACTATGGGAACCACATGTCTGATAAACTACTTATACTTTCACTTTTTTTTTGTAAATACATACATAGAAACACCCAGACCCGAGACAAATATCTGTAGATAATACAAACATTTGTCCCGCGGCGGGGATCGAACCCGCAACCTTCTGCGTCGCAAGCGGACCTTCGCCCACTGCGCTACAGAGGTAGTTTATGATATAACTTAATGTCAAGTTTATTATTAGTAAGGGCCATTGAGTGAAACTCGGTGTAGCACAGATTGCCTATTATACAGGTAACATATCGGCCGATAGTTGAGACGGGCTATACTTCTCCATACTCAATACGAGCCGAAGTATATTCCGTCTCAACTATCGGCCGATAGAAAGTTTGTAGTCTGCGAGGGGTCTTACACCTATATCATGTGCGTATAATGCTAGCAAATGTGCCTCTATCAACAAAACTAGTGCTATATGCACAGGTAACATAAAAACACAAGATTGTCCCCGTGAGACAAAATAACTCAGTCAATTAGCCCCAGAATCGCAAATATAAACATAGTGCGAGAGTTTTGTAAGCTAAGTTAGCATAATGTGATGTTGGTACCAGGTACAAAAAAGCTGGGGCCCTAACGGTTTAAGTTTTATCAAATCAAAATATGCAGAGTGGGGCAAAATTTTACAACAATGAGGGCAGCTTTCAGTATGTAAATAATAAATAATGCTGGACTTTCCACACAGCATCATCTAGCCCCAAAGTAAGCAGAGCTTGTGTTATGGGTACTAACATGACTGATATACTGATATACTACTCATATACTTTTTGTTTGTAAATACATATTATAGGTACATAGAAACACCCAGACCTGAGACAAATATCTGTAAATCATACAAACATTTGTCCCGCGGCGGGGATCGAACCCGCAACCTTATGCGTCGCAGGCGGGCCTTCGCCCACTGCGCCACGGAGGTCGTCAAATGTTGATAAATTTAAAATTGATGAAAATGTTGATAAATAAAATCAAATGAATTTTAGGATTTTAAAAATTGAAAACGAAAACCGTCTCACCAGAAAATGACATTTGCCAAAAAAAAAACAAGTTGGTCTCAATCGACGCTTTTTCCCATCAGGAACACTTTTCTCAATGTAAACCATGTCAATCAAATTGTACCTAAGTTTTTGCAAATAGTTTCTCGGACTCTGGGGCCCGAGAGCCCCTTGAGCTTGGGGGCCCCGGTGCACAGCACCTAGCCCTCCGGTAGCTACGCCACTGGTTGGTACTCTGGACTCAACTTTCAGTTAACGTGCATTTCCACGATGTGATTTTTCGTACGATTTGCTAAGCCCCGCCCATTAAACGTCGATGAGCGTTGTGCGATATCGTATGGGCTGAAATCGTATCGTGTAAGTGCACTTTAATAGGTTGTTAGGGATTCATCAACATCGTCATCGCTCGTGTTCGTTCATCAATGTTTTGATCGCCAAGTCAGTCTTTTATAGGAAATTATAATTATTAGTATAGACAAAAAAACTTTCAACTGTATTTACAAAAATGCTGTCTCCCCATATAATGTCTTGGAGAGTAGTCCAAAGTATCTTTTCATTCTATGTAACAGGTTGCAACTCTTTCACCACCTACTAGAATAGGTATGTAAATAACTTTTATATTACACTGTCAGCTCCTACACTACAACGGACCACACTGTCACGCACACAACCGCACTTAATTTCCTCTTGGTTATGAAAGCCACACACAGTTTGTGGAAAAACATATTACGTCTACCAGCTTTATGCCTTTATGCGTGTACTTCATTTAAATATAAAATGGCATATTACTGAGGAAATATTATGTTTAGTATGTAATAGAAGTTTAAAAAAAAACAAACATGGTCGCGATTGGCTTTTCAAAGTGTGGTAGATTTTTTTTAACATCTTTTTTATGTACCTACTTACTTGTTGCTTTCAAGAAGAGAGTTAATAGGCACCTTCTGGGTAGGCTCGCTCCATCGTAGACCTCATTCTTGCTTATGTTAGTTTCGAGGTCAAGAGCCGACCCATTAATCATAAAAAAAAAAAAACCTATTCTTATTTATGTTATTTTATTTGGTTTCAAAAATGGTTAGGACGTTTCACGATTTTAACACAGCATCATCTAGCCCCAAACTAAGCAAAGCATAAGGGAACCAGATAACTGATATACTACTTATATACTTTTTGTTTGTAAATACATACTTATTATACATACCCGAGATAAATTTGCAAATTATACAATCCCGCGGCGGGGATCGAACCTACAACCTTCTGCGTCCCAAGCGGGCTTTCACCCACTGCGCCACAGAGGTCGTCAATTTTGATCAGATCTGTCAAATATTTTTCCTTATATTTTCAACTAGCTGTCCGCCGCGTTGTTACCCGCGATCCCTCGGGATAACTTCACTTTCCCGGGATAAATATAGCCTATGTTTATCGGGGATAATGTAGGATTCTATTGGTAAAAGAATTTTTCAAATCGGTCCAGTAGTTTCGGAGCCTATTCATTTCAAACAAACGAACATACAAACAAACAAATCTTTCCTCTTTATAATATTAGTATAGAAGTATAGATATCTTGTAAGCATACCTATAATAAATATCTTATCATATAACAACATAAATACTTTAAATATAAAACATAAGGTTAACTAGGTCACTCCGACCGTTGCGTTGTCCCAAACATCCATTAATAACTTCCATCCCAAACGGCCATTTATGTCCCTTAGCAAGGTTTCTCGCATTTTGTTTGACAAACTATCAAAACAGGTACTTTGGTGTGTCCATACTAATGACCTTTCATTTCCCTTCATACATACATACATTAAATTACGCCTCTTTCCCGAAATAACATCAGGCAGAGTGAGGTCAAATACTGACCTATTTAATTTAAAAAAAGAAGGGGTAGGCAGAGACCACGGATCTCCACTCGCTACGATCCTGACACAACTTTCGCCTCATTCATTCTCATTACATTCTTCATACATGCTCGTCGGTTTAGGGTACTTTTGACCTCTTCTCCAAAATGTCGCCAATTTGATCCAAGAAGGTTTGCCTAGGCCTTCCCCTTCCAGCTGTCCCATACACACTCGCCTTTAATACATGCATAATATAGTAGAGAAACACTGATAATTTTAAAGGTTTCTAATGTGAAGTCGTAAATAAACACATTTATTTGCGCTTACATTGCAAACGTTGGCTGAACCCTAATATTTAGTGTCAGCATTGCACCCGTGCGAAGCCGGGGCGGCCCCCCTAGCCATGTTACAAATCGCAATAGAATAGAAACCGAATCGACACATAACGCTGAGACTTCACCTGCGTCTTACGGCATTTAATTGCCAAAACTGCATACATTTTATAAAATTATGGCGGCTCATGAGTTCCTGGCTCTATGTAAATCGTCAGTTTGACATTATACCAAGAACTCACGTGTCGCGACACTTGACATAAAATGTAGGCAGTTTTTGCAATTAATGCCATTAGGCGCAGGTATAGTCTCAGCGTTATCTGTCGATTCGATTTCTATTCCATTTCTATTTGTAACATGGCTAGGCGGGCGGGTCGCTAGTAATGATATAAAAAGCTTGCAGTTGTGGCTATGACTTTGTAAAAGAAAAAGAAACGCCTCTCATAAACAATGTTACTTCCGCCATCAAGTGTAATCGTGTCATAAGAACTGAATAAAATGTGTTTACAAGCAATAATAACAAGTTTTCAAAAGGGGTAGGCACTTTACAAAAACAAAGGGGTAAAAATGTTGGGTTATTTGATGCAGCATCATTTAGCTTCAAACTACTAAAACTTTGTGATATGTTATGGTATCTTCTTATAAATCATAAAGAAGGGATGAGCCCTTACCTTGTATTTCCACGAAATATACACGAATCCGAAAATCCGAATCATGTACGTCTTGTAGTATTATGTACGTCATTTACGGAATTTGCAAGAGTGTGCGTAAAAATGAGGGTGTATTGTAATTTTTTATGCCTAAGTGTGTGTAAAATGCGTTGGTGCTACCTCGTTCCCCGCAAAAACCGGTAGAAAATGTTGAAGGTGGAATTCTGTCAGTAACTAGTCCATTGTATTTTGTCTGAGGGTAAGATAAATACTTGTGTATATAAAGCCGGGTCCGCAGCGACATGTTTTTGTGTTTTTGTACAAAATAAAAACATAACCGCCCGTCCTCTGCGCCTATTTGTAGTTATTGTTTTTGTTCATATTTCAAAAATGAGTTGCGACGAAGAAGACGTGAAAACTGTTTTAGCCATATAAAAATAGGATGTATCAAAGAGGTAGGTAGGTACCATGCTAAATCTATAGTTTTAGTTTGTTAGATTAATTTTTTTTCTTTAGTCCACTGCATTTCCAAGAGAAGGATTCAGCTAGGTTGGGCAGCATTTGAAAAACTACGTCGAGTCTTCTCGTCACCCATACCGCAATGTTTGAAAACGAAAGTCTTCTATCAGTGCGTCTGTCATTTAGGGGAGGCCTATGTCCAGCAGTGATATAGGCCGATGATGATGATGAAAATCTAAGCGCCAAACCAATTATTCCAGACGTTCCTGACCATGGATTTAATACACTCTTTGATACATTATTTATCTTAGTTCCAGTCCAGACCAAAAAAATTTACACATTTGACATTGACTTCTTCAACACAAACGAATTCCCCTCCCCGCAGGCAAATGCGGGGGATGTTATCCATTCTTCTCGGAAAACATTTTGTTGTTATTTTTGTCTATGCCAAGACCGAATTGACATGATATTTTGTACAAAAACATGAAAACACGTCGCTGCGGACCCGGCTTAATGTAGACTAGAGTCATGTCAATTTTGAATGACATAATTTGACAGATTGTCTTCTGTCAGTCCCAAATACTAACCGTCTCACCAATAAAAACTAGTTATTCCGAAGTTCTATCAAATTTACACATCGCATAGCTGTACCTTGCGTAAATTCAGAATAAGTCAGAAAAAAATTCTGACCAATAAACAAGGTGGAACTCTGAGGTAACTGTCCTTCTGTTACGTGAAGATGCACAGATCGGCAACATCGCATCCAACGAGAAACCTCAAAATAAGTATCATTTTGTCTATGAAAGCCGACTGAATTGGTCATTTTGTTTGTCATTCTTATTTTTTTTTCTCATAATGGCTTCGCACTTTTTGTGCATTCGCCAATATTTCACATGTAATTTTTTTATTACAAAATCATTTTTGGTTTCCGCGCTCGTTTTTATTATCAAATTACGATTTTTATTTTATAAAACCTTCTCGCCATGCTACCTCTTCTATTGGAATGTAAGATTTGTCCCAGATAAAGTTATTTTTTTCTCCTGTAAATTTATCTGGAAGTACTTAAACAAAAACTCCTTGGTATGTACGAGTAAAATATATACGAACTCTTTAGTGGTACCTATGAAAATATTTTTACAGTACCTACTAATATGTATTCTGTGGTTGCACTAGATTTAAACAAGGGTGCTAGCTGGTGGAACTTCGGAATAGCGTTTGTATGAAAGAAATGTCAAAGTTATGCAAGGTGGAACTTTCTAATTGGATTATTAGTAGCCATTTTGCTTATTCTTAAGTTGAACTAAAGAAAAACTTTACATAGTGTTTATTGGTGACACTGATATGTTTAAAAAGGTCTAGAAAGACCTTTTTAAACTTTGAATTTCTGTATAACTTGATCGGATCTTAATATAGATAGAATTATTTTTTTTGATAGAAAATGCTTTATTGCACACCACATGAAAAGTTAAACAAAAATAAAAAACGACGGTCTTATCGCTAAAAAGCAATCTCTACCAGACATATAGTCGAATATTTTTTTATTAAATCCCATTAATTTAGTTGTTTTAGGGTTAAAAGGTAGATGATTTGAGACCTTTGATGTGAATGAAACAATATGCCTAAACCACATCCTATTGGAACTGTTATAGTTTCGAAACAGATTGTCGGGTCCCGATCTTGTTAACGGTAGTGAATAGTTTAACAGGACATCAAAGTTGGAGCTCTGATGGGACCGGTATAGTCGGCAACAGAAGATATCAAACATGGCAAGTATAAAACTGCCGAATGGTGATTGGAACTCTAGAAAACATAAACATCTGTACTAGAGATCTATGCCATTCGTCCCAGTTTTTTGGCACACGCGATTAAAAATTCTTCTTTCGTCCTACACGATAATATTAGACCATATTCGTCCCGCATGCCATATATGGTCACATATGAATGATGTGCTTAACCGATAAATATGAGCTGATCATAAATTTCGATTGTGACGACTTAGGGTTCCGTGGCTGAGTGGTAAAGCACTCCAGCTTTAGGAGGATCGTCTGATCGTTGAGACTTTTCATTTCTCAATATAATGACAATGGTCCGAACTTCCGCGGGACGAATATGGCATAAATCGTATTACATGATTTATAAATCAGGGGCAAACTATGCCATGCCTACACTCAAAGGTACACTAGCCTAGGATGTTGTTTGAGATGATATACTTGCCCAAAACCTAAACCATCCTCCAAGCATAATCGACCTTATCCACAGGAAAGACACTTACTTACAGGTGGACCGTTATTCAGTAGGACCGCTGGGATCACTTAGAATAATCTTAAAACTAATTTTGCGACCAATACCGTACTGTGAAGAATCAGGGGGGCTAGCCAAACACCATAATGGAAGTAGAAATAGACAGTGGAATAGACAGATAATGACTATTACTCACGTGCGGCGAATAACATTATTTAGCACGATTTGTATAGCACTGCCTATGCACTGCATACATTTTATGCCAAATATCGCGGCAGGTGAGTTCCTGGCATTATCAAACGTCGAATTGACACCGCGAGGATAGATAGTTGCCACAGAATACCATATAGTAACAAAGCAACAATGAGGTCCACGATCTTTGCGATGTCAAAATAAAGTCAAAATTTTCTGTGTTGTTGTGTGAATTTGCAAATATTAATTTTTAGCACTTATTTATATATCTTGACCTTATAGCCAACGCCAAGCATCCGTACCTAGCTAGAACAATCGGATCTAACAGTACCCGAATCAAAAATGAACTCGCAGCATTGCAAAATGAAATGTGCTTTCGATACTATTTCCGTGGTAAAATATAAAGATGAGACGCACAGGACCTCAACAATATAATTTAACGACCACTGCGCCTTCTCCTGCTTTCCACGCAAGTGTCTGCCACCCTCAGTCATCGATTGACTCCAGAACCGGAGTAACTTGAAGAGCTCAATCACAGTATATAAATGGAACCTGCGCTTTCTGTAGGCAGTGGAGCTAACCATAAGGATAATACATAACCCGTGGAGTGGATATTTACCTACTTTCTCCTGTGTGTTGCAAATAAAACTGTTTCATTGTAGGTACCTATTCAGTAATAAATATTTTGTACATATTTGTAATTTTATTATAAGTAAGTATAAGTACCTATACAACTTTATAGGGCAGGCATAGTCTAGCGTATGAACAGTATGAAGGAATATCAGTGGATTATATTTTTGTTTCAATAGATAGAGTGATTGCTGTAGAAATAAGAGCATTGCATAATATCAACGAGTGTTTTTTTAGAGTAACTTTGAATGGTAGAGTAAGATACAGTGCGTTCAGGGAAGTGTGGAGTGAAAGAACGTATTAGGTGCTTAATAGCAGTGATGAGGATTGAGAAAGGCAAATTAAGATGGTTTGATCATGCAGATCATGCAGAGGTGACGAATGAAAGTGGTTTGACCAAACAGGGTATAGGTATGAGGTGAATATGTGTGGAAAGGATGCTAAGGGAAGGATAGGTGAATGTAGTTACTCTAAAGTCTTAGGCGAGCTTGTATGAAAAATGTAATGAGGAACAAGGCGAGAAATGTGCGTAAGAATTGAAGCAAGTATAAATAAGTGTTGTCTGTCTACCCCTATAGGAAACTCATGTGTGTACCTATTACTTAGGTAATCTTTGTTTCAAGTTCTAAGCGATAGCTTTAAGTTACTTCATTGAAATAAGTTGATTATTTCAAAAATATGAAAATCCAATTATGAGCACAAATCAATGTCAATGTCGAATCAATGTCATCTTGGCTAGCACCCCAGGGGTGCTAGCCAAGATGCCATTGATTCGATTCCATTCTACTGCTGATTTGGCGACTTTGCACTCAGTTTGCACTTGATTATGCCATAGATTACAAAGAGTATGTATGAAAATAACGCGTCATAATGAACGAAATGGAAAAATTGGTAGCATTGACATGCGCGATAGATACTTTGTTTACATTTTTGGTCGATGACAAGGCGGTCACAGAAACCCAGTTGTAATCGCCAGTCGCCAGTAGAAACAAAATGGCTTCTTCAGCTTACTTCAAATTGACGTCTTGCCACCAAGAGTTGTATTTTTTATCCGTAATTTCTACATAAAGAGCGTTGCTGTGCTCATAATTGGATTTTCATATTTTTGAAATAATCAACTTATTTCAATGAAGTAACTTAAAGCTTTCGCTTAGAACTTGAAACAAATATAACCTAATAGTAATAGGTACACACATGAGTTTCCTATAGGGGTAGACAGACAACACTTGCTTCAATTCTTACGCACATGTCTCGCCTTGTTCCTCATTACATTTTTCATACAAGCTCGCCTAAGACTTTAGAGTAACTACATTCACCTATCCTTCCCTTAGCATCCTTTCCACACATATTCACCTCATACCTATACTCTGTTTGGTCAAACCACTTTCATTCGTCACCTCTGCATGATCTGCATGATCAAACCATCTTAATTTGCCTTTTTCAATCCTCATCACTGCTATTAAGCACCTAATACCTTCTTTCACTCCACACTTCCCTGAACGCACTGTATCTTACTCTACCATTCAAAGTTACTCTAAAAAACACTCGTTGATATTATGCAATGCTCTTATTTCTACAGCAATCACTCTATCTATTGAAACAAAAATATAATCCACTGATATTCCTTCATACTGTTCATACGCTAGACTATGCCTGCCCTTTATATACAAAATATTTATTACTGAATAAGTACAATGAAACAGTTTTATTTGCAACACACAGGAGAAAATAGGTAAATATCCACTCCACGGGTTATGTATTATCCTTATGGTTAGCTCCACCGTACAGAAAGCGCAGGTTCCATGTATATGCTGTGATTGAGCTCTTCAAGTTACTCCGGTTCTGGTGTCAATCGATGACTGAGGGTGGCAGACACTTGCGTGGAAAGCAGGAGAAGGCGCAGTGGTCGTTAAATTATATTGTTGAGGTCCTGTGCGTCTCATCTTTATATTTTACCACGGAAATAGTATCGAAAGCACATTTCATTTTGCAATGCTGCGAGTTCATTTTTGATTCGGGTACTGTTAGATCCGATTGTTCTAGCTAGGTACGGATGCTTGGCGTTGGCTATAAGGTCAAGATATATAAATAAGTGCTAAAAATTAATATTTGCAAATTCACACAACAACACAGAAAATTCTGACTTTATTTTGACATCGCAAAGATCGTGGACCTCATTGTTGCTTTGTTACTATATGGTATTCTGTGGCAACTATCTATCCTCGCGGTGTCAATTCGACGTTTGATAATGCCAGGAACTCACCTGCCGCGATATTTGGCATAAAATGTATGCAGTGCATAGGCAGTGCTATACAAATCGTGCTAAATAATGTTATTCGCCGCACGTGAGTAATAGTCATTATCTGTCTATTCCACTGTCTATTTCTACTTCCATTATGGTGTTTGGCTAGAGCCCCAGGGCAACAAACACGGTTTGGGGCCTAGCGTTCTTTTAGGTGATCCATGGAGTTGGAGCAAGTCCCAAGCATTTTTGTCATCCAAATAATCAGATATCTAGGCAAGACAACTTACTAACTTATGCCCGGTTTTTATATTCTACGGACAGTCGTAGGTAAGAGCTACGACTGTCCGTTGAATATAGAAACCGGGGGTTAGATGGCGCTAATCGGTGCTCAACCGAAAAATATGAGCTTATCGAAAATTTGGACACCGGCAACAAGGGATTCTGTGGCCAAGCGGTAAGGCACTCCGGCTTTAGGAGGATCGTCTGATCGATGCGGGTTCGAATCCCATCGGAATCCAAAATTTTGATAAGACTTTTCATTTCATAAGACAACTTAAGTACGGGAGGGACTTACACTTAGATTCTTACAAAACTATGCGCCTTATCTTTGATTTTTCCGTATCTAAGAATCGAAGAACAGTTTTCATATGAGTTTTGGCCAACTCAAGGCTGACTTTCTTGCTTGCCATATTTTTTATCAACAACATTCGACCTTCCATATTTCACTACAATGCCCACCAACCTTGTTACCATACTTTGTTTAACTTAGTTATGTTAGTGAGAGTTTCCTAGCGCAGTGTAAATGAAATACTATAAAAGTACGGAATTGTACGGTGTTCAGAATTGTGAATTAATACTAGGATAAATGCGTTTTGTAAT
Organism: Epirrhoe alternata; assembly: GCA_963565295.1. Lineage (NCBI taxonomy): Eukaryota > Metazoa > Arthropoda > Insecta > Lepidoptera > Geometridae > Epirrhoe > Epirrhoe alternata. Next base: position 984,050 of record OY751385.1, on the reverse strand, counting down.
TTGACTTTCAAGGGTCGTGTGATCGAATCCCGTACACAGAATCAAATCAATCGCTTTGTTTTTAAGTTTTAACCTACCTACAGGTACACAACACTTTACATATTAAAATAATACTTACATAAGGTTTTTAGTTTGATTAAAAAATATGTGTAATTTTTTGAGCCGATTCTGATTTTATAATTCAAAAAGCAGATCCCAAAAATATATTCACGTTTCGATTCACAAAATATTTTTATTACATTCAATAAAACCAATTTATGTTACCATCTAGTTAGCAGCAACTCAAAAATAATTGGCATCTACGAGCTACGGCGTAGCAAACAACGTAGAGCGTCTACGGCTTTATAAGTGAATTGTTACTATGGAAATTATGTAGACTTCCGGTTTTTAATTGAGGCTTAGAAGTCCCTACTAAGCTGCTTTATGAAATCAAAAGGTGGTTTTACTGTGACAGATTTACAAAAAAATATATATTTTCTTATTTTTACAAAACCTTTTCAAATACTCGTGAGTGGCAATGATGGTGGGTACCTGTCAAGTAAGTATAAAAAATGTAGGCCGAAGATAATTAGACCCTCCTAATATCTCCATAATTCCCATAAAATTACGCGCACCCCAAATAGATCATAGAGAATGTCTACCATACACACGTGATCCTGTTTTATGATCCTTTGTTTGTTAAAGCGCATAAAATTTTAACAGATTCGTCACTTACAGTCAGCGTCACCAATTGGTAACCCCCTTAGTAAAGCGGTTTGTACTGCACGGTCGATATTCCCAGAGTTCGTACAAAGCGTTTTGAGTCTACATTTTTCATACGCACCGCAAAATTTTTGAACTCATTGCCGGGCTCTATATTTCCCGAGAAGTACAATATATGGGTTTTCAAACACGGGTCCTTCAGGCTGCTTCCGGATATGGGTAGGAAACAGACTGTACACCATGTCAACTCTATCTCTACGGTAGAATAAAGAAAATTACATTTGAGTTCTTTTGAGTTTTATCGCCTTCGAATCAAAGCTTAACAAAAAAGTTTTATGTTAAACCGAATTACACCTTTTGCACCTAGTAACAAAGTCACAAATTCTCAAAGCATTATCTTATACTTATGATCATTCATCACGAAAAACGTTAAATGACTCTTCTAAACAAAATAAGGACTCGTGAGCTATTATTTATAGAGACGGTTTTGCTGCTCTGACACTAAATCTATAATAATTCTTGATCGAAGTTTATCACAGAGACTGAAATGCTTTTATTTCACAAAATCACTGCTAGTGGCATAAAAACAGTGCTTCAACTTCAGTCACAAAAGTTGGCCAATGACTCATACGAGCTTACTTATTTTATCTTCGCGAACTCTAGAAAAAAAGAAAGATTTATTTCTTAGTATAAGCTATAAGGAAGTTCTACATCTCATAGCAAAGGCCATAGATCGTTGGAGCCAGCCGGTGCCCATAAAACTGAAGTAGACGGATTTTGCATTTTTATATCTTGCATATTCTCGAATTAAATGGGTTTATTGTTTGAGGATCTGTTCCTTCACACACAAAATAGTATTATTGATCTAAGAAGTGTAAAACTTACATACATACATAAAATCACGCCTCTTTCCCGAAGGGGTAAGTAGAGACCACGGATCTCCACTCGCTACGTGTAAAAATAACCTAATTATGGGTGTTTCTATGTATAATATGTATGTATTTACAAACACAAAGTATATAAGTGCATATCAGTTATCTGGTTCCCATAATACAAGCTTTGCTTAGTTTGGGGCTAGATGATGCTGTGTGAAATGTCCAGCATTATTTATTTATTAATTATAAATATAAAAATCTGTGTCATCCCACTGCTGGGCAACGGTCTTCCCCATTACTTTTCAAGATTGAAAATCGCCATTTTTGTCCCTTTTCAGCCTTGAATACATCCATCGTCACGTTATTAAATGATGTTACATTAATCTTATTAAACAAATAACTTTACCCTCAATTTCCATAAAACCATCCCAAATTGGACCCTAGATAGTGGATCAGTGGTAATTTCTCATGGGCATCGAACCCAAGACCTCGCACATAAGTCATTGAGTTATCGCTGACCGGCCTGACCCAGTTCCGAAGACCATGGGATGACGGATTGAAACGATTATTGGAGAATCACTTAACGCTGTTATTGAATGAGTAGATAGGAGATAGAAACTTGTGTTTAGGTGCTTCCATAGTTTTGTTTCTCATCAAGGCTAGTTATCATAATAGTTTTATTTGCAACGGTGTTTTTTTTATTTTTGTGTAGGTATTCCTGTAAATATTTCTGTGTTATCGCTATGTTATGTTATCATTATGTTACTCGCTATACTCAATATCATGCCGTCTTCACCTGTAGTAGAGACACTCAGAAAGAATTGTTGTGATGTTTCCATATTTTATGTTAAGGTGCTCTGTGTTGGTGCACTAATAAATAAATAACAGAAACAGGAATAGTGAGGAGGAATAGGAGGAGAGGAATAAAGTAACTGACCCCTGAGATACAGTTTCTTAACTATGTAGTTCAGGCTGGTTACCCCGAAGTGCGGAACTCCGTTGTCTGTAGTATTACATTTTACCTAGTTTTAGTGTTACTTAGCAGTTAAACGGTTGTCTGGAAGACATCGCCTCGAGCGATAAGACCGCTGATTGTAGGACATTACTATAACGAAACCTAACACCTAAGTTTACCCTTATTCATCCCGCTCATGCGGGGTCGGCACAACATGTTCTCCTCTTCCACTCTCTTATCACTCGTCATCTCTGTATCAACTTCTTTCCATACCTTCTTTCACACAATCCGTCCATCTTTTTTGTAGATCTACCTCTACTCACATATACATCCACATCCATCACCCTTTTAGACCCCTCGCAGACTTTCTATCGGCCGATAGTTGAGACGGGCTACACTTCTCCATACTCATTACGAGCCGAAGTATATTCCGTCTCAACTATCGGCCGATAGAAATTCTGTAGTCTGCGAGGGGTCTTAGTTACATGACTTTCATCCCTCCGCATTACATGCCCATACCACGCTAACCTACTACTCAACTTATCAGACTCAATGTAAAATTGTATTCTCAATAAAGTTCTTATTTATTTATTTTTAGTTAACTACATAAATCCTGAAGACTACGCCTTCATTTCTTATCCTTAGAAAATCTAAATTCTTTGACGAAGACTCCGGAGTTAGCCTAGCATTATCAGGAACAACAATTTAAAAATGTTTTTTCTGATAAAAATATATAAAAAAGTAAGTAAACGTAAACAGGGTCACGACTGTATCCCCGAGGCGCGGTAGACATTCTCTCAGATCTTTTATATTCCAGATCCTTTGATGATGTCTAAGGGGGTAGTCACAAATACATATTTGATACATGCCCACATCTTGCAGAAGTAAGTATTCCATACGTGACAGGTTGCAAGCCCATCGCCGCCTATAAGAATAACTAACTGGTTTCCTCACGATGTTTTCCTTCACCGTTCAGAGCTCGTGTTAGAGCACATATAAATTTTACGAAACGCAAAATCCATTGATGCACGGCTGGGATTCGATCCCACGACCTTCGGATTGAAAGTCGAGGTACAACCCCATTCGGCCAACACGGCTCTTTTTTTAAGTAGATAAAATTTTGAGTAGGTGTGAGTTGCGGCTTTGAATAGCAAATAGTAGGTCATTTTATCAATTATTTAAATATTCATGCCACACGAGAAAATACATTGAGGTTAGTAATTACATATGTATAATACTTACCTATTAATGTAAAAACACCTAGAAAATAAAAGCTTACACAACAAATGATTAATTTACTCACTCGATTTCTATAACAAGACTAATTATTTACAAATTGTTCGCAAAAGTTGCGTGAGAAGTTTAATAAAGGTTTAGCATTGAGCAAGGCAAGGACGTATGGTCACTCACGCTATTTTTACTTATGTATTTGTTTATGTTGTAAACAGATCATAAATGTATTATTTGTAATTTTATAGTGCTAATCCACACTTGTTATTTCATTAGGAAATGAAAAGTCTTATCAAAATTTTGGATTCCGACGGGATTCGAACCCGCATCGATCAGACGATCCTCCTAAAGCCTGAGTGCCTTACCGCTCGGCCACAGAATCCTACTTGCCGGTGTCCAAATTTTCGATAAACTCATATAAATATAAATGTATCAACGAGGTGCAGTAGACATTATTTCAGATATTTTTGATGTGAGTTGAGTAGTTCCAGATCCTTTGAAGATGTCGTATAGTTGTATTAAAAGTTGCTTTCTAGTGATCTTCAAATACCTACGTATCCTACTATTAATCCAATAAATCCGAATTTTCGATGTAAGTTTCATTAATCTTAACTTTTAATCTAAAAGTTTGGATGTTTCTATGTTCTACAAACGATTTTCAATCATTTACTTAATCTTTGTGCCGATTGGACTTTACTGACTGAAAAAGCAACTTAAGATAGGTAAAAATGGTACTTATGTATGTACCACGCATGCAAAGCTGCAAGCGGAAGCTAGTCTTTTATGAACCTGCTGAATAGCTCTGGCCATCTGTTAAGGAGTAGCAAAATCACTCTCGAAAACTACCGAACCTTCATAGTTTGAACCTTACCTACATGAATACAAAATGGTTTCGCTACTTGACGCTAGGGAACCAGCAACCAGCCAGCAAGAACCTTTCTTGAGATTATGTTCTTAAAACGTGCTTACTTTTCAGGATAGATGGCGCTGAAATAAACTTTTGTTTTCATAGATTGGTCAATCTCAGAAATAATCGCCCGCAGGTTGCGTGGTGCATTCGATTAGATTTAGAAACGCTGTATAGGATCGTGGGTTGTAATCCCGATATCAATAGATTTGACGTTTCAGAACAATCATTAGGTACATACTAATTACTCCAGATCATTATAATTATACCTAGTACGATCATAAAACCTACTTAGTATGTATGTACTACGAAAATTATGAAGAAAAACATAAGGAAAAAAAAACAAGGCTTGTAATCTGTCGTTGTGACATAGGTATACATGAAATGTGATCCGACTACCTCTGTGGCGCAGTGGTTGAAATCCCGCTTGGGACGCAGAAGGTTGCGGGTTCGATCCCCGCGGCGGGATAAATGTTCGTATGAACTGCAAATATTTATCTCGGGTCTAGGTGTTTTTATGTATAATATGTATGTATTTACAAACAAAAAGTATATCAGTTATCTGGTTCCCATAGTACAAGGTTTGCTTAGTTTGGGGCTAGATGATGCTGTGTGAAATGTCCAGCATTATTTATATTTATTTATTATTTATCTTTTTGTACTTGCCTCTGTCTACTCCTAAGATCTTCAAGACAATCTGAAAATGTCTTCTACTCTCTTGATCTTTATTTTTTTGTTATTTGTATAGTGTTAATCCACATTTAATTTTGGTATTTCATTAAGAATCTGACGTCATGGGTTCCGTGGCCGAGCGGTTGAAGGCACTCCGGCTTTTTGATAAGACTTTTCATTTCATAACTCTTGATCTTGTTTCGTTTTTACGTCGGTACGTCTCAGATCAAAGTTAATGCTTAACGATATCCAGCTAATTACGAATTATTTAAATGTTTCAATGTGACCTTTTAGTTACCTTTGCCATTCAGACAAATCGGAAACGAATGAACAATTTTCAAGTTGGAAGCTTTATTTCAATCCGTAATTAGCCAAGTTTAATTGTGTTTCATTATAATGCGGAGGGATCATCCGGGCTCAAGAACTCATAAGCTTCTTCATTTTTTGAAGAGAAAGCTTAGGCGTGTTGGGCATTTTTGAGATGGGATAAAACCATTGAACTCGTGCAGTGGCGTAGCTAGGTAGCCCTGGTGCAAAAAAAATATGTGACCCTTACTTAGGTTATCAAGATACGAAAATGCAGAGTGTGGCAAAAGTTTACAACATTGATGGCAGCTTTAAGTATTTTGAAAAATAAAATCAAATGCATTTTAGGATTTTTGAAAAAAATCGATAAAGAAAAAAGGGTCCCCAGAAAATGACATTTGTCAAAAAAAAACAAGTTGGTCTCAATCTTTGATAAAAGGTTATTGGTCTCAATCATCTCAATTGGCTTTTTTCTAACAGGAACACTTTTCCCAAAGTAACCATTGCCCCTTGAGCTTTGGGTCCCCGGTGCCCTACTGAACTCGCGACACTGTTACCGACCGTTCAGCAAAGATCGACAAACTTTAAGTCGTTAAGCTAAAATCTCCGTCAGCAGAGTTGGCCACTGATTCATACGATTACTACACTTACTTTAGTCGAAGTCGCGGAAAACGGCTAGCATAATACAAACAGACATCCAAATATACAAACAGACTTGTAGTATACTCGTAGTAGGATATTACCTAATCTAAATTACTGGGGGATAGCTGAAATATCTGTTGCGAGCGTCCCAACCGCAACTATTGCGGAATCTACTTGCGGTTACCGTGAGAGCTTTCTCTAACACAGCCTTGTTTGGGTCGCTATTACAAAACTACTTACCTACATAAATGGAAATAACCTACCTGTCCTTTAAACTGTTGGTGTTTCATAAAAATGTTATACTAGATATTAAAGGTGCATTTACACGATGAGATTTTTCGTACAATTTGCTAAGCCCCACCCATTGAACGTGCCGATGACTCTGGTGACGGAGTTTTTAGGCCGCCTAAAGGCCTCCGTTATGGCTTAACGACTTAATTAGCCGGGACCGACAATTTAACGTGCCCTCCGAAGCACGGAAGCGCTCAGATGAAAATGCCACTGGCGGTCACCCATCCACTTACAGACCGTTTAGAACGTTTAGTCGTTCTTGATAGATCATCGAAGTTAAGCAACGTTCGAAACGGACCGTACGTGGATGGGTGACCGCCAGTGGCATTTTCATCTGAGCGCTTCCGTGCTTCGGCGGGCACGTTAAATTGTCGATCCCGGCTATTTAAGTCGGTAGCCATGACGGAGGCCTTAAGGCGGCCTAAAAACTCCGTCACCAGAGTTGGCCACTGACTCATACGAACTTACTTACTTACCTGCAGCCTTATTGTCTAACTTTAAATTCATTCCTAGTTATCATTCCAATTGAGCTCAACCAATCACAGTGTTTTGTCATTTTCGTAGTCTACTCCCTGTCTATTCCGCTCTAAGTGACATCATCAAAAATATCCATATCAAGTTCAACGCCGCCATTAAACAAAATCCCAGTGAAAATAGTGAATTTCCACATCGCGGGAGCAGCAGCTGCTACAGATTATCACGCTACGACACAGATTACAGTCTAGTGTTTGAAGCGCTTCAAGCGATTTATTTGCAAAAAGCTTAAGCTTCGCTATGAAGATTAAAATGAATTAATTTGTTTGTAATGAATAATAATTTTAGATTGCACTGGTTGATTCGAAAACGGTAGTTAAATTAGATAGTTTGAAGCTAAAAGTATTTTTATAATATAGAGAGGAAGCAAGGACATGTGAAAACAAGATCACCCGATTACGTTGGCAACCAGGTACTGGGACTGTCCATCTCCGGTAAAAGACCTAGAGGGAGACCAAAAACTACCTGGACAGCTGTGTTGGAACGAGATATGAAGGCGTACCTTCCCACCAGTGGATGCAACCAGGCTGATAAGATACCTAGATAGAAAAAGTATTTTAATGAACTATTTGACTTTTTTTCTCTCAAAAGTTTGACGTGCATGTGAAAAAATACCTTGATGTTGAAAAATACAATCTTTACAGAGATATTAGTTAGTTCGTATGAGTCAGTGGCCAACTCTGGTGACGGAGTTTTTAGGCCGCCTTAAGGTCTCCGTCATGGCTTAACGACTTAAATAGCCAGGACCGACAATTTAACGTGCCCTCCGAAGCACGGAAGCGCTCAGATGAAAATGCCACTGTCGGTCACCCATCCACTTACAGACCGTTTAGAACGTTGCTTAACTTCGACGATCTATCAAAACGACTAAGCAAGCACGACCGCGGACGCTTCTTCAATCTTTACAGAGATGGATCAATATTTCATTTTAAGATTAAAAAAATAAAATAATGTACTTCAGGCGTTGTGCAAAAAGCTTGCAAGAAATTATGTATCCATAAGACATTCAGAGCATATCATTAAGAGTCGCTATGTTCTCAGGGACTTATGATAAAAATATATGAATATTTTAAGGTTACCTCCGTACCCAATATCCATCTCATTACAAAGGCTTGTTCAGTTCAGCAATACATCTTAGAACAACCTTCCCAAACTGTTTGTGTTTCACGGAGCGAGAAAGGAAGAGGGTGCTACGGACGTAGAGATGCTACGAGTTTCTGTAGAGGGTCTACGTGTAGATTGTATTTTTTTCTTATTAAAATCATCTGGAATATATACCTCTTTCCAAAGCCTTGATTCAAGATTCATTTATTTAATACGGATGTCAAAACAGAAAAAAATCAATCAGTATTACAATAAATCCATAGGAACATCATAACAACAGTATTAGGGTGTTTCTATGTATAATATGTATGTATTTACAAAAAAAATTATATAAGTAGTATTTCAGATCAGTTATCTGGTTCCCATAGAACAAGCTTTGCTTAGTTTGGGGCTAGATGATGCTGTGTGAAAATGTCCAGCATTATTTATAAAAAAAAATTGTAGGGTACTTACTCTTAAAAAAAACTTGCAAATCGGTCCATAACTGAAAAAGATATCGGTGATTAAGCCCCGGCCACTGCGGCTGTTTGGTAAATTATTCTAGTCTTTTTCACGCCGGAACATATGCCTGACACATTGAACTTGTTTCGTTATACGTAGCTCACAACAATTTTGAAACAAAAAAATTCAAGTAATCCATACTAATATTATAAATGTGAAAGTAACTCTGTCTGTCTGTCTGTCTGTTTGTTACCTTTTCACGCCCAAACCACTGAACAGATTAGGCTGAAAATTGGCATGGATAAAGGTTGTATCCCAGGGAAGGACATAGGCTGCTTTTTATCCAGAAAAAATCCCGAGGGACCGCGGGTTACACCGCGGGAGCGCAGCTAGTAAATAATAAATATAATAAAAAATAAAATGGCACTTGGAAATCTTATGGATCATTTCATCTTACAAATTAGGTGAGTAGGCCTTAATTGAATAAGGCTTTGCCTTCTCTCTGCATCTATGGGGTACATTATCAATTACCCCCAAAGAGGGTAGTCGTAAAGATACCTCTGGGAGGGACGAGGGGTAATTTAGCCAGAGTGGAGGGTGTTTTAATGCAGCTGTAATGGGGTAGGTTGGATATCCGGACTTGGGATCGATTGTAGAGCCTTCAAGAAAATCAAACAGGATCACGATTGTCTGTCTATGTCTATGTCTATTGTATTCCCGAGGTGCGGTAGATATTTTCTTAGATCTTTTAATGTTCTGTGTTGTGATGAAGAGCCGTGTTGGCCGAATGGGGATGTGTCTCGACTTTCAATGCGAAGGTCGTGGGTTCGAATCCCGGCCGTGCATCAATGAATTTTGCGTTTCGAAAAATTTATATGCGCTTTAACACGTGCACTAAACGGTGAAGGAAAACATCGTTAGGAAACCAGTTAGTATTCTGAGGATACAGTCGTGACCCTGTTTTGTCTTTTAATTATCTTTTATATGAACTCGATTTTTTTTGTGCCAAACGATCGTATTCCACGCAGGGATCAAAAACTCTATGGGACCATTTGAAGTTTATGTACTAGAAAAACTGCAAAAAAAAAATTCAGGTGCATTCATCGATTTTTGGTACAAAATGTATGAGAAAAGTTTTTGACGATTTCTGACTTTATTCGTACTCAAACCTCAAATCGTCTCATTGACTTTTTTGATCCCTACATAATACTGAATCGATTGGCACCAAATTCTTTTTACTTTTGGCATTTTTGTCGCTGACTGTACATTTTTTCCAAAATCTGTGAATGCAGTTCAAAATTTCTCTAAAAGTTAGAGAAGGTCTCCTAAGAGTTTTCCTGTAGCTACAACGGTTAAGGTACCTGCCCTCCGTTTCCCATCTCAAAAATCCACCCTGTACATATCCTACAATAACAAGCCAAAAGCAACTAAAACATTAACAGCACACTGTCGGTCAGGAGAGCTATTATCATACACCAGCCATTAAATATTAAGTTTCTGATTCTCACATCTATTTAGTCGGAATAAGGTCGATATTCGTGTGAATGGTCTGATCTCCTCGGCTTTGATGGCTGCAATTTCATGGTGAAATGCACTCTGGAACCATTTGGTTGAAAGAAGTTTCGACTGTTCAAAGTTTTATTTTAGTTTGGGTGTGATACACTCGGATGAGTTCGTCGCTTCAAGAATATGTTCTTAACATCTGGTGACGAAGTTTCTAGGCCGCCTAAAGGCCTCCGTCATGGCTAAATGACCGTACAAAACCTACAATTTAATGTGCTTTGAGCTTTTTATTTCAGGCAAAATAATTAAATAATTCCACTAATTATAATAAAGCTGAAAGTTTGCGAGTTTGGATTTCAATCACGGCTGAACCAGTGAACCGATTTGTATGAAACTTAGAATAGGCGTAGTGACCTGGAATATCACATAGGCTCAAAATGTTGGTACTACGCGGGCGAAGCCGTGCGCAGTAGCTAGTATAGCTATAAGATCCATTTCGATAATCGGATTCTGAGGTAACAAAAACACAGTAAAAAGTAAGTAAGTTCGTATGAGTCAGTGGCCAACTCTGGTGACGGAGTTTTTAGGCCGCCTTAAGGCCTCCGTAATGGCTTAACGACTTACATAGCCGGGACCGACAATTTAACGTGCCCTCCGAAGCACGGAAGCGCTCAGATGAAAATGCCACTGGCGGTCACCCATCCTCTTACAGACCGTTTCGAACGTTGCTTAACATCGACGATCACGAACACAGTAAAAAAACGTCATTTTTGAAGTTAGAAAGATAAGATTATCTTCGTGCTAACTGTAGTTTCTATTAAGTTTAGTAGTTTTGAGTGGTTTTATTGTGAGTGTTAATGCAATGAACTCTGCTGGATGCACATTGAACAAGATTGAAGACAAGAGAAGACTACACAGAGATTACTACAAAAATGGGATGGTGATGATCAAATTTTATCGGAATGGAGTGAAAGAAAGAAGAAAGAAAGAAAAAGCATTTATTCAAACCACCACTACATTATACAAGTGAAATACATACCTAAGCATTACTAGCTCTAAGATATATATCTATATTAACAATATTATGTGGTGGTGAATTGGCCTACAGCTCAGCGTAATGCTACTGCATGTTGCCATACTGTAGCGCTGGTCTTCCGCTGAGGCCAGCGATGACTTCACGGACATCCTTAACACTAAGTATTTGTACAAACAAAATAAAAAAAAATAAAAACTTATAAGTACCTATGTTAACCATGTTTAATTTAACGCAATCATGTAAGAATATGAACATGCAATACATACCAACTATAAATATATAATAGCAAAAACTAAAAACAAAAACCTAACTTAACAAAACCAAAGTATGAATAGTACCTACGTAATGTTCAGCTACAGCCACGCCAGCCAAGGTTGGTTAACTTGAATTTTAAAAATATTTTCTTTTAATTTGCGCCTGAAAAGATTGATATTTGTAACAAGTTTAAGGGGTGGAGGTATGTTGTTCCAACACTTAGTGGCGGCGTAGGTGAAACTACCCTCGAATGCTGCAGACCTATGTGCAGGTGTTTCTAATAGGAGAGCAGCACCAGGCCTAACCCCGTACCTGTTACCATCACGGAGCCACCGTAGTTTTTTGTAGAGATAAGCTGGTTTACGATCCTTGATAACTCCAAATAAAAGAATTGCAAGATGCAGATATCTTCTCCAGGACATTTTTAATAGCTTTGCCTTATTAATAAAGGGTGTAACATGTGTCCTGGGAGGTATCGGAAAACAAAATCTGGTACAGGCGTTATGAACGCGTTGTACAAGCCTCTCAGTTCTGGCGAATAATCTGGGACCATAAACGGTGTCTGCATAATTTAGCTTGGAGAGGACGAGTGATTCGGTTAGGACTATGCGGAGATCTACATTGGAGTGGCGGAAGAAGACTGATGTTGAGCCGACAAGCCCATTGCATCTCAAACAATATCCCAGGCACTACAGCGTCATTTGAGTGTAGGTATTGGTTGCCTCCTGCCGCTGTAGGTATACCTAAATCCTAATATCCTAATTCTAATATTCCTAATGAATTTGTTTGGATGTTTAGATGTTTGGATGTTTTTATGTTTGTGTAACAATCACGCCTAAACCAGTGAACCGATTTTGATGAAACTTGGAATAGGCGTAGATAGGCTGGAATAGCATATAGGCTATTCAAAATGTTGGTACCAAGCGGGCGAAGCCGCGCGCATTAGCTAGTCTGGTATAGATGTGAATGTCTGAAGAGAGACATTACTTAGGATGAAGAATAGTAAAAAACAGTATTGCTTATTCAGCTTTTTAAGCTTGAATACTTAAAGATTTACGCTTAAACATGTTAAAGCCGAAAGCATCGTGATCTCGTGTTTATGGCTACCCGGCCAAAGATCTACTTGAAGCAGCATTTACAATAGCCCAGCTACTTGCATACTTGCTACTTTTTCATGTCGTGTCGATGCTTCATTCAGATACACTTGGAATAATGATAGGCCACTTTGATGGCTCTATCTGAGGCAGCATTGAAGTCCTCTCTTGTGCAGGTCTCTGGGCACAAGGGGCACACCAGTAGGTGCTGCATTGACTGAACTGCAGCACCACAGCTTGCTACTTGCTACTTATAAATATCATCTTTGAAGCGTGCTTAGAATCGCTTTTTACCACACTGATTCGAAAGAACTTGTGACACGACAAGAAGATAAACTCAAGCAAATTATTGGTCGGGTAAGATAATAATAATAATAATAAAAACAGAGCTTTTAAACTTACAGCGTGCTATTAATGTAATGATGACAAAAAGTAGGAAACACCACCCAAGAGCTTGCATACAAAGACAGGTGTTGCCAAGGTTAGAGGGAGGAAGGGGAATCGTTGACATACCAAATTTGCACAATAGGCAGATTTCCACTCTTAGATCGTATTTTTACTCAAAAGCTGATTTATCCAACCTTCATAAAACAATAGTACACCACGATCAAAAACTATCACCTTTGAATTTAAAATACCTAAACAAACAGAAAAATGAAACGCTAACAGACAGACAGACACTAATTAATCAGTGGACCCTCAAGTCTCTCCATGGTAGACATCGCCACGATCTGAGCCAGCCTAACGTCGACAAGGATGCGTCGAACGAATGGCTCAGACGAGGGGAACTCTTCCCAGAGACTGAGGGCTTTATGGTAGCGATACAAGATCAAGTCATCGAAACTAGAAACTACAAGAAGCACATAATGAAAATAAGAAATTTACCTACTGACCTATGTCGGCGTTGCAATAGCGCATCTGAAACCATTCAGCACATAACTGGTGCATGTAAGTCAATAGCCCAGACCGACTACAAGTATAGGCACCACCAGGTAGCCAACGTAATCCACCAAAAATTAGCAACTAAGTATAATCTTATTGATACATCTGCAGGACTAACACCTTACTACAAGTATTGCCCACAAACCGTACTAGAAAACAATTTGTTTAAACTTTATTTTGATCGAGCTATTCTTACAGATAAAACTACACATTTTAATAGACCGGACCTAACACTTGTAGATAAATCAAATAAAACAGCATTAATAATTGACATAGCCGTACCTAATACCCACAATATTCAAAGCACAATAGCAGAGAAGCTCTCCAAGTACATAGAATTGAAAGATGAGATAACACGAATGTGGAGGTTGGAGAAGGTGTCGATAGTTCCCATTGTAGTCTCTACTACAGGTGTCATTCCCAAGCAGCTGTTCCAATCACTGAACCTTTTAGATCTCCCAAAATACACATATACATTGTTGCAAAAAGCTGTTATTCTTAACACTTGTAGGATAGTCCGAAAATTCCTTCAAATTGACTTTTCCAACGAAGGCGCTTCAAATACTATAAATGATAACATCATATCAACCGCGCAAACTGATGTGCACTTGGCCTAGGCCCGTGCTCGTCAGTATACTCCGGCCTTCCAAGCCGAGCTGATTAAATCAAAAAAACAAATAATAATAATATATATTTATTTCCAAAAAAAGTCTTTACAATCAGGTTTTAAGTGACTTAAACTAAAAAAGTTAAGTAGGTACATATAAGAAGGATTTGTCACCTTAACTTGTAAAGTCTTGACATGGACTCCTCACTCTAACTAAGTATTATCTACTTGTAATATAGACATGAGGGATCTTTGCTTCGGCTGTTACAATGCGAAAGAGAACAAAATTATTATGAGATTGAATTAGACTTCTATTATAGAAAAGAAAAACATATAAAAGACAAAAATTCAAACCAAGTTTGTTTTAGTACAGCCAAAAATACTCTTAAAACGACGACCTCTGTGGCGCAGTGGGTGAAAGCCCGCTTGAGACGCAGAAGGTTGCGGGTTCGATCCCCGCGGCGGGATAAATGTTTGTATGATCTGCAAATATTTATCTCGGGTCTGGGTGTTCCTATGTAGGAATAAGAGGTCCTACATAGGAACCTAATAATGTCCTAAGAGGAATCGAATCACCTACTTTTTAATATATTTGAGACGACACATTGGATAAAATGTAGGCATTCGATTTTATATTGTAATAAAAAAATTGAAATACACTCGGCTAAAAACGGGGTTGTTTTATTCATTTTTTTAATCAAAACTAAACAGAACGTGAACTCTCGCAAGTCATACGATCAAGTGTACTGTCTCTTCCACTCGACCGCTAGAAGGAGGCATTTTTATTTAATTCTCAAAGACGGCAGCGTGACTCTTCTTAAAACAGGTGTAATGAAACCAAAATTTACATTAAGAGCTCTTGAATTACAAATAAGTAAAAAGATTATCCTAATCCTACTCGTAAGCCATGACGGAGGCCTTGAGGCGGCCTAAAAACTCCGTCACCAGAGTTGGCCACTGCCATATGAACTTACTTCATCTAAGTTAATAAAAAGCTGCCAGTCTATCTCTAGACCAAATTTTACCCAATTTCATTTTAATATTTTTGAGTGAAGGAGTGAAAAAACTTCTATACACAATACTCATTAACTTTCACAAAAAGTTCATTATAAAAATCAAATGTGAAATTTACCCTGTCTGTCTGTTTGTCACCTTTTCACGACTAAACCACTGAACAGATTAGGCTGAAAATTGGCATGGATAAAGGTTGTATCCCAGGGAAGGACACAGGCTACGAAAAATCCCGAGGACCGCGGGTCACACTGCGGGAGCTCAGCTAGTTTATAATATTATATGATTCTCTATCGAGAGTTTGCGTAAGTAGGGAACGGTTTTGCATATTTGCGGAGCCAGCGTCCCTCAGGGGATACTTGGAATATCCCGTATTTATGAGATGGATATTATGTAGATATTGTCGAATATGTTGCAATAGCAAATAGATTAGGGAAGATATATAGATGATAGGCTTTCAAGTATAGGCGCTGCGTTATAATTTAACCTAACGCAGTATTATGCTGAGTCGGTCACCAATTTATGACATCTTTACTCTACGTACGGCTTTGAGATACATTTTACGATTGTGTTTTTATTTTCTAATTCCGAAGTGTCTGTTATTTTACGATGGATGTCATTAATAAACGTTTTTTCTTTCTTTCTTTCTTTTCTTTCTTTATAGTTAGAATACAATTCTTCGCACCATGAGCTCATTGGGGCCGTGTAGTGAAATTATTATGAGGCACTTAACAACATTTTCTGGATTATTTTAGGTTCTACGACATTAGATTTAAACGGGGCATTATTTTGTGAGTTTGAGCCGTATTGGCCGAATGGGGTTGTACCTAGACTTTCAATCTGAAGGTCGTGGGTTCGAATCCCAGCTGTGCATAAATGGATTTTGCGTTTCATAAAATGTATATGCGCTATAACACTTGCTCTAAACGGTGAAGGAAAACATCGTGAGGAAACCCGCAGCTTAGTCAGCTCCACACGTATTGACGTTGTCTTTCCTGTGGACAAGGGCGATTAAGCTGAGAGGATAGATTAGGATTTGGGCAAGTCTATTTCTATCTCAAGCAATGCCCCAGACAGCGTCCCGTTCAGTGTAGGCATAGGTAGCCTACTGACGTTGTATAAATCATCTAATATAGATGTAAAGTTTTTTGGTAGTCTGTGATGAAATAGGATAACCCAGCACCTAAGCACCATTTCAGTTTCCGTAAATACATACCAACGATACCTACATATTGAACACAGACTCATAAAACATCTTCTGTGGCGCAGTGGGTGAAAGCCCGCTTGGGACGCAGAAGGTTGCGGGTTCCATCCCCGCGGTGGGATAAATTTTTGTATGATCTGCAAATATTTATCTCGGGTCTGGGTGTTACTATGTATAATATGTATGTATTTACAAAACAAAAAGTATATAAGTAGTATATCAGTTATCTGGTTCCCATAGTACAAGCATTGCTTAGTTTGGGGCTAGATGATGCTGTGTGAAATGTCCAGCATTATTTATTAAGTAAGCAGCCCCCACACACTGCTCCACAAAACTCGTCAAAAAAATAATCCTTGTGACTTGGGACGTGAAACCTTAAAATGTTCTAAGTATACACAAACACACGTTTAGCGATCATGCAAAGTGGTCCCTACCTGAATATTCATCTAAACAAATCTGATCCGGTGTCGGCCATCTCCGATTAACATATCCGACAACCCGACAAGCCTGGACAAGGATGCTGGAATAAAGTGTTGCTTTTTTATACATTGGACAACAATTTTTTTAACAGTAATTATACAGGGTGTAAAAAGACTGCTACCGTAAACTGAGGGGTTGCAATCAGACCATGATTCTAAACTTATTAAGCGAAAAAAAACGCAAAAAAATATTTTGACTTATCTTAGTTATTTTCGGTTATTTACTACTAGGACAACATAATAAGACCATACCTACCTAATAATTTCATTTATAAAAGAAAAAAACATTTAAAACTCAAAATCCAGAAATCTACATAAAAAAACGCACCCAGAACATACGCAAACAGTACTCTTCAAACGCTGTTTTCTCCGGATATAATGAATATTTCGGAAAATCCTTTTGGATTTGGTTTTGTGTTGGGATGCTGTACCTACCCCTTTCGGCTTCGGTAGACGTCTTTTTACACCCTGTATATTGTTTTGTAATTTTTAGTGTTAATCCACACTTGGTATATCATTAAGAAATGAAAAGTCTTATCAAAATGTTGGATTCCGATGGGATTTGAACCCGCAACGATTAGACGATCCTCCTAAAGCCTCCTAAACCAAAGCATTCTTTGGTTTCATATCCACACCAAACAATTTTAGTATCTGGTTTCAAAACGTAAACAGGGTCACGACTCCCCAAGGCGCGGTAGACATTCTCTCAGATCTTTTATGTATTCCAGATCCTTTGAAGTTGTCTAAGGGGGTAGTCAGAGGCATGTACAAATACATATTTGATACATGCCCAGTGCCCACATCATGCAGAAGTTAGTATTCCATACGTGACAGGTTGCAAGCCCATCGCCGCCTATGAGAATACTCACTGGTTTCCTCACGATGTTTTCCTTCACCGTTCAGAGCTCGTGTTAAAGCGCATATAAATTTTACGAAACGCAAAATCCATTGATGCACGGCCGGGATTCGATCCCACGACCTTCGGGTTGAAAGTCGAGGTACTACCCCATTCGGCCAACACGGCTCTCTGGTTTCAGTATTTAAATAATATATAAAAAACATAAATGAAAGTAACTGTGTACATTTCATTAGGCCCTGCTTAGCTTGCTATGTTTAAACAAATAAAAATATGAATCCCTAGCTTCGTTAAGATATGAGTTCTTAGAAGTTCACTACCGCCAAAAACATTTTGTCTTTGTCATTCCCTTTGAGTTGTAAGGAAAAGCAATAAAGGGCAGACTAGCACTCAGCAGCCAGGTAAGTGACGTAGATGCCACAAGTGGGAAAAGACTTGGATGAAAACAGCACACAGTGAAAATGAGGAGGCCTAACTCAGCAGTGGGTAGATGTAGGCTGATTAGATAGATAGGTAGATAGATAGAGAAGAGCACATGGAAGATTAGAGTGACGAAGGAGGCGATTTTATCAGCAGGGGCTAATATTTAATGTCAATGATGATAATGATTGAGAAATGAAAACATGTATTAAAATTTTTCGATTCCGACGGGAGAAATTTTTTGATATGATTTTCTCAATGAAATACCTCATCATCATAATCATCAGCTTATAAAAGTCCACCGCTGGACATAGGTCTCCCCTCGTTACTCGATGAAATACAGTGTGGTTTTATTTCTAAAACAATATTAGTTATCTGACCGAGGGAATAAATAAATCCATGCTCTTTCTACCCTCATACCCAATGATTTTATGTATATGTATTTGTAAAAAAGCATGATTTTATGTATTTGTATTAGATGACATTCAATGAGTTTCTAAGTTAAATAACGGGACAAAAAAAGCCGGTGAAATGAACATTTGACTATTTACGAACGTATTATAACAATTGCCGCTTTTCAAGAACTAGACAGTACAGTCTAGCAAGGCTAAGTTTATTTACTTAGCAACTTAATTAGTTGCACTTTCATGGAATATTCCGTGAGTCGTAAAAAATCTTAAATGAGAACCGGAGTTAGGTTTAATGAATAGTTTTTTTTAACTAATAAACCTCAATTTAGTTACTGTTTAAGTTGTAATGTATAAATTCTCCTGGTTTAGTAGTCTTTGTGAAGAATTTAAGGAGAATGAGATAAGTTAGCTGGCATTTCGATTCCTTACAAAAACTTATTATGCGGTCTCTTATATTTTATCTTGATTGTCTTGATGAACTCTGTAGCGCAGTAGGCGAAGGATAGCAACAGATTGTTTCGAGTTCGATTTCCACAGCTGGATCAGTTTTTGTGAGGATCTACAAATATTTTCTTCCGGTGAATCGAAAACAAACGACTGGGTATGAGTATTTTCTACGAATATATGTATAATATAATACATGTACGTAAAGCTATTTTGTAACTATAAAAAAAAATTAAGGACAGTTGCAGCAGATGCAAAAAATGTTAATGGCATTATCAGATTTTTTTATTATTCAACTATGACAAAGTTATCGAGGATTGTAGTCAACCAAAACCGAACAAAATTCAGTCTGGAAGAAATCGCTTCTAAGCGATAAGACCGCCCATTGTACATTGTCTCGTTGGGTTTTATTGATTGTGTATGTTTTGTAATATTGTGTACAATAAAGAGTTTTTCATTCATTCATTCATTCAAAATTTTATGAAAATTGTACAAAATGGTACAACAGACAACAATCGCGTACGAACTCTCATTCAAACTATGCTCTCGCATCATCCCCAATGAATAATACCGCAGTACCTATCACTAATCTACTTTTTAAGTTATAACATTTTTTGACTTTTTATAGTTTAAACTATACAGGTTGTAAAAAAAACTGTTACCGAAAACTGAGGGGTTGCAATCAGACCATGATTCTAAGCATATTTAGCGAAAAAAAAAACGCAAAGATTTTTTTTCACTTAGCTTCGTCATGCTATGTTATTTTCGCTTATTTACTATTAGTACGACATAATAAGACCATACCTACCTAATAATTTTATTTAAAAATGAAAAAAACAATTCAAACTCAAAATCCAGCAATCTACATAAATCAACGCGCCCAGAACATACGCAAACAGCAATCTTCAAACGCTGTTTTCTCCAAAAATAATTATTTTTTCCGAAAATCCTTTTGGATTTGGTTGTGTGTTGGGATGCTGTACCTACCCTTTTAAGCTTCGGTAGACGTCTTTTTACACCCTGTATAAATGTGATCAGCAACAGACACTGAGACCACGTTTAAACTTTTTCAGTTAATTAAAAAATAGGGTTGTATTTTACAGTACCAAGTTGCATTGCATTACATTATAAGTTGCATTACCTACGCGCGCAAGGTCTGCTTACTTTGGCTGCTTTGGCCCCAGATGCTGTGTGACATGTTCAGCATTATAAGAATCAGACAAATTAAAACAAAGATTTCCCGCCATATCCTCAGAAAATGCACTGGAATAGGATAGAACATCTAGATCCAGAACAAAGCTGCGCGAGTAATGGGATAAGGACGCATGGCTGCGCGCCTGCTGCTAGAGATAACCTGCTCCTTTGGGAATTAAAATATTGTTTACTGGAGTTCTGTTACTAGCAACTGGAAATAAAAATAGCAAGCTTCATGACTAAAGATTTCATTTTTGTAGTCTCATACTACATACATACATACATAAAATCACGCCTCTTTCCCAAAGGGGTAGGCAGAGACCACGGATCTCCACTCGCTACGATCCTGACACACAACTTTCGCCTCATTCACTCTCATTACATTCTTCATACATGCTCGTCGGTTTAGGGTACTTTTTACCTGGCCCTCCTCCAAAATGTCGCCAATTTGATCCAAGAAGGATCGCCTAGGCCTTCCCCTTCCAGCTGTCCCATACACACTCGCCTCATACACTTGCTTTGTCAAACGACTGTCATCCATCCTCCCTACATGCCCAAACCATCTTAACATACCTTTTTCGATCCTCAACACTACATCTTCTTTCACTCCACACTGTTCCCTTATCACACTATTTTTGACTCTACTACTATATTCTGTCTCATACTATTTAGCGATAAAAGATTCTAAAATACCTATATCCCAATATGGTTCCTATAGCTCGCATAGTCCGCGCCGTACGCGCCGCAGTCATTTTTCTATTTAAAAACTGATGACGTCAGAAAATGCGACTAGCTTCTGACGTCTCAGCATTTCCTTCAATTGACAGTTCGGCTGTGGTTCGGCGCGTTCGGCGCGAATGGGTCGTGCGTACCTTCTAACTTCTTATGTAAAGATTCTTTAATTATACATAAGTAGTCAAAGCGCTTCAAAGTACATTTGGGACATGGACACATTTTGCACAGTCAGCAATCTAGATACATAACTGCCACTTGTTCAAGCTCTATTGGAGCCAGTCGAACGACATTCCCAAAAATCGACCCATTATCTACCATGTTACTCGGAATATTTATAACTTTACTTATTAGAGCTGGCGATTTTTTGGCACAGAGAATCAGCATTGCAATCCAGCGTGGCAATGCCGCCAGTATTTTGGGCACGTTTCCGACTGGCAGTGGATCAATTGAACTATCTATAGATCGTTTGTACGACGATCCTTAGATAACTTGACTGATTCTATTGTATTTTGTAATTTTATGTACATATTTTAGTAGCTTAGTTTCTGTAAATAAATGTTTACTTTACTTTCATATCAAGATTTCAAAGGTGCATTAATAAAAAGTGATTTTTGGTACCATTTGCCGCCGCCCATTGAACGTGCCGACGAGCGTCGTGCTAAGAAACTAACGTTTAACGCTTAACTATAAGAAATCTAATACGATGAGCGTTTACACGTGAAATTGCCGTGCGATACAGTATCGTATGGGTAGAAATCGCATCGTGTAAATGCACCTTTAGTATAGACTACCAGTGGTAAAATGTATATACATAACTGCATTAATATTAACCTTACCTTTTCGCCGTTTGGCGTCGCATAACAAAGCTTTGATCCCTCCACAGAACTTAAAAATACAACCACATCTCAAATACGAATGGTTTTGCGAGATCCGAAAACTGAGCCGGTTAAACTATGCTAATTTGTCTGTGTGCCCTGTTCCATACGTAACGACCTTATCCCAGACGTGTACAGGCCGATTTAAGCCGCGTTTTTAGTGATTAATGAGATTTCTATAACTTTCTTAACTGATATAAAGTCGATTTAATCGTTGTGGCGAGGCATTATGCATCGAAACCCTTTTGCTACTGTGTAGCACACATAGGTACATGACAGGTTTTTTTTTTTTTTTTTGTATTATTTTTTCTTCTCATTTTGTATTTTGTGTGTGCTTGAGTGGCAAATAAATATATCTATGTCTATTGCAAATTTTGCGATTTAACGTGAAAAAAACGAGTATACAATAATCTAAATAATCGCGATTGTATGCACGGTAGAGATTCTGTCAGATCTTTTTGTGTATTCCTGATGCTTTAATAGATGTAGTAGGGGAAGGGGTAGTTCAAGTAGGCATCTATCTATAAGACTCCTCGCAGACTACAGACCGGAATATAGTTCGGCCCTTCGGCCGATAGAAAGTCTGTAGTCTGCGAGGGGTCTTCAGGACGGTTGGACGGTCAAATCATTTTATACAAAAAGATTTGTTTTGAATCATGTAACCAAACACACTATTTAGGTAGGTTAAAAATTAAAAAAAATATTAAATTTACAAATGAACTGAAATCTTTTATGAAATTATCTAATTTCAATACAAAATGCTAGATATACTTCTTACTCAATTTTTTTGAAGCGCTCGTGGTCGTGCTTGCTTAGTCGTTCTTGATAGATCGTCGAAGTTAAGCAACGTTCGAAACGGTCTGTAAGTGGATGGGTGACCGCCAGTGGCATTTTCATCTGAGTGCTTCCGTGCTTCGGAGGGCACGTTAAATTGTCGGTCCCGGCTATTTAAGTCGTTAAGCCATGACGGAGGCCTTAAGGCGGCCTAAAAACTCCGTCACCAGAGTTGGCCACTGACTTATACGAACTTACTTACTTACTTTTTTACTCAATTTTGAATTTGTTTCAGTGATAAACCTCCTCTGTTACACCACTTTGTTACTCCTATGCTGTCCTGCTTAAATTCCCAGCGGAATTCACCATTTCGCAATAAACTTTATCACCTCGCAAAAATGTTAAAATGCCACAATTCCCCACATTCACCAAACACACGCCTTTACCCGGAGCGCTTCAAAAATGCAGAACACAATCTGCATAGTTGATCAGTTTGTTCTTCGCAACTGTCATTTTTAAACGTTAATTGTCTGTTTAACCCGCCGTTTAATTCGCTTGCGCGGTAGGTATTAACAGCTTTTGTTTTTACTAGGCCGTATCACAGATTATCTCATAATACCACGTATAAATTGGACACTTGTTACACAGTCCAGCCGAGCCGACGTCAGAAGCGAGCCGCATTTTCTGACGTCATCAGCATTTTTTGTATGGAAAAATGACTGCGGCGCGTACGGCGCGGACAGTGTGCGATCAGGTTTAGACCCCTCGCAGACTACAGACTTTCTATCGGCCGATAGTTGAGACGGGCTATACTTCTCCATACTAATTACGAGTCGAAGTATGTTCCGTCTCAACTATCGGCCGATAGAACGTCTGCAGTCTGCGAGGAGGCTTACCGATACACGAAGCGCACGTAATGTAGGTTAGTTGTTCTTGAAAGATCTTCGAAGCTAGTGGTATTATCAGTTGAGTGCTTCCGTGCTTCGGGGGCACCTTAAATTGTCGGTCCCGGCTATAAGTTTTTATGCCATGGCGAAGGCCTCTGTCAGCAGAGTAGGCCACTGACTCATATAAACTCCTCACACCAATGCAACTGCCCCTAGAGTTCTCGCTTGTGGGAACGCTTTAAGCAAACATTACCTACTGTATAAATAATTCAAAGTCAAAGTCAAAAAGCATTTATTCAATAGGATCGCTCGGATCACTTTGAATCGTCCTTTATTTAAGTGATTTAACCCCTGTTCCTTTTGACAACACCTAGGTAAGTTATAATTAGGAAGTTTGCATGACTTTGTTCAGAGTGTCCGCGGTGTGGTCGTGCCTGAATTGCTAATGGATTAAAAACTGGGGACATTGTCAAGATTTACGTTCGCGTGATACGGTCACCGCTAAGTTCCGTCATTGTGCGTCAAAATTACTTCGCTTGAACTTTTCCATCGTTTGGATAGTTCATTCATACTCACTCACTCACCTTCGATCATCATTACACTAGCTGTTATAGGCTGATTAGCCTTTAGTGAAAGAACGAACACATAAAATGAATTTAATTTAGATTTTTTAAGCTCATCGCACTGTCCAACCTCGCCAAACGCGCTGAACTGTCAATTTAATAGAGTAAATGCTAAAACGTCAGAAGGAAACCGCATTTTCTGACATCATCAGTATTTTTTCTGTAGAAAAATGACTACGGCCCGTACGATGCGGACAAATGTGCGATCAGCATTAAACTGTAGTGTTTACTTAAGTTAACTGTAGTCCCATAGGCGCGGTGGCGGGCCATAAGTAAGTTCGTATGAGTCAGTGGCCAACTCTGGTGACGGAGTTTTTGGCCTCCGTCATGGCTTAACGACTTAAATAGCCAGGACTGACAATTTAACGTGCCCTCCGAAGCAAGGAAGCGCTCAGATGAAAATGCCACTGGCAGTCACCCATCCTTCAGACCGTTTCGAACGTTGCTTAACTTCGACGATCTATCAAGAACGACTAAGCAAGCACGACCACGAGCGCTTCGGTGGCGGGCCATGCGATTGTCTCCGACAACTACTATTTATATAAAGTACACCACACGCGTTTTATTGTTCCACTGTTTCATGTTCTTGACGGTCACCGCATTTAGGAAACTAGGGCTTAGCAAATGTAACGGTTGGTATTGCAAAGGTTTTTGTGATTCATGAAGCTTATACGTTGTATATTTTAGGCTTGATCTAATTCCTTTTGTTTACAATCCTCGGACTTTTTGCATGAAAACATTGTTCATGCCTAAACTTAGGCTTTTATATCTATTTAATTGTTTTTGAACTTAATATTTGTAGGTTTAATCAATTTTTTTTAAATCTAATTTTATTCAATAAGTCTTGTATCATTTTTTTTTGTTTGCAAAAAAGAAGTAATAAGTACTTATTCTATTTTTCATTTTTTTTTTTAATGCATGCGGTTTGCACCTATAATTGAAATAAAGTAAAGGTGAGGTAAAGTAAATAATTGAGGTGGCACTTAGTTTATTTCTTTTATTCATTTCTATTTTGTGTTGGTGTTCACTTTCTTGGTGCAACTAAATAAATAAATAGCTTATTTTGTACAGTGTCATTAGGCAATCTTTGCCTACCACTCAACGGGAAGCTGTAGTTCCTGAGACATAATTTGAGATGGAATAGGCTTGCCCAACACCTAAGCCAAAGCTTAATCATGAATGAAAGGCCTGATGTAAAAAAATATATACAGGGTGTAAAAAGACGTCTACCGAAGCCGAAAGGGGTAGGTACAACATCCCAACACACAACCAAAGCCAAAAGGATTTTCCGAAAAAATCATTATATCCTGAGAAAACAGCGTTAGAAGAGTACTGTTTGCGTATGTACTATGTACTGGGCGCGTTGTTTCACCTAGATTGCTGGATTTTGAGTTTTAACAGTTTTTTTCTTTTATAAATGAAATAATTAGGTAGTTATGGTTTTATTTTGTTGTACTAGTAGTAAATAACCGAAAATAACATAAAATGACGTAGCTAAGTCTTGATTTTTCTTGAGTTTTTTTTCACTAAATATGTTTAGAATCATGGTCTGATTGCAACCCCTCAGTTTTCGGTAGTGGTCTTTTTACACCCTGTATGGTTTATAGAAATACGTCGTGAGGTGTGAGTTTGTACTACGGTGAGTGTGCCCAGGAGTGCTATTCCACCTTCACCGTTCTTTACAGGAGTTCAGACGCACAGCTGACTATCATCCTCATTGGTTTATATTCCAAAGATGAAAACTAAGCGCTTTCAAAGTTCTTTTATTATGCGCACTGCAAACAATTTGAATCAGCTTCCCGCGTCTGCATTTCCGCTGAGCTACGACCCTGTTGTTTTTAATAAGAGAGTTAATAGGAATCTTCCGGGTAGGCTTGCTCCATTGTAGACCTCATTCTTGCCTATGTAAGTTTCGAGGTCAAGAACAAACCCAAGTCAAAGTCAAAAAGCATTTATTCCTGTAGGACCGCCTGGGATCACTTAGAATAGTATAAGAACTAATTTTAATCCTGTTTTTTCGCGACCAATACCGTGAAGAATCAGGGCAACAAACACGGTTTGGGGCCTATCATTCTTTTACGTAATCCATCTTAAAACTAAGACCCCCTCGCAGACTGCAGACTTTCTATCGGCCGATAGTTACATACTTCGGCTCGTAATGAGTATGGAGAAGTATGTTCCGTCTCAAATATCAGCCGATAGAAAGTCTGCAGTCTGCGAGGGGTCTAAAAATCAAGCTCCAGTGGGGAGCCAGTCAAAGAGAATTGAGGCTCGTCAGAAAATTGAGTCTCGTCATCATAAAAAAAACACCAAAACATTAATTAAATTTCATGGTAGGCCTTCTGGGTAGGCTCGCTCCATCGTAGACCTCATTCTTGCTTATGTTAGTTTCGAGGTCAAGAGCCGACCCATTAATCATAAAAAAAAAAAAAAAAAAAAAAAAAAAAATGTTGACTTTCTTCAATGATTGTATTTTCTAAGAAGCTTGAAAGACAAAAGTAAATGAAGTCCTGACATTTACACCATACACATGAAGACAACGATGAACTGGATGAGAATGGATTGCATTGCTCAAACGTTTTAAGCGTTACACACACGACAAATCCCAATCATTCATACTAATATTACTTTGAAAGTAACTCATTCTGTCTTTCAGCCTGTCTGTCTGTTTGTTAACTTTTTACGCCCAAACCATTGAACCGATTAGGCTGAAATTTTGAAGCATGGTATGTATAAAGGGAAGGACATAGGCTATTTGTTATCCCGATATTTTAAATGTTTGTTCAATTCAATATATTTCAATTCATTTATTTATTACGTTAGGTACAACAAGAGAGTCATGTCAAATTAAAAAAAAAAATACAGATCAGCCATTATCAACTTCTTATATAGCATGCAATATTTGGTAGTTGTCAGTTTAGGCATATTATTATGTTCCCCCTGATGCTGTATTTATAGCCATATAGGTAATAAAGATGTAGAAGCATTCATCTAGTTTGGCGACCTCTATAGCGCAGTGGGCGAAGGCCCGCCTGCGACGCAAAACGTTGCGGGTTCGATCCCCGCGGCGGGACCAATGTTTGTATGATCTACAAATATTTTTCTCGGGTCTGGGTGTTTCTATGTATAATATTTATATATATTTCTATGTATATATTTCTATGTATTTACAAACAAAAAGTATATAAGTAATA
This sequence comes from Epirrhoe alternata, assembly GCA_963565295.1. Taxonomy (NCBI): domain Eukaryota; kingdom Metazoa; phylum Arthropoda; class Insecta; order Lepidoptera; family Geometridae; genus Epirrhoe; species Epirrhoe alternata. Next base: position 956,848 of record OY751385.1, on the reverse strand, counting down.
TATCAGTCATCTTAGTACCCATAACACAAGCTCTGCTTACTTTGGGGCTAGATGATGCTGTGTGAATAGTCCAGCATTATTTATTTATTATCTATTTATTAGTCGGATATCAATGAAAGAGGTCTATATTTAGCAGTGAACGTGTATTTGTCTTTTTTTTGTTTAATCTTAGATAGTTAACGTTTAAGTTCTAATAAGTAGGTATAAGCTTTCTATTATAACTGTGTTACATTTATACCTACTTTGTATAAGTATTTTATATTTCCTCTACGTAAGATTTTATAAGAGTATTGTAGATATTGTAACGAACAAGCACTCGAACGTTCTAGAAGACTCGCGCGCAGGATAGATGCCACGAACATTCTCGCTTAGACATACCGAATTAACAATTGGATCGTAATACCTGGACTTAAGGTTCATATTTGTTGGGCGCTACTGACAAGCGACCTTATTACAAGTGTATAAGGTTCAAGGTCGCTTGTCACGTGTTGTTGTTTATTTATAGAAGCTTCCTGTTTATTTTTAGAGAGTTCCCACGGTGAATGTTCTAGGCGTTTCTGTGGGGTATATAAACGGGCGATTTGCGCGTCACAAATCAGTTCTTTGTGAATTACGAGAGTGTTAACTTGAGTGAATAGTGACCAGTGATATTCAGTGCGACTGTTCGTAACTTTAAAGTGTGTTTTGAGTAAATTAGTGTGTAATAAAGTTTCGAAAGTTATATCTAGTGTTTATCTTCAGAATCGACGAACCCCAGCACGTAACAATATTTACAGTGTGCAATGCGCTTCATGCACTTGCCAACAATTAACTGAATCCAGTCCGAGTTGAGCATGCTACTATTTATTTTGTTTTATGGTCCGGTGGTAAACTGTTTATTGTTAGAAGTATCATGTCTGACAGTTATTCTAGTAATATTATAGGAATGTTTCATGTTTGCTTTACTATAAAACTTTAGAAACTTCGTAATAATTATGATCAAAATCGAAAATAATTTAATTTTGTTTATTTTTTTTTATTCATAATAATATCATGTAATTGAGTCATAAGGACGTCGATTATTTTTTGGCAGAAATTCATGGCAAAATGACGAATTTAAAACAAAGGAATAAAAATATATTTTAAAATAAAAAACAGATACCTATACATTTATTTACAGAAACGAATCTACCACAATATGTACATAAAATTACAAAATACAATAGAATCAGTCAAGCTATCTAAGGATCGTCGTAAAAACGATCTATAGATAGCTCAACTGATCCAGGTCACTGCCAGTCGGAAGCGTGCCCAAAACACTGGCGGCATTGCCACGCTGAATGGCAATGCTGATTCTTTGAGCCAAAAATAAAAAATAATGTCATTATTCAATTCAAATTCGTTTATTGCTTCATGTTAGTTACAAGGTCCTTAAATATAGGTAGGCATTTCATAACATGAACCCCGCTGGGGCACTGCAACATTTAGACCTACTTAGAAACTAACCTTATATATACATTGGCTCAGCCCTTAAAGATATTTAATTTAAGTAAAGATATTTAATTATACTTAATTTAACATAAGAAAGAAAAAAAAATCTTATGTTAAATTAAAGATATTTAATTTAACATATGAAAAATAATTAAGTATATTCAATCTGCTGCACCGCTTAGGTCGAAAATTGAGATGTTCTCTAGTATTATATAACGTTTTAGAAGCTCAATGTCAGCATGTTTAGGACAATGTCAGAGAAACATGCGCCAGGAATAGCCAGAATGTTGCTAAAGACCAACATTCTAGAGCTGTTTCAAAGGCAACACAATGTGCATCAATGTTTAAACGCTTGGTTACAGAAAAGTCGAACTTGATTTCAATTTGCAAGATTTCGAGTTTTGGGTAGGTACTTAATTTTTTTGTAGTGTACATTTTTATGACTATAATAATTGGTGGTGGTTATGTTGGTAGCAGTAGATAAATAAATAAATTTCGTGGACATTTTTAATTGAAATTAATTACACACTACCTGTACGTCTTCGAAGGATCTGCAATACAATAAAAAACAGACGTGAACCTTAAATATAATAGAACCTTAAAAGGCAGGCGATGTGAGTTGTTGGTTTTAGAAACTACGATGGTATACAAGAACGAGTGAGTGCTGAGATGACGGGTGATAGAGGGAAATGGAAGAGGAATACATGTTGTGCCGACCCCACATAGAGTGGGATGAGGGCAGGAAGATGATGATGCTGGTATACAAGAACGAATTTCTACAGATCATTCAAACATTTGTGTCGCAGCGAGAATCAAACTTGCACCTGCTCGCCACGGTACGAGGTCATATAAATCAAAGTTCTAAAACCAATCTCGTAAAGTACAAACGTCCAACTACGTAAACTAAATACTTAACTAGTCTCTGATTACTTATTAAACAATCGTTTATTCTAAGTGAACTTTGGTGTGTAATGTCGGGTCCGAATATTAATGAAGACCTTATTTTACATTGAAAACAGGAATGCGAGGTAAATTCTAAGACAATTGGACTTTAAGCAGTAACTAAGCATAATAAGTGTTACCTGAGTAATTTTAGCCCAGTGAGGGCATTCGAGTTACACTAAAGTGAATTGTAATGTTTGGGATTAGTACTCTGTGGTTTAAGTGTTCATTTCAACTAAGTTTGTTTATGTTTAACAAGGTCATGACTGTATCCACTAAGTAAGTTCGTAAGAGTCAGTGGCCAACTATGGTGACGGAGTTTTTAGGCCGCCTTGAGGCCTCCGTCATGGCTTAACGACTTAAATAGCCGGGACCGACAATTTAAGAGTGTGCCATACGCCGCCATTTTGTAAGCGGGACAGCGAGTGTGATTTGTTCGGCGTGTGAGAAGTACAGAACGATAGAAACACAATGTCATTTACATCGCCAAAACACTTTTTACCTAATTACAAGTTAATTAATCAACCAATCGAAAAATTAAAAGACACAACTAAAGAAATACTTGTAGGTTTCTTGATAAAATAAAACCTTACAAAAACAAGTGTGCTGTTCCTGAGATAAATAGCAAAATCTGTGCAAAACATGTATTTTTCAAAGAAATATTTTATTTAGAAAACTTTCACCAATCGTGTTTTTAAAACACGTAATCCAAGATAAAACAATGAAGTATCTTTTACCTAAATAGGAAGGTTGTAGCTTTCACAGATACTGAGATAAATACTGATTTCGAACTACAAAATTGCTTAAATCGCTCCTGCACACCCTTAACGTGCACGTGCAACGTCCGAAGCATGGAAGCGCTCAGATCAAAATGCTACTGGCGGTCACCCATCCACTTACAGTCCGTTTCGAACGTTGCTTAACTTCGACGATCTATCAAGAACGCCTAAGGAGGCACGACCACGAGCGCTTCATGTATCTGTAGCTGTATCCCCTAGGAGTGGTAGACATTCCCGGGACAACGGGCGGCTGCAGAGGTGCGGGGAAGGGGTTCAGCTCCGGCCACCTGGCCGCAGCGCACGCGGCGCGAGGCGAGCCTCTCTTCTGATCGAACCGTCAACCATCGTGCGCGTGCCGCGTCACTCCGAATTTTCAAGTTGTGTTGTTTCATTTCTGAGCTCTCTAATACTACACAAACACAACAACAACAAACAAACAAACACAACACATACTAGTATGTAATTACATACTAGTTTGTATAATTTTATAGGTATTTTATAGTTCAAGTGAGAGTCAAGTGACAAGAATGATAGCTCTAAAAACTAATGTAAGTATTGTTCCTGGGGCCATATTCGCGTTCCTTTTTTCGTTAGTTTGATGAATATTCGGATGCTTTCCACCACGATATCTGACTTGAAGGGCCAATTTTTCAGACGTTAAAACACGGTCCTAACCTAGGACCAAATATTCCACCGAAAAATTGGCGCTCGAATTCAGAAATCGTGGTGGGAACCATCCGAATATTCATCAAACGAACGAAAAAAAGAACGCAAATACGACCTCTGACGTAATTCCAATAGCAAGTTCATTCACGAATTCAAGGCGTTGTAGGCCGGAACAAAAAAATTTATGGTTTTTATAAAAAAAAATATTACTGTACCTATGCCGTAACTAGTACATATCAAATTATTGTGTACTTAATTCAATTGATTGATTTATTACATATTTGACGACTTCTGTGGCGCAGTGGGTGAAAGCCCGCTTGGGACGCAGAAGGTTGCGGGTTCGATCCCCGCCGCGGGATATTTATTTATTATTTATTTATATACAATTTCTAAAATAAATTATTTTAAATCTCAATATTAAAAAATACTTCGTTCAAAAGGATGCTTCTAGCTATAACGAACAGAAATATTCTTCAAACGTACCAAAGTTTAAAATGTATTCTCAAGTCTCTTGAAGTCTAGAACAGTCCTTTTCCGATAGAACCCGATAGAAACGTCCTCATTAAAACTCAATATATACAATTAAAAGAACTGTAGTCTAGTCTATTGAGTCGAGCTAAATGAGTGAGTCTTTATACAACAGTCTTGGTGCAGAATATCAAATATCTTGGGTGTGGATGAATCACTGATGTTTTTGCATCAATTCTAGATGATTCCTAGTACTAGACTTCCTAGTAGGTCATTGATTCTCCATGAGAATATCAAGAAGTTACTGGCAAATTGAAGCGCTCGTGGTCGTGCTTGCTTAGTCGTTCTTGATAGATCGTCGAAGTTAAGCAACGTTCGAAACGGTCTGTAAGTAGATGGGTGACCGGCAGTGGCATTTTCATCTGAGCGCTTCCGTGCTTTGGAGGGCACGTTAAATTGTCGGTCCCGGCTATTTAAGTCGTTAAGCCATGACGGAGGCCTTAAGGCAGCCTAAACACTCCTTCGCCAGAGTTGGCCACTGACTCATACGAACTTACTTACTTACTGGCAAATTTTACAAGTATGACATAATATTGGGCCCTCTACATATTTGCCGATGATAGACGAATACCCGCGCTCACGAACGTGTAGAGAGTTGTCGCCTGTATTCGTCGATCATTGTCTATGCAATAAAGCCGCTAGAAAGCTGACTGCAGACTTTCTATCGGCCGATAGTTGAGACGGAATATACTTCGGCTCGTAATAAGTATGGAGTATAGCCTGTCTCAACTATCGGCCGATAGAAAGTCTGCAGTCTGCGAGGGGTCAAATAGTTCGGCAAATGTGTAGAGGGGCCTGAAAGCTTGCATATTTCACCCGCACTACTTTTTTTTATAATTGTCATAGAAGGAAAAGTGGAAGGAAGACGAAGGCCTAGAATAAGATGATGATGATGAATTCGCCCTTTTTTTTCTACACTTTGTGTAGGATAACAGAATAAAACCTGCCTTTGAAAGATAACTGTATACGAATGCTGATGACGTCATTTTAATGCAGTGCATACGATACTTTTTGAACTTTAATTCTAATTTCATTGATTCAATCTTTACGCAATTTGTAATCCAAATTCCACGCACCTAAAGTTCAAATTCCTCTGTAGTGAGATAGGCTCGTTCCAGCTCAAATCATCCATTTTTCACGGCGATGCCCACAGAAGGTGTAGCAGTGGCAGCTCTTTCAAAGTTTTCTTTGTGGGAAGAAAGCGCAGCGATTGTGCGCGGGTGAATTGTGCATTTATGCCTTCATAATAGCCTTCATTGAAGGCTGGTTCGCTTTCTGGAGTGGCTAAGTAAATACTTTTTGCTATTTGACCTATTTTGTCCCTTCAGAATACAGAAACATGTGCTACACGTCTAAATAGTTAAATAAAACTTTTGAATATTCCGAAACGAGGTAATGCAACTTGGTAATGTATGAGAAAAGGAGGAAAATTCATTGTTTAGCTGGGATTCAAACAAAAAATCTTTGAATTTAAAATTGAGTTCCAATTCAATTCAAATTCGTTTATTGCTTCATGTTAGTTACAAGGTCTTAATATAGGTAGGCCTTTATGTACTTTACATTAGGCTAACGTAGGAAAATATTGAAAATATAGTCATATGCGCCTTTTCAGATTCCGGCAAAAAAAATCTGGAAAATAAAATTTAATGCGCCTTTTCAACTATCGGGGGCAGAATACGGATCTCAAAATTATCAATGTATGTAGGTACATTAGTTAGCGTCTCCAAAATTGGACCAGGCATGCGCCGCACTCGCCTAGTTTTTAACACTAAACTACCTGATAGCGGTCTGGGAGACCGCTTTATTTTTATAACCTCTCATAGCATCTCATAGCAAGGCAAACATCTCAAAATATAAAATGAATAGCTAAAAATGACGTCCTTTGCATGTGCATTTCAAATTGCTATTCTCAATGCGAGGCGATTTGAACGCTTCAGAAGAGACTATTTTAAGGAAGGTTGTGTTTGCGAAAAGGAAAATGTTTAAGGTTTAAGTTTAGATCGTTCTGTTTCACGGTATTTAGGTACATTTTCTTGAGGCTGTATAAAAATATTTTAAATGTATGTTTTGGAAACTTTTTTATATGCACACGTTGTCTGCATCGTTTTATGAACGGCGGGGTTTAGCAATATTCGCATATTTCATTGGTCGATATCTCATTACTGCGTTAGTTCCAGTGATTGCTACTTGATCGCAGTTGTGCTAGTTCCCCTAGTTAACAGCCAATAAGCTATCAGCAATCGATCACTCGACGAAAATTTAAAGGCTTTTTGAGAGATATTTTTGCCTCAACTAAACATAGATGCAATAAAGGTAACTTACGTAACATAATGCTTAAGCAGATTTGCAGCTAGCTCAGGCTAGATTCGCTGAATTTATACTGGATTCAGCATACATTAAGGGATGAGCCAAAACCTGAAATTGCATTATGAGAGAACTACGTGCTGTTTGAGGTGTTTTAAGTGGCACACACGGTTTGAATAAATTACTTACATTTTACGGCTTGTAGTTGAGATTACCTGAATGTGGAAATAGCGAGAAACTTCCACTACCACCAGGCGCGGTCGCAGCCTCAGATTTTAGGGGGGGTCACTACACTAATTTAAGACTAAACACTAAACAAGATTTTACTATTAGACGTGTACGATTTTGGGGGGGTCATGTCCCCTGTGACCACCCCCCTTGGACCGCGCCTGACTTCCACCATTATAATAAGTCAAGGTTTATGATACAAACAATGTCCTAAGCGTGCGTGTTGACTGTAGACATAGGTAAATATATATTTTTTGAAATAAAATTTTGGGCCAAGTACGGCATACAATGTAGGACGAAAGTAGATTTTTTGATTTGGTCCGAACTTCCGCGGGACGATGATTGCATAAATCTATAAATCATTTAAAATAGATGTAATCGAGTGGTGGCCATGCGAAAGTCACAGAACACCAGGTAGACCACCGGCCAGATGGGCTGATTGTGGCGGTGTGGTGGGAAGACGTTGGGTTCGACTGGCGTACCGGAGTGGGTTGAAAATGAGGAGGCCTATATTGCTAGATAGAATAAAGAAGCAGAACCACGAATGTATCCCCAAGACACAGTAGACATAGTTTTTTTTTTTTTAATATAAACTTTACTTAAATTACATTAATAAAGTGCAAACCAAAAACCACGAAGATTTATCCGGAATGCAGATATATCGAGTTTGTGACTACTCTAAACATAGGTACAACAGTTTAGAAACTAAAAATGTAGGTCGGAGCACTTAGCGTAAACAAGACACTGAGTACAGACAGAAAAATAATCATAGTTAGATATTCTCTTAAATCAAGTCTCTCAGGATCCTTTGAAGTCTAAAGGGGTATGCTGCTTTCTTCTGGTCTGTGGGGTAGGTATACAGAGACATAACCAAACATTTGGCTGATGCTCATTTTGAAAAAGCAAATATGTTTTAAGATTGTAATACCTTCCAGATTTTTTACAATGCCTTCTACAAAATAAATAAATCCATTCCCAATATAATTTCATAAAAGTGGGCATTTAGTTTCCTATGACGTAAGCGGACAATGCGCTGGGAATTGACTCCGGGATTCGAGACAACTTGTCCATTATCCCGGGATATAAACGGTTTATAGTATGCGATGAAGCGGGCTTATATTACCCAATCAGAAACTCACTAGTTTATCCAACATGCAATGGCAAAATGTAAAGCTATACCTGTATTTATGTGTTCTCGTGTCCTGAGATGTTAAGATTTGGAATAATATGATATTCTTCATCATCAGCCTATAGCAGACTAGTACTGCTGGACATAGGCCTCCCCTAATGAGCGCCATTGCGCCCTTTCCTCAGCTCAACGCTTCCAGCTTCTGCCAGCAGCCTTTTGCAGATCGTCACTCCACCTGGCCGGAGGGCGTCCTACACTACGTTTGCCGAGTTTTTCCACTCAAGAACTCGTATACCCCAGCGGTTATCGGCTCTTCGGCAGATATGGCCAGCCTACAGCCACTTCAGTTGTGATATTGACATAGGGTAAATGTCAATAAATAAAATATTGATTGAGCGTTGTACACTTTCACTCAAAAACGGGAAATTTTCTTCATTCTTACATAAGCCAAGAGGATGGTTTAGTCAGATCTTTGGGCAAGCCTATTTCATCTCAAACAATGTCCCAGGCACTACAGCGACCTGTGGAGTGTGGTTACCTCTTGACGCTGTATCATATATTTACCTAAGTTTAGATCTTATCTTCTAAGTCTTGGGCCACATGCGAAGAGAAAAGTGGAATCCCTCGTACAGGCATTGTGGAGCCGACAATACCACGTGTATTACTGACGCCACAATGAGGCGCTTTGCGATGGACCAGCTTTGTTCAGATAAAAGTGGCTAAATGATACTCTTTATAACATTAATATCAGTTATCATTTACTGGTAGTGGTTGGACATTCTGCGAGCGGGTGCGAACGACGTATTATACGTTCCTGTCCGCGCGTTCTGACCACACTACGGGCCTAGGCAGAAGCATAGCGTTTCATATCACCGGCACCACAGAAAACCAGCGCTGCAGCACCTTCAAGTTGCTGCAGCACACGCTGAGTGGTGGCCAATTTTGTGTTTAAATAGCTTATGTACTTAGTTTTTAAATTTAATGTAAGCTTTTTGTGGCACAAAATAAACTTTTTTCTATTCTATTCTATTCTATATAATATTGTGTTTGACACTTCGCACCTGCACCCGTGCCCGTGCTCGCTCGCAGTGTGGACGCTCGCTCGCTGAATTTTATTGTTTTAGTGTCTAAACACACAATTCCGAAATTACGGCAGGAATTCAGCATGATTACGCCAGCAATTCTATTTGAATTACTGAGCCGCTGATTTCCTGCCACGTAAGTTCGGCATAGTGTGTTTACTCGCTTACTGCCTAAAAAGTATATTCAAAAATTTGTATTGGCAAATATTACGAGTTCTTGAGTGGAGACCGCGACTCGGCAAACGTAGTGTAGGACGCCCTCCGGCCAGGTGGAGTGACGATCTGCGAAAGGCTGCTGGCAGAAGCTGGATGCGTCGAGCCGAGGACAGGGCGCAATGGCGCTCATTAGGGGAGGCCTATGTCCAGCAGTGGACTATTATAGGCTGATGATGATGATGATGAAATATTACACAGCCAAGCATAGATCATCATCCCTTTAAGTTGGTTAAAAAAAGCTATGCCACCTTGCACTGGCATAGTGTACAAAAAATTTATTGATGATGACGATGGCTGGCGCTCTCGGCCAATTACAATCATTTCGTTCCTCGAACCATGAAATGACAAAATGTCATGTCATCATAATGACGTGAGCTGGAATAACAGGGATGGTAATTGGTGTCGCTTTGAGTTTCCGATGACGATGATTAAAATTCAGATATACGACAATATTATAACCCTAATGAGAGCTCTGGTGGCTTTGGTGGTTCAGATAGTCGTGGGTTCGACTTTATAATACTTACACCCCTATTTTATCATTACCAAAAAAATTTTAAAACATGGTCTCTGTGTCTGTTACTTACGTATCACATTTATGTAGTTAAAACTCAAAAAAGAGAAAAAATATATAAAAAGGAGACGAGACGATTCAGACACGGATTTATGATAGCTACTGCGGTTTTACTGACTGGGGATGATACGAGAGCATAGTTAAATGAGAGTGCGTACGAAATTCTTGTCTGTAGTACTTGTCCAGTTTTCGTCAAAAGTAAGGTTTTTGTTGACAACAATCCTCGATAACTTTAAGATAGTTCAATATAAAAAAATCTGACCATGCCATTAACATTTTCTCCATCTGCTGCAACTGCCCCTAATTTTTTTTGTTACAAAATACCTATAAACCTGATCGCACACTGTCCGCGCCGTACGCGCCGCAGTCATTTTTTCTACACAAAAAGTGCTGATGACGTCAGAAAATGCGGCTCCCGTTAGCAGCATTTTCTCTATTGAATTGACAGTTCAGCGCGTACGGCTCGGTTGTACTGTGCGAGCACCTTTAGTAGGATAATTATACTGTAGGTACTATAAATAATAATAATAAATAAATATAATAATGCTGGACTATTCACACAGCATCATCTAGCCCCAAAGTAAGCAGAGCTTGTGTTATGGGTACTAAGATGACTGATATATTACTTATATACTTTTTGTTTGTAAATACATACATATTATACAAAGAAACACCCAGACCCGAGACAAATATTTGTAGATCATACAAACATTGGTCCCGCCGCGGAGATCGAACCCGCAACCTTTAGCGTCGCAGGCGGGCTACAGAGGTCGTACAGATTGAATACTTTGTCAGTAAAAGGTTTACCTAACGTAATAGCTTTGGTAATCTTTGTTATTAAAAAGGTTTTATGGTTCATACTAGTAATTGCATATTATTATTGGTTCATACTTACTTTTGCTTTGGCATTACGGGGCATTATCGCATGCCACTCCGAGGTGCGGAGTGCAAAATAGAGTACCTAGGTAAGTTCATTTCCAACTATTTGTTCTCTCGCCTCTGAAATGTAAATGGCTATTTTCGACTAGCACTGTTAAAGTAATATAACTTTTATAAAACTTTTAATGGAAAAATGTTGTATCTGAAATGCATTTTCAGCTACACTGTGTTATTTATTAATCATTCATTTTAATCTGCGTCAATGTTTTTGTGGTTAATTAATTATTATGACTGTGACTGAATATAAACTTATTTCTTTAAAATGAGAGATTTTCACTGAAAAATATTAAAGACCTTTACTAACATAGTGTTGGGTATAAATTTAATCGCACACTTGTCCGCGTAGTACACGCCGCAGTAATTTTTCTATACAAAAAACGCCGATGCCGTCAGAAAATGCGGCTCGCTCAGCAGCATTTTTTCTATTGAAATGACAATACGCCGCGTTCGGCTCGGCTGAACTGTGCGACCACCCTAAAAATACCAAACACTATGTTAGTATATAGGTTTACTAGCTTTTACTAGCACATACGTTTTCAGGATCTTTAAATAATATTTAAAGTGGGATTAAATAAAACAAATTTGATAAAAACAGAATTTTTTAAATCATCATCACATTTCTGCGTAGAAATTCATAAGTTTTATACAACGCTATCATAGTTAACTTTTGTTACACATAATTTATTTCAATATAACAATATTCTGATTTTAAATACTTACCTACACTCTGTGAACAGCTTGGCAAAACATTTATACTTTTAAATAAATAAGTAGCTATACTAAAATTAAATAACTTAATTTAAATAAGTCGTATTATATTTTTAGCAATAACCTACTAAAATTATTGAGATTCTAAATATTTGGAATTTACAAATTTAAAAGTTTATGTCTATAATTATTAACATTATGTACATTACATAGCTTTATAAGTTTGGCTTTTATGCTTAAGACAACCTACTTTAATTATTTTTATAATTATCATCAAAAAGGAAATGAGCGTTCATTTACATCACTTACGTTATTAATTTTATCTATAAATTTTTAACGTTACTTTAAAACCGGACATATAACTATTGTAATTGAAAATAAAGTAAATAATTTCAAAAAGTCCACGGTTTAGTATACAAGTAGTACTGAAATATATCAAACCCAATCAAAATTACTAAATTGACAATATTTAAAATTAAAATTTATTTAAAACAAAAATGGGATTCTGACCAAAACCCTGTTACAATTGATTTAATATTTACATAATAACAGTCAAATTTATTCACAATCATACTCTCTAATTATAATACCTACCTATTCATTTAATCATGAATACTTTAATGATAATTTTATTGTTTCGTTACATTTCTATGCTAGTAATTATAAATTTTTATATTAATATTTTTTAGATTTTAACCAACAAATAACAATAATAATATTGCTTTTTGAGCTTTGTTTAAATCATAACATACTACAAATAAAACACCACAAGGTATCATAATATAGAGTTGAGCAAAACAAAATAAGAATACTACTACAAATGACTAGAGATTTGGCTTTGAACTGTTTGTTTGTGTCAAATCTTGCAAGTTGAACTTGACCCATTTTCCGATGTCCAAATTAGCTAACTTTGGCACACCTTGAATTATTGGTGACAATGCGAAACTGAAACGAACTAACTTCATACACTATAATGCGCAAGCAAATTTAAATCTTTGTTCCACACTAGTTTTATACGTAGTCTTTGGTTTAACAAATTTTTTTTTTTTAACAAAAGTACATTTTTTTAAAGTTCTCATTCATCGCTTTCAAAGAATTTTAACTCAAAAACTAACTAGGATTAAATGTAAATCTTACCTACTAGATATTTGTATAAATTATGAGCAATCTACAAAATCTAAATACTTTGATATGAGTAAAATATTATTTGGATATTACATTCTACATTATCAAATCGCGCTGTGCAACATTTTTATCTTTACTAAAAGACAGCTTGATAATTTATATTATTATTCTGTTGAGAAAAATAATAATAGAAACTTTGGAAATATAGACTCTCTTTTTACCTTGAACAATAAAAAGAAAACCAATAATAAAGAAGTTTCTATGTATTACTTTCAACAAAAACGACACCGTTACAAACTATGATTTTATTCTATATTTTTGTGTAATAAAACAAACGAAAAATATGTTTAAAATCTGCATAAAAAGTTAAAACGATAATAATGGACGGTTAATTAATTAAAGCAATAATTAATTATAATAAAACTAGCTGACCCGCGCAACTTCGTCTGCGCATTATTAGAAACACAGTGGAGGAGTTTTGAGTGAATCGAGAGTACAAAATATAAAACTCCGTCGCATGATATAATATTTTTTTATATATGTTTCTCTCAAGAATCATTTAATAGATAAAGGTAGGAAAAATCTTACCCAGATCTTGCAATGCTAAGAACAAAACGAATACGGTAATTGGTACAGAATCGCTGAAGCGAGCGCAGCGAGTTTTTGAAGAGAGAGAGAGTTTTTGAAGAAATTGACTCGAAACGTATTTTTTTATAGCAAAAACTGTGTGGTTTAAAATTTCGAAATAAAATTATTAACTAATATTGCGTTATGTTTCTCTCAAGAATCCCTTAATAGATAGAGGTAGGGAAAATCTTACCCAGATCTTGCAATGTTATGAACAACACGATAGCGGCAACTGGTGTCAGATTTGCCGAAGCGAGCGGCAATACCTACCCGCGACTTCGTCAGCAATATAAAAATATCGAAAACTCTTAGCAAAAATCTCCATTAACTTTTCAAAACTCAAAATCAAAGAAAATTATACTCGATCTCCGCCATAGTAAAAACGCCACCTAGGAAAAAAGTGTAAAGTAGTTTTGACCTCTAGACCGATAGATGGCGTTCTAACTATAGCCAAGGAAAAATATTTTAATATCAAAAAATCATAACTTCGGAGTTCGGATATATTGATGGGTGGGAACACACGACATGTTACATGTTTATCATTAATTTTAAAATAATTTATTATGCAAAATACAAAAAAAAACGAAAAAATTTAGAGTGCAAAAAGTGGCTTCGGGCGGTCACCCATCCTTATTATGACCGCGCCCAGGGTTGCTTAACTTTTTTCCCCATACAAACTTCCAACCCTTATTTTCCCGCCCCCTTATGGTAATTGACAAAAAAAAGTAGCCTATGTCCATCCCTGGGGTATACTCTTTATCCATGCCAAATTTCAGCTTAATCGGTTCAGCGGTTTGGGCGTGAAAAGGTAACAAACAGACAGACAGACAGAGTTACTTTCACATTTATAATATTAAGTATGGATTAAAATTTCTAAACACTGTAAATGTGACTAAAATAAAACCCCCTAAATGTGATAGGTTATAGGTACATAAATAAATAAAGTAATAATTATGCATAGGTCTAGTATTTAAATTATAAAAAAGTCTTGCAATAAAATAATTGTTTTAGGTAAAGATATCACAACCTCAAATAATAATAAAAGCTCAGGTACTAAAATCTACAAGTTTTTGGCATAATTTATCAATTTACATTATTTTATACTTAAAATGACTACAGTATTTCTTTTATATTATAACAATATACATAATTTACAATTAATAATTTAATTTGATATGCTATTTACTACCGCTCATTAAAACTTATTTGTTTTATCACATTATAAATACTTTGGTTTACATATTTAAATTAAGTCAATATTTGATCGCCTAGTAGATCTCATCAATAATGGAATAATAGTGAATTTCGTTGTAAAGTCTTACATAAAATAAAATATTAAAATTTTGTTTACAATGATTTACCTTCAAACAACGAATTTGAATTTACACTGAATTTATTGAACCAAAAATTACAGAAATGCCAATAATATTAACTATTCAAGCGAAATCAAACTCAATATCAATAGCTGTAAGACTGAGATCAGTATTTCCAAGAATCAATCAAGATCTACTCTCATTCTACTGAGTAAAGACGACCAAATAGTCTGCAGGTTAGGTGCCACAATGCAGTATCTTCCTAAAAGCCTTCCTAAACTCTGGATTGAAGATAGTGTAGATGACTGGGTTTAGGAATGAGTTGATATAACCCAGCCAGGTAGTGAGGATGAAGGTGGTGACGCCAGGAGAGAAGGGAAGGTCAAATTTATCGCAGATGGCACCAAGGACGGAGCACGTGAAGAAAGGCGCCCAACAGAAGAGGAACACACCTGTGGAAGAAAAAAACATTAAGGTCAGAAAATTCAAGTATTTGGTCGCACTCTCCGCCTGGAACTTATATTTTTATACTTATAATACCGAAATTTCAGGATGGATTTTTTTTTTCAATTTATTATGGACTTTATCGATTAGTTACCACATCACTCATAGAAAGGTGTGATTAATCTAGAATCTTGATCAGTACCTATACGAACTTACTATTACTACAATGTATAAAGTAAAATCATTTCTAGCTATTGGTTTAAACCATCAATTCAAACCCAAGGTTACATCGAAACCTTTGGACTCCTCTGCTCCTTAAACATCATCAAAGCATCTTGAATGTCTGAAGATCTGAGAGAATCATTGATAGTAGTAATTCTAGTGAATTTTCGAAACCTACCTAAAACAATAGCCAGAGTTTTAGTAGCCTTCCGTTCCTTCTTAGCCGAAGATTTTTCCCTCTTCTTCTTGCTGGCCTTATTTGCTTTGTAGATTGTGAATCTTGCAGTAGCAGCGCTGGCTTTCCTCTCCTTTTTCGAAGAAGAACCATCGTGCAGGTCGAAAGTACTAGCATCGAGATCTTCTTCTGAACGGATTGCTAGAGACACGTTGCGACTGAAAATAATCAAACAAATCTTGATGATTGTGACGGTTTAGCAGTGGACAGGGTTAGCAAGATGGGAATTTAATATAAGAAACGATTCAATATTTCAAATTCAAATTCACATCGTTATGATGACCCCTAGGATCTTGAATACCTAAAAGATCTGTAATAATGTCAACTTAGACCAACTTAGAACCAACGTCTGGTAGAGATCGCTATTTAGCGATAAGACCGCCGATTGTATGTCATTGTGTTTTTTGTTTAGTTTTCCATTTTTGTTTATTTTTATTATGTGGTGTGCAATAAAGTATTTTCTATCTATCTATCTATCTATCTAACTTGATACAGGCGTGATATTGTTCGTTTGCTTATTAGTTTTCTTATTAATTATAGTTGATGATCTTTTTCTCTTACCTCGAATCGCTTAATTTGCTCTTCCCATTCTTCTTCCACTTATCACATCCCATGTTCCTCAGCACCGTCGCGTCTTTCATCCCTGGTGACCCTGGGGGAGAGGTGTGCTCCCTGATGGTGTCCTCCAGGTTGGATGGAGCGTAC
This sequence comes from Epirrhoe alternata, assembly GCA_963565295.1. Lineage (NCBI taxonomy): Eukaryota > Metazoa > Arthropoda > Insecta > Lepidoptera > Geometridae > Epirrhoe > Epirrhoe alternata. Next base: position 940,615 of record OY751385.1, on the reverse strand, counting down.
CCTGAGTCGTTGTTGCCGTTTGGGTCTGGTTTGATGCGATTTTTTGGTGTATTGCTGTTTTTGAAAAAAAATGTGATGATGAGAATGTAGTATGATATAAGGAAGAAAATAATAATTTGAAAAGAGAGACAAAACATAAACTTGACAGAAAAACCCGGGGCATCGAACCCACGACTTTAGGATCGGAAGGCGGGGCCGCTACAACTAGACTACCAGTGCTCTATAAAGCTTAAATTTTATCTGGGGTAAAGCTAATGTGCCAATATACAGAAGATCTTACTTAGCCGTCTCCTCAGTAACTGTGGCCAGCATGAACTCAGTGGACTTGTCATTTGGGATGACATGGCAGTCGTCTGCATCCGCTTCTATCTCTGATCTCTTGTCGAAGCTGTGCAAAGAAGATTTATTTTTATTATCCATACATCATAATTCCTTACAACTGATTCCTTACAGGGGTTTTCATGGGAAAGCTAAGCTCGACACCACAGCTCACAGTGCTCTTCACACTGTCAGGAACAGAGGAAGGTGGAGGAAAATCATCAAGGCGGAGGTGATACCTAAAGGAGGTCACGACCCTCAGCATTGGGGAACCCGATTCAAGGTGGAGGATGACATCCATAACGTCTGTCGGGTCTGCTAATTTGTTTTAATTTATGGATTCTATGAGCTTTAAAACCTACTTAAGTGCAATAAATATTTCTATTTTTTACTTTTGTTTTCCTTTATGTTTAGATTTTTCTTATTATTGTTTTATGTTTTCTCGTAAAAAACAAAAACTATCCGCTTGCTAACATCTCATTCATCAATCAATTATTGAAAAGATACAAAAGACACTATGTAGGTAATCCATTTTATTCAACTTTTTCATAGCTAGGTATTTGATGGATCGGTCTTTTGAACAATTTTTTTCACGTAAGTACCTATTTAGACAAATTTATTTTAAAATGCGACTCCCAATCGCATTTTTTATGGAATGTTATTAATTTATTGTATAGCATATATTATCTAAATCTATTAATGAAACCATCTTGAGAATCGAATCAGTGAAACGCTATAGATTAGATGACACAAAATTGATATTGAGAGAGCAAAGTTATCCAATTTGGCCATAAAAATTGCTATACTATCAACCCAACCATGAAAGTGATTTGAACGATCCAATAAAGAAGCTTTCATTGATTTTATATCAAGTCCATAACATTGAAGATGGCAGCTTGAACATAAAAGTTATGAGTGTTGTCGAATCCATTCATGCTTGTAACAGCATCATGTTAGTTTTATCTACTAGTAGTTGTTTCCCGCGACTTTGCGCACATTGGATGCTGTTATCTCGTTTCCCCATACAAACTTGCTTTCATCACTTATTTCCGTATGAAAAAATATAAAACTTTCAAAAGCTGATGTCCTAAGTACCTACTATGAAGTGGTGAAAAAAAATGAGATATTTTAGAGTGTCTACTCACAAAATGAGCAACAGAACTCTGTTGAATTGAAACACACTTAGTACAGTTACAGTTACATACATTTTGAAAAAAATATTTATATTATAGCTCAACCAAATGTCGCCATACGTTAGGTTATTGTAAAGTAAGTTTTTTAGTATGAATGATAGTTTTAAAACTATTATCCTTGTATGGTTTGAAATATAATTTCACCTATCATCATGATCATCCTCATTGCTGCCTGAACCAGTGTTGGTTGCCCGGTCATCATGCAACGCCGTCTCCTGCAGACGCCTGGTCTGCGCGACGTTCTCGATGACCACTGCTGTGGTGGCTCCGGTACTGTCCGGTACTGGTGGCTTCTTCGCTGCTCGCTGTTTCATAGCTCGCATTCTCAATGCCTGTATAAAAACACGTTGTTTGAATTACATAATTCGAGAAAGAATAACAAAGTAGGTACTAATAAGGTATAGGTAGAAAATAAACTTAAGCAGACCCAGCAAAAAAGTGGGATAAGTACAGAGATTACAAATAAATAAGTGAATATTGCTGTTACATCATCAGGCTTCTATGTATGTTTTTTTATGATGAATGGGTCGACTCTTGACCTCGAATCTAACATAGGCAAGAATGAGGTCTACGATGGAGCGAGCCTTCCCCGAAGGTGCCTATTAACTCTCTTCTTGAAAACAACAGGGTCGTAACTCAGCGGAAATACAAACGCGGGAAGCTGATTCCATATTTTTGCAGTGCGTATAATAAAAGAACTTTGAAAGCGCTTAGTTCTATTATGTGGGATATCAACCAGGTGTGGATGATAAGTTTGTGTTATGGGAACCCTAAAGTCATAGTCAAATCTGAAGAACTTATCCAAATTCGACAGATAATCAGGGTTGTGCAGGCGCAAACTTGTAACGTGGTTATTCTTTATTGGTGGAATGACATACATACATACATACATAAAGTCACGCCTCTTTCCCAAAGGGGTAGGCAGAGACCACGGATCTCCAGTCGCTACGATCCTGACACACAACTTTCGCCTCATTCACTCTCATTACATTCTTCATACATGATCGTCGGTTTAGGGTACTTTTGACCTGGCCCTTCTCCAAAATGTCGCCAATTTGATCCAAGAAGGTTCGCCTAGGTCTTCCCCTTCCAGCTGTCCCATGCACACTCGCCTCATACACTTGCTTTGTCAAACGACTGTCATCCATCCTCTCTACATGCCCAAACCATCTTAACATACCTTTCTCGATCCTCAGCACTACATCTTCTTTCACTCCACACTGTTCCCTTATCACACTATTTCTCACTCTATCATTCAACGTTACCCCACACATACTACGCAACGCTCTCATTTCAACAGCATTCACTCTACTCTGATGTTTTTTCTGCCACACCCAACTTTCACTTCCATACATCAATGTCGGTACCAACACTCCTCTATGAACTGCCAGTCGTGCCTTGTTGGACACTTTCCGGCTGCTCATAAAATCGTGGAGTGCCCCATTCACTCGGTTTCCAGCATTCACTCTCCTTTCGATATCCTCATCGTACTTCCCATCTCTTGTAAACAATGTCCCCAGATACACAAACTCTTTCACTTGTTCGACTCTTTCATCACCTATCAGAATATTGCATGCTGTCATACATTCATCTTTTTCAAAAACCATCACTTTCGTCTTGCTCACATTTACTTTCATTCCCTTTCGCTTAAAAGCTTCATGCATAACTGTTACCATCTCCTGCAACTCATTCTCCGACGACGCAAGTATCACCTGGTCATCGGCATAGAGAAGACATTTGACGAGTAACTCATTCATTCTCAAACCATTTGCACTATCTTTCAAATCTTTCAAGCAACTGTCCATGAATAGATTAAACAGCCATGGTGACGCTACACATCCCTGCCTAACGCCCTTTTGGATGTTAAACCATTCAGTGTATGACCCATGTATCCTCACGCAAGCACTAGAATCCTCATAGAGAGATTTCAGAGCTCGAACGAGGTTGCTGTTCACTCCATACATCGACAGTACCGACCAAAGTTCATTCCTCATCACTTTATCATAGGCCTTTTCCAAATCCACGAATGCGCAATAGACTTTTTGACCTTTGGCCAAAAACTTTTCGGCTATGCTTCGCAAGGAAAAGACCTGATCCGTACATCCCATTCCCTTTCGAAACCCCGCTTGTGCATCCCATATTCTCTTGTCGGTTTCTTTTACAACCCTTTCAGTCAAAATCTTTGCATACAGTTTGCCGACGATGCTAAGGAGGCTAATGCCTCGGTAGTTTTTGCAGTCTTGGTGCGAGCCTTTTCCCTTATAAAGGGGAACTATAACCGCCTTGCACCAGTCATTCGGTACTCTGCCAGAGTTCCAGCACAAATTAAAAAGACGGTATAGCTGACTAGCTACAACACCATGTCCAGCCTTTAGCATCTCGGCTGTAATCCTATCATACCCAGCAGCCTTTCCAGATTTCATACTCTTTAATGCATTCACAATTTCACCCATTCCGATACTACTGTCACTGCTCACTTCTTCACACGAAGACGTTGAGGTAGGTTCCAGCGTATCTTCTCTTTCAAACAAACTCTCAAAATACTCTTTCCACCTCTTTAATATACACTCTTCACCTTTCACTATACTTCCATTCTGATCTCTGATTGCGTCCAACTCTGAGTTTTGAGCTTTCCCTCTGGCGGAACGAATGGATTTCCAGAAAAAATTAATATTTCTTTGGAAATCTTCAGATAATCGTTGATCAAAGACATCCTTTTGTTCCTCTTTCTTACTTGCAACAATTTCTTTTACTAAACTTTTCACTCTCTTATATTCATTCTTAGCTTCATCCACATCCTCAATCGTAGCTTTTTTCATGTTTTTTTTTTTTTTTTTTTTTTTTATGATGAATGGGTCGACTCTTGACCTCGAAACTTACATAGGCAAGAATGAGGTCTACGATGGAGCGAGCCTACCCAGAAGGTGCCTATTAACTCTCTTCTTAAAAACATCATGACACATCACATCATTCATGTGGAATGAATTGAATGGTGGAATGAATTGTGTGTAAGTATTGCACACAATTACAGCGTTAGATAGCCTGAATGAGAGGGAAAAAATAAGCTAGGTATTCAATTCGAGATCCAATTGGATACAGTACTAAGACATGGCAGAACAAAAGATACTCACCTTAAAAATACTATAATACAGGAACATCATCATAATACAGGGGATGTAGAAGGACCCCAGCGAGGAGTAGATGACGTAGTTCTGGCTGTTGAAGAGGCACTCGTCGAAGTTCCTGTCTGGAGTGTCGTTCAGGCCTAGGACTATTGGGGCGCCTATTGCTGCTGATATACACCAGACAAGGACGATTGTGAACCATACGCGACGATTGTTTTTGTGCTTCGCATATTTGATTGGTTGAGTTACAGCGATATACCTGTAGATAGAAAAAACTAAATATAATCCCAGTTATCATTCCAATTGAGCTCAACCAATCACATAACACGAAAATGACAACGGAAGTGATTACACGTCATTTTCGCATTGTGTGATTGGTTGAGCCCAATTGGGATGATAACTGGGAATGGATTTCAAGTTAGTCAATAAGCCCCCAGGATGATTTAGTGTGATTTTGTAGCCAAATTTAGTGGTGGTAGGTGTTTTGGACGGTAATCTGAAGACCTCCGTCATGACTTCGACATTATAACGACCTCCGAAGGCCCTCCGAAGCGCCCGCTTGCTATTGGCACTTGCCACCTGTCCATGTAATGACCGTTTGATCTTTCAAGACCGCGCTAGGCAAGCTTCATGAGGAGTTGAGACCAGATAAAAATTGCCTTTTTTTTAATAGGCATTTGACCTCACTCTGCCTGATGGTAAGCAGCAGTGATAGATGTAAGACTTTTAGATTATCACCAGGTCATTTTTATCTCTAAGTGATAGTAACATTTTAATAACCAGCACTTACCTATCAACAGATATGGCGACTAGGTTGAATATACTGGAGGTTGATGACGTCACGTCCATCGCTATGTACACGTCACACACGAAAGCGGGGAGTCCCCAGGAACCATGCACCTGTTGGCAAAGAAAATACACATTATTATGAGAAACGACATGGTTTTCCTTCCCTCCACCCCTTCCTCTTCTTCCCTCTCTTTGTAAAGAAATAAATAATTCCATAGTATTTTCAAATACGATATAAAGCCAAAATGTATTCAGTAGGACCGCTGGGATCACTTTGCAAAAGCTTATACTTAAATGAAAACGGAACAAGGTGTGAACACAAAATGCTTGGCCTGGTTAGGAAACGAATCTCCTATGGCTTAGAAGATCAAATTTCACCAAATGAGCTGTAAATATTTCACAACCCAGGTCTTCCAATCTATGACAGCAAAACCAAAATCTGTAACCTAACCATCAACCGTAAATCAATTCGGTTGTCAGCAAGTCCGCGAGCGCCATAAATCTACGGGGCGGAATAGCTAATTTATTCACATTCTACATCTGGGTTGCCCGAGGATATTGGGTTCGGTTCCCGAATGAGCACGGTTAATATTCATGATATTGCTGGTACTAAAGTCTTGATTGTTGCACGAGCTTTCTTGTTAGTTTTTGGAGGAAAAACAACGTTTTATAATTTCAATGCAAGATCATTTGTTAGTAATTCTTTTATAATATTATTTATATCAATAAATATTCATGTACTTAGGTAATGTTTTTGGACATCTAGCTGACTATCCTCTTAGACATCAAAGGATCTGGAATGAATAAAGATCTGAGCAATTACCCTCTTGGTTATAACCTGGTGAGCCTAGTCATGTTACTATCCCCAAACAGCGTAACAATACGTCATACCAATGCATAAATAGTATTTTTTTATATAGAGTGAATCCACACCATAGCACACCCAGGGTGTTATTCTGACAAATCGGACTACGAACCTTATTCACCGTATTCGGAACATATTACCGGATTTCGAACATAAAAAGTAATCCAGCTGGATCCGGCACGTATTGTATCATCTCATTTTTAATGTACCACGTTTGGTCGGCAGTCGTCATTTATTAGGTTTTTATAGGAACCGATATTTTTGCTTCCGCAGTGTAACCCGCGGTCCCTCGGGATTTTTTCGGGATAAAAAATAGCCTATGTCCTTCCCTGGGATACAACTTTTATCATGCCAATTTTCTGTTCAGTGGTTTAGGCGTGAAAAGGTAACAAACGGACAGACAGACAGACAGATAGACAGACAGACAGAGTTACTTTCACATTTATAATATTAGTATGGAAACATCTAAATGAGACATGATGTAGTGGTCGAGCATAGGTCGTAGATTCGAATCCAGATAAGCAAGAAGGTGAAAGAAAATAATGTCTATCGCTTGGAGACAGAGTCGTAATCCTGTTTTTTTTTAAACTTAGGCCTTTATATTAGATGCTTTATACAGCGTCAGGAGGCAATCTATGCCTACACTGAACGGGACGCTGTAGTGCCTGGGACTTTTTGAGATGGAATAGGCTTGCCCAGCACCTAATCCATCCTCTCAGCATAATTGGCCTCGTCCACAGGAAAGACAACCTCAATACGTGTGGAGCTGACTAAGCTGCGGGTTTCGTCACGATGTTTTCCTTCACTTTGTTTAAAGCGCAAGAGATATTCAAATAGTGTCATTGAGTAGTTTTTTTTTATAATTCTGGATATTTCATACAGCGCTCTCATCTCTCACCCACTGCGCCACAGAGGTCGACAAAGTAGACCGTTCACAAAGGAATTCTGGCATACTATTCTTGCATCTTGCTTCCTCAAACTCAACGGAGCTATTCTGTGGCAAGAGGCGAAATTGGTATCGTGTAAGCAATGTCTTAATGTTGGAATTTCTAACAAATCGTATAATCAGAAATCGTATCGTCTATCCTAAAAATCCTCAAGTAAATCTACCTTCGGGGAGCAAACTAATAAAATAGGGGAATGCACAAAGACGGGACAATGGCCACGTAACATGCCGGAAACGGGCCGATACCGGATATGACGTATACACTAGTGATGAAAAATAGCTTTGGGATGTAGCTTTGTAGGAAATTTCGTGAAAAATCAAATTTCTCTCTAGTGAGAACAGTGTTGGCTCGTAGTCTTGACTTTCGGCAGGTACGAATAAAGTGGGTTCAAATCTCATACGTGCATAGGATAAGCTCATCGGCAAAAAATAAATATCGCGCAGAAACAAAAAATTACATTCTCTAAGTGACGACCTCTGTAGCGCAGTGGGCGAAGGCCTGCCTGCGACGCAAAAGGTTGCGGGTTCGATCCTCGCGCCGGGACCAATGTTTGTATGATCTACAAATATTTGTCTCGGGTCTACTAATAGGTATACTAAAAAGTATATTAGTAGTACATCAGTTATGTAGTACCCATAACACAAGCTCTGCTTACTTTGGGGCTAGATGATGCTGTGTGAAAAAGTCCAGCATTATTTATTTATTTATTTAAGTGGTTTCGTAGGTACAGTCACCGTCACCAATTGGTAATCCCCTAAGTAAGGTGAATTGTACTGCAAGGGGGTTACCAGTTGGTGACGCTGACCGTACATGAAAGGAGCTTGTTCAAAGCGCAAATAAAATTATTTTACCACACTGGTCATATGGAACTGGTGGCACGTCAAGAACAGGTATGAGTAGGTAAAGGTAGATCATAGACTAAAAATATATTATGTCAGCATCGTGTTAAGTCAGAATTTCAATGTAAATCATGAGAATCTGTGATCTTCCTTCTACCTGTAGTTCGTACTATATTTTGTAAAAATACAATTTTACCACATAGCATGAAAATAAAAACTTAAAATCCAATGAATTTTTCTTCCAATGAATCCAATGAATTTTTGTTCATGTTTTTTTCTGACTGTACGGTGTACATGACTATCGCATTACGCTCATCAACGTATACCATAGCCTTAGTAACTGTTAGTTATTCTATGGCACATCAAATGCTTCCACCCAATTTATGCCGGGCCCATTGTCTCAAGATCTATCGAGACGTAGTCACTCAATAATCGAGTGTTATCAGCGGGCCGAATCCTTTACGAGCTATGCCGAGGGTTTACGATGTGACCGCTGTATCAACTATTTATGGCTGTATTGTCTAGAACGTGTAAAGCTGACTAAGCTGAGGTCTTCCTTACGATGTTTTTATCACCGTCAAGATAATGTCTTTCCTGTAGATTAGGTCGATTGCTAAAATGGGTGGCTTAGATGCTAGATTGCAAGGAAAGATGGGGACAACCTAGAGCTGATAGGGACCGGAAAATAGAAGGAAAAGGACCTAGTGGGTGAAGTCCGATGCGCTGGTCTGACCAAATCCCCACCTCGGCACCACGGTTCACAATGCTCTTCATACTGCCGGGGACAGAGGAAGATGGAGAAACATAATTAGGGAAAAAGTGATACCTAAAGGAGATCTCGACCCTCAACACTGAGGATTACGACTCAAGGAGGAGGAGATGCTAGATTCCATCTCAAACAATGTCACAGGCACTACAGCGTCCCGTTGAGTGTAGGCTTCCAGTGTCTGTATTTCCGCTGAGCTACGGACCTGATGTGTTGAAGAAAAGAGTTAACAGGCACCTTGGTAGGTCGTTCTTTGTACTTTATGAGTATCTAAACTTATTTAAAGAGCCTCAATTTTTTTGTTTTAAGATGGATCACCTAAAAGAATGATAGAGAGAAAGAATGGTTGCCCTGATTCTTCACGGTATTGGTCGCAAAAGAACAGAAATAAAATTTGTTTTAAGACTATTCTAAGTGATCCCAGCGGTCCTACTGAATAAATGCTTTTTGACTTTGACTTAAGCTGGCTCCATCGTAGACCTCATTTTTGCCTGTGTAAGTTTCTGGGTCAAGAGTCCACCCATTATTAATAAAAAAGGCATAGGTTTCCTCTCGGTATGAATCATTTCACAACATGAAATAAGTATTACATTAGTTTAGGCAAAAACTTATGTAGAAGAATATAAAAAGCAAAGTTTCATCCAATATGTAGCAAGGGTAAGGATGATGTTTCGTGCCATCTACAACACCATTTGATCTGAATCACCCTGTATAAAGCGGTCCGAACCCAAGACAATACTATTAGGTACGTGATACGAAGTTTTCTCTATAACCAGAACCTTGCCAGTATAATCCGACCCTAATCTTTGTAGCCGCTTCAAGTGTTGTTTCAGAATTCTGCATACATTTTGTTTAGCACCAGTTTTTATATTTATTTTGAACCGTACTACTCAAAAACTCACCAAAACAAGCCAAGTAATAAGGCAGGAGGCTCAACAGAATGAATAGTCTAAGATTCCTTATGTCGGGGTCCTGTAACTTCCAGACCCAGAAATAATATCTGCAGATCATGCAAACAATTTGTTCTTTCGAGATAATCGAACTCGCACCTCTTGCTGCCTAGTAATCACTTCACTATCGAGGTCGTCACATGTACCAAGATTAATCTTCGGATTATACTTGATGAACTATCTCACTGGGTCAACCTAGCCTAAGTTCGTATGAGCTTGTAGCCATTTCTGGTGACAGAGCTTTTAGGCCGCCTCCGTCATAGCTTAACGGCTTAATAGCGGGAACCGACAATTTAACGCGCCCTCTCAAGTAACCATGCGCAAAATGTGCCACCTCATTGAAAAGATAGATACATATCTTTTGATCGCTGAGAAGTACCTATATCCATCTTTTAGTTCCGTAGTTCAATTGCCTTTGTCATTCTCATCGCTCCAATCGGTATTCATTCGTAACTTATCTTTTGAACTACATAGATAGATAGTTAGTTCAGTAGTCCAATGTATCGCCTGTCTGCCTCTATCGTTCTCGCTCGCAACGTTCGTCTCGCTTATTCACCGCGCTGAACTACAAAACTAGAGATATGATTGTATTGAAATTGAACTAGTGAAGGAAGAACTAAACGCAAAAGAAGTAGTCCAATTGAACTACATATTAGTTCCGGAACTACACAAGACTACTCTAAAGCGCTGAGCTGATAATTCCATTAGCAGTCACCCATCTACTTACTGATCTTAAGAACGTCAGTAAGCAAGCTTCAGCACAAGCATTTCATAGACCCAGATGGTGTGTCTAAAAAGTTAAAAACTCGTGCTCTTCTCGTTTATCCTAAAGTGTGAAGTGAAGAAAATGATATGTAAATATGGGTCGGTTGAATACGCCGGCAGTCAATCATTATTCGTACAAGGTAACCCGAAGGAGATAACTTAGGGAAATATATTTTTTCGATTGAGGATCTATAAAACGAAATATGGAGGAATAATTCATTTTCTTATATTCTTTTATTAAAAAGGTGCAAAAATGAGCTTTGGGCTTTCAAATAAAGAAACAAACGACTGTAGGTATCAAAAGTCGAACTGTCGCGATACAGGCTTAGCCTAGTGCGGAGTTGGTGGTAAATTATTTATAATAATTGTAATATTTATGTAAGTTTTATGAATAAATTGAATTGAAATTGAATTGAATTGAAAAGAAACTCAACCATGAAAACCTATTTACAATACCTATTCATATAAAATGTACCTATTATAGTTGGTGTCTCAATCCTTGAACATTAGTTACAATATCATAAAGTCACTAATATACACTAAAGTTTTTCCCCGTTCCAAAGCTATATCACTTAAAATTCGTATTCAGCTCTGGTTACAAGAAGCGTATTTTATTCCCCGCACTATCCTATACAAATCAAACGAAAATGAACTTTATCCCAGTAGAATACGGCTTAGAATACGCAAAAAGAAATAATTGCTGAAAATATTCCCTACGCGACCGCCAATCGTGCCTCCATTAGTGATGTACCAAGTATCGATATCGATGTTTGTATTTGTTGCTTGTAATTTATGATCGGAGGATATTGCAGTGTTCTCGAAAAATGGGAATTTAGGAAGCGGTATTTTTAGTGCTTGTGCAATTGTTGCAATACATTGTTGATAGTGCTATGAATGTCGCTGGCGAGAGTAATGTGTGCGTGCTTCGTGATTAATGTGTGTAATGTACTTAATGTATGCCAATAGCACTATACATGAGACTTGTGTGTGGATAAAGTTATATTGACAAACTATGACGTTGCTTATTAGCTATCACTGTGAAATCGAACCAGCCATTTGTTTGACTTCACACTCACAAGAGCGATAAAAAATATAAAAAAAAAAGTTTTTAGTTCAGACCAAGTATGGATAAGTGAATTAGATGGCGCCAAATATAGTCTGTAATTTTTTTTTACTCAACCTATCGTGTCCCACTGCTGGGCAAAGGTCTCCTCCAAGGCCAAGTCTGTAATAAATTAAAAAATAGGTATTTATTGACCTTTATACGTGAGACCTTCTGCTCTTTGCACGCATATGCGTGCCTCATGATGCTGCTGTTTGTGGGCGGTGGCAATCACTTACCATCAGGTGTGCCACTTGCTCGTTTGCCCTCTCTTCCATAAAAAAAAATTACCATGCGATTCACCTTCCATACGCACTGGGTCACCACACTGGCAATAAAAAATAGTTTGACGGAATGACACCTATACGTTTACCTACTGTAGATAGTGTGGGATTCTGACACATCTTTAGGGATCCAAATAAAACAAATATAAATAGATTTAGTCCCATGTCGTCGGTACGTCCGCTCGCTTCACACTATCCAGCGAATGCCCCCGAGCGAACGCAACGATGTGGGTAGGTAATTATTTATTATCATCGGTAGGATGTCACAGATAGCTTTATCGATACTGTCCTACAACACACCGCACTATGCCTCGAAGAGACTATTCTTTTTAATACAGGCGCTTTAGCCTTTGAATTTGAAATAACACCATCAGAATGTTGACGCGTGTTCAGAATACCACCTTCGGCTGCGGAACAATATTGTTAACTATGGAATGCCTGTGACATCGCCTGTGTTTACATCATGTTTAACTTTCTAAAGTGAAAATGCATTGATACAGGATTTTATCGCGTTGATTTTGTGGGCGTTTCATTCGCACATTTCAAAGCCTGCGAAAAAAATGTGATGTTATATTATAGTTTTGACGCTAATATTCTTTCAGTAATTTTGGCAATTGGGACGAATATGGACAAATAAGTATATTATCGTGTGGGACGAAAGGGGGCCGAAACACCGGGACGAATGTGGCATAAATCGATAAAATCCTGTGTTTTTCTAATTGACTCTTGATTGCGAAAGCTTAAAAAAAGACTAGGTATCCGGACTATCCAATCCGATCTAAGCATTGTATGTGTCTGTTGGGTGTTTTTTTATATCACTTATCAACATAATCTCTCACCTTATTCGCAAAGAAATATCATTTTATAATATTCACAAATCTACCAGACAGTTCTATTTCTATAAGCTTAGATAAACTTCAGTAATGGGAAAAGTGTACCCAACGCTAGAAAAACTTGATATTGGTTACGGCATTGCTCTTTGCTCGGTAAACTAAGAAACCTTTTTGTTCTTTGTCCAAAAACCCTATTGTATTGGTCCTTTCTTCAGCATGGTTGACGTGACCAGCAATCAAATGTTATTGAAGTTTCCCAACAGATTGTAACTTTTACTTATTTTCTTATTACTTTACGTTATTGCGAAAACAATTTTTTGCAGTCCCTATTTTATAAAACCTAGGCTTATAACAGCTTTATTTATTTACTAGCTTCTGCGCGCGGCTTTGCCCGCGTGGTACCAACATTTTGAATAGCCTATATGCTATTCCAGGTCACTATCGACGCCTATACCAAGTTTCATCCAAATCGATTCACTGGCTTAGGCGTGATTGATACACAAACATACAAATATCCAAACATCTAAACAAACTCACAAACTTTCACCTTTATTATATGAGTGGGATAGTTATGTTTTCTAAATCGTAGCAAATAGGCTGCAATGTACTTAAAATTTTGGTACCACGTGAGCTGCGCCGGGCACCATGTCCTAAAATAATAAGCTATCCATTCTCTCATGACTGTTAGTGTAACAACGCAATAGCGCTTAGTAGTAGCTTGTGCAGTAGTTCTCGATCGTTCATCAAAGGCAACATCAAGGGCCGTATTCGCGTTCCTTTTTTCGTTCGTTTGATGAATATTCTGATACTTCCCACCACGATTTTTGACTTCAAGTCATTAAAACACGGTCCTAACCTAGGACCAAATATTACAAACCGTCTACTGAGCGCTTCCGTGCTTCAGAGGTAACGCTAAATTGTCGGTCCCGGCTATTAAGCCAATAAGTCATGACGGAAGCCTTAAGACAGCCTAAGGCTCAATGCAGACTGAATTGGCAGCGACGCGACGCGACGGCTCGAGCAGTCTCGCGCGGTCGCGAGCTATCAAGCGTTTCTGTATCTTGTAAAATTGTTCATACGGTTTATAATGCCTTGTTCTTGTCGCGTCGCTGCCAGTTCAGTCTGCATTGAGCCTTGTCCGTCAACAGAGTTGGCCTGTAAATACGAACTTCAAATTTTTAGTATAACATTTCTCATCTCTACTAGTGTGTGTTAATTCAATTTGAGCAAGACACCAAGTGTGTTTGTGCCTACAAAAGAAAGATATGAAAGCCTCAATAATAATAAAGTAACTAAATGAATTATGAACGTCTGGCATATTGCGCGCACAAATGGAAATACTTTTCTACGGCTAATGTTTTTCGCATTGGCTTTTAGAATTGTCTTGGAGTGTTGTTGAGGCGAATTAGAACCTCTCTGTATTCTGTGCTAGAACTTAATTTAAGAACCATACCTCACTGAGACGCCAAGGCGACGTGGCCGGCTACGTATCCAAACAATTTGTATTGAATATTGACGTCGCCAAACCGTGGCCAATTGAGACTGAACAGATTGGGCTGAAAATTGGCATGGATAAAGGTGGTATCCCAGGGAAGGTCATAGGCTACTTTTTATCCCAAAAAAATCCCAAGGAACTGCGGATTACACCGCGGGAGCACAGCTAGTAAGAAATAGGTAAATGAAATCCTGTCCCATACAATATGAAGAAACAGTTTTCCTCTAAGTTAGTTCTTGCTAACGAGCAACATGTCAAGTTTACAAGCTGAACTCAAATTAACCACACTTCGTAGATAACTAGGTACAGATCAACTCGTGTGCAATGCACCGTCGATGCACCTGATCAATTATATAGTAGAAATGAAATGAAATAGAAATAATGCTGGACATTTTCACATAGCATAGCCCCAAACCACAGAATAGGACAGAGCCCAAACTAAGCATAGCTTGTACTATGGGAACCAGATAACTGATATACTCCTTATATACTTTTTTACTATTTGTACGTTATTTATGTATTTACGGTACATACATAATTATAGTAAATTAACTATTTAATAAGTAGGTGATTTAATGAGACAGAGAGAATTGCTCTTTGTAAATAAACCTTGCGCTAAGTATCAAGACCAAACCTTTCTTTTTAACCGACTTCAAAAAAAGGAGGAGGTTCTCAATTCGCCTGTATGTTTTTTTTTTTGTATCTTGTTACGCGATTACTCCGCCGATTGTGGACCGATTTTCAAAATTATTTTTTTGTTTGAAAGGGTATACTCCAGAGGTGGTCCCATATACATTTTATTCCTGAGGGTTTGCTAGTTTTCCCTTAAAACTCTAAAAACCTTCCCGCCTAGCCATTGTAAATCGAATCGACAGATAAGTCTAAGACTCTTTATGCATTATGTCAAATTGACGATTTACTAATGCCAGGAACTCACGTGCCGCGAATCTTGACATAAAATGTATGCAGTTGTGGTTATTAATGCCCTTAGACGCCGGTGGAGCCTAAGCATTATCTGCCGATTTGATTTCTTTTCTTATTTCGATTTTTATGGATGGCTGATTGATTCCCTGGGTCACGCCGTGTGTAGAGTCGAACATTGAAGTCGGTTTTTCATTTAGTTTTAAAACGTAATTATTGTGTTTTGTTTTGAAAGTGCCATAGATTTTGATATCTCGATATTATCGTAAAGGTGACTGTTGTTCCAAGTTTGCATTCTGAAGCATTTTTCTTATAACTCAAGTTCAATTGAGTTTTACCAAGAAAATCATCGAAGCCGAAACCTTCATGTTGAGTCGTAGTCGTAGGTATTTGGCTCGTGAGATTAGACATCACAGCCGTGTCGAGTAGTGCTAGGCTTCCGTCAGAGATCTATTAATTAGTACGCTAAACTTGACTATGGTATCTTCTAGAACACTCTGGACTTTCACAAATATTCCACCCTTAGAATCAGTCAAAGTCAAAAAGCATAAATTCAGTAGGAACGCTGGGATGAGGTTTTTTTTCGCCATTTTAGGAAGAAGCACTGCTCTGCTATTTTATTTTCTTTTTCTTGTGTTTTACTAAGTTTTATTATGTAATTTCGGTGGCATTTTACTAATGAAGCCTTGGATTTGAAACAGGAGATCTGGAAAATGGAATGGGGGAGTATTGAAGCAGATTTCTCATTTGACAAAAAAATTCCGTTAGTTTTGAAGAAAACAAGCCGCCATGTTTTGTTCAAACCATCGACATGACTTGACTGACTGACATGACTATAAATCTATTTATAAAACTTGACATTGGCAGAATTATACTTAGTTGTGTAGAAAGCCATTAAATAAAAGAAGAAGAAGAAGAACGCTGGGATCACTTAGAATAGTCTTAAAACTAATTTTACTTCTGTTCTTGCGCGACCAATACCGTGAAGAATCAGGGCAACAAACGTTTGGGGCCTAGCATTATTTTAAGGTGATCCATCTTAAAACTAAAAAGTCAAACTCCAGTAAGGACCTAGTCATATAAAATTGAGGCTCGTCAAAGTAAGTTTAGATGCTCATTTTTACAATAATTCATAATCATCAAAGATTCGATTCTTGTCTAGGTCTAGCATAGTTTTTAGTTCTAATTATTTATTGCATTTCAGACAATTTTATACAGTCCATTGTTTTAGTAGACTTATCTAGGGGTTAGTAATCAAAATATAACAATGATTTGGTCTTCTGAATTAGTTTATACCTACGAAATAAACGAATGAAATCATATGAACATCCTGTAGTAACTAAGTAAGGTATTCTCAACGCACGGCAATTTTTTAGATCATTCATTCAATAAGTGAGCACTCCCAAATAGGTACCCATCAACCTACATTTGGAACATGATACTCACAAAAAAATACATAATTATAATTGAATAATTTTATTGAAAAACCATTTATTTTATTACATGCATTTTCGGGGTTCAAATTGGTGCCGTTATTGGGAAGCAATAAAAAATCTTAAAGATTACATTACACTTAAAATTACAATATTATCCCTACATACATAATTATAATTGAATAATTTTATTAAAAAACCATTTATTACATGCATTTTCGGGGTTAAAATTGGTAGATATTGGGATGCAATTAAAAATCTTAAAGATTACCATATACAGTTAAAATTAGATTATTATTCCTAGATTTATTACATTATGCTACTTTATACATTATACATAGGATAGGTACCGAATAGTTGTATAAAGTAATAATAATAACAATATTACTTTATACAACTATTCGGTACTTATCCTTATGTTCTTATTGTGCTCAATGTGAGAGCGGTTTACATTGATCGAGGACAGTATTAGCCAGTAACAAGTAGTTACAGTGAGCCGTTGTAATCAGATCGGACAGTGGCGAATCAGTTTGTCCATCCGCCACTAGTTGATTACCACTGTCCTCACCTAATAAACCATCTTAAGTGATTACAAATGCCGCATCATTCAAAAGCTCAAATTCATATTCTCATCTCCCATATCCTTTATCAGAGTGTACTGCTCCGCTGACTTTGAAGGTCTCAGTTCTGATACTCCGAACCTCCTCAAAGGAGGACGACCTCTGATCCTCCCTGCGTATTTGTGTCGCTTGTGGTTGAGAGGGCTTAGGTCGGAGTCAGAGATATCCTCGATTTTCCTCTTTGACGCTGATGATGAGGTGGAGTCGAGAGACCGGTGAGGAGTTGTTGATGCTGTAAAAAATGTATAAGGATTTTTTCAAAATGGCGAAATATAATCTTTCTAGAAATACTTTTATAGAAGTTTAATGAATGAATGAAAACTTTTTACTCTACACTAGGTACATATGACTGTAATAGTAAAAGTGGAAGGTTTTTCACTTAGAAGATTTCTCATCAAGAAAACCATTGGATGGTGTTAAGCGTTAGGGCAAATTTTACAAAATAATATTCAATTGGTAAGTTTAAAATGCAGTGTTCAAAAATATGAAGCATTATTAATTTTTCAAACTGAAAAAGTCCAAAGGAATTTGTGCTGCGCATCATATAATGAAATTTAAAAGCTCTGGCAAAAAATGCGGGGAAAATCATAAAACGGAGAGAAAAAGTCTTAGAACAATTACTTCAGGAAATGCAATATTGCTCACTTGTTGCGATTTTTTTACTCTTAAGAAGATTGTTACGATGCATAAGAAGGTAAAAATAGATATGTAAGTTATCTACTTAGTATAAAATGCTTCTAGGAAAAGCTCTTAAAAATTATAAGTACAAGTCTTTTTAAAACACGTTTTTAGTGTATAATAGGTACATTAGAAAGAGGAAATTGTAGGTTACTAAATAGTTTTTTTACGGGTAAAATAAGTATCATTAAAAAGAATTAGAGATCTGAATGTCTACCTCGCCTTAGTAATACAGTCGTTACCCTATTTACATTGAAAACATCAGGATTATAATACATGTCATGCTGTTATCAATAAATTGAACACAGCTGCAACAGACGAGGTGGCCGAGTGGTTAAGGCGTTGGACTGCTAATCCAATGTGCTCTGCACGCGTGGGTTCGAATCCCATCCTCGTCGTCTTTTTGCACAAAACAAAGTTTTATTACGTAACCGTAAAGGGACACTTGAATTTCATTTGTCTGGATCGGGTCCAGGCGCATGAATTTTAATGTTTGCAATTTTTGGGCAGGCTCCAATGGGCCACTTGGAATATTTTGTCGCTTTGATGGTACTTGACACACTTCTATTGAGCTGGAATTGGAGTGACTCCATCATTGTGTTTGATAAGAATGAAATACGCCAGAACACCTAGAAAATACTTAAAAATAATTTTAACACAAAGTAGTTCTAAGCGAATAAGAGATGGAAGCCTTCACTTGACCCTGATGCTCTGACAAGAGTATCTGGAGCTGCCAATTATAGTTAGTACTTGCACATCTACCTGTTCTTACTTTAGTATTTAGTACCTACCCACCTGTCTGGTTATCAACCTATTGTTCTTCTTTTGTTTACTTTGTTTAATTTTCGTTTGCTTAGTTCAACAAAGCTGTGCGCACATATGTTTATGCTGCAACATGTGTCAAAACCATCATATTTGTGATTACTATTTTTTTGTGTTGGTGTTTTGTGAGCCAAATAAACAAAATAAAAAAATAAAAAGAAGTTGGAAGACCAACATGATGTTATGTTATAAATCTTTATGTTTCTGTTATTGAATTATATGTTGTTGTTTTGATCACGCCGTAACCTGTTTCGATGAGACTTTGATTATTTATTAGATTTAAGAAAATGTTAATTGTAACTTACACAATGTTTTGAGAAAATTCATTATGTTTTTCTTCATCTTTAAAAAAAATAGGTGTGTATAGTCGCTCAAATAGCATATATTTTGTTTCTCTCTTGCGTAAGGTTCAAAGACCAATGACCAAAGGGCTGGTGCTTACCTCGGACAGAGGATAAGTATAGCCATATTAAATTACGTAATTATGTATTTTTATGTTTATTGTTTCGTGTAAATATTAGGTTCAAAGTAAACTAATAACCAGTTAAACTGAGACAGCTTCAACCAAAAATTAGCAGATATTTACTTCACATCCCCTACTTTCCGAGAAAATTAAATCATTTCGGAAGTAACTAATCTTCTGTGAAACGCCTCAGGAAACGTAATTTCGAAGTTTTTATCGCCCCAGGGCTCGCATGGCATTCAACTCATGGATCAAAGGGAATCAGAATTGAACAATTTCCTGAGCAAAGTTCTGCGGACAAAGCCACAGAATGGTCGATTGTTTTCCTTTATTATCTCCGTGTTTTGATAGTGAAATTGAGGGGCTAAGGGTTA
The DNA here is from genome assembly GCA_963565295.1 of Epirrhoe alternata. Classification (NCBI taxonomy): domain Eukaryota; kingdom Metazoa; phylum Arthropoda; class Insecta; order Lepidoptera; family Geometridae; genus Epirrhoe; species Epirrhoe alternata. The sequence continues at coordinate 921,033 of OY751385.1, read as the reverse complement.
GTGGCAATTTAGTTAATATACATTTTATTATACCTCTCGTACTGTGGACCGTTTGGACTCGTTTGGACTGTGGTACCTACCAGCAATAAACAGTTAACAATAAAAACATATTCAATTTTTTCCATAGCATTTACAAAAATTATATTCCAGCCCATAGTTCACATTTTTAAACATAATCTACCTCGGACAGAGGATAAGTATAGCCATCCAACGAGGTAATGCCGCCAGCCTTTTGGGCACGTTACCTGCGGTCGGTGACTTGAACACTGTTTTTTATCTTTAGTGTAATTAAATTACGTACGTATTTTTATGTTTATTGTTTCGTGTAAATATTTTTATGTTTTACTGAGTGTTGTCTAAATAAATGTGTTTCTATCTACCTACGATTATTATACCCCGTGGAATTTGGCGTTCCCTTAGATAACCCACTCCTTCCATCCAAATCTGTTTAGCCAAAAATGTGATCTAATCTTCCCTTTCTATCCTATTTTGATTAAACATACATTTCATTCAGGTGCAAAATGAAGCCGTGGTAAATAATCGAGTTCAAAAATGGGTATAGAAAGTAATATTCCTTACCGAAATGAGGCCCTTGCTCGCCCCAAAACACATTTTTCACTGCCCGCGCCACACTGGACCAAATGTTCTCCTTATTTGTATCGTCGTTGTTATCAAACTCGCCTATTTTTTCTATGCCTTTGAAAAAGAATAATAAAGTACAATTTTATACGTAGAAAAGATATTTTGGTTTTAGAATTAGGTACTGATACCATATTTTGATATGACATAGTGACTGGCAAATAGAAATGAACCAAGGGGTAGGTATAGATCCCCTTCGACAGTCCCCTGCGTCGGGGATTTTAAGACTATTTGTCTACTCGGATCTCCTCCACTCAGATGATATGTTAGGGGATTTTTAGACAAAAAGGTCTAAAACTCCCCTAAATTTTTTTTTTATTTTTTTTATCACGATTTTTACTAATTATGCGAATAATTTTAAGAGACTGCACAGCCATTGCCATTTAAACTCAATCGATGTAACAATAAAAAGAATACCTTCACAATCATCAGAGATCCTCTTCACGCTAACTTTCTTTTTAGTAATTACAAATTTAAACTGTATCTCTGTTTCTTCCTCCGTAGTTTTCAAAGCAGAATGCAAGCAAGTCTGCAGCGAGCCAGCTATATTTGCCGTCAGAGCTGTGATAGCGTTGCTCAGGTCCGGCGAACCTATACAACTTTTGTACGATTCATTCGACTCCTTTGAGCAATGAGCTTCCACGACTGGACTGTCATCTTTGAAGTTTATCGCCCGAGCTGGCATATTTCCAAGCTCACCAACTGGTGGCGTGGATTCTTGAGGCTTTTCACGGTTGGTGATGGGAGTCCTGGCCATGATGATGCCTTGGTTCTCGAAGCGGTTGATGAGCGCTTGGAATCTAGGGTTGTGCATGAAACGAGGTTTTTGTGGGCCTGGAGTCAGCATTCTTTTCGGTTTTCTGAACACTGGAATTACATTTTCAACATAATTATTAGGTACAAAACTTGTTGAATGATTGTTTTCGAATAACTTTGTAAGGTAGCATTAAAAATCTATTTTGGCCAAGATAAAACCTGATCGCACACTTGTCCGCGCCGAACGCGCCGGAGTCATTTTTCTATACAAAAAATGCTGATAATGTCAGAAAATGCGGCTCGCTTCTGACGTCAGCAGCATTTTCTCTATTAATTAGAAGAACTCAGTTAAGAGCGTTTGGCTCGGCTGGACTGTGCAACCACCCTAAAGGATTTGCCAAAAAGTAAGTCATTTGATAAAATATACCAGTTATGTTGAATATATCTTATTTTATAACAATTTTATACGCAAGCTGTTTAACGTTTTTGACTCCTATCCTCCACATTCTAATAAATCCAAAAAAAATATTGCGGTGTAAAAGCAGTCCAATACCTCGTTTCACTTTTGCTTGCTCAAAAATAGTGTTATCAGCAAAAGTGACCTTCTTTTTGATGGAGCTATCATTGGCCGAGTCTTGGAAGGTCACATGCTTCTCCGAGCTATCCTGGCTGCCGAGACGGCGGCTTGTGCTGATGATGCTCTTCAGCTTAGGAGGCACTTCGGATTTTGAGGCCTGGAATTGTTGATCCAGATTTTTGTTGAAAAAATCTTTAATTTTCAAGCGAAGAATGAAAAAACTAGATGACTATAATAATATTCTCAGACAATAGAATAGAAAACTTGAGAATGATGACTTGTCATATCTAAAGATCTTTGAAATGTCCAAGGGGTTAGTCAGAGGCATGTCAGAATACTACATATTTGACGACCTCTGTGGCGCAGTGGGTGAAAGCCCGCTTGGGACGCAGAAGGTTGCGGGTTTGATCCCCGCGGCGAGATAAATGTTTGTATGATCTGCAAATATTTATCTCGGGTCTGGGTGTTTCTATGTATATTATGTACATACACATATACTTATATACTTTTTGTTTGTAAATACATATTAAAAAGTATATAAGTAGTATATCAGTTATCTGATTCCCATAGTACAAGCTTTGCTTAGTTTGGGGCTAGATGATGCTGTGTGAAATGTCCAGCATTATTTATTTATTATTTATTTATATTTGGCGTATGCTCACATTTTACAAAAGTAAGAATTCACCAGGCGGATAATTTGCAACCCCCTTTGCTCCCGATCTGCACAACCATTTTTTATCCTTTTCACTAGCCAAATAAACGAAACGTACCAAAATGTTAATGGCCTTTGGTGACCAAAATGACGTGTTACCTCATTAGCACTTTGAGCAGGACTCTCAGCGTTCTCAATTTCTGAGAGGGGAGAATCGGCTCCCTGCTCCGGAAACATTGTCCATCCTCCCAAAATAGGGTGAGTAGGGGTACTAGTGGTCACTGTTTTAGCCAGCTTTAGCAAATGGGGTATATGAGAAGTAGGGGTTGTCATTTCTTTTTGGTTTTCTGAATCTGGAAAATTGAGATGATGATACACCTTGAAACTGTATTTAAGATGAGTAAACAATAACTGACACAATTTAATGTCTTCCGAGAACCATTATAATAAAAGATAGAATCGACTTGTTTGTGGTAGTAAATCGCAAAATTATACAGAAAATTTACTTTTATCCACTAAAATTTGGGTTATTGTTCAAATAAGCTACTTACTTGGATCATTTTCAATCTTGGGGGTAGTTTTAGGGGACTTGTTTTCCTCTTCAATCGTTTCTTCGTATTCTTCAACAACTTTTTGTCTCATCATGCTAAGAAATTTCTTCACATGAGGAGTTTGTGATCTTTGCCTTTTGAATTTAGGTGTTTTACCAGCTAGCTTTGGATGTGGGGTTTTTGGTTGGCCTTCATCATCAGTATCACTTGACTCGTAATCCACTATATGATTCTTTCTCACTATAGGAGTAATAACCGCAGTTTTCGTATTCTTATTCACAATAATTATACCTTCACAATTATCTTCAATAGCATGTTTGGATTTTTCGTAAATAGTATCAAATTTTTCATCAACATCTTTCAATTGTACACTAGTATCTTTCACAAGTTCAGAAATGCTTGTACACTTATCAATGTTTATCAGATCTTCCATGTTTTCGAATATTTTCTCACACTTATTGCAAACCAGCGGTAGGTGTTCTTCAGACAGATGGTCAATAAAGTCCTGGTTCAAAGCTTTAGGGTTGCAGAGGAATTTGAACCCTCTGCAGATAGGACAGTTGAATGAAAGTCCGTGGACGGACTCTTCGTGCTTCCAGCGACAGTCTGAACAGCAAAATATGAGATGACAGACCATACAACGAGCCTGGAAGGGGAAAATAGAAATCAAACATATTTTATTCAGTTATTTAGAACATTACGACTAAATTCAAGGACACGGTCAAAACCGCATTCTCCAAGGAAGGGAGCAGAAGACATTCTCAGGTCATTTTAGATATTTAGGTACGGCATTTGAGGCACTTAGAACTTTTCTATTACATAGTGGGTCAGGTTCTAGTTAGAGGCACGTCCTAAGAAAATAAAAATACTGATATATTGAAACACGTCAACTGTTCGCAACAGAACTACCTTTATTATTTTTGTACTAACTTAATTAACACCGTTCATAGATGGCGCTAGCAGTACCTTCTTAAAACAATTTTGATACTTATACTAATACACCCACTTATCAAAATAAACAAAACATCTTATAAAGAAATAATGCCTAACATTTTTACAAATTTATAATGCTTGGGTGAGCATAAGCCTTTAGTAAGCAAATCTGCAGGCATTTCCTCAGTGGAAATATAATGAATTTGAACAATATTATGTTTAATTACATCTCTGATAAAATGATATTTAACATCAATATGCTTTGATCGGTTATGACATTGATGACTTGAAGCTAACTTCAACGCACTCTGATTATCACAATTCAAAGTAATTAAACTATACTTACCAGTAATTTCATGCAACAAATTCCTTAAATATACAGCTTCTCGTGATGCCTCAGAGAGAGCAGTATACTCTGCCTCTGTACTGGATAATGATACTGTTTTTTGTTTCCTACTTTGCCAAGAAATTGTTGATCCAGACATCATGAAACAAAACCCAGTGTAGGATTTTCTGTCTAAAGCATCACTAGCCCAATCACTATCAACAAAACATTGCAGTTCCTCATCATTATTACTATACTTCAAACAATAATTTTTAGTACATTTTAGGTATCTTAATACTCTCTTTACATGATTCCAATGTAAATCACTGTGACAGTTGTTAAATTGACTCAAATAGCTAACTGAGTAAGCAATATCTGGTCTAGTTAAAACTGCCAGGTACATTAAACTGCCAATGAGCCTCTGATAGGGTACATTAGATATACATTTTTCAGATCTTTCTAAATTCAATTTAGGTTCAATAGGAGTATACATAGACTTACAGTCAGACATATGAAATTTAGACAATAACTGTTCTATATACTGTTGCTGATCTATGGTAACAACATTTTTATCTTTATTAACATTTATTCTCATGCCTAGATACTGTCTAACAGGGCCTAAATCCTTGATTTTAAACATTGAGCCTAATACATGTTTAAGATTGTCTGTCTCAGACTCATCATCTGAAAAAATCAGAAAATCGTCTACATACAATGCAACTATAATTTTAGTTTTAACATTCATTTTTGTAAACAAACATGGTTCATACTTACTGCTATTAAAGCCTAATTTATTTAAACAATCTTTCACCCTTTCATACCATGCTAATGATGATTGTTTCAACCCATAAATAGCCCGCTTTAACTTTAATACCTTTCCCCCACTTTTGTTTACAAAACCTTTAGGTAATGACATATAAATATTTTCATTCAAATACCCATTTAGAAAAGCTGTTGTTACATCAAGATGTGTGATATTCATACACATTTTAACACTAAGAGCAAACAATAATCTTAGAGTAGAGTGTCTCACAACTGGCGAAAAAGTGTCAGTATAGTCTAGGCCAGGCTTCTGAGTGAAACCCTTTGCCACAAGCCTCGCACGGAACCTCACATTATTGTCCACATCAAACTTTTTGATTAACACCCATCTGCTCTTCACTATAGTTTCATTTCCTGGATTATTCACTAGTTCCCATGCCTCATTGTCCTCAAATGATTGCAATTCGGATGCCATTGCTGACATCCACTGCTCCTTTTCTGGTCCCTCCATGGCCTCAGAGAAATCAATCTCTTCAGAAGCTGAAACATTGCTGGAAGAAACACATATATTAGTGAAACCATAACGCTGTGGTTCTCTCCTGTTTCGTTTACTAGTCACATCAATACATGGCTCTGGATTCTGTGCATCTTCTACTGATTGGTCTGGAACTTCACTAGAAGTAGTGTCAACCAATGTTTCATCGCCATCAACATAAACTGAAGAATCTGACGAGTCATCAGAAACATTCTGGTCATCTGGAATGTCAGGAGAACATTCCCCCACTGAATCATTACTATCCTTCTTTTCCTCTACAGTTGCTTCACTTGGAATCCAGACTGCCAAATCTTCTTTTTTATCCATGTAACAGTTTGAATCCTCCATCACAACAACATCTCTACTTGTCGAGATAGAATTCTTTGCAGGATTATAAATGCGATATCCTTTGACATTACTGCTGTATCCAACCAATATGTGCTGTATAGCTTTCTTGTCCCATTTCAAGCGTTTCTCCTTAGGCACATGTACCATTACAGTACTTCCGAACAAGCGAATATGACTGAGATCTGGTCTTCTTCCAAACCACATTTCATAAGGGGTTTTCTGTAATCCTGAAGCCAGTGACCGATTCTTCAAATATACTGCAGTACTCGATGCTTCTGCCCAAAATTTTTTCTCCAATTTGGCATCGAAAAGTAGACACTTTGCTTTTTCCACCACAGTACGGTTTGCTCTTTCACAAAGACCATTTTGCTCGGGCGTGTAAGGATTTGTTTTCTGATGTATGATTCCAAATTGGTTCAAATATTGCTCAAATTCCTTACTAGCAAACTCCAATCCATTATCTGAGCGCAAAATTTTAATTTGTTTACTTTGTTGATTCTCAACAACTGATTTAAAATCTTTAAATCTGCTGAAAGCTTCGCTTTTGTGCTTCAAAAAATAAATGAAAGTCATACGACTATAATCGTCTACAAACAGAAGAAAATATCGAGCGCCTCCAAGTGAACTGACCTCCATTGGTCCACAGATGTCGGTGTGTACAATTTGTAATGTCTCCGTACTTCGCTCACCAACATGAGAAAAAGGCAATCTCATCTGTTTTCCCTCACAACAAGTTTTACATTCAGTCTTCGTTATGTCAAATGGGGTAGGGTAAGTTATCCCATCAACAACACCATTTTTCATTCTATTCATATCTTGACTATTGATATGTGCTAGGCGCCTGTGCCACAGTTCTCCACTGGCGAGTGCCTTAGTAGCCATCAAACACTGTCTTGTTTTTAATCTTAACTTGTAGACACCGTCGCATAAATCAGCTGTAGCCACCAAAACATTATTCCTGTCTCGAATGTAACAATGCTTAGCCTCAAATATCACATTATTTCCGTTCTTGATGAGCTCTCCGACAGACAATAAGTTCGTTGTCAAAGTCGGAATACATAAAGCATTTTTCACTGTTATGTCGTAGTTTAAATCTGAAGTAATTTTAACGTCTCCTGAGCACAATACTGGCACTTTTGTCTCATTAGCCACAATGATTTCTGGTACACATGGAGAATAGTTCGTGTTGTCTAACCAATCTTTGTTTGCAGTCATGTGTGCACTTGCGCCCGAATCCACGTACCACTCATTTTTGTTGAATTTTCCATTCATAAATACGACATTAAAAACACATGTTTTAGAGCTTTTCTTCATCAAAGGGCATTGATTACGATAATGTCCATTCTCTTTGCATTTATAGCATGTTATTGTTTTGTTTACATCTTTTGATGTTGACTGGCCGCCATTTTTCTTGGACTTAGTGTTGCCACCATACAATTTATTTCTTGCCGCGAATGCAGCGCCTTTGTTCTCGGATTCTGTAGAAACTTCCATGTCAAGTAGCTTTGACTTTATGGTATCAGCGGATATCAAAATACCCGAATGTTCTATTGCCATGATCATTGGAAAATATCGTTCAGACAAACCTGCCAATAGCAATGATCCAACCCATTCATCGGTTATGCTAAATCCTGTACCATTTAACCTTTGTGCTGTTTCAACCATCTGTGTTACATAGGTAGTCATTGAATCACAATTTTCCAACCTTATTGATATCAACTGGCGAAGCAAGGTTATTTTTCGAGAGAAGCCGGAGTCATCGAACATGTTCTTGAGCCTAGTCCATAATTCCGCCGAGCTCTTGGCATCTCGTATATGTACATACAATGTAGGATCAATTGTCAAAATTAACTTTGCCTTGGTTTTTGCGTCGTCAACTGACTTTACATCGACGCCTGGCTGTGGTTTGATGTACTGTAACATTCCGTCTAACACCAATAAACTTTCAGCCGCAAAACACCATTCTTCGTAATTTTCTCTGCCTTTTAACTTTGGCACACTGGCAATATAGTTTGAGTTCATGTTTCCGCGAAACGACGTACCGATTTATCTATTCAAAACTGATAAAATCTCAATTAAACCGGGAGAAGCCCATAACCTATTGAAACACGTCAACTGTTCGCAACAGAACTACCTTTATTATTTTTGTACTAACTTAATTAACACCGTTCATAGATGGCGCTAGCAGTACCTTCTTAAAACAATTTTGATACTTATACTAATATGATAACATAAGCGCTTCAATTTTTTTCGACCATAAGCCTTTAATTTAGTGGATCATTACAGAGATTCAAAGGAGACTATGAAACTCGTCGAAATGAAATTAAAACCTATTAAAATTCTCGCCTAATTATGTACTGTACAAATTATTCAATTAAATTTAGACTTTGAACCAACGCATTAAGGTTTAATTTCCTTTATAATACCAAAGCTCGTGCAGTCTGTATCGCAGGTCAACAAGTCAATTAGCAAGCCAAACAAACTCTGTAATGAGGTGCTATCGACCTGTGACGAGGGAAATTCATCAACTAATTATGCGTAACAGATGCACTTACTACCAAAACAAGCTTTAGACAGCAAGGGGTTCATAAAATTAGGTATGTGGAATGCCTGATGGGCATCAGGCAAGCAAAATCCTTGCTTATTTTTAAAAATGAAGTCTCTAAATTGTAAATGATCTTCATAGGTAAATTTTAATGCTTCTGTCACTAATAATTGATTATTTTAGATAAAAGTATTAATATGAAAAGAATTACCAATCATTTTGATACAAGCATGCCACAGAATTCAAACAATCTTTATTTTTCGTTATTTTATTATCTGGGTAATCAACCATGTTTATTCAATTTCTTTTCCAGAAACTAAAAAAAATTAGGAAGTCACTACCTCGAACCTCAAAACCTCAGGACATAGTGACCAACGTTTGCAATCCGCTTACTGGCGTAAGAGGGAAAACGTGTTGCCACCAAGCATATTACCGACAGGTGAGGTACACTCACGGCCAACGAAAATTAATGGATTATTTTGTACACGAAAACTTTAAATAAGTATGGTTAGTTAAATAGATATAACAGGAAGTTGTGTCAAGACTTTAAAAATGATTTAAACATAAGATGAGTAAGTATAAATGTTTTTAAGTTACACAAATAATATCGGGGGAAAACAGGTAAATTAACGCGTTATAATCTATCAATTCTATCAACAGTTTTAATAACTACTGCAGATATCATCATTATTTCCCAGTTATTGTACATTTTGTCCTTTGTTCTGAATAAATAAAATAAACTTAAAAAAAATATTCATAAAGATAAAATTAAGTGTCATAAAGTCACTCTATTATGAAAATGTTTCATAAATGATTGAGAGGTCATTAATTAGCTTGCGCCATCTCTTTCAAACAGAATAGGTACTACTTGGTTTTTTCATAATGTTTTCCCTCACCGATTACTTGTTCAAAATCGCGGAACTGCCTACTCAAATACGGTTGCAACCATTTTCTGTATAACCAATGGAAACGTCAATTTAGCAAACCTTGAAGCTAGCAATTCAATGTCCCAAAGTGTATGTTGCCGAAATGTGATGGTAAATTTTGTTTCTGAGTGTGTGAATGGATTCAACTTAATCTTGGTCCAGAGAGGCTTAGGTCAAAGGTATTTGGAGTATTTTTTGAGAAAATGTGACCAACGGATTAGCTTTTCGAGAAATCATTTCAGTTTTTTTTGGAGTTGGAATCAAATGAAAGCTGTCTGGATATTTGGAAATAATTGGCCCTTACAAGTAACCTAGACGGAAAGACGATCTGGTAAATGTTGCTGGGAGCCGTTGGGTGCAGGCTGCACAAGATCGATCGCTGTGGAAACCGATGGGGAAGGCCTATGTTCAGCAATGGACGATATATGGCTGAGATGACGATGATGACAAGTAACCTATAGGTTATATTAATTATTAAATAAATAAATAATGCTGGACCATTTCACACAGCATCATCTAGCCCCAAACTAAGCAAAGCTTGTACTATGGGAACCAGATAACTGATATACTACTTATACATATACTTTTTGTTTGTAAATACATACATATTATACATAGAAACACCCAGACCCGAGATAAATATTTGCAGATCATACAAACATTTATCCCGCGGCGGGGATCGAACCCGCAACCTTCTGCGTCCCAAGCGGGCTTTCACCCACTGCGCCACAGAGGTCGTCTTATAAATTATGTATTATAAATTATGTTTACTACTATTGAGTTATACCTAGTGAAGTAAGAGATACCTAATTATTAAAATTCGGTTACATTTTCTATAGCTTTTACTTACACAAAAGTATTTGAACAGCCTCGACTGCTGAAAAAAAAACTAGCACCATGAAATGCGCATTTATATAGTACCTAATGATCAATCATGACAAAAAAAATCGTATGTATGTAAATGTAATGTAGAAAGCTAGATTAGCAGAACCAACATTGAAAATATTAATAACACACAACTTATAAATAACTTCTTACCTCAAGATTCAATACCATTTTTACTCCATGTTACAAAATAACATCACTGAAATTATTTATCACCAATTCAACACAAAACTTCACTTCTACGAATTAACACCAGAATTTCAAAGCTAAAATCGTTCTCAGTTCGAAATGTTTGAATTCTCATTAGCAGTGCGAAAAGTACCCTCCGTTTATTTTATGGCGTTCGGTTTGTGTTAAAACTTTGTTCTTCACAATACTCGGCTTGTTACTACTCAGTGATCACTTTAGCAATAAGACCTGCCCCCTTACCATGGCGTTTGTCTAGGTACCAGAGAATAGAAAGAAATGACAGTAATGACATTATAGTGTGGATAAAACGCGTAGAAAGTGGAAAAAAGTTACTTTTCTACCCGTTTTATCCACACTCTAATGTCATTACTGTCATTTATTTCTATTCTCTGGTACCTAGACAAACGCCATGGTAAGGGGGCTGAATAAAAGGAATAGGTAACTAATAAACTTGGCAGTGTTATGCTTGGGCTACATTATGGCGGTATTATGCTTGGGTAAAATTAATCGAGTTTGGTGCATCGTCTCTTTCTAACGATTATAAATGGTTGTGCTATTCACACATCGCGAAGTTCGCAAAGTTCGAAGTGGGCGCAGGATAAAAGTATTTTTGCAAAAAGCGCAACAGGTAAATAATCTGAGACTCATGAATTGATCCTTTGAAAATGTTAAAGGTAGTGAAGGCACGCCCAAATAATTTAGGTGTACGTGTACGATTTAGCATCGCACGCCCATTTTTCCCGTGTGAACGCTCATCGTATGCGATTTGTCTTTGTAAAATCGCATACGATGAGCGTTCACACGGGAAAATTGACGTGCGATGCTAAATCGTATCGCACCGTGTAAGTGCACCTTTAGGCACATGACAAAAAACAGTGCCGACAGAAGTAAAAACTTGAACATAATATGGTTTTTTTTTCATCACAAACAGAGGTGTCGGTAGCGGTATCGGTAACAATGTCGCTAGTTCAATGGTTTTTTTACCGAGGTGTCAGTAACAGTAACGGTAACAGTGTCGCGAGTTCAATGTTTTTTTCCCATATCAATGCCCCACGCGCCTAAAGAAGTTTTACTTTATACTTAAATAAAAAAAATAAAAAGGTAATGTAGGTAACTATTAGTTAAAGCTGACATACTGGAATAGAGGCAATATCTAAACTTATGAGATAACTTTATGATACTTTACAGAATATGTTTATCAAAACAAAACACAAGAATAAAACTAGCGAAATAATTTGAAACTCTCAATGTCAGATGCTATCTTCGCTGTATTCAAGCGAGTTACTTGTTGCCGCGCCGTCGGGCCACAATTTCCGCTCGTAAGCGGATGCGGAGCGGTTTCGCCGCTCAGGAAGCGCCGTGTGAAAGGAGCTTTATTTCGGCTTGAATTCGCCCAAGGCTAAGATCACAGATTAAGTAGTTACTACTATTTGTAAACTAAGTTTATATGATTCGAACAATTTCTTACAAAAATTAAGATACCTACATATTTAAACAAATTTACAAAATACTTCACAACTAGTTAAGTCACGAGGATCGTTAAAAATGATCTATAGATAGCTCAATTGATCTAGATCACTGTCAGTCAGTAGCATGCACAAAACACTGGCGGCATTACCAAGCTGAGGAAGTAAGGTCGTATGGATTTTTACCACTGGTGTCGGGAATTTTTTAAGCCTTAGTTTTGGCTCAAAACGTCTACTGGCACACCTTGTACCTAGGCTCAATGCACACTGAATTGGCAGCGACGCGCGATGAGACGTAACAAGAGATTATAAACCTTATGAACAATGTTACAAGATCCCACTCGTATAATAAAACTGAAAGTTTGTGAGTTTGTTTAGATGTTTGTGTTTCAATCACGCATAAACCAGTGAACCGATTTGGATGAAACTTGGAATAGGCGTAGATACCTGGAATAGCTTATAGGCTATTCAAAATGTTGGTACACGAGGGCGAAGCCGCACGCAGGAGCTAGTATAGAAATGAAATGAAATTTTTATTTGCAAGAAATATGGTTAACAAGAATAAACGAGGCCTCGCGCCGGCTCGAGCAGTCTCAAGCGGTCGCGAGCTGACGCGCGTCGATCATTCAAGCGTTTCTATATCTTGATAAAATTGTTCATAAGGTTTATAATGTTAATTAAATTACAGTCTCGTCGCGTCGCGTCGTTGCCAATCCAGTCTGCATTGAGTTTTACCCTGGCGACGATACTCACAGCCTTTCCTAATATTTTTTTCATTAGATATAGGTACTGTTCCACTTTTTGGCCAAGGCCGCTCACCTTACAAACTTTTACAGCTTTTTAGCAAGTTTTTCATAATCATTTTATGTAGGTAAATAGTACTTATGCTATCTCGGTGAATCAAATTTTAAAGTACTCCTGTCATGTACCTGGCATAGATTGCAATATATTCCATTTTTCATCTAAAAATATGGTGGTTTTAAGTCAAAGTCAAAAAGCATTTATTCAGTAGGACGGCAGGGATCACTCAGAATAGTCTTAACTAATTTTACTCCTGTTCTTTCGCGACCAATACCGTGAAGAATCAGGGCAACTAACACGGTTTGGGGCGTAATATTTTTTTAGGTGATCCATCTTAAAACTAAAAGTCAAGCTCCAGTGGAAAGCCAGTCAAAGAGAATTGAGGCTCGTCAAAGTAAGTTTAGATGCTCATGGAGTACAAAAAACTAGGGATTTTGATGTTATATTAGGTAGATCTTTTGCCTACATGGTTGTTTCATAGTTCATAACAGTTTGGTGTTTTTATGATTATAGTAACTCAGTAGAACTTCACCACTCTCCATACAGAAAATATTTGAAGCCAGGGACAGATTTTGTATGGAGAGAGGTGACAAACTCCAAAGTATTTTTAGTGAGTTTCATCAAAATAAGTTGCAATTTTGTCGCTGAATATTTATTTCGCAACCGTTTTGCGGGTCGGCAGATCGTATTTTTGTCACACAACCCTTGGGATTTATTGGAACCCTTTCCCTTTTCCCCTAAATCACAGAAAAGTTTTCGCTGTCACCCATGGGTTATACATACATAGGTACATACAATTAACGCAGAACTGCTGGTATAGTGGAAGATCTTTCGAGCCTCAGGTCGAGGGTTTGAATCCGTTCGTACTCCTTTGTTTCGTTTGAACTTGTGAAACATTATTTTTGCTTTTTTTGGTAAAGTAATGATTATTAGGAGATAAAGTTTTAGGACGCCTTAATGCCTCCGTCATAGCCGGTAGTGCCAAAGGACGGAAGCGCTCAGATAATGCTAGCGGTCAACCATCCTTTGCGACCGTACAGAACGTTCATTTCAACGATTTAAAGTGGTGGTCGGCAGAAGATTCGCAGCGAGAAAAGACGCTCAAATCAAGTAAGTGGCACATTTATACTGTGTTTGAGATCTTGCGATTGTGCGTCCACCTTTTCCAGTATTCTGTAGAAGTGTTTCAAACAGGGTATTTCTCCTATTGTCTCACATTCACCCAAATGGGCGAAGCCTTGATGGTTTTCGTAAATTTTTATGTTAAACTAGCTATCCGTCGCGGTGTTACCCGCGCTCCCGCGGGAAAACATCACTTTCCCGGGATAAAATATAGCCTATGTTCAAAAGGGATAATGTAGGATTCTAATGGTGAAATAATTTTTCAAATCGGTCCAGTAGTTTCGGTGCCTATTCGATTCAAACAAACAAATCTTTCCTCTTTATAATATTACGTACGAGTACTAGCTGTCCGCCGCGGTGTTACCCGCGGTCCCTCGGGAAAATTTCACTTTCCCGGGATAAAATATAGCCTATGTTCATCAGGGATAATATACATATAGCAAAGATAGACAAGAACGAATTAACAATGACTTTTCGGTTATGTTGTTGATTTGGTGTGTTTCATAATAAGTTAGAGTAGAGCTAAAGTTTTTATTTTAATCCGACCTTGTCTACTCTAACATTTTAACACACAATTAATCAGTAAGTGATGATACTGGCCCTGAGATGACCATCGACTAAGCCGTTTTATTCCCAAACGATTGCTAAGACTTCTTCAACTTAGGAAATATCCTGAAATAGTCAGGTATTGCATTCATGTTGCGGTGGAACCCGCAAATTTCCCTGCGGATCCCTGAACGATGTGGACGGACGCATAGTCACAGCTCATAATGTAATCAGCTGGAACAGAACGCATATTCTAAACAAACAAAAACTGGTGGGTACAATACCTATTATAAATCAAAATTTTCGATTCCGACGGGATTTGAACTCATGACGATCAGACGATTCTCCGAAATGCTGCAGACGTCTGAAGCGTGCCGCATTTTCTGACGTCATCAGCATTTTTTGTATAGAAAAGTGACTGCGGCGCGTACGGCGCCGGCGGCGTGGACAAGTGTGCGATCAGGGTGCCTAGTATTAGTTTTTTACGCGTTCGGTATCGACGTCGTAAACGCAGATTTGTATGGGAAAATAGCAGCGCCATCTTTTGGTACTCGCTCATTACTAATGAAAACCAGTACAAATCCGCGTTTACGGCTACGGTACGTAACGGTGAAGTCAAACGTGGTGACACTCATACTAAGGACTCAGGTTAAAAGCTTCGTCACCAGAGTTGGCTACTTACCTACTCATACAAACAAATATGCTGAAGAATCAGCTACCTAATTCTTGTTTTTGAAATTCTTAAGGAGTTATAGGTAGGTACATTATACATACAACATTTGGCAGGTTCTTAAGGGCGCGTACTACCTCAAAACTGCTTCTACTGTGGATCATATCTATGAAAGTATTGAACCAATATTATTGAAAAAAATATATATTATAGTTGAGGATATAAACTGTTGCTCCATTGTAGTGAAAACACGATCACTAAATATTTTCCCGATAGAAAATAATCACAAACTTCCCTCTGAATTTTACTTAAAAACAAAAGTACTCAATAAATACTTTAGCTAGACTAGTAAAACTTCGTATCTAAACTCAGCTTAGTACACTACGTGGTCCCATTGTTCCGAATTTTGATATTTTTTTGTTTTTGTACTTTTAATTAGCTAAGAAGTGTTTTAGCTGCGTAAATAACACTGCGCATCCATAGCTCTGTACTCCTCACACGCCCAACAAATCACACTCGCTGTCCCGCTTACAAAATGTTGGCGTATTATGGGCCCTTAAGAAGTTATAGGTAATACCTACTACATGCCCAGTGCCCACATTTGACAAGAAGTAAACAAAAATTTAGAAAAATCTTTACTTACCTAGCCGTTTAATGTTCCCTGTGCTTAAACTGAGGGCATTGTCGGAACAACTTCGATACCAAACGCTGGGGCCTCCACAATGCTTGCAAGTGTGAAGCTAATCTAGTTCGTATTCCAACTTGGGAAATATTTGCGTTTGCAACAAGTTTAGTTTGCACATACACTAGGTAATAAAGTGTGAGTAAGTACCTCGGTATGTCCGAGACCGGCGATTCCAACCTAATTTTATTATCGTTAGTTCTCTTGATATTGTATTCAATACGAATTTATACCAGCCATATTACAGTCCACTAGTTTCATTCGAGGACCCTCCTTTACACTGTATGCATGGGCGGATCCAGGATTTTTTTCTGGGGTGGGGGGGGGCACAAGAAACAAAAAATGTCAAAAATTTCACAATTTAATAATTTTTCGTTTTAGTAGGTACACAAAAATATCGTCTGGGGGGGGCACGTGCCCCCGTGCCCCCCCCCCCATGGCTGTATGTGTTATCTATTCGTTACCAGCCCGGCTAGCATGCGCGACGTGAGATATCTCGTGCACGAGAAACGAGAAATTAGTAGATTGTGAAGAAATTAAGAATCCCGGCCGTGCAAAAATGGATTTTGCGTTTCGTAAAATGTATATACACTTTAACACGTGCTCTAAACGGTGAAAAAAAATCGTGAGGAAACCAGTTAGTATCCTTATAGGCGGCGATGGGCTTGCAACCTGTCACGTATGGAATACTAACTTCTGCAAGATGTGGGCATGTATCAAATATGTATTTGGACATGCCTCTGAATACCTCTACTACTCCAAAAGCGCTGACATTACACTTCGTTTGACAAGGCACGAGTAATTTTTCGAAGTTACCTGGCGAGGATGAGATAATTGACGGGAAACGTGTGAAGACACAGAGTGGAGTTTGATCACAAAAATAGCTGCGGTATCTATCGTGCTTGAATTATGTTCTAACAACCTACCATAGCGTAAGTCTACAATGACAAGGTTATGTTGTGGTATGCATGTTATATAAGCCAAAATCGACAAAATTTCTCGCTTCTCGTGCACGACAGTGCATGCTAGCCGGTCAGGATTCAAACTCGCAACCCGAAGTACGGACGTTCGGAATAAAAGTCAGAAAAAACATCCCACTATGCCAATACAGCGTATGGAATCAGTCACTATTTCACTAACTAATACATCATCATCATTTGCCTGCCCTTATCCCGCTTACGCGGGGTCGGCACAACATGTTCTCTTCTTCCACTCTCCCCTATCACTCGTCATCTTCGTATTCACTCCCTTCTTACCCATATCTTCTTTCACACAATCCATCCATCGTTTCTTTGGTCTACCTCTACTCACATATCCATCCATATTCATTTCCATCACCCTTTTAGTTACATGAGTTTCATCCCTCCGCATTACATGCCCATACCACGCTAACCTATTTCACTAACTAATACATCTCACTAAATCAGATACTTGATCTAAGAAACGTTTCCCGAACCCTCCTTAAGCCGCTCAAGACCGTCCGTTCCAGGTAACACCTCTGTCGCCTCCGCTTATGTCACTCCGGACCCTCAGGAAATCAACCTTTTAATTGACTTAACGTCCCTTCACCGGCTAAACACACTTAGGGCAAGCTAAGACTATTAATGTACCTATAGGTATATTTTAATATACATGACGCTATGTAGCATTAGTGAATCATGATCTATCATGGATAGATGAATTTTATTCAGTAATCTACATCTTCACTAATATTATAAAGAGGAATGAATTGAATAGGCTCCGAAACTACTAGACCAATATGAAAAATTCTTTCACCATTAGAATCATACATTATCCCTGATGATAGGCTTTATTTTATCCCGGGAAAGTGAAGTTTTCCCGAGGGACCGCGGGTAACACCGTGACGGACAGCTTAAATATTGGCGTAAAATTAGAGATAAGCTCTTTGAATTTGAATAGCAAATATTTAGTATGATATGAGTTTATTTTAGCAATACATAAATGTCGCATTTTTGTGCACTTATTTATCAAAGAAAACCGTAGTAATTGTTGTTGTATTATAAAAATATAGTGATCTTTTGAATCCAGATATGGGGAGCTTAAAGGTGCATTTACACGATGCGATTTTTCGTACGATTTGCGTCAATTAAACGTACCGACGAGCGTCACGCTATGACAAAATATAGCATACGATGAGCGTTAACACGTGAATAATTGCCGTGTGATACGGTATCGTATGGGTTGAAATCGCATCGTGTAAATTTACGTTAACGAAGATACTAATCGACAATATGGGATGGTATACCACTTACCTACAGGCAGGTATGGCAGGTATGCCCCCCTGACCCCCCCCTCGGACCAAGCCTGCCACAGAACATACAGGAGTTACAAAGTATACAAACTAAGTAGTTGAGGGATTTCGCGTCAATTTTAATTAGGTCAAGGTGCGTACGGACTTTGCGTTCATGCGTTCCAAGAATCGCGCGAGAATGTATACGATTTTTACGACTTGCACGAGCCTGGAAGCCTGGAGTGGTACATCATCATCATCGGCCTCTTTATCCATCTATTACAGGTGATTTAGTGTTATAAATAGTAATTAATAAGGTAGATAATTTTGCCATTCAACAAAAATCGGAATAATAATTTGCTAGATTACAATGATTACAATACTGTTTTGTTTTGATTTGGGATACGAAGATGTCAATGTCATGATTTGGCTTCTTTTTCCTACGGCTGGAATGCGAAAAATATGGGACTGAAAATAATTTGTTGCGTGTAAAATAACTTTATAAAATTAACATTGATTTTGGTACAATAGAAATAATGGTTACTAGGAACAAAGTGCAGGAGTTTTGAGTAAATCGAAAATATATACAAACTATTAAACTCCCTCGCTGTATACAATAATAATTCCGCCGAAGCGAGAGCAGCGAGCTACGAAGGGCAATTTTTTTGAAGAAACATAACTCGAAACTTATTTTTTTTATAGCGTTATGTTTCTCTCAAGATAGAAGATAGAGGGAGGGAAAATCTAACACAAACTATCGACATTCCAAATTTCATTACAATAGATTAAGTCGTCACGGAGATACGTGAAGACAAACATTTGCACATACAGACTTTCAAACCTTACGACTTTGAAACTGCCTCACACCACCCCTAAGGAATTTTTTGAAAAAAATAAAAAACACGGGTTTCATTATTTACTTTAAAGTTTATTTCTACCGAGTTTGGAGTAAATCGGCCCAAGGAATATTTTTTTCCATACAAACTTTAACACCCTGTATAACACCCTTAAGGGTTGATTTTCGAAAATGTTATACGCCTATATGTTATTCCAGTATGTAAACAATCTACATTCCAAATTTCATCACAATCGGTTAAGTCGTATTTCGCATTTATAATATTAGTAGGATTGTTCACGGTATTGGTCGCGAAGGAACAGGAGTAAAATCACCTAGTTTTAAGACGATTCTAAGTGATCCCAGCAGTCCAACTGAATTCGTAATAAAAATTACATGAAGTGACGGTGCTTGTTTCTTGTATCCTTTCTCTTAAATAGTTTTATCATTAGGCGGCGTCAGTCAGGTCACACTATTAAGATTTGTCCGTACAATAGGTACTTTGCCTATAAGTTTGTAATTTTTAGTGTTAATCCATACTTGGTACCTTTTTCATTAAGAAATGAAAAGTCTTATCGAAATTTTGGATTCCGACGGGATTCGACCCCGCAACGATCAGACGATCCTCCTAAAGCCGGAGTGCCTTACCGTTCGGCCACGGAACCCTTAGTCGTCGCAGTCCAAATTTTTTATACCTAAGCTCATATTTATCGGTTAAGCACATTCATTTGATTCTAAATGTAACTTCGGACAATAAGCATGAGTTCACTAAACGATATGATACTTTGATACACAAAAAGGTCTTTTCATTTCTTAATGAAATACCATGTGGAATAACACTATGAAAATTACAAAAAAACTACTGAATTGATGCTCATACTGTGCAAATGAGCTACTAAAACAGATGAACCGCTTGAATCCAATCTTACATTATTCACCATGAACGAGCTCTTGAGAGCTGGAGTTGAAACAGGCACTTCGACTGGGAAATAAGTAATGAGACGAGAACCAACAAGTACTCAACAGGTGCTACAAGTGCTACATCGGAATGTTTGATGAGGATCCTAAACAAAAAGGAATTATTACGTTTACATTAACAAATACCTTGGGACTACAGGGGGGTTAGGCGCTGTCTCCACGAGCGAGAGAATCGCGACGAGTCCGCCCTCATATCGTCGGCGAATCTCCACGAAAGAGCGATAATCTCGCCGCGTATCGTCGCGAGTCGTAACGGAATCGCAGCGTTCCCGCGGCGACTCGTAACGTTATCGCCGCGATTCCTTGTTGAAATGTCCTGGCAATGCTGAGATGACGCTGCGTTTGACAGCGCGCCCGCTGCTAGTCGCGACGGGCTAGCGACGATGTAACGACGTTTCGCGCGCTTGGTGCGCGTCGCATCGCGGCGATAATATCGCCGTGTGGAGACGGCTTCTAGAGAGTGTATAGAAATACGTGGCACGACGGTAATATCGTCGCGATTCTCTCGCTCGTGGAGACAGCGCCTTAGTATTTGTCTTCTTCTCTCGTGGCTTGACCTTAAATCTTTTTAGCCAATAATTTGCGACTCTTACTCCCCTATCCGTGGCCTTGTATAAGTCCTCCCGAGTGCAGGTGGTTGGACAAAGTGTGCATGAAAGTAGGTGTGCCATACTTTGGGAGAACCCTCCACAGTTACACCCGCTCCGGGATGGGTCGATGTAGCCCCACTTGGCTAGATTTTGGCGGCAGCTTTACTATTTGTGATGGCACTAGAGTATGCAAGCGAGAAAACATGTCATGGTTCATACGAAATTGCAATGCAGTTCCAAAACTGACAGGAAATAAGTATGGGAGTCAACTTTATTGAGTAGGCACTTAAGCAGTTGACATTGTAAGATATTAAAAATGGTAAGGAAATATATAGTAACAATCCGCTAATCTATTCTCAAACAAAGGTTCCGGTGCTGCTCACGGTTCCAGATTGCCGAGCCTAAGTTGTAGGAGGCTTGGCAGAGGTTAGTGGGTGGTTGGGTGGCTTTGGGGTGAGTACTAGTTTTAAGAAACCTTTGTTTAAGAATAGATTAGCGGATTGTTACTATATATTTCCTTAACATTTTTAATATCTTACAATGGACTTCCGCAAAGTCACGCCTGAATCAATTCAATAACAGCTGACATTGCCCATAGGTACAGGCTGATATCAAAATTATGTTATTCTTTCTTCGCCATTTAAGGTTTAATACATTTATAATCCCAATATCCCAATAATATAATAAATCTGAAAGTTTGTGAGTATGTTTGGATGTTTAGATGTTTGGATATTTGGATGTTTGTGTAACAATCACGCTAAAACCAGTGAACTGATTTCGATGAAACTTGAAATCGGCGTAGATAGTGACCTGGAATAGCATATAGGGTATTCAAAATATTGGTACCACACAGGCGAAGCCGCGCGCAGAAGCTAGTACTTAATATTATAAATGTGAAAGTAACTCTGTCTGTCTGTCTGTCTATGTCTGTCTGTTTGTTACCTTTTCACGTCCAAACTACTAAATCTATGAAGCTGAAAATTGACATGGTTAAAGGTTGTATCCCAGGAAACGCTACTACACACACACACAGCTACACACACACACACATACACATAGGCACTAGACATTGGCTACTTTTATCCCGAAAAAACCCCGAGGGACCGCGGGTTAGGATAAAATTAGCCTATGGTCTTCCTTGGATACAAACTTTATCCATACCGATTTTCAGCCTAATCTGTTGAGCGGTTTAGGCGTAAAAAGGTAACAAAAGACAGACATAATAGAGTCTGGTAGAGATCGCTATTTAGCGATAAGACCGCCGATTGTATGTCATTGTGTTTTTTCGTTTAGTTTTCCATTTTTGTTTATTTTTATTATGTGGTGTGCAATAAAGTATTTTCTATCTTTCTTGACTAGTATGGAGTATGGATTGTTTGAACTCACGACTTTCAAATCGATTGTCAAATCAACCTTCTCAGCCAACACGGATCATTATTGTTATGTTTGTCTAACTCAAGTAGGTTCAAATTCTCTACTTAACCCTACTTCACCTCGTCCTTTACAAATACGACTAATTACACCATGATCATTATCACAGCTTGTTGTTAATCAGTGGTTATGTGGTGTGTGGTGTGGTGGTTATCAGTTTAACATCAAAGGACCTTCAATGTCATAATCTTATCAATATTACAGTTGATTAGCTATGATTATATGCTGTTGAATAATGTTATGATAATAATTTGTTGTTGATCTGTTTGTTCGTTTCTTAGTCAAATATAATAAGCTTTAATAAAGTGCCTTAATTAATGCTTATTTTACGCATAGCATCTTTGCTCTTATAATAACTTAGGTGTTATTTTCAGGCTCTTGTAAACAGCTGCGCTTTTATTAAAATTGTATGAAATCGTTTCGGAGTTCATTTCTCAAGTATCGGTTTTTTTTTTTAATTTGGCCTTGTGGTTACCTAAGCATAACATACAGTGTAACCTCGAGTTTTAACTAATAGCGGTTCACGCTGTGAGTCCCTTCATTTTGAAGTTTCCCGCTCGCGATTTCAAACTTTCCTTTCAGTGAGATAAGGCTAATTTTAATTAAATTATAACCACTGGCAACACTATCATATAAGAATATATTCTGGTATCATTCTGTGAGTCTTGATCTGATTGGCTATTGATCTGTGTCATTCTGTAGGCCGCGCTGATTGGTTGATAGCTCCGTTTACGGAGCGTTTTGTTAACCCTTATTTTATTCCCTTACCTATACCCTAGGATAATCCAAATTACAACAGTAATGTACATACATAACAACTAGGTACATTTTGTCCCGTGGGTACCAAACCACTATAGTATAAAATGAATTTTTGTAGGTACCTCATAAACCTACTAAAATTATAAACAAAGCCAGCGACTAATCCCTTAATTCAATTGCTGTGAATTTGTTGGTGAACTCCAGTCTAATTAGCTCATAAGCTCCGTATTCAGGATTTCTCGGAAGGTCACCCACCGCGGTCTCCATGTTTGAATTTGGGAAAGCTCACGACCCCTAGAATTAGCATGAATTATGTTAGATGATGTGTCAGCGATATTTTGTGATGTTTGATCCTAATTTTAGGATCACCAAGGGTTTAATATCCAGTCGGACACAAGTCTAAGTTAGTAAACATTAAAACAATTTTGATTTGATTTTATCTATTCATCATTAAGCGTCTTACCATAAAACGTGATAAAGTTATTCCTGAGTGTAAACTCTCAAAATGTATGGTTATTCTTGATTTATTCGGTGGAATAACTTTATGTCACGTTTTATGGTAAGACGCTTTGTATTTATTTCGTCTCCTGTTCTTCCGCCATAGATTTTTTAAACTCAAAGATCAAACACTGATTTGGAGTTCAAGTTACAGTGCCATAAACTTATCTGGACCGGTGGCCGAAAGAGGAACTAACGAATTTTACTCTAAAATGTATTTTTCTGCTAACACCGAAAGCGATAACAGCACCTCTCTCACTCGTCAGATAAGTTTGTGTCACTATATTATGCATTCTTTTAAATGCATAACAATTTCTTTGCAACCGAGCGCCATTATTATTCAATAACTCACCGTAGGTACCAGACCTTCCGTATTTCTCGTAGCACTGAAAAAATCTCGCCCTGTATGAAGTACTTATACCTAATAAGATAGCGGAAACAGTGCCTTCTGTGTCAAACATCCCAATCTGTCTGTTCAATCGTTTTTGCGTAAAAGTGCAACAAACATCTACACCAGGCGCGGTCCGGGAGGGGGGGTCACAGGGGACATGACCCCCCCAAAATCGTACACGTAAAATAGTAAAATCTTGTTTACTGTGCAATGAAGTCTAATATTAGTGTAGTGACCCCCCCCCCAAATTTCAGGGTGCGACATCCACATCCTCACAAATTTTCGCATTTATATTATTAGGATGGTTTCTCTGATAGTTGGAAGGAGTCGGCAAAGTGACGTCACTAGTGAGTTATGACGTCCGCACCCGCGTCACTATTACTCGATGATGTGGGTCTGTCCCTATCAGTTCGCAATGCTTGATAGATTTCGGAGGCGAAACCATTTTTAGCATAAATTGACATCATTTTGTCGCAATTCCTATCTAACTCTAGTGTAGCTATTTGATAAATTGGAATAAAGACTTGTTTTATAGTTAACTAGCTGTCCGCCGCGGTGTTACCCGCGATCCTTCGGGAAAACTTCACTTACCCGGGATAAAATATAGCCTATGTTCATCGGAGATAATGTAGGATTCTAATGGTTAAAGAATTTTTCAAATCGGTCCAGTAGTTTCGGATATTAATTTCAAACAAACAAACAAATCTTTCCTCTTTATAATATTATTTTAGTAGTTAACTATACATATACCTACCAGTGTACCCCTTGGACCCATATACAGGGTTATTTGTAAAACACCGGTAACCTCTCGGGACCGTATTACTACGAGTATCATCATAAGGAACAACTTTTGTCCGACGAGTAAGACTTTTAAAAGTTCATCATTCATTTTTTTCATCAGATTGTCATACTTATTACGAAGTCTATGCGAAACAAAAGAAAGCGAAAGTATAAAGTGAAGGGAGCGGGATTAGGGAGGCGGGGGGCCCAAATGTGTTCGATAGGACAACGAAAAAGATAGGAAAACGAAATCTTGAATGTTTGTTTTTGGTAAATGTATTTTTTTTTATTCAACCTATCTCGTCCCACTGCTGGGCAAAGGTCTCCCCCAAACTCCTCCAATGGTCTCTATCCCCTGCCACGTTCTACTAGGTAAATGATAAATAAAATAAACACAAAATGAAAAATATCTAGGGCTATGGATAGACGATAAGCTTACATGGAAATTACACATCGACCATATAAAATCAAAATTATCATCATTACTTGGAGCATTACATAAAATATCAAACTGCATTCCTAATAAAATACGCACTGTTATATACAATTCTTTAGTAAAATCACACTTGGATTATCTCATAGAAATATGGGGATCCGCTGCCATAACAAACCTTATGCCACTACAAAGAACCCAAAACAAAATAATTAAAGTTTTACACCATTATCCTTATTTAATGCCTACCAAAATGATTTATAAAAAAACAAGACTCCTAAATATTCATCAACTTTACGTGTATTCTACTTGTATCTTAATTAAAAATATTTTAAATAACTCCATTCGAACCGGCATACAACTCCATAAAAAACCAAATACGCACAATCTTAGAAATAAACATAAACTGAATCAAGTTATACCCCGAACAAACTATGGCCATACAACAATAACATCTCAGGGAGTACAACTTTATAACCAACTGCCTAATGACATAAAAGAATGCGATAACATAAATCTATTCAAATCTAAACTAAAGAAGTATGTATACACTTTATAATTATCTACAACCCCCCCCCGCCCTCCTCCTACCTTTATGCTGCGCTTGCTAAGTGTCAATCTTATCTATCGGCGATACGGCATAGAAAAGCTCCGGCTCCAGAAGTGAGAAATCGTAACTATAATTAATTATAAGTATATTTTTGTATCTCATTATAAAAGAACTGTATTGTTTGTATGAGAATAAATGTCTTTAAACCTAAATGTATTATGTTTTGTAAAAAGTCATAGAACAAAAAGTGGTTGTTTATGATGATAGTAATAGGTACAGTCCTAAAAAGTTACCGGTGTTTTACAAATAACCCTGTATACCTAGCTCAGTTGGCAAAGATAATCACAAGGATCCTACGTCTACGTACCATGGCCACAGAATACAGATAGGTACGTACTACTAACCATGGGTATTGATTTGTATGGAAAATGAACAGCGCCATCTATTGGCACTCATCTACTATATAAAAATAAGTCGGGTTTTCCTTCCTGACGCTATAACTCCAGAACGCACGAACCGATTTCCACGGTTTTGCATTCGATGGAAAGGTCTTGGGCTCCGTGAGGTTTATAGCAAAGAAAATTCAGGAAAAATCTGGTGCGAAACGGAGTTCGCTGGGTTTGCTAGTAGCTTATAAAAACCAATACAGTCTTCTTCATTTTTCCTTCCTTCCTCTAATAAAGTATAGTAACGATAATTATTATTATTATTATTATTATTCCAGCCATCAGTGGGCAAAGGCCTCCCCCCACTCCCTCCAGACATCCCGGTCACCAGCAATATCCCTCCATTCTACCAAAAACTGATAATAATGTATTTTAATTCCAAAGATTTGATTTGATTAAAGCAATAATGAATTCACTCAAATTACTTTCCCCAATGAATAATAAAACTTTACAAAGCGATAGTAAATTAATACGAAATGTCTACGGAAGTCAATTCGGGAGCAATCTGGAAATTTCCATTTTTTCAGCCACGTTAAATATGGCATCAATTATAAGCTCGGGGAGATTTGCTGTCAGATTTTTATGGGATTTGAAGCTAATGATGGTAAATGGGAAATGCAGCCACTAAAAAATAACCATTTGAAAGATAGATGGATTTGACGACCTCTGTGGTGCAGTGGGTGAAAGCCCGCTTCAGACGCGAAGTTGCGGGTTCGCTCTCCGCCACGGGATAAATGTTTGTATGATCTGCAAATATTTATCTCGGGTCTGGGTGTTTCTATGTATAATATGTATGTATTTACAAACAAAAAGTATACTTACTTATAAGTAGTGTAGGTATATCAGTTATCTGGTTCCCATAGTACCGGGGCTAGATGACGCTGTGTGAAATGTCCAGCATTATTTATTTATTTATATGTGTAAAAAGACGTCTTCGGTAGACATCTTTTTACACCCTGTAAACTGAGGGGTTGCAATCAGACCATGACTTTAAACATATTTAGCGAAAAAAAAACGCAAAAATTTTATTGACTTAGCTTCGTCATGTTATGTTATTTTCGGTTATTTATTACTAGTACGACATAATAAAACCATACCTACCTAATAATTGTATTTATAAAAGAAAAAAACAATTAAAACTCAAAATCTAGCTATCTACGTAAAAAAACGCGCCCAAAACATACGGAAACAGTACTCTTCAAATGCTGTTTTCTCCGGATATAATTATTTTTCGGAAAATCCTTTTGGATTTGGTTGTGTATTGGGATGCTGTACCTACCCCTTTCGGCTTCGGTAGACGTCTTTTTACACCCTGTATAGAAGAAAAACAGATTCACGGCTAGACACGGTAGAATTTCTAAATAATGTAAGCCATCCATGCAAACACGGACATTATATTCTACTCTACATCATGTAGTAATTGCATAACTGATTGACCTGACATATTACATCTGTGATTAGATAATCCCGCATCAATTAATTCAATTTGGCGGTAATTGCAGGTGACGGGATGCAGAACAGACGAACTTACTTACTTTCTTTAATACGTTTATTTATTATATGTAATATATTATGTATTATTTGTGTTGCTCTCTCTGTTCGTGTAGTCACCTCTTCCCAGGCCCAGTCTGAAAACCAGCGTTGCTCTGCACCTAGCGATAGGTACAGAGTAACAAAAAATCTGAGACTGGTCCTATTTGGCACACCATATCACAGACCTTGCACCTACCTATAGCTGTTT
This sequence comes from Epirrhoe alternata, assembly GCA_963565295.1. NCBI lineage: Eukaryota > Metazoa > Arthropoda > Insecta > Lepidoptera > Geometridae > Epirrhoe > Epirrhoe alternata. The sequence continues at coordinate 893,440 of OY751385.1, read as the reverse complement.
TGTTTTTCTTTTTTTATGCTTTAGGTTAGTTATGCGGCTTCATCTTGTGTTAGTTTAAGTACCTGTATAAGTTTTTGTTTTATTATTAAGTGTGTCTGTGTAACTGTGCCAAAAAAGTTGTATCTATCTATCTATCTAACAGACGCCATTACTATCATGGCGGGAATGACGAAGGTTCTGGAAACCCATACTTGCAGCCTAGTATAGTTTTATCATAGACAAAGACATATACAGACATTTATTCACCACTTTGACACATAATACAATCACTAAGTTAAAAAGATTCAAAGTAAAAAGAAGCTGAATAAAAATTTAAAAGTTGGAGAATTGTGATTGTGTGTCAGAGCAGCAAAAAGACCTCGACTCAGCATTATGCCGTCCCACTGAGAAGTGGTAAGGCGCTGGTATTCTGTCAGCTTATCCCCTAGGTGTGAGGATTGTTTATTATTTCGACATTACTTATGGACCACCCTGTATGTGCGAAAAGGTGGTTTAATCAGAGACATGAGAAATGAAAAGTCTTATCAAACTTTCGATTCCGACGGGATTCAAACCCGCGACGATCAGACGATCCTCCTAAAGCCGGATTGCCTTCAACCGCTCGGCCACGGAATCACTGACGTCACAATCAAAATTTTTGATATGCTCACATTTATTGGATGAGCACCGGTATATTACAAAAAAAACGTATGTTCCCAATTTTTTTTTACTTTTATAGCCTTACCATGAAACGTGACACAAAGTTATTTGTCGGAATAAACCAAGAATAACCATACATTTTGACAGTATTCACTCAGGAATAACTTTACAGGTTTATTAGTAGGCGCCTTAGAGTTTAATCACTGTTTAGACCCTGTACATCGATTCAATCATCTGTATAATATATTTTTCAACACACTAGCTCATAAAGTGGCTCTATGGTCACTGCGATTAGGCACATAATGACACCCATAATCAAACTGTGACTTTTTCATTATTTTATCTCACTAGTGAGTTATAGATTTTTTTTTTTAATTTTATTGGTTGAGTTGCTTTGTTCTTAAAAAAGTTTTTATTAAAAAAAAGATCGTGTTCAATAGAACAAATAAATTAATGTTCCTATTGCTTGCTCATTTCATGCAACTTCTTATTTAAATAGATAATTTTAACTCGTACGTGTTTAATAAATAAAACTTTCACTCAAATATGACTTTTGTTTTCTCTGTAATAAAAGAAAATGTTAAATTCCCCATTTTGTACATACGTGGCAGAATAGGCGCGGAAAAAAAACCCTCATGCCTTTATTTAGTCTGTGGCCGATCGCAATGCGCGCGCATAGGAAAACTGATTAATTTTTCCCTTCTTCTTCTTCTTCTATTAATAGCAAATCATTTTTCACAACTCGTTTTCACTGTTGAAAATGAGTTTTTATTGTTATTTTATTCACAAATGTGTTGAAAAACGTCGTATGATACACGTGTGTATTGATGATTACCGTCCTCGGCTCTCTTAAGACCCTCGCCTACGGCTCGGGTCTCAATGGCGCCTCGGCGGTAATCACCAATGTTACACACTAGTACCATAATGTACTATTATAGTGAGTACGTACATTTTCTAATAAAATAAAATTATAAAATCAAATTAAAACGGTAAATCAGGAACCCAGCCGTGTTTTTGTTATCAGAAACAAGAAGCAAAGGTCCCTAATTGAGCTATATTTCAAGGCCCGGTCGACACTACAATTTACTACGGTTAATTAGAATCTATAGAGATACCGAGCTTTTGTCTATGATTTACTAAGAAATAATATTAATTTAATTAGGCCTACACAAAGAAATATTATTTTTCGAAACTCACCGTTTAGTACGCGTGTTCATGCATGTATTCCACAGCGAAAACTTCCAATATGTTTACGAAGATAGATATAATCAGTGGCCCACTCCAGTGACAGAGTTTTTAGGCCGCCTTTAGGCCTCCGTTATGGCTTAACGACTTAAATATTTAATGTTTAATTGTTTAATTGTTTATTTGAGCACCTTAGATAATTAGTTTACATTAGTAGTTAAACATAAATTTCTTAGCCTAAGGAAGTTATAAGTTTAACAATGTGATACAACTGATACCTAAACTAAGATTAGAAAATCCTGTGTGATAGGTATCAGCGCCCACCCTCGTATAAAGGTGTTTTAAGCTAGATAGTTTGAGTACCTACCTACATACATTACGCATTAAGGGCCATGACAATTATAAATAGTTTTACAAAAATTTTGTAGTAGGCAGGCACTCATGTACATAAGTACGGTATACAACAGGTAAGGTAGTGAATTCACTCGTAAAATAGCCGGGACCGACAATTTAAAGTGCCCTCCGAAGCACGGAAACGCTCAGATAATGCCACTGGCAGTCATCCATCCATTTACGGACCGTTTAGAACGTTGCTTAACTTCGACGATCTATCAAGAACGACTAAGCAAGCACGACCACGAGCGCTTCATAATCAAACTAATCTTTTTATTGAAAGTCAAGACCCGGCCAGCATTTAAAAAAAAGTTAATATCAATCAAATAAATAAATCAATAAATAATGCTGGACTTTTCACACAGCATCATCTAGCCCCAAAGTAAGCATAGCTTGTGTTATGGGTAGATACTAAGATGACTGATATACTACTTATTATACTCTTTGTTTGTAAATACATATATAGAAACACCCAGACCCGAGACAAATATTTGTAGATCATACAAACATTGGTCCCGCCGCGGGGATCGAACCCGCAACCTTTTGAGAATTAATAATGGAATTACGAACCGTTAAACTCCATTAAATCTTAGACGTACATGGTCTCATTCTCGCCACTCAGACGCACAAAGCCGACAGTGACAAGGGTACTAATTATTATATTTGACAGCAAAATTAACACTTTCGTTTTCCCCCGGCAACTCAACTTGTCACCTGTTGATGTAAGCGAATGAATAAATTAGTTAAGTGTGCTGGAGTTAACAGGGATGGGAGTTTAAAGTGTCTGATTTTCCAAAAATCAGAGACCGTCGAAATGCTATCACAGCCAAAAAGTTTCAAAAATATTTCAAGCTGTGGATCCCACCAAACAGATTAGAACGAAAGATAGATGGAATATCAATTACAAATGCGCCCCTAGCTTCAAACGGACGGAAATGCTCTTACAGCGAAAGAAAGGGAAAGTAATAGGTATAGAAATAAACATAGGAGAAAAAGAGAACGATACTGCTTTGTTGACTATCACTTACAAAAGACGGGCTTTCGCACAACCGATCTTTGTCTCTCTGAAGTTAGGTACACTAAGCGATTGCGTATTGGTAGAGTAAGCGAGATAGCACACTGCAATAAACTAAGTGAGTGAGCGAGGCAGTTATACAACACTGTTTTCATCTTTTAGGCGCCATCAAAAATGGGTTCCGCGCAGCTACTTCAGAGAGCTAAAGATTGGTTGGGCATATTGTACCTACTTGTGTATTATCAATGACTGGTTATCAACAAAACCAACTGTATATTGTCATGAGTCCCTTACTCAAGAACACAAACATCAAAGCCCATACATTTCACAACCAAATCCATTATTGTTTACGTTCAATAGAACCTTTGTACTCCGTGTGAATTAATTAATTGAAATTAAATCAATTTGACCTCTTTGGTGCCGATGTTGACACATGAAGAGGGTTAAGTTTTTATCTTCAAGAACATCTCGAAGTTTCTACAAACATGGCCGCCATTGACGATCATAATAACCTTGATAATTAGTCATTATGGTGAAGAAAACATAGTCTCAAGAAATACAATGACGTGGTCCTTGAAGATACGTAACGTACTAGGACCTTCACATTTGATCTATTCGGTGTGATCTATGCTTGTATAATCAAATCACACCACAGGATAAAAGATAACAGGGACCTGGAAATTCAGGTGAAGTAGGTAGACGCTAGAAGCACTCAGCTCCTAATCTTTAATCTTTGAACAGACACGAAAAACATGATGGTGTTAGGAGCTAAGCCGAGTTTCGACACTTCGCCATTTTGATCTCGTGTTATTGATAAAATATATTTTTTTCTAAAATATCTGTCTAGAATCATTAGATAAGTTCTAATATATTTTTAAGGCTTACATAAAACAGCAGTGAAGGATGTTTTCCTTTCATTTATTAAGCTCTCGCGATAAATACGAGAGAATAAACAAACAAGGGCATTTACCGAATACACTTCATTTGTCGTTGCTATAAATTTTTAGGGGTCTCGTAAATTCCCGCGTTTTCCTAACACCCGCCATTTTGAAAACAAAATGGCCACCGTAAAAAAGTGCTACCTTTGTTATTGCTTATTTATTTAAATTGAGTTAATTAGTCTTTCCGCCATTTGTTTCCGTCGAGAACATTTCATTTGTTGAATATAAGATGAATAATTACTTTCAGGGTTAATTCGCTTCAGTAAACGCCATTATTGTATCATAATGCCCCATTCGAATACTCAATCAAATGAAGGGTAAGTAGGTAAATTTTCATGTCAAAACTATAATATTTAAATCAACATTTTGAAAACCTTGTTACCTAGTAAAGATTTAATTTAAGTAATTGAAATTAAAATAAATATTTTTGTTAGAAACTGAGAATTCAATTATTCCGTACAATAAAACCCGAAACCACCAAAAGACAACATAGAAGCTTTCAAAGACAAGATCAAGTGTGGAAGGTAAATCATTTGACCCGAAGACTCGGGCAATAAAAGCAAGATTCCTTCAATACTGAAAGATATTGAACAAAAAGCTCCTGAATGGGGAGTTGGGACCGCAAAGAACGTATTGGGTTATAGGGCTGTCACTAATCCTGAAACCGGAGAAATGTACGAAAAAATCGAATTTAAAGACATGACGTTTTGAGGTATAAAGAATTTAAAATTCGAATTTTGTATGATGTCTAGTCCTTGACTTGTCTTGAATTTAGTTTTGAAGTTTAAGAATTCTATAAAGTACACTTTTGAATTTAAAGAGTGAGCGTGCAACGCTGTGTAAGTGAGTACACAGCGTCACCAATTGGTAACCTAGTGAGGAAACTAACAGATAAATAAATAAATAAATAATGCTGGACATTACCCCCACTTCTGTATCCACTCTCAGCAAACTAGAAAATAATTATAAGTTTTCTCTTTTTTATGTTATCCATCTATAATTCGTTATAGTTAAGAATTTTGTTTTTGTATTTTGGTTTATGTTTTGCTGTAATAAACATTTTTGGATTTGTATTACCCCCATAATAAGGCAATTTGTTCGGCAGGAGGAGTTTGAACAGGATCACGACCGTATCCCCAAGCCGCGATAGAAATCAATAATGCTTATGCTAAAAGTGTGTTTTAGGACAAGACAAGGATATATAACTACTCCCAATAAACATCTTTAAAAGTTATTTAAAGTACCAGAGGGTATCCCCAGGCTTCAGATTGAGATCCTGATTTTTAAGATTCTTAGTTTGTTAGTTATTCCGTACAAAATATAAAGTTTATACCAAAGATAAAAGCAAAACTTAACAAAAGGAAATCACTTCAACGCGTTTTAAAATAATTTCCTTTTTGTTTTATTGGCAGCCCTAATAAATTGACCAATCAACTCGCTCAGCCGTTCGGAAAGAGCCGTTTAAAGTTCTTTTATGTGATTCCTTCGCCACAATTGTCTGTTATTATTCAGTTAATTTAGGTCAAACGAAATCAATGAACGATACAAAACTTCATTTTTTCCCATCTTAAAGACCTACCTACAGTATGTCCTAGATCCTTTAGAGCTTAAAAAAGCTTCTATGTAAAAAAAAGTAAACAGGGTCACGACTCACACATCACATTCTCTAAGATCTTTTATGTATTTCAGATCCTTTGAAGATAGGGGGTAGTCAGAGGCATTTCCAAATATATATTTCATACATGCCAACAGCATAAGTATTTCTACGGTACATATCATCTTCCCGCCCTTTTCCCACATTATGTGGGGTCGGCACAACATGTGTTCTTCGATTCTCCTCTATCAGCCGTCATCTCAACACACTCCTTTCTTACTCCTTCACACAATCCATCCATCTTTTCTTTGGCCTACCTCTACTCGTGAATCCATCAAGATTCATACCAAGCACTCTCCTAGTTACATGACATTACATATTTATCTCGAAAAAAAAAAATTCTACGGCACATATTTACGTCAAAAAAAAATTCTTGAATTTTTTGTGCTCTAAATTGTGGTTACACACATACATACAGACCTGATTCTGATCAGCTGCTACAATAAAGTTTCGAAACAAAACATTTACATACCTATTCATACCAATATCGAAATGTGAAAGTAACAGTCATTGCAATTATGATATTTGGCTTCTGAACAAATTCCCGCTATTGACGAACTTATTTTATTCAAAACACCCTAAGGGGCTTCCTACTGGGGATATATAGAGCTATACAATCGATAGTCTGAGAGAAAGTGGTTAAAAATGTATGTCAAACGCAGGTTGAAGAACAAATACGGCAAAAATACTGTTTTCCAAAGACAGTATAAAGAATGTAAAATTTAAAAAATCCTAGTTTTTAGAGCTTTTTATACTTTAACTATAATACTTAAATTTTTTTTCTGATAGGTCTATTAGAAAATATATGAAGCATAACTAATAGTTCTAAAGCTCATTTTAAAATGAATCTCATTTAGATCAAAATTAAGAAAAAAACACAGAATTTAAAACCAATTATGAAAATAAACTACGAAGAAATGATGTAATAAAATTACGGTATGCTTCTGAACTACGATATCGACATACCACAGCGTCTCATGGGGCGAGAAAACTTCGCCATATTAATTTCCATTGATGGTTCTTGGATACCGACGACCGGGACCAAGTTATGTAAGAATTATTCAGTTAGTAAAAGTATCTCAATTATTAGATACTAAAGCCAAATAATCAGTCAACTGTGTTATATAAAAACCTACCACAGGCACCAGTTCTCTCACAAAACAGGTTTTACTAAATTTTTGCATTTAAACTAGTGTAAATAACTTGTGTTAACTACTTGTGAGAGAAACAAAAAAAAAAAAAAGAATTTATAAAGAATTATAAAAGTGTTTTATTACTCAGATTTGAGACAAACGTTTGTTTGTTTCTATATTAGTTCATTTCTAGAATTTTTTTTAACTAAATTCAATTCAATTTATTCATAAAACCTAATACATAAAATTACAATTATTATAAATAATTTACATCGAACCCCGCACTAGGCTAAAAAAAAATACAAATTCTTACTTATTCTTCTTGTCGTGTCATCAGTTTTTTCGATACTAAAGCGCTTCGACAAGAAAGAAGTAATCTTAGAATAAGCCTTTCTTTTATGTATGGAATGATTTTTGTTTCCTATTACTATTATGGACAGATGGAATAGGTATCTATAGGTACAGTCACGTTCAATAAGATGTATACACTCCATAATGTTTCAACCCATGTACAGGTCAACATGTCCAACAACGTTCTGGTATTTTTATTGATTTCGCCACTAGTTCAATGTGAAATCAATTTCCACTTTTTGTTTTTAACCTACATCTATTAGTTTTAGTGTGATATTAATTTTAAAAGTATGGAGTGTATACATCTTATTGTCCGTGACTGTACAAAAGCCACAAATAATTTCAAAATACCGCATTGCTACAAATCAGTTTAATTTAAAAAAATATTTCCGATCTTATTCAATCAGCTTGTAGCGGGCAACACACGTGGAATAACAACTTGGCCAATTCTTGCGAATGTAATTTTTTGATGGCGCCTGGTGGGTTGCCAACTCTCCACCCGTGTTTACCCAATCATCTAGTACGATTGGATATTTAGACTTTTGAGAGTAGTATTTTTAAAAGAGTTGATTGGCTCGAGACAGCAATAAATAAAGGAGATTTTTGCTTTGCTGGAATTTAAATTAGTACTTATTTAAAATCTTGCATTTTAGTTTCATAGATGACGACCTCTGTAGCGCAGTGGGCGAAGGCCCGCCTGCGACGCAAAAGGTTGCGGGTTCGATCCCCGTGGCGGGACCAATGTTTGTATGATCTACAAATATTTGTCTCGGGTCTGGGTGTTTCTATGTATAATATGTATGTATTTACAAACAAAAAGTATATAAGTAGTATATCAGTCATCTTAGTACCCATAACACAAGCTCTGCTTACTTTGGGGCTAGATGATGCTGTGTGAAAAGTCCAGCAGCATTATTTATTTATTTATTATAGATTTTAAACAAAATTGGTGTTCCCTGATTGGTCGTTCCAACAGATTTCTTCTTTGACTTGTTTTTTTACATTTAATAAAGGCCAATTTAATTACAAAACCATAATTTTGGTCCAGAAATACTGTGATCTTGAAATTGCGGTCAGAGGCCACTTCGCCCACTATCTCCGACCTAGAGGTCAAGTCAAAATAATGTAGGAAAGCTTTTACCCAAAATTCATAAAATACCCACATAAAATGCGAAAGTGGGGTCAACCTTAGCAACCCTAAAGCAGGTACACATTGAGCATTTGAAACGTGCTTTAAAATTGCAGTAACATCAAAATTTATTTTTTTTATTAATCAGGTCAGCATTTGACCTAAATCTGCCAGATGTTAAGCAACAGTGAGAATAGAATAGAATAGAATAGAATATATCTTTATTGAAAAATACCTAATAATAACAATAGACAAAGAGAAATAAAGAAGAACAGAAAATATAAAACTTAGGTATAACAATGGGCGGCCTTATCGCTGAAAGCGATTTCTTCCAGGCAACCTTTGGATGGACAGGACAGATTTAAAGATGTCGACGGCTAGCTTAGGGAAAAATAAATAAATTAATAAATAATGTAACTTAATCAGAACTAATACTGTCTACCTATATACAATACTCCTATAAATATATACAAAAATATGTATGAATACTTAATAAATATACATATAATATATACATATATACTTAATAAATAAATATATATATATATAATATAACAATATACTCTACACTATGAAATCTTAATATTAATAATAATAATGATAATAATAATTTTATGTTGATGACAAATGAGAAAGATAATGCTCAAACACTAATTTTTTAAATATAGGAAGAGACTTTGCATGCCTGATTGAAATGGGTAGCGCATTCCAGAGATTAACTGCTCTAATTGTAAAAGAATTCCCATAAAAACTAGACGTATGAGAAGGAGTTTTGAGCTGACGGGATTCAGAGGATCGTAGGGATCGGGAATTAGAAAGGTGAAGGAACTCGAATCGTTCCTTGAGGTAATAAGGAGTAGAAGAAAGAAAAAGGATATTGTAAAGGAGAGAGAGGATATGTGAATCTCGACGTAGGCGAATGGGTAGCCATTTAAGCCTATTACGATATTCTGAAACGTGATCGTACTTCCGCAAACCGAAAATAAACCTAATAGCAAAATTTTGAAGACTAAGATGAAGTGAGGTCTAAGATGAAGAATGCTTTCCTAGAAAAAACCTATTTACTCTGCATTTTCTGATGTCATCACTATTTTTTCTAAAGAAAAATGACAACGGCGCTTACGGCGCGGACATTATGTGTGACCAGCTGAACTCGCGCGTGCAAAGCGCGTCGAAACAACCAAATGTGTGCATACCTGAAAATATTCAAAAACATTTGGACCAATTGGATTCAGCAAAAAGAAAAATAAATTGTCCTAAAAGAGTTGAGATGCTAAACTTTTGATTTGACAAAGGCGCTGTAATTGGGTTGTGTTTGTTTTTGTCTCTTTGTGAGGGAAATTGCTTATGTTATTTTTAGTTTAACTGAACCGAATTATTAAGTGAGTGTGAGGATATTTCGAGCGTGACACGTGCAATGAGCATGTGTGTGTTGTGCTAAGTGGGTCTGGGTTGTACTCTCGTCTTTAAATCCAAAGGTGCATCAATGGATTTCTCGTTTTAAAGAACATTAACACGCGCTCTTACCGTGAAGGCTACAGCAACCTCAACAGTGCGGTACTGCTTGAGACCTTGTTTGAGATGGAATAGATAGGCCCAGCACCTAATCCACCAGCTAAATCCTTATCTACAGGAAAGACAACTTTAATAAGTTTGTCAATATGAAATGAAAGACCCAAGGATTTGGCTCTTATTCATTGCATTTTTATCTCTATATGAATTTATTTTAGAATCTATTTCAGAGTAAGTAACTTAGTACGTCTTCCGGGTATCCAGGAAACCTCAGTCTATGCTCTATCGACATTTCCCCGGGGAATTACTCGATGCCGTTCGTTTCCTCTGCGCAATGGCACGGGATTAGTAGACTTTTATTTCTATCCAATGTGGAAAGGTTATTAATTTGGCTGGAAATCATTAAATAACTTAGGAACGAGACGTATTATGTCGGTATGTCGTATTAATCGTCGGTAATATTATAAAGAGGAAATTTTTGTTTGTTTGTCTATTTGAATTGAATAGGCTCCAAAACTACTGGACCGATTTGAAAAATTCTTTCACCATAGAATCCCTGATGAACATAGGCTAGGTATATTTTATCATGGGAAAGTGAAATTTTCCCGAGGCCGTCCCTCGGGAAAATTTGTCGGGAATAACTCTGCGACGGACAGCAAGTAGCAAATATAATTATATGGTCTCTGCCTAAGCCATGTTAAGAAAATTTCAAATTTAAAGAAAATATTTAATATTTTCAGGCAGACATGAAGGGTAAAATCAATTTGTAACGTGAGTCCGTGATCTTAGTTTGGTATTCATTTAAGGACAAGGTGCAAGTAAAAATTTTAATCAAAAGGTAGGCCTATTTTAAGGGTAGTAAAATGATAATTATGATTTATCATTTTATTCTTAAGAGTACCTATTGAATCTTCCTTATTGAGTTTTGTAAGGAAAATACAGTTTAAATTTTACATCTTAAAAAGCTAAAAGCATCCTTTTCCAGTCGAATTAGTATTCAAAAACTGAACTCCAATTCCCAATTTCCAGTCTCTATTCTTCGTCTTTAAAAACAAGAAATACAAGTGACCTACTCAGTAGCACTTATACAAATAAATTAGAGCTTTCTCTACGAAGTGACAGTCCGCGAAGCACCCGCCTTGAATGCTAAGCGGCAGTTGGTGACCATGGCTTAGGCTGTTCTACTTTGAGGGTAAAATAGGGTAAAACTGGGGTATGATTTTCATGGAATTAAATTTCACACAAGAATTTCAATGTTTACTATTCCGTTCGAAACCTCATTAAATTGATTACTAAGATTTATCCGAACAGAAACAAAATAAAATACGTACATTCATAACATAGAAAAGTAAATAGGGGAGGGAAAATAATAATGGCAGCATTTAGAGCACTTTATTTTTTGGGTCAATGATCTGAACTCTGTTTTTAATTTGTAGTTAAAATTATTATTTTACATGTATTCAACTTATCTGAAAGCTTCATAATATAGCAAAAATAATTTCGAATAACCTTGGACAAATCATGACCACATAGCTTAGGCTACTTATAGTAGGTAGGTATAATAAGTACCTACAAGTGATGAGAAATTAGTGTTAGTGCGATAAAACCTTTTCCCACTAAACGCCGTAAATAAGTACTATCTTAGCATTAGCTATATATATACTTACCATTTTTACTTCCGTTCATAGATCTACAAGGTCAAGTCCCATAAAAGCGGGTTATCATGGCCACACGACCCATAATTCAGGCTTTCAGACGGTGGCACCATCTAGGCGAAAGTGAAGGAATTATTCCGCTATTTTCCACCCTGTTCAACTATTATTGAGCGAAATGAGATAATATTACTGTGAATGCTGATGAGACTTGAAATTGAGTTTCAGGAAATAGGAGTGTTTTTTCAAACAAACTTGCAAAAGTTTAATGGTAAGATTTTTTTGAGGCTAAAAAGAATAGATATTTCTAGATCTCCTAGGTCATACCTACCTATTGTTTAGAATCAGTTGGGTTGGTGGCAAAACGTATTTTTTTTTTCTTGACAAAAAGTTGAATAAAAGGTACCTATTCAACTTTTTGTCAGGTATTATTGTACCTACTCATGGTATATGTAATTGAACAGTCCTTGAAATCGTCTTTTTGTTACCAGAATTTCATTGTTATTTTCAAGAAATATTAGCAATGGTAAAATAAATGCTAAAATATTATAAAATATTCAGTAACATACCAAACGGTACGTAAAATATTTCAATTAAGTATTTGGAATATAATTGACGACCTCTGTGGCGCAGTGGGTGAAAGCCCGCTTGGGACGCAGAAGGTTGCGGGTTCGATCCCCGCCGCGGGATAAATGTTTGTATGATCTGCAACTATTTATCTCGGGTCTGGGTGTTTCTATGTATGATATGTATGTATTTACAAACAAAAAGTATATAAGTAGTATATCAGTTATCTGGTTCCCATAGTACAAGCTTTGCTTAGTTTGGGGCTAGATGATGCTGTGTGAAATGTCCAGCATTATTTATTTATTTATTTATTTAATTGATTCGGTTAGAAAAGAACAGAACAGATGAATAACTCGACAAAAAAATCCTTTGTATCTTCAGAAAAATAAATCACAAATTACCGAACAAAGCAAATTCACTAAGCAATTTTCTTTCCATAAATAAAACATATCTGAAATTTCGAACAAATAAATTCCTAAAAAACGCACGCACCATTACCTTGTATGGTACTTCATAAATCATTACAAGAGATATCCACAAGTCGAATTTAAATCACCTTTATATCGACAAGCAAAAGGTTGAATTTTGTGTAGCTTTTCCTGGCTGCATTGAGGTCCGTATTACAAAATATTTCCAAGATTCGCTCTCAGTTGGAATTCAATTGAATGGAGTTTACTGAACTTGAGAACACTCCTGAATTGGTCTTTCAAGCTGACTTTTAAGTGTCAGAAACTTGGGACAATATCAATGTAGTAGCCGAAGTGTGAAAAGCAGGAATTGTAGGGAATTGCCGGCTTTATTTAAAAATTATTAATTATAAATTGTTAATTTATAATTAATAAGAGGAAAAATGATGGGACATCTTATACGACATGACAGCTTTATTAAGAACATCATAGAAGGAAAAGTGGAAGGAAGACGAGGAAGAGGCAGGCCTAGAATCAGTTTCATGAGTCAGATAAAGGAGAAGATCGCTGTCATGTCATATAAAGAAGTAAAGGAATCCGCATTGGAAAGGGAGAGGTGGAGGAAGTTGCATCATTGCACCGACAAGAGCTGAGCTCTTAAGTTTAATAAATGAATAATTAATAATTATAAATTGTTGGAAGGGTCACACGATGTGTTTTTGCCCCAAACTAAGAAAAGATAGATAGATAGATAGAAGATAGAAAATACTTTATTGTACACCACATGGACATTACAAAATACAAACAAAGATACAAGAAAATATTGAAAGCGAAGTACAATGGGCGGTCTTATCTCTGTGAGCGATTTCTTCCAGACAACCTTAGGATGAACTGGAAAAGCAAGGTAAGTATCCTGTAATTATGTAAACAACGATGTTTAACGTACTAAAAATATTAGAAAACAAAACACCTAGCCAAATACAGTACCTACAGTATAAACATGCGTATGTTTCAATCAAATTGATCTGGATGGCAATCGAACTCGCATTACACAAGGTACACAGATCTACAGTATTATTTCAACTGGGGATCTCTCTAATTTTTTTTTAAAATCAAAATGTTCAGACTGAAACTACAACATTATTGAAATTGTTGTTATTTCAAAAGATGGAAATGAGTAATTTAAGCTGAAAATGTCGGTCAAAGTTTTGAATGAATTGAGGTGTTGTTGAATTCCTTCGCTCGATGTTTTGACATCATTTCAATTTAATTTACTACCTGTTGTAATTCGGCTCGTTTACAAATTAAGAGGCATGTAAAAGGCTCTTATCATAGCCCTACCTACTATTAATGGCAGCTTTTCTGACAGTCATGATTTCCTCTTGTGTCCTTCTCATAGAATAATACATATAGACTTCCCATCAACTACTTACCCTAGTAAGTTCCTATGAGTCATTGGCCAACTCTGGTGACGGAGTTTTAAGGCCGCCTTAAGGCCTCCGTTATGGCTAAAACGACTGAATAGCCGGGACCGAAAATTTTACGTGCCCTCCGAAGCACGGAAGCTCTTAGATGAAAATGCCGCGGTCACCTACTTTCAGAATATTTCTTACGTTGCTTAACTTCGACGATCTGTCAAGGATGACTAAGCAAGCACGACCTCGAGCGCTCTACCCTGATTGTCTGAAGATCTTAGCATATTTTGTCCTCTCGTGGTCACGATCAGTGCAACCCGATCGAAACTATTGGAAGCGTCGGGGTTAGATGGTGCTGATAATTATTATCCAAAAAAACCTGTACTCATTCTCGTCGAAAAACAATAATGGACCTAGGCCAAGATTTCTAATGGGTCCTCTACATATTCGGCGAAGATAGACGAATGCCGACGGTGACAAACGTGTAGAAGGCCTCATCGCCTGTATTCGCCTGTCATCGTCTATCTAAATAATAGTTCGGCAAATAGTTCGGCTGTGTAGAGTGGCTTACAGAGATTTAAAATATGGTTCAGCCGGGAAGCATATTATTGTTCTGTTTTTAGTTCCGTGATTCATCTTTTATCTTTTTTGACCTCAAGTTTACAATGATTTTCTTTCTTTTTTATACTTAATATTAAGTGAATAATTGCTGAGTTGGCATCGTCCTGGGTGCCCGAAATGTGGGCATAAATCTACAAAACCCAAGCAGTCATCGCGTTTACATTTGATTGCTCTGCCGTTCACCGGCGTGTTTTACGACCGCCGCTAATGCCGATTTCGTCGATACTCGATTTAATTTATTACCACCTCGTGGCTTGAAGCTAATAGGAACTGGACGAAAATTTATCGAACCCACGAAGATACTTGGCAATATTTGCTGGATATTCCTACGCCAGTGACGGATAAGTTGAGGAGTAATAGGTTGTCGTGGTATGGGCATGATATGAGGAGGGAAGAGAGTCATGTAACGAGAAGAATGTTAGGTTTGAATGTGGCAGAAGACCAAAGAAAAGATGGATTGACTGTGTGGAGGATGAAATGGGTAAGAAAGGAGTGATGATGAGTGTTGAGATGACGGCTGATAGAGCGGAGTAATTTCGATTCCATGTTGACATAACCAAAGGTTCCAAGGAGGCTTTATTTTATTTGGTTTAGTTTTATTGAATGTAATAAATGTAGCAAGCTGTATAATAGGATTTTCTTTATTGAAAGGTGAAGTGTCGCTGTTGAATGTACCGCAATTAAAGGGTACAGTTTCATTTGTATAGCTTTCACCTGCGGCATTGCTTGAGAATATTGTTCGTGATAGAATAGACGTAGTGAGTGAGTTTAAACGTTTTATGTTCATAGTTTCTTTGTTTCTATTTGAACCTTTGACCAATTTCTATCGATATATGATAATTTACTTACAAAAGAAATCACTGCACAGCTCGGCAAATCTAGGCAAATTATCTAGCCCCAAACTAAGCAAAGCTTGTACTATGGGAACCAGGTAACTGTTATACTACTTATATACAATAGGAGTCCAGTAGGACTACTAACTTCAAGTCGTACGCACTCCAGATCCCGGCGAAACATAAGGATGTGTTCCTGGATCCAGATTTCTGGCCAACGGGCATCGTGTACCGTCGCTTTAGGGAGGCAGCGCGAAAGCAAAGTCCCTCTAGTGTAGATTTAGTTAATAAGTAGGTAATTATTACGAGTATAATATTTATGTGTTTCCAAATTATACATAGTTGTATCTAAGATATTTATTTATAGCAATAGTCTAAATAATTTTTATAATATTTGTTAATACCATGTATTTTTATAAAAATCTTTTTACTCGGTCTACCGCGATACAGGCTTGGCCTAGTGCGGGGTCCGTTGTAAATTATTTATGTATGAAATAAATAAATAAAATAAATACTTTTTGTTTGTAAATACATACATATTATACATAGAAACACCCAGACCCGAGATAAATATTTGCAGATCGTACAAGCAATTGTCCCGCGGCGGGGATCGAACCGGCAACCTTCTGCGTCACAGGCGGGCTTTCACCCACTGCGCCACAGACGTCGTCAAATACATAAGACCGATCTTTTATTAAAGTATTTATTTTTAAAGTTCTTTAATGAATACCAAAGTTCTTTGCAGGCTAAAGACATAAATATAAAAGTAAGTACATCGTGTATCCGAATGGGTATTACTTACTTAACCTTTTTTATCGAATGTATCTTGTAGAGACGCAAAAAGAAATTACTCGTGAGATTGATGTCGCTTGATACTTGATTTATCCGTAATGTACCTACCTACTCGATTAGGGATGGCTTTTAACATTTAAATGGTTTAAATGAAGGTACAGTTCTGCTCAAGATCGAGAGGTGAGTGGAAAGGAGACAAAGGCTTTTGCCCAGCTGTCATCATCATCATCATCAGCTTAAAGCAGCCCACTGCTGGATATAGGCCTCCCCTAATGAGCGTCATTGCGCCCTGTCCTTAGCTCGACGCAACCAGCTTCTGCCAGGCTGTGGGATGCAGGCTAAAATAAAAAAAAAATAGTACGCACAGGTACGACTAGATAGTACGCGGTATCTTGGAACTATTTTCCGGTATACTTAAAAGACTTAGTACACTTAAAAGTTTTTTCCTGGAAACGAAGCATAGACATTCAAACTCAAACCATGTCTCTAGATCACGTTCGCTTTACTAAAAAACAGTGGCGTTCCTGGAGTGTCAACAGAAGTGTAAACTCGAGAGGTTTCGGTAACGGTTCTAAACTTGCAAAAAGGTACTGTCCCACTGGGATTCGAACTCGGGGCTGTCTCACCAGAGGCGATCACTCTATTCGTCAACCGTTGTAACAATATAATGTGTGACGAAATTAAGTTAGGTAGGTATAGTAAGAGCATGGTGTAACAGTCACGTGACTGAGTTTGATATTTTTCCCTATCTCAAAAATGCCCGACGCGCCTGAAGAAGTTTTCACTTCAATAAAATCAATAGATGGCGTTGTTTGTTCTCGAATATTTGCTGTCCATCTTTATCAAGGGCATTTTTTTTTTATTAAATAGGTCAGCATTTGACCTCACTCTGCCTGATGTTGATGTTGCATTTCAGACTCAGAAGAATTTATTGAGCATAAAGCTGCATCGGTTACCCTGGTCATGTTTGATTCCAAATGTACTTATTTCAGGTACTGAAATTAGGTTTGAGAGGTGCCTGGGGACATAACCGCAAAAGAATCGAACAGCTAAAGTTGTATTGGTGCGTGTAATTTAGTATTACAGTACCTTACGACTCAATGCACATTGAATTAGCAAGCGGTGCGTCAATTCGTTTTATAGCAAGCCATTATAAACCTTATGAACACAAGATATAGAAACGCTTGTAGAATAACCGAGGTCTGGCAAAGCCATCTAGCGGGCCGCGCTGGCTCGACAACTATCATGCGGTTCATTCTACAAGCGGAGGATTCTCGTCTGATCGTCGCGATCAGACGAGAATCCTCCTAAAGCCGGAGTGCCTTCAACCGCTCGGCCACGGAACCACTGACGTCAGATTTAACATTTTTGATGAGCTCATATTTATCTGGTTCGAATTCCGTCGGAATCGAAAATTTTGGTAAAATTTTTCATTTCTTAATTAAAATTACTATAAGGTTTCACACATTCCTCGTATAAATATGAATATTAAGAGACGTGAAGTATCCTGAGTAGGTAGGTACTTACCGTTACAACCTTTAGTAAATCGATTTACAGAATACTACACGACAAAATCGAAAACTTCACTCGATTATCCGCGGAAATTCTGTTCTGTATCTATTCGATCCAACTCACTATAGGGTAATTTTAAAAAGTATTCATATAAAGACTTTATTTGAAAGCAGTAAGGTTCATTTTTGAGAACAGATTTTCTAAGCTGTAGTTATCGAATTTGTGAGGTTGGGACGGCTGGGGTTTTATATTCGATTCAAAGCGATCGAATTGTGGCACATGTTTGAGGAATTTGTGACACATTTTGTGACATTCGTGCACGTGCATTATGTCTTTCATATAAGCTACGCTAGGACTCATTTTGGGCTTGTAAATAGACGTTTGACCGTATCAATTTAATTCCTAAGCTAATTTAAGTTTTCATTCAAAAATTTATCTTTTATTGATTTTTTAAGACATGTTGCATAATGTTTTCAAGGAGAACAGACGTTTATCCAATCGCAGAGCAGCTAATCACGTCACACGCTCGAATGAACTAAGTTATACAAGAAGCAACAATCACTTGAAAGGATAGTCTTTATCGATTTTCTCGGGACTTTCATAAAAGAGAAAAAAATTACATGATTTTTTTTTTCAATATATTTGTTGTACCCAATTCCTGAATTAAGTTAGTTTAAAATGAAAGACCATAATAAGTTACCAGTGACTGTGGTGACTGGAACCAAATTGTGGGAAAACAGTGACATGGTGAGAGCCTGGCAGCACAGGTTTATCGAGTACAGTGGCGCAAAATGGCGTCAAGTTCTTAAGTATCCGGACTGTAGCTGGTCGCTGATCAGCTTACCATGATCTTCGACTGCAGTATTGAGTTAAACCAATTTGAGTTTTTAGCTTTTGTAAATATAACCTTTTTGAATGTCATATTGGCAAGTGGCAGGGGCAGTGGGCTGGCCATATCTGCCGTAGAACCGATAACCGCTGGGGTAAACGAGTTCTTGAGTGGAGACTGCGACTCGGCAAACGTAGTGTAGGACGCCCTCCGGCCAGGTGGAGTGACGATCTACGACTGCTGGCAGAAGCTGGATGCGTCGAGCCGAAGACAGGGCGCAATGGCGCTCTTTAGGTCTATGTCCAGCAGTGGACATATTGAAGCTAGACTACTTACCTATTCGTAGAACAAAATAAACTCACCAAGTAATCTGCACTTACCTGTAAAGAAAAAAAAACATTGTTAGAGAAAATATGGTATTTTTATATTTAAAGTACTGACTGCGCTCTCGCGGTGTGACCCGCGGTCCCTCGGGATTATTTCAGGACAAAATGTAGCCTATGTCCTTCCCTGGGATACAACCTTTATCCATGCCAATTTTCAACCTAATCTATTCAGTGGTTGGAGCATGAAAAGGTAACAAACAGACAGATAGATAGACAGACAGAGTTAATTTACATTTAAAATATTAGTATGTATTAGATAATTATTGAAAGTAAAAAAAAAAGGATCTTGTTTTTGAGAATTCAAGATCGAAGAGATGTACGGCCGGGGATTGAACCTACGACCTTCGGATCGAAACAATTTAATATTCCACTCGCGTCACTAGGTTTTTAATCAACCAGTATTCTAGAATTGATGTAAGCTCTAAGTAAACAGTAATTAAAAGTATAGATCTAAAAGCAGAGTTCATTTGAATAATCGAAACACTTATCACTGAAAACAAACAAATAAACTTTCCGACTAATTAAAGTTCGAAGCGTAGACTATCAACTGCTAAAAAAATGTCCAGCAATATTTATTTATTTATTAATTATGCGTACTGTACCAACATTGATTATGCTACTGAGCAATCAAGTGTAGGAACTCATTATTTCACCCGTGAGCGTAAACAACCTTCACTTATCCTCTTTACATGCTCATCTTAACATGCCTTTACGATATCTCACGTTGACATTATAACCCTATTTTGCATAACACACGCTTGAAATTTGACAGCTGTCATTAACGTCAGATATAAAGGCAAGAGCCAAGTTTGTGGCACATTTCGGGTTAATGCTGATAAGGTCTATAAAATTATTTATGGGCATCACCGCTGATTCAGTGACGGTTTTCGACATAACATTTGCATAATATGTATAGGTGCGAGTATGTACATATTTTACTTCGCGCAGAACACAATGTTTAGAATAGTTTTAAGAGATTCTACTCAATGTCTCAAAACCAGACTTTCCACTATCTGCTTGCGCAGAGTACTGGAGTTCTTCGGACACATAGCCAGGAAAGATGGACACAACCTTGAGCAGCTGTTGGTTACAGGCAACATCGATGGCAAACGACCGAGAGGTCGTAGCCCACTCAGATGGTCGGATCAAATCCGCTCTACGCTGAACACCAAGCTTCACGATGCGCTCCACGATGCCAAAGACAGGAACAGGTGGCGCGACATAGTCAGGAGAAGTACTGCGCCATGTTCAGGGGATCTCGACCCTCAGCAATGAGGATACCGACGCAAGGAGGAGGACTCAATGTCTAAAACCTTCTACTTACAACGTCTTGTTCAGACACCAATGCTTGCTAACAATTTTTAGACGGAAGTACATGTATGTACAATGTACATGACGGTAAACCACTAGTTTTTTTAAGTATACACCGCTATTTGGTAACTAAAAAAATAAAATAAGGGCAATTGCAGCAGATGCAGAAAATAATAATGGCATGGTCAGATTCTTTTTTAAATTGAACTATCACTTTGATAATTATGTTGTACTAACCTAACCTAACAAAATTTTATGAAAACTGTATAAATTAGTAGGTACTACAGACAACAATCGCGTACGCTACGCACTCTCATTATAACTATGCTATCGTATCATCCCCAGTCAGTAAAACCGCAGTAGCTATCATAAATCCGTGTCTGATTCGTCTCGTCTCCTTTTTAGGTAATTTTTATTATCTTTTTTGAGTTTTAACTACATACATGTAATCAGTAACAGACACAGAGACAATATTTAAAAATTTTTTGGTAATTAAAAAATAGGTAAAAAATAGCCATTGCTTTTAAAAATCTTTATACACAGATTTTTAAAATCAAAGGCAGGTAAATAACATTTTATAGTTTTAAACTTATTGGCAAGAACTTAACGAATTTCCTGTGTACAACGTTTAACAAGGCAACGCAAAAGCAAAGCTTTTAAATTCTTTTTATAGTTACAAAAACTAGGGTTAACCTAAACATGTTCACAGTTTCAAACTTGTTTAACCAGGTACGTAAATTCCTTTTAGCTAACCATGTAGCTTCACAAAATCCAAATAAAAGCAAACTTACGTGACCCCTCACAGACTACAGACTTTCTATCGGCCGATAATTGAGACGGGCTATACTTCTCCATACTCATTACCAGCCAAAGTATATTCCGTCTCAACTATCGGCCGATAGAAAGTCTGAAGTCTGCGAGGGGTCTTAATGTATTCGGAACAATTCGTAAAGCCGGAACGCGCAAACAAAATAATAAATCCGTAGCTATTTGAAAAGTTAAAACCGTTTTAAGCATCACAGTCTACAAAGGCCGAATCCAATTTCAAGTTCCCGGCGTTTTATATGCAACAAGCAGGTTACACACATTTTCACACTACGCGTTTTTGTAGTTTTCAAAACGGACGGAACGTTTCTGTAAAGTTGTAGTCGTTGTTTAACCGACCACAACTAATCGCAGTGGGACACGTCAGCTGTTTTGGTCCAATCACGGTTTCATCGCGTGGAGTATCAAATAGAAGACACTAATTCTTAAGACTGTATCTCCAAGACACGGTAGATACCTACTCTTCCAGATGAGGTTATTCACTTTAAAGTGAAAGTTTGAAATGTTTGGCAAATGCCAATATGAGTAGGCATTCCACATCAGATCGCAAAGATAGACTAATTTAACGTGCCCTCCGAAGCACGGAAGTGGTCCGTTGATAATGCCACTGGCGGTCACCCGACTTCCAGACCGTTTAGAACGATATAGCAAGCTACACCAGTTTTTTGTACCGTACTTCTTACCTACTGATAACTCTTTATATATATTTTTTTTTGTACTTAACTTTATTTAGTTTTGCTGTTTATGTCTTTTCTTGTTTTGTCTATTGCTTGTAGATTGCATGTAGGTGAGTAGGGATATACCTACTTTTGTATTTTTCTTTTTTGTACCTGTTCTCTGTACGTGTAATGTACCTGTGTCTGTGTGTTGGCAAATAAAGCTTTCTATCTATCTATCTTTTGTGCGTTTAGCGTAAAAAACGCGCCGTGTGTAAGCCCTTAGACTCGGATTCTTTCCGAACTATGCACGGAAATAAACAAAAAGTTTCCCCTACGGGAACCTAAGCCTGTCGGAATGATATTATACGGGCTGCAGATTACGTAAATATTTTTGTTATTAGATGCTCGGATGTATGAGTTTTGGTAGAGATTTGATTAAATTTACGCTTGGACTAATATTGTTAACCAAATCGAAGTAGAATAGAGCTTTTTGTAGGAATGAAAAAAGGAAAACAGCATATTACCATACCATGTAATAGATTAAGTTAAAGGTAAATAAATATGTATGAAATGTGAATAAAATGAATTGAAGCTTGAGAAGAAGATTTGTGTGAAGAGATGATGATGCGAGTGTTAAAATGATAGCTGATAGATGGAAATGGAAGTGGAGTACATGTTGGAGCCCACTTAAAGTGGGACAAGGACAGGAAGATGATGATAAGGACAATTTAACACGCAGGCTTACGTAATTAATAAATAGTACTCGACATTTCACACAGCATCATCTAGCCCCAAACTAAGCAAAGCTTGTACTATGGGAACTAGATAACTGATATACTACTTTTATACTTTTTGTTTGTAAATACATACATATTATACATAGAAACACCCAGGCCCGAGATAAATATTTGCAGAAACATTTATCTCGCTGCGGGGATCGAACACGCAACCTACTGCGTCGCAAGCGAGCTTTCACTGCGCCACAGAGGTCGTCAAATTTTTTGACCTTCTCATCCATTAATTTGGTCACATCTTTACTCTGTATCCAAGTTTTTGACCCATCTCTGAACCTGACATTCTAAGCCTCTGGTTAGACACTTCCTAAATAAACTTCCCTCTTGCCGCTATAAATTTAACCGGCGGTTAACTTGTTTTTCTTGTCCTCTACCCCGATCAACTGTTTATCCGTGCTACTATAAATTTAGAAGAAATATACCGTTGAAGTTTGGATCTTAGTTTTAGAATGTTTTTGGTAAAATACAGACAAGAACTAAGAAAGTATAGTGACAAGACAACAATGGATTGGATAAAACTTTTCATAGCGCACAATCGGCTCATAATAATTTTCGTTTGAACGAAGTAATCTGGTAGGTCCCAGTTATAATCAAGTTCAAACTAGAGTGAGAAAACCAAAAATAAAAATAAAAATCATCGACTATCGGCATTCGAAGTTCAGGGCAAGTTTATTATGACATCATAACCTGTACCAAAAATAAACCGTTTTCACCATACTCAGTTCAGGATCATTAACACGATGTGATTTTTGATAGGTTTTGCCTAGCCGATGCCATTTAGTGCTGAACGAGCATTGCAAACTTGCACATTACCTACTAGTGGTCGTCCACACTACGAGCGGATTAGACTTTTAGCATCTGATGAGCGTTTACACGTAAAAAAAATAATTATTCTTTCGCCAGCAGTTTGACAGTTGGTTACATAATAGAACGGTTGCCTGGAAAAAACGCTTTCAGCGATAAGGCCGCCCATTGTTCTAAGAACTTGTTATTGTTTTAAATGTTTTGTTTTTATTGATTTCTTGGTGTACAATAAAGTTTGATATCTCGCAATGATATTAAATGTATCTTGTTATCAAACTAACAGCATAGGATCATAGTCATCTCTAACCATTTTTTTTAAAGCAGTTTTTACTCGGTACTAGCCGTTGAAGTGTAGAAAGTCAAGCCACTTATCTGTCGGTCGTGCCGTATCTCTACTAGCTGTGATATTGAGATCTTTACTTTTATATGTGCTCGGAAAATGTTTGCCTTCAACGAGTAGTTTCAGCATTGTGTTCGTAAAAAAGATTTGCAGTTATTTAATAAAAGGGTATTAAGTAAGTTCGTATGAGTTAGTGGGCCAACGTGGTAAGATTTTTTTTAATGCTCGCGAAGAAACAGGGGCCGTATTCACGTCCCTTTTTTCGTTCGTTTGATGTATATTCGGATGCTTTTCACCACGATTTCTGACTTCAAGGGCCAATTTTGGTGGTGGAAAGCATCCGAATATTCATCAAAAGAATTAAAACTGGAATGCGAATACGGCCCCAGAAGTAGAATTACTTAGTTTCAATACTAAGTGATCCCAGCTGTCTTACTTATTGATTTTTGACTTAGACTTTGAAATATCGATACTGCGTCCCGTTGAATGTAGGCATAGGTTGCCTCCTGATGATAAAACATCTAAGAAAAGATGTCAGGGTCAGCCGACTTTCCACGACCCTTCCCTTTTTCCCAGTAGAAAAGATCAAATGAAACTTGTTTTTTCACAATATAAAAAATGTCTGTTGTATGACAACAAAATGTGCCAAATTTTTTGCATAAAAAAAATGTGCATTAAAGTCATTCAACATCCGTTGCAATTACCCCCTAAGTGTCGCCGCACACGGGCCACCGGCCACAGCCACAAAACGCCACCACTGGCATATTTCCTGCAGTTTTCATACATGTTATATTGTAGCGTGTGGCGGCCACCGGCGTCAACCGTGTGCGGCGACTCCATATAAAATGTACGAAAATTACAGGAAATATGCCAGTGGCAGCGTTTTGTGGTTGTGGCCGGTGGCCCGTGTGCGGGAGCCCTTAGACATCTTCAAAGGATCTGGAATAAAAAGATCTGATAGAATGTCTACCGCGCCTTGGGAACAGTCGTGTTTTTTTTTACATCCCTTGCAATAAAATAACTTATCTTTCCTGTTAACATGAGCACACTTCCCACATTTATCGATGACTCTACACTTTTTACATTTGTGACAAAAAGCAATAACGCAGAAGCGATTGCTCGATTGACGTGAACACAATTGATGTCGAAAGAGACAAATGATGTGTGAACTGACAAACGAAATTAAGTTATACGTAGAAGCAACACAAAATATTGTGTGCATCGGCAATCTTTGAATGAATGAATGAATAAACGTTTTTTGTCTTGCTTTTGAAATACGAACGCTATGATTCAGCTGATTCATACGCATCGCCAAATTGTGGAAGTCATTGCCGGGATCTGTATTTCCCGAAAAGTACAATATGAAAGTCTTCAAATCAAGAGTAAATGGGTTCCTTCTACCTAGAAGGAACCTAGAAGCATGCTCCATCTTAGACTTCACTACTGCTTAACATCAGGCAGAGTGAGGTCAAATGCTGACCTTTTTATTAAAAAAAAAACAGCTTTCAGATAATTCAGATTGCAGATGCTGTCTTTGAAAGACGGAGATGGCGCTGGCGCTTAGGTATTTTGACAGATTCGGAATTTTTTCAATAAAGCATGAAGTTGCCGAAGCGCACAATATTTGTGGTAGGTAGATACTACTTACTGTAGGTATTTTATTTGAGCACAAACGCACGATCATATTTGATAAAGTAGGATAGTTATTTCTTTATTACATAAGAAAAGGGTAATAAAGATATGTGTATTGTCATCATGGTAGTAGTATTGAGCCGAAGGTAGTGAGTTCAAAAATTATGTGCTAAACAAGAGCTTTAAACAGCCATGGAAAATATCGTGAAGAAATGTAGGTAAGAGCTGATGCTGTATGGCATTAAAATGCTCTACTAATAATTATAACAAACAAATAATGCTACTTGGCTCAGTTTTACAGGTGCTACACGACCTTCCGCCTTCGCCGTTCTTTTACAGGGACTTCAGACGCACAGCTGACTATCATTCACACCTGGTTGATATTCCACTCAGAACTAAGCGCTTTCAAAGTTCCTTTATTATGCGCACTGCAAAAATTTGGAATCAGCTTCCAGCGTCTGTATTTCCGCTGAGCTACGACCCTGTTGTTTTTAAGAAGAGAGTTAATAGGCACCTTCTGGGTAGGCTCGCTCCATCGTAGACCTCATTCTTGCTTCTTATGTAAGTTTCAGTCAAGAGCCGACCCATCAAAAAAAAAGTTTTCTAAATTAACAAAAGCATTTAAGTTCAACACCTAAATTTCAATTATTTTTCAAAGTAATCGCTAAAAGCCTTAAGTCCAATTCCTCTGAATTGGGTCACAGAGATTCTGATAAAACGGTTTTATTAAAATCCTTCTCGACAACTGAAGAAATTATAAATTCCGACAAATTTGTCATGCCAAGGGTTGGGACATGAATTCTTATTGCGATTGTCATAGCGCTCTGTTACCTACCAACGGAAACATACGGGGGGTAAACTTATATGAATATTACAAAGATTAAGAAATGAAAAGTCTTATCAAAATTTTGGATTCCGTCGGGATTGGTATGGATTAGCACTATAAAAAATTACAAAAAATTATTATAAAGATTATCGGGTTTTGACAAGGAATAACTTTAATCCACGTTTATTGGAAAGGCCATTGATTTTGATCCATGAATCATTAAAGATTAAGTTATTTTTTGTACTCCTACAAAGTTCAACGACTCGACTACGACTGTCTATTGGTTCAGATGAAAGAGCGTCACTACTGATCAGTGAAGGTCAAGGTTCAAGTCCCGCATATGTGCAATTTTTGGGTGCATTTTTAATTTTGTTTTTCTACCAATTTCCATAATAATAATAATATAACATAATTTATTTCATATACATTGTTAAATTACATAGGACACTGAAGTATAATTTTTAGTACAATGGACCCCACACTAGGCAAAGCCTGTGTCGTGGGCGTCTATTTAATTTATTTTATAATAAAAAATTTATAAAAAAAATTATATATGTGTTTTATAAATGTAAAATATTAAAATGTAACTATTTTTATTATAAATATTATCTTGTTTAAGAATAAATAAAATAATTGATGACGTGGTTATGATAAAAAAGTGGTTTATGATAAAAAAAATCGTGGAAGACAATTCTATGCGATAAACCCTAAAACCGTGAAGTGTGTAACAAAATGTTTCGTATTTTTAACAAACTTCAAAAAAAGGAGTTGGTTCTCAATTCGGATTTTTTTTGGAGCATACCAAATTATTGATTCCCTGAGTCTCGCCGCGTGTAGAGTCGAACATTAAAGTCGGTTTTTCTTTTAGTTTTAAAACGTAATTATTATCATTTTATCTAAAATCAGCTCCCGTATGTTTTAGCTCCCGGTCCTTTCAGTAGGGGTGTGGGTAATGGATCCAAGATCGATCGAAATATCCATTTAGGGCCAGAGACATATCGCAGCCTCCACGCCGATACTCGACATCTTACAACACTGTTATATTTCAAAGAGCAACTGGCCAAGGGATATTGCTTTCACTTTCATTAAAGGGTAATATCGTGCACTTTAATTTATATGCACTTTAACACGAACTCTGAACGGTGAAGGAAAACATCAAAAAGATGTGGGCATGTATCATATTTGTACATGCCTCTGACTACTTAGACATCTTCAAAGGATCTGGAATATAAAATCTGAGAGAATGTCTAACGCGCCTTGGGGATACAGTCGTAACCCTGATTTTTTTGACAATGTTTTTGTCTGTCATGTTGACAGACTGTTTTACTATTAGCAGATCCATAGTGTTATTAAAATAAGGAACAATTAGCAATTCAAATGGTTCGGGTTTATGAAGGTGATCACTCCTGGCTGGGATTACAGATGCAATTAATGCTTTTAATTAGATACCTAATTACTCTCCGGGTTACAAATTTTGTTGTGAATGGGTTTTGCAAAAATATACCTAAAATTATTAATTATAGGTGATTATATTTAATTAGGTATCTATTTATTTGTATGAACAAATTTTAAGCAATTTTTTTTTATTATTAATTTTACAACTCAAATCTCTCTGAAAATGTTCTTCTTCTTTTATGTAATGGCTACTACACAACTAGGTATAATTCTGCCAATGTCAAGTTTTAAATATAGATTTATATCATGTCAATCAGTCAGTCCTGTCACTGGTTTAAACGAAATACGGAGGCTTGTTTTCTTCAAAACCCCAACGGTTTTTTTCTGAAAATAAATAAAATAAATAATGCTGGACTTATCACACAGCATCATCTAGCCCCAAAGTAAGCAGAGCTTGTGTTATGGGTACTAAGATGACTGATATACTACTTATATACTTTTTGTTTGTAAATACATACATATTATACATAGAAACACCCAGACCCGAGACAAATATTTGTAGATCATACAAACATTGGTCCCGCCGCGGGGATCGAACCTGCAACATTTTGCGTCGCAGGCGGGCCTTCGCCCACTGCGCTACAGAGGTCGTCAAAATGTTAACTTGCTTTGGTTAATATCAGTCAGTTTTATGATGCATTCAAAGTCAAAAAGAATTTATTCAGGACCTTCTTATTAAAGGCGCCAGTCGATAATCTAAGGTAGGACCGCTAGGATCACTTTGAATCGTCTTAAAGTAAGGTGATTTTACTCTTGTTCCTGTCCTGTCCATTCTTGACGGAGTTTTTCGTAAAAAAATGACATTTACCTATTTATTTTATTTATTTTTATTTCTTAGGAAAACAAACAGTCGTTAGAAAAAAATTACGTAACCAAAACTATAACTATTGACCAATATCATGTTCTTGAAACAGAATAACAGAATAATCAAAAGAGAATAAACACATTTATTGGTATTTCAGAAATACACGTCATGGTTCGGTACCTAGGTACTCATAATTATTAGGTACATTCTGTAGTCTTAGTTAGATTAACAAAAGTAATGCTATTTTTACTCATATTATAATAGTTGATTATATAATAGGTAAAGTAATTATGATTAAAATAAAATAATAATATAATAAGTAATTTGATTTGAAAGTCTTACTATGTATTGTGTCAAGTGTAGTAATTCAATTAAAATATTTAATTCTTATGTCACTTTTATAAGGAGATCTTCTATTTTATAGAAAGCCTTCTCTACGAGCCAGCGCTTCAATCTGATTTTGAAAATGTTCATATTTTCAGCCGAGGTAACAGTAGTAGGTAGGCGATTATATATTTCCGGTCCCATGATATGGGTGAGCTTTTCTGCTTTAGTAAGCCTATGAGTAAAGCTATAACTATTGACCAATATCATGTTCTTGAAATACACATAATATAAACTTAAATATATTTTATTTATTCAAGATAAGTACCATTTCCTTTTAAATACTATCGCGTTGCTTTTAAATCTAAGACCATTAATCTATTTTCCTCCTGATATCGAATTCAACCCTATCGTAGCCGAGATGCGATATCTCGAAGTAATTATCTAAGACGACATTTACACGATACCATCATGGCATACCATTCTTGCCTCTTGATAACTCAAACTCAACGGAGTAAGAGCTAATATTCTGTGGCAAGAAGCAAGAATGGTATTGTCTAAACCACGTCTAACTCCCGATATTCTGGTTTGCAATTCAAACAAAAAGAAAAGCCACTACAAAGATTAATTAGCTTTGTTTCGGCGATCAATGATTAAAGTTGAAACTGATCGACTAAATTTAGCTCATTTATTTGTTCTGACGGATGAGATTGTAATTGCAAATATTAAATAGAGCAAAAACATATATTGTCAAAGTCAAAGTCAAAAAGCATTTCAGTAGGACCGCTGGGATCACTTTGACAACAAACACAGTTTGGGGTCTAGTTTGAAATTTAAATGAAATAAGTAATAAGTAGAGGTAGCCCAACGAAATGATGGATGTGTGAAGGATGACATGAGTAAGAAAGGAGTGAGTGTTGAGATGACGGCTGATAGAGGAGAATGGAAGAACACATGTTGTGCCAACCCCACATAATGTGGGAAAAGGGCAGGGAGATGATGAAGTATTTTACTTCATCTTCATCTAAGCTAAGCTATGCTTAGTTTGGGGCTAGATGATGCTGTGTGAAATGTCCAGCGTTATTTATTATTTATTTATTTTTATTTATCTTCAACGAATGATATTTTTATTCTCTAGATTTATGTAAATAGTTACAGACGTTTTATAATTGTGTTATCGAACAATTTTGATGATCGAAGCATTGCATCTTGACGCGTTAAAAAAAAACCTCTCATTTAGGACATTTTTGAGGTCTAAGTTGCGCAAGCCTATATTTTCATAGTAAATACTTATAATTTATTTTGTCACCTGAAAATAAAGAATAGAATAGAATAGAATATATATTTATTCAAAAATACCTAATAACAGCAATATACAAAGAGAAATAAAAAAACCAGAAAATACAGAACTTAGGTATAGCAGACATTTTGGAGAAGGGCCAGGTAAAAATTACCCTAAACCGACGAGCATGTATGAAGAATGTAATGAGAGTGAATGAGGCGAAAGTTGTGTGTCAGGATCGTAGCGAGTGGAGATCCGTGGTCTCTGCCTACCCCTTTGGGAACGAGGTGTGATTTTATGTATGTATATAGGTATAGCAATGGACAATAAAGCTAAGTATAGTTTTCGTTTAATCAACCCACAAACTATTTCTAGGAATGCACGTACAGAAACGACAAATCAGTAGGTATTGAGGCTCAGCATACTTTTTCAACTCCTAAAATGGATGTTTTGCTACATTGGTATAGAGTTCAAAATGCTGTGAAGTATTAGAATGAGTTCCGTATACGGGCGTACAATTTTGTTCTATTTATCTTTGAGCCGCCGAAGCCCAAATTTGAAGCAATCTAGCAAATTGCAAACACTCAAATGATATTCTCGTTAATAACTAGCTGTTAGATACTACACATATTGCACTAAAAGTTTATTCTTACCTTTTAAATGCCAGTACTCTCAAACTGTACCTACCCTAAATAAAAAAATTGAGAGGGAACTGGCGTGTCTTAGATTAGAACCAAAAAATTTGGAAGCATGTTTCTTTCACTACATGGTTTCGGAAGGCCTAATGACACTTTATGCAAAGCGCTCGTGGTCGTGCTTGCTCAGTCGTTCTTGATAGGTCATCGAAGTAAAGCAACGTTCGAAACGGTCTGTAAGTGACCACCAGTGGTTTCATCTGAGCGCTTCCGTGCTTCGGATGGCACGTTTAATTGTCGGACCCAGCTTCAAAACTCCGTCACCAGAGTTGGCCACTGACTCATACGAATTTTCCTACTTAGGTACTACAAGAGACCTTAGTATTTTTCACATCATCATCATCATCTCCCTGCCCTTTTCCCACATTATGTGGGGTCGGCACAACATGTGTTCTTCTTCCATTCTCCTCTATCAGCCGTCATCTCAACACTCACCCCTTTCTTACTCATGTCATCCTTCACACAATCCATTCATCTTTTCTTTGGCCTACTTCTACTTGTAAATCCATCAACATTCATACCAAGTACTCTTCTAGTTACATGACATTCTTCCCTTCTCATTACATGCCCATACCATGCTAGCCTGTTGCTCCTCACATTTTCATTCACTGTCCATTCGCGTCACTCTACACATCCATCTCAGCATTCGCATCTCAGTATTTTTATTAGTATTTTTCACCTTAGTATTTTTCACATAGCAAAATATTACCAAAAATCATCAAAAAGTAACAATACGAAATCTTGGCTTCACGGTCCAGTATCAAATACCTCGGCTGTAAGACGAAGCGAAGCACGAGTCTAGTTTCAAAATCAAACACGACGAAATCCTATTAATGCGTTCATTGGCACCAAAATCAAATTTCTGAGTGCTATATAGGTAATATTGTTCCATTCGATTAGATGGGTAGCCATATTAAACAATCAAAGAGGGGTTATTGGGGAAGATTTGCTAAGGGATGTAAATAAATAACTAGAGTTTAGAAGATTTGAAAAAGTGTGACTGATAGGAATTCGCAATTTTTTTAGAAGAAAACACCGAAAAGAAACAGCAAGCACCCATACTCCTGAATTTGCGGCAGATGCTTTTAAGACGCATTGAAGAACCTTATGAGAGCTAGTGGTCAGCTCTGGTGATGGAGTTTTTAGGCCGCCATAAGGCCTCCTTAAGGACTTAATAACCTAGACGAACAATTTAATTAAAAATGGGAAATGCTCGCTGGCAATTACTTGGCTGAAACGTTCGTGTATGATTCCCGCAAAAATAACTCATGTCCGGTGAGATGCTAATGGTTTTTGGGTGTTCTTTTGTTATTTTCTCCACGTATTGTTACGAGTTACCAAGTCGTGCTTGATCTTCCGAAGCTCCGTCCCATTTAAAGTCATTCTTATCCCATCCGCCATAAAGGATAGCTACATAAACAATATCCTTCACTTCCGTTTCCGTTACAATCAGTGATTGGAGGAGGAAAACCATTTGTCTGATTTCCTGTCCATTTTCAAGAACTTTCCTAAATATTTAAGGAAAAATATCCTCATATCAAATTATATTGCAAAATGATTCAAAAAGATTGGGCTCGTCCGGGATTTGAACCCGGGACCTCTCGCACCCTAAGCGAAAATCATACCCCTAGACCAACGAGCCGGCTGATGTTGAAATCGAAATACTGTATCAAATTCGGCTGCTTAAACTGGTTTTAAAAATACACGTCACGATAAAATCAACTTTCACTACTAAATCTTGATCATAAAAGTATATCTTTGATTCTAGTATTGTAACATTAGTATGTGCTTGGCAATAAATATTGTATTACTTTACATTCCAAGCATTGAATTAGGTATATTATATTTTTAGGTAGGTAGGTACTAAGATTTTGAATACTTTTAGATTTAAATATGGTGTCGGTGTCTGTTACTTATCACGTAGTTTCTGTAGTTAAAACTCAAAAAAGAGAAAAAAAAATTATAACCTCAAAAGGAGACGAGACGAGTCAGACATGAATTTTTGATAGCTACTGCGGTTTTACTGATACGAGAACATAGTTCGAATGAGAATCTGTACGCGATTGTTGTCTACAGTACTTATTTGTACAGTTCTCATAAAATTTTGTTCGGTTTTGGTTGACTACACACTCGATAACTTTGTGATAGTTAAATAAAAAAGTTCTGACCATGCCATTATCATTTTCTGCATCTGCTGCAACTGACCCTAAATTTTTTTTGGTAGTAAAAAATCATACAGTCGAATTGAGAACCACTATTTTTTGAAGTTGGTTAAAATGAGCGTCGGTAGTGGAGGATAAAAAGGTCGCACGATCCATCCGCGCCGAACGCGCTGAACTATTAATGCAATAGAGCAAAATGCTGAGACGTCACACAGAAGCTAGCCATTTTCTGTCGGCGTCGTCATCAGTATTTTTTGTTTAGAAAAATGACTGCGGTTGTACGGTGCAGATAAATGTGCAATCAGCTTGTAGGGGGAGACCTTTGCCTAGCAGTGGAACTAAGAATGAGTCAAATACAAGAAGGATTGTTTTGCAAGCAGATCCACTTACACTTCCAATGATTCCTTCATCGCTTCAGACAAGTTGAAAGTCAAGACAATAGGTTTGAAGAAGGAAGATAGAAGTTGAAGATAATGGAACCTATGCGGAGCAGTGGGGCAATAAAAAACCTGGGGGCCTATTCTCTAACTTGAAGTCTATTCCCATTCCAACCAATCACACAATTCGAAAATAGAGTATTTTTTTTTAATCAAAAGAAAGGGCTTTGTCGCTAAGCGATTATGCCGCCCTGGTTAGTTAACAATCAGCTCGCTTAAAATCTACTTATAGCTAACTTATAAAGTGTTCTAGCTGGGTCCGAGAGAGGCTCAGCTAGAATACTATTACAATATCCTAATAATGGCTTACCTACAACCTAATCTCCATCCAAAGGTTACCTGGAAGAGATCGCTTTTAGCGATAAGGTCGCCCATTGTACCATATTTTTACATGTTTGTTTTTAATTTATGTTATTTTTCTGGTGTACAATAAAGCTATTTTCTATTCTATTCTATTCTATTCTATTCTATTCTATTCTATTCTAATCTATATCTAAACCTTTCATTGCGCACACACTCCATTAAAATGTGATAGACATCATCTACGGCATTTTACCAGTTACAATTTGCTGAAGCAGTTATTTTCATCAGAGTATTTTGTTATGAAACGTCATTTTCGTATTGTGTGATTGGTTGGAATGGAAATGGATTTCAAGTTAGAAAATAAGGCCTCTGAAGGGAGGTTCTCATTTCACAGGTCACCTGTAGTGATGATGGCCATCTAGACCGAGGTACTAGATGTAGAATAAGGATGTCTATGTCCAATTAATGGAGCACAGAGTAGCGTGCCCTCAACCACTAATGGTGGTAGCGGCTAACGATTTTATTATTCCTAAAAAGACGGCGACCATTACTTTACTAGTTCAACGAATAAATCATCAACAGTATTATGTATTTAACTTCATCATCATCATCATCCGCAGCCTTTTTCATCCCACTGCTGGGCATAGGACTCTCTTTGCTTGTGCCAACCTTTTCTATCCTGCGCTTGTCTGACCCATGTACGACCTGCTGTTTTTATAATGTCGTCAACTCATCTAGCTGCCAGACGACCTCTTCTGTAGCCCTCCCGGGGGCATACATACATACATAAAATCACGCCTCTTTCCCAAAGGAGTAGGCAGAGCCCACGGATCTCCACTCGCTACGATCCTGACACACAAGTTTCGCCTCATTCACTCTCATTACATTCTTCATACATGCTCGTCGGTTTAGGGTACTTTTGACCTGGCCCTTCTCCAAAATGTCGCCAATTTGATCCAAGAAGGTTCGCCTAGGCCTTCCCGGAGGCACCACTCGGTAATTACTCTGCTCCACCGGTCATCACCGCGTCTGGCCAAGTGTCCTGCCCAGCTCCACTTGAGCCTCACTTGAGTATTTAACTTACAACAATGTTTTTTTTTACTTGCGACGGAATGGGATCCCTTCATCAATGTATTTTGCGTTTTACAAAATAAGCGTGAACGCGAGCTCTTTGATGAAGAAAAGCATTGTGAGGATACCCGCATCTTAGTCAGCTCCACCGGTGTTGACCCTGTGGATAAGGCTGATTGAGCTGAGAATGGTTTATCTAGTATAGTTTTGGCGGTCATCGTATTTAGAACACTCTGCTCTACCTGTGGGTATGGATAGTGAGCCGAAAGTCTAGTAACGCTTGCTACCTGCCTACTACTTGCCTCTTAATAGCTGATCGTTAGAATAGATTGGAGGTGTGAGACTTAGAGTTGGGAATAGTATCGATAGTTTTACATTGCATGTCGATAGTTGAAGCACTCGACAGTTACAAATGTATACCTAACCATACAAGAATTGTCGAGGGTAGCCTAAACGAAAGCGAATAACGAAATAATTTTAAGTTATCGATGTATTTTTATTTAAGTTTAAAAGTACATAAGTAGGTAATAATAATAATGACTTTCACCAAGCTTTTATTAAACAGAAATTATTACAGTCGTTTGCTAGGTCGTTGCATATACACACATGCGTAAAACCATAAACACCTGTGTATAGATTATGTTTTTATAAAAAACAAAATCTACACTTGTATGCAGGTCAAGTTTTTTTTTATTGGTCAGAGGTTATCTTACTCACAGCGTCAAAACGCACAAATTACCTAAGCCTTAAAATCTATCGATATTTAGTTTATCGATGAAATCGATTCCCCTCTCTAAGCTCGCGGCTACCGTTAATCACAGGTGAACTCGAGTAATGAAGTTTCTTGTTAACTTCGCGATTATACTAGTAGCTTGTTTTTTTATACAAAAGGCCTAAAAATTAATGAATGGGCCTTAACGAATGGGCTTAAAATTAAGCCTACATCTTTACTAGAGTTAATAGAGGCCATGGTATGGCTGAAATACTTAGCTGATTCAAATTACGTTCGAGTGAAAATTGATTATCAAGGAAAGCATTGCAACCCAGTGCTACTTAATTTGTATACGCTGGTTGTCATCAGCACTTTTGTCGTTCAAAATAGATGAATGTATTGATTTTGCAAGACAAAAAATATACTTACACAATAAATACTATATTGTCAATATCGATCCCACTTATAGAGCTGAAATTTTGTGAGTTTGTTTAGATGTTTAGATTTTTGGATATTTGGATGTTTGTATGTTTGTGTAACAATCACGCCTAAACCAGTGAACCGATTTGGATGAAACTTGATATAGGCTATTCAAAATGTTGGTACCACGCGGGCGAAGCCGCGCACAGAAGCTAGTAACAAATAAAGCTATTTTTACAATCTAATAACGTCGTTCTAGATGTAGAATTTCTAATAACTTTTACTAGTTGAGTTGTGATTGCGAAAAAGAAATAACTGTAAGTCAACTATTAGCCCTATAGTCAGTAATTATATTAGTTTATCGATAGTTAGTCCCAACACTACACAAAGCAGTCGTTAATCACCGGTCGGTTTAATAAAGTTCTTCCTTTCAGCGGCGTCTTCTTTTGTTTTTATTCCCAACACTAATTAGAGCTAGATCTGGGGTTAGATAACTTGCTTTGGGTTGCACTACATAGTAAAGCAAACTGTGGATGAAGTTGTTAAAGCGGCTTTCATGCGATTATTCGTAAGAAAGTCGCTACCATAATACAGCGTACGCGAGCCAGCAGCAACGGCATCCTACAGATGATTGTCTCTAGACTGGATTGCCCAATACAACATAAGTGAGGTGGCAATTGGGTCAATAAGTTAAGTTTCTTGGGTCTCTTTACAATTTAATTTTATTTTTATATTATTTAGATATAGATATTTCATTTTATTTAATTGTTTTGATTCATGTATTTTTTTATTGTTGTATCCTTGACATACATATAATATACAATTGATTTTTGTGTAACTAATATGGATTTAATATCTGAAATATGTAAATAATAATCAATAATAATATGCAGATATCATCATGGGTTGATGAATAAGTTTTTCTTCACACGCACTGTTTAAAATATAACAGCAACAAATAAAACTTGTGGAAAAACTAGCAAAATATATGAATTTATGTGCGAAGCACACACGTAAACCTTGTTAATAGGACGACCGAGACATCCAAAAGGGAAGATATATACCTAAAGGCCTAAGTTTTGGGATGTCTAGAATCATAAGTTATCGGTAGAAAACTTTTCAAACTTAGTTAGTAATTCAGTGAATGTAACAAGTTCATATTAAAAATAAAAATTTTTGGAAAAAAATTGAACCGACTTCACATAACACAAATAGACACTAAGAACCTTGTATGTACCTACACTAAAAAGAGAAAAATAAGAATATACACATGCAATTATTACTTACAGTATTCAAATAATAAATTATTATGTTATATTATATTTGAAGTCGGTGCCAAATACCTATGCATTTACATCTAAGAAGAAATTACGAATGCAATAGAACTTGGGTGCAAAATTGTATGGAGTAGTTAGAGTAGAATAGTTGGCACCGACTTCAAACATAAAACATAATAATTTATTATTTGAATACTGTAAGTAATAATTGCATGTGTATATTCTTATTTTTCTCTTTTTAGTGTAGGTACATAGAAGGTTCTTAGTGTCTATTTGTGTTATGTGAAGTCGGTTCAATTTTTTTTTCAAAAATTTTTATTTTTCAATTTTTAGTGTAAATAATATAGTAGGTTAAGTTAGATATTGGAATAGTCAAGATTAAAGAAGTAAGAGTGAGAATCCCTCAGGAATAAAATTATATGGGATCACCTCGAGCGTATTTAAACATGTCAAACTATTCAATGTTTGACTCAGATTTTGTAGTGAGAATGAGGTTTTTTGAGATTTACAGGAAAACTATCAATCCCTCAGGAAAAAAAAGTATGAGGTCCACCTAGATATGGATACCCTTTCAAGCAAAAAAAATAATTTTGGAAATCGGTCCACATTTTTCGGAAAGATCGGTGATTTTTTTAGTATTACGGGAAAACTATCAATCCCTCAGGAGTAAAATTTTTATGGGACCACTATGGTAGCATACCCTTTCAAACAAAAAAAAATTTTGGAAATCGGTTTACAACTGACGGAGATATCGATGAACATACATCCAAAAAAAAAAACATACATACACCCGAACATAGAACCTCCTCCTTTTTTGAAGTCGGTTAAAAATAGTATTCTATTTTTCACGTTTTCAGCAATATTTTGTATTGAAATTAAAATGAAATTCAATTGTATGTGTAATCAATCATCTGTGATCATTGATTCAGTCATTGGCATTAATTGGAATGTCAGCAGTAGTTGTGGTGTGAAATGTAAGCCTATTGGAATTTGTGTGATGATTTTATATAGATGCTCGCATTATTCATTATCATCATGATTTCACACACTTCTTAGTAGAGGTGATGTGTTTTAGAGCTCTGATTTCTAATAAATAATTCTGGACATTGCACACAGCATCATCTAGCCCTAAGTAAAGCTTGTATGATGGGAACCAGATAACTGATATACTACTTATAATAAACCTACTTTTTGTTTGTAAATACATACATATTACATTGAAACACCCAGACCCGAGATAAATATTTTGCATATTTGCATTTTTATGTTGCTCTGCACCGGGGATACAGAGCAACACTGATTTTCAGACTGCTTCTCTGTAAAGGCCTTCCATTCATCAT
The DNA here is from genome assembly GCA_963565295.1 of Epirrhoe alternata. Lineage (NCBI taxonomy): Eukaryota > Metazoa > Arthropoda > Insecta > Lepidoptera > Geometridae > Epirrhoe > Epirrhoe alternata. The sequence continues at coordinate 855,000 of OY751385.1, read as the reverse complement.
TATCCGCAGCCAATAATATCCCACTGCTGCGTGTAGTAGGCCTCCCTCTGTTCACGCCACGTTCACGTCATTTCGGTGCGATGTCTCAAGCTTCAAGGCCTCCTTTTCGCCGAATTTCTCATCATAATTTACTATTAAATTTAGAGTTCGCTTTATCTATTTTGGAACTGTGAACGCACTAAAAGTATCCTCTAAAAAAGTATTATAATATTCGACGGTTATAAAGATTTTTTATTGCTTCTTTCCTTGGATCAAACATTTTTTCATATCATCATTAAAATTGTTTTTACTTGCCATCATTGATCCGTGTTTTAAATGTGGTTTGACCCAGCTCGTTGTTTATCAAACAAAGTAATAGCCAGTTTGTGCTGCAATATACTTTTAGTTCTGTTAATATTTTGTATTTAACCTAAATTCTGTGTCATCATCATTATCAGCATTTCTGTTTAGTCTACTGCACGGTGTTCCACAAGTGACAGGTTGCAAGCCCATCGCCGCTTCATATTAACTGGTTTCCTCACGATGTTTCCTCTTAGAGCTTAGAGCTCGAGTGTTCCATAAATTTCCGGAATAATTCTTTAGACCAAGGTTGGAATTAGAATCCTTGGAATTGAAAGTAGACTATTAGACTATAAGGGTTATTATACAGCTCTTATAACGCTCCAATACAGCATCATGAAGTAATGTTATTGTTTGTTTCTTATGCCTTGGACCCTAAATCTGCGGCGTCAAAGTTTCGGCATAAAATCAATTTTCCGTAACCGTATGTCGCGGAATAACGTTTAATAGGAGCACTTATGATGAAACTTGGGGAATTTCCCCATAATAGTTGGCAACTTCGCAAGTTGACGTGTTAACAAGTTTGCTGTCGCTTTTTGGTTGTCGGATATGTTTTAGGGGACAAGTAGCGGCTTTGTCGGTTACTGGGTGTTTAGTTTCGACAGCGGCTAATTGAGTAAAAATCTCTAGTGTTGGTGTAATGAGAGCTTGCGGATATCTTGTCAAATATCCTTATGTAACATTTATGTCTCTAGCCACAGAATATAAATCTTGCTCCGTTGAGTTTGAGAAAGGAAGAGGCAAAAATAGTATAAATAAATAATGCTGGACATTTCACACAGCATCATCTAGCCCCAAACTAAGCAAAGCTTGTACTATGGGCACCAGAGGCCTTATTGTCTGACTTGAAATCCATTCCCATTTCCTTTTCCAACCAATCACACAATACGAAAAGACGTATCATGACAAAATACGTCATTTTTGTATTGTGTGATTGGTTGGAATGGGAATTGGGAATGGATTTCAAGTCAGACAATAAGGCCTCTGGTGCCCATAGTACAAGCTTTGCTTAGTTTGGGGCTAGATGATGCTGTGTGAAATGTCCAGCATTATTTATTTGCACCACAGAGGTCGTCAATAGAGTATCGTGTAAACGGCATTTTTATGGACAAGACCGCGGATAGATCGTATATTGAAACTGATATTAACATGTATATCACTTGAAATACCCAAAACGTACACAGCTCGGTATGGCGATTTACATTTCATAATGCAAAGTGATGTGAAAGTGATTTGAAAAGTGATGTTCGTAGTTCTACCTACCTGTAGTTATAAAACAAAATGTTGTAGGTATTGGAGTTCATTGAATCGAAGATCCGAATAAAGTGCGAATCACCATGCTTGTCATTAGGATTTCCTGTATGAATGTGTAGTTTCAAAACTACACGATCCCAGAACAATCAGTCCGAAAAAAAAAATATCTGCAGATGCATTTGTCTCACTACGTGATTCAAACTTGCACTTTTTTCTCATCCGAGCAGTCACCTGCTATGCCAACGAGGTCTTGGAATAGCGATATCATTGATCGCCTTACAGATATTTATCGTCTAAAGCATATTTCACACTTACCCCGATAAAAATCAAACGAGAAACCGTTCCAAAAGTCCCATATTTTAATCCCCATTCAGATATATCTGGAAGTTTAGATTTACGATCGCAGCGCCACCTGCCGCGGTTTACTAAAATACTGCTGTAGAGTAATGAATATCAGAGATACGAGGTTGAATGAAACTCTTAGAAATGTGACAAGAACAAAATGTTGTACAAGAAATACTGTTGGTACAATCACTTTTGTTTTTGATTGCCAATTACAGCGACCTAGCAACGAAACTTGCTGCATTACAGTAAGCACAAAACCGTGGCATTTCGGGGAAGCTTTCGATACCAGGCAACCAAGTGCTGGAACAATATTCCCCCACCTCTTCGTTTGTTGACATCAAAGTTCACTTTTAAAAAACGTTACAAGTCTTTTCTATTAGATGAACAAAGAACTGGGTTGTCTGGTATAAATAGTAATGGTTCGCCCTTCACTTGCTAGAGGGTGGTGGGCAGGTACCTACTTTTGTTTTTGTTATCTATGTATTTCTATGTATTTTTGTTTATTTAACCTTTGCTTATTTGTTATTTAATATTTATGCAAGTACCCAATTAAACCACCTCCACATTATTTTTGTATTTATTCTGTTTCTTAATTGACAAACATTATAATTTATTTAGTTTATTGAACACAACACTCCACATATAGTATATTATCCTCACAGGGTCTATTAACTGACCGACGGTTTTCGACAGAATACCAGCGCTTCGCTACCTCGTTGTGGCGAGGCATTATGCTGAGTCGAAGCTCTTTTGCTGCTGTAGCACACATGAGGTACATGACAGGTTTATTTTTTTTGTCTTATTCTTTTAATTATTATTTTTTTCTTCTCATTTTGTATTTTGTGTGTGCTTGAGTGGCAAATAAATAAATGTCTATGTCTATGTCTACCTTTTTTTTTTTTTTTTTTTTTTTTTTTATAACGTCAGAAAATCCATTATGGATACCCGACCGCCGTGGGGACAGCGGAAGGGTTATGTCGGACTCTCACCGACTAAAAACTGACGCGTGGCCGGCCTCCATGCCTGTCAAGGGGCTCCGCGATCTCCTACGGAACACAGCGGTGCCCCTCTCGCATTTTGCCTAAGCACTGTCCCGGGAATGGCACCCACAGCCACGCCCGGCACCCTCGCGGTGCTTACGGCGGCACTCGCCACAGAGCGCCGCCGCCCTCCCGGGGTCCGCATCGTGGACAGTCGAAGTCCCCACTTCAGCCACCCGCGGACCCGGAAAGTCCCCTGTTTGGCAGGGGATACCACTCCGCCCCCCTCACGGGGGGGCAGGCGGTGCGGGACGGCCGTTAGCGCCCCGCCTCCGCCTCCTTCTCCGAGCGGGATCGGCCCTCTCACGATCCCGCTCAGCCGCCTCTTTCTGGACCAGAACGGCTTCACAGAAAGAGGCCACGGCCCTCCAGGCCGTGTCGTCTGCCAGCATAGCTGCAACTACGCTTGGCAGACTGAGATCCTGCCCGATCCTGTTGACCAAGACTCCACGCTCCTCGCACCACGCCGAGCAGTGCTCCAACGTGTGTTGAGCGGAGTCCAGGTCTGACCCACAGTGGTGACATTGTGGTGTCGGTTCGCGTCCGATCCTACTCAGGTACTCACCGAAACAACCGTGTCCGGTGAGTACCTGAGTTAGTCTATAGGTGACGTTCCCATATTCCCTTCCCAGCCAGGCTTCGAAGTTTGGCGCCACTGCGCTGACGATGCGTTGGCGCGAGCTCCGCGGCTCGTCGAGCCGCTCGCGCCACATCCCGAGTGCACGCCGGCGCTCCTGCACCCGCACTTCAGCAGGCGCGGCTCCACTCCCATCGTCCTGGCGGAGACGAACGTACACACGTGCGTCCATCGCCGCCAAGATGTCAAGGGGCGGGAACCGCGCTAAGATGGTCGCCGCCTCGAACGAGATGGTCCGGTATCCTCGCGCGATTCGAATGGCCATAGGACGCTGTAGGCTGCTATAGAGCTGCCTGTAGCGCCTAACACCCGTCAGCCTCCCCGACCAGACGGGCGCTCCGTAGAGGGCCATCGATCGCACGACCCCGCCATACAGGCGGCGAACACCCTCCCTGGGTCCCCCGAGATTGGGCAGCAGTCTGTGCAGAGCACCCACTACCCTCTGGATCCGGGGGACGGAGCGTCTGAAGTGCTCCCCGAAGTCCCAGCGACTGTCCAGAGTGAGGCCAAGGTACTTGAGGTACGGCCCCACCTGGACGTCAACGTCACCTACGCGAACCGACAAGCTGGGTGGTTCCCTCCCCCTCGGGAGTTTGTGGAACCATAGCGCCTCGGTCTTGTGAGGCGCTATCCGCAGACCCAGCTCGTGGATCTTGTCCACGACACAAGCCACCCCTATATCGGCGAGCTCTTTGGTCCTGTCGAAGGAGTCTCCGCCAGCAAGTACGAGTGTATCGTCCGCGTAGCAGACCACTCGTACGCTGGGTGGGAGATCGACGCGCAAGACCGCATCGTACGCGAGGTTCCATAGGAGGGGGCCTAACACGGACCCCTGTGGAACCCCACATGACACCTCCCTCCGTATACGGGTACCGTCCCTGCCCACATACTGCACACATCTGTCGCGCAGGTAGGCGCCGACTATGCGCTGCAGGTAGAGGGGCGCTCCGTGATACACGAGCGCCTCCCTGATCGCCCTCCAGGGCAAGGAGTTGAAGGCGTTCACGATATCCAAGGACACCGCCAACACGCTCCCGCCCCGGGACACTACCTGGTCCGACAGTGTACGGACGCGGAGAATCGCGTCCACTGTCGAACGCGCACGTCGGAAACCAAACTGGTATTCCGACAAGTCGGGACCTTCCTGCGACAGATGCGAGCATAGACGGTCGGCAATTATTCTCTCGAACAATTTGCCGACCTCGTCCAGCAGGCAGATGGGACGGTACGCAGAAGGAGAGTCTGCGGCCCTGCCGTCCTTCTTCAAGAGGACCAACCTTGCCTCCTTCCAATCCTGGGGGAAAACACCGGTGCGGAGGCAGCTGTCGAACAGCCGCCTCAGCCTGTCCCCCAGTCCGGCAGATAGAGCTAGCGCCAAGGCCCGACCCGGAATCCCGTCAGGGCCAGGCGCTGTATTACGAGCCTTAAGACGCTTGACGGCTCGGTCCAACTCCTCGTCGGATACCACCAATTCGTCGACCCAGATGGTCGGGTCCGACGAAGATACGGGGGTATGGGGACTGTCCTGAACCCTAGGGAAGAGCGTATCAACCACTCCCCCTACGAACACAGGGTCCAGGGTTTCCGTCAACGGAGGGACCCATGGTCGGAGCTTGCCCAGTACAACCTTGTACGGGCGGCCCCAGGGGTCCCTCTCCAGTCCCTCGAGGAGTTCGCTCCAAGACCGAGACCTGGCGTCCGCTATAGCGGTTTGGAGCGCCTTGGTAGCGTCTCGGTAGGCCCTGTATGCTCCATCCACCTCTTCGGCAAGGGCTCGCCTTCTTCTCCGGGTCCTGGTGTACTCGCGTCGGGAGCGCAGGCACGCCTCGCGTAACCGCTCGAGCTCAACCGACCACCAGTACACCGCCCGGAACTGGGTGGACGTGGTTCGGGGCATAGATGCGTCACAGATCGACGTCATCATAGCCCGGAACCAGGCCGCTTCAGTAACAGGATCGGGCAGGATCTCATGGCCTTCCGGCCAGGCCGCGACGATGGCGGCGGCTTCGAGCAGATCTCTGTCGAGCCGCTTAAGGGACCATCGTCGCGGCGGGCTGCTGTCGCGGCGGGACGCACGTTCGGGGGGACGGAGGGCCACATCTAGGAAGATGTGGCGGTGGTCAGATAAAGTGACCATATCGTCCGCCACTCTCCATCCCGACACCAGGTGGGTGGCCGAGGGAGTCGCCCATGTAAGGTCCACGATCGACTCCCCCTGCCACCGCACACATGTGCTTACAGACCCCCGGTTGAGTAACTGGAGGTCCATACCCGCCGCCCATTCCACAATGGTCCTCCCCCTTGCATTGTCCTGGCGACTCCCCCACTCACGATGGTGAGCGTTGAAGTCACCCAGGACAAGGACAGGACGCGGAAGGCACCTGCGAATGCAGTTTCCCACCGCGCCCAAGTACGCCTCGTACACAGCGAGGGTACAGTTGGGGGAGATGTAGCAGCCCACAACGGCTAGGTGACCCCATTCCGTAGCCACGAAACCCTGTCCCTTTTCCAGAAGGGTACAGGAGGGGTCACCCTGGCCACCGCCCCAGTAAATGGTGACGAGGCCCGATGCGTCCCCGAACCAGCGAGGATGGTCCGGGATACGGTAGGGCTCGCTCACTACGGCAAGGCCAACCGAGTACTGCGCGAACGTCTGCAGGACCAGGTCCTGAGCCGCCCGGCAGTGATTGAGGTTGGCCTGGATGACTCGTATGGTGTGATCCATTACGAGGCATCCATACCTTCCTGGGGCGGGGCTTTTTGACCCGACTGGGCGGCCCCCTTTGTTGGGGCCGCCCTGCCTTCCGGTGCTGGGGCCGAGGGAGGAGAGGCTCTCCTCTTGCCACTAGGACGGGAGCAGCTCTTACTTCCCATCCTGTGGTCGGCCTTAAAGCCCTTGTCAGCGCACAGTGGACACCTGAGCGGCTGCGTGCATTGGCTCGCCCGATGGTCGGGCTCGCCACACGCGTAGCACAGGTTTGTGCGGTCCACCGTGCTCTGACACGTGCTGCGTACATGCCCGTACTCCAAGCACCGGAAGCACTGGAGGGGTCTCGAGGTCAAATAATCCACCCGAGACCTGACCCAACCGACGACGACGTACTTTGCCGCTGCTAGCTTCCGCACGGAAGCTAGTGGACAACGGACCCATACCGTGCCCAGGGCAGTGGGTGAGCGGCGAATGTCGCCCACCCGTACGTCATTGACCGAACAGCCTCCGGCCTCAGCGACAGCAGTCTGCACCTCTTGGGGTGTGACGCTGTCGTCGAGGTCTTTGAGGCGCAGCTCACCCGTTTTCACTGGGCGCGCAACACGCACGCCCAGATCAGCAAGGGCTACGCCCATGCGCTCGGCCAATCGGTCGGCTTTGGAGGCGCAGTCAGGCCCTGACACCTCCAAGATCAATGCTCCAGTGATGGCCTTTTTGGAGCGGAGTTGGTCTACTCCATACTCGGCCAACTTTATTCTCGCCTTTGCGGCCGCCATGACCGCGGCGTAGGTGATGTCCGAACCCTCCGGAACAGTCACCGTAATCGCCGCGGAAGTTGGTGGCCGCGCGGGTTTTGGCACGGAACCTCCCTTTCCACCGCCAGTCTTCTTGCCTGCCTTTTTGCCAGTCTTCGGAGCAACTCTTGGACCAGCCTGTGGACTGGTTTTCTGGCCACTACTCTGACCGGTTTTCGGGCCGGCTTTTGTGGCTGGCGGTGGATCCTTCTCCTGGGGCTTCTTTGCCCCCCTCTTTTTCCTTCCCACCACCGTCGCCCATGAGGATGCATCCGGAGCCGAAGGCCCCTGCGCCTCAGTGAAACGCGACGAAACGGGTGGTGGGTTGGATGCAGGCGGAGGGCGAGTACCTTTCGCCTTCGAAGGCCCTGGGGAGGGCCCAGCCGAGCCAGCAGAGGCCGCGGCGGCCTGGGAGGGCCGCGTTATCGCAGCCAGTTTTTTGTCCATGAGCGCACTAATGCGCGCCATGAACTGGCCCTCCCACTCCGTCCCTCCGGCAGCAGATGACGGCGCTGCCGGAGTTTCCGCACTTTTTGCGCCCGGGGTGGCCTGCTGGCGGACGGCCTCCGTCAGCTGGTCTAGTTTGGCGGAGAGTTCAGCCAGCTGGCTTCGTAGCTCCGCATTCTCCCGCTCCAGGCGCTCAACATTTGCGTCGACGCCCGTGCGTTGCGCCAACTCCGCAGACATGGCTTCAGCCCGTCGCGCTGACGTCCGCAGACCCTTGACAAAATCGCCGCGCAAGTTCTTCGACTTGTCGGCGATTTTCTCCACGGTCATCAGCTCCGTTTCCACACCGGCGACCAGCTCGGGTGTGGTGAGTGCCCGCATTTCGGATGCCAGCTCATCCGACTTCGGCAGCTTCGCCTTCGTCTTCCTCTTTTCCGAAAGGACTTGGGGGTCGAAGACATCGTCCTCTTCCCCCTTGTCCTTGAGGAACATGGCGCGCTTCGTCGTTGCCGCGACACCTTCATCCTTTTCGGGCTTGCGCCCTCGCTTCTCACCGGTTCGAGAAACTCCCGACACCGTAGAAGCCTGAGAGGAGACGGACATGATGGAACAGTCCGACTCCTCCCCCCCACTCGTCAACATGGCCGGCTTTGCCGGTCTCCGGAAGGTGGACCTGCAACTGCGGGCCCGCCCTTCGTCAAAACGTGGTCCAAAGACCACAAGGCAGTCACTGCCTCCAGCTTCGCCTTCACGGCCACCGTCCTCATTTTTATTTTTTGTTTTTTGTTTATTCATAGTTAAACCCACGAGTAGTAGGGAAATACTCGTCACCCCGGCCAGTGCCCTTGTAGCCGGGGAAGCCAAAATTCGCCACGGGGGTCGGCCGGTACCCTGGCTAGGACGCGGTAGCAGGCGGAACATCCGTCCGCCCAGACCGGAGGACTCACTTTCACCCAGACAGGAGAAAGTAAGTCTCCCGATCTAAACCTTGTCGCCGCGTCCACCGAACTAGTTTCGGGTGATTTTTTAAAGAGGTTGTCTTCCTCGCGGCCCGGGCGACCAAGCCAAGGCCCTCGTTCCCGCTAGAACCCGAAGGCTCATCGTTGCGGGGCTACGAGTTTTGAGCGGTGGCAACGAGAGATAAAATCACTCGCGGCCTGCCCGACGGTAGTGTTAGTACACGCCGGACACCAACTCCAGAAGCGCCATGAGGCGCACACCTCCACTATCGCTCCGTCCACTGCGCCTTCTGCTAAACCAGAGGGACGCGCGGAGGAGCCCTCCTACCGGATTCCTATTAGCTTCACCGGTGATCAGCGTGATCAGCCACGGCTACTGAGCCCCCCCATCGCGACAAGATTGGAATCCATCGGGGGGGATGTCTATGTCTACCTAGCTACTTCGGAGCTTCACCACTTCATTGCTAGATGGCGCAGGCGCGCTCCCAACCGACGCAATTTGAATCCTAGATCTCGCAAGTAACATTATTCGTGGCAATTAGCCTGTAAGAATCCTCCAACATAAACTGTTTGCCGCAAGGCCCCAAGGTAAGTGGACCAGATGGTGTCGACCTTGGTGAGGTTAGTACTATCTGTTAGCTTAACTTATTAGAATCTTACTTAATTAAATATAATCACTACCAGATTATAATGTCTTAGTCTACTAACTATCTACTGAGTATTACTAACGATGCTCGTTATGTGCGAGTGAACTTGAAAGAAGGTAGCTTATTTCTATCTGAAATAATAATTAATTTTACGATACGCTATAAAAAAGTTTCATTTAAAACGCGCTATAATAATTCCCGACACAGCATTTATTATAATACTTTTAAAATATTAAAATTAAGTAAATACATTACCAGCGAACTGAATTTCTCACGTACTCCATTTAAGGTATTAAAAACTTTTAACGGCTTAGAGCTTTTAAGTAGCTAAATACATAGCTAAGTCTTACTCCAAACTTAATAATGCTTGTTTGGAATACTTTAGTTTTGTATTAAATGGTTTCCGTCATAATACCGTCTTAAACAATGAGTGAGTGAGTATTTTGTGTAAATAAGTAAATAATAAGCAATTGTACAAATTCATGGGGTAAAAAAGTTATGTATGTAGTACCTAACACTCATATTTACCATCCAAGTTTTATCAGTTAAGCCAATAGCATCTATCGAAAAAAATATTCGTAAAATACGGAATATTCCAGTCTATTATCATAAAATATTTTCATAAGGCTCTGTCAACAAGTTACTCTGCGAAGCGCGTCGATAGCAAATTAAACACTGTTGGAGTAGGCAAATAAAAAAATCCGATCGCTTTTCACACTTCGTATTAGAGTGGGTACTTCAATATTCGACTCTTATTCGTATCGATAATCTTATCCGTTTAATACCGGCATAATATGATTGGATTTGCATGTATTTTATGAGGTTTGAGATAAGTTTTTTTCTGTTAGTATCGACAACAACTTTTACTTGTGATTCAGACCAAAATTGTAAGATAATTGCAGATGCCTTTAAACCCTGACAGAACATTCTTGTTTCATCATCATCAAATGTAAGAGCTCAGCTCTTGTCGGTGCAATGATGCAACTTCCTCCACCTCTCCCTTTCCAATGCGGATTCCTTTACTTCTTTATACGACATGACAGCGATCTTCTCATTTATCTGACTCATGAAATTGATTCTAGGTCTTCCTCTTCGTCTTCTTTCCGCTTTTCTTCTTGTTTCCTATAAGTTGCAAATTTAATTTAATGTGATCTCGAAGCATAACATTGTTGTGAAGCCTACTTACGTCAAATCGACGCTTATTGTGCCTTATATATAACCTAAGGCTGATAAAGCTAAGGGCTAGCTAAGAGTACGTCGAAGGATGTGTTATTTTGTGCCACAGACAGAAGAATACATAATGCAGGTACATTGTAATATTATTGAATTAAATTAAGTTAGACATACTTAATCTGATTAGTACCTACACTCTTAACTTAAATAACTATTAAGGGACCGCAAAATAGGTCTTCATTCAGCAAAATGTTACGGCAGCCGAAGCTACTGTAACGCTGGTCTTCCGTGACGCCAGTGTGCGTAGGCAGCAGCGACTGTGATACCTACACAGCAAAATTGAAATACAATGTTATGTTTATGCGTTGGACGTGCCATTGACTACCCTCAAATAATCATCCCTAAATATCCTAGAGTCTTATTCTGGCGCTTTTAAAACATTGTTACACTGTGTTTCAGTGTGCTAAATTGACTTATGACAGAAACACTAACAATTCCAATCCCGGTAAAAAATAGAGCATCTAAAATTCCATTCTGAACGCCACTAAATCACTGTTTCCGAATCCGTAACAAATGCCAATCGTGAAAAAACATAAATCTACGGCACAGATGAATCAATAGTCACATCTCTAGTGTCTATGGGTACCGCATACAGTAAAAACTTAGGTCATTACATCTATAAGATCATTTATATAGCGTCAGGATGCCCTATGCATACACTCAACGGGATGCTGAGGTGCCGAGATAAATAATATGCAGATCATACAAACATTTATTCCGCGGCGGGGATCGAACCCGCAACCTTCTGCGGCTTCGGGCTTTCACCCACTGCGCCACAGAGGTCGTCAGTTGCTTTTAAGATGTCTAAGAAAGTCAGTAAAGTAAGTAAGTTCGTATGAGTCAGTGGCCAACTCTGGTGACGGAGTTTTTAGGCCGCTTTGAGGCCTCCGTCATGGCTTAACGACTTAAATAGCCGGGACCGACAATTTAACGTGCCCTCCGAAGCACGGAAGCGCTCAGATGAAAATGCCACTGGCGGTCACCCATCCACTTACAGACCGTTTCGAACGTTGCTTAACTTCGACGATCTATCAAGAACGACTAAGCAAGCACGACCACGAGCGCTTCAGAAAGATGAAAGTCAGTGGCACGTTTGAATACATTATTTAAGTATTTTGTTGAAATTGATATTTTATATTCCTCGGGCATCAATACATTTTTCTATTTCAACAGCAATAGCTAGTTGACATTTTTACGCTGACGCTGCTAACATAATGCTGACACAGTCGTCTAACGGAGACGACGGCGTGTAAGCGATGTCCAAGTAGCTATTATGTAGAGTTCGCGCCGGCAAGGAATACAGAGCGACACTGTAGAGCGAGAGATGGAGGCAAAAGACACATCTCGTTTTTTTTTTTTTTTTTTGATCATTTATAAGTTTAAGTCACCGACATAGCCCACAAGATTAGCAAGGTGATGTGGCAGTGGGCGGAGCACATAGCTCGTAGTACTGACGGCCGTTGGGGCAGAAAAGTTCTCGAGTGGAGGCCACGCACCGGAAATCGCAGCAGAGGACGGCCCCCCACTAGACACTGAGGGAAGCCTATGTTCAGCATTGGACGCTAGATGGCTGAGATGATGATGTTCAGAACGATTTGATAAGTGAAAAAAATATCATATTTCAGTAGAAAATAAAGGTTTTCAAACATAAAAATCAAATATAAATTAAAATCTGAAATTCACGCCAAAACGCTCGTCGGTGTCATGGCGGATGTTTTGACGTCACAGCTCACCACTGCAACAGCAAAAACTACGTGCATAGACACTAATAACTAAAGTTAGTATATTATGTCACGCGCTCTGATTGGTGTACAGCTATCATGGCGGATTGTTGTATTTTATAGATTTATTTTATTAAATAATTTAATAATCTCGACATTATTAGGATAATAAATGCATTTTTCTCAATCATGGAATCCTATTTTATAAGACCAGTTAAATATTTTGGCGAAACTTGATTACTGTCATCATGCCTATTGGCCGAGAAAAACCACGTGCGTGTAAAATGTATATCCAAATCACTCATATGCAACCGCCTAATTTTGACCTGAGTGTTTGCTAGTCAAAAAAAATTGTTGCCACTGGCTCTTACACTATCATGTTCATGTGCCAAGTCCAGGCACTAATTGTACACTTTAATACACTATACGAGCATGCCACCGTTATTCCCAAGCTAAACTATAGTGTCAACTGTTATAGCTTCGTTGCTAAATGAATCTAAACATGCAATATTGACACCGAAATCTATTAAGCTAGTGTACAATTTTGTTTGACAAAAAACTTACCGTTTGATACGCAAACCTTTATAAAAATGTAAATTGTTGTGACAAACACTTTGCTCAACATCATATCGCAAAATGGCATACACAAATTTGATTCTTAAGCTAGTGACGTAAAGCTCAATTTTCTTTGCGTTATAATTCTTAGTGATATCGCCATGCAAGTGTTTTACAATTTTCAGCAGTTTTGGCGATAAAAATAGCGCATTATGGCGATTTCAACTTTTACGCTAATATTAAAAGGAAGTTCTGATAAGCGTTACATGAGCAATACTTTGCATAAATGCAACCTTGTATATTTTACATGCTTTTGTTTAGCAAAAATATTTTTTAGCTAAATTATAGTGCATTTATGAAACAGACGCCTTGTTAAAAACTCGCTAGCTTTATAATTTGCAAGAAAGAAGAAAATGGTACGTATTATATAAAATGAAGGGTTTTTTTTCTAACCCTTGGTGGTTAAAACATAAGTTAAATTACGTATACATTTTACAAAGATCTTGAATTTCCTACCTCTTTGTCTACCATACCTTGATAAAAGTCGTGATCCTATTTCGTTTTTGTTTTAGAAAAAAAAACATAAAAATTGGGCTCGTCCGGGATTTGAACCCGGGACCTCTCGCACCCTAAGCGAAAATCATACCCCTAGACCAACGAGCCGACTGATAGAATGACAGATTTTATCGATCACATACTTATATTACGATAGTGTCGTAATTTACGACACAAGTTTCGTCACGTATCACTTCAAATAAGTTACAAGAGTAGCGTTTTTTATATAAACTAGAGAAAATCAAGAGTAAACCAATAAAAATCTAATAGGAAGTGATGGGTAATAGCTTGTCGTGTATGGAACTTCTTCAAAATCATGTGCATGATTATATACTTACTTGTTTCTAGGTTAGCATGCTCCATCTTAGACCTCACTACTGCTTAACATCAGGCAGAGTAAGGTCAAATGCTGACCTATTTAATAAAAAAAATGTCTCTGATACCATGAACGACATCAATCACAGGTCGAAAAAAAGGTATTAGATTGGTACGTAATTTACCTATCATGAAATAGTGTATGCCGAGAGGATGTGTCAGTTTTAAAGATAAAGATAATTTATTTGCTCAAAACATTGTGTAGATTACGTTTGCATGCAAGATCAAAAGTTTTAGAATTTGTCACAACATGCTTTACCGAAAAATATCGGTGTGCAAATTAATTTAACAGAGGCGCGTCAAAATTAAAATTAAAATTTTGTCATCTAAAAATTCATTAATATCATAGTAACACTTGTCAATTAACATTTTCTTAAATCTAATTTTAAATAAACCAATATTCATGTCCTTGTAACATTTCGGTAGGTATCTACTATATAAAAATAAGTCGGGTTTTCCTTCCTGACGCTATAACTCCAGAACGCATGAACCGATTTCCACGGTTTTGCATTCGTTGGAAAGGTCTCGGGCTCCGTGAGGCTTATAGCATAGAAAATTCAGGAAAAATTTCAACAGAAAAGCGGGAAAAAAATGCGCAGACGAAGTCGCGCGGGTCAGCTAGTCTTATTATAAATAATCGGTGCCATACAATAAACACTTTTCATGCCTTTGAATGGGGATTCTGAGATACGTCCTTATTAATGTAAATCTTGTTGGCATAAAAGCAATATTTTGAAAATATGCATTCAATCATGATCCGTTAAAATAAGAGCTAGGTAAGTCTAATTAAACTTAACCCATAATTGTCAAACACAATAGATAATAAACACACCCAATAACTAATTTGTTACCCATCTATTAGGTTTAATTAATATCTGCAATAACAAAATTATCGTCTAAAATTCTACAAATAATTTGAAATTTCACAATAAATTAATTAATTAACAGCAACCGTGTAATGAGGTTCGCGTAATTACAAGTTTTTCAATCAAAACAAAAGGCCGAACCACGAAATAAAGGGAGGAGAAATTAAACTTTATTGTACTTAAGTATTTGATGTTTAGCTTGATTGGCTTGTAAATAAGGGTCATTATACCCTGAAATGCGACTTTTGACTACTGTGCCTCGGGGATACATTCATGTTCCTGGATTTTAACAAATGAGCGCTTTTTGACATTGACTCAGGTTATCAATAACCCTGCGTCTTACGTGGGCGACTTGACTCGAACGCGATTGAGGAGCGAAGCCATGCGATTCGATGCGGCAGTCCGTCCTACGTGCGTACGAATCATCCTTTATAGTTTAGGTCAAATCATACATAGTGTCGAAATTCGCAAAAATTCTGATCGCGTTCGATTCAAACGCGCCGCGCCGCTGCGCACCGGTCACGTAGGACACTTCAATAAGAAATGGAAGAAATCGCTTTCAGCGATAAGGCCGCCCATTGTTATAAGTACCTAAGTTTTATATTTTCTGTTTCTCCATATTTCATTTTGTATATTGTTGTTTTTAGGTATTTTTCAATAAAGATATTCTCATCATCATTTGCCTGCCCTTATCCCGCTTATGCGGGGTCGGCACAACATGTTCTCTTCTTCCACTCTCCCCTATCACTCGTCATCTTCGTATTCACTCCCTTCTTACCCATATCTTCTTTCACACATTCCATCCATCTTTTCTTTGGTCTACCTCTATTCACATATCCATCCACATTAAAGATATTCTATTCAATATAAGTATCAATATAGTAAATCGACAGTTTGTTGTTTCTTCGCGTTCGCGTCCAGATCGCCCACGTAAGACGCAGGGTTGCTTTTGTTGGTACGTTAATGCGATCTCTTTTCAATGACAAAAATTTCTTTATAGCTACTACATAACAAATCCTCTCCCTATTACAGATGCATTGACACAAAAAACCGACCTAGTGCATAAAACTTTCTTACCTTTTACCTAACTAAGCTAACAGATTACGGCGTATCTTGCGTTGCGTAATTTGAATAGTTATTGCAGACTACTTCATAGAACGATTCATTGGCCCCGATTCTGTTGTTCACTGACTAAAGTTAACTAAACTAAAATGCTTCGTTCTGATTTCGTTAACGATAATGCCAAAATGGAATGACTATTACAGTGGCATTCTTAAAATTTCTTAATTTTAGTAAAAATGAAGTATTTGTGGGTAGATTTAGTCAAGACCATTTTGCTTGCCGTGTAAAACAGCTGCTTAAGAAGCTCAGAGGCGCCATTTTGATTATACTTTTAGTTATGTCACTTTCAACGACATGTCATTTTCGTCTTTAGTAAGAACCAAATAAGAACGTGCCAGTTGTAGTTTTAATTAAGTTTAGTCAGTGAACAACAGAATCGGGGCCAATGAGTCGTTCTATGAAGTAGTCTGCAATAACTATTCAAATTACGCAACGCAAGATACGCCGTAAACGCCATTGTATAAATATCTCACGTCTCTCAGAATCGCTTCAATCAAATGTTTCAAAAGATTGGTTCAGTTGTGTTGATACAAATGACTTGTGAATCACTAAAGCGACAAAAATGTAATAGTCGTTTTAAGGACACTGACTGCAAGATAATCACTTTTTAAATGTGGTTCGGAACAAACTGACAACCTCTGTAGCGCAGTGGGCGAAGGCCCGCCTGCGACGCAAAAGGTTGCGGGTTCGATCCCCGCGGCGGGACCAATGTTTGTATGATCTACAAATATTTGTCTCGGGTCTGGGTGTTTCTATGTATAATATGTATGTATTTACAAACAAAAAAGTATATAAGTAGTATATCAGTCATCTTAGTACCCATAACACAAGCTCTGCTTACTTTGGGGCTAGATGATGCTGTGTGAAAAGTCCAGCATTATTTATTTATTTATTTATAAACTTTAGGTGTACCTTGTTCAGCGGGCAAAGCGCGTTAGTGTAAATATGGCTATTATCTAAAATTAATTCAATTTATTGAGCGGAATTTGCAATTGGGTGCGAAAGCCACAAACTAACTATTTATCTCCAATTAACCAACGGAACTGCGATCCGTAAATCTACCGGTTTCTGTATGCAGTGAGCCAATCACAGCTCAGAATATTATTCGTTGGTTAACTTGATGTTTACGCAACTCGGCTTCTAAACGGTGAAGGAAAACATTGTACAGAAACCAGTTAAAGTTGCATAAAAAACATATTCTATTCCATTCTACATACCTAATACATATACTATTGAACGCATAATATAGTAGAAAACATTGATAATTTTTGAAGTTTCTAATGTGATGTCGTAAATAAACATATTTATTTGCGCTTACGTTGCAAACGCTGACTGAACCCTAAGGGTCGATTCACATCTGACCGAAGATCCGTCGCGTATTATCGGTCGCGGAACGCCAGAACTGACAAATGTATAGAAAAACACTCGACCGTTCACACTCGACGGACTAACGTATCATCGGTCGAGTGTGAACGGTCGAGTGTTTTTCTATACATTTGTCAGTTCTGGCGTTCCGCGACCGATAATACGCGACGGATCTTCGGTCAGATGTGAATCGACCCTAATATTTAGTATCAGCATTACACCCGTGCGAAGCCGGGGCGGGTCGCTAGTTTCAAAATAATAAATTAGGCAGTTAGCAAGGTGTTTGTTACAAACTAGCGGTATCAATCTAGGCTAGCACCTAAAGTCAGTTCCTCACCATCCAATTTACATAATTGTTTAGTATTGACACAAAATGACCGGAATACGGCGGCCGTCGCTATTAACCAGCTCTAGATCTCATTAGCCGGATATTGTTTGGGAGTTTGAGTTCATAGTCAAACGCTATATCCCTACAATTGCTGTAGTATTCAACATTTTATCGCTGGAAGATAAAATAAAAACATTTTAATAGATAGATAAAAAAAATATTTGGGAAAACACACACACAGACGAACATAACTAGGTACAACTTACACAGCAAAAAAAAACAATTTTTTTTTTATTTATTTTTTATTTTATTATTTTTTTCAATATATATTTTTTTATCAATATTTTCTCGCTGCGTTAAACATACACATCTCGTTGAGTGATATTGGAACGTTATTTATAGTCTATGAATTTGTTCTAGTATCTATGATTATCCTGTCATTCTTGAGCCCTAGCGGAGCGGCAGTCGATAATCTAAGCTTGAGCCTTTTGCAACGAATACAGTAGACAGTTATTTTTCTCTATCCGGTATTTTATTCAAATCCAACAGTTAGTTTCTAAAGCTGATCGCACATTTGTCCGCGCCGTACGCGCCGCAGTCATTCTATACAAAAAATATTAATAATTTCAGAAAGTGCGCCTAGCTTATGATTTCTCAGCATTTCCTCTATTGCGATTATATTAAAATACTTTTGAAACAACTTTTTATTATGATTCATAGCAACCAATCAAAAAACTAGATCTCTCAAAATTTTCTCAAACTAGGATGGAAGCCACGGATGCTTTCGACGATCTGTTCAGTTGCTATAAATAAAAATAAAATAAAAAGCCTTTTATTTCATTGCAGGTTTTACAAAAAAGATGCTTAATTAAATTAGTATTTAGTTTAGGTTTTTTTTTTAATAATTATATTGGTTGTAAGGTTTATTTTTATCAATCAATCAATCATTGTCTGCAAGAACCCCTCTGCGGGTAAAGGCCTACTCCAAGGATAGCCAGTCCTCTCAGTTGCTATACTGATCACGATATCAAACGATACAACTATAAAACCACATTGGTTCGTAAGAACTAGAGACACGACAGGAAGAAGAGGATACAACCAGTAAATCTGATCACGGGAGAGATGAAACAGATCGTGATGGCGACGCACGCAGGCGCAGTCACAGCCTGAAATTTGGGGGGGGGGTCACTAGTGAATTTTGGGGGGGTGGGCTCACTAATGAAATTTTGGGGGGGATCACTACACTAATAATAGACTTTATTGCACAATAAACAGGATTTTACTATTGGACGTGTACGATTTTGGGTGGGGTCATGTCCCCCGTGACTACCCCCCTCGGAACGCGCCTGGACGCACGTAGCACGCTATGCCCAACCCTAACCGTTATTGAATGGTATGCAGCGCAGTGCAAAACAATATTTGCCCTGCTTTGAATTCAGTTCATATCCATGACCGTGTTTATTCTATTCGGATTCGATACAATCCGATATTGACTGCGGCTGAAAAAATGTTTTAGTGAGTTTTATACTTACCTACAATTTATTCATAGTGGGTTAGAAAAATAAAAGTTGATAGTACTTACATAAAACTAAATTCCAAAAACTATAAATAAAATATGGTTCTCAGATAGTCATAATAAAAACTCCTATAAATATAATATATTTTTAAAAACAATTATTTGAGAATACGAGTATAGCGTCAATATTCATGAATTTTTAGCTTGAAACCTACACTACTATGAATACCTAATAGTATTTTTCTTTTATAAACCTTAGTGGTTTACTGAATGCTATTTATACAAATTGTTTATATAAACCTTTTATTATGATAAATAAATAAAAATAAAAAAAAACCAACCACAGTACTCATACTCATTTATTCGCCGTAGGAGCTCAAGGCACACTTGGTTTTGTCACAATTATCTACTTACACAAATTAAAATGTTTGTGCCAACATTTCCAGTTTCCTATATTATTAGAAACTCTCCAAAAAATTGGGCTCGTCCGGGATTTGAACCCGGGACCTCTCGCACCCTAAGCGAAAATCATACCCCTAGACCAACGAGCCGACTGCGTAAAAGACTAAAAAAGCCTACGACATACAGCATTGACGAGATTTCGGTGAAAGGTGACCTAGATTTGAGCACACGAAGTCATCAAAAAACTGGTTTTGTCGAAGAAATTTTAATATTGCAATTCTTACACATATTACTTATACTCGTACAAAAAATAAAGAGCATGTTATGCATAGGTAGGATCTTATTATGTTTATGTGGGTGAATAATATCTTAGTAAGTAACATAGCGAGGCGCGGTGATGACAGGTAGAGTAGAGTATTGACTGAATGGTGACCCAGATCTGGGTACAGGAACGTAGGACGTCCGGCGGCCAGATGGGTAGACGAAATGGTACACGTCGTGGGCCGTCAATGGGTCCGATTAGCGCAGGATCGTGGATGGTACAAACTTAGGGAGGTCTATACCCAGCAGTGGGTGAAGTCGGGCTCTGGATGATGATGATGAAGTAAGTAAGTTGTTGCTCGAATCCAGGACCAGAGATTGACGAAATAGGTAACAAAGTGGAAGGGCCCAAAAGGCAAGAGGCACAGAGGACGACCATGTGCCCGCTGGGAGGACGACATCAGGAACACAGCAGGTCCAGATTAGATAGAACTGGCGATAAATAGAGAGCAATGGCAATTTCTGGAGGAGGCCTTCACGAAAGGGGTTCTTGAAGAGCACTAACTAAGAAAACACTACCTACCTAAGAAGAAGAGGGAGGAGGGTATAATTGATTCTTCACGGTATTGGTCGCGAAAGAACAGGAGTAAAATCACCTAGTTTTAAGACGTTTCAAAGTGATCCCAGCGGTCCTACTGAATAAATGCTTTTTGACTTTGACTTTGAACTATAATGAAATGTTATTATTTTGCATGAAATTAGTATGATAATTATTTTAACTAAGTGTAGCTATGTTAGGTAAAGATCGAAATGCTTTTTATTAGGTATTTTATTTACAAGTAAGCTTGCCTCGGTGGCAAAATTATCGGATATGACGCAAGAGATGCGTATGATTTCTACTTTTTTGGCACTAATCTACTCGTAAAATGATTGTTCCTGATACAAGCAATCCTTCTAAATGCTTTGACATCAAAAAATCATGCTCAAGGACAAAACAAACATTTTCAGTGTTCATTCGTGACAAATAAATTGGTTAACTGTCTGTATAAACAAGATTATCGAATGGATTATGATAATACATAATTTATTGCCAATAAAATCGAAATAGCAAACGTGCAGTAGTTAAATGCATCACAGTAGATCATTGATAACAACTGATTGTATAATTTGTGGACACACGCAAGCGGCTCGTTGGTCTAGGGGTATGATTTTCGCTTAGGGTGCGAGAGGTCCCGGGTTCAAATCCCGGACGAGCCCAATCTTTTTGCAATTTTTTTCCCTTATACAATAATTATGATAGAGGGCTGTCTTGTCGTCCGCAGCTTGTCTTTTCGGTATAATATTTGTTTGTCTCTGATTACCATCAAACAGTGTGAAAGTATCATAACTTAAGATGATCAAAGCAAATATACCTAATAATATCATTTTTGGAATCCAGTTGAAAGCCAAGTCTGGTCTATTTCACCTTAATATAACCATTGCTCTGAATTTCGATTTGGATAATTAACATAACATCTTATGTGTTGTTTTAGTATCTCCAAGATACGCAAGATGCACAAAAGTATAATCATTATTAAAAAATTGGGCTCGTCCGGGATTTGAACCCGGGACCTCTCGCACCCTAAGCGAAAATCATACCCCTAGACCAACGAGCCGCTGAAAGATGGAACTAAAATATCCATAATACTCGCTCTATCGAATATTACCTAATCATCGGTAGCATAAGGCTGTGTCGTAAATTATGATGTTACAATAACTGATAAGTTTGATATGAATGAATAGTGTGTGGTATCCGTAGATTATTAATTTATTAATATGGATAATGTCCACTATTTTGTAACCATTCTATTTTTGTCATCTTATATTTATTTTATCCTAATATTAAAGTTTATTTCTGTGAATGATGGCGAAAAGAACAAAAATACATATCTATAAAAAATATTAAAGTTGATTAAAATGCATTTTAAAATAGGTAATTAGATTTCTCAGTGGTAGTTATTCCTTTGATTATGTATTATCGTACAATATTACGGAGCTATGACGTCACAAATCTTTATTCCTACTATTTCTGTCAAATTGCAAAGTAGTCAGGTCGTCTCTAAAAGTGTTATTTTCTCTGAGCTCAAACCTGAATAACTCTGAAAGTATAAACGCTAGCATAGTAAAATAAATTGTATTTGATAGATAAAAAGCATATAATATGGATATAGAAACAAGTTCATTCATGGATGGACCAAGGATGCTGCAGACAGGTGATAAGGTTTCACGACTGACAGTCTAGACTGGTGTGCAGCCAACTGCGATTAATCGCTCTAAGGAACTGATCGTAACTATTTATTGCAAGGGACTCATATACCTACTTATGTACAACATACATGGGTAGTCCAAAGACGGCAAAATACATACACAAAGCTCTGCTTCGGTTTTGCGTATTCTTTATTATATGCATGATTGGCAAAACTACACCCAATTTCATTTTTATTTTGCTACATTTTTGATTTGACTGTTATGCTATTGTAAAATGAAATTATTGTAATACTTTTGAATACTTATTTATCGCTCACTGTATTTAAAAAATGTGTCATCGTCATCATCATCAGCCTATAGTCCACTGCTAGCCATAGGCCTCCCCTAATGAGCGCCATTGCGCCCTGTCCTCGGCTCGATGCATCCAGCTTCTGCCAGCAGCCTTTCGCAAATCGTCACTCCACCTGGCCGGAGGGCGTCCTACACTACGTTTGCCGAGTCGCAGTCTCCACTCAAGAACTCGTTTACCCCAGCAGTTATCGGTTCAAATCGGTAAAAATGTGTAAATACTTTGTAAAAAGATTTCTCAGTAAATGATTTATTTTGTAAATCTTATGGGAAATAGTCTTTATTAGTAAAATACATAAATGTCAATCGAAATATCTTAGTGTTCATGATTCTGTAAAATCTACAGGCGGTTGCTTTTGACTTAGTTTTTTCACTAATTAGGAAGGTACTTTTAAAAGTGTAGATAAGTATAGAAATCCCCTGCCTCCACTCGGATGAGATGCGCAGGGGATTTTCAGACACAAAAGGTCTAAAAATCCCCTGAATCATTTATTTAATTAAATCATACCATTTATTTTAAAATTTTCTAAATTTTATACCTTCACACAACTGATCACGAAATCTTTATTTAAACATACCTAAATACGAGGTTTAAAACTGTATTTTTCAGTGCTTCAACTTCCTGACTAGTTAACCTTTCTTTTAGAAAGCGTAAGTACCAAAACATATTCCTTTTAAAATTCATTTCGAACCGACAACTATCTCAATATTACTCGCGAAGCGTGTTTGCTTACATCAAAGTAGCTATTTCAGGAACATTGGAGTAATGTTTACCGTGACTTAGAGTAATCTCTTGTTAGTTTGGTTAAATAAGTCATTGAAACGTAAACAGGGTCACGACTGTATCCCCAAGGCGCGGTAGACATTCTCTCAGATCTTTATATTCCAGATCCTTTGAAGATGTCTAAGGGGGTAGTCAGAGGCATGTACAAATACATATTTGATACATGCCCACATCTTGCAGAAGTTAGTATTCCATACGTGACAGGTTGCAAGCCCATCGCCGCCTATAAGAATACTAACTGTCATTGAAGCTTGCAATAATTCCCCATGAAATGTCAAAAGTCCCCTATTACCACAAATTTAAATTCAAATCATTTATTTGCTAGAATGTATGTACCATGATGGTGTAAGATAATAAGGTGAGCTTCAATACATCCACCTCTGCTAAAATTATATTCAGGGTCAATAGTCACAAAAATAGGTTTTTTGCATTGTTTAGCTAAACTATATGTTTTATCAAAAAAATATCTATAAATTATGGTTTGTACACTTTTCCCCTAAGAATCATCAAAATGAAATAAAGCGATGAAAATGCTGTTAATTTATTTATAAAAAAAATTACATATGACTAATTAACTAATTTTACAGACAACCTAATACAATAGTGTAGCCAGATTCAAACATTAATAGTGTTAAAAAGCACATCTTTAAAATAAAATAAAAAATAACTCTCTTCCAGCATTATTTATTTCTTTCTTTCTTTCTCTCTGAACGATGAAGGAAAACATCGTGAGGAAACCAGTTAGTCATTCTTAAAGGCGGCGATGGGCTTGCAACCTGTCACGTATGGAATACTAACTTCTGCAAGATGTGGGCATGTATCAAATATGTATTTGTACATGCCTCTGACTACCCCCTTAGACATCTTCAAAGGATCTGGAATATAAAAGATCTGAGAGAATGTCTACCGCGCCTCGGGGATACAGTCGTGACCCTGTCTGTTTTTTTTTTGTTTCTTTCTTTCTATTAAAATTATTTCAATATGCTATAGCCAGTTCTTTACTACTCTGGTAGCTCTGAACGGCATATTGGCCACGTCTCGTATGGGAAAGTATTTATTTTGTATTCGTATGGAAATATTCCCGAAACATTATTTAGGAGCGCATTTCAAAGACAGTATTGGTAAGTTTGGAAAATGTTGGTATTTTCTTCTTATTGACTCCGCAAAGTTAAGAAAAATACTGCTCCAAATATTATTATGACTAGAAATGTTTTGATAGTTGGAAGAATTTATAAATTATTGTAGATCATACAAACATTGGTCCCGCCGCGAGGATCGAGCCCGCAACCTTCTGCGTCGCAGGTAGGCCTTCGCCCACAGCGCTACAGAGGTCGCCTCGAAGAATTTTTCCACACAAATATTTTAAAGAGGAAATATTTGTTTGTTTGTATGTTTAAATTATGGACTTTTCACACAGCATCATTTAGCCCCAAAGTAAGTTTAAATTGAATAATAGGCTCCGAAACTACTTACGGATTTGATAAATTCATTTACATTTAGAATCCTACATTATCCCTGATGAACATAGGCTATATTTTATCCTGGGAAAGTGAAGTTTTCCCGAGGGACCGCGGGTAACACCGCAACGGACACCTAGTCTATACTAATATTATAAAGAGGAAAGATTTGTTTGTTTGTTTGAAATACATAGGCTCCGAAACTACTGGACCGATTTGAAAAATTCTTGCACCAATAGAATGCTACATGATCCCCGATGAACATAGGCTATATTTTATCCCGGGGCAGTGAAGTTTTCCGGAAGGATCGCGGGTAACACCGCGGCGGACAGCTGTTATGTTATAAAGATAGATAGATAGATAAAAAATTTATTTGGGAAAACACACACACAGACGAACATAAACTAGGTACACTGACACAGCAAAAAAAAAAAACAAAATGTATTAGATCTAGGTAGGTACTACAATAAAAAAAACTTATTCTATTCTATACTACACACAATACAAAAAAAAAAAATAATAAAATATATTAAACAAACAAAAAAAATACCACTACAAAAAAAGAAAATAATGAGGCAGGTGAAGGACGTCTGTGTTGGTGCAGTCCAAAAAGGAACAGTCTTAGCTTTGTGCTGCTCTGCACCGGGGAGGTACAGAGCAACGCTGGTTTTCAGAAATGTAAAAAGTAAAGTAAGTTCGTATGAGTCAGTGGCCAACTCTGGTGACGGAGTTTTTAGGCCGCCTTAAGGCCTCCGTCATGGCTTAACGAATTAAATAGCCGGGACCGACAATTTAACGTGCCCTCCGAAGCACGGAAGCGCTCAGATGAAAATGCCACTTGCGGTCACCCATCCAATTACAGACCGTTTCGAACGTTGCTTAACTTCGACGATCTATCAAGAACGACTAAGCAAGCACGACCACGAGCGCTTCGAAAGAAATGTAGAGTTCATTTCTATTCTAAAATATTCAATATCATCAAACTCTACCTACACCGGTTTCTGATCCTCAATTAACAACAAACAATATTTCAAGCATTTAATTTCCATCTATTTTGCTATCCATTTGCCGGGAACCCTTTCAGCCTAAAAGCCTACAAGGCTTCTATCTTAGCAACATCTGCATACATTTCGTTTTGCATTGCAAATTGTTTAGTACCTAAGTGAGTGGTCGGACTTTGATATGCAAGCTTCGGGCTATTAGCTATTCTTAGGCTCGACATGCTGAGACACAAGATTTGCATAGGAAATTGACGGAAATCATAATTGCACACACTGGAAACTTAGCAAAACCCCATAAAACATATTGTTCAATCAAATCGGTTCATAACTCGGCATATATCATATCCCACAGAGGCAATATACTTTTCATTTTTTTTTTTTTTATTTAGAACCGTTACCGACACCTCGTTCAAGTTTTCACTCTTGTCGGCACTCCCGGGAATAGCATTGTTTTTTTTTAGCCATTCTCGTCTCACTGCATGGCAAAAGCCTTCCTTCCCTTTTTTCACTCTTCGCAATAATACTTTGTAACAGGCCAGGTGAGAGTCCAGCTCGTCCCACTATTTCATACTGCGGTTGTGGACTGTGGTCTTCTGTAATCTTAAAAAAAAACTCCAAAAGGTTGGGCTCGTCCGGGATTTGAACCCGGGACCTCTCGCACCCTAAGCGAAAATCATACCCCTAGACCAACGAGCCGCTGTGAGAGAGCACGAAATATCGAAACTGCTAAAATGTCTCAAGCTATGTAGGTGAAAGTGAGCGGCACACGCTATGACGTCATACGAGCGATTTTTGACCTACTGATAGAGTTCTTCGGCGAGTATTATTATTAGTTAAATAGCTTCCATTTTTGGCTTCTCTAAGCTTATGTTCAGAGAAAATAGTTTTTTTTTTCAATAATACATAATGAATATGTAGTAAGTACATGAAGGTAATGTATTTAAATTTAACTCGTAGGTAATGTTCTGCAGGCCAAATTATCTTCCATCATTTCTCATATTGCAACACTCCCTTAAATCACAAAATAAGTTATCACCGCACATTTCCATATCTCTTTTTTAAATTGAAAATAACATTGAAATGTAAATAACGGGCATACATTCAGCCCGCATGGCCACAGAATAAATGATAGCAGAACTGATAACTCAAACAAAACAAAAATGAAAAAGTAAATCAATTTAATGGTAGCCAAAGGATCACGTTAAATATCTACCACAGGGGGTTGGAAACAGCTAGCTTAATTGTTTCATATTTTTAATCTATCAATTTTGAGTTGTGATACCAGTGATACCTATAGCCTATAACGCAAAGCATGTTCAACCTCTGTGGCTCAGTGGGTGAAAGCCCGCTTGAGACGCTGAAGGTTATGGGTTCGATCCCCGCCGCGGGATAAATGTTTGTATGATCTGCAAATATTTATCTCGAGTCTGGGTGTTTCTATGTATAATATGTATGTATTTACAAACAAAAAGTATATAAGTAGTATATCAGTCATCTTAGTACCCATAACACAAGCTCTGCTTACTGGGCTAGATGATGCTGTGTGAAAAAGTCCAGCATTATATATTTTATTTTTTATTTATGATACAAAAAGACTTATGAATATGAGGCTGTGAGGTAAGCAACAAGAGTAAAGCCGAAGAAGTAGTTGGATTGTCTGAGAGATGACAACTATGATGTTAGTAAAGCAGATAAATAAATAAATAAATAATGCTGGACAATTTCACACAGCATCATCTAGTCCCAAACTAAGCAAAGCTTGTACTATGGGAACCAGATAACTGATATACTACTTATATACTTTTTGTTTGTAAATACATACATATTATACATAGAAACACCCAGACCCGAGATAAATATTTGCAGATCATATAAACATTTATCCCGCGGCGGGGATCGAACCCGCAACCTGCTGCGTCTCAAGCGGGCTTTCACCCACTGCGCCACAGAGGTCGTCGATTAACATAATTATGTATCTGACTACCCCTTAATGTAATTTTCAAAGGATCTGGAAAACAGGGTCACGACTGTATCCCCAAGGCGCGGTAGACATTCTCTCAGATCTTTATATTCCAGATCCTTTGAAGATGTCTAAGGGGGTAGTCAGAGGCATGTACAAATACATATTTGATACATGCCCACATCTTGCAGAAGTTAGTATTCCATACGTGACAGGTTGCAAGCCCATCGCCGCCTATAAGAATACTAACTGGTTTCCTCACGATGTTTTCCTTCACCGTTCAGAGCTCGTGTTAAAGCGCATATACATTTTACGAAACGCAAAATCCATTGATGCACGGACGGAAAGGATCTGGAATACTTAAAATATCTGCGAAAATGTCTACCGCGCCTTGGTTGTGTTCCTGTTTTTATTTACAGGTGAGTAATGATATGAGTGAGTAGAGGAAGAAAACATGATGCTCCCATCCCACTAAGCAAAGGATAAGGGCAGAAAATGATGTTCACTGTCTAGGATTTCATCAATTTAATCGAACCCACGACTAATTATTTTATACGTGCAGTAAACCAGCTAATCCACCTTTAGTCTGTGTTAAAACCCAGCTATAATGACAACGGAAAACGCTTTATCAACACGAAAAAATAAATTCACCGAACGTTAAATGAATGACCGAAGCGAACAGCTTTTAGTGTGAACGTACTTTTGCAAGAAATAAAGTCATATTGAACCTTTCACAAACTTTCACTATCATCATCATCATCAAAGTCAAGTGACAGACGTCTCATTGAAGTGAGCCTTAACGAGATAAAAAGAAGACGTACCTACATAGGTTTAGGAACTTTTGTAATTTCTCTCAATTTAATTTCATGGATTGCAACTTTCATTTTGAACACTTGACTACCCAGTCAGACATTTTCAAAAATATCTTGAATCACTTAAGCTTTGTACGGACTACGCGTTGCAGGCTACGCGTTCAAGCGTTCCAGACTCGGGCGAGTCGTCAAAATCGAATACATTTTGACGCATGAACGCGTAACCCGTACGCAGCTTAAGACCCCTCGCAGACTACAGACTTTCTATCGGCCGATAGTTGAGACGGGCTTCTCCATACTTATTATGAGTCGAAGTATATTCCGTCTCAACTATCGGCCGATAGAAAGTCTGCAGTCTGCGAGGAGGCTATAAGGAAAATATCTACCTTGAGGTTATTAAATAAATAAAAATAAATAAATAATGCTGGACATTTCACAGCATTATTGATGTGATCCTTTTTCTCTATTTTTGGAGAAGTGTAAAGTAGGTATTTCAGAGCTTGTGAGCGCAGGGTGCAGTAACCAATAAGTACAGAATTTCTCACTAGAGCTCCTCAAAGTCTTCAAATAAGCTTTTCCCTCAATCTCAAAGTCAAAGTCGACCCAAGTCGATCATGAACAGCTAATCTGAACAAATCGAGAGATCTAAGACGCGATACGAAACGCCACAGGACTATAAATACGGGTGGTCATTTCCATTTGTAGCGGCTCGCAGTATGTCTTTGTGTGGTGTTCCAAGCGACAAGAGAACGGCTGCCTGATTTTGCGATCGATTGCTCATCGCTTGTTGATTGTTTTATTTTATGACGAGGCTCTTAACCTACGATGGAGCGAGCCTACCCAGAAGGTGCCTATTAACTCTTTTTTTGAAAACAACTGGGTCGTAGCTCAGCGGAAATACAGACGCTGGACGCTCATTCCAAATTTTTGCAGTGCGATAAAAGAACTTTGAAAGCGCTTAGTTCTGAGTGGAATATCAACCAGGTGAGGATGATAGTCAGCTGTGCGTCTGAAGTCCCTGTAAAAGATTGTTAGACTACTTAACATCAGGCAGAGTGAGGTCAAATGCTAACCTATTTAATTAAAAAAAAAAAAAAACTAGCACCGCTGCGACAAAATAGCAGTCACTGGAACTAAAGTGAAAGAGCATTGGTACGACAAAATTGTTGGCTCGTTATAGGCCATTTTACGGCTACGCAAGCGTCGCACTTTTAGCATCCGATGAGCGTTTACACATAAAAAACACTGCGATATAATATTGGATCGGATAAAATTCTTTCGTACAACGCTTCTTAAGACTTACTACATGCTCTCTCTTAATTTTGTGATCGTGATAGTTTATCAGCTATTTATAGTCTTTGATCAGCCCATGCCTTACGATGGCTGACGGCGTCCATCACAAGAACAAACCAATGAGCGTAAAGTCCCTGTTTATCGACGGCTTTGGGAAGAACCCTCACTTCTGGCTGTTCAGGAAGTTGCTGCCGTCATAATAATGCTCGTAAGCAATATAGTAAAATCCTTCTACGATCCTTCTTACGATTACTGTCTTAAACGCTTCCTCTCTCTAAATTGAAACCAGCAATGGAAGATAAAAGTATAACGCTTTGATCACTTAGAATAGTCACGGGAGCAAGGTTAGATCCTGGCTTTTTTACCTGATCCATCCATTTAAAAAGTGGGGCAGCAGCAGCTTCTTACAATTTGGAATCAAAACTTGCAGATTTGACTTGCATGTGCTTAATATGCCTTCACTTGTAACACATCTATCGTGTCACAAGTTCTTTCGATCTCCTTTCGTTTGTGCTTTTACTGACGTCATATAACTGTGGTCGTTTCATAGAATCGCACTTTAACGCCAGTGAGCGTCTTTATGACTTAACACTACGTTTTATTCGGATCGACTTCCCATTGTGAGCTTTCAAGGTTTTTTCCCATTTTCGAGGTAATGTTTTTACAGTGGCGAAGTGGTCTGTTGGGAATGACTTGATAGTCGATAGGTAAACCATTTGCTTTAGGTACTCAAAGGTAATTTTGTAAAAACGGTGTATACTTAGGTATACTGTTGGACAGTTTTCTGTCGGAAAAGAAAATAAAGGTCTTTTGGACAGATAGATTAAGACCCCTCGCAGACTACAGACTTTCGGCCGATAGTTGAGATGGAGTATACTTCGCCTCGTAATGAGTATGGAGAAGTATAGCCCGTCTCAACTATCGGCCGATAGAAAGATAGATCCGATAGATCTGTAGTCTGCGAGGAGCCGATGCCGTTGGGTGCAGGGTACACAAGATCAAGGCGTTCAACAGCGGACGCTAAATGGCTGATGATAATGATGATCTCCCAAAAGAGTTAAAGTTCAGACAGTCTCCCGTACATCAATTGAACTGTGAAACAGCCTCAAAAGTGGGTATCTGTAGTTAATTAGCTGTATTATTCAAAAAGTTGCGCCCCTTGTTCCGAGTTTGTCATTATTTTTCGTTCACGCTGAGGAATTTAATAACACCATAAAATGTTATGAAGCCTGGAGTTATTAAAAAGTTTCGGGCAAGTGGTGGATCACTTTGAGAATGTTTAAAAGTAAAAAGTCAGCTCTCAGATCTTTGAGTATTTCCTTTGAAAAAGTCTAAGTGGTTTGTTAGTTGGTTAAAAAAACATGAAGTTGAACACAAGTTAAGTAAATCTGTATATAATACGACATAGTAATTAGCTTATGCCCAATTTGAATTGGAAAGTGATGTAGCAAACTACACCACGAGCGCTTCTGGTGAAAGTGCGAGCTTTCCCTCCAGGGCTCATTGATTGTTCCATCCTGCATAGCGCCATTCTGTTCGGTCCTCTGCAATCTTTTTCCATGCTTGGTTTGGGGCTAGATGATGCTGTGTGAAATGTCCAGCATTATTTATTTATATTAATTTATTTAAAGATGGATGGACTGTATGAACCATGATATGGGTAAGAAAGGAGTGAGTGTTGAGATGACGGCTGATAGAGCAGAGGGGAAGAA
Source organism: Epirrhoe alternata (assembly GCA_963565295.1). Taxonomy (NCBI): domain Eukaryota; kingdom Metazoa; phylum Arthropoda; class Insecta; order Lepidoptera; family Geometridae; genus Epirrhoe; species Epirrhoe alternata. Next base: position 823,915 of record OY751385.1, on the reverse strand, counting down.
GAAAACATGCTGTGCCGACCCCACATCTATATGTGGGGTCGGCACAGCATGTTTTCTTCTTCCCCTTATCCTATGATAAGGGCAGGGAAATAATGATGATGAGTTAATCATACAACGAATTCAAAATTGTGGTGCCTATGCCTTCAGCTTGATGACATTTTATCCGCAAACCATGTTGACATTAGATTCCTAATCCGCAATAATCAATAGTCAATATTCTTGTCCCCGCGGAACACGTTCATTACTGAAAACCCGCAGTTTCAACTCATCCCTCCCGGGGCAAGGGGACTCAAATACTCCGATTGTGGACTTAAGCTCTCGTTTTGTAACAAACTGAGGATGTATTATGACAGTCGTAACAAGATCAAATTGTACTATTAGTTAAAATAGGCATAGATATGACATAGTCTTACTTATTTGCGAGGTATCGCGTTCGGCCGCGACCTCGGCTGTGTTGCAACGGTTGTTGCATCACAGCCGAGGTCGCGGAACAACTTTGGTGACGGTTTTAGATAAGTTTCTGATTACTGCTCTAACGGTCATCATATTACGGTTAATGAATATTGCAAAACAGAGCCTTTGATAGGATTGCGGGAAGAGGGTAAGGAATGGTTTGGTGTATTTAACCTACAATATTGCTGGTAAATACCGTAAATACACATGGGTAAATAGTGATTTTCCCTGTTTGTAAAATGTACTTCGTATTGACAACATGATCAAGGTTGGCTGGTAGAAATTCCCTAGTCAAAAAATTGATTTGTGGTAGAGCTTAACCTCAGAAAACTGTAATTATTATAGTTATCAATCATTTATTTACCTAAGATGTAGAAATACAATACGCAAAGACTACACGCGATTGCCAAATTTATTTACGATACCACCAAAATTATGATTATCTAATAACATACCAACACTAACTGATTCGTAGACGTACCTTTTTTCATAGATACACATAACAATTATGTTTTTGTTCCATCTCAAACATGTCCCAGGCACTACAGTGTCCCGTTGAGTGTAGGCATAGGTTGCCTCCTGACGCTGTATAAATCATCTAATATAGATGTAATGGCCTAAGTTTTTTGTTGCCCCTAAAATTGTCTCCCGCTGCAAGTGCTTGCGCTACTCCAACTGGGCATAGGATCATTCTGACACTGTAAATCATCAATCTGCGCTGGTCTGACCAAATTCGCACCACTCTCGACACCACGATTCACAATGCTCTTCATACTGCCGGGGACAGAGGAAGATGGAGAAACATAATAAGGGAGAAAGTGATACCTAAAGGAGGTCACGACCCTCAGCACTGAGGAATACGACTCAAGGGAGGAGGAGGAAATCATCAATCAATCAAGCTTCATCATCTTCAGTTGTAGTCATATAGTTTGCTGAAGCAACTGATCTTTGATCCCCTCTCAAATTTTTGGTAATAAAGAAAGAATGGAGCATTTCGATTGACTTTATTTGATCATAGTTTCAGAGTTAATGGATCGTGAACTCTTAGTTGAGGCAAATATTTGGAAAATTCTTGTTTGTTTTATTATAGACGAGGGTAAAGTTTTTCATGAACTTGATACAGCTTCTCAATGACCGCAAAATTTCCCGTGCATCAATTTGTCGTGTCTGTTGACGGAGTTCTTAGGCGGCCCAAATGCCCGACTTTTAGCTGGAACCGACAATTTAACGTGCTGTACCATAAACGCTCACTGATTCGTGTAAATAAGAAGCCCTGAACAGCCATTATCATGAACTTATTATCGCTTACATATTCAAAGACGATCTTAATATCGTCAAATCGAGTCCCGATTGCGAGTACCTCCATTACTCCCTAATGGAATTACAGACTGAAGTGTTCCGAGCAAGATTTTAATGGACACCTGATGAAGTTAATTCGCAGACGATTGGGCTTTTCTCAAAATGCAGACTAACTGTGTGATGAGATTTAGATTAAGCTTGGCGCAATCTAGAATAAGAAAAGTAGAATAAGAAGAGAAGTAGGTGAATCATGAGTTAGCGTACCTAACCCATGATTCATACTGTGGCTGTGTATAGGATAAGGATGGCACAGAGGGCCATGGAGCGCACTATGCTCGGAATCAAACTTATTGACCGAGTTCCAAATGTCGATGTCAGTCCAGGATGTCGGGAATAGGATAATGGACCTAAAATGGAGGTGGGCGGGACACATAGCGAGGCGCGGTGATGACAGGTAGAGTAGAGTATTGACTGAATGGTGGCCCAGATCTGGGTACAGGAACGTAGGAGGACCGGCGGCTAGATACGTAGACGATATTGTACACGTCACAGGCCGTCAATGGTCAGATTAGCGCAGGATCGTGGTGGATGGCACAAATAGGGAAGCCTACTCCCTAAGTACCCAGCAGTGGGTGAAGGATGATGTGGTGGATGATGATGATGATGATGAGATGAATCATAATCTTAAAACGATTCTAGTGTAAAACTTGTGGCATCGCCTGTAATATTGTAATATTGTAAACCATTTTTTGCACAAAATATATGACTATTCTATTCTATTCTATTCTGTAATGCAAGAGTAAGCATCAATACTATGTATCAAAATGCGCAACCTGTTATTTGTTGTTCCAAATAAACAGAGTATTGTTCAAAGTTAAGTAAACAGCTTACCGAAATTGCCGAACTAATTATAACGATTGAATTGAAAATCGAGTGGAAAACTAATTGCCGAATCAATCCCTCCTCCCCATTTCCCGCAATAAAACCTAACAAACCGGTGTTTTTGCTTGCAAACACCTAATTACTACCTAACCTACCCAATTAACCCCAAACATTCCGAAATTAACCTTATTCCGAACGCACACATTGCATAATCCCTTGCGTGTTTTATCAATTAGGAAAATGAGTTTTGGCCAGGGTTGCGGTCAGAGGAAAAAGGACTTTTTGGCCTTGAGATAGGATGTATAGTGGTTCGTAGCAGGTATTGTTCTTTTAGGTGAGTCCAAATATGGGTAGGGTGTGGTTTCTGTGCGGTTTGACCAGCGGAGACTCACTGCGAGCAAACAGCTCTTCGAACTAAAAAATTGATGGAGCCTCTTTGAAGCTCTTAAAAATATTATTATAACTTAATCTGTCAATTTTTGCCTGTAAGAAGGACATGCCTCTAACTACCCCATAGTCATCAGAATACTTCTTGAATGTTACGTACTTGAAATTGCATTTACCCATCAGATAATATGATTTGTGGAGACACGCGTACTGCGTAGTGCACTTTAAGAATCATATAATTTGAGGTGAACCTTAACTCCTTGTTTCGAAAGAACTATGGAATCAAGATGGTTGAACCTGGGGCTGTGCCTGGGAATAGCCAAGCCTTTTAATTTTTGAAGTGAAAACTTCTTTAGGCGCGTTTGGCATTTTTGAGATGGGAAAAAACCATCAAACTCGCGTCATGAGTCACGTGACTATTACATCCCTCACTACACCATATTTTGTCACACATTGCATCGACAGGATTGCCAAAGCGATAGAGCTCTGCTTCTGAGTGAGACAACCGCTAGTTCAAGTCCCAGTAGGGACCACTTTTTGCACTTTATTTTTTGAATTTTTTTTGTTAATTTTTTTAAGTTTTTGAACTGTTACCGAAACTTCGTTTAAGTTTTCACTTCTGTGGCCACTCCTGGAGTGCCACTGGTTTGTTTTCTCGCATCCGCTTGATAGCAAACCACAGCCTGTCGGAATACACAGCATGTCCGCAACTGTCAGCGTCGACCGCGAAATCTGTTTTGCTGACATCAAATTACGTTGTTGAAGTCCTAATGAATGGATCCACGTTTTTGCCTCAGTAATGAAGCTGGAGCTATTTTTGGCGCGGTATTTTTGGCTTTGTTTTTCACTTGAGGTTAGGATTGGTGGTAACAAAAACATGAACTTTATTAAGAAACACTGAGGTTAGTTATTTTTTTATTGAAATATCAAATAGGTAATTGTTATTAATGATTTAATTCAATTGATAGATTTTTGATGAAAAAAATAAAAAATAAATAATGCTCGACTTTTTACACAGCATCACTAGCCCCTGATATACTACTTGTATACTATTTGTTCATAAATACATAGGTACATATTATACATAGAAAACACCCAGACCCGAGACAAATATCTGTAGATCATACAAACATTTGTCCCGCAGCGGGGACCCGCAACCTTCTGCGTCACAAGCGTACCTTCGCCCACTGTGCTACAGAGGTCGTTATGACAAAATTACTTACCCAATTTGGTCGAAATATGTTCACTTCTTTAGTGTAGGTACAACTAACCCTCAAGAACTAAAACTTAACTACGAGCACAGTTTTTATCGAATAGCCAACCATCCATTAAGAACGTCAAACTTGGACTTCCCCTTTCGGAAGAATTCCTTATTTTCTAACCAACTGTTACCGCATAATTAACTTCAGAATTAACTGGCCAAGTTTACGAGCTTTTGTATGAGAGTTCTTCAATTGTCTTACATTGTTTAAACTATGAATAAAACTAGGTTAGACTCAAAGATTAAAGCATTTATACACACACAGAACAGTCTCAAGAGACTAAAAAAAGCAATAAAAAAGGCTTGTTGAACTAGCTTTGAGGTGCTCTTCATCATCATTACCATCATCATCATTACACCTGCCTCCCGGCCAAAATCTGCAGTGGTCAACTTGGAAGTCGTTAAATCGACTTCGAGCCCAAGTTGGTCGTTGCCGCAGAAATCTAGCCAAGTGGGGCTACATCGACCCTATCCCCGGAGCGGGTGTAACTGTGGAGCGTTCTCCCAAAGTATGGCACACCTACCTTCATGCACACTTCAAAAAAAAAAAGTGATCCCAGCGGTCCTACTGAATAAATTCTTTTTGACTTTTGACTTTGACTTTTGACTAATGAGCGGTATTGCGCTCTGTCCTCAGCTCGACGATTTGATTTGAGGTAATTCATCGGTCAATTTAATTATGCGATTCTGCTTATGATAAATTCTATACAATTTTCACCGATTAAAAACAAAGAAAAGTTAGTTTTCTTAACGTGCAAAATGTTTTCAATTTTATCAAGGAAAATTGTTCACACAAAACTTGTCACTCACGCAAGGGTTTGCGCATTGAATTTTCCTGAATTTCTAGATAAATATGTTGAGAGCTCACAACAGCTTTAGATCTCTTGTTATTGAAGCTTCGTGTGGAAACTGTTCAGCTTAGTCTTTAATCTTTAAACTGAATAACAGCTACAAACACACATACACCCACCACGTATAGTGTCGTTTCTTTGGTCTTCTTAATTTCACTCTCTGCGTTTTGTTATGTATTATTCATTCTTTTTATATGATTTTTCGGAAATTGACTTTTGTTTTCGGTTTCCCGCGATACAGGCTAGCCAACGTGCGTAGTAAAATCAATTTATTTGTAGGTACTTGTTTCTGTCCCTTCGCGAAAGAGGCGTGATTTTATGTGTAGGCAGCTACAACAAATACAACTACATAGTTTTATTTGTTGTAGCTGCCTACACTTTTTTTTAGTATTCTGCGTGTATTTTGTAATCAAGTTAATTGGATATCAATATTCTTTTCATCATAACCTTTATTGACTTTGCCTTTGGATATCAGTTATGCCGAATGTGCCATGAATTTATAAGTAAATCAGGGAATGTAATTTTAGGGTTCCGTACCCAAAGGTTAAAACGGGTTGTTAATTACTAAAACTCCGCTGTCCATCTGTCAGCAGTTTTGCATGAACCGTGATAGTTAGACAATTAAAATTTTCACAGATGATGTATTTCTGTTGCCGCTATAACAACAAATAAACTAACTAAAAACAGAATAAAATAAATATTTAAGGGGCTTTCATCCAACAAACGTGATTTTTTTTTGCCGTTTTTATGGATCCCTTCGTGCTCGAGTCCGACTCGCACTTGGCCGTTTTTTTATTCATCACAAACGTTTGCTATAGAATTGAGGGCTCGATGAGGGATTATTCGAGAAGGTACATTTCAGGACGATCCCGAAATCTATTGTCCCGTGAAAGACGTGGGCTGTGAATGAAACGGGCCGCAGGGACATTAACAATAAAACGAATAGATTTTACTGTCCTTCTGCTAAAAATACCATGTTCTTGTTTCTTAAAAGACGGTGGTCGTAATGACGTTACAAGAGTACAGTAGAATTGTGCGTGAAGCAGTTGAAATAAAGAAACACAAAAATTTCAACCGGGAATGTGGCTACAAACTGTCAGCAACGTGGGATGCAGTGATAAAAAAGTGTTCGGGTCGTGTAAGAACGTCTAGGATGTTGTCAGTGTAGTGTGTCGCTACTGAAACGTCGAGGTAAATAAACAAATGTTATACCTACGCCCCTAACGCTACGCCAATAAGTCCCGTTATAAAATTTAAAAAGAGTACAGTAGTCTGTAAAGTAAAATTTTCAAATTTTTAACACATAAGCTATTGGCGTTCCCATAATAAATAAACAATTTACGTGTCTTTTCGACAAAATATAGGTGTTTTAGACCCCTCGCAGACTGCAGACTTTCTATCGGCCGATAGTTGAGACGGAACATAGGTACTTCGGCTTACTTCTCTATACTCATTACGAGCCGAAGTATGTTCCGTCTCAACTATCGGCCGATAGAAAGTCTGTAGTCTGCGAGGGGTCTTACTTTATATCTAGTGTCTGTCTGTAGCATGTGGTCCAAAACAGAATAAACAATATGAATAAAATGATTTGTTTGTGGCTTTTTTCACACGGCACAAAGCATTTTTCCAGAACGGCGGAGGTTTTTTCTTAAAATAATCGAATAGGCTAATGTTCCGTCGCGTCCCTGCCAATTCAGTGTGCATTCAGCCTTACACGAACTCACTCACTCTCAAATTCCTACTTACACTATTACCTACTCTACTTTTAATTCCACTTTCTTGTAATTGTATAAGTGATTGATACAGCCGAAGCGGAGTTCCCTCGTGCCTACATACAAGTAACTAACTTTTTTTTTTCTAACTTAGGGCGAGGAGTCAATGTCTCGATAATAGTGCAAGGTTTACTTAAATAATGTAAGTTTTTTATTTACAGAAACTAAACTACTACAATATGTACAAAAATTACGAAATACAATAGAATCAGTCAAGCTATCTAAGGATTGTCGTAAAAACGATCTATAGATAGCTCAACTGATCCAAGTCACTGCCAGTTGGAAGCGTGCCCAAAATACTGGATTGCCACGCTGAATTGCAAATAACTAATAGTAATTATCTTTTCTCCATCACTTAATACCTACCCTTACTCTAGTTTAGTTTAGTTAAGATAAAATACTGTAAACCTTTATTTTAAATAAATCTTATCTTATAATGAACGTGATCGCGTTCACGAGAACATCGCGAGGAAACCAGTTAGAATTTTAATATGCAGTGATACTCTCATAAATCAATAGATATGAACTAAAAATAATATCAGTCCACCGTGAACTTAGTATTAGAAATACGAGTAACCGTTTAAAAGTGAATATTGAATGAATACATCGGTCAAGGCTATTTACTTACTGTTATTTTGAACAAACTATGTTTTATGGAAGATTGCTACTTAAAGTTGAGTTGTAAGTAAATAATAAATAACATAAATATCAATTGAAACCAAAATGGTGATAAAATAATACGTTTCTGATAAGCAGATCAAAGTATATGTTTACTAAGCGCTTTGAAAGTTCTTTTATTATGCGCACTACATAAATTTGGAATCAGCTTCCAGCGTCTGTATTTCCGCTGAGCTACGACTCTGTTGTTTTTAAAAAGAGAGTTAATAGGCACCTTCTGGGTAGGCTCGCTGCATCGTAGACTTCATTCTTGCCTGTGTAAGTTTCAAGGTCAAGAGCCGACCCATACCATAATAAAAGTGAAATGTCAAAGTAGACTTTTGCCCAGGTCGCTATTATTGCTAGCCCGCGTCGTCCCACTGCAGGGTAAAGGCCTCCCTATCCCCCTTCCAGCTTTCTCGGCCTAGTGCTATGGAGGACCAACTTTCCATGAACGAGTCTAACTCGCCCTCCACCTCAATCTAGGTCTGCCGCGACGTCGTCTTCCGCCATTGGGGGCCCATTCGGTTGTTAATTGACGTGTCCGGCCCAGTCCCAAGGACAGGACGCATATGATAAAATAATAAGCCGCTACTTCTGGTTGTCGTTATACTATGGTCAACGTTTTTCCATAGCCAGTAGTTTACACATGATGTATTTTATTTGAAAAAAATCCCATCCGTTCAGATACAGCCCGCCATAAAACTTTTAGGAGGCTCATGAATTTCACTTCGTCATAAAATATTTGTAATAAAATTATATTCGACAGATACATCGGCCATACGGGAATTTGGATTCTTTTTATAGCTGTATCTTTTAGTTTTTATTATATTTTTTTATATATTTTATTTGAGTTATCGAAGTCGAAACGAATTTGTTTTATGATCAAACAAGGCAGTCTATAAAAAGACATTGATTTTCTTTAAAAGATGTAAGGCTCAAGCCACAGTGAATTGGCAAAGCGACGCGTCAATTACTTTATGGCAAGCCATTTTAAACCTTATGAACAATACAAGATATAGAAACACTTGTAGAATGAACCACTCGGGCCAGCGCGGCCCGCTAGATGCACAGACGAGAAGAAATAAACGTGGCTAGATGGCTTCGCCAGATCTCGTTAATTCTACAAGCTATATTTCAATTCAATTTAATCTGTATAATTTAATTTATTTAAGTTGTGCCTACTACATGACAAAACCAAGTGTGCCATGAGCTCCTACGGCGAATAAATAAATAAATAATGCTGGACTTTTCACACAGCATCATCTAGCCCCAAAGTAAGCAGAGCTTGTGTTATGGGTACTAAGATGACTGATATACTACTTATATACTTTTTGTTTGGATATACATACATATTATACATAGAAACACCCAGACCCGAGACAAATATTTGTAGATCATACAAACATTGGTCCCGCCACGGGGATCGAACCCGCAACCTTTTGCGTCGCAGGCGGGCCTTCGCCCACTGCGCTACAGAGGTCGTCAAAAAGAATAAATGAGTATGAGTATTCTATATCTTTTATCATTGTTCATAAGGTTTTTAATGGCTTGCTATAAAACTAATTGACGCGTCGCTTCCCAATTCAATGTGCATTGAGCCTAAGGCTCAAAAAGAAACTTCAGACTTTGTTTTAAAAATAAATAAAAAATGGTGTTAAGCCATGCGATTCAGATAAACTCATATAAAAATTTCGATTATTTGTAACATACTTGAACTGTTAAGCAAGATTTATGTTCACTTCTAGATGATGGATGAACTAGTAGAACATTAGAACAAAATGAACACTAAATTCTAGTACATTAGTAATTGATTTACTGTCGAAGATGAAAGGGCAGATGAATTATGTGTCTTCCAATCAGCTTTCGATATTATAAGATAGATCACGTCTTAAACATAAATAGAAAAATATGTTACAATTTTCTAATAGATACGTATTATGAAATGTTACTATATCTGAGAAAAGATTAAAGATAAAGAAAGATAAAGATTTTTGTAATTTTTTTTAGTGTTAAACCATTTATAAGTATCTCATTGAGAAATGAAGTCATATCAACATTTTAGATTCCGACGGGATTCGAACCCGCAACGATCAGACGATCCTCCTAAAGCCGGAGTGCCTTACCGCTCGGCCACGGAACCCTAATCGTCACAATCGAATTTTTTGATAAGCTCATAATAATCGGTTAAGCATAATTTCGATTGTGAAAGGGTTAAGCTTGTACGGAATTTGTTAATATTCAGAGCTATGAAACATCAATGCACATCCTGTTGCCGACTGTACATCATTGACTCACACATAATAAACTACAAGAACAAGATAAAGGAGCCAAGTTACTAAGTTTATTTCCAGCTTTAGGCTGTGTTTCCACCTGGATGTGTGAGGATGTGTTTGTTATGAATCACTTTATCACTTTATTTACCTAGCCTCGCTCAGCTCGGCTTTAGTGGGAACGACTCAGCGGTGCGAGGTTTTTGTATATACAAAACAAGAGAAAAATGTGTGCTACGGATGTGCTGCGAGGGATGTGTGCTAGGGCCGTCCCTAGCACACATCCCTCGAACACATCCCGCTATTTATCCTCATCCCATAATATGGCATAACCATACTAGCGAGTAGCGAAAAAATTACATTGCAGTCGCACATTAGAAATGAGCCCGCTACACATCCTCGCACATCTTTGGCGGAAACGCAGCCTTAGTCTAGTATTCAGCTCAAACTTATCTTGTTTTCCTTAACTTTAAAACTCTACACATAATTTACAAACAAACAGATAGAGTCGACCTGTCAAACTATTGAGACCGAAAACAGAATTTGGGCGCAAACTAAGAAGTGCTAAGTTAGGATCCCTTGGAATTTGTAGACTGCACGAACTTTGTTCTGTTATAGGATGGGCGAAACAGCTTCTACAAGTTTTAAAATACAAAACTTTTTTCGTAAAGTGTTTTAGGTTGCTCAAACTTTATATTTACCTTATTGTAGGTACAGAGAGAACAGAAATTTTCAATAATATAATGAAGGAAATTTCGCACAGAGTACTTTTCTAGTCTGGTTACAAGCGAGGAAATATACTTTCACATGAATGAACTGTTTCCAACGACCTGTGACATAGGCTAGAACTTCGGTCAAGGCTGATACCAACTCGGTTACAGCGAACACAAAGCGTCCACAGCGTGCTAATGCTGACCTATTTCAAACACTATTGGATTCGGATTCAATTGACGAGTTTATTGTAAACGGTGGCTTTATTTGCGTTGGTTTATTTTTGAGGGTATAATATAGGCTATGAATAGTTTTGTTTGTTCTGCAAAGCCTGGGAGAACTCTAGTTTTTGTATCTACATGTTCTATAATGGGTAAGTATAGCGTATAGAATATATTCTCATCTGATACACATCTGATTTTAATGAATGATGTGTAGTGTCTGTATATACTTTAGGCAATGCAAAGAGTAGGGGAGGCCAGCTCAAAGCGGCCACCTTAACTTTGACATTTTATAAATAAACAGGTTCTGCCATTAGTTTTTTGTCCCACGAGGCTCGGGTCGTTTGCCTTATATAATTTTTCACCATATTAACAAAATATATGTATATATGTTTATGTCTATATGTAGGGGACTGGCCACATTGCCCTGGCCGCTTTGCCTTTTTTGGCCATTTTGATTTCAAAGTAAACTACCCTCACATTTTTTATTTAATATAGAAACAAATGTCACACACGCACGCGCAAATAGATAAACAATGAGACAAATAGAAAAAAAAAACACTGAAATATTGTGTGATATAGCCAAATCAACAAAACTTAACGCGCATTATTTTAGTGACACAGCCAAAATCCGATTGTGGCACAGCAGCGGCGAGACACTTTGCTCAGCTTGCGGCTGGCCGGTGTCCCGGTGTAGGGCGGGGATCGCCTACGCGCCCAGAGCAGCAAAGTCGCGGTATTATGTAACTGGTTTAAATTTATGCTAGATATATGCTGAATCTACAACCTACAAATGCTGAACATCACCTAGACTCAGACTTCTTTTGTGCCAGGCCCCTTCGAAGCGGCTGCGGCGTTTCCTGGTAACCCAGCCGGACCTTGTCCGCTGGGTATTTTATTTATTCTGTGTTGTGTCCAAATTAACTAACTTTTACCCCTCGGTCAACTCTGCGGTATCCGAATCTACAACCTACAAATGCTGAACATCACCTAGACTCAGACTTTACTTTAATTTAAACCTATTATTATTTATCTGGTTGCTAGGAAAGTTAAATGTAGGCCTTCACGCCCTGTTAATACTTCTCGTTGCTATACCGACTTAAGCTGGTCATATAAAATTAAGGCGCCCAACATTCTTCAACACTCTGTAATAATTTAACTTATCAATATTATAATTTTAAAATAGCTTCTCTGTATTAACCTAATTTATTAGTTTTATGACTTTTGTATAACAGTGTATGCTGAATAAAATACTGTTATTAACGCTAACATCCTAGTTTCTACTTATACATTTCCACCTTTAAATATTAAAGCGTTACAATTATTTATTATAACTGAGAAATTAAGCATGGCCGCTTTGCCTTCTATGGCCGCTTTGAGCTGACCTCCCCTACGTATTAGGCTGCGTACGGACTAAGCGTTTCAGGCTACGCGTCCAATGAACGCCTAGACTCAGCAACGCGTATACATTTTGAGATTTTAGATCGACTCGCGTGTGGCTTTACTGGGGCGTTTGTTTGGTGTTTTATCGAGTACTCGATGTGATCAAAGAGGAATAATAATGCTGGACCTTTCATACATAATCTTAAATTTTTGATGTGAATTACAGTTATTAACTTACAGTTTTTGGATTTCAAATCCTTACTTTTACGTAGAAAAGACTCCGGACCTATGAAGAAAACTTGCAGACCAAACACTAAACTTGTCTTGTCCAGTCAGCAGTCTAGATATGCTACTTACGGACTACGCGTTCCAGGTTACGCGTTCACGCGTTCCAAGGCTCGCCCGAGTCGATGTAAAATTTCAACACGCAGGTAGGTGCACGATTGACAGCTCGACGCGTGAATGCGTAGTCCGTACAAGACTTCACGCGGCAGGAGTCAAGTCAACTTTGTGCGTTGCAGCCGGGCGCACTGAGCCACTAAGGCCGTTTAAAAAAAACAAGCCAATTCAAATATTGTCGCGTCGTTTGAACTGGCCCTAATGCTTTGAAACAACAAGGAGCAAGAAGATATTTACAGGCGAAAGTTCGCGCGTAACTCCGCGTTTACTCAAACACTAAACGGCGATCTTAAACAAATTTAAAATAACATTTCGGAAAGTTTCCGCTGCGAAGATTAAAGTAGGAAACGGAAGGGAGAAGTTGCCTCATTTGGAACGCCAACAGACTTAACTGATAACGAACAGCTGCCTAAAGGAATGAGGTACAGATGTCGATAAATGCGACTTAATTTTGTTTTGCTACTACATTGTTGGGTTTCCATTTTTTGGGTCACGGCTTTGCTTTCATTTCACAAAGCTTAAAATATCGATTTTATTTGATTGAATCAAGTGTAACGTTTGTATTGAGAAGTAATAGAAATCTACATTTTTATTTATTTATTTATTTATTTATTTATAGGAAAACCAACAGCTACAATAACTGATAGATTACTTAGATAGAAGCAGAAAGCCAATAACAGGTTTTCACGTATAAGAAACAATTTATGCTGATCTTCGTTTTGGAAGCACAGAAATTGGTAACATTAATAAAATTGAATTATGTAGTTAAAACACCTATTAAAACTACGAGTAGTTTTAATCTATACAGCCTAAAGCGGCTGTTACACGAGAACAGTTTCTCGCACGCGAGCGGCAAAAAATCGTATGCGATTATCCCTCGGTAAAACTCACAATTCGAGTCTCGCCTGCGGTTGTTTACATTTTGACAGAAACTCGTAAAAAAGACTACTTTTAGTAAAAAGCTTAGGTATTCGAGAGGCGAAGCTCGAAGCATTTGTTTACACTAGGCGACCATATTATTGCCTAGAAGAAATCGCCGCTCGCATGCGAGAAACTCTCTTTGTCTAACACTTAAAGCTACTGAAACTTTTCTACAAACTATCACTTACCAAATAATATACACCAAACGGCATGACCACCACAGCGACCAACAGATCAGCAACCGCCAAGCTCACTATGAAGTAGTTGGTCACCGTTTGCAGCGCCCTCTCTCGAACCACACTCATAATCACCAACACATTCCCGAACAACGTGAAGAATGGAAATATCAACAATAACAGCGCCCACATGTTATACTCCGGTCCCTCCACTTTACTAAAACACGACACGTTGAATGTTCCATTGCTGCTGCAATTCGCAAAATCAAACACATCATTGATTGTCGTATTGCTTATCTCACTCGCGTTACTGTAAAAATAGTCACTGAAATCTTCAACTAGTTTTTGAAAGTCGCTAGTATTGCTAGTTGAATTGTTTATCTCTCTAGTTTTTAAAACTCTTGTACCTTCGTCTGGAGGTTTTTTTGTGGGGTATAAGTAAGGTGTCGATTCGAATATACTTTTGGTTGGATATGGTACTGTCATAGTTTTTATTGTTGTTACTTTGGCGTCATCTTTGGCTACGAGACTCGTTTTCTTGTCTTCATTTTCATGCTACCTGAAACAATAAATCACAATTTATTTCTGAACATTTTTCTCTAATTCTGTACTTTTTGGAAAATGAGGTTTAAAATATATATAAATGAATCAATAAATAATTCTGGACATTTCACACAGCATCATTCTAGCCCCAAACTAAGCATAGCTATGGGAACCTGATATACTACATATATACTACGTAAATACATACATATTATAACATAGAAACACACCCAAACCCGAGATAATTATTTGCAGATCATACAAACATTTATCCCGCGGCGGGGATCGAACCCGCAACCTTCTGCGTCTCAAGCGGGCTTTCACTCACTGCGCCACAGAGGTCGTCAAGTTTAAGCATAGTTTAAAAAGTTGCGTTTAAATGGAATGTTGCAACTATCAAAATTGTTCTCAATTTAAACTATGTAGGTACATCTGTTTTTAAAAAGGATTTCTGAGCTCTGAGCACACTGCCTAGCCTACCCTTTCGGCCTACTAATTGAACTTTTGCCTATAAGGCTGCGTACAGACTACGCGTTCCAAGACTCGCGCGATGTAAAATCACAAAATGACAAAATGTAAACGATATTAGTCTTGGTAGTAGTTCCGGAACTAAAAGATAGATATACTTCTCAGCGATCAAAAGATATGTATCTATCTTTTCAATTAGGTGACACATTTTGCGCATGGCTAAACGATATTGACGACTTGGCGATCGGAACGCTGTAGGATTTTATATGTACCAAAAAGGTACCATGCTAAATCTATGGATTTTATAACTTTATATCAAAAAGACAACGATTGATGCCAGAAAGTCCAACACGGATTATTTTAAACTTTAAATGAGTTACAAAAAGTCATTTATTTTATCTCGCGCCTAAATCCGACGCTTGAACACATCAATCAACTTCATCTATTGACAATCGGACTTTATTTGACAGAACCCGGAAAGGCTTTGTTTTACCTACCTACTTTAGAAATATATTGTAACGTACAAGCACTCGACGTTATAGAAGATTCGCGCTCAGGAAAGATTCCAGGAACATTCTCGCTTAGACATACAGAATTAACAATTGGACCGTAATACCTAGACTTAAGGTTCATATTTGTTTGGCGCTACTGACAAGCGACCTTATTACAAGTGTATAAGGTTCAAGGTCGCTTGTCACGTGTTGCTGTTTATTTATAGAAGCTTCCTGTTTATTTGTAGAAAGTTCTCTCGGCGATCTTTCTAGGCGTTATTGTTGGGTATATAAACCGGCGGTTTGCGCGTCCCGGACAGTTCTTTGTGAATTACGAGCGAGATAACTTGTGATATAACAAAGTGAATAGTGACGAGTGATATTCAGTGCGACTGTTGATAGCTTTAAAGTGTGTTTTGAGTAAATTAGCGTGTAATAAAGTTTCGAAAGTTATACCTAGTGTTTATCTTCAGAATCGATGAACCCCAGCACGTAACAATATGATCTGGTTCAAGACTAAAAATCTGAGAAAATGTCTACCGCGCCTTTGGATACAGTCGTGATAATGTTTGTTTGTTTTGTTATAAATATATCGCCGAGGTTTGTTCTGAGATCAAGCTATTCACAATTATTTTTAAAGGTCTAGTCAGAGGAAAGTCAAAATAAATTCGGCACACAAATTTCTCAGAGAGTATTCCATACGTGACAGGCTACAAGCTCATCGCTACCAAATTAGAACTTACTGTTTCCCTCACAATGTTTTTCTTCATCACTAAGGCCGTTATTATAAACGTGTAAAGTTACGCCGGGTGTAACTTAGGAGTAACTATACAATTTTGGAGTTTAGACCTGGTGTAACTTTATTCTGCGTTGATTAATAAATGCATTAGAGTTTATCTTAAGAAATAGGTGATTCTATTCCAGTTCTTTTGTGACGAATATCTTACAGCCACTTTACACATTTGCCGGACTATTCGCCGAACTAATATGTGGATAGAAGATGACGAATGGAACCTCTACACGTTCATTACCGTCGGCATTCGTCTATCTTCGCCGAATATACAGGGTGTAAAAAGACAACTACCGATAACTGAGGGGTTGCAATCAGGCCTTAATCCTAAACATATTTAGCGAAAAAAAAAGCCAAAAGTTTTTTGGCTTAGCTTAGTCATTTTACGTTATTTTCGGTTATTTACTACCAGGACAACATAATAAGACCATACCTACCTAATAATTTCATTTATAAAAGAAAAAAACAGTTAAAACTCAAAATCCAGCAATCTACGTTAAAAAACGCGCCCAGAACATACGCAAACAGTACTCTTCAAACGCTGTTTTCTCCGGATATAATGATTTTTTCTGAAAATCCTTTTGGATTTGGTTGTATGTTGGGATGCTGTACCTACCCCTTTCGGCTTCGGTAGACGTCTTTTTAAACCCTGTATAGAGGGCCTATTAAAGATTCCGGACAATATACGAGAGCATAATATGATAAACGTTTTCAAAGATAATATTACGAAGCAACAATTTACTTGTCGTTTATTCAACACTTAACGCTTAAACTTTTAAAAAGTACCATTAAAGCTTATCATCGCCTTCAAACTTTTAAGTCCCTGAACTTTAGGCAATCTCTTATAAGTCTAGACTCAACTTAGTCAGTTCTAACTTGATTGATGGCTTTGCAATCAGCAAATTAGCTTCCCTAGATAATAAATCATTTTAGGCCTTAGAGCAATGATTTAATAGTTTCACGACTTATTTACTGTTTTCGATATTCTAGCCTCATCATCATCCAGGACAACGTTTTTTTATTTATTTTCTGTAAAAGAATAAATTGATTGACATCTCATAAGTCATTTGGCCCTAAGCTAAGAAAAGCTTATGTGAACTAGACAACTCTATCTTGATCTAGAATGCCGTGGTTACAGTAGAGCCGTGTTGGCCGAATGGAGTTGCATCTCGACTTTCAATCCAAAGGTCGTGGGATCGAATCCAGGCTGTGCATCAATGGATTTTGCGGTTCATAAAATTCACATGCGCTTTTACACGTGCTCTAAACGGTGAAGGAAAACATCGTGAGGAAAGCAGTCAGTATTCCTATAGGCGGCGATGGGCTTGCAACCTGTCAGGTATGGAATACTAACTTCTGCAAGAAGTGGGCATGTAGCAAGATTATTTTTACATGCCTCTGACATTTTTAAAGGATCTGGAATAAAAAAAAATCTGAGAGAATGTCTACCGCGCCTTGGGGATACAGTCGTGACCCTGTTTACGTTTAACGTGATCCTGTGTTTACCCTTAAGCCTCATTAATGCGCCATTTTTTTATCGATATCCGTAACCTCTCCATCAGGGGTTCATAAAAATTCGGCAAAATCAATAGGAAATTATGCAAATGGTCCTGATCATCGGAATTATGATAATGCTCGGATGCCATCAGCTCGGCTTTATTGAATGGATGGTAATGAAGGCTGGATGTTTAATTCTAATCGTATTGTCAGTTGTTTACTCCTGGTTTTGGTACCTACATTAGTACAATCGGTCGTACACATGATACAAAGTATTATTAAAATAAATAATAATAATAAATAAATAATGCTGGACATTTCACACAGCATCATCTAGCCCCAAACTAAGCAAAGCTTGTACTATGGGAACCAGATAACTGATATACTACTTATATACTTTTTGTTTGTAAATACATACATATTATACATAGAAACACCCAGGCCCGAGATAAATATTTGCAGATCACACAAACATTTATCCCGCGGCGGGGATTGAACCCGCAACCTTCTGCGGATCAAGCGGACCTTTGCCCACTGCGCTACAGAGGTCGTCAAAGTATTGTACATACAGTTGTACTACTGATACAGAGCGCCTACATCTATATTTTATTACCAGACTATTACATAGGCTTTGGTGCCTAACTGATATCAACCTAAGTATCCAAGCCATTTCTAGAAACATAAAACTTGAAGGGTAGGTACATTCCCTAGGAATTTTGGAACTTTTATCCATGAGGAGGTTAAAAGGGAAAAAATATTGGTATTAAATAAATAAAATAAATAAATAATGCTGGTCTATTCACACAGCATCATCTAGCCCCAAAGTAAGCAGAGCTTGTGTTATGGGTACAAAGATGACTGATATATTACTTATATACTTTTTGTTTGTAAATACATACATATTATACATAGAAACACCGAGACAAATATTTGTAGATCATACAAACATTGGTCCCGCCGCGGGGATTGAACCCGCAACCTTTTGCGTCGCAGGCGGGCCTTCGCCCACTGCGCTACAGAGGTCGTCAAAAAAAAGGTATTACGTGGGTGAAGCCGTGGCATCGGCATTCAAAGTCAAAGTCAAAAAGCATTTAGCAGGACCGCTGGGATCACTTAGAATAGTTTGAATTGCATGCTGTTTTCTCGTGTTCACTTCACTCTCAGTCACTTTCATCGCTGATTTCAGCCCCTCCAATTATAAAAAAAGCCCTTTCCGGGGATGCAATCTAACTCCATGCTTTATCAAGATCTAGAAGTTTAGCAGTGAAAAAGGTAGCACACAGACTGTCAGTCAGAGTTGCATTCACAATTTTATTGCATGGCTTTTTACACGAAGCAATTCTGGCATACCATTTTTGCATCTTGCTTTCTCAATCACAACGAAAGAAGAGCTAATATTACGTGGCAAGTGACAAGAAAGGAATGCCGGAATGGCATCCTGTAAACCACGTCTAACGAGTGATAATAATTATGCAGTAAACGTGAGCGAAGCCACAGACCCATAGTTGTCTTTGTAACAATATACATCACAGCATACTTACGGAATTGTAGCTCACCGACTAGCGAATTAGTGCAGGTTCAGTGCCTGTTCGGGGCCTTTGAACGAGCACGTTATAAATATGCTGCTGTATTTTTTGACCCATGATTCAAGTGAATGATTAGGTCGCTTTATTATGTGTGTATTATACAAAATATCTAACAAGTACTTATGTATATGTATATCAATATACGTAATATACATTATGTATATATTTTATATATTACATTATTACATATTTTATTTGGGTATACAGTTCAGAGTTTTCCCGTGATTATGAATGAACTCTAGAAACATTTAATTAAAACAGTGTCACGATTATTGAGTATCCCCAAAGCGCAGTAGACATTCTCTCAGATCTTTTTATATATATCAGATCCTTTGAAGATGCCAAAGGGAGTCAGAGGCAAAATATTTGATACATGCCCACATTTTGCAAAAGTTAGTACTTATACCATACGTGGGTGAGAGGTTGCAAGCCCATTGCCCCATCTTGTTAAATAATTTTAGTGTTAAAAATAAATGGTTAGTTGTACCGAGAGAGCATCTCACTCCAACGCAGTATAAGCGAGAAATCGTCATCATCAACTTATAGCAGTCCACTACTGGACATAAGCCTCCCCTAATGAGCGCCATTGAGATGACTTAAAAGCTATCGCTGATAAGTTATGGTCAAGAACCGCCAGAGATAGACATGAGTGGAAGAAGTTGGAAGAGGCCTATGCCAAACTAGGGCTAACGGAGGAAATAGGGCAAGAGTGTTAGAGTAACTAAAATTCATCATCATCATCATCTCAGCCACCTAGTGTCCACTGCTGAACATAGGCCTCCCCCATCGATTTCCACAGCGATCGATCTTGTGCAGCCTGCACCCAACGGCTCCCAGCAACCTTTACCAGATCGAAAACTAAAATTAGGATAAGAAAAAACTGTTATCTTCTGAATAAAGACTTTTATTATTATTATTATTAATGAGCGCCATTTCGTACTGTGCTCAGCTTGATGCATTCAGCATCTGCCAGCAGCCATTCGCAGATCGTCACTCCACCCGGCCGGACAACTACTACAAATTAATTACAATCATTGTATTGAGACTTGCCTCTCTACCTTACACCTCATCATCATCAGCGTATAGCAGTCCACTGCTGGACATAGGCCTCCCCTAATGAGCGCCATTGCGTCCTGTCCTCAGCTCGACGCACACCTACGGAACCTTACACCTACGGAGAATCAAAAGCCTAATTATCAATCTATCAAGTCTTTCCTCGTAATTCTTCGCGTGATGGATTGCGTTGTCGCCGTCAACGATGAGCGATGGCGTATGAATGCAAAGCTAGTTTTGAATATCGATAAATCGGGAATTAGCATCAAAGAGATGAGTGAAATAATGCCTTGATTTTCAATGTGAAAGATAAAATCTAGATCGTCGAATTGAAGCAATGTTATGTGCAATCACAAAAATGGGTGACCATTAGTGGCATTATCAACTGAGCGCTTCCGTGCTTCGGAACTGCCCTTGACCAATGTAAACGTCTGTAAAGTAATCACCCGTCGAATAATTTATTAGACAGTATACAAAAACTCTCCTACGTCTCGCGAAAACTCCTAAATAATAGATTACCTACAGATAGATAAAAACGCTTACCTTAAACACAGCGATGCAATTTCTTAGCGTTATTTCTATGCACCCACTGCTGTTGTAGGTATGTAAGGTGAGACTGCTTTATTTATATACTTTAACTAGCAAACCCAGCGAACTCCGTTTCGCCACCAGAAATTTTCTTTGCTATAAACCTCACGGAGCCCGAGACCTTTCCAACGAATGCAAAACCGTGGAAATCGGTTCGTGCGTTCTGGAGTTATAGCGTCAGGAAGGAAAACCCGACTAGATGATATAGTAGATTTGACTTACCAACTTTTGTAACTGTGGAATTTTTAAGATAATAATAATCAAATTCAAATGAACAATGGCAAAAGTATGGGTATTTGAATTTTGAATGTAGAGCTAATACAGGGAGTGAGAATTATAATACCCAATCGGCGCGCTCTATCACGTCATCCCATCGTGTCCTCATTTGCTGTTTATGACGTGATAACTCGGTAACCAAACGAAAGAATAGAACAAAAAACACGTAGGTAAAAATCAAGATCTAGAAAGTGTATTCCACTCAAATATATGAACCTCTTCCTTTTTGTAAAGTCGGCTACGGGACAAAGACCCGCTGAAATACTTACTTAAAAAGGTATTGTTTATTATTAATTGATCGAAATACAAGTTCGATTCCTGGGGCGGAAGAATTGCTCCAGCTACCTAGCTTTGGCGTAAATAAAAAATATTATGTCTTTTAAAGTCTATATAGGTAGATTCTTAGAAATCTTTAGAAGATTGGAAACATCTTGCAAAGTGCAGTCTCAGTTACGAAAGTAATGTTTTGTTGTGTCCAGCTTCTTGTTAGTAGTGTTGGGCATCGAGCCATCTAGTTGGGTCAAGATTGAAGACGATTGATAAATTATGTAAAATAAGAAATGACATAAAACCTATAAAAAAAAGGAAGTACGTATGAGTCAGTGGGTAACTCTGGTGATGACTTAAATAGCCGGGACCAACAATTTAACGTGCCCTCCGCAGCACGGAAGTGCTCAGATGAAAATGCCACTGGCGGTCACTCATCCATTTACTGGCCGTTTAGAACTAACTTAATTTCAAAGATTTATCAAGAACGACTAAGCAAGCGCGACCACAAAATGTAGCTGAGAACTCGTGAGTTGCAGATCCACTCAAAATTTAGTTTCCGGCCTTCCAAGCCACTTTCTACTTCAAACTTTATGATAATTGGTTCATAGTTCAGATGTGATTAAAATAGAAACATCTGTAGGTAACACAGACAATAAAGTAAAGTAAAGTAAAAGTAAAAAGTGATTTATTGACATAAATTTTTTTTTGTAACATATTGTTTTGAATCCATAGGCTCCCGAACTAGTTAAAAACTGTGTTTCAGGAGCCAGTGGCTTCCCCTTATTGGTACTAACACTTTATTTAATTATGTCTAGCGCATACATTACGCATATCTAGTTCTAGGTATATGTTTATTTTTTACTTACTAGCACTAAGTAATATAAAACTAATAAATTAATATATACTCATAAACTATACATATAAGTACGTAATATATTTATTTTTACATTCGATAAACCTATATGTTGATAAATAAATAAATACATACATACATACCCTCACGTAATACATAAGTAATGATATATAATAATATAGGTACCCATAAAATATACTTAAGGTGGTACATAATAGTAAAAATTTGTTAGAGAAAAAATGAATTTACTATGACCCAAATCAGAAAAAGTAAAAAAAAATATAAACAAAAAAAATTAAATAAAAAAATAAAAGTAAGGACTCGCTTTTAACGGAATTCCTCTTACAAAATCTTCTGCTGATTTTGCGGGGGACGAGGTAGCACACGAACGCATTTTACGCGCGCTCTCTTGCAATTTTCTTATAGGACGTAGTACGTAATAATACAAGACACACAGGATTCGGAATCATATACAATTTTGGCAGAGGATAAAAGGTAAGGCTCATTCCGTCTAAATGATCTAAGGTGACATGACAAAACAGATTTCACTCCACCAGAATTTTGCATGAACAATTATTTTTTCTTTTTCTTCCTCGATCCGAAGTGGTCTTTACTTCATTTACTTAGTATTTTGGCGAGTTCAATGTCCCTTATTGGTAAAAATAAACAAAGTACTAGTCCCAGCACTAGTGTGGCCTGCAGTATCGTAGTGTCACGACACTGATTAACCAAGTTCCGATGTCGGCCAACTTCGGACAACTTCGGCTAGGATCGGGAATTTATGGAGCTCACTCCTTCTGTTTATATTGCTGAGCATTGGCTAAAGATTCCATTGAATTGAGAACCTCCTCCTTTTTGTAAAGTCGGCTAGGGACAAAGACTCGTTAAAATACTTAAAAAGGTATTGTTTAATTGCTCGAAATATAAGTTCGAAGTTGTCCGATTTTGTGTGTCAGGATCGTAGCGACTGGAGATCCGTGGTCTCTGCCTACCCCTTTGGGAAAGAGGCGTGACTTTATGTATGTATGTATAAGTTCGATTCCTGGGGCGGGCGAATTGCTCCACCTATCTAGCTTTTGCGTAAAAATAATAATTTTACACAGAAAATGTTCACAATGTATAATCATAGCCGCATGAAACTCTGAGATAGCGGGAAATTCAAATTTAAACAAAACAAGGCAACGACGATCGTGTCCCAAAACGGTCACGTCCGAAAAAAGACCTTTTCGACATGCGTTGCGACCGCTGAGTCGTGGAAAATGGAAAATATGAGCAGTGAATAAGCAGCGATGAGCTTGCAGCTCGTCGCGTTGTAGGTATCAAAAAAACAACAAAAAAAAAGTAAAAAAAAATCCCTTTGTATAATTACAGGTAAAAAACCTGTAGGTACATTTGGGCAAAGAATTTCACGAATTTATTTCACTTTCTTTTGAGACTTTGACATTTTATTTTACTTTTATTGAAGTGAAAACTTTTTATGCGCGTTGAGTATTTTTGAAATGGGAAAAATCTATTAACTCAGACTGACAGTGTCACCGACACCACCGTCAGCGCCATCTAGTTTAGAACTCCGTAACTGAACACGGTAAAGAACCTTTATCACGGCGTGTCCCGCCACGTGGTGGCGATTCAAAAATATTTCCTGACAATTCAAAAAATACAAACGCAACTGTTCAAGTTTTCACTACTGTTGGCACTTCCGGAGTGCCGCTGTTTTTTTATTAAGGACGAAGATAATGATGATTACGTTGAAAATATGCAGCAACATTAAATATTTTAGTTCTTAGTAATTTGCATGGGATTGTGGCTTGTCGTAAAAAAATTTAGGTGTTTTTGTTGTTTCAGAGTTTTAATTCGTAGATGTTATGACTCGTAAATGTTTTTACTATTATGGTTTCATTTACATATTATATTAGTCAGTAAAAATATTTATATTGCCTACGTGCACAATATACAAAAAATAAACCTGAAATTATGCATAGGTAAATGATAATTTCAAAAATGAAGTTCATAACTTTTTTAATATTTTAGTAGTTTTTAGTTTTTTAGCTTCGCCACGCAGTTTTTCGTCGTCTCTTGAGTATAGGTACTACATATTTTCGGCTTAGTTGGCAAATTAGCTTTAATGGACGAGATTCTTTAAATGGTCATTTTTGAAGTGACTTCTTTAATGAAATACGAATCTAATTTATTTCCTGACGATTCAAAAATACACAAGTAATTGTTAAAGTTTCTGATTTGGTTAGATTTTTGAGTTATCGTAACAAATTCGTCATCAAATTGTTTTGAAATAAATAATAAAATCAGCTAAGACATATAACAGCCTCTCTAATCATTCACCGAACTATTTATCGAACTATTATTTGCATAGAAGATGACAGGCGATGAGGCCTTCGACCGTCGGCATTCGTCTATCATCGGCGAATATGTAGAGGGCCCAGGATCATAGAGATCGTAAAATTTTAGGCTATTATAAATCCATGCAAAGTTGGAAGCCGTTAAAATGGCGGCAACTGCCAATAAGACTTTGATGTTTTGCCAAGGTAATATTATTTTAAAACTTTAAACTTGATGAATTCATGATACCTACAAGTACTGGGAGTGCTAAGAGTACTCCTATAATTTATTATGATTTGGAACAGAATCAAAACTTTGTTTTAAGAATTGTATTATTTTTAATTTATATCGTCTTCACTAAGATATTAAAATAAGGTTTTATTTTTTTCTCTATTTTAATGAATTTTGAAAATGCTGCAAGTATTTTTCTTTACAACGTCCTCTCAGCGTGCCCCACCTCTAGTTTCGTTTTGTAAAGTACAATAGGCTCGCTTTTAGAATATAGTATTTAGACTAGACTCTGCCATTAGAAAGCTTATACGAACAATTCTGTTTCTATTTCCGTCCATTTACGAGTAGTTTTGGTACAACCAGTATAAAATATCAAGTCAACCTAAGTTTGAGTCTTGGCGCGATGCCAGTATTACTGTTTATAAAGGGGTTTACTGTTGGTATAATCACTACTTATCTTTATGTGTTCGTATGAAAAATTCTAAGCCTAAGCTTAGAAAATAATAATGAAATTTCGTAAAGAGTATGTATGAATTTTCAAGAGACGTTATTAATATTCATTCGCCTACGCTAACGTGTGAGAAAACACATTTTATATAAAAATCTTAGTATCATCTTATTTTTGTTTTCTCAAAATCTCAGGTACAAAAATGACTGTACCCCTTTAGAAAAAATGTCTAAATGTCTTCGAGATACAATCGTGATCCTGATCATTTTGTGAAAACCTATAAGTTTAATAATAAATAAATAATGCGGGTCATTTGCTTTATTTTCATAGACGCTAACCCATGAGGCTGTGACTATACACAGCCGCTCATCCTATGATGAGGGTGGCACAGAGCCATGGATCGCGCTATGCTCGGCATCAAACTCATAGACCGAGTTCCAAATATCCAAATCCGAAAACAGACCAAAGTCCAGGATGCTGGACTTTGGTCTGTTTTCTTGGGAAGATGTTCTTGGGAGGAAAATGGAGCTGGGCGAGACACATAGCGAGGCGCGGTGATGACAGGTGGAGTTGAGTATTGACTGAATGGTCGCCCAGATCTGGGTACAGGAACGTAGCACGTCCGGCGGCCAGATGGGCAGACGATATGGTACACGTCGCGGGCCGTCACTGGGTCCGATTAGCGCAGGATCGTGGTGAATGGCACAAGCTTAGGGAGGTCTATACCCAGCAGTGGGTGAAGTCAGGCTGTGGATGATAATGATGGACATTTCACACAGTGTCATCTAGCCTCAAACTAAGCAAAGCTTGTACTTACTAGTTTAGGTTTAGTTAGCTAAGTTTGTTTTTTCAATACATTTAATATTAGCTTTATTCAAACTATATTACCCTATACCGCTTCATATGGAAACCAACAAAATGTAATTGTAAATGGATGTTGTTGTGAGAACACTGATGGGGAGGCTAGTGGGGTCGTTAGGAATTTTATTCCCATCGACCCCACTAGTGGGGAGGTTCGTGGGGTAGTTGGGAAAAAGTTTTCTTCGATTTATTTGATGATTGAGATTCTATTTATGTAGGAAAAGAGTTCTTTACATAAGTTCTTTTCCTTACACACTTGAACAAGAACCTTACTAAGATAAAGTTCTTACAAACAGGACAGCAGTCGATGGCTCTGAAAAATGAGGTCACGTGACGCTAGTTCGTGAAAACCGGTCACCGTTATCTTCATTATCAACTGTACGTCTACCATGACGACAAATGCTTCTTAATTTCGTACTTTGACAAAGTTGGATGGCCTACTAAGCGCATCCGTGCTTCAGAGACACGTTAAATTGGTCCTGGATAAGATTACTAAGCCACGACGGATGCCTAAAGGCGGCTTAAAACTAGACTACTCCAAAGCTATCGAGAGGAAGGGCTGGAGTGGGCCCGCAAATCAGCCATACGGTCAGGCATCGCGCTGCCCGGACCTAAAAAGGTGTAACACGCGCCATCTGCAATCCATGACGGAAAAAGCTTAGTTTTCGGAAACAAATAATGAGAAGTTAAATAAAACAATAAGCAAGAACCACTCAGAGAAAAATTTCACACTGTCATACCTAAGCTGATGCAGTAAGAAGGCTAGACAACGCCTGATACGAATAACAATCTCTGTGTTTATGAAGTAGGGTTGTTCTAACAAATATCACCGGTTGACGACCTCTGTGGCGCAGTGGGCGAAAGCCCGCTTGGGACGCAGAAGGTTGCTAGTTCGATCCCCGCGGTGTGATACATGTTTGTATGATCTGCAAATATTTATCTCGGGTCTGGGTGTTTAATATGTTTAATAGGTATGTATTTACAAACAAAAAGTATAAAAGGGGTATATCAGTTATCTGGTTCCCATAGTACAAGCTATGCTTAGTTTGGGGCTAGATGATGCTGTGTGAAATGTCCAGCATTATTTATTTATTTATTATAACGGACTACGTGATTTTAAAAACACGAAGACCTGTAAGTTTGTCCTACAAGATGTTTTCCTTATGGATCCCATTATAGGCAGGCCGCGGGCGGATGTTTTGAAATGATGTTGCGATCGTAAACATTGAACACGCTATTTATCTTGGAATTTCAATTACACATTTACGGTGAGGACAAACGTACGTATTTTTTGAGTTGAGTAAAAGAAACAAAAAACTAAAGGTGCATTTAGACGATGCGATTTCAACCCATACGATATCGTATCGCACTGCAAATTTTCACGTGTAAACGCTCATCGTATGCGATTTGTCATACTTCGCGCGACGCCTGTCGGCACGTTCAATGGGCGGGGCTTGGCAAATCATACGAAAAATCGCACCGTGTAAATGCACCTTAATTTTGCGTTGCCACGTGGCACAAACAGAACTTTATTATCACCGAATGCATCGTAAATTACATGACTCTTGGTTTCACGGCTCATAGGGCTTCTCTCTTACCTAGTGTGCGTTTTGTAGGTACATTTATGTACAAAATGCTCACTCAACTCAAAATATGTTGGCAGTGGAATATACGGTCGTAACTTTGTCGATTGTGTGTTTCTAAAATGTTCAGTCTGTTAGTAAGAAGTTTTGCTAGTCAGAATTCAGATTTTAAATCTTGTTCTGATGCTGTGAAAAACCAGTGGCACGAAGTAAAAACTTGAACAATTACGTGAACATTTTTTTATTTTCGGGAAATATTTTTGAATCGTCAATAGGCGCGGCGTGAAACTCCGTGATTAAGGTTATTTACTATGTTTAGTTTCCCATAGTTCAAAACTAGATAGCGTTGACGTTGGTGTCGGTAACACTGTCAGTTTTAAGATGGATCACATTTATTTATTTCTTTTAGGAAGACCATCGGCACATAAAAATACAATAGAAACTATTTATAGGTTACTACGAGGCCATTTAAAGGTCTCCACATAAAAGAATGCTAGGCCCCAAACCGTCCTGATTCTTCACGGTATTGGTCGCGAAAGAACAGGAGTAAAATTAGTTCGAAGACTATTCTAAGTGATCCCAGCGGTCCTACTGAATAAATGCTTTTTGACTTCTCATCTAAAAATGCACAACGCCCCTAAAATAGTGTTCACTTCAAAACACGTATTAAGTATTCAATGTTATTTATAATGTTCTCATTTCAACCAAACAGTCGTGACGTGGTAAGTCTGTCTGTAAACACATACTTGTAGCTCAGATTTCCCTACGGTCTGAGCTCGTCACTAATCTTACTAAAAGGGGTGTCACTGAGGATTCTTTCATCCATTTGTCCTCCCAAGACGCGTGATAGACTCGTCACATTATAGCTTTCAACTTTATTGCATGTCAAGAAGGTAGGTTTTTAAATGTAGAAAAAGATCGGATTTTGTGAAATGAATTGGTAGCATTTGTGAGAGTGAGATCTTGTAATGATATCACGAATGGAAATGATTATATTGGTAAAAACACTGATTTTACTTGTGTAATTCATATAAAAATGTTTTATTTTCGTTGCGAGATTACAATATTATGTCATACTAAAATATGAAAAGTCATATGCATGAAAAAATGTTTACAATTTATTTACGCTGTAACGGTTGTACGAATAATGATAATAATTTATATTAAATTACTTACATACTAAGTCTGCTGAAATCATAAGCCTTTTGACTTTACAGTTATATTAAGAAAATATCTTTGAGTAAAAAAAACGTAAACAGAGTCACGACTGTATCCCCAAGGCGCGGTAAACATTCTCTCAGATATTTTATATTCCAGGTCCTTTGAAGATGTCTAAGGGGATAGTCAAAGGCATGTCCAAATACATATTTGATACATGCCACATCTTGCAGAAAAAAACTATCAAAATATAATTCAAAACCCTATCTTCAAAGGATCTGAAATACATAAAGAATCTGTTAATGTCTACCGCGCTTTGGGTGAGTGACCCTGTTTACGTTTTACCGGGTTCTCGTTTCACTAGCCCATACTCCTACATCTTGACTCGAGATACGTAATTTACTGACATCATTAATCATTCTCACTTATTACGCCCTCCACTTAATGCCACACACTTTTTGCATCCACTTTTTCTCTATACGGCGATATATCCCACCTGACAGTAACTGCTGGTCTTCATCACTTGTGTTACAACGTGAAAAAAACACAATTTCCACCTACACAGCCCCATTAGCTCAGTTCAAGAGCGAGGCTAAGGATCGGCACTGGGTTTTAATCTCCATGGGTGTAGTTTTTAAGATACATTTAAAAAAAAAATCGCGTAGTTTTTTTGGGGCAAAACTTTTTCATAGGAGTTCTCTAAGGGAGATTGATATCCTGTGTCTGAGGATGTCCTTAGTGTGTAGATGTATTTGGACTAGCCTCTGATTACCTTTTCACATCTTTAAAGGATCTGGAATATATAAAAGATCTGAGACAATGTCTTTCGCGCCTTGGGGCTACATTCTGTTTTCATTTTAGATTCATAATTTGATTTAATTTGGAATCAGCTGATCTTGAAAACAACAGGGTCATAGCTCAGCGGAAATACAGACGCGGGACGTCTGTATTTCCGCTGAGCTATGACCCTGTTGTTTTCAAGAAGGGAGTGGCACCTTCGCTCCATTGTAGACCTCATTCTTGCCTATGTTAGTTTCGAGGTCAAGAGCCGACCCATTCATCATAAAAAAATATAGATTATGATGAGCTACGACAAGCCTACATTGCTACGCAAGCGCTACGAAGGCGCTACGCTAAACTGTTCAACACAAATCCAAGTTTCGCCTGTGAATCAAAACAAGGGCTGCAACATTGCTTTCCTTATCCCAAGTAATGATTTCCTCTTCCCGCCAAAATCTTTCTTCCAAACTTTCTATCTTCATTCAAAGTGCCCATTTGTATGTAACTCATAGATTCTTCTTTAACGCAATTTAGCCCATAAAACCGCATTTAAGGCGAGATATCTTATCTTTTTCCCGCCTTTTTCCCGAATTCAAAGTTGTATAACGTTACTTGGAAAACAATGGGGATGGATTTCCTAGGGTTGTACAGTACAAGCAAAACCGCAAATACATGAATTTAATATTCGTACTAGGTACTAACATTGCCGATACGGGGACCGTATTCTCGTTCCTTTTTTCGTTTGTTTGACGAAAAAAGGAACGCGAATACTGCCCTTTTGTCGAATTGGCGTTCGCTCTTTAGTTGTTGGGTTAGGAATTCCAAATTCAAAATTACAGACATTCGAGATTGTATTTCAAATTTCGAATTTGGTTATTTTTCGCGACATTTGTTTATCTGTCAGACTCAAAAACATCTAGGGTTGATTACTAGACTCATTTTTAGGTAAGAAAATGTCAAATGATTTTGGCCAGAACTTTTCTTATAGCTGCCAACGACTAAACAGCCATAAAGCCGGATGTGGCACAACCCTACCTACCCCTATCTATACATTCCGGTTCATTGCGACTCTGATCACGAGTCGCTACAAAGAAAGCTGTGTGACTTGAAACACGCGTAAAAAAATCAAGCTAATGTGTCACTGTCAGTCACAGACATGCTGTCAGTATGTCACTTCAATTTGACATGATAGGGGCATACATGTAATGAGAAGGGAAGAATGTCATGTAACTAGAAGAGTACTGGTATGAATGTTGATGGATTTACGAGTAGAGGTAGGCCAAAGAAAAGAGAATAGATGGATGGATTGTGTGAAGGATGACATGAGTAAGAAAGGAGTGAGTGTTGAGATGACGGCTGATAGAGGAGAATGGAAGAAGAACACATGTTGTGCCGACCCCATATAATGTGGGCAAAGGGCAGGGAGATGATGATCACGTTTTCTTTTAATCATCCCACGGGCTCTTGATGATCTATCATTCGGTTTTTTTCGCCATTTTAGGAAGAAGCACTGCTCTGCTATATTTTTTTTTCTTGTGTTTTACTAGGTTTTATTATGTAATTTCGGTGGCATTTTACTAATGAAGCCTTGGATATGCAACAGGAGATCTGGCAAATGGAATGAGGGAGTATTGATAAAGATTTCTCATTTGACGAATTTCCGTTGGAGTTTTGAAGAAAACAAGCCGCCGTGTTTTGTTCAAAACCACTGACAGGACTGACTGACATTGATTTCTAACTATATTAAAAACTTGACATTGGCAGAAATATACCTAATTTTGTAGTTGCGGAGCGGTGGCATTCGATAATCTAAGATAGTTGCTATTAAATAAAAGAAGAAGAAGAGCCCTCGATGATCTATCATTCCTCTGTGTCCCGGGAAGGTCCCGGGTGGCTTTTATTCCAGTTTTTAACGACTTCAAATAAGGAGGTTCTCAATTCCTCGGGATTTTTTTTATGTGGTCGGAACAATAGCTTCTCTTCTTCCAAAATATTTGCAGGGTCAGGCATTATAACAAAACAATTGTATTGTATAAACATTTGTTATACAATACAATTGTTTTGATTATAAAACCAGCGTTTTGGAAGTAACAAATAAAACTTAAAACGTAAACAGAGACGACGGTATCCCCAAGGCGCGGTAGACTCTCAGATCTTTTATATTCCAGGTCCTTTGAAGATGTCTAAGGGCATGTTCAAATATATTTCGATACAGGCCCACATCTTGCAGAAGTATTCCATACGTGACAGGTTGCAAGCCTATCGCCGCCTATAAGAATACTAACTGGTTTCACGATGTTTTCCTTCACCGTTCAGAGCTCGTGTTAAAGCGCATATAAATTTTACGCAAAATCCATTGATGCATGGCCAGGATTCGATCCCTCGACCTTCGGATTGAAAGTCGAGGTACAACCTCATTCGGCCAACACGGCTTTTTAAACAACCAAATATGTATAAAAGTCGATCCTTCAGAAAGATTCCCTCGCAGTTTGAGTCTCTAAGATTTAGAGGCGGGATTGGTTGTGGTGACCGAGTACAACATAAACTGGTTTCCTCACGGGTTCATTTTTAATTCCATCACTTAGACCACCATTGGCCATCCCCCCAGTAAAAAGGATTTACTGCGCGATGCAGGGCCGAGCTCATTTTAGATGCGAGACGGGCCTTGTCGCACGCCCAATAAGGTACGCCTAATCTACTAAAGGAAGTGCTACAATGGAAGTACACTCAAAAAATGTGGTGTACTATTCTACGGTTGAGGTTCATTTGAACGTTATGAAACAATAAGGGTTATTTTACTATTGACAGTTAGAAAAGTAAACCTAAGGTTAGATTTCACAGAAACTGTTGTCAAAAGTGGTAGACCACTTTCTTCGCTGACCGCACATGTAGAAAACCTTCAACTAAGATAATGACTCAGATTATTTTTTTATAGTTATAGCAGACTTAAGCAGATCGCACAATGTCCGCGCAGTACGCGCCGCAGTCATTTTTCGAAAATGACTTTTTGGAAAAATAACGATGATGGCTCAGCATTTCCTCTATTGAATTGATAGTTCGTGCGACCACCTTTAGGGATCACTATATATTTTTAAAATGCATCCCAAAATTGTACCGATCCGGGTCTCGATCCCACTTTTACCGATCTACAAAATCTCAACCATCGCGTTAACGGCCCAAGATGGTTAAGAGAATCGAGAAATAAATAATGCTGGACTTTTTCACACAGCATCATCTAGCCCCAAAGTAAGCAGAGCTTCTGTTAAGGGTACATGACTGATACACTTATATCCAATGAATCTCAAATCCAGGCTACGATCTAAATCTATTTCAAGTTTAATTCAAATCAGTCTACTGGTAAAGGTGTGATTGAAACACATAAATAAAATAAAAAAGCCTTTATTATTCCTTAATTAACAAAATATATGAAACTAAAACAGTGTAGGTAAAATCTTAAAAAATAATTAATCAAGGACCCCTCGGCGGGTATAGGCCTCCTCCAAAGCTTTCCAGTCCTCTCTATCTTGAGCTTTTTCGACCGGCTGATTGAAACACATACCTACATCCAAATGTTACGAACTTTCAGATGATTGAGTAGGATAATAAATAATAATATGATTTTAACTTTATTATTACAAATTCGTCAGGAAGAAAGAGATTGGAGAGAGTCAGATGGAGAGAGTTGCATCATTGCGCCGTCAAGATAGGATAGATAGAAAATACTTTATTGAACACCACATAGACATTACAAAATACAAACAAAGATACAAGAAAATATTTAAAGCTACGCTCTTAAATTTAATGAATGAATAAATAAATAAATATTTAGTGCTGGACATTTCACACAGCATCATCTAGCCCCAAACTAAGCAAAGCTTGTACTATGGGAACCAGATAACTGATATTACTTTTATACTTTTTTGTTTGTAAATACCGAGATAAATATTTGCAGATCATACAAACATTTATCAAGCCGCAGGAATCGAACCCGCAACCTTCTGCGTCCCAAGCGGGCTTTCACCCACTGCGCCACAGAGGTCGTCAAAATACAGACTACGCAATGGTGTAGGCGCGTAATTAACACAGTACATGTGACTCTATAATAAATTAGAAAGCAGTATCCACCTTTTTTGTGTAAGTTGACCCATTTAGGTAGCTTATCTACCACATGCTATTAAACGTCATTTACACGATACCTTCTGACATAAATTCCTCTCTATTGCTTTCTCTAACTCAACGGAGCAAGAGCTGATATTCTGTGGCAAGAGGCAAGAGTATGCAATAATGGTATCGTGTAAATGTCGTATTAGAAACATTGTATCCCCGAGAAGGCTTACCCTTCCAGACAGAATTTGGGAGAAATATGTTCACGAGAATGATTGATGATGTAATTTTAGATAAGAGTTTAGGTACTCGTTAGGATTACATAGATTTAATCTAAAATGATCTAGTCGACACATAATATACAGGGTGTAAAAAGACTGCTACTGAAAACTCAGGGGTTGCAATCAGACCATGATTCTAAACATGTTTAGCGAAAAAAAAAAACGAAATTTTGTTTTTACTTAGCTTCGTCATGCTATTTTCGGTTATTTACTACCAGGTTCGGTTATTTACTACCATATGCTATTTTCGGTTATTTACTACCAATTTTTTTTTACTTAGCTTCGTCATGTTATTTTCGGATATTTACTACCAGGACAACATAATAAGACCATACCTACCTAATAATTGCATTTATAAAAGAAAAAAACATTTTAAACTCAAAATCCAGCAATCTACGTAAAAAAACGCGCCCAAAACACACGCAAACAGCACTCTTCAAACGCTGTTTTCTCCGGATATCATGGTTTTTTCGGCAAATCCTTTTGGATTTGGTTGTGTGTTAGGATGCTGTACCTTCCGCTTTCGGCTTCGGTGGACGTCTTTTACACCCTGTATAATCATCAATGAAATAAACTTCAAGATTTTATTTGATAACTTTTTTTAAAGTATGCTGAAGCAATTTTACAAAATATATTATTGGACGTGCCTCTAACTAATATAAGACATCTTCAAAGCATCTTAAGAGCTTAGACACAAAAGAATGTGTCTCAAATATACAGGGTGTAAAAATACTACTAACGAAAACTGAGGGTTTGCAATCGGACAATGATTCTAAACAATGGCGTATTTAGCGAAAAAAAAACGCGAAAAAAAAATCATGACTTGTCTACGTCATTTTATGTTATTTACTACTAGTACAACATAATAAGACCTTACCTACCTAATAATTTCATTTATAAAAGAAAAAACTCAATATCCAGCAATCTAAACGTTAGTACTTATTACCTATTAATTAAATATTATGTATTATTTATGAATGTTTGTATATCCTTCATTAAGTAGGTATACCAGACCAGTGACCTAGCTTTAAATCTCCCCAATCCCTATCGTACTAAAGCTTCCTCGATACAGGCTGTGCCAATAAGTATTCTATAACTGTAAAATAAGTCTTTTATTTGTTAATCTTTGTTAATCTTTCTCTAAGTAAAAATACTAGCCCAGTACATACGCAGACAATACTCTTCAAACGCTGTTTTCTTTTTTCGGAAAATCCTTTTGGATTTGGTTGTGTTGGGATGCTGTCCCCTTTCGGCTTCGGTAGACGTCTTTTTACACTCTGTAGATACATGATTCTTCTGTCGTTTTTTTAATAAATCTCTGTAGAAAATCAATCATAAACTATTTAATATAAAAATCAAATCAAATCGTGACCCATCTTCAAAGAGATTTACCTTCTGCCGTCTCATCTCATCAAACGATCAAAAAATATAGTCGACATCGAAAAAATGTTTTATTGCCTCGTAAAAAAGCAATACCTGCCAGGTCAGTGAACCATAAAAACTGTAAGACATTTATTTCCCCATTCGGTAAGATTTCCTTTAATACTTTGCCAATTTTCTAGCGGACTGACCACTGCCTAGGTCTTATCGAGTAACCTATAAAACATTTATGACATGAAAAATTTTGCCCGTGAAATTTTTTTGTGGGTTATAAAAGTACTACATAGGTACTCAAATTGAATGTGATTATCAGGAAAATGAACCCAATAGTCATTGAAAAAACGTTTACACAACACCCAGAACGGTTATTTTGACCTTATTGTTTTAATTTTGATAAAAAAAATTTTTTATTAAACATGCATGGTTGGAAGGATGTGGGAGAGACCTTTGCCCAGAAGTGGGAAAATACAGACTGAGAAAAAAAAATAAGCTTAAGAATATGGATCATCTAAAAGTTATGTCGTGTTTGTTGCCCTCACGGTATTAGTCGTGAAGAAACTGAAGAAAAATAACCTAGTTTTAATGTCTATTTATTGTTAAGTTGATATTAAGCTTAGCTCAGTCTTAAAGTGGTTCCATTCAGACTCGATAAACGTTCAAAAAGATCCATTAACTAAGACATCTTACTTATAAAACAATTACTCCTCCCCGGCAATTTTGTAGCATCTTAAGTTCATTGCTTACCGTCTAGAATAGGGCGCATTGTTACGAGCCTATAGGGAAAGTACACAGCACTAGTTCGGATCACGTGTTTTATGTATCGAGTGCGCAAATATTGTGAAATTTTTGTCAGTTTGTGTTTCTTGTGCCCCTCCCAGAAAAAAATCCTGGATCCGCCCATGACTACAACCTCTGTGGCGCAGTGAGGTGAAAGCTCGCTTGGGACGCAGAAGGCTCGGGTCTTGGTGTTTCTATGTATAATACGTATGTATTTACAAACAAAAAAGTATATTAGTAGTATATCAGTTATCTGGTTACCATAGTACAAGCTTTGCTTAGTTTGGGGCTAGATGTTGCTTTAAAAAAAAATACCGACTAGTACTGGCTACCGAATGGAGTTGTGCCTCGACTTACAATCCAAAGGTCGTGGGTTCGAATCTCAGCCGTGTAATGAATTTTTCGATTTATGAAAATTTTTATGCACCTTACATGTGTTATTTTAATGTTTTATAGGAGAACGGGCAGGCATGTATGAAGCGCCGCCCAAGTCAAAAAACGATCGCCCGCAGAGTGGACGTATAGTGGAATGGGTAGACCTTCTAAAACACTACATTTGATTGTGTGACAGCAAAAAAATCCATCCTACAGAAATCGAGATATTTGCAGTTAGAGGTGGTGACTTTTACCATCATGTTTTTTGACTAACAGGCTTCCCGCAGACAAGCCACTATGGGCATTCGATAGAACTTTAGAAGCACTACATTTCATTGTATGACAGCTAAAAAATCCATCCTGCAGAAATCGAGATATTTGCAGTTAAAGGTGGTGACTTTTACCATCATCTTTTTTCGACTTACAGGCTTCCCGCAGACAAGCCACTATAGGCATTCGATAGAACTTTAGAAGCACTACATTTCATTGTATGACAGCTAAAAAATCCATCCTGCAGAAGTCGAGATATTTGCAGTTAAAGGTGGTGACTTTTACCATCATGTTTTTTGACTTACAGGCTTCCTGCAGACAAGCCACTATGGGCAATCGATAGAACTTTAGAAGCACTACATTTCATTGTATGACAGCTAAAAAATCCATCCTGCAGAAGTCGAGATATTTGCAGTTAAAGGTGGTGACTTTTACCATCAATGTTTTTTGACTTATAGCCTTCCCGCAGACAAGCCACTATGGGCATTCGATAGAACTTTAGAAGCACTACATTTCATTGTATGACAGCTAAAAAATCTATAATGTAGAAATCGAGATATTTGCAGTTAAAGGTCGTCACTTTAACCATCATGTTTTTTGACTTATAGGGTGAGAGCCAGCGACCGGCAGACCTTCGTCATTTAATAAAGGCTGAGACTTTGTCTGTGTGTAGTCCCAGTATGGTTATGTACGATTCCCAAATATGAAGTTTGGGTCCGGGTGGCTTTGGGAGATATGAGGCATCAAAGGTGCCCAAAATAGCACCCAAGATTCGTCATTTTACCAAGGCTGAATTTTATATATGTTACTTGAGGAGCTATAAAAAGATGTTTGCCAAGCAGGCAGACACCTGCGGTGGTTCCTTCATCATGTCGGTCAGCCTCAAAGTCTGCCGTATAAAACATGTATGCAACAAGTATAAAACATGTATGCAACATGTATAAAACATGTATACAACATGAATGCAACAAGTATAAAACATGTATGCAACATGTATCAAAAAAGTATGCAACCTGTATCAAACAAGTATGCAACAAGTATAAAACATGTATGCAACAAGTATAAAACATGTATGCAACAAGTATCAAACATGTAGGCAACATGTAGGCAACAAGTATGCAACAAGTATAAAACATGTATGCAACATGTATCAAACATGTATGCAACAAGTATAAAACATGTATGCAACAAGTATAAAACAAGTATCAAACATGTATGCAACAAGTATCAAACATGTATGCAACAAGTATAAAACATGTATGCAACAAGTATCAAACATGTATGCAACAAGTATAAAACATGTATGCAACAAGTATCAAACATGTATGCAACAAGTATAAAACATGTATGCAACAAGTATAAAACATGTATGCAACATGTATCAAACAAGTGTGCAACAAGTATAAAACATGTATGCAACAAGTATAAAACATGAATGCAACAAGTATAAAACATGTATGCAACAAGTATAAAACATGTATACAACATGAATGCAACAAGTATAAAACATGTATGCAACATGTATCAAACAAGTATGCAACATGTATCAAACAAGTATGCAACAAGTATAAAACATGTATGCAACAAGTATAAAACATGTATGCAATATGTAGGCAACAAGTATGCAACATGTATCAAACATGTATGCAACAAGTATCAAACATGTATGCAACAAGTATAAAACATGTATGCAACGAGTATAAAACATGTATGCAACAGGTATAAAACAAGTATACAACATGTATGCAACATGTATGCAACAAGTATAAAACATGTATGCAACATGTATCAAATAAGTATGCAACATGTATCAAACAAGTATGCAACAAGTATAAAACATGTATGCAACAAGTATAAAACATGTATGCAACAAGTATAAAACATGTATGCAACAAGTATAAAACATGTATGCAACAAGTATCAAACATGTATGCAACAAGTATAAAACATGTATGCAACAAGTATCAAACATGTATGCAACAAGTATCAAACATGTATGCAACAAGTATAAAACATGTATGCAACATGTATCAAACAAGTATGCAACATGTATAAAACATGTATCTCAGCTTTGTGTTGCTCTGCACCGGGGAGGTACAGAGCAACGCTGGTTTTCAGACTGCTCCTAGTTGGGTGACATCACGTTATTAAAAAAAAGACAATTAAAAAAAAGAGCTGTTAGTTCATAAACACTTAAATAATTACAGAATAAGGTATGGTTACAGATTAGATTATTATTATAATTATTATTAGATATTAGATTTCTGCAGGATGGATTTTTTAGCTGTCATACAATGAAATGTAGTGCTTCTAAAGTTCTATCGAATGCCCATAGTGGCTTGTCTGCGGGAAGCCTGTAAGTCAAAAAACATGATAGTTAAAGTCACCACCTTTAACTGCAAATATCTCGATTTCTGCAGGATGGATTTTTTAGCTGTCGTACAATGAAATGTAGTGCTTCTAAAGTTCTATCGAATGCCCATACTGGCTTATCTGCGGAAAGGCTGTAAGTCAAAAAACATGATGGTAAAAGTCACCACCTTTAACTGCAAATATCTCGATTTCTGCAGGATGGATTTTTTAGCTGTCATACAATGAAATGTAGTGCTTCTAAAGTTCTATCGAATGCCTATAGTGGCTTGTCTGCGGGAAGCCTGTAAGTCAAAAAACATGATGGTAAAAGTCTTTAACTGCAAATATCTCGATTTCTGCAGGATGGATTTTTTTGCTTTCATACATAAATGTAATGCTTTTAAAGTTCTATCGGTTACCCATAGTGGCTTATCTGCGGGAAGCCTGTAAGTCAAAAAACATGATGGTAAAAGTCACCACCTTTAACTGCAAATATCTCGATTTCTGCAGGATGGATTTTTTTGCTTTCATACAATGAAATGTAATGCTTTTAAAGTTCTATCGATTACCCATAGTGGCTTATCTGCGGGAAGCCTGTAAGTCAAAAAACATGATGGTAAGAGTCACCACTTTTAACTGCAAATATCTCGATTTCTGTAGGATGGATTTTTTAGCTGTCATACAATGAAATGGAGTGTTTTTGAAGGTCTACCCATTCCACCATACGCCTACTCTGCGGGCGATAGTTTTTTGATTTGGGCGGGAATGCCCATTCTCCTTTACCTAGCTGTTAGTTTACCGAAAATTCAAAAATAAAAAAATAAAATAAAAAACACGAGCTCTTAACGGTGAAGGAAAACATCGTGAGGAAACCCGCAGCTTAGTCAGCTCCATACGTATTGACGTCGTCTTTCCTGTGAGCCAGGCTGATTAAGCTGAGAGGATGGTTTAAGTGCTGCAAGCCTCCATCTCAAACAATGTCCCAGGCACTAGCGTCCCGTTCAGTGTAGGCATAGGTTGCCTCCTGACGCTGTATAAACTAACACTTGAACAAATGACGTCACAATAAAGGTTGGCTGAATTTTGACAGCTTTTAGAAAGAGTTATCAGAAAATCAGGGCGAGATTTCTGTGATGAAAATGGAAGTATTGTTTTGTGTCTGGATCAATAAAAATTTAAAAATCTGGATGATAAAAGCTGATCGTCATATTATGTCCGCGCCGTACGCGGCGCAGTCATTTTTTTATAGGAAAAATACTGATCCACCACCACAGGGTCACGACTGTATCCCCAAGGCGCGGTAGACATTCTCTCAGATCTTTATGTTACAGATCCCTTGACGATGTCTAAGGTAGTCAGAGGCATGTACAAATACATATTTGATATGCCCACATCTTGCAGAAGTTAGTATTCCATGCGTGACATGTTGCAAGCCCATCGCCACCTAAAAATACTGATGACGTCAGAAAATTCGGCTAGCTTCTGATGTCTCAGCATTTCCTCTATTGAGTTAACATCCCGGAACTAGATCTCTTTGCTTCTAGAGCTCAAACAATCAGGACATTACTCTATAAGCGCTGGTTTGATGAGTTTCCCTAACTCTCGGTTTTTTTGTTCATGTGTTATACCTGTAATAATTGGTAACTTTTGTTTTGAATTATTTCTTCCGTATAGTAATTGCTTCTTCCTGGATAGTATAAAAATTATTATTTACTTTTCTTCTTCTTGTAAACAAGTAAGCTAATTAGCATCTAAATGTGAAAACTGTTTAATGGTCAACTAGATATTCAACTTGATTTTTTGTGTAGTTATTAAGTACTGTTTGTTTTCCTAAGAAATAAAAATAAAATAAATAAATAAATTGAATTGATTGTGTGTGCGAGCAACTAAATAGAAATAAATAATAGTCCTATAATATTTTTGACTTTCTTAAATAAACAGGAAGATGCCAGCAAAAGTAACCAGTGCTAGACTGGCCGAGACGAATTAACATCATTTGGATAAATGCCCCGCCCTCTGCTTAATTTTGCAGTAACCATAACGCCTCCCACATTAAAACCTATTTTCTGAACTCGGTGAGAGTCAACAAAATGTGTTTTTATTGCGCAGAGTAATCTTTGTGCCTCGTTCACGTGGTTCCAGTGATGGTTACTGGAGCTAATGACAAACGCACCGTTAGCTGGCTCTACATATCAGCGTCGGCTGTAATTGTATTTCTAAAGGCTGAGGGGGTAATATTTTTATGGCTTGATTTATTATTATTTTTTTGTCTTTTACTCAACCTACCGACGTTGATTCTGTTGTTCGATGACGAAAAAAACTAAAATGATATGTTCTTATTTACTTAAAAAATAAAGTCCAAAATATAATCATCACTATCCTTTACAAACGAGGCTCCACTCGCTTAATGGCTCAGAAAGTATAATGGCCAGGAAATTCAGGATATTCTTTAAAAATGCCGCAGCAGGAAAACGTTGATGAGATAACAGCCATTTTAATTTAGCGCCATTTTGAGCAGTTATCTGGGCACGTCCGAATGGGGCATGGAGGTCATTATTTTGATGTAAAAATAATGAGAGGACTAAAGAGATCCAAATGCAAAGATCTGTAATGGCTTTCTTAATCTGGTTTTGGGTATATAATATATTCGTTCTATTAATGGTCTGTAACTATTGTTTTTCTTCAAAGGCCTCTTAAAAAAACCGGCCAAGTGCGAGTCGGACTCGCGCACGAAGGATTCCATCCATACTAATATTATAAATGTGAAAGTAACTCTGTCTATCTGTCTGTTTGTTACCTTTTCACACCCAAACAACTGAACAGATTAGGCTGAAAATTTACATGGATAAAGGTTGTATCCCAGGGAAGGATAAAGGCTACTTTTTATCCCGAAAAAATTCTAAGGATTCGCAGGTATAAAAACAGCAAAAACATAAGCCCCCTTAATTATTTTATTCCGTTTTTTATTTGTTGTTATAACGGCAATAGAAATACATCATCTGTGAAAATTCCCACTGTCTATCACGGTTCATAAATACAGCCTCAGCATCTTGGCTTTAATAAACTTAGAATAAAGTTATGTCATGCATAAACTATGGATAACCATATAAAAACTTTATGTCAAGTTTATTAGTAAGGGCCCTTATGTCGCTGACTGTACTTGTTAATGAATATGGACGAATCGCGTTGCAACGGAACACATTCCTCGCTTGACAATCGCTCGTGACGTCACATGATGGAGTCCCTGTTGACCTGCTTTATAGGTCAAAGGGTTTATGATCAAATTTTTATATTTACGATACGAAAATTTGTTTGTCTTTTATTTTAAAGTATAGGTATATAGAAAAGCGTTAGTGGTGTACCTTGCTTAGTCATTTGTGATAAATTATCTAATTAAGAAACATTCTAAGCCAATAAATGGGTAAGTGACCGCTAGTGGGAACTAAGCTATAATAGCAAAATAGAAAAATTTGGTTTTTGGTTTGTTTGTAAGTAATATTAAAAAATAACTTTGAGACTAGTTTATGAGCAATGAGTATCTAAACTTATTTAACGATCCTCAATTTCTTTTAACTGGCTCGACTGGAGCTCGACTTTTTAGTTTTAAGATGGATCACCTAAAATAATGCTAGGCCCCAAACCGTGTTTATTGCCCTGATTCTTCACGGTATTGGTCACGCAAGAACAGGAGTAAAATTAGTTTTAAGACTATTCTAAGTGATCCCAGCGGTCCTACTGAATAAATGCTTTTTGACGTTGACTATGACTGAAAATCTGTTAAAATGACTATGTTTCCAGGATCACAGGCTTATATCAACTTGTCTTAATTCAGGAAGAGTTATAAGGTGTTATAAATTTTCATCAATAACCTAATTTTATAAGCTTGCATTGACAAATTGCGGTCTTTGTCGCAATTTTCCGGGGCACAAATTTGTTCGCGTCGGATCGGGGAAATTATGAATTTTCAGTATTAACGCCCTTCTGTCAAGGGAGTGACAGTTTGGCGCGAAGTTTTCACGGCTACCTTTTGTATTGTTGTTGAAACTCTTAATTTATTTATAGCTTCCTGTGTAATTGAAGTTACATCCAAACCTTCATCAAACTCTTCTACAGATTGTACTACGGTGAGTGTGCTCAGGTGCACGACCTTATTCCGCCTTCACCGTTCTTTTACAGGGACTTCAGACGCACAGCTGACTATCCACACCTGGTTACTAAGCGCTTTAAAAATATGCGCACTGCAAACAATTGGAATCAGCTTCCAGCGTCTATATTTCCGCTGAGCTACGACCCTGTTGTTTTTAAGAAGAGAGTTAATAGGCACCTTCTAGGTAGGCTCGCTCTATTGTAGAACTCATTCTTGCCATTGTAAGTCTCGAGGTCAAGAGCCGACCCATTCATCATAAAAAATAAACCTGGTCTACTCAGTAGAAACATTAACATACAAAGTCTCAGATTTACAATACGAGCGACACACAAACCATTCTCCAACGACTCTGAAATTAAATACGTTTCTGCTTAGTTTAAGCCGCTTTATTTTTATTGTAATCGTCATTCTGTTTATTTAATAATAAAAGTTTCTTACTCAAATTAAAGTGATTAACTTACAAAGAATTACCGCGAAATAGGACATTTTGGGGTAATTATATTTGCAGGATAGTCTCAGTTCTGAGTACAAAGCTAAACAAAGGGTAAAAATAATTAAATACGGACCGAGGATGGCTCATTGTATTTTATCTGGCATAGGGCTTGAATTATTAATACTTGATGTGCTGAGTAGATATCTTTTTCGAAATAATTTATTTACCAAAGAAGAGGTAATGCGTCCGAATTACGAGCGAGATGGTGAAATATTTTGCTAATGAAAGTGCTGCGTTAGGAGTTTTTTACGCCAGTAACGCATACAAAAAAGGTTTGTTTGCACAAAAAATAAGGTTCAATTTGCAGATTTATAATTGCCGACGGTCACGAACGTGTAGAAGGCCTAATCTCCTGTATTAGCCTGTCATCTTCTATCCAAATAATAGTTCGACGAATGTGTAGAGTGGGCGTATGGGCGAATCAAGATAGGTATCAGTTTTAACATAAATAATCGATCTATCAAAAATTAAAACA
Organism: Epirrhoe alternata; assembly: GCA_963565295.1. Taxonomy (NCBI): domain Eukaryota; kingdom Metazoa; phylum Arthropoda; class Insecta; order Lepidoptera; family Geometridae; genus Epirrhoe; species Epirrhoe alternata. The sequence goes on along the minus strand of OY751385.1, from coordinate 779,802 downwards.
AACGAAATGAATAAATACCGTACTTTCATCAGAAACCTTCAAAAACTATACCGTTGATATATTCGGCAATAGTGTTTTTTAAAAAAAGAAATCAAATATTTGGCCCAAGTTTTGTTTCCAAATAAAATATAGTGGTATCAGAAATGGAGATGATTGAGAATTGATGAAAACAATTTTTCTGAGAATATTTTTTGCCTAGTACCCTGTTAATGAGGTTTTTTAGATGATGGATGTTATAACAGAATGCCAAGGAACGGAAATGGAACCCAATCTCATTAAGACGCTAGACATACACGCTATCAGACGCCATTTCCTCGATACTATTCTGGCATACTATTCTTGCGTGGAAAGAAGCAATAATGGTATCGTGTAAACGGCATCTAGTGTAAGTATATTTTTCTTTTAAATTGTCAACACATTCGTTCTACATAAGTCTTGAACTTTTCTAGGCACCTGGGATTTATAGGAAGACAAAAATTTGCAGACTAGCTAGACCATAACTTTGCATTATTTCAGTTTCCCGGGATTTTCTGGAATTTAAAGTTTTCAAACATAAACACAAAGTGAGATGACGCATTCTCTGTCAGTTTTCTGTAATATAGAGTATGTTTCACTGGAATTGAACATGACGGTGATTAAAAACATATTCCACGTCCTGAAATCGGACCCAGATCTATTTTTTCATTTATTTCTTTTCACTTAGCGACAGTGGAAAAAAAGTTGAAAAAATACAGTCGTTGAAAATTAATCTATTTGTTGAGTTAGTTTAAGAATACCAGAATAACGTATACTGTACTGCAGTTCATGAAAAAGGGGCCCAAGGAAGCGATAAAAATAAATGAAACCCACGAACTATCGCCATACATTGTGGAAGTTGCGCAGTAAATCACGAGGGTAGATTTATTTACCAACTTGCGCACCTGTTGGCCAACTTGTGGCAATATTTGATTGTTACTTGCAGTGTTGGAACTCTGATCAACTTTGTTTTATTAGTTCAGGTTTACATAATAATTAGGGAACATGGCGATCACATGTGAAATTTTGTTAGTAAAGTTCGTAGTTGAATGCTGAATTTTACAAATATAAATTAGTATCTTTCTTATGTATGTATGCATGTACTCGCCTCAGATTAACTCTTTGTAATTTTTGCATCTAGCAAATTAAAGAATGGGTAAAAAGAGGCGCGTTAATAATATTCCATACGAAAACAGACGCATCGCTGCTTAATCGTTTATTTGTTTAAAAAATATTTTGTGCATCTCATTAGTCATTACTCTCAAACGGTAAAGAAATTATATACCTACAATAATACAGCACAAAAGTAAGTAGAGTTTGTGTTATGGGTAAGGTTTATAGATGACTGTATACCTACTACTTATACATAACCTTTTTGTTTGTAAATTCATATGTACATAGTATACATAGAAAACACCCAGACCTGAGACAAATACTTGTAGATCATACAAGCATTTGTCCCGCGGCGGGGATCGAATCCGCTACCTTCTGGTTTACAAATCTGCGCTACGAGAAAAACATCGTAACGAAACTGGCTTGTCGTAGAATCTAAAAAGTTCTAAAAAGATCGCGTGATTTATATCGAAATATTTTAAATTATTTCAATCCCCTGCATTATTTATAAAATTTTTAATGTTAAATGAAAATTCAGAGTGAGTATTCTCTAAAGTATTTTTGTCCCTCAGTGTAAATGCAGTTTTAATAGCACATTGTAATTTTCGACGTCACAACTTTCAGAGAAAATTGGCCCATGGAGGCTCATTTATTCAACATATTTTAAAACAGATAACTTTTCTGATAACAGAATATGAAAATTAGCCATTATCGTCACAGCATCTACATAATGTGAAAAGGCAGCAAAACATTGATGTAAGTACCTACGAGTACTAGCGCTAGCTAGCGAAACCTTGTGTTCTTTTCGATAATATTTTTTTACCCTATCATTAACCTGTCATGTTCCACTGTTGGGTAAAGACTAAAAGATACACACATCAAATCTGTATACCTTATTCAAAAACATTTAGGAAGACTAAAGAGTTCCAAGCTGCCAAGCTGAAGTGGGATTGGGCGGGCCACGTGAGCCGAATGCATCCCGATAGATGGGCTAAGATCGTGACGCAGTGGGTGCCTGACGATGGGCGACGCCGAGGCAGGCCTCGAAGACGCTGGCGTGACGATCTCGATGCATTCCGAGCTGACTGGTGGGACAAAGCTGGCGACCGCAAGTCTTGGAAAATGGTGGGGGAGACCTTTGCCCAGCTGTGGGACAGCATAGGTTAGAAAAAAAAAAAAAAAAAAGAGTTCCATGTCACCTTTGTAAACTATGTTCTGATGAAATAGCATCAGAACATAGGCCTCCCTAATCGATTGCCATCGAAGCGCTCGTGGTAGTGCTTGCTTAGTCGTTCTTGATAGATCGTCGAAATTAAGCAACGTTCTAAACGGTCTGTAAGCGGATGGGTGACCGCCAGTGGCATTTTCATCTGAGCGCTTCCGTGCTTCGTAGGGCCCGTTTACGACTTAAATTGTCGGTCCCGACTATTTAAGTCGTTAAGCCATGACGGAGGTTTTAAGGCCTAAAAAGTTGGCCACTGACTCATACGAACTTAGGTACTTATCGATTGCCAGAGCGATCGATCTTGCGCGGCCTGTAACAGCTCCCCCTTTAAGAATTTAGTATTAATAAATTATTTGTGTATTGTTTAATATTATTATTACTTACTCATTATTATCAAATTTAGTTTATACGATGTTAAGACCTAATCTAAACCTAAAGTTATATTATGCAAACCGCCGATAAGGCTGCCAGTTGTCTACCTAAAGTTAAGGGTATCTTCTTCGCTGTGTGTTTGTGTATACAATAAAGAATTATCTATCTATCTATCTAATTCTAGCTGGTGAATTCGCGAAAACGGAAGCTAATCTTAATCTCAAGAAAGTTCGAATGCTTGAAAGTACCGTAAGCGTCACGAATTCAATTTACGATGCTTGGTATCTTTGTGCATTACCATCCGTGTTACGTTTCATTCCGCGCAGAGCACACAAATTGTAGAGAAGTAATAAATGGGGTCTTAAACGGTTCTTCGCTCGGCGCTTATTTATTGTGAGATGATTTTTAGGGTTGGCAATGTTCGTGACACTATTTTAAACTGTTTTAACAATTTTATTTCTTTTCGCTTGGAAAAATATGGAGAAAAATGTACAAATTGATATATTTTATCAAACACACAAAAAACCGAATTCAAAAACGTTATATTCCTATTTTAGTCGTTTTTAGGAAGACCATCGGCACATAAAAATACAATAAACAATAATACTTATTCATGATATGCCTAGGCCTTATATGCCAATATGGTTTAACGACGCCATTTCACGATCTGTCTAACTTACACCCGCCATATCGTTGAACCTTTCGCCTATGAACCCTTCTAGACTCCTCAGAATAGACTAGCAAGTTATATAGATGGATGAAACTAGCGCAGGATAGAGAGGTTAGCATAAGCAAGGAGAGGCCGAGGCCTTTTTTCCATCACGTCATCTCATCCCACTAGTAGGAATGGGTTGAGACGAGACGCTGCACAGAACTCTATGAAAAACAAAACAAAGTACTAAGGAACATGAACTAAAGCCGCCATTATCTTATAAATCTTGTGACAGCCCTTGAGCATAGCAAGCACTTTATTTATTGAGTACGTTACGGGTACAAGTTGCATTGTTCGACTTGCTGCGACAAGACAATGTTGAGGAATGTTCTAGTGAGGCTCTGGAAACGATCGCAACAGTGCTGCGGTATGCCGTGTTCAGACTACAAGTTTATTTATTCTTCTTCTTGTCTTCTTCTGGTCATGATCTTTTGTGGATTGAAAGTGCGCCTCAAAGAGGTATTATTCTTTGGATGTAAACAGAAAATGCATTAAGTTGTCGTCATAGTATCGACGAATGTAAACTTTGGGACGTTTTCATGTTTATAATTATGGAAACGAAGGTCTGTTCGCCGCTTGCCCCCTTTCTGATTTCGTCTACTATTTCTAGCCATCCATAGAAATTGCCTTTGCCCTCTATTTGAAATCTTGTACTTAAAACAATAAACGTAAAATAAGTTCTAATAAATAGAAATTGTCTAGGCTACAAATAAACAAGGTTCTTGGAGGTGAAATGAAATATTCATATTTTCATCTTCCAATCTGGACAAGCAATCATTTCAACGTGGTATCTTATTTCTTTGTTACTTAAAGTGAGCGTACAAAAAGTGTTTAGTCATGCAAAAGCATAACGGTAGACAGAATGGCGCGAACGATATCGTGTGGAAGAGCCCAAGAAGTTGCAGTTCAGTTCTGGAGTCTATTAACAAGACCGCTGAACTGATGGAATCGAAACTACGCAACATTTCCTGTCTCCCTCCAAGCGATCTTTTGAATAAGTTTCTCTTTACTTCGACTTTTTAGAAAGAGATATAGCTTTGTTTCTTGATTTATCTTTAGATTTGTGTTTTTCAAATCAACAGAATACGAAAAACCCGGTCAAGTATGATTGACATGACGTGTTTACGCGCGTATCGAGTTAAGATTTGTTGATTTTAATGATTCTGAGAAATTTAACAAAAACCCTTTCAAATTATAACTTTGAGAACATTTTCGTAAATCTATTAGCAATATTATTTTACAGCAATTATTTTTGATGTAATGGCGTTACTTGATCCACTGTTTATACATCCAATTTGTACAACTACCGATCCAATAAAATATAATAATTATTTCTAATGAAATATTTTCACCGAAATAATTTGCTAGATACCTCTGTGGCGTAGTAGGCGACCCGCTTGTGACTACGAAGATTACTGGCTCAATTCTGATTCGAAAATGTTGGAAAATATGATGTTCGAAACGATTCTTACGTTTTTTCTGAATCGGCTGAACGAATTTGGATATAAATAAAGCAATTTGATAAATCTTTTGAATGCTTTAGAACAAAGCAGAGCAATTAAATTAAGACGAAAGGTGTATCCATTTGTCTAGTCAATAGATTTCTCGCCATCAATTATAATGGACTGGAGGGATTGAAATTGATTCAATCTTGGTTAGACACGGAGGACCTTGAAACAACCCTTAACTTGGGGCATCTAGAAATTATTTAAGTTTTCATAGTCACGTCTATGCTTACAATGATAATAAAAAAATGTATTTCTAAGAATTAATAGATTTGGTTTATCTATATCATCGCAAGTATATCTTCCGCTGACCTACGTGGGTCTTCAAATTGTGACTGTGGTCTATGCTATTTTGTGTGTAAGATTAACCTGATTCATTTGAGGCTGGACCATAAAAAGATTCTGATGCTTCATCCCGAAAAATCTCTTCTGATTTAAGGATTTACTCCTTGTCGGCACACCTGATGAATCCTTCTGCATGAAGCTCTTTCCAGGGCTGCTTCCTTGATCTCTTTATACGACATGACAGCTACCTTCACCTTCACTTGCTTGTGTAACTTATCCCCGGTCTTCCTTTTCTTCCTTCCACTTTCCCTTCTATAATGATTTTGATTAAACTGTCATGTCGTATAAGATGGCCGATCATCTTTCTTCTTCTAAAATAACGATTTTCAAGAAAATCTTTTCGTGTAGTTGAATATGTTTCGATATAAATAAGATATGTACATACTTACTAATTTATAGCTATGTCTTAACATAACAAAATAATATACGTAGGTACCTATTTAATTGACCTTGTAAATGTTTGTATGGCCTACTGCCAGAACAGAACCTAGAGGCTCTGTTAAACCTGAACACCAATCGTATACACCTAGGTTCACGAACAATACATTTTTGATTTGATTTTTCAGCACGTCAACACGAAAGAAGAAGAAGTCTAATTTTCATCAAAGCTGAAGAAAGTTTTAGTGAAGATATCAACGAAAGTTTGTGACAAATGAACTTATTTCTCAAATTCTCTTGTTTTGTAAACATCACTTTGTTAGATAAACACTGTAGCAATATTCCCACGAAAGTTCATTGACTCTTGCAAAAGTACTTGTACACTTTGAACTAACAAATTGACCGACAGACGTATCCGATAAAGTGAAATAGTGCTGAGTGACTGCTAAGAACGTCGGTCTCAAAATGAAAACCAATCAAAAACTGAGCAAGCTTCACGTTTTCAGCAATTAAAAATCGGTTGAACGAAAGTTTCATTAACAATGTTTTTTTTCGTCACCAAAAATAAACAAACACACCTCGTACTCTCGTATAAGTGAGTAAAATAAAACCTTGTAAAATAAAATGTTTTCGAGGGAACATTCGTTTTTCGCAGGCAACCGTATTCAAACCCAAACATTTCCAAACTTTTAATTTTCAAATGGTTCTTAACAAAAACATTATGAACTTTCAACAATTAAACATTTAGCAGAACGTACCAGAGACCCAAAAGTTTCTTAGGGTCAAATAAACACGTTCAAAGTATTACTGAGAGCCAGACGAGCAGATTACAGGGTGGGCCACCAATTAGGCCCTGGATTGATAGAAACTGCTGGGTATTCTAGATGGGGGCGGCGACCACAGGATGGCCGAATGTTAGTTTTGGAAACTTTGCCTATATCGTAGTGCTTTGAGGGCAGTCGGGATTCACGTTGTTGTTGTAAGAACATAATCATTATGAAGTTTCACGTTTGGTTGTAGTTGCTGTTCATGATACTCGTGGGTATTTCATGCAGATCTCAGAGCATCAGACACCCGGGTCGAAACCCGAGTGGTATGAAGCATTAACCGTGCATATGACCCATTTATGGTTAAACTTATAAATGCTCTATAGAGGGTGGAATTTAGATCACCAATCGATAATTTCAAATATTATAATGCATTTTTAATCAAAAATAATCTGTTGTGTGTTGGATTCATATACAAAGGGTTTAATATCCAACAAAACGCATTTGGAGTTCAGTCAAGAATACCCATAAAAGTTCAAAAATAATTTCGATTATCCTAAACAATATTCTATAAATAAAACTTTCAAATTATCCAATAACAAAAGATATTGAGCGTGAATTTATTAAGTCATTGCCCTCTCGAGTATAAAACTTTTAGCGTGCGAAAACTGAGATCAAACGTAGGCACATAATTACGAAAACTTCAAACATGGACCTCTACATTCAACTCAGCACTCTATACATAGGGCTGTTGTGTCGAAAATCCCTTGACAGGTTTTAAATAAAATATTTTATTCAATAAACGTCGCTACCCAACCATTTCTTTACGATATCCTAGTAATTTTACCCTCGTGATAGTTATCCTATCATTTCACAGGCTATTTACAAGGATGAACAGTTGTCATTTTTTAGTATCAGCGTTATTATCAACGTGACCAGTTTATTCATTTCAGTGTTTCGTTTCCTCCTCCTCCTCCTTGAGTCGTATTCCTCAGTGCTGAGGGTCGTGACCTCCTTTAGGTATCACTTTCTCCCTTATTATGTCTCTCCATCTTCCTCTGTCCCCGGCAGTATGAATCGTGGTGTCGAGAGTGGTGCGAATTTGGTCAGACCAGCGCATCGGACTTCGCCCACGAGGTCTTTTTCCTTCTATTTTCTTCAGTGACGTTTATTAAGCACTTTTTTGTTTGGAAGAGACCTACTCCCTTGAAGAAGCCCTTTTCCTAAGGAAAAACTTTAAAAAGTTTTCTTTTTCGTTTTTAAAACATACTGTCAACCCTGTACATGACGATGAAAACCACTCACCTTCGACGATGAAGAACGATTTGGCAGGTACCACGAGCTATTAGATTCGATTACCCTTGGAAGCGCTCGTGGTCGTGCTTGCTTAGTCGTTCTTGATAGATCGTCGAAGTTAAGCAACGTTCTAAACGGTCCGTAAATGGATGGGTGACCGCCAGTGACATTTTCATGAGTATTTACTTGCTTCGGAGGGCACGTTACATTGTCGGTTCCGGCTGTGACGGAGGCCTTAAGGCGGCCTAAAAACTCCGTCACCAGAGTTGGCCATTGACTCATACGAACTTACTTTACCCTTAAACTATATACATCTTAGATTGTATGAATGAATGACTGACTTCTATTTGAAGGTCATGAATCCCTATCTACGCTAAGACCCAAAACTTGGTACTTAACGGTAAAGCGGCAACTTTCTCGTAATTATAGCAAAACACGCTAAGTCGACTCCAAGTTCCTTATCAACTGAAACAGCTTCACTTTATTGGGTTAGAATCACTCATTCGGATAATTTTGTGATACCTCTGATAACTTCTGGAACGTTATTTAATATATGAAAGAATAATAATATGTAGGTATAATATAATATGTGTATGTAATAAATGAAATGGTTATGGGCTAAATATAATTAATACGTCCCGTGGTTTTATTTGTACATTTTATAGCTATCCGATATGAATTTGGGAACGATAATTTTGGGAACTAGGAATAAGGCGATAATTGAAGATAAAGATTATGATAAAGATTATTTATTTGCTTAAATATGTGTAAATAGGATGACTACATTGGTTTCTAAATAGAGCTGATAGAAACCAAAAAGTTAGGTTTATTTTTTATTAGTTCCAGGCTACTTGTTCACGCGTTCCAACGACCGCGTAGCCTGCAGCAACGAACGTGTATACATTTTGATATTGACTCGCGCGAGTCAACCTATACCTAGGTACGCGTAACCGGCTACGCGTTCATTGGTACGCGTGGAACGCGTAGTCCGTACAAGGCTTCACTGTTTCTAAATTTTTAATTGCTTAAATGTCACCTCTTGCTCTAGATTTAATAAATAATGCTGGACATTTCACACAGCATCATCTAGTCCCAAACTAAGCAAAGCTTGTACTATGGGAACCAGATAACTGATATGCCACATATATAGTTCTTGTTTGTAAATACATATTATACATAGAAACACCCAGACCCGTATATATTTGCAGATCATACAAACATTTATCCCGCGGCGGGGATCGAACCCGCAACCTTCTGCGTCTCAAGCGGGCTTTCACCCACTGCGCCACAGAGCTCATCGCAATAACAAGTGATCGTAAAAATACTGTGTATCAGAAACGTACGTAAAACCTGGCAGCTCTTGGGATGATTACTTCCAATCCACAATCACTAAAAAAGGATTTGGCGGAGGCTTTGCAACTAATTGCGGACGGCGATCGCTGAAGGAATACTAGATGAGGCATTTGACACAATACAGCTATGCTATACGATGCTATAGCACGCTATAATTTAAACAAATCACACATTTATAACAGGCTATGCTGCTAAATGATAATAATATTGATTTTAATGTTGAGTTGACTTTTAAATAAATAAAAATTTGATTTTAATACTCGTAGTTTGAATCTTTCATAAAATCGCCAACTAAATACCTACCTATACGCTCACTTCGCGATTTGACAGCCGTTACAAAGAGCTTGAAGGGTATTGCAACAACTTTCAGGCAATGCCTGATGATTTTTTTTAGAAATCCTGCAGCGTCTCACCACAACATTACCCTCCCTTTTCTTCAAGCTTAGCTATATATAAGTATAGCATAGCATAGTATCACCTATCGCGTGGGGCAGCAGCCTGTCCCCACAGATGTAACCGCATGCATGCGTGCTCATGGTTATTCAAAGGGGAAATGTCGGGAAAAATTATATATTATCGCGATAATCCGATCGTGTTTACAACACCTCTGTTACAAACTCACTCAACTATGAAATGTGGAAAGTTCTGGATAGATATGAGAATTGGAACGTCATAATAAAAAAATTAACACATCCCAGCTTGGCGAATTGAATATTGACATTGAAAATGTGTATTGCGTGTTGATTTTTAGATTTTTAAAGTGAACATTACTTTAGACGCGTTGGGCATTTATAGATGGGAGAAAAATATCATTTTTTTTATATAATAGGTCAGCATTTAACCTCACACTGGCTGATGTTAAGCAGTGGTGAGGTCTAAGATGGAGCATGTCATAGTCAAAGTCAAAAAGCATTTATTCAGTAAGACCGTACCTTCGAATAGTCTTAGAACTAATTTACTCCTGTTCTTGCATGCTTACCTAGAAGGAACCCATTTACCTACTCTTGATTTGAAGCCCCCTATACTTTTCGGGAAATACAGAGCCCGGCAATGAGTTCCACAATTTCTCGGTGCGTATGAAAAATGTAGACTCAATCTCAATCACGCGAGTGTTGACCTTTTCTTACCATAGCTACCTTTATTTCGTCTCGCATAGTATCGTCTCCATGCCCTGAGTGACTCCTGGTGAGGCAGTCCCAAGTTCGATTCCCAGTGGGACCGTAACATTTTGCACGTTATTTTTTTGGACGATATCGACACCTTGTTCAAGTTTTCACTTCTGTCGGCACTCCTGGAGTGCCGCTGTTTTTTTTAACTAGTTTTATCTAACATGCATACATACATAAAGTCACGCCTCTTTCCCAAAGGGGTAGGCAGAGACCACGGATCTCCAGTCGCTACGATCCTGACACACAACTTTCGCCTCATTCACTCTCATTACATTCTTCATACATGCTCGTCGGTTTAGGGTACTTGTGACCTGGCCCTTCTCCAAAATGTCGCCAATTTGATCCAAGAAGGTTCGCCTAGGCCTTCCCCTTCCAGCTGTCCCATACCCACTCGCCTCATACACTTGCTTTGTCAAACGACTGTCATACATCCTCTCTACATGCCCAAAAATTTGCAGAAATTAGCACTACATACCGATAGATACTCTTCTGCGATACAAGCAGGCTTTCCCACTGCGCCACAGAGGTCGTCAATTTCTTCGTAGTGTTTTCCTCAACCGTTTAGAGCTTTGTGTTAAGCGCTTGAAACCCCTGGTATGGTGTCTTCGCACCATTGATTGATGTATTGTACTTTTAAGAATATAAACCATTTGCTAAAATACTAAACTCGTGTTTTTTTTCGTCTACAAAATTTTATCAATATCACGTAGGCTTTAAATTTTTATCATGGTAAAAATTATAAGTATTCAATCTAAGCAATTTTTGGGACACCTATAAATAGCCTAAAGTGATGAAATACCTTTTAGAGGTATTTGTTACCAGGGAAAAAACATCTTTTTATGTTTTAAGCATGAATAAAAACATGATTTTACTCCAGACAGATTTTTGTGCCTTGATTTTTCAGATTTAATATCCTTAGAACTGTTTTTGAATAACGTACCTGTACCTCACTTCAAACAAAATTAATCCCATTTTCTACAGTTCGTTGTTGTCTAAAATACTCAGCTAAAACATTTTGGAGCCCCTGACACTCAGAGTTCCATCTTATTAAAATAAATGCGTAATTGTGACTGATTGAAGATAGGCTCAAGGTCGCTCAGCGAGCTATGGAAAGGCTTGGTGTCTCTCTACGAGATCGAATCAGAAATAAAGAGATCCGTAGACGCACTAAAGTCACCGACATAGCCCACAGGATTAGCAAGTTGAAATGTCAGTCAGTAGGGCACATAGCTCGTAGAGCTGACCTCCGTTGGGGTAGAAAAGTTCTCGAGTGGAGGCCACGCACCGGAAATCGCAGTAGAGGACGGACCCCCCACTAGATGGAAAGGTGCCGTTGGGTGTAGGCTGCACAAGATCGATCGCTGTGGAAATCGGGAAGCCTATGTTCAGCAGCGGACGCTAGTTGGCTGAGATGATGATGTGACTGATTGTATAATGAACACCGTGTCGCCGCCTGGTATGACAAAACTAACGAAACACGATGAAGTAGCATCATTGCACTAATGATCACACAATCTCTAGATAGCTCAAATAATCCTTGTTAGATATTAGCAACTGGGGGCACCCATATAAACATAATTTAGGAAATTCTACCCCATACGGGAAAAAACGTTGGTACCACGTGAGTGAATGGACATAATTAATTTGATCAAATTGGTGACATCACAGGATCACTAAAGATTTTAAATTGCACCCATGTGGGACTTGAACGTGGTTACGCTCTATCCATATTTTTTTTAAATAATCTATTAAAAAAAAATGTGGATCTACTGTGCCTTGTATACAGTCGTGATCCTGTTGTTTTCATACTTTAAAACACTGCGGGTGTCTGTCCTCTTAATGGTAGAAGTTAAATGGAGACTAATTTGATTCCGGTTGAGAATCACTCGTCTCTTGGATCTTTGATTAAATTTTGGACACCTTTGTTAATTCCAAATATTTCTTTGTTAAAAACAGTTTGAGAGAAATTGGGTTGTCAAACTTATTTCATAGCTTTATTTGTATCTTTTACTAGCTGTCCGTCGCGTTACCCGCGGAAAACTTCGGGAAAACTTCACTTTTTTTTTGTGGGTTTTAAAACATTGATTTAGGGTACTAAAGAGTCACAATCTCTAACTGACAACACTCAAAAATGTCCGAGCACCATTCTTTGATGACATTTGCTCGAATGTAGACGTTATCTCACTTGTATAAGTGTTCAATGTCGCTTGTACGCAAAAGCAAAAACTCGGCGCACTGAGTAGCGTGCGCCGAGTTTTGGCGCGGACACTTTATTTGTTAGATTGTAACTATACAGGGTGTAAAAAGACGTCTACCGAAGCCGAAAGGGGAAGGTACAGCATCCCAAAACAAAACCAAATCCAAAAGGATTTTCCCAAAAAATCATCAAATCCGGAGAAAACAGCGTTTGAAGAGTACTGTTTGCGTATGTTCTGGGCGCGTTTCTTTACGTAGATTGCTGGATTTTGAGTTTTAATTGTTTTTTTCATAATAATAATTTCATTTAAATGAAATTATTAGGTAGGTATGGTCTTATTATGTCGTACTAGTAGTAAATAACCGAAAATAACATAACATGACGAAGCTAAGTCAATTTTTTTTTGCGTTTTTTTTTTCGCTAAATATGTTTTGAGTCATGGTCTGATTGCAACCCCTCAGTTTTTGGTAGAGTCTTTTTACACCCTGTATAGTATCCTAGCTCAATGGTTAAGAAGTTAGTAAAGGGTAAAATAGAAGGAAAAAGAACTCGTGGGCGAAGTCCGATGCGCTGGTCTGACCAAATTCGCACCACTCTCGACACCACGATTCACAATGCTCTTCATACTGCCGGGGACAGAGGAAGATGGAGACACATAATAAGGGAGAAAGTGATACCTAAGGGAGGTCACGACCCTCAGCACTGAGGAATACGACTCAAGGAGGAGGAAAAGGTAATAGCAATACGAATTAAATTTAGAAGAATCGATAACTGTCTTTCTTCCAACATTTATAAAATTGTCAATTTGACCCAAACGACCACGTTCAACTAAAATTGTATTGCCAATTCCATTGCGTAATATTCCTAAAATTACATAACAAAATATGTCCCAAATATATACAGCAAAATAACCCCGACCTTCGGCTTATTGGTTATCCATTATATTGGATATCATTGGTTCAGAGCCCTATTTCCAACGCAGTAAGGGTCATTATTATCAACGATACGATACAGCGAATATGTTTAGTTTTTACGAGTTATAATTAACCTTTAGGTACTCGTCGCTGGAGTTTTATGGTCCTGCGCGAAATTGATAAATATTTCGGTTATCAAATTAATGACGTGGTCTGATTTAAGTGTGTAAGTTAAGTAGGTTACTATTACTAGCCCACCCCATCCCATTGTTGGGCAAAGGCCTCCCCCCATATCCGCCAGTTTCTACGATCCAGTACCCTCATCTGTCAGTCCTTCTCAAAGGCGTCTAGCTCTTCGTCAGGGATATATTATATGTTTTTTATTTTGTTTTACCTAGTTGTAAAGCAGACCACTATCTGACGTCTCATCCACAATTATATATTTCTTTAAACAAACTCACCGTCAGAGTACTTTTGATCTGGCATGAAAGAGGCTTTATCAATGGCCAAGACTCTCTTGTCGTATGGTGCAATCCATGCTGAGGCCTTCTACAGAGACCTCAGACAAAATAGAATGGACGAGTTATTGACAGAATTCCTCTTTTATCATTTTCTGTCGGTTTTTGCGGGACACGAGGTAGCACACAAACGTATTTTACTCACACTTATGCTTAAAAATGACCATACAACCAATTTTTACGCACACACTTGCCGTATATGACGAACGTAATACTACAAGACGTACATGATTCGGAATCGTATTCATTTTGGCAGAGAGTAAATACAAGGTAAAGGCGCATCCTGTCTTTTTGATCTAAGTGTTAAACATAGATAAAATTCATATTCCTGTTCGTGTCTATGTGGTTCTGTGAATATATTTTTTGGCTACGCTCATTGTCTTCCGTGACCTAAAGCAATATAACTTCTATTCGTTCCGTTCTCATTCCGTCTCCATCTAAATTGTAGAAATGCTTCAGTTACAATAAACTTATCAGTCTTATTCGATACGAATTAGTATCAGAATGGTAGTATCAGGAAACCACGAAGTAGAGAAATAACAAACGATGAAATGCTTTGAGGAAAAGGTGTGCCTCGTTTTCTTTGGTTTATCTTGGTGAGGGCACTACCATAGGCGGATCCAGGGGGGGGCACGGGGGCACGTGCCCCCCCCCCCCCCCCAAGACGATATTTTTGTGTACCTACTAACTACGAAAAATTAATAAATTGTGAAATTATTGTCAGTTATTGTTTCTTGTGCCCCCCCCCCCAGAAAAAAATCCTGGATCCGCTAATGGGCACTACCATGGTCCCATATGTGTATCGTTTCATTCGTAGCTATAATCTATCTATACTAATATTATAAGGAGGAAAGATGTGCTTGTATGTATGTTTGTTTGTTTGTTTGGAATGAATAGGCTCCGAAATTACTGGACCGATTTGAAAAATTCTTTCACCATTAGAATCCTGCATTATCCCTGATGAACATAGGCTATATTTTATCCCGAGAAAGTGAAGTTTTCCCGAGGGAACGCGGGTAACACCGCGACGGACAGCTAGTGTGCTATAATTTGTTGTCAGATAGATGGGTCGACGAAATTTTCTTATTCTCGTGTCAGTTCCTTCGCTGAATATGATAAAAAGATTTATTTAAATGATAGAAATGAGCTCATAAATCCGAAAATAGATAGATAATAAGTAAATCAAAGTCAAAATGAATTTATTAATTTAAATCGAAAGACAATAATTACTCGTCCTTGTTGAAATCACTTGAATTGAAAACCTCCCTTTTGACGTCGGTTAAAAAGGTGTTAGACAAGGTAAACATCATTTTTTAATTAAAAACATGAAATTTAATAACATTGTTGATAACACACGGCAGTAACGAAGTTCATTGTAGATATAATTTAAAATTAATCCTTGGTTTATGAAGACGGTCTTCATAAAAGCGGAGGATAATTTTCAAACACAATTTAAGTTTCCCAGCACGATTCTCGTTATTCTTCTATCTTGTATCTTGAGGTAATAGGTTCAAAACAAATCATGCACCGATAATTTACTGATAAATAAATAGCATATTATAGGTTTATTATTGAGAAATGAAAATGAAAAGTCTTATCAAAATTTTCAATTCCGACGGGATTCAAACCCGCAATGATCAGACGATCCTCCTAAAGCTAGAGTGTCTTATACCGCCACGGAATCCTTAACGTCGCAATCGAAAAATATAAATGGTTTAATATGGCTCTACCTAATGGTGAAGGAAAACATCATAACAAAATCAGTTAGTGTTGTAACAGGCAACTATCATTTGCAACTCGTCATGATGGATGCCATCTTTCGTAAAACGTCATGCTATGAACCTATTTGGATGTGCCTCTGACCACCCTCTCTATGTACTATTTCCGATTGATCCAAGAGGATGTTTATCGTGGCCCTTTTAGTAATTTTTGGTATAAAGTGAAAAAGAGTTGTGTGGAGCGGATACCGTTTTTTAAGAAAGGGAGTTAAGTCTGACTGTTTAACCGAGAATTTAACTACGGTTTACAGCGCAACAGTTAATTTTAATAACGGTTGGGAGATTCTCCTTTATTAGGCAATTATTATTAAATGAACAGTCATATTAGTGTGGGAGTTAGTTTACATAATTTTAATAGTATTACATGCTATTTCTATGAAAATGTAATAGTTGAAATAGATTTTGCAAACTAAAGAAAATTCAGTATGATCTTCTATTCTACTACTAAAATTTAGTTGGATCTCAACCAAACTGCAAATTCCGGGACTTTTTAAAATTTATATACAGGGTGTAAAAAGACGTCTACCGAAGCCGAAAGGGGTAGGTATAGCATCCCAACACAAAACCAAATCCAATTCTATCAAAGTCTATTCAAAAACTATTCAAAGTCTATCATTTAGGAGATTACGTACAGACGAACAAACTGAACCTCAGTATGACAATATTATTATTGCAAACATCTTCAACCACATTGAGTGAGCACTAATCTCCTAAGATCTTGTGTTGTAAAGTCATGAGTAAGGGATCAAACAGAATATCCAAATGTATGTTCCCTTGACAGGTGTGTGGGCTAAACTATTGTTAATGGAGTTCATTCACATTAATGATACAGAATATATTATAGTCTACATCTACACTAATATTATAAAGAGGAAAGATTTGTTTGTTTGAATTGAATAGGCTCCGAAACTACTGGACCGATTTGAAAAATTCTTTCACCATTAGAATCCTGCATTATCCCTGATGAACATAGGCTATATAAAATATAGCCTATGTTCATCAGGGATAATGTCCTAGATGAGATGAGATAAATCCTTAGAAAGTGAAGTTTTCCCGAGGGAACGCGAGTAACACCGCGACGGACAGCTAGTATTAAATATAGGGTGGACACTACCAAGTATTACCATTTGAGTTCTCGATGCGTTATTTCTTAGCAAAAGATTTATTTCATTTTTGGGCCTAGCCCAAAGGTATTAAAAAAAAAGCAAGGCATGTGCCATGTACTTGGTGCCTTTGACTTTAACACTTGTAGACTTCATCTTTAAAAAAATCATTAGCTACATAATATATATATATATTTTTTTTTTTTTTTTTTTAGACACAAGTAAATACAAGCTTAAAAGTAAACTTACAAACACTTAAATTTAGTTTTAATAAACTTAGGTTTGCGATTGTACATAAGCTTGCGTAAACAATAATGATGTGCGCTAAGAGCCGGACTAGATTTTCTGTGTCCCAGTTCCCAGCGCCCAATATATGACAACCTAGAGAAGCTGATAGTGACCGGAAAAATAGAAGGAAAAAGTCCTCGTGGGCGAAGTCAGATGCGCTGGTCTGACCAAATTCGCACCACTCTCGACACCACGATGCACAATGCTCTTCATACTGCCGGGGACAGAGGAAGATGGAGAAACATAATAAGGGAGAAAGTGATACCTAAAGGAGGTCACGACCTTCAGCACTGAGGAATACGACTCAAGGAGGAGGAAAGAATGTATACCGTACCGAGGATACATTAGTTGTGATTCAGTTTTGTTCCACATTCATTTTGTTTAAAAAAAGTTCAGGTGTTAATTTATTTTATAAAATAAACAATTAGGTAAGTAACGTCGTCGAAGCGACGCGTGATTCGAGAGCTAGCGATTTTTTGGCGCAGGGAATCAGCATTGCCATTCAGCGTGGCAATGCCTCCAGTATGTTGGGCACGCTTCCGACTGGCAGTGATCTGGATCAGTTCAACTTATAGATCGTTTTTACAACGATCCTTAGATAGCTTGACTGATTCTATTTTAGGTATTTTGTACATATGTAGTAGCTTAGTTTTTGTAAGTAAAGATTTTGATATTTATATCATGTTTTGTCGTTAAAAGTAAAAAAAGGTATTTAATCTTTGAAATGACTAAGAGTAATGCTTTTCAATACTAAGGGTCGGTTCATATCTAACGGAAGATCCGTCGCGTATTATCGGTCGCGGAACGCCAGAACTGACAAATGTATAGAAAAACACACGACCGTTCACACTCAACCGATGATACGTTAGTCCGTCGAGTGTGAACGGTCGAGTGTTTTTCTATACATTTGTCAGTTCTGGCGTTCCGCGACCGATAATACGCGACGGATCTTCGGTCAGATGTGAATCGACCCTAAAAGCTAATAAAAACACAATATCTTTTGAACAAGCTCACTTAACGTATTACCTAGTTATCTGTGTCTGAAAGCAACTTACAAATTGCTTTTGAACTCCAAAACTTCACCAAACTAATGGGTAACTTTTATATCCATGCCATCATCTACATAATTTGAAAAAATCCCCAACGCTCAGCGAATTTTAAAACTGCTTGCGAAAATCAAAGTGCGGGAAGTTTTGACATATTATGTATAGAATTATTCATTGTATCCCCTACAGGATGGCTGAAATTAGGGGGAAGATTTATCCTCATAAGTTATGAATAAATTACTAGTGCGTTTCTGATTGTAGGGCAGCTTGAGGAATGAAGGTTCATGTTTTAGAAATGTTGAGATGAATGTGTGAGTAACAAGAACGAACAAGATAAAAAATGAATGAACACCTTATTGTACTCGTACCTCTATCAAAAAACAAACAAAACAGTAAAGTATAAAGTTCAAATATGTAATTAGGTACAATAAAAGCGATTTCGTCTAGAAACAACTTTCTCCTATGTGTCACTGGCTACAGGCGATTTTTGGCATCATCGAATGCAAAGCACTCGACCTATACTGCTCTAGAATCGGTACATACTCGTATACAGGAATGAAGATCAAAATGAATATTCAAAATGGCTATTATTAATCCCAATACACGAAGTCACAGAAATTGTAATGTCACGATCGTAATTAAAGTTAATGAGATACCTACACATGTGTTTAGGATGAGTTTGACTGTTTGTGTGTAAACAGCAGATTGTAATCATTGCGACCTACGGGAGCTCTTTCAAAGTTATCGTTTGAAGAATTCAAGTGTTTGTTATTTGTAAATCTACACTAACATTATAAGGAGGAAAGATTTGTTTGTTTGTATGTTGGTTTGTTTGAATTGAATAGGCTCCGAAACTACTAGACTGATTTGAAAAATTCTTTCACCATTACAATCCTGCATTATCCTTGATGAACATAGGCTATAGTTTATCCCAGGAAAGGGATTTTTTCCCGAGGGAGCGCGGGTAACATCGCGACGGACAGCAGTGTATAGTAAAAAAACAGTGCCCAGTGGCACTCCGGGAGTGCCAACAGAAGTGAAAACTTGAACGATGCGTCACTTACAGTTCTAAACTTAAAAAAAAATGAAAAAAGTATATAGCCCAGCTGGGTGGAATACGATCCAGCTGCATGCCGCATCGTAAGCAGAGCTATGAACCGATAGGTCACTGTCGCTCATGGCATGGTAATCGAAATAGCAGATACTTAACTTACAGAGGTTTCGGTAACGGTGTCGCGAGTTCAATGGTTTTTTTCCATCTCAAAAATGCCCAACTCGCTTAAAAAAGTTTATAAAATATCGCGTAATAAAATATTAAGAAATGACAGAGGCTTCAAGGTGGCCAAAAAACTTTGTCACCTTAATTTAACGCCTCGTTAGCTTATCGACAGAGAAGCACTCAGTTGATAAGACTAACGGTAACCCATCCTCTTACTAACGGGTAAGATCGTTGCTTAACTTCGACAATCAATCAAGAACGACTAAAACTGCGTCTTACGTGGGCGATCTGTACGCGAACGCGAAGCAGTACGGTGCGACGCGGAAAAAACATCATCATTGGCCTGCCCTTATCCCGCTCATGCGGGGTCGGCAAAACTTGTTCTCCTCTTCCACTCTCCCCTATCACTCGTCATCTCTGTATCAACTCCTTTCTTTTCCATATCTTCTTTCACACAATCCATCCATCACAAGTCGATTTACTATTGAAGTGTACTACGTGACCTAGCGCAGCGGCGCGGAGCGTATCGAACGCAATCAGATTTTTTGCTAATTTTTTTTTGACACTATGTTTGATTTAACGTAAACTATGTCGTAACGATTCGCACGCACGTAGGACAGACTCGCCGTGCCGCATCGAATCACATCGCTTCGCTTTGCAATCGCGTTCGCGTCAAGCAATCGAGTGCTTCAACAATGATGATGAATGAACAATAGCTTCGTTTATTGCATTTCGTCATCCATATTAACAAGATAGAGTTGCGCAGGATAGAGATGCATGGAGATCTTTGGAGGAGGCCTTCACCCAAATTGGGGTTCCTAAAGAATAGATTACTTAGAATTAGATATATACTTAAAAAAAATATATATATATAGAAATATATAATATACTCAAACTAAATTAAAAACAATAAGTACTAGAATTAATTAATCTTACTTTACAAATTTAGCATAGAAACTTTTTTGTAAAAAAAACTAACGGGAAATAAAGGCTTTTTTATTTTATTTTTATTTTTTATTTTATTTATTTTTATTATTTATTAACAAGAGCACTGTTAAACTCCAAAGAATCTACCAAGAACGACTAAGCCACAAATGCTTTAAAGGGCAATGAATATATTTTGACATTCACAGTATTTACAAAAGCTAACGACACCCAAGTTGATAAGGAATTATACATAGCGCTAAGTAAAATAACGGTAAATTACATAACAGCGGAAATGGCCTTATGTATATATAATTATCAAAGTAACTTTGGGTAGTGGTCGAGTTGCAAGCGATGAGCGGGTATAAGAACTTTTTCCGACCCCTCGTTATCACCATTCTACATACGAAGAGTTTCTATATTCGGCTGAGCGTATGCTTTTAAGATTTTTTTGCAATTATCTGCGTCAAATATTAGGTCGATTTTAAAAACTATTTTTTCCTCTTTTCAAAGGTTACCTTATTTAAGTTAACCTTCATTATTGCATTTTCTACTTAATAGTCCAACATTGAAGAGAAATGCGATTTTTTTAATGAAAGTTGTTTTATATTAAACATAAAATTATAACTTTATTTACGAAAAGTGACAAAAACTTTATTCCTTTTGGTGATTTCGGTGCAACTAAGGCTGATTCCTCTAAGACTGCAGACTGCAGACTTTCTATCGGCCGATAGTTGAGACGGAATATACTTCGGCTCGTAATGAGTATGGAGAAGTATAGCCCGTCTCAACTATCGGCCGATAGAAAGTCTGCAGTCTGCGAGGGGGCTAAGTTTGTAAGTAATTTCATATGAGGGCCCAACTCCTAAGCCTCTGAATAGCGATCACCACGACCACACCTTTAGCTGTAATATCATAATTAACGTTTTCGTTACGTCGGGACTTCGTTGTCGTTTAATTAGTATTTTCATCTTCGTGTGTTTGTAATGTAATTACGATATGCCTACTTCGTTTATTAGTTGTCCTTATCAGGAAAGCAAAAATACCGTTTATTATTTGTACCCTTGTATAAGGAAGATTTCTTCAGATTCATTTAGTTAGGACAGTAAATAGAATAATGTATGAAAACTTCATGTGTCACAATAGATATCTTTATGTGCGGCAGCCACCGTAGGTACATTTACAAGTAGGTATC
Source organism: Epirrhoe alternata (assembly GCA_963565295.1). Lineage (NCBI taxonomy): Eukaryota > Metazoa > Arthropoda > Insecta > Lepidoptera > Geometridae > Epirrhoe > Epirrhoe alternata. Next base: position 758,370 of record OY751385.1, on the reverse strand, counting down.
ATAGTTACCATGATAACCCTCAACTCGGAACAAATATCTGTAGATCTTGCGAAGATTTGTCCCGCCGCGAGAATCAAACTTAGGTACACCTAGCAATTCATAGCACTCGCCTGCCATGCCACCGATGTCAAAGATCGTTCTGTCACCGTTTTATACTTCTGTAAGTATTTATTTAGGACAAGTAAATAAAATATATCTTCAAAAAAAATCTATTCATGAAACAAGCTTCACAGTTCAGTAATGTACACAATAAATTTTAATTTCCCCACTTTTCCTCTTTATTATCGGCTTAAAAGCCAACCCTTCCTTTACAAAAGGGTATTCTTCAAGAAAATTGGGCGTCAACCTTTAATGATAATACTATAAGGGTTGAGGGGTTGATTATGATAAAATATTACAAGATACGTGAGATATTGAGGGCTTAAGAGGTTTTGTTATAAAATATATTGATGGGGCGAGGTCATGATGCTGAGCAAAATGAGAATATGGATCTTTTCCTTGAAATTCAGTTCTTAAGGCCAGTGCAAAGATATATCTAAGACTAGCTCCAGTGATCGGCGGATACGTTCCAGCTCGCAACAGTAATCCTACATAATTATTACGTAAAATGATCCTTTCATAGGTAAATTGGTCCATAGTTTAGATGTGTTTTGATTATTACAGAGTAAGTAAGTTCGTATGAGTCAGAGGCCAATTCTGGTGACGGAATTTTTAGACCGCCTTAAGGCTCCGATAAGCCGGAATCGAGAATTTAACGTGCCCACCGAAGCACGACACACCCATCCATTTAGCCTCCTCGCAGACTGCAGACTTTCTATCGGCCGATAGTTGAGACGGAACATACTTCTGCTCATAATGAGTATGGAGAAGTAAGCCGAAGTATGTTCCGTCTCAACTATCGGCCGATAGAAAGTCTGCAGTCTGCGAGGGGTCTTACAGACCGTTTCGAACGATTTACCTTCGACGATCTATCAAGAACGACTAAGCAAGCAACCACGAGCGCTTCAAGACAACAGAGTTATTATCTTACATGAATAGGAAGATAAATCGTAAAAATAGTTAGTACTTACCTACTTAGTATTAGTACGAGTACTTAGTAGCTGATCTATCTAAGATCATTTTCAATGTCCAATCCATTGATAGCAGATTTAAATGTACCTATTTTGTCAAGCTATGTAAATGTCGAAGATCAATCTATCTATCCAGCCGGTAACATCCACAGCTTGGTATAGACCTCTTCTCTTTCACGCCACTCCTGGCGGTTTTGTGCCAGCTGGATCCTCTGCTCTCCCACCGCCCCCACAATGTCGTCTCACCATCGGGCAGGTGGTCTGCCTCGAGGCCGCCGCATATCTCTTGATCACCACTCGGTAACTGTCTTGGTCCATCGGTTGTTGTCCCGTCTGGCCAAGTGTCACGTCCATCTCCACTTATGCCTCGCTATCCGTATACCTACATCTTCAATCTTAAATAAATGTATGCTCCTTAAAACGGATCTATCATTTACATACTATCCCATTTCATCCCAAACTACTCAATACTCTCATGAACAAAGTGTATCAATTTCAGTTGCTCTCGCCATTCGAACAAATACGTCCGAAACGAAATCCGAATGAGACTTTTCGGAAAGTTGTGCAAACAATTTCACACTGATTCCATCTGAGAGACTACAGTCAGTCAGTATGGACATAGGAAGATGTGAATAGCTCAGTGAGCTTTGCTTTGCTATGCTTTTGGTTGAAACCAGAGGTTATTAATTATTATCATAAGCCTGAAGTATCCCTATGCAGGGCAAAGGCCTCCCTACCCTCCCTCCACGCTTTCCGATCCTGGGCCATAACAGGCTAATATTTTCTATAGGAGTCTAGCTCATCACGCGATCATCGCTTGGGCCTTCCACGCGGTTGCCGCACCATCGGATTCCATAAAGTAGTTGCTTTTGCCTAGTATTCTTCGGGCATGCGGCTAACGGCAATTAACAGTGACCAATAAAAACTGAAGATCTTTAAATTCTTCTTTACTTTATGATTTATATAGCACGAGTCAACCTATCCCTACACTCAAGGAAACTTGTTCCCAGCGCCTAAACCCTCCTCTCAGCCTATTCGACATTATTCGACATGATTAAACTCTGACTACCCCCCTTAGACCTCTTCAAAGGATTTGGAACACATATAAGATCTGAGAGAATGTCGTCCGCGCTCTAGGGATACAGTCGTGACCCTGTTTTTTTTACTAATCGACATGCCCACATAAATAAATAAACAAATCTGGAGTTTGTGTTTTTATGCAATTCACGAACACAAAATTCATTGAGACTCAAGAGACTTGAACTCTAGAATTGAAAGTCATCCACATACGTAACTTTAAATACAAATAACGCAAAATACATGAGTAACTTAGCTATTCCGTCGCCACTGTGACGCTCAGTAGAGTTGGCTACGTGTACGAGTATACCGACACAATGAACCTTAGAAATTGTTCCCAGTCCTGTCAAACTTTGGGATATTGAAGTATTAAATGAGACGTTCTCGTCTTAAAATTTCACGTCTGAATTATTTATGGCAAATGAACAAACAAGCTTATTAAGAATTTTAAGGTGAATTTATAATGGATCTGGTATTCACATTTTACATATTAATTAAACATTTATATTTTTCGGTTATCTAAAGAAATACAAGGTTTCTCGATTTTGCTTCGCGTTTCTAAGCATCAGCTTATTGCCTAACTTGAAATCCATGCCCAGTTGTCATCCCAATAGAGCTCAACCAATCACATAACACGAAAATGACAAAACACGTCATTTTCCTATTGTGTGATTGGTTGAGTTCTACCCAACCAATCATACAATAGGAAAATGACTGGTTTGTAGAACTCAACCAATCATTGGGATGATAACTGGAAATGAATTTCAAGTTAATAAGGCTGCATGTAGGTAAAAACATAACCTTAGAACTTTTCAAAGAAAATGACAACACCAACTATGATTCTCTTGTCGAATCAGCAAAGGATTTAAATTGCGCTTCAAAGATGCTCTTTTCGTGTATACTGAACACTGTTTTAGTTAGTAGTTGAGCTATCTCTATCTATAGATCGTTTTTACGACGATCCTTAGATAGCTTGACTGATTCTATTGTATTTTGTAATTTTATGTACATTTTTCAAGTGGAGTTGGGCAGGACACCTGGCTAGACGTGGTGATGGCCGGTGGAGTAAATCTTTGACCGAATGGTGGCCAAGATCGGACCACCGGAATCGAGGTCGTCCGAAAGCACGTTGGGTCGACGACATAGTTTTGACGACCTCTGTAGCGCAGTGGGCGAAGGCCCGCCTGCGACGCAAAAGGTTGTGGGTTCAATCCCCGCGGCGGGACCAATGTTTGTATGATCTACAAATATTTGTCTCGGGTCTGGGTGTTTCTATGTATAATATGTATGTATTTACAAACAAAAAGTATATAAGTAGTATATCAGTCATCTTAGTACCCATAACACAAGCTCTGCTTACTTTGGGGCTAGATGATGCTGTGTGAAAAGTCCAGCATTATTTATTTATTATTTATTTATTTATTTATTATAGTAAAGGTCGTAGGAAATGTTTGGACGCGAGAGGCGCAAGATAGAGGAGACTGGCATAAAAGAAGGGAGGCCTATACCCAGCAGTGGGGGATACCAGGCTGAAATAATGATGATGATAATGTACATTGTAGTAGCTTAGTATATTTAGTTATGTAAATAAACTAGATCATTCGTTTATAAATAGTTGAAACTAAAAAGTAAGCAAGAATGCTGCGCGTATTTGCCCTCTCCACGTGAACAACTCTAGTTCTAATACTTAAGCGGCACTACAATATTCACATACGAAAATAAGGTCGGTTCAGTAATCTTTACAGTGTGTGAGCGAGATAATGTATCTGGACCCTTGGGCAAAGGGTCAGGGATTAAACAATATTTGCATTTTAAATTGTCGCGTTTGTATGTGATACTGTTTTCCCTGGAATGAAGAGAATTTTGTAGAGTTTCGAAGATAAGGAGTATTTTAATCTACTATTCTATTATACGAGTATATACTATTATTTTATTCTACTTCCGTGCTTCGGAGGGCACGTTAAATTGTCGGTCGCGGCTATTTAAGTCGTTAAGCCATGACGGAGGCCTTAAGGCGGCCTAAAAACTCCGTCACCAGCCCACTGACTCATACGAACTAACTAACTATCTACTATTTTTTAGTAGATTAAAAAACTATATCTCCAAGGCGCGGTAAGACATTCTATCAGATCTTTCATTTATTCCTGATTCTTTTGAAGATGTCTCTGGGAAGTCAGTGGCATGTCCAAATACATATTTGATGCATGCCCACATCTGGCAGAAGTTAGTATTCCATACGTGACAGGTTGCAAACCCATAACTGGTTTCCCTACGATGTTTTCCTTCACCGTTTAGGTGTTAAAGTCCATGTAAAAACATAACGCAAAATCCATTGATGCACGGCTGGGATTCGAACCTACTACCTTCGAATTGAAAGTCGAGGTACAACCCCATTCGGCCAACACGGCTCTATGAACTAAAAAAAAGGGTCACGACTGTATCCCCAAGGCGCGGTAGACATTCTTTCAGATCTTTTTATTATTCCTTTGAAGATGTCTAAGGGGAGTATGTATGAACTATATTATTCTACAGATCCTTTGAAGATGTCTAAAGGGAGTATGTCTATGAACTAATGAAATAATACGGTAATTCCCAAGCAAAATAAAAAGCAAGATTTTTATCTTTAAAATAAAAATATCAAGCAAAATCTAAGTATTTTCTCTGAATTTTTAGATAGAATCTTTAAAGTGTATCACTGTATGTAAAGACTTTATTTTTTAAGAAAAACTGCTAAGACTAAACAATTTGACGCGGTTTTACGACCTATTCTTGTCTTGCTAAGGAGCATTGCAAAGGTACAGCTTACTACAGTCCTCTTACTAAAAAAAGTAATACAAAAGCTTAGGGGTAAACATTTTTTATGTAACTGGCATTATGCCACAACGACCCTAACTACCCTCTCAATATCCAAATTAATATTTATCCTGTTTTGGGGATAATGTTTATTAAAAAGATTATCTTTATTAAAAAAATTTTTGTAACTTACATCTTAGTTATATTGTCATTATTTACTAAAGTATCTATACTTACTCATAATTATACTTTTAGGGTATTTCTATTGTTATTTCTATTTTTACACTTTTTGTACATCGCCGTTATTCTGTCTTACTTTTCCAGTCCATCCTAAGGTGGTCTGGAAGAGATCACTTTTAGCGACATTGTACCTACTTACTTGTCTTTGTGTATTTCCTGTTATGTGTTTCTTTTGTGTACCTTAAATGTTTTTATATTCTATTCTATTCTAAGTTTCTTTCACGCATATCCTCAACTTCAAAACCTTCGTCCATTTCCCGGTAAGTCTAACAGTATTGCCGTCTCATCTTCCATCTCTGTCTATCGTCTGCTCTATTTCAGGAAGGCAGTCGGTGGAAAATCAAAGCGGGAACCAACGAGGTGTGAACACCCACCCCGAACTTGGACTATAGGCTATGTTTCAGCTTTTACTGTACTCGTAAGCGCTTCGTGTAGCTTAGTCGATCTTGATAGATCGAAGTATCGATCTAAGTGGATGGATGACCTAGTGGTGATCAACCGAGTTCTTATGTGATTCGGGCGGCACGAGAAATTGTCGGTCCTGGCTGTTTAGTCGTTTAGCCATGACGATGGCCTTAAGGCGGCCTAAAAGTTCCATCAGCAGATTTAGCCACTAAGTCATACGAACTTTGCCAAAAATGTGTTTTATTTCTAATTTTATTTGATTACTTACTAACAATTAGGGTAAGCATTTTACTAATATAATATGGTGGACTTGTGAAACCAAAATAAATGATTTGAATTTGATAATAATTAATACAATAAAATAAATAAGTTTTTGCATAACGGGCCTTCATCACGTACCTAATTTTTATAATTGGACCGACATTAAACAATTAGATAGTTACGTGATAAAGTTTTATAAATTAAGTAAACCTAGTGTTCATAGATTCAAACTTTTCTTTGTACCTTTCTATTGAACAGACCTAAGCTAACGCAAAATACATAAAAAAGTATTTATGACATATACTTAAGTATTATTTCAGCCCTATTAACAAAACGGGTATGAAATGGTTTATTTAGGCACTTAGGCCGCCCTGAATGCTATCTTCGGAACCCAGGCATACCCATTTTCATTGTCAAATTTTATAGGTAGACACCACGGTAGACACAAAGCTTCGTGAGTTCTATTTTGTTAGGATTCCATGTTTTTCTCTTGGTTTGTGTTTGGTACAAGATTTTTCATCATTTTACACAGTCGATGGGCTAAAAAGTAAGTAAGTTCGTATGAGTCAGTGGCCAACTCTGGTGACGGAGTTTTTAGGCCGCCTAAAGGCCTCCGTCATAGCTTAACGACTTAAATAGCCGGGACCGACAATTTAACGTGCCCTCCGAAGCACGGAAGCGCTCAGATGAAAATGCCACTGGCGGTCACCCATCCACTTACAGACCGTTTCGAACGTTGCTTAACTTCGACGATATATCAAGAACGACTAAGCAAGCACGACCACGAGCGCGACCACGAGCGATGGGCTTACAACCTTACTTACAACCTTACTAATATTATAAAGAGAAAATATTTCTTTGTTTGAATTGAATATGCTCAGAAACTACTGGACTGATTTGAAAAATTCTTTCACCATTAGACCCTGATGGTAGACCATATTTTATCACCACGGATCCTTTACTTGAAATCCCGACCCACAACTTATTATCATAAAAGCAGAAAACATTAAGCCAATTTATAGTTATCAGTTCTGACACTATGACTAAACCCCAACTCGCTATCACTCCAGCCACCCAGAGTCCTCAAACAGTGTTCTATTTATCCTATTGTTGTAATTGAAAGGTGTCCTCCATTCAAAGACAGCTTTGTTCGTCTCGCCTTCAAGAAAAAGTTCTGTATTAAATGTTTCTATGCCAGCGTGTATTCGATTAAAGAGTAGATAATAAAACTTTGTTTTTTTCCAAGAAAAGTGTTGAATTGTTACTTTATTAACAGACACATAAAATTACGCTTCTTTCCTATAGGAAACCACAAATTTTCACTATTGTGTGCTTAGCTCAGATACCTGGTTTGTACTAGATTTATTTTCACATAGCAACTGTTAAGCGGCTGTTACACAAGGAGAGTTGCTCGCATGAGCGGCGATTTCTTCTAGGCAATAAGTCGCCTATTGTAAACAAATGCTTCGAGCCTCGCCTCTCGAACACGATTCTCGCTATCTAAGCTCTCCTGGGCCTGTCATACTCGCATTCGAGAATCGCTTGAATAATACGAGTTTCTGTCAAAATGTAAACAACCGCAGGCGAGACTCGAATGACGAGTTTTTCCGAGGGATAATCGCATACGATTTTTCGCAGCTCGCGTGCAAGAAACTCTTCTTGTATAACAGCCGCTTAAGGGTGAAGATGCTGTCCATACTTTAAATGATAGAGGTAGCACAGATAATAACTTCTTCATTCTGGATTCTGAATTATAATTCCACGATAAAACAATTACACCTAGCGAGAGGGGAGTAACGACTGGCGACGCGCCGTACAAAAAAACGCGTCAGCGAACTTGCTACTTGTATTTATTTATTTTATTTGTTTCATATATAAATAATTTACAACGGACCCCGCACTAGGCCAAGCCTGTATCGCGGTAGACCGAGTAAAAAGATTTTTTATAAAATTACACGGTATTAACAAGTATAATAAAAATTATTTAGACTATTGCTATAAATAAATATCTTAGATACAATTATGTATAATGTACACATAAATATCATAAAAATTACCTACTTATTAACTAAACCTACACTAGAGGGACTTTGCTTTCGCGCTGCATCCCTAAAGCGACGGTACACGATGCCCGTTGGCCAGAAATCCAGTATGCCGCCACACATCAATATCAATCGTAAGTTCGTACGAGTTAGTGGCCAATCTGGTGACGAAGTATTCAGGTCTTAGGGCCTCCGTCATTGCTCATCTTATAAACCGGGTTATAAATTAATGTGCTCTCCGAAGCACAGAAGAGCTCACCACGAGCGTTTAAATCTTAATAAGCAAAAACACCACAATTAGCTATATATTTCGAAATCCCATCCAAAGGGGTAAGTACCCCTTATTTGTATAAAAAGTAGAATTGGGTTAAAATTACCCCGCGGAGTGATTCACCCAAAAAGGGTCGTTTCAAAACAAACAAACATAATAAAGGCGACTTTCAGCTGTTATTCGACTAAACGTTATTGACGGCTTTGAAAATGGTAATTTACTCGCCTTATTAAGGTCGATGCCAACTGGTCCACATACCTTAGGGCCTTTCGGCCATAGTGAGGTGAGTACTCTCTTTGCCTTGGATTGGGGGAATTCCATCTACCCCAAATTGGTGACCCCGACGTGATCAGGAATCCAGTCGTCGGGTTTCTGCAGGAGTCATGATATTCGACGGCTTGCACATCGGAATTAAAGAAATAACCCAGAGACTATTTGCAGCCTACATTTCCAAAATGTCTAAAACGAATCTAGAAACTTTACCCTCTACTAACGAAAGTACTTTACTATCTAACTTGGAATCCATTTACCGTTGTCTAAAGTTGAAGTAACTGCACAGGGGGTCGTAAGTTCAGTCCTGCTAAATGACGGAGTACGTTATTACGGCCGTTTTATTCAAAATTCAATAAATCAGTGCTCAAAATGATTAAACAATCTTGAACAATCAGACTATTTCAACACTGTGATAATTATAGACACCAGCAACAGCTGCTCGTCTATTATCGATAAATAAACAAATTAATTCACGGTATTAGTAGGTCTTGAAATAATTGGAGTAAAATCACCTAGCTTAAAGACTCAACGTTCGAGTTGATTCTATGTGATTCTTCTAGTAGAGAACACTGATTAGCGATAAGACCGCCGATTGAATATCATAGTTAAGTTATTTATAGTTCTTTGTATTGTTTTTTTATGTTTTGTTGTGCAATACAGTGTCTACAAGACAATCAAACTTAGTAAGCTTGCAATTTCGTTAAAATAATTATTTTCATATTATCAGTTTAAATTCAGTTATAATAGTCCTATGAAAAAAGGACTATAGCGGAAAAACAGCAATTTTTCTGCTATAGTCTTTTTTTCATAGGAACGGTTTCGTGACAGTGCTCTTTATTTTGTTAATTTCTGAAATTATTAAAAAAGAAATAGACAAAATCTTGCCTTTTAAGTTGTATCTTTCGGTATTATTACAAAATTTCATTTATTTCAAAAATTTTCATTATTGTACAGCGTGAAACGTAATAGTTCTATGTTTAAGTGAAAATTAGTATAGTTAACAGCCAATGAGCGATTATCGCATACAAAATCAGGCGGTGATTGCTTTTACAGAGACCGGGGCTTAATCTGAAAGAGCAGTGGGTAACAGACTTGTGGTAATTGAGAATGCTCCAAACGGACAATTGGTGCTTGTAAGAACGTACTTAGGAACTTGGGGGAAATAGCTAAATGCGTACAGTTGGCGGACGACTCAGCCGTGCATGTAACCTCCTTAGTTCGTTTGTAACATCAAATAGTTTTGTATTACGTCAATATTTTAGAAGGGATAGTAAATATAGGGTCTTTACCCTCGGAATTTCCATCGTACAAAAGGTTGTTTTGTTCCTTCCCGGGATAATTTGATGATCAGTGGCGAGTGGGAGAACTCGGGAGTTTAATTCTCGTGGCGGGATAAATAATAAAAAACAAAATTACAGCTACGCAGCAGAGGAAAGATGATCTGGTATAGGTGCCTGCACATCAATCGCTCTGGAAATCGATGGGAGGCCTATGTTCAGCAGTTCACGCTAATGCTGAAATGATGACAGCTACTGTGTAGCAACCTGAAGGCTTATTGTCTAACTATCCATTCCCATTTCCCATTCCAACCAATCACACAATACGAAAATGACGTATTTTGTCATGATACGTCATTATCTATTGGGATCAAAAATCTTGGGATGATACAAGAAGCACTTCCGTTCAGGATTCAAAAAACAGTGAAATACGCAACATTAATCAACTCAAGCGCATAATTAAAATTCCACGTAGCCGTAGCAATCGTAGCGGTCCGTAGCCATCGTAGCGGATCGTAGCAATTCGTAGCAAAATTCATATTATTTTATTTGGGATGATCTCATTTAGTACAAAAACACATATGAAAGCCTCTTTTTGGCAGAAATCACAATACATTTTGGTTTTCCAATAAACTCAGCATTGGTCCGGAGGGACTCCTATTTGTTTCGGTCGAGTCAAAACGGCCCGGACCTACATGATTGAACTATAAAAATAAGGTTTCAATGTCTCCAAGCTAAGCCAAAGCTGCTACAGAATATATTTTTTATAATAATATAAATAACAAAAAAAACTGATTTTAATGTTGGACTCAGGTCGAAAATTACAGCCTCCGTCATGGGTTAACGACTTAAATAGCTAGGACCGACAATTTTACATCCACAGTACGGAAGCACTCAGTTGAAAATGCCACTGGCGGTCACCCATCCATTTACGGACCGCTTAGAACGTTGCTCAACTTCGACGATCTATCAAGAAGTACTAAGCAAGCACTACGAGCACCGAAGCCAAAGCTTGTGAGATACTTTTTCTTCTTCTTTGGTCGGTACTTCATTTCTGAAGATCGTGATCACCTTGCATTGTTCTACAAGTATAGGCTTGTCTCCAGCGGCTCCGGTTTGTCGCCATTTGTACCACACTGTAGAACAACGTCTCCCGGTCTCTAAGTTGGTCAGTCCATCATCATTTGCCTGCCCTTATCCCACTTATGCGGGGTCGGCACAAAATGCTCTCTTCTTCCACTTTCCTCTATCACTCGTCATCTTCGTATTCACTCCCTTCTTACCCATATCTTCTTTCACACAATCCATCTTTTCTTTGGTCTAAGTTGGTTAGTCCATCTGGTCGGTGATCTCCCACGGGATCGTTTTCCCTCCACGTAGCCAACGATGACCAACTTTTCTGGGTTGACAGAGTTGACAGACTTAGACAGAGTTTTTAAACCTTCTAAAAGCCTCCGTCAAGGTTTTACTTATCTGTGTACTTACACTGTGGTCTGTGCAAGGTCACATCATTGTTTTAGAAGCATCGCCGCTTTATGGCAAAGTATGATGAATTTAGGGAAAATTTTGGGACAACAGGGAGATATTTTACGCTCCCTGATTTTTACATCGAAATTATGCTCAGGATGTTTTATAAGGATCAAAAAAGGTTTTTTGGTACTTTATGATGGAGAATATCAACTGAATGGACACTCTTCACCCCGTGCCAATCTCAATCCCTTAAGTTCTCGATTGTGTTTACACCAAGCGGCAAAACCATGTATCCTACATGTAAACACTTCGCACTAATGCTAGTAACCGGAATATTGAATGCGTTACACAAGAAAATTCTGTTAAAAGGATTTTTTTTATTTTTTATGATGAATGGGTCGACTCTTGACCTCGAAAAGTCAAAAAAGTCAAAAAGCATTTATTCAGTAGGACCGCTGGGATCACTTTGAAACTTACATGGGCAAGAATGAAGTCTACGATGGAGCGAGCCTTCCCAGAAGGTGCCTATTAACTCTCTTAAAAACAACAGGGTCGTAGCTCAGCGGTAATACAGACGCGGGAAGCTGATTCCACATTTTTGCAGTGCGCATAATAAAAGAACTTTGAAAGCGCTTAGTTCTAATAAGTGGAATATCAACCAAATATCTACAAACAAAAAAACTCTATATTCAATGGCTAGGCGTTTAATTGCCATCATCATCATCAGTCCATAACAGTCCACTGCTGGACATAGGCCTCCCCTAATGAGCACCATTGCGCCCTGTCCTCAGCTCGACGCATCCAGCTTCTGCCAGCAGCCAGAGCAGATCGTCAGTCCACCTGGCCGCTGATTAAACCAGTTGGCTGCGACATAGCCATCATTTAAACATACATAACTGGAAAACTACAAAATCTGGGAACACACATGGGGTATTTTTAATCAGTATTTGTACTCACCTCTTTGTATGAGTATACCTACGACAGTATTTGTAAATCATTTCGCTGGACATTGAAGATTAAACTGATGCCCATCAAAGTACTGGACGCTAAAAGCCATAATGTGGGCCGTAAAGTTTCGTCCTTTCATCTTGTAATTGTGTATTCATACATTTGGTCTGGCCATTACACTAATTGTACCTTTTTGTGCCTCATGTGAAGAGCACTTTGAACGTGAAACCGTCCTAACAGATTATTTTATACTAGCTTCAGCCCGCATCTTCGCTCGGCTGTTACTAATATTTTAATAATAATAATAAATAATGCTGGACTTTTCATACAGCATCATCTAGCCCCAAAGTAAGCAGAGCTTGTGTTATGGGTACTAAGATGACTGATATACTACTTATATACTTTTATTTTTTGTAAATACATACATATTATACATAGAAACACCCAGACCCGAGACAAATATTTGTAGATCATACAAACATTGGTCCCGCCAATTTATTAATTTTAGATAGCTTATTTGACTCCAGGCTATGATTGACATCTATTCCAAGTTTCATTCAGGTCAGTATACTACTGATTAAGGCATGATGGGCGTCAACATTTTTTTATACCTTCAGATTCTAAAAAACAAAATACGCTTTTCAAAGAAAAAAACCATCACAAAATCTCTTCTTCAAACAGTAACACACTTAATAAAGAACCGACTAAAACCTTTATCACCCCGGCTTAGTGAGCAGACGTAAAAACGGTACGATACCGGTCGGATAAGAACCGGTATTACCCGGATTAATTAAAGAGGTATTGAGCAGGTAAACGGTATATTACATTACAGATCGAATCGTTTTAGAAGATTCATCAACAAAGCTTTTTGATTATATTGTTGTAAATAAAATAATAAATAATGCTGGACTTTTCACACAGCATCATCTAGCCCCAAAGTACGTAAGGCTTTTGGGGCTAGATGGGTACTACATGACTGATATATTTGTTCGTAAATACATAGGCAGACATAGAAACACCCAGATCGGAGACAAATATCTTTAGATCATACAACATTTGTCCCCATCGATGATCGAACCCGCAACCTTCTGTGTCGCAGGCCGGCCTTCGCCCACTGTGCCACAGAAGCCGTCTTCTGTAATTATGTTAATGAGAGTCCGAGTCACCGATGGTCAGAATTAACCGTACTCATAAGTTCCTATGAGTACGGCTAGAGTGAGGTTAACATTCTTTGCAATTAGTTTCGATGTCAAAATAAGAAACGGAACGGATCATGACGTATTCCCAAGGCACGATAGACGTTTTTTTCGGAAGCGCTCAGTTAATGTCACTAGCGGTCACCCATTTTTTAACACTAAGAACGTTGATTTACTTCGACAATATCATCAAGAACAACTACGAGCGCTTCCTCTTGTAATTAAGCGACCGATGAAACTTCAAATTGGATCATCCTGCGATCGTTTGATTATGAAACTTTGTTAGAACCGACGGCTTACATTTTACATATGAAATGTATCTGGATCAGTTGTCCTCAAGTATGGTAACAAATTAATGATGAATTTTAGTTTGCGAAATTTTCCTTATAAACTAATATTATAAAGAGGAAAGATTTGTTTGTTTGTATGTTTGTTTGAAATGAATATATATAATCAGCGCAGGAAAACCGTCTCGGTAAATAACAGCTCGCGCCGTTATTTTGTTTAGCATTTGACGTTTTTTGTAATTAATGATCGTAAGAATAAGATAATGTTTAGAGGATTTGTGACTTTATTGCTAGATGCAAAGGGTGTAATTCGGTCAACCTTTTTTTTTGTCACGCGGACAGGATTTAGCTTTGATTTTGTACGTCACGCTGCATCTATAGTATTCTTGATTGAAGCCCGCCACTGTCCGATCGGTACTTGCTCACTACAGGGTGTAAAAAGACAACTACCGAAAACTGAGGGGCTGCAATCAGACCATGATTCTAAACATAATTAGTGAAAAAAAAACACATTTTTTTTGACTTAGCTTAGTTATTTAATGTTATTTTCGGTTATTTACTACTAGTACAACACAATAAGACCATAACTACCTAATAATTTCATTTATAAAAGAAAAAAACAGTTAAAACTCAAAATTCAGCAATCTACGTAAAACAACGCGCCCAAAACATACGCAAACAGTACTCTTCAAACGCTGTTTTCACCGGATATAATGATTTTAATTATTATTTTTAAACCGGGTATTTATCACGTACCTATTGTTATTATTTCTTTTTTCCGACGTTTCGGACGCATTGGCGCCCGTGGTCACGGATGAACTGAGGCACGGCGAGTTAGCTTTTATTATCGAGAGTAGATTGCGTCTACCCTCAATTCGTCTTCAGAATCCGATAAGGCCAGATTCACACCGTGCGGTTTAAAAATAATAATTATGTCACCAAATCACGAAAGTTTAAAAAGTATAATGATTTTTTCGGAAAATCCTTTTGGATTTGGTTGTGTGTTGGGATGCTGTACCTACCCCTTTCGGCTTCGGTAGACGTCGTTTTACACCCTGTATAATTGGCATTAACAACAAAGCGCTTCCTTGCTTCGCAGGGCACGTTAAATTGTCAGCCCCTGCAATTAAGTCGTTAAACCATGACGGAGACGCGGCCTATAATCTCCATCAACAGATTTGGCCACTAGCTCATACGAACTTACGGTGATAAATAAACCGCTCTTAGTAAATTGAAGATTGGTGAATTTTTGAACACCTGATGGTAAGTGACTGCCACCGCCCACAGACAGCCAGCATCAAGAGGCACTGCAGATGCGTTGCCGGCCTTTGAGGTAGGAATAGGCTCTTTTCTTGAAGGTGCCTAAGTCGTATCGGTCTGGAAATACCTCTGGCGACAGCTGATTCCACAAGTCTGATGTGCGATACAGAAATTTGCATTTATTTATAGCAGATAATTTAAGTCGTAAAGTTTCACAATAATTTTCGCTCGAGGATTAAAAGGGAAATGATGAGAGACATAATCTAAAAACAATTGTAAACAAGAAAACTTGAGTCGAACATCTGGAGATATCAAAGTTCAAGCAAAAGCTCTTGAAAAACTGTGGCCGTTATAAAACTGCCGTCAGGGATGAAAGTCATGTTACTAAAAGGGTGATGGAATTGAATGTGAATGGATATGTGAGTAGAGGTAGACCTAAGAAAAGATGGATGGATTGTGTGAAAGAAGATATGGAAAAGAAAGGAGTTGATACAGAGATGACGAGTGATAGGGGAGAGTGGAAGAGGAGAACATGTTGCGCCGACCCCGCATAAGCGGGATAAGGGCAGGCCAATGATGATCGCTCGTGGTTTAGCTTGTTGAGACGTTCGTGATAGATCGTCGAAGTAATGTAACATTCTATGCAGTGGGGTTGGTTTTGGATGGTCTAGAACACAATTTGACTACATTTGTTTGATATGATGACCTCTGTAGCGCAGTGGGCGAAGGTCCGCCTGCGATGCAAAAGGTTGCGGGTTCGATCCCCGCGGCGGGACCAATGTTTGTATGATCTACAAATATTTGTCTCGGGTCTGGGTGTTTCTATGTATAATATGTATGTATTTACAAACAAAAAGTATATAAGTAGTATATCAGTCATCTTAGTACCCATAACACAAGCTCTGCTTACTTTGGGGCTAGATGATGCTGTGTGAAAAGTCCAGCATTATTTATTTATTTATTTATATTTGCCTAGAGCTTAAATTGACTACTACATAATGGGTCAAGCTCCCAAATCTCCTAAAACACAAATTGATGTTGATGAGACACCGCAAGTGGTCAAATAAGCAGTGAGCACTTCTTTGCTTTGGAGGTTACATTAAATTGTTGGTCCCGTAAGTCGGCTTTAAAAAGTAAGTTCGATGAGTCAGTGGCTAACTCTAGTCACGGAGTTTAGGCCTCCGTCATGGCTTAACGACTTAATAGCCGGGACCGACAATTTAACGTGCCCTCCGAAGCACGGAAGCGCTCAGATGAAAATGCCACTGGCGGTCACCCATCCACTTACAGACCGTTTTAAACGTGGCTTAACTTCGACGATCTATCAAGAACGACTTAGCATGCACGACAACGAGGAGTTCTTTCTTACTTTCTCAATAAAATTGGACCTTTCCTTTCCAAAAATGACAAATAACTTTCGAAATACCCAAATTGAAATCAATAAGTCACTGTCAGCGCCAGATTCATAATGGATTTTAAAGCTTTCAATTTAGCATTGTAGACAATTAAATTCTGAACTGCTTTAAAATTACAGTTTATTTTATCTTTAGAGAGACTCGCGAGGCACGTGTACATAATAAATGAATCTACGGTCTATATACAATGCCTTTGACAACTTAATTATGCAATGCATTGCATACAGACACAACTTAGAGGTGTCATCGACATAGCGCTTTTCTATGTTGGTTTTTGTCATCGCAAAAGAAAATCATGTGCAGTCTCATTGATGGATGTCGCTTGAGCCCCACTGGAGCTTGACTAGTGGATCATCTAAAAAAATGATATGCCCCAAACCGTGTTTGTTGCCTTGATTCTTCACGGTATTGGTCGCCCAACAACAGGAGTAAAATTAGTTGTAACTAAGTGATCCCAGCGGTCCTACTGAATACATGCTTTTTGACTTTGACTTGAGTTGAGGTGTGCTTGAAGTCTTGTTAAGTATATCGTTTGACTATAAAAGAGGCCATCAGACAGCCTTATTTCAATAGTCAAAAACTAAAAAGTAAAAACGGTTCATCAAGACTCAAGCTGTCAAGCTGGAAAAATGGAACCTCTAAATTATGTCAACCTGTACTTATTCATAAAGCGTCTTGTTCAACCTAACTTGACTCGGTAAATGCATGTAGAATAGCAAATTGCGATTCTTAAAACTCTTACGAAGACTTTTTATTGATAAATATAAAGTCTTGTCATAATTTTCTATTCTGATGGGATTCAAACCCGCATTAATCAGATGTTCCTCCTAACGCCAGAGTGCTTTACTGCAGTTGCCGCTCGGCCACGGAACCCTACTCGTCACAACCGAAATTTTTGATAAAAATTCTGTAACAAATAATTTTTTTTTATGAAGACCGCCGTACAAAAGCTTTCCTCCAGTCTCTCACAAAACAGTTTTTATAACGATCAACAACCTTTTTGGATTTTAAATGTATTTTTAAGATTCTTCATTTTGCATTTATTTTGATGTAAATTTTTTTAGTGCGAGAAAAAAAAATGCTTGTGTTCCTCTCCTTTTTTCTGGTTACCTACAGCTTAAATCTCCTACCATTTCCTACGTTAAACAATACGAAACATATTCCTTCCACTTTCCCTTCTATATTCGTATAATAAGATGCCCGATTTTTTTTCTTCTGTTCTCGACAACATGCAATAGACATTTAACTTTTAAAGACTCCCGTAAACTTCTAACGTCTTTCTTACTCCAAAAGAGACCTTGTTTTAAATGAAACACATTATTACTTTGTTCCGCGACCGCCAGTGCGTTTGTTTTATCAATTCTCATGTCAAGTTGGAACAAAGCCTATCAATTTTGTTCACACAAGAGTTTTATGAAAAACGGAGACCGTTATATCAATTTGCAGCATGTTTAGTTTCGTATAGTATAATCTTAGTCGTCATAATCACTAAGGATTGTCTTAAGAGTCTTCTTTTTCACGCCGGAACGTATGCAAGACACTTCGAGATAATGTCAAAATCAGTCTAATAGTAATGTCCTAAAGTTTAATCGAGTTTATCAACATCGATTTTTGTTTCACTACTATAAATTCATCTCAATCGATAACAAGGTTCATTCATAGACAAAATTACTAAACCAACGATTATTTCTTTACTTATCGATTCATCAATTGTTTTGATTTTCATTTTTGCACTCTCTAATAGATTACGTTCCATTTTACTCAGTACTGTTATTTGGCGGAGTTTTTTAGAAAATGTTTATTGTTTATTTATTTATATTTTATGGCTCGTTTATGATAATTTATGAAATAATTAAACAGGAAATAGACAAAAACATATTTTTTTGTATGTTTTATCGTTTAATTTGTTTCTTCACTTTTTTGTTTCAAAATTGTTGTGAGCCACACAACGTGAAACGAAACAAGTTCAAGGTGTCTTGCATACGTTCCGGCGTGAAAAAGACTATAGTGATTCCCTCTACTTTTTACTGTTTCTTCGTAAATAATGAAGCGTCTTTTTCAACATTTTCTATTACAAAATAGGCTTGTAAAGAAGCCTATGTTATGTGTAATGTATCTCGTTATTGAGATGACTAAAATTACACTAACTGCACCTATGTGCATGTTGCTTAACGCTTTGTGACGGTCACAACTTTAGAGAGCCTAAAATTCGCGCCTCGAAACAAATAAGTTCAGACGACAGATAGCCGAACTTACCCCGTTCCAGATAAGGGTGTATTGTTACAACAGAATTAAATTCACGCTTACCCCACTACCCCAACCTACCCTTACAAGTTTAATTAATTGTAGTACAGTCAATGAAACGCAAATACTTCGGGCTGCTCTGCGACGTTATACCTAACGAAACAGATGACTGGGTCTCCGAAGAATGGTAGACATTTTTGAAGTCTTTTTTTTAATTAAATAGGTCAGCATTTGACCTCACTCTGCCTGATGTTAAGCAATAGTGAGGTCTAAGATGGAGCATGCTTACCTAGAAGGAACCTATTTACTCTTAATTTGAAGAGCCCTATATTGTACTTTTCGGGAAATACAGAGCCCGGCAATGAGTCTTAGGGGATAGTCAAGAGTTTGAAGAGGAGATTACAAAAAAAAGTAAATAAGAACTTACTTACTTTAGGAGTTTGAAGAGGAGATTGATTATAGATTATAGATTGATTTAAGTATTGACTATTGATTTATTTTTACCTACCTGTTTTTGATAGTTGACATATTTTTGACTTTTGACATATTTTTGTATTTGATTAACCTAATTTATACGCTCAACTGTACAATTTTTTTTATTTGATGTAAGAAAAAAATTATTTTAATATTAAAAATTTGAATTGTTGATTGCAATAAATATATAAAGAATTATGAACTTGAATTAAAGAGGACGGATCAAAAATCTGTCGCAACAGGAACTGCGTTGGACTGCTGGACATTTCTCATGGAAGTCTCCAGCGATCATCTCTTTATAGATCCGAATACAATATTAGCACAATGCACTCCCTCACATATTCCAACACTCACCTTCAATACATGACAAATAGCAAGCCTATCACCGCTTTTATTCGTAGGTATGTGTAACAATTTGAACCAATAAATAAGTCTATCGTTCCTGTATATGCAATCACAAAGAAAACCAATAAAAAAACCGTCTGTTTTTGCCATTCTCTCTTTGGCGAGCTTCATACCAATTTCATCGCACATGCGAATTCCGGAGTAATTAAAAATAAATAGAACTCAATACAATTTGCATGCAGAGGTCAATGAACTCGGGCCTGTTTTAATTATCATAAAGAAAGCTCGATAAAAGCTGTATCAGCTATTTAAAACCTCATGTATTGCAATATCACACACAATACTAGTGGATCTACCAGACTTTGCCTGTTATCTTGCCAGTATGAAGTTTTATTTTAATATATTTTTCATTGAGTCGTATGAACAGCGAGAGGTGGGCAGGGATTGTCACGCCATGGGTACCTGCAGATGGGCGACGAAGCCGGGGCAGGCCGAGAAAACGTTGGCGTGACGACCTTGATGCCTTCCAAGAAGGCTGGTGGAATGTGGCTGGGGATCGAGACAGATGGAAACAACTGTGGGAGACCTTTGCCCAGCTGTGGGAAAGTATAGGTTAGTTTATATTTATATTTTATTTATTTATTATGAGCCGCTACTGTCCCACTGCTGGGCAAAGGCCTCCCCACATTCTCTCCAGACGTCGCGATCTTGTGTAAGGCTCTCCCAATCGACCATAAATTTATCAAGGTCGTCCCGCCATCTTCTTCTCGGTCTGCCGCGTCGCCTTCTCGCTGGGTCAGGGTGCCACTCGGCTACCCTCGCCCACAGCTCATCTGATGAGATAGGTTAGTTAGCCAGATGAGATAGGTAAGTTAAAAAAAAAAAAAAAAATTTCACTTTATATATAAGTATTTTACAGAATTCTACGAAATTCTCAATAATCAAAGTTCATTGGATTGTTTAAGTGTTATTTAGGTAGCTGAAATGATTCAGAATGATTTGGTTTCTAGTCGATAGCGTACCCAAAATACTAACGATACTACCACGCTAAATGGCAATGCTGGACGATGAGCTAAATACTAAGCCATACCAGCTACTTTTTTTTATGGAAGAGGGGGCAAACGAGCAAGTGGCACACCTGATGGTAAGTGACTGCCACCGCCCACAGACAGCCAGCATCAAGAGGCACTGCAGATGCGTCGCCTTTGAGGTAGAATAGGCTCTTTTCTCGAAAGCACCTAAGTCGTATCGGTCTGGAAATACCTCTGGCGACTACTTAACTAGTTTTATGTATAACGTGAAGTCACTCCGTTGCTGTTACGCTGCGTACGGACTACGCGTTCCAGGGCTCACGCGAGTCTATGTTCAAATGACAAAATGAACTATATTGACAACTAGCGTTAGCCTGGAGCGCGTAGCCTGGAATATCGTTATATTATATAATTTAAGCAATTGGTAGGTACCACCTAAGTTAGCATAAGTTTATATTAAAGATGGATCACCTAAAAGAAAGATAGATAGATAAACACTTTATTGTACACCGAAGAAACATAACAGGAACACAAAATAACAAGTAGGTACAATGGGCGGCCTTATCGCTAAAAGCGATCTCTTCCAGACAACCTTTGGATGGACTGGAAAAGATATAACAGAAAAACGGCGGTGTACAAAAAGCTTAAACATAGAAAAAAGAATAACAATACAAGAACTAAAAGTCTTGAATAATACAAAACTAAATAGGTACTTACATACGAAAATGGACCATTAAAAAGACAATATCATATAAAAGGAACAAAATATATATAAAGAAATGCAAATATAGTAGGTACTTACATGCTAAAACTTCAATAAAAGTAGATACAATAGAAACAATAAAAATAAAAAGAAATAAAAATAATAAAATAAAAATAGAAAGCTAGGCCCCAAACCGTGTTTGTTGCCCTGATTCTTCACGGTATTGTTCGCGAAGGAACAGGAGTAAAATCACCTAGTTTTAAGACGTATCAAAGTGAACCCAGCAGTCCTACTGAATAAATGCTTTTTTGACTTTGACTTTGTAGCGTAGTCCGTACAAGGCTTTTTTGATGACAGACAAACTAAGCACTGGTTTCAGTATTAATATGGATAAGGCTTATAATTTGTTTACAAATGTTATTCTACGCTGTTTGTTTAATATTTGTTTGTTTTGAAAATATGAATTCCGGTTTCCAATTTTCCGTTTAGCTGCGCTGAGTTTTGAAACATTATCACTCAAATGTTATGACATGATATTAGGTTGGAAATGTCATGCTGGTATAGTTTATTCATGTACATTATAAAGACAAATAATGCATGTTGGTGATGATGCTGTCATAATGATAAAAGGTTATTTAATATTAGCAGCCGCAGCTCTTCTCGCGTGTAGTAAACATTATTCCATTAGGACGACCTCTATAGCGCTGTGGGCGATGGTCCGCTTGGGACGCAGAAGGTTGCGGGTTCGATCCCCGCCGCGGGACAAATGTTTGTACGATCTAGAAGTATTTGTCTCGGGTCTATGTATATAATACGTATGTATATGTACTATGTATGTATTTACAAACAAAAAGTATATAAGTATATCAGTCATGTAGTACCCATAAGCCCCTGTTCGCACCACGACGTAATTTTTACGCGACGTAATTTTATCGCGCAGTGCTCTATTCTCAACTCTCAACTCTATGCCCAACGCTCAACGCTGAGAATAGAGCACTGCGCGATAAAATTACGTCGCGTAAAAATTACGTCCTCGTGCGAACAGGTACATGGAATTTCATTTGTTCTATTTGGACGTAAATTTTACGTCCGATAAAATTACGCTCGTGCGAACGAGGGCTAACACAAGCTCTGCTTACTTTGGGGCTAGATGATGCTGTGTGAAGAGTAGAGCGTTATTTATTTATTTATTATGAATAGTATTAACCTTTTATGCCGAGTACGGACTACGCATTCCAGGCTCAAGTGAGTCCTCAAAATCTTATCTTTTTTGACATTTTACATAGACTCGCGCGAGCCTCGCGTGTATGCATAACCTGACCCCCTAGCAATGACACAAATCGCAATAGAATATTAATCGAATCGACAGATAAGAGACTCCACCTGCGTCTTACGGCATTAATTTCCAAAAATTCATCATCTGTCTCTATGTAAATCGTCAGTTTGACATAATGCCAGGAACTCACGTGGCGCGATACTCGACATAAAATGTATGCAGTTTTGACAACAGCGCTCGTGATCGTGCTTGCTTAGTCGTTCTTGATAGATCGTCAAAGTTAAGCAAAGTTTGAAATGGCCTGTAAGTTGATGGGTGACCGCCAGTGGCATTTTCATCCGAGCGCTTCCGTGCTTCGGAGGGCACGTTAAATTGTCGGTCCCGGCTATTTAAGTCGTTAAGCCATGACGGAAGCCTTTAGGCGGCCTAAAAACTCCGTCACCAGAGTTGGCCACTGACTCATACGAACTTACTTAGTTTTGACAATTAATGCCATTTGACGCTGGTGGACGTCTCTGCGTTTTATATCGATTCGATTTCTATTCTACTCGTATTGCGATTTGTAACATGGCTAGATGGGCTGGAACGCGTAGTCCATACGCAGTTTTACAAGCTACGATTGACATCTAATTCCTAGTATCATCCAAATCAGCGTCCAACACACACATTGAATGTTTATGTTTCAATCACGCTGTTCACACGCACTCTGCGCACATACACACACACTTTCAGATACATAATAGTAAGATGAGATAGTAGGTAACATAGTAAGATGATGGTTTCTAAAGATTCGCTCTCAAAATTAATTCAACATCAAAAATACTTATTTAGACGTCCAAATTAAACGAAAGTTAATTCTGTAATTCACTCTTATTTCTCTTCGGTGGATCAAAATTTCAGTAATTCGCTAAATTAGTTCCTCATCCCCCCTCCTTCTCCCCCCTCTTGCCCCTCGCTTTGAACTTTCAAAGATTAATGAGATCAAGGCAATCGGAAAAAGACATACTTATTGGATTTACTTATTTGATAATTTGATCAAACATTCTAAGTAAGCTTACATAAGTAAGCTAATGTTCTAAATAATATTAAGTATTTAAAGTAGGCTTCAAGTAAATGATAATCTCGAAAAGCGGTTAATAAAATATTGAACGACCCTTTCATGATCTGATAGAATAGTAGATTAAAGTAAGTTCGTATGAGGCCGCCTTTAGGCCTTCGTCATGGCTTAACGACTTAAATAGCCGGGACCGACAATTTAACGTGCCCTCCGCAGCATGAAAGCGCTCAGATGAGGATGCCACTGGCGGTCACCCATCCACTTACGGACCGTACAGAACGACGATCTACTGCTATAGGATGATGATGATACAAACATTAATCCCGCGGCGGGGATCGAGCCCGCAACCTTCTGCGTCCCAAGCGGGCTTTCACCCACTGCGCCACAGAGGTCGTCATATCTCTAGTATTTCATATAGCCCTTAGTTCAAAATTATAATCATCATGATGAAAGATTAGATGAAGTCGTACATGCCTGAATTGCCTGAGTCTCCAATCTACATTTCCTATCTCTTCAAAGACTAAGCGACCTTTGATGTTTGTGATAGAGTGCTTTGCTTTGAATGCACTTCTCACTGCCTCGTGGCACTCTAGGAAGGTAGCAAACCTAGTAAAAGGCAATAATAAATGTGGTTGAACTGCGTTTACCTACATATACACCGCTATTTTATGAGTACCAAAAAAATGTTAAGGACAGTTGCAGCAGATGCAGAAAATGATAAAGGCATGGTCAGAACTTTTTTATTTTACTATCACAAAGTTAGCGTGGATTGTAGTCAACCAAAACCGAACAAAATTTTATGAAAACTGTACAAATAAGTACTATAGCCAACAATCGCGTACAGAATCTTATTCGAACCATGTTCTCGTATCATCCACAGTCAGTAAAACCGCAGTAGCTATCATAAATCTATGTCTGACTCGTCTCGTCTCCTTTTGAGGTTATAATTTTTTTTTCTCTTTTATTGAGTTTTAAATACATAAATGTGATCAGTAACAGACACCGAGACCATGTTTAAAATTTTTTTGGTAATTAAAAAATAGGGGTATATGTATATTATCTTACCAATGCACATCCCCATTTTGAATAAAGCTTAGGCCTTTATTATATTATATGATTATTCTATTAGATGATTTATACAGCGTCAGAAGGCTACCTATGCCTACACTGAACGGGACGCTGTAGTGCCTGGTACATTGTTTGAGATGGAATAGGCTTGCCCAGCACCTAAACCATCCTCTCAGCTTAATCGCCCTTGTCCACAGGAAAGACGACGTCAATACGTGTGGAGCTGACTAAGCTGCGGGTTTCCTCATGATGTTTTCTTTCACCGTTAAGAGTTAAAGTGAATTTAAATTTTTACGGAACACGATTACGATGCACACGATTACGGCCAAGATTCAAACCCACGACATTCGAATAGAAAGTCGAGCCAGAACCCCATTCGGCCAACACGGCTCTCACATTTTGAATAGGTACCATCTACTAATAATAAACATGCGAAAGTGATGATAGATGTATGGAACGAGGATGTACAAAATGTTTGTTACTCTTTCACGCAAAATCTGAATGGATTTCGATGTTTGGCACTATTAAATTTTGGGCCTATGCCCAGCAGTGGACAAAGGTTCAGAATAAAAATTATGATGAAATTCGTGTAGATAGATTATAGTCTGAAACACTTCGTATATCGAAAAAGTGAAATCGAGGCGCGGAAATCTTCAAAAACACTTTCATCTTACGAAGTTTCCCTTTCAAAATACTCTCTGCAGTTCAAGAAATAACTCCTTACATGTAACATTTTCCCCAATTTGTAGCAAACAGAGATGAAATGCCGAATCGTCTCGATCTCCATATAGTTAGTCCCCTCATTACTCGCGGTATCTCCTAATACGATGTTACACTATTTGTTCAGGGCTGAGGAAACAATATTACTTTATAAACGTAATTTAAAAGCACTCTCCTTGTTATGTTCATCCTAGAAATAATACAAAATTATCTATGTATTTGTACCACAGTGAAATAAATAAATAAATATTGCTGGACATTTCACACAGCATCATCTAGCCCCAGCAACTAAGCAAAGCTTGTACTATAGGAACCAGATAACTGATATACTACTTATATACTTTTTTGTTTGTAACACCCAGTCCCGAAATAAATATTTGCAGATCATACAAACATTGATCCCGCGGCGGGGATCGAACCCGCAACCTTCTGCGTCCCAAGCGGGCCTTCACCCACTGCGCCACAGAGGTCCTCATATCAATATATCTCGATAAAGTAAGCTCGTATGAGTAAGTATGTATGGTTAACTCTGGTGACTGAGTTTTTAGGCCACCTAAAGGCCTCCGTCATTAACAATTTTATAGAGACTGGGACTAAAAATTATGAGCTCTCTAGCACGGAAGTGTGTAGGTGCTACTAACGCTCTTTGTGCCTGCTGTATGAGAACGCATCACTTCGACAATCTATTAGAACTGTTAGGGTGGTCGCACAGTCCAGCCGAGCCAAACGCAACGAACTGTCAATTCAATAGAGAAAATGCTGCTGTCAGAAGCGAGCCGCATTTTCTGACGTAATCAGGATTTTTTGTATAGAAAATAGACTGCCGCGCGTACTCCGCGGGCAGTATGCGATCAGGTTTATATTGCGCTGAACATCACATTAAATTTAATCTTTCTAGAGCTAAGCAAGCCACACCACAGGCCACACTCCATATTTAAACTCGGAAGACCAAACAGTTCAGTCGAGCGAAGTGAGCCTGTAATCAAACAATAGGCCCGAGTGTGACGCAATTTGATTGAATCGGTTGATTTTACATCGCACAATCATTCTCGGATATTGGTCTAATCCGAGGGTTGTCTGATTAGGGACAACACACGTTTACCACCGACTTGCGGTGTGTAACATAATATTTGAATATGTCACTATCGTAAGTAATGGGATTGTGTGAAGTGCTAGTCGGATACCAAAACCTTATTATATTATGGTGTTAGAATCTCGGTTTTCGGTTTTCGTAAGGGTTTTATCAGACGGACAGAGTCGGATTCCATAGTTGAAAGTAATTTTTAGTGTATAACGATCACGCGTTAATCTGACCCATTGACGGCACGCGACATTTACAATATCGTTTACCCATCTGGCAGCTGAACGACCTACATTTCTATGCAACTAGTTATCATCCTGACTCTCCACTGGAGCTTGACTTTTAGTTTTAAGATGGATCACCTAAAATAATGCAAGGACCCAAACCGTGTTTGTTGCCCTGATTCTTCACGGTATTGGTCGCAAAAGAATAGGAGTAAAATTAGTTCTAAGATAAGTGATCCCAGCGGTCCTACTGAGTAAATGTTTTTTGACTTGAACTTTGACATCTACACCTTTCATCACCACGCCTCAAAGACCCAGCCGATTCTATTTAGGCACAAGCTTTATGAGGCCTACATTACCAGCCGGGTAAAGTCTGTGGGTGATGATGGATGATACACAATTTGTTCTATGATGGAGCCTCAGAGTCTTAAGCCGTAAGCTCTACGCGTTCACGTGTTCCAAAACTCGCGCAAGTCGATGTAAAATGACAAAATGTATAGGATTATGAAGACTCGCGCGAGTCTGAAACGCGTGAACTACGGACTACGCGTTTCAGGCTACGCGTTCATGCGTACGCCTTGTACGCAAGGCTTTACGTACCAAGCAGCACCACACAGAAATAGTCGTGTGTGTAGTCCGTTATTGTATCAATGCTTCTGTGATGAACACGGAAATTCAATTCGTATCATAAAAGGGTTATTAAAGTTTGATACCAAGGGTTTGAGTTGCGGAAGTATGTGTGATATTGCTACCTACTAATTGTCTAGCAATTTTCTCTCCACAATCGTTTCTTCACTACTGAGGATCGTGACTCCTTTTTATTTGGTCAACCAGTTGTCTCCATAGGTTGCGTTCCGTTGCTTGGTAAAAAGTAAGTAAGTTCGTATGAGTCTGTGGCCAACTCTGGTGACGGAGTTTTTAGGCCGCCTTAAGGCCTCCGTCATGGCTTAACGACTTAAATAGCCGGGACCGACAATTTAACGTGCCCTCCGAAGCACGGAAGCGCTCAGATGAAAACGCCACTGGCGGTCACCCATCCACTTACAGACCGTTTCGAACGTTGCTTAACTTCGACGATCTATCAAGAACGACTAAGCAAGCACGACCACGAGCGCTTGGTGTAGTGCGGCTTATAAAAGTATAGCCCGTCTCAACTATCGGCCAATAGAAAGTCTATAGTCTGCGAGGGGTCTTAGGCAACGTATATTTGGTAAGTTACACTTATATTTATACTTATTATGAAGGCAAGGGCATTTCTTCAGAATAAATTTCTGAAAAAATCAAGAAAAGGGCATGTGTGCACATTGATCGTATTTAATTATGACGGATACTGGTTGACAACATTTGTAAATTTGAAATTTAAAATGGATTATGGACCTTCTCTGATTTATTTATGAAATGAATTCTTTGGGATATTTACATTTTGGTTCTATTTTCGGTTTGAAAGGGAAAGGTTCTTTGTGGGTTAAATTCAATGTAGAGAAAATTCAGTTTATTCTACGTTGTTTATGGAAATTAAGGTTAAAAAAATTAAGGTTTTAAAACCCAGAGAATTTGAAATACGGATGAACAAGCACTAAATAAATAGAAATAGAAATTGGACTTTTCACACTATCATTTAGCCCCAAAGTAATCAGAGCTTGTGTTATGGGTACTACATGATTTTTTTTTCTAACCTATGCTGTCCCACTGCTGGGCAAAGAAAGGTCTTCCCCACCATGACTGATATACTATTTACTGATATACATTTTGTTTGTAAATACATACATATTATACATAGAAAACACCCAGATCCGACTAAATATAGATCATACAAACATTGATCCCGCAGCAGGGATCGAACCCGCAGCCTTCTGCGTCGCAGGCGGGCCTTCGAGCACTGCGCCGCAGAGGGCGTCAAAATAATGATAATGATTTGTATAGTGGAGAGGCTCTACCTACCACCACAGATTAAAAAAAAACACAGCTTGAAAATGCATGATTCGTAAAATAAAAGCTTTTCCAGCGCGTAAACATTCTTACTTGAAAAACACTTGAACTTTCAATTTAGCACTTTTAAAAGTACCAAAGTTGAAGTCAACAAGCGTTCGGACTTTCAAGTAGTTTTGAATGCAAATAAGTGACTGTTTATATTCGAACGAGAAGGGAACAAACAGGGACCGAACCAATTTTAGAAAGATTCCATCGCATTGAATGTTTGAATCCTCCACGCAAAAAAAATATATTACCAAAAATATAATTCGACCTCTGTGGCGCAGTGGGTGAAAGCTCGCTTGGAACGCAAAAGGTTGCGGGTTCGATCCCCGCAGCGGGATAAATGTTTGTATGGTCTGCTAATATTTATCTTAGGTCTGGGTGTTTCTATGTATGTATTTAAAATCAAAAAATAAGTATAGACTTATTTTTACTACTACTTATAGAAGTAGTATATCAGTTATCTGGTTCCCATAGTTTAAGATTAGCTTAGTTTGGGGCTAGATGGTGCTGTGTGAAATGTCCAGCATTATTTATTTATTTATAATTATATGCACTGTGCCAGACGCCAGTACTCCTAGACGATGTAAAAAGCATCGTACCTATGAGTCACAGAACCTAACAAGTAAAAAAAACATGGTGAAAAGTGCACGAAACATTATTTTACTACGCTGGTTTAAAAAAACTAGGAACACGACAAGTAGAAAAAGGATGAGATGCTCTGTAGAGTTTGTAGATGGTTGAGAATATTATAATCAAAAAATGAACCGCTCGAGCCAGCGCGACCCGCTAGATGGCTTCGCCAGATCTCGTTAATTCTACAAGCGTTTCTATATCTTGTACCATTGTTCATAAGGTTTATAATGGCTTGCTATAAAACTAATTGACGCGTCTCGCTTCCCAATTCAATGTGCATTGAGCCTTAAACTCCTTACTGGGTTCTTAATTAAATAATGGTGGTCGGTCCGGTCTCGTCCCGGTCCAGTGTCAACAACGTTTCAGGGCAGTAGTATCAGTCCGTCTTCTGGGATTATGCCAACTGTTAATAAACTCCATGACTCTCCCAACTTCTAGAATTGCATGCTACTTAAATTAAACTAAATGAGCTGATTTCACGCAGTGTGAACGTAGTAAATGTGATCTTGAATTGTGATGTGTCTTGTGATGTGATCTGAATAAAAACTCTTTTTTTTTTCAAATTATACTATTTTGTCCGCAACTAAGGACTAAGGATATCGGTGTATATACAATTAAAAAAGTTATATACACTAGCTTCTGCGCGCGGCTTCGCCCGCGTGGTATCAACATTTTGAATAGCCTATGCTATTCCAGGTCAGTATCTATACCTATCCCAAGTTTCATCGAAATCAGTACACTGGTTTAAGCGTGATTGATACACAAACGAATGAGTGGGAAAGTGGGAATATACATTATACAGCAAAACATAGGACGTCCTTCTTTTTTTCAAGTCGGTTAAAAATGTTTTTTTTCTGACTCTTTTTCACTTAGCGAATAGGTGGAAAAAATATTTCAAATGATAACCGTTAGAAAGCCATACAATTTCTTCTTTGTTTTGGTTAGTGGTCATCATTCCGATGACTTCCGGTCCTGGACGACTTCAACCGGAAACAATTCCGTGGCGGTTTGCATATTTAACCCCTTTGATTGTTTCGGAACTACGTGGATCTAGGGGTCATTATTATCAGGGTTAATGGGTTAATTGTGGACTACTAATGGAACACCTGCTTTACTCGCTTATATCTGACGAACGAAGAAAAAGGAGGAAGTTTTTGGGAATTGTCAGTCGCTAATATTTTCATCTTCTAGGCAGAAAGAAAAAAATCTCTAAAAAACACAAGCTCTGCTTAGTTTGGGGCTAGATGATGCTGTGTGAAATGTCCAGCATTATTTATTATTATTATTAAAAAAGAGGACTGACAGAGTCCGTAACACCACGCTGCGTTCAGCAACTGGAATCGCCGATGTAGGGGATAAGTCTGGCAGGCTGAAGTGGGATTGGACGGGCCACGTGAGCCGAATGCATCCCGATAGATGGGCTAAGATCGTGACGCAGTGGGTGCCTGACGATGGGCGACGCCGAGGCAGCCCTCGAAGACGCTGGCGTGATGATCTCGATGCATTCCGGGCTGACTGGTGGGACGAAGCTAGCGACCGCAAGTCTTGGAAAATAATGGGGGAGACCTTTGCCCAGCAGTGGGACAGCATAGGTTAGAAAAAAAATTGTATTAAAACAAAAAGTATCTTACTATGATGAGTCTTATGATTCTATTGAAACTAATTAACTATTTATTTAACATTTGGTAACTCAAAGTCCAAAAACATTTATTCAGTAGGACCACTGGGATCACTTTGAACATTAAGTCTCTGAATGCGGCGGATAGTCCTGAATATCATGAAGTTACTACACGTTTTACGGAGGCCTTAAGGCGGCCTAAAAACTCCGTCACCAGAGTTGGCCACTGACTCATACGAACTTACTTACAACACGTTAAAGCCCAACATAAGTCCTATTTCTAGAATAATTACAACTGTTTATAGTCAGTCAGACATTCATTTTATATTTAGCTAAGGGCTAGGTCCAAGGGTCGTTTGTATTTGAAATACCCTCAATAGGGAATGTAATGGGCAGGTTTAATAGCGGTCGGCTGTAGTTTCTCTGTACATTAGTCAGTAGAGTTGAATAAACCACGCTCGTTGAGAGCTCGACCGCTAGACCTTTTCAATAAGTATCATTTAATCTTAAGATTTACATAGCATAATACATGTACCTATTACATAGTAAAATAATGCTGAATGAACATTTCACACAGCATCATCTAGGCCCAAAGCTTGTACTATGGAAACCAGATAACTGATATATTACTTATATACTTTTTTGTTTATAAATACATACATAGAAACACCCAGACCCGAGATAAATATTTGCAGATCATACAAACAATTATCGATCGAACCCGCAACCTTCTGCGTCCCAAGTGACGAAATCAAAAACGAAGTCGATCTTTGCCGAAAATAGCTGCTAGAGATGGTGTTGGTGACGGTCACGTGACTCGCGACGCGAGTTCAGTGGTTTTTTTTTCATCTCAAAAATGCCCAACGTGAAAAAAGTTTTTAGTTCAAAAACATCAAATGGCAGAGCCGAGGCCTTATGTCTAACTTGAAATTTATTCCCATTTCCCATCCCAACCAATCACACAATACGAAAATGACGCATTTTGTCATGATACGTTTCGTATTGTGTGATTGGTTGGAATGGGAAATGGGAATGGATGTCAAGTTAGACAATAAATCCTCTGGTTTAGTTAATTTCGATCACTAGCAAATAACCTGAATAATAAACAAAATATCAGAAGCAATTGTAACGATTGAAATTAATTAATCAAATAGGTTCAAATTCCAAATTAAATGTAAGAAGGCACCCTAAGTAAACCACTGACTTTCTGAATTAAAATGTAAAGCGAGTCTATACGAAATTCAGCTTTTAAAATGTAGTCGCCGTAACAAACCGTTCGTAAATTTACAGGTGCCAGTGTTTGGAGATACTTTTATCTGTTTGAACATCTAAGGTGAATGGAACAGTTTAAAAAGCCGTTCTATAATATGACAAAAGCTTGAGATTTAATCAAAAAACAAAATGAAATTTGTTTTATTTAGGAAAAGTGTACAAAGATGAACTAGAACTGTGTCGCAAATATTAACGCTCTTCTCTCGGAATGTAAATGATTATGCCAAAATGACAAAAAAAAACAAATAAAACTTATTTACTAGAAAGAAGAAAAATTTACCAACCCGCACGAGGGCTAGCCTGTATCGCGGGAAACCGAAAAAACAAAAGGTAAGAGTGATTGTGTTTTGGTCGGTGCATTTATTACTAGCTGCACTCTCGCAGTGTAAGCTGCGATCCCTCGAGATTTTTTGCGGGATAAAAAGTAGCCTTTGTCCTTCCCTGGGATACAACCTTTATCCATGCCTATTTTCAGCCTAACCTGTTCAGTGGTTTGGGCGTGAAAAGATAACAAACAAACAGACAGACAGATAGACAGACATACAGATTATATTATAAATAGTATATATGGATTTATTTACACAATACTTATACATACAGTCACGTGTTACATAATAATGGAACTAAACTCTTTATAAAGGAAAAATAGAAAAATTAGTTGCGCACGTTTTCTGGCGGTGCCTTTATTTTGAGCACCGGGATTTGATGAAAGTGAACAGGAAAATTCTGGACACTGTCCGAATTTGGAAGGAATTTCCATATTTTACCCGATTTAACAAAAAAGGAAGCTATGCTATTTCATGCTATTTGCATAGAATGTTGCTGAAAAGGGACTTGAGAAAGATAAGGAAAGGAAAGGTCTTCAGTACTTACTTATTGTTATTTGATACTGTAATCAATTTTGACATTGCTTTTAAACTGCAAGTTGGGCTATTTTTAACAATGTCCCAGGCACTACAGCGTCCCGTTGAGTGTAGGCATAGGTTGCCTCCTGACACTGTATAAATCATCCAGTATGTAGTGTAGAGGCTTACGTTTTAGGAAAATTTAGGTTCGACGTTATCAAGTACCAAAATGGT
This sequence comes from Epirrhoe alternata, assembly GCA_963565295.1. Taxonomy (NCBI): domain Eukaryota; kingdom Metazoa; phylum Arthropoda; class Insecta; order Lepidoptera; family Geometridae; genus Epirrhoe; species Epirrhoe alternata. The sequence goes on along the minus strand of OY751385.1, from coordinate 725,283 downwards.
AATATTTCGCCTCTCACGTCTATAATTAAGGTTTTAATGGGAAGAAACCCTATAATTAAACATTACAGGCAACGTACGGCTTAGGATGATTGCCGTTATATGTATTCACTGTGTATTGTGAAACAGGTATTTAATTTTAATAAATACGTAGGTAGTGCGAGAAGTGTTCGAGTTTACGGAGTTCCACATTAGTTTTGTTTACTTTCAGAAACTGCGAGACAGGTACCATCATCATCATCCACAACCTGACTTTGCCCACTGGTATAGGCCTCTCTTTCTATATGCCACTTTTTACGGTCTCGTGCTAACCTCATCCAGGTACGGCCCGCGACGGATACCAAATCGTCTGCCCATCTCGCTGCCGGACAAAAAAATAAAATTAAAATTCCAAAATTCCTCAGTGCCTCAAGTCGAAGGTTTTCGATCATTGTGTGTTACCGGTGATGACATATGGAACTGAGACGTGGTCCCTCACTATGGGCCTCATAAGAAGGCTCAAGGCTCAACGAGCTATGGAAAGGGCATGCTCGGAATATTGAAATTATTTCTCTTAACCGTTTGAGACCTTTCCTGAGTAGCTCCGCACGGAAGTGCTCAGATGAAAATGCCACTGGCGGTCACCCATCCACTTACAGACCGTAGTAAAGCTAAGAGAGGAAAATAGACACTGTTGTATCGACCACATAACCGTCTATATTTCGGCTTGAACAAATTTATTTTACATTATGCTATTCTTTTGAACCCTCTTGCGGTATTATCAGGAAACTCAGGTAACTGGGAAAGAAAATCGTTTTGTTACAAACGGCCATTCAATTCCTTAGATTTTTTTCTATCAAAGACTTTCCTTGTTTTTCCTTGGAGAATTGCTACCGAACTACTTGGTCTATTGTGATCGCTTATTGCTCTTCTGTAATGTTAATAGCCTAGTGGGATAGTGCCTCGACTTGCTGAAAATGTTCAAATCCCGGCCGTTTTCATTTTTGAAAATTAAAATCATATTTTTTTCAACAAACAAAACAACAAAAAGTATATAAGTATATCAGTTATCTGGGGCTGGATGAAGGTGTGTGAAATGTCCAGCATTATTTATTATATATTTTTTATTTTTTTATTAGATATTAGATTAGGCAACGCTTAAGTTCTTTGAATTTTTTGCACTTGTTCAATCTTCCATGCATTTACATTCTTCTCCATCCAAAGGCTGCCTGGAAAAGATCGCTTCTCATAAGGCCGCCTATTGTGCATTGTAATATGGATCTCTTTTCTACTGTATTTTGTAGTTATAAAGTGTATTGTGCAACAAAGTATTTTCATTCATTCAATAGGCGCGATGCCCAAGCTCTTAAATAATTCTGAGATAGCCTGCTAGTACACCAGTTTTATAATCGACGATGGGCTTGAAACCAATCACAAACTAACTTTAAAAAACATTGTTTATACTTGCAGACCATTGAAGCGTCTTCAAAGGATATAGCATCGATTGCCTATTAGCTCAGTTGGTAAAGCATTGCCACGGATCTGTAAAGTGGAGGGATTTAATAATGACTAATATACTTATTTCGTCGTGCATTTTAATGGTGAAAAGAAACAAATTAGCTCAACATGTCAATTATATTTCATACTAGCTCTCCGTCGCGGTGTTACCCGCGTTCCCTCGGGAAAACACACACACACCATTTTTTGTGACCAGCGTCTCCACTATCAGTATTGAAAAAAAATGGTGTCTTGCAAAAATGGCTTGTAACTCAGACAGTTTAAGCCGTAGCAGCACCATCTAACAAATATTGTCGAATTTAGCTGTTCAGCTACTTGGCGTCTATATGGCGTTTTTGAATAAATACAGTAAATTATGAGTTATTGTCATTAGTTGAAATAGCCCCGCTCTACCATATAGACAATGCCCCCAATTTCCAGAAGTTAATCAGAAGCCCTGAAAGATTTGTGAAGACGCGGTGGGCCCCGGAACATCACGGACCTAGGGCTAAAAACTGTTGAATTTTCCAATAATGTATTTTTTATCTGAACATGAAGTTAATTAAATAAAGATTTAGTTATCAGATGATGATGATTATTTTATCACAAGTCAACCATCAGGTCATATTTCACAATACGAAAATTTGTATTTCAGTATGATAAATGGGTTCAAAATGTATAATGGAATATTTAATGGAAAGCTTCATTGATAGGCAATTGTGTTATGATTAATTATTGCGTAAATTGGTTTATTTGATCTAGTTTTAATTGGTACACTCCTAGTTAATTGTGTTCAATGTCAAACAAAAGATATTTCGCTTTTCATGAAGGTAAAATTTAATGCGAAAATCATTTTCAAAGGACGATCAAATCAACTAATTTTGATCCACAAAAATTTTATTAGAAATCAACTATACGGCAGGTAAAATACCAAGTATAAATTAAGTATTTAAATAAATATTTTACTAGTTAAAAAAAACATATATTGCCCTTTTTGCTCGCTTACGTTTCATTTAGGTTTTCTACAAATAATAAGATGAAAACATTAAAATTATCAGATAAATTGAAGGATAACTATCAAGATTCCTCATTATGTGTCCCTGTATCGAGGAAAGTCATGATAGGGTTTTGATACTCGTACCTATATTGCTATGTCAATCTAGGTTAAACCAAGAGCTGATTCAACTGAAATAAACACGGTTGGTTTATTTGATGGTTATTTACTGAGGCGTTCCTCTAAGCAGCTCCTGAATCTTCACCACAGTCAGCTCATTTTGATCAATGAAAAAATAATGTGTCAAATCACAGAATAGTCAGACACCGGTCGCGGTTATGCGTATTTTTTTATTGTTTATACAAATCTTCAAAGTTAAATGTATTTTATATAGATGAAAGGATTTATATAATTGTATTGTATATATTGGAAAACATCGTGAGGAAACCAGTTAGTATTCGTATAGGCAGCGATGGGCTTGCAACCTGTCACGTATGGAATACTAACTTCTGCAAGATGTGGGCATGTATCAAATATGTATTTGTACATGCCTCTGACTACCCCCTTAGACATCTTCAAAGGATCTGGAGTATAAAGATCTGAGAGAATGTCTACCGCGCCTTGGGGATACAGTCGTGACCCTGTTTACGTTTTACGTATAGTAGCAAACAAATCAAAATATATAATTTGATTTTCCATCAGTACTTTCACTGATGGATGTAGCTTTGATCTAAAATAATCTGCCGGGTAAATACTTTTTAAGGAAAACCGCGGTTTCATATAACAAATACACAATTTTCGTTGACACTTCAGACTGATATTTGAACTTATTACTAAACTAATTAATATTTTAAGTTACTTTATAAACTAAACTCACCTCGTAAACACAACACACACAGCCCACTCACAAGAAAACGTTCTAAATTCAACACAAACAAATTGAACAGTACGATCACTTCGGTAAAAGTCTTCCAGCTTATCCCAGTGTGGTCTCACCGAGACCTAGACGGCAACTGAGTTTGCAAAGTACAGCTTTTGGGTCCAAGTGCTGGCGCATGCGCGAACCTCAAACCAGGTGTTCAAACTATTCGGTCCTTGAAAGTCCTTAGATCGAGATGCAACGAGTTTAGGGTTGAAACTTTTCTTGCAACTTACCTTATTACTCGTAGATGACGAAATTGAACAAGGAACAGAAGTAAAATCACCTAGTTTTAAGACGATTCAAAGTGATCCCAGCGGTCCTACTGAATAAATACTTTTTGATTTTGACTTTGACTTACAGTGATACATTAGATACACTTCTGCATACGAAACATGTGGGTACATAGTGTATGATTAAATATGTATGTACTTTAGGAAATACCTACGGATGGTGGTGGATAGGTTTCAAAGACAGTCTATAATTAATAGGACAAACTGTTTTGTGTGCTCTAAATAAATAATTTACATTTCGCACAGCCCCAAACTAAGCAAAGCTTGTACTATGGAAACCAGATAACTGATATACTACTTATATACTTTTTATTTGTAAATACATACATATAAAAAAACACCCAGACCCGAGACAAATATTTGCAGATCATACAAACATTTATCCCGCGGCGGGGATCGAACCCGCAACCTTCTGCGTCCCAAGCGGGCTTTCAAACACTGCGCCACAGAGGTCGTCAAAATAAACTGAGCACTTGTATCAGTCGTCTGGCGTTACTATTATCCCTGCAACCTGTTTCTTCTTCATCTCGCGTGTCAATGGCTTGAAATCTTTTTAGCCTTGTTTAAGTCCTCCCGAGTGCAGGTGGTTGGACAAAGTGGGCATGAAAGTAGTAGAAAGGTGTGCCATACTTTGGGAGGATGCACCGCAGACAACCTGCGAGAACACACGATTGTTATTGATTCAATTAAAACAATCACAATTTAATACTTTTAATATTTTATTTTTTTATAATACAACGATTTTATCAATGAAAATTTTATTTAACAGTGTTTAATAAATCTGATACATTTTCATTATTTTATTAAATATTTAACAAACTGGACCATAATTTGATGAAATTTAAATGTAAATTGGAAAACTGCTTAAATAATTCACCCCTCCAGTTGTCAGTCTGTTCACGTAGTTTCCAAACGAACCAAAAAGTTGCAAACTGATTTAGTGAATTCGTTCGTCGCCAGTTATAAGTGACCACGTGATTGTGACAACCCTAATAGCAAAACAAAAATCAGTGAGAGAATAAAAAAATATTGGCACTCCGGGAGTGCCGAGAGAAGTGAAACTTGCGAAGTTTTGGTAACGGTTCTGAACTTAAAAAAATTAAAGTACATGTGAGTCATGTGACCTGTCACATCCAAAGTATTTTATCCATCGCAAAACTGCTCAATCCGAAAAAGGAGTATAAAATTTTTAACCGACGAAAAAAAAGGAGGAGGTTCTCAAGGCGACGCGTATATTTCTTTTTTAAAGCGGTTTTTTAGCTCTCACACAATAAAACTATGTCATTATAAAACTAAGTTAGCCCTCTTACACACTAGCAGGCTTACCATAGAACGTGACATAAAGTTATTCCGGAGTGTAAACTGTCAAAATGTATGGTTATTCTTGATTTATTCGGTGGAATAACTTTATGTCATGTTTTATGGTAAGCCTGTAGCAGTTGAACACCAACCACAAAAGTGCGTAAGCTGGCGAAGTCTCATAATTGTTCAGTATGTCAGCGAATTGGCACAGAACATCAACCTCGTCCACTCGCTTTCTTCCTCCAACTTCTCTATTTAAAAAATTACTTCCTTTTTCGTAGTGTTGTCTAGAGGTCGCTGTCCCAATTTCCTGTAAGAAAAAAATATAACAAAAACAGTTCTAAACGCCATTTCAGAGTTCGTTCAAGGGTGATCATCCGATAGTATTTTTGATGATGTCGTAAAAGTTTGGGACTCCGAATAGAATTGGTTTAGGAGTAAACAAACTTTGGGAGATTCGTAAACATGTATTTTTTCCTTTCAATTCAAACTAAAGCGATACAAAGTAATATTATCTAGAACAAATGTATGTTTTAATCATTATTAACGAGTAGAGGTCTTGACATGCATGGAGGCCGGCCATACGTCAGTTTTTAGTCGGTGAGAGTCCGACATACCCTTCCGCTGTCCCCACGGCTGCAGAGTATCCATAATGGATTTTCTGACGGTATGAAAAAAAAAAAAAAAAGGCTAAAGAAAAGATGGATGGATTGTGTGAAGGATGACATGAGTAAGAAAGGAGTGAGTGTTGAGTTGACGGCTGATAGAGGAGAATGGAAGAACACATGTTGTGCCGACCCCACATAATGTGGGAAAAGGGCAGGACGATAATCATGATGTTTTAATTTCGAATTAAATAAAGTAGGTACTTTTTGCCATTTATGTTCTATGGCTGACTGCGAGTTTTCCTATATTTTCCCAGGTTCAACGGCCGGAGGTCTCATGAATAAAAAGATGCAATCCGCAGCCAGATGCTGCCGGTGGTGACAAATGCTGCTACCTTCAGCACTGGTTTGCTCTTGATAAGCATAAATTATTTAAACATCAGCTAAAAATCACAATATCTGAGGCGCAGTGGGTGAAAGCCCGCTTGGGACTCGGAAGTTTGCGGGTTCGATCCCCGCCGCGGGAATGTATATAAGTAGTATATCAGTTATCTAGTTCCGATAGTACAAGCTTTGCTTAGCTTGGGGCTAGATGATGCTGTGTGAAAAGTCCAGCATTATTTATTTATTTGAGATACATAAGGAATATAAGGTCTAGAAGCGCGGGTCTTTTCAGAAATATCCAAGATGTTGATTGACAAGACCAATGACTCGTAGGCCATCGTTGTTTTTTTTTAATTAAGTAAATTGGTCAGCATTTGACCTCTGCTTGATGTTAAGCAGTAGTGAGGTCTAAGATGAAGCATAGACCAATAGAACGAGGTAATGCCGATAGCTTTTCGGAAACTTTGATTATGACAACACGAGCGAAGTGAAAACTAGTGTTAACTCCTTAAAGCTTAGATATAGAACAAATGTGTCTGCTGTAATGCTGTCCTAATTGAAGGCAACTTTGAAATAGCGCCATTTTATTTCACTCTGAGCAACAGAAGATTTGACGCAAAATATTCTGGATTCTGGAGCGGGGTAAGTGTCAAAATCCATTTTGGGAATTCCCCTCAAAGCGGATTTTGGAAATTTTACTTTCAAAATCGTTCATATCATGTTTAAACTTGCTTATGCTTTTGCCCATGTAGAAGTAGGTAAACTACAAGGAAACAGGAGCAAACTCAAGCCTATATCCCCAAGGCGCAGTAGACATTATTCTCGGTACTTTAGACAAAACGCGCGTTCCTCTACGACTAAAACTTAACCAAACAATCGCAGTTATAAAACGAAACTACCCACATTATAACTTTTCTCATTGCAAACAAGACATGTAATTTGCGTCCCATTTGGAGGTAGTTTTGGACTTTGCTCTGGCTCGGACACTTGATAAAACTCCACGGAAACGCCTTGGTATTCTTCTTCTTTTTGCCGTGTTTCTTTTGAACCAATGAAAAGGATTTAAGTGCGCCTGAAATAAGCTCACTGGCCTATTTCACTTGACACATGGTTTTAAAAATTAAATGCCAGCTTCAATCGCCCTTCACTCGCACAACAACACAATCTATCGCGCAGGATTGAGCGGGATTACTTGCAGGAAAGCCTGTACGCGCAATCGCGCGCGGTAGTTTTTTTGAAGCTTGAAGCTACGCGTTCTTCCGCTCACGATTCGCTGTTTCACTCGCGAAAGATTGTGCGTGTGAAGGCCGCTGAGAACAGGCTAATGTTTGAATAGAAAGACTCATCACGTTATCTTCACCGATCCGTGGTCACCACGACCCACGACAAATCCCTGTGGCCACGGAAAGGTACCTACAGTTTTTCGGATGCTTTTTTAAAATTATCTAAATATCTACGAGAATCTTAGCGTAGGGCGAGTAGTTTCCACTCTAAGACCCCTCGCAGACTACACTTTCTATCGGCCGATAGTTGAGACGGGCTATACTTCTCCATACTCATTACGAGCAGAAGTATATTCCGTTTCAACTATCGGCCGATAGAAAGTCTGTAGTCTGCGAGGGGTCTAAATGTAACTAGTATTACATATTCTCTGGCTTGGCACGAATATTTGGACACAAGAACAGTATTGTTTTACCAACCCTATTTACACAAACCGCTTGGGATACCTTAGAGTGGACAAACCGGACTATGAAATGTAGAACTTATTTGCTTAGCAAAGTCTATAGATCTTGGTCTCAATTGAACAAAAGAGTTGAGTTTGCCAAGATTCATCAATGATAATTTTATCTCGGTACTTCGTACGGTATCTGTTGCTTTATTTGATATTTTTAATATCTTTGTCTACCATGATTTGTTACACAAAAAAACAGGAATACGACTGTATACTAGCTAATTTCATTCTCCTCTGATATCGCTATCACATGAGAAAACTAAAAGTTATCAAGGGCGAATGAAACCTGATACTTATCACACGGGACAAAGGCATCCTCAAGGCGTGGTAAGTCCTACGACGGTACGGACGGCTCTAGATCAAATTGACAAATGAATCTCAATGCAGACTGAATTGACAGCGACTCGATGAGAACAAGACATTATAAACCTTATGAACAATGTTACAAGATACAGAAACGCTTGATAGCTCGCGGACGTGACCGCGCGTGACTTCTCGAGCCGGCGTGCCACACCTCTTTAATTCTATATCTTGTTACATTGTTCTAAGGTTTATAATGTGTTGTTACGTCTCGTCGCGTCGCTGCCGACTCAGTCTGCACTGAGCCTTAGACTGTTGAGCTTCAATTTTTCCTAAAACCCTGAAATGGTGATCCAAGTGTAAATCATCTTCAACGTCAATCAAAATCCTTCTAGTTGTGCAAACAGAATTGGATATTGCAGGCCTAGGAATAATTTCAGAACAAACATCCAGGTGCAAACAAGTCCTACGGATAGGGGCGTTCAAACAGACTACCGATTTGTCTGTCAGTATTGGGACGTTGGCATAGGACGTTGCAAACGGTAAGGAATGTGTAAACAAAACAAAACATGATCACGACCCCCTCAGACCAAGACTTTCAAGATCTTTTGGATACTTAGGGGATAGAGGTATACATCTACAAATATTTGGCACATGCCCGCATTTTGGCCAATTTATTTTAAAATAAAAAATCATCATCATCATCATCTCAGCTATCTAGCGTCCACTGCTGAACATAGGCCCCTCATCGATTTCCGCAGCGATCGATCTTGTGCAGCCTGCACTCAACGGCTCCCAGCAACCTTTACGATCGTCTTTCCATCTAGTGGGGGGCCGTCCTCTGCTGCGATTTCCACTAGAGAACTTTTGTACCCCAACGGCCGTCAGTTCTACGAGCTATGTGCTGCGCCCACTGCCACTTCAACTTGCTAATCCTATGGGCTATGTCGGTGACTTTAGTGCGTCTAGAATAAAATGTCTATCACGAATCAATGTTAATTCTGAAATAATAATAATGAGTTATTCCTGTGCGTCGAAACTATGGCCTTTAGATTTTTGAAGGCACTATTCTACTCAGCCAATTCAGTTGTGCTTGGCTTGCTTAGCGTGCCTAAATTGTAAATTAATAAATTTTTCTTTCACTTTCAATCATCAATCTTTGAAGATATTTTGTGAATTCTCCTACTGAGTTACATACACTGTGTCGCCACCTATCAGATCCATCCTGCGTCATGAGCACGTGTTGTTTTTGAGCTTCATAACTCTCGACAAAGAGCGATCGCCTGAAGCTCGATCCAGCTTTTAGTCATTACCCACTTCAAAAGTCATTGAAATTCCTTTTCTGCTCTATATTTAACCATAGACTACAGCTAGCTGCACCTAAACATAAAGCAGCTGAGTGAGCTACGGAATAAAATGATCCCAGCTGTCGTACTACATAAATGAAGACAATGAGAAGCGCTCCTGGTTGTGCTTGCTTAGTCGTTCTTGATAGATCGTCGAAGCAACGTTCTAAACGGTCCATAAGTGGATGGGGACCGCCAGTGGCATTCTCATCTGAGCGCTTCCGTGCTTCGTGCACGTTTCATTGTCCGCCTCGACTATTTAAGTCATTTACCCATGACGGAGGTCTTAAGGGGACCTAAAAACTCCATCACCAGAGTTGGCCCCTGGCTCATACAAACTTAGGTACTTATTAAATAAATGATTTTTAACATCGACTTTGGTGCTACCCACGGATTTTTGCTGGTCTGTGGTACTATCACCTACCTACGTGACTGGTCGTAAGCTATTAAACAACAGAACCTCTACAGATCTGAGTCTTCTACAGATTGTACTACGGTGAGTGTGCCCAGGCGCTACACGACCTTGTTCCGCCTTCACCGTTCTTTTACAGGGACTTCAGACGCACAGCTCACTATCATCCACACCTGGTTGATATTCCACTTATTAGAACTAAGCGCTTTCAAAGTTCTTTTATTATGCGCACTGCAAAAATGTGGAATCAGCTTCCCGCGTCTGTATTTCCGCTGAGCTACGACCCTGATGTTTTTAAGAAGAGAGTTAATAGGCACCTTCTGGGTAGGCTCGCTCCATCGTAGACCTCATTCTTGCCAATGTAAGTTTCGAGGTCAAGAGTCGACCCATTCATCATAAAAAAAAAAAAAAACATACCTGAACAGTCAAGTGAATCGTATTAACAACTCTTATTCAAAACTAGCTGTGCTTTGTTTCTACTGTCCCTAAGCTTCATTTGTCTGGAACATAAGTAGCCAATGCATTAATGGTGGGCATTTGATAGTATTTAGCCCGTATTAGCTACCTTCACAGCATAGTCCAGGCGAGCAGAACGCGTCGAACTCTCAATTCAATAGAGAAAATACTGCTGACGTCAGAAATGAGCCGCATTTTCTGATGTCATCAGCATTTTAACGTACGGCGCGGACAAGTGTGCGATCAGGTAAAATCAATTAATAAAAAACGTAATTCTTCCTTTGACAGTCGAGTTATAAAATAGCAGTAAGATTTTATTAAATCTGTCAGTTGTCCGTCGTGTTGAGCAAATTCAACTTTTGGATTTCCCAATCTACGGATCCAAGTTTAACTTTCCTTCTAAGGTAAGATTATTCGGGAAAACTTGGTGTTTCGTAGGAAACTCATCAGTTCTCAACCAATAGGTGATTTGTCTTTACTTTCCGCTAGCGGCTGTCGTGATGTACGAAATGTAGAGATTGTGTTTGTTTGAAGGTCATTAAGTAAGTCATTCATATTACTTCAATTTCATTTTGTCAATTTTATTATGTGTTAGTAAGTACCTGATTTTAAACTTATTTTTTTTTTCTGTAATATCAATGTATTGAATTGATTCAGGCGTGACTTTGCGGAAGTCCATTGTAAGCCAATTATATTATTGTTTGTCCATTGTATTGTTGGTTCCAGATTGCCGAGCCTAAGTTGTAGGAGGCTTGGCAGAGGTTAGTGGGTGGTTGGGTGGCTTTAGGGTGAGTACTAGTTTTAAGAAACCTTTGTTTGAGAATAGATTAGCGGATTTTTACTATATATTTCCTTACCATTTTTAATATATCAATGTATGTAATTTTCATATTTCTGGATAATTATTCTGTACTAGATGTCCGTCGCGGTGTTACCCGCGGTCCCTCGGGAAAACTTTACTTTTCTGGAATAAAATATAGCCTATGTTCATCAGGGATAATGTAGGATTCTAATGGTGAAAGAATTTTTCAAATCGCTCTAGTAGTTTCGGAGCCTATTCAATTCAAACAAACAAATCTATTCTCTTTATAATATTAGTGTAGATGAAGTTTTAAGTGTGTGTGTGAAATAATATGTTAATGTTTTTATGTTTTCAATGATAATCTGAAATAAATGAATAATAATAATAAAGACATAGGTTGATAGAGCTGTGTTGGTCAAAATGGTCATGCCTCAATTATCAATCTAAAAGTGATGGGTTCGATGGCGTGTTAGCGAATTTCAGCTTAGCTGCTGGCTCGCGTTCTGTTAAGTGTTAGGATGGCCTCCTAATCGCAGATGTAAATCATTTTGTAAAGGCTTTCGCTTTTCGGACAGGAAAATTTACATTTTTGTCTAGAGATCTCTATCGTCATAAAAGTTAAAGCCTTTATTTCAGAAATAAATATACCACATCCAAAATAAACTCCTAGTAGCCAACCTGGTGTATAATTATTTAGGTCTGAGTTCCGAACACGCTAATTAGCTCGCGCCCCAAAGCCTTGATTTAAAGTTACCCGAATAGTTCAAATCTCTGAACTAGTGATGAACGAAAACATAGCAAACATCAGACGAAACACAAATCAAACAGAAACGTGGTAGTAAGATAAATAAATAATAATACTGGACTTTTCACACAGCATCATCTAGCCCCAAAGTAAGCAGAGCTTGTGTTACGTAGTACCCAACGTGACTGATATACTACTTATATACTTTTTGTTTGTAAATACATATTATACATAGACACCCAGACCCGAGACGAATATTTGTAAATCATACAAACTTTGGCCCCGCCGCGGGGATCGCACCCGCAACCTTTTGCGTCGTAGGCGGGCCTTCGCCCACTGCGCTGCAGAGGTCGTCAATTAAGCCAAATTAATAAAGTCATTTTCAACACACTTGCTCATAAAGTGGCTCTATGGTCACCGCAATTAGGCGCATAATGACACCCATAATCAAACTGTGACTTTTTCATTACTATAACTCACTAGTGAGTTATAGTTTTTTTTTTTTAATTTTATTGGTTGAGTTGCTTTGTTCTTAAAAAAGTTTTTATTCAAAAAAAGATCGTGTTCAATAGAACAACTAAATTAATGTTCCTATTGCTTGCTCATTTCATGCAAATTCTTATTTAAATAGATAATTTTAACTCGTACGTGTTTAATAAATAAAACTTTCACTCAAATATGACTTTTGTTTTCTCTGTAATAAAAGAAAATGTTAAATTCCCCATTTTGTACATACGTGGCAGAATAGGCGCGGAAAATAAAAACCCTCATGCCTTTATTTAGTCTGTGGCCGATCGCAATGCGCGCGCATAGGAAAACTGATTAATTTTTCCCTTCTTCTTCTTCTTCTATTAATAGCAAATCATTTTTCACAACTCGTTTTCACTGTTGAAAATGAGTTTTTATTGTTATTTTATTCACAAATGTGTTGAAAAACGTCGTATGATACACGTGTGTATTGATGATTACCGTCCTCGGCTCTCTTAAGACCCTCGCCTACGGCTCGGGTCTCAATGGCGCCTCGGCGGTAATCACCAATGTTACACACTAGTACCATAATGTACTATAAAGCTATTTTATCATTATGGTAGTTGAAGGCACCTCCAAGAACTAATTTGGCAGGGTGGACTTGCAACCTCTTTCAAGTATGGAATGCTTATTCTTGCAAAGTGGGCACCATTCCTTTGAACATCGAACACATACCCAATAGAGTGGCAATTTGGTCCACGATCCTCCTGAAGCCGGAGTGCCTTACCGCTCGGCCACAGAATCCCAGTTGCCGGTATCCAAATTTTCGATAAGCTCATATTTTTCGGTTGAGCACCGATGAGTGATTAGCACTGTAAAATTACAAAAAAATTACGAAACTTATTTATAAATATCAAGTCTCGCTCGCTCGAATGTGATAATTTGCCAAGAAAAGATGGATGGATTGTGTGAAGGATGACATGAGTAAGAAAGGAATGAGTGTTGAGATGACGGCTGATAGAGGAGAATGGAAAAAGAACACATGTTGTGCCGACCCCACATAATGTGGGAAAAAGGGCAGGGAGATGATGATGCTTGCTCGAATGTGAAGCTTGACATTGAGTCGGCCAATCGAAGTGCAGTGTCGCCGCAGTGATTCGGCCATGCCATAGTATAAAAGATCATTGGCCATGCCTTTCTCGATGATGCCTTTACATGCCTTTGAATGACTGATTGACTTTGATGTCCAAGGAATCTAATGATCAAAATTATCAAAAATTTCATAAAAGATATGAGAGGCCTAAGATATGAGACTGCTGTTCGGAATCTAAAAGTTAGTTATAATATAGAAATCCTAGTTAAAGATCAACTTTTAAAACGAAATAAAACTGTTAGATATTTTTCAAGTGTCCGTCCACACAGGTGGCCCCGAATAGAAGTCGTTAGTTAGATCCAGAGCATAATAATAATACAACGTAAAGATTGGACACTCTTCTCCCCGCACCAGCAGCACCATGCCCCTCGAGTTCTCAACTGCGTTCTTACGAAAGAAACACACATATACATGTACTTAGAAATGACACTGCATTGTCTGTGTAAGTAAAATCTGATTGGTAAAAAATACCTTGATTGAAAAAAAAATGCTGGACATTTAACACATTATCTAACCATAAAAAGAGCTTGAGTTTTGGGAATCAATACACATAACTGTTACCCCTTCTTAAATTGTTAAACAAATATATAGAAAGTTTTTTTTAGAAGATTACAGAGGGTCAAAAAACTATGCATAAAAAAATATTTGATCAAAATGCAAATAATTTTCCGGAATCGATCCCGCAACCTACCGCGTCTTTGGCCTTTGCGTCACGCAGTTCTTTTATCAAGTGTCCAGGTTATGTCAGCGTTCAGCACATCATTTCAGCAAAGTGGGCGGTTATGCCACTCTTCATGCACGAGCTGCAGCGCCTTTCATAAAGCGCAGGGAAGCTCAAGCGCTTTTGATAAATCTAGAGGCGAATGGAACTTGTTAGCATCTTTTTAGTGCACTACATGTGGCAACGTTTTTTTAGTTTTCAACACTCACTTATGACTCACAGAATAGAGCTTTTAAATCACTGTTGGGTGTTGTGTTAGCGTCGTTCCAAACCTATTTTATTAGGTTTGAATTCATACACCAATGAGTTTTGCTGTTCTAAAACATATGTGCACTATGCTAGTACTTAAAAATAAAAATACTGAAGGAAAACATCCAGAGGAAACTGACATGTCCTAGAGCCTCATAAGTTGCATGACATAATAAAAAATAAATAAATAATGCTGGATATTTCACACAGCATCATCTAGCCCCAAACTAAGGAAAGCTTGTACTATGGGAACCAGGTAACTGATATTCTAGTACTTATTATTTGTAAATACATACCTATTATACCCAAACCCGAGATAAATATTTTCAGATCATACAAACATTTATCCCGCGGCGGAGATCGAACCCGCAACCTTCTGCGTCCCAACTGGGCTTTCACCCACTGCGCCACCAGAGGTAGTCAAGGCATTACTCTAGCTGTATTTCATCCACGGTTTTTCAAGGCTAAGCGACCTTTAAATAAATCTTTTCTAAGGTTATTTTAGAAAATCTCTGCTATATTTATTATATTATTTAATGTATTTATCTCCCGCCCCTAAGAGCAGAATAACAATTAAAAAATTGGAAAAATTCAAGATAAAAAATTCATGAAAATATTTTCTAAAGAGGAGGCCTATGTCCAGCAGTGGACTGCTATAGGCTGATGATGATGATGAATTTCTAAAGCGGTAGGTACGTAGTTCACGGGGTTAGATTAAGTCTTGATTCAGACAGCAAAAAATTAGATAGATAGCTAAATAAACACTTTATTTTACACAGAAGAAACATAACAGGAACACAAAATAACAAGTAGGTACAATGGGCGGCTTTATCGCTAAAAGCGATCTCTTCCAGACAACCTTTGGATGGAAAAAGTAAAAAAGTTGAAAGAACATTAATTGTTTTCCCAATATCCACTATATAACAAAATACCTACTTTAATTAGATAACAATGGTTATAATTACATAACAATGGTCGCACGACCCAATCGCGCCGAACGCGCCGAGCTGTCAATTCAATAGAGGAAATGCTGAAACGTCAGAAGCTAGCATTTTCTAACGTCAACAGTATTATTTCTATAGAAAAATGACTGCAGCGCGGACGGGCATATAAATGTGCGATCAGCTGTACTTCAGGTAAACTTAAAATCTTGCTTTCTAACACACGATGCAAGGCCTATGGCCTCAACTGTGTATGGACCATCTGAAACAAAAAGAAAACGAATAAATTATTACATAATAAGAGTAAAAAAAGTAAGTTCGTATGAGTCAGTGGCCAACTCTGGTGACGGAGTTTTTAGGCCGCCTTAAGGCCTCCGTCATGGCTTAAGGACTTAAATAGCCGGGACCGACAATTTGTCGTGCCCTCCGAAGCACGGAAGCGCTCAGATGAAAATGCCACTGGCGGTCACCCATCCACTTACAGACCGTTTCGAACGTTGCTTAACTTCGACGATCTATCAAGAACGACTAAGCAAGCACGACCACGAGCGCTTCTAGATAATAAGAGTAGAATAAATAATATAGCTTAGGGCCTTTATCAGTTACTGTGTTTAAATTGAACGATTTGAATGAAATTTGGAATAGGCATAGATAGTGACCTAGAATAGCATTATAGGCTATTCAAAATGTTGGTACCACGTGGGCGAAGGCGCACGCACAAGCTAGTCTTAATTCAAACAACGCTTGCACATAGATCTTACCAATATCAAACCAGGAAGTTGTAGGGATTCCAACTTCCTTTCTTGCTTCAGCTATCGCCTCCCTCAGAGCCAATGCTATCACTACTGACAGACATAATGGTGGTTCTCCAGTCACTGAAAATAATAAACAATACAAGGCGCAGGCTACATCTAAATGGCGTTGGACGCTGGCGACTTCTTAGTCTATTCTTTCATACTAAATGCATGGAAATAATCGAGGATTGGATGTCCGATCAACGACATACCGTGTGTCCTAATTTGTGCTTTATTTCCATGCATTTAGTGTGACATTTGAATGGATTAGGAAGACCTGGGGCTTGCGCCTAACGTCCGCCCTAAAAAAGAAGTATTACGAAATTCGAAAGTTTGAAAACGGATTGCAACTTATTTTTTTAAGTATATGTTCCAACTATCATGGTCAAGATTTTAATAGTTTTAATAAATTTTTGTTTATGGTCGACAATTTTTTTTTTAACTACAAGAATTATGCATACCCTTTGCACCTAAAATAGGCTCTAAGCTGTAGGACTTATTCCTGAACGAGACTCTGAAGTCCTGAGGGATGTCTCTCGCTAACGGGACATAGTAGCTCCAAGTCCTATCTGTTAGAAGTTCCCCGGTCTTTCTGTTGTACGCGAGATCCTCACAGGTCCAATATCCTAAGCCCATGATGAAAGCTCCTTCTATCTGTAAGTATGCCTCAAAATAAGTTATACAAAGTTGCTGAATTAAAACGGCACCATCATCCCTAAATGGACTCAAATTATCACCAAAAAGTCTTTTGTCAATACTTACTTGTCCAACATCAATTTCAGGACTAACGCTTTGTCCTACGTCTTGAAGTATATCAACTCTCAATATCTCCGACTCTCCCGTCAGTATATCAACCTCTGCTTCTGCTATAGCGACGCCATAGATATTATAGTCAAAATTATCTGTCGTCCCTCTATAGTTCTCAACTTGTAAGTCTACATTCATTTCATAAGCTTTAAGGATCAACTCCAGCCATGTAGGGTTGCCAAGTTGAGCTCTGATTGGTGCTAATCTTTCTAATATTGCTTCACAGCACCTTCTTACTCCCAAACCAACGTTCTGGGATCCTATGCTTCCTCCAGTCATAAAACAGTTAGGAGCTATAATAGTGTTGTTACCTTTGATTTGTATCTTATCGATAGGGATTTTGAGAAAATATGCACATATCTGAACGGCTTTGGTGTTAATTCCTTGTCCCATCTCAATGCCACCATGCGTAATGATGACGGTACCATCTGTGTGGCATATTGAAAGGTGTATTTTAAATATTAAGCCACTTATTGGCTTCCATCTTACAAAGCAGCACCTAAGTCCTCGTTTCCTCCATCGGTTTTCTTTGTTAAATTTCTCTACATTAACCTTTCTTTCTGCGTATGAAGCTGTATTTTTCAATTCCTCTGCCATTCCTATCAAATCATTATATTTTGTCGTATCGAGGTTTGCTATGCGGACATCGATAGGGTCTAGCGACAGTTCGTATGATATGCGTTCAACTAAGTATTCTGCCAACGAAATACTTTCCAAGGTGCCTGAAAGTGATTGAATTTAAACTTTATTGTTTAGCTAATGTGTAGGTACTTTAGAAATGTGTCATCATAATCTATGTCCTCTGTGTCATGAAGTGATACAAAAAAAATGATTGAAGTTGTTGCCTCAATGCCTTTTCCTTAAAAGATTTCATTTAGAGGACCGATAAGGAACACGAGCTAGCACACCTGGCTATTAGAACTATTCTAGGTGACTATCCCTATTGAATAATAAAATCATTTGTCACTTTGACTGAGAGGCACTTTTTTTATTTGAATTATTATTTTGTATTAATTATCTATACTATAATAATATTATAAAGAGGAAAGATTTGTGTGTATGTTTGAAATGAATAGGCTCCGAAACTACTTGACCGATTTGAAAAAATCTTTCACTAATAGAATCCTACATTATCCCTGATGAACATAGGCTACATTTAAGGGTAAGTGAATTTTTCCCGAGGGATCGCGGGTAACACCGCGGCGGACAGCTAGTTTATTGATAATTTTAAAACTTTTAGGTATATGAGAAATATACCAAAATGTTGCTTTATATTTATTTAAAAGTAGTATTTTTACGAAAACTGTTACCCTGGGCTACCGCGACACAAGCTTTGCTTAGTGGTGCAGGGTCCAGTGTATTAATGTTTACCTGGAGTTCTACACCAAGTATTGCTGGCAGTGTCAGTCAGGGTATCATACATCTCGTAGTCCCATCTGGTATTAGTATAACAGTTATTGTATACATCAACTCCTAAAAACGCAAGTGTTTCATCGACGATGTATCCATTGTCTTCATATTGTTTGTATATAACTGACTGTATCAATCCTTTAGCGTCCACTTTTACCTGGAAGTGTAGGTAAGTAAAATAAAATTTTACAACAAAATAATTGCTCCATCTTTTACATTTTGCTTATTGTCTATAAGTGTTTCAATAATTTACCTCGTAGTCTACATGACATGGAAACCGTTTACCGACTGCTCTAGTACAAGTGGTTAGAGGTACCACAAATCTACATGGCCGGTTTTGCTTTTGTACAACTAGACTGCAGGCTACTGCTATTTGATTTGATCGAGATATTTTTAGCCCAAATGCCCCACCAAGACGACGTACGTGCACATCAATCCTAAAATTAAAAGGAAGATACATTATGAAAAAATATCACCATAAGAAATAGCTGAACTATTAGCTGATCTGTTGAGAGGTAATGTCAATATCTGAAGTTGTGTCTGAGTCTTAGTTTAGAAACTTTTTTTACGATTACGAAACATGAAACTGTCTTTTGGAAGTTTTTCTTCATATATTATTAAAAGTCTTTGATCTCTTCAATTAATTGCCAAAGATAAAAATCTAACATAACCAGACCACATAAAGCCAAAGTTTGGGACGGATGGCTGGAAAAACTTTAGTTTTCATTTTGTAAGTGTAAATTAATTAACAATCACCTGCTTGCGTCTATATTCAGTGCCTTAGATATCATAATTTGGCAGCCATCCATCCACTGGCTCGTCACATGGCACTCCAAGCCTTCCTCCGTCGGGCGAGTCAAACAGCTCATATTCTCCATCATGAAATGCAACTGTCCATATATCGTACTCTGTCCTTTTATAGTCTTTACTACATCCGTCCCTGTATCTGTAGGAGCCTTCGTAGTGAACAATGTTGACCTATTTGGATCATTTATGGCTCTCTTTATATCGGTTACGGGTTCTTTAACATTTTTGTATGTAACTCTAACCAATTTGGCAGCTCGGATCGCGATGTGGTATGTTTCAGCGACCACAATACCTATTGGTTGGTTGAAATAGACCACTTTTGTACTAGCTAAAACTTCTTCATCGGCTGCATACAATGGGGAACCTCCTGGAGTAAATGAATTTACTCCTGGAATGTCTGCAGCTGTATAGAAAGCTACTACTCCCGGTAGTGTCTGCGAATAAAAGCATGCCGTTTTAAATAAATAGAGGGTGTTATCACTAGGAACATGATATGTTGAATGAGCTTTAAGTATTAGGTTCTCAGATATTCTAATTAGAGTCAAAATGATAAGAAAGCTCACCAAAGCTTGACTGGCGTCTATGTGAACTATATCTCCCACAGGCACATCGCTAAGCGCAAAAGCAGCATGGAGCTCATTTGGTTGAGATTGTAAGTCATCTGTATATTTTGTTTCTCCCGCACATTGAATCTGAAAAATATTATAATTATATAATATACCTTTTCTTTGGTACTGAAAACTTATTCAGTATAACTGTGAACAACCACGAGCACTTCAATGTGTGGTAAAAAATAATAATTACCAGAGCTTCAACTTTGGGAATGGGCTGGTTCAAAGGCCACAGCGTTGGGTCGGTGTCAAATATCTGCTTCGCTTCTGATACTGGCCTTGTTTCATGGATCTTTGTGGTTGCCGATAGATATTTTTGGTTAATGATTCCTTTTGGACAAATTGAGAGTAGACCCTGAAACAATTGTATTATGCTGAAGAAAGCAAGAGATGTTTGGTAAAAAAAAACTAGGTCCCAAACAGTGTTTGTTGTCCTGGTTCTCCACGGTATTAGTTGTGAAGGAACAGGAGTAAATTCACCTAGTTTTCAGACAACTAAAAGTGTTCCAGCGATCCTACTAAATAAATGCTTTTTGACTTTTTTTATCGATAAGTTTAGCGCTAGACTAAATATAGTTTATCGGGGTAAGAACCAAAACCCATGGAATATGGTTATTAAATATTCAGCCATGACTCCCTAAATGTTGATTTAGTTAATTTATGACCAGCTTGCGTCCGCAGCTTTAAATAACGGTATTCCAAGTTACGTTCTACATCAAATTCAACTTTCATCCAAATCCATACTTAAACAAACAAACATGTTCAGAAAGTTTTGTATGATATAGGATGTTTGATTTTTACCTTATAAAACAGTGATAAAGCCAGCTGCTTTCTGAACCTCGCAGAAGCTTCAGGAGGATGTTCTTCTACCACCAGCTCTGTCTCCAAGATACATAATGCTGCTTGAAGCGTGGTGTTGGAAAACAACGGTCTCCCCACCAGGAACCTCTCAGTCGCCTCGGCTCTGATGAAGGAGGGAGACAAACCTCCGTATACTATACGAGCTTCATCCACAGTGTTGTCTGATGCTAGCTTGTACAGAAAACCTGCGTTGACGATAGCGTGGGCGCTTTGAGACCTTGGCATTACCTGTGAAATAAAATAACGCCCGTGAAGACTTGAAGCCTGGTTATGATTAAGTAAGTTCGTATGAGTCAGAGGCCAACTCTAATGACGGAGTTTGTAGGCCGCCTTAAGACTTCCATCATATCTACGAATTCAGATCGAGACGTCATCAGATTTAAGGAAGCTATTTTTCTTGTAATAACTAATCTAACTTAAAAGTTAGGCTTTAATCTTTAAATAGTTGTGAAACAAGTGTACCTTATCAGAAATCGGTTGAAATGAAATCAAGCACATTTTGTACGTAGATCTTACCTTAAAGGTAACTAGTTCATGTTGGTCATTGATAGGGGGCAATATGACATCCACAAGAACATTTCCTGTCATATCTTCTTGCAGAAACTGCTGCATTGAGAGCCGCTTGGTTATTCCTTTTGAAGTATCTGAAATTTTATAGATTATAATTCGATGTTCTTTAAATTTTATCAAAGACAAAGTCAATGACGTTTTAAAAAGAAACCGAATTTAATGTTTAACTACAAAGGAGCATTATTAGATAATGGCTTACCAATACAAATATAATATGATATATTGGTACGCTGTTTTTGATCAGCTAATAAAAGCTAATATAACTTTATAAATAAGTAGTAAAAAAACTTACAAATAGAGAGGTAAGCTCCAACAGTCTCAAGAAGGAGAAACAAATCAGATGGAAAATCATTGTGTTGATGTTTTATCATCAGATTGCCTCCTAGTGATCCAAGCTGAAAGCAGAAAAGTATATACAATTGCAACTGTCAGATACTCTTTGAAGATGTCTAAGTTATAACTTGCTAGCTTCTAAGGGCGGCTTCGCCCGCGTGGACCCGCTAACATTTTGAATAGTCGATATGCTATTCCAGGTCACTATCTACGCCTATTCTAAGTTTCATCCAAATTCACTGGTTTAGGCGTTATTGAAACACAAACATCTAAACAAACTCACAAACTTTCAGCTTTATTATATAAGTAGGATAAGTCACGTGCATATTTATACTACAATTAAGACTCAGGGGTTGGTTTTAAAAAATTTGATAGCAAAAAAAAGTAGATGGTAGGTAATATTACTATCTCCTTTTTTTTCGCCACAATCGGTTAAGCCCTCACTGCTAACAAACATTCGCATTTTTATTATTAGTTTGTTAAGATAGTAAGATAACATTAGGCACAATGTCAATGTCATTACTTCTCTAGATTAAGAAAATAATAAATAAAGAAATAAATAATGCTGGACTTTTCACACAGCATCATCTAGCCACAAAGTAAGCAGAGCTTGTGTTATGGGTACTAAGATGACTGATATAGTACTTAAATACCTTTTGTTTGTAAATACATACATATTATACATAGAAACACCCAAAAAAACATATTTATATAAGTGTTTATGTATGTCATTTCTTTGTGCAATAAAGAATAAATAAATAATGTCATGTCTATATTATTACTTTGCTAATACTTTGCTAGCCAATTGTTGCTTTTATGGACACTAACTGGTTCCTCACTATTATTTTTGAGCGTTCACGAGCTTGTATTAAGTTTACTGAACTTTCTGAAAAAAATATCATAAAAGATTGAGGATAACTTACATTTCTGATAGGAATACTAGCAACTAAATTGATGTGCTCCACAAACTTCTCCAAATATCCAAAGTACTCATGTTTTGCCGCAGTCTTGAAAACTTCTAGAAGTTCATTTAGGGTGATACCGACTCCCACCATAAGGTTCTGTCCGTAAGCTATGCCTTTTAGGTCTGGCACTGTTGATATGTCTATGATGATTCTTGGATATTCGTCAATTGGATAGGCACCTGAAAACATACTTATTTTACAGTCTAGTCAATTGTTTCGAGTTAAAGTAAGTTGACAATTTTACCACTCTGGTAACAAACTAGTCGAGGCGTGTTGGTCGGAGGAAGAAGTCATGATTGTGGAACATCAGAGAGTGGACGGGGATAGCGAGTGCTGCGGAACTGTTTGGACTCGCTATGGACCGGGAACAATACGCCATATTGACTGCCAACCTTCGCTAGTCGGAGAGGCACTACAAGAAGAAGAAGGCTGCTTTCTTCTTCTCATCAAGCGGTCATGGATTATGATATGCACTTTAGAGTTATACCTACTAATTTACAAATGCAGGTTTTTAAAAACACTTTCAATGTACTAATTGAATGTTACTTCTACGGGGCTTAGACAACTTCGTTGCAGTAATAATATGCTTTTACCGAAACATTTCGCGCGAATTTGCAAGCTTTATTGGGCGCTAAATATTATGTACATCATCAAACACATCATCAAACAAACCCTTAGACATCATCAAAGGATCTGAAATATAAAAGATCTGAGAGAATGCCTACCGCACCTCGGGGATACAGTCGTGACCCTGTGTGTTTTAAATATTATATATATCACTAGTATACCAAATTACCAATTCAAAGGCAACAAGCGCGTCATTGCTTGGTATCAAATTATATCTGGTCTTACCTTTAGCAGTGTTCCCGTACACCAGCATGTAAGAGTCGTATCCATGTACATTCAGAATATCGAAAATAGATTGCACACTAAATACTTTGTACCAGAATTTATGATCTTGTAACTCAATTTCTATAACTCCTGTTTGTTTCAGTTCCTCGTCAGACACAACACACCATTCATCATCTATATCATCGCATTTTTTTTTGTTGCAGGCTGCGCCAGTTTTTTTGCAAATCTTTAGGTCCTCTATATCCATGATCCTGGTTTCCTTGGGTGCGTCGCTGGCGAATTTCTTAAAAGCTTCTAGGATGGGCCTGTAGCCGGTGCAACGGCAGACATTGCTGCCAAAAGACTTTTCGATATTCAACATCGTGGGTTTGTTCCCGTTCTGGAGAATACTGCAGAGCAAAAAGATGATGGTCATCAAAATAAGCAAATTATTGGTCTTAGTATTATTTATAGATCTAATCAGAAGTAAATATGGAACGTAACGAGCCGAAATAAATGCACTCATTTCATTGTTTTCTTTTTTCTCATCTTCATTCTTTCATTCTTCTCTGAGGGCATAAATTTGAAAAAAAAAATCATAAAATTAAAAGTTCTAATTGTTCACTGTTTATTATGTTCGTCGTCATTGTTTAGTGGTTAGTACTTACAGTGGCGTATTAACTGTAGGAGGTTCCTTTCTATTGAATAAGACACTTCATCTCCGATTTTCTCATGACTTTTGCAAACAAATTCAAAAGCAATTTTCTTAAAAAAAAAATCACCTATACATATTCTGGATCCAGGCGGGAGTGCAGTACCCGCACTGGGTGCCATTGTACTCCGCCAAGGTCTTCTGCAGGGCGTGGTAGCCCTTCTTCCGATTGCCGATCTCTTCGATAGTCGTGATCTCCCAGTCCTGGCAGGATGTGATGGATACAAGACACTGAGGACAATAATTTTGTATACAATTTCTGATTTTAATAGGGCCGTATGTGGATTGTGGGATGTTCTTACCCTGGATTTTCAATCTAAAGGTTTTGAGTTCGAGTCCCAGTCGTGCATCAGGGTGCCTAGTATTAGTTTTATTTACTTTCGGTATCGACGCCGAAAACCTGGATTTGTATGGGAAAATAGCAACACTATCTTCTGGTACAAATCCCACGTATATTGCGTTGATACCGAATGTTGACTTAATACTACATAGGCACCCTGTTTTGTCTGAAGCGACAGTGACAAATACAGTCGTTATTATTTATGTATTTTTTGTTTTATTACCTTTTATTGTGTATTATATTTTATTGTGGAAGTTTACACATTTTTCTTTATCATCAATATCATCAGTATCGTTTCAGGGCTCGTGCCCCGTCGCAACCCCGTCAAAATCGTACACTTTTTGACATGTCACATCGACTCCCGCAATTTACAATTTTTATCTGCACCTGTACTTATTATACATAATAAGTGTTTTGAGGTGTTCTTATGTAATCTTAAAAGTTGTTATGTAATGGCTTGATAAAGAAATGAGCAAAAATAATGTTGTTTTCTTTCTTTCTTCTTTGTTTGTCTTAGTCCTTAGATACGCCTGTTATATTTGATCAGGCTTAGTTAAACTTTCAAAGATAAGAAGTTATAAAATTACATAATACTTTCATATATATGATTAAGAGGCTGACAGAGGTGACTGATAACCATGAAAAATAGTGTGATTTTTCATGAGAGACTAAGAAATTTGTGATAGCGCAAAATGGCATAATCTAGTGAACGACCTCTGTAGCGCAGTGGGCGAAGGCCCGCCTGCGATGCAAAAGGTTGCGGGTTCAATCCCCGCGGCGAGACCAATGTTTGTATGATCTACAAATATTTGTCTCGTGTCTGGGTGTTTCTATGTATATTATGTATGTATTTACAAACAAAAAGTATATAAGTAGTATATCAGTCATCTAAGTACCCATAACACAAGCTCTGCTTACTTTGGGGCTAGATGATGCTGTTTGAAATGTTCAACATTATCTTTATCTTTAACTAACGCGCAGACAAAAAATTAAATGAACATACTCGTAGATTGCGTTTATGATCCTAGAAATTTCTTTTTTGCAAAATGCAATTTTACTCAACCGTTTGCTTACAGAGTTGACGGAGACGACAGGCCCTCCGAGGCACTTCCTCACGGAGACGCAGCAGGCGCCGCATCCGCCCTCACGACACATGTACTTGGTGCCCCGCAGCTCCAGGGTGTCCCGGAGGAAGTCCACCAGCATCACATCGGAAGTAAACTCTTTGCCCACTGGAAGAATAAAAACTGGTCAAATCAAAGTCAAAAATCATCACTAGGATTGCAGGGACCACTTAGAATGGTCTTTTATTCTACTCCTGTTCTAATACTGTAAAAATTAGGGCAAGATACAGTTTTCTGGGCCTAGCTTTATTTTAAGTAAAAGTAAGATTAGCTTCTAGAGAAGTACAAAGACTAAATGCCCCGACAAAGATTCGCCCGGTATCACACGCTACACTTGGCTAACTTAGATGGTAACATAACAGCTGACTCCGTCATCAGATCAGTTATCATCACCATCAGCTCAGCCCTCTAGTGTCCATTGCTGAACATAGACCTCCCCTATTGATTTCCACAGCGATCGATCTTGTGCGCCTGCACCCAACGGCTCCCAGCAACCTTTACCAGATCCTCTTTCCACCTGGGCCTGGGCCGTCCTCTACTGCAATTTCCGGTGCGTGGCCTTCATTTGAGAACTTTTCTGCCCCAACGGCCGTCAGTTTTACGAGCTATGTGCCCGCAGATCAGTTAATTCCACTTCAAAATCAAATTAAAAAAAAAAATTATAGTTACAGAGATCCGTGATACAAACTTAACTTTGAATAAATATTAATAAAAAAGACTTAATTTTATGGTTTTTTCTTTCTTTCTTTTATTCATACTTCTCTTTCATTTTATTTCATTAATTCGTCGTGTCAATGTGCTCATATAGATTAGTTAGAGAAGTTTAAACCCATTATTATATAGATAGATAGATTAACACTTTATTGTACAGAAGAACATAATACACGGAAAATATAAAAATAATTCATACATTTGTTTGTTTGCTCCAAAATGAAGCCACCGCTATGGCCCTATCTGAAGCCGCAATAAGGTCTTCCTGGGTGCAGCTGGTTTTATTTCATTTATAACCGACTTAAAAAAAAGGAGGAGTTTCTCAATTCGCCTGTATTATTATTTTTTTGTATATTGTTAAGCGATTACTCCGCCAATTGTGGACCGATTTTCAAAATTATTGTTATATTTTTGTTTGAAAGGGTATAACATATATTATACCCTAAAGACCACTACCGAAAACTGAGGGGTTGCAATCACACCATGATTCTAAACATTATTTAGCGAAAAAAAATCTAAAAAAAAATCTTGACGTACCTACGTCATTTTATGTTATTTTGGGTTATTTACTACTAGTACAACAAAATAAGACCATAACTACCTAGTTATTTCATTTATAAAAGACTGTTAAAACTCAAATCCATTAATCTACGTGAAACAACGCGCCCAAAACTTACGCAAATAGTCATCTTCAAACGCTGTTTTCTCCGGATATAATGATTTTTTCGGAAAATCCTTTTGGATTTGGTTGTGTGTTGGGATGCTGTACCTACCCCTTTCGGCTTCGGTAGACGTCTTTTTACACCCTGTATACTCCAGAGGTGGTCCCATATAAATTTTATTCCTGAGGGTCTCATAGTTTTCCCGTAAAACTCTAAAAACTTCCCTCCTAGCCGTTGTAAATCGAATCGACAGATAATTCTTTCTATCGGCCGATAGTTCAGACGGAATATACTTCGGCTCGTAATGAGTATGGAGAAGTATAGCCCGTTTCAACTAGAAAGTCTGCGCTCTGTGAGGGGGCTAAGACTCTTTATGCATTCACATGCCACGAAACTTGACATAAAATGTATGCAATTTTGGTAATTAATGCCCTAGACGCCGGTGGAGCCTAAGCATTATATTCTGTCGATTTGAGTCACGCCGCGTGTAGAGTCGAGCATTGAAGTCGGTTTTTCTTTTAGTTTTAAAACGTAATTATTACCCTAGAGAAAGACATCTTACCTGTATGTCCCACACCGTTCACTTTGAACGAGATCCGGTCTCCAAGCAGCGCCATGACTGCGAGCTGAGATCTCTGCCGGCTGACTGACAGACTGACAGATGCTGTTGCACTTATTATCGGCTAAAATACTAAAGGCTAAGTGCGAGCCTGACAAGCGCACCGAGGGATCCGTGATTATTATTAGTGTGAGCCCGTGATGTTCCACTGCAGGGCACAATCCTTCGATTATTGGAGACTACTCAATGAATCCCGTCGATATTTTGGTCGATTTAATAGATTTTTGCGACTTACATCGTCGGATCGGAAACTTAATTTGTCACAGTATTTTAACATAACATAAGTATAGTTTATTTGGTCAAAGTTTGATGATAATATTTAAATCCACGTTTAGTCTTACAACTATTGTAGAATTTCCATGACTTATAGGTATTTTTAACTCCCGACGCAAAAAGAGGGGTGTTATAAGTTTAACGTGTCTGTGTATCTGTCTGTGGTATCGAAGCTCCTAAACGGATAAACCGATTTCCATTTAGTTGTGTCATTGATAATTTTACCCCGAGTGTTCTTCTTCAGCTGTTTGAAGATCATCAGCTCTTTTCTAGATGATGGGGAGATCTGACTAACTTCCTTATGTCTAATTTTTCTAGAAGTGGCGGGGTTTTTTTCGTAGGGCCTACGGGCTCGTTTGATAGGCGTTAGCCGTCCAAACAATTCAGATCTGACAATTCAATGAGGGTCTAGGTCTACGTAGGTATTAATAAAGAAAGGTTTCATAGGTGAAGCCATTTTTAATGAACCATTTTATCAGTTACACAAACGTTGAACAACAAATGAAGTGCATAGGTAAACAAAAATTAATCCTTACTTTACTTGTTTTTACATCTATTTTATTTATTTAGTTTATCTATACCTACTCTATGATTTATACAGCTTCAGGAGGCAATCTATGCCTACACTCAACGGGACGCTGTAGTGCCTGGGACATTGTTTGAGATGGAATACGTTTGCGTAGCACATAAACCATCCTATTTTTTTTTAATTTTACAAATAACCACACAAACTTATCAAATCCTATAATTAGATAACAATGGTTTAACTTAGTATTATTATATAAACTTAAAATCTTGCTTTCTAACACACGATGCAAGACCTATGGCCTCAACTGTGTATGGACCGTCTGAAACAAAAAGAAAACGAATAAATTATTACATAATGAGAGTAGGATAAATAATAATAATGCTGGACAGACTTATAGCTTAGGGCCTTTATCAGTTACTGTGTTTAAATTGATCGATTTGAATGAAATTTGGAATAGGCATAGATAGTGACCTGGAATAGCATTATAGGCTATTCAAAAGGTTGGTACCACCCGGGCGAAGCCGCACGCACAAGTTAGTCTTAAGGGCGCGTACTACCTCAAAACTGCTTCTACTGTGGATCATATCTATAAAAGTATTGAACCAATATTATTGAAAAAAAAATATATTATAGTTGAGGATATAAACTGTTGCTCCATTGTAGTGAAAACACGATTACTAAATATTTTCTCGATAGAAAATAATCACAAACTTCCCTCTGAATTTTACTTAAAAACAAAAGTACTTAATAAATACTTTAGCTAGACTAGTAAAACTTCGTATCTAAACTCAGCTTAGTACACTACGTGGTCCCATTGTTCCGAATTTTGATCTTTTTTTGTTTTTGTACTTTTAATTAGCTAAACAGTGTTTTAACTCCGTAAATTACGCTGCGCATCCATAGCTCTGTACTCCTCACACGCCGAACAAATTACACTCGCTGTCCCGCTTACAAAATGGCGGCGTATTATAGGCCCTTAATTCAAACAACGCTCGCAGATAGAACTTACCAATATCAAACCAGGAAGTTGTAGGGATTCCAACTTCCTTTCTTGCTTCAGCTATCGCCTCCCTCAGAGCCAATGCTATCACTACTGACAGACATAATGGTGGTTCTCCAGTCACTGAAAATAATAAACAATATAAGGCGCAGGCCACATCTAAATGGCGTTGGACGCTGGCGACTTCTTATTCAATTCTTTCATACATTTAGTATGGAAATAATCGAGGATAGGACGTCCGATCAACGACATATCGTGTGTCCTAATTTGTGCTTTATTTCCATGTATTTAGTGTGACATTTGAATGGATTAAGAAGACCTGGGGCTTGCGCCTAACGTCCGCCCTATAAAAGAAGTATTACGAAATTCGAAAGTTTGAACAAAGTAATATACATATATTGTTCAAGATGTATTATTTTAGTTTTAGTACCTAGGTACCCTACCTTACCTAAATGTATTAAGTGCTCTGTTTTGTCTTTGTGTCGTTTCGTTCGTGCTGAATAAATGTATTTTCTTTCTTTCTTTCTTTCTAAAACGGATTGCAATTTAATTGCAACTTATTTTTTTAAGTATATGTTCCAACTATCATGGTCAAGATTTTAATAGTTTTAGTAATTTTTTGTTTATGGTCGACTAAATTTTTTTTAACTACAAGAATTATGCATACCCTTTGCACCTAAAATAGGCTCTAAGCTGTAGGACTTATTCCTGAACGAGACTCTGAAGTCCTGAGGGATGTCTCTCGCCAACGGGACATGGTAGTTCCAAGTCCTATCTGTTAGAAGTTCCCCGGTCTTTCTGTTGTACGCGAGATCCTCACAGGTCCAATATCCTAAGCCCATGATGAAAGCTCCTTCTATCTGTAAGTATACCTCAAATTTAGTAATGCAAGGATAAAATTCTGAATCAAAAAAGTGCTACCAGTCGAAAGTAGACAAAATATAACAAAACGTCTGTTTGTGGTCTATACTTACTTGTCCAACATCAATTTCAGGACTAACGCTTTGTCCTACATCTTGAAGTATATCAACTCTCAATATCTCCGACTCTCCCGTCAGTATATCAACCTCTGCTTCTGCTATAGCGACGCCATAGATAATATAGTCAAAAGTATCTGTCGTCCCTACATAGTTCTCAACTTGTAAGTCTACATTCATTTCATAAGCTTTAAGGATCAACTCCAGCCATGTAGGGTTGCCAAGTTGAGCTCTGATTGGTGCTAATCTTTCTAATATTGCTTCACAGCACCTTCTTACTCCCAAACTAACGTTCTGGGATCCTATGCTTCCTCCAGTCATTAAACAGTTAGGAGCTATAATAGTGTTGTTACCTTTGATTTGTATCTTATCGATAGGGATTTTGAGAAAATATGCACATATCTGAACGGCTTTGGTGTTAATTCCTTGTCCCATCTCAATGCCACCATGCGTGATGATGACGGTACCATCTGTGTGGCATATTGAAAGGTGTATTTTTAATATGAAGCCTCCTGTTGGATTCCATCTTACGAAGGAGCACCTTAGACCTCGTTTCCTCCATCGGTTTTCTTTGTTAAATTTCTCTACATTAACCTTTCTTTCTGCGTATGAAGCTGTATTTTTCAAATCCGCTGCCATTCCTATCAAATCATTATATTTTGTCGTATCGAGGTTTGCTATGCGGACATCGATAGGGTCTAGCGACAGTTCGTATGATATGCGTTCAACTAAGTATTCTGCCAACGAAATACTTTCCAAGGTGCCTGAAAGTGATTGAATGTAAACTTTTTTGTTTAGCTAATGTGTAGGTACTTTAGAAATGTGTCATCATCTATGTCCTCTATGTCATGAAGTGATACAAAAATAATGATTCAAGTTGTTGCGTCAATGCCTTTTTCCCTAAAATATTTCATTTAGAGGATCGGTAAGGACCACGAGCCAGCACACCTGGCTATTAGAACTATTCTAGGTATGTGACTAGCCCCATTGAATAATAAAATCTTTTTTAACTTTGACTGAAAGGCAAATTTTTTATTTGAATTATTATTGTATAGTAATTATTCATTGATAATTTTATTGCTTTAAGGTATATAAGAAATATACCAAAATGTTACTTTATGTGTATTTAAAAGTAGTATTTTTACGAAATCTGTTGTCCTGGGCTACCGAGTGAGAATTGTGTTCCCATTTGTTTTGTGGACAGAACGAATGGAAAAAAAAATCCCAGTACTCGTAGTTCTGTCAACAGGACTACTCAACAGAACAGGTGGGAGTAAACGACCGCGACACAAGCTTTGCTTAGTGGTGCGGGGTTCAGTGTAAATTATATTCATCATTAGCAGCTCAAATGATAGCCCACTGCTGGACATAAGCCTCCTCCCTCAGACGCCACTCCAATCGGCCCTGTGCTGATCTTATCGAAAGTCTTTCCCTCTATGGCCTCTATGTCGTCCACCCATCTGGCTACTGGTCTGCCCCGGTTCCTAGCGTTTCCACTTGGGTACCACTCGGTCAGAGCTTTACACCACCTGCCATCACCAAATCTGGCCAAGTGTCCTGCCCAACGCCACTTAAGTCTCGCAATACGGTCTCTGATACCTGCTACCTTTGTCCTCTTACGAATATCCGTATTGCGGTCTGGTCAAGTAACGATATTCCGAGCATGGCACACTCATTTTGTGTCGCCCTTTGTGCGACCCTCATTTTGTGCACAGTTTCATTAGTGAGCGTAAATTATATTAATAAAATAAATTATCTCATTTTTATTAATGTTTACCTGGAGCTCTACACCAAGTATTGCTGGCAGTGTCAGTCAGGGTATCATACAACTCGTAGTCCCATCTGGTATTAGTATAACAGTTATTGTATACATCAGATCCTAAAGCCGAAAGTGTCTCATCGAAGATGTATCCATTATCTTCATATTGTTTGTATATAACTGACTGTATCAATCCTTTAGCGTCCACTTTTACCTGGAAAGTAGGTAAGTAAAATAAAATTTTACAAAAAAATGATTGCTCCATTACTTTACATTAAAACAAAATTTTCTTATTGTCTGTTATTTGTCAAATAACTTACCTCGTAGTCCGTATGACATGGAAGTCGTTTACCGACTGCTCTAGTACAAGTGGTAAGAGGTACCACAAACCGACATGGCCGGTTTTGCTTTTGAACAACTAGACTGCAGGCTACTGCTATTTGATTTGGTCGAGATACTTTTAGTCCATATGCCCCACCAAGACGACGGATATGCACATCAATCCTAAAATTAAAAGGAAGATACTTATGAACAATAACATCATATAAAAGAGCTGAACTATGTATTTGCTGAACTGTTGAGAGGTAGTGTCAATATCTGAAGTTGTGCCCAACACAACTGTACACAACACTAACATAACTTAACACAAGTGTGTTAAGTTAGTTTCGAAACGATTTTTTACGATTACGAAACATGAGAGAAACTGTCTTTTGGAAGGTTTTCTTCACATATCATTAAAAGTCTTTGATCTCTTGAATTGATTGCCAAAGATAAAAATCTAACATAACCAGACCACATAAAGTCAAAGTTTGGGACAGATGGTTGGAAAATCTTTAGTTTTCAATTTGTAAGTGTAAATTAATTAAAAATCACCTGCTTGTGTCTATATTCAGTGCCTTAGATATCATAATTTGGCAGCCATCCATCCACTGGCTCGTCACATGACACTCCAAGCCTTCCTCCGTCGGGCGAGTCACACAGCTCATATTCTCCATCATGAAATGCAACTGTCCATATATCGTACTCTGTCCTTTTATAGTCTTTACTACATCCGTCCCTGTATCTGTAGGAGGCTTAGTAGTAAACAATGTGGACCTATTCGGATCATTTTTGGCCATCTTTAGATCGGTTACGGGTTCTTTAACATTTTTGTATGTAACTCTAACCAATTTAGCAGCTCGTATCGCGATGTGGTATTTTTCAGCGACTACAATACCTATTGGTTGGTTGAAATAGACCACTTTTGTACTAGCTAAAACTTCTTCATTGGCTGAAAAATATGTGGCGCCTCCTGGAGTAAATGAATTTACTCCTGGAATGTCTGCAGCTGTATAGAAAGCTACTACTCCTGGTAGTGTCTGCGAATAAAAGCATGCCGTTATTAAAATATAAAATAGAGGTTGTTCTCACTAGGAACGTGATTTTAGCTTTAAGTTAAACTCGCTCTTTGTTGGTTATTATAGTCTTTTTCACGCCGGAACGTATGCATGACACATTGAACTTATTTCGTTTCACGTTGTGTAGTTCACAACAATTTTGAAACAAAAAAATCAAGAAAAAGAATTAAACGATGAAACATACAAAAAAAATAATAATTATTTTAAAACCGGGTATTTATCACGTACCTATTTTATTATTTGTTTGTTCCGACGTTTCGGACGCATTGCAGCGCCCGTGGTCACGGATGAACTGAGGCACGGCGAGTTAGCTTCTATTATTGAGAGTAGATTGCGTCTACCCTCAATTCGTCTTCAGAATCCGATAAGGCCAGATTCACACCGCGACACACGACACTGATTGTATCAACTTGCGGCAAACACGAACCACCACTCACACACTTATTAATAACAGGATTCCACGAGGCCGAGAGTCGAAAACCATCTTCACGGTTGAAATTCGGGTGTTTTCTGATTTCAATCGCTTCTCGGACCATCCGTTTATAATAATGGCGTTCCCTGGAGAGAACCTTAGGATCATGGAGCTCAATCCAATGGTTCGTTCCTGATTCTAATAGGTGTTCTGCTATCGCCGACTTGTTGATCTGCCTATTTTTGACTGCTGAAATGTGCTCTCTGACTCGTTCGGCTATTGTACGTTTTGTTTGCCCGATGTAAGAACGGCCACAGCTACAAATAGGTACGTGATAAATACCCGGTTTTAAAATAATAATTATGTCACCAAATCACGAAAGTTTAAAAAGTTAAATACAAAAAAAATGTTTTTGTCTATTTCCTGTTTAATTATTTCATAAATTATTTTAAACGAGCCATAAAATATAAATAAATAAACAATAAACATTTTCTAAAAAACTCCGTCAAATAACTAGTACTGAGTAAAATGGATCGTAACCTATTAGAGACTGCGAAAATGAAAATCGAAACAATCGATGAATCGATAAGTAAAACAATAATCGTTGGTTTATTAATTTTGTCTATGAATGAACCTTATAATCGAATGAGATGAATTGATAGTAGTGAAACAAAAATCGATGTTGATAATCTCGATTAAATTTTAGGTAATTACTATTTGACTGATTTTGACATCATCTCGAAGTGTCATGCATACGTTCCGCCGTGAAAAAGACTTTTTATAGGTTCTCAAATATTCTAATTGCAGTCAAAATGATAAAAAATCTCACCAAAGCTTGACTGGCGTCTATGTGAACTATATCTCCCATAGGCACATCGCTAAGCGCAAAAGCAGCATGGAGCTCATTTGGTTGAGCTTGTATGTCATCTGTATATTTCGTTTCTCCCGCACATTGAATCTGAAAAAAATATTAGGTATATTTTTTTTTTATTCTTTGAATCAAATATCAAATGTTTATTTACAGAAACTAAGCTACAATATGTACATAAAATTACAAAATACAATAGCTATCAAAAGGTCGTCGTAAAAACTATCTATAGATAGCTCAACTGATCCAGGACTGCCAGTCGGAAGCGTGCCCAAAATACTGGCGGCATTGCCACGCTGAATGGCAATGCTGATTCTCTGTGCCAAAAAATCGCCAGCTCTCGAAGATTTTTGAAGACGCGATGGGAACCGGAACCCCACGGACCCAGGGTATATAAACCCGATCAAGATTTATATATTTGCGCCTTTTGAGATCCTCAGCCGAATCTGCCTCCGCGCCAGGCCTAACGTCAATATAATATTTACTTTTATTACCTTTTCTTTGTGTCTACTGAAAACTTATTCAGTATGACTGTGAACAACCGCGAGCACTTCAATGTGTGGTAAAAAGAAATAATTACCAGAGCTTCAATTTTAGGAATGGGCTGGTTCAAAGGCCACAGCGTTGGGTCGGTGTCAAATATCTGCTTCGCTTCTGATACTGGCCTTGTTTCATGGATCTTTGTGGTTGCAGATAAATATCTTTGGTTAAGGATTCCTTTTGGACAAATTGAGAGTAGACCCTGAAACAATTGTATTATTCTGAAGAAAGCAAGAGATGTTTGGTAAAAAAAAACAGTGTTTGTTGCCCTGGTTCTTCACGGTATTAGTTGCGAAGGAACAGGAGTAAATTCACCTAGTTTTCAGACTATTAAAAGTGTTCCAGCGGTTCTACTAAATTAATGCTTTTTGACTTTATTTTATCGATTAGTTTAGCGTTGGACTAAAGATAGTTTATCAGGGTAGGAACCAAAACCTATCGAATATAGTTATTAAATATTCAGCCATGACTCCATCCCTAAAAGTTGATTTAGTTAGATTATGACCAGCTTGCGTCCGCAGCTTCGTCCGCGTGTGCCATATTATACAGCCTTTATTGTATTCCAAGTTACGTTCTACATCAAATTCAACTTTCATCCAAATCCATTCCAAAACAAATAAACATATTCAGAAAATTTTGTACGATATAGAATGTTTGATTTTTACCTTATAAAACAGTGATAAAGCCAGCTGCTTTCTGAACCTCGCAGAAGCTTCAGGAGGATTTTCTACAACCACCAGCTCCGTCTCCAAGATACCCAGTGCTGCTGGTAGCGTGGTGTTGGAAAACAACGGTTTCCCCACCAGGAACCTCTCAGTCGCCTCGGCTCTGATGAAGGATGGAGACAGACCTCCGTATACTATACGAGCTTCATCCACAGTATTGTCTGATGCTAGCTTGTAAAGAAAACCTGCGTTGACGATGGCGTGGGCGTTTTGAGACCTTGGCATTACCTGTGAAATAAAATAACGCCCGTGAAGACTTGGAGCACGGTTCTGATTAAGTTCTTAAGAGTTAGTGGCTAACTGCTGGTGAGTTGGAGTTTTCAAGCCGCCTAAAGGCTTCTGTCATTTCTTAGCGATTTCAGATCGAGACGTCATCAGATTTTAGGAAGCTCTTTTTCTTATAATATTATGTACTTAGAAAAAGTTAGGTTTTAGACCCCTCGCAGACTACTGACTTCCTATCGGCCGATAGTTGAGACGGAATATTGTACTTCGGCTCGTAATGAGTATGGAGAAGTATAGCCCGTCTTAACTAGCAGCCGATAGAATGAGAATAAGAATATATTTATTTGACACAAACAAAACGGTTACAGGCAATAAAGACAACACACATACAGGCATAGATAACAAAGAACGAGTCGGGGAACAAAAATTAATTACTATATAAAAAACAATAAAAAAAGAAGAGATAAAAAAAATTATAACGAACAATTTACCTATGCTGTGGTGCCAAATAGGTCCAGTCTCAGCTTTATTGCTGCTCCCAAGGGAGACAGCGCTGATTTTCAGAGATAGAAAGTCTGTGTCTGCGAGGGGTCTTAATCTTCAAATAGTTGTGAAACAAGTGTACCTTATTAAATTTTGTACGTAGATCTTACCTTAAATGTAACTAGTTCATGTTGGTCATTGATAGGGGGCAATATGACATCCACAAGAACATTTCCTGTCATATCTTCTTGCAGAAACTGCTGCATGGAGAGCCGCTTTGTTCTTCCTTTTGAAGTGTCTGAAATTTTATAGATTATAATTCGATTTTCTTTACATTTTATCAAAGACAAAGTCAATGACGTTTTAAAACGAAACCGAATTTAATGTTGAACTACAAAGGAACATGTAGATAATAGTTTTTGTATTGGTACACTGTTTTTGATCAGACTCCAAAAAAGCTATAGGTACATGTAACATTATAAATAAGTAGTTAAAAAAACTTACAAATACTGAGGTAAGCTCCAACGGTCTCCAGAAGGAGAAACAAATCAGATGGAAAATCATTGTGTTGATGTTTTATCATCAGATTGCCTCCTAGTGATCCAAGCTGAAAGCAGAAAAGTA
The DNA here is from genome assembly GCA_963565295.1 of Epirrhoe alternata. NCBI lineage: Eukaryota > Metazoa > Arthropoda > Insecta > Lepidoptera > Geometridae > Epirrhoe > Epirrhoe alternata. The sequence continues at coordinate 688,019 of OY751385.1, read as the reverse complement.
CAAACAGTCAGATACTCTTTGAAGATGTTTAAGTTATGACTTACTAGCTTGGACCCGCTAACATTTTGAATAGTCGATATGCTATTCCAGGTCACTATCTACGCCTATTCTAAGCTTCATCCAAATCGGTTCACTGGTTTTAGGCGTGATTGAAACAAACACATCTTTTTTTTTCATTACAATCGGTTAATACCGAGATACGTGCTAACAAACATTTGCATTTTTATTATAAGTTAGTTAAGATAACATTGGGCACAATGTCTATATTACATAATAGTTCACTGACTTTCTGAAAAAAAATATCCTTAGGTACCAACAAAAAAGATTGAGGATAACTTACGTTTCTGATAGAAATATTAGCAACTAAATTGATGTGCTCCACAAACTTCTCCAAGTACCCAAAGTACTCATGTTTTGCCGCAGTCTTGAAAACTTCTATCAGTTCATTTAAGGTGATACCGACTCCCACCATAAGGTTCTGTCCGTAAACTATGCCTTTCAGTTCTGGCACTGTTGATATGTCTATGATGATTCTTGGATATTCGTCAATTGGATAAGCGCCTGAAAACATAGTTTTTTTTACAATTTAGTAAATTGTTTCGAGTTAAATTAACTTGAAAATGTAACCGCTGGTAACCTTCTCGCTGCTTTCTTCTTCGTCTCATCAAGCAGTCATGGATTATGATACATTATGCACGTTAGAGTTATACCTACTAATTTACAAATGCAAGTTTTTTAAAACACTTTCAATATACTTGAAGGTTACCTACTTCTACAGAGCTTAGCCAATTTCGTTGCAGTTGTAGAAAATAATATGCTTTTACCGAAACCTTTCACGCAAAGCAAGCTTTATTGGGCGCTAATATTATGTATATCACTAGTATACCTATTCACTGATGTACTCGTAGTTTCCATATTACACGGCATTTTCGTGTTATATATATGAATGTGTTGGCTTTATTATAATTTACCTATCTGTTAAAAATGCAGGAATTAAAAAGCAACAAGCGCGTCATTGCTTGGTATCAAATTATATCTGGTCTTACCTTTAGCAGTGTTCCCGTACACCAGCATGTAAGAGTCGTATCCTTGTATATTCAGAATATCGAAAATAGATTTCACACTAAATACTTTATACCAAAATTTATGATCTTGTAACTCAATTGCTATAACTCCAGTTTGTTTCACTTCCTCGTCAGACACAACACACCATTCATCATCTATATCATTGCATTTCTTTTTGTTGCAGGCTGCGCCAGTTTTTTTGCAAATCTGTAGGTCCTCTATATCCATGATCCTGGTTTCCTTGGGTGCGTCGCTGGCGAATTTCTTAAAAGCTTCTAGGATAGGCCTGTAGCCGGTGCAACGGCAGATGTTGCTGCCAAAAGACTTTTCGATATCCAACATCGTGGGTTTGTTCCCGTTCTGCAGAATACTGCAGAGAAAAAAGATGATGGTTATCAAAATAAGCAAAGTTTTTTAAAACCAAAAATAGTATTAGTTCTTAGTATTACGAGTCCCGCAGATCAGCTTCCGTCCGGTCAAACCGTCCGTCGGTCCGGTAAGTGGGGTAGTTGGGACTAAAAAGTCCCAACGACCCCACTGCTCAAATCAATGGAAAAAGTAAACAGTGATTTTAGCTAGTTTAACTAGTTTTTACTGCAAACCAAGGAAATCATATTCTTTGCTTGCAAGGCTTTGCGCTCAGTAAAATTTCTGAGGCGAGTATTTATAGATCGAATCAGAAATAAATATAAAACGTAACGAGCTGAGATAATGCACTCATTTCATTGTTTTCCGCTCTGAGGGCATAAACTGAAAAAAAAATACATACATTCATACATACATAAAATCACGCCTCTTTCCCAAAGGGGTAGGCAGAGACCACGGATCTCCACTCGCTACGATCCTGACACACAACTTTCGCCTCATTCACTCTCATTACATTCTTCATACATGCTCGTCGGTTTAGGGTACTCTTGACCTGCAATGGCCCTTCTCCAAAATGTCGCCAATTTGATCCAAGAAGGTTCGCCTAGGCCTTCCCCTTCCAGCTGTCCCATACACACTCGCCTCATACACTTGCTTTGTCAAACGACTGTCATCCATCCTCTCTACATGCCCAAACCATCTTAACATACCTTTCTCGAAATAATAATTAAAAAAAAAAAGAAATTAAAAGTTCTAATTGTTCACTGTTTATTATGTTCTCCGTCACTGTTTAGTGGTTAGGACTTACAGTGGCTTATTAACTGTAGGAGGTTCATTTCTATTGAATGAGACACTTCATCTCCAATTTTCCCATGACTTTTGCAAGACAAATTCAAAAGCTATTTTCTTCAAAAAAAAATCACCTATACATATTCTGGATCCAGGCGGGTGTGCAGTACCCGCACTGGGTGCCATTGTGCTCCGCCAAGGTCTTCTGCAAAGCATGGTAGCCCTTCTTCCGATTGCCGATCTCTTCGATAGTCGTGATCTCCCAGTCCTGGCAGGATGTGATGGATACAAGACACTGAGGACAATCATTTTGTATACAATTTCTGATTTTAATAAAGCCGTATGTGGATTGTGGGATGTTCCTATCCTGGATTTTCAATCTAAAGGTTTTGAGTTCGAGTCCCAGTAGTCCCATCAGGGTGCATAGTATTAGTTTTATTCACTTTCGGTATCGACGCCGTAAACCTGGATTTGTATGGGCAAATAGCAACACTATCTTTTGGTAGTTGCTCATCATAACTAATGAAAACCAGTACTACAAATCCCACGTTTATTGCGTTGATACCGAATGTTGACTTAATACTACATACCTTAGGCACCCTGTTTTGTCTGAAGCGACAGTGACAAGTACAGTCGTATTTTTAACCGACTTCAAAAAAAGGAGGAGGTTCTCAATTCGCCTGTATGTTTTTTTTTATTTTTTTTTTGTATCATGTTACGCGATTACTCCGCCAATTGTGGCCCGATTTTCAAAATTATTTTTATGTTTGAAAGGGTATACTCCAGAGGTGGTCCCATATAAATTTTATTCCTGAGAGTTTGATAGTTTGCCCGTAAAACTCTAAAAACCTTCCCTCCTAGCCATTGTAAATCGGATCGACAGATAAGTCTAAGACTCTCTATGCATTATGTCAAATTGACAATTTACTAATGCCAGGAACTCACGTGTCGCGAGACTTGACATAAAATGTATGCAGTTTTGGTATTTATTGCCTTTAGTGGTTAATGTAAAGTTAATGTAAATGTATAATCCGTCTCACTGGTCTTCACGATACAGGCTTGCCTATTGTGAAGACCGCTGAAATAGAATAAGTCAATAAATTTTAAGCTACGGCAACACCATACCTTCTGCATAACTGTCTGTTGTAAACTGTGTTTGCTGAAATAAATATTTTTTCATTTTCATTTTCATTTTCATTTTCATTTTCATTTTATTTTCATTTCATTTAGACGCCGGTGGAGCCTAAGCATTATCTGTTTAGCATTATTTCTTTCTTTCTTTCAAGCTGATCTGATGATGGAGTCAAGAGCTGTTCCAGGGAACTCCTCAGACAATAGGCTGATTGAGTTGCAACTCGGTTCGTAGATTAAGTATCATCAAAAATTTTCAAAAATGGTGACAACGAGCTGATCTGATGATGGAGTCAAGAGCTGTTCCAGGGAACTCCTCAGACAATAGGCCGATTGAGTTGAAACTCGGTTCGTAGATTGAGTATCATCTAAAATTTTTAAAAATGGTGACAGCGAGCTGATCTGATGATGGAGGGAACTCCTCAGATAATCGACCGATTTAGTTGAAACTCGGTTTGTAGATCAAGTATCATCTAAAATTTTAAAATATCGTGACAGCGAGCTGATCTGATGATGGAGAATGGAACTCCTCAGTTAATAGGTTGATTGAGTTGAAACTCACTACATCGGTCTAGTTTCATCTACTAATTTGAAATATGATGACTGCGAGCTGATCCGATGATGGAGAACGGAACTCCTCAGAAAATAGGTTGATTGAAATGAAATTTTGTACTTACATCGGTGAGTTCAATCAGATCACGGTAATCTATTAAAAGCTTGTACTTGTTGATATTTTAATAAAACTTATTCATAGATTTTCATGGATGACTTATTGATTCCCTGAGTCACGCCGTGTGTAGTGTCGAACATTGAAGTCGGTTTTTCTTTTAGTTTTAAAACGTAATTATTTGTTTTAGTATCTACTATTGTATACTAGCTGACCCGCGGCAAACGTTGTTTTGCCATAATAAATAAATAAATAAATAATGCTGGACATTTTCACACAACATCATCTAGCCCCAAACTAAGCATAGCCTGTACTATGGGAACCAGATAACTGATATACTACATAAATACTTTTTTTTTTACTTATTATATAAGTACCTACTTATGAATATCGTTATTAAAAAATAATGGTGGTAGAAGAGTAATTTTTTTTTAATTCTGAAACAAAATAGACCAAAGAGCATTTCAGAGCTAGGAAGGAACAGACCACAGTGATCGGACCTCATTTCACAGCTAGAAACATTTTGTATTGGAAAACTAAATTGTCGTTTTTAGTATTTTCTCTTACTTATCATTTATGTTTAAACCTTCCCTGGACTTTCATGAATATTTCAAGACCAAAATTATCCAAATCGGTTCAGCCGTTCTCGAGTTTTAAGCAGACTAACGAACAGCAATTCATTTTTATATAAAGATATTTTATTGTGGAAGTTTACACATTTTTCGGTTCACGGTGAATGCTCCTAGGCCGAAAGATTTTTTAAAATTTTTATCTGCCCGTGTATAAATTGTTTGTCTTAGTCTTGAGATACGCCTGTTATATTTGATCATACTTAGTTAAATTTTCAAAGATAAGAAGTTATTAAATTAAATAATACTTTCATAAATATGATTAAGAGGCCTACACAGGTGAAAACCATGAAAGATAGTGTGATTTTTCATGAGAGATTAAGAAATGTATGATAGCGCAAAATGACATAATCTAGTGAACGAACGCGCAGACAAACAAATTAAATGAACATAGATTGCGTTTATGATCCTAGAAATAACTTTATTTTTTCAAATATAGACCAATTCAAGTCTTAGATAAGTTATATACTGAGGACTCGTAGTATTAACTACAAGAAATTAAATAAATAATCCTGGACTTTTCACACAGCAACATCTAGCCCCAAAGCACAGAATACCCAAAGTAAAGCTTTTGTTATGGGTAATACATGACTGATATACTGCATATTATACTTTTTGTTTGTTATAAGGTACCTTCATCATACATATTATACATAGAAACACCCAGACCCGAGACAAATATCTGTAGATCATAATTCCGCGGCGGGGATCGAACCCGCAACCTTTTGCGTCGCAGGCGGGCCTTCGCCCACTGCGCCGCGGAAGTCTTCAAAATGATAGAAAAGATACATAGCTAGCTATAGAGGTTGAAAGACCGTCAGAGATAGGATGCTAAATAGCAAATTGTATAAACATACATGGAGTATTTCCGGATAGCCCTGGATGTGAGGAACTAATTTTTATTATTTTGACATTACTGTTTGGACCATCCTTTAAACAGACAGAAACGCAAGTCATGAATCTTCAATGTTTAAGACTTAAAATGCACTCCTAAAATCTTTGACAGTTACAGTTAGACCCCTCGCAGACTGCAGACTTTGTATCGGCCGATACTTGAGACGGGCTTCTCCATAATAGTATATTCCGCCTCAACTATCGGCCGATAGAAAGTCTGCAGTCTGCGAGGAGGCAAAGATCGTTTGAAGATGTCTAGGGGTTGGTGATAGGCAGAATCAAATGTACATTTGGTATTTCCCTTCACGTAAATAGGGTTATTCTGCCTACTTACCCCAAATACCCTATCTTTACAGTTGCAAAAGAAAACAACATTTTGAGTTCCTACCATTTTAAGTTTTATCGTGTTGCAGAAAAGAAGCATTAGCCTAAACTTAAAGGCAATTTTACTGTATTCAACCGGTTGCTTACAGAGTTGACGGAGACGATGGGTCCTCCGAGGCACTTCCTTACGGAGATGCAGCAGGTGCCGCACCCGCCCTCACGACACATGTACTTGGTGCCGCGCAGCTCCAGGGTGTCCCGGAGGAAGTCCACCAGCATCACATCGGAACTGACCTCTCTACCCACTGAAAAGATAAAAATTGGTCAAATCAAAGTCAAAATCATCACTAAGATCGCTGGGATCACTTAGAATAGTCTTTTATCTAGGTCTCTCCTGTTCTGTAATACCTACTGTGAAAAATAAGGGCAAGACACCGTTTTTTGGATCTAGCTTTATTTTAAGTAAAAGTAAGATAAGCTTCTAGAAGCTTTGTAGGTACTTCTCTAGAGAAGTACAAAGAATACATGCCTCGACAAAGATTTGCCCGGTATCACACGCTAAACTTGGCTAACTTAGATGGTAACAGCTCCTGACTCCATCAGCACATCAGTAATCATCATCATCATCATCTCAGCCCTCTAGTGTCCACTGCTGAATATAGGCCTCCCCCATCGATTTTCACAGCGATCGATCATGTGCAGCCTGCACCCAACGGCTCCCAGCAATTTTTTTTATTTTACCAGATCTTTCCACCTAGTGGGGAGCCGTCCTCTACTGCGATTTCCGGTGCGTGGCCTTCACTCGGAGAACTTTTCTGCCCCAACGGCCGTCAGTTTTACGAGCTATGTGCCCGCCGATCAGTTAATTCCACTTCAAATTCAAATTCAAAAACATTTATAGTTACAGGGATCCGTGATACAAACTTAACTTTGAATAAATATTAATAGAAAATACCTAATTAATATTTTTTTTTTCTTTCTTTCTTTTTTCATTCTTCTCTTTCATTTCTTTTTATTTCATTTCTACTCTAGAGAAAGACATCTTACCTGTATGTCCCACACCGTTCACTTTGAACGAGATCCGGTCTCCAAGCAGCGCCATGACTGCGAGCTGAGATCTCTGCCGGCTGACTGACAGACTCACTGTTGCTGTTGCTCTTATTATCGGCAAAAATACTATTATTTATAGGCCAAGTGCGAGCCTGACTAGCGCACCGAAGGATCCGTAATTATTATTATTATGAGCCCGTGATGCTCCACTGCAGGGCAAAAGCCTCCGATTATTGGAGACTACTCAATGAATTCCGTCGGTACTTTGGTCGATTTAATAGATTTTTGCGACTTACATCGTCGGATCGGAAACTTAATTTGTCACATAAAGTATTTTTACATTACATAAGTATCGTTTATTTGGTCAACGTTTGATGATAATATTTAAATCTGTAGAGTTTCCATGACTTATGTTTTTATGGTATTTTTAACCCCCGACGCAAAAAGAGGGGTGTTATAAGTTTAACGTGTTTGTGTATCTGGGATCTGTGTGTATGTGTATCTGTCTGTGGTATCGTAGCTCCCAAACAGATAAACCGATTTTCATTTGGTTTTTTTGTGTCATAGATAATTTTATTCCGAGTGTTCTTCTTCAGCCGTTTGAAGATCATCAGCTCTTTTCTAGTTGCTGAGGAGATCTGACTAACTTCCTTATGTCCAATCGATTCGAAATTTGGTACCGAGTTACTTCAATGATATTGAAAGTACTCGTATATGGTAAGGTAACCATGACCTGATCAGCCATTTGCAGATCATCAGCTCTTTAGTAGTTGAGGGGATCTGACTAACTTCGTTATGTCTAATTTTTCTAGAAGTGGCAGGGGTTTTTTCATAGCAGGGTCTACGGGCTCGTTTGATAGGCGTTAGCCGTTCAAACAATTCAGTTCTGGCAATTCAATGAGGGTGCTATGTGGGTATTAATAAAGAAAGGTTTTATAAGTAAAGCCATTTTTAATGAACCTTCTTATCAGTTACACAAACGTTGAAAACGTTGAAAAACAAATGAAGTAAGTACATAGGTAAACAAAAAAATTATTCTTAACCTGTTTTATACCTACTAGATGATGTATACAGCTTTAGGAGGCAATCTATGCCTACACTCAATGGGACGCTGTAGTGCCTGGGACATTGTTTGAGATGAAATTGGCTTGCGTAGCACCTAAACTATCCTCTCAGATTAACATAAATATATCTATTTATCAATGTATAAAGTTCACATTTTAAACTTTCGCGACTCGAAGACATTTTAAATTTTATTACGGGACTTAATCGCATTTGTTTATTATACCTACGCGATAAGTCCCGTAATAAAATTTAAAATGTATAAAGTTTTCGTTAGATATTTAGTTTATTTGATGTTTTTGGTTCATTGATATTAAAATAAAAGTATCGTAAGTACCTACCTATTTGAGGTATATTTTTAAACTTGAAATAATAAACTGCTACAAATCAACTCAACGAACCCTAGCCTTGCCTCCAACGGCTTAAAAACATAACTTATCAGTTTAAAATGATCACAGAATTAATAGAATTTAAAAGATTAGAATTATTATTCTATAAAAAATTACAAGAAAATGCCACTCTATAGTGAAAAAACCAGATAAGTGCGAGTCGGGCTCGTTCAGCGATGGTTCCGTACAAAGGCCTAAGTAGGTACGTATAACGGTGCAAACTGTTAGGTAAATATTACACATCAAAGATGAAAATATGTACTCGTAAACATGAAAAGGGAAAACATATTTTTCATACATCGAAAACTATACATCCTAAAAATTATTAAAAATCTGTTTAAGCTTGTGCCAATGAAGCCCTTTCATACGATACCCAACATGACACGGTTAACTCACTTCAAAATTTCACCCCGCATTCCTTGCATTAGGCTCATTATAAATGATCATTTTTTAGGTTCAAATAGCTCTATTCTAAGGTCCTTCCTGGAAAGTCATTTCTATAGTTATAAAATACTAGATGTCCGTCGCGGTATTAGGTATCCAAGGTCACTCGGGAAAACTTCAATTTCCCGGGATAAAATAATATAGCTTAAATTCATCAGGAATAATGTAGGATTCTTATTGTGAAAGAATTTTTTAAATCGGTAAGTAATTTCGGAGCCTATGCAATTTAAACAAACAAATCTTTCTTGTCTCCGTCCCAAATAGCAGAATAACATTAAAACATTGGAAACATTTAGGATAAAAATTCATGAAATTAATTTCTAAAGCGGTACGTAGTTTGTTCATAAGGTTATCTAGTAAATAAAGTATTGATTCAAACACCAAAAAAAAATATTTATATTCCCAATAACCACAAAAACTTATCAAATCCTTTAAGATAACAATAATTCAACTTAGTATTATTATATAAACTTAAAATCTTGCTTTCTAACAGACGATGCAAGACCTATGGCCTCTACTGTGTATGGACCGTCTGAAACAAAACAAAAAATGTAAATGATTAGATTATAATTCTTATAAGTACTTATGAAATGAAAATATTTATTCAAAAAAGGTCTTAAATAGTAGGTAACAAAAATTTTAACTTCCTATGTAGGTTTTATAGAGATTTGAAATGCATCACAATTTTTTTTATATAGGTTTATAAGCTTTTTATAATTGTTAAATCTATAGCTTATCAGTCAATACGATTGCATTGGGTCAATTCTGAAATTAATAAAATCGTTTAATAGATTGTGGCGACCTCTAACCGCGATCGCCTGAACTACAAGGGCATCATAACAGAGTTGCCGACCTAGCTACTGCAGGCTTCACCGCTTCATAGCTAGATGGCACTGGCGCGCTTCCAACGAAAAAATTCAAATTCTAAAACGCGCAAGTAACATTATCTTGGCAAACTAACATTTGTCGGCTGAAAGGCCCTAAGGTATGTGGACCAGTTGAAGTCGACCTTAGCAAGGGTAGTACTACGTCTTTGCCGTAGATTGGGGGAATAACACCTACCCTCAAATTGGTGATCATCATCATCACCCAAAGATTATCTGGCACATAAGTAATTATAATGGGGTTATCTTGAATAAAACAATACACGCAGATAGAACTTACCAATGTTAAACCAGGAAGTTGTAGGGATTCCAACTTCCTTTCTTGCTTCAGCTATCGCCGCTCTCAGGGCTAATGCTATCACTACTGACAGACATAATGGTGGTTCTCCAGTACCTGAGAACAGTAAAATATTATATTATAATAACGTCCGCCCTATAAAAGAAGAACCTATTGAGAGATTTAACTGTAAAAACAGATTGCAATTTAATTAGAATAAACAATTGAAATCCATCTTTGTACTATTATTAATGTAGGTACTATTGGCAACACCTAATTGTACCTACATTCTTGCGAATAAATTAATGATTATGATTTTCAAGTACCAAGAACTAGATGTTCCAACCATCACTGGTCAAGATGTTAAAAGATTTTTGTTCACGGTCAACTGAATTTTTTAACAACATGATTACTTACACTTTGCACCTAAAATAGGCTCTGAGCTGTAGGACTTTTTCCTGAATGACACCCTGAAGTCCTGAGGGATGTCTCTCGCCAACGGGACATAGTAGTTCCAACTCCTATCTGTTAGAAGTTCCCCGGTCTTTTTGTTGTACACGAGATCCTCAGAGGTCCAATATCCTAAGCCCATGATGAAGGCACCTTCTATCTGCAAGACAATTAACCTCAGTAATGAAAAGATAAGACTCTGAATCCAAAAGGTGTGATCAACCCAAAGGTAGACCGAATGATCATATTTCGGGCCTAGAAGTTGGCCACACTACAAAATCCATGGCATCATACAGGTCGTGCAAAGTGCAGGTGTTGGGGCACTGCGGGTCTGTGGGACTCCGCAGTCGCACTATACTTCGTCAGAGTATTCCCATTTTCCTAAGTTATACTTGCAGTGACCCACCTGGTTTCGGAGGCGGATTAGAGACTTCCAGATGGGCCATGGTAGTTGGAGGCCAGCTGGGAGCCCCTCAGCAGGTACAACGTTATCAGTTGTAAGGTGTTTCTTAAGCCACAAATGCTTTCGTGCCTTCACTAGATTTTTCTCTATTAAGGCTTTGCTTTTGGGTGGTTGATTTTAAGAAGCTATAAAGGCATATAAGCCTGCTTTTACATTCCGTTATCAATTTTCTATTTTTTTATTGAGCAGGCGACAATTCTACGGACTTTTAGTCTTTTATTATTCTTATTTAAAATTATAAATAATTTGGCCAATACTTACTTGTCCAACATCAATTTCAGGACTAACGCTTTGTCCAACATCTTGAAGTATATCAACTCTCAATATCTCCGACTCTCCCGTCAGTATATCAACCTCTGCCTCTGCTAAAGCAACTCCGTAGATATTATAGTTGAATATTTCTGTCATCCCTACATAGTTCTCTACATGTAGGTCTATATTCATTTCATACGCTTTAAGGATCAACTCCAGCCATGTAGGGTTGCCAAGTTGAGCTCTGATTGGTGCTAATCTTTCTAATATTGCTTCACAGCACCTTCTGACTCCTAAACCAACGTTCTGTGATCCTATGCTTCCTCCAGTCGCTAAACAGTTGGGAACTACAATAGTGTTGTTACCTTTTATTTGTATCTTATCGACAGGGATTTTGAGAAAATATGCACATATCTGAACAGCTTTGGTGTTCATTCCTTGTCCCATCTCTATTCCACTATGCGTGATGATGACGGTACCATCTGAGTGGCATATTGAAAGGTGTATTTTAAATCTGGTGCCTAATGCTGGATTCCATCTTAGTAAGGAGAATCTAAGTCCTCGTTTCCTCCATCGGTTTTCTTTGTTAAATTTCTCTACATTAACCTTTCTTTCTGCGTATGAAGCTGTATTTTTCAATTCCTCTGCCATTCCTATCAAATCATTATATTTTGTCGTATCGAGGTTAGCTATTCGGACATCGATAGGGTCTAGCGACAGTTCGTATGATATGCGTTCAACTAAGTATTCTGCCAATGAAATGCTTTCCAAAGTGCCTGAAAGTAACTAAATTTTAAAACAATTTTTCAATTTGCTTTTTTAATTATAATAATCTCTAGCTAACTTTAGAAAATGTGTCATGATCTACATGTCACGAAGTGAAACAAAAACTATTATTCAAGTTGTTGCCCAAATATACTTAAAGATTTATTTTAAAGAATTGATTAGGAATTACGAGTAGAACACCTAGCACACCTAGCTTTAGAACTTATTTTTTAATTTATTTATCGTTTAAATAATATAGTATCTAAAACCCACAAAAGTTTGTCCTGACAATATTACAAGTTTACGCTAGTAGATAAATGAAGAAATAAGTAGGTAATTTAAACGTAATTTCACATCAAAAAGTTAGGTAAGTAAGTATACAATTTAACGTAGTAGGTAGGTAGGTGGAAACTTCAAGATTTGTCACTTAGGGAGACAGTCAAATGCCACAAGAAAACACCTACCCACTGTCTAGGTATTCATTTTAAAAGTATTTTTTAATACAATCTTAATATAAATTTACAAACAAAAAGTATATAAGTAGTTTATCAGTTATCTGGTTCCCATAGTACAAGCTTTGCTTAGTTTGGGGCTAGATGATGCTGTGTGAAATGTCCAGCATTATTTATTTTGTATAAATAAATTTTATAAAGTTAGGTTGTTGCGTAGATCAGAAAGCAGAGAATTGATAAGCCAAGGTACAATAAACTCAGTTGTTCGCTCGCCATAACCATTGCTTGCGCACGGCGTACGCAGTTGGTTCTATGCAATGGATCAAGTGTACCTATTCTATGTGATACCAGCCGCTCTTAAACTTTTAATTCTAATTTCTTTTATTACCTGGAGATCTACACCAACTATTGCTGGCAGTGTCAGTCACGGTATCATACAACTTGTAGTCCCATCTGGTATTAGTATAACAGTTATTGTATACATCAGCTCCAAAAACCGATAGTGTTTCATCGATTACGTATCCATTGTCTTCATATTGTTCGTATATAACTGACTGTATCAATCCTTTAGCGTCTACCTTGACCTGGAAAAAGAAGAAACTCATCTATACTAGGTGATTAATACAGTAATTGACCGAACGAGCGAAGCGTCTTCTTTTCGAGATTCACAAAAAATGCTTTTGTCCGTCTTTCCGGCTGTTCTCGCCAACAGGTCGCATTTTTGAACCGATTTTAATGAAAATTGGTACACAGTTTCCTTGATTTGTTTATTTTTATTTGTCAATTTACATTTTTGATTCGGGCAAAATAGGAGGGAAAGGGGGTAAGTTTGCTGTAGCGTAATTTGTCAACGGATTTGAATCTTTTTTTAAGAAGAATGTGAATTACATTTGAGAGGCACACTAAGGACTTCATTCTACACAAGATGTGAAGATAATCCAAAAATTAGGAGTATAGGTAGAAGGGGGAAGAGAAGAAGTTTGCTATAGCGTAAACAAGGAACGCAACGCGCACGGAACGTCGTCGCCGTTTATTCAAAAACAAATTATACCTTCAAATCATGAAAGTTTTATAAGTTTAATTAGTAAAAGTGGTTTTATAACAAAATAAGTGTTTTGTGTACAATCAAACAAGTCAATACAAATCAATACAAGGGTTGTAGCTACTGAAGTTATAGCAAACGCAACTAGTAAAAGTGATTTTACACACAAGATAGCCTGTTCATTTTCAAATAACTAACCTCGTAGTCTACATGACATGGAAGCCGTTTACCGACTGCTCTTGTACAAGTGGTAAGAGGTACCACAAACCGACATGGCCGGTTCAGCTTGTGCACTACTAGACTGCAGGCTACTGCTATTTGAATGGAACGAGTTACTTTTAGACCATATGCTCCACCAAGACGACGGACGTGCACATCAACCCTAAAATTAAAAGGAAAGTAGGTACCATTAAAACATTAAAGAATTCATAAATGAAAGGTAGCTAGGTTTATTTAAATAATTATCACCTGCTTGCGTCCATATTCAGTGCCTTAGATATCATAAATTGGCAGCCATCCATCCACTGACTCGTCACATGGCACTCCAAGCCTTCCTCCGTCGGGCGAGTCACACAGCTCATATTCTCCATCGTGAAATGCAACTGTCCATATATCGTATTCTGACCTTTTATAGTCTTTACAACATCAGTCCCTGTATCTGTGGGAGGCTTGGCAACAAACGATGTGGATCTATTCGGATCATTTTTAGCTATCTTTATATCGGTTACGGGTTTTTTAACATTTTTGTATGTAACTCTAACTAATTTAGCAGCTCGGATCGCGATGTGGTATGTTTCAGCGACCACAATACCTATTGGTTGATTGAAATATAACACTTTTGTACTAGCTAAAATTTCTTCATTGGCTAAAAAAAACGGGGAACCTCCTGGGGTATATGAATTTTCTCCTGGAATGTCTGCAGCTGTGTAGAAAGCTACCACTCCTGGTTGTTTCTGTGAATTAAAGCATATTGCGGTTTTAAAAAATTTAGGGTGTTGATATTATAAGCTGTGACTTTTGATCTATCGTATGTATCCCGTTTTTTTACTAGGAAATTGTTTTTAACTTTTAGCTAAACTCGCTCTTTGCTGGGTATTTGGTTCTCAAATATTCTAATTAGAGTCAAAATGTTACGAAGTCTTACCAAAGCTTGACTGGCGTCTATGTGAACTATATCTCCCATAGGCACATCGCTAAGTGCAAAAGCAGCATGGAGCTCATTTGGTTGAACTTGTAAATCATCTGTATATTTTGTTTCTCCCGCACATTGAATCTGAGAAATATTATAATTGAAGTCATTTCATTTGGAATTATTATACTCGTTGGTGTATCGGGTTAATTAGTCGATAAAAGTAATGATGTTTGCATAATTTGTGTGTCAGAGTTCTAAGGCATTCAATTTCACTTTTTTTTTTATTCAAAAACGGATACACAGATGATATTGTCATTAACAACGACAATATCGATTTTGAATAATACAATATAACTTTTCTTTGTGTGGCCACAAACATCCAGAACAAATGTGAACAACCGCGAGCACTTCAATGTTTGGTAGAAATTTTCAGTTACCAGAGCTTCAACTTTGGGAATGGGCTGGTTCAAAGGCCACAGCGTTTGGTCGGTATCAAATATCTGCTTCGCTTCTGATACTGGCCTTGTTTCATGGATCTTTGTGGTTGCAGATAAATATCTTTGGTTAAGGATTCCTTTTGGACAAATTGAGAGTAGACCCTGAAACAATTGTACGTTTTGTTCTGAAGAATGTAAGAGATAGGATGAATATGTAATTATATTATGTAAAAGGTTATGTTTTGCGCTAGACTAAATAAGGTTTATCGGTGTGGGAACCAAAACCTATCGAATATTTAAAATTTTAAATCTTCAGTCAACTCTACTCTATTCCTAAAAGATTATTTAGATTATAACCAGCTTGCGCCTGCAGCTTCGTTCACGTGTACTATGAGCAGCCTGCATTTAATGTCTTTGTTGTATTTCAGGCTATGTTCAACATCTATTTAAAATTCATCCAAATCCATACAAAAACGAACAAGAAATTTTTGTATCAACGATGATTGATTTTTACCTTATAAAACAGCGATAAAGCCAGCTGTTTTCTGAACCTCGCGGAAGCCTCTGGAGGATTTTCCACCACCACCAGCTCCATCTCCAAGACACCCAGTGCTGCTTGTAGCGTCCTGTTGGTAAACAACGGTTTACCCTTCAGGGATCTCTCAGTTACCTCGGCTCTGATGAAGGAGGGAGACAAACCTCCGTATACTATACGAGCTTCTTCCACAGTGTTGTCTGGTTTTAACTTGTAAAGAAAACCTGCGTTGACGATGGCGTGGGCGCTTTGAGACCTAGGCATTATCTGTGAAATAATTTAAGACTTGAAAACTGCGTGATAGTAAGTTCCTATGAGTTTGTTGCCAACTGACGGGGTTTTTAGGCCGCCTAAAGGCTTCCGTCATGGCATACATAGCAGGGACCGACAAATTGACGTGCTCTTTGAAACACGAAAGCGCTTGATTGATATTGCTACTAGTGTGTACCAGCGGTTGTCCAAGTGACCGCACAGAACGTTGCTTCACTTCGACGATCTATCAAGAACGGCAAGCTACACCATAATTATAACTGTATGTATAATGTACCTAGTATGTATCAAGTTGAAATTAAAATCATATACTCATATAGGCCCGAGGCTGTGAAAAAATCAAACTTCTAAGTTAACATAATAAAGTTACGGCCGCTTATGCCGCACAAAACGTCTATTTCGACACCCAAGGAAATCAAAATTTATAGGGAACTTCCTGTTGACCTAGAACTTTGAAATTTGGCAAGGAGTGGTAGGAGTAGTCTTAGACTACAAGTACAGGGAAAAATCTGAAACCCGTATGTTTTAAGTTAAATCTAGAAGTGTTTACATTTAATGTTACCTTATAAGTAACTAGTTTATGTTCGTCATTAATAGGGGGCAATATGACATCCACTAGAACATTTCCCACCATATCTTCTTGCAGAAACTGCTGCATGGAGAGCCGCTTGGTTATTCCTTTTGAGGTATCTGAAATTGTAAAGATTCAATTCGGTTTCACTTGCAGTTTATTAAAGAAAGTCAATAAATACGTTATGAAAACTAAAAAGAAAATTAGTATAAAAATGAAAGCGAAGATTTATTTTTAATACGCAACAAGGTTTTATGGTTTGCACCTAGGTACCTTGTTTATTTTTTAGAAGACTGCAAAAAAGTGAATTTAAAAAAGATAACTTTAAAATTTAACTTGTAAATATTATAGATAGGTACTTACAAATACTGAGGTAAGCTCCAACAGTCTCAAGAAGGAGAAACAAATCAGATGGAAAATCATTGTGTTGATGTTTTATCATCAGATTGCCTCCTAGTGATCCAAGCTGAAACGAACACACATTGTAAAAGTAAAGGAGGTAATGTTTAATTAACTAAGGGGATAAAGCCAATTATGTCACGGGCGCCTTATTGACTATGAACGTCGTCCTGCACAATACAACTTTGAAAAATATCAAAATACCATAATGATGAGAAAAATATATATGTAAATAGGTAGGTACACACATTTCTGATAGGAATACTAGCAACTATATTGATGTGCTCCACAAACTTCTCCAAGTATCCAAAGAACTCATGTTTTGCCGCAGTCTTGATAACTTCTAGAAGTTCATTTAGGGTGATGCCGACTCCCACTATAAGGTTCTGGCCGTAAACTATGCCTTTCAGTTCTGGCACTGTTGATATGTCTATGATGATTTTTGGATATTCGTCAATTGGATAAGCACCTGAAAAAAAAAAGTAAGTAAAAAATGCCAGATAACCTAGGATCAATAAAGACAGATTATAAAATAAGCTTAATAATAAGCTTAATATTATACATAAATAAGCCCTTAGTAACAATAGCAACATTGAAGTAAGATTGCTAGTTGCTAGTTAAAGGCCCAATTTTTTTTTATGATAAATGGGTCGGATCTTGACCTCGAAACTAATGAGGTCTACCAAATGAAATTCGTTAACCAAATGTATGAAAATGTTTGTAATTGATCGTTTATCAATAATGTCCCAATCTTTACCTTTAGCAGTGTTCCCGTTCACCAGCATATAGGATTCGTATCCATGTTCATTAAGAATATCGAAAATAGATTGCACACTAAATACTTTATACCAGAATTTATGATCTTGTAACTCAATTGCTATAACTCCAGTTTGTTTCACTTCCTCGTCAGACACAACACACCATTCATCATCTTTATCATTGCATTTCTTTTTGTTGCAGGCTGCGCCAGTTTTTTTGCAAATCTGTAGGTCCTCTATATCCATGATCCTGGTTTCCTTGGGTGCGTCACATGCGAATTTCTTAAAAGCTTCTAGGATGGGCCTGTAGCCGGTGCAACGGCAGACGTTGCTGCCAAAAGACTTTTCGATATCCAACATCGTGGGTTTGTTCTCATTCTGTAGAATACTACCAAAAAAGTTTAGCAAAATAAGCGTTATAATTCTCAGTTCCTGAGCTTACGTGCCCAGAAGAGTGTGTGTATTATAGATACACATTATGCACGTTGTGTGCATGTGTGCGTCTACACACACAATTAAGTAAGATAAACCGACTGGTATTCCGAGGTTCCAAGCATCTTATGCATGTGCATATCGATGGAGCTGATCGTTAACTCACCAAAATAAGTTAGTAGGTAAATTAGTAAGAGTAAAGGTGCATTTACACGATCTGATTTTTCGTTCGATTTGCTAACGCTGCGTCTTGTGGGTGACGCGAACGCGAAGCGGCGCGGTGCGGCGCAGAAACAACAAACAGTTGATTTACTATTGAAGTGTCCAACTTGAAGTACTTTGAGCGGCGCAGCGCGTATTGACACTTCAATAGTAAATCGACTGTTTTTTGTTTTCGCGTCGCACCGCGCCGCTTCACAATCGCCCACGTAAGACGTAGGGTAAGCCCCGCCTATTGAACGTGCTGACGATAACCTCTGACAAATCGTATACGATGAGCGTTCACACGTGAAAAATTGCCGTATGGATTGGAATCACATCGTTTAAAAGCACCTTTAGTGCTCAATTGACTGGATATAGTTATAATTATCTTCCGAAACACAGTTTTTTCGTATTTTTTATGCAGTATGTTAAGTTAGTTAAATTAGCATCGATTGACATCACCTTATTTGCAATGCAAATGCATATTTCCTGCCAAAACGCGTTTGTGTCATTTCCCAAAAAAATGCGCTTGGACTCATTTAATGGAAGTTCAATAAGAGCTTGTAAAAATTATACAAGGTGCCTACCTATACATATTCTGGATCCAGGCCGGTGTGCAGTACCCGCACTGGGTGCCATTGTACTCCGCCAAGGTCTTCTGCAGGGCGTGGTAGCCCTTCTTCCGATTGCCGATCTCTTCGATAGTCGTTATCTCCCAGTCCTGGCAGGATGTGATGGATACTAGACACTGAGGACAGTTTTTTAAAGTAAAAATTCTTGTTTGTCTATATCCATCCAAAATACTTTTTAATAGCTTCTTTATGTTTGTATGTATGTTTGTCAACTTATTGGCTTCCGAATCCGATTGAGCTTAATTTTGGTACAGGTTTGAGTCTTCGGTGACAATGCAATAATATGGTGACAGCGACCTGATCTGATGATGAAGTTAGAAGCTGTTCCACGGAACTCATCAGAAAAAAGGCCGAATGAGTTAAAACTCGATTTGTCGATCAAGTATCATCTACAATTTTAAAATATGGTGACATCGATCTGATTTGATGATGGAAAATGGAACTCCTCAAAGAATAGTTTTTAGTTGAAACTCAGCACACCGGTCAAGTTCCATCTACAAGTTAAAAATTTGATAGTGAGCCTGTTCTGATGATGTAGCCAGGAGCTGTTCAATGGAACTTCTCAGTGAATAATAGTATAATATCCGTTTTTTTGCTTATAAGAATCAGCTCACGTCAGTCACTTGTAAATAACGTATAAATAACGTAGACGTCATACATCCCTAAAACTAAAAGCGAGTCACTTAGTTATCCTATATAAAGCTTACAGAGTTGACGGAGACAACAGGCCCTCCGAGGCACTTCCTCACGGAGACGCAGCAGGTGCCGCAGCCGCCCTCACGACACATGTACTTGGTGCCGCGCAGCTCCAGGGTGTCCCGGAGGAAGTCCACTAGCATCACATCGGAACTAATCTCTCTACCCACTGGAATAAAAAAATATAACCTAAAAAGGAGACAATGGGAGTCAGAAATGGATTTCTGCGGTATTTCTGATGAGAGTGCGTACGCGATTCATATCACTTCACTTCTTCAGCTCTTTCTAGCTTCAGCGCGCGGCTTCGCTCGCGTAGTACCAACAACATTGAATAGCCTATATGCTATTCCTGATCGCTATCTACGCCTATACCAAGTTTCATCCAAATCGGTTCTTTGGTTTAGGCGTGATTGAAACACAAACATACAAACATCAAAATATTCAAACATCTAAACAAACTTACAAATTATCATCTTTATTATATGAGTGGGATAAGCGATATTGACTATAGTATTATTGTAGTATTATAAAATTGTGTTAGGTGTTACAGTCCTCGATAACTTTGTGATTGTTAAAAAAAAATCTGACCACGCCATAATCATTTTCTGCATCTGCTGCAACTGTCCTTAAATTTTTTTTGGTGGTTACAAAATAAAAATTTCAATATCTAATTTCAAAGTACCCTATAGATCAGTAGGTTGGTACCCTAGAGATCTGATCTTACCTGTATGTACCTCTCCGTTCACTTTGAACGAGATCCGGTTTTTGAGCTCCGCCATGACTACGTGCTGACTGCTGAGTAATCTGCCTGCTGACTGACAGACTGACTGTTGATGTTCTTACTTACATAAAAAAAACCGGTCAAGTGAGAGTCAGAGAGTGTACTGAGGGATCCGTGTTTAACTTTGTTGCATCGTCTAATCAGAACGAATTTGAGATCTGGTGGTCTAGTGGTCCTGGCCAGGGATTGGAGAACCCATTCATAACTGTTAACCGCTTCAAAGGGTTACTGATAGAAGCGGTTAACCCAATGATTTCGCTTACCGAAATGATAAACAGAAATACCTAATAACCGTAATTGAAATGAAAGCGGATAGCAGAAACTTTTGGGTTTTTATATGGTATTTTTGACGTCAATGACGTAACGTATTTGTTTTAATGAAAAGAATTGAAACCAAATTGAAAAGAAATGTCATGTTATTGGCGCCGCCAATTAGGACCTTATAATAAAAACCCTTATCATTTCGGTTAGTGTTTAGCAGAAATGTATTGGTTACCTAACCTATTGTTTGGGTTAACCCTGTATATCCGGTCCTGGCGCCAATGACGCTCAGTTAAATTGACCTAAAGCTATAAAACGGACTAATACATTTTTGGAACGCAGTTCCTCTTCGGACGGTATCGGATGGGGGATAGATGAAAAAAGTGTTAGATTTTTGCGTCACGACACGTCATGTATATTATGTCAAATAGTCACAGCAAAGTGCGCAGTCGCAAAACAGTTCATAGATTGTACAGTTCACTCATTAATTGGACAATATAATCTTTTTACTGCTAAACCAAAGCATTTATCATTTTAACAATCTAGTTGTATTGGTTCACAAGACACCGTACAGTTATCAGAGAAATGATAAACTAGTAGATTGATTTGAATTTTTATATTTAATTTTTGTTTTATTATTGATGCATTAATTTATGTACCTATGTTATTATTCATATTTTAGTGAATGTTAAATTATATAGGTACCTACTCTCTCTATCGTATTAGGTTATCCTTTTAAGATAGGGTTGATGATGTTAATAAATAAATAGATAAAAGTCACTCAAACTATTCATCCCCAAAATTTGCTAGTTAACCCATAGTATACCAATAGAAATTTTGTCAATTCAGTCACAGCTGTTGCACAGGTTTTCGAATGTAAATGCTTCATATTATATACTTACATAAAACCGATTTCACGCTGTTAGAACAGCTTGTCAGATTTTTTTTATCAAAATATGGTGACAGCAGCTTTTATGAAGTATTTGGCAAGGCTGTTGTTAGCGTTCTGTACCTCGAAAGGAAATAACGGAACTCTATAATAGTTTTCAGATTTTTCCCTGTATTTGTAGCCTAAGGCGATACGTACTACTTTCCAAATTTCATAAATCTAGGGCAACGGGAAGTGCCCTATGAATTTTGATTTTCATGAGTGTCGAAATACTTATACGTTTTTTGCGGCATAAACGGCCGTAGGTATCTTTTTGGTTTTTTCACAGTTAAAAGGGCCAAGATTTGAGTACCTACTTATATGGTTTTAATTTCAACTCGATACTTCCATGCATTTTCGAGATAAAGGATCTTGACAAACAGACAGACAGACGGACAAAAAAGTGTTTGCTGTCCGTCTGCCTGCGAAGTATATCTTTAAGTTCCGTAGTTCAATAGCCTATGCCATTCTCATCGCTCCAATGGGTATTCATTCGTAAAATATCTTTTGAACTAGAGAGACTGTTTAGTTCAGTAGTCCAATGTATCGCCTGTCTCGCTCGATCGTTCTCACTCGCAACGTTCGTCTCGCTCATTCGCCGCGCTGAACTACGGAACTAGAGATATGATTGTATTGAAATTGAACTAGTGAAGGAAGAACCAAACGCAAAAGAAGTAGTCCAATTAAACTATTCGTTCCAGAACTACGCAAGACTTAGTACATTTTTAAATACGCTCATTTAAAAGTCTGCATAGCTCTCTAGCCAGAGAGATCTGCAACTTTCATTTGATATCGAGTCAGAGAGCCCGCGGCAATATTTCACACGAAATCTCTAAATCCTGGATGAGGCCGGAAAAATGCCGGAAGGTGCAAATTGCAACGACACTCCATATTACTTTTATAGCTGTACGTGATCGCTGTACAGAAGACTGCAGGGAGTGCGAACACAATTTTGGCAGATTTTATGATCGTCATAAACGTGCTATTATATAGTTGGTTCTAGTAAATGTAGGTACTTATTAAAAATGTGTTGTGATAAGTTATGATTAGTTGTTTTAGCCGAGTGTTAAAATAGCGATGGCTATGGACTATAGTGGATTTGCAACTAAAATAAATAACACAGTAACGTGACATAAACATGATCGGATCCTACACTGGGACGGGATCCCAGTGTAGGATCCGATCATGTTTATGTCTGTTTAAAAAAAACTTGCATTTCCGATTTTCCATTTCATATACTTGAATACTTAGGTACTTTGTTCGATAATGAAAAAAAAGCATATTGTTACAATAATAGGTATCTAAAACTTTTGATCTTGCATGTAAATGAAAAAAAACGAAAAAAAAATGCATATGAAAAAAAAACTACACAATGTTTTGAGCAAATAAATTTCTCTTCTTTATGAAGAGAAGAATCTTTATCTTTATGAAGTTCTCTTACGATTTTCACATTTAAGTACTATGAATATTCTAAGGAAATCTGGGTTATGATCCCCATAGTAATTTGTGCGGGTCACAGAAATTTATGCCGAAATTGTGTGCAATTAGGCACATACCGGGGTACCGAGGCATCCGTCCGACTCCCCAGGAATGCTGGCTCTGATTAAAGGACGAGTTCTGCTGCTAAGTCTGCCCGACACGGAAGGAAACACGATAAAGGGCTTTATTTCCAAAGCTAAAATTGAAATTTATATTCATTGTGCAGCAAGGTTGCGGACTCGATCCCCGCCGATAAATGTTTGTATGATCTGCAAATATTCTGCAATTTATCTCGGATGTATCTACAAACAAAAAAGTATACAAGTAGTGTATCAGTTATCTGGTTCCCATAGTACAAGCTTTGCTTAGTTTGGGGCTAGATGATGCTGTGTGATGTGTGAATGTAGATGATGAAATGTCCAGCATTATTTATTTTATTGTCATTATCCCCATAATTAAAAAGCTTAGTGAACGCCAATATTTTTTGAAAATTGTCGTATTCCCCACTGGGCAAAGCTTAGTGGGGATTACGACAGTAAACTGAAATTTAAAAAATTTTCACATATCGGTTTCTCCTGAACATTTTTTTACAGCAAAACTCATTGGTGCACAACATGCGACAACTTAAGGATTGGAAAAAGAAGTCGTTTCCACCACAAAACATTGTGTACACTTGCTTTTTATGTAGGTCAACTTACAATAATCATCATCATCAGCCTATAGCAGTCCACTGCTGGACATAGACCTCCCCTAATGAGCGCTATTGCACCCTGTCCTCAGCTCGACGCATCCAGCTTCTGCCAGCAGCCAGAGCAGATCGTCACTCCACCTGGCCGGAGGGCGTCCTACACTACGTTTGCCGAGTCGCGGTCTCCACTGAAGAACTCGTTTACCCCCACGGTTATCGGTTCTTCGGCAGATATGGCCAGCCCACTGCCACTTCAGCTTGCTAATTCTCTGAGCTATGTCTTTGAAAATACATATATTATTTAGAAACAAACTTACAATATTTTAAATAATACAACACGTGATAAATGACCATATTTAATTTTATTTTGTGTCTCGAGTTCTATCCTACTGGATAGCTAGTAGGATAGAACTCGGGACACAAAACAGAATTATCGTTGTAACGATAATTTAATTTTTTGTCTTTCACACACATCGATAATTTTTATCAAAATTCTAAAAAAAAAGTTGGCACGGTACCTATTAAGTATGTATTCTTCCTAGTAAGTGGATTTAGGGTACTTAGTAGGGTATAAAGGGGCAAGGAGGCCGCCCTGGATAGAAATAAATGGGAATGGATGCATCAGTTATACCGACAAGGGAAACAAGTTTCAGAGTTTATTTTATTTTAGAGCTTAATTATTTGCTTGTTTGTCAACCATACTAAATGTTATATACAGCGTCAGGAGGCAACCTAGGCCTACACTGAACGGGACGCTGTAGTGCCTGGGACATTGTTTGAGATGGAATAGGCTTGCCCAGCACCTAAACCATCCTCTCAGCTTAATCGGCCTTATCATATCAACAGGAAAGACAACGTCAATAGGAACTGACTAAGCTGCGTTTTGTCACGATGTTTTTCACCGCAGATTTGTGGGTAATATAGCAGCAAAATGGCACAGCATGATCTTATTTGCAAAAGTATTTAAAAAAATTTGAATAAAACTTACTGTTGATACGACTTTGTTTTTTCAGGTGAACATAGACCTACTACGCATTAACAATCATACCGACACGTTCGACGCCATCTGGCGGAAGAAGACAGCCTCACTGCTCAGCAGAACTCGAGGCAGCAACAGCATCCAAACTGCGATAGCTGAACCCCCCTAAAGATAAGACGTCTACTAACACAATGGACTGTATACCTAAATTGTCTGTAATGAAATAAACTATAATTCGAATTATTCTCAGAATACATAACATCATCATCACACCTGCATATTTTGTTGAGGCAAAGTAGCATTCGCAACAGAACCAGACACACACACTACTTACAGAAACATTTTACCAGTAGTAGGCATCCCCTCAGATGTTTGTATTCAAGATATTTTTAAATACCAATAATAATATTTACCTATACATATATATATTTTACATGAACCTAACACGTGTCTCTTCCTTTTTATTGATTGTTGTATAGTTTTTTCTGTGTATTGATGTGTATGTGTGCATATGCAGTAAATAAACGAATGTCCATGTCTTAAACATATTTTTCAAGATCGAAAAATTATCTCTTCATTTTGAAGAAGTCTCTTAAGCACCATTTACACGAAACCATTTTGGCATTATTCTTGCCTTAGAATATTGACTCTTACTCCGTTGAGTTTGAGAAAGAAAGAATGATAATATGCCAGAATAGCATCGTCTAAATGACGTTATACTTGTTTTGAGACTAAGATAAAGTCGTGAGCCTGTTTTATTTCAATAATAAATCTCTCAGGCTATTCATCATCATCATTTAACACTGCCTGGACATAGGCCTCCCCTAATGAGCGCCATTGCGTCCTGTCCTCAGCTCGACGCATCCAGTATTAGATAGATATCTCAGGCTATTCACCTCTATCATAGTCGGTGATGTTGACACGTAGTGATCTGGTCGGGTGATGGTTTAGGAGCTTTACCGATCTAATGGTAGTTGGTAATCTACTTGCAATTTAAGTGGACCGACATGTAAGGCAGGAGAGCTGGTTTATTTCACTTAAACCCTTTCTTGTCCCAAAATTTTGGTTGTTATTTCGAAATTTTTTAAAGAAAGAAAGAAAAAGCATTTATTCAAACCACCACTACATTATACAAGTGAAATACATACCTAAGCATTACTAGTTCTAAAAAAATAAAGAAAAGATAAACTCTACTGACAAGAATAAATAATAAGATAATTGTAAAATTAGATAAGGATAGGTATATTAACAATATTATGTGGTGGTGAATTGGCCTACAGCTCAGCGTAATGCTACTGCATGTTGCCATACCGTAGCGCTGGTCTTCCGCTGAGGCCAGCGATGACTTCACGGACATCCTCACTAAGTATTTGTACAAACAAAAAACTTATAAGTACCTATGTTAACCATGTTTAATTTAACGCAATCATATAAGAATGTGAACATGCAATACATACTAACTATAAATATATAATAGCAGAAAATAAAAACAAAAACCTAACTTAACAAAACCAAAGTATGAATAGTACCTACGTAATGTTCAGCTACAGCCACGCCAGCCAAGGTTGGTTAACTTGAATTTTAAAAATATTTTCTTTTAATTTGCGCCTGAAAAGATAGATATTTGTAACAAGTTTAAGGGGTGGAGGTATGTTGTTCCAACACTTAGTGGCGGCGTAGGTGAAGCTACCCTCGAATGCTGCAGATCTATGTGCAGGTGTTTCTAATAAGAGAGCAGCACCAGGCCTAACCCCGTACCTGTTACCATCACGGAGCCACCGTAGTTTTTTGTAGAGATAAGCTGGTTTACGATCCTTGATAACTCCAAATAAAAGAATTGCAAGATGCAGATATCTAAATTCTGCTAGAGCTATCATCTCCTTGCCCGTGACTTGACAAAATACTTCATGCTGTCAACAAAAACTACTTTCACGATCCTCAATTATCTTTGACTGACCACTGGAGCTTGATGGATCACCTAAAATAATGCTAGGCCCCAAACCGTGTTTGTTGCTCTGATTCTTCACGGTATTGGTCGGGAAAGAACAGGAGTAAAATTATTTCTAAGATTATTTTATTCTAAGTGATCCAAGCGGTCCTATTACTGAATAAATGCTTTTTGACTTTGACAACTTTATTTGATACTAGCTACGCTCCCGCGGTGTGACCCGCGGTACCCCGGGATTTTTTTGGGATAAAAAGTTGCCTCAGTATATCCTTCCCTGGGATACAACCTTTATCTATGCCAATTTTCAGTTTAATCTGTTCAGTGGTTTGGGCGTGAAAAGGCGTGAAAAGGAACAGACAGAGTTACCTACTTTCACTTTTATAATATGAATTGATTAATATTATATTAAAATAAGTATAAGTATGGATAATTTACTGCAAGCTGTTCCAACAGTACGGTGTGAAATCGGCTTGATTTACATTTGAAAAACTACGCAACCAGCTGTTCAAATTAAACTGTGACTGAATGGACAAAATGCTGATTGGTATACATTGGGATAAGTAGCTAATTTTGGGGATTAACACATTTGAGTAAGTGTGTTTTATGACTTTAGTTTGTGTCTTTAGGGGTAAGGAGCCGTGTTGATCGAATGTGTCCTCGACTTTCTATCCGAAGGTCATAAGTCAAAGTCAAAAAGCATTTATTCAGTAGGACCGCTGGGATCACTTTGAAACGTCTTAAAACTAGGTGATTTACTCCTGTTCCTTCGCGACCAATACCATAGGTTCAAATCCCGGCCGAGCATCAATGTATTTTTCGTTTCGTAAAATTTATATTCGCATTAACACGAGCTCTTAACAGCCAAGGAAAACATCGTGAGAACCTGCAGCTTAGTCAGCTCCACACGTATTGAAGTCGTCTCGCCTGTGGGCCAGGCTGATTAAGCTGATGATGGTTTAGGTGCTGGGCAAGCCTATTCCATCTCAAACAATATCCCAGGTACTACAGCGTCCCGTTAAGTGAAGCATTGGATTGCTTTCTGACGCAGTATAAATCATCTTATACCTATAGATGTAAAGGCGTTAGGGGTAATAGTGTTGAGGCGAGGGTCAGCGTCCCGACTTTATAAGAGGCGATGTGCTAAAATTCAATAAGTTTGAGTAAAAGTTAGATACTAACTAGAGTGATGGAGTTTTCAGGTCTCCTGATGGAGATCATCTAAAGTCGACTTGGCGACTTCAGAGGAGCACTAAATTGATCATGTCATTAGTGGTCACCCTTCCATTTTAGCACCAGAATGTTAAGAGCCCTTTACATATTCAGCGAAGATAGACGAATGCCGACGGTGACGAACGTGTAGAGGGCCTCATCGCCTGTATTCGCCTGTCATCTTCTATTTAAATAACAGTTTGGTGAATAGTTCGGCAAAGTGTTCGGCGAATACAGTGTTGAGTGGCCGTCAGTCACATTTCGATGAGAACGACGTAGAAGCAACACCACAAGCTGCAAATCATACTTATTTGAATATATTAGGTTTTGAAAAGAGGCTTATAAAAACAGAAGAACTGAATTGTTTATCTACGTTTGGTCAGCGGATATTTTTTTTTTAAGATTTGTTTGCAAAAAGACAGGTTTATCCAATCCTCAGGTCGTGCACGACTTGAGGATTGTCATCGATTTCTTCATTGATACACTACCGTATTCAAAACCATGGTTTTGAATAAGGTAGTGTATCAATAAATTTTTGTGTACAAAATATTATGTGCACTGTGCCAGTATAAAGGGTGAAGGAAAACATCGTGAGGAATCCGGCATATTGTAACCATCGATCAAGAATACTATCTACGTTGATCGAAGTGATATTTGTATCTCACTCATATCCAACCCATATAATAAAGCTGAAAGTTTGTGAGTTTGTTTAGATGTTTGGATGTTTAACAGAGAGCCGATTTGGATGAAACTTGAAATAAGCTGAGATAGTGACCTGGAATAGCATAAAAGCTATTCAAGTGTTAGTACCACGCGGGCAAAGCCGCGCGCAGAAGCTAGTAACCTATTAAAACGTGATAATACAAAAAATGTAGTCAATTAAAAACGTTTATAAAAATTAATTTGTAAGATTTTTTTTGCCCAGCAGTGGGACACAAATGACTAAAAATAATAAGATTTAACCGAGCTTCATTGGCGCCAGGACCACAAGACCATTAATGCAACAAAGTTTATCACGGATCCCTCAGTACACTCTCTGACTCTCACTTGACCAGGTTTTTTTTATGTAAGTATCAACCGCAACAGTCAGTCTGTCAGTCAGCAGGCAGATTGCTCAGCAGTCAGCACGTAGTCATGGCGGAGCTTAAAAACCGGATCTCGTTCAAAGTAAACGGAGAGGTACATTCAGGTAAGATGTCATCAGATCTCTAGGGTACTGATCTATAGGGGATATTTGGGACAAATTATTTTAACAAAAACTACCGTGGTCTCTGCCTACCCCTTTGGAAAAGAGGCGTGACTTTATGTATGTATGTAAAAAAACAGGCTCACGATGACCTGACCACCTGGTCAGGTCATCGTGAGCCTTCATCAGCGATTACCTAATCGCTAGGTATTTTGTAACGACCAGAAAAGGAATAAGAAATTTTATCTTGGATACAGACATTGACCATGTTTATTTTTTTTCTGGGAATTAAAAAAAAGTATATCATTTAAACTACTTACTCTACGTACTTACGAAATGCCGAAAAGATTATAACAAGAATTAAGGATTTATTCCATAATAGCTACTGAATGTGGGCCGATAAAATGTAATAAATTGAATGACAACTACGCATCAAGCTGAAGATAATGACGCTTGTAATTTAAATATAAATGAGTATATTGAAGGAGCTTTCGTTACATGCACAGGAAGCTTATCCCACAGATGACACAATAATATAACATTTATTTCAGGCAACACACAAACATTTCTGCAGGGTTCCAAAAACCTACTCATTTTGCGACCCAGTGCGTCCGCGCGCACTGTGAGACGTCATAGTAATGTTTGTGAATACCGGTGTTAGTTTAGTACAAGATTAAGTACTTAGAAACTATGGCCCATATAAAATATATACCTTTTAGACTAACATACATAATATAAAATTATTTACTAGCACGTAGAGTCGTGAGTAATTAAGTAGTTAAGTTCAGCTGAGCTATCTAGCGAGGTTTACAAGGATCCTTTTATAGCTTGACTGATTCTATTGTATTTTATAATTTTATGTATGTATTATTCAAGTAGCTAAGTTTCTGTAAATAAATGATATAAATAATAATAACAAATAAATAATACTGGACTTTTCACACAGCATCATCTAGCCCCAAAGAACGCAGAGCTTGATTTATGACTGATACCTATACTATGTACTTAAATACTGTTTTTGTTTGTTAATTCATACAATTATACATAGAAAATATCTAGACCCGAGACAAATATTGGTAGATCACACAAACATTTGTCCCGCGGCGGGGATCGTACCTTCTGCGTCGCAAGCGGGCCTTCGCCCACTGCGCTACAGAGGTCGTGAATATTGATTTTACCATTTTTTTTCAGTGGGTAGAGAGGTCAGTTCCGATGTGATGCTGGTGGACTTCCTCCGGGACACCCTGGAGCTGCGCGGTACCAAGTACATGTGTCGTGAGGGCGGCTGCGGCGTCTGTTGCGTCTCCGTGAAAAAGTGCCACGGAGGACCTGTCGTCTCCGTCAACTCTGTAAGCTACCAATAGGATAACTAAATGTCTCATTTTTAGTTAGATTTGTATGACGTAGGTAGAAAGAACTTTTCGCGCAGATGAGAAATAATATTTTACCAAAAGAGCTATGGGTACTATGAGTCAATAATAATAAAAATGTATATTCAATTTTGTAAACTTCTATTAAACTACTTCAAATTATGTTGACACAGAGTCTGATCAAAATTTACGTAGGTACCATGCGTGTATCCGCAGTTAAACTAATGATATATAGACCATAAAATTATTAGTTCCTATAACAAGTACTTAGACAATTCCATGTAGGTATAAGACAAACAACAATATTAGGTAGGTACAAAGCCAAAGTCAAAAAGCATTTATTCTATAGGACCGCTGTGCTGGGTTCAATTCGATAGAATAGTCTTAAAACTAATTATACCTGTTCTCGCGCGACCAACTCCCTGAAGACCTACGCAATTAATTAAAAAAAAATGTTCTCAGTGTCTAGTCTCCATCACATCCTGTCAGGACTGGGAGATAACGACTATCGAAGAGATCGGCAATCGGAAGAAGGGCTACCACGCCCTGCAAAAGACCTTGGCGGAGTACAATGGCACTCAGTGCGGGTACTGCACACCGGCCTGGATCCAGAATATGTATAGGTAGGTGAGCCTTGTCTAATTTTAACAAGCTCATAATAAACTTCCAATAAAAATGAGTCACTTGAGCTCATAACTCATAATAATTCAATATTGGAACGAAGTTCCTCTTCGGATGGTATCGAGGATGGGGGCTGAAGAAAAAAGCGTTAGATTTTTTCCGTCACGACAAATACAAAGGTCAAAACGTTACGGTGCATTGCACACCACTGCAGTGGAGCCCAGTGTTCATCATCATCATCATCCGCAGCCTGACTTCACCCACTGCTGGGTATAGGCCTCCCTAAGTTTGTGCCATCCACCACGATCCTGCGCTAATCGGACCCAGTGACGGCCCGCGACGTGAACAATATCGTCCGCCCATCTGGCCGCCAGACGTCCTACATTCCTGTACCCAGATCTGGGCCACCACTCAGTTAATACTCTACTCCACCTGTCGTCACCGCGCCTCGCTATGTGTCCCGCCCAGCTCCATTTGAGGTCCATTATCCTATTCCCGACATCCTGGACTTTGGTCTTTTTTCGGATTTCGACATTTGGAACTCGGTCTATGAGTTTGATGCCGAGCATGGCGCGCTCCATGGCCCTCTGTGCCACCCTCATCCTATACACAGCCTCATGGGTTAGCGTCCATGTTTCGGCACCATACGTTATGGTGGGCAAGACACATTGATTGAACAAGCGGGTTTTCAGACACTGTGGAGTATCAACTGACTTCAAGATGTCGTCATGCTTGCCGAACGCAGCCCACCCCAGTTGTATCCTCCTTGAGATCTCCTTTTGTTGATGCTCCTTGCCAAAGGATAAAATATGTCCAAGATAGACATACTGATCCACCACCTCTAGCCTTTCGTTTCCCACTGTTACAGCGGGACTTGATAAACTAGAATGGTTTGACAGGACCTTTGTCTTGGACATATTCATTCTCAAGCCCACATTCTTGGAAGCATCATAAAGGTGTATAAATAAATAAACAGTGTTGCCCAGTGTTAGTAAAAATAAATAAACAAAGTATGCACTTTGCAAAGTTTTGCGCACTAAGTGCATAAGGTGGTGCGTGCTATTGTGCGCATAGTGTGCAAAATGCGCAAAGCTGTGCGCACAGTGAGAAAAATGCGCAAAGCAAATGTCAAAAATGATAAAATTTCAAAGTCAAAGTTGAAACTTCGTTCCTTCGTTCTTTAAGTTGTAACTGAATCTTCCACGACACTCACGAAAAGTACTTATTACGCTTATGTGCCAATGTTTTTTTTTGTAGTATTCTCCAGAACGAGAACAAACCCACGATGTTGGACATTGAAAAGTCATTTGGAAGTAACGTCTGCCGTTGCACCGGCTACAGGCCCATCCTAGAAGCTTTTAAGAAATTCGCCAGCGACGCACCCAAGGAAACCAGGATCATGGATATAGAGGACCTACAGATTTGCAAAAAAACTGGCGCAGCCTGCAACAAAAAGAAATGCAATGATATAGATGATGAATGGTGTGTTGTGTCTGACGAGGAAGTGAAACAAACTGGAGTTATAGAAATTGAGTTACAAGATCATAAATTCTGGTATAAAGTATTTAGTTTGGAATCTATTTTCGATATTCTTAATGTACATGGATACGAATCCTATATGCTGGTGAACGGGAACACTGCTAAAGGTAAAACTGGATTGGTATTGATAGAAATGGTCAGTTTTCATATTTCGTGATCATTTTTTATAGTCATTTTGATCAATATTTAGGTTAACAAATTGCATTTGGCCTTTTATCTGCAACTAGCAATTTAATTTCCATGTTACTATTGTTTGTACAGGCTTATAAATTAAGTTAAACGGATTTTAAAATGAAGTATGATAAGATAATTCTAGCCTAAATACCTTATTTTACTATTTTGATTAATCCTAGGTTTCCTGGCAGAAATCTCTTGTAGTAAAATCACTGTTACTTGACTTTCAGCCAGATCTATAAAGCTCTTAAAAAATTACACAATATGTTCAAACTCTTACCATTTTTTTCAGGTGCTTACCCAATTGATGAATATCCAAGAATCATCATAGACATATCAACAGTGCCAGAACTAAAAGGCATAGTTTACGGCCAGAACCTTACAGTGGGAGTCGGTATCACCCTAAATGAACTTCTAGAAGTTTTCAAGACTGCGGCAAAACATGAGTACTTTGGATACTTGGAGAAGTTTGTTGAGCACATAAATTTAGTTGGTAGTATTCCTATCAGAAATGTGAGTACCTACCAACCACAGACATAATATTAAGCTGTCTGTGCTACCTAATTATAAAACTTTTTTCACACAACCCGCTTGAAAAGTTAACTTTATACCTAACACAAACTTAACCCAAAGTGAGGAATTTCTCCCTCTCAAAAAACAAAATGGCTAGCAGGTGTAATGTACTATGGAATTTCATTACTGCGTTCTGAGCAGGATTTGAATTTCGAACTTCAACATTGCCATGAAAATTTTAACCATTGAGTCCACACCAAATAGAACTTATACACCGCTATTTTATGACTACCAAAAAAAATTTAAGGACAGTTGCAGCAGATGCAGAAAATGATAATGGCATGGTCAGAACTTTTTTTTATTTAACTATCACAAAGTTATCGAGGATTGTAGTCAACCAAAACCGAACAAAATTTTATGAAAACTGTACAAATAAGTACTACAGACAACAATCGCGTACAGACTCTCATTGTAACTATGTTCTCATATCATCCCCAGTCAGTAAAACACCAGTAGCTATCATAAATCTATGTCTGACTCGTCTCGTCTCCTTTTGAGGTTATAATTTTTTTTTCTCTTTTTTTGAGTTTTAACTACATAAATGTGATCAGTAACAGACACCGAGAACATGTTTAAAATTTTTTTGGTAATTAAAATAAAGGGGTGTATAAAAAAAATACACTTCTGCTTCTTCTTCTTAGGCAAGTCATTTCAAGTCTGGTCCTGTGAACTTAGTTTTGAACAAAATATGACGGCTTGTCTTTTCAAACTACAACGGAAAAATTTTTCAAATAACACCAGAAAAAAAAAAACAATTGCAGAGCAGTAGTAACTCTTCCTAAAATGGCTAAAAACCACATTGAAAAACGAAAATGTGGCGTCTAATCTTTTTTTTCCCTAGTTGAATTTTGATATTTCTTTATGGATCAAGAAGAATAAAAAGCTACTCCAAACTTTTTATTGATTTTATTGCTCTTTATTTTCTGTGTGAATTTGGTCACTATTTATCTCGCAGTACCTATGAGTGAAAAGGAGAGTATTCACCTCGGGGTTAGGTTAAAGTTGTCTTAGACTTGGGTGCTCTTGAATTCCTCGCTGTCACAGGATTCTAGTAAGTTAAGACACCCTCGTTGTCCTTCGGGAGTTAACTGAACAATCTTTCGATGCGCTTGGGAATCAATATGGCGCCCGTGACATAATACACTGCTTTATCCCTCACATGATCCCCTTGGTTGCTAATCTACTTTCCTCCTTTACTTTACAATGTAGGTAATATGTTCTTTTCAGCTTGGATCACTAGGAGGCAATCTGATGATAAAACATCAACACAATGATTTTCCATCTGATTTGTTTCTCCTTCTTGAGACTGTTGGAGCTTACCTCAGTATTTGTAAGTATTTTTAAATTAGTTATAAAGTTATCTTTTTGACTTCTTATTTGCAGTCTTTTAAAGAAACAAGGTAGGTGCAAATAATAAAACCAAGGCAACGCCGTTTACATTGATCCAGAGACGCTGGATCCAGTCATTGCATTCCAGTGCTGGATTGGCATTGATACTGGATAAGAACGTTTACATTGATCCAGTAGACATTCACTTCGTTGAGGTAACAACACGTTTGCAGCAAAAAATTGTATTTCACGTCTATAAAGGGACGAAACAGACGTGTGGTCTCTACACTCTTACAGCGACGGCTTATACCGTTTATGCGGATCCAGTGCCAACGGCACAGGGTGCGCAGCGTGCGTGGAGGTCACTGGATTGAAAAATAGGAACTTGGTCTATTCCGATCCAGCGCTGGTTTGGCGCATCGATCATATCAATAAGGATCAATGTAAACCAGCCTTTAAAAATAAATTATCTTCGCTTTCAATTTTATACGTAGTCCAACATTGAAACGAATTTTCTTCTTAGTTTTCTAAACGTAATTAAGTATTGATTTTGATAAACTGGACTAGTGAAACCTAGTAAAATTTGCCAAATTTCAGACACAATATCGAAAAGTACAACCAAGCGGCTCTCAATGCAGGAGTTTCTGCAAGAAGATATGACAGGAAAGATTATAGTGGATGTCATATTGCCCCCTATCGATGACCAGTGTAAACTAGTTACATTTAAGGTAACAACTACATTATTATAAAAAATAGGTGCTCCTATATTTTTAACCAAAATATCAATGCATTTTGTACTTGACTAAGTATACAAAGAGAATTATTAGAATGGATGGCTAGAAATAATGGCCGAAATCAGAAAGAGGCAAGCAGTAAACAGACCATCAGTAGATAATATTTTACATACCTTGTAGATACTTAGGTACACGTGCTTACACCGGTAATCATCATTTCCCTGCCCTTATCCCACTTTTATGTGGGGTTGGCATAATAGATTTTCCTCTTCCACTCCGCTCTATCAGCCGTCATCTCAAACTCACTCCTTTCTTGCCCATAGCATCCTTAACACAGTCCATCCATCTTTCCTTTGAACTGCCTCTTCTGCTACATCATTCAAACCTAACATTCTTCTCGTTACATAACCCCTTCCCTATTCCCTCTTCATAGCATGCCCATACCACTGTAGGGTATTCTTATACTGTCAATGTGGGTAGTTTTGACGTATGAATAAACCAGTCAGTATCCAAGCCGTGTTTTACTCTATACGTTCCACTGGCGACGATTTGAATTCACGCGTAATTAAGTGATAAAACAGTGATACGTAATGCCTATCGGTAAACTAGAACCGTTTGATCTCAGTTCTAAACAATGGCCCGCCTATATTCGTCGGGTTAAACAATATATTGTGCTAAACGAGATCAAGGAGGGACTTCGAGTGTCATTGTTAATAACTGTGGTTGGAGAGGCGACATATGCGTTGATGTGCGATTTGTGTTCCCCGGCGCATCCAGAGACAAAAACTTTTGACGAGTTAGCAAAACTGGTTACCGATCATTTGGAGCCGCAAAGATCAGAGATTGCCGAGCGACACGTCTTTCGTTTGCGACGGCAAAATGGCGGCGAATCGCTCACGGAATATTTACAAAATCTCAAACACCTCGCCACCACTTGCAACTTTGGAGTTACTTTAGAGGAGAACCTTCGCGACCAGTTCGTGTCGGGACTATCGAACGAGACTATGCGGTCGCGAATCTTCGCCGAGAAGAACATCAAGTACAAGGAGGCTGTGGAACTGGCTCTGGCGCTGGAGGCGGCCGAGCGCCACGCGGAGGTGAGCGGTGCCACGGGGGCGGCTGCGGCCTCCAGCGCGGCGGCTGCGGGCGGCGGCGGCGGCGCGGCAAGCGAAGGCTTGCATCAGGCGAACGTGAGGCGGTGGAGCGGCGGCTCCGCGCGCTCGGGCCCGGGCGGTGCCAGCATGGCGGCCGCGGCGTCCCGTGGCGGCGGAGACCCGGCCGCGCGCTGCTGGCGGTGCGGCAAGGCGCATCGGCCGGACAAGTGCCGGTTCGCACAGTATAATTGTGATGTGTGTGGTGTGCGTGGCCACTTGAAGGTGATGTGTAAGAAGGGACGTGCGGGTGCCCGACATAATTATGTGAGTGACGACGAGAACGAGGACTTCTTCAACATCCAGGTGGACGGTACAGGTGATCGACCTTATGTTATTATGGTGTCGGTGGACCGTCGCCCGGTCGAGTTCGAGATCGACACAGGTAGTAGAATTTCAACTATCAACGAGGACTTTTATAGACGTATTTTTTCAGAAAAAGTAATTCAACCGGATTATTTAAATTTAAAGAGTTACGTCGGTTCAAAAATGGAATCGCTCGGGGTCATTGAAGTTGATTTAGTTCTCGGAGAAACGTCGGTTCCTAAGTGCAAGCTTCATGTAATTCGGGATGGGGGCCGTCCATTATTGGGAAGAGAGTGGGTGCGCGCTCTGGGAATAAAAAATATTCAGATCGAAAATTTAAATGAAATTAGTGATCAAGTGAGCGACCCATTTGTGAACCGATTAATACAAGAATTTCCAAAAGTGTTTACAGATGAGTTAGGTACTTGTAAGAAATCGATTCAGTTGTATGTAACGGATGACCGACCGGTATATGTGCGGGCGCGGCCGGTGCCGCTGGCGCTGCGCACGCGCGTCGAGCGCGAGCTGCAGCGGCTCGAGAGCGAGGGCACTATTTACCGTGTCGAGTCTTCAGACTATGGGACGCCTATCGTGCCTGTCATAAAGGAGTGTGGCGATATACGAATCTGTGGGGATTATAAGGTAACGATAAATCCTAAACTCAAACGCGATCCGTACCCTCTTCCCCGCATTGAAGAATTGTTTGCAACTTTAAGTGGGGGAGAGGAATACTCAAAAATAGATCTTAAACATAGTTACCAACAACTCATGTTAACAGAGAACTCCCAACAGTATACAGCCATAACTACTCATGTAGGCACGTTTGTCTATAGGCGCACCCCGTTTGGCTTATCTTGTATACCGGAAAAGTTTCAAAAGATCATGGAGGAAACCCTGCGTGGTATACCTAATACGGTGGTATTCCTCGATGATGTTTGTGTAACAGGTCCCACCCGACAAGATCATTTAAACAATTTGCGGTCTGTTTTGGAGAGACTAAATGAAATGGGTTTCACAGTAAAGAGAGAGAAATGTAGTTTTTTACAAGCAAGTGTGAAATATCTCGGGTTTATTATTGATAAGACGGGTCTCCGCCCCGATCCTAAAAAACTAGAGGCTATTTGTGAGGCCCCGCAGCCAAATGATGTTACTCAACTAAAAAGTTTCTTAGGCATGCTCAATTATTATGGGAAGTTTATACCTAATCTCAGCATTATCTTGCAACCGTTGCATTCACTTCTAAAAAAAGGCACTAAGTGGGATTGGAATGTTGAATGTGATAGGGCGTTTTCGGCGGCTAAACGCGCACTGTCTAGTGACAAAGTTTTGGCGCATTACGAGGAGGGGCGGCCCCTCATATTGTCCGTGGACAGCAGCGCGTACGGACTAGGGGCGGTGCTGGCGCATGTCTATCCAGACGGCAGCGAGCGCCCGGTCAGTTGTGTATCTCGTACACTCAACTCAGCTGAGAAAAATTATAGTCAGTTAGATAAGGAAGCGCTTGCGATATTTTTCGGGGTAACGAAACACCATCAATACCTATACGGTAGGCGTTTTGTTTTACGAACAGATCATCAACCTCTAAGTTATATTTTTGGAGAAAAAGGTGGAATCCCACAAACGGCAGCAAGTCGGCTGCAAAGGTGGGCGGCTCGTTTGGCTGCGTATGATTTCTCAACAACATTTGTAAGATCGATTGATAACGGGCCAGCTGACGCATTGTCTCGATTGCCATTGTCGAGCGAGCGGCGCCGGCGACACTCGGAACCGGTTAGCTATGTTGACTTGGTACGCGAAACAATGCCGGTCGATTTTAAAGAGATCGGGGTGGAAACCGATAAAGATAAATTACTCAGTAAGATTAAAGGATATGTAATGTTCGGGTGGCCATCTATGTCAAGTTGTGACGAAGAGAAACCGTATTTTGCACGACAGAACGAAATTATACTTGAGTTAGGATGTTTAATATTTAAATATAGGTTGATTATTCCCCCACCTTTACAAAGCAGGGTTTTAGCGGAAATTCACGAAGGACATTTGGGAGTAAATAAGATGAAAAATTTGTCGCGTAGCTACGTGTACTGGCCGCATCTCGACCAAGATATTGAAAATTTGTGTAGAACGTGTGACGCATGCCGCGCAGTGAGAGATGCGCCGCCACACGCGCCCCTCCACCCGTGGGAGTTTCCCCTGAAGCCCTGGCATCGCATTCATGCCGATTTTGCGGAATGTGGGGGGGAAAAAGTACCTAATTATAATCGACGCTTTTTCAAAATGGATCGAAGTTGTGTTAATGAATAGAACGGATGCTCAATCCACTATTTCGGTTCTGAGGTCATTATTTTCGAGGTTTGGTTTACCGTCACAATTAGTCACGGATAATGGCCCTCCGTTCTTATCAATAGAGTTTAAGGAGTACTGTAATAAAAA
Organism: Epirrhoe alternata; assembly: GCA_963565295.1. Classification (NCBI taxonomy): domain Eukaryota; kingdom Metazoa; phylum Arthropoda; class Insecta; order Lepidoptera; family Geometridae; genus Epirrhoe; species Epirrhoe alternata. The sequence goes on along the minus strand of OY751385.1, from coordinate 648,875 downwards.
TATTATTAAACATGTAACATCGGCACCGTACAGGCCCCAGGGCAATGGAGCAGCCGAGAATGCCGTGAAAACTATTAAAAAAGTTATCAAACGCGCGATTCACGAAGGCGAAAACGTTTCTAAAGCTTTATGTACGTTTCTTTTCCAATATCGGAACGTAGAACACGCGACGACGAACGTACCGCCGGCGGTGGCGCTGCTGGGCCGGCGCCTGCGCGGCCGCCTCGACGCGCTGCGGCCGGACGTGGCGGCCGGCGTGCGCGCCGCCCAGCAGCGGCAGGTCGATAACAAGGGGGGTCAGCAGCGAGACATAGGTGTCGGTGACTCGGTGCTAGTACGCGGGTACTCGGATAAAGGTCAGAAATGGGTAGGAGGCAAAGTCGTGGGGAAAACGGGACCGGTGTCCTATAGAGTGGATACCGACGATGGCTTGCGATGGCGCAGGCACCAGGATCAAGTAATTTCTTTAAATCGTAAGAGTAGGTATTCTCTGTCGCGTCCTAAGCTGAATCGGTCACAAGATTCAGCTGAATTGCCGAGGCCTGACAGCGATGCCGATGAGACATTTGAGGATGCTGCGGGGGAGGAAGTCGACGATAGTCCTAAAAAACCTCCTGATACGACAGCTCCGGCGTCGGCGGCGCCGGATGTGCGCGCCGCACTCTCTCCGACACCTCCACCGCAGGACGCTTCAGCTCGAACTCTGAGAGCTTACAATCGTGCTAGGCTAGACAATGGTCATAGAATGTAGTAACAAAAGTGTAAATATTTAAAAACATTATGTACTGATAAGGAAACAGAACATGTATTGTAGATAATAGTATGTAGTCAAGTAAGTAGGGACATTAAAGGTATTCATAGCTAAAACATTATTTTTTAAGGGTGTTGGTTTTAGATTTAAAGAGGGAAAAATGTAGGGTATTCTTATACTGTCAATGTGGGTAGTTTTGACGTATGAATAAACCAGTCAGTATCCAAGCCGTGTTTTACTCTATACGTTCCAACCACGACAACCTATTACTCGACTTATAACAACTTAACAATGAAAACGTTATAATAATCAAATAAATAGGTTTTTAAGACCCTCCTACCGTCGAAGTGAAGCAACGTTCTATGCGTTCACATGGGTGACCGCTAGTAGCATTATCAACTGAGCGCTTCCGTGTTTTGGAGGACACGTTATATTGTCGTTCCATGATATAAAGACATTAAGCCATAACCTTTAGGCGGCCTAAAAACGCCATCACCAGAGTTGGCATCTAACTCATAAGAACTTATCAGTCCTAAATTATTTCACAGATAATGCCTAGGTCTCAAAGCGCCCATGCCATCGTCAACGCAGGTTTTCTTTACAAGTTAAAACCAGACAACACTGTGGATGAAGCTCGTATAGTATACGGAGGTTTGTCTCCCTCCTTCATCAGAGCCGAGGTGACTGAGAGATCCCTGAAGGGTAAACCGTTGTTTACCAACAGGACGCTACAAGCAGCACTGTGTATCTTGGAGACGGAACTGGTGGTTGTGGAAAATCCTCCAGAGGCATCCGCGAGGTTCAGAAAGCAGCTGGCTTTATCGCTGTTTTATAAGGTAAAGAGCAAAAATCTACTTTTAGGAATGGAGTTGTGACTTAAGATGTTTTCATCGATCTTCTTCATCTTCCCATTAAGTATAGCCTAAACCAAAAGTCTTATTAATTTCCTTTTATATTTTGGGATCACTAAGAAAGGAGTTTCGGAAATGCTATATGGAGGTGATAAGGGGAAAAACGTTGGTACCACTTGAGACAAGTCGGATGAATGTTGGAAGATGTTCTGTAGGTTTTGGTTCTCTTCAATTTTGTCTCTACTATTCTTCACACTTCAGAATAAATAAGCATACTCGTATTATGAAACATACGTTTGTTTCAGGGTCTACTCTCAATCTGTCCAAAAGGAATCCTTAACCAAAGATATTTATCTGCAACCACGAAGATCCATGAAACGAGACCAGTTTCAAAAGGGAAGCAGATATTCGCCACCGACCCAGCTCTCTGGCCATTGAACCAGCCCATTCCCAAAGTTGATGCTCTGGTAAGTAATTGCAACTTTCTACCGCACATTGAATTAGTGATTACGGTTATGCACTTGGTCGTTCACAATAAGGGAAAAACTATAAAACTATATTCTACCCTGACGGACGGAACTATATTTTTCCCTGACGGACGAAGACCCATCGGTTTTTGTCCGTCAGTTGCCATACCAACAGTGTACTTTGAATAATAAATAAAATTGAGAGCCCTATAGCTATTAAGGCGCTATGCTTAGAATGCCTCAAAACTGTGCCACCAGAGAACCGGAACAAGCGTCAAAACTGACTAGCTGACTAATCTGTAAGTCAAAGGTTACACGCTCAATCTGGCGTAAGTTCAGTCCATCAGTTTGGTCCGACTAAGACTGATGCCAGAATGATGGATGGTAAACACGGTTACACGCTCAGTCTAAACTGACAGCAGACTGATAAAACTTACGTTAGTTATCATTCGTAAAGTGAAGACGACAGTCAACGTCAAGTGAGTCACCTGGTCCTGCCTAGCCATGGATATTGTGAAAAAAAAAAGAGCCTGTGCTATTATAATTATCGCTTTACTGCTAAAGAAACGCGTAAAAAGAAAGCGATGGATGAAAACCTGGCTACAAAAAAGAGAACATTACACGCATCTAAATTTATTAAATGAAATACGACAACAGGATGACGAAGAAGACTTTCAAAATTACTATCGAATGAAAGAAGCCTGCTACGAGCATTTGTTGCAAATGATCAAACCATATTTGGAAAAACAAGATACCTGTATGAGGAAAGCAAAATAAACGAAACGAAAGAAACATAAAAAGAAGAAATCCAAGAAGTCTAAAAAATCTCACAAAGAAAAGAAAAAAAGTAGGAAGTAGATTTGTAATGCTCCTTATTCATTTTTAAGGCTGAATAATTAATTGAAAAATTGACTGACTGACACGGGAATGATTCGAGCGGTTACACGATCAGTCTGGCATCAGTCTACTGTCATTCACAACAGAATGATAAAAAATATTTAAAATATTTAATTTTTGTCATTCTGGACCATCAGTACGTCAGTCAACCGGTTAGACGATAATTCTCCCATCATTCTGAGCAGACTGATTGACCAGACTGACGCCAGATTGAGCGTGTAACCTTTGACTAACGCCAAAGTAAGTATTCCAAATGAAATGACTTCAATGTTAATATTTTACAGATTCAGTGTGCGGGAGAAACAAAATATACAGACGATATACAAGCTCAACCAAGAGAGCTTCATGCTGCTTTTGCGCTTAGCACTGTGGCTATGGGAGATATAGTTCACATAGACGCCAGTCAAGCTTTGGTAAGATTTCGTGACATTTTGACTCTAATAGAAAGTTTATGAACCTAATAACCAGCAAAGCGTATAGATAGAGTATAGAGTTTTGATCCAGCCCAAAAGCCTAAAGTAAAGTAAAGTAGCATTTATTGCTAGAAATACATGTTACAAAGATGTTATTTTCCACAGTGTGTCCATTGAATTCTGCCTCCTCCTCCTTGAGTCGTATTCCTCAGTGCTGAGGGTCGTGACCTCCTTTAGGTATCACTTTCTCCCTTATTATATTTCTCCATCTTCCTCTGTCCCCGGCAGTATGAAGAGCATTGTGAATCGTGGTGTCGAGAGTGGTATTCTGCCTAAACACGGTGTATTGTTTAAAACGACGTATGTCCTTTAATTCGCAGAAACAACCAGGCGTGGTAGCTTTCTACACAGCTGCAGACATTCCAGGAGAAAATTCATTTACTCCAGCAGGCACTACATTTTATACAGCTAATGAAGAAGTTTTAGCTAGTACAAAAGTGGTATATTTCAATCAACCAATAGGTATTGTGGTCGCTGAAACATACCACATCGCGATCCGAGCTGCTAAATTGGTTCAAGCTACTTACAAAAATGTTAAAGAACCCGTTACCGATATAAAGATAGCTAAAAATGATCCGAATAGATCCACATTGTTGGTTGCCAAGCCTCCCACAGATACAGGGACGGATGTTGTAAAAACTATAAAAGGTCAGAATACGGTTTATGGACAGTTGCATTTCATGATGGAGAATATGAGCTGTGTGACTCGTCCGACGGAAGAAGGCTTGGAGTGCCATGGGACGAGCCAGTGGATGGATGGCTGCCAAGTTATGATATCTAAAGCACTGAATATGGATACAAGCAGGTGATTGATTCAAACATTTATTTAAAACTTACAAAATAGAGAACTATTAACTTTTAAAACCGACCAAGTGTGAGTCGGACTCGCGCACGAAGGTTAACATTATCTATAAAATTGGCCAAAAAATCACCTATGTTGTAGCCCCTTGAATTTATTGTAGGTATTTTGTTTTTTTACTCGACTTTCAAAGGAAGGGTTATGTTTTTCGCGCGTATCTTGTATACAGGGTGTAAAAAGACGTCTACCGAAGCCGAAAGGGGTAGGTACAGCATCCCAACACACAACCAAAAAAGGATTTTCCGAAAAAAACATTAAACCTGGAGAAAACAGCGTTTGAAGAGTACTGCCTAAGTCATAATGTTTAAACTTCGTTGGCAATGAATGCATGCAACTGGTTTTTGCATAGTTTACGTACCCTACCCTACCTACTCTAGGTACTACAAATCTCAAAAGTTGCTTTTCTTGCAGTCGGGTTTTTTGATTTTTTAATTGTTATACTTTTTACTATTAATTTTAGGATTGACGTGCACGTACGTCGTGTTGGTGGATCATATGGCGTTAAGATATCTCGGGCAATTCAAATAGCAGTAGCCTGCAGTCTAGTTGTTCAAAAGCAAAACCGGCCATGTAGATTTGTGGTACCTCTTACCACTTGTACAAGAGCAGTTGGTAAACGGTTTCCATGTCATGTTGACTACGAGGTAAGTTATTTGAAAAAAGTGGACTTTCTTAAAATAGTGTAATAGTGGAGTGATATAATTTGAAAACTAAATTTTACTTACCTACTTTTCAGGTAAAAGTGGACGCTAAAGGATTGATACAATCAGTTATATACAAACAATATGAAGACAATGGATACATCGTCGATGAAACACTTTCGTTTTTAGGAGCTGAAGTATACAATAACTGTTATACTAGTACCAGATGGGACTACGAGATGTATGATACCGTGACTGACACTGCCAGCAATACTTGGTGTAGAGCTCCAAGTAAATATCAATTCAATTATACAGAGTAACTCTAGCCGGGTTCTTGAATTCTTTTCAAATTGCCAAACCGATTATACTTAGATTCCTTGGTCATCTTTGGTGGAATGACAGATTTGACCAATGATTCGACTGTTAGTCAAAGTTCATCATCATCTTCTACAGATCACGGCTAGCCCACTGCTGGGCATATGCCTCCATTTGTTTGTGCCATCCAATGCGATCCCGTGCTAATCCCATCAATCTACGATGCATGACCGTGGCATGTTAAAGTTAAAAAAGATTGGAATCACTTAGTAGTTCTGCTCGTGTTCCTTAGCCACCTGAATAAATCTTTAAGGGGGAAAAACGTGATTTTAAGTATAGTAGGCAACAACTGAATGGGGCAAATCAATGGTGCATAAGTAACCATGGGCATTTTATTATTAGTTATGTTCACAGTATTATATACTTTTAGGATCAGGAGTAGAATTTATTAAAAAAAACATTTATTTTACAACTTAACGTCATTTACTCTGATTTTACAAAATCAACACAAATATAAATAAATAATAAATAAATAATAAATAAATAATAAATAAATAATAAATAAATAATAAATAATGCTGGACTTTTCACACAGCATCATCTAGCCCCAAAGTAAGCAGAGCTTGTGTTATGGGTACTAAGATGACTGATATACTACTTATATACTTTTTGTTTGTAAATACATACATATTATACATAGAAACACCCAGACACGAGACAAATATTTGTAGATCACACAAACATTGGTCTCGCCGCGGGGATCGAACCCGCAACCTTTTCCGTCGCAGGCGAGCCTTCACCCACTGCGCTACAGAGGTCGTCAATATGTAATCAAACAATCTAAATAAATCCACACAATAAATAATTTAAGTAAATCACAATCGATTATGAAAGGCATAATTACGACTTACTGCAAATTGCACCGACAACCAACCAACTAGACAACCTCACTGTGCGACGTTCCACGAGCAAATGTAGTTAATAAATAGTATCTTTCAGTATGGGCAAATGGCCCGACATTTTTTTTTTGAAGGCCTGATGGCCTATGCTATGAGGCCGTTTTAGTGTTACCGGACTATAAACGCCTGCACAGCGCCATTTATACCAATCGGTTGGGTGACGTCACAGTTTGCAAAACAACAACAAAAATTACTATACAATGCGTCTTACCATAGAACGTGACATTTATTTATTTATTTATTTATTTATTTATTTATTTATTTATTTATTTATTTATTTATTTATTTATTTATTTATTTATTTATTTATTTATTTATTTATTTATTTATTTATTTATTTATTTATTTATTTATTTATTTATTTATTTATTTATTTATTTATTTATTTATTTATTTATTTATTTATTTATTTATTTATTTATTTATTTATTTATTTATTTATTTATTTATTTATTTATTTATTTATTTATTTATTTATTTATTTATTTATTTATTTATTTATTTATTTATTTATTTATTTATTTATTGAAACTAGCACGGCTACAACACCAATTACGCTAATTACAAAATTATCAATGTCAAATATAAGAGTCAGAATTAAATACAAATGAAAATAAGTACCTAATATGAATGATATGTCAAAATATTAGAATAAAAATAAATCAACAATAACAATACCTACAATAATTATATACAATGCAACTTTCATAAATGTTCACTGAACGCCAGACTAGTCGTAAGGACTTTGGTCCAATTATCCGTGAACAAGTCGAAGTCTGTGTTAGTGGCCAGGAGGTCGTTGAGCGCCGTGAGGGTTCGGGGCAAGGGTGAATTAGCTCGGGCGACAGTACGGCAGGAGGGCACTGCGAACAGCACATGTCTTCGAGCCCGCAGATAATTATTTGGGGTATAAAATCGAGCAAGTTTGTTATGAAGACCAGGAGCATCAACCATGCCTCGCAAGATCTTACAGACAGTAACAATCTGATCATTCGCCCGTCTAGTCTCCAGTGAGTTGAAATTGAGGCAGCCCTGGAGGAACCTGGTGGGGTACATAAATGGATAATAACCGAAATTGCGCTTATAAAGGTATCTTAGGAAGGCTTTTTGTACCTTTTCGAGCAAGAGCTTATAGGTGGCCTCATGGGGATTCCAAACGCAAGCACTAGCCTCTAGCTTACTTCGCACAAGGGCACTAAATAGGAGACGAATAACGTGCTCGTTTTTAAAATCTCGCGAATTTCTAAGCACAAAGCCTAGCCGCTGGAAGGATTCTTTAGCAACCAAAACCATGTGGTTGTGGAAAGTAAGCTTTTCGTCAAATGTGACTCCCAAATCTTTCATTGCTGTAGTCCTAGATATAATAGCATTGTTAATTCTGTAGTTGAATATTATTGGGCGGCACATTCGACTAAAAGTCATAATAAAGCATTTAGACAAGTTAAAGTTCATTTGATTTGAAATGCTCCATTCCTGGACCGCATGGTGTTACTCAAATGTGTGAAATGCTCCATTCCTGGACATAAAGTTATTCCACCGAATAAATCAAGAATAACCATACATTTTGACAGTTTACACTCCGGAATAACTTTATGTCACGTTCTATGGTAAGACGCCTAGTCTTTTTCACGGCGGAACGTATGCATGACACTTCGAGATGATGTCAAAATCAGTCAAATAGTAATGTCCTAAAGTTTAATCGAGATTATCAAAATCGATTTTTGTTTCACTACTATCAATTCATCTCATTCGATTATAAGGTTCATTCATAGACAAAATTACTAAACCAACGATTATTGTTTTACTTATCGATTCATCGATTGTTTCGATTTTCATTATAATAGGTTACGTTCCATTTTACTCAGTAGGTACTGTTATTTGGCGGAGTTTTTTTAGAAAATGTTTATTGTTTATTTATTTATATTTTATGGCTCGTTTATATAACTTAATATAAAACATTTGTTTTTGTATGTTTTATCGTTTAATTCTTTTTTTTCATTTTTTTGTTTCAAAATTGTTGTGAACTACACAACGTGAAACGAAACAAGTTCAAAGTGTCATGCATACGTTCCGCCGTCTAAAAGACTATAATAATACACATACCTAACATATTATAAAATACGTTTTTTTTACTCTTAAATCAACGAAATAAAACGGGGAGTACCTAGTTGCACTGTTATTAAATATTTTGATAAAATATTGAAAAGTAAGCTAAACAAAATAGTTTAATTTTATTTACTTTCAGGCACTTTTGATAGCATTTCGTCAGCAGAAAACATGGTTGAACGCATATCATACGAACTGTCGCTAGACCCTATCGATGTCCGCATAGCAAACGTCGATACGACAAAGTATAATGATTTGATAGGAATGGCAGAGGAATTGAAAAATACAGCTTCATACGCAGAAAGAAAGGTTAATGTAGAGAAATTTAACAAAGAAAACCGATGGAGAAAACGAGGCTTTAGGTGCTCCTTCCTAAATTGGAAACCAACAGGAGGCACCACTTTTAAAATACACCTTTCAATATGCCACTCAGATGGTACCGTCATCATCACGCATGGTGGCATAGAGATGGGACAAGGAATTAACACCAAAGCCGTTCAGATATGTGCATATCTCCTCAAAATCCCTGTCGATAAGATACAAATCAAAGGAAACAACACTATTGTAGCTCCTAACTGTTTCATTACTGGAGGAAGCTTGGGGTCTCAGAACGTTGGTTTGGGAGTAAGAAGGTGCTGTGAAGCGATGTTAGAAAGACTTGCACCAATCAGAGCTCAGCTTGGCAACCCTACATGGCTGGAACTAGTCCTCAAAGCTTATGAAATGAATGTTGACTTACAAGTTGAGAGCTATGTAGGGATGACAGATATATTCAACTATTATATCTTCGGAGTTTCTTTAGCAGAAGCAGAGGTTGATGTACTGACGGGAGAGTCGGAGATATTGAGAGTTGATATACTTCAAGATGTAGGACAAAGCGTTAGTCCTGAAATTGATGTTGGACAAGTAAGTACCTACATATTGTAGTAAGTATTGACTAAAGTCTTGTTGTATGTAATTAGTATAGTTTTTCGTTGGTAAATAAAGTTATTTGTATTTGATGATATTAATTCCACTTTCGATTGGCACTTTTAATGTCGCACTCAGAATGTTATCATTGCATTACTAAATTTGAGGTATACTTTCAGATAGAAGGAGCGTTCATCATGGGCTTAGGATATTGGACCTGTGAGGATCTTGTGTACAACAGAAAGACCGGGGAACTTCTAACAGACAGGACTTGGAACAACTATGTCCCGTTGGCGAGAGACATCCCTCAGGACTTCAGAGTCTCGTTCAGGAAAAATTCCTACAGCTTAGAGCCTATTTTAGGTGCAAAGGGTATGTTTATTCATGTTGGAAAGAAAGTCAACTATGACTAAAAATCTATTTCATCTTGACCAGTGATGGTTGGAACATCTTGTGAAGACGAATTTTTGCAGTATTTCTTTCGTAGTATGGACGTATATTTATATAAATAATGCTGGACATTTCGCACTGTGTCATCTATCGCGAAACTAAGCAAAGCGTGTACCATGGGAACTAGATAACTAATAATTTAGATACCTTTTTTGTAATTTCATACATTAATCTACACTAATATTAAAAAGAGGAAAGATTTGTTTGTTAATTTGTTTGAATAAAATAGGCTCCAAAACTTTTGGACCGATTTTAAAACTTCTTTCACCATTATCTCTGATGTTTATCAGAGATAATGTAGGATTCTAATTAAGGCTATATTTTATCCCGGGAAAGTGAAGTTTTCCCGGGAGACCGCGAGTAACACCGCGATGAACAGCTACTTTTTCATAAAAACACCTAGACCCCAGATAAATATTTGCAGATCATACAAACATTTATCACGCTTCGATAATCGAACCTGCAACCTTCTGCATCACAAGTTGGCTTTCGCTCCCTGCACCGCGGAGGTCGTTATATAGTTTACTGTTCTCAGGTACTGGAGAACCACCATTATGTCTGTCAGTAGTGATAGCATTGGCTCTGAGGGAGGCGATAGCTGAAGCAAGAAAAGAAGTTGGAATCCCTACAACTTCCTGGTTTGATATTGGTAAGTTCTATCTGCGAGTATTGTTTACATTCAAGGCAACCCCGATGGTATTATATCCCGGATATTTGTTAAGCGATAACTGTTGAGAGTTGTTACTTGAACTGTTAAGCGATATTAAAAGTTTCAGAATTGAACTAATTTATAGTTGTAATAACTTAATAATGTAGCGATTCAAATAACATTTTCGTTTTGTTACAGCGGGCCCATTCACAGTAGAGACCATAGGCCTTGCATCGTGTGTTAGAAAGGAAGATTTTAAGTTTACATAATAATATTGTTAAACCATTGTTATTTACTATAGGCGTTTGGGTAGGTATTATTTGCATTACACGGAACTGTTTGGTATTTTAGTTTATGCTGTGTGTACAACTTGTTTTGGGGTACAATCTAGTTCTTTATTGTATGTATTGCTTTTAGTGACTTTAAGGGCTTTTTCCTTACCACTTCTCAGTGGCACGGCATAATGCTGAGTCGAGGCCTTTTTGCTGCTGTGACACACAATCACAATTCTCCGACTTTTAATTTTTTATTATGCTTCTTCTTTTTACTTTGAATCTTTTTATCCTAGTGATTGTATTGAGTGCCAAAGCGGTAAAGAAAATGTGTACAACCCGGGCGCAACAACTAGACACCTGGCTCGAAACTCGACTCCCCTCCCGCTACCCCGCGCGAGGCCCCGCTCTCGTCCTTCAGTAGCGTTAGCATCACTGTTACCTCATAATTATAATAATAAATTAATATAACATTCTTTTTTGTTTTATTTCCGTAAGAAATTTATTGTTTTACCTACTTATTGTATAGGTAGATACTAGTATGAACTTGAATAAAAAATTACATTTGATTAACAATATTGGAAATTAATCCCAAAATAGACTCTAAATAGTTTATTACTGCTCCAATTCGTAACTAAGCAATAAATACTGCATTCGTTACTAGTATACAAATGTTTTATCTCAGTAGGTAATTAAATTATAAATCAGTAATACTTTGGTTTTTAGTTAGGTTAGGGTTTTTATTTCAAACCTCGCCATTCGGCGGAATTCCATTGGAATTCAAATTATAATGGAAACTGTTATTTTAGTTAAAATATAATAAAGCCTGACCAGAAAAATAAAAAACGAGCACTGGGGGCGCTACATGTATGCATATGTTTACGTTTCTTTTTTGCACTCAGTACTGTAGACAAACGTCATTTGAGTCAGGTGTCAAGTTATTGCGCCCGGGTTGTATGTCTATGCTTATATATTTTTTTTTTGTGCGCTAATAAATAAATAAACAAAAGGATTTGCTATGTTTGTGTGTATAAAAATTGGTTTGAAATAAAAATTGGGAACATTATATTGATATTTTTTTGGCGTCTGAGTCAAGACAAAAACTGACTGACTCACACTGATTCATGAATACAAAGTACCCAAGTAAGTACTTACTTAAAATAATTACAAGTTTATAGACCACCCAGACGAAGAAGTAGAGGAATTCTCAGATATTTTTTTTTAACCGACGAAAAAAGGAGGAGGTTATCAAGTGGACGCGTATATTTTATTGTATTTATATTTTCGCGATCACAATAATTCATATTAAGAAATAAAATTAAATATGAAATGAAATAATAAAGGTTAAAAATAAATCCTATACAAATCTATTTCTAAAAAGATATTCAAAAAGCTCTGTCTCGGTTTCAATTGCAAAATAGGATCTTTGTTAAATGAAAAATCCGTCGGTAGTTTCAGACTTGGACAGAGGAACAGAAAAGCCAAATCCAGTGATTTGTTATACTAATTGCATTTCTCTGGCCAAATCAAATCAATCATCTATTTGCAGAACAGCTAGTTGTGATGAGATTGTGTATTCAACCTGCAGGCGTGCATATGTTATTCGTTTTTAATCTATTAATTCAGTCAGGTTTATCAAATTAGTTTTTACAAACATCAACTGTACGGTATATAAACACGTTCTAACAAAAAATATTCTCAAGGAAGAAGCTGGACCCTCAGGGAGCTCGTGATCGCGTTTGAAGTCCGGTAACACCTTACCACCTTCTAGCTGCTCACGTCATGTTGCCCCCTTGTTGCACAAGCGACTGTTTCAGGGTGCCCAGTAGTGAGTTGGCCAGTCTCCACCCGCCGTTTTTACATGTTTGTTAACATTGTTTCGGCGGGTGCCATAGTTTCCCCATTATCCAGTCCACGACCATCCCACCCCATAGCTCGATAATAGTTTTCCATATCCTCAATAGTTCTGCACAAACCAGAGGCTGTTCCTAAATGCATTTCTTTGGTGTTAAAGGGATAGTAGCTTAGGTATGTGTCTCCATCACATAAGATCAAAACTGTCAAAAAAGCCTCTGTGTGTTGCCCTCGGCCCATGCATGCCTGTCAAAGATCCGGGACTCCATAGTCCCGAGATGTTGAACATTGACAAACAAAACAATAATATAATCTTTATTTCAGGCAACATAAGAAATAGTACAGAGGTTAAAAACGAATTCTAAGGCCCATAGAAAAATCATCATATCCGGAGAAAACAGCGTTTGAAGAGTACTGTTTGCGTAAGTTTTGGGCGCGTTTTGCGCAGATTGCTGGATTTTGAGTTTTAACTGTTTTTTTTTATAAATGAAATTATTAGGTAGGTATGGTCTTATTATGTTGTAATAGTAGTAAATTACCGAAAATAACATAAAATGACTAAGCTAAGGCAAAATATTTTTTTGCGTTTTTTTTCGGTAAATATGTTTAGAATCATGGTCTGATTGCAACCTCTCAGTTTTCGGTAGTTGTCTTTTTACACCCTGTGTTTAACCTAAAACGAATTAAATTAATAATTTATTTTTAGATTCATCAAAATAATAGCCTGGTGATTATTGACTTGACGCTTTAAAACGGACAAATTAATTCTTATTAACTTAGGTTATGTACATTTTGATCTGAGTTTCATTGTGTTAAAACATCGCTTTCGCTTGTTGTTATGGTGTTTTAATTTTTGATGAATAAATTAATAAATTATTGACGTTTTTCATTGATAACGTATTTTAGCTGAAAAAAATTCGAGTAGGTAATCTTAATTTCATACAATAAACTTTAGGACCCTTTTATTGACAGGTTTAAGTTAAACTGGTTTGGCCGTTATCACTTATCAAAAATACACCGAGTACCTAAACCTTATTATGGAAACCCTACAGTGGATTAAAATGCATCAAACGTTGACATGATATGCAAAATTTTAGTATCGAGCACAAAATACAACCATTTTATAAAAGCCGGTGGTTTTCAATCGAATTTATCGAATTTTGCGTCCAGGTGCATTAAAATAATAATAATCGTGAGGAAACCAGTTAGTATTCTTAGAGGCGGCGATGGGCTTGCAACCTGTCACGTATGGAATACTAACTTCTGCAAGATGTGGGCATGTCTATACTAAATACTATAATAATAATATTATAAAGAGGAAAAATTTGTTTGTTTGTTTGTTTAAATTGAATAGGCTCCGAAACTACTATGTAGGTAGGTAGGTTCGTCCGTAGTCTGTACATTATCCTTAAAATAAAAAATCTTTATTTCAGACATTTTTGTGTCCCTAATGTTATTACCTATTAATAAATGGCCAGCTTATCTATACTAATATTATAAAGAGGAAAGATTTGTTTGTTTGTTTGTTTGAATTGAATAGGCTCCGAAACTACTGGACCGATTTGAAAAATTCTTTCACCATTAGTATCCTACAACATCCCTGATGCGCGAGGCTATTTATCCCTTTCCCGGGGCGACAGGCATATAGTAGGTTATACAATATGCTAGATTTCTCACGATGTTTTGCTTCACTTTTCGACTTCGGCATAGTGCACATAATTTTTTCGACAGAAAAATTCATTGATATACAACCGTATTCAAAACCACGACTTGAGGATTGGAAGGCCACCACTATACCATCAGTGTTCTAAAACTCGATCTGATTAGACGCTGCAACAGCAACAATCACGGATCCCTCAGTACACTCTCTGACTCTCACTTGACCGGGTTTTTAGTAATGTAATTATCAACAACAACAGTCAGTCTGTCAGTCAGCCGGCAGATAGCTCAGCACGCAGTCATGGCGGTGCTTGGAGACCGGATCTCATTCAAAGTGAACGGAGTGGTACATACAGGTAAGATGTTATCAGATAAGATCTCTACATTAGCGATGGTTTCCCGGGACATTTCAGATAATAATTTTAATTTCCATCTCAAAAATACCCAACGCGCCTAAACAAGTTTTCACAAGAAAATTAAGGAAACGGTAGGTAGTTTTCTTTCCAAATTAAGACAAAATAATGACTGTGACGAATTAGGTACAAACAACTACTTTTTGTAATGATTGTTTTGCCTAATCGATTATGGCAGAGTTAAGCTAAGCAAAATGGTTGTTCATTAGTTTTATAATAATATAAGAAAATAAATTAAGTGCCTGTAATAAAAAAAAAACAATACTACAGAATTGATAATTAAACGAAGTTACCAAGTGAAGTTCTATCATAATTATATGAGTATATACTGCGTCTGAGATTAGTAACCTGTAAGATAAAAATAATAAATTAAAATAAATAATGCTGGACATTTCACACAGCATCATCTAGCCCCAAACTAAGCAAAGCTATGGGAACCAGATATCTGATATTCTACTTATATAGTTTTTGTTCATAAATACATACATATTATACAAAGAAACACCAAAAAGAAAACCAACGAGATAAATAATTAGCAGATCATACAAACATTTTATCCCGCGGGGATCGAACCCGCAACCTTTTGCGTCCCAAGCGGGCTATGTTACAGTTTGCACCATTATGTAGTTAGGATATCACCGCGTGAACATTATTAGAGGGCCCATTATTGTGTCCTCTACATATTGGACTTTTTAACCATTAATTTTCATATGATACCACTTCAGTAGTATGATAAGTAACATTCAATTTTATGACTTAATACACATCCAATAAAACACTTTTTAGTCTGACATTTGAACAACTCCAAAAACTTTATATTGTGTAATCTAAAACAGTTATGGCTACACAACCATGATCTAATTGATGTTTGATCTGATAATGCGAATGAACAACAACGCCTTGCCTAACACTGCCCTTACTACAAATACCTGATATTAGTGCAGTGCTGTGATTCCCGCGGCAACTTCACTTTTCTTGAATCTTGTTCTTGTCATATATCACTGATGTTTACAAAGAAGAAGTTAAGCAACGTCCGAAACGGTATGTAAGTGGATGGGTGACCACCAGTGGCAGTTTCAACTGAGCGCTTCCGTGCTTCGGAGGTCACGTTAATTGTCAGTCCCGGCTATTTAAGTCGTTAAGCCATGACGGAGGCCTTATGGTGGCCTAAAAACGGCACCGGAGCTGGCCACTGACTCTAACAAAGACGTGACAAAATGCAACTTTCCCGGGATAAAATGCCTTAAATCCAACTTTAGCTACCTCTACGACAATTTCATCCATTCATCGTGAAAAAACCAATCATGTATCAATTCTAAACTCATAAATACTTATGGTATATTAGGTAGGTAAGATACAAATTAAATTGCTCGATTTAATATTTTGTAATCAAAAAACTTAGACAATTAAATTGTCTAAGTATTTTGATTACAAAACTTTGTAGTGTACGGGACTTTGTAGTGTAAATTTTACACTACAAATTCCCGTTAAGTGAATTAAGTTTTCTCCTGACCTACCTACTTTATATTTGTTACAAAAAAAAACTCTATAATTTGGTCCTTTAAAATGATAATATACAGGGTGCATGTTCACATAATACAATTTTATTGTCTTCTTCTATTTTACATACATACATAAAGTCACGCCTCTTTCCCAAAGACCACGGATCTCCACTCGCTACGATCCTGACACACAACTTTCGCCTCATTCACTCTCATTACATTCTTCATACATGCTCGTCGGTTTAGGGTACTTTTGACCTGGTCCTTCTCCAAAATGTCACCAATTTGATCCAAGAAGGTTCGCCTAGGCCTTCCCCTTCCAGCTGTCCCATGCACACTCGCCTCATACACTTGCTTTGTCAAACGACTGTCATCCATCCTCTCTCCATGCCCAAACCATCTTAACATACCTTTCTCGATCCTCAACACTACATCTTCTTTCACTCCACACTGTTCCCTTATCATACTATTTCTTACTCTATCATTCAACGTTACCCCATACATACTACGCAACGCTCTCATTTCAACAGCATTCACTCTACTCTAATGTTTTTTCTGCCACACCCCACTCTTCTTCTATTTTATACTTCTTTATTTATATTACCGGCAAATAATTATTGTAAGCACGTTCCGTTGTCGTGTCGTCTTGGTCACTGAGGCTCCGTAGTTAAAGCAATTAGTCTGTCACTTGAGACGACGGCTCGCATGGATTAAGTTAATTTGTATGCTGTTACCATTTTTGTATGATCTAGTGAAGGTTTACCGTTACTTTATATAAGTAGGTACTTACATTAGTTTTTGTTGAACTCGGCCATGTACCGCATTATACAGTTAACAAAAAACTTGGTAAATGTTACTTAGCCATTTATAAGAACATGATGTTGACTTTTAGATAGATAGATAGATAGAAAGCTTTATTTGCCAACACACAAACACAGGTACATTACATAAACAGAGAACAGGTACAAAAAAGAAAAATACAAAAGTAGGTATGAGGTAAGTAGGTGACAGAGCTATGAAGTTAGGAACCTCTGTGCCTATCCCTACTCACCTACATGCAATCTACAAGGAATAGACAAAACAATAAAAGACCTAAACAGCAAAACGAAATAAAATTAAGTACAAATAAAAAGAAAAAAGTGTTATCAGTAAGAAGTACCGTCTGCGCTGGTGTTAGTCAAAAAGTAGTAGTCTCAGCTTTATGTTGCTCTGCACCGGGGTACAGGGCAACGCTTTTATCATTTATCTTTGGTCCAGGATAAAAGAAACATCAAAACAGTTGCTCTGCTTGTAGTATGGTGTCATATGTCGATGACCTCTTTATGATAGATTGCGGTACGCTCGGATGTCTCCTTCATCATTTCTTCCTACTTTCAAAACCACGACATAATTCCGAGAACATAGTCATTGGCAAAGGTAGAAATGCAAAAAAAAAATTACTCCTAATATCAAATCTCTGCAGCCATTAATAAAGTAAGTTCGTATGAGTCAGTGGCCAACTCTGGTGACGGAGTTTTTAGGCCGCCTTAAGGCCTCCGTCATGGCTTAACGACTTAAATAGCCGGGACCGACAATTTAACGTGCCCTCCGAAGCATGGAAGCGCTCAGATGAAAATGCCACTGGCGGTCACCCATCCACTTACAGGCCGTTTCGAACGTTGCTTAACTTCGACGATCTATCAAGAACGACTGAGCAAGCACGACCACGAGCGCAGCCATTAATGATTTGTACCGATATAAACGACCTCTGTGGCGCAGTGGGTGAAAGTCCGCATGGTACGCAGAAGGTTGCGGGTTCGATCCCCGCGGCGGGATAAATGTTTGTACGATCTGCAAATATTTATCTCGGGTCTGGGTGTTTCTATGTATAATATGTATGTATTTACAAACAAAAAGTATATCAGTTATCTGGTTCCCATAGTACAAACTTTGCTTATCAAATCAAATCAAATCAAATCAATTTATTTGCAGGAACATATGTGCTTAGGAATTAGGTGTTAGTGGTAATTAGGGATAGATGACACAGTGCGAAATGTCCAGCATTATTTATATATTTATTATTTGGAAAGACGACGACAGGCGAATACAGGCGATGAGGCCCTCTAGTATATGTTCGTGAACCTCGGCATTCGTCTATCATCGGCAAATATGTAGAGGGCCCATGATCACAATTTCGTAAGAGTTACAGTTTGCAATCTTAGAAAACAAAACTATTATAAACTTTCATGAATGGATTATATGAATATGATACATATAGATACCTAAGAGTAAAAATAATTTGGGGTCTTTTTCTTACTGAATCTTATGAAAATTAAAACCATCATTCATCATCATAATTTCTCTGCCCTTATCCCACTTTCATGTGGGGTCGGCAACAGGTTTTCCTCTTCCACTCCGCTCTATCAGCCGTCATGTCAACACTCATTTCTTTCTTACCCATATCATCCTTCACACAGTCCATCCATCTTTTCATTCCTCCTCCCACATCAACAAATTATTTTTTACCTTTATTATTATTTTCGTCCACTGCAGCACTATAAATTTTTAACTCAAAATTGTTTGAATTCAGATTATCTATGCAATTATCTCTATAACCGATAGCTTGATTCGTTCTATTGTATTTTGTAATATTATTACTCTCTGTGAATAAATGTATATTTTTTTGACCTGTTTTTTCATCTTTCAGTTGGTAGAGAGGTCAGTTCCGATGTGATGCTGGTGGACTTCCTCCGGGACACCCTGGAGCTGCGCGGCACCAAGTACATGTGTCGTGAGGGCGGCTGCGGCGTCTGTTGCGTCTCCGTGAGGAAGTGCCACGGGGGACCTGTTGTCTCCGTCAACTCTGTAAGTTACCAATAGGATAACTAGTTCTGCAACGGAAATCAAATAATGTGTTACGAGTATATCCTGCCAATATTTATTTTTTCAGTATGAATTGCTAAAGGTCGTACGTAGAATAGAATAGAATAGAAAAACACTTTATTGTACACAAAAAAAAACACATAATAGGAAATACACAAAGACAAGTAAGTAGGTACAATGGGCGGCCTTATCGCTAAAAGCTCACGTAGGTCTTGTCGGGTGTGATTTTTGGCATGCAATTCAAGTCTTTATTATTTCTGTCAGTTTTTATTTCAATGAATCTTTTCAAGTTTACTGCGGCTACAATAAAAGTGATAATTTTAGATTTGCATCTCTGTCTAACTTATTATTAAACATTATGCTGTCCTCTTTGTGCAACGCCAAAAGCTTCTTCTTCTTATTTAGGGTCGGCCCCTTGATTACGGATGGCAAAGGAAGCAATCCACACTCATGTCGAGTTTGAATTATATTTAACTCAATTTCGACATGAGTGTGGATTGGTTCCTTTACGCATAACTACGTCCGTTTAACACAAGTTTGACAGCGGTGACTGCGAGATTAGCCTGTCGCGAGATCCGTAATCAAGGGGCGGTTCTCATCTGACGGAAGATGCGTTGAACGTATTCAGCAGTCCTTGTTTATCATCATCGCGTATCATCGGTTAAGTGTGAAAGGTTGAATGTTGTCTCATATAACTGTCTGTTCTGGCGTTACGCGACCGATAATACGCGACGCATCTTCCGTCAGATGTGAACCGATCCTTAAGGCTGGTTTTCCTGTCACGCGTACCGTCGGCGCTGATAGAAGCATAGTCTTTAATACAATGACTTAAGGATAATAATGTCTCAGCAGAATTGGCATCGCTGATTTCTCTCGGCGCTGCTGTACAATCAGTATCCTTACTACGTTGTAATAAAGATTATGCTTTCTATCAGCGCTGACAGTCAGCGTGACAAGAAAACCAGCCTAAGGATTTAGCCCTTGTCGGCAAAACTGATGCATCCCTCTCCAGGTAGTTCTTTTCACAGTTGTCCTTGACCTCTTTACAGCGACCTTCTTCACTTATCTCAAGTAACTCATCCTTGGTCTCTTCTCTTTTTTCTTCCACTTTCCCTTCTACGATGCCAACAGCTTACATACTGATAATGTATAATGCTGCTGCTGCTGGACTTTTCACACAGCATCATCTAGCCCCAAAGTAAGCAGAGCTTGTGTTATGGGTACTAAGATGATATACTACTTATATACTTTTTGTTTGTAAATACATACATATTATACATAGAAACACCCAGACCCGAGACAAATATTTGTAGATCATACAAACATTGGTCCCGCCGCGGGGATCAAACCCGCAACCTCCTGCGTCGCAGACGGGCCTTCGCCCACTGCGCTACAGAAGTCGTCAAATAAGTACAAACAAAAACCAACACTCTTTCAAATTACAAATCAATTTTGTGGCCTTAATAAGCAACGTCACTCAACATGTCGGAAGCAAAAGTATAGATTATCTTCGAATGAAATGCAAAAAAACTACACTATCTAACTGTACAGTCAATCCAAAAGGTTAATGTATAATTTTGAATTCTGTCCTCAAATAATATAGGATCCATTAATATTTTTAAAGTGAAAACTTCTTTAGGTGCGTTTGGCAGTTTTGAAATGAGAAAAAAAAGGTCACGTGACTACTCACCGACACCGTAAAGTTTAGAACCGTTTAAGTTTTCACTTCTGCCGACACTTCTGGAGTGCCGCTGTTTTTTTTATAAATACCTAATAATTGATAGTTCGTAAATGCAAGTGACTTTGCACAGTTTTTTTCTTCACAATCAAAATCCAATTTCTTCTTCTGTGAAACTGGTTATGCAAGAGGATCTTCAGTAAATCCTCAGTTAATGTGACTCATGACATGACTATTGAATAATGCAGAATAACGAAAAAGGCTAAAGACTGAATTCCATTCAGTTTACTAGCATTCAAAATACTTTAAATACACCTGAGAGAGTCAGAGGTATGTGTTTATCATATGCCCACATTTTATGGTAATAAATCATGCCAAATGACGTGACGGGTTGCTAACCCATCGTCGCCTATACCACTGACTGTCTCATCTCCCCACTGGAGCTTGACAATTTAGCTTAGGTACGAAAGTGCGCTAAGCCATAAGCCGTGTTTGTTGCTCTGGTTCTTCACGGTATTGGTCGCAAAGAAAGAGGAGTAAAAACACATAATTTTATGACTATTCTAAGTGATCCCAGCGGTTCTACTGAATAAATGCTTTTTGTAATTTTGTAATATTTTTTTTCGTCTGATCGTTACGGTTTCGAATCCCGTCAGAATCGAAAATGAAAAGACTTTTCATTTTCTAAATGCTTTTTGACTTTGACTAGTTACCGAAGTTTTGATTAATGAGCATTTTGCTATCGAATTTAAACTGTTGACTGTACATAAAATAAGTTCATTGGGTTGATGCAATCCATCTTAATACCGGTTTAAATAAAAATGTTACTAGTTTTTGTTGCACAGATTTCTAAATGAAAGTTTTTGATACAACTGCAATTTGCAATTCAGCATCCTAGACACATAACGGTCTTTATTGAACCTCTATACAGGGTCTTTCATTTTAAACTACACAAACAGACAGAGCTTCATTTTTGGGTTGTAAAAGACGTTTAACCATATCAACTAATAAAATTAACCTAAGCCGTTATAAGTTTTTACTTCAAAATTTATCTTTTATTGATTTTTTAATACATGTTGCAAAATGATTTTCAAGGAGAACAGACATTCCACCAATCGTAGCCCGGCTACATCCGAGCTCACACACATGCACGCTCGAATGGTCTTAATTACACAGGAAGCAACAATGAACCCCTTAGACATCTTCAAAGGATCTGGAATATAAAAGATCTGAGAGATTGTCTACCGCGCCTTGGGGATACAGCCGTGACCCTGTCTGTCTGTCTGCAACAATTAATTAAAAGGATAGTCATTATCGATTTTCTCGGGATTTTCATTTTATAAAAAAAAATCATTTTATAAATATTTTTTAATTTATTTGTTGAACCCAATTCCTGAATAAAGTAAGTTTAAAATGAAAGACCCTATATAAAATCTATTTCAAGTAGGACTGTAGTACCAATGCCTCTTTATGATAGACTAGATATAAGACTAAGACAAACAACACAATGAATAGTATTTAACTAAAAAAATCCTTAGTGTCTAGTCTCCATCACATCCTGTCAGGACTGGGAGATCACGACTATCGAAGAGATCGGCAATCGGAAAAAGGGCTACCACGCCCTGCAGAAGACCTTGGCGGAGTACAATGGCACCCAGTGCGGGTACTGCACACCGGCCTGGATCCAGAATATGTATAGGTAGGTGAGCCTTGTCTAATTTTTACAAGCTCTTATTAAACTACCATTATAATTTATAAATGAGTCTCTTGAGCACTAACTCAAAACTCATACTAATGTACTAACTTTTTTTTGTAAGTTAACATTGGAACCTCAGCAATCGAGCTGGACACACGTAAATTCTCAATAACCATAAAACATTTTTGAAGAGAGCATTAATTTTTGAAAAAAATCCGCTTTTTTGTGGTAAAAAAGCAACTGTCCATAAGTCCTAACCACTAGACAATGACGGCGAAAGATAAACAGTGAACAATTAGAAAGTACTTTTGATTTCTATGAATTTTTCTTTATATTTTTTTATGTGTGCTCTCAGTGCGGACAACAATGAAATGAGTGTTTATCTTAGCTCGTTGCGTTCCATATTTATTTCTGATAAGATCTAATAGAATACTAATTTTCATAAAAAAATCCTTATTTGGTAACCTTCAACTTTTTTCTCTGTAGTATTCTCCAGAACGGGAACAAACCCACAATGTTGGATATCGAAAAGTCTTTTGGCAGCAACGTCTGCCGTTGCACCGGCTACAGGCCCATCCTAGAAGCTTTTAAGAAATTCGCCAGCGACGCACCCAAGGAAACCAGGATCATGGATATAGAGGACCTACAGATTTGCAAAAAAACTGGCGCAGCCTGCAACAAAAAGAAATGCGATGATATAGATGATGAATGGTGTGTTGTTTCTGACGAGGAAGTGAAACAAACAGGAGTTATAGAAATTGAGTTACAAGATCATAAATTCTGGTACAAAGTATTTAGTGTGCAATCTATTTTCGATATTCTGAATGTACATGGATTCGACTCTTACATGCTGGTGTACGGGAATACTGCTAAAGGTAAGACTTCTTCTTCTTAGTTTCACTCTTGGTAGAGTGGTTGTGATCAGCGTCAGGTCGGGAGTAGTGTGGCTCGCTTCACAATTCACAACTCTAAAAGACTACTCGCAATTTAAAAATAACGAAGCTATGACGCTCCTGCGTTTTGCCCGAGAACACTGCATTCATAAATTATTAACGTTTTTTTAAAGTACAAGTGTTAATATTTAATTAATTCGTGATAAAATCGTTGTCATCAATGTTGGCAATTATATTTGGCCTTTTATCTGCAATTAGCAATTTTACTGCAATGTTGCTATAGTTATTAATCGGGTAAATGCTTATTAAGATATTGTCTTTTAGGTATTGTGATTTTATCTTAAGTTGCTTGGCAGAGATCATTTTTGAATACTGACAATATAGTTCTGCCTACTTTTGGTGCTATTAAAAATATTACGTATTCATTAGGGTTAAAGGGTGGACAACAATTATAGTTTGACATTAAGAATACGTATATTGTGATCGCTCTTGGATTCGTTTTTGATCACAAGCACTTGGTAGTTTTAGTCAAAATTAGAAAGTGACTCTGTTAGACTTCAGAGTCGGGGTCAGCCAATTATCATTTCAGCCACATGACGTCCACTGCTAAATATTGCCTATGGATCGCTGTGGAAATCAATAGGGGAGGCCTATGTTTAGCAGCTAAGAAGTAACCTATCATAATCACTTCGTAACTTCTTCTCAAAACAAAACCATTAATAGTGTTTCGAGAATCTTTCATTTGGTCACTAGTACCTAGGCGTCTTACCATAGAACGTGACATAAAGTTATTCCGGAGTGTAAACTGTCAAAATGTATGGTTATTCTTGATTTATTCGGTGGAATAACTTTATGTCACGTTCTATGGTAAGACGCCACAGAATCTATGACCGCTATGTAATTATTATGGTGCGATACCGTGATATAACGGTATTAAGCTAGCGTCTGTTATCAGACTGGTCAAATTTTCAACTTTGAAGCACAAAAACATATGTTATACAAACTTACAATTTTATCCCACTTATATGTGGGGTCGGCACAACAGGTTTTCCTCTTCCACTCCACTCTATCAGCCGTCATCTCAACACTCACCCCTTTCTTACCCCTAACATCCTTCACACAGTCCATCTTTTCTTTGGTCTGCCTCTTCTGCTACATCCCTCCACATACAAACCTAACATTCTTAAAAAAAACTTTACTATTTTTTTCAGGTGCCTATCCAATTGACGAATATCCAAGAATCATCATAGACATATCAACAGTGCCAGAACTGAAAGGCATAGTTTACGGACAGAACCTTACAGTGGGAGTCGGTATCACTCTAAATGAACTTCTAGAAGTTTTTAAGAATGTGTCCAAACATGAGTACTTTGGATATTTGGAGAAGTTTGTGGAGCACATCAATTTAGTTGCTAGTATTCCTATCAGAAATGTTAGTATCAACTTATAATTTTTTTTTTCTTACATTGTATTTCTATAATTTTCAAAGCTTTATTTATTGTGTTTAAAGTTTTAATTTTGCCACATTTATTCTATGGTATATTTTAGCCCAAAAGAGTTAGTGACTTATAGGGTATATTAAAGTACTTGTAGGGTTTTTAGACCTTATCCACAGGAAGGAGCTGACTAGGAGCTGACTAGGCTGCGAGTTTCCTAACGATGTTTTCCTAGACTGTTTCAAAATCATTTATTTATCTCCTTTACAATGTATTATGTTCGTTTCAGCTTGGAACACTAGGAGGCAATCTGATGATAAAACATCAACACAATGATTTTCCATCTGATTTGTTTCTCCTTCTGGAGACTGTTGGAGCTTACCTCAGTATTTGTAAGTGTTGTTTAGTAACTAGAATGTCTGTTTAAATAGGTACTACCTTACTGCATCTTTAAACAAATCTATCCTACCGTAATTTTTTATATGGTCAAAATTGAATTCAGTTTTCTTTTAAAATTAAATCTATTGATATTTTTTCTTCAATGATTATTGATTACCTTTTTCTTACTTACTTTTACCTTTTTCTTTTGTAAAATATAAGTAAACATGGATTAAAATCTGCCAACTTTCAGACACATCAAGAGGAATAACCAAGCGGCTCTCAATGCAGCAGTTCCTGCAAGAAGACATGACAGGAAAGATTATAGTGGATGTCATATTGCCCCCTATCAATGACCAGCATAAGCTAGTAACTTTTAAGGTAAGTTATTCCAAATACTTATTGTTCATATTTATTAAGATAACCGGAACATAGAAGTTGAGGTCATCCAATTGCGCGATGATGGGTAGACGACATCAAGAGGCACCATAGATTTTGGATGTGTGAGGTACAAGACCGGAATAAATGGCGTAAACGGAGGGAGGCATATATGCCTCCCTCCGTTTACGCCATTTTTTCCATTTTTCGCTTTTTCCATGTATAATTTTATGCTGGGTATACCCAGCAGAGGGATATTCTTGGCTGCGGATGATGATGAAAAGATTAAAACCTGACTAATAACATAATACAAAAAAACTGATGACTAAAATATTTTGCGAATATTTATCAACCAAACGAAAAAATTATTCAGCCATTAATAGCGTTTGCTTGGCTTGGCAATGTGGATATTTTTTAGAACTTACTCTTTTTATAAAAATATCTTATAATATAAGCCATATTGTGCTAATATAGGGCCAATATTTGGGTAATAGGTACGTTTTTTTCTGACTACAGGTCAGGCTTAATTGGTCAGTCTAATAAATTCACATCTAAAGTGAGACCTAGAAATTAAAAACATTAATTCAACTACAATGTAGCTACGCTAACTAGTCTCGGCTATTCGTTCTTCTACAGAATAATAAGTTATTAAATAAATAATGCTGGACTTTTCACACAGGATCATCATGCCTAAAAGTAAGCAGAGCTTGTGTTATGCTGACTAAATAATAATTTTATTATTATTCCACCTCTTTAATCTATAAAATATACAGTTACAGTCTAGTTACCATGATTATTTATTAGGTAGCTACTAGTGGTACTCATTATTATTGTCGGTCCCTGGCTATTAATTTGTTAAGCTATGACGGAGGTCCTCAAAACCAACTCTGGCGACGGGCCAGAGTTGGCCACTCGCTCATACGAACTTACTCAATCTAAACCAGTTTCAAGTTTTACATTATTTGACAGGTAATGCCCAGATCTCAAAGCGCTCACGCCATCGTGAACGCGGGCTTTCTTTACAAGCTAGCACCAGACAGCACTGTGTTCGAAGCTCGTATAGTATACGGAGGTCTGTCTCCATCCTTCATCAGAGCCGAGGCGACTGAGCGGTTCCTGGTGGGGAAACCGTTGTTTTCCAACACCACGCTAAAAACAGCACTGGGTATCTTGGAGACGGAGCTGGTGGTGGTAGAAAATCCACCAGAAGCTTCCGCGAGATTCAGAAAGCAGCTGGCTTCATCACTGTTTTATAAGGTAAAGATCAAACAACATAATCATCTGTTTTTTTCTTCTTTCTTCTACTGTCTACAGCCTAAACCAAAAGTCTTAGTAAAATACAACTTGGAAGGTAAATTCCTTTTATGATGGAAAGAGTTTCGGAAATGCTACTATATGGGTGAAAAGGGGAAAAACGTTCTATAAGTTTTGGTTCTCTTCAATATTTTCTCCCCCATTCTTCAGAATTTATAAACATAGATAAAAATATACTTTTGTTTCAGGGTCTACTCTCAATCTGTCCAAAAGGAATCCTTAACCAAAGATATTTATCTGCAACCACAAAGATCCATGAAACAAGGCCAGTATCAGAAGGGAAGCAGATATTTGATACCAACCCTACGCTGTGGCCCTTGAACCAGCCCATTCCGAAAGTTGAAGCTCTGGTAAGCAACTGCAACTTTCCATAAAGAATTAGTGCTCACAGTAGTCGTTCTTATTGAGAGAAAAACGATAATCAAAAGCAAAGGGTGTTCGTTCAACTGTGTATACGTACGTTGAATAATAAGTAAAATTCAGAGCCCAATAGCTAAAAAGTCGCTACCCTTTAATAGCCTTAAAACGGAGTCATCAGAGAATTGGAACAAGCGTCAAAACTGACTAGCTGACTAATCTGTAACGCCAAAGTAAGTATTCCAAATGAAATGACTTCAATGTTAATATTTTACAGATTCAGTGTGCGGGAGAAACAAAATATACAGACGATTTACAAGCTCAACCAAGAGAGCTTCATGCTGCTTTTGTGCTTAGCACTGTGGCTCTTGGAGATATAGTTCACATAGATGCCAGTCAAGCTTTGGTAAGATTTTGTGACATAATAATATAAAATATGAGAAAAATGAATGGCGTAAACAGAGGGAAGACTATACCCAGCAGTGGGATATTCTTGGCTGCGGATAATGATGAGAAAGTATGAGAACCACATTACTAGCAAAGAGTGAGTTTAAAGAGTTTCGTTCCAGCAAAAAAAGCTAAAACACGTTCTTTCTTAGTGACCTTTTTTGTTTAAAACTACATAAATATGCTTTAATTCACAGAAACAACCAGGAGTGGTAGCTTTCTACACAGCTGCAGACATTCCAGGAGAAAATTCATTTACTCCAAGAGGTTCTCCATTTTATGCAGCTAATGAAGAAGTTTTAGCTAGTACAAAAGTGGTATATTTCAATCAACCAATAGGTATTGTGGTCGCTGAAACGTACTACATCGCGATCCGAGCTGCTAAATTAGTTCAAGCTACATACAAAAATGTTAAAGAACCCGTTACCGATATTAAGATAGCTAAAAATGATCCGAATAGATCCACATTGTTTATTGCCAAGCCTCCCACAGATACAGGGACGGATGTTGTAAAGACTATAAAAGGTCAGAGTACGATTTATGGACAGTTGCATTTCATGATGGAGAATATGATCTGTGTGACTCGTCCGACGGAGGAAGGCTTGGAGTGTCATGTGACGAGCCAGTGGCTGGATGGCTGCCAAGTTATGATATCTAAAGCATTAAATATGGATGCAAGCAGGTGATTGATCCACACGTTAATTTCAATCTTACAAAAATATAACTAACGTTTAAAATCAAATAATAGATCTTAAAAAATTTGATATTTTGTATCCCAAAATTTTTTCTCTAATCTGACAAATTCGTTTCGTTTTTACTTCGAATTATGAATGCTTCAATTTTCCCACAACCTGGAGATCAGAAATCATGGGACTACCCCTACCTACCCACTTGGCCGTGTGTAATTTTCTCATCTAATTTATTAATACCTTTTTAACCGACTTCAAAAAAGGAGGTTCTATGTTCGGCTGTATGTATGTTTTTTATAGTATACTAGCTGTCCTCCGCGGTGTTACCCGCGATCCTTCGGGAAAACTTCAGTTCCCCGGGATAAAATATAGCCTATGTTTATCGGGGATTGGGATAATGTAGTATTCTATTGGTGAAAGAATGTTTCAAATCGGTCCAGTAGTTTCGGAGCCTATTCATTTCAAACAAACATACAAATAATAAGTATATACAGGGTGTAAAAAGACTGCTACTGAAAACTGAGGGGTTGTAATCAGACCATGATTCTAAACATATTTAGCGAAAAAAAAGCGCAAAAATTTTTTTTTACTTAGCTTCGTCATGCTGTTATTTTCGGCTATTTACTACTATTATAACATAATAAATACCTACCTAATAATTTCATTTATAAAAGAAAAAAACATTTAAAACTCAAAATCCAGCAATCTACGTAAAAAAACGCGCCCCAACAGTACTCTTCAAACGCTGTTTTCTCCGGATTTAGTGCATATTTCGGAAAATCCTTTTGGATTTGGTTGTCTATATTGGGATGCTGTACCTACCCCTTTCGGCTTCGGTAGACGTCTTTTTACACCCTGTAGAGTATAGAAAAGATCATTGTGTAGGTATTTCGGTTTTCTCTTTAGTTTTTAAAACTAATTAATTTAAACTTATTTATTAATTTTAGGATTGACGTGCACGTACGTCGTGTTGGTGGAGCATTTGGCATTAAGATATCTCGGTCAAATCAAATAGCAGTAGCCTGCAGTCTAGTTGTTCAAAAGCAAAACCGGCCATGTAGATTTGTGGTACCTCTTACCACTTGTACTAGAGCAGTTGGTAAACGGTTTCCATGTCATGTAGACTACGAGGTAAGTTATTTGAAAACTAATAGACTTTCTTTAGAAATAATAGTTTTTGTACATTAGTAGAGTAAAATTATTCATGCAACTAAATTTTATTTACCTACTTTTCAGGTAAAAGTGGACGCTAAAGGATTGATACAATCAGTTATATACAAACAATATGAAGACCATGGATACATCATGGATGAAACACTTTCGGCATTAGGATCTGATGTATACAATAACTGTTATACTAATACCAGATGGGACTACGAGATGTATGATACCCTGACTGACACTGCCAGCAATACTTGGTGTAGAGCTCCAGGTAAACATAAAATAATAATAAAAAAAAGATTGCCTCTTAGTCAAAGTTAAAAAGGATTTATTCAATAGGGCCGCTGGGATCACAGCAAATTGAAAAGGAAGGTAAACAATTAAATTAAATCACTTTCAGGTACTTTGGAAAGCATTTCGTTGGCAGAACACTTAGTTGAACGCATATCATACGAACTGTCGCTCGACCCTATCGATATCCGCATAGCAAACCTCGATACGACTAAATATAATGATCTGATAGCAATGGCAGAGGAATTGAAAAATACAGCTTCATACGCAGAAAGAAAAGTTACTGTAGAGAAATTTAACAAAGAAAACCGATGGAGGAAACGAGGCCTAAGGTGCTCCTTCCTAAGATGGACTCCAGTAGGAGCTACCAGATTTAAACTACACCTTTCAATATGCCACTCCGATGGTACCGTCATCATCACGCATGGTGGTATAGAGATGGGACAAGGAATTAACACCAAAGCCGTTCAGATATGTGCATATCTCCTCAAAATCCCTATCGATAAGATACAAATCAAAGGAAACAACACCATTATTGCTCCTAACTGTTTCATTACTGGAGGAAGTTTGGGGTCTCAGAACGTTGGTTTGGGAGTAAGAAGGTGCTGTGAAGCGATGTTAGAAAGACTTGCACCAATCAGAGCTCAACTTGGCAACCCTACATGGCTGGAACTAGTCCTCAAAGCTTATGAAATGAATGTAGACTTACAAGTTGAGAACTATGTAGGGATGACAGATGTATTTAACTATGACATCTACGGAGTTGCTATAGCAGAAGCTGAGGTTGATATACTGACGGGAGAGTCGGAGATATTGAGAGTTGATATACTCCAAGATGTAGGACAAAGCGTTAGTCCTGAAATTGATGTTGGACAAGTTAGTATAGACCACAAACAGACGTTTTGTTTTATTTTGTCCACTTTCGATTGGTAGCACTTTTTTGATTCAGAATTTTATCCTTGCAGTACTAAATTTGAGGTATACTTACAGGTAGAAGGAGCCTTCATCATGGGCTTAGGATATTGGACCTGTGAGGATCTCGTGTACAACAGAAAGAACGGGGAACTTTTAACAGATAGGAGTTGGAACTACTATGTTCCATTAGCGAGAGAAATCCCTCAGGACTTCAGAGTGGCTTTTAGGAAAAAGTCCTACAGCTTAGAGCCTATTTTGGGCGCAAAAGGTATGCTAAATTAAATGTTTTATAAACAAAATATTGAAACAATTATGGAACAAAAATCTAATAACATCTTGACCAGTGCTTGTTGGTATATCTACAATCGCAACAATTACATACAAAATCCTGAACTCACACTGAAAACTAATATTAATACCTACAGAGATGTATTGTGAGTATCAAATACTACGAGTACCACGCAACCCCAACACCAAGACACGGAACCAATATCTGCAGATCATAAAAACATTTGTTCCGCCTCGAGATTATGTTTAATTTTGTGGTACTTCTTTTCTGGTGCGGAAGAGTATAGTTTGTTGTTTTCAGGTACCGGAGAACCACCATTATGTCTGTCAGTAGTGATAGCATTAGCCCTGAGGGAGGCGATAGCTGAAGCAAGAAAGGAAGTTGGAATCCCTAAAACTTCCTGGTTTGATATTGGTATGTTATCCACGAGTATTGCTTTATTTTCAATAGTTCTGATAGTGAATATCCAAGCAATTTTAACACCAGAATCATAAAACATACCAATTTATAGCTTTGGTTAAACAGTAAATATACGCAAGATTATCAAGTGGCAAAATGAAGTAAATTAAACGGAGGTTACATATTATATGTAACGATTTGAAAGTATTTGTATAATTATAAGTATGTTGTATTCACACGGTATAGGGTAAGACGCATTGCATTTTAATTCTTCTTTTTGAGTCAATATCTCTACAAAAAGTCTAATTTTATCCACGATAAAGTTAGCCACGGCTACAGGATTATGCGTGGCTGCTTTGAGGTCTTCACTTGTGCAGTTGTTCGGGCACAGGGGCACCCAATTTTTTTTTTTTTTAATTGTAATACTAATATTTGACGTTTTGTTACAGAGGGTCCATACACAGTTGAAGTCCTGGGTCTTGCATCGTGTGTTAGAAAACAAGATTTTAAGTTTACATAAGAATTAGTAAGAAAATTATTATCTATAATGTTATGTACATACCGAATTTGTTAGGTTTGAGTGAATAAAAATATTTTGAATTAAATAAATAATGTTGGACTTTTCACACGATATCTTGCCCCAAAGTAAGCAGAGCTTAAATATGTTACGGATACTATAATTATGACTCATATACTACTTATACACTTTTTGTTTGTAAATACATACATCGCCGTCCCCACCGAAGAAAATCGTAATAGCAAAATTCAAATTTTACAGGAGAAGCAAAAAACCGATTTTTGTTAATATCTCCTTTGTTTGTTAACGTAACGAGATCGTTTATACACCAAAAGATAGGTAATTTTTCTTGCAATAATAGAGTATTTTCAAAAAAAAATCTACGTGCACCCTATTAAAACTATCGCTAAAAATATATATTACCACAAATGAAAACATATTTTGCAACGGTAATAAACATTACGATTTTCTTCGTATAAATTATGGACATGGACCTATACAGTAATAGTCGAATACGACACTTTAAACGGTAAACAAGCGATTTTGACTATAACAGTAATGCAATGTTACCATATTATTCGGCGTTAAATTAAGTATGGCTAGTATAGTAAAACTAGATTACGTTTATATTCCATGGCAAGGTAGATCATTTTGGTTTGTGTAAATATCGATTACCGAAAAGTCTCCTGAATCAAATGCGAGGTAATAAAAAGTCAAAATATGGGAAAAAACCTAGTTTTGTCTGGAATTTCAGATATTTCAATTAAAATATATGAAACTTAACTTAACAATAACACAATTAAAAAATTTCAGAAAAGACACGCTATCACAAATTTAGTTACACACATATTTCACCTTTATCTAAGTCTAAACTCATAAGTTCGACTGAATGTCATCAGTCTGGCTTCCACGGCTTATAAAGTACTCGTAAAAGTCATGGTAATCTTTGGGCATTGCTTCATATCAATATTTAGGTTTGATTGTAGCATTCAACATACTAAATACAATAAAATTTGAAGTGAGAATACAGACTTACCAAAATTTCACAAACAATAACAATGTTGGATATTTTCTTGAATTAAATCACTGTCAACACAAAACTATATCATAAACAACTGCTCACTGAGTTTATTTTGCAATATAAACACATACTAACACAATACAACGTAAAAAATATATTAGTAAAATCACTGAAATTCGGTATAGCGCGCGACCCATCACAGTAATGGACTGATACTGATTGATGTTTTCATTTTTTAATAGTCTCAAAGAGACAATGTTTTTAGGGTTCCCTATTTTAATCCAGATGGTTCTAAGTCGTCAGAAGCAAAGATGTAAAAGACGGTGAGCGATAAGCATGTAAGGTTGTTGATGACCACGCCTTATTCGAATGATACTACTACAAATTCATCCTCAGATATTATGGAATTGAAGACCTCGACGACAAAAAATATTTTGCAATGATTGTAGGTACTCTTGTTGAAATTGGTTTATATGAACATTTCGTAGTTAAAAGCAGACTAAGATTAAAATTTGTACGACTCATTTTCAGTTTAAAACCTTACTGAAATAGTGAAGCCTATTCTGTTTTCTAACTGTTAAATAAACATGATTTGTGCTCACAAGTAAGTTTAAGACAATTTATTTACCGACACGACTTCTTTCCTGGATATAATTACTTTTTTTTTCCTTCTGAGTCTTTTAGTTCCTGGATTTGGTACTGAGTAATTTTGAATCAAGAAATATGGTTTGAACCCGCTCGCGGTGTTTATTTTTATATTCCTGAAGTGGTAGTCTCTGAGACTACCACTTCAGGAATATAAAAATAAATGTTTATTTAAGTTAAGCACAAATCATGTTTATTTAACAGTTAGAAAACAGAATAGGCTTACCATTGTAGACCTACGTATATCTTTGTGAGAAACTGGTACCTGAAATAGTTTTGTTTTAAGAACCTGTTTTATCCAGATTATATTACCTATTTATTATCTTAGATTTTTTTATCTGCAAGATCTAAAGATTAACAGGCAGAGCATAGAATCTCATAATAATAATGTTAGTAGTTAATGTCTTCCTTCTAAGATTTATACATTCATTTTTTAAATGAATTTATTCATTTTTCAGCAAAAAAATATTAGGTTAGTAAAGTACTCAATGAAATTTGATGAACAATCGAACTTTATAAAAATAATTTTGCGTGTTACTATTGTTATTATGAAATCAAATATCGCCAGACTTGCTAAACCATATAATAATTAATTGAAATCATTGTGACCTCTAATAATAAAACGGATTGTGCCATTTTTGTAGTAATATAGGGTATAGAATGAAATGCAAACAGTTTAAAATGTTTCAAAGCGAAATCGCAAACAACCGTTACTTTGAAAAGTTATGAAACATTTTTACCCGAATAATATGGTAATGTACATTACCGAAATCAAAACATTATTTTTTACTGGAATAAACACGCAACAACAGTTTACTGTAAAAATGAAGATAAAGCGGTGTAAGTATTAATCTGTTACGAGATAAAAAGGTGAGATATTTTTCAGTGAATATAATTGTAAAATCCATTACAAAATCTCTAAATCAAAAAGTACTCGTACGAATCAGCTGAAAAAAATTCACAAGGTGTAATGGGACCTCTAGAACAATTATTTCAAACTAGCTGCGCCCCGCGGTTTCACCCGCGTAAGTCCCGTTCCCGCGGGAATATCGGGATAAAAAGTAGCCTATGTGTTAATCCAGGGTATCACCTATCTACATACCAAATTTCAACCAAATCGGTCCAGCCGTTTTTGCGTGAAAGAGTAACAAACATCCATACATCCATACATCCATACTTACAAACTTTCGCCTTTATAATATTTATAGGATAAAAACACTCCTATCGTAATGGTCGATTACGATTTTATTCGCTGGGGGCGGCGACATATTATACACAGAAACACCCAGACCCGAGACAAATACCTGTAAATCATACAAACATTTGTCCCGCGGCGGGAATCGAACCCGCAACCTTTTGCGTCGCAGGCGGGCCTTCGCCTACTGCGCCACGTAGGTCGTCGTTTTGTAGTGTCTGATAAAGACTTGTACGAGTATTATAAAAGCAGAGAGTATGTCTAGCTAAAAATCGTATTCTATTAGAATTAAAAATAATATGAAGATGATTAAACATTTGTGCAAGTAATTATCAGATTTAAAAAAAAAACTATGTCTTCAGATCTTTACTGGAAGATTAATACATCGTTTACCCTGTACCATGTCCCCTGTGCCGTGATGTTGGCACTATTAATTTTTGTTTGTAGTAGTATGAGTATTATCGAGGTCGCTCAGCGAGCTATGGAAAGGGCTATGCTTGATGTCTCTCTACGAGATCGAATCAGAACTGAAAAGATCCTTAGACGCACTAAAGTCACCGACACAACCCACAGGATTAGCAAGTTGAAGTGGCAGTCGGCGGCACATAGCTCGTAGAACTGACGGAGGTTAGGCAGAAAAGTTCTCGAGTGGAGGCCACGCACCGGAAATTGCAGTAGGGGACGGCCCCCCACTAGATGGAAAAACGATCTGGTAAAGGTTGCTGACAGCCGTTGGGTGCAGGGTGCACAAGATCGATTGTTGCGGAAATCGATGGGGGAGGCCTATGTTCAGCAGTGGACGATATATGGCTGAGATGATGATGATGAATGAATGAAAAATCTTTATTGCACACCATAAATAAAATTATGATGATGATGATGATGAGTGTTGTATTAGTGCCAACATCACGGCAGCAGGGGAACATCTACGGTGAACGGTCTGTAGATGCAACTTTTGCCTAAGCTCATAGGACATTAGTATGACGCACTTGACGCAGTGGAATTATTGCTTGATCATTGGATCGATGAATTCATCAAATCAATGATAAGATGATAATGAATCAACCTCTAACAAAAAAAGAATATCAACCTTCTTGGTTTAAGCTGTTGAGATCTGTCAAAGTCAAAAATATATTTTCATAACATTTCATTTCAGTAATGTAAAGAAATGTTACGGAATTTTTACATTTTAATTTGTATTCCTCTGTGTTTTTGCTACGAGTATATTGAGAATAATCAACAGTTCAGGAATCGGAAGGAAAGCAGTGAAATTGAAAACGTGAAACATGAAAAAAGAAAAGTGTTTCAGTTCGATGTGGCTAGTTTTTTAAGGAGCACTGCGGCTGAAAAACTGCAGGACTATGAACCTTATGTCTACAAGAATAAGGATCGGACAGTGTAAGTTATTTTCTTATACCTGTGGTGCTTGCATTAATTGTAATGATGCATTGATACCATTCAAGTTTTCCTACAACTTTCTTCGAAATTTATCCACACCTGATTCTGTACAATAAATTCGAGACCATTGCTCTGCAGTAAGATGAAAATAATGATTGGAAAATAGACTGATCGAATACCATCAACACTAATAACGTACCTTTCGCATAGCAAAATTACTCCAGATTACTAGAATACTTTTTGTAATACGAACTAATTTGTAAAGTCGAGTACAGCGGCCTTATTAGAGCAATGGTCCCTAATACAAATTATAGTCATTAGGTAAAGTTTTTGGTCCAGCCCAAATTGCCACATACTGCCTAAGCTCAATCACTAAAGCAACAGTCTTGAGGAAATAGCTGGTTCACTAAGCAAAGAGCCTATTCCTACCTCAAAGGCCGGCAACGCATCTGCAGTGCCTCTTGATGCTGCGGTTGTCTGTGGGCGGTGGCAATCACTTACCATCAGGTGTGCCACCTGCTCGTTTGCCCCCTCTTCCATAAAAAAAAACTATCGAACGCTGGCGCTTGCTGCTTCTACTCTGCTCTATCAGCTGCATCTTAACCAATAACGACTATCCCAAACTCCTCCGACTCATTACACACAAAAAAACAGGCACATAACTTTTATCGAGGCATGGTAGATATACACTTAGATTAAGTCACATAATTAAGATTCTTTGATGTCTAACAAAGATGCCATAGAGACACGCCCAAATACCTACGTATTCGGCACATTTTGCAGAAATTCGATTTTCACACACTGGAGAAACAGGCATCGTCTTCGTTTGTGAAGGCAACTCGAAGTACCCTCACTTAATTATTGTAGTCAATAGGTTTGAATAGGTTTACTTCATCATCATTCATCATTGGCAGCTCAAATGATAGCCTACTGCTAAACATAAGCCTCCTCCCTCAAATGCCACTCCAATCAGCCCTGTGCTGATCTTATCCAAGTCTTTCCCTCTTTGGTCTGTACGTCGTCCACCCATTTAGCTGCTAGTCTGCCCCGGCTCCTAGCACTTCCCCTTGATTTCTACTTAGTGAGGTTCGGTTTCCCAAGCCTTACATTGAACCAACTGTTCTCTTTAAACTACATTTGTGTTCACAGACGCACACAAAGTGACTACTATTACGAGTCCCCATTAAATGAAAACATTAAAAAGAGAAATGATTACAACTATTTCAATATTGATTCGAATCTTGATTCAAATTATAATGATCCAAAACCGAAAGATGGAGATAGGCATCATTCGAATTCGCAAGGCATCGGCAAGATAGCGATGAATGAAGACAGTCTGGTCTCTAGCCGCGAGAATAAGGTCAAGAACAAACAGAATGAATTGCTTTACGATAATAATCTTATTATAAATCCTGAAAAGAAGTGGTAAGCTTTAACAGATAAGATATTGTAAATTATTTCAGTTTATTTCACCCACATTAAATTGTAAATGTTAAGTTTGAAAATGGATTATCGAAATATGATGTAA
Organism: Epirrhoe alternata; assembly: GCA_963565295.1. NCBI lineage: Eukaryota > Metazoa > Arthropoda > Insecta > Lepidoptera > Geometridae > Epirrhoe > Epirrhoe alternata. The sequence goes on along the minus strand of OY751385.1, from coordinate 611,361 downwards.
TAGCCTACTAAACTGATCTCATTCATATAACAAAGCTGAAAGTTTGTGAGTTTGTTTAATAAGTTTGTGTTTCAATCACGCCTAAACCAGTGAACCGATTTGGATGAAACTTAGAGTAGATAATGACCTGGAATAGCTTAAAGGCTATTCAAAATATAAGGTACTACGCGGGCGTAGCCGCGCGCAGAAGCTAGTTAATAATATTTTTAGAAAACTAAAGGCTATTCCTTCGCCGTTTAGAAAATGTTTCTTCAGAAATGAAAAATCTATTGAAACAAGGCCAGGATTCGAACCTACTTACAGAGAAAATCCTCAAAAGTGATAAATCTTTTTAGGAAAAAAATAACTACGGACGCGTGCAATGACATGCATAATGGGTTTTTAATTAAAATAATTTTGATTTCAGCGCATTCAAGGATATGAAGGTTCCGTTTTTTTCCCATAAAACAACGGCTAAGAAACAAAAAAGAAAGTTTTTTTGCTTCAAATGCTCGAAACCCTATGCAAAGGACCCTTTAAAATCTGAGGATCCAAAAACGAAATCGCTTAGCAGTAAACTAAAAAGAGCTTACGGAAATTTATGTCCGAAATGTCTAAAGAACTTATTAAAAATGTACAAAAAGGAACCTAAAAATAATAACATCATCCACAACAGCAGACAGTTCTATCAACAGGTTGCAGCGAAAGATGAAAATGAAAATCGTTTGCATAAAGAAAAATATCACACATCATCTACAAGACTAAAAAGAGACGACCATGATGATCAATTGAGGCGACTAAAGGAATTAGCAGCGGTAGAGAGGAAGATAGACCATGTTAAAATTACAACTCCGAAGTTCCATATAGTTCCAACGAAAATAGAAAACGATACCAGTGATGACAATGATGATGAAGTTTAGAATAAAGTAGCATTTTAGTTACTACCTGTTTTATTTCTTCTTAGTTGAGCGTAGTAAGCTTCTTTGATTGAAAAGATGGATGGATTGTGTGAAAGAAAATGGGTAAGAAATGAGTAGATACGGAGATGACGAGTGATAGAGGAGAGTGGAGGAAGAGAACATGTTGTGCCGACCCCGCATGAGCGGGATAAGGGCAGGCCAAAGATGATGAGTAAGCTTTGTTCTTTGTTCTAAGATTGGGATGCTCTTAAACATGATATTGGAATTACGCCAAGAGGCAACGAGCGCAATGATAGCAGGTAATATTTCCACCTTACCTACTTATTTTTCTCTAATCTTAACCTCTAGAAACGAATTATGATAGAATACAAGTAAATTTAAAAAAATTACTTACCTTTATTTGAAAAATTTGTAATCCCTGCTTTGTAGTTTCTGAAAATGTTCATTTACTTCGAAATCGTGAAAGCCAGGGAAGCTCAACATTTTATAATATATCGCTCTTCCCTGAAAATCTAAGATAAAATTTCCAATTTAGTTCTATGCAAAAGTAAAGATCTACAAACTCCAAAGAGCTCGGCAACTTGCATGAAATTGATCGCTCAATCGTTACACAAGCGTTTCTGTACTCAGTAGGTACCCAGACTATCCGCTCTACACCTTTGACGCGACGTACTGAGAAAAATCTTGGTTGGTTTTAAATTTTGTTTTCATGTTGAGAGTATTTTGACTGTTTATTTTGATTAAAGAATAAAGACACTCCTTTATCCTGTGGAAACCACAAAAAATCGTATGAATTAGTGATCAACTCCGGTCATCGAGTTTTAGGCCGTTATAATGCCTCCGTTCCACAATGACTTAGTAGTCGACAATTCAACTTGCGCGAATTCCATAGAACAGTGCTAAGCTGGTCACCGATCCACTCATGACGGTCAGAACTTTGCTTCATTTCGAAAATTCGTAGCTACACTATGAGCGTTTCATAGGAGGATGATGTATACTGTTAGACTCGCACAAACCCTGTGGTCTGCGAGTCGTGGGAGAGTGTAAAGTGTGAAGTCGCGATGCAAATGAGCCGAGAAAAATCGCGTATCCATAGGACAGGATGACGAACGCCTCTCGTATATTATTGTTACGTGAGATTGCGGCGCACCTCATCTCGCGCCGGGATCAAGATGTGCTTTGTTTTCTTTTTGAGAGTATTTTGACTGAAATTTATTTTGTTATTTTAAGCGGAAAAATTATAACTGGTTAAATAAAAACTGCATATGTAAGAGACGCACCGGACCAACAGGTTAATTTATTACATAAACATTGTTGAATTACATAGGACACTTAAGTTTAAAGGAACAATTTACAATGGACCCTACACTAGGCAAAGCCTGTGTCGTGAGCGTCTATGTGAAAGTTTAGCAGAAGACTAAGACTCAATGCACATTGAATTGGCAAGCGACGCGTCAATTAGTTTTATAGCAAGCCATCCTTACGAACACACCTTACCTACCTTTACCTTATGAACATTGGTACAAGATATAGAAACGCTTGAAGAAGTTTAAGGTAAAATGTTTCCCATTACCTTACCACGCTGAATTATTAAAAAAACTTAAACAGGGTCACGACTGTATTCCCAAGGCTTGGTAGACACTCATATTCTCTCAGATCTTATGTATTTCTCTATATGTATTTCTTCACAGGGATGTAGGATCAGTTTAGGGGATCCTGGTGGCCGAACTCGTCCAAATACATATTTGATACATGCCCACATCTTGCAGATGTATTCCATACGCGACAGGTTGCAAGCCCATCGCTGCCTATAAGAATACTAACTGGGTTCCTCACGATGTTTTCCTTCACCACTTAGAGCCCGTGTTAAAGCGCAATAAATTTTTCGAAACGCAAAACCCATTGATGCATGGCCGGGATTCGAACCCACGACCTTCGGATTGAAAGCCGAGCTACAACCCTATTCGGCCAACACGGCTCTGGACTGAATTATTAATGTAGATAAATAGAGTAATTCTTGCGAAGTAATACTTTCAGAAACAAATTTTAAAATCCGTCTAGTCGCTATCTCCCTTCAGTCTAAAATAACTGCATACGTCATCACACGTCCCTGTAGTAATCTGAAACCTGACAATTGAAATTGCACTAGAAATTGTAGAGGTGAAAATTTTATAGTTCATACAAGGTGTAAAAAAAATACAGAAGTTATGAGAGCTATTCTGTCGAATATCTAGAGCCAAAATTATTATTATTACTAATTACTAGTAGACGATATAGTACACGTCGCGGGCCGTCAATGGGTCCGATTAGCGCAGGATCGTGGTGGATGGCACAAACTTAGGGAGGCCTATACCCAGCAGTGGGTGAAGTCAGGCCGTGGATGATGATGATGATGAATTACTAGTAGTAATTCCAACTTAGTAGTAAACCATTTAGTAGTTAATGCTAGAAATTACTAAATTCTGTCATTCAAACATTTAATTTTAGAACGTTGCTCGAATTCATCAGATAAATCGGAACAAAAACTAAATTTTCCACCAGTTTGTCTAGACCACGCTTGGAAATAAATTACCTAACACCCGTGATCGGTGGACATTGTAGTCGTAACTCACAAAAGTGTGATTGCCTAAGGGTAAATTATAGTTAAGTATCATTCTAGATAAGACCAACGGTTGAGAAATATTTATTAAAATTTAAACTGTAACAACCAGTTTGTAATACATACCAGTTTTAGTGTTGACAACGTTTGCATAAATACGGACAAAATCTTTAAAAAAATTGGTTTCTAAGTATATGTTTAACCTACTTTCCATGAGTGTTATTATCATTATTGTGTATGAAATTATTATAATTAATGACACTTTTGTCTCTTAGAATAACAGAATGCAATTTAGTGAGTTGTTGCTATACAACCTGTAGAATATTATTTTACGTTCATGTGTAGCTTTCACAGCTAGTTATTTTTATGAGACTGTAGAACCAGCGTTGAAATTTAATATTTTTATTTGACTAGCAAATGGTTGTTATATCTTACATTTATGTTTAAAATGAAAGGTATTCTGTACTAGGTTCTTGGTTAAAAATGACGCATTCGGAGATAAGCAAAATAAAGACGTCGACAATTTTCAGCAACGCAAGCTTAGGCCGAGGTCACAGGTTCTTAATTTAGACAATATTTAGGATGTAATTAAAAATGTCTAAATACTTTTAAACTTAGGCCTGAATTACATCTATTCTATACTAGATGATTTATACAGCGTCAGGAGGCAACTTATGCCTACACTGAACGGGACGCTGTAGTGCCTGGGACATTGTTTGAGATGGTAGTACCTAATCCATCCTCTCAGCTTAATACTTCTAAGTAACGTTGGAAATACAAAGCCGTGTTTTAATCAGAATTTAGTATATATACGAAAACATTTAATATTAAAATGTTATTTCAATAAAATCGATACTCTTCTGTTCTGGTAGATGCAGCTAAGCAGATTTTCTCAACAGTATGAGGTCCATCTGAAATAATTGTTTAAAATGGCTGAGTGGTTTGTATTTTGTAACAATAACTGGGCAAATAATGCATGCAATACACAGCAAAAGCCATCAAGTTCTTCATAATAATTTTGTATTCTGTGGCATAAAGGTTGGTTCACATCTGACGGAAGATGCGTCGAGCGTATTCAGCAGTCTTTGTTTATTATCATCGTTTAAGTGTGAAAGGTTGAATGTTTTATTAATATTTTGTCTGTTCTGACGTAACGCGACCGATAATATGCGACGCATCTTCCGTCAGATGTGAACTCACCCTAAAAGAGGATAGTGCAAGTTCTATACTTATGGCAGATCAAATGTTAGCATGTTTTATTATGATAATAGATATATAAAATATCGTATAAATATACAAAAAATATAAAACACCTGCAGATATTTTTCAATTTGGGTGCTAAAGATTATTGTAATAGCTTACCTATAGGGTACCAGCTAGTTTTAGGGATGCCAGCATCAAATCTAGCAGCCGTTATGGCTTCTCTTATCGCAAAAGGGACGACTACTGTCATGCAAATTGGAGGCTCCCCGGTTACTGAAATAATTATTACAATAGAAACCAGTACATAGATCATGTTTAGATGTATCATTAAGTATTTTTATTCCATGAAATGTCATTTAAAGCTCTCCTAGATCATCAACCATTCCACTGCTGGACATAGGCCTCCCCTAATCAGCACCATTGCGCCCTGTCCTCAGCTCGACGCATCCAGCTTCTGCCAGCCGCCTTTCGCAGATCGTCACTCCTACATCATTCTTAGCCTCCTCGCAGACTGCAGACTTTCTATCGGCCAATAGTTGAGACGGAACATACTTCGGCTCGTAATGAGTATGGAGAAGTATAGCCCGTCTCAACTATCGGCCGATACAAAGTCTGCAGTCTGCGACGGGTCTTAATCAATCAAATCGAATTCGTTTTACGAAAATCCAAGAGTAAATTACCTTTGGAACCCAAGATAGCTGGTAAAGAATACGAATTCTTCCGCAAGTATACCCTGAAGTCCTGTGGAATATCCCTGGCTTGTGGCACGTAGTAGTTCCATGGTCTATCTGTGAGGAGTTCTCCGGTATTCCTGTTATAGACCAAGTCTTCACAAGTCCAGTAGCCTAATCCCATGATAAAAGCACCTTCTACCTATAAATTAGACAATGTGTTTTATAAGATACAAAGAGGAAATACTAAAACATACTCACTGGCGATCTCCTAGCTCAAAATAAAGAAACAATAAAAAACCTGGAAAGTTCCATGCCATCTATAAAAACAGCAAAAAAACTACATCATCTGTGAAAATTGTAATCATCTAACTATCACGGTTTATGAGATACAGCCTGGTGACAGACAGACGGATAGCGGAGTCTTAGCGGGGTCCTGTTTTAACCTTTGGGTACGTTACCCTAAAAAAGACATACAAGATCACGACTGTATTCCCAAGGAGCGGACATTTTTTCAAATCTTTGATGTACTCCAGGATCCTATGAAGGTGATAAGGGATAGTCAGAGGCATGTCCTGTGCTTGATACTATGCCCACATTTTGCAGAAGCTATTAAATTGGCATTCATTCAAGAAATGCCACTCGTATATTCAAAACGTCTTACTATTCAAACGGTAATGCGAGTTCAATCCCTAGCTGAAAGTTTTCAAACTGCGATTTATGGATCAAAAGTTGTAGTAGGTACTTCCATGTACATTACCCCGGACACTCAATGAAACTCCATACAACCCCTCGGTATAATTTCACTGACATTAACCAACATAGTATCATTTTATACACTCAAAAGTGTGATATGTAATGTACGCGTAAAAACGCAATCTAGGATTCGAGGGGCAATTCTCACCTATTGCATGGTGAGGAGCGCCCATTCTATGCATAATTAGATTATCTGTCAATAGACAATGGAATGATAAACTTACTTGACCAATATCCAAAGCAGGGCTGACACTTTGGCCCGCGTCGCTCATTACATCAACTCTTATTACTTCAAATTCTCCTGTCAACACATCTATTTCTACTTCAGCAAACGATACTCCATATACGTGGTATACATACAAGTCATCATTTCCTATAAATCCATGTGCTTGTAAATCAATACCATCCTTGAACGCTTGACTGATCAACTCTTCCCACGTAGGGTTGCCCATTTTTACTTTAACTGGTTCAAGTCTCTTTAAAAGTTCTGAACAGCATCTTTCCATCGCTACTCCAACTTGCTGGCTCGTTATGCTGCCTCCAGTGACAGCTGAGTTGGGTGTATTTATAGTAGAATTTGTTTTAACTTGAATTTTCTCAATGGGAATCTTCAAAAAGTAAGCGCATATTTGAGCTGTTCTGGTGTTGATGCCCTGACCGATTTCAATTCCTCCGTGGGTTACAGCTACTGTACCATCAACGTGGAATACACTCATATTCACATCAAAGGTTCTACCGTATTTATGATTCCATTCCAAGGGTACGAATCTTAGACCTCGCTTCTTCCATCTGTTTTGGGCATTGAATGCCTCGACAAAAGCTCGTCTTTCTTTATAATTGCACTCAGACATCAAATCGGTCAACATTGTTTTGATAGCAGAAGAGCTCTCAGGGTTCAGATTTGCTAGCCGTAGTTCTACAGGGTCTAATGATAATTCGTAAGAGATGTGTTCCATCACCATTTCGATCATTGCGATTGACTCCAGCGTTCCTGCGAATAATTGAAATTAAAACCCTGGCTATGGAACTAGTTTTTGCTTCACAATTTCTTGTTTACCTGGCGACCTGAACCACGAGTTTTTTGCAGTATCAGTGGTTGTGTTATATAATTTTTAACACCCTTGCTCGTAAAGCTGATGTAATTCCACCGGTTTTAGATATGTAAAGCGGGTCATAACAAACGCGTGTGTTATCAAAGCAAATAGTTATGTTATAGTCCATACAAATTCCATAACAGCATTATTTGCCATTTCAAATATGGAACTGATCGCCGCCGAGCTGGAGTCGTGCCTCCAGCTAGTGAGCAGCGCGCTGTTGCTGTTCAAAGGAGAACTAATCGCCGCGCGGCGCCAGTAGGTAGCGCTAGCGCGCTGTTAAAATGGCGGGAAAGCAACAGTGTGCATTCACAGATTGAGTATAAATAAAATGTTTTTTTTTTCTGTTTCCTCGCAAATGTGTTAAAAAACGTCGTACGATATACGTGCGTATTGGTTATAACATGCTCGGCTCAATTACGCCCTCGCCTGCGGCTCGGGCTGAAATTCCGCCTCGCATGTTATAACCATCTTTACGCACTAATATCGTAATGTACTATTATAATTCAACTTGCTCTTGTTGTAACAGTTGTTATACACATCGACACCAAGTAATTGAAGTTGTTCGTTTACATCAAAACCATGATCTTCGTATATTGTTATGTTTCCAAATTGGAAAACGCCATGATCGTCAACTGCAAACTAAAAATTTTTAAATTATTTTTACACCTTATATTTTTATTAATTTAAGCAAACATTTATCACATTATAAGCACCCATTATATAGTTTTTTTTTAGCCAATAGGTTGACTCTAAAAATTATTAAAAGATTACTTCATAGTCGCTAGAACAGGGGAATCTCTTTCCAAATGCACGCACGACTTTCTCCACAGAGTGAATAACTCTACAGGGCAGATTTAATTTCATAGTGACAAGACTGCAGACTACTGCTGAAAGAATGATCCTCGATACTTTAATGCCAAAACCAGCGCCGATTCGTCGAACGTAGACATCAATCCTGAAAAAACATACATAATTACAATGTTTGTAATTTCAAATTAATTGGATTAAAACCTACAGTAATACTGATTTACTTACTTATTGGCGTCCATATTCAAAGCTCGTGCCACCATCGTTTGAATTGCATCAGGCCACTGTGACGTCGCATATATTCCTAACCCTTCCTCTGTAGGTCGAGTCACTACTGCCAAAGTCTCTATTGTAAAATGATACTGTCCGTATATCGTATTACTACCCCTGACCATCCTAACAATTTGGTCACCTTTATCTGTTGCATATTTTGCAGCAAACAATTGATTTCTCTTAGGATCCTTTTTTGTTTCTTTTATATCTGTAGCTGGTTTAACAAGATTTTTGTAAGTGACGTCAACCATTCCGGAAGCAACTTCTGCAATATGACGCGTTGTAGCAACGATGACTGCAATAGGTTGATTGTAGTATCTGATTTGACCACTAGATAAAACTTCTTCGTTGATCAAAGACATTATGTCATCAGCTGGTGTATAAGAATTCAGTCCGGGTATGTCTTTTGCAGTATAACATGCTATGACACCAGGATATTTCTGCAAAACAGAACAAAATGTCACTTCAGTCTACGCTGCAATCTTATAAAAGAACTTTTTTGACGTTGATACAGAGGCTCTACTCACCAAAGCTCTGCTTGGATCTATTGATAGAATATTCCCTTTTCCAATAGTGCTAAGTACAAGTTCCGCAAATACTTCATTTGGCAAAGATGGTATGTCTTCCGTATACGAGGCTTCCCCTGCACATTGAATCTGAAAATAAAATATAAGAAGTAGGTAGGTATTTGCAATAAAAACTTTTTTCATAGTGTAAAGTAACACCTGTTAATTCACTCGATAGATCATCATTGCTAGATTAAACGACAACGAAATAAACAACTTCATCAAGGTAAATCTAAATCATTGGAGCTTTACAAAAAAATATCATCTGCATTGCTGTAGAATTCTGTATTCCTTTTTCCTAAACGTCTCAAATGAGACTTAAATATTAAGTGAATCTATGAGGAAAATTATATTGTTGCAAATTATAAGGTACACCTAATACTTACCAGACTTTCTAGTTTAGGTATTGGTTTATTCAGTGGCCACAATGATGGTTTCGTTTCAAACGAATGTCGAGCCTCCGACACCGGCCTCGTCTCATGCAGCTTTACTGAGCCGGATTTATATTCAGGCTTAAGGATATTATTCGGACATAGTGATAAAAGGCTCTGAAAATGTTCAAAATTAATGCATTCATGCATCAATGCACATTTATCATCACTTTGTGTCTTGCTTCCTAAGTTTTTAAATATTTTTCAAGTGCCGATGAAGAATTGATAAAATATCTTTGAAACATCTTTTATAGGATCTTGTGTTAACCTGTTCATTCTAATTTTATTTCTACAAATCTTACCTTATAAAATAGTCCAATAGCAAGTTTCTTCCTATACGCCACGGAGGGTTCAGGTGGCATTTCTACCACAACCAGTTCATGTTCTAGCAACTTGATAGCAGCTAGCAGAGTTTCATTCCTAAACAACGGTTTCCCTAGAAGCTGTTTCTCAGTAGCCACTGCTCTTGAGAACTTTGGTGAGAGTCCTCCAAATGCAAGTCGACAGTTTTGAAGTTTGTCTCCAGTCATATTGAAATCATAGAGAGCTCCAAAGTTGACGATTGCGTGTGCATTTTGGGATCTTGGCATGACCTAGAACATTCCAATAAGATTCATAAATAGAAAGAAGCGCTCGTGGTCGTGCTTGCTTAGTCGTTCTTGATAGATCGTCGAAGTTAAGCAACGTTCGAAACGGTCTGTAAGTGGATGGGTGACCGCCAGTGGCATTTTCATCTGAGCGCTTCCGTGCTTCGGAGGGCACGTTAAATTGTCGGTCCCGGCTATTTAAGTCGTTAAGCCATGACGGAGGCCTTAAGGCGGCCTAAAAACTCCGTCACCAGAGTTGGCCACTGACTCATACGAACTAACTAACTAATAGAAAGAAAGTTTGAATAAGTTTTTTTTTTAATTTTAGTGATAGAGTTTGTTGGTCAGTAGAATGTGTCATTATTATATTTTTTTTAAAGATAATCTAACCACAAAATCTGGTGAGTAGTACTTTTTGACCGACTTCAAAAAGGAGGTTCTCAATTCACGTTAATACGCGATTATTCGGCAATTGTAGACCGTTAATCAAAATTATTTTTTGTTTAAAAGGTTTATACTCCCGATGTGATCCCATATAAAATTTATTCTTGAGGAATTGATAGTTTTCCCGTAAAACTCACAAAACTTGACTCCCTGAGCCACAACCCTACCGTATAAGTCAAATGTCAAGTTGGTTTTCTTTTTAATTTTCAAAACGTAAATAATACAAGGTCTGACCTTATACGTTTTCACTCTACATGTTTCTCTAAGTGGAGGAAGCTTGACGTTCAATATTATTGATCCATTCATGTTTGTGCTTAAAAACTGTTCCATCGTTACAGTCTGATGACTTCGTTGTTGATTAACTGAAAACAAAATTCAATTTTATTTTGACAAAAGGTACAATGTACCATAGTAGGAATAGTAAATTGATAATTGCTAAATTGTTAGCATATAATATTTTTGATGGTGTTATAAGTAGTATAACACAATTAACTGACGAGCCGGGGGTTAGTAATATTACTAATCAGGGTATTAAAAAAATAGGGACTGTGGGTCAACATTTAAACCGACCACTTCGACAATGGGTAAGACAGGCACCTTTCATGTTGTACATCAGAACATGCAAGGTCTCCCCAGCAAAAAATTAGAATTAGAGTTGTTTTTAAATAAATTCAATGTAGATGTTATGTGTGTCACAGAACACTGGATTATAGAAAATGAGTTGCTCCCTTATCTTAACCATTACAATGTAATAAGTTCATATAAACGCAAGAGCGCCATAAGAGGCGGCTCTCTAATTATTAGTAAAAATAACTTGAAATGCAAGGAACGTAAAGATATTGTTAACCTCTCTATCGAGAGGACTATTGAGCTGTCGTGCGTTGAGCTAGAGCGACATATCGTTGTAAGTATCTACCGTCCCCCCAGTGCTGATCATAGGATATATGAGTCCACTATGGAAGAAGTTTTACTTAAAATTTTTGAATGTAACAAAAACCTAATAATCTGCGGCGATTTTAATATTGATATATTGGTAGACACTGACAGGTTAACTAATTTATTTAAATGTTTTAATTTAAAACATCTCTTTTATGAGCCAACTAGGGTGACATCAGAAACGGCCACATGTCTGGACAATGTCTTCTGTAACTGTTTACCGATTAGTAAATCTTTAGTAAAAAATTTTGAGTCCGATCACTATGGTCAAAGTGTCGTTTTTCCTAATTTCACATTAAATGAACCTGTAAAGTTCTCATATCGGCCCATCACAGTGAGTCGTATTTTAAAGTTTCAAAGAAATATAGAACTCAAAATGTCACTTTTACCTTGTGTAGAAAACCCAAATGACCTATTTGCCAGTTTGTCAAATCTTATTATTGAGGAGCATACGGAAATATTTAAATTAAAGACCTGCTTAACTAAAGCTTGTGTGAGCTTTGTAGACTGGGCAACGCCAGGTATTTATCGAAGTAGGAATAGACTGTATGATCTTTATGCTACTAGAGAACTAATGCTTCACAACCCATCACATATCTTATACATTAAGAACTATTCTAAAATATTTAAAAAAGTATGTCAAGCAGCTAAATCAATGCATTTGAGAAATAAAATAGAATCTTCTTCGAATAAAATTAAAGCCACTTGGAAATTAATAAATAATGAATCAGGTAAATCAAAACATGGTTTTAAACAGATAAATTTAAAAGTTAATGATACTCTTTTAACCAATAACACTGAAATAGCTAACGCGTTTGATAGTTTTTTTTCTAATGTAGCCCAGGTTGCGACCCGGTCACTCAATTCCTCAGCTTCTAGCGCACTCGCCTATCTAGAAACTGGTGTTACTCAGATTAACAGTGAGTTTGAGTTCAGTTATGTGAGCGCAGATCATATTGTCAAAACATTTAAGACTTTGAATATCAAAAATACTGAGGATTTATGGGGAATATCAACGAAGATACTAGCTACTATTGTCATTGATATTGCACCATGTCTAGCTTATGTCTTTAACAGATGTGTTGACGAGGGTGTTTTTCCTGACCTTATGAAGTTTAGCAAACTTATTCCTTTATTCAAATCTGGCAATGAAAGCGACCCTGCTAACTATAGACCAATTTCGATTCTGCCTGCATTAAGTAAAATATTTGAAAAAGTTATTTTGAATCAATTGCTAGCTCATTTTAATCTCCATGGACTACTGCATAATTATCAATTTGGATTCACCAAAGGTCGTTCAACAACTGACGCGGGTACTTTGCTTCTAAAGCACATCTATGAAGCCTTTGAAAACTCACAAGACGTGATCGGAGTATTCTGTGATCTGTCCAAAGCATTCGATTGTGTATGTCACGAGACTCTGATTTCTAAGTTAAAATATTATGGCGTTCAAAATAAAGCTATAGACCTTGTCCAATCATATCTCTCCAATAGAGTCCTTAAGGTCGATGTAGGTGGCGAAAGGTCTTCAGGGTCAATTATTGACATGGGTGTACCACAAGGCTCGATATTGGGCCCGTTCTTGTTTCTAGTGTATATAAATGACCTCCCTTCTTTTGTAAAAGACATGTGTGACATTGTTCTGTTTGCTGATGATACCTCTTTGGTTTTTAAAGTTGATAGATATAAAGAAGAGTACGATGATGTTAATGCGTCTCTGTCTCTAATTTTAAACTGGTTTACGGCTAATAATCTCTTACTTAATGCCAAGAAAACTAAATGTATTAAATTTACTTTGCCTAACGTGGTTCACAAAGCAACAAAAATTGAATTAAATGGGGAAGCACTCAATCTGGTCGATACCGCTATTTTCTTGGGGCTAACTGTTGATTCCAATTTGCAGTGGGGGGCTCACATTGAAAGACTTGCAGGTAGACTGAGCTCCGCCGCATATGCAGTTCGTACGATTAGGAGATTGGCTGACGAAGAGACAGCTAAGATAGTATATTATAGTTACTTCCATAGTGTGATGTCATACGGTATATTTCTCTGGGGTAAAGCAGCCGATATTCAAGATATATTTGTTTTGCAAAAGCGAGCTGTCCGTGCGATTTACAAATTGAAACCACGGGACTCACTGAGACAACGTTTTAAAGAAATAAATATTCTAACAGTTTTTTCCCAGTACATTTATGAAAACATTTTGTATACTCATAAAAATATCAATAACTTTAGGAAAAAAAGTGATGTGCATAGCATTAACACAAGAAATAAGAATAAACTTTATTTGCCTAAATTTAGATTAGAAAAAGTAAAAGGTTCTTTTATGGGAAATACGATACTTTTTTATAATAAACTTCCTGAAAACGCGACTAAACTGCCTATTCGAAGATTTAAAACTTACATAAAAAATACTCTTATAAAAAAAGCTTATTATTCACTTAAGGATTATATTAATGATAAATTCGCGTGGCCTGATGTCGCTCTGCCCCTCGACGGCTGATGTGTCCTCAATGTCTGCTATCTTGTATTATATAATTTAAGCAATTGGTAGGTAGCTAAGTTATCATAAGTTTAGATTTAAGATGGATCACCTAAAAGAAAGCTAGGCCCCAAACCGTGTTTGTTGCCCTGATTCTTCACGGTATTGGTCGCGAAGGAACAGGAGTAAAATCACCTAGTTTTAAGACGTTTCAAAGTGATCCCAGCGGTCCTACTGAATAAATGCTTTTTGACTTTGACTTTGACTTTGACAATATTAAAAATCCAATAGTAAAATAACTTACTACGTAGACACTATTTTTTTAGTAAGTATACAGGGTGTAAAAAGACGTCTACCGAAGCCGCAAGGGGTAGGTACAGCATCCCAACACACAACCAAATCCAAAAGTATTTTCCGAAAAAATCATTATATCCGGAGAAAACCGCGTTTGAAGATTACTATTTGCGTATTACTGGGTGCGTTTTTTTTACGTAGATTGCTGGATTTTGAGTTTTAACTGTTTTTTTCTTTTCTAAAAAAGGTATGTATAATCTTATTATATTGAAATAGTAGTAAATAACCGAAAATAACATAAAATCACGTATAGCAAAGTCAAAATTTTCTTGCGTTTTTTCGCTAAATATGTTTAGAATCATGGTCTGATTGCAACCCCTCAGTTTTCGGTAGTTGTCTTTTTACACCCTGTATTATTGTTTGTATGTCCAAGATAATCATCATACCGTGAACCCATAACTCAGATGAAGCTTACTTGAATGATTCGAAGGGGCGACGACGGTAAGTTTTTAAATTAATCTACTCATAGCATAGATTTAGCATGTGTTATTTGACGACCTCTGTGGCGCAGTGGGTGAAAGCCCGCTTGTGATGCAGAAGGTTGCAGGCTCGATCCCCGCCGCGGGATAAATGTTTGTATGAACTGCATATATTTATCTCGGGTCTAAGTGTTTCTATGTATAATAATGTATGTACCTATTTGCAAACTAAAAAAAAGTACTTATTGAATAGTAGGTAGGTATATTATTTATTTGGTTCCTATAGTACAGGCTTGGCTTAGTTTGGGGCTAGATGATGCTGTGTGAAATTTTCAGCATTATTGTTATTACTTACCTATAGTCAATGCAGCTCCAACTGTATTAAACATGAGAAACAGATCCGACTGAAACTCATTGTGCTGGTGTTTTGTCATTAAGTTTCCAGCGATTGTGCCCAACTGAAAAAAAAATGCATTTTGTTAAACTCAAAACATTCATTGAATTTTTTTTTTCATTTTGAATGTTTAGCAACTTTACTAAAACAATCATAGCAGTTTGATAGTTATTAATTATTAGTTACCTACTTAGCGCTCTTCGCACTAGTGGCTAGTGGAACCGCAGGGCGGCTAGCCACGTGACGGGCCGCTTTTCCAGTTTTAGGGTCGGTTCATATCTAACGGAATATCGGTCGCGTATTATCGGTCGCGGAACGCCAGAACTGACAAATGTATAGAAAAACACTCGACCGTTCACACTCGACGCACTAACGTATCATCGGTTGATAAAACTTCAACTTTTTCATTCAGAATCTATTTAAAGTTTATATTAATACATCACTTACATTTCTTACAGCAATGTGTGCAACCAACTGCAAATGGTCGTGAAATTCCTTCAAATATCCAAAATTGGCTCTTTTGCTACCGTTCTTGAATATTTCCAGTAATTCAGTCAAGGTATTGCCTGACCCTATCACCAAGTTTTGATCATAAATGTGACCTTTCAGTTCCAATATTCCACTTATGTTTATAAGAGTTTGTGGTAATTCAATAGTGGGATATGCTCCTAAAAAAATTGTACAGTTTTAGTTTTCTAAAAGCAGTTACGTCAACAAGTCGCTTCCCGCTTTCTGTCTGTCTGTCCCTATTTAAGCTTAGATCTTTAAAACTACGCTATGGATTTTGAATGCGGCTTCTATAATAGATAGAGATTCAAGAGGAAGTTTTAAATGTATAATATATGCATAATATTGTAGAGAAACACTGATATTTTTTGAAGTTTCTAATGTGTCGTAAATAAACACATTTTTGCGCCATCGCAAACGCGGGCTGAACCCTACGAGATAGATCAAAATAATGTACTACAGTACACCTTAAAAAGGTCTACTGTTTGTATTGTCTAATGACAAAAAATCCGAAGGGGTCGCTAGTTACACATATAGGTTACCTTTGGCGGTATTTCCAGCTACCAGCATGTATGAACCGACACCTTCTGTTTTAAATATAGCAAACACATCTGTCACTTTATCCACTTGAAACCATTTCCTTCCATCTTTTAATTTCACAACTGCTAGATTCCCTTCTACTTCTTTCTTGGACACAACACACCAGTCTTCATCGTCACTGCAGCTTTTGTTGCAGACTCTGCCAGTCTTCTCACAGATATCAAGGTCTTCTATGTCAAGTAGATTAGATTTAGGAGCGTCTGTAGCAAAGCTCTTGAAAGCTTCCAAAATTGGTCTGTATCCGGTGCAACGGCATATGTTGCTGGCGAATGATTTCTCTATCTCTAGCATGGTAAGGTCCTTTTTTCTTTGAAGTAAGCTGGGAAGTTTTTATGATTACGTTTTTGAATTGCAAAGAAAGTAAGAGACGGCTTATAATTAGAGCCCATCAAGATTGTAACTTAGATCATGTCCGGTAAAGATATTTTGATATTTGTTGAAGCATCAGCGTCTGTATTTCCGCTGAGCTACGACCCTGTTGTTTTCAAGAAGAGAGTTAATAGGCACCTTCTGGGTAGGCTCGCAGCATCGTAGACCTCATTCTTGCCTGTGTAAGTTTCGAGGTCAAGAGCCGACCCATTCATCAAAAAAAAAATTATTTTCTAGATGTTTGCAATACTCTCTGATAGCGTTTGTTTGCCGTGGTACTATTAGATAGTACCATTGATGGTACTGTGGCAATTTTTATTTGCTGTCGTCCCATTTCATCGATGGTACCATTGCAAAATTATATAGCGGTATTATGTTTTGTAAAAAGCCATACCAGTACATAGACATGACCCAACCAGGAGAGCAGTATCCACATTGAGATCCGTTGTTATTAGCGAGGGTTTTCTGAAGAATGTGATATCCTTTCTTCCGGTTCCCCGTGTCCTCGATAGTCGTGATCTCCCAGCCACTGCATGAAGTGATAGACACCATACACTGGAATAAAAGGAATAGGAACAGGTGATCTATTTACTGCAAAATTCAGTGTTTGGAGGCAGTTACCTACTAAGAATTTTTTTTCATAGGCTAGCTAAGTTTCTGTTCATGAACTATCCTTTAACCTGTGAGTTAGGACAATGAAAGGTGGCTACCATACAAATTTTCTTTTTTTTTATGGAAGAAGGGGCAAACGAGCATGTGGCACACCTGATGATAAGTGACTGCCACCGCCCACAGACAACCGCAGCATCAAGAGGCACTGCAGATGCGTTGCCGGCCTTTGAGGTAGGAATAGGCTCTTTGCTTGAAGGCGCCTAAGTCGTATCGGTCTGGGTTAAAGTCTTAAAACAGTGATGTTTTTGTCATCCCAAGCGTCTGCATATCCAGGCACTTGTATAATCAGGATCTCACCAACAGTGATGGGACTCACTGAGTTGACAGCTTGAGGAATCTCTCCAGGTTTCTTGGAGACAGCGACGATGCAGGCGCCGCAGCCAGCCTGTCGACACATGTACTTGGTGCCGCGCAGCTGCAGGTAGTTCCGCAGGTAGTCCAGGAGTGTGACATCTGAACTGACATCTGGACCAGCTACGATGGAGAGTGATATCATTATACTTCTTCTTGTCGTGTCGATGCTTCATTCAGATAAACTTGGAATAATGATAGGCCACTTTGATGGCTCTATCTGAGGCAGCATTGAGGTCCTCTCTTGTGCAGGTCTCAGGACACAAGGGGCACACCAGTAGGTGCTGCATTGACTGAATTGCAGCACCACAGTCACACTGCGTTAAGCTTGGTTCCCTAAATCCCCATTCACACATGTAAGAGCTGTTACGCAATGTGTGGTTCTGTATTCAATAAAATCCCTAATGACATCAAAAACTTACCTTTAAGACTATTTATAAAAAAGTTAAAATTATGGCTCATTGAAAAAGCTTTTTATAATGTGAATGAGCTCTTCAACATTAATTAGGTACTATGGAGATATATTTATATAACTATGACATTCTTTTGTGTATTATTTTTGTTGACATCCGTTTTTTTTGTGTAATTTAATTTTTGCATTTTAATGTTGGTGTAATAAGTGACACTGTTTATATAATTATTTAAGGCCTTTTTGACCATATTTCGCAATAAATGATTTGATTTTGATTTGATTTGATTTACTGATCATCATTATACTGATTTTACCCTACGCCAAGTGAGTTCGGTTCAGCAGCAAGTCGGGGATAAAGCGATAATGTACCTAGAATAGGTACAATGCAAATGTATACGAGTATCTGATGGAAAGATCAAGATGAAAATCAGATGTACGCAACGTACATTATCTTATAGATATTTTGATTCATGCTCACATTTAGGCAGTAAGTACCTAGTTAGTATTAAAGATATGATACGTTTCCATTGCAACAAGTTAAGTATCATAAAAATCGGTCCACCCTTTTGTTTCCTCTGTCAAAAGAAACATTTATTTGCAGAAACTAAGCTACTAACAATATGTACCTACGTAAATGTTATAGTAATAACATACATATATACATAAAATCACGCCTCTTTCCCAAAGGGGTAGGCAGAGCCCACGGATCTCCACTCGCTACGATCCTGACACACAACTTTCGCCTCATTCACTCTCATTACATTCTTCACACGTGATCGTCGGTTTAGGGTACTTTTTACCTG
Source organism: Epirrhoe alternata (assembly GCA_963565295.1). NCBI lineage: Eukaryota > Metazoa > Arthropoda > Insecta > Lepidoptera > Geometridae > Epirrhoe > Epirrhoe alternata. Next base: position 592,729 of record OY751385.1, on the reverse strand, counting down.
GCCCTTCTCCAAAATGTCGCCAATTTGATCCAAGAAGGTTCACCTAGGCCTTCCCCTTCCAGCTGTCCCATACACACTCGCCTCATACACTTGCTTTGTCAAACGACTTATCACGCACTTTATTGGTAATACGAGTAGAATATCACACCTGTGCAAATAATGGGTAAACAAGCAGTAATCAATATAATGTTGACGATACAAATACCTAAGACCCTGCGAGCGTCGCACTAATACTTTTCCAATACGGTCTGCGTTTGCACGTAAAAATTGCCGTGCGATGCTAATTCGTATCAGTTGATATTGCATCGTGTTTACTCAATATAAGATCGAAATCAAAATAAAAAACCGGTTTGGGCTTCTGTTCTTTTCTTTTCCTTTGTTGATTACAATATTATTTATTTATTATTTATTTTTAGCCTGCTTCGTCCCACTGCAGGGCAAAGGCCTCCCTCCCATTTCTCCACACCTCTCGATCTTGAGCCAAACTGTGCCAGTCATCTGCATGACTGTCGAGATCGTCCCGCCATCTTCTCCGGGGTCTGCCGCGACGCCGCACTATGTTCCCAATCGCCAATCTGAGCGGACAAAATTATTTTTTGCTTTTAATGGACTCTATACGTTATGTTTAATCATAATTTATCAAAAAAAAAAACATATTTAAAAAAAACAGTAGAAATAGCTCTAAAACTGGAAACCAGTATATATTGGCCTTTTCTTACAAACATTTTGTTCGGGATGAGGGGTCAAGCTAAATTGGTTTATTGAGTTATTAGATAATTATGGATTTTTTACCACTTACACTACATTTTAATGCTTTTGTACAATTGCTTGTGAAAAATTAAGACTTAATTATTAATTTAACCTTTATTTATTTAGAAAAGTATGTACCTAATCAGAATCCTCAAAGCTAGGCAACTCACAATCACATCTATCATACTATTTTCATGCCGTACTTTTCGGATGAAATCCAAAATTTTTGAACACGTCATCGTACGCTTTTCTTTAGGGACACGATCCAACTTCTTAGATCAGAGTCGACATCAATGTCTTTCAAAATACCTGTATTTGCTCATCGTACATCAGAAGCATCCCACCGGTTTCTTTTGTAAATTATACAATCCAAAAGGTCTCTCCGTGTAGGCTCCATCAGACCTGCAGCATCACGATTAGTAGGTACCTACCTGAGATATCATAGATATGTGAGCAGCTAATGTTAATAATGGTATAGACCGTGACTGGATTACTTAATTGATCTACTGTCTTTTTTTGTTTATATGATGCTTGCTCAAAGTAAATTTTTGGGCATCCTGGTCTCGGAGTACCTACTCGGGGTAGTTTCCTCTGCTGATGATGATGCAGACTCTTGTTGCAGATGATATGCAACATTAAACTTGATAGGTATCTTCCCCTTTAAGCCAATTAGAAACCGTCATTATTTTTTCAAATAGATCTCTTTGGCACATTGAACCCACTTTTCTGGTGATTCGCGCTATGATCATTTGCTAATTCCATATGGTACTTTGTGCTACATTATCCAAATCAAATTTACGCAATATAAATTCGAGCAAACGAGCATATTTTTCAATTTAGCATGCCTCAGGCATGCTTCTTAAAACTCCCTCCTTGTTACAAAAACAAGGATCTCTAAAAGAAAAAAAAAGAAAAACTTAAAGTTGTACTCTCTTGTGCTGCTTCTACTTTACAGAATATTAAAGAGCATAAATGAGGCTATAATATATAAAAAATACAGCCTGGGTACAAGTGGGTACATGTCACTTTTTGTCTCCGAAACATGAAAAATGTAATAAAATTTGCTAACTCTCATGTTTAACTGCATATATTGCAGCAATAGAATATGTATTTGCTAAGGCTTTAATGAAAAAATATACTACTTATTATCTATTTCACGATCCATAACAAAAAATATGAGAACCTTTTTCGTAATCACTGTGAGGAGTTAACGAGTAAAACGCAGAAAACATAATAATTTTGCTAAAAGTACCCACATTTTGGCACTGCACGAAGAAAATCTCAGTAGATAATCGAGTTCTCACAAAACTAAGTGTAGAACAGTAAATTGATGTTGGTAGTTCCAAAGCATAACACTAGATGGCGCGACTAATATTGGTCGTTTTCTAGATCGCGCTGATGAAATCGCGCGGCCGCCTTTAAAGCCGAACGAAAAATTTTGTATTTTTGTGCTAGCTGGTATGCTATATACATTGTATGTAACCTACCTAGTAATAAATCTCTAAATGTGATTACTCTGGTGGTTTTTTTGAAACAAGCTCTGTTTGAATTCGCGACTGTAGTGTGCAAGTAGTTGTACATTTTCTGGTCCTTCGAGCCGGATCGGTACGCGGCGGCAAAGTACGTTACGACCGGTGTATCTTGGAAGTTGCGAGTCATTACGGGACGCATCCGGGACGGCGCAGGGGTTGACTCTGGCAGTAGTCATCATCATCATCAGCCCGTCACAAGGAGCCTTTATCAATAAGAGCGTGAACAAACTCAGGAGGGAGTGGAACATTGAAAGGAGCATATCAGCGGGGTGACCAGCTCAGGCGAGAGCTCGTCTTCAGTATCAAGCAAGCACCATCAGGGACAAGTAGCAAGCAGCGAAGGACAGTGTGGAAACAAAGTGACAATCGTGGAACTTGGTGATATGAACAATTTATTTAGTAGCTAATTTGAACTCTATTTGTTTAAGAAAAATAACTTTAAAATTTTGCATGTAAAGTAGAACTAATTGTAGACTTAGAATAATTTTAAGAAAAAGGTATAGACGGGGAACCTATGCCCGATTTTGCATTTTTTCTCAAACACTTAGAAAATTTTGTGTTTTTGGGGACTTGTAAAATTTTAACTTCTTGTAATCAATCAGTCTTGGACTTAGAAAATTTTTGTGTTTTGGGGACTTGTAAAAAATTTAACGTTTTGTATCATTCTGGGACTTGTAAAATTTTGTGTTTTTGTGGAATTTAAGTTATTACTTATGATGTTTTAAGGAGTTTTTATGTTGATTTGATAGGGAAATCTTGTTAAGCACAAATTTATTTGGACTTGTAGAATTTTTATTATTTGGGTGAAAGTTAGTACGTAGGTTTAAATCTGAATTCTTCACAATGGAATCGCTTATATTTTTGCAAGAGGATGGTTGTGCACGGATAGAAAACGCCAGGAAAAACTTTAAGAAATCTCCTAAAGAACGGTTGACTAAGAGTTTCATAGAGGCTAGGTTACGCGCTTTAGAAGAGATGTGGGCTCAGTTTGTAAATCAGCACAAAGAACTCATAAAAGCAAGTGATCCTACGAAATTAAAAACAACGTCCTATATGGTCCAAGATATTTACGGTCAAACTGAGGAGGTTTATATAGAGTATCAATTTGGTTTGTCTGAAGCGTTGTCTAAATTTACCGAGAAACAAGAAGCAGACCGGGAACAATGCAAGTCCGGTAATCGCGCTGTAAAGGGAAGTAACGCAAAACTACCGAAAATAACCATTCCTAATTTTTCGGGGAATTATAACGAATGGGGTGCATTTAGGGATTTGTTCATATCTCTCGTTCACAACTCAGAATTGGAAAATATTCAGAAAATGCAATATCTAAAAGGTTTATTGAGCGGTGATGCGGAACATTTAGTGCGGCACATTAACTTAAGTGCCGATAATTATTTGCGTTGTTGGGAAACTTTAGAGGAGCGGTACAACAATAAAAGATACTTGTGCAATACCATTCTTAAGAGGTTGCTCTCTCTATCAACGGCAAAAAAGGAGTCGGCTACTGAGTTAAGGGAATTGCTCGACACCACCTCTGAGTGTTTAGGTGCATTGACCAGCCTGGGGGTAGACGTGTCAGGGTGGGATGTTATAATTGTTTTTATAACAGCGTTGAGGTTGGACCATGAATCTCGAAAGCAGTGGGAACTTCAAAGCTCGGCTAATACTGATCTTCCTTCATGGAAATCATTTCAAGAATTTTTGACAAATCGCTTTCGTGCTCTGGAGTTCGTAGGGTCAGAGTCCAACGCCAACCGAAACAAACCCCAACAATCAAGATCATTTCATGTGGCATCTGAAACTAATCTTACTTTGTCATGCAAATTCTGTAAAGAGTCACACAAGCTGGTACAATGTCCAAAATTTGTAAGCGCCGAGGTACAAGCCCGTCGGGAATTCGTCGAGAAAAATAGGGTTTGTTTTAACTGTTTAGGGGATAACCACAGGGCGAATCAGTGTCTTAGTTCTATGACCTGTCGCAAGTGCCGGCGGAGGCATCATACTCACTTGCATGTAAACACTGATTCGGTAACTGATCAGGCGACTAGTGGAGATTCAATCACGGGAAATACATCAGGGGAAACAGCTGCTCCGGTAGTCTGTTTCGCATCGGGAGGAGTGGCTCCTTGTAGCCAAGTCCTATTAGCTACGGCTCTCGTTAGAGCACAATCGAATGACGGAGACACCCGTATCGTTCGGGCGCTTCTCGACCAAGGATCTCAGGCATCCTTTGTTACGGAGGCAACCGTTCAGTACTTGGGCCTGAAAAGGACCCCTGTACGGGGAGTGATCTCTGGGTTAGGGGGAAGCAAAAATGCTTCTTGTAAATCTATGGTTAATATCACTATCAAATCGGTTTATGATCAGAATGTTAGCCTTAATCTTAATGTTTACGTGATGAACTCGATCACTACATTACTTCCGAGCAAGGCAGTGCTTGCAACGGATTGGGTATTGGGCAACATTCCATTGGCTGATCCAAAGTATGATGTACCAAACAAGATCGACATGCTGCTTGGTGCAGCAGTATACGGGCAAGTGGTACAGGAGGGGGTGAAAAAGAATCCTGAAGGGACTCTTTTAGCGCAAAATACCAGTCTTGGATGGATTATCTCAGGGGAAGTATCACATCAAGAGAAGCAGCTTGATGTCAAAATGGTCTCAATGCATACTTGCGTTGATGACACTCAACTTAAAAGATTTTGGGAATTGGAAGCTGATCCTAAAACTTACCAGTGTCCAATACTTACCGAAGAAGAAAAGCAGTGCGAGAAGTTCTTCGCAGAGACGACAGTTAGAGATGAAGAAGGCCGGTATGTTGTTAGACTGCCGTTCAAATCTGAAGATCGGGATCTGAAATCAGAAAACACAAAACGTATATCAATGAGAAGGTTAAATCTACTATTAGCAAAGTTAAGTAAGGATAATGATTTGAAAGAAAAGTATAAAGAAGTCTTAGAGGAGTACTTACAGCTAGGTCACATGGAGAGAATACCCGAAGACGAAGAAGAAAAACTTGATGCAGCTTATTTAGCTCACTTTGCAGTAGTCAGGAATGATAAGGATACAACCAAAGTTCGGATAGTTTTCGACGCATCCTGCAAAGGTGAAAACGGAATCTCGTTGAATGATCAGTTAATGGTCGGACCTACCTTGCAACCAGAGCTCAGACATCTGCTGATGAATTGGAGACGGCACCCCATCTGCTTGTCTGCGGATATTGTGAAAATGTACAGGCAGGTGAAAGTAGCAGCGGAAGATGTGGATTATCAGCGCATTCTCTGGAAAGAAAATCAATCAGCAAAAAAAGCGGAAGAATATCGATTATCAAGAATAACCTTTGGCACCGCATCGGCTCCGTATCTAGCAGTCAAGGTTCTTCAACAGGTGGCAGATGACGAAGGTGCAGAATATCCAGAGGCTGCTGCAAAAATAAAAAGCGATTTTTATATGGATGATCTTCTAACTGGATGTGAAAACGTAGAAACAGCCATGCAAATTTACAAGCAAATGAATGGTTTACTGTTAAAAGGAGGATTTCAGTTACAAAAGTGGTCGAGCAATTGCGAGGAAGTACTGGGAAAGATACGTGAACATGGGGAAAGCATAGATGTGAAAGATGGATTACAACTTAAAGAAGATGAAGTAATGAAGTTATTAGGGCTTACCTGGAACCGGAGAGCAGACGCATTTCAGTACACGGTGACGCTGATGGAATTGAAGGAACCTGTAACCAAGAGAAAAATCATATCAGACATCGCGCGGCTATTCGATCCACTAGGGTGGGTAGCTCCTAGTGTCATTCTGGCAAAAGCGATTATACAGAAACTTTGGATTTCGGGGACGGATTGGGATGAAGCAATACCAAGTAAAATATTGGAAGAGTGGTTAATGTACAGAAAAGACTTACCCAAGTTGTCAGCGCTGCAAATACCTCGTTGGGTCCAAACATCGGAGAAGAACAGGCGTGTTGAATTACACGGGTTTTCAGATGCCTCGAAGATAGCATACGCCGCGGCAGTCTACATGCGAGTAATTGATGAGCACGGCCAGATTCACGTTAACTTGTTGACAGCAAAGACCAAAGTAGCGCCCATCAAACAAGTATCAATCCCTAGGTTGGAGCTATGTGGGGCCGTGTTGGTCACGAGATTGTTAGTTGAAGTGGCGGAGGTATTGAAAATTGAGCGAGAACACATACATGCATGGACGGATTCCACAGTAGTTTTAGCATGGCTCAATAGTCACCCGAGTCGTTGGCAAACATTCGTAGCGAATAGAGTTTCTGAGATTCTGACAACTATTGATGCGCAACAGTGGTCCCATATCAGATCGAAGCATAATCCTGCTGACCACGCTTCGCGAGGTTTAAAACCATCGGAGCTGATAGAGAACGATCTTTGGTTTAAGGGTCCAGAACTATTACGGGAAAAAGAAGTGAAGTATCAAAGATTATCGAACGAAGAAACGAGTGAAGAAGTAATTAAAGTTCATATGGTAGTGAAGCAAGACACATTTTGGGAAAGATTTTCTAATCTGGGAAGAATGGTGAGGGTCATAGCATATTGCAGAAGGTTTTTAACAAGGAAAGAGAACAGAGAAAAGGGTTTTTTATCAACAAAAGAATTAAGAGCAGCAATGGAGGTATGCATAAGACAAAGCCAGAGGGAACATTTCAGCCAGGAAATATCATGTATACAGGACATTACGAATGGAAAATCATCAAAACTAAAGGGACCATTAAAATCATTGTGTCCATTCGTAGATGACAAACAAATATTGAGAGTTGGGGGCCGGCTGGAAAGATCGTCATTGAGCGAAGATAAAAAACATCCCATTTTGCTCCCAAGAAAGTCAGTGTTGACAAACCTGTTAGTGGCAGACGCTCACGCGAAGACTCTCCACGGTGGGTCAAGGCTGATGCTGACTTACTTGCGATCAAAATTTTGGGTTCTTGGTGCTAAGGAGTTAGTCAAATCTTATGTCAGGAAGTGTGTCCAATGCACTCGGTATAACGCTGTAACACAAACACAGATGATGGGACAACTACCAGCATCTAGAGTCACGCCAACAAGACCTTTCAAATGCAGCGGAGTGGACTATGCAGGTCCCATTAACATCAGATCGGCGAAGGGTCGCGGGCATCATTCATACAAAGGCTACATCTGTTTGTTTGTGTGTATGGCCACGAAAGCTGTACACATTGAAGTGGTTAGTGACCTAACCACTCAGGGATTTCTGGCAGCATTCAAGAGATTCGTATCTCGCAGGGGCCATTGTACGGATATCTGGAGCGACAACGGGACTAATTTCTTGGGAGCGTCCAGGGAATTAAAAAACCTGCGTTCAGCCGAAAAATCCTCTCTGACAAAGGAGATAGCGGCAAATTTAGCTGTCCATGACACAACCTGGCATTTCATCCCGCCGTTATCTCCAAACTTTGGAGGTTTATGGGAGGCAGGCGTGAAATCGGTGAAGTTTCACCTAAAAAGGGTAATTGGTGACACTACATTAACATACGAGGAGTTATCAACAGTATTGGGGCAAATTGAGGCTTGTTTAAATTCTCGACCATTATCACGGGTAGACACCGAAACTGAAGGTTTCGATGCCTTAACTCCTGGGCATTTCCTCGTGGGTGAATCTTTACTCGCTGTCCCTGATTATAACTTTGAAACATCAAATATTGGTACTTTGCGCAGGTGGCAATTAACTCAGCGTATGATGCAATCGTTTTGGCGGCGTTGGTCACAAGAATATCTAACTACATTGGTACATCGTTATAAATGGTCAAATCGAACTAATGAACCTGAGGTTGGAGATCTTGTACTCATAAAAGAGGCAGATCTCCCACCAGCTCGGTGGTTGCTTGGCCGGGTAGTTATCAAGCATCCGGGAAACGACAACTTGACGCGGGTTGTATCTTTGCGTACAAAGAATAATGTGATTATCAAAAGGCCCACATCAAAGCTCTGTGTTTTACCGATTGGATAAATAACACATAGAGCTTTGATGTGTATATAGTTCATATCTTTAGCTTAAAGTAATTGGGTTACAGATCCTATGTTTGTGTTTTTGGTTTAAAGTTTATTTGTTTTCTTATGTTTTAGATTAGATCATTGTGTTATATTATGTTCAAGGTGGGCGGTAATCTTTTGTTAAAGGACAAATATGTGTCAATTTGTCCTTGGTGGGCGGAATGTAGAACAGTAAATTGATGTTGGTAGTTCCAAAGCATAACACTAGATGGCGCGACTAATATTGGTCGTTTTCTAGATCGCGCTGATGAAATCGCGCGGCCGCCTTTAAAGCCGAACGAAAAATTTTGTATTTTTGTGCTAGCTGGTATGCTATATACATTGTATGTAACCTACCTAGTAATAAATCTCTAAATGTGATTACTCTGGTGGTTTTTTTGAAACAAGCTCTGTTCGAATTCGCGACTGTAGTGTGCAAGTAGTTGTACACTAAGTATAGAATCGTGATTGTGAGGGTTTTTGCTAGCGGATAAACTATCTCAATCGATAATATGCGATTACCCTTTTTGTCCGCTCAGATTGGCGATTGGGAACATAGTGCGCCGCCTGGTATTGGGGGCCCAATCTGTTGTTATTTTAGCCCAAAGATTGTCCGAATACAATATTATGAATTTTATTATTTATTTTATTATTTAACTTTTATGTTTTTATATTATTTATGGCACATGAAATCTTCTAATGCATTGGTTTTAAAAAACCTATTGTATGGGCCGTAGAATTATTATTTATCACCCTGTACTAATTCTTAATGATAATTCTGTGAGTTGTTAATTTTTGATTAAAGTTAAAGAGGGTTAATAGACGTTTGACCGTATCAATTTAATTCCTAAGCCGTTATAAGTTTTCACTTTAAAATTTATCTTTTATTGATTTTTTAGGGCATGTTGCATAATGATTTTCAAGGAGAACAGACATTCCACCAATCACAGCCCGGCTACATCCGAGCGCACACACATGCACGCTCGAATGGACTAAGTTAAACAGGAAGCAACAATTAATTGAAAGGATAGTCATTATCGATTTTGAAAGAAGAAAGAAAGAAAGAAACTTTTATTTTGTGCCACAGACAGAAGAATATTATAATGCAGGATTTAAAAAAAAAAACAAAAAATAATCATTACATAAATATTTTTTTAATTTATTTGTTGAACCCAATTCCTGAATAAAGATAGTTTAAAATGAAAGACCCTATACTATGCCTATTGACTATGACTTACCAGAGTATGCAAATCCATTGATTTTAAAGCAGATAAGATCCATGGTGCGTTCAGTGCTGTCTCTCACAGCGGACTAGTGTTATTGCAAATATGCCCACACACATAGCTACTATCTGTAACAATACAACAACAAATATTTTTGCATTGCTAGCTTAACTTAGAATGGAGGTTACACTTGATAGGTAGGTACGTTGTATGTGTATATTATGTATCTTCGACATATCGTTGAATTGGGTATAATATCGTGATATGCCTAGACTGTATTAATGTTTTTCAACACACTTGCTCTTAGAGTGGCTCTATGGTCACCGCACCCATAATCAAACTGTGACTTTTTCATTGCTAAGTATAACTCACTAGTGAATTATAGATTTTTTTTTTTAATTTTATTGGTTGAGTTGCTTTGTTTTAAAAAAAGATTTTATTTAAAAAAAGATCGTGTTGAAATCAGAGAAATGGGATACCAAAGTAACTAGAAAACCTACTTATTTCAAAACGCGGTCCGAAAGGGACACAAATAAAAAACCTTGTGTCATTTTCTAAAGGGCGACCATAATTTATGAACGAAGTAGGATATTTTACGGAAATAAGCGATCTTGTTGCAGTTTAGGGGCTTCTAGACAAGCTATATTTTCCTGCAACATGGTGGCCGGCAACATTGCAAACAATACCAGCCAGATGATTCAATATTGCAGTAATAATGTCCCGGCCATAGAGCCAAACAGGTTTGGTATGGTACGGCCCTTATTATTGTTTTGACGGGGGTTTCAAACGGGCACTATTTTAGGCTGCACTATTTGCAACTTATTGCCCAGCCATCACAAAAATTCTAATCTATTAGAGAAGGTAGTGGCAAGTAAAACAATACAATATGTATTTACAAAAATAATTTAACGCAACACATAAGTACCTACCTACCTAGGTAGTTCTAATTCTAACGTATCAACACCGTTATTCTTATCTTTGTATTTATCCTTAGGTACCAAACGGTAGGTATGGTTAGTATCTCGCGGCGGGAATCGGACAAGGTAACCTTCTGCGACACAACCCACTTTGCCACAGAGGTGATAGTCCTGAAAATTTATATGTATGTATCCTGAGATTGAAAATAAAATGGACACACTATTGATCTGTAGCAAAATTTTCTTACTAGTGAAAGATTATCCCACAGCCTGGATACGACTCTTTCATACACTCAATTACAAGATAAGTCTGCACCATTTTCGTTTCAAAGCTTGCATTTATAAAACTAAAAATCACAAATTTAAAACTAACGACAGCCACAATGACATGTGACACCATGTAGTTTGTAATGAGTTACCAGCTTACTGACATCAAATTTCTTCCATTTATTTTACATTTTATTTTCATAATGAGGATACATTTTTGTAAAATTTAGAAATTACAGTTTTCTTATCTTTAACTTTTTCCGTTTGATTTGGTTGCGAAAATAAATCCATTATTGTGACTTTTTAGTAAATTGACGAAAATCTTGTGTTCCTGTGGTTCCTACCACGCCAACTCTTAATCATGCTGGCAACACAGAGTAAAAGAGACACCGCGTTTTTAAAGTGAGTCCTTCTCAAAACCGTTTTTATTCCTTACCTAAATTTAATTAGAAAAGGACCGTATGCAGTCGTGATAAGGTTCAAAGTCCTTTTTGCCTTACTTGTTTTTTTTATCGAAGTGAGCAATCATGTTACTTATTATAGTATACAACATCATTGGTTGAAATAAATTAATGTTCCTATTGCTTGCTCATTTCATGCAATTTCTTATTAAAATAGATAATTTTAACTCGTACGTGTTTAATAAATAAAACTTCCACTCAAATATAACTTTTGTTTTCTCCGTAATAAAAGCTTAGCTAGGCCCCAAACCGTATTTGTTGCCCTGATTCTTCACGGTATTGGTCGCGAAGGAACAGGAGTAAAATCACCTAGTTTTAAGACGTTTCAAAGTGATCCCAGCGGTCCTAATGAATAAATAACTTAAAAAAAAAAAAAAAAAACTTTAAATTCCCCATTTTATACGTGGCAGAATAGGCGCAAACCCTATACGCGGAAAATAAAAAAAAACCTCATCCCTTTAGTCTGTGGCCGATCGCAATGCGCGCGCATAGGAAAACTGATAATTTTTTCCCGCTATAGTGAAACATTTTTCGAACAACTCGTTTTCACTGTTGAAAATGAGTTTTTATTGTTATTTTATTCATAAGTACCTATGTTGAAAAACGTCGTATGATACACTCGTGTATTGATGATTGCCGTCCTCGGCTCTCTTAAGACAATGGCGCCTCGGCGGTAATCACCAATGTTACACACTAGTACCATAATGTACTATTATGTGCTGTTCGTTTTCCATAAATAAATAAATATAAGCAGCCAGACGATATTCAAGGTATTTTTGTTTTGCAAAGGCCATCCGTGCAATTTATAAAATGAAACCATGGGACTTGCTAAGAGAACGTTTTAAAGAATTAACTTATAGCGAAATATTACATTTCTGGCGCTTCAGTGGCACGCTTGCTACGCTCCCTCGCCGCGCGTAGTTTTTTCACTAACCTAACATAATCTAACCAACTAATTTAGATCTAAGTAAATTTTGCTTAAGCGTTGAACGATAACGGGCTTAAGATGGGTTGATCATGAAATGGCGGCGTTGAACGATGTGCCTAGGCATATCATGATATGCCCAATTAAACGAGCTGCCAGCGACATAAGCACCGAATAAACTTAGTACGAGTAAATTTTTATTATTTTAAATCGGGATTGTATATTCTTATTTTGATCCACGAGTAGGTACTGATACGTTGCGTGTCGTGGTGTATTTGTTTATGCGAGTAACCTACACAAATACACGTAGGTAGTTAAGCTTTATCGAAATAATAAGGAAATGTAAATCTAATTTACATTATCTCACTATTACCTACTTAGTAGTGCGCTAAGCGTTAATTAATATACTAATGATATTCACAAAAATAAAAACACGTGAATAAGATAAAATAACGTTCCAAAAACCCGAATAAAAATTAGATAAGCAAAAGTTTATGAATGCGCGCGTCGCCAATACTTCGCAAGGTTTTTATAGAAACTTGGCGCCATGCTAATGCCCTAACATAACTTTTGAATTCCAAAAAAGCGTAAAATTTTGTACTTTCACTTTTCACCGATACCTAATAAATATTAAGATGGGGTTTGTTTTATTGTGAACAAAATATGGTACTTATTTTTAATATTTCATCAAGTAAAAATACCATGGAGAAATGCTTATTACAAAAATCTAGTTCAAAAACTTCATACATTCAAATTCACGTCACAATCGGCACGAAAAATTTATGACCAGCAGCTCTTGTCGTTAACCGTACACTCTATTATACGGTGTGGTAGGTATCTTACGTTATTTACTTTCAGTTATTTACAAACAGAGACCAACATCTGGTTCTAAAGTAAGCAGAGCTTGTGTTACGTAAACTACATGCCTGATGCCTAAGAACTCAGTAATTTTTTTGAAAAAATCCTAATGCAATAAGTAGTGTAATTTAGGATAATCCTAGGGGGTAAGGAAGGGAATAAAATAAGGTTTAACAAAAACAGAAGCCTATTTTTATTTGGGTAAACAAGAACATATCGAAACTAAATCAGTACTAGTAAGTAACTTACCTAACCTAGGATGATAATGGTATGGGATGGATACAATTTATGATGAATAATGAATGATAAGGGTTGGTGATCGCCTTGATTCTAGTGAGGAAATAATACAGATGAAAACTTGTATTAAACACTGGAAATACTCCGGGACGGTGGACACGTTAGAACGGCACAATATTGGTCCGTCGGACCCAGTCAATTTGGTTAGTAGCGAAATTTTCGCGAGCACCCACGGTTCTATGCCTTCACACACATAAAACTCACAGTACGCTATACTTCACAAAAACACCAATCCTTTCCTGATGAGCGAGGGAGCTAGGCACAGAATGCGGCGGCAGGGAAAGCGCTTCAGTTTCAAAAGATAAGCACACAGAGCGATGCCCGAGCTGGGGGAGTCGCTGAACGTTGCCACGTACAGACATCGGCCGGGAAGCCAGCTGTACAAAGGACCTCTATTCTGTAAAGAAAGAAACCAAACCCTGTGTAAGCATTTGCGATGGCCGGACAGCACATGCGAGCAGAAGAAGAAAAGATGGGATGCCCTCAGGATCTAAGCATCTTGGAAGTAAATAGCTCGCATGGCGTAAAACAAAGGATTTCCACGTCACGAATATTTCTTACCAGAGGCTATTTCCAGATCCACGTGTGGTAATCACACGACGTACAATTTGCCGACGAATGTAGCAGAACAATCGATCGTAACAGACCGGGCGTAATTATATAATGAAATAAACGGAAAAAGTTAGAATCTGATTTTCCAAATTGCCAACTCATACGCCGGTGACAAAAAATCTCCTTCTTCTTCTTCTTTTAGATGGCAACTAGCTATAATCCCACTTTTCTTCCGTCAATGTCAATCCGTCAATGTCTCGTGTTGGTTTTTTTTTTCCTCAGCATGACATTGCTAACGATCTGTCAATGTCGATTCATTGACGGCCGTAGACGGAGCTATCGACCAATCGGAGCGGCCTACCGAATGACACAAGGCCAATAGCCAATCAGATCAATACCCACAGAATGATACCAGAATATATCCATATATGAAGGTGTTGCCAGTGGTTATAATTTAATTAATATTAACCTATCTCGCTGCCGCCAAGCTTTGAAATTGCGGGCGGGAAACTTTAAAATGGAGGGACTCACAGCGTGAATCGCTATTGGTTAAAACTGGAAGTTACAGTAGGTAGGTAGAAAACATCCAGACCGGAAAAAATATTTGCAGATCACAAAAACACTGTCCCGCCGCAAGAACCGAATTTTTACCTCTTGCAGGTAGCACAGGCCGATACAATTTAAAGAATATTTTTTAGTTTTTAAAATAAATGAAGATACCTACCTATATATTGATTGATTTACCTATACTAGTAAACTTCCCAAATAACGTATCATACTATAGTCAGATTTTTAATTCGAGGACAAAAAGGTAAACAAACAAATGTCACTAAGACTTCAGTGTCAAGAGAACTCAAAGAGAAAATCCAGCGGTAAAAACATTTTTTTAGTGTGGATCAAACAAACTAGTAGCGACTGGCGGCTTCACCTACGATTTTATATGTGACAACCGTAATTTTTTATCTTACGCTATTTAAAACAAATAAACCTTAAAACTTTACAACTTTATACTTAAAGGTGCATTTACACGATGCCTTTTCAACCCATGCGATATCGTATCGCACGGCAATTTTTCACGTTTAAACGCTCATCGCATGCGTTTTGTCTTAGGCGCGCCGTGTATTAAGGGTAAAATTATCAAGACGATCATAAGACCTGTCGTATTGTATGGATCAGAGTGTTGGGCAACCAAAGAGACGGATGAAAGAAGAGTGCATGTTGCGGAAATGCGAATGTTGAGATGGATGTGTGGAGTAACAAGAATGGACAAAATCAGGAATTAGTATATTAGAGGAAGTTTGAAAGTTGCGCCAGTGACGGATAAGTTGAGGATTAATAGGTTGTTGTGGTATGGGCATGTTATGAGGAGGGAAGAGAGTCATGTATCGAGAAGAATGTTAGGTTTGAATGTGGAGGGATGTAGCAGAAGAGGCAGACAAAAGAAAAGATGGATGGACTGTGTGAAGGATGATATGGGTAAGAAAGGAGTGAGTGTTGATATGACGGCTGATAGAGCGGAGTGGAAGAGGAAAACCTGTTGTGCCGACCCCACATGAATGTGGGATAAGGACAGGGAAATGATGATGATGAATCAGCAAGTAACAAAATTGAATTCCATACAACATAGAACAATTACAACAATTACAAAAGAACTAGTTAATCCTGTCGCTACGGTGATCATGATCACTGCCTCCGCTATGTTTAAATTCATTAATCAGTAATAATCCATTTATTGGTAATTTTTTTGTTTACAAGTCAATAATTATACCTACTACAGTTGTATCAATTCCATGGTAGTTACAATACATAACTTATCACTTAAGCTTAATCGTGGCAATTGAACTTGAAGTCTTCTGTTCTCAGTCTACACGCTAAATTGATTTGTTCCACTGTCAACGGACCATCTGAAACAAGAAATAAAATAATTTTACCTAAGATGCTACTAGCTACGGTGCGTGGCTTCACTTGCGTAGTACCAACATTTTGAATAGCCTACATGCTATTCCAGGTCACTATCCAATTCCTATTCTGGTTCACTGGTTAAGGCTGGTTAAGGGATATAAATAGTTTCGGTGAAATTGTTCCGCCCTTGTACGTCCTACGATTAATGCCTTTTCGTCTATCTATTAGGTACGTACAAAGAATTAATTTTTGATAAATTATTTTATTTCAGTACAGGTACTGCACTAGTTTTGTTTACTATTACGATGATTATCATCTCCGTTATAATTAAGCCTGACGTTTGCAAAGCTGAATTTAGTTATTCTGCAAACTAGGTACACATACCTATGTTGAACCAAGTTGTAGCTGGTATCCCTATATCCTTTCTAAATTCAACAATTGCTTCCCTAAGAGTAAATGCTATTACAACTGCCAAGCATATTGGAGGCTCTCCTGTAACTGAAATAATAAATCATCAGTAAATAACTTTAATATGCAATATTGTTTACTGCTACAAAAACTGTTTTCATGCGAACAACAGGAACAGCAGATTGTTTGTCATCGTTACCTTTGGCACCATATATTTCTGGAATACTGAATGAATTATTTCTGAAAGTCACCCTGAAGTCTTGGGGGATGTCTCTAGCCATCGGAACGTGGTAGTTCCATGTTCTGTCCGTAAGCTGTTCACCGGTAGTTTCGTTGTAAACGAGGTTCTCGCAAGTCCAGTATCCAAGGCCCATTATGAAGGCACCCTCTACCTAAAAGTAGGTACTTTACTTGATATAGTACGCTTTTATTGACATAATATTTTATTTCACAAAATAATATATATATTTTTTAATTGTGATATAAGAAGGCACATATTTCAATATTTGTTTGAATGTATGGCAATAGATAGAGGTCGCCACATCACTGGTAGATGGGGTAGTTTTTAGGAGGAAATCAAGAAAAACTGTCATTGATACTTGAATAATTCCGAAATACGTCACTTACTTGACCAACATCAATTTCTGGACTAACACTTTGTCCTACATCCTGTAAGATATCAACCCTGAGAATTTCAAACTCTCCTGTCAGCCCATCAACCTCTGTCTCAGCTATTGCGATTCCGTAAACATCATAATCTATTGCATCTTTCCCCCCAATATAACTATGTGTTTGTAAATCTACGTCAGCTAAGTAAGCTTGGGCAATCAGTTCTGCCCATGTAGGATTGTTCATTTGGCTTCTGATCGGTTCAAGCCTCCTCAATAATTCCTCACAACATCGTTTTATCCCTAAACCTACATTTTGAGACGCAAAGCTTCCGCCAGTACCGTAGGAATTTGAGGATATGATGGTATCGTTGGCTTTGATTTGAATATGATCTATAGGAATTTTAAGTATGTAAGCACAGATTTGAATCGCCTTTGTATCGATGCCTTGACCCATCTCTACACCACCGTGAGTTATTACAATAGTGCCATCTGCGTTGCAGGCTGAAAGATTGATATAAAATATGCTAAACCCTACAGGGGTCCAGCGAAGGAAAGACACCCTCAACCCTCGTTTTCTCCAACAGTTGTTTCTATTGAAAATAGCAACTTGTTCCTTCCTTTCTGTGTAAGAAGCAGATTTTTTCAGGTCCTTTGCCATTTCTATCAGATCACTATGTTTTTCAGTGTCAACGTTTGCAAGTCGAACATCAAAAGGGTCCAATGATAGTTCGTAAGAAATGCGCTCTACGACATGCTCCGCTAATGAGATGCTTTCCAATGTTCCTAGAAAATATATAATAAGGTTTAGCTAAGTAGTACAAATCTTAAAGTCTCAAAATTGAGATTCAGCAAGTTGATTGATTTAATAATTTTGCCTTCAAATATTCAATTTTGTTATTGTTTCTAGCCCGCACTGTCCCACTGCTGGGCAAAGGCCTCCACTCGATTTTGTCTCAATGTCATGAAAAATATAAATGACTTAAGTATTATAATAATTATTGATTTAAGGATATTCTTGTACCTACTCGTACTACTAAAAACTTTATTATTTTTAGAAAAAAATTAGCGGAGGAGTACCTACCTACTAGATCAACTATGTCAATACAGTCAAACCATAATTGTAGGACTTTTTTAGGTCTGTGACTCAAACGGCGAAGGTAAACATCAAGGTAGGAAACTGGCATATCATAAAATAACCTAAAAAGTTCGAAAACATTCGTCAAGTTCACGAATCTATACTTGAAGCTAAATGTTATTACTCAGTAAAAGAATTTTTCGAAGATAAAATCTCCTACGATCACATTAATAGGTAATAATCTAGAATTTAATATGTTGACTTGTTATTTTATATAATGTAACTTCTCTCTTTGTTATATCATTTATGCATCATACATACCTACTTGACATCCAATAATTTTTGTAACATTTTTTTTTATTTTTTTTTCTGCTGTCACCACCCTGTATAATCTTGACATACTTTATTAATCCATGTACATTAATTAAATATTGCACGCCATAACATGGCAGAATACAATGGACATACTATGTAAAATAACATCTTTGTAACATGACATGTATTTCTAGCAATAAATGATACTTTACTTTACGAATGAAGCCTCTTTGAGGCGCACCTCAAATCCTTTTACCACACTGGTTCGAAAGAACAAGATAAATATTCACCGATTATTTACCTGGAGCTCTGCACCAAGTATTCTTCGCAGTATCAGTGACAACATCATACAACTCGAAGTCCCACTTGGATTTCGTGTAACAATTATTAAAGGCATCTGCTGACAGTAATGCCAGCTTCTCTCCTAGATTGTATCCATCGCCTTCATACTGTTTGTATCCAATCGATTGAATCACTCCTGCCGCATTTACTTTGCACTAAAAAAAATACAATATTAGCGATATTGTTGTTGCTAATTAGTAAATCTTGATGGATTGACGAAGAAATGCGACATTCGGTTCTGCACGTCACCAACTTGATGGGTAGGTAACCCTAGGCTTAAGCGCTTCGGTATATAGAAGAAATACAGGAACTATCGTTTCTGACTATGAAATCAGTAAGCCAAAAAAAGATCTGGTGGACTCTTTGACCAGAATTAACCTATTTTAACAAAAATGCTTTTACTTTTTGCCACATATTGGAGTTCACGAGAGTTGTTTTCATGTATTTTTACCTCATATTCTGTATGGCAAGACAACCGCTTCCCAATAGCCCTGGTGTAGGTAGTGAGAGGAAGTACCAAACGACATGGCCGGTTCAGGTTCTGAACCGCCAGAGCGCACGCTATGGCTGACTGGATCGATCGGGTTAACTTTAGACCGAAACCGCCGCCAATACGATTCACGTAAACGTCAACACTGAAACAAAAGAAATAATTCCTACTATTCTATTTTATTTACTACTCATATTATAGGGGTTTGACCAAACCTGCGCGTCAGTAACGCGGGAAGCGGGACGCAATGCAGGAGCATCTGCAACGCGAAACGAATCATCATCGTCATCAGCCCTTTTCGCCGGGATGAAAAGGGCTGAACCGAAGAGGCAAAACCAAAGAGAAGCCTATGCTTCTCTTCGGTTTTGCCATTCGCCTCTATCCTGAGCTAGTCTTGCCCATATACCTACGACCTGCGGTTTTCACGATATTGTCGACCCATCTTGTGGGTGGACGACCGACGCCCCTTTAGCGTCTTCTAGGTGACCACTCAGAAAACGAAACAAATATGTATGAAAATATGATAAAATGCTTGCGTTGTGGTCGCGTATGTGTGCAAAGCAGCATTAGATAAAACATGGGAAGCAACTGCCGCGCGGCAGACGCTCCCGCCCGCTTCGCAGTCGCTTTGGTTGGTCGCGCAGGTTTGGCCGCACCCTTAATACGAATGTTTATACTCGTAATATTTGTGTTAGATTTCAATGATGCTACTGGTTTACATATAGACCATTTCCGATACAAATTTGAGTCTATGTATTTAGAACAGAAATCGAACGCTCCCAAAGTCACCGGTAGTAGCTTGTGTACTTAGAAATTGTTTTTATAGCTGCAATGTGACATTTTGCCTTACAATATGTTAACAAAAGTAAATAAGACAACACACCAATTTGCCTTTATATTCAAAGCTTTAGAAATCATCATCTGAGCTCCATTGATCCACTGACTCGTAAGATGCAACTTCATTCCTTCCTCAGTCGGAAGTGCGACACATGATATATGTTCCATCATGAAATGGATCTGTCCGAATATAGTGTCTTCGCCATTTATCGTCTTGACTACATCGGCACCTTTATTTGTCGCTGTATTAGAACTAAATAGGGTAACTCGATTCTTATCCTTTTTAGCTTCTTTAGTGTCTAGAACTGGTTTCTTAATATTTTTGTATGTTATTTTCACCATTTTAGCGGCTCTTTCTGCTATTGGTTTTGTTTCTGCAACGATTACGCCAACTGGCTGGTTGAAGTATTTAACTTTTCCATTACATAGAAATTCTTCACCATTGACAAAAAACGGTTGATTTGCTGGTGTAAATGCATTTACTCCTGGAACGTCGTTGGCTGTGTAAAAGGCTATTACTTTTGGATGTTTCTGAAAATGGTTACCAATTTGTGAAGTTTATAGTCGTTCTTATAAATATAAAAAAAATGTTTTGTTACCATAGCTAGACTAGCGTCAATTTTATCAATATCAGCAACAGCCACGGAACTTAGAACGAAAGCTGCGTGCACTTCCCGTGGCTGTGTCGGTAAATCATCAGTATATTTCGACTCTCCTGCGCATTGGATCTATAGAAAAAGGCTTATTATTAGTAAAATTAAACCTGTTTCTAATACTTGAATCGAACTTATTAAAAACTATTATAACTTTTCTCACCAAGCCATCAATTTTGTTAATAGGTTCGTTAATAGGCCAAATGCTTGGATCTGTTGTATAGACTTGCTTGCCTTCTGAAACAGGTCGCGTCTCATGAATCTTGGTAGTTCCTGATATAAATGCTGGATCCAGAATATCTTTTGGGCAAAGTGACAGAAGACTCTAAAAAAAATCATATCTCTTCATTCGGCAATGATATTAAATAAACTAATTCGGTTTAATGTTCTAATAAATAGTATTTTGCAGTTTGTTACAACTATAGCGATCCTTAAGACATTATTTAGTATAAGTTTATGTATGTATACCGTTATTGTTATAAGTAGATATGTATAATTATGTCGCATTCTGGCCACTAGTTTAATAAAGAGGCTAGGCGTTTAATTGAACAGCTGGTTAAGCTAGTTAGCTGCGACATCATATAGAAATGAATTGTTAACTGTAATATTATGATGTGGTGTACTAAATATAATAACGAAATAAACCGATATAACTGACCTTATAAAACAAAGACAAAGCAAGCTGCCTCCTATACTTTGCCGAAGGTTCCGGAGGATCCTCAACTACTACCATCTCACAATCCAAGATCCATAGGGCTGATTGTAACGTTTTATTAGAAAACAAAAATTTTCCGACAAGAAACTTCTCTGTTGCTTCAGCCCTGATGAAGTCAGGTGACAGACCTCCGTAAGCAAGCCTGGCTCTAACCACAATGTTATCAGATGTCAATTCATAAAGGAATCCGGCGTGGACGATGGCATGCGCATTTTGTGAACGTGGCATTATCTATAAAAACATGAATATTATGTAATATAAATGCCAATTTAAATTGGCAAAAACAAAAGACAAAATAGTAGACTTCGTCATAATTTTTAATTTATTTTACCTTATAGGTCACTAGTTTGTGCTTCTCATTGAATGGTGGCAACATGAAGTCAACAATAATTTTCCCTTTCATGTTTTCATTCAAAAATTCTCTCATTGACAATTTTTTACTAACTCCATTAAAAGTTACTGAAAGGTATGGTCGAAAAAAATTATATTTTATTAGATTAGGGCCTAAATAATTCCAAGGCTAGCTGGTATTCATCATCATCGTCATCATCTCAGCCATCTAGAGTCCACTGCTGAACATAGGCCTGCCCCATCGATTTCCACAGCACTCTATCTTGTGCAGCCTGCACCCAACGGCTCCCAGCAACCTTTACCAGATCGTCTTTCCATCTAGTCGGGGGCCGTCTGGTATTCATATACCACTCGTATTTATCGTTCTCTTATCAAACAACACACTAAACTTGTTTTTCTATTTAAATTAAACACAAAATATATGAAAAAAAAATTAAATTTAAGATTAAATACTTGCATATACTCAAATAAGCTCCAACAGTTTCAAATAACAGAAATATATCGGAAGCAAATTCACGATGCTGGTGCTTTATCATTAAATTGCCTCCAACTGATCCCAACTAAAATTACAGAAAATACATTATCATCATCATCTTTTTGCCCTTGTCCCACATTACGTGGGGTCGGCACAACATAATAAATTCAATATGATAAAACCTAAAAAAGTTGACAAAAATATTTACATTGCGAATAGGAATATTAGCAACTACTTCGATGTGTTCTACAAATTTGTTCAAATACTCAAAGTAGTCAGTTTTCGCAGCAGACTTGAATATATCTAAGAGATCATTGAGAGTTATTCCAACTCCGATTATGAGGTTTTGGTCCACAGTGCAACGTTTAAGTTCTGGCACTGAACTTATATCTATCAATGTCTTAGGGTAGTCGTTTATTGGATAAGCACCTGCAACAATATTGAACAATTTGAAGTCCTAACTTATATTTAAATGTTTTGGAGTGTCAGAAGATGTAATAATGATAATTGAAAAAGGCATATTAAGTTCGTATGGAATGAGTATGAATAAAGTCTTATAACTAAACAAGACGTGTATATGGCAAGTGTGAACAAGGACTATAAGGTTTTACTAAACCCAGACGTGTATGTACTTAAACCAAATTGGTCACATTTTGGGTCAGAACATCCTTAAACATTGAAGATGATTCATTTATGTAAGGATTAAAGCAAGTGAAATTATGTATCTGCTCTCCAGGGAAAGATGTACGTTTTTTTAAAACCTTTACCTTTAGCAGTATTTCCATACACAAGCATGTATGAGTCATATCCGCTCTCATTCAACACTACAAAGATTGATTTCAGATCATACACTTTGTACCAAAATTTATTATCTTCCAGTTTCACTTTTAAAACTCTTGATTCTTTTATATCTTCATCGGAAATAATGCACCAATCGCTGTCGTCATCACATTGTTTTTTATTACAAGAACGCCCAGTTTTTTTGCAGATTTGTAGGTCTTCAATATCCATGATGCTGCTTTGAGGAGCGTCGCTGCCAAACTTCTTGAATGCGTCCAGAATTGGTCTGTAGCCAGTGCATCGACAAATGTTTCCAGCGAAGGACTTTTCAATTTGTAACATTGTAGGTCTTTCCTCATTTTGGAGAAGACTGAAAACTCTTACTGTTGTAATTTTGACACATTTAGACCAATAAGTTGATGTGATGGTGTAGTATACCTGTACATATTTTGAATCCAACCGGGCGAGCAGTAGCCACACTGGCTGCCATTGTGCTCCGCTAGGGTTTTTTGCAGAATGTTATATCCTTTTTTCCGATTCCCTATCTCCTCAATAGTGGTGATCTCCCAGTCTTGGCAAGATGTGACTGATATCATGCACTGTAAGAATAACACATCATTTACTCGCATTCCCTCCCGCCACGGGGGGCGGCAGAAAGAGTATGTCGGACTCCCATGGACTAAAAACTGACGTGTGGCCGACTTCCATGCACTGTCAAGGGGCTCCGGGATCTCCTACGTTATTCACCGGTGCCCCTCTCACATTTTGCCAAATGCACTGTCCTGTTAGTGGCACCCACAACTACGTCCGGCACCCTCGTGGTGCTTACGACGGCACTTTGCCACACACAGAGCGCTGGATTTTGGCGAACTCGTCCCTTCATCTAATTCTTATCGATTTCGACAGTGGCACATAATGTAAGAAAAGAGGCGATCCTTTGAGTCATACTTTATATTCTTTGGATAACACGACAAAAAAAGACTTAATAATCTCAGACATTAAAAGCTTACAGAATTGACGGCAAGCAAAGGGCCTCCAGCACATTTCCTGACGGAGACGCAGCAGGTTCCGCAGCCGCCTTCGCGACACATGTACTTGGTACCGCTCAGCTGCAGGACATCCCGGATGTAGTCCACCAGCATCATGTCCGAGCTTACCTCGCATCCCACTGTAGTATGAAACTAAATCAAATATCTCCTTGGCTCGCGCAATCTCTCTAGTCTCTGATGACGATCTTTATAAAACTACTATAGATAGCATGTGCCTATAATATTCAGTGCCCTTTATAAGAAAGAGCTGCAGCAGCGTGAAAAGAGCCCAAACACGTTTATTTTACAGTTATTCCCTGAGGAGTTCCGTTGAACAGCTCCTGACATGACAGACAGATCAGCTCGCTATCACCATAAATCATTGTACCTACTGTTACCGAAGACTCAAAGTGTACTAAAATGTAGCTCAATGAGGAGCCGGGAGCTTGCAAGATTTAACCGGGACAAAAGGTAAAAACATTGCAAATGAAATAAAAGCTTGTAAAAAATAACAAACCCGAGTACTCCTTGCCATTCACTGTAAACTTGATCCGATCCATAGCTGTAATGACAAGAGTTCTATACTGACGATGGTGTATACTAGACTACGCTTGGTACAGTTGGCATTGCAAATCGCTTAAACTCTGTATAGTGTAGACATGTGTACAGTGTGGACTGATAAATTCATTAAAATCGATAAAAGGCTAAGTATTTTCATCCGAATCTTCGATAAATACCTAAAGATCTAAAGTCAAAAAGCATTTATTTAGTAATACCGCTGTAGCTGCAATTTTACTCCTGCTCTTTCGTGAAGAATCAGGGCAACAAACACGGTTTGGGGCCTAGCTTTCATTTAGGTGATCCATCTTAAAATTAAAAATTTAGGCTCGTTATTTATAGTCAATTGTAGTTATAAGTCACGTAATACTAACTTCTGCAAGATATGGGCATGTATCAAATATGTATTTGTACATGCCTCTGACTCCCCCTTAGACATCTTCAAAGGATCTGGAATATAAAAGATCTGAGGGAATGTCTACCGCGCCTTGGGGATACAGTCGTGACCCTGTTTATAGTAAGTTAAGATGCTCATCCACAGGATTCCGCAACCGTTCTCCGATGACCGATTCGTCAATGGACTGTTCGTCGACAGGACGATCCACAGCCTCACTTCACCCACTGCTGGGCTTCTTTTTGCTCCTGCTTATTTTACCCGTGGACTTTGTTCATTCCTTCGAATTGGATTCTATCGGTCGGTTGTAATGCCGAATGATGTCTGACTACAGTTCAAGACGTCGGAAACAGGGTAATGGAACTCAAATGGAATTGGGCAGGACACTTGGCCAGACGCAGTAAAGGCAGGTGGAGTAAGACTTTGACCGAGTGGTGGTTAAACAACATCAAGAGACACCATAGATGATTGGATGCGTGAGACACAGGATCGGAATGAAGGGCGTAAACAGAGGGAGGCCTAGATATCCAGCAGTGGGATATTCTTGGCTGCGGATGATGATGATGATGGCTATAATATTGTGGCGACCTCTAACCGCGATCGCCTGAACCACAAGGGCATCGTATCAGAGTTGCCGACCTAGCTACTGCAAAGCTTCACCGTTTCATCGATAGATGGCGCTAGCGCGCTTTCAACAGAAGAATTTTTTAACTTGTGTTTCTGGTTTTTGATTTATTATACACACATTACTTATTTTATTTCAATCTTGTGTAGTATGTACTGCTCTATAAGGTATAGTTATATAAAGTAAATCCGTTATTGGATGTCTGTTTTATTTACATAAGTTACATTTACCTTATCTTTAAGATCTGTGGATTTTGTGATAATAAATAAATAAAATAAAATAAAATAAATAAAAGAAGAATTCAAATCCTAGAACGCGCTTACGAAGTTTTCAAGCACAATTAACATTTATGGAACTATCCGACATTATCTGTTGGCTGAAAGGCCCTAAAGTGAAAAGTGGTATGTTACCAGTTGGAGTCGACCTTAGTACAGGTGCCATAGATTGGGGGAATAACACCTACCCCCAAAATGGGTGATCATCATCATCACTGGTTGACTGTATTCAATAAAATAGAAAAACAACAGTATGTTTTCACCAAAGATAAGTTGTGTGCTAATTAAATTAAATGATGTTTTGTAAAAAATACTGTAGATAATTAAAATGTAAAAAAATTCGTTATCAGCATTTTATGTCGTCGTGACGCAAAAGGAGTTGGGTTTATACAATCAATAGGTGAGATTTGTATGGAATTATTTAGAATAGAATAGAATACAATTTTGTTTTCTCTACAGATCACAATACCTACAGAAGTACACGAATGAGCTTTACAACAAAACAATTTAAGTGGCTGAGAATAAATTTTGTTCTAGCAGCTCAAGAGTCTGTTTGATTGTGTTGTGTAATGGTAATGTAGTAATGGGAAAAAAACAGGACAAGGGCGAGTCGGGCTCGCCTACCGAGGGTTCCGTACAAAGCCGGTTACACTTTTCTTTATGGTAGGTAGATACCAATATCTACCCCCGCCGCCCGATCTAACATCTCGCACTTGTAAAATTTTCTGCATTGTCTATAAAACCTATACCCAAGTGGGTATAGGTTTTAGACAATGCAGAAAATTTTACAAATATGGTTACAATGGTGTTAGCAAGTTCCAAAATATAGGTACCTACAACTTGATGTTTGGTGTAAACGTGGAGTAGGTAGGTACTACCTAATACTAGTCTATATTCTAGTCGTGTCTATATGACACGCTCATGTAGTACGTTATCTAATATACATATAAGTATTGTATCTTTGCTGTGTTTTTTGCTAAGGAAATAAATTATTTTTCATTTTCATCAATAAACTTCTATCCTTTCGCGGGAATAATGAATTCAGTTCATTTTAATAAATCATTTAGCTAGTCAATAATTATTATTGACTAGCTCCATATATTATGCTACTTCTTCTTGTTTCGTATGAGTCAGTGCCTAACTCTGGCTTTTAGGACGGAGTTTTTAGGTCGCCTTAAGGCCTCCGTCACGGTTTAACGAATTAGGCTACAGAGACTTGCTTTAGGTTAGGTTGCCTAATCTAAAATTTATAATTTTCAAGCAGATGGGGTGGTGTGTAAATATCAATGAAATACGAAATTGCATGAGCCATGGTAACGAAATAAATTATACAATATTTTTCTTCAATGTCTTTTTATTTAACAGTTTTCCCAGTGCATGTCCATAATACCCAAAACAATAAACTTAACAAACAAAAAATTAACAAAAAAAGTTTGAAAATATTAAATTGAAACAAAGCAAGGTTAGTAGAACTTGAAATGTTCATTGTTCACCATACAGGCTAAGCTTATTTGTTCGATTGTCATCGGGCCATCTGAAAAAGAAATAAAAATTTTTGAAAAAAAAAATTGAACCGACTTCACAAAACACAAACAGACACTAAGAACCTACACTAAAAAGAGAAAAATAAGAATATACACATGCAATTATTATTTACAGTATTCAATTAATAAATTATTATGTTACCTATATTATATTTGAAGTCGGTGCCAACTATGCATTTACAACTATCTAAGAAGAAATTACGAGTACAATTAGAACTTGGGTGCAAAATTGTATCGAGTAGTTAGAATAGAATAGTTGTCACCGACTTCAAATATAATATAGGTAACATAATAATTTATTAATTGAATACTGTAAATAATAATTGCATGTGTATATTCTTATTTTTCTCTTTTTAGTGTAGGTTCTTAGTGTCTGTTTGTGTTTTGTGAAGTCGGTTCAATTTTTTTTTTCAAAATTTTTTATTTTTCCATTTTTAGTGTAAAGTGTAAGTGTAAATAATATAGTAGGTTAGGTTAGTAAGTAATTACTTACTTAGTAGGTTAGGTTAGATATTACAATAGTCAAGATTAAAGAAGTTAGAGTGAGGATGAGGTTTTTTGAGTTTTACGGGAAAACTATCAATCCCTCAGGAATAAAATTTATATGGGACCACCTCGAGAGTCTAAATATGTCAAACTAATCAATGTTTGACTCAGATTGTGTAGTGAGAATGATGTTTTTTGAGTTTTACAGGAAAACTATCAATTCCTCAGGAAAAAAAAGTATGAGGACCACCTCGAGATGGACAACCTTTCAAGCTAAAAAAAATATTTTGGAAATCGGTCCACATTTTTCGGAAAGATCGGTGATTTTTTGAGTTTTACGTGAAAACTATCAATCCCTCAGGAGTAAAATTTTTATGGGACCACTATGGTAGCATACCCTTTCAAACAAAAAAATAATTTTGGAAATCGGTTCACAACTGACGGAGATATCGATGAACATACATCTAAAAAAAAAAAAAAAAAAAAAAAAAAAACATACATACAACCGAACATAGAACCTCCTCCTTTTTTTGAAGTCGGTTAAAAAATATTAAGGATGAACGGCGAAATGTCAATTCTGCTGACGTCAGTTGCGAGCCGCATTTTCTGACGTCATCAGCATTTTTTGTATAGAAAAATGACTGCGGCGCGTACGGCACGGGCGGTGTGCGATCAGGTCAGGGCAGGGTTTATGATATTCAGATAAATGAATATCTGAATATCAGGTTAATACGTGTGTGTCAAAGTTATGCGACGGCCGTACTCGTAGTAATCAAATCTTCTAAATTATTATTCAACCTAGCTCAAACTATTATTGTGATCAAGTGGTCCTACAGCATAAATGCTTATTAACTTTACGTTAGACTTAAATTCTTTTTAAAGGTTGCCTGGAAGAGATCGCTTCTCAGCGATAAGGCCGCCCATTGTGCATTGTATTATGGTTCTCTTTTTCACTGTATTTTGTAGTTATAAGGTCTGCATTGTACAATAAAGTATTTTCATTCATTCATTCATTCTTTTTATACAAAAATATATTTATTTATAACAATTAGCTTTACAAAATACACTAGAACTAGTCGACCGTCAATAAATGAATAAAAAATAAATAATGCTGGATATTTCACACAGCATCATCTAGCCTCAAACTAAGCTAAGCTTGTACTATGGGAGCCAGATAATTGAATTGATTGATTAAAGTTCCTTGATTAATAACAATGTACATACCGATGTTAAACCAAACGTTTGAAGGAAGTCCAATGTCAGACCTAGCTGCAACAATCGCTCTTCTGATAGCAAGCGCTACCACCACCGGCAAACACATGGGTGGCTCACCAACACCTAAAAGAAATAAATATTCGTAATAATGCTGCAAAAACAGCGTCATCAAGCCCAAAATTAAGCAGAGCTTGTGTTATGGGTACCACAATGACTGTTAAACAACACACTCTTAAATATAGGTACCTATTTTTTTTTATAAACAGGTATATACATCAATACAGAAAACATCCAGACCGGAGAAAAAAATTTTTTGCAGATCATTAATGTTTGAATGCCCCCCAAGAGATGGAAAGACGATCTTGTAAAGGTTGCTGGGATCCGTTGGGTGCAGGCTGC
Source organism: Epirrhoe alternata (assembly GCA_963565295.1). Taxonomy (NCBI): domain Eukaryota; kingdom Metazoa; phylum Arthropoda; class Insecta; order Lepidoptera; family Geometridae; genus Epirrhoe; species Epirrhoe alternata. The sequence continues at coordinate 563,452 of OY751385.1, read as the reverse complement.
ACAAGATCGATCGCTGCGGAAATCTATGGGGGAGGCCTATGTTCAGCAGTGGACGTTAGATGGCTGAGATGATGATGATGATGAATATTTGAATTGATTTAATCGTGTCATGTGCGGTATCGTATGATAGGATTTAATTGGGACAAGCTTAAACCGATTTCAAAGGAAAATGCCCATACCCCGCCACACGTAATGTGGGCCTTGTCCTTGGGCACGCAACATGGTCCACGTTGCGTCACATGTATAATGTATATTAAACCAATAGTATTGTCTGGTTTTTGTCTATAATTTACTGTTAAAAGTTCTAAATTTTGTGAAACGAGGAATGTTTGACCAGGTTGTCAACCTTTCCCAAAAAATAATTTATAAAAAATCAACTAAGTATGAATCGTTTTGGTCGCGAAGGAACAGGACTACAATCAGCTAGTGACGATTCTAGCAGATCCTGCTGAATAAATGCTGTTGGACTTTGACTTTGTATACTTACATTTATTTTATTTATTATTACTTACTAGCTGACCCGCGCGACTTCGTCTGCGCATTTTTTTCCCGCTTTTCAAATTTTTGATCTGTTCAAATTTTTCCTGAATTTTCTTTGCTATAAACCTCACGGAGCCCGAGACCTTTCCAACGAATGCAAAACCGTGGAAATCGGTTTATGCGTTCTGGATTTATAGCGTCAGTCCGACTTATTTTTATATAGTAGATGTAGATTATTTAGCAGTTTTGTACCACTGCATGGCAAATGCCTCCCTTCTTCTACTCTTTGCGATTTAACGTATCAACAGGCCAATTCCGCAGGTGGGAGTCCAGCTTGTCCTGCCATCTCGCTCTGGGTCTTCCACGTCTACGGGTCATATTTTGTGGGGACCACTGTGTGGCTCGTTTTGCCCACAAATCGTCTGACATGCGGCAGACGTGTCCGGCCCAGTTCCGCTTCAGGCTGGCGGCCTTTGTCACCAACGTCAACAATTTTGGAGCGCAGTATACTGGTCTGACAGTTTAATTCCTAAGATACTGCGCTCCATAGCCCTTTGGCAGACCCTAAGAGCGAAGATACTTACATTTAGCACCACATATTTCATCAGAGCTCTTTGAGTTCTTCCTGAAAGTAACATTAAATTCCTGGGGCATATCTCTCATTAACGGGGGAAAGTATTCAAAAAGCTTGTCTGTAAGCAGTTTCCCGGTTTTTTTGTCGTACACGAGGTTTTCGCAGGTCCAGTATCCCTGGCCCATGATGAATGCACCCTCCACCTAAAACAGATGAGAGTATTTCCGATCAACGACATATAACTTTGTGCTTTATTTCCATGCATTTAGTATGAAATTTGAATGGAATACGAAGACGCTAGACGCCATTTAGGTAGGGCTTGCGCCTAAGAGCCCAACCGGCAGACCTTCGTCATTTATAAAGGCTGAGAGTTTGAAATGAAATGAATTTATTTAATATAGGTTTTATCTAATATTTTAAAATAGTGAAACAAGCACGCTAGAGGAAAACAAACTCTCAGGCCGTTATTAATAAACGTGGTGTAAAGTCACGCCAGGTCTAAACTCCAAAAAATTTATGGTTACTCCTAAGTTAGACCCGGCGTAACTTTACACGACGTTTATTTAATGATGGCCTCAGCCTTTAACTTGACATAAAGGTCATGCCTAAACTAAATATTTGTATGGTTATTCACAGCACCTTCACGCAACCTTGTTCACTTGTTCATAGTGTTACAATAATTGAGATAATTTAATACTCTATCTAGTTAAGTTTTTCTGTCCATAAAACAACTTAAATTAAACAGTTTGCTGGAGGCTCCCGCACTAGGGCTAGCCTGTATCGCGGGTGCCGATTAACAGAGAAGAAATCTACAGGGTGTCCCGTAATGAGTGGATAACCCTTTAACTACGAGTAGTGTCGCGTGCGTGCCCAACTAATAAATAACTTGCACACTTCATTGAGATTTTAAAATGGTATAGCACATGGTATTTCCAACTTTCGATGCAAAGCTATGTCCTGTTAAGCTGGGTAAGAGGCATTTTTCAAATTACAAGTTGGACTGAAATTCACTCATTGACATGGAATTTTGCAAGGGAACTTACTAAAACCAGAAGATATGGCATATCAGACATTAAAACAAATGTATTGCATTAGAATGTCCGACAATGAATGGCTTACATCAGCTCTCACGCACACCCTGCAACTTCTAATAAAAGAGTGATTTTTTGGACCGCTTACAATACAATATTAGATTGATCCACAGAATTCTCTATAGACTTTAAATTTTCTTTGGATTCATCGGTCCGAATTTAAATTGCTAAAATAATAATGGCAGGAGAACGTCTGCCGGGACAGCTAGTTACGAATAAATAAAAAAATACACTGAACAGGGTAGCGATTCTAACTTCAGCGGAATGCATTCGGTTCGGAATATGACCTATTCCGAACCTGCTGCAAAGCTGTTCAACCAACCGCAATCAATCAAAGGGCAAGAAACGTCAGTTTTGTATCAATTCCTGCACTGTGATTGGTTGCGGCGGTTACTAGGCAGTTCTAATATAAAAATACCTGGCAACAAGGTGTAAATACCACACGGTTAAGTTCATACTGATAAATGTATACCCGCTACAGAAATACTTCACGATTACTTACTTGACCAATGTCAACGTCAGGATTGACACTCTGCCCCACGTCCTGCAGTATATCCACTCGGAGAAGCTCGAACTCTCCGGTTAGCACATCTATCTCCACGTCAGCAACTGCAGCTCCGCATATATCCATAGGAAACGTGTCAGTCATTCCGACGTAGCATTGAGTGTTGAGGTCTACATTATTATCGAAAGCTTTTAGGATGAGCTCTAACCAAGTGGGATTCTCCATTTGGTCTCTGATCGGTTTAAGTTTTTCTAACAACTTTAAGCAGACACGCTTTACACCGAGCCCAACATTCTGTGATCCCAAACTTCCCCCAGTCATAAAGCAATTTGGGGCTACGATTGTATTGTTTCCTTTGATTTTAATCTTCTCCATAGGTATATTCAGTATATATGCACAGATTTGAGAGGCTTTGGTATTTACTCCTTGCCCCATTTCTATTGCACCATGTGTTATAGTGAGTGTCGCGTCCGAGTGACAAACTGACGCGTTTATTTTTAATCCTGAATATCCAGCAGGACACCAATTGCAAACTGTAATTGCAATTTCCCTTTTCTTCCATTGATTGCATTTGTTAAATTCAGCGGCAGCAGCTTTCCTTTCATAGTAACAAGATGATTTTTTAAGCTCTTCAGCTATTTCTCTCATGTCGCTGTTTGAAGGGTCAATATTCGCGATTCTAATATCGAATGGGTCCATTCCGCATTCGTACGACGCGTGCTCTAAGATGAACTCTGCCATTGCAATACTTTCCAAAGTTCCTAGAATTAAATTATTGATTAACAAAACAGTTTGTGGATAGGCAATTCGCACAAATCTTGTTTGTGACTGAAATTTTAAATCTGTAAAATAGAAGGTTAACGAATTTAAATGTTACACAGCCCAAAACGAAACGCTGGCGCGATCATTTGTTCTGTGTTGCCAAAAGCTGAAATATGACATGGATAAAGATTATGTCCCAGAGACGGACATAGGCTACTTTTTGTTTCAAAAATAATCATGGAGGACGTTAAATATGGGTTAAAAGTTTGTATGGGGTTTTGCAGTTCCAGTTAAAGACAACTAGATGGCGTTGCTAACCTATGGCTGAGGTCGAGATGGCGCTATTATTGCATTTTTGAAAGTTTCAGAAGATTCTTGCAGTGTTCATTTCTTTCTATTTCGAGGTTTTCAAGAACCTACTTAAGTTATTTTGCTGACGAAGACAATTTATTAAAAATAAATAAGTTTTTTTTTAAAAAAATCAACAAGTACGAGCTTTTAACGGATTACCGTGATCTGATTGAACTCACCGATGTAAGTACAAAATTTCATTTCAATCAACCTATTATCTGAGGAGTTCCGTTCTCCATCATTCGATCAGCTCGCTGTCACCATATTTTTAAATTTTAGATGATACTTGATCTCCTAACCGAGTTTCAACTCAATCGGTCGATTATCTGAGGAGTTCCCTCCATCATCAGATCAGCTCGCTGTCACCATTTTTGAAAATGTTAGATGATACTTAATCTACGAACCGAGTTTCAACTCAATCGGCCTATTTTCTGAGGATTCCCCTGGAACAGCTCATGACTCCATCATCAGATCAGCTCGCTGTTACCATATTATTGCATTGTCACCGAGGACTCACAAGTGTACCAAAATTCAGCTCAATCGGACACCGGAAAGTGGGTCAAATTAAGCTTGCAAGATTCTTGCGATACGAGTATATGCAAAATGAAATCTACGTGGACATTGAAAGCAGGTCGAAGATTAGCCACAATAATCTTGCTTAGAATTACTTCATTTAAGTATTAGGTAAGTCGAGTTCCGTGGTCGCGCTTGCATTACCTGGAGCTCTGCACCAAGTAGTTTTCGCAGTGTCAGTGGTGACGTCATACAATTTGTATTCCCATTTAGCACTGGGGTAACAGTTATAATATACGTCAGACGCTAACGTTGACAACGCCTCGTTAAGCATATAGCCGTTGTCCTGGTACTGGTCGCATCTGACGGACTGGATAATTCCTGATCCGTTTAATTCACACTAAAAATATAAAGAAATAATAACTAATTTTATTCAAAATTTTTTTTTTCAGGAAAAAAGCTGCCTTTACATGCCTAGCTTGAACCCTTACAACCGTTAACCCCCTTACGCACTAGCGGTTGAATCGCGCACCGCGGTTCAAATTTTAGTACAATTTTGTGGCGGTAAGTGGTGGTTTGGTAGGTGCGTAAAATGACAAGAGGTGGCATACTAAAACTGGAAAAAACGGCCTGCCACGCGGCTAGCCACCCGCGGTTCAACCGCTAGTGCGTAAGAGCGCTTAATGACTGCGAGCTATAAGAAAAGAAACGAATAGTAAACTAAAAGAAAGTTAATATGGAATAAGCAATAGAAATGAGTTACACGTTACGCTCAACAAGGTAAGGTTACTTTTCGAAGATAGGTGTAATGTGAAAGAATAGGTACCTCATATTCAGCACGACAGCCCCCTCGTTTCCCCACCGCCGAGGCGCATGTGGACATGGGGACGATTATTCGACAAGGACGGTTCAGTGCCTTCGCAACGAGGCCAGAGGCCACAGCAATTTGGCAAGAGCGGGATATCTTCTGTCCGAATGATCCTCCGCAACGGATGTTGTGCACTTCAATGCTGAAATTCATGACTATGTGGTATAAATTATGAATAATAGAGTATTCAAGATTTTAACATTTATGCAGGCAGGATTAGAACTGGTGCAGTACCATGGCCTACAATTCAGTTTGGGTATCGCTTTATGTGCTCATAGTACCCTGAACCCTCGTATGTGACTTATAGGTTTAATAATTCAAATATATGTGTAGTTAAGACTGTAAAAAATATAGTCTAGAACAAATGATTTTTAATACATTACGTATTATTTAATACACCGTATATTTAAAGGAAAATTAACAAAATTTTGGATTCTGTTTAGTCACATCTAAATAGTCTTTCAATTTCGATTAAAGTTGATGGTTTACCAGTTAGATGGAATATTCAGTGCCTTAGACATCATGACCTGAGCTGCATCCAGCCACTGGGACGTCAGGTGCACCTGCAGCCCGTCGTCGGTCGGCATAGTCACACATGCCATCAACTCCATCGGCAAATGCAACTGTCCATATATATTGTTACATCCTTTTATAGTTTTCACTACATCGGTACCTTTCTCAGTTGCCGGCTTATGCATGAACATAGTCACCCTACTAGTGTCATCTTTAGCAACTCCTAGATCTGATATCGGTTCTCTAACATTTTTGTATGTAACAGTGACCAATCCAGCAGCTTTTTGTGCTATATGATCTGTTTCAGCAACGATTATACCGATAGGTTGATTGTAGTAAGCTACTTTTCCATCACATAGTACTTGTTCATTTCCTGTGTAGAATGGAGTTCCTCCTGGAGTGAATGAGTTTATTCCAGGTATGTCTTCAGCTGTGTAAAATGCTATTACTTTGGGAAGTTTCTGAAAAATGATTTAAAATTCTTTGAACATTAATACCCACTAAACATCCATAATAAAACACCTATCGTATATTCTGTAATTTACCAATGCTGCACTAGCGTCAATTTTAACAATATCTCCTACAGCCACCGTGCTAAGAACGAAAGCTGCGTGGACTTCGTGTGGTTGACTAGGTATATCGTCTGTATATTGTGCCTCTCCTGCACATTGAATCTGTAAAAAAATGAGTATGATAATCTGTATCAATTTTAAAAGCATAAAAGCATAATGACGGAGGCCTTATGGCAGCTTAAACTCCTTCACAGGAGTTGGACACTAACTTACTTTTTTAATAAATTTATAGGTCATACACCAACATACAAGGTTCTAAACGTGAAAACCTGTAATTGGCTTTCTGTTAAATAAATTCACCCAATTAAGTTTTTTCAGCTGTTGGTTTTCCTTATAAATAAATAAATACAATTTACAAATTGAAGGGTGAATGAAAATCAAAATTATGAGTGTAGAGAGATGGTTGGAAAGAATTGGGGGAGACTTTTGCCCAGCAGTGGGACAGTGTAGGTTGAATAAAAAGAGATAATTGAGTACGGAGATGACGAATTCTAGAATAAAAAAGAATAAGGTAACACTAGTGACTGAGAAAGATGAGAGTAGGGAGACAATGATCCTTTGCTTTTTCGTACTTACTTTTTTAATTATTCTTACCAATGATTATAACGAACTAAATACTGCTTACCAAAGCTTCAATCTTAGGTATCGCTTTATTCATTGGCCAAAGTGAAGAGTCAGAATCATACGTCTGCTTGCTTGATGATACTGGTCTCGTGTCGTGAAACTTAGTAGCCCCAGACCGATACTTTTCACCTAGAATATCTTTGGGGCACATAGCCATTAGACCCTAGAATAAAACAAAAATGTTAACAGCTTAGAACTCACGAAAGTTCATTGAAAGTGAGACACTTTCAATTTACGTGAGTTCTACTTAATTGTATGCCAAATATAGAAGCAATTAGGTAACGAAAACATTAACACTTCCTTATTACATACAACCTACAGGGGCTGTTATTGCCAAGCGAAAAGGGAAAAATCATCATCATCATCAGCCGCAGCCTTTTTCATCCCACGGCTAGGCTTGGCCTTTCTTCGCTTGTGCCAACCTTTCCTATCCTGGGCTTGTCGGAGCCATGTATGTACATAGAATACGACCTGCTGTTTATATAATGTCGTCAACCCATGTAGCTGCCGGACAACCCACTAAAGACTAAAGTAAGCAATGTCAGCAAGCGAATATTGGGGCTCAAGTGGAGCTGGGCAAGGAAAAAGTACTTAAATAAATTTAAAAAAACCTACAAAAGAGTCGCGGGCTCACAGCATGTTGAAAATGTTATTAGGCAAAGGCCTTCTCAAATTAGCGTAGCAATACCTCGAAATGTTGAAAATTATTAATTACGTAGTCTACACCTTTTATTTTTCCCACTTCGCATCCAACCGTTGTTCAAGTCATTCCCAGAAGGCTTAGCCATTGTAACAATTGATTAAGCGAAAGCAATAGTAGATTATGGAATCGACAGATACCTAAATTTTTTTGCATCTTATGGCATTACTTGCTGCATAGGTACCTACAAACTAGCAAGTTTTTGCTGATCTACGTATATAAAATTATGTCAGAAAAAGATATTTTTTTAGAATTTGTGATCGACGCAAACACTTCACAAGGAACCCATATTGTTGGAGCTTTGCAGTTATTATCCGATATAAGTTACCTTATACAATAATGACGTAGCAAGCTGTTGCCTGTACTTTACGGAAGGGCTTGGTGGTGACGCAACTACTTCCAGCTCATTGTTCAAGATGTTCACCGCTGCTTGTAAAGTGCAGTTATCAAAAAGCTTTTTCCCTATCAAATATTTTTCAGTTGCACTAGCCCTGATGAACCCAGGTGATAGGCCACCGTAGGCTATTCTGGCTTCGAGCACAATGTGGTCAGTTGATAGCTTGTACAGGAAACCGGCATTGACATAGGCGTGCGCGTTTTGAGACCGAGGCATTATCTGCAAAATAAACTCAGAAATAAAAGCATGACCACATTGGTATGTATCTAAATGGAATGGTTTTGTGGTACCCGGCAAAATTTGGTAGAAAATGATTGGTCACACCAAAAACTTTCCATGTAAAATTGATTATGAATACTCTACAAGCTCATAGTGATAATATTATCTGTAACACTTATTTTAGCTCAGTTTTGGAGTTCAGATAGGGACCTGACTCTCCAAGCCCCAAGATGATCTTAGCCATTACTACTCATTAAATATCATTCCTTTACACAATAATACACATTTGTTAAGTTATTTTAAATCGAGCAAAGTTCTATGTCATATGGGTCAGATCTCACCTTGAATGTTTCTAAGTAGTACTGATTATTCAAAGGTGGCAGAATAACATTGACAATGATCTTCCCTTTCAGATCTTCTTTTACTAACTGCTCCATTGGAATTTTCGTGCGATTTCCTTTAGAGTCACCTAAAAATATATTAGAATAATAAATGAAATATCTGTCTATGTCTATGTGTGCATGACAAGCGAAAAAGAACTTCGTTCTGCCGACTTGATCAAGTTTGGAGCGCTGCAAACTGGACGGTAGACTGGATCGTGGGTGGCCGGCATAAAATAATATGTGAACTAATTTGTTATTTAAAAAGTATCTCAATTTCTTACAAATTTCCAGGTAAGCGCCAACAGTTACGAACATCAGAAATATGTCTGACCCAAACCCGACGTGTTGATTTTTCATCATCAAGTTGCCTCCTATTGACCCAAGCTACAACAAAACAAATAAGAATATGACTTCTAACATCCTACATTCCTACCTACTAATCTAACTCCTGTGAAACATTGGACACACTTACGTTTTTAAGAGGAATACTAGCTATCAGGTCAATATGCTTCACAAATTTCTCCAAATACTTAAAATCCCCATTTGCGTAGTTTCTGCAAATATCTTGGAACTCATTAATTGTGATTCCGACTCCTACTATTAGGTTTTGGTCCACCTGGCACCCTTTCAGTTCTGACACTGTGCTTATGTCAATCCATATATCGGTATCGGGAATTGCAAAAACACCTGTAAATAATTTAAAATAAACTATGGGCCGAAATAATTTGAAGGAATCAAATCAAACTTCTTTTTATAATTTTTAAAAAAGCATTAGATTTTAATTTTTAAAGAAATCGCTTAAAACAGTGATGTTTGCTTATTGCAGAAAGGGTCGGCCCAGTTTTTATAATTATAAAGAAAGTTTTAGGCCGCCTTAAGGCCTCCGTCACGGCTTAAACTTGATAACCAAGACCGACAAGGGCCCTCCAGAGCACGGAAGAGCTCAGTTGAAAATTCCACTGGAGGTCACCCATCTAGATCAGAAAAGAGGCTTCAGAATACACCCATCCAGTGTATTCTGAAGCCTCTAAAGTCTGTCAATATTCTAAAGCCTTATACGTACTATGCGTTCCAATGTACGGGTACGCAGGAACGCGCAGCAACTGCAGTACCGCAACCGACTGCGCGTTCCTGGTACGCGTACAGCCGTATATTGGAATGCGGAGCGTAGTCCGTAGGTAAGTAGGACTTTAGAGTTTGCCTACGTAGAAATAAATCGGAAAAACGTACCGAAAGCAGTATGTCCAAACACCAGATAATACGAATCGTAACCTTTGTCGTCCAAAATGTTGAAAATTGATTTTAAGTCACCAACTTTGTACCAAAATTTATTATCTTGTAATTGGAATGCAATAACTGTGGACTCTGTGACGTCTTCGTTGGATACGACGCACCACTCGCCTTCATTATCGCATGTGTTTTTGTTACAAGAAATGCCAGTTTTACTGCATATCCGAAGGTCCTCAATGTCAGTTATTCTTAGACCTGATGGAGCGTCCTTTGCGAATTTCTTGAAGGCTTCAGCAATCGGCCTGTAGCCTGTGCATCGACAAATATTACCACCAAACGATTTCTCGATCTCCAGCATGGTGGGTTCATTGCCATTTTGAAGAAGACTGTAAAAAAACACTAATTTATTTACTTCAAAAGAGAGAGAGAATACTTTAAAAGTTTAAAGTAGTTAGTTTTGAACGTTTATTTAATGAATTGTGCCAGGCTAGTAGACTTTTTACAAATAAAATACCAATTCATATTCTGAACCCAAGCAGGCGAGCAGTAACCGCACTGGGTGCCATTGTTCTCCGCCAAGGTCTTCTGAATGATGTGGTAGCCCTTCTTCCGATTCCCGAGTCCCTCAATGGTCGTGATCTCCCAGCCGTGGCAGGACATGATGGGTATAATGCACTGTGAACAAAATATTGTATTGTAAGCGACAGAGTGAAAGAATGATCGACTGGTGGGTTATTGAAGTGAAAACTTCTTTAGGCACGTTGGGCATTTTTGAGATGGGAAAAAACCATCGAACTCGCGTCGCGTGACGTGGCCGTCACTACCACCATCTCTGCTCTTGTTCTTCATTTCGTCACATATTGTATCGTCAGGATGGCCGTAAGCAATAGAGCTCTACTTCTGAGTTTATTGAGTGAGACAACCGCGAGTTCAAGACCTAGTAGGACAGTAACTTTTTGCGCTTTTTGTACTTTTTCTTGAAGAACCGTTACCGAAACCTCGTTTAAGTCATCACTTCTGCCAGCACTCCTAGAGTGCCACTGTTTTTTTTTTAATTCGCCGGAAAGACCGGAATTAATAGTTAAGCTTACCAATCCTTTTTAACAAAATGACTAACAAAGGCGGACCAAATCCGCAACCTTGTGTTAATCATTATAAAAGAAAAAGAAAAGAAATTATTGCATTGGCGGGTATTATAGTTAGGCCCCCTTTTTATGCCAGCCTCCTTGCGCCTAGCGTCATAGAATTCTTCATGTTTACTACCACCCCATCTCAAACACACACACACACACACACTTCACACGCATAATAGCCTTTACGAGTTGGCTATCCTGTTGTCCAGACTTGTAGGAGACTAGTATCTCCGTAAGAAGCCTACGCCTAGTTTTAAGTTTTGTTAACTGTGTGCCTGCCTACTTTATTTTTGTGGAAACAATCTCTGTACTCGGAGAGCGTTAATTTCCGCGACACAGTTTTTCAAACTATGCGGATTTCAAATGCGGACATTATCGTTTCCTATTTTTTTACCCATGACGAAACGGAGATGTAGTATGAGTTTGGGGTGAGTATGAGGTTGTGTGTTTGTGGGTGCACTTTTTTACTCCCATTTTGTTTGTACCATTTTTTGTTTCCTGTTTAAATAATTTAAAATAATTAATTAATTTATTAAATTAAAATAAATTAATTAATTTAAATTAAATTATTAATTTAATTAATTTCTGGTGCTTACCTCGGACAGAGGATAAGTATTTATAGCCATCCAACGAGGTAATGCCGCCAGCCTTTAGGGCACATTACCTGCGGTCGGTGTCTTGAACACTGTTTTTTATCTTTAGTTTAATTAAATGACGTACTTATGTATTTAAAAAAAAAGTGAAGAATGAAGCGACGAAATAATAATATAATGTATGATGCAACGAACTTAACGTTTGAAGTTCGATCGATATTATATGAGTCTGCCATTTGAATTTGAACTGTACATTTAAATAAATCAATGCATTGAAAAAAAATCTAATATTATTACTTATCTAACGCCCTTTCTGCGGTGGGTCTTACTGAAGAAATCTTTTTGACTTTGAATAAATCTGATGATTCTTACTGAATTGATGGGCACCATCGGCCCACCAGGAGTCTTCCTGACGGAGACGCTGCAGACACCGCATCCACCACCCCTGCACATGTACTTGGTGCCGGGCAGCTGGAGGACTTCTCGGATGTAGTCCACCAACATCATATCCGAGCTTACCTCGGATCCCACTGTAAAAACATTCACTAATGACTGGCCTTAAAAAACTCACCTACCTCTTCATCTACACTCACATGGTAGAAATTATGTATTTATTTAATCGTATCTTTGTATTACCTATTATGTAGGGTAAAACCAGGATAGATGCCGCAGTGGGATAGACGCCTCGTATTCAAAAAACCTAATTTCCCAAAATCGCAACAAACATTTAATAGTTTCATTAAGAAGCTCAGGCGCCCCAAACCTCAGGTCCCGCTGGTTGTGGCTGCAGAACCAACGTGTTTCTCGTTTTTGTGTGATCATCTCCGCAGCGAACGCTACGACTGCTTCAAAGTTTCAGAGGTGAGTATTTGCCGTAGTATAACTTTTATTATAAATTTTGCTATATTTTTTATTATGTCAATACACTGGTTCATTAGGTTTACACCTAGTTGAAAATCATTGTTATTTTGGCTTTAGTTTTTTTTTTAAATGAAAGAGCATCTATCCATATCAAAAAGGATAGTTGCCCCGATTTTTGAAGGGATAGGTGCCCATAGAGGCATGTACCTAAACATATGAGAATGGATCACCGAAAAAAAAAGATAGCCGTTTTTGTTGCCTGATTCTTCTAGGCTTTTAAGACGTTGGTCGCCTAGCTTTTAAGACGTTTCAAAGTGATATTTGTGATTTATCTGAAATAAATACCTTTTTATTTTGACTAACGTGTATTTTAATTAATGTCTACTGATTGCAGGTGAACCATGCCAAGAAAATACAAAAAAGGAAGAAGTGCGAGCTTTAGTAATATCTTGGACTAATAAAATATTTAATAACTATGAAATTTACTAATTTTATCCGATAGGGCATCTATCCCTCTTAGCATTTTCATGGTGGGGCATCTATCATCTATCCTCAAAAAAAATGGTTAAAAGTTAATTTCTGCCAAATCTGTAATTGTTAGGTCAATAAAAACAAGTCATAGTAAAACATTAAACTAGTTATATTAACTGAGATAGCTTATGGTAAATTAACTGTTTTAAAATTATGAGACTATTTCAAAAAGTGTGGCATCTATCCCGGTTTTACCCTAGTGTAGGTATTTATTTCTAAGGCGCAAGCCCTATTAGGCGTTTTTTCGGGCGTCTTCCTATCCCATTCAAATGTCTAAATGCATGGGAAAAAAATCACAAATTCAATTCACAAAACAAAAGCAATGGGATGTCCGATCAACCGCGTGTCCTAATTTGTGCTTTGTTTCCATGCATTTAGTATGACATTTTAATGGAATAGGAAGACGCCCGACTTCCGATAAGTGGGGCTTGCGGCTAGCTAATAGCAATTGACCAAACTATTTTATTCAATACTAGCTGCGCCCCGCGGTTTCACCCGCGTAAGTCCCGTTCCCGCGGGAATATCGGGATAAAAAGTAGCCTATGTGTTAATCCAGGGTATCACCTATCTACATACCAAATTTCAACCAAATCGGTCCAGCCGTTTTTGCGTGAAAGAGTAACAAACATCCATACATCCATACATCCATACTTACAAACTTTCGCCTTTATAATATTTATAGGATTATTTCTTAGTTGTATATTTTTATAAAAACATATTTAGTCGGACTACCGCGAAACCGGCTTGGCCTAGTGCGGGGTTCATTGTGTGGTTAAGGTCCTATGCCAGCTCCATCCAGGTGCTAAAAGCTCTATTCTCGCTGGCGCATAACCAACGTTTCTATAAAACTTAGGTCTTTACAACTTTACTAGTTGTCTACACACAACGAGACGTAATCGTTGAGCCTGAGGTGTTGGTTGAGATGGAATTAACTAGCACCTAAGCCAAAGCAGCCAAAGGAAAGACAACGTCAAAACCGATTCATATAAGTACTAAAGGTAATTTAAAAACAAACCTGTATGTGGTTCACCATTTACGAAGAGCTCAATTTGATCATTTCCCCCAAGAGACTTCATCGTTGCAACCAAATTGGTACACTGGCGGCTAATAGCGCTATGAGAACATTTTTATATGATACCGGTACAGTTGCTGCAGAAAGTGCTTTCGTTTTCGTATTGTGTGTACAAATCAAATTATGTTCAGTATTTTTTTTTTTAAACTGAGCTTAGTTTCTAATACTACTCGTATTTGTTCAAAGTCGAGTGACTACAATAATTATACATCATCACCATTAGACAATCTTTTCGATTTATGTAAGTAAAAAATAAATTTACTACAAAATATCTCTTGTTACAATAAGTAAACAAATACAAGCTTAGGGATTTTCACAATATTCAGTACTTACTTATACTTAGCAACACAATTTTATTGATGGGTTTAAAATTAAAGGTGTTGTGGGCTCGTAACGTTTTAAAATTCATTGCCATTTAATATGTAGGATAAGAATGATTAAAGCTGTATATTAATGTTGCAATTTTAGGACTCTGCCTTTAGAATCGGTCAGGATGTGCTTTATAAAATAAATAAATAATGCTGGACTTTTTCACACAGCATCATCTAGCCCCAAAGTAAGCAGAGCTTGTGTCATGGGTACTACATGACTGATATACTTTATACTTTTTACTTATATATGCTTTTTGTTGGTGTTTTCTTTGTATAATATGTAATACATACATATACATAGAAAACATCCAGACCAGAAACTAATACTTGTAGATCATACAAACATTTGTCCCGTGGCGGGGATCGAAACCCGCAACCTTCTGCGTCGCAAGCTGACCTTCGCCCACTGCGCTACAGAGGTTTATCCATGAAACCTACTTCCCTGCTTTCTTCTTCAAGTCAAAGCTAAAAAACATTTATTCAGTACGACCGCTTAGATCACTCAGAATGGTCATGGGCTCGATGATTCTTTCTGTTCCTTCGCAATCTAGGCGAACAGGTAACAAGCACGGTTTGGGGAAGAAACCTAGAACTTTCTTTTATGTATTTTATTTCATACTAGCTGTCCATCGCGGTGTTACCCGCGGTCCCTCGGGAAAACATCACTTTCCTGGGATAAAATATAGCCTAAGTTCATTAGGGATAATGTGGGATTCTAATGGTGAAAGAATTTTTCAAAACGGTCCAGTAGTTTCGGGGCCTATTTATAAACAAAAAGTATGGAGTATCAGTTATCTGGTCCCCATAGTACAATAAATAAATAAATAATAATAATGATAAGGCATTATAAAGAGCATTCATTTTTCCCATAATGCTTTCCCTAAACATTGACTGTCGATTATTTACCTCAAAAGTGAAAAAAAACGAAAGAAAATTAATTTTAAAAAACAAGAAAATCGATATTGCACTCCACTAGATCAATAAGTCTCGATTAAATTTGCATTAATTGCCTAAAAAGCTACCTACATGATATAATTATTTACCAACTTTGTTGACTTCTTAACTAGCGCAAATAATTACTGTATTTACCTTCTGAATAATTAAAATTACCTACTTGAGGAGAGACGGTTAGTTTTTGACTGAAGCCAATTTATGAGATGCAACGGATATGGTATGGGCATTGGGCATGTAATGATATCTTCCCTTCTCGCGTTCCGCAGGGATCAGTTCTGGGTCCAGTTCTCTTTGTTGCCTACTGTGCTGACATCATCAAAAAGCTCTTGTACTGTGAATACCATCTCTACGCTGATGATCTGCAACTTCTCCTTCCTTTTCATCCTTCAGATTGTACTGGTGCTATGGCAAAAATAAATTATGACTTAGAACAAATATTTCAGTGGTCTACCAGTAACTCTCTAATCCTTAATCCAAAAAAATCCAAGTACTTAATATTTGGAACAAAAAGTAATTTGAATAAACTATCCACCTTTAACATAAATATTGCAGTGAACGGTGAATCTGTTGAGCGGGTTGCTGAGGCTAAAAATCTAGGGTTAACCATGGACAGTCACCTACATTTTGAGTCTCACATAGCTGATACTGTCCGCCAATCTCTCTTCCGCTTGAAAATGCTCTACAAGATCCGTCCATATTTGAGTGAGGAGGTAAGGATCATGCTATGTGAGTCTTTGGTTCTGTCCCGGCTCAACTACTGCGACACAGTATATGGTCCCTGCTTACTCAGTAGATCTGTCAATCTGATACAGCGAGTGCAAAATGCCTGTGCAAGGTTTTGTTTCCGTGTCCCTCCTAGGTCCCATGTAACTCCATTCCTTAATTCAGCAAACCTTCTCAAAATGAAGGCCCGTAGAGAACTGCACCTTGCTACCCTTCTCTTTGGGCTTATCAATGGCAAAACTCCTGCTTACCTCTACTCTAAGCTTAAATGGGCTAATGACAGGTATCCCAGGCGCGCATGTACTGGTCTCATTTTGCTTGCGCCAAAACATAAATCAGTCGCTTTCCGTGGGTCCTTTCGCTTTGCTGCCTCCAAGTGTTGGAACGATATTCCTCCACCACTTCGGAGCCTGAAAACAGTTGGTACATTTAGAATCAAGCTCAAGCAGGAACTCCTGCGCATTCAAAAGTTGCAATAGCTCTAGGGTACCTTTCCAATTCCCACTTACCTACAGCCTTGCTCCCTCTCAGCCTGAATGTCTCCTGTGTGTTTAGTCTTCGCAACTTGTTGCAGCACGAGTTCACATTATTCCTTGTAATTTTTCATTAATATACGACTTGCTGACGTGTCCGTTTTTTGTAATGCACGTGTGTTTTGGTTTTCTGCCTCCATCACTCACTCACTATCTTATAACTCTGTCTAACTTTGTTTCCAATCACTGTCACCGCTGGATCGACACTGACAGCACCCTTACCGTACGTACTCCTTGCCACACACCTCAGAGTAACTACCGACCGCATACCTAAGATTAATGAATAACTCAGACACACACCCTTCACACACCATATACTTCACACATTTACTAATTTATTTATGCTATGTACCTACTTATTATTATTATTATTTTATTATTATTTAGCCTGTGTCGTCCCACTGCAGGGCAAAGGCCTCCCTTCCCTCCTTCCACTCTTCGCGATTTAACGCCGCAACAGGCCAATTCCGCAGGTGGGAGTCCAGCTCGTCCCGCCATCTCGCCCTGGGTCTTCCACGTCTACGCGTCATATTTTGTGGGGTCCACTGTGTGGCTCGTTTTGCCCACAAATCGTCTGACATGCGGCAGACGTGTCCGGCCCAGTTCCACTTCAGGCTGGCGGCTTTGTCACCAACGTCAACCATTTTGGTTTTGGAGCGCAGTATACTGTTCCGCACGCGGTCTGACAGTTTTATTCCTAAGATACTGCGCTCCATAGCCCTTTGGCAGACCCCAAGAGCGAACTTCTGATTCTTTGTCAAAGACCAAGTCTGAGCACCGTACGTAAGGATGGGGAGAATGCGTACGTCCATGAGTCTCTTTTTAAGGGTGAGTGGTAGTTTGCCCTTCATAAGGTCTTTCATTGACCAGAAGCACTTCCAGGCGTTCTCTGTGCGTCTAGCGACCTCTTTATCTGCTCTCGCCTGGAATGAAACTACTTGGCCAAGGTAAAGATACTCTTGGACGTACTCAATCCCCACACCACCAACGTCCACCCTGCGCTTCGTGCTATTTGTCATAAGCTTGGTCTTTGACATATTCATCGTCAGTCCGACCTCGAGACTGGCGTTGTTGAGTTCGTTGATCATCGAACTATCCTACTTATAGTACTGTTATTATCTTATAAAATCTCAGTTTATCTATTTTCTTTTTTTTGTTCCTCTATTATTACTATCTTCGGGATGTGATGTCACCAAACCAGGAGTAGTCTGAAAATCAGCGTTGCCCTGTACCCCGGTGCAGAGCAACATAAAGCTGAGACTACTCCTTTTTGACTAACACCAGCGCAGACCGTACTTCTTACCTACTGATAACTCTTTTTATTTATTTTTTTGTACTTAATATTATTTCGTTTTGCTGTTTAGGTCTTTTCTTGTTTTGTGTATTGCTTGTAGATTGCATGTAGGTGAGTAGGGATAGGCACAGAGGTTCCTAACTTCATAGCTCTGTCACCTACTTACCTCATACCTACTTTTGTATTTTTCTTTTTTGTACCTGTTCTCTGTATGTGTAATGTACCTGTGTCTGTGTGTTGGCAAATAAAGCTTCTATCTATCTATCTATCTATCTATCTTCTCATGTCATGTAACTAGAAGAGTACTTGGTATGAATGTTGGTGGATTTACGAGTAGAGGTAGGCCAAAGAAAAGATGGATGGATTGTGTGAAGGATGACATGAGTAAGAAAGGAGTGAGTTTTGAGATGACGGCTGATAGAGGAGAATGGAAGAAGAACACATAACTATTATCAAATAGCCCGCCTTCTTATTTCTGACTAGCTGTCCGTCGCGGTGTTACCCGCGGTCCCTTGGAAAAACTTCAGTTTCCCGGAATAAAATATGGCCTATGTTCATCAGGGATAATGCAGGATTCTAATGGTGAAAGAATTTTTCACAAAGGTCCAGTAGTTTCAGAGCCTATTCAATTCTAACAACCAAATCTTTCCTCTTTACAATATTAGATGTCTGTGGGAGCTATTTTGTATTTTTTAAATCGTCAAGAAATAAGTGCAGGAAATATTTTTCTTTTTTGGCTTATAAAAATTGATCGTAGACAATGTCTACCGTGCATTGAGGATACACTCATTGATACGGATTATTTTGTTATTTTTAGGTAAAGAAAAAATAATCTTAGATTTTTTCTTTAGAATCTTTTAATTATTATTTTTTATTGGTCGACTTTCCTCTTATTATTTTTTATTCCACTAGCCAACTGCTACTAATTATTATTTGGAATAAATAATTTGGTGACATATTTACAATAGTACATGTGTTTTATAGACATTAAACAAAACGAATAGGTCACCTTGCTTGAAAGTACCTATTAGTCGGTAGTTACACTCACATATTTATATTTCAATATTTTATTATCCAAATACATCCATCATCATCATCTGCCAATGCAATACGCAGCTGGACATAGGGTCGATGGAACGCAACATTACGGTCAAAGGACAAACTAATACAAGATCTGATAGCAGATCAGAGTCGAAGAGGCTAATCTAAACAAGAGGAAAGATTTGTTTGTATGTTTGTTTGTTTGAAATGAATAGGCTCCGAAACTACTATACCGATTTGAAAAATTATTTCACCAATAGAATCCTACATTATCCTTGATGAACGCTATGTTTTATCCCGGGGAAGTGATGTTTTCCCGAGGGATCGCGGGTAACATCGCGCCTCACAGCGGACAGTTAGGTAGTAGATGTTATTGTGTGAACACTGGTTGAGTCTCTGTTTCAAAGCCTTGAGCATCGCCGTAGAGTCACGAGTTTGTTGGTTTTTTATGGGTTGCATTTCGGAGAGTGTGCTCTAGAAACTTATTTAACGAGCCTCAATGCGGGGTTCGATGTAAATTATTTATAATAATTGTAATTTTATGTATTAAGTTTTATGAATAAATTGAAATTGAACTGGCTCCCCACTGGAGCTTGACTTTTTAGTTAGATGGATCACCTAAAAGAGTGATAGGCACAAACCGTGTTTGTTGCCCTGATTCTTCACGGTATTCGGTTGCGCAAGAACTAAGTAAAATTTGTTTTAAGACTATTATGAGTGATCCCAGCGGTCCTACTGATTAAATGCTTTTTGACTTTGACTAACTCCATAATTTAGTTCCGCCTTCCGCATTATTTTATCGGGCCAAGAAAGAAATAGATAACGGCAAAAGAATAGATTCAAACCTAGAGCCGTATTCGCGTTCCTTTTTTTCTTTTTTGACTTCAAGGGCCAATTACGCGGTCCTAGCCTAGGACCAAATATGAAAAACAGAAAAATTTCATTCAATTGTCAGAAATCGTGGTGGGAAGCATCCGAATATTCATCAAACGAACGAAAAAAGGAACGCGAATACGGCCCTTCTTTCCCCATATTCGCTAAGAAAAAAATGATTTAGGTAAAAAAAGGCCTTCCTGCTTAACATGTCCACCCACCAGGTAGAGATAGGGTAGTCATGGTAAACAGGCTGTTCCACCTCACAAACTGTGGAGTAAGTATTCAAAACGATGCGCATTTAGAAGCGTCTTGAACTCTAAAACCGGCAAAGCGCAAGGTCAGCTCACAAACGAAGGGTTCCTGCCAGTACAAAAAAACAGCGATTGAACATAATGGCATGTTAAGCTCTAATTTAGCTCAAAAACTTTCATCATCATCATCCGCAGCCCGACTTCACCCACTGCTGGGTATAGGCCTCCCTCTGCTTTTGCCATTCTTCCCGGTCCTGTGCCAGCCTGATCCACTGTCGTCCTACGACGTTAATAATATCGTCCGCCCATCTCGCTGCCGGACGTCCGACACTTCTCTTGCCAGTTCTAGGCCACCATTCTGTCATCTTTTTACACCACCTATCGTCACCACGTCACCAAAAACTTTATAGATGCCTAAAACTCCCTAGACTTTAGGGCCCTTAGTAATAGGTCTAAACTCCAAAAATTATCATCGGCGTAACTTTACACCACGTTTATTTATAACGGCCTAGCAGTTTGAATATGCCTGATTTTAGCTGGGACTTGTTACCTTTGCATTTAAACCATCTTGCTGCCTGGATCTGGACTATCTTTGGTCTACAAATTAAGATAGACAGTGTCTACATCTGCGGTTTAAATAAACCACTGTAAAAGACAGACAGAAGGACAGACAGACATGGAGAGTGGAGTTAGAAATTATCATTCTTTTACTTTTTTGTGACAAGCGGACTGGATGACGGACGGAGTTATATAGGGTCTTTCATTTTAAACTAACTTAATTCAGGAATTGGGTTCAACAAATAAATTTAAAAAGCGAGCGTGTGACGTGATGTAGCTGTGTTGCGATTGGTGAAACGTCTGTTCTCCTTGAAAATATTATGCATTAAAAAATCAATAAAAGATACATTTTGATGTGAAAACTTAAAGTGACAACCCAAAAATTTATTTATTTATTTATTTATTATAACAGTTTTTGATAGAAAGCTTACAGTAACACCAAAGCGCTAACTATCTAAGATTAAAACTTAAGTACATTCTCAAGGTGTTAAAAATAATGGAGAGATTGTCACTGAAAATGTCGACATGTTGGACCTCATGCAAATAGGCATTAAGTAATGTGAGAGCCCTCAAAGTTGGAGCATTGGTCGCATAATTGGTACGCGGGATGTGGCATGCGAACAGAGAATGATAGCGCCGGCCACAACGTACGTAGTTGTCGGGCACATAGAGTGAGATCATGCTCAGTATGGTCGGATTATTGAATGCGGTTTGTGTAGTTTAAAATGAAAGACCCTGTATAGGCTGTAGTAAAAGGGTTTCTTTATCATCCTTTCGATGCAGAACTCTAAAAACTTGACAAGAAGTTGTGATGGCGTCGTCTATGCGGCTTCATAACGCTGCCTAAATCTAGATCTACAAGGTGTCAAGATTTTTAAACATTACTTCACTTGTTCGTTTATAACATCAAAATGTTGGTCAACGCTTTTTGGTAAACCAAAGTTAAATTCAAACAAGAAAACTGTACCGTGGTATGTAAATCTTGGCTCTCGAACGAAGTGCCTAGAGTCAGCGCGATTCGATGCATACGTGACAGGTTGCCAGCCCACCGGCGCCTAACTAGGTATCAAAGGTAGGTAAAACTAGGTAAAAAGAAATATATTCAAAGAAAATTAAGCTATTAACCTTTACTCAAAATAAACCTACTTGGTTATAAAATGTATTTAGGTAGTTTCTCGTTGCTCAAGTAGCTAAAAAGACACTATTTGATGCAATGTTCAATTTTGATAGGTATCGATCAAAAGTATGTTGACACAGCGTGTTAGGTAGTAATGAATCAATAATATCTGAACATGAATTTGTCACATAAACTTCAACATATATTTAAAAAAAAAATTTTTAGAGTACCTATAGGTAGGCTTTTGTAACGCAATATCAATTAATTATGAAAGATTGTCGATAGAGAAATATAAAAATCTCCTCTACCTACACTAGGTTTTTTTCTTGGTCAAGTTGTTAATCTATTTTATTATTTATAATCAATAATATTAGGTAAATAAATAAAACATAATATAACTAAAATAAAACTATAATCTATTTATTTTATATAGTAATTCTAGTTATTGTAAAATAATAATCTTTCTTATAAGTGGCCAAAAACAGCGTCAGATATTCAACCCGTGCCTCTGCGATAGTTGAGACGCGGGCGAGCGGAGTGTAATCAAAAGATCATTTCCTGATTCATCACTCGCTGTTCAGTCGAGTCAGTTAAGACCCTTCTGATGGCAACGTAAGAGAGCAAACGCGAGCGAAGTGGTTGTATCGCCAAAACGCTTCGATAGCGCGTTCTAATTTTTCCTGTGGCGACATCTAGTTGTGAAATCGGAACTAATGTTGTTTGCTCTAATTTTTTTATAAGGCCCATATTTATTGCTCTCTGTTTATTCTGTTGACTTACATTAACTCGTAGTTCTACTCGTATTATGACCAATAATGATTTTAGTTATTGTTTTTGTTCTCCCGTAATCCTATAAAAGCATGAAATCATTTCCGAAATCTCTATGAAATTGGACCGAATGTATGGATTTACTATATCCCCTTTGTCCACCGTCTAAATAGAATTATGTTTCTTCATATAATGCTCAGAGAGCCGTAGTTGACCGAGATAACAAAATGTTTCATTACTTGGAAAATAAAATAGATTATGATGTGGAGAGAATAAAAATGTGGAGGGAACATTTTTGTCCTGTATTGGGACTATTTAATCATTGTATAATACACCTTTTATGTAATTTGATTCAAAAATATCTGCACACAATACATTTATCCATCCTTATTCATTTTATGAAAAAGAAGAAAATAATACCTAATAAGCTTTTTCTTACAAATTTGAATGTCTTACAACCTACATGATACGGGTGATATTAAGGATTTACAGGCAAGACGGTGCAAAGTGGGTTTGTGAGTAATAATGATAGAAATAATTTGAAGAAGCCAGAGAGGAACATCTGTGTGGTTTATGGTAGATTTATTTTTGTAACTAGAAACGTTTTTTTAAGCGTAGAGTAGTACTGCTACATGGAGACAACTGTTACACAGATAAAAATAATATTGAAAAAAATATGAAGTAATAAATTTTAAAATTGTTTTGGTATATATCTAACGATGCATTTACACAATGCGATTTCAACCCATACGTTATTGTATCGCACAGCAAAGTTTCATTATATTTTGTTGTCTTGATGGTATTTTTTATTGCTAAAATATCTATGACAAAAATTGTTTCACTACCCCAATTGATTCGAATTCCTTCCTTTGTGTTCCTTAGGCCCGATAATACTTTTATCGTTTAGAAAAATATTATTAACTTTTATGAATTTGGTAATATTTTTATCTATGAAATATTGTACAAATTTCTATAGTCTGTCCGTTGTTCCCTCGAGATATTGCTCGTATTTATTATCTAGGCGGGATAGCAAACAATGTAAGTAGGTATGTTGTATCTAATATCGGTATTTTGGTGAGACGAACCAAGTAAGTTGTATTTTTATGTCGTTATTAGAAAATAAAATTAGAAGGATTGAATAAAAAGATAACCTTCTACTTAATATTGTTTATATCATTGTTGCCCTTAATGATAATGATAATATAGGAAGTATCTTTGGTGATTGCCTAAAGATTCAAACCAGGCGTTTTTGCAAAATTCGAATGGTTTTTTCATAAATGAAATATGTCTCTGCTCTATCAGCGGTCGTTATCTCAACATTCAATAGAACATATTGTTTACTTTTTAAGAGATTTGCAAACATTCGTTGTTAAGGTAATTATGATCGTCGAAAGGATGGTTTATTGTCCAGGAATATCAATTATTTTGTAACATAGGTAATAACTTTCTTTTCCTATCTTGCGCTATGTAACTAAATTATGAATGCATTGATTTTATGCGTGCCTTTGACTACCCCTTCCATGTTTCAAAGAATCTAGTAACTTTTCCCCAAATAGATCTGAGAGGTCTACCGTATCTCGGGGATACAAGAGATCCTGTTTATTTTTCGTTGGATTTTTAACCAAAATAGCTGAACGGAATTGGTTTGTCAAGTTATTAACTACCCTATCTAGTGTGGGTTGGTAAGGGGATTATGATTAATTGATTGAAGTGGTCATTTGGATTAAGGGTTTCAATCAATCGGAAACAATACCTATACCACACCTATACCATTTGTGACGCATGAAGTTTGCTTGTGAGTGTAGTGTTGTGTGAACTGTATGTGATGTTTGGTAACTGTAAGCTGATAAATAAATAATGTAAATAATTGTTACATGTATTACTTGTGTGTATTCATCATCTTCCTGCCCTTTTCCCACATTATGTGGGGTTGGCACAACATGTTCTTCTTTCATTCTCATACTTGTGTGTGTAATAAATAGATACATAAATATAAATTACAGGTCACCGACATCAGATAGGTATTTCAAAACTTTAGTTTCGGTCGCATTGGATTATAAACGTATCTTGTTCCTTCACAAACCGCAATTACCTATTTGAAGATACTTTACATCAAAATATTTTCACTGATGGCGTGATTGAAACAAACATACAAGCAGCCATTACAATTTTTTTTATTTATTTATTAATTACTTACAACCTAACAGCCTAGGCCAAAACGTTTGTAAGCCACTTAAAATATTCTACATAGATACATAGATAACGGACACAAATCAACTAAAAAACATACACAAACAAAGACAAATAAATGAAGTTTCATGTTGAACACATCTACATCCGGTTCCTGAGCAATCATCGCGTTGAGTAGTAAACATAGACATAGACAGACATTTATTTACTACTTTGGCACACAATACAATCACTAGAATAAAAAAAAATCAAAATAAAAAGAAGACGCTAAAAAATTTAAAGTTGAAATAATTAGCGAGTGCAAGTGCACTCGCTGTCGGTGTTACCGTATTTGTAGCATAACTAGATTTATTTATTTACCACATTAATTCATAAGTAGCAGTAGTATATTATTATTGATAATAAAGCTAACACAAAAACTATCACGAATATTGATTTTCGCATGCAGATAATGAAGTGGCCAGCTAGACGAAACCTTCAAATTGTAAACTTTCAGAAAGATCTAGATAGGAAGTAATAACTAGGTGTGTGTGGTCACGATCTGGTGTAGACAAGCCGAAATGTGTATTTTCTATACTAATATTATAAAGAGGAAAGATTTGTTTGTTTGTTTGAAATGAATAGGCTCCGAAACTACTGGACCGATTTGAAAAATTCTTTCACCAAGAGAATCCTACATTATCACCGATGAACATAGGCTCTATATAGGCTTTTCTATGATATTGTCTTTTTAATGGTCCGTTTTCGTATGTAAGTATTTAGTTTTATATTAATCAAGACTTTTAGTTCTTCTACTGTTATTATTTTTTCTATGTTTAAGCTTTTTGTACACCGCCGTTTTTCTGTTATATCTTTTCCAGTCCATCCAAAGGTTGTCTGGAAGAGATCGCTTTTAGCGATAAGGCCGCCCATTGTACCTACTTGTTATTTTGTGTTCCTGTTATGTTTCTTCTGTGCACAATAAAGTGTTTATCTATCTATCTATATTTTATCCCGGGGAAGTGAAGTTTTCCCGAGGGATCGCGGGTAACACCGCGGCGGTCAGCTAGTATGTTATAAAATTTTATGGACAGCATTAGTGAAAATGTCAGAATAAAATAATAGCTATCCTAATGAAGTCAAAGTCAAAGGTAAAAAAAAGTTTTCAGGGGCTTTTTATCTGAGCGCTTCCGTGCTTCGGAGGGCACATTAAATTGTCGGTCCCGGCTATTAAGTCGTTAAGCCATGACGGAGGCCTAAACTCCGTCACCAGAGTTGGCCACAGACTCATACAAACTTAAAATATTGAACACTATCAATATGGTTTATACACCTATCCACTTAAATGAGAGATTAGAAACAAAAACAAAATTAAATGCAGTAATTTTGTAGTACCATCTTCGAAAGTCGCCCTTTTTTTTAATTTGATTTTTTATGACACAATTTTACAATAAGTAGGAAGTTTGAATAACTTAATTTAAGTAGTATTTATTTTTCTATAAAACACAATTTATTTCATTAAGCTAGCATTCTTAGTTTACGAGATTTATAGGTTTCTTTACTGGATTCCCGGAGACCCGAATTCACTGCTCTTCAGTGTATTTTGATCTTTACCTTGAACTAACTAGAACGTTATTTTGTATAGGTATGTTAATTTGGTATAACAGAATCACCATCTACTTATGAGTCAATCACATTTTGTAGAGTTAAACAATAATCAATCAAAATCAAATTACATTATCCACTTAGCCATGTTTTTGTACTACAGAACCTAATTTTGAATAGGTACTAACTTAAAGGACCACCAGCTTCGTCCTGCGATAACCCACAGTCCGGAATACCTTACATCACTTTCGGGATGTTATGTTAGTTGGGTGTTTCTATGTATAATATGTATGTATTTACAAACAAAAAGTATATAAGTAGTATATCAGTTATCTGGTTCCCATAGTACAAGCTTTGCTTAGTTTGGGGCTAGATGCTGTGTGAAATTGTCCAGCATTATTTATTTATATATTATGTGTGTGTACTCAGGGTAAAAGCTATCATGACCATTCAAATGACGACCTCTGTGGCGCAGTGGGTGAAAGCCCGCTTGGGATGCAGAAGGTTGCGGGGATAAATGTTTGTATGATCTGCAAATATTTATCTCGGGTCTGGGTGTTTCTATGTATAATATGTATGTACAAACAAAAAGTATGTAGTATAAGTACCAGATAACTGGTTCCCATAGTACAAGCTTTGCTTAGTTTGGGCTTTGGGGATGGATGATGCTGTGTGAAATGTCCAGCATTATTTATTTATTTTACAATTTGGGCAGGTTCGATTTCAAAATCGTTAGTTCCTAGATTAAACAGCAAAAAGCCAGTTCCCACTTGTTAGTAGGTACTAAGTTAGTGACTACTAATTTGCACGTCACCATGCCATACTTCACGAAGCGTAGGCTCTTATTAAATCGTTTAAATTGTTTCGTAGTAGGTTAATGCTTGTGAATTATCGACTTGCTTTTCTCAATCGTAAACGTAACGGGTTTACTTAGGTACAGATAAGATATTCTTGTATAGCCTTACTATCAAACGTGACATAAAATTATTTCTCGGAATAAACCAAGAATAACCCTAGATTTTGACAGTTTACACTCAGGAATAACTTTGCACCAGGTTTATTAGTAGGCGCCTTAAAGTTTAAACACACATAAAATATTCGAAAATATTATAGCTAAGGTGTACCTATATGGTATGGTAGTACCCAGTGGCTAGCGTTCTTTAGTAGTAAATATACATAAATATATACAAAGCCCAGACCTGTAATAAATATTTGAAGAACATGCTAGTTTTGTCTTGTCACGACAATCAAACAAGCGCCTTTTACGAACACGTTCCCGCTATGCAATCAAGTTCAACATTACAATATCGATTAGTAGATAAACAATGAGCCTAATTAATAAACACTACGTAACCATAAAATTTTAGAGTTTAAACCCGTCGTAACTTTACTCTAAGCCTGACTTGAAGATCTCTGCACTCAAGGCACAAAATGCAGATGCCAGCTATTCCGGAATCTTCAGGATCAAAGTCCAAGAGTTTCAATATAACGCAAAACAGAATTATAGCTCCTAATCCCGAGCATTAAGATTCAGAGCATTGTGCTCCCATTGTGCCACAACAATGGCCAACAAAGAAAGCGTTCACGGGGAGCGCGTCAAATATTGAATTTACAACGAGATTTTTATAAAAGAGGAATTAGGTCGTGAGCGTCTTGAGTCTTCCTTGTTCGTGCGTTTCATCAAAATAAGGAAAGGTTCACGGTTTAGGTGAGATGAAGATAAACATCAGTTTCATCTTCGGTGGAGAAATGAACTATATAAATCTAGATTGACACTCCATATTGATCCACATTTTGTAAATGATAGAGAAGTGGAAGGCAGGAACATCACGCGCTATTAATGATAATAATTTCAATCTCAATAGGCTGTATCCACAAGAACTGCAGACATACAATACTTAGGTTTTTAATATTTTTACAAAGGTGTATTAAGGTTATGATCTAGACTGAGGATCTCAGCCTGGAGTTTTCTCCAAGCGTCGAGGGCGCTGGTTCTTCAAGTTTCATCCGTCGATGGTGAAGCTGCCATCGATGGAGCTTCTCGTGTTCCTCACGGTCTCATATTCTTTGAAGACTGTCTGTGTAGTAGAGTAGAAGTCCCAGCCATTGTCAGTTCACAGTTCATTGTACGGTGGAGAATGTCACACTTATCTACTTTAAAAACGTTACGTAACCATTCTTCTAACTAATAAATTCATTTCATTTCACACCCACTAGATTTTCTGACATTGAAATACAAATTATTCATTTTAAAATTACCTTACGTTTTTTCATGATCGTTTATCAAATAGATCATGTTTCGTTTACATTTCTATCACGTAGATTCACGTCTATGAGATGTCATCTTATCAGTTAGGAGCCGGGTGAACTATCCTCACTCAATGTCCACTCAAATCGACTTGAGTCATCACGATATTTGAAGCCCTATGCCAAAGAACTTGTAAACTCATTGTCACATAAACTGAGTGGATGGCTATCGATGTTTACGTTTTAAAGGGTCAATCTTTCAACTGTTAAAGTAGCTGATACACTGTGCATTTTGATAATGATGATGGTAGCTATCAGTATTGTATGCTACACCGCCGTAACTTGTATCACATTAATTATCCGTGGAATGAGTAGAGCTACTGTTTCTGTGATGCGGAGACTGTAATACGACAGCCGTTATTTTATACTATGTCCTCTCTAACACTTCTCACCCAAACAGAAAGAGGTGTTTCCAGACCGATACGACTTAGGTGCTTTCAAGAAAAGAGCCTATTCCTACCTCAAAGGTCGGCAACGCATCTGCAGTGCCTCTTGGTGCTGAGGTTGTCTTGTGGGCGGTGGCAATCACTTACCATCAGGGTGTGCCACTTGCTCGTTTGCCCCCTCTTCCATAAAAAAAACTAACATTGAAACAAAAGCATCCCCAAATTCAGGCAGTCTCTACGAGAAGAAATATTCCTCTAGGTACTATTTTATCCCTCTGAGCTACCTTTTCCATCCTTTCAGAGAAAGGTTCTTGGCCTACCAAAGGAAGGATAAGATGGACTGTCGGTAATTTCTCACGGAAGATTTCTTGCATTGTGTTAGTGTAAGATGACGGCTGATGAAATAAAATGGAAGATAAACACCATGTTGTACCGACCACACATCATTTGGGGCAAGGGCAGAAAGATGATTGACGGTCACCGTTTGTTAGGAAACTGCTCCAGCGTACACCAAGCTAGGTGAATCAATTGTGGAACTATTTCGAAGCTGTGCCACAGCGAAGCAACAGTTAGTACTTAGTAGCACGTTCCACAGATTATTCGGAACTTCAAAAACTCGCTTGAACGGTAATTTAATAGCAATTACGTCGGAGTTGTTCTAATGTGTAAGTGCTTTTATTGTGTCCTGTTAGAAGGAGTATCTGAATACCTGCCCACAGTGCCTCACTACCTGCCAACCTAGGAACAGAAGAGGGCCGTAGAGGTGGTCGAATACTAGTCTAAAGTTATATGACCACCATTGACTTGAAATGAATATTTATTTATTTATTTATTTATTAGTTCACCAACACAGAGTACACCTTAACATAAAATATGGAAACAACACAACAATTCTTTTTTAGTGTCTCTACACTTACAGGTGAAGACGGCATGATTTGAGTATTAGCGAGTAACATAATGATAATATAAAAGCGATAACACAGAAATATTTACAGGAATACCTACACAAAAGTAAAAATCAAATATCTGAATATTGGCAAAATCCGTGGGATTCTTGTTGGCTGAATAGACTAGTCACTAGTTATTTCAAACCAGTGTGTTGGATGGATTATGAACCCCTTGTAAATGCCTTGTATGCAGCTATGCATATTCGATGTAATTACCTAAATTCGTCTACCTACGTACCATGGACCATTTAAGCATTTATTATAACCATTTTACCATATAATCTATAAAATCTACCTAGTTTACGTTTGTTTTAAAGTCTAAGAGAAGATGTGTGATTGTTGTACAATTTTGCCATCGTAACTCGCGGCTTTTCTGTAACCATTTCCTAAAACAAACTACACAAGAAAGCTAAACCAACTCCTAGGCCACCATAGCGTCTAGCACAAACTTTCTACAAAATGGTTCAAAAGTAAAACCTAAACCCTTTCATCGCAGGGGTTCAACAGAACTAGTGTCGTGATAGGATAAAGGTAGAGGAGTAGGTGTGAACCCCGTGCTATGAGACCTGCCACTTCACGGTGCCCAAATGGCTCTATGGCCCATTAGAAAATAATCCAATGTGCCTGAAAACAAAATTATATTATCACAGCAAACTTCATAATTATTTACTAGGGATGTTTTATAAATGAGCCAGCAAAACAATTAAACCAGTATATCATCTACAACAATCAAATTGCACAATGCTGCTGGCAAACCACAGAATAAACAGCTTATTGCAAAGTTGACTGATTTCCCAGCGGACTCCGACGTCGATATTCAATAAATCTCTAATAACAGGTGCACCTGTTTGTTTGTTTCATAATCTTTCAGATTCCCATAAGTGGATCACTGAAAAAATCAATAAGCATTGTGATCCTAGTATTCCTATAAGTATTGTGATCCTGTATCTCGAAGGAAAGAGATGGTTGGAGGGACATTGGGGGAGACTTTTTCCTAGAGTGGTACTAATTCGATTCTATTGTTTTTGTAAGTATCTTCTTATCCAATTTTAATGTGTCGATTATAGTTTATGCCGAGGGACATAAACTAGTTCTTTTGAATAGAAGCGGCAGTCAAACTTTCGTCTGCGAAATCATATCCAAAATAATAATGTCGCGAGTAAAGTCGCGGTGTAAGGTGAGTATTGAGTAAATTCATATGCCGATGCTTATACGGCGGGGATAGCTAGGGATTATGGCCTAGGTTGACTTTGAGTTAGTGCCTGGGCTTTCATAAATAACTGAACTTTGACTCTCCGAGGTACACGCCACTGTACCACAACCACAAAACTGATTCTGCTGCAGATTAACCTCAGATATTCTATGATTTTGCAGTTCAAGTGAGCATATTTTTGAAGTGAAAACTTTACAGGCGCGTTAGGCATTTTTGAGATGGAAAAAACCATCGAACTCGCTAACGACACCATCTCTGACATCTCTTCGGCAAAGATCGACAAACTTGTTTTTAATTTCGTCGAACATTGTATCTGCATGGATGGTGACGAGGTCTAGAGCTCTACTTATGAGTGCGACAACCGCGAGTTCAAGATACAGTAATTTTTTTAAAAGATTTTTTTGTACTTTTTTTTAAGTTAACCGTTACCAAAACCACGTTCAAGTTTTCACTTCTGTCGGCACTCCTGGAGTGCAAACCGCCTTATTAGGGGCTACCAATTGGTGACGCTGACACGTAAAGTAAAGAGTTATTGCGTGAAATACACTATGGTCATAATATTTTGTTATGAACTCAACCAGAATATAATTATGATTGGTTTGTTTATTTTTAATTATTATAAAATCTTCCTAACGATGTAGGTCACTGAAATAATTACTTGAAGGAAGTGAATTTTGTGTTTCTTTGGGATTTATATAATTTATGAATGATATCATTAATCATTTCATGGTCTCTGAGTTTACAAGCTTGATTATTACATTACTTAAGTAAATAACCATAATTTATAATAATAAATTGTAGGGCCGTTGATAAAATTTACTCATACGTGAATTGTTCTCAGGCAATTAATTAGTTACTTATTTTTGAATATTTATCTGAAAATCTCATTGTATATGCAGCGACATCAACTTATATTATTATTATAATATTTTTATAATAATATGAGCATTCAAAGTTCCTCTTTCACCTCTCTGTGTCATCATCATTTATCTGCCCTTATCCCACTTTTATGTGGGGTCGGCACAACAGGTTTTCCCCTTCCACTCCGCTCTATCAACCGTCATCTCAACACTCACTCCTTTCTTACTTATATCATCCTGAACACAGTCCATCAATCTTTTCTTTGACCTGTCTCTTCTGCTACATCCCTCCACATTCAAACCTAACAGTCTTCTCGTTACATGATCCTCTTCCCTCCTCATAACATGCCCATACCACGACAATCTATTACTCCTCAACTTTTCCTTTCACCTCTCTGTGTATATTATTTAATTATATAAATTTGATTATCCTAGAATCACGTTTGATCTTCACACGTTCCAGATATACTTAGGTAGGGTAGGCAGGGGTATTTTCTATAAAAAAAATGTTTGTGGAATATGAACCCAAATGAACGTCGTATGAATATTAGCGCAGCCAAAGCGAGTCTGCTAAATCTTTATGAATAAAATTCAAAGGTGGAAATAATTGCAGTCTATAAAAATCCTCAGAATGCATAATTGAAAAAGTTGAAGTATAAACCAAGTCTGAGATAAATAATATAAATTGGATTGTAGCACATGAATCTAAAATATTTATATCGTAATGTTAACCTACATTAAACTACTGTTTATGGACTACTCATACTCAGCTCCGCGGTGTTACCCGCAGTAACTCGGGAGCACTTCATTTTTCCGGCCTACAATTTAGACCCCTCTCAGACTGAAGTTCTATCGGCCGATAGTTGAGACGGAATATACTTCGACTCGTAATGAGTATGGAGAAGTATGTTCCGTCTCAACTATCGGCCGATAGAAAGTCTGTAGTCTGCGAGGAGGCTTAGATGCTATTTCAGACTAATTTATCTCTGTGCCTTACGTTATTTGTGCCAAATTTTATCAAAACTATCTCATTACATTATTAAAATACCGATTATATCCATATATCCTGATTTAGTGAGATTACATTCAATTAAATCTGCTGCGCCACGGTTCTCTGAACGGCGTCACTGAAAACATTGGTTTTCAGTGACGGTTTCAGACTCTTAACAGCTGCTAGAGCAAATGCCGAGGGGTAGCCCTATTTTCAACGACCTACTTAAATTGTAATCTTATACGTACCTTATTGTAAAACTCGTGTACTTTGTACTGTGGAGGAAATAAAATTGTATTCTATTTTATTCTAAATCTATTCTTATCCAGGCCTGTATTAACAGTAATTTGTAAACAGGTGGTAGGTACTTTAAGCAATAGCAATCGATGATTCAATCCATAAGCCATTCTTCCTGATTCCGATAAAAAATTAATAGCGCTATAAAAAATCTATTATCACTTTATTTTTTGCGAAATACGGAAGAAAATTACACCAATTTGATACCAATTTTAATAAAATTCTATGTTCCAATAGGTTCACGTTTGGATTCCGTGTGTTGCTGATTTGATTTCTAAATTTGCTTTATGGCGATTCCTAGAGGGAGATTTTAATTCGTTGAAAAGCCGTCGGATCGTATCGGAAACTACCATCACGAATTTAGGTGTTGGAAAAGCCATCGGATTCAATTTATTAACGTCAACGACAAAATTCATTAGAATCTATTGAATCCGACTGCCTTCCAATGAATTTAAATATCCCACCTGGATACAATTATTACCATCCGCACCGGGACGCTGTAGTGCATGTTATGTTGGCCACCCACGATCCAGTCTACCGTCCAGTTGGCAGCGATGCAAACTTGATCAAGTCGGCAGAACGAAGTTCTTTTTCGCTTGTCATGCACACCCATACCACCGTCAAGTTTACGGGACGCCGCATCCAGTCCGCGGCAGACAGGACGGTAAACTTGATCGTGGGTGGCCGGCATTATGATTTGTCTTCATAAGACAACTCTCATTTATTGGCAATGCTGACCAAGGCTTGGGCTAAGAGTTGGTGCGGGAAATATCAAAGTATAACCCCATATAACAAAGAGTTTGGTAAAGCTTGTATGACACTGAAAGCGATATTATCGAGGGTTTTTTTCTTAGTTTTCAGATTTTCAAGATAGAGTTTGAGGATGTAGATTGTAGGTGTTATAGTTCCTCAAACTTTAGGTACCTACATTACCTATGTCACTTTCAAATCAGAGTTTCAGTATAGGTAGGTACTAATTTAGTACACTTAATTGATTTGTATCATGAGTAGGTAATTGCCATTTACACTATCTACACTTATCTATCACTAAGAGGAAATAATTTGTTTATTTGTTTGTTTAAATTGATTAGGCTCTGAAACTACCAGACCGATTTGAAAAATTCTTTCACCATTACACTATATTTTATCCCGAGAAAGTGATGTTTTCCCGAGGGATCGCGGGTAACACCGCGACGGACAGCTAGTTGACTTATACAATATGTCTTTATAGGTAGCTATGTCTATGTCTAAGGCATGTTATGAGGAGGAAAGAGAGTCATGTAACGAGAAGAATGTTAGGTTTGAATGTGGAGGGATGTAGCAGAAGAGGCAGACCAAAGAAAAGCTGGATGGACTGTGTAAAGGATGATATGGGTAAGAAAGGAGTGAGTGTTGAGATGACGGCTGATAGAGCGGAGTGGAAGAAGAAAACCTGTTGTGCCGACCCCACATGAAAGTGGAATAAGGGCAGGGAAATGATGAATGATGAGGTACCTATGTCTAGTATAATACCTATTATATCTACAAGTGGTGTACAGCCTTCAATAAATATGAATAATGAAACACAGCGCGTAGTCTCAATGGCAGAGCTAATTCTGTAATAACATGTTGCGTGATCCAACGATACTAATAAGAGCAAAGTGTTTCTTGAAAAGCGGCTGCTGTGATCTAGCGGTTAGAACTGTCATCAGGATTATAATAAGGAATATCATTTCATCTTCCTGCCCTTGTCCGATATTATGTGTGGTCGGCACAACATGTGTTCTTCATCCTTTCTCCTCTATCAGCCGTCATCTCAACACTCACTCCTTTCTTACTCATGTCATCCTTCACACAATTCATCCATCATTTGTAAAATATTTTTAACAGCAGTCTCTCGCGAGTGGCCGCAAAGATACAGGTTTACAATCACATACTTTTTAATTATCTTTTATATTTTGTGTTTTTATATTTTGTGCGAAGACTTACAAGTAGCTTCTTTGGACTTACATGTAGATTTTGACATTTACGGACGTCATAATAATGGGTCAGTTTCATAGAAAATTTTAGTTTAAGTGTGAGAAAATAGTGCCTCGACACACATACTATACATAGTTAGTTTCTATTGACAAGTAATCTAGTATTAATTTAATCTAGTTTGTTAGAAGGTCAAAATATTAGTGAGAACATTAGTGAGTTGTTCATTAATTTGACATAATAATATCAATTAACAGTCGGTCGTACATCATAAGATGGGTTGACGGTATTGCCAAAATAGTGAGTCGCAAATGGGTTAAATATTCTCTAGTCTGTCGGCAAATCAGCGCAACCAACAGCTAACCCCAATGCACTAAACATAGTATCAGGGGG
Source organism: Epirrhoe alternata (assembly GCA_963565295.1). Lineage (NCBI taxonomy): Eukaryota > Metazoa > Arthropoda > Insecta > Lepidoptera > Geometridae > Epirrhoe > Epirrhoe alternata. The sequence goes on along the minus strand of OY751385.1, from coordinate 527,870 downwards.
GTTTCCAATACATACATACATAAAATCACGCCTCTTTCCCAAAGGGGTAGGCAGAGACCACGGATCTCCTCCTGACACACAACTTTCGCCTCATTCACTCTCATTACATTCTTCATACATGCTCGTCGGTTTAGGGTACTTTTGCCCTTCTCCAAAATGTCGCCAATTTGATCCAAGAAGGTTCGCCTAGGCCTTCCCCTTCCAGCTGTCCCATGCACACTCGCCTCATACACTTGCTTTGTCAAACGACTTCCCATTAAACGGAGTTTGGTGCATGGGGGTTACAAATTGACTTGGTCGTGAAAGAACAGGAGTAGAAAAGACATACTAATTCCAGAGGTCCTACTAAATAAAATTCTCTTTGACTTTGACGACACTATTAATGTAGGTACAGTTCATTTAAGAGTTTTCATTAAAGCACTTAAAACAAACAATGCTAAGAGTGTAGCAACAATGTGATGTAGGTCACAAGTGTAATTGTTGGAACAAACAAACAATTTTCACGTGTATTCGTGATTTGGGTGACAAAATGTGATACAATAACGTCAGACTAACATTTTTATCTTAATGGTTAATTTTAATTTGAAATTCCATGTGGTAGGTGATGATCTTGCAACCTATTCATTATCCGCAGCCTGACTTCACCCTTATACCGTTAACTTGCAAAATAAGGGCATGTTGCCAGAATATTTGGAATAAGTAAGTTCGTATAAAGGGTGATGGAAATGAATGTGGATGGATATGTGAGTAGAGGTAGACCTAAGAAAAGATGGATGGATTGTGTGAAAGAAGATATGGGTAAGAAAGGAGTGGATATGGAGATGACGAGTGATAGAGGAGAGTGGAGAAAGAGAACATGTTGTGCCGACCCCGCATGAGCGGGATAAGGGCAGGCCAATGATGATATGAGTCAGTGGCCAACTCTGGTGACGGAGTTTTTAGGCCGCCTTAAGGCCTCCGTCATGACTTGACCGACAATTTAACGTGCCCTCCGAAGCACGGAAGCGTTAAGATGAAAATGCCACTGGCGGTCACCCATCCACTTACAGACCGTTTCGAACGTTGCTTAACTTCGACGATCTATCAAGAACGACTAAGCAAGCACGACCACGAGCGCTTCATGTTTGGAATGTACTCCTGACTCTTGGGTACATCCATACTAATATTATAAATGTGAAAGTAACTCTGTCTGTCTGTCTGTCTGTTTGTTACCTTTTCACGCCCAAACCGCTGAACCGATTAAACTGAAATTTGGCATGGATAAAGAGTATACCCCAGGGATGGACATAGGCTACTTTTTTTGTCAATTACCATAAGGGGGCGGGAAAATAAGGGTTGGAAGTTTGTATGGGGAAAAAAGTTAAGCAACCCTGGGCGCGGTCATAAAAAGGATGGGTGACCGCCGCCAGCCACTTTTTGCACTCTAGATTTTTTTACTTTTTTTTGTATTTTGCATAATAAATTATTTTAAAATTAATGATAAACGTGTAACATGTGTATTCCCACCCATCAATATATCCGAACTCCGAAGTTATGATTTTTTGATATTAAAATATTTTTTCCTTGGCCATAGTTAGAACGCCATCTATCGGTCTAGAGGTCAAAACTACTTTACACTTTTTCTCCTAGGTGGCGTTTCTAGCGGAGATCGAAATACGAAGGAGTATAATTTTCTTTGATTTTGAGTTTTGAAAAGTTAATGGAGATTTTTGCTTAGAGTTTGCGATATTTTTATATTGCTGACGAAGTCGCGGGTAGGTAATATTACTTAATCGTTTTATTTCGAAATTCAACACCATACAGTACTTGCTAGGTATTCAAAAAAAAATATGTTTCGAGTCAATTTCTTCAAAAAAATTGCCGCTCGCTTCAGGGATTCTATACCAATTACCGTATTCGTTTTGTTCTTAGCATTGCAACATCTGGGTAAGATTTTCCCTACCTCTATCTTGGGATTCTTGAGAGAAACATAAATATAAAAAAATATTATTATTATATCAAGCGACGGAGTTTTATATTTTGTATATACCTACGCTCGATTCACTCAAAACTCCTCTACTTTGTTCCTAATAATGCGCAGACGAAGTTGCGCGGGTCAGCTAGTTAAGTTATAATCTCACTTACTTATAAAGCTACGTACGGACCAAGCGTTCACGCGTACAATGAGCGCGTAGCCTGCAGAAACGCGTACCTATACATTTAGACATTTTACATCGACTCGCGCGAGTCTAGGGCGCGTGAACGCGTAGCCTGGAACGCGCACCGTACAAGGCTTTTACTTTGAAAGAAAGAAAGAAAGAAACTTTTAGTATGTGCCACATACAGAATCATTTTTTTTATTGATCTTCATCATCATCATCTCAGCCCGGTATCACCCACTGCTGGGTATAGGCCTCCCTTCTTTTATGCCAGTCTCCTCTATCTTGCGCCTCTCGCGTCCAAACATTTCCTACGACCTTTACTATGATCTTAATTTACATTTATCTTATTTTTATTAAAAGTATCTATACTCATAATTATACTTTTAGGGTAAGTATTTCTATTGTTATTGTTTTTTCTTGTTTTTTTCTATTTTTACACTTTTTGTACATCGCCGTCTTACTTTTCCAGTCCATCCAAAGGTTGTCTGGAAGAGATCGCTTTTAGCGATAAGGCCGCTCATTGTACCTACTTACTTGTCTTTGTGTATTTCCTGTTATGTGTTTCTTTAGTGTGCAACAAAGTGTTCTTTTATTCTATTCTACATTGTCTAACGTGAAGGGTACAGACGTGATCCTATTTAAAAAGTAAATCAAATGATAGCAATAGGCACTAAATCAAGGTAATATAAATAAACAAAACAGACACCGAACTCACTTAAATCACTTATTAATACTAAGTGCCTATTTATAATGCTACAAGTGCTACAATTGTGTTTATTTCACACACTGACCTATAAAATAACCTTCACTTACATTTTATCAGAATAAAATGCTATTTACACGATACCATTGTGGTATACCATTCATCCTAAGTATCGGAAGAGGCAATAATGATATCAAACTCAACAAAGCAAGAGCTATTATTCTGTGGCAAGAGGAAAGAGGTATATGCCAGAATTATATCATGTAAATGACGTTTATGCATTTTTTGTTGATTTTAAAATTGGTACCACTAAATAACACGAACTGATTTATTAGTTTCTACATCAACCGTTGGCCGTAAGGCCAGCCAGGTAAGGTAAGGGCCAGATGGGCCGACTTGGTGAGGGGAGCTCTACCTCTTTGAATCAAATTGGGGGAATTCCACCTACTCCTATATAAATATAAAAAATCTATCAGCGTTCGTTTTCTTTTGCACATCTAACATGCCCATAGAAATTAGCATTTCCTAACTCACTTCTGTTCCGGGGTAGGGCCCCAAATCGTGTTTGTTACCCTAGTTTTTCACGGTATTGGTCGCGAAGGAAGAGTAGAATCACCTAGATTTCTTCTTCTCAGTCGCTTCACTCTTGACAGAGTGGTCGTGGTCGTCACGTCGGGGGTTGTGTGGCTTCACAATTCTTCGCCATTCGTCCCTAATGGTGGTCTTTCTGGAGCACTCATTTAAGGGTCTGTCCAGCGCTGCCTTCACTTGGTCCGTCTCGTGGCCTTGTACCCTCAATCTTTCCCTGAACCACAAGACGTTCTATGGATAGTTCTCCACGCCTTTTAAGACTACTTATGCTCTCCCAGCGGTCATACTGAATAAATATAGCACTCTGAAGCGCTCGTGGTCGTGCTTGCTTAGTCGTTCTTGATAGATCGTCGAAGTTAAGCAACGTTCGAAATGGTCTGTAAGTGGATGGGTGACCGCCAGTGGCATTTTCATCTGAGCGCTTCCGTGCTTCGGAGGGCACGTTAAATTGTCGGTCCCGGCTATTTAAGTCGTTAAGCCATGACGGAGGCCTTAAGGCGGCCTAAAAACTCCGTCACCAGAGTTGGCCCACTGACTCAAACGAACTTACTTACTTACTGAATAAATCCTTTTTGACTTTGATACATGACAGATTGCAAGCCCCGCCGCTTGTAGGGCAAGTGACAAAGCTAAGTTAACATAATGACCGTGTGAATTTCAATAAGGAAAACGACATAATCACCACCTTATCATAATACCTGCACTTAACCCATAAAGCTCCCTTGAGCCATGTAAACTACGCTTAATGATTATTGTGCACATTACCTTACTTCACAAGATATTAAACCACTCTTGTTCATAGGGAATAAGGTTGAAATTCGCGCGCGCCCTCATTGCTATAAAAACTAGTTGCTCTAATTTCGGATTGTAGTGACTTGGAATAAGGTTGAAATTTGTTTGGATTTTAGATCAAAAGGTTTTTCAGGGACTGTTCTGAGAGTGAGTATAATAATGCTTTGTGAACTTGATATTGATATGATGGCAGTCTCCTTCCGAATAATCTCGTGCTTTCAAAATAATTGACCAAAAAAAACAACAAAACCTTCTATTATTTCCTACAATAAGTAGTTTTACAGCTGAAACAACAAAGAATAGATCATTAACCCAAATGTAACCATGTTTTTCTGGGAAACGTTCTCTCAAACCTCCAGAACTTTTGAAAATATTCAGGGTGTCCCAGGAATGACTGGCAAGCGGAAGTCCAGTGATGCAGCACCCCAAGGGCTACCCGAATCACCCATGTTCAGCGATTTTTGTAGCGTAGAAATTTTTTTGGGGGTAGTTGGAATTCCCCCATTTTGATCCAAAGAGGTAGAGCTCCCCTCACCAAGTCGGCCCATCTGGCTCTTACCTTACCAGGCTGGCCTTACGGCCAACGGTTGAAGTTGGATAAGTTGTGCTTTTAAGCGATCGTGGTCGTGCTAGCTTAGTCTTTCTTGATAGATCGTCGAAGTTAAGCAACGTTCGAAACGGTTCGTAAGTGGATGGGTGACCGCCAGTGGCATTTTCATCTGAGCGCTTCCGTGCTTCGGAGGGCACGTTAAATTGTCGGTCCCGACTACATAAGTCGTTAAGCGATGACGGAGGATTTAAGGCGGCCTAAAAAATCCGACACCAGAGTTGACTGGCTATACAAACTTACGGAACAAAACAATAACAGCATTATTTATTTTTATGATGTTACATATCGATTTCCTCACGATATTTTCCGTCACCGTTTGAGGGCATAGTGGTCACCACACAAATTCAGAAAAACTCATCGGTGTATTCGATGTACGACTGGATTCGAACTCAGGACCTTCGGAGCGGAAGGCACTTTATAATTATTTATTTTAATATTTTTATATACAAGCAAAAAATCGTATAAACCCTAAACTTCAACTTATTAAGTTTCCCATGCGATAAATACATCCGTGAATGAAATGCATGTCAAGGCTAAGGCTACATTTACACGCATGATATAATTGGCAAAGTGTGGCTCATTCATATTTCATGGTTCAGTTATAACGACCTTGATTGACCTGATGTTACTGAATATTATGAGATCACACGTCACAATGCGTAAATAATTAGGACTTAGCGTCTTTATTGGATGATCTATACGGGGTGTAAGACGACAACTACCGAAAACTGAGGGGTTGCAATCAGACCATGATTGCTGATGGTCTCAGAAAATGCGGCTCGCTTCTGACGTAAGCAGCATTTTCTCTATTGAATTGACAGTTCACACTATAATTTGATATTTTATCTATAAAACAAGTATTCAATGTGTTCTAGATTTAGTAACTTTTTCTTATGTAGCTATGTAAAGGATGGGACGGTGTTGGGTAAGAGGTTAATGTTGCGGTTAAAAAAATTACGTTTTGTAGATAAAAATTGTCTATAATTTGATGATAAGATCTAGGTTGATTAGGTTTTAGAAACGAATATTATTTCAAGGTATTATGGACTAAACAATACTTACGATACGGCTGCATAGGTAAATATACAGATAAAATAAATTAAGCGTAGATATTTTAATATTTATAAAAGAAAACAAAACTCATGGGTAAGGTTTTGTGGGAATGTAATTTTTAACACTTTAAACTACATTTCTTCTAATTGCAGCGATGGACTTGCTAACTTCTACAAAACGTGGGCATGTGGCAAATATGTTTGGACATGCTTCTGACCACCTAGACAAAGACAAAGATATATTTTTTGTATAAATAAACGATTGTACCATAAAGTCAATTTATTCAAGGCATACCTCTACCACAGTATAATACCTACGAACCCCGTGACCGCAGTGCCGCACGCGCCGTCACGCATCGCATCGTGTGGCATCGCCCTAACGGAACATACTAATTGTTCAGCTGTCTGAAAAAACTAATTATAACACAAATGAGTGAATGTTCTATTTTGTTAATTAATTCAATGTCGAGCTTACTTCTGTTTAAACGCGGAATTTAAAACACAAATACTTAATTATTTATAATTTATTGAAGTCGAGGTTAGTAGCCCCATATTATGTTACTTTTAGTATATTATCATATTAAGTAAATATTACAAATACAAACGTTTGCGAGGATGGATGCATGTATGGAGATAAAATATACAGGGTGTAAAAAGACGTCTATCGAAGCCGAAAGGGTACCGTACAGTGTCACAAACTCTTCTGAATCGGTAAGAGACGCTGTTATCGCATCGGTGTTGGCAAGAAAATAAATTTTACAGGAAAATTCGTTAGTTCCTTTTGGCCACCGGTCCAGATAAGTTTGTGGCACTGTACAAATTGACCATTTCAGTTATTTATTGGTAGCTCAACCTAGAGTCAAGTCAATAATGTAATTTAAAAACTTTTAAAAAGACTGTCCGCCGCGGTGTTACCCGCGATCCCTCGGGAAAACTTCACTTCCCCGGGGCCCCGGGATAAAATATAGCCTATGTTCATCGGGGATAACGTAGGATTCTATTGGTGAAATAATTTTTCAAATCGGTAAAGTAATTTCGGAGCCTATTCATTTCAAACAAACAAACAAACAAATCTTTCCTCTTTATAATATTAGTATAGATATAGAAAACCGTCTTCAATACACACGCCACGACAGCCACGCCCGGCACCCACACACGCGGCTGTTAAAACACGTGCGTGGAGCTCACGACGACACCTGCCTAACAGTATAGTCACCCTCCCAGGATCTGCATGATGAGCAGAACCAAAAAGTCCCCTATTGGGCAGGGGATACCACTCGCCCCCTTGCAGGGCAGGCGGTGCAGGGCTGATGTTGCCAACAACCCGTTCCCGCCCTCCATCCCGAGTGGGTTCGGCCTCGCTCCGAATCCACTCCGCAGCCTCCTCATCCAAACCATACAAGTGACTGGTGCCAAGGTAAGTCAGTCAGTGCTTATCCGACCGAGTCAAAAGATAGTGAAGAAAAGCATTCTACTTTTTATTAATCGTCCTTCCACCAATTGTGGGCCATTTTACTGCTGTATCTCCATTTTTTTTGTGGGTCCTCGAGTATTCGACAACCCCACACATCTCAATTACTTTCCCTCGACGTAATTTAATGTCTGTGAGCAGATTTTCTATCCGCAAAAAAAAGGCGTACCTGTCTAGGTACGCCTTTTTTTCCACTATCTAGTGGCCTGCCTGGAATAGCATATAGGCTATTCAAAATGTTGGTACCACGAACGAAGCCGCGCGCAGTACACGTATAATCGAGTTTCCACCCCCAATAAGGGTACCGTGTTACATTGTGAGAAACATTTTCCCATTAGCTCGGGTATTGTGCGATGTACGCGGATGCGATACCCGCTACCTGCGATCTGCGATGTTATCGCTAACAGGATTTTTGCACCATTACGTTCTACCTTTAGTATTATTTTATCTGTGGTTCTATTCGGGAGGTATGTTTTTGTAAGGTTCTATTGCGTGTTGGTCTCGGATTTTGTATTACGATTGCTTGGGAAAATAAGAATAAGTTGACGACCTGCGTGGCGCAGTGGGCTTGGGACGCAGAAGGTTGCGGGGTCGATCCCCGCCGCGGGATAAATCTGATCTGCGGGGTATGATCTGCAAATATTGATCTCGGGTCTGGGTGTTTTTATGTATAATCATCATCATTTCCCTGTCCTTATTCCACTTTTATGTGGGGTCGGCACAACAGGTTTTCCTCTTCCTCTCTCTCTTTGTTTCTATGTATAGTATGTATGTATTTACAAACAAGAAGTATATAAGTAATATATCAGTTATCTGGTTCCCATAGTACAAGCTTTGCTTACTTTGGGGCTAGATGATGCTGTGTGAAATGTCCAGCATTATTTTATTTTTTACAATAGGTTCAACGGATCTACTCATTTGTGAAATTAGTCGTTTGGCTACGCAGAACCAATCAGGAAATATTTTTGAATCGTCGTGTTTAGTTACTGAGTTCAAAACTAGATGACGCTCACGGTGGTGTCGGTAACACTGTCAGTCTGAGTTCAATAGATTTTCCCCATCTCAAAAATGCCTAATGCGCCTAGAGAGGTCTTCACTTCAATAATAAAAATCTTATCAAACGTTATGGTTCATGATTCCATGTTGTTGCTAAAACTCAATCTGATAGCAATATTGTTGCTAGAACAGAGATATAGAGTATAGTCGGAAAAAATATGAATAGACCTACAATTAAGATCATTTAGATGATCATAAACACATAGTAACAACTTTGCAAATAATCAAATACACCAATTAAAATTAATTGTTTTTGTTCTGCTTTATAAACAGCATCGTATTTTTTTCTAAAATAGCTGATCGCACACATGCCGCTGTCATTTTTCTATAGAAAAAATACTGATGACAGAAAATGCGGCTAGCTTCAGACGTCTCAGCAGTCCTCTATTGAATTGACAGTTTTTTATTTAAATTTATTTATTATACGCGAGGGTCACAGAACACCAGGCAGACCACCAGCCAGATGGTGTGATGATATTGTGGCGGTAGCAGGAAGGCAATGGATTCGACTGGCGCAGGATCGGAAAGAGTGGCGTGAAAATGAGGAGGCCTATACTCAGCAGTGGGTAGATGTAGGCTGATTAGATAGATAGATTTATTCGGAACAAAGGACAAAATGTACAATAAATAAATAAATAAATAAATAATAAATAAATAATGCTGGACATTTCACACAGCATCATCTAGTCCCAAACTAAGCATAGCTTGTACTATGGGAACCAGATAACTGATATACTACTTATATACTTTTTGTTTGTAAATACATACATATTATACATAGAAACAACCAGACCCGAGATAAATATTTGCAGATCATACAAACATTTATCCCGCGGCGGGGATCGAACCCGCAACCTTCTGCGTCTCAAGCGGGCTTTCACCCACTGCGCCACAGAGGTCGTCAACAATAACTGGGAAATAACGATGATATCTGCATTTGGCTTTCGGCAGTTCGGCGTGTTCAGCGCAGATGAGTCCGAACTTAATAGCGAGTAAGTAGGTATATTTATCATAATGCAAAACATACTGAAATAACAATTTGACATCGAATCTTCTGACGCACCATTAAATATTTATAATTATTCTTTTCTTAATATTATGGACTTAAATGTAAAGTTTTAAAAAATGTAATTAGATTTCTTTTTTTTTTTTGTATAAGGTAACATTTTGCATGCTGATAAGCTGAACAAGGCTGTGCATATATCTTTCTCCAGTCATCTATTGTTAACCCTTGTTTCGCAAAATAAATGAATTTGAATTTGAACAAAGTACAAAATCAAAGCTAAATTCTGTCCGCATAATAAAAAAGTTTTAAGTTTAACCGAATTTACACCCTTTGCACCTAGTAATAAAGTCACAATTTCACATTATCATAAACTTAAGATCATTCATCACCAAAAACGTCAAAGTGCTCTAAACAAAATCCTATCCATCCAAAGGTTACCTGGAAGAATTCGCTTTCAGCGATAAGGTCGCCCATTGTTGCACATTAATTAAGAACTGTTTTTGTTACTATTGTGTTTCTTTCTTTTTGGTGTACAATAAAGTAATATTCTATTCTATTCAACATAACGGCGCGAGCTGTTATTTTCCGAGGACGGTTTTTCTGCGCTGACCTTATATCTTTAATATTGTTGATCGAAGGTAAAATAAAAATACAATAAATAGATTCTATGGTAAAAATATATTTGAGTCTACACTGACAGTGACACTACCTCTTCAACCGAGACGACTCAATCAGACCTAAATCAGTAACAAAAAGTTCAAGTTTTTCTTCATCACTGTACCTACTGCATTATTCATTGAAAGGCTGAATGTATTTACGTCGTCATTGTACTTTATTAGTTTGTTGAAAAGCCGCGGCCGTTATAAGACGTTATGTTATTATGTAGGGCAGGGGAGGTATTAAATCAAAATAATACTATCCTTATACGAGTACATATGTATAAATCAGAGAAAGTATTGATGAAACTAAAATTTTGTGTCTTTGCTGCTTGTATTTTAAATAGTAGAACTTTTAAGAGTAAAACGACACAAAATACTAAGAAAATATAATAAATAATTTTCATTTTCATTTTCGAGCATTTTGTTAATAGGCACCTTCTGGGTAGGCTCGCTCCATCGTAGACCAAAGAGCTCATTCATGTCTGTGTAAGTTTCGAGGTCAAGAGCGATCTCTATTTAATGTCAAAAAACGTTTGCTAAAAACGTCCACCGCTTTTCAAGAACTAAGGTGTTAAAACCTGTGCGTACTTGAGTAATTGGAGCGACCTTAGGACGGCCGTTTTTGTGAGAAAATCTTGCGGCCACACGAATTGTCAACAACGTTCCCAAACTGTTGACAATGGCCAATACAATCTTTGTGTATGATACATGATTATTAAATTATTTTTCAACACACTTGCTCATAAAGTGGCTCTATGGTCACCGCAATTAGGCGCATAATGACACCCATAATCAAACTGTGACTTTTTCATTACTTTATCTCACTAGTGAGTTATAGATTTTTTTTTTAAATTTTATTGGTTGAGTTGCTTTGTTCTTAAAAAAGTTTTTATTCAAAAAAAGATCGTGTTCAATAGAACAACTAAATTAATGTTCCTATTGCTTGCTCATTTCATGCAACTTCTTATTTAAATAGATAATTTTAACTCGTACGTGTTTAATAAATAAAACTTTCACTCAAATATGACTTTTGTTTTCTCTGTAATAAAAGAAAATGTTAAATTCCCCATTTTGTACATACGTGGCAGAATAGGCGCGGAAAAAAAAACCCTCATGCCTTTATTTAGTCTGTGGCCGATCGCAATGCGCGCGCATAGGAAAACTGATTAATTTTTCCCTTCTTCTTCTTCTTCTATTAATAGCAAATCATTTTTCACAACTCGTTTTCACTGTTGAAAATGAGTTTTTATTGTTATTTTATTCACAAATGTGTTGAAAAACGTCGTATGATACACGTGTGTATTGATGATTACCGTCCTCGGCTCTCTTAAGACCCTCGCCTACGGCTCGGGTCTCAATGGCGCCTCGGCGGTAATCACCAATGTTACACACTAGTACCATAATGTACTATTATATAGGAAACAAGCGTTTGTGTAAGAAATGTTATGTGCACATAACCTAATCTTGAAATGGCTTAGCGAAATACTTTGATATTCACAATGTTTTTTAAAGAAATTAAATACGTAGAGCTGAGGACAGGGCGCAATGGCGCTCATTAGGGGAGACCTATGTCTGTGGACTGCTACAGGCTGATGATGATGATGGTGAAATACGTAACTGTCCTAACATACTCTAGTGTAGCGACACACCATTGTTTTAAAGAAAAGAGTTCATAGGCACCTTCTGGGTAGGCTCGCTCCATCGTAAACCTCATTCTTGCCTATGTTAGTTTCGAGGTCAAGAGCCGACCCATTCATCATAAAGAATAATAATGTGCCTGAAATAAATTTGGTTTAATTTGATAAAAAAAAGGAACCATAGGGAACTTGAAAAACACTGCGAGTGTATTCAACCGAACGATCAGTGCCGTACGTCATTCATTCATTCATTCACTACTTCCTGACTTAACACTGGGACTCCATCTCCATCACATTTTGTCCCGCCTCAAGAATCGAACTTGCAGATCTTCTAGAGTTTTCACCCACCACGCCACTGAGGCTTTGAAAATAATACAGTCGTGACACTATTTCGTTTTTAACACTGTCAGTGCCCAGGAAGCACATGCTATACATACATATTTAGGTCGTACCTGCAGTGAGGGGCAGGGGACGGGCTATTAACCGACTTCAAAAAGGAGGAGACTGTCATCATCATTTAACCACAGCTGGGTATACCAAGCCGTATAAGCCATTATTAGGTCTTCCTAAGCTAGTGCCATCCACCACGATCCTGCAAATATTCACCAATAGACACCATCTACGTGGTCGACATTCCCAGAGTTCGTACAAGCGTTTTGAGTCTACATTTTTCATACGCACCGCCAAATTGTGGAACTCATTGCCGGGCTCTGTATTTCCCGAAAAAAACAATATAGGTTCCTTCTAGGTAAGCATGCTCCATCTTAGACCTCACTACTTAACATCAGGCAGAGTGAGGTTAAATGCTGACCTATTTAATTAAAAACCTGTATGTCAAATTCAAGTCAAGTCAAGTCTGGCTGCACAAGATCGATTACTGTGGAAGTCGATGGGGGAGGCCTATGTTCAGCAGTGGACGCTAGATGGCTGAGATGATGATGATGATGTCAAAGTCAAAAAACATTAATTCAGTAGGACCGCAGGGATAGAATAGTCTTAAAACAAATTTTACTCCTGTTCTTTCGCGACCAATAAATACCGCGGGGAGGGTAACAAACACGGTTTGGGCCATATCATTCTTTTAGGTTATGTTACTCCTACTTAGCACAACAAAGAAGTGTTCTTCAGTTTTCAGAACTTAAGTGTTGCATCGTCTGATTGAACCTGCAATGAGTCAGCTCCATAAATTCCAGATGTAACCAACATTACGAGCACACGCCAGCAACTTGCGAAACCGAGCTCTAGAGCAATCTGCTAATAACATCTAGACACGTGCAATTAATACAAAGCTTCGAGGAATGCAATCACGCTGAAATTACGTTTTGTATGTGTGTTTGTGTTTCGTTTATGGCGAACAATTGACGGGATCGACAGAGCGCTGATGTATGATAGTTGCTCTATTCTCTGACCAACTGTGGATTTGTTCTCGAACAAGTCTCTATGCTATAATTAGGCAAATCGCGTCTTTCGTTTCGGAAAATATTAACCCAGCGTCTTACGTGGGCGATATGGACGCGAACGTAAGCGGCGCAGTGCGGCGCGAAAACAACAAACAGTCGATTTACTATGTAAGTGACCGGTGCGCAGCGGCGCGGTGCGTATGGAATTGAACGCGATCAGAATTTTTGAGTATTTTGACCCTATGTATGATTTGACGTAAACTAAGTACGCACGTAGAACAGACTCGCCGCGCATCGAATCGCATCGCTTCGCTTTGCAATCGCGTTCGCGTCAAGTCACCCACGTAAGGCGCATGAACATGAGCTCTAAACTGTGTATGGAAACAGTAATATCTAATTGGCTGCGATGGGCTTGCAGCCTGTCACGTATGGAGTGGTATCGTCTGCCTAATGTGGATATGTGTCAAATATGTACTATTTGGTTATGCCTCTGACTACCCCCACAGACATCATCAAAGGATTTGAAATACAGAGAGACCTGAGAATGCGTCGCGCTTGGGGATACAGTCGTGATAATAAATAAATAATGCTGGACTTTTCACACAGCATCATCTAGCCCCAAAGCAGAACTAGTGTTATGGGTACTACATGACTGATATACTACTTATATACTTTTTGTTAGTTTTTACATATTTCATAAAAACAATCCCGAGACAAATACTTTAGATCATACAAACATTTGTCCCGCGGCGGGATCGAAGCTGCAACCTTCTGCTTCGCAGGCCTACGCCCACTGCGCTACAGAGGTCGTGAAAAGGTCTTGATGATGATGCACTAATATTACTACTAGTTTGTGATGCTTGTGGTTCCTTTACGCTGAAAAGGATTAAAGTTGTATTGTTTTTAGGTGGATTATACCCTGGATTAAAGTACAGGCTCTATATATCGGAAAACCTCTAGCTAGGCAATCTAACAATCGATTGGCGAAAGCGATAGTAGAAAAGTAATTTTGTATGGAAAAAATCATTCGATTTTGACGATATGTTGATGTAATTCTACACAGATCACGTGACATATTTAAGGCACAAGTCAACTCCATACATTTTTGTAATTTTCTACTAATCGCTTTCGCCAATCGATTGTTACTTGTCTAGTGGCTCGATTGCTTCGATTTTTTTGGCGAAAAATTTTTTTATTATATCTTTGACTGTCGCATGTCGGTTCGAATCCCGGTCATGTTATAATGGATTTTTCGACAACTGATTGATATTATAAATAAATAATGCTTGATAATAGGCGATGTGAAATGCAACCCATCCTAAATGATAACTTCTGCATGTACCTGATATATTTTTTTTATTTCTAACCCAAATAATAAAATACAAAAAACAATGTACATGCCTAAACTAACAAATATAAACAATGACTTCAGGTCTGACTCACTGCCGAGTGCTACAATTTCTACATTTCCTTCATCCAGGCGGTATCCTTGAAAGCCTCCGCCGAGGCGCCTTCGAAGCCTCCTTCTATATAAGCACAGCGCGTGAACAACAAGGCATCAGTTGTGCATTCAACACTCAGACATCATGAAATTCTTGGTAAGAATTTGTGATACTTTAAAATTACAAGTGATTTACGTAATTAGTCCCAAGTGCTCAATGGTAGGAGGAGGGCGAATACATACTTACTTAAAAAGTTTTAAAATATATAAGTAATATTATTTCATTTAAAAAAGTGTGCAATATTGGCCTAAAATTTTTAAATGTTGTAACATGTCTCGAGACTCGAACCCACTGATTTAAATAAAAAATGGAATCTGCGTTTGAAGTTTGCGCGTATGTTAGTGTTCTACGAGTAATTGACTGAATTTATAAAACTTGGGACATCAATTTAAACAATGTTTTAGTTCGAGTTTTCTTTATTATAAAAACATTTTCTTAATTAAAAAAGAGCCACAAATTAAACTTTGGACAGGGGCTTCCCTAATATATTTACTTTTAATTTGAACGATTTAGTGTCGATCACGGGCCCAACATTAGGTAACAAGTTCGTAAGTTTACCAGAGTGGTATTACCAGGAGACAGTGGACCGTGTCTTTTATGCTGGAGTCAAAATATTTATGTCTAGTTGTTCCCTACGACTTCGCTCGCATTTGATGCTGTTATGTCATTCCCCTGAAGTTTTACAAATTTTCTAGAATTTATACAAAGTCTCATCACTTATTTCAGCCGCTCCATGATTATTTTAGAAAATAAACTCCCTTACGTACAAGCGGTTGTAAAACTGGAAAAGCGACCCGCCACGCGGCTAGCTGCCCCGCGGTTCAACCGCTAGTGCGTAAGAGCGCTTAAGTAGCCTAATCTAGCCATGCCAAATTACCTATATCAAATTCTGTTAAAGTTTGATCTTATAGACAGGTACTTACTTGTAAAATTAATAGATATCTATGACAGAATCAAAATTAAGTAGTGTCCTGTGTAGTTTGTAACTATTGCACCTTCCGGTCTAAAATTACTAGTTTCAAATGACCAACATAATTATATACCTGCACTACT
Source organism: Epirrhoe alternata (assembly GCA_963565295.1). Taxonomy (NCBI): domain Eukaryota; kingdom Metazoa; phylum Arthropoda; class Insecta; order Lepidoptera; family Geometridae; genus Epirrhoe; species Epirrhoe alternata. The sequence goes on along the minus strand of OY751385.1, from coordinate 512,197 downwards.
AATCTTATTTGTGTCATTTATGGTCTTGTGAATATTGTCCTGGAAGCCATATATGGCTAGTTTATCGATGTCGACCTCTGTGGCGCAGTGGGTAAAAGCCCGCTTTGGACGCAGAAGGTTGCGGGTTCGATCCCCGCGGCGGGATAAATGTTTGTATGATCTGCAAATACTTATCTCGGGTCTGGGTGTTTCTATGTATAATATGTATGTATTTACAAACAAAAAGTATATAAGTTATCTGGTTCCCATAGTACAAGCTTTGCTTAGTTTGGGGCTAGATGATGTTGTGTGAAATGTCCAGCATTATTTATTATATATTTATTATCAGAGTGTAAGTTAACGAATAATAAACAATAATTATCATCCGCGGCCAATAATCCCACTGGGTGTAGGCCTCCCTTATTAACGCCATTTATTTTGGTCTTGTGCCTCACGCATCCAAAGTTTATGTTATTTTTTTGAGGTCGTCTACCCCTTATACTTTTTAAATAAAATAATAGTGCCTAGGTAATAGTTGTTTAAAAATGGTCTTCATACGGTTTTTTATTCAGCATCAAAAAGACCGTTCTCCATAAATCAACTTAGCTTCCTAAATATTATAATTATATCATAATCCATTCTCGTAAATTGCTTCCGTATCTAATTAATTTGGTTTTTCACCTCAGCTACATAAATTATTACAATACACGGGAATGCAAAAAATGTATTAACATTGAAAAACAAAGCATTTTTTGTTAAAATATTTTAAGTCTTAAAGATAATTATTTTATTAATTGTTTTAGAATAACACCTTTTTATAAAGATCATAGATAAGGGGTCTTAGTACCCATAACACAAGATCTGCTTACTTTGGGGCTAGATTATGTTGTAAAAAAAAAGTTGATAAAAACTTCAGAATCTCTTATCCATACTACTTAATATTATCAAATGTGAAACTAACTTTGTCCGTCTGTCTGTTACCTTTTCACGCCCCAACCACTGAACGGGTTAGGCTGAAAATTGGCATGGATAAAGGGTGTATCCCAGGGAAGGACAAAGGCTACTTTTAAGCTCTAAAAAATCCCGAGGGATCGTGGGTCACACCGTGGGAGCGCTGCTCGTACTAGAATAAACATCAGCATACAAACTCATAAACTTACCTAGAGGATAGGTGATGGGCAAGCCTATTCCATTACATCTCAGGAACTACAACGTCCCGTTGGAGTGTAGGCATAGGTTGCCTCCTCATGCTGTATATCAGTGTATAAATAAATAAATAATGCTGGACAATTTCACACAGCATCATCTAGCCCCAAACTAAGCATAGCTTGTACTATGGGAACCAGATAACTGATATACTACTTATATACTTTTTGTTCGTAAATACATAGAAACATCCAGACCCGAGATAAATATTTGCAGATCATACAAACATTTATCCCGCGGCGGGGATCGAACCCGCAACCTTCTGCGTCTCAAGCGGGCTTTCACCCACTGCGCCACAGAGGTCTTCAAATCTAGTAAATGATGTCCCAAGTGTTTTCAGTGCCCTCTAGGAAATCCTGACCTTACATCACCTCATTGTTCTATGTTGACATGCGCTAACTATAGACAATTTACTTACTAGGATGTAGGCAGTTCCATTGAGAAACTATAAATCGATACGTCATTGTGATTGAAATGCTTGTTTCAACATCTGACCTCCTAAGTAGTGCGTGAAGGACTGAAGTTTCAGACTTGTTTCAGGGTGTAATATACAAACTGACAATCGTATTTATAATATTACTAGGAATAGATATTCCCAAGTATTCTAATCTTTCGCGGAATCATGACAACTTTTGAAAACTAAGTATCAATCACCATTATGACTAAAATTCAGCGGTTTTAATTAAATAAACCGGAACCCACTTTTAGAGTCATTACAAATGCTGCAAGTCGTTTCCAAGTTGAATTCTTGAAATTATGTTTCCGTCCACGTTCAAGGAATTAGTTTAAGTCCACTTTTTCATTAGACGCGTTAGCTTAGTGAACTGGCTTTCAGAATAATGAATAATGGCTCCCATCGGTCAGCATTTATTAATTTTGCTTCTTTTTCTCTGACGACCTCTGTAGCAAAGGTCCGCTTGCTACGCAGAAGGTTCGATCCCCGCCGCGGGACAAATGTTTGTATGATCTACAAGTATTTGTCTCTTGTCTGGGTGTTTTCTATGTATAATATGCCCCTGAACTTTAAGCAATTATGAAAATGAAGCTTTAAAATCTCCAATTGTTCATGATCTCCTATCGTTGACTAGGTTCTCATAGTGTCTGAATCCACGGCACAGGGAGTCCTAGGACTTGTGACTGATGTTTATTTATGTTGGTAACACGTTGCGAACCCAGTCCGGCAGTTTGGTCTAGTGTGTCCGTTAAGCTCATGACTTACAGCTCCGGAACAGCTCGGAGCTGATTAAAAGATCTAATGGTATTTATCACCGGCTTATATTCAGATCCTCGTATGAAAATTAAGTTGGCTTTATGCATGAACACTGGGTGCCAAATAAATCTAGGTTCATATTTTCAGATTAAATCTTTACTTTATTTTTTGGCTATTCAATATAGCTTGTCTCACTCAGGCTGAGGAAACTAATACAATGTAGTGCTAGAATATGAGGTTTCATTCTCTTCTTTTCTATAATTATAATTAGCCCTAGAAAGTTACAATATGGTCAATGGGTCCGATTAGCGCAGGATCGTGGTGGATGGCACAAGCTTAGGGAGGCCTATACCCAGCAGTGGGTGAAGTCAGGCCGTGGATGATGATGATGATAAGAAAGTTACAAAAATAGTAACTTTGATAAAAAAAACAAACAATGCAAATTATTGTCAGGAGTACATTTAAACCATGGGACTATTTGATCTGTTAAAATAGTTTCTTTGCAACCAATACCAATACCACCAATACATAAAGAAACCTATGATCTTGTCGAAATCTCTCTTACCTTAACCAGTAACAGTATCTAACCTTTTTTCTGTACCCACAGATTGTAGCCGCCCTCGCCTTGAGCGCAGTCTGCGCGGAGGAAGCCAAGAAGGCGGAGAAGCGAGGAATCTCCAGCCTCGGCTACGGATACGACGGTCTGAGCAGCGGTCTGGGATACGGCGGTCTGGGTTACGGCGGTCTGGGGTACAGCGGTCTGGGTTACAGTGGACTTGGACATGGCTCTGGGCTGGGATACAGCGGATACGGTAAGCTATTGTAAATTATAGACTATTAGCTTCAGCGGCTTCACTCGCGGTTCTTGGAATGGTCTTGTCCAGATTGCTATGTATAATATTGCAAGTTACATCCAAACCATTGGTTTAAGCAGTGATTTTGAAGGTTTTCTGGGCGGCTGGTCGAAATGACAATGCATGAACTGTGCAGATTTGGCTCAACAGATCATTGTCATTAAGCGTCGTTTGTTGGCATGTTGAACACATCTGAATCAATCGAGCTATTTATATTGGTCTTTTGAAGATTCATCTCTAGATGGATAGCTAAAGTTTTTTTACTTCATACAAAATTCTCAAAGAGCAGTCTATGAATAGCGTAGCTCTTTGAAAACTTGCGATAATAGTACAAGTGAAGACTTTGAAGAGGGCTTCATTATGTAATGCCTAACAATTCAATTGAGCCGCTCTCGCAGAACGCCGTCCAAGTTTCAATTGGCCGAGAGCCGTATCAATGAAGTGAGATTTGGGCCATGAAGAGTGATTTTATTTGGCGAAGATAAAACGCAAAAATAGAAAAAGTTTGGTTATTGAGGAAGTAAAAATATAACGTAAACCACTCCTTCCTAAGAATAGGGATGTTTGTGGTTGAATCAAGGACTGAAGTTTGAAATATAAATCATGAGTTCATCTGGAATAACATTGCTGAGCTACTTTTTATTCGACTTTGTTGAGTTGTTCAGTTATTTTTGATAGACTCTCCAAATACTTTCTGAGAAATGTATGGGTGACAGCAAGTGAGAATAGTAGTTGGAGACTCCAAAGTTGATAAGCCATGAAACGGCGTAAAAACACAGTTATTGTGGATTTCACCAGTATATCTTTCATTACAATTTTATTAAATGTATTATAATAATAATAATAATGCTGGACTTTTCACACAGCATCATCTAGCCCTAAAGTAAGCAGAGCTTGTGTTATGGGTACTAATATGACTGATATACTACTTATATACTTTTTGTTTGTAAATACATACATATTATACATAGAAACACCCAGACCCGAGACAAATATTTGTAGATCATACAAACATTGGTCCCGCCGCGGGGATCGAACCCGCAACCTCCTGCGTCGCAGACGGGCCTTCGCCCACTGCGCTACAGAGGTCGTCAATATTAATTTGTAATGTATTAAATTGTTACTTCTAATTTATTTCAATGGAAGGATCTCTGATGAAAGTCTGGTAAGCTAAACAGATTCGCCTCTCAAGCTTAAAATAGCCGTCACTAGAACGAATCAAAACTAATATACCAATTTCTAAGAAGACGAAAACAGAACCTCGTTGAACGCGCATGTAAACACAACTTTATTTTAGTGCAGTAGAGTGTAAAACTGCATTTTTCTTGCACAAAGATAATGGCCACTACTGTTCCAGCATTAATCTTGGGGCGATTCATTCGGTGCATTTAACTACTGCTTTATTGCAGAGGTAATGTTGGTTTATCGCATCCCATGTTTGTCGGACAGAGCGGGGTAAAGCCGCCCACGGGGTAAAACTGATTATGAATATATTTAAGTCTTGCTTCGCGGTGTTACCTGTGGTCCTTCAGGAATACTTTACTTCATCATCTTCCTGCTCTTGTCCCACATTATGTGAATACTTTAGTTATCCAGGATAAAAAGCCTATGTTTTTATCTGGAATATAAAGATCTGAGAGAATGTCTACCGCGCCTTGGGGATACAGTCGTGACCCTGTTTACGTTTTTTTTTTTCCAGGCTCTATCTATGTGCCCATCCAAATATTGCAATTTTTGTGTTAAATAGTTACAAACTTCCATACATTACCACAAAATATTAAAATTTGTTTTCGTTGTTCTGAATTGAAAATCACATTCATAATCAACTCAAGTATTTATCCCTGTTCTAATTTGACTTTATGATGACGTAAACCCTCGTATACTTCGAGTATTGGCAAACATTGCTATTTGTTTTAATTATTTCTGTATTATCGCGTACGCCTCAGGTCAAACATTACCCCAGCCGCCTTTGCGTTTAAAAATTTATAGGATTGTTCGCTTTGAATCGATTGAGGAAGGATTTTATTGCCAACTTAACCATCTCTCCTCTGGAATGGGTCACCGGAGAGTCGGTAATGGTTTTTGGCAAAGTAGAATCTTTATGAGAATGGTAGAACGCTTAGCTTGTAAAGAAAGAGTTGAACGATAATGAAACTAATTTTGAACTAGATTTTCCTATGCATTCCAACATCAGCTCTATGTAACGTTACCTGGATCTTACTTTCAAAGTGATAATAAACTCAACTCTTAAATTTCACTTAAAGTGTTCTCGCGAAAGAAACTCAATAAATTGAGTTCGAGGTAAAAGTTTATCGGAAGTATTAAAATTCATGAAAATCAGTCGTTTCTTTTGAATAAAAGCTCAATCCGGAGTTTAAAAAGATCTAGATTAGTTGTTTGACTTGGACCTACTCACTCTTTTAAAGTTTCCATGTTGATATTCATTTGGTGCTCCACTTTTTGGGTCTTTCTTTTAGAATCGTATTGTTTTATACTTTTTCAGCGAATTTTGTATAAAGAGCGTAAGATGCCGTTTACATGATACTATTCTTGCCTCTTGCCACATAATATTAGCTCTTACTCCGTTGAATTTGAGAAAGCAAGAGGCAATAATGGTATGCTAGAATGCCATTGTGTAAACGGTGTCTTAGTTCAAAAAAGCCGTGATGAGATAAAGTCAGGAAGATAGAAAAATATCTCTCTATTCTCCTTTCTTCTATCTCATAGTACTGCCACCATAATTGACTGGTAATGTTGGAAATATGTTTTTTTTATTTCTCAATACATCTACAACTCGAAAGGTAATTGTAGACTATATCAAGCAGCACTTAACCAACAAGAAACTATACCCACAATCAGTTTGACCAGGTCATTACACCCTAATAGCATACTGTTGATTATAACACCAGAATGTCACAAGCTAACGACATAATGTCGTCCTTGGCCTACTGGTATTGTGCTTTGTCTTATTGGGTTGTCAAAGAATGTGCGTGGCTAATTGGCTATTTGTTTGAACAGTAATGCAATGTTTTTACATTTTTGACATAAAAGAACTACATGCCACCAACGAGCCGCGAACCTTGCAAAATCCTAGGAGTGACTTTTATATATAAAATGTGGTCGTGTCTTCCATGCCTTTTCAGCGATTACATTGTACATTCGTTCTTTTGATGATTTTTTCTTTAGCGCGAGTCATAGAAAATAGCATGCTTCAAACACTGTTGTAGTAAGAACTTACATACTATAGAGTCCTGGATACAGGTTCAAAATCAACACTATAGTTTTTTTTTATACTAAAAAAAAACCTAGAGACACCTATAATGTGCTTGGAAGCAATCACAACCCTATGACGTTCTACTTACAAATCCTTAAAGTAAGTTTGTATGAGTAAGTAACAAACTCTGGTGACTAAGTTCTTGTTGTTTCTTCAAAATCACTATAATTTGATGAATCAATCGGTCACGAGACTCATGAACTATCGGTTCCGCACAGGTTCCCTCGACATTGACCTTCGATTGCAATTCGATTCGTTTTTTATCTCTCATTGAACAAAATTTGCCCTCACTATGAATTACTCACAAAATACAAGGTCACACAATTATTTTACACTGTTAGATAACTTGCGTCAATGGGCTTGCAACCAGTCACTTATGGAATGATCACTTGTGCATAATGTAGACATGTGCCAAAAATGGCGTGTCTGACTATCCCCTTAGACAACTCTGAAGGATCTTAAGCATGTCTTAAGTAACTTTCCGCTCTGCTCAATGTCATTATTTAGATCTGAAGCAATGTCAACCAAATCCGTTTTCTCGTAGACATATCTAAAATTATTGAATTTTACATTATCTTTGAGGAAATACAGTATCGTGCTACTCGTGTCACTTATTATTAGAATTGCAAACTATTGCGGCTTAGTAATAAGCAGTATTTACACCTTAGTTTTTTTGTTCTCAGTTGCACCCGTCGGCGTTAGCAAGGTAGCGTACAGCACGGCCCACACCGGCGGATACGGCGGATACGGCAGCCACGGATACGGCGGCTATGGAGGATACGGATACAATGGACTTGGATACTCTGGTCTCGGTGGATACGGCGGTAAGAACAAGTTTCTCAAATTTTTGATATACAAGGCCCGATTTATCCTCTTTGCGTCTAGAACCCCAATATAATTTTTGCTTTCCTAGTTTCCTTTATGAGTTATATTTCTTCTCATGCTTATGCATTTTACATAAATAAATCAGACTTTGTTCATATGCCCTAAATCGTTTTAGGACAAACGAGCTAAAATATAATTATTTTTGTCGCTGACAGTATTTAATTTCAATATATGCACAGCTGCTGGTCACTTTTTTCATAAAACCAAGGTCTTATTGAGTACGTTGATTAAGGATGTATTGATCTCTGCACTAGAGGTCAGTTATGCACTGAGCGTGGGACCGACACTGTGATAATTGCTTTGTTCTTTGTACGGCATTTACTCATTATCGTCTCGAACAAAGGGTTGGTAGATGTTTCTTTATGTAATAGATTGTGTACTTTCAGTATTGCATGTTTTGAGGCAGAAAAATCTGTAAATCAAACTCGCATAAGTTTACCTTACAAGTCTTCTGCACAAGATGGCTAGCTACGAGTTTATACGAGGACCTAAGCAAAATATAAAAAAAATTACCACACACTTAATATTTGAAGCATTTAGAAAAAGACACCCGAAAATTTACTGCACCTATCCTCACTACAGGAATTTGTTTTTATTCAATTAGGCCTAGTATCACTCTGAAAAGCTTTAAAATGGTAACCTAGTTATATGAATGAAATAATAATATACTTGGTTTCCAGGATACGGCCACTACCCCGCTGGCGCTGTGAGCTACGCTAACCAGGTCGCCTACCCCGGATACGGCGGCTACGGCCACGGATACGGCGCTGGTCTCGGATACGGAGGACTCGGCGGACACTACGGACACTACTAATCCACCAATCCTGTTACTACAAAATTATCTCCATTGGATAATGCTCTACTGATTTCCACAATGAATTAATCTAGTTCATTTTATTATCGTGCCAGAAATTTGCTTTCAAAGCAAATTTGCCCGATAATTAGGGTAAAATTCAACTATTTCTTAAATAGGGAATTGACTCAATGGACTATCTTTGTGTTCTTACACCTAAATGTTGTGTTCATCTTTTATTTTGAAGTCGACTATGAATCGTCGCAAACCTTGCCAACTTTTTATATCGAATTATCGCATGTGATTTGTAAATACGTATTAATATAATAAAAATATATATAAATGTAACATTTGTTTAAATAATACCTATGAGAGAAACTCCAAAATCCTGTTATTAGTGATAAAAATGATCCTGAAGGACTCCATAAAATCAATTTTAAAACGTTTAGCTGAAGATATTCTTACCAGTTCCAGTCCTCCGGATACCGGACCTATAGCCACGGAACATGCCCAGGTCAACTCTTTTGTACTCTTAGAAACTGACCTTAAAGAAGTGCATGAAACTCTGATGAACCTTAAGTCTGACAGCGCCCCCGGTTGGGATAATATTCCTACTAGATTTCTTAAACTTGCGAAAAATCAAATTGTACCAATTATTACTCATCTGGCTAATCTCTGCTTCCAAAATGGTATCTTCCCTAAATCACTAAAACAATCATTTATTACCCCAGTACATAAAAGTGGTGACACAGTGGATGTAAACAATTACAGGCCAATATCTGTGTTGCCATCAATATCTAAGATTTTAGAAAAACTAATTAATTCTAGACTGATTAACTACCTAAACAGATTTAAAATACTGGCAGATACACAGTACGGATTTAGAAATAATCGATCTACTGAAGACGCGGTTACAACTCTCACTACATATATCGCTGATCAAACGGACCGTGGGAATAAATGTCTTGCTGTGTATCTTGACCTCAAAAAGGCCTTTGACACCGTATGTATCCCAACTCTCGTACAAAAACTAGAGAACATTGGAATCAGAGATAAGCCCCTATCATTGTTAAAAGACTACCTCAGTAATAGAACACAAAAAGTTAAAATCGGAAAATCCATTAGTGGTGAATTAAATATTACGTACGGTGTCCCGCAGGGCAGCGTATTGGGACCAACACTATTCCTGATATATATAAATAATCTATGTAATCTGCAAATTGGTAATGCCAAAATAATTTCATATGCAGATGATACTGCAATTGTTTTCACTGGTAAAACCTGGAATAGTGTTCGTTCTAGTGCCGAAACCGGACTATCTATAGTAGCCAATTGGCTGAAAAATAATTTACTCACACTCAATGCCCAAAAAACATTCTTCATGTGTTATTCTATTTATGATCGTACCCAACCTGCAAGCGACTTCATACTGCAAATTCACAACTGTGGTAAATCACACAGGCAGGCATGTAACTGCCCCACTATAAATAAGGTTCCCCATATTAAGTACTTGGGAGTAATGATAGACCAAAGGCTATCGTGGTTTCAACAAATCGAAGTAGTGAGCTCAAGAATAAGAAAGTTGATGTGGGTATTCAAGATTTTAAGACACATTGCATCGGAAACTCTTATAAATAGAATCTATATTTCATTAGCTCAATCCATTCTTACCTACTGTTTACCAATATGGGGTGGAGCTGGTAAAACCAAATTTATGGAACTGGAACGAGCACAGCGAGGTCTTATTAAGGTCATTTATTCTAAACCCTACAATAGATCTATATAAAATATCCCAACTTTTATCTGTAAGAAAGTTATATATTGTCAATATTATTTTAAAACAGCATAAAACCATTGTGTATAACTGTGATATTCTAAAAAAGAGGAGAAAGGACAAGGTAGTCAAAACTTTGGCTACAAGAACTACTTTTGGCAGTAATCAATATTTAGCAAAATCTGCACACTTGTACAATCTCATAAATAAAAGCCTAGATATATACCCTAAACAATCATACGAATGTAAAAAGTCAGTAATTGAATGGATTAAAGATAAAGGGTATGAGGAAACAGAGTCTATGTTAAAAGTAGTAATATGACTGACCCAGTAAGTTACCTACGCACACCTACACTCATACACATACTATCATTTACAAAGACTTGCACAGAAAGAAGCTTGCCTCATGTATACTGTATATCATACATAATCTTATAAACCCACACATATATGTATAGACAAGCACACACACACACACATACACCTACACGTACACGTACGCACACATACTAAAATATACACTTAAATTTTTTATAAACGAGAGATTTTAAATACTTAACTAATTATAAAACATTAGTACTTACCTAATTATTTTCTTATTAATCTTTGTTAGAACTAGATCATTGTTTAATTGCTAAATTGCATCTAAGTTATGTGAAAATGTAACCTACCTACAATAGTTTTTTCATTCACTATAAAATTATAAGTTACAAATAATAATATGGATATGCAAGAGCGGAACCATCTGGCACAAGTACTTCGTACTTAAAAGAAGGTTCCAACCCTGGTTTAAATTGTAACCCTTGGTTAATGAAATAAACTATTTTGATTTGATTTTTTTTTTGAATTTTGAATAGTACAAAGTAATCCTATCACAGTTTTTTCCTCAATCGGCTTCCAGAACATTGAATAAAAATATTTCTGAATAAAAGTGTCAGAATAGACAATAGCATTTATCAATGACGGGATCGACACCAGTGCCGGTGCCGGCAAGCAACGTATGGAATATCACCATAACATGAATTATTGAAGCATGCAGATGACTGAACGACTTCGTGGGTTCCCTACATGTTTTTTCATACACTTTTACTTTATACCTGACAGTATAATTTTAATAGAGTAATTAGGTTTTTGTATGAAGTTTTCAATGCTATTTTAGATATATAAAAATAGACAGAGAGCCTGTGTTACAAACTACATAAACATATTGCAACACACTTTTTATAAGATACCTATCATCAAATTAGAATTTGAATATAAGTTTTTATGAAATTTAAAAAAAAAATTTAGATAACTATAAAAAAATATCTCTAAGTAAATGAATACCTACAAAGTACCTCAGTAGGTAGGTAATACCAATTACCTAACATTTTTTCCATTTAGAAATCAAAACTGACAACCAATCTGGTTTATAGCCCCTAATAAATAAATAGTAAGCTTCGTGAAATTGAACCCCAAAAATGTATTATTCATAAACTCGACTTAGGGGTAAAAAACGGGGTAAATCGAGCGGGCGCGACGACAACACCTTTATGACACCTCGGGAAAGTTAGCCGTTTTGTCGGGTTATCGAAACTCACAATGCTGGCAATATTGTGTCTACTATTTTACGGTTATTTTACACATTTTAAAGTAAGTTGTATCCCAAATTCTGACATTCTCGCCGGGTGGGAAAAACGTTACAGAGAGCCACAAACTTATCTGAACCGGTGGCCAAAAGAGGAACTAATGAATTTTACTCTAAAAATTATTTTTCTGCCAACACCAAAGGCGATAACAGCGCCTCCCTCACCGGAACTGATAGTTAAGTTTGTAGCACTCTTAGTACATTGATCTGCGGATATTTTGGTCTGGGTGTTGTGTGGTACATAGATTATATCCACGACAATATTATAGGTACAATCCTAGTAGGGAATCAGAACTATGTGAGTGTTGGATATCGTTTAATTTAATGAATTTCCTATAAAACTAAAACTTAATAAATAACGATAAAAAGCAATCTCAAAAACCACTATAACACATCTTACGATTCGATGAGCGATTTAATAAACCTTCCGCCTATTTCTTTACACCGAGCAAAAGTCACGTGGTGTTTGCCAGAAGATGTCATAGTAAGGCTCCAGGAGCCTTACTATGACATCTTAGAAAACTACTCAGTTTGGGTGCTATCCACTTTAGGTTCCTAAACTGAAACGGAAACTTTTCGTACCATGACCTCTTATAACCAGAATCGTATTTGAATCGCAAGAATGAACGAAATTGTCTCTGATCCGAGTTTTAGCTAGCGGAGCGGCCGCGTTTGATCATCTAAGGTTTTAGCAGCTCGACGTTGAAAAGAGACAACGCTATACAAAAATAGTATAGTTCTGTCTCTTGTACTCAAAGCCAAAAATTTCGTTCGGGAATGAATCAACAAAAACCGGAAAGTTACCGATTTTTCCGACTAAAATACAAAACCCAAATGATAATAAGTAAAAATACCATAGATAAGTTGAGATACAATGTTATGGGAGAAAAAACTTACTCACATAATAGGAAAAAAAGTTTTGAAAGAAATTACATAACAATTTATTTGTGTGCTGCATACGCGTCAACATAATAATACGAATGAGTTTGGTTTTTGAACGCAGCTGTCATGTCATGGCTGGTGAAAGAAAAAGAAAAGAAGAAGAAGAATCCGACAGCGAATTATCGTATCGTTACAATGTGACGATGAGGGGTTCATAAAGGTGGAACGGATGAAGAAACTCTCGTCTCGTAATCAATGCGGGACCGCCGCACTGATGACCGAAACCCTACATTTGCTGCGTGCTGAGATTCCAACGACTCAGCTCTACGTGTCCCGGGTTCACTTCGACGTGAAGCCTGAGGACGTCGCGGAGTATGTGAAGCGGAAGACCCAGCTCACCGTGAGGGTTGTGCAGTTGGTATCTCAATATATATAATAATAATCAGTTTTTGAAGTTGTTTTTGTTTTTACTACACAGTTTTGTTCCTAATAATGCGCAGACGAAGTCGCGCGGGTCAGCTAGTATAAGTATATAAATAAATGTGATTCTTCCTTACCAATTGAACATTGTTTTCTTTCTTACATGGCAGTAAAATAAGTAGAAGAACAGAGAAATAATTTGTTGGAAGGGATGTGGTGTGGAGGCAACTTACTGAATTAAACAAATTCTACAAACAAGGTTGTTAAAACAATATAGGTATTTATTCATCCATTACAGAAATAATCAGTAATAGTAAAAAGTCAAGTGGAACGAGCATGCCAGAGGTGCTGTACGAGCTGATCCCTAATAGCTACACCTTGCTGGCGAAGTTGACTGACATCTCCAGTGTCAGCAGAAGTTTGTAGTGCATGACTCTTCTTACCAATTGAACATTAATTGAGTGGTAGTGTTTTCTACAAAAGTATCATTCTTCATTCTCTGTTGGTCTGATTATCGCAATTTGTGTGCAGTTGATACACCCTAAAACTCCTTTTATTTTAAATTCTGGTAAAACCTGTAAATAAAAAATATATAATATTTTTAAAGACATTATTTTATTATTGAAGAATAAAGGTAGTACTTAAAATAATAAAGATCATTGCAGAACCTTGTTCAGGTAATATTCCCTTCTTCGGCATTTTTAGGGAATATAATGTATCCTATATCCTCTAGTTTGAACCTAGAGGATTCATGGTTGGTCCTAGAACCTAGTACTTACCTAGGTTCTTAGTAGGTATAGTAGTCTAGCGGTCCGCCTGGACACTGAACGCGGTCTGGGTTTTCGTAATGTTCAAAGCCAGACATTATAAAACTAGGCATCTAATAATAATTAGAATACAAACCTTCAACTGCAGATGAAACGCAGTCAAAACTATCAGAGTACTAGTAGGTCCAAGCCAAAGGTCGATCACATTATAGAGTTTCAGAGTCCGGAGGGGTCAAAAATGTATGAAATAGTCTGTTATTTTTCAAAAAACACAAAACACAAAGTTTGTGACAGTTGTGTTTCACGACTTCATTATTATAATGTAGTTTTGGTTTATTGTACTCTAATTTAGTATTTTTTAGTAAATTTCACCTTGATATTATGGGTATTTAGCGAAACGATTCAGTTTTTACACCAAGATTAGTAACTTTTATTGAATCGCTGAAAAGTGTCAGTTTTGACAGAAAAGTGGATCAACGCAGCGCGTAATAAACGGTCGTAGTACCAATTGAGTGAACGAAACTTATCTAACAATTCAGTTTAGGTTCTGTTTAGGTTGTGATTCTACGTCAGCGTTTTAAGATACTTCATAGTACCAAATAGCGATGCAGTTCAGTTTAGGACCTAAACTGAATCGCATTTAAAGCTCATGGTAAGGCCCTTGCCTCTTCCTATAAACAGTAGCTTCCCATGTTTGCATACGTTTATTTGCAGATCTCTGTAGTGTGTATCCATCATCATGAAACTAATTAATATAGGTGGTCAGCAAACAGTGTAGGCTCCCCGTAATGAAGTGCCTGACTTGACAAACTGCTGGGCACCCAGCTGGCCTGCTTTACTGGGATTATCTGAGCCTATTTATTTAATTATTCACGTCTAGGACTGATGATATAGTTAGGAATCTATTCAAGATTGTTTGTAGGGGCAAACTACTCGTCTACAGGGGTCATATCATAACGTTTTCACACTTACAAAGAGAAGCGCTCGTGGTCGTGCTTGCTAAGTCGTTCTTAATAGATCGTCGAAGTTAAGCAACGTTCTAAACGGTCTGTAAGTGGATGGGTGACCGCCAGTGGCATTTTCATCTGAGCGCTAACGATCCTTTTTGGCAAGTTTATTGCATCATTCCTCGTTTTATGTTCATGATTATAAATACGGTCTGTGTAATGTGATAATTACCCATCTGATAACCTTAGAAGTAGGTACATCTAGCTGCTAACAAAATATGATGTTTTTTTGTTTCCACTCATTGTATGCGATTTGTCACAGTAAGTGCGACGTTCGCTTGTCGGCACGTTTAATGGGCGGGGCTTAGAAAATCGTACGAAAAATCGCATCGTGGAAATGTGCCTTTAGTCCAATGAAGATAAGCGACCGCACCTTGGTCAGTTTTATGTAAAAAAATACATACCTATAGTTAGCCAATAGTTGAAGATGACAAAGCCATGTTCAAAAGTCCATGTCCTGTTCATCGCGCTAGTCTAGTAGTAGATGATGATGATGATGATCTACCGAGTAATTAAAAACGCTTAATAGCTTCTTTGTTATCCCAAGTACTGCATTTGAGCTCTATCGGTACCGGTTTCAGCCATTTTGTCCACTTTTTGCCGAGCTTATGCGGGCTGTGAGCTAACGCGACCAACAAAGAGTTACTGCACAAACTCCGACTTTCAAACTATTTTGCGGAGGTGCGATACACGGCTTAGTTCAGCTGTAAAGCAAATAGAATTTTGTATTTTCTCTACGAACGGTAAATACTGGTACTGCAGTTTTATTTTACTGTTTGGTATTGTCTGAAAGCGGAGAATAGTGATGGTTGCTGTTGATTCAGTCATAGAATGATACATTTCAATGAAAATATTTTGAGTTCGAAAAGCGTTTCAAAATATTTTGCCATAGTCAGGTAAAAAATCAGGCATATATGTATAATTACGTTTTAAAACTAAAAGAAAAACCGACTTCAATGTTCGACTCTACACGCGGCGTGTCTATAACGTCAGTTTGACATAATGCATAGAGAGTCTTAGACTTATCTGTCGATTGGATTTACAGAGCTAAGCTAGGAGGGAAGGTTTTTAGAGTTTTACGGGAAAACTATCAAACCCTTAGGAATAAAATTTATATGGGACCACCTCTGGAGCATACCTTTCAAACAAAAAAATAAGTTTGAAAATCGGCCCACAATTATTGGCGGAGTAATCGTGTAACAAGATATAAAAAAAAAGAAAAAAATACATACAGGCGAATTGAGAACCTCCTCCTTTTTTTGAAGTCGGTTAAAAAATGAAGTTCTCTTCAGACCCTTAACTGTGTTTTTAAAGCAATTGTTTATAGAGAGCACTAAGCAGCACCATTACATTGTCCTCAACCCTCGCGCGCTCTCCATATCGTGAAGCCTTTTCAGCGTTGCATGAAATTTTAATTACTAACAGTATACCTACTTACCTACTTATGTTCTGCGATACACGAGACAATAACGACATGAGAAGACGAGAGTTTATTAATGAAACTACCAGTTTTTGACATGTCCAAGCAGATCAATGTTTTAGGAGCTGGGCAAGCCTAATTCATGATATATTATCATTGTAAAAGAAAAATAATAATTGTGTTATGTGTTACGTATAAAAAAACATAGTTAGGTTAAAATATAGGTACAACGGAATCGACCCCGATATTTGTGCCACGAAGAGTAAGTAGTTGAGTACTCTATAAAAGAGAACACAGCGCCGCCTATAAACGTGACAGCAATTATCAGCGGAGCGAAGAAGATACAATTTCCGTCAGGCGACTCTTAAACAAACCAGGGGCCTTAGCCAAAATACAAGTAGACATTGAAATGGAGATGGAATAGACAGATAAGGACTATAACTCACGTGCGACGCATGACATTATTTAACGCGTTTTGTATGGCACTGCATACATTTTATGCCAAATATCGCGGCATGTGAGTTCCTGGCTTTATCAAACGTCGGATTGACACATCGAGGATGGAAAGTTGCCACAGAATTCATTATAGTAGCAAAGTTACCATTGACATTCCGGGTTGATCATTCCACCCATGGATTTAGCATTGAACCTTTTTGGTACACTGGATTCCGCATTTCAAGTTGAACTAGGAAATTGTCCGTCATATTTGTCACTCTATGGCCCATTTTGCCTAGGTTAGAAAGAGAGGTCGCAATGACACTTGCGTACCGGCCTGTGACGTAGCGCGCCACCTCTACACCATAGATTTTTTGTTTACACACCAGCTGGTGTGCAAGTTCGAGATGTAAAATTACGAATTTTCTCATATAAAAATGGCTTTTTTGGACTATGTTTGTGATAAGGTGCTGGTTTGGCAATTATGTCCTGTGCTGTTTCACAATTTCCAAGCAGAATCGGTATGCTTACGGTGAATGAAACAAATATTTCTTTTTGTCGGTAAGTCATACCAGTGAAAAATACGTTTATGTTTAGAGTTACGGAAGCTATTTTATAAAAAGTTAATCATTGCATCATTTAACATCGTTTTACTTCGATTTCATGCGTGTATTTGGGTAATCTCATTTAGAATTTTCATTCTAGCGAAATTTACATTCCATTTTTGACATTTCTTGTACTCCATCGCTGCGCAATAGTGTTGTAGTTGTATCGACATATTTAATGAACAAACATAACTATTAACTTGGTCTATTTTACATTCTGGATTCCAGCTGACCTAGATTTGAAATAATCGTGGATTAGAAATATCGAGAAAGGCGAAGAATGGAGTCCTACACAACTACAAGAATATGTTCTACTTTGAAAAATCATGGTATACGGATGAAAAATTTTGCATTCTTATGCAGTGCCAACAATATTTCCAAACCAACTTTTGTCGTGCAAACCTGTAAGAACGAAGAATATGTCAACTCATTTTTTGACCTGAAAACTTCTTTAGGCGCTTTGGGAATTTTTGAGATAGGGATAAATCTTTAGATTCACTGCACGAGTCTCGTGCCCGGTACAATTCAATGGTTCGTTTGAAGGTAGCTACGGAATACGGATCCTACGTATATAATATCAATAACGTATTCTTTATTTTCTGAAATTACCCAGAAAACGAAAGCTCGTAGCTAGACATTCTGGCTATGGGGCGTCTTCATCTACTGCTTTAGATATCGAGGAATACCATCTAAGCAGTCTGTTAATTATTGGTTAAAACTATTTAACCAATAATTAACAGATATCAAGTATTACTTGTTTTATTTTGAGGACTTTAACTGGAATTGCATGTTTTGAATTTGATATTGTTTTATTTTAATAATGAGGTAACTGAAGAAGTCTGAAAGTAGCGCCAGTGACTGAAAAGTTGAGGAGTAATAGGTAAGCACGTAATGCGGAGGGATGAAACTCATGTAACTAAATGGGTGACGGAAATGAATGATGGATATGTGAGTAGAGTAGAGGTAGACCTAAGAAAAGATGGATGAATTGTGTGAAAGAAGATATGGGTAAAAAAGGAGTGGATATGGAGATGACGAGTGATAGAGGAAAGTTGAGACAGAGAACATTTTGTGCCGACCCCGCATAAGCGGGATAAGGGCATCAATGAATGATGAATAATAAGGCAACTACAATTTTATTTCGTTCTACAGTAATAAAATAATTCGTTCTACAGCAATAAAATGATACCTTTGTAGAATAGACAATTCTAAAAATTCATTAAATCCTTTTTCATGTAATTATCGATAAGAAATGCACAACACTATTCCACCTTAAAAACATTTCTATAGTTGTCTATGAATGGATTGAAAAGTGGAGACACTCAAATTACTCTATGGTTCTATCTAGTACATTATTTATCTTTGATTCCACCGCACAATTAGAAGACGCTTCTAGGATAGACAGATTGTCTATAGACCACGTACACTCTAGACGATCACCCACTGTTGCGATGATGCGGCATGCCTCACGTGCCATCATGCATGAACGTCTGGGGCCAGCTTATGGTCCGCAGAGTACAAAGACTATACGTATTTAAAATAGCGCAAAATAGCGGTGGGTACACACTAGAAAATTTTATCGAGCATTTACAAATGTAACGTTTTTACAAATAATAATAATAAACAATAAATGATCCTGGATTATTTAAAAAAAAGTTAATATGGCATATGTTATGGGTATACTACGTAAATATTTTTTGTGACTGATATACTACTTAAATACTTTTTGTTTGTAAATGCTTAGGCACATTATATCACCACCTTTACCTATTTTCATAGAGAAAAATCTTACTAATATTATAAATGCGAAAGTCTGTGTGTGCCTCGTTAGAGTATAATTTTCTTTGGTGTGTGCGAATGCTTGTCTTCACGTATCTCCATGACGACTTAGCCGATTGTGATGAAATTTATAATGTAGATTTTTTACAGGTACTGGAATAAGATAAAGGCATATAACATTTTCGAAAATCAACCCTTATGGGCGAAAAATATTCCTTGGTCCGATTTACTCTAAACTCGGTAGAAATAAACTTAAAAGTAAATAATGAAACACGTGTTTTTTATTTTTTCAAAACATCCCTTAGGGGTGGTGTGGGGCAGTTTCAAAGTCGTAAGGTTCGAAAGTCTGTATGTGCAAATGTTTTGTCTTCACGTACGACCAATCCATGACGACTTAACCGATTGTGATGAAATTTGAAATGTAGATTGTTTATGTTAGATTTTCTGGGTTAGATTTTCGCTCCTTCTATCTACTATGGGATTCTTGAGAGAAACATAACGCAATAATAGTTAATCATATTATGTATTTTGAAAGTCAAAACCATACAGTTCTTGCTATAAAAAAATATATTTTTAATGTGGATTTTCGTATAGTTCTCCTCTCTTGAACCGGGAACTGCATCAAGGATTGGCGTCATTAGCCAAGGGCGTTGTGGATACCCAAAGTCTCCTGAAAACAATATTTCTTTAAACCTTTTTTTTTACTATTTAAAAAAAGCGCGGCTTTACTCGCGTGGTACCTACCAACATTTTAAATAGCTCATTGCTATTCCAGGTCACTATCTACACTTATTCCTAGTTTCATCCAAATCGGTTCACTAGTTTAGGCGTGATTGAAACACAAACATACAAATATCCAAACATACAAACTTTTAGATTTATAACATTAGTGAGGATTATAGAAGGAAGTGTATGAAAGAGGATTGTCTGATCTTATCTTATTTAAATTAGTTTAAAGCTAATAAGAAACATACTCCTGTTTAATAATCCCTCTTTCTTCGGTAGTTTTTGGGAAATCAATCCATTTTTCCATTACAGCTGGGTGGTTCAGGGCGTCCACAACTTCTATAATGCAGCGACTCGTTGTGCGTTGGGCTAGATGGTGATTCATCCCCACGATTCGTTGGTAGGATCCTGTGGCTAAAAAGCTAAGCGTGCACAATACCTACAAACGACAAACAAAACATTATTTTAAGTACTTATACAAACATTAAGGTTATCTTAGTAATATAAAAAATAACCTACTTATTAAAGAAATCGATCAGATTCTTTCTGGGGAAAGTAAGTATATTATCACGATGTGAGACGGGCACGTTCTTCGGAGCATGAACATATTGAACATGTTTGTGGGAGACAATTCCGTGTATCTTAAGCCGGGTCCACAGCGCCGTATTTTAATGTTTTCTAACATGTTAGCATTGTTTTTCACCAATTGTACGTGCTTATTCGGTTAATAACATGTTAAAAACTCGAAAACACGGCGCTGTGGACCCAGCTTTGGGTAATACACAGATTGTGCTTGTGCTATTGCCGTAGAAACAAAGAAAACGGAAACTTTTACCTTGAGTTCCAAGTAAATATCGCTCGATTCCTTCAAGGTAGATTTTTCACGTAGCTCTTCACACAAAATTTTAAATTCTTCTTTTTTAATCCGAAAGTTTTGGTGAAAAAGTGTATCCGACATCTCTTCGACGGGATCCAATGTTTGTCTAAGAAGATACCCTTTCTGGCGTTGTAAATAACAGTCCTCATTTTGAGCGCTCCCTAATAAATTTAAAGCATGCATTTTACAGCTTGAAAATATTATAATATTATATTAGAAAGCTTTACAAAATCACAGAAAATTACTCAATACAAAATTACACGGTGACAGATGATCGATCAAAAACAAGGCACCATTTTATTTCTACTGGGATTCCGCTGGGTTTTTGTCAACTTTGCCAGTTGTCTTGTCAGCGATCAAAAACGTAAACAAAGTATCAATTGCGACTATCAAAAGTGCATCTTGGCTACCATTTTTTCCATTCCATTCATTATGACGCGTAATTTTCATACATACTCTTTGTAATCTATGGCAGAATCAAGTGCAAAATGAGTGCAACATCGCCAAATCAGTGTTGATAGTAGCAATTGAATGGAAACGAATCTATGTCATCTTGGCTAGCCCCCCAGTGCAGACAACAAGATCCAGCACAAAGCTAATTTAGCGGCCGCCTGCAACCCTCGTTATTTATTACGGCCACTATTGCACTGTGGGGAGGACCGGACAAGCTATAAGCAGTGGCTGCTCTATTTCGCCCATGTAACAGCTGTTCAAGCATCTCCTTATGCTTTCAAATAGCAGTAAATTTTGTACCTAACTTTCCTTAATCGTACCTAATTACTACCTATCTCAAAACAGCATAATTACACAAATGCATTTTGCTCTGTAATTTTAATAGGCGTTTTTTCCCTTGCTAATGTGTAATGATGACGTATCTCTCTCATTCTTTGACGCTATTTCTTAACCTAATTGATTTCTGCAATATATTGTCAAGAAACATTAAGCTGGAGTTTAATTTAAGAAGAATTAGGCTCCCTTATGTTCTATCACTGAACAACAGCGATATCAAAAATTGCACAATTTGCACCTGTATCTCTGTAGAACAATGAAACCTTCGTAGTAGATTTAAAATTTCTTTGGTTTCATATTACTACTAGATGCAAAAGTAACTTAGCCATGGGGTATAGGGGATCCTTCCCAAATCCAGTGTGAGTGCGGAGCTCCAACTCAAAATATGTCGCATCTTCTTTCCTGCCCTTTGTGCCCAACCAGCTGCACCCAGGAAGACCTTTTTGCGGCTTCAAATAGGGATATAGCGGTGGCTTCATTTTGGAGCAAGCAATATAGAGATGAGCACATTGACATGATGAATGAATGAACCACTAGTTCCAGTTCCAGTGATTGCTACTTTTTCTCAAAAGGTTTAATTCAAAAATCAACGAGCGATCAGCAATCGATTGCATAATCAGGCGGTCTTCTGACCAAAAATACTATAAACTGGGAAATACCGAGCTGCAGTTTAAGCTCTCTGTATTCTGTGGTTTAAGATGACATGTGTCCTTGACACAGTAGGACTTCCGCTCATTATTATCTTCTGACCTATAAGAATCGTATGATGTCTAAGGGGTAGAAGTACATTAGAGCAGCCAACTTAGTTGTTTAGTTGACCTATCAACATCGTTTAGCACGTTTGTGCTCATTTGCGACCATTGTAGTGACACTTACACCGGCCAGGTTTGTTGATCCAGGCTAAGCTTTTTTAATTGTTAAGCAAGAAGTTCTTTATTACAAGTATTTCCTGCCAAAATTATTCTTCGCCTATAACTTGTTCTGTCTCACCATTCAACCTGGAGATACGAGAGCGGTTATTGCAAAATGCGCCTTGTCATAACAGCAAGAGGTACCATTTTAGTAATTAATGGCGGTTTTATTAATTCGCTAAGAGTTATCACCGTATTATTGCAACATCGCTGCCATTCCCGCCGTGCCGGGGGTTTGTACTAAGAAAGACGTGATACTTTTGACAGATTACATTTCATAAAAATAAACCCCTTTGTAAACAGTTTTTTTAGTAATGACGTGAAATCCAAACCCAAGAATGATCCGCTGAAGAGAACCTATCGGACCGTCAAACTCTAATCTCATTAATTTATTATTTTCTATGCTATTCTATTTAGTTAATAAGTAAGTTCGTATGAGTCAGTGGCTAATTTGGTGACGGAGTTTTTAGGCCGCCTTTAGGCCTCCGTCATGGCTGAACGACTTAAATAGTCGGGACATACAATTTAACGTGCCCTCCCCAGCATGGAAGCCAGAATTAAACCAGAGAACCAGTTAATTAAACAAGAGTTTAAAATATAAAAAAAAATTACAACTTTTGCTTTTCAAAAGCTTTTATCTAGTACATTATGAATAATACTGAAAATCGACGGATCCTTTGATAAAGTCTTAAATGCGTAGGTATTCATTCAGTAGCACAACAACATTACAATTTAACTCAACTTTATCATCCCCACGCCCCTAGCAATAAAACTTTGCATTCCGCATCTCAAAACAGGATTTACAAAGCAGTTTTTCCGTTGCAATAAAAGGGGTTTTCCGGAAAATAACCGTTTGAGGGCATCAGTATTCATCGTGGGACGCGGATCCATCGGTTTAAGAGCGCGGGCGCCGATACAAATCTAACCGCAAGCGTGTTTGCGAGAGGCATTATGTTGCTATACTGCTGCAACAGGCGTACGGCCAGAGAAATTGCGGGAGTATTCTCCTAAAATACTAAATTTATTTATTTACAGAAACTAAGCTACTACAATATGTACATAAAATTACAAAATACAATAGAATCAGTCAAGCTATCTAACGACCTATAGATAGGCGCAAATATATAAATCTTGATCGGGTTTATATATTTGAACCATTTGGGGTCGAGACCCTGGGTCCGTAGGGTTCCGGGGCCCATCGCGTCTTCAAAAATCTTTCAGGGCGTCTGGTCGAAGCGTCGCGTGATTCGAGAGCTGGCGACTTTTTGGCACAAAGAATCAGCATTGCCATTCAGCGTGGCAACGCCGCCAGTGTTTTGGGCACTTCTCCTAAATACTCGTTCTTACCCTTATTTCACTTTATAATGGTTGAGTTTCCACCAAGAGCAAGCTTCTGAAAAGAAAACTCGCTTGTTGTTTATTCGCAAGCTTCCGAGAACCGAGCCATAAATACTTCTCATCACCAAATTCCCCGTAAAATCAATACAAATTTTCCTCTCAGAATATGAACTTAACGGGAGTAGCTAATAGTTCCAGGGATCGCAAATTACAATAAGATCTTTGGCAAAAGAGCCTCTGTAATAGGCTTTGGGTCCACGCATTCCATGCCACTCATGGTCCAGGAATCTATAGTCTCTAGATGATAATTTTTTTTCACATCTTCAGCATCATTCTCAGATTCACCACTCATCAGTCATTGACTTCAGTCTTTACAAACATAGTAAAATGTAAACGCTGTGTTCCTGGCCACAACTTATCTCATTGTCGAGTAGAATCTCTCACAGCCGACGGCATTAGCATCCCGGGACTACCATTTTGTTTACACTGAGATCCTGACACGCATTCAATGATAATTTACTAACAGCTTTTCTGCTTACTGTGAGCCTGAGGTATTTTTATATTCGTTATGAAAAATTACCTTCGCATACTTAAGGGAAACATTACCTACTTATCTCAAAAACAAGTTCAAGAGGTAGGTAATTTACAATATTCTCATGAATCGATTCTGTGCGAGTACCTACTGAGGTACTGTAGATGAATGATACGAAACACGAAGAATTATTGAAAAGAAAGAAAGAAAGAAAGAAAAGATATTTATTTGCAACAACAACTCAAAAACTAAAGATAAGATAAACTTAGAGACAAAAACATAAATCAAAAAATAATTTAAAAAAAAGATAAAGAGTGTCTCGCAATCGTCCAAGTGTGCTGCTGCAAATGGGTTTCCGACTCAGCATTATGTTGCGTTGGACAGTCGAAACCATACAGCGCAACGCTGGTCTTCCGTCGGAACCAGCAGAGAGAGTCACGCACGGGTTAAAATAGAGTGTACCATAATAAATAAACACTGTAAATAAAAAATAAAAGTAGTTGTTGATCGAAGTTCAAAACGAAATCTCAAAAGATGGAGTCGGTTTTACATTTTGTAACTTTAGTGTCCTAAAAGTATTTCTTTATTATTGTTGAGAACTTATAACTAATTAATTTATCCACAAAGTTTTCGGAAAAGACGCAGTGCAAAACATTGCAGATTTTCTGTCCGCTTGCAAAAGTTTGTTCATCTGATAAATATTGTAAAGTGAACTAAAAAACCTGAACTGATATTGAAACTTGGTCAAAGCTTTGGCTTAGGCTTAATGCATCACTCATCATTATCATCATCCACAGCCTTTTTTTTAACGCTGGGTAAAATGCGTTACGCCTGGAATAGAGGGGGTCCGGGAAACCGGCAGAGCCTTTTGTTTCAGTCCCCCTCCAGCGATCCCCACCCTTACGGCGGGCCCCGCGTCGCGGTGAGCAGTGCAAGGCGGACGAAGGTGCCCCCGCACCTAGCGTCCGCTACTCACCACCAGAGCTCTCCGCTTCCTTCGTCCACTGCGCGCTCTAATTAAAGAGCTGCGCGTGGAGAAGTCTCCAAACCGCCGCAGAGGACAGGGAGAGGCCGCAGAGGACTCTTCCACAGCAGCCGCGCCGCCAAAGCGAGTAATTCCCAACTCGTACCACAAAATCTTGTACCAAATGGTACGAGTTGGGAAATCTAAAAATATGATTATTTTCGTTCCCAACTCGTACCACAAAACTGTGATTAGAACTGATTAGAACTGTGAACAGAACTACATAGAATTTTCATAACTTTATTTATTCAAGAAAAACTGTAACATATATCAACTAAACACAATATTATTAATATATATTATGCAACGTATACAGTTGATAGAATCGCTTGACGCAAAATTTAAAGAACATCACATAGAACTGAATAGTTTGTATTCGTCAATAAAGTTTTCACACTTTTAGACCTGTCGTATTGTATGGATCAGAGTGTTGGGCAACCAAAGAGACGGGTGAAAGAAGAGTGCATGTTGCGGAAATGCGAATGTTGAGATGGATGTGTGGAGTTACAAGAATGGACTAAATCAGGAACGAGTATATTAAAGGAAGTTTGAAAGTTGCGCCAGTGACGGATAAGTTGAGGAGTAATAGGTTGTCGTGGTATGGGCATGTTATGAGGAGGGAAGAGAGTCATGTAACGAGAAGAATGTTAGGTTTGAATGTGGAGGGATGTAGCAGAAGAGGCAGTCAAAGAAAAGATGGATGGACTGTGTGAAGGATAATATGGGTAAGAAAGGAGTGAGTGTTGAGATGATGGCTGATAGAGCGGAGTGGAAGAGGAAAACCTGTTGTACCGACCCCACATGAAAGTGGGATAAGGGCAGGGAAATGATGACTTGCAAAAATTATAATTCTATGAACGTTCGCAAAATCCGCAAATTAAAAACTGTTGAAATCAGGTTTGTGAAAAGGGGACATGCCACGTGCAAAGTTACTAAGTTTAAAGCAAACCCTTTGTAAACACTTTCCTTAGATTTTACCGAGAAAAACATAATAGGACTAAGACTAATTATTAAGTTGAGTACTTAATGAATGAATTCAATAAAAATCTAAAAGTGGTACGAGCTGGGAACGAAAATAATCATATTTTTAATTTCCCAACTCGTACCATTTGTACAAGATTTTGTGGTACGAGTTGGGAATTACTCCATTATTTGTCGTTGACTGTACTAATCACAATTTTATAAAAGTGGTACGAGTTAGGAACGAAAATAATCATATTTTTAGATTTCGAATTTTTTGGGAATTATCGCCAAAGCATCTTACGGTGCGCCACTGTTGGGTCGCGGGAGATAGGGCGAGTGGCAACGACACACCAACACGCCTCTTCTCCCGCGACCCCACCCGCCTCGGACGCAACCAGGGCGTCCCCACCTGGGATTCCTGTTAGCTGTGCGTAGTCCACCATTCATAGTTGCAGCTGGACATGCCTCTGAATATCTGCCCCTTACATGTCTTAATGTTAGAAGATCTAAGCAGATGTCTACTGTGCCTAGTGATGTAACTGTAAACCTTAAGGGCCTCCCTGACCTCAGAACTGCTTCTAATAATTCTAATATCTATAAAAGTATTGAACCAATACCTATTACATATTGCAAAAGAAGATTTTTATTGAAAAATTAAGTATTTTGGAATTTTTATCCTGTTCGTAAAAATATATTCCATCTTCTTTATGTAACTCGGTGACACTGATGGGCTCATGGAAATATTTCAAAAAAAGTTAGCGAATCTCAAAATATTACGTCAATATAATGCATTATTCAAAATAATTGGATACCATGCATAAGATTTAAATAAAAAATATGTTTGATGTAAAATTACAAAACTTGATTTGATACATTGAGAAATGAAAAGTCGTATCAAAATGGTCGATTCCGAAAGGTCTCGAACCCGCGACGATCATACGATCCTTCTAAAGATGGAGTGCATTCAACCGCTCGGCCACGGAACCCACTGATGTTAGATTTGAAATCTTTGATAAGCTCATATTTATCGGTTAAGACCGGCTTTAGGAGGATCGTCGTCGTGGGTTCGAATCCCGTTGGAATCGAAAATTTTGATAAGACTTCATTTCTCAATGGAATACCTACTTACCTAAGTGTGGAAACACTTTAAAAAATGCAAAAAATATTTTTGAGTTTTATTTTTTTTATTTTACGTCTTCACAAGACTTCATAATTTGTTACCAAGCTAGTTACTTTATTTATTTTATTTATTTAAGCCTTTATTTCCATAACAATACAAAATTATAAAATTTAGTTCTTTACAATAATATTAATGACACAATTTTCAATTAAGCTACAGTATTCCTAAATTAATTCAAATTAGATTTATATTAGTATTAATTTATTTAGATTTATATTTATATTAGAATTTTTATAAATATATACATATCATATAATATAAATTTTTGCAAATATAATTGTCAGGCCCCATTTCGGGTATAGGCCTCCTCCATCTGTCTCCATTCTTCTCTTTCCCTTGCTCGTTCCATCCAGTCTCCATCCACCAGTTTGACTATTTCATCTGCCCATCGTTCCTTGGGGCGACCTCTAGCCCGTTTACCACCTGGGCCTACCCATTCTGTGACCTTCTTTGTCCACCTTTCATCCGTGCCACGAGCTATATGGCCTGCCCATTTCCACTTCAGCCTTTGTGCATGTTGAAGAGCATCTAGTATCTTAGTCTTATCTCTGATATTTTTGCTACTCTGTTTTTCTATTAGTTTGATACCCAAGATGCTTCGTTCCATTGCGCGTTGGCATGTCTGTATTTTTGTCTTTGTGTTGTTATTAAAGATCCAGGTTTGCGCTCCGTATGAAAGGCATGGTAGTAGGCAGGAGTCCATAACTTTTTTCTTAAGTTTTACTGGAAGTTTTGATTTAAGAATTTCTTTATAGCTCCAGTACTTTTTCCAGGTGGTATTTACTCTTCTGTCTAGTTCGTCCTTATGTCTAGATTTTTTAAACGAGATCTGCTTCCCAAGGTATATATAGTCTTCCACATATTCTATAGTAGTATTATTTACGGTTATCGCTGTTTGAGTGCTATTTGTGGAAACTTTAGTCTTTTCTGTGTTTAATTTTAAGCCGACATTTTCGCTGGCAGCGCTCAGTTCTCTTATCATGCTTTCTAGTTGTTCAGATGTATTTGAGCTAGTTACTTACTGGTTACGTAAAATAGTTTTAAAAGTCAGGTGACTCTACTCCTTCGCAACCGAGATGATGGACATTTCACGCAGCTTAGAGTACAACGTAATATAAAATTTAGCAACAAATTCAGATCAAACGCTGAACTAAAAGGATTGCATCACGTTTGTTGTATGTTAATACTACTTCTGCACATGTGCCCGCTAAATAACAAGTAGTCCGACCAGACCACGCCTTGACTCTAATTTCCTAGGACTTTGGTCGTCTGTAAACCGGTGACCGTTACTTTACGGAAATACAAACATGACGACCTCTGTGGCGCAGTGGGTGAAAGCTCGCTTGGAGGCAGAAGATTGCGTGTTCGATTCCCGCCGCGGGATAAATGTTTGTATGATCTGCTAAAAAACGTATATATAAGTAGTATATCAGTCATCTGGTTCCCATAGTACAAGCTTTGCTTAGTTTGGGGCTAGATGATGCTGTAAAAAGAAAATTAGACATGCCTCTGAGACATTTTCAAAAGATCTGGAGTAGGTAAGGTCAGCGTCACCAACTGGTAACCCTCCTGCAGTATAAACCGCCTTACTAAAGAAATAACTGATTGGTGACGTTGATTGTCGCATTTTTGATATAATCAAATACTTTTATTCCAAGACAGGACTTAGGTAAAAATTCTAAAATAATAAAATAATTTTTCTGGCTAACTCTATACTTCTTTTCTCTACTTCTGGAAACATAAATCTAAACATTCATTCATACTTGACATCCTTTATCATATTAGTTAGACAAAGCTCTAACAACCAAGATAGCTGATAAATTTTTGTTCCAGTTACGTCCATTAAATGTTGACGGCAGTTTCGAGAACGCCGTGGTTTGAGGAAATGTCAGCGTTGGCATGTGCTCCACATTGCCACATTAGCTTGTAATATCCAACGCAGGAGCGCAGACTACCAGCATAAACACTATAGCACTAGGAGCTTTCATTAGCTGGGCGTCTCCTGTTTAGTAAGAATAGTAAGTTCGTATTAGTCTGTGGCCAACTCTAATGACAGAGTTTTTAGGCCGTTTTTAGGCCGACATATTCTCTCAGATCTTTTATCTATTCCAGATCCTTTGATGTCTAAGGGGGGCAGTCAGAGGCATGTCCGAATACATAATTATTTGATACATGCCACATCTTGCAGAAGTTAGTATTTCATACGTGACAGGTTGCAAGCCCATCGCTGCCTATAAGTATACTCAAAAGTACATCCAATATTTCGCCTAAATATTCTAAATGTTGGTTGCAGCAGAAGAGGCAGACCAAAGAAAAGATGGATGGACTGTGTGAAGGATGATATGGGTAAGAAAGGAGTGAGTGTTGAGATGACGGCTGATAGAGCGGAGTGGAAGAGGAATACATGTTGTGCCGACCCCACATAAAAGTGGGATAAGGGCAGGGAAATTATGATTCTAAATGTTGGTTGCCAGATTGTATCTAGCGATGTTTCATTTGCGTTCAGTGTTAAAAAACCAATCAAGCAAGCACCGTGTCTCTAGCATCTTCTTCTTCTTGTCATGTTACTAGTGTGGTGAACGGTGGAGGCTCCTTGTGCACTTGACACCATGGCTTTTGAATTCTGACTTCCATGACATGCTGATTTCATCACGATGTTTTACCGTTTGACAGTACGTACTGACATAGCGCACACACACTTTTCGGCAGAAAAACTCATTGGTCCACGACCGGAATCGAATCTACGACCTTATGATCGGAAGGAAAGGCTGCGGCCGCTACCACCATACTACCACAGGTCACCAAAGGTCAAAGTCAAAAATCATTTTTATTCAGTAGGACCGCTTGGATCACTTAGAATGCTCACATACATCATGATGATGTGTAATTTGCGTTCAGTGTTCAACAAGGTATGATACTGAGTCTGGCACAAAGTCGTAATTGAAAGGTAAGGCTTGAGCTCGGTAAACAAATTATAAAGCTATGTGACATGGGTTGAAAATTGTGTTTGTGGGTGAACTATTCGTACAATTTGCGCATTATTCCGTTCTCACGGGAACTTGGTTTGTATGGAATAGTAATTGTTAATAAAAATAATTCAACTATGTGGAATCGAACGAGTGCATATCTAAGATTTTTGAAGATTTTTAGTGAAAAAAATTTGGTATTTTTTTAATATTTCAATCATTAAAACTTGTGAAATAACTACAGTCAAATAAAGCATGTGTTTTTTATCTTCATCATCATCATCATCAGCTTGTTGTCACCCACTGCTGGGCATAAGCCTCCCCGCTCAAACACCACTTCACTCGGTCCTGTGTTTTTATCTTAGTCCGAAGAAAAGTGTCTTCAAAATTTAGGTACTTAATAGTATAATTTGGAAAATCTTTGTAGGCAACGGTCTGTCACATCATGCGACCGAGAGATTCGGGTCCAAATAAAATCTTAAATTGTAATAAATCAACGACAGACCTTTTAACTTTTCAACAAAAACATGAATAAATGATTTCTAAGAAGCTCGTTATTCGAACAGTCGTAACGAATACAAAGGGACTTCTGACTCGACACCCATCAAGTAACCGGGACGTATTTATGGGATGTCACGCGCCAAAAACACAAACAATTTCCTTTTTCGTATTATTAAATAAATTCTGCGAGTGACACTTATCAACGCGAACCTACTTTGCGCCAATTTGTCCAATAACGTGCTCTTTGTGACGCAAATAAATATAACCTTATTAAACCGGTGCACGTCGAGGCATGATTCGGGTAGTGAAAGGGTAGTTTTTACAGTCATACAGATACTATAGTCCTACCTACTCTTTCGCGACCAACAAGGTGATTACCATGGCTTTTTAGCTTAGCTTTCTTTCTGTTACGCGGATCACCTAAAAGAAAGTTCCTCAGTCAAGTTGCACATCGCGAGTTTCATGTCATAGTGAAAGGGTGGTTTTCATAGACTAACAGCATTTATAGTCCTACTCCGTTCGCAATCAAAACACAAAAAAAAAGGATCATTACTGTATCCCCAAGGTCCGCGGTTGAAATTCTCTATATGGGGAATAACACGCACAAGGTTTAGAGCCTAGCTTTCTTCTAGGTCCATCCTCTTTTTAGATAGTCAAGCTCCACACAAAAAAGGTAAGAAAGGAGTGTTGAGATGACGGCTATAGAGCGGAGTGGAAGAGAAAAAACCTGTTGTGACGACCTCACGTAAAAGTGGGATAAAAGGGCAGGGAAATGATGATGATGAATGATGACTTTGTTTTTGGACATGCCTTTGATATAAGTACAGATTCATTGAAGATGTCTCATGCAGCACAAAATTATTTTTCATCAAGTGTCGAAACATGACCTTCAAAATTATTTCAAATGTGAATAGAATTTTGAAAAAGTGGTGTAAGTTATTTGGAATTTTGAATTTTATTAATTTGAATTCGAAATAATTATGTATGTGGGTAAAGATGTCGTTTTAATTTTCGAAGCTCATGATGCAATGGTCAAAGAATGTTTTTCTATTAGCCAAACCATTATATATTTTTTTATAAATTGGTTTAAAGGGTTTAAAAAATACCCATGAAGACAATGGAATGTGACGTGAACCAACTCGTATGCTAGACATGACCGTCAATTTTCCGGAAGCTCAATTGGCTGTAGCCACAACAGTTAGGCCCAGAATAAGGGTTTCAATGCCGCACAGTTAAAATTTTTGAGACGTTTTTAAATGTCTACCCAACCTGGGTGTACTATCCAAGAATCATTTTTTGTATTCAAAAACTGTAAAAAATTTGTTGAATGAATTAATGTAAATATTGATTTTGTACCCGTTTTCAATGTCACAATGAACATTATAATAACAGCGATTTCACCTGTGGTATGGATTTCAGATAAAATTGACATAAAGTCTGGGATGGCTTATCGCTCGTAAAATTAAATTTCAAACGCATGTTACGTTGATAAATCTGATTTAGGGCATAACGAAATAACTGTGAATTTGATACGCCCTTGGCCTCAGACATGCTCTGAACTTTGATCAACATTATATAGAAAAAAACTACGAGGATGGGCAATAATGTCTATGGAAATGCAAACCAAAATCAACTATCAACATCATTTACCAGCTGCAAATCATGTCACAAAAGTCTGAAAGCTATATAGTAAGAACATTTATGTGTATATAGTACACGGTCAGAACAAGCAATGCTTGCGAATGTTGATAATGTAAAGCTTTCTACGCACTACGCGTTCACGCGTTTTGCGTTGACTCACGCGAGTCGATGAAAAATGTGTCACCTAATTGCAAATCTTTGAATCGCTGAGAAGTATATCTATTTTTTAGTTCCGTAGTTCAATTGCCTTTGTCATTCTCATCGCTCCAATCGGTATTCATTCGTAACTTATCCTTTGAACTAGATAGATAGTTTAGTTCAGTAGTCCAATCTAGTCCAATGAATCGCCTGTCTGCCTCTATCGTTCTCGCTCGCAACGTTCGTCTCGCTCATTCACCGCGCTGAACTACGGAACTAGAGATATGATTGAATTGAAATTGAACTAGTGAAGGAAGAACTAAACGCAAATGAAGTAGTCCAATTGAACTATTAGTTCCGGAACTACACAAGACTAGTGGCGTTCATTCCATTCGTGAACGCGTAACGTGTAGCCCGTCCGCAGCTTAATTTTTAAGGCTGGTCTTCCGTTGTTGCATGCTTATTGTTGCACAAAATGAGAAGGTATTCTACAATGTGACTACAAGTATTAGCAACATATTCACACAGACTATGTCAATAGCAACGTTATATAACTTTCAAACTGGTTTTATTGTGCGCCCACGGCTCGAGAACTAATCTAGTCTAACGTTCGGGTGACCTGAATGAACACTACTCTACACTACTCGTCACTTTTTTAATCTTACAGAGCTTACCCTGACTTCACCTTACACGCTCTGTCAATCTTTCACATTTTTATTAGTTGGTGGCACAAAAACAGAATGTAAAGTGTACGAAATTTTCTAGTTGTTTGGTTTTATCAACCTTTGTTCTACTTGAAGCTGTTTGTAAGCAGTATTGTCTACTGAAACACCTTTGTTCAATGTGTTTACCTATGGTTAATATAAAATTAACATCATCATCATCATTGACTGCCCTTATCCCGCTCATGCGGGGCCGGCACAATAATAATAGACCAAAAAATTTTTGTGAATTGTTGTACTCACATCTACATTTTTTGTAATTCCGTAATGAAATTGGACTCTCTGAAAGTTTTGGAAGCTAAATTAAATTAGCAAATCGCACTTGTTGACATTTTAATTGAGACCGTGAGGGATCAGATTCAATTTAAATCATCATGAATCATTTTTTGTGACAAAGAATTAATTAATTCTCCGGCTTTGATTACGAAATCTTGTGATGGACATTCTTTATTCGTACCTGAGATTTCAGAGATTAAGATGACTTGAGCTTGGTCTGCATGACCTAGATAGACGAAAAATTATATATTTTTTGTTTCCTGCCATCATTCCTTTCCTGGGATTGTCCTAATAGTAGGACATGATCTCTTTTATTATCCTCTCACAGTCATCATCCCAAGACTCTTCTACTCAGTCAGTCAGTTCAAAGTTGGACGACCTCTGTGGCGCAGTGGGTGAAAGCCCGCTTGAGACGCAGCAGGTTGCGGGTTCGATCCCCGCCGCGGGATAAATGTTTGTATGATCTGCAAATATTTATCTCTGGTCTGGGTGTTTCTATGTATAATATGTATGTATTTACAAACAAAAAAGTATATAAGTAGTGTATCAGTTATCTGGTTCCCATAGTACAAGCTATGCTTAGTTTGGGGCTAGATGATGCTGTGTGAAATTGTCCAGCATTATTTATTATTTATTTAAAGTGATCCCAGCGGTCCTACTGAATAAATGCTTTTGGACTTTGACTTTGGCTTAGAGTCTTTTAGTAAATCTAAAACAATACAGAGAATCTTAGTGCTAAACAAAATAATTTCTGCATTTTTTAAGTCTCTTTTTGCTTTTTATTATCAAAACTCAAGCGATTGTTGACTGAATAACTAAGCATTGCTCGTATTTACGCGTAAATTGATTAAAAGGGTTTTATTTTAAATGGAATCACTCAACATCCCTCCTCACAAAGGGCTATATATAAGGCTGTACCATCGGTAAAAGAAACATTGTCTAAACAACCCCCTCCACCCCTCCCGTGGGGGGGGGAGTCGATTTGCTTCAAATATTTACTATTGGTATTACGGCTGCTTACGACAAATACATTTCACTTCGACATGCGAAACGGGATGAAACGAGATGGTAGAAACTTGTGGATAAGACTTGATTTACCGCAAGTCACCAGTCGGACTTTGGTCCCACACTCATAGGACGAAATGTATACTTTTTTGGACTACAAGGAAGTAAAGAAAGGAGGGTTTTGTACGAAACGAAAACATGTAATCTTATTATAATCTTACTACTATTTTAGATGCAAAACTTTGTGCTAAGTATGGATTTTTGTTTGTTGGTCCTTCACGAAAAATCAGTCCTAACAGACAAAAAAGGCTGAAATAAACAGGTTATCGAGGTAGCATAAGCCCTGGAACATAGGCTGATATAATTTCCCAGAAAATTTAAGCATTTCTGAGAGATTATGGGTAAAACTGCTCAGATAGAAATTAATATTTAGATATTTTAATTATAATTGGTATATCCATACTACATCCGTACCGCGATAGAACACCATTATATGAGTTATAGTCAATCCTTGATACATAAATGTGTGAGGACGGGACAAATAGCTGTATTCTGTTTTTGTGACGTCATAAACAATGTCACCTCTGAACCGTGGGTAATAAGGCTCCTTTGAAGTGACTTATTGAAGACCTGAAGATCTTACCTTTGTCAAATACGAGTACCGTACATTACAGCACACAAGTTGTTTTCTTCCCAAGGTTTATTAAACACTCTTTTTTTTTATTTAAGCAATTGTTACCTAAGATAGCCTAAGTTTAGACTTAAGATGGATCACCAAAATAAGCTAGGCCCCAAACCGTGTTTGTTGCCCTGATTCTTCACGGTATTGGTCGCGAAGGAACAGGAGTAAAATCACCTAGTTTCAAGACGTTTCAAAGTGATCCCAGCGGTCCTATTGAATAAATGCTTTTTGACTTTGACTTTGACTCCCTCATATCATTGTAGTATCAAGTACGTGTGTGAGCGCGTTGACCTAATGAGATGGTGCCTCTATAGGCAATGAATCCAAAGGTTGAGAGTTTAAATTTAATATAAAATATTATAACGCGCATTACTAATACGAACTGTAAACAGTTTTTTTGTATAATGCGCTTGGAATGGGTTCATTCTTAACTCTATACATTAGTGATTCTATAGTGGTAGCGCAAGAATAGGAGTAAAATTAGTTTTTAGACTATTCTATGTGATCCCAGCGGTCCTACTGAATAAATTGAAAATAAGTGCAAAAAAAAAAAAATATTCAGCACCGCTGGGATCACTTAGAACGCGCTTAGGCGCGCTTTGTGACTTTGATCTATTTTAAATCTTTATCTCACTTTATTCAAACTGGCTTTCTCTGCGCAGACCTAGCCTTGCGCAACCGCCAGCTGCTTGTTAATGAACATAATTCCACACATCCACTGCCGCAATTACTTTTAATTTGTCACATTTACAACTAAATAAACTTAAACATTTGAACTACAAACTGTTCAAGATTTTTGAAGTGAAAACTTTTTAGGCACTTTTGAGATAGGGAAAAACCATCGTACTCTTTACCGACACCATCTCTGACAGTTCTCTTCGGCAAAGATCGACCAAGTTGTCCTTAACGGGAACGCGTAGCGTGGATCGTGTTTATTTATTTATTTAAATTCACAAAACAGATTACAATCAGATTAAGAACAAAGTTTAATGAAAATAAAATTAAAAATCTAGATCCGTAATCCTACAATCGTGTTGTCCGTACAAGGTTTTAGACGACTATAGAGAGCATACACGATGCAATTTTTGGCTCGTTTTGCTAAGCCGATGCCATTTAGCAGTAGGTATACACCGCTATTTTGTAATTACCAAAAAAAATTTAAACATGATCTCGGTGTCTGTTACTGATCACATTTATGTAGTTAAAACTCAAAAAAAGAGAAAAAAAAATTATAACCTCAAAACAAGACGAGACGAGTCAGACATGGATTTATGATAGCTACTGCAGTTTTACTGACTGGGGATGATACGAGAACATAGTTCGAATGAGAGTCTGTACGCGATTGTTGTCTATAGTACTTATTTGTACAGTTTTCATAAAATTTTGTTCGGTTTTGGTTGACTACAATCCTCGATAACTTTGTGATAGTTCAATATAAAAAAGTTCTGACCACGCCATTATCATTTTCTGCATCTGCTGCAACTGTCCTTCAATTTTTTTTGGTAGTCATAAAATAGCGGTGTATAATTATCAGTTGATAATCTACCGTGTAAGTGCTTTTTTGATACTTAGTTTTATACTAGGACAAAGACATTAGACATTTCCATCAAACAATGAGAAGCCAGGTCTCCTGGACGGTCCATGCCTCTGCCATTAATATGCTGCTATCGCGAGGGTTTATTCAAATCCTTACATTTGGAGATCTAAAGCTCACACGATTTATAACGCTATTATTTTCAAGCCATTACAGTGTCACACACTGAGGAGGTTCTAGTAATACAGCGGTGAGAGTGAGAGTCTCTGAAAGTCAAAGATTTTTGTCAAAAATTGCAATCATGCGGGATTTGAACGTACAACCTTATCGATCCGTGATGCTCTAGACCAACTGAGCTAATCGGCAACCGACGCAATGTTTGAAATTTCTTGGGAGTACATACTATGCAGCATTGCGCAATGAGAGTGAGAGTTAGTTCTGAGGTATAAATTACATATTTATGGACTACTTGAAGAGTGGAAGAAAGGAAGGGAGGGTCTGCAGTGGGACCTGGGACACCAAGGGCTCATAATCACCTCTGTACGACCTCTACCTCTGTGTACCTCATAATCACCTCTGTGTAGCGCAGTGGGCGAAGGCCCGCCTGCGACGCAAAAGGTTGCGGGTTCGATCCCCGCGGCGGGACCAATGTTTTGCAATTGACAAATATTTGTCTCGGGTCTGGGTGTTTCTATGCATAATATGTATGTATTTACAAACAAAAAGTATATAAGTTGTATATCAGTTTTTTTTTTTTTTTTTTTTTATAATAATAATCATTCAATACGTCATGTTCATGGAACCAAAATGCAGGCCTATTTTGTAATTTTCTGATTATCATTAACCAAAACGTATTCGCGTCAAACGCGAACGTCAGCAAGCTAGTAAAGTTGGAGTGTCTTAAAAAACTGAAAAAAATACATCTTTTTTTCACATGGACACTGCTTTTTCGCTACTACAGTGTAAAGTGGTAGTAAGGAAAGTAGTTTTTGCACATAATTTAAAAACAGATTTGGACCCCTTGACTCAGTGGTCGATAGGTAAAGTAAAGTAAAGTATCATTTATTGCTAGAAATACATGTCATGTTACAAAGATGTTATTTTACATAGTATGTCCATTGTATTCTGCCATGTTATGGCGTGCAATATTTAATTAATGTACATGGATTAATAAAGCAAGTTACAAACTGTGTCATACTGTAACATAACTAATAATCCAAGATTTTACGATTACATACGTTTTATTTTAGCTCAACTCTGACAGTTAGCTTTTTCAGATTCTTTTGATATGCATCCAATCTTCAGATCTCGTAACCTATCCGAGATAAGTGCGATTTTTGACATCTTATTGAAAATGTCTATGACCTCGTTTTTCGAAACAATTTATAATCGTATTGAGAATTATATGACTACGGAATTACGCAATTTTTCTAGGGTTTTCGTAAAACCTAGGTAAAGGATTTGTACACACACGCATGATTTCTATGTAAGTATGATCAAATTAACAACCAAAAATTAAACAAATTCCCTACATTTTAACCATTCACTTTAGGATTTTAACTAAAGCCTTATGGCATCTGTTGTCTATCGTGCCTTAGGAAAACATTAGTGATCCTGTTTCCTTCAATTTTATAATACACCTTCGGGATAACGGTAATATAAAGGGATCTCAGGTAATCCCCGGAGCGAGATCTTCCTGTTTCTGTCACTTGCGAATTGTTTCAATAAAGGATCTGATTACAAATAAATAAAAGTATCTCTAGAGTATTATCTCAATACGGTTCTAACTAGAGCATACTTTCATAATCATCATCATCAGCCTATAGCAGTCCACTGCTGGACATAGGCCTCCCCTAATAAGCGCCATTGCGACCTGTCCTCAGCTCGACGCATCCAGCTTCTGCCAAGCAGCCTTTCGCAGATCGTCCTACACTACGTTTGCCGAGTCGCATACTTAAGTGAGCCTCAAAGATGCTTTAAAAGAGCACTGAGTAACATCCTGTTCATTTTCGTCCGGACAAGTTCATCAAAACATCCATATAAGCGCGTAATTCGTGTAATTATAAAATTACAACACGGTTAGGAAGATACTGTAAATATCTGAAATCGCTATGTTAATGTGCATTTTAAACTGTGATTCAACAAGATTTGTGCAGGGCTGTCAGGTGAGCACAGTGGTTGGTCTATTCCCTACGGAAGAGACTTTTTTTTTACACAGCATCATCTAGCCCCAAATTAAGCAGAGCTTGTGTTATGGGTACTAAGATGACTGATATACTACTTATATACTTTTTGTTTGTAAAAACATACACCCAGACCCAAGACAAATATTTGTAGATCATAACAAACATTGGTTTCGCCGCGGGGATCGAACCCGCAACCTTTTGCATCGCAGGCGGGCCTTCGCCCACTGCGCTACAGAGGTCGTCATTTTATGCATGTACGAGTATAAATGAGATACAGTTGTTTTCCCTCATGAAGGCGAGTTGTTTGATTTATTTCTGTTTGTTTTAAAACCCCACTTCAATAACCACAAATCGGTCTACAATTGACGGATATATAGGTGTCGGTGAACATCACTACATAGTATAAAACAAAGTCGCTTTCTCTGTCCCTATATCCCTATGTCCCTATGTATGCTTAAATCTTTAAAACTACGCAACGGATTTTGATGCAGTTTTTTTAATAGATAGAGTGATTCAAGAGGAAGGTTTATATGAATAATACATGCCTAATATAGTAGAGAAACACGAAGTTTCTAGTGTGATGTCGCGGGGCGGGTCGCTAGTAAATAAAAAAGCATTCATACAGCCGAAAATTATCCTTCTTTTTTCAAAGTCGGTTAAAAATACTGCGCGAGGATGCGTTGAGTATAGGAGTAAAGAAGTAAGCAGAAGGGGCCCAGCAGCGGGATATCTACCAGTGGCTGTGGATGATGATGAAAATAAAATAAGAAATGATCTGGAAAGTAACCAGCCCTACTATTACATCGCCGCCGGACGGTAGTGTCGCAACGGTCGCCATATCTGACCCTTTTCGTGTGCGAGCTGGTGTAGAGTGCATTTCTGTTGCAATCAAACAAATCCCAAAAATTAAACTGGACTGTATGGGAGTAACTGAAATCTTCAGGCATTTGTGGTCTCGGGCAGCCAAAACAAAGTGATTTTTTTTACCCTGCATCATCACAGATGAGATAATACTACCTGTGTATAATTTAATTTATCATAAATACTCGTAAGATAAATCAAAACTAATGCCCAAAAATAAATCAAATTTTTTCTTCTTGAACTTTTTTTCAAAGCATATTTTTGATAACCCTTTACCTTTGGAAACGCCGGGGTGCAACTATCCATTCAAACAGCGGCCAATTCACGCCAACCTCACTATGACGAGACATAGAGCTTAAAAGCGATAGTGAAACACGCGCGTGCGCATTCATACATTCGGCCGGAGACAGAGGCTGCACGCAGCCATGAGATACACGGTTAATATCTTATCTTATCATGACAATTAATTTGAAATTTTAAAATTAATTAACAGTTAATTAAAAATGTTAATGAAGTGAAGTGAATTGTGTTGTGATTTGTGTGCTGGTGGATGTTGAGGAAGCTTATGGAGCAGTTTTTTCGAAATATTCGAATAAAGTTGCGATTTTTAGACAACTGAGAAATGAAATAAGATGCACTTATTGAAATTGAGAATAAATTGAGGTTCTAATTAAAACACAAAATGTCCTTTGACATTTGATGACGACCTCTGTGGCACAGTGGGTGAAAGCCCGCTTTCGACGCAGAAGGTTGCGGGTTCGATCCCCGCCGTGGGATGAATGTTTGTATGATCTGCATATATTTATCTCGGGTCTAGGTGTTTCTATGTATGTACAATATGTACCTATGTATTTACAAACAAAAAGTTTATATGTAGTATATCAGTTACCTGGTTCCTACAGTACAAGCTTTGCTTTGGGCACAGGTTTGGGGCTAGATGACGCTGTGTGAAATGTCCAGCATTATTTATATAATATATTTATTTTGTGTTACAATTAGAACTTCAATTCTTTAACAAGCCTATAACGGCCACTCTACACACATTCGCCGAACTATTTGCCGAACTATTCGCCAAACTATAATTTGGATAGAAGATAACAGGCGATGCCAGGCGAATAGACCCTCTGCACGTTCGTCAGCGTCCGCATTCGTCTATCTTCGCCGAATATGTAGAGGGCCAATAATATGTAGAAGAGTGTTATTTAAGCATTCTAAATTTGTTCATAAAATCTCCAGAAAAGTTATGTATATCATTTTATTTAGGTGTCATTGCTACTGCTAGTGGCAATCGGCCATGCTGCAGAGTCTCCTAGAAGGAGACCAGACGATGATGAGAACAGAACGGCTAAACGACACCTTCTAGCAGGACACTTCGGACTGAGGATACAACCGGCTGTACTGGCTACTTGTAAGTCTACTTCAATCCAGATTACCTTATTTCGCCTGCATTGTCCTACTGCAGGGCAAAGTACCTCCCGATCTTGAGCCAAACTGTGACAGTGGGGAATGAATGATCACTTTATTGAACACCGAGAAATTAACAAAAACAAAACATTTAAAACAAGTACAATGGGCGGCCTTATCGCTGAAAGCGATTTCTTCCAGGCAACCTTTAGTGTGTGTGTGTGTGTGTGTGTGTGTGTGTGTGTGTGTGTGTGTGTGTGTGTGTGTGTGTGGGGAGTGATATGTCACTGGTTATCTAACCATCTTCTTCAAGGTGGAATGGCACCCACGGATTCCAACCCCTGGCCGTGGCCACGGTTGTAATTTTGTAGGATCACAAGCCACTTTTTGTTATCTGTTTAATTTTATGAGATGTATTTTAAACATTTTGACGACCTCTGTGGCGCAGTGGGTGCAAGCCCGCTTGGGACGCAAAAGGCTGCGGGTGCGATCCCCGCCGCGGGATAAATGTTTGTATAATCTGCAAATATTTATCTCGGGTCTAGTTGTTTCTATGTATTATATGTATGTATTTACAAACAAAAAGTATATAAGTGGTATATCAGTAATCTGGTTCCCATAGTACAAGCTTTGCTTAGTTTGGGGCTAGACGATGCTGTGTGAAATGTCCAGCATTATTTATTTATTTCAAAGATTCCTTTATGTGAGGTAACTATGTATTTATTATACTTTGGGACATTTTAGCTAGAAAATACAAGTTAGTGGGTATCTAGAAGTATATGTAAGTTTGTATGTTTTGTGGCCAAATCTGGTGTTGGATTACTGTAAATATAATAAATAATTTAAATAATTTTACCTAAATAATTTTTTTAAACGAGTTGTTATAATTTTTTTAATTTTTTTTTCTGTTTGTTATAAAATGTGTTCTTTGTAAATAAATAGTTTATAAGTTTATGATCTCAATCTCATCTAGATTATCGCATTAGATTTAAAATTAATCTGTAATGATAATTTAAAGTGAATAAATAACTGAATAACTGTACATACCTCAGTGTGATATTAAAATCGTTCGGTTGTCTAATTACTATTAGGTAAGTCTGATACCTATCCTAGACAGCTAAAACTATTGCATTACCGAGCTGATTACATAAGTGCGAACTGAATAATTCATACAAAAAACCTAAATCAAAGGTCTTCACAAAGTTCATCTCATTAGCATAATGTTATGTTATGCTTGATTTTATTATCTCGTAAGACAAGGTTATAAAAGTGGGCCCTATCAATATGAGTATTTTAAAACTTTAGACATGTTTGTAACTAAATGAGTGAACCATATGTGATATTTTCGTAGCAATCACGAATCTGTATATTTTTTTTTTTTTTTTTTTTTAATAATGCTGGACATTTTCACACAGCATCCGCCTACCGAGATACCGGTGAGATTTTATGTATGGACTAGCAGTTACACGAGACAGCAGTTACAATTGGCAGCGACGCGACGTAACAAGATAGTATAAACCATAAGAACAATGTTACAAGATATAGAGTAGTATGCATTGAGCCGAAGTCTCGTGCAACAGCTAGTCCATGCATACGTCCTTGTTACGTCTTGTCGCGTTGCGTCACTGCCAATTCAATGTGCATCGAGCCTTCCGCGTGGAAAGAAGTGTAGTGCGCGAAACTGACCTGAATAAAATATCCCACAGGAAGCATGCGATTTCGGGATAAATGGTCGCACAGATATGCTTTCAGACTTATATTTATCTATGCTTTAGTTCATCCAAGTCCGTTAGTTCGTTCTAGCATGATTGAGTTATAAACATTCATACATTGAAACTGTGGTGAATGTTGAGATGACGGCTGATAGAGCGGAGTGGAAGAGGAAAACCTGATGTGCCTACCCCACATAAAAGTGGGATAAAGGCAGGGAAATGATAATGACATTGCAACTGTCGCATTTATGATAGAAATTGTTTTTAAAATGATGATAGAATTTGGCTTTAAAAAAAATTATAACATTATTTTCAAATTTCAGCTCTCCACACAATTGAGGAGCTAGAAGAGAAACCCAAAAATGAGCCAAAGAAAAATGTTCCATCCGTGAGTAACCAATACTTTTTTAAAACACTTTAGTTTAACTTAGACCACCACAGATCATACTCACACATCACTCACAGAAACCACTTATTGGTCTAACGCCGAAATTGCCCCTGAAGGCAAGCCGCTTAGTATTGGATACTTTTTCAGACCACAAGCTTTTACACTAGAGCAAAAACAAAGTGTTCTAGGTCTAGTGTTCCCGTGTAGAGTAGTGTGGTGTCAGAGACACACAAGCGAACCCACCTCAAAGAAATTTAATATAAAAGTTGTTCACGCTACGCTATACATTCCTCTTTCGGGAAAAATTAACATTTACGAAGTGACGCCTCACTTCCCGCTGAACTTTTGATAAAAATAGTTTGCACTCTACAATTTATAGAGTAATGAATGATGGATATTGAAATAGTAAAATCTTTGTAGCAAAGTTTAGTTTCGTTTGAAGCTTGGATTTATTAGAAACGTGCTTATACCCCGAGCATGGTGCTTACCTTACCTGCATTTTACATTTTGTTTGTTTTCCTTAGTTGTGGAATAAGTAGACATTTTAAGAAGTTTCTTGCAAATACCTATTACTAAAGAAATCATTAAAGTATCTAGAGTTAAGAAATAAAATATGGTTCACTTCACTTCGTCTTCAATAAATATGGTTAGGGATGATGTCATTCACAGTAGGCAATTTTTTTTTAAATTAATATGTCAGCATTTGACCTCACTCTGCCTGATGTTGAGCAGTAGTAGATGGAGAATGCTTACCTAGAAGGAACCCATTTACTCTTGTTTTGAAGACCCCTATATTGTACTTTTCGGGAAATACAGAGCCCGGCAATGAACATTAGTATTCTCATACGAGTTAGGCAGAATTTTTTCCAAAAAATATTAATCTAACAATATATGATCAATCGCAGTTGCTCAACAATCAAACAATTTGTATTAATTTATAAGATTTCTCACATTAACCCACATGAGATCGCTCGTGATATTTTGTAACATTCAAATGAATGTGCGAACGAGGACAAGATCCGTAGATACACTCAACTTACAACCACTTTATTCTAATAGACATTTTAAAAAAACAATGTGTTACCCTCATAACGATCTCAGTAACGTGGCTGGCGATTGCTCGACTGAGACACAAGGTGCGAGTTTGATTGAACAAATTTTGACAATCTGGAGATATTTGTCACTAGCTTCTGCGCGCGGCTTCGCCCGCGTGGTACCAACATTTTGAATAGCTTATATACTATTCTAGGTCACTATCTATGCCTATACCAAGTTTCATCCAAATCGGTTCACTGATTTAGGCGTGATTGATACACAAAAAATACAAACATCCAAACATCTAAACAAACTCACAAACTTTCAGCTTTATTATATGAGTGGGATACTACTTGATAGTTTCTGATCCCTACGTCCTCTTTCGCATCACTCAATCACATTGCTCTTCATACAAGCTCGCCGGTTTAGGGTATTATTGACCTAAGCCGAAAATTTCTTTATAAAATAAGAAAGCAACGCATAGAAGGTTAACAGAAAAATGTTAAACATTTATCATGTCGAGCA
Organism: Epirrhoe alternata; assembly: GCA_963565295.1. NCBI lineage: Eukaryota > Metazoa > Arthropoda > Insecta > Lepidoptera > Geometridae > Epirrhoe > Epirrhoe alternata. The sequence goes on along the minus strand of OY751385.1, from coordinate 467,364 downwards.
TAATCTCTCCCAAAAAAACATAATCTCCCGAGCAATTAACGAAATTAAAACAACAACTGTCGACTCCGGAAACGGGTGTCGCTGTTCCAAGATGGCGAAAATAAATTGGAGGCCAATATCTTTTTAGCTTGAGTAAAAGGGCGCGTGATTTGGCGTGAGATGGTTTTTAATCCAACAATCTCTCTGTATTCTAATATGCATCAATAGGCCAACCACGTATTAGGATGCTTCTTTAAAATGTGGGCATCTGTCAAATAACGAGCTGGACTCGTTCATGGAAAGTTGGTCCTCCATAGCACAAGACCGCGAAAGCTGCAAGGGGGATAGAGAGGCCTTTGCCCTGCAGTGGGACGACGCGGGCTAGTAATAATAATGTGTCAAATATGGTAGGTATTATTAGTGCCTCTACCAACCAGACATTTTAGAAGATGAAAGCTTACTGAGCTGAAAAATGTCTACAATTATTTAACATTTGACGGCTGGACTCACCCATAAAAAATTTACATTTTTAATTTCATTTTGATGAAATAAGCATATGTAATCTCATTTAAATTTTCATTCTACTTTTATTGTTAGATGATGCTGCGTGAAATATCCAGCATTATTTATTACTTTATTATTATTGTCATAGGACAATACAATTTCAACATTTTCTACAACACCCTCGAGTGCAGTAGAAAATGTGGAATTATATTGTTCTTACAAAGTCATAGTAATTATAACGTTATCTATACTTCGGCAATTGTGCCCTAAGGGTCAGATTGGGGCTGTAAGCTATGATTGATGGTACCGTTATTGTTTCCCTTCGCTCGACAAAAAGGATTATAGTGGCCCGTAAGGGCTGGGAAAGTGGAGCACCAACAAAAACAAGACTTTCAATGACAGTGCAGAGTTGGTTGACAGAATTCTAAGATAAAAAAGAGTATTGTTTCCAATGGCAGTCGCTAGAGTTTTACAAGGCTGAGACGCGCATCATTTTTATGCAACGTACTGGTTTCGCCATCTTTGCTCGGTTGTCATTTGTAGACGTTTCTAGAACCGACTAACGTTAGGCAGTATCAACATCATCTCTACGCATCAAAAAGTATGAGAAAATCTACCGCCTCTCTTGGGGATACAGTCCTGATGATGTTTGTGTTCGTTTGATTTGAATGCATTAGTCTTGAAAATGATCAACAGCTCAGCACTAGCAAAAGATCTTGGTCATTATTTAGTTGTATCGTGAAGATGTAAAGATAAGATATGATATTAGTGGAGGAATTACGTGGAACGCCAGGGTTTCTGCCTTCGGTGGGAAGCCTTAAAGTTTAATTAGAACTAGCGAGTCTTATCTGTGAGAAAATGGATATTACGAGCGGGTTATCATTTCACAAAAACATTATAACTTAACCTAGTTCTGCTAATTAAAACAAGTTAGACTTAGAGCACACGTATCGGCCATGTATTTCTTGTGAATAAGGGTTAGAAGAGCAAAAGGTGCGAGTTTATAAAGAGGAATAAATGCCGGTCATGGATAAGGCGAAGTAGAGGAGGAGTTAGAAGGCTGAATCTGACACCATAACCATGTTTGATATGACTATTTAGTCAGGATGGGAGAGAGTGTATATTATTGTCTGCTCTGATAACGGTATCAGACCATCAGATCCTTTTGACTGTGATCGCGGGATCACAGTCGAAAGGTTAAAGCTAGATAGTAATTTCGTATGCATTGTGTTATTTTTTTGCCATGGGCATTCATTGTTTCAGTGCAAACACATCGATAATTAAATGGAAGTCCATTCCGATTGGCTACATGCAACAACTACTGAATATTTCATTTGCATCCGCTATCGAACGTAAATGAGAACAAATCGTTTTAATTGCATTGCGAGAACGGTATTTTTTCTATTCATTGTTTAAACTGATGTATTTTCTAGTAGATCTTATGATCGTAATCTACAGGAACATTACCTACGCATAGAAATACTTCTCGAATGCTAGATCCGTTGAGCATACAGAAAATTGATAATGATAATGATAAAAACGTATGAATGTTGATGGATTTACGAGTAGAGGTAGGCCAAAGAAAAGATGGATGGATTGTGTAAAGGATGGCATGAGTAAGAAAGGAGTGAGTGTTGAGATGACGGCTGATAGAGGAGAATGGAAGAAGAACACATGTTGTGCCGACCCTACGTAATGTGGGAAAAGGGCAGGGAGATGATGATGAATGATAAAAACGTTTATTACAGCAAAACATACAGACAAAAGACATTACAGAAAAAAGAGAAAACTTATGAAATTATGTTATAGTTTGCTGAGAGCTGATACAGAAATGGAGGTATCTGATAGTTTCTTCACTAGGCATCGCCTGTAAACTAGTACGAAGCATTAGGTAGGTAATTACAAATCCTGCGACGAGTTTATCATTATCATCTTGACCTCGCCCACTGCTGGGTATAAATTCATTTCCACCTTTCCATCGTCTTCTTTAAAACACCTACTTTGTGTACTAGGTGGAAGAATACTTCGGTATTCTTGGTGTTCAAGAATCGTACCTTGCACGGACTGCGTTCCAGGCTACGCGTTCACGCGTCCCAGGCTTGCGAGTCGTCATAATCGTATACATTTTGACATTTAAGCCCCCTCGCAGACTGCAGACTTTCTATCGGCCGATAGTTGAGACGGAACATACTTCGGCTCGTAATTAGTATGTAGAAGTCAGCCGAAGTATGTTCCGTCTCAACTATCGGCCGATAGAAAGTCTGCAGTCTGCGAGGGGCTTACATCGACTCGCGCGAGCCTTGGAACGCGGGCTACGAATAGCCCACAGCTTTAGAAGAGTCTATAATAACGTTAATATTTTCTTTTTTTTTTTCTTTAACCTATGTTGTCCCACTGCTGGGCAAAGGTTAATATAATCATAAAAAATAGGAAGTTAAAGACAAACAGGTGTGCAAAAAAATTAATTCAATTCCTACGTCTTTTTGATGATGAATCTCATTTATTGATTTAATTACTGTTGATGATAGATGTAGTTTTATAGATCAACTCAAACGGTATAGCGCTGTTATGTAACCGACAAGACCAGTGTGACTACTACACATACATAAATTAAATACTATACAGCCAGTAGATGAGTGTTGACTGTGTCAGTATATCTATCTTTAAGTCGTTTTCAACCATCCATGTATGTAGTATTTTTCTGTTAAATGTTAAAATAAAAACTTAATATATTGCCATTCATCAATGTTTAGGGCACGTTGCCCATTGGTAACCTATATATATATCATAGTGACCTGGATAGGTTTCGTTAAAAGTAACCAATATTCATAAAAATGCAATATAAAATAATTCAATTTTGAAATCGTATTTTTTTACAACTAGTTGATCTATACCGTTTCTAACGATCTAGCTTGACTGATTGTATTTACATACATACATACATAAAATCACGCCTCTTTCCCAAAGGGGTAGGCAGAGACCACGGATCTCCACTCGCTACGATCCTGACACACAACTTTCGCCTCATTCACTCTCATTACATTCTTCATACATGCTCGTCGGTTTAGGGTACTTTTTACCTGGCCCTTCTCCAAAATGTCGCCAATTTGATCCAAGAAGGTTCGCCTAGGCCTTCCCCTTCCAGCTGTCCCATACACACTCGCCTCATACACTTGCTTTGTCAAACGACTGTCATCCATCCTCTCTACATGCCCAAACCATCTTAACATACCTTTTTCGATCCTCAACACTACATCTTCTTTCACTCCACACTGTTCCCTTATCACACTATTTCTCACTCTATCCTTCAACGTTACCCCACACATACTACGCAACGCTCTCATTTCAACAGCATTCACTCTACTCTGATGTTTTTTCTGCCACACCCAACTTTCACTTCCATACATCAATGTCGGTACCAACACTCCTCTATGAACTGCCAGTCGTGCCTTGTTGGACACTTTCCGACTGCTCATAAAATCGTGGAGTGCCCCATTCACTGTATTTAATAATGTAAAATATTAGTATATAAATGTACTTACTTCATTTATTTATACAAACTCATTTATTTTTTATTTGTCTCGGGTCTGGGTGTTTCTATGTATAATATGTATGTATTTACAAAAAAAAAAAAGTATATAAGTAGTATATCAGTCATCTTAGTACCCATAACACAAGCTCTGCTTACTTTGGGGCTAAATGATGCTGTGTGAAAAAGTCCAGCATTATTATTATTATTATTAAACTAAGAGCGGAATAGGTTCTAGCCACCATTTCAAAAGCATCCTCGCAAAACAAATTAGCAGTTCTGTTGGCGACGGGACATTAACTAAATTAGAGAAAACAGCTGAAATACCCGAAAACAAAAATCATAATTAAAGTGTTCCGGATCCTGATTCAGTGTAATTATTTTCATTTTCACAACGTTAGTAGATGTCGTAAGGTTGAATTTTAGTTTACCGATTTTAGAGGCTCTATGGTTTTATTTAGTTAGAGGCTTGAAAGATCATCCGGTACTTTCTTTCTTAGAAACACATAACCCACTGTACATGCGCAAATTCTCACAGATCTTTTAAGTATTCCAGATCTGATAAGATCCATTTGAAGAAGTCTAGGCAGTCAGAGGCTGTCCAGATACATGTTTGTCACATTGCCCTTATTTCTTAGGCGTGGGACAAATATAAGTGGTGGGCGCGGGCGCGGCGCCACTTCTATACATTTTGTATGAAATATCAAAGAAGCGGCGGCCACTCGGCGCATTTCTAAACAAATTTCGTTGAAACAGAAATCGCACAGAATCAGGCAGTTGGATTCCTGTGGATAGGAAGGGTCCTGTTTTAATTTAGGGGCAGAATGGGTGTTTGCAAACGCGAATTTGGGAATTTTAGGACAACAGACCTAATGGTGAAATACTGGGGTCATGGGCATTAATAGTCAACACTTATGGTCAGGTCATGTGGGACAGTTTTTGATCATTTCAAGAAAAGAGTCTATTCCTACCTCAAAGGCCGGCAACGCATCTGCAGTGCTCCTTGATGCTGGCTGTCTGTGGGCAGTGGCAATCACTTACCATCAGGTGTGCCACTTGCTCGTTTGCCCCCTCTTCCATAAAAAAATAGCGTGATGTTATAAGCTCTTTGGGGTAATTTTCATAAATTACAGGTTAATTAAAAATGCTGGGGGTTCCTATGCCAAGTATATGAAGCATCTTAGTTAAAAAAATATAGCTTGCCATGTTGTCTCTCACGTTTCCCTCATGTCTGATGTCGCTTTTGATGGGTCAGCGGATGGGTTAACACACGATGGTAGTGGTGGCACATGTACCCAGTAGGTGAAGTCAGGCTGTGGATGATGATGGCTACTTCCTAACAAAAAGTGACACAAAAGGTAGCGTGACGTCAGCACGATAATAGCTAGCAAAACTCGCACTTTCCTCAGAAACCTTATCAAAGGAAAGTCACTCGAAAAGACGGACCGAGCAAAATTGGAAAGCTAAGTACTTTTTTCAGTTTGCCGCAGAGCTGCTTATCAGCACTGCGAGGAAATGAGCTGGCAGCAATAAATTGTCCTCTCAACATATATTTAAATAAATCCCTAAAGGGGTACCGACTGGCGAGTCATTAGTGCGACTCTCGTCCCACAATTAAACAGAAACGTCGCCATTTTTAGTTTCGCAAAAATCGTCAGATATGAAATTGCTGCTTCACACGGTTTTTCGCGGGTTTTTATTTCATTTTTCATTAAGCTAGATTTTCTGATTTCATTATCATTAAAACTGGGAGCCATGAAAGCGTAATCCGGGTAGAAAAAAAACAACAATATTAGTTTCGTTTCGAATTTCTGCGTGATTTCGCTTGCGACTGCTCGCATGATACCAACATTTTAACAAGCCTATTATGCTTTTCCAGATCACGATCAACATCAAGTTAAAGACGGGCGGGTTTCAACATGATGAAATACAAACTTTCAGGTTTAAAATACATTTATGATGTTTTAGTCCTGTATTCTGTAATATCAGCTATCTAGAGCGTATACGATGCTCGGATATTAATCCGAGCCTCGCAATTCCAGTTTCGCAATGCGGAAAGAACCACACGAACTTTATCAAAAGGCTTGTTATACTTATATAATCCAACAATTGTAATTTCACCAACAAACGAGAGGAAGTTGTAAGCGTCTCATATTACTGTTTGTTCAAACCACTCGCTCAGTTTCTCTGCATGTATTGGATAGCGCAAGTTCACAGCAAAAAGCTCTGTCTGTTCAAATGATCTAGAGTTTTGGGCAGAATCACTTATTTTGTACCACAGATTATTAAACCTACGTGTTTCTGTGGCAAAGGCTCTTCCCTATCCCTTCTTCAAATATTATCCTAACAAACCAAAATGACATAAGATGACGACTGTAGTATCGACACGGCTGATTCTTTGAGACCTCATTTTAACGAGTTCAAGATCTTTGTAAATGACTAAGGGAGCAAATGAGTGCAAAGGGTTACAAGCTTGCAAAGAAGTGTGAATTACTTAATAGGTATTAATTTTAGGCTCTGATTGATGAAACCCCCCTTTGATTGTATTTTGAATCTCTGAAGATTTTGAGTCTGGTAACTGTATTTTAAATAATATTGTAAGAGAAATTCCGATTAAACATTTAGTAAAATGCTTACAAAATCAGCATATAATGAGTTCTTTCCCTCCCGCGTTCAACAGAATGTTAATTTAATTATGCATTGTCTCTGCGGTAATTATGTACTTGGGACTTCCTGGACTAGTTGATCAACTAGTCGAGGCGTGGAATGAACACTGGATCTGTTGCTTGGTCGAACCAAATTATTACATCCATTATCACGTGGTGTTTCTTATTTTTTCAGCACAGCATCATTATCAGCGCGTTAAAAAATGCTGGACTCAACACATATAGGTACCGCTCATATATTAGGAAACCACGTATTAAATGCCAACTTTTGTAACATTATGTGAAATATACAGGGTGTAAAAAGACGTCTACCGAAGCCGAAAGGGGTAGGTACAGCATCCCAACACACAACCAAATCCAAAAGTTTTCCGAAAAAATCATATCCGGAGAAAACAGCGTTTGAAGAGTACTGTTTGCGTATGTTTTGGGCGTGTTTTTTTTTACGAGGGAGGATTGCTGGATTTTGAGTTTAAATTGTTTTTTTCTTTTATAAATGAAATTGTTAGGTTAGGTATGGTCTTATTATGTCGAATAGTAAAGTAGTAAATAACCGAAAATAACATAACATGACGAAGCTAAGTCAAAAAATGTTTTTGCGTTTTTTTTTCGCTAAATATGTTTAGAGTCATGGTCTGATTGCAACCCCTCACTTTTCGGTAGCAGTCTTTTTACACCTTTTATAATTATGTATTTATTTTGGACGTGCCTCTGACTCCCTAAGAAACCTTCAAAGGATCATGCGGCTTGAACAACTACAGTACCAAGGATCATCCACAGTGTGAAAAAAGTAAGCGGGAAACCCTTGTTTAGACTCTCATAAACTTTTTAATTCTTTCCCGGTAACTTCCATTTCCCACGAGGCCGAGTTGTGCAACTAGTCCAGCGACTGGTCGACGTGGCATTATTTAATTATAATCAGCGGTTACGCGAGTCTCGCTAAACATTACTTAACAAAAGTATTCTTGTGCAAAATATTTATTAAGTGGTGTTGGGGGGTTACACTGAGCCACACTGAGGTTTCTACAAACACATGCAACCAAGAAATCTATTTGCTACATGTACAGTCAGCGTCACCATCTGGTAACCCCCCTTAAAAGGCACGTCGCGTGCTTTGTGCATGGGTATTACCACTTGATGACGCTGGCTGTACCTAATATTCATAATTTCTTCTTGACTCTATCCACAAGGTGCAATATACATTTTCTTAGATCATAGTCCAAGTCAAACAGCATTTATTCAGTGGGACCGCTGGGATCACTTAGAATAGGGATTTAAGATCCTGTGAAGAATAGAATAGTGTAAAATTTTAGTTTCTCCACAATACACGAGCTTTGCAAGCTCCAATGTCTAGCTGCTAGAGCAGCGTCAAGTCTGTTGGAGCGCTGGTTTTCAGTTGCACCGTACAAAGTACCGTGGAAGAGGTCTAAGGGGGTGAAAGGTTCATCCATATTGGTACATGCATACACTTTGTACTCCTAGCAATCAATTAATGCGATTCATAGAAAATGCCATAACTTACGAAGCATTCATTGTGAAATACTGGTCAATGCTAGGTTGCGTCCACAAAATTAAAATAATACCAAAACGAACATGATTTCAAAACAGCCTGATTATTAAAATGCGTATTTTGATTAGGTACAGCTTTGCCTTTTAACTTGTTAATATAAATTCTAGGTCGTTCAAGGACAAAATTAACAAAATTTCAAGAAATTCTTATTCTCTGTTATATTCTCCTATAGAAATCGGGTATTAAAAAAATGTTAGTAGTTTTTGTGGAGCAGAAAAATGTTGTCTAGGTACGGCTTAGACGCAGATAGGTAAGCTTTTGAAGTAACACAAGAACAGATTTGAAAAAAAAAAACTACTTTGAACCCCTCACAATACAGGGATTAGGTAGGCAATAGGTTGGTAGAGAGTGTAAAAAGAGATGAATCAAACAACCCCCGTTAGCCAGTGTTAACATATTGTAAAGCTGCGTACGGACTTAATAGCAAAATGTTTTGACGACTTGCGCTGGGACGCGTGAATGCGTAGCCTGGAACACGTAGTCAGTACAAAGCTTAAGGCTAAGAAAATGGCAACATTTTATCTAAAACAATTTCATTAAATCTCTACGGAATAAAAGAAAGTAAATGCTTTTCACCGTAGTATAATTTGATACAAGAATTTACGTACATTTTCCGGTAAACCGAAATAATTCATTTGAAATATCTCTTGAATATAAAAGAAACCTTTTGTCTTATCCGCAGATACTTTAACTTCTAGGGCTACGAAACATATTTAGACGGAAAATCTGAATAAAAACGAAGAGCAAATGGAAAATAATACAAAGACCTACGCGCATAACGATTGCATAACCCTAAGACTGATTCATAGCAAATGCTAAAGGGAAGCCTAGTTTTATATTTTTTGTCTCAAGGGAAAAGAGTATGAGAGTAGAAACTCTCATACTCTTTAACTAGGAGATACGTTCTTTGAATGTTGGTTAAGCACTCTGTCTAGTACTTTAGCAGATGGCGTTGCTATCAAGATCTAGCTATTTTATTTCCCGGCCTTTAGTCAAGTTCGCTTAACCAAGTCCGCTAGTTTTCTTCAAGTTCAAGACTTATTCCGGCTTTTCTATTCATGATTGACCCCATTCTTATAGAACGAGGAGCAATCCTTCGCGACAGGTAATCCCACAAAATTGGCACCTCCGACAGATGTACAAGCAACAAGTCATGGTTATTGTTGCTACTCACTGTGCTACTGCGAGTTCACACACATTGTATCATCAGGGCAGCACACTGGGTCCAACTCTCTTCTTGGCAATGATTAACGACCTTCCAAAAGTACTTAACACAGCCCAATGTCTTATGTTTGCTGATGACCTAAAAGTCTACCAATGTGTAAAAGAAAGGTCAGATTGTGCGGCATTGCAAAAAGATATTGACTCAGTACAGAGGTGGAGTCTAGAAAACAGACTGGCATTCAATGAGGGTAAGTGCAAAGTAATCACATTTACCAGGCTACAAGTTCCCCTAATGTCTTCATATCTCTTGGCAAATTCAACAATGGAGAGGGTATACAGTATACGGGATCTAGGCCTTATTGTGGATACACGTCTTGATTCCCGGGAACACATTATCTCGATGTGTAAAAAAGCCAATAAGACGCTAGGTTTCATAATGAGAACAGCCTATCAATTTAATGACACTAACATCGCGATAATGTTATACAATGCCTTCGTTCGAAGTAAACTCGAGTTCAGCGCAATAAGCTGGGATCCACGTGAGGCTAAATATACGATTATGGTGGAAAGGCTACAGCGAAAGTTTGCCAGATACATATTTAAGAGGATGTACGGCTACTACCCTTATCTGTTTCCTTCCCTATTTGTATCCGGTATGGTTGGCATGGACACGTTGGAGTTGAGGCGTAAGCTCCAATTGGCCATGCACTATTGTTTGATACTGCGTAATAAAGTAAACAGTCCAACTATACTAAGTAGTATGACACTATATGTCCCTAATAACTATGTGCGCTGCGGCCGTCGTCGGCATAAGTTGTTCTCCTGTCACTCTACACGAACCTTTCACGCAAGTAATGCGCCAACATTGCGGGCGTTAAACCTATTGAATAATTTTCTTCTTGAGTTCCAGCATATCGATATTTTCAGTGACAGTCTATGCTCCATATATAAAAATTTAAGAGTATATTTAAGTTATGTAAATTTAAGATAGTTAAGCGCTTTGGATTTTTCTGTAAGCTTCTATCTATTTTTAATAAATCATTTCATTTCATTTCATTTCATTTCATTTCATGGTTCCGTATGTGATGTATAAAGTGTCATAAAATATGGCGAGGCATATAAGGACCATAGTGCCTCGCCTGCTTGGCGGGCTTACCTGCTTGGAGGATTGCTCCTCGTTTTATAAGAATGGGGTCAATCATGAATAAAAAAGCCGGAATAAGTCTGTAACTTGAAGAAAACTAGCGGACTTTGTGGAGGGTGATACAGTTGTTTTGTTCTATCTCAGGAAGACAGGTTAGTTTTAATTGTGGTATATTTGGTTGGCACAGCACATGCACATTGTTCTTGTGTGCGTAAGCTTGGGAATGCTCAGTATCGTTTACGCACACAAAACAAAATCTAGACTCACTAGTTGTTATTGACAACAGTTCGAGCAATAACACTTCATTCCACTTGTATATTTGCCTAAGCTTTCTAAAAACATGGTTTTGTTAATATTTTCGTATTCCTAAGCTCAAATTTCTCCACAGTTCAGCATTTTATACAATAAAAATAATCACTTCTGTGATTGTGATTATTTTAACTTCAGAATACGTCATAAGATTAAAATTCTGCGCTCACAAAGCGAAGGCAAAGAATACGAAAAGAAAACGCTGTAGGTACTGCTTAAACTGAGTTTTTTTGTTTTCTATCTTAACCATTTCCAAACTTTCAATGGCTTCTAGTATTCACAAGAGAACCCTTCCAAAACTTTATAAGATTTCTTCTGAAATACCGAAATACCCGACCTAGTTTCGTTTATTTTAAAACGGCGCGTGTATTTATCTGAAAAACAACGTAAGTGCTGTAACTTTAGACATCACACCCTGGACACTTGAGAAAATTCTTTACGAACACCACGGCATAGTATACTCACTCCAAATATTACCAACCTGTGAGTAGTATACAAGTCCGGTGACCCGAAAAAACCCCCGCCACTTCTAGAAAAATTACACATAAGGAAGTTAGTCAAACCCCCTCATCAACTAGAAAAGAGCTGATGATCTCCAAACGGCTGAACAAATTTTCATGAAACATGACTAAGAACACTCGGGATAAAATTATCTATGATACAAAAAAGATTAAACGAAAATCGGTTCATCCGTTTGCGAGCTACGAAACCACAGACAGATACATAGACACGTTAAACTCTTTTTGCGTCGGGGGTTAAAAAGTGGTTTTAGACCAAACAAAACTAGAACTAAAGCAAGAGCTTTCTTTCTTGAGCATTCTCTGTTGTCTCTGTTTACACAAAGAGAATTTGAGGGAGTGGGGATAGAATGAGCATTAAATCGTGGCCTACACCCACGCTCTCCTCATAGTAACACTAAAACGGCCTCATAGACCATTAGTATTAGGCCCTCCGAAAAAAGAAAATCTCTCCTCGTTCGTAAGAACTCAATTGAAAACTCAAGGGGCACCGTGTCAAGGAGAAGTGTCTGATCTATACATGCTATTACTCAATATTCCCTAGGCACGTGCAATAAACTCATGTTTTTGCATAATTCTACCCAAGATTACCATTTCGTTGGAGCCTTACACCGAAACATTTTCTTGATGAATAATAGCTAAAATTATACTACCGTTGGTAGCTTGAAATTACCTACGTGTAGGACTAGCTTAAGTTGTATGTTAACCTTCCTTTATATTTAGGAGGTAATGTCAAAGGCACAGTCATATTTAAGAAGTCCGTGGTCAATGCGCATATAAAAAAAACGTAGGATGCTTTTACAACCACGCTTTTTCTCCATCATCATCATTTGCCTGTTTTCTGTTAAAAGATGAGGAACTGTCCGTTGAATATAGAAAAGTTTGACAGCTAACTGTTAGCTCTCAAACTTTTGTATGTGGAAACGAATCATAGCTCTTACCTACGACTGTCCGTTGAATATAGAAACCGGGCACAGGTGTCAGTCAAGTCACACTACAATTGAGATCTTAAGACCTAAACACTTACGTTGTTTTACTTTAGCTCCATAGGGGTAAGCTTTATGATAGATTTCCATATGTTTCGATTCTAGCACCCTTTGCCACACATAAAAAGCAGGTCCTCTTCTTATTTGCCTTTGCACATGATATTAAACTAATATTCCCCACGCATGGCGCTTATAAATCATGCGTAATTAGAATCTAGCCCAAACTCAAAAGCTAAGATTACGCAAACTATGGAACATTAAGGTTGTTTATTTATCATGCAATATCGCGCATCGCCACAATTTATACCCATATATCTGCGCCCCAGGCGTCGCCTTAATTTACTACCGAACCACAGCAGTAGCTGGTATAGACTTGGTCACTTGGTGATCTGCCCTCGTGTTTCCACAAATATCCTGCGGTGAATTTTAATAGAATTTCTGAACTGTTTGCTGATGATACCTCTTTGGTTTTTAAAGTTGATAGATATAAAGAAGAGTACGATGATGTTAATGCGTCTCTGTCTCTAATTTTAAACTGGTTTACGGCTAATAATCTCTTACTTAATGCCAAGAAAACTAAATGTATTAAATTTACTTTGCCTAACGTGGTTCACAAAGCAACAAAAATTGAATTAAATGGGGAAGCACTCAATCTGGTCGATACCGCTATTTTCTTGGGGCTAACTGTTGATTCCAATTTGCAGTGGGGGGCTCACATTGAAAGACTTGCAGGTAGACTGAGCTCCGCCGCTTATGCAGTTCGTACGATTAGGAGATTGGCTGACGAAGAGACAGCTAAGATAGTATATTATAGTTACTTCCATAGTGTGATGTCATACGGTATATTTCTCTGGGGTAAAGCAGCCGATATTCAAGATATATTTGTTTTGCAAAAGCGAGCTGTCCGTGCGATTTACAAATTGAAACCACGGGACTCACTGAGACAACGTTTTAAAGAAATAAATATTCTAACAGTTTTTTCCCAGTACATTTATGAAAACATTTTGTATACTCATAAAAATATCAATAACTTTAGGAAAAAAAGTGATGTGCATAGCATTAACACAAGAAATAAGAATAAACTTTATTTGCCTAAATTTAGATTAGAAAAAGTAAAAGGTTCTTTTATGGGAAATACGATACTTTTTTATAATAAACTTCCTGAAAACGCGACTAAACTGCCTATTCGAAGATTTAAAACTTACATAAAAAATACTCTTATAAAAAAAGCTTATTATTCACTTAAGGATTATATTAATGATAAATTCGCGTGGCCTGATGTCGCTCTGCCCCTCGACGGCTGATGTGTCCTCAATGTCTGCTATCTTGTATTATATAATTTAAGCAATTGGTAGGTAGGTACCACCTAAGTTATCATAAGTTTAGATTTAAGATGGATCACCTAAAAGAAAGCTAGGCCCCAAACCGTGTTTGTTGCCCTGATTCTTCACGGTATTGGTCGCGAAGGAACAGGAGTAAAATCACCTAGTTTTAAGACGTTTCAAAGTGATCCCAGCGGTCCTACTGAATAAATGCTTTTTGACTTTGACTTTGACTTTGACTTTGAACATTGAACTTTTTAGATTAAAAAAAATTGGTTGTCTGTAAAGTCGGTTTACTGACGATAGTTGAACGTGACAACGTTTGTGCTTCTTTGTCGTTCGTTCCGCGCTCTCGCTTGCACTTCAAGCCTTACATGGAACGCCTCAGAGCGAGGTAGCGCCGCATTTTTTCGTGCGTGCAGCCGGCTCTATCGAATTATAAGACGTTGTCACGTCAAAAGATTGGTGATCCAAAAAAAAAACATTTACACTATACCATTCTTGCTTATTGCTTTCTCAAACTCAAGGGAGTAAGAGCTAATATTCTGTGGCAAAAGGCAAGAATGGTATACCATAATGGTATCGTGTAAATGTCGTATTATAGGTAGCCACCTAAATCTGAATATACATGTACAACGCTATGTAGGTAGGTATACATAACGTTGTTTATGCTTGTAAGAAGTATGCATGCATGCAACCGTGAGCCGGTCCAATTTTCAATTATTTTACAATTTAATATGTTAATAATATAACAATCGTCACACAAATCTCGAACACAAATGTTAAAAAAGTGACTTTCCACTTAGAACGTTACAGGAGACAAAAATGTATTCTCTTTTGTCTGTACATTCGACGACAGAACAACTCTGGATATTCCTATATATCTATGACAAAGCATTGTTTGGCTATTACCTACGTGACTCAGTTATTCGTTAGGCTTCATCTAGCCTCTTAGAGACGTTAAAATCCTTTCACCACCGTAGACATTTAGGTAATGTTTATCACATTTCTGCAACTAATAATAATTTGGATTAATCACGACATTTTTGATAAGACTTTTCATTTCCCTAGGAAATACCTAAGCGTGGTTTAACACTTAAAAAATTACAAAAATTATAATACGAGCCAGTACTTACCTACTACAATGACAATTAGAGTTTACAACCACACCCAGTATTAAATTTTAAATTGATACACAACTTTTGTTGAGAACTGTACTCGTTCTTATGTAACGGAAAATAACTTAAGCAGCATTGAGCGACTTTTAATGGCTCCTGAGTGTATTTAGGGACCCTTTTATAGGATAAACATTAAGGAAATATATATTTGGTGCTTTGGGAAGATAACTGGATCCTTCAATGCGTTTTCATGACCTTGTTTCAAGTCAAAAAGTTCAATGTTTTAACGTAGCTGGAACAAAAACCAACCAAAAACATCTTGGTTTTGTTTATAAAATACTTACGCCTTGAGAAATGCTTATAATTTTCGATCAGTTATCTCTAGATCACTTCGTAAAATCATTCACATAGAGCTTGTTTTTGCACAGCAAGAAAACTTGGAAATGATAAATCTGTGCTAAACGAAAAGGTGTTTTATTATTATTGATGTAAAGTTGTTTTTTTCAGCAAGAGTACGGTACACCGAAGGTTCCTGAGAAAGAGTACGGTCCTCCAAAGATATCCGACGTGCTGACGGGGCACGAGCACGCGTACCCCGCTGCCATCGCCGGTCATCTGTACTCGCCCTTATCGGTATATCAAGCCAGGGTATGACATTCATTTTGTTTTGGTGTATTGATGGTGTTTTGAACACGTTCTTCTATGATAATAGCTGATGCTGCGACTTTTATATTTACAACACCATTTCAAGCATAGCTATGAAACGACTAAATGGTAATAAGGCAAATAATAATATCCTACTACATAGGTTAGGAGGAACACTCGTACATTTGAATCATAAACATCAAAGTCGTACCTACTTGACCCATACACCCTTTCATTTTATTCATGTTTCAAAATGTTTTTAAATATTTTCCATGTTTTGTCTCCAGCTCGGATCCCCAACATTCGAAATATCCCAGCCAGTACCGTCTCAACTTCGCTACGCTGAACACAAGATATTCAACGACGACTTCCACCGAGCTTTTTCAGGCTCCACACTGCAGCCTCACCTGGTATCATTAGCTCAGCAGCAGAATTACGAGAGGCAAGAAAATCTGAGAAGTCTCAACCAAAACTTTGGTCGACCACTTGGTCTCGCCCAGCCGTTTGTGATAAGCCATGCAGTCACGCCAACACCACGTCCAATATCACAGGCATTCCTTCCCCGTCTAGAACCATATCATAATCAACCGATATACCCTTCACCAAACGTCCACCAACTCTACCCTCAAGAGTTCCCAACAGACTTCTTCCAACAAATAAACGAGTTAGGAAGAGAGTTGTCCTACAATCAAAACGTTTTCCACTTGTCACAAACTGAAAATGATCAGACAGAAAAGGAATCTGAGAAAAAGGAAGAAACAAAATCTCAGCGAACAGAACAAAAAATAAACGTGAAGATACAGAGTAGCACTGAAAGACAGACCAGTGCTTCACAGGAGTCTTCGCCAGTTTCTTCGGTAAGGAGCTCATGTTTATCATTTAATATTTTAGTTTCAGTACCTACCTACTTATGTAAAATAACCGGTTTTTTTTATGTATTTTCTTTCTTTCTTTTCTTTCTCATTGGAATGAAAATATAAATTATATTATATGTAATTATATATTTTCAGGTTCAGAATAACCAACAACAAGCAGTGAGCTACTCCAGATTCTCTCTGGGACTTCCGTCTTCATCTAATGCCATCCAAGGTCCACCTCAGCCAATTCTTCCGCAAGCTCTGCCATCGCCACCTCCACTGCCACAGTTCCAGCAGTTGCCACAACCACAACAACCTCTGTTATTCCATCCTTTGCCACAACCGACTGCTCAACCAATTCTGCAAACCACACCACAACCACAACTGCAACCGATACCGGTCCAACCTATTCAATCATTCCCACAAGTTCAGCAACAGCCATTTGTGCAATCAATTCAACAAACAACACCACAGCCACAGTTTCAATTACAATCAATCCAACCTCAGATCCAGTCATTCCAGCCCCAATTACCCGGGCAATTAGTTATACAGTCAACACCACAACCACAGATAGAACAACAACCAATCCAACCTCAGATCCAATCATTCCAACCTCAACTATTTAGGCAAATAGCTGTACAATCAACACCACAACCACAGTTACAGCCTATTCAGCCATTAACACCACAACTACAACCTCCTCAATTCCCACAGCCGCAATTTCCAGTTCAACCTATTCAACAGTCAACACCTCAACCACAGTTTCAACCACTGCCACTCCAACCACAGGTTCAGCCATTTCCAGAACTGCAGCCTCCTCGTTTTTTCCAGTCACAGCTGCAGCAGCAACAACCCTTGCAACCAATCCTACAATCAACTCCACAACCACAATTACAACCACTTCAGCCTGTTTTCCAACAGTTGCCTCCTCAGCCAACTCTCAAGCCTCAAACCTCTAGCACACCATCACAACAACTATTTACTCCTCGAAATCAATCTCCACAACGTATCGGTGTCATAAGGATCCGGCAAGGATCTAATCAACTATTACAAAACCAACAATCCTTCGCACAGCGACCACAGATTCCATCATTAGCTCGAGGTCAGCAAATAACAACCACACAACGACCACAATTTTCATCTTCATCGTTATTTGAAAATCAACAATCTTTAAGTCAATCTCAATTTTCCTCTCAGTCTGAGAATCGACCAACTTCAACCACAATCGAGCCCACATTTTTTCAGAATGGTCAAATATTGAGTACTCGTGAACCGCAATTATTATCTCAAAACCGACAATCTTTTGCTCAATTCCAACCTCAGCAGTCTCAGTTTCCTTCAAAATCTCAGAATCAACAATCTTTGACACGTTTTCAGTCTCAGTTTTCATATCAACCACAGAATCAACAAATATCGTCAACTCAACAGCCTGATTTCACATCTTTCTCGCAGAATGAACAAACGTCAATCACTCAGCAACCGTTTCAATCACAATCCCGGGATCAACAATCATCAACCAGTGGCCAGTCTCAGTTTCAATCACAAAGCCAGGATCAACAATTTTTACTCACTCAACAGTCGAATTTTCCATCAATATCCCAGAATCAACAATATATAACCAGCCAACAGCCTCAATTTTCATCTCAACCTCAAAACCAAGAAACTTTTTCAACATCACAGCCAGAATCCTCATCTTTGCCTCAAAGTGAAGACACATTAATTACTCAACAACCACAATTTCCATCACTATCAGATCAACAATCTTCAGTCAGCAGTCAATTACAATTTCAATCTCAAAATCAGGATGAACAAAGGCTGATCACTGAGCAGCCTCAATATCCATCACAATCTAACGATCAACAATCTTCGACCGGTAGTCAATCACAATTTGAAACACAGAATCAGGATCAACAATCGCTGTTCACTCAACAGCCGGATTCTCCATCATCACAAAATCAACAATCTTCAATCAGTCAGTCACAATTTTCAAACGGTGATCAAGCACAGTTTAAAACACAAAATCAGGATCAACAAACACTTTTCACTCAACGGACGTACTTTCCATCATCACAAAATCAGCAATCTTCAACCAGTCAGTCACAATTTTCAAACAGTGGTCAAGCACAATTTGAAACGCAAAATCAGGATCAACAAACGCTTTTCACTCAACAGCCGGACTTTTCATCTCAACCACAAATTCATGATACCTTTTCGACAACACAACCTGGGTTCTCAACATTTCCCAAAAATGAACTAACTTCATTTAATGAACAATCACAGTTTCAACAATCACAAAATCAACGTTCACAGGATCAACAATCTTCAACAAGTGATCAGTCACAATTTTCTTTCAAAGATCAACAATCGTTGACCAGTCGTCAGCCAGAATTTTCATCTGAATCTCAGAACCAAGAAACATTCTCAACAACACAGCCATTTACTTCTTTTACTCAGAATGAGCAAACTTTGATAACACAAAAACCGCGGTTTTCGAAGGATGAACAATCTTTGACTACTTTCCAGCCCCAGGATTCTTTCGACAGTCAAAAGATCAATCGGCGGCCACAGAATCTGAAATCTGAAAATAGAAAAACATCAAACCCTCTTCGCTCTACCGTATCAAATGGGTATTTACCCCCAAAAAAACAGTCAACTACTCGTAAACCTCAGACTAAGTTGACATCGCGAGCTGACAATTTGCTTAATTCTGAATCTAAAGTAACTTCACAAAGAATCCCTGATTTTATCGCACTAAAGAGTAAAGCATCTACTGTATCTCCCCGATCAACAGTGTCTTCTATTCAATCAACGGAACTATCTACTACTCCAACTACAGTATCTATAGTACCAAAGACAACCTCTACGACAACTCCTCGGGAACCATTATTAACATCACCTTCGCAAGTACTGTTTACTTCTACACTAGCCCCATCAACACAGACTGTGACTGAAGCGACTTTACCAACTAGATTAACATCACTTCCACCGCTGCCAACTTCTACATTAGCTCCATTGCCAACACCAGAACTACAATTAATTGAACTTCATCCCCACAACGAGCAATCACTGCAAACATTGCAAGTCATTACGTCTCTGGACACTTTGTCTGAACAGCCTACTTATTTAGTAACACCACAGCCGTACTCAGTGACGATACATCCGATACCACAAGCAACACCCGGAACATTGGTGCCTGTAGAACAAGTCCATATTCAACTTCAACCAACTGTCTCACCACAAATTCAATTCCAACAACTAGACCAGCATGAATCTTATACTCAGACACAAAAAGAACAAATATCACAGCAACACGAGTTAGAACAACAGCATTCTCGGGAACAACGATTGCAAAATGAACAGCAACAGTTCGAAATTGTACAGCATTCTAATGTAGATCTGCCTTATCAACACCGAGACAAGGAAGCGGCCATTGTTCATGCCCAAGAGCTGCTAAAACAGTTATACACGCCATTCCTTCAAGTTCAGCAGCCTCTTTATTCTCAAACTCAAGAGATTTTGATTCAGCAGCCTCATTTCAAGGCGGCAGCTTTGGCATTCCCCTCCTCCTACTCTCCATCTTTCCCCAAGTTCCATGCCACCCCTGCTTTCTCCACCCACTTTTTTGGTAAACACGCACACCATATTTTTGGTCATCATCCATACCATATAAAAAAGTAACTAGGTAGCTAAACATTTAGTGAGAACAAAATGAATTGATTAGGTATGTTGTTGAATAAGTGTTGTTTTGTAATATTATTGAATTTATTTCTAAGATGTGGTAACTGATTAACTCGGATGATGCCATAACTAATTTGTTTTAAGAATGTGTGATAGTGATTAAATATTTTAAAATTGTGGAAATATCTCATTCTCATTCGCTACGCATGAATAAAAACCCTTCTACTAGGAATCCTACTTCCCACTAATTTAATAAAGCTAATTGTTTGAGTGAGTGAGTACCTATGTTTGTGTTTCAATGACGCCTGAACCAGTGAACCGATTTAGATGAAACTTGGAATAAGCGTAGATAGTGATCTGGAATAGCATGAAGGCTACTCAAAATGTTGGCACCTACCAGGCGAGTGAAGCCGCGTGCAGTAGCTATGATTAAAATTAAAGAAGTAACTCATATATTAGTAAAAACCATCATTAATAAGTCGCAATGATAGTAGTACAAAATAATTTATTTAAAAATACTATAAGTAAAAAAAAAATACTGTGAGTGCGTGCAAATCTATTGCCCATTGCCCGTTTTTCTCTTTATTACCCTAAAAAGTTGTGTATTCTCTGTAGTTTTGTGATTCTAGAGTTTATCGGATGAGGTTCACAAGTTTTGTGCCAGTTCACTTGTTAACGATACGGCCCGGAACTCAGATATCCAGATTATCCGATGACAAGGGTTCAATTCAACTTGAAAGGTTTGTTGTGAAATAGTAGACGCCAGAGTCTTATTTCGGAATACCAAACTCAAAAGTTTGTGAAGCCTTAGTTCACCAACTTTCTTCAAGTCAGGAAATTAAAAAAAGGGCACTGTAGGTATATTTCGTGAGCCTACTCCATCTCAAACAAGTCTAAGGCACACAACGTCTAGTATAGGCATTAGGCATAGACTACCACACCTGCTGTAATCAGCTATAGTACAGATTTAGAGACCAAAGTATGTACACTCACTTCTCACACTCGCAGTGTGAGTTTCAGCATAATCTTGACCACCAATGTTTACTGTCTATATCAATCTCTGCTGGATGCCTCGGCCTAAAATGCGGGCTCACCTGAAATTCTTTATTGAAAACATAGTCTTAAGACCGAAAACCTGCATCGCCCCACTCGACTTTAATACAAAAAGTAGGTATAAAACTCAATTGATTAACACATAAAGAGTAATCTTCTCGACAATGTCGGTATTAAGCCCGTGAGTGGCTCGAGGACGGTTTACGAGCCATCAAACGACGAACCACCCGCCTTCGGATACAAGAGAGGGGTTATTATTGACTACCGCGACGGTGCCGTCCCGGGTTCGAGTGCTGGCGCATAAGAAGTAAGCATAAATGAAAAGCAGTTACACCGTTTTTCAAAAAACTATAAAGTTTTGTATCTATTTGATATGCGCAGGCTATTCAGCAGAGTCGCTCAAATGGAAACGCCTGTCCTCATGTAAGTCGTATATTCTTCGTTATCGTCTTCTATTCTGCAGTTCGTATGACAGTTAGTCATACGAACGGACTAACGCCTCTGGCTACTACCCAAGACTTCTGAAGAAGTTTACCTTCCTCGGAGATTAATATCGCGAGCCTTTTCACGTTTTGTGCCACCCGACCGGGATGACTCGGCCCGGTCTCGTGTGAATCAGCCTCGCTTTACTTGAAGTGGATTTTTGGAGGATATAAAATTAGGATACAAGGCGCAAAAAAGAAACACAGGGTGATATCATCGTATTAAATACACATACCAACCGTGTAATACGAGTAGGTGCCTAAAGAACTGCAAGGTTTTGCTTGATATTGACGATGTTGGATATGCTAAAGAAACAACTGTTTTTTTCTAACACTCTGTACATAACATTTCTGGACACGCTAATAAATGTTACCCAAACCAAAAATGTTGGTTGGACCTACCTACTGTGAATTTTCGATATTACTGAAGACCAGATTTATAAATGTATAAATAAATAAATAAAATAATGTATATGTATGTACGATGATTAGTTTTTGCAAACTGTAAAACAAACCAAAAATGTATCTATTTATTCTATTTTCCTGATGGATCTGGTGTGATTGTAGTAGTCGTCGTAGTCGACGTTGTCGTCGTTGTTCTGTTCTGTAAATTCTGATCTTCCCACGAGCACGTTTCATTGATCAAGTGATAGTACGGCCTTACATCTGTAAACACTAGGATACTGCTTTTCCCCTTCTTCAGCATGAAGCACCCAATTCCGAACAGTGTGTAGTTTTGAAAAAGCAGTGCTCCAGAGCCCAATCCTTTGAACCTTTTTCTTGTTTTATTAATGTTCTTAATGCATAAAAATATTCCCCACTGACGAGGCAGCCAATCGTCGCAACTCACAAGCACATTGTCATCGGCAGCGAATGTATGAGAACGCATCTCTATGAACTTTATCATGTGTGTCTTGTCGATGAAGCCGAGAGACGCAAACTTCATGTCCCGGCCTATTTTGTGGTGAGGGGTTGCAATATCCGTCTGCAGCGGCCCAGTTTGCACAGTCGAGGTCCCCTGCTTACCGTACTTATCGAACGAGTACAGCTTTGGATCTGGGTCGAGGAAACCGACACCGGTATTGAGCCGCAGCACCATCAGATCGTGCAGGGGACTGTGCTCCTTCTTATCATTATGCCAGATGCTTTCGTTGTCCGTGGTTGGAAAGACTTGCCGGCCGCAGACCAGGCTGTAGTTCGCCAAGCCGTAAGTAACATCTTTCCAATTTGTTATGGTTCGGTTGCTGAGGACGGATATGATAAACAAGTCTCTGTTGCTTGAGCTGTTGATGTACATCCTGAAAGGGTTGTAGGATGTGAGCACGGTGTCGTTACTAACGAAGACACCGAGTGCGATGCCTGGGCTGGGGTGCTCCGAAGTTTTCTCCTCCTTAGACACGGTGATGATGACAGCGCGGTCAAAAGTAATGTCCATGTCATCTTCCTCGATGTTGTCGACCCAGCGCATAGCTGTTACATTAGGTTTAGGATACACACCCGACAGTGAAATTATCAATACGCTTACTATAATCCACCTGAAACCAAAATTTTTAGATTACTGTTTGATCTTCCAAACGTATATTATACTTTGAAATCCTAGTTGTATCTTTACTCACATTTTGGCACAATAATACACCTTGTTGTCCCTCACTTTAGATAAACCAATGAATTCTAGCTTTTGTAGCAAATCATTGTCAAACATTGGCTACAAGTGTGCATACGCATCTACGTGTAGTGTGAATAATGACGTTGATGCTATTTTGTTTGAGACTCAGTAACTGTAAACACATTTCCAAAACAAATTTTGTTATTTTATGAAGAGGAATCTTAATATTTCTTATACCGGATCCAGATTTAAATGTTTATTTATTACATGGTTTTTATAAATAATTTCGATACGCCTAACTAGGCAAAATAAAAATATTTGGTAAACACAAATCTCGTAAGGCCTTTGCTGAGATTGGTGCGACTGAGTAACGAAAATTTAAACTGATGAATAGAAATCTAAGTCTTACTTACTCAACAAAATAAGCTATTTTAGGCCCTGTCTAAATAAGATACAGGGAAGATAGGAGGTCAAATGAAACCGCAAAAAGGTCGCCCGGAATTTACATGTGAAAAATTTGCATACGCAACCATTTTGTAATCCTGGGTTCTGCGATTATTCCAATAAAGCAAAACCCTTTGAGGTCAGCGCTTGATCGCTGATTACATAGGGGATACAAAAATCTCATCTATTGGGGTTGAAAGACATCGAGGATAACATTCCTGAAGATTATTACTCGGTTGTATTCGATTTTGCGTGGATTTTTGCGAGCGGTGCCTTGAATAAAATGAAAGCAATATTTACTGTGTTGGGTCTTTAGATTGAATTTAGTCAGGGTCCGAACAAATCTAAACAAAATTTCACCCTTACGAATCTGAACAAAAAACCGAAGGCATGAGTGGCAGTGCTCTGGATCACTTGAGCTATTTATAGATGTATTATTTATACGTTACGTCACATTCAAAAATCTTTCGCAAAATCACCTTCCCAGCCCAACAAAATAAGGTAAGAAAATAAATCTGATTCCATTGAAGCGTTCCTGCATTCATTCAGTTTCAATATTCGTGATTCCTTGCGCACGGAGCCGTGTCCCGGCAGCGGCATCAATCATGCACGCCCGTGCGCTGCTGGAATACTAACCATTCACAAGCTTGTGCCACTGAAGTTCGGAGTGGTGGCTTGGCAATGGCTATTGGCAAATAATATACACGTATTGTAAGACCCCTCGCAGACTGCAGACTTTCTATCGGCCGATAGTTGAGACGGAACATACTTCGGCTCGTAATGAGTATGGAGAAGTAAGCCGAAGTATGTTCCGTCTCAACTATCGGCCGTTAGAAAGTCTGCAGTCTGCGAGGAGTCTTAGATTTACCTACTATGGATTTTATGTTATCTGAAATAAAATAAATTTGAATAGTATTTTCGGCAATAGTTCGAAGTACAGGCTCGGACCTGTCTCTCTAAAGTTAGGTAGAAGCTTGGCAATGGCAAAGGTTCAAAGTATGCTCGACATCCTACATGCATCAGAGTCTGGACCAGGTGAGTAGAGCATAGCTTTTCTCTCATACGCATAGTGGTTGCTCATTTAAATTGGTAGATAATCTTTTAAAACCATAGCCAAAACCTTCATTTTACGTAGGTCTCTACATGCTACTTCCGTGGGTTTTTTCACTAACGCCATGACGCGGACAAACAGACAGAGATGGAGGAGAGATTTGTTTGATATACCAAATTAATATTATCGATTGGTTCGTTAGAGAGCATCTTGGCCATTTTTCTTGTAGTTACCTACCTCTTTCAAACCATAAAATCACAAACAAATTCAAGGAGCGATAATCACCAACAACCACTAACTCAAACCACTACGGATTACAGTACATATTTTTTTTTGGAATTCAGTGAAACACACAATTTCGCACTACGTTGGATTCCATGGACACCAGGAAAAGGAACACCAAGGCGTCGGACGGGATCGCGACAATGGACACGCGCCGGTGAAGTACGCAGAAATACGGTACGAAAAATCAGTGGAATTATCTTGGAAACTAAATCTAGCATAGTTTTCTCAATTTCAATAATTATAAAAACCTAAAAAAACCGGGAGTGCCTCATGCGTATCTTGAAATCTAGGTATCTTGTGTTTTGGTAGGATTCTAGTTTTAAGAGCTTTAAAATAGTTGATTTTCCCGGTTTGCTGATAGTCGCCAAGGAACCAAGAAAATCATCCATATGGACGATGCTCGCGACGAATATCATCAACCAGGGCAACAAACACATTTTGGGGCCTAGTTTTAAGTGATCCATCCATCTTCGTTGGTCGTTGTCGTCTTACCTAGGATTAAACTCAATTATGGCCTTTTTAATTCAATGAGGACACACGATTTCCCACTTCCATCCAACCTGTTGGCTTTACTATTTAATATATTATAACAGTGAGTAACATAGTTTGATAATGCTCCCAGCTAGATATCCATTACTACAAGAAGTCACTCATCCAATTATTATTGTAGACAGCGCTGAACTTGACTTTTTTAACGGGCTTTCAAAACTTACATGTGTATAGTGGTACAGAACCCTTCGGGTCCAAGTACAACTCGCACATGACCAGTTTTGATTTAATTCAGTTCTATCAGTGCATTATGATAATGTAAGTCTTACATTCATATCATAACCAAGGACCTCAAACCGAGCTGACCTTT
The DNA here is from genome assembly GCA_963565295.1 of Epirrhoe alternata. Lineage (NCBI taxonomy): Eukaryota > Metazoa > Arthropoda > Insecta > Lepidoptera > Geometridae > Epirrhoe > Epirrhoe alternata. The sequence continues at coordinate 441,598 of OY751385.1, read as the reverse complement.
CCCCACACGCCACCAGCATACTACAAGTTTACGAGTGGGGCCACACACGCAGCGGGTAGCGTAGGTACACGATAGGTAAACGATAGAAAGCGGTAAAGACTAAAAGGCCGGCAGCATTTTTATGCAGAGTTCTACGAATTCTACTCGTATACTCTCTCGCGAAGTAGTCGTGTGCACTGCACATCACAGCACATAGCGTATAAGGCGCCGTAGTAGGTACCTAGGTAAGTACTCAATCGTCCGTGCATATGCGTAATACGAGTATAATTAGTACGAAAATGTAGGTATCCATAGTGCGGCCGGCGTAATACAAACTAGATAATGAGCCAATAAAGTGGTCACGCGTCTTTTGTAGAATTCTCAAAAGTCTTCTCTCGAAGTCGAATCTAAACTAATAAGCATTCAAATGACCTCGGGTTGATAGGATTCTATGTAACAAATTCGAGTTTCAATTCAAACTCTCAACACTCACACTCTTTTTCGAAGTAGGTAAGTATTATTTTGCGAAGATTTGCTGCCTCAGCGTAGTCAGTTCCGTTCAAGCGAGTTCATAAGCTGATTATACCGCTACCCGCTGCTACAGTAGTCTCAGAACACGGTAAAGCAACCCACATTACTATTCTGTGACCACGGATGCAGTATTCTGTCAAAGCTGGACCATGGTACCAGTCACGATACTGTCACACAATAACTGATAAAGGAAACTGAAAAAAGTGATTATTGTGAAAACTGTTTTAAACAACAACTTCTACTTCAGGAGTTGATAAGGTGAGAAATATAAAAATCAATACAAATATCTTAAAATTTTGAGTTTCTTTATCATTAGTAAAAAAATAATTTTTTTTGATGCATTTAAATTCAATACTGAAAATAAGCCAGCCGAAGTCGGGAAGGGCTGCTAATATTATTGATGTTTAGCTAATAGATGATAAATAAATAATGCTGGACATTTCACACAGCGTCATCTATTTCCAAAGCTTGTACTATGGGAAGCAGGTAACTGATATTACTACTTAATACTTTTTGTTTGTAAATACATAAATATTTTATATAGAAACACCCAGACCAGAGATAAATATTAGCAGATTATACAAACATTTTTTTAAGATACCTAGGTAAAGAATTTACTTAATGCTGCTATTACTAGTAAAGAAAATGAGCATTTTCATAAAAGGACTGAAATCTATGTCGGTATTCCATTCATATATATTCACACGCAATTTTGGTATTATCTTCACTCCAGAACATAGCTACCTTCTGGGTAGGCTCGCTCCATCGTAGACCTCATTCTTGCCTATGTAAGTTTCGAGGTGAAGAGTCGACTCATTCACCATAAAATAAAATATTGAGTAGCATAACTGGAATTTTATTCTTTAGAAATCATGATGTTAAAACCCTTAAAGACAAAATACTTCGCAGGAATCGAACTTTTCTATCAATTTATAAAACCCTTTAGCTTTACCTACTTTACGTAAATACCATTCAGTAGCGAATAAAATACTTGGAGTTCTTCAGCCTATTCAAGAGTATCCGAATCTATTTTATTGCTTTTGCCGTCACTCAGCCAAGCGGGATAAATTAATTGGACAAAGGTGCCTGACAATAAAACCTTGGAGCATTCGAACCTTTTCAAGGCGATATTAAGTCATCTCAATGTAACGCATCTCTTCGATTGGATTCTTCGATCGTTGCTATTTTGTAAAGGAGACCCGAGTCTCATTCATTCAAGTGAATACTACAAAACTCAAAAGTAAAAGTTTTGGGTCAGGAAATAGTCAAACTTCATAGTGACGAAGTAAGTAAGTAGGTTCAACAAAACCTCGTGAAATGTAATGATTTCAAAATGCATCCCGAAAATTGTACTCACGCCTTCATCAATCCATGGTGGTGCTCTGACCAGCTGAGCCAATAGACCATGGACGCGATAGATGTAATTTTGTGGCAGGCACTTTAACAGCTTTTTTCTGTGTCTATAGATGACTCGTTACAGATATCTTCCATGAATGAACCAGTGGCTTATCGGTTGAGCTCTTTGTATCGACGCCATGACTTGCCAGTCGCAGTTCTGGCTTGTCATTCCATATGATCCATTCGGGATGTATGACTGAATTCCGAGAGAATATCTGGTAAATTAACTACGTGCCTATTCTTCATCAGGGCACTCGTAGAACAGAATACAAAAACCATTCGAATGAATTTTATAAGTGAAAATAAAATTAAGCTACCCCTCAGAAATTGCTCCAGCAGCTCTGAAGTCTGTTGAAGTGCTGGTTTTCAGTGACGCCGTACAGAGTTACGTGGCGCAGCACTTACTGCTCGTAGTCAGACACCTTTACTTCTATCACCCTTAAAATATTGCCATCTGGGGTCATCACCATCTTCTTGCACCGCATTCTGGCACAACATCGTGTTCGTCCATTATCCTCTACCAGTCGTCATCTCAACACACTCCTTTCTTACTCATGTCATCCTTTACTCAATTTGTTCATCTTTCTTTGGCCTACCTCTACTCGACGTCCATATCATGCACTCTTTTAGTTATATTGTCGTCAGAGGCATTTCCTCTAAGATATTGATGTTTAGTTGTAGAAACGATCGCCACAAATGGGATGAGTAGCTTCGGAGATTAGCTCTCACAAACTTTATCTGTTTAAATTGTATTTATAATATTGCCTCAAAAAGCCTCATGATTCTCTCAGACTACTACATAAAGACAACATCTTCCGAATCTACTTTGTGATCTTTTAGTTCTAACAAGTTTAAAATAACATGACCATGTTATTGTTTTCCTCCACATTGCTGATTTAGTTTGTTTATCTGCCTTAATTGCCCAAATATCCTTTTCCTGTGTAGATATAGCTTTTAGAAACCTTGAGAAACTCATTTTCAATGACCCCTAGTCATGTTTGACTCACAATATCAGATAAAAATCAATTTATTAGTTTTATACATATAGGTTATATAAATTCAATTCTTGCGGACCCTTTTTGTGAAAAAGTAGAGTTTTTAGTTAAGTTATTAGAGTTAGGTTTACATAAGTAGTTAAGTTTTAAGTTTCTTCTGATATTGTTCATAATAATTTTCTGTTGTATCAGGGTGATGTGGTCGCTAAGCGACAAAACCCTTAAATAAATTTAAAAAAAAAAATTTTTTGATTGTTTTTCAAGGCAATTTTGATTGTTTGAGTCTCTGTCACTGTTATTATTATCCTTATCTGAATCAGTTACGTGGATTACAAAAATAATAATAATTTTAATGCAATAATTATAATTTAAATCACACTCGCCGAGTGCATGTATTATTGATTAACAATGTTTATAAAATATTGTAACTAGTTTGTGATTGCAAGTTCTTTGTCACAGCATAAACAGCAGTAGGCATATTTCGGATAACGAAGTGCGCAGAGAGCAACGACTGCATTTGCGTGTACAGAGTGGTAGGTGCTAGTTTTTTTCTTACCTTACATTAGTTAATACTATATTAATATTAACGAAACGCAATTATTCTTTGTAAAGAACACTTATAGCCTTACCATGAAACGTGACATTAACTTATTTCTCGGAATAAACCAAGAATACCAATACATTTTGACAGTTTACACTCAGGAATAACTTTATACCAGGTTTAGTAGTAGGCGCCTTAAGGATAAAACTTTATTGTTCAAATAGAAGAAACGTGGTTTATACCACTCAGATCAAACTGTCAAAAATGTTCAGTTTTTTAAAAAATAGCTTCTGCGCCCGGCTTCGATTAGGTCGTACCAACATTTTAAATAGCCTATATGCTATTCCAGGTCACTGTCTACACCTAATCCAAGTTTTATCCAAATCAGTTCACTGGTTTAGTCGTGATTGAAACACAAACATCCAAACATACTCACAAACTTTCAAATTTATTATATTAGTAGGATGCCTGAACCAATTTGGATGTTCTGATGTTGCAATAGTCTGAAGTTATTTTGGAAAAAATATAATTACGTAAAAAATGTCTGAAAAGTTGGAAAAAACTTAAACTGTTGTTATGTAGACCAGTTACTTTCATTTACCAATTTTACCTAGATACTTAAAGGTAAAATAAAATGTCTGTTCTGTACACTCTCTCCGACATGCTCTTTGCTCTGTCCTTGCATTGGGAATGGGTTCAAAGTAGACCGCAACACAACCTGTTCTCCTCACATTACTATTATGCAAATAAATCGATGTGACAGACAGACAACGGTACAGCCGTGATATATGCTTATTAATTAGCTATTTTTGGACGGACATTAATAATTTTTAAGTATATTGTGTTTATTAATTTTTGTGTGGTGTCTGCGATTTTTGCATTTATTGAAATTAATAACAGTTTTATTAGACGTATCGTAAGTTTATTTATATTATTATAATTAATTAATTGCCCTGCAGTGGGACATCTCTTCCTTTTTTCCAATCGTAAGTTTACTCATATAAAATACATACTTAGGTATGTGCGGCAATTTCATACCATTACAGCCATATAAGTTAGTGCCATAATTCTCGATCGTAGGTTCGAATCCCAGCTGTGAATCAAAAGATGATTTAGGTGCAAGGCAAGCCTATTCTGACTACAATGCCCCAGGCTTAGAGGATTCGATCCCGGCCCTTATTTCTAATCCCGGGATTTCGGGTTTCACTACAGCCAATCTCGGGATCCCGGGATAGTCCCGGGATTGTATTGTAATGAAAAGTGGCAACAAAAAGTCAGTAAACCGCGTCAAAATTCTAATTCATATTCTCAAAAGTCAGTTTTTAATATAAAAATTCTTCAATGAGCCAAAACAAAACTAGAAGTACTTCAAACTTATTCTTGTCGTATCTCTTTCAGGTAGATCACTGATGGTCTAGTAGTAGCTTTCATCCTAAGGTCGGTTCTCAAACGGCGAAGCAAAACATCGTGAGAAAACCAGCATGTCGTAGAACCTAGAAAGGTCTTCTTCTTATCGGTGGTTCTAAAGAACTAGTGACAGGTGGTGTGTAGTGACAACTGGTGAATGGATTTTAAGTGTGCATTGAAGAGGTTCCTTTCGTGCACTTGACCCCATGTTTTCAAAACTTTTTTGGTTCACTATGTTGTCCTTTACTGTTTGAGTGTACTGGCAGTTGGCATAGTCAACATACAATAATTTTTGATACAATAACTAATTAGTGCACGACTTGATGCAAACCCGCAGCTTTTCGGAAGACAGGGACGCTTCCACTAGACCACCAGTACTCCAAACTTCTTCTAAAATAAACAAACTAGGCTTTTCAGTAAATTATTCATAAAACCAACTACATCAACTTTCAGAAAATCAACTTAAAGGTGCTCGTAAATGGGCTACTTTTTGGCAATTTCTTGCTGCAATGGTATAGCCGCCAAGTTGCCGATTATATCTCGAAACACAGTGCAATAAATACTGTAATATTGTAATATTACAAAAGTAATATTAACAGTAAAGGTCAAAAGTACCCTAAACCGACGAGCATGTATGAAGAATGTAATGAGAGTGAATGAGGCGAAAGTTGTGTGTCAGGATCGTAGCGACTGGAGATCCGTGGTCTCTGCCTACCCCTTTGGGAAAGAGGCGTGACTTTATGTATGTATATTGTAATATAGCCCGGAGATATTGTCAATAATATTTCTTTAACAAATATTCAAATTGCAAATGCCTAGCTGGCTAGATTGCAAATGATTTATCCCGAGTTGCAAATATACTGAGCTATATTGGTCAATAAAAATTGCCAGCAAGATGCAATTTTTGTAGCCCGTTTACAGGCTTCTTATGAGGTTAACCCATAACGTAAACTATGTTTTATGCTTCAGAGTTAAAAGAATAAGCTCGTACTTACTTTGAATTAAATTGAAATCAAAGAAATAACAATGCATGTAACATTTCATGTAAGTTTTACTGACTTATTTAAAGAAAATTGTAATCCCGAAAATACCGGGATTTGTTAAATTTAATCCCGGGATTTTCGGGACTCAAATACGACCGGGATCCCGGGATCCCGAGATTCGGGATCCCGGGATCGAATCCTCTACCCAGGCTACAGCGTCCCGTTGAGTGTAGGCATAGGTAGCCTCCGGTTGCTGCATAATTCATCCAGTAGATGTAAAGGCATAAGTTATATCTAGTTCAATCTGACCCCGGCTAAAAATAACTTTAACTTAAGTTAGAATTAGAAGGCAACTTTCGAAAATAGCAATAAGTTATTTGGTGACAGGTCAAATTAAAAGTTTAGCTATAAATCTGTTTCAATTTCACTTGGCCTAAAGCTCTTAATTCTTGACGATTAAAAACTAAGTTTATACAGGTATAAAATAAATTTTACTGAGTTTTAGTTATGGTTTAAAAAAAAACTTCGTCTGCATTTTTTAAACTTCATTCACGTGCGCAAAACACAGAAAAAATGTACTACATATTTTACCATGAATAATTACGTATTAATTAAACGGGATTTATCGCGTACCTTAACGTCGGGAAATAATAAAATAAGGTACGCGATAAAGCCCTTTTAATTAATACGTAATTATGAATAGAGATCGCGAAAGTTTAAGAAAGGTTACCATGAATAGAAAATAGTACCTATATTTTTTTACATTTTCTAGTTACACTACACTAGGTACACTAACTAGAAAATGTCCACCGTGTCTTGGTGATACATTCGTAATCGTATTTTTTTTTAAAGGCTGTTGAACGGGTTTGTATAGGAATAAGTACCAAATATTATCACTAGATGGCGCGATTAATAATGTCCCAATCCTGAATCGCGCTGACGAAAACGCGCTGCGAATGATGTCGTGAAATTACATATTTGTATTTAACAGACTTCTATAGTACGGAATTATATCATTTAGTTACTGTATCAGAGTGTCTCATTTGAAGACCTTGCTGGTCACCCATTCTACCCACTCGTCAGGCTATAAGTACGTCGTACAAAGGCTATTATTTGTAATGGCTCTACATGCTTCAAGCTAATAATATTTCACAGATTATTTTGCTTTTGTGCAACTTTAATTTTAACCTTTACGAGACCAGTGGGTCATGTCTGAAAACCTAATAAGAGTCCACACACGATCCTATAAGCTGGCCATGTCAAAGGAATTATTATCTGGCTCCGTTGATAGGAATTACAGCCAGACCTAATGAATCCTAGGCCTGATCTCTGATTATTGAAAAATGAAAGCTGCACAAAGGGTTGGACTGTGCTCTCATTAAATCTCTCTTTAATCAGAATACATTGCTTTTATTAATTTTTCGTAGAGTTTTTTGTGCTTTCTAATTAAAAAGTAATACCTAGGTACCTTCTATACAATTTCTAGATCTGCGTTTTGAGTAGATAAGAACGTGTCTATCGGTTTTAGATTGATCTCAACAAGAACAACTCAACAACAACTCCTCAATCTTGCCTATGTTAGTTTCGAGGTCAAGAGCCGACCCATTCATCATAAAAAAAAAAAGAACAGACTTCTTAAACTAGTACAAGTTGATCATCATCAGCCTGACTTCTCCCTATGCTAAGTAAAGTCATTTCTTTGCTTTTATGAAGTAAAGTAGATAAATGCCAACAATAAAAAAAACTGTTAGCCCCCTCGCAGACTGCAGACTTTCTATCGGCCGATTGTTGAGACGGGCTATACTTCTCCATACTCCATACTCATTACGAGCCGAAGTATATTCCGTCTCAACGATCGGCCGATAGAAAGTCTGCTGTCTGCGAGGGGTCTTAATGGTCACAATCCATTTAAAGACCGAATTAAACATCATACAACTTCTGTATCGCATAAAACTACATTATAAATTAATTACAAAAGAAACTATACGATTCACTGAAATCGATTAAACTTTTAACGAAGTTGAGTTTTGTAAAAGATGAACTTTTTCAATTGAGATCAGTTGTGAACTGCGAAGTAATTAGACGGGCTTAGCGTAGCGGCTCAGAGAGGCGGCCAGCGGCTTGCGGTACCTGACGCTCATATTATGAACAAGAAACAGGCCAAGAGCGAGTCGACCAGCAAAATAATTACGACAAAAACGAGGTACCTAGGTGAAATATACCTGATTGTCTCGCGTGAGTTACTAAGTCGCTCATTACCTGTGTTTCGGCTGCATCATTATCAGCGATGTGTGACATCATTAATAGCCTGTCAGCTTACGTCATGACTAGGGGGGAGGGACGGAGGAGTGAAATATAGCCCAAGTAGGTAATTATTATAGTCATTTTGATGTCTGCATATATGTTGCCTTGTTCTAATTCCTATTCTAAGTTTTAGACCAAATTCTTTGTTTTTATGCATTCGACATTTACAGAGCCAAATCAGGTTGGTATGTGCTAAAAGCAGCGAAAATCTATGACTGAAATTGGAACTTTGTGTCTATAGTATTATTATAAAATAGGTTTTTAACTGACATAATAAAGAAGCTGAATTGTCTATCAAAACTTTTGCAAAATTGTAAGTCGTTCCGAGATTTTAGGCATTCAAATAGACGCTAAACATTTTAAGCCTTAAATATTACGAGAGTAGGTAGGTCTCGTAAGAAATATTACCTAAATCCCATTTGTAATTATAATGACGTTTTATTTCGTTCCAGATGGTAACGAGACTGACGTTCTGCGTCATCATCATCATCCAAGCCCACAGAGCTGCTAACTCGCCGCTCCGAATAAAACGGTCACCACGAGACTTGGGGCCCTTGCCCACCCAAACCGTGCTGTACCCAACACTGCAGAACACCGGTACTCAAGTGATACCGGTATTCGCGCAAAATACCCATGACCCAAGGACTGGCATTCTTCCACAACACATCGTTTTCCAAAATAACGGGCAAAACGTCCCGCTTTTAGCACCAATCCCACTTTCTCAATTCTTCTTCCATTCAAAATTACATGTGATCCCACGACAGAACATCATTCAGAGTGCAATACAACATGTCACGAAAGATAATGTCAAAATACCGGTCATTTCCCACCATTCTGTGTCACACACTTCCCCAAACGCGAACGTCACCCACTCATCCTCAGTGATACCGGTATTTATTCCGATACATAGGCACCTGGTGCCGGTTCGAGATTTATCGGTAATACCGCTACAAAGGCATCATAAGGTGGAAAAGCTGGGGCATTACAGAATGGAGAAGAATCAAGAAGAAGATGAGGAAACTTCGAACCAATACCGGAAATTCTACGGCGGACACGGTACCGGTTTATTTTTCGGTGGACACGGCGCGGGACACGGGTTCTATGCCTATGGAAAGTAGTAAAAGTAGCTAATTGTGCGATTAAATTATTTATTTTAAATTGTCGTTTTAATTATGCTGCGATCTATACGATAGTGGTGGCATCTCTTTTCAATGAAGTAAGAGTGACCAGAAAAAACACAATCACACATTACTTTTTGCAAATAAATACTTATGTAGTCATGCTAGGTACTTCATTACACCCAGTCATTGAACAAAATATCCGTGTTTAAATGTTTTTCCTGCATTGGAATCGATTCCACGAAATCGAAAGGCAGAGCTTTTCCCAACCGAGCTGTTTGTCCTGGTAGCGGTCACTAGTTCATACGAGCAAATTACCTTGACAATGACCTATTGGATACCCTAGACATATCAACAGAAGATAACAGAAAATAACCACACGATGAACGTCACACAACCGTTAGTCAACCAGTCATCAACCACGTCTCAAACACAACACACCGTTTATAAGCATTTTGTGGCAAAACAAGAAAAGAAAGTGTTCCTTGACAAGTATTAATTTATAAGGTGATTTGTTTCCTTTATCTTTGTCTGAAGCCTGATTTATCTGCGTCTGTGATTATACTTTCTTTATAATAGGATTGAGGTGAATGAACTGTGATTTTAAAATATCTGTTTGGTTATTGGCAAACATTTTTGTTTGTGTTTATGTGTCGGTATAAAACATTTTTTAAGCTTAGTTTACATACTGCTGTTTAGACAAGCGTGTGTGTGCACTTTGCTGAGTTGTTCCATATACCTAGATTGATAAGCAAGTGATCAATATAACAGGATGCTTATTGACATTGTGAAATCAAAACTACGAGTGTTAAGTACTCAATGATACCACAACGATCAGACGAAACATTGCAAATCTAAACGAAATGAAATTTTGAAGTTTAAGCAGACTCGGAAATGTTTAGGAAACAAGTAGGTAACTAATTTGATCTTCTATTAGTTGATTTTGTGGACTACAACTTTATTATTGTGGCGTCCACGCCCTTGATGCCTGCTATGAATTCTTTCACCGCACTGGTTCAAAAGAATTAACGAAACTAGGTACTAGATGAAATCATTTACGCTGCGGACGGCAGCGGGGAGCCGCGCGGAGTGAAGAGGCGGCGGTCGCTGCCCGAGCACCGATAAAACTACTTGCGCTGGCGCCGTGCCCTGGAAAAAGTGTATCTTGGTTGAGATTGGAACATTTGAAACTGGAACAGTGTAATGTTTCGAAACACAGATATGTTTCATTTGCATCATTTGGACCATAATTTCTGAGACGATCGATGTTCCAAAAAAAAAATGTTAGAAAAATTTAGGTAGATAGTTAGGTACCTACCTAAATTTTTCACAATTTTAGGATAGCTCACAGCAAAGCAAGCAGGTTAGTTGTATTTTTGCACCTTATATTACCCACCTACCTACCTACTTGTAAAATTGTAAGCAAAGAAATTTCTAGTTAGCCATAAACAAATCAGTTGCTTGATTATCAATCAATATGTTGGGAACACAGAGGTTGGGAAACAGCACCCATAGACAACCCAATTGATTTTGATTTGTTGTCAACCCGCGCCGCATAATCAAAGTTTGTTTTGATCTGTTGGCAGTCCGCGTCCGGTCGCAAGAGCGACGTTCAGTCAGTTTTGCATCTCGCTCTTACCAATAGGCGATCTTATGTTCGTTCGCTTCACTCTGAATCTGCATCTCGATCTGAATCTGCATCTTCGCTCTGAATCTGCATCTTTGCTCTGAATCTGAATCTCAATGTGAAACTGAATCTGGATCAGAGCGAGATTCAGATTGATTGATGCGAAGACAGCAATGATGGAGATTCAAAAGAGTCATTCTATCAACACAAATGTTTCAAATCTTTTGAAACACATTGATGAAGCGACTCTCAGAGTCGTTTCTTTAAAGAGTTACACAGGTCTACCGTGCGTGCGACACTCGCTTAGCGCGCTCGGACGGGGAACACGTATCACTTGCGTTCCCAGAATTGTAGAATATTCCGCTAATTTCACATTTTCCATTCTTGTATCGTTTCTCTTCTAAATTCTAAACCTGTATCTTTCGGCAATTTTCATTAAACTCTTAAAATCCGCTTGCTGTTTCATGTTCATCGCCTGCCTACCCGAAGCTAGGAATTGTGGGATTCAATTCTCATCAAGCTAACCCTTCATTATCTTGTAGCTTTAAAGAACATTTAAAAGTTTGACTTTGATGTTGTGTCCTCATTATTAAGCTTGAATTTTTATTTAATGCATTCTGTGTTATCCAAGACTTGTTCTTATTTAACTTGTTTTTTATCTTTGCAGAATAAACAATCCCAATTTTTTGAAGAAGCAATCGAAACCAATTAAAATGAGGTAAGACATCACCACTGAGCCCTGACACACGAAAAAATTATAAACCACTAGCAAACCCAGCGAACTCCGTTTCACCACCAGATGCCACCAGATTTTTCCTGAATTTTCTTTGCTATAAACCTCACGGAGCCCAAGATCTTTCCAACGAATGCAAAACCGTGGAAATCGGTTCGTGCGTTCTGGAGTTATAGCGGCAGGAAGGAAAACCCGACTTATTTTTATATAGTAGATTATGAAAGGTACCTACAACCTACCGCTGTATACTCGCATCGAATGCGCTCCTCATACCAACGTAGAACGTAATCATCACGTATCAATTTATTTGTGCCCGTAAAACGTAGGCAATATTCGGCCGAAATAAATTAATAAAAACTCCCCTAAGACTTCAGACTATTTTGCCTACAAAGATAAAAAAGTTGTCAACCTTTTTCCTTGGACCCTTTTTGTTTCATAATTCCATCTAAATATACGGTAATACTTTTCAAGTATTATAAGTACGCGATTACGAAGGTCTTGCGAGGTCTCCGCCGATTATATTATCATGGATAAGGTTCTATTCAAATATTCTGTTGTCCCGGGCATTACAAAGGTATGTTCCACGATCATCTAACCAGCACGTATTGCATAGGAAATAGTCTACCGCGCCTTGTGGATCAGTCATGATTCATTAAATTGTAATGACTTATTAGTAGAAACTATATTATTTCAGAGGTTTCTTGGTATGCGTGTTGACTTTTGCATTTGCTGCAGTAGTGTGTGCGGAGTCTGAGAAAGGTTAGTTTAAATCATTACTTTGATCTATGATCCTGATAACCTATTTTGTGACCATTACCGTGAGGATCAAGTGCTTTGTATATTAATTTGTTTGTTGGTATTCAGGATATGTGTTGAACAAAGCCAACGGTATCAGATACCGGCTGGTGTACCAGGCCCAGCCCTGGGAAAAGGCGCGGCAGATCTGCGCTGAAGAGGGCGCCAAGCTAGCTGTTCCCAGATCTGAGGTATTTTACTCACTTCATCATCACCTCTCTCTTACCTTTAGTCTTTAAGATCTTCCCACCAGTGTCGAGGTTATACCTACAGAGATTGTCACTGTCCGCAGTGATTGTGACCAAGCAGACCGTTCAAGTTTCAACGCATCTACCTTATTTTCTCCAAGCATGAAGGTGTGTTCTGGTTTCCAGGTGGAGTTCTCGTTCATTCAGAACTTGGTCCGTGGCATGCGCTACCAGCAGGTCATCGGTTCCGACTACAAGAAGCTGGTCTGGCTCGGCATCAGCAATCTGGACAACTACACCGTCTGGAAGACAGTGGATGGTGAGTTGTTTTACTTTTATGGCTACCCCTACTTCAGTTGGGTTAGCAGCACGGATGAAGGATGTCTGTGGTTAGCAGTCTAGGTATCTGTACTAGCTTCACGAAACAGAAGTAGCTGTTTCGTGAAGCCTTTATAATGATACCGCATACTAAGACGTGGTATTCTAGCTTCGCTTTAACCGCATAACTTAATACGGGGAATAATAAATACCGCTCGGCAGTTTACGCTACCCGCAACAAATAAGCCCTTATACTAAGATCGTACTAATGAACTTGGATCTTAAGTGTTTCGTTGCAAAATTAAAGATCGTTGAAAATGTTGTTTCCAGGTGAAAATATTGAAGAATCAGGCTTCAGCCGCTGGGCAGGACGCAATGGACAGACATACAGGTATTAACCCAAATTTAATTTTATTTGTTTAATTTTAACGTACCATACGTTTGTATGGAACCACGGATTTATGGAACCTTTGAATGTTCCGCTGACACGATTTTCGAGTTTTAAGCTATGAAGGCTTCTTCTTTTTCTTAACAATGTCCCAGACAAAATAAATATATAATTAAGTTGGGTGTGAATATCTATGACAGGCCATCTTATTATGTAGGTTTATTTTTAATAGCCATGCTGCGGGACTGGTTTAATATTTTAGAGGCGAAAAGGTTAATAATAAATGCTCTTTTAATTCTTTCAGTATTTAATATAATACAGGTGGATACTATCTGAACTAAAAATGTATGGTTTCGATAGAATGCCCATGAGACGAATAAAGAGTAAATGTATAAATCAACGTCGGCGCTCCTCAGGGAGCCGCTTTAGGGCCGCTTTTATTTCGAATCAAACTTTATCTATGGCTCATATTTTTGCTTGCTTTTTGTAACTCAGTTGTTATTGGACCCTAGATTGCAAAGTTTGTCAAAAATATATTTATTACAAAAACTAATCTGCTACATTTACATAGATAGCTAAATGTACTAGAACTAGATGAACCATTTTATTGATCGTTGCAAATGTAAATGTAATAAAATGTACAAAATAATAAATGTAATAATGTTTTAGATTTTGTTCGCTAGGACTTTTAAATGAACAAAGATTGGGCAATGTCTGTCGATTCAGCTAGAATAGAACAGATTAGGATATTACTGCTCATTGTACCGAGTCTAAGTTTAGAGATAGCCGTATCATTCAGATCACCTGAGCCCGACGTTGCAAACGAAGCGTGCAATGCAATTTGCAATAAACCGCCGAACTGCCCACCAGATCGCATACAGATAAGTAGGAATAGGAGGGTGTGGAATACGATATCATGGCAACCTGGACACTCCAGAAAACTCCAGAAAAACGCTGAAACTGAGCGAGGACTACTGAGAACGCATGGAGATGGAGAATGACGATCAACGTCCCAGCCCAGATTGAGTTGGCAAGACGAATTAGATCATAGAAGATTGGTCCTCTTATTGCTATATTGCGCAGGACCATGAAAGGAAGGTACATTGCTTGAAGGGGTTTTTTTGCCCTGCAGCAGGACGATACCCACAAGCTACGGTATAACTATCAAAGTTCCGGGACTCCATAGTCTCGAGATGAAAACTTTATAAAATATTAAAAGACACCTTGATAATGGTATCTCACGTTATTGCTCACGAAAGAATAGGCAAGAGTCGCGTTGACCGAGTGGGGTGCGTCTTTGACGTTTGTGGTTTGATTTTTCGCTTCAGTATTATTTCTAGTAAAAGTCTGAATAGGTGTGAGGAGTGACGAGTGTCCAGTCCATTCTAAACGTATTTGATATTCCCTAGTAAGACCTAGGATCAAGATAGACGGTAGTTACAGGCAAACGGCGCAATTTCATTAGCATCCTGACTGAATTCTAAATGGGATAAAAGCTCGATCTTGATTGGACAATGGCTTCGGGAACTGCCTGTTTTACATAGAGCATTACTGGAGAGAGTAGTCGTGTCAGTCAACTTACGAGTTCGCCTTTGACGAATAGTTCAACTTTACTACCTCGATCTCCGTTTGATCGAAGCTTTACTATCTTAGCATTGAATAGGATATTTTAAACGTTCATGATTCAGTAGTGAAATGCGAATAGCTTCTGAAGAGACTCTGTAACTGAATTTAAATAGGTAGGTACTAAAACACAAGTACCTCCCCCTCAACGAGGCTTATTTCGTGCACTTGTTTTTGTATTTTTACCACTTATAAATAGACCGATAAATTACCGATTTCTTACGTTCTCTCTTCACCGTTTGAGAGTGCACATTAATTTCTAAAGAGGTGGTTTATTGTACATATATTTGGATGAGCCTATGAGCCTCTTTGTATTCCAAGGATCACGTAAAGTTTACTGCCATGGAATGCATATAAGTCGCGGGATCAAGTCCCGCATGCATGTCCCGGTGCAATTTTTGGGATTCATTTTAAAAACTTTAGAAAGCTGTTGTCATGTTGTCGTAAATTATATTGAATTGGTTTTTATTTATTCATTTTGTTGCAGTGACGCGAAGTCAGAGCCCCACTGCGTCGGAGTAGACGCTCAAAACCCTGGCTTCAGAGATTTCTGGTGTTCGCACAACCAGCCTTATCTGTGCCAAATGAGTGCCTAGACGTAACCACTACTATGCCTACTTAAATTAGGCCTTTTTTTAAATAAGCGGTTATTATTATTAATTTCGTGTGTGTGAGCCACCTGAAGGCTTCCGTCATGGCATAACGACTACCTGCATAGCCTGGACCGCCAATTGAATGTGCCCTCCGAAATACGAATTATGTAGTAGGCCTACTTACCTAGGTATTGATTAATAATTACCTATAGTTACCTATTACCTATTATACATTCATTAGGTACCTACTTACTGTAGGTAGGCCTAAGTACATATCTTCCTAAGACTGTACCGAAATGTTACAAGGACATGAATATTGGTTTATTTAAAATTAAATTTAAGAAAATGTTAATTGACAAATGTTACTATGATATTAATGAATTTTTAGATGACAAATTTTAATTTTAATTTTGACGCGCCTTTGTTAAATTAATTTGCACACCGATCATTTTCGGTAAAGCATGTTGTGACTTCTAAAAACTTTTGATCTTGCATGCAAATGTACACAATGTTTTGAGCAAATAAATTATCTTTATCTTTACTGTATTCTAAGGTTATTTATTTTTATTTCTAATAAAACTTTACTAAGTATCGTATAAGTTTTGTACTTCGAAATAGATCACCAGGTAATTGAAAAGTGTTGACCTGAAAATGAGCAACTAACCGTTCATAATGCGGGGCCCGCGTCGTAGATCCTTCGTAGCACATCTCGTAGACCAAACCGTAGGCCAATCCAATCACACTCCACCACGTACGTGGAGTGTGATACCTTTTATGGGTAATATGGGAAACAGTCAGGTACCTATAGTACCTAGATGACGCGTCTGCTACTTATTTCATAAAGGTTACCTAGGTTCCCTATACCTTCGCATAGAAGTGAAAGTGAGTAGAATACCTAACGTAGGTAGATGAGTAAGTTGATTACAAGAAAAAAAAATCACAATGTCATTCTGTCAACTTACCTATATATATATATTATATAAGTCCTCCTTGTCGGGTCCGACAAAGGCGAAACCTCGCTTGAAATAAAAAATAAAATAAAAAATACTTATTTTCGGTAATGAGCCCGAATGTGGAGATAGGTACCTACCTACCTAAATCTCAATAACAACGTTGAAAGTCAGATGACTGGTAGGTAGGTAGGTAATTCTTCCAATAAAAGTTGGCGGGATACGATACAAGTTTTAATTTAATCCCGGGTGTATGAAAACGGAATGAAAAAGGATCAAGTGGGGCGTTGTTTTATTAGCTCTTGGAATTCTTGAACAGACTTGATACTCGTCTAAGGATATGGGACATTTTTACAGCTGATGCTTTTGTTTCTTTATCAAATTATTAAAAGTGCTTGGTTTGTTCCTACACCTTTCTTTTTAGATAAGATGAAAAGAGCTGGTTTTCATCGTAGTACACACACCATCTGCTGTAAGTCCAAGTAACAGCCTACAATACAATTTAATTCAAACATTTTATTTATGACTGTAACGCTGTTATATCGCTGGAGAACTTATTGATGAAAGCGCCATCTATTTTAGAAACATACGTTTTGCATGTTTGTTATTTAGTTAGGCTACTCGCCACTAGATGGCCGTATAATGTTTTTTTACAATAGCAACATTTACCTGTCATCAACAGCTGTCACTGTCGCTTCCGCAAATTCTTCCAATCCAATCATCTGTCAATTATTTATAGGTTATAATTTTTGTAAACAAGTTATAAAATAAAATCTAAAAAGTAAAGCTCATATTTTGAAACGCTTTGGTTACAAACAAGGTACCTTTATTACCTGTCGTTACATCTATTATGTTTATCTATATTTCTATTGAATCTCTATCTCTATGCTTACCACAAAAATATTTTAACCTTATTTTCAGATGAATTTTATCCGTAAAGGATTCTCGTTGCTTTCTACCGGAGTCAGAGCACAATGTTCTCAGTATAAAGGTTAGTAAATAAGTAACCTTTACATAACACAACAATATTTACTTTCTAAAAAATTTAATGTATTTGAGGTTACATCCTAAAAACCAATAAGAACAAAAGTAGTACTGGACAAAAAAAAAGTCAAAAAAGCTTATTCAGTAGGACCGCTAGGATCACTGACAAATTTTGGAACTGTCTGGTTCCTCCCTCCAACTGTCTGGTTGGAGTGAGTTGGTGGACCTTTGCCCAGCTGTGGGACAGCAATCAGCATAGGTTAATAAAAATAGAAAACTATAATAATGTAAAAACTGATTTTTGTAAGCTCTAGGTCTCCGTAGCTAGCTAAATTGTATCATGCAAATCTATAGAGACAAATGCTATCTCTCTGCCGTTGTTTGATGGTGACATTCTACTTACTTTACTTCTAGGCTCTTCAATGTTTGAAGTGCAATAACCTAGCCTTACTTCAAGTCCATATAATATACACCAAATTTATTATATAATATACAGAGTTTACCAGAATTGTATGATACTATTATGTTCTTTTACTGATTAAAACACAAGATAAAGATGAGTATCATTTATTCAGCTAGGGAGCTGGTTAGAAAACTGAGGTACCAAAAACCATGTGTGTCTACCTACATGTTACAACTTTATTCTGACAGCAATAAAGTTGACAGTCAAACTAGACCCTACACAGCTATTTACGACAGATAGAAAGAAAGAAAGAAAATACATTTATTCAACTAAGTAGGTAAGAAAATAAAACAAATAATAAATTAAAAAAACAAATGAAAAATGATTGTTGAAAAGGCAACTACTCAGCAAAATGCCTAGATCCTAGGATCAGGCGCTGTTTTTCAGTGTCGCCTTAGAGGGAGGGGAAGGGGGACGGTGTGTGTAATGTGCTGTAACTGTAATGTCCCGGTAACACAAGTCTCTTGAGAGCCAAGGTTACACAGGGCAGCGCTAGTGTGAGCTTTTTTGTACCTAGTGTGTGTAATGTAAAAGGAAAGTGTATGCATGTGGGATGTGTAATGTGTGTGTAGTGTATGTAAGGGTGGATAGTTGTGAGCAAAAAAGGATGTAAGTAGTAGGGAGGCATAACAGAGTAGGTGATTGTGTAGTGTCAGTGTGAAGTGTCTGCGTGTAGTGTAGGTATGTGTGCATCCATTTAGTGCTAGGAAGCTAAGCCGCTATCAAGCTGCCCCTCCAGGAGAAGCCTTTTGTAGTGAGATTTGAAAGTAGCTTTTGAAAGTGTATTTCTCAGTGGAGGGGGCAAATTATTCCAGCATTTGGTAGCCTGGTAGCGGA
Organism: Epirrhoe alternata; assembly: GCA_963565295.1. NCBI lineage: Eukaryota > Metazoa > Arthropoda > Insecta > Lepidoptera > Geometridae > Epirrhoe > Epirrhoe alternata. Next base: position 422,843 of record OY751385.1, on the reverse strand, counting down.
AGCTTCCTTCAAAAGCACGTGTCTTGTGATAAGGTGTGACTAATTTAAACCTGTTAGCTGGTTGGATCTTTTTAGATCTTGCCTGCGGTTGTTATGACGCCATTCAAGTTTTTTATATAAGTAGTAAGGGTGTTCATACCTAATGATAGTGTTTACCAGATACCTTTGTATGTGTGCAGGATAATGAATGTGAAAGGAGCAGATGTATACCTATGATAGTTGATGAGTGATGAGAATGAGTTGAAGAAAAAGACATGTGACTATTTAGTCCTCCGCGCATCGTTATCCTCATTGCTGAGGGTCGTAATCCCCTGAAACTATTTAGTGTGCGATTAGAATTGTCGTGCTTGCTCAGTCGTTCTTGATAGATCGTCGAAGTTAAGCAACGTTCGAAACGGTCTGTAAGCGGATGGGTGACCGCCAGTGGCATTTTCATCTGAGCGCTTCCGTGCTTCGGAGGGCACGTTAAATTGTCGGTCCCGGCTATTTAAGTCGTTAAGCCATGACGGAGGCCTTTAGGCGGCCTAAAAACTCCGTCACCAGAGTTGGCCACTGACTCATACGAACTTACTTACTTACTTACTTTTAATCACACCTTGACCAGTGTCAAATGTTTAGGGATTCAATGGATGAGGTAGGCATATGTCTAGGTATAATGATTCAAGTAGATTGTGGTCTGATATAGCGGTGCTCTTTGGAAATTGTAATTATTTACACACAAATCTGGTTGCAGTTAGGCAAAGAAGCCTGTGTGTTGTATTTTAACTTTAGTTTTTTCTTTAAGAATCCAATTGTGGATATATCCGTTACATGCTTGTTTAATAACAATTGCTTAGTACAATTATTTTTCCAAATTAAAAACAATAGAATATGCCGGCCGAAACAGCTTTTGTATTTTTGATTCAGCAAAGTAAATAGGAAATCAAATAACTGTCCAAAATAGTGGTCACATAGCTTTATCACATCTGCATTGTACAGCTGTGCACATCACAGCACAATTTTCACCCTTATAAATACCATATTAGAGTCTGAAATGTCATAGCAAAACTATCTTGATTCAGAAAAAAAATCTGCAAAGGAACTGAATCTGTATTTCGAAGCTGTATGAACTAAAGTTGTGTAACAGCGTATGTGGTCAAAAGTAATATTTGCAAAATTGTTACGCGCCTGTCATTTGCGAAACCCTTCCGCGTGATCCCCTAGGGGACAGTAGGGACGACAAAAAAGGTGGTAATATTCCAGCTATCGGCGTTAGGTGGAATTGTAACTGTTATCGGAAATATGATATCGAAAGGCCGCTATTTGCTTTGACTTGCGATTTTCTAGTGTGTGATCTTCTAGTGGCTAAAACGATTTTAAAGGCTTTCAGTGGGTAGTAGGTACCTTATCTAGGACTCTTAGAAAAGTAGATTGCACAAAATTAGCACTAAGATAATAAAAACCTACTAAGTTCCAGAAGGTACCTAGGTACTTATCTATCTATCTCTAGGTATTATCTTCGGTAGAATCGCAGAGATCACATAGAAAGCTAGGTGATTAGCTATGTTATTGACTATCCCTTGTCCAATAGCAGGAATAACCTGGGCATCCAATATTGGGTTTGATAAATAATCTCCATCCAATTAGGAAATGTAGGAAAATGAGGCTCGTCAAACAAGAAGAGTACCTATTCTACTCGTTTGCAAATGTTCGTTGCCGACCCTACTCCACCCCAATCTCTCATTGACGAGAGCTCTAATGACTCAGCGTTTCACACCGACATAACTGACCACCGCAACACAACATGCGGCCGGCAATCGATAAAATCTCGGTGGACTCTTACAGAATTAATAATATTCACTTTTGGGTAAAGCACTTTTCACACCTTGCTGGACTAATGTTAGAATCCACGACATGAGTCCATGAAATCCCTACTTTTGTCTACTTGGCATCGTTGGATTTCCGATAACCTGCGAGAATTATCGCACACTATCTACGAACACCTAACTCAAATTCAGAGTCAATCTGTTAGCTTGGTTTTTCTCCGGCTTTCGGTATGCATCCAAGAACTAACCTTATGATTTTGGATAAGCTTTTAATCATTTTGCTATCTAGGCTCTGACAAAGTCCTATTTCGAGATGATCTATACTCGTAATGAGAGGGCTAAATTGGTAATACAACTGCGTGTTATACAACGTGAACGTGGTCTGATCTCTTCCATTCAATAGTTAGACCATTGTCCCTTTGTGGTCTGCATGACTTGAGATTTCTATTCCAGATTACGTTATGCCAATTTTGACAGCTTTTCATCCTATTCTAACGTGTATGGAGATTTTTCATAGATTTTAGATAAAGGGTTTTGTATTGGCGTTGACCACATTTTGGTGAAATGAAAGGAGAGGTGTCGATAAAAAAAATGATAAATAATTTCTAAATTCTTTGCTCCTTTACGTGATCTTTGTAACTCAAGCATGTCTCCAAAACACGTGGGTTTAAAGGTTTTGAGATACCATGTTTGAAAACTGTCTATTTTCATAAATACTTTAAAAGGATACTTACTTTAAAAGGATAAACTTAATGTGTGTAACAAACAACGTGAGAATGGGTTGATCGTGAGACCGGACTACGCAAACTTTCTCAGCAAAATAAACTCAAAATTCAACCTAGAATTAACTCTATTCGTATATATTTCAAGGCTCATTTTGAATTGAAACTGAAGGAAACGGAGAGATGTCATCCTTGATTGAACTTCTGAAGGATCGTTGTGGTGAAAATGTTTTTGTTGACCACGATCTGTGCGATCCGGAAGTATACCAAAAGCTTTAATAGTTTCGCTTCCTGATCCAGGGTTGTTTGTTTGTTGAAAACTTTCACCTTGGTAACAAAATTAACGGGAAAAAGAAACAATAGCAAAAAGGAAAAAATGCTAAATGAGCAATGATAAATAAATAAATAATGCTGAACATTTTACACAGCATCATCTAGCCCCAAACTAAGCAAAGCTTGTATTGTACTATGGGAACCAGATACTTCTATACTTTTTTGTTTGTAAATACATGGTACATATTATACATAGAAACACCCAGACCCGAGATAAATATTTGCAGATCATATAAACATTTATCCCGCGGCGGGGATCGAACCCGCAACTTTCTGCGTCCCTAGCGGGCCCCAACCACTGCGCCACAGAGGTCGTCAAATCAAATCAATGATTATGCTTCTAGCTTTTGATTGTGGTCAAAGGTCCAACATTCTCTATCCAATGTAAAAATAATACCGTCAGTAGGCAAAGAAATAGGCATGAGTTCACATTCAAAAGGTTGTAATTAAAATATTTTAGCTCGAGCGTGTTTCTGATTTAATTAAAATTATAATCCTCATCCCGTACCCAAAATCGTGCCACGCACCCTTCTTAGAAATTAAGAATTCCTTATGAATTCAAAACACACGGTTCGTACGTAATAATCAGGATTTACCCAGTTATTTTAATCTGTTATTCATTCCGGGTTTCATTGTGGAGTAGCTTTAGGCTTTAGCTTCGACAATTGCGAAAATGCGGGTCCCACAATGTCCCAGCATTCAGCAATCGCTTGATAAAGTTATTGCATTGAGAGTTATGATTTACGATGGTTCCCGGAACGGACAATGCTGCAACTCTTGCCGATTGTCCATGTTTGGTGTCCCATATATTTTTTTCTCTAGTAATAAGAGTCACGTTGGCAAAAAGGGATGTATTTAGAATGTGAGTCCGTCATCTGCGGACAATGCCCACTATTAGCGGATTATAATCCGCAAAAAGAGCAGGTACTGTGTTGTCGTTTGGTGCATGGGATAAGACGATAACCCGTTTTATAGTTACGTCTCGGAATTATCCTTACTTATATAGTTTTGCGAGAATCATCTCCTGCTTTTCTAGAAAATTTTGGTTAATCCTAAAACTAGAGCAAAAGTTTTCTAAGCTTAAACATCTGTAACCGACGTGGCTTATAAAATAAGTATAGTTCTTTGTTTAAGATAATATAAACTTAACTCTCAATCTTTCTTTTAAAAGTTTCAATACCTAGTAATTTCTTATCATTATTTTCCATTTGGGTAACATAAAACATCTTCCGATTAGTTAGTCATCTCAACACTTGTGTTCCTCCCCGCTTCTGCTTATGACTTGCGCTGCTGTAAATATGAGCTTGCGCGACAGATGCAAGCTTGTCATCTTCCTGTCAATCCCCCGGGACTGGACACCGATTATCCCAAACAATAACAGCTCTGACCAGCGCCAGACGTGATCAGGCTTCAGGGAGTCTGCGTTTGTTATTTTAGATGTTGCTCAAATACTTTCCACTTCGCAAACGTCAGCTTCTCGGAATGTTTTGTGTTCAATAGGATCTAATTATTCGGCAGCATTCGGTATTGAAATCAGGAATCTGGTGTCCTTTACAAACAGTTCCAGTAAAGCAGCCGAGAGTGTTGTCATTTCATTTTCTTAACTCGTCTAGTCTTACAACCCTTTAGAAACCTCAACAGCTTGTACGTAGTCACCAGTTTTTCATTAAAATGTTTTGTACAAACTTTGCTAATCCTACAACAGTTACAGCCTTTTGTGTATCAAAGTTTTCCATACGTCTCATGCCACTTCAGCCCTTTAAAGACATGTCAATCAGGTATTCTGCGTCCCGCTATCCGCGATATGCGAATCTAATCGTGCCCACAATAACCACAATTGACACAATTGGTGTTGCGGGAACGCCTCAAAAACTGCAATTGTACTTCCCTATAACTGGGATAACGCCTAACTGTTCTGCTACAGCCTTTTGGCTATTTGCCATGCCTTTCAATCAACCATCTTCACCTCTCAACTTCTTATTGCAAGGAGGCAGGGTTGAGAATCCTTTGACTGGGTTGTTGTTGAGTTAGACTGATTCAAGGGTTAATCCCGAAGCGACAATGTGTCGCTAGCACCTGCTGTGTTATTGTTTGGTGGTTTTAGCTAACGGTGCTGCGATGGGAATCGCAGATAGAATAATGTACATAAGCACGCTTTTATTGAGGTTTTCCATCAGATAGCTTGCGTTATATAAGATGCAATCTCCAATTCATGAACATAGAAAAAATAGAACAGTTCATTTCATGAATTCAATGGCAACCTAACTGGACTTGTTCGGGAAAGTTCGCCCTACAGCTTCGTTAAAGTGTCCTCAACTTTCTCCAATCGCACTGTTACATCCACTAGCCTTCTTTTGGAAGGGAGGCTAACATTGTCGTTAATTATAATTTTGTAATATGTATGTATTCCCAAACAAAAATGTATATAAGTAGTATATTAGTCATATAGTACCCACCATAACACAACCTCTGCTAGTTTGGGGCTAGATGATGTTGTGTGAAAAAGTCCAGCATTATTCATTTAATTATTTATTTCATTAATTTCCTTTGTCATTAAATTAAATGTATTTAGAATCTTGACATCTATTGCCTATCGTTTCAGCAACCGCATCGTCACCATGCCTCATCCCAAGCATGCCGACTCAGCCAATGGGGCTGCTAGCTCGCGCCATGGCCTCTCTCAACTACATGCACAAAACCGGACCTCACATCAAGAAGAGGAAGTCTAGGAATCCTCTCAATGGAAACCCTTTTGCTAAGGTAACGCATTCATTTGAGAACTGTGTATTGCAGATTCGCAGCATAGAGATGATGACTTTTGATAAGAAACCTAGAAAACATGACTCCCAGGTAACCCTACTACATTTACCAGTTGACACTTCATCGCATATTTCTTTTACCTAAAGATTTGAAAGAAACTATCCGTTAGGAAGTTTTTAAATTCATGATGAATATGATCGTGTTTAATTTTGTTTTCAATTTTAGACGTAATCAAAGGATCTGTAACTGAAATGCCTAAAAGCTTAAACTGTTTTCTACGTCTTAAATACATCAGTCCTATCTCATTACAGGGCGTAGTACTAAAGACAGTGATAAAGAAACCTAAGAAGCCGAACTCGGCGAACCGCAAGTGCGTGTTAGTGCGACTGTCGAACGGCAAAGAGATGATCTCGTACGTGCCCGGCATCGGGCACAACCTGCAGGAACACAACCTCGTGCTCGTCAGGGTCGGCAGGTGAGCTGCTTCCAGGACTTGACACGTTGCTAGAAAAGAACTATGAGTCAGTAAGTTCGTATGAGTCAGTGACCAACTCTGGTGACGGAGTTTTTAGGCCGCCTTAAGGCCTCCGTCATGGCTTAACGACTTAAATAGCTATGACCGACAGTTTAACGTGCCCTCCGAAGCACGGAAGCGCTCAGATGAAAATGCCACTGGCGGTCACCCATCCACTTACAGACCGTTTCGAACGTTGCTTAACTTCGACGATCTTTCAAGAACGACTAAGCAAGCACGACCACGAGCGCTTCTAGTATCTATGATTCAGTGGCCAGCTCAGATGACGGAGTTTATAAGCTGCCTTAAGGCGTCTGGATGAGGTTAGCACGAGACCGTAAAAAGTGGCATATAGAAAGAGAGGCCTGACTTTGCCCACTGCTGGGCAAAGTCAGGTTGTGGATGATGAAGGCGTCATAAATAATTCACATATCACACAGCATCATCTAGCCCCAAACTAAGCAAAGCTTGTACTATGGGAACCAGATAACTGATATACTACTTATATACTTTTTGTTTGTAAATACATACATATTATACATAGAAACACCCAGCCAGATCCGAGATAAATATTTGCAGATCATACAAACATTTATCCCGCGGCGGGGATCGAACCCTCAACCTTCTGCGTCTCAAGCAGGCTTTCACCCAATGCGCCACAGAGGTCGTCATGGCTTAACGACTTCATAGCCAGAACGACCAAGCAGCTACATCTAGAGCGCCTCTATTTTATGAAGCACTGATACTGCTGGGATCATTTAGCTCGAAGCTAAGTTTTTCTACTGTCGTTCGACCAATACCGTGAACTAAGCCAACAAATTGTGGCTTAAGCTTAGTATTTAGGTTGGTAGGCATACTACGAAAAACTCTATAAGTTTATGGCCAACTGGTGACATATTTATTATGCCGCCTAAAGGCTCCCGTCATGGTTTCACGGCCAGACGTCAGAACCTTACAGAGCCACAAACTTATCTGAACCAGTGAGGGGGCGCTATTATCGCATTTGGTGTTATAGTCTTTTTCACGCCGGAACGTATGCAAGACACTTCGAGATAATGTCAAAATCAGTCTAAAAGTAATGTCCTAAAGTTTAATCGAGATTATCAAAATCGATTTTTGTTTCACTACTATCAATTCCTCTGAATCGATTACAAGGTTCATTCATAGACAAAATTACTAAACCAACGATTATTTTTTTACTTATCGATTCATCGATTGTTTCGATTTTCATTTTTGCACTCTCTAATAGATTACGTTCCATTTTACTCAGTACTGTTATTTGGCGGAGTTTTTTAGAATTTTTTATTGTTTATTTATTTATATTTTATGGTTCGTTTATGATAATTTATGAAATAATTAAACAGGAAATAGACAAAAACAATTTTTTTTGTATGTTTTATCGTTTAATTTTTTCTCTTGACTTTTTTGTTTAAAAATTGTTGTGAGCCACACAACGTGAAACGAAACAAGTTCAATGTGTCTTGCATACGTTCCGGCGTGAAAAAGACTATAGCAGAAAAATAAATTTTAGAGTAAAATTCGTTAGTTCCTCTTTTAGCCACCGGTAAGTTTGTGGCATTCTACTTATCTTCGACGATAGACCAAGGACAGTAATCTTCACCATACGCTTCGATTCCTCCTCATAGATAAACTCCAAGACCTGGATAACTAAGATCTCTCATTTTGTGTATTCCAGGTTGAAGGACTGTCCCGGAGTGAAGCTGAAGTGTGTCCGCGGTAAATACGACCTGCCGCATGTCGTCAAACAGAAAGTGTAATTATAGTTGTTAGTCTATGTAGAAATATACGCTTGTAGAATAAGGATAATGTCATTTTTTATTTGAATACTAATGCAATGAATTTCGGGTGTTAGTGGGTTAGTTCAAAGCCTACCTCATTCAGGTATTTAGTCCTACGTTTCATATGGTAGAAAATCCACCCTGGATTTGGTAATTTCTAAACATAATGCACAATAACCCGATATGCATAATTTCAATTTTCTATTTATTTATAAAAACATATTACATAAAATTACAATTATTGTAAATGATTTACATCAAATCCCTATTAAAGCTTTCTCTTTATAAAGATAGGCAATAGGAACACGGTACTGTACCCACTGTGTCACCGAACCAAGGACGGTAAACATTATCTTGGAATAAATTTAGTTTTATCATTGACGATGGGTAAAGGTAGTCAGAGGCATATCCAAATGCGTAAGTACTTATTTGTTAATTTTGTAATGTAAATTTGGAATTACAGTACTTATTCAGTAAATATTACACCCACAAAATAATACACAAAAGTTTATGTAGCAACATATAAATTGCATCAATCCACGTTTTATATACCTACACAACTTGCATCAATACAAACTTTGTATAGTCGCCTCGACTACCTATTGGTGGGCCCCGACCCGTCGCGATCTTTTGTGCGTTTGCGCAAGCCACGCCTCACTTTTTATGTTAGAGCTTTGTTGAGTTTACCTAGTGTTTTATAAATAATAATCAAAGTAATAGGCATCAATTTATATATTGTTTAACCTTAACAAATTATAATGGCTTTAGTTATGCCTAGCTTTCCTTACGGTTGTCTACCTACCTAAATTGTCCAGTTATAGTATTGTGTGGGTTATAGTTAGTAATTATACTTAGAAATTATTATTATTTTTTTTTTTTTACTCATCCTATCGTGTCCCACTGCTGGGCAAAGGTCTCCCCCCTTAGCTTCCACTCCTTGCGCTCCAAGGCCACTATTTAATATTATCATAAGAAAATCATAAAATTTAGTCAAACATTTTATTATATCAGCGGTTATACAGCTACCTAATATTTACATCTTACTCTAGTATAAATTACTTATCAAAATTGCACTCAATTATACAAAATATCAGTCAAACTAACATCTACTGCAGCTTTGATGGCATCTGCTACAGAGTCTTGAGGCTAAAAGAGACTTCAGTCCGGCGACTTCCTTCCTCAAGTAAGAGACTTTCAGCGCCAAGTGAATCTCCCTTAGTTTTCGCCGATCCCTGCTTTGTTTCGCCGCGAAATTGTTCCGTTCTCTTTGCTTCCTATATGAATCGTCGTTACTCTCATTGTTGGAACAGACTGCTCTTCTCATCCTAGGATTGTTTCCTAGTAGCGTACCTCCGTTTTTCTCGGCCATAGCTCGTAAGGCGTCGCGTTCAAATGCTTGGAAGTCCGGGTCGTCTGATAGAGAATCGTCTATCATGCTGTACGTCCTCTTGGCTGAAGCTGGAGAGATTGGCGGAGACAGCGTTGGGATCCTCGTCGGTGTGAAAGGTCTCTCATAAGAGCAGACGCTGGCACCGGAAAGAGGTGACAGTTGTGGTACTGGGATGTAGTTGTATCCGAAGTGGTAGACCTCGTTGAACTCCTGTGGCATCCTCGTTTGTTTCGTCAGGTCCAAAGCTGTGTTGTCCGCGTATGGAGTCCAAAGCGCCATGATTGATCACGTTAACTTCACTGAATAGATGCGTCTTCTATGGAGGGTTGTGTTTGAATGGTGTGCTAGGGGCTGCTCGGGCGCTTATCTAGGGGTGGAAAGGGGCGGGGCGTTGGGGAGACACCCTCTACCTGACAGAATCTGTGGATGAAAAACAATGGCGTACAGAATAAATAATGCAATTGTCTTATCGATTGCTAATCCTGCAAGCTCTGAATTCTAGTTAATTAACTTTTAATATGTAAGTTAGTAATTAGGTAAACAAAGTTAATGAAACGAAGGTAGGTTAATCATGTCATTAGTTAAGTTTGTTTTTTGTTATTAAAAAAAATATTTCAGTTGGTAGGTACCTACTAGGTACCTAGTGATTTCAAAGAGTTTTTAATAAATAAATAAATAATGCTGGACATTTCACACAGCATCATCTAGCCCCAAACTAAGCAAAGCTTGTACTATGGGAACCAGATAACTGATAAACTACTTATATACTTTTTGTTTGTAAATACATACATACTATACATAGAAACACCCAGACCCGAGATAAATATTTGCAGATCATACAAACATTTATCCCGCGGCGGGGATCGAACCCGCAACCTTCTGCGTCCCAAGCGGGCTTTCACCCACTGTGCCACAGAGGTCGTCATAATAAGTGACTTATTCCTACGTACGTACCTATACTACGTATTTCTCGCATAGATTCTAATTAGCTGAGCTTGACGAACGATGAAGGAAAACATAATCAGGATTTTGTAAAACAAACAGGAACACCACTATAAGTTTCCCCAAGGTCAGTAGGTAGGTAGGTAGGTAAGTAGCCTAGGTTTTTAATCTATTCAATAAAAGACTAAGGGAAATTGCTACTTTGTCGCAATCCTAGCGGTATTCATAGCCATAATCGATTTGCGATAATGTCTTTCAAATCTCCCAACTCAAGCGTATATCCAACATCGGCCGTTTTTCATAATTTCCATACAAAATATCCGCATGGTGATTCCGCAACTGACGAATGTGACGTTTCAATTGCATTGTCAACGTCACTTCCGGTGGACATTCAGTAACTCTTTACTGCATACGGTGGTCCGATTGTGGGTAAATGGACAATGGTCAAAAAGATGCGTTCGTAATTATTTTGGAAAGAAGACGGATTGAATTAAGTGTCTCGATATTGTATGGAATAATATAGATATTTATAGGTAAATGTATCTTTTGGCAGCTTGCTTTTAAAAGGTAATGATCTCAAGGTTTTTTTTTGTGAAACCTTTCAATCTTGATTCTCGATGAAGTGTAGTGTAGATATAAGTTTGTATTTTTTTTAAAGTCATTCCGCGATTATTACAATGCTATCTGCTATGCCGGGAAATATAAGTTTACCAGTTATAGTTAATCTGGCCGGCAATTTATCTCACAAACAGATTACGATTTAGAATTTTCTAAACCTAAATATTTATGATCACTGACCTGGATTTATCAGTTACCATGAAAATAAGCGGCATGACAAGTCAACGCGAAATATCCTAATCCGATTACCAACAAAATTAATAAAATAACCTGCATAACCTTTTTATAATCCAGTTTTATTGCTTTAGCGAAGTACGGGTGTATTGTGCAGTTGTTTGGTTTTTGCAGGTTGTATAAACAGTGGTCTTAAACTAGACAATAGGTTTGTTATCTTGTAAGGTAGCGGTTACCTACCTGGTGGCGAGGAGATAGTAAAACAATAATTTTGGAAGCACGGTGAAGGCGCGTGCTTTAGGCACGTAACTTTTACACATGGAACAATAGGTACCTATAAGTGTGCTCTATTGTTAGTTTGTATCATGTAAACAACTTGTGCAACTTCTTATTGTAGGTTGTACCTTACATAGGTATGTAGGTAGGTAACCTTATCCAAGGTTACCTACAACATGTGTTGTAGGTATAGGTACCCGTGGATAAGGTTAATTTGATTGGGGATTCGATATTGCAAATGCGATTTTAAATTTTTGGAGATAGATCAATATTTTTCATTTTACCTTTAGAGTAAAATTTATGTCAAATACTTAGGTGTATTAGGATGTACCTATGACAACAAACTTAAAATTTGCGTTGTAATGAAACAATCTATTAGCCTAGGTAGGTACCTACATTTATTTATTTATTTGGCAACACCAACAGCATACATAATACACATTTTGTAGGAACATTTTAAATCAATCACTCTATAGAATGTACACCCATTACAGGCATGCACAACATTTACAATAAGTTTTAGGAACTGACAACAGCTAAAAAGCTAATATAAGTTAAAGGTTAATTAAAATCAAAACAAAAAATAAACTCAATTAAAAACAAAACAAAAACAATTCTAAAGTTAAACTAAAAATAAGACTAGGCAAGTACTTAATTGTCATCTTTGAGTTGGTTTTGGTGACCAATCTTCTCGTTTGTTCAATTTTCTCTTAAAAGTAAATATGGAGTCACCAAACAGATCCAAGTCTGTAACTTTATTATTAATCAGATTGTAGTCTTTACAAATGCGGGTAAGAGGAGAGTTGAGACCGATGTTGGAATTTGAGAAAGGGGCGTTAAAGATTCTATTAATGGGTTTTCTAGGGTAATTATAAGGAACAGTCAGAGAAATGCGGTTGATCAAGCTACTGTATCCAGTTTGGCCATTTATGATTTTGTGTAAGAAACTTAAATCAAGTATCCTACGTCGATTTCTAAGTGTGATCATGTTGAAATGACTCAATCGTTCAGAATATGGTCTTTTGTGGAAGACTCCTGGGGTGTTATATGCTAAATGTCTGGTGAAATTTCTTTGTAAGTTTTCGATTCTTTGGGAATGTAAAAGGGATTCCACACAACAGATGAAAATTCTAGGTGACACAAGAGCATTAAATAGTACCTTCTTAGTGATGTATGTAAATCCCTTTGTATTTCTTTTAATAAAGCCAATCATTTGAGCAGATTTTTTTATAGTATGATCAAAGTGAGCGTTAAAATTTAACTTATCGTCAATTATCACACCCAAATCACGGATTTGGTGCACTGTTTGCAAAGTATTATTATATTTAGCTATAAGAACGTACATAAAATCAATTCAAGATTTGAATTAAATGTAACTAACTACAGTTATAAGTAAACCAACGAAAATGTTGATGTAAGAACCTATAAAATAGAAACTTAAATAGTAAAGTATTTATGTAGCACCTATCAGTTACCTATCTGATTCCCATAGTACAAGCTATGCTTAGTTTGGGGCTAGATGATGCTGTGTAAAATTGTCCAGCACCAGTTATTTATTTAATAATATAGAAATTCAATGAAATTGAGATGTGAACGTAGGCGTAGGTAATAAAATAAACCGCAGTGTGAGTGCATCTGCTCAATAGGAAATAAAGGGTGTGAGCAAATACGCGAGTTTGATGGATCGCCTGACCACACATGGTTCTGCAATAATGTAAATTATTGTAACATAACGTGGCTTTTATAACGGAAACAGAAAAATTGATTCAATAGGTACCATGCGTTATTCATATTAAGATTTCTTCTTGTTTTTAGACTCTGATTGAGAAGTTTTTGTTATAAATGTTCAAATGACGTAAGGTACCTATTGAGCTAAGTTGTATTGTTACAAACTGCTTCAAAGTCAACACCAACGTGCCATTTTTAAATTGGAGTTTGATCAAAGCTTGGAGTCAAGAACTAATTTACTCTAGGGGGAACCTACTTACCTACCTAATCTTTTTTCGCGGCCAATACCGTTAGTTCATAAACTATAAAATGTAAGTAAAGTAATAAATAAAAATAATAAGTAGGTATGTAGGTACATAATCAATTTAGATTTGAGTTAATATTAGATACATTTTAAAATTCTCGAAATGACAATATTGTTACCGCTAGCGAAAGTTCCCGTAACATCCGTGAAACAAAATAAAAGCGTCACCGCATTCACTAGCAAAGCTAAAGGCGTCTAAGGCTAAAACACTGAATAGAAACTGTACAATATGCAAATTGTGTATCGCATTGTGTCAGACATTTGCGAAGGATTATAATTAAGAAGGGTTGCTAAAAGACAAAGGGCTCTTCCTGGTACCTTGCGAATTGAACGGTACATTTCGGAGACAATGAATTGGCGAATTCTTCGTTTTATCTGATTTTCGGTTTTGAAAAGGGTCTTTGCGTATGTCCCATGAGGAAATATTCGAAGGCATGTTTCAATGCTGGGTATAAACTCGTAAATTGTATTCAACACACCCAAAAAAATCCAAAGTTCAAGAATCAAAATCTTGGAAAGTATGTACTAAGCACCTTACTAAGTACATAGATTCAAACACATTATTTTATCGCCTTTTATTTGGCTAAGCGATTATGTCGATACCTACCAGCGTTAACCTACTGCTCGCGAGTCTATTGTGTCAAAAACACATTGTGCAATAGACCACTCCCCTTTAAATAAAAAATTGTGACGCATACGTTGCACAAACAGTATATAAAGGCAAGTCGTCACACCCTCAAAATGAGCAGGATGAGTATACCTTTTCTGCGTTTTTTCAATGTGTTTAGTGTTTTCTTGGTGAATACATGGACCTAAATAATAAAGTCTTCAGTTCTCGATAAGGAATCACCTTAAGATGAGAACCAAAATATGTGCATGCTGACGTTGTTCTTTACTGGATTCGTTTGCGAAATTATTTCGACGCTATTGACTCAAATTTCTCTAGGTAAGTATATTTTTTTCGCTTTTCATCTCAGTTTGTGATTTTCAGACAGCAGTGTTGTAGAATTGCCAGCGTGGACCCCAGTGATTGCATGGAGGGTTGCGTCTAATTGAGTTGAGGGTGGCTCCCTCGCTTGGCTAACCCTTGCATTTGCTGACAGCTTACGTGGACATAATATTTCTATATACTTATTGATCTGCTTGCATGGCTTGGCTTCCTATATTGACGTCATTTTCATAGCTTAGAGCTTCGGAAACGTGAAAATCTTATTAAAGAATCAGATAGATAGATATTTATTTGTCAATGTTTGTCGTATCATTTCTTCACTTCAATTGAGACAAATCCAGTAAAACCTTGAATTTTCCTATGTCAACTTGAAGTTGGTCGTGAAGTGGATTCGGCTTTTGGAATATTCCTTGATAAACATCAAAATGTTGCAGCTGCGTACTGCATTCGATATTGTCCACGCTCGCATCAGATTATCTAATGTCGTGGCGTGTGCGCAAAAACAACAATCCTTTGAATATGAGCTGTCAATCCTTTCAGGGCTTGGCAATGTTTTGCCTAGCTGGCCACGTGTAGCCGCGTGCCAAATGTTTTTCTAGTGAGATTGAGAATTACGATATTAAAATGTTCAAGGGATTCTATGACAATTCTGAAGCATTCTTCTGAGAATTAAACTCAAAACATGGCGGTGTCGTGTTACGACGACGCACGCGCCTCTTTCTTTCATTTCATTTTAGATAATTATACATTATCATGAAATGAACAAAAACATAAAAAGGATTCTCAAAAAGTCTTTATTTACGTCCCATTAATTTAAAGTTACCTAGGTATTCGAATCTTAAATCATTCGGGTATTTCTTAACAATTCCAAAATGAAATCTCTCTCTTTTTAAATAGCCTGAAAATAACCAGACAAAATAAATACTTTTTCACCTTACTAGCTCAAAAAGGGCGCTTTTGCCGCGTAAAAACAGTGAGCAAAACTCTACTTTGCTCACACTATGAGGAAAAGTGATTTGAATTTAGAATGCTGCAAGCAACCAATGAGAATCGAATATTACAGGCCGCAGCGTGCGCCCGGCGAGGCGGCGGCGGACTAGGTACCCTGGTAGCAGGACTGGTAGCCTTCCACTCGGGCAAAAAAAATAGCGGGAATTGGTTTTCCTTACATCTTGTATTTTAAAAATGAAAAGTCTTATGTATCAAAATGTTCGATTCCGACGGGATTCGAACCCGCGATGATTAGACGATCCTCCTAAAGCCGGAGTGCCTTCGCCCGCTCGGCCACAGAACCACATGCGTCGATTTAGCAATTCTTGATAAGCTCATATTTATCGGTTAATATCATCGCGGGTTCGAAACCCGTCGGAATCGAAAATTTTGATAAGACTTTTCATTTCTAAATGAAATACCAAGTGTGGATTAGCACTATTAAATTACAAAAAATCTTGTATTTTTCGCTAGTAAGGTGAAAAGTTGTATGTATCACACGAGAGCAAAATAATTTGTTGCTTATGCTTTTGAATCTCTCACTACACTCAGGATAACATAGAATACACATAACATAACATAAACAACATACTAACATAGAATCACTCGCTACGCTCGTGATTCAAATATAGAATCCTTCGTTAGTTCGAGATTCAAACTCAGCACTCGCAACAAAAACGAATTTTGCTCTCTTGTGGAACAATGTACTAATTTCAGCGAACGCAGAAACAAAACCTATTAAAAATTATATGAATCTAACCATTGCCTCCTTTTGTCCTTTCAAATTACAAAAAAACTTCTAGACTTGTCCAGGTAAGTGTTTTCGCATCATTCTTTATTACTTCCATCTGCCCTATAAAGTTAATCCTTAAACAATAAGTAGGCAAAGGTTTACTGCGGATTAAAAGTGGCAACTACTTTTTAGCTAACGGTAAACTGCTTTAGTATAGGTAGCTCTGAAACAGAAGCGGCTATCATTGAAGGGATTAGTTTGAAAGTTATGTTTCGACTTTCTTTCTAAGATTTTTGTAATAAATAAAAAAATTGCACCATTATTAATAAACTAAAGTGAAATAAAAAATGTAATGTCGTTTATAATAACTTTATTCATTTGTCTTAGTAAAATATTACAAGCTCAATTGCACATTACAAAAATTATCTTTTCTATATTATATAATCTTCTTAACATTCTACTTAGGCAAAAATAAATAATATTAACTAAATTTTATACATCATAAGCCTCAATATTTACAAGTAATTTATTAGATCTATTTACAGTTATTCACTATTTTAAAATGGCACTCAAAAGTCTTTGTTCAATAATTTCGTTCACATTAACACTCGCAGATTTGTCTACAGCGACCACATACTCCGGCTGCGATCCTGGCTCTCAGGTCAGCCATCTTCTTCTTCAGATACGTCACTTGGAAAGCTAACCGGACCTCTCTGAGCTTCCTCCTATCCCGACTTTGTTTGGCAGCGTGATTGTTCCTCTCGCGTTGCTTCCTGTACGAATCGTCAGCAGTTTGACTTGTCTGCACTGCTCTCCGCATCCGAGGGTTGTTTCCAAGTAATGTTCCACCGTTCTTCTCGGCCATCGCTCTCAAAGCGTCTCTTTCAAAGGCTTGGTATTCCGCATCTTCTGATAAAGACTCACTGTCGTAGAAATCTGGAGACTCCGGCGGAGATGGAGCTGAGTTGTGAGACTTGAGAGACTGATATGGAGACCAGGCACTTCCAACTGAATCCGGGGAAATTTGAGCTGTCGGCACCGTATGTTCCACAGGCTGCGGGTATCCATAGTAGTATCCTTGGTGCTGGTTCTCGAAGGGCGCGTACTGCGGGTACGCATAGCCTTCGGAGTTGATCACTGGTAACTCCAACCTCGGAGAATGCCGCTCGATCTTAACCGAGGACTTGCTGAGATCAAGCGCAGCTTCTTGAGCGTAAGGCGTCCACAGAGCCATGTTGACAGAAGTTGTCACTTCGATGTGTAACCCACAAATGATGGACGTCAGCCGAGATCTGCCAAAGCTACTAACGGGGCGGAGCTTAGTAAATAAGGGATCGCCCCGGGAGCTGAGGAAGGGTTGACTCCCTACCTGCGATTCCTAACGGAGCTTGGCGATATTGAAGCGGTTTTCGTATTTATCTAAAGTATTAGCCTTTGCGGTGAGTATTACTGTTTTATTTTACTTAAACAAATATGAACCCGAGAGGATCTAACGTAGAGAGATATCTTGTTTCTGATTAAAAGAGCTAAGGGTTACACTATTTATGTCTGTCAAATCTTTCAATTAGGTACTAATGATTGTGTTTTCAATATCAGACAATCAATAGTACCTACCTATTTACCAGCCTAGTTTTACTAATGCTTTCTATTTTAGCTCATTAGTGTTATATTAATATTGTTTACTAGTTTGTGTCATTATAATGTACGTAATCCTACCCAACTTACTGCCCTTATCTCATTAGACCATTTGTTTCATTTATTTAAGTAAACAAATTTTTGAATTTGCTAAAGTTCGTTTCAAGATATTTCAGAGAAACCACACAACACTCTTCCCTAGGGAACCGAGTACCGCTTTGGGACCCCCTGCCCCCTGCTATTTTTCAAAGATATCTAACGGGCACATTTTTGAAACGGATCGTATTACGGAACAAACATTTAGGTAGTGGTAACTGGACATCTGCATAGTTATGAAGGGTTTCTCTATCCCACTCATATAATAAAGCAGAAAGTTTGGTGCACCGATTTGGATGAAACTTGGTACAGGCGTAGATAGTGACCTGGAATAGTATACGTATAGGCTATTCAAAATGTTAGTACCATGCGGGCGAAACCGCGCGCAGAAGCTAGTAATATAGGTATAATATAAAGATCTGCAGTATGCTGAAATGCTGAGCTTCATTATGGTTGAACAATAAATACCTACACCTAACTATCGTTTTAAATAAATATAAGTACATTCGCATTTATATTTCCGTTTGGACATCATTCGATTCAAAAGCCTACGAAATAGAATCTATTATCTATTATGTTCTGTTGTGTTTGTTTGCATTAATGGCAAACTGTACTTAATATAATATATTATATTTTCCTACTTATTATGTATAACTCTATGCTAAATGTGTGGCAGCACGCTGCAACTGTCGGCACAAGACAAACCTTGTATGGTTTAATGGGTCGTATTATGTTAGATTATAAATAAGTTTTTTATAAATAAAGAAAAATACAAATACAATACATTCATCTCAATGATCATTACGATTGAGATGTCCACAATCCACAATCGAACCACCGTGTAATGGATCACGTTTCATAGATCATAGAGTAAAGAGTTGTCATTCCGGCCGGAAGTGACGTGACAATGATGTCGTGCCAGTTGCAGAATCACCCATGCGCGTGAAACTGGACGAGCAATTACCTACTTGAAGGAACCTAAATATTCTAATAAATATGGATGAGATGATCCGACAAATAATGGGTAAATTTGACTATAATGTCGTTTAATTGCTTGAGCACATTAGGTACTTACTAACTTGAACTAAGTAGGTCGGTACGGTAGATAGACAGGCACCTACTACCTATTTTCATAAAGTAGGTTGGGTAGGTAAGGTAGGTATTTTTCTCACAGCGTAGGTACCTAGTTAAGTATTTTATTTATTTCCTTACCTACACCGTTTGCAGGTTTTTTTTTGCAGGGCATTTATCTAGGTCGGCAGTCGGGTAAGAAGGAAACAGGAGACCAGCCAAAGCTACCGCCAATTTGCATCCGGTCTTTGGACAAACTCATCGAAGCATCGACTTGGAAAATCTTGACCAATGCACCAATGAACCTTCAGACAACTGAGGGAACCTTATCACTCAATATAAAAGAGCTAAATTCCAATAAATATGTCGAAATACTTTCAGGGCGGGATAAAATCGTAAGAATCTCCTGGTTATGCAATAAGGAAAGACCACCACGACTGTCTCCAATGTCACATAACAAAAGAATTAGCTAATCCTTGCTCAAAATGAATAACCAGTCATGGGTAAAAATGTTTCCGAAAGATATGCAATGCTAGACGAAAAAAATATGGGCCGAAGCTCCGTAGATTGATGTGCCTAAATCATTTTAGGATAAGCAGGCTTACCTACATAATACTATTTACTTACTACCGACGCAAAGAACCTACGGTTGGTAGGTAGGTAGGTACATAGTGGTAGGTCCTATCTACAAGGTAGTAACTTACAGTACATGCAGCTAGGTAGGTAGGTAATGTTTTATACAAACCTGTTTTCTATATCCGAAAACTACAAAATAAAACCCAGTCCGCTAATGCGATTTTCTAAATTGAATGAATTTTGAATTCTCCTACCTTCGGCTTCGGAGCAATCTACAGTTGGTTGGACGGCTAGACAGGATCAACAGAAAACAATCGGTTCAGTTTACAGTTCTATAATCCGACCGCCATTTGCCGCGATTCCGCCTACCCTCATACATAATCTCTAAATTACCGGTGAAACAAAAGTCAGTTCACCATTTTACCCGCACAATCTCTTGGATCATCCATTGTTTGACCAAATTTATTCTAAGCTTGCGCTAAGCCGATTTAGACTTCCTAAAATAGTTAAGTATTTTTATTTGTGACAGTGCGCTATGAAGAGTTTTGTACCTGGGAAAGTGTATCGTCTTTGATAGTGTAACAGCTTCGATTGATTGTCGTTACGGGATGAAAATTTTACAAGGTGAGCGCTTTCTTTTATTTTGATGAGGTATGTTAATAAAACTAAACTCGTTAGATTTCTGAATCATAAATTAAACGGACCTAGAGCACAGCCTAAAGTTATGCCTGTGATGTCAATGCAAGTTTTTAGGAGCATTAGACCACCTTAGTAACCGTGGCACAGAAAACCTACTGCCAGTAGGCTGATGTAGATGATACTTAGAATAGATGTGAATTGGTCTTGACTATCAAATATGCTATAATTCTGAAATAGGAAACAATCTTCAGCATCCTAGGTAGGGGTAAAACATGACCATAATGTAGTAGCTGCTTAATATGTTGAGCGCCATCTAGTGTCGGGTAGTAATACTAGTTTAGAGTTGCCATTATAAATAGATAATTCGTGACTAGAAATAAACTTTTAATAGTTTCTTGATTTTAACAAAATAACAGGCATAATAATTTATAAGCGTGTGTAGCGTGTAAGTAGTAAAATAATTATTTAAGAAAAAAACCTTTGAAACTTCACTGCCAGACAGCCACCAGAAGAAGACAGTGACAAATCTTTTGTGTCAGTCAGACAAGGAAAGGAAGAAAACAAAAATTGTCTATGGTCGCCATTTTGATTTTGATAATGCTAGACCCTCGTATCAAAAATTTTTATTTGCCCAACTACCCGGCCAGTCTATCGGATCGTAACGTTCACAAACCGGGGCCCGACCGCAGCCCCGTCCACGCCGAGACCCAGCGCAGGCTTCAACCCGCGCGGCCGCGGAGCGATCAGCTGTCACGCTGTTGACGTGTAGAACACAAACAAATCTTCCTCACCGATGGTGTTTTCGAGATGAACGGGAGTTTTTACGAGCAGTTGGGTGGTGTAGCGGGCGCGTTCGAGCAATGGGGCGCCTGCGAGCGGACGGTGGTGGCTTGCGCGCTGGCGCGGCGCGTGCCGTGGCCGGGGCTGCGTCTGCTGCAGCGCGCGGTGGAGGAGGCGCTGCGCCGCGCCGCGCCCGTGGCCGCCTCGCGCGAGCCCGCCGCCAACGACGAGCCCGCAGTCGCCGCGCTGCTGGCCGCCGCCGCCGGGGATGATGACGACGACGGTAACTTATTATTTACTCGCTCAATAATTAAGTACTTAATCATATTTACAAAACAAAACAGGATCAGAAATTCACGAATGATTCTCCAAAGCGAGGTAGAAGCGTTGTTACAGCTTTGAAGATGTGAAAGAGTAGTCAGAGGCACACAAGACATTATTTTTTTCGCAAAAACAATGTGACAGGTTTGAGCTGCCTATTAGAATTCTTCCTTCACTGTTTAGAGCTTCTTTGCACATATAAATATATTTTAGGAAACAAAAAGTGCTGTAACGAAGGTTTTCCTTGTAAATTCTGTGTTAGAAATTGGTAAATCAATTTTGTTGTTGATGTTGGTAGCAAATAAAAGCCTGTAAGTCTGTTGTGAATGAATAACAGTTACTTGTAAAGTCCAACCAGCGAAATCTGATGGCAATGAGATCTCCAGTCATACAACATTAAGACATTGAAATAGTTCTGAGGGGTCTTTATTTTAGTAATTTTCGTTTTTTATGTATTTTTAATGTACATAAGCAATTAGTAAAAGTAGAAAATGTCATGTTAAATAGCCCGATCTAGCTCACTGCTGGGCATAGGCCTCCCTTTGTGCCATCCATCACAACCCTGTGCTAAGTTAATTCTCTGAATTCTTGGTATTATAGTAGTTTCTAGGTAATTTCTGCATAATTTACCTCGTGCAATAAAAGTAGGTAAACAGATTGAATGGAATGAAGTATCATAAAATTGCATTGAAAAACCCTTTTGTTCTGTTTAGTATGATTCATTAAATTTTACTATTCATTTCTGTTAGAAATGCTAACTAAGGAAAACAAACTTACTTAACAGTCGTAGGCAAATTGTGAAGTGAGAAGAAAATAGGAATGGGGTCCAATCCTATATTTTATTAAGTCATGTTAGATATGATCTTAAATAAAAATGTGCTGCTGTTTTTAAGAGATGCTCTTCATTTTCATGTACGTTACAATTAAAACTCCTACTGCCAGGCCAACATCTTCCAGATATTGTCTTCAAGCACCTGTTTTCCAGATTTCTCACCAAAAGAATAGAAATCATTCTTATTTTTCTATACTTACTCTTTTGATTTACCTATTTCGTCGCACTGCTGGCCTGATGTATCCCTCACATCTCACCAACCAGAACTTTAGAGATTTCCTACTCAATACCGTCAAGGTAGTCGGTGTGTCTTCACCTTTAGGTGTGTTGGTGGTAGCGGCATTAATTTTATTTATTTACCACTTCTTAAATATTTTTACAGGCTTATGCAATAGTGTGGCCAAATTCAAACAATAATAGTATTATAAAGCACATCTTTAAAATTAAATAAAAAATAACTCTACTAAAATATTACTACTTACAAAATTCAAATATCAAGTCCATTATCAAAGTCATTATGTCAATTTACAATGAACCTAAAATGTCAAAAATGTATTATTCAGTTTACTTATTACCATAACACAATACAAACAGTGCAGCCTTTATTTTATAGGAGATACTTCTCTCCACAAGCTGGTATCTCTATTACCGTTACTCCGGAGTGACAACCTTCGCGTGAAGGATGCATACGTGGGCGCGGCGCCGGCGCTCGTGCAGCGCTGCGTGGACGCGCCGCGGAGCGCCGCCGCGCCCGACCTGTGCCGCCAGCTGCTGTCCTATCTGCTAGTGCATCCCGCTCTCACACATGCCGACCAGAGGTGAGTGTCATGCTGTCCTTATCTAGCTTGTCTAGATTTGTACCTGTACGGTACGTACAGGTACATAGTGTGTTAACTTTAAAAACAATCAAGTGCAACCCAAGCCGCGGCGCGAGACACTCGTGAGCGGGGATCGTTTTACTATCTTTGTAATTACGTACTAAACAAAATAAACTTTGAACTCTTATGCGATCGTGTGGTGCATTTCGTAACTACTTCCTAAACTTTGTGTACGGTTCTAACTGGGATCGTACATCTTTTTGGTCCTTCGAGGGTAAAATTTTGTGTGTTTCGCGGTCTTGTGTTTGCGGAAGCGAATCGGCGGCCTGGCCTCCCACAAGCGGGTCTCACCAGGTTCGTTGAGAAGGCGCATATTTCGTGAACGCAGATTGTAAATGCACAAAGTGCCAAGGACATTCAAGTGCTGCTGGCAATCGCAAACTGTGAGGAGCTACGCTTGAAGAAGACAAGTAACTACTGACGGTCTTCGAGTCCTGAACTAGCGTGAAGCTTCAAACTGAGGTATCACCGAACTTAACAACTTACTACTACTACCAATCTTCTACAGAACTATGGAAGAACTAACTCTACAATCAACATGCTTCGAAAATATAAAATCGTTGTGTACTAACTACAAAAAGGATGGAGCCGCCCGGAAAACTACTGACTACTTAGACAAACGTCTAGCTTCACTTGAAAAACTATGGGTGGATTTTCACGAGAGAAATGACGTTCTCGTGCGAAAAATTGATGATAAAAGCAAAATTAGCTACTTTACAGACAATGTGTACGGGAAAACTAAACAGCTCTACGAAACTACTAAAACAAACATTATGGATTTACTGATATCCCAGCGGGAACAGCAGAAATCACATGACAGCCTACCGGGCATTGGTTTCGACCTTTCTGGAATATGGGAAGAGGAACCTGACGAAAAAATTCAACAACTAATGAGCAGCCAAAAATTTCACTTCAAGGCCCTGGAAAGAGCCATAAAAAAGGTAAACCTTGAGCTTTTAACTGAAAAATGGGAAATAGAAGACCATCTTTCGACCTTGAAAACAAAATGGGATTGCATCGATAAATTACACTGGAAGATAGAAGAAGCTTTGAAAGATTCGGACTTAAATGAAGACTACTGTGCCAAATTTGAAGATCTAGAAAAACAATACGACGATTTACGAAAACAACTAAACAACAAGATTTGGTCAAATATGCATTTCCAAAAATCTACTCCGAAAATCGAGCTCCCGGAGTTTGCGGGAGATTACGTTCATTGGATTTCTTTCAAGGATTTATTCCTAGAAACTATTCATAAAAATCCCACTATTTCGAAAGCGCAGAAAATGCAACATCTAAAAACTAAGCTGAAGGGAGAAGCGGAGCGACTGGTGCATCATCTCACTGTGAGCGCGGAAAACTACGAATCCTGTTGGGAAATACTTTCCCATCGGTTCGACAATCGCCGCCTGCAGTTTACATCTTTCATGAATGCAATGCAACAGCTTCCCATTATCCAGAATCCAAACAGTTACAACATAAAGAAACTACTTGATGTCATAATTGAAAGCTTAAATGGCCTTTCAAACATGGGCATAGATGTCACGAGCTGGGGTCCGATGATAGTACACTACATGTCTCAAAAATTAGACACTGTGACCTTCAGTGAATACTCGAAGGATATTCAAGAAAAAAGAGAGCTGCCAAACTTGGACGAATTCAAATTATTTCTTGAAGAAAAATTCATGGCCTTCGAAGCGGTAAAGAATCGTCAAAAGGACGGGAATAATTCTCAGAAAACCATCGGTAACACGAGCAACAATAAACCAACTTACAAGTACGAGAAACGAAACTTCAAGCAAAAATCATCCTTCTATACAGACAATAAGGACTACTCTAAATCTTTCTACACTGCGTTCGGCAAATGCCCTTTGTGCAACGGGAATCATGTTCTGATGCAATGTATTAAATTCATCGACATGCGCATTCCGCAACGAAACAATACCGTGGCAAAACTAAAAGTTTGCAAGAATTGTCTGTACAGCCACGGAAACAGCGATTGCAATTCCTCGAAAACCTGCAAGGAATGCAATTTGAAACACCACACATTGTTGCACCTGGGCAAAAGATCAAGTGAAATACCGAAAATTGAGAACAATAATATGGAACAACCTTCAACTTCGGCCACCTGTAACTCAGCCACTGCCAACACGGAAGTCCTACTAACGACGGTCAAAATAAAAGTCAAGGCAAATGACGGAACCTATAGAACTTTTCGGGGGCTGCTTGACCAGGGCTCCCAGGTAAACTTGATCTCGGAGAACGCAGCCCAGACTCTACAGCTACCCCGACAGAACCTAAAGGCTACGGTATCTGGAGTGGGGTCTGTATCTGGCAACTGCAAGGGACGGGTACAGCTAACTTGCAAATCTATTCACAGTGACTACACTTTCAGCACTCAAGCTTTAATACTAAAAAAGCTCACGAATAACCTGCCCAACCGTACTTTTGAAAAGGCTAACTGGCCACATCTGCAGAATCTGAAACTTGGAGACCCGGACTACAATGTCACGGGCTCCATTGATCTACTTCTATCAGCTGATATTTATGCTGACATCTTAATGGACGGTGTCCTTCGAGGAGATCAACATGCACCAGTCGCCCAGCAAACTCAACTCGGGTGGATACTTTGTGGAAAACTAGAAACTTTTAACTGCCACGCCACCATCATCGATCTCTCAGATTTATCTAAATACTGGGAGAGCGAGGACATTCAGCAAGCTGAAGATACTAACCGAGACGACCAGTGCGAAATTCACTACCAGGAAAACACGAAGAGAGCTCCAGATGGAAAATACATCGTCCAGATGCCAATGGTGAAAAACTTTGAAGCCGAACTCGGCGAATCTAGGCAAATAGCGGTCTCACAATTTTTACAACTAGAAAAAAGACTAACTAAAAATGTAAAACTATCGTGTATGTACAAAGAATTCATACACGATTACTCCGAACTCGGACATATGAAGCTCTCAGCAAAACAAGCGACCGAAAAACGCCTACACTGCTACTTACCTCACCATGGAGTATTGCGAGAAAATTCGTCAACTACCAAACTCCGAGTTGTGTTCAATGCCTCGAACAAAACTTCAAGTGGCAAAAGTCTAAATGCGCTCATGGAAAAAGGGCCCAACCTGCAAAAAGATATTCAAGATCTCATCTTAAAGTGGAAGTCCTATAAATACGCCTATACAGCTGATATTGAAAAGATGTATAGGTGTTTATGGCTAGATAAGAAACAACAACCGCTTCAAAAAATCATATGGCGACCTTCACTAGCGCAACCACTTCAAGAATACACTCTATGTACGTTGACATACGGTACAAAATGTGCACCATGGCTAGCTATGCGGACACTTAAGCAGCTAGCACTGGATGAAGGACACAAGTACCCAGCCGCTGCCAAAATACTGCAAACTCAGTTCTATCTTGATGATTTAATTGGCGGGCATAACTCACTAGAAAGCGCCAAAGAACTACAAAAAACATTGATCGAATTGCTGAGAGAAGGTGGAATGAACCTACGAAAATGGTCTACGAACTGTCCGGAACTACTTGAAAATTTAACAGAAGAGCAAATTTCAACTAAACATACTTTTGACTTTGAAGATGAAAACACAAAAACACTCGGGCTCGCATGGAATCCAAAAATGGACACCTTCATGTTCAACTGGAATTTGGAAAATAAATCCAAAACTCCTCTCACAAAAAGAGCATTATTATCCGAGATTTCGCAACTCTATGATCCATTGGGATGGCTTTCTCCAGTGACGGTGACTGCAAAACTCATCTTTCAACTAGTATGGGAACAAAAACTTGAATGGGACGACCTACTGCCAAATAAAATTCAAGATGAGTGGCTGAAGCTTAGAGCTGAAATACATGTTTTGAAGACCATCAAAATACCAAGATGGGTAGGAGGAACAGAGCCAAACATTGAACTTTTGGGCTTCTGTGACGCTAGCGAAAAGGCGTACTCATGCGTAATTTATTCGCGGGTCACAGATGAAAATAAACAACCGATACTGAACTTACTTGTGGCGAAGACTAGGGTTGCCCCAACCGCACAAAAACTTACACTACCTCGTTTGGAACTCTGTGGAGCTTTACTACTGTCGCAACTAATGAAAAAGGTGAAGAACGCACTAAACGAACACAACGTGACTATTTGGGCCTGGAGTGACTCAAAAGTTGTACTGGCTTGGCTGCAGGGAGAACCTATGAAAAGAGAAACCTATGTAGAAAATCGAGTGAAGAAAATTAGGGAAGTTATACCGTCGAAACAATGGATATACATACAATCGAAAAGCAACCCTGCGGACTGTGCCACTAGAGGAGTTAGCCCGCAAAAACTACTTAACTTTGATCTATGGTGGAATGGCCCAGAACTACTGAAAACTTTCGAAAGAAAAGAAAACCAAGAGTCTTTGATCTGTTTAACTACCTCTGACATTGACCAACAGAGAGAGACAACCCTAACTAAAACTGAAACGATCGACAACTTTGTAATTGAGTTATTAAATAAACATAACTCATTGTTACATGTAACGCGCATCGTTGCAAGAATTATGCGCTTCATAACAAAGACTCGCTTATCAAGTGCGGAGAAACTTAATACCGTTGCTCGTGAGAATAAAGCGCTTCCCGCCTACTTGACAACAGCTGAACTACTTGCGGCGAATAAACTGATTGTGAAGTTTATTCAAAGAACTGAATTTGAAACGGAGTACAAATTATTACAGAAAAAACAGCTGGTACCTAACAAGAGCTTCATCTTCAAACTCAACCCTTACCTGGATGAGGGAGTCATACGTGTCGGAGGACGTCTCAACAAGACGGACTTACCAACGGGCATGAAAAATCCTATGATCTTACCGCGGGACGGACGATTGACTCAACTAGTCATTGAAGAAGCCCACGCAACGACCTTGCATGGTGGAGCAAGGCTAACGCTTGCGTACATACGACAACATTACTGGATCATAGGAGGAAATAGATCAGTAAAAACTCAATTACGTCGGTGCGTGCGCTGCAGACGGTACAAGCCCACAGATAATACCCAGATCATGGCTGACCTACCATCACAACGAGCCACCCCCTCTCGGCCTTTCACTCATACTGGAGTGGATTTTACGGGCCACGTTGACATTAAACTGAATAAGGGGAGAGGGGTCAAGACATCAAAGGGGTACATAGCCATTTTCGTGTGCATGGCCACCAAGGCTGTGCACATTGAACTGGTATCCGATCTGAGCACTGACATGTTCATCGCTGCATTCCAGAGGATGTGCTCAAGAAGAGGAACACCAAAACATATGTACTCAGACTGCGGCACAAACTTCATAGGCGCATCAAAAATACTTAAAAATGAATATGAGCACTGGCAAACTGAACTTAACCCTGAATTCTTCAATGAAATTGGAAAAAGGGAAGTGGAATGGCATTTCAATGCCCCGGCCTGGCCAAGCGCAGGAGGACTCTGGGAGGCGGCCGTTCGATCGATGAAACACCATTTACGTCGCATCCTAGGAGATCAAAAACTGACCTATGAGGAGTTTGCGACGCTACTTGCAAAAATAGAAGCTTGCATGAACTCGAGGCCGCTTTGCCCTCTCACAGAGGACCCTGAGGATTTCTACAACTACTTATCCCCGGGACATTTTCTAACTGGAAGCCCTACCATGACACTCCCTATTTCAAATTATGAAGAAGAACGGTACTTGAGCCTACGTCATAGATGGCAACTTACTGAACACATGATGAATCGCTTTTGGAAGCTATGGTCCAGCGACTACTTAACCCAGTTGCAAACCAGAAGCAAATGGCAAAAACCTACTCAAAACCTAGAGAAAGGTGACATCGTCTTAGTGAAGGACAACAATCTTCCTCCAGGCAAGTGGGCCATGGGGAGGGTGATCGACGTTCATCCTGGCGAAGACGGTCACGTGAGGGTCACTACGATTAAAACGCAGTCTGGAGTTATGAAGAGACCTGTAACAAAATTGTCAAAACTATTGTCAAATGAAGAAAACTGCTCACCTAACCAGACTAACGAGGAAAAACAAAAAGGAAAAACTACGGAGAAATGCAAGCGAACAGGCAAGAAAAGTTACATGGCAATGTTTACCTCCCTACTAACTATGTTTGCTCTGTGCACTGGATCGCATTGCGCTCCTATTGACGAACAAAGTCAGGTGACACCTAATGTTCAGATAACCAACCTGGGAAACGAACGGCCGATCTACTACGATACGATTGGAAAGGTACAGCTGATTCATGACGAATGGATTTTACTTACCTACTACAACTTATCTACCTACTGGAAAGCTACTCAAGAAATGAATGACTACTTAAAAGACCTGACAACATTATGTGAAAAGCTGGAAAAACGTTTTTGCATAAATACAATACAACAACTTTGGAATGATATGGAACTACTGAACTATTATAATAACATACTACTGGCGCCACATAAACATTTATCTTATCGTAGAAAGCGCGGTCTGATAGATGGTGTGGGCTACGTCGCGAACAGCTTGTTTGGAGTGTTGGACCAGCATTTTGCAGAGAAATATAAAAAAGATATTGAAGCCATACAAACAAACGAAAAATACCTACTCGATCTCCTAAAAAATCAAACGACAATAATTGAAATTGAAAACGAAGTCTTGAAGAAATATGAGAATAACATACAACATCAATTTGTACTCATGAATAAGTTTATGAATGACACAGATATGAAACTCGCAGGTCTTGAATCGAAAATAGGAGCTATTATGGCAACCAACTACGTCGGCTCTGTATCTCTCTCTGCACACTTATTACTGACAAACTTGAAGAATGTCCAAGAGATGCTGTTCACCGCCCTCCTCGATGTCTACAAAGGTCACATTGATATGCATCTGCTTTCTCCTGTCAACTTAATCAAACAGCTTAATGAAATCTCTGGAAAACTGCCGAAAACTTTGACATTTCCAGTAGAAGACATTGCAGAGCAAATAAAGGACATCTATAAACTACTCTATGTCAAGGCTCGAGTTACAAGCGATTACTTCATGTTCGAGATACACATACCATTGACGAGCGATGAAGATTTTATACTATATCGACCTATACCTCTGCCAGTAAAATTGAATGAAGAAACAAATAGATATGTATCTATTTCGTACGAGTACATAGCTGTGAACTTTAGAAAAAACACATACATCAGTTTGAATGAAGGAGGACTACAAAAATGCGTACAAAGAAGTACCGACAACTTCGTATGTATTTTAAACATACCTGTAAGAAACTTAGAAAGCGAGGACGCACCCTGCGAAGCTAAATTTCTCGGTCACGAAACGACCTCTCTATGCAACATAAATAATAAACAATGCGAGACTGATTGGATTGAGTTACATACAACAAACACATGGTTGGCGGTATGTTGTGAAGACTTATGTTTATTTCGAACGGTATGCGGGGGAGAAGTCGTATCTTATGAAGTAAACCAATCTGGATTGATCACTCTGAAGCAAGGATGTGTCATGCAAACAAAAAAACTGAGCATCTATGCGCATAATCTATACCATAGCGATTCGAGAATAAATATGTACTTGGCACAACCACCAAAGCTAGAAAAGTCTATAAACCGCATTGTAAACTCGAAAACTCCTCAACTTAACTTATCGAAAGATAATAGCCTTGAGCAAGTTCAAAAATGGCTTGATCAGCAGAAGGTGAATGAACTACAGCTACCAGAAACTATAACAAATCATGACATTCACCAGTACGCCATCAGTTACACATTAGTGGCAATCACGTTGGTCGCAGCCCTAGTGTGGATTATAAAAAAGCAAAGTTGGTGTACTAGGCAATCTTTCGCCCCCACGACCGAATCGAGGACGCCAGAGACGCATGAGCTACATACACTGCATGCACCAGCACCTGTATATTCGTCGTTCACACAACCTCGGAAACTTGGAAGATCAACTTCTATGATGGAGCGTCCGCACAAGGACGGGACTCGTCCGACGCCGACAGAACGCGAGCGGGTCCAGCCACAGCCTCCACAAGTTGCCAAGGATGTTGAATTTAATTTTAATTAAGTTTACTTACTTTACTTTTTATATTTTACTTTGGTTTACTGTATTCTTACTTATACATTTTTTTTGACTTTGTACTAACGATCCTCCCTCCCTTGCTATCTCCTTTTGGGGTTAGTAATATGTACGGTACGTACAGGTACATAGTGTGTTAACTTTAAAAACAATCAAGTGCAACCCAAGCCGCGGCGCGAGACACTCGTGAGCGGGGATCGTTTTACTATCTTTGTAATTACGTATTAAACAAAATAAACTTTGAACTCTTTGCGATCGTGTGGTGCATTTCGTAACTACTTCCTAAACTTTGTGTACGGTTCTAACTGGGATCGTACAGTACCGGTGTTGTCATGTACCTTTAGTAGTGGAAACTATCTAGGGAAAGTCAATAACCCTTTAATCTCATCAGGCACCTGGCTGCCAATGCCAGCCACCAATGCCAGCTGACCCCACCATAAATCATTATCCTACAATGGTAATAGCTTAAACTAGGACCTAGGTCCTAGGACCTTATGATAGGAGATGGTGGTATGCTCCAGCATAATTACATAAAACCATTTAACTTTTCCCAGAACCCTGACACAATGGCTCCGCTATTTAGAAAACCACATCTCCGGCAACCGCACCACAGAGAGCGCGTGGCAGCAACGCATAGAGCCCTGCCTCATCTCAGATAACATTTGGTCCACCGCCAACCCCTTCCGAAGAACCATCGGGAAGAACGTCGAGTTCAGAAGCGTCGTCGACTCTGTAGACTATAACTCGGAGCTACTCCAAGAATCCTTTTCCAAAAACGGCAGGGATGTCGACATTAGCTGCGAGACAGAAAAGCTGAACTTTGATGCGACAATCTCTCAACCCAAATCACAACGGTCCAATAGTCTGACGCCTCCATCTAGTAACTTCATGTCATCATCTGCTGAGAATCTTAGCGACGAGCCGTTTCAGAAGCCGAGGAGTTTCTCCCTGTCTAGTGAGCATAGTCTGCAGATAAGGCCGTTGATAATGTATGGGACTGCGGGTAGCGAGACCAGACTGGATGATCTGAGGTGTAATAACTACACGGAGCACCCGGGCATGTCCACCGTGGCTCAGTGGCTGAAGAGTCTTCGACTGCACAAGTATGTGTGGCTCTTCACCAATATCAGCTACGATCAAATGATGGCTATGGATGAGAAATATTTGGAGAAATTAGGTGAGTCGTCATGTTTTTTTTTGTATGCATATTTTAGTAAGTGTTTCATTGGAGATTTGATTGGTTCGTAAAGTATTTTATTAATGAATTGATAGTATTTCATTGTTATTGAGGAAAATAAGTTTCGTTATGACGCACATATTTTTAATTCTTAATCTCACCACAGCTGGATTATGAGTAACCGCTATAATAACGTCACTGACCCAAGTTATTTGTTCTCTCCCCACGTTTACTCCTATCATACTTGCTTTCAGTAGTAGATAATTTTAGTCTTACATGCTCTATTTTAACTCTGGAAAGGGCGTTAAAAAGCTTAATATCACCTACCCTACATACATCCCATATTCGATCAACAAGATCAATCTATGAAGTCGGTACTAACTAACCTAGGACCAAATCGGTCCTTAAACTCACAATTAGCAACTGCGTCAACTGTCGTGGTTTCCTGGCTTCAACATTCGGATTCTTACATAATAGTAAGGGTCCTGGTGATCGTAATTTATCAACCACGTAGCGCAGTGTAACATTGAGGATGCGTCGCCAGCGAAGACGAATAATCCCTCCTCGGTTTCCAGGTGTGACGAAGGGCGCGCGTCACAAGATCCTCGTCAGCATCCGCAAACTGTCGGAGCGGGCGCTCGTGGTGGGCGGCGTGCAGGCCGAGCTGGCGGGGGGCGCGCGGGGGGCGGGGGCCGCGCGGGCTCTGCTGCGTCTGCGCGCCGCGCTGCTGGGGCCCATGCCGCCCGCCTCGCCTCTACCCCGCGCGATCGTGCAAGTGCTGCATCTAGGTATGTACTTCTCGCTCGTGGTGGGCGGCGTGCCCCCTAAGCTGGCGGGGGGCCTCGCGCGTGATGGGCGGTGTGCCCCCCGAGCTGGCGGGGGGCCTCGCTCGCCGCACGCTGTGTGAGTGAGCGCGCGATATTGCGATTTCCGACCTGTGCGTTTATGAAACCCTAGTCTTCCAAGGACTAATTAACTTAGCGATGTGGTTTCAAGGACTATCAACACGAGCGGTTGAAGTACATAAATCCATCCCTTGATTCATGAATTACAACATACCTAATATTTAAATTGATGCGTTTCTTCATATTCCAGCATCAAAATGTCTGACGGAGAGCTCTGATGCGGCAGGCTCCGGCTCCGGTCCGGGTCCGGGTTCGGCGGGGGTCGCGGGGGGAGAGGGGGAGTTGGATGCGCCGGACCCACTGTCTCTGCATTGCTGGCTCGTTGAAAGGGTGAGCTTTTTATTTTTTGGCTTAGGAGTTATATTGGTCTGGCTGGAAATATACCTTGAAACGCAAAGACTGTGCGATTTTATATTGAGTTCAGAAAAACGTAGCAAAAAAAAAAAGACGACAATTTGACTTCTGCGCAGATTGTGAGATAAATGTTGCTTGAATTGGTTATTCTTTGTGGCTGTAAATAAAAAAACATTTTCTAAAATCTTTGAAGGAAAGCGTCACAAAGAAAACAGGTCTCTTAAATGATTCATTGTGACTATTTGTAAATAAGACAAAGCCACACCATTGGCATCAAAACCTAAATTCCTTAAATCTAATATTACCTGCCAGCTTATAAGGACAGCACAAGATCACGAATGTATTCCCAAGGCAGACGGTCAGCTATATAACCATATGTTCCCAGGCTCTGCACCACGAAGCGTTCAGCCACCCCGAGCTGGTGGAGGCGTTGCGCAGACTGCGACACCGCCTGCCGCCGCGACAGTTCTACCACCACGTGGGAGACCTGCCGCATCGACACCGACCCAAGCCTAGGTAACTTGTGTTCCAGTACTTTAATATGGATTACTTAGAGTCTTAGATCCTTCTACGAAAGAGCTGATAATTTTCATGATTCATAACTAAGAATCACGAAGGCGCCTTTAAAACAAAAACATTTGGGTCACTCTAATATCAAACTACCCTCCAAGGCGCTTCGCGAACCCCCAGGCATTCTTGTAATTTCATAATAACTCTTCCATATTAATTAGAGCTAGTTTGTCAAAGTACTTGTCTAGCTTGTTAAGCAATTACGATTTGGGTAACCATTCTCAGACCTCATCACCAGCCTATAAAATTCACTTGAATTTCCAGATGGCGCCCCCACACCTACAAGCCGGGCCAGAAGCGCTGGAGTCTCGGTGGGCCGCACGCAGTCGCCCCCCCGCAACCGCGCCCCAAGTCCAACTCGTACCCCCCCTTCCCACCCCCCGCGGCGCCCCTCCTGCCCCCGCCGATGGACGACTACTCCAGTCTCGACGCGCTCTGCCTGCAGATGACGGAACAAGCTATCAACTGACGAAGCTGAGGGGATCAGGGGTGTGCTCTACTGCGCCCGTCCTTGTGATGTGCAGCTTATTGGGAATGTTGATCCGAACTGTTAATCAATTGAAAATGTGATGGTGTTAAGTGATGTTAACCTCTTTTACAAAGTGTTTGTCGCTGTACCTTCGATGTGAGGGATAAGTTTAAGGTGGTAGAAAGTTGCTTGAAACGGAGGGTTTTCCTCGAAGAATTATCGAGCTTTATGAAGTAAGGCTGCGCCCCTAATTTCCCCTAGGAGATCTAGCTACTTTTGAACGTTGACGCTCGATCGAAACTGGACGGCTATCGGTTACATAAATGAGCTTATGACGGGTTGGACCGAAGTTTAGGGGTAAGCCTAAAGATAAGTGGTTGTAATGAAAGGCGAATGTAATGGCAAAAGGCGTCGGCTGTAACATTTTTACTAACAAGTAAAATCTGCTTTATGACAATGGAGTTAAAGTTCAACTTCAACTTTGAATTTCTAGTTCAATTATTTGAGTCGACGCTATATTTTATTTTCGCGTTGCCTTTCCCCGCCGTCTCTGGATGTGAGACAAATATCGAGTGTAAATAATATTATTACTGTGAACGAATCACAAGAATTGTTGATGTTGTTATTAAGCCTCGTTCAAATCGACGCGACTGAGTGATTCTGAAGCGAGTCCATTTTTGACAAAACGCATCTCCGCGTTACACGTTTCCGCGTCAGTGTAACGCTGCCGACGCGTCGGTTTAGCTAAAGCTTTATTTATTTGTGCAATATTGAAGATACTTATAATGTTACAGAAATCCACATTTTTTTACATCAATTTAATTTTACATTTTGTATTGACAATGTATTTTCGTGGTGTCCTTTGCATGTGTTTATATTATGAAATTATATGGTTATCGTATTTATTTTGCTGTAGGTAAATTAATTATTTTATTGTGTAGATTATTTTATTATCGGAATGAGGGGTTCATTGTAGATAGACAAATGTATATGGGGATGGTAAAGCTATTTAGATAAACCAAATGCGACCAAATTTCAATCGCTCTGTATGTGAACAGTCGTGGAGCTTTCCTTACACGCTCACCGTTTGCATTGAGATAACCTACTTGCACTCATTTTATTTGTTTGGTGATACGTAGGGCCGTGCTTCTTTACACTAATTTCACATTGATCTAAGGAATCAAGATCAATAATACCTAAGAACTATCTAACAAAACTAAATTCTACCTATCAAACTCAACCAGCTTGAATCTTCTCTAAAAGCTGGGCCTTTTTATAAATAAATACTGATACGACTTACGAGTTTAGGTGTAGTCTAACGATTAGTGTAAGATGCCTTGACGGAGACAAAGTAATATTATGACAGCGGTTGAGCGTAGCTTTTATATATCAATCGTTTGCGTATTTGGTCACAATGTTAATTCTAAATATTTTTTTTGTAATTTAATGTAAGAAATCGGTGACATCGACTTTATCCTACATTTCTCTGGTGCTAAATGCAGTTTTAGTTCAGTAGCGTTGGCGTCAACGCAAGCCATTTATCAAACTTCACAGAATCATTATTTTCAACCTAATTACATTCTAATAAAGTTCAAAATGCATTGCGGAAATTCTATTATCATAATGCGAAGCATTCTAAACTTTATTTGCATGTAACAAGGTGGATATTACGTATCGAGGAGTGTGTGGCTTGGCCTGCGTACTCGTAGGTGGATAGTATACCACGCGATGCATTGACGCCGGGAGGCCTAACTAGCGCAGATTCTATTCCTTGACAGTGTGTTGTGTAGTGAGTGTTGTGTCAATGGTATGTGTTTGTTGACTTGTAAACTCTTCACACATGCCTGCTCATTTCTAGATTATATACTTTTTAGAATTTCGAAATGAATTAGAAACCCAATGCTTATTACTATGCCTTCAGTTTTGTTTATTTATGTACTTATTTTAAAATTGTAAAGAAAGTGAACTTTTACCATCGAGCACATACCCGTATGTACTCGATAACTTTTTCTTACTTACCTATAAGAATTCCGTATATGGACATCATCCATTTTGGTCCAAAATCCAAAAGTGCCGGCCAAAAATAGTGCTGTATTCTGATAGAACATGTCGGCCTTAGCATTTGTTAATATGACACCAAAGCTGTAGCACCACTACGCTTCGTAGCATTTGAGTTCTAAAAGTCCGACAAAAATGTATGAAATGTGGATGATGTGTGAAAAATGTTTTGTAAGTTTTCCACTTTTCGTAATTACCCTATATTAAAAAACTTCGATTTTTTCTTTTGAAATGAGAGGTACCTATGTGTGAAGAACTTCTATTTTAACTATGGAATTCTGGCCTGGTGAGGCATGCAATGTTTGATAACACGTTTGACTCCCAGGCCCAGACTTATACTGTTACATAATGTGTAAGTGGACCGACATTTTATTCTAAACTAGATAATGTTTGTGTTAGTGTTAATTGTTGACTGATGTTCGCATAATTTATATAATGTTAGCGGACTGTTTATTTACAATTTTATTATAATTATTTTATTTTTTATGAATGTCAATAATCAGCAATTTGAACTTTTTGACTGGATCAAAATCTGATGATGTATGCGTGCAATGTGTTTTTGTTTACATGGTTAGCAATGTTGGAATGAATGTAAATATTCAATGTATTTATAAAGTTGGTTAGTCTTTTACATGGTGACAGATATTTTGGAAGTGAAATGAAATATTAAATGTATTCTGGTTCAGATTATTACAGATTTTAATGTTAAATTAATTATATTCTATGATTAGATAGTACAGACAGATGATCACAAACACTTGCCTGTTGTGTTTACTTTATGAACTTGTTTGAACAAGCTTTATTTTATCTGTAGACAACTGTGATACAGTTTTTTGGATCAAGGGTCATATTCATCAGCACTAAAATAAATCTTGTATAGATAAAGTTTTTTTATTTCACCATTGCAAGGATCCCTGGTACACAAGGAAATGACTAGAATGTTACAATTTCAAGATGAAACAAGTATTAAAGTTATAGAAATATTAGAGCAGTCTTTCCTTATGAGTGCCTATTTTATGTCTGGAGAGGTCATTCTTCCTGTAGAAGCCTCGTGAGCACCTGTCACAAGGGTATGGAGTCTGCATGTCATGGAACCTCGCTATGTGGTACATCATCATAGGCTTAGAAGGGAAACCCTGGGTGCAACCTTCCATGGTACACTTGAACCTGTCTGTCTTCTTGTGCTTGAAGTTTATATGAAGAGCCAAAGCTTTCAGTTCATAGAAGCTGCTTGTGCAGAATTCACACTTAAGAGGCCTCTGTCCCGTGTGCCTCCACATGTGAATTTCTATGTTTGACACATTTTTGCAGCATATACTACAAGAGCCAGATTTCTCGGAATGTTTCCTGCTGATGTGCGATTTAAGGTTCCCTTTCAAGTTGAATGTTTGTCCGCAGTGATTGCACACATATCTGGAGTAATTCCCAACTCGTACCACAAAATCTGGTACCAAATGGTACGAGTTGGGAAATCTAAAAATATGATTATTTTCGTTCCCAACTCGTACCACTTTTACAAAATTGTGATTAGTACAGTCGACGACAAATAATAGAGTACCTAATTCCCAACTCGTACCACAAAATCTTGTACTAAATGGTACGAGTTGGGAAATTAGAAAATATGATTATTTTCGTTCCCAACTCGTACCACTTTTAGATTTTTATTGAATTCATTCATTAAGTACTCAACTTAATAATTAGTCTTAGTCCTATTATGTTTTTCTCGGTAAAATCTAAGGAAAGTGTTTACAAAGGGTTTGCTTATAACTTAGTAACTTTGCAGGTGGCATGTCCCCTTTTCACAAACCTGATTTCAACAGTTTTTTATTTGCGGATTTAGCGAACGTTCATAGAATTATAATTTTTGCAAGTCATCATTTCCCTGCCCTTATCCCACTTTCATGTGGGGTCGGCACAACAGGTTTTCTTCTTCCACTCCGCTCTATCAGCCGTCATCTCAACACACTCCTTTCTTACCCATATCATCCTTCACACAGTCCATCCATCTTTTCTTTGGTCTGCCTCTTCTGCTACATCCCTCCACATTCAAACCTAACATTAACATTCTTCTCGTTACATGACTCTCTTCCCTCCTTATAACATGCCCATACCACGACAACCTATTACTCCTCAACTTATCCGTCACTGGCGCAACTTTCAAACTTCCTCTAATATACTCGTTCCTGATTTTGTCCATTCTTGTAACTCCACACATCCATCTCAACATTCGCATTTCCGCAACATGCACTCTTCTTTCATCCGTCTCTTTGGTTGCCCAACACTCTGATCCATACAATACGACAGGTCTAAGAGTGTGAAAACTTTATTGACAAATACAAACTATTCAGTTCTATGTGATGGGGCTTTTAAATTTTGCGTCAAGCCCTTCTATCAATTGTATACGCTGCATAATATATATTAATAATATTGTGTTTAGTTGATATATGTTACAGTTTTTCTTGATGTTATGAAAATTCTATGTAGTATTACTTTTAACTTATTAGTTGCATTATTTGTCGTTGACTGTACTAATCACAATTTTGTAAAAGTGGTACGAGTTGGGAACGAAAATAATCATATTTTTAGATTTCCCAACTCGTACCATTTGGTACAAGATTTTGTGGTACGAGTTGGGAATTACTCCATATCTGTTAGGGTCAGCGTGGATAGCCATGTGCTTCTTTATATTACTCTTTTGCTTAAACTGCACATTGCAAATCGGGCATTCAAAGTTCCTGACATCATTGTGGACACTGTAATGTTTCTTCAGCTCTTCTTTGGTCCAGAACAGCTTGCCACAAGTTGAACAGACATGGGTCTTTGCTCCAGTGTGGCGTTTCTTATGTCTCAGCATTGCACTCAGCTGTGTGAATCTTGTGAGACAAATGGAACAAGAATATGGGGTTTCTCCTGTATGGACTCTCATATGGATTGTTATATCACTTTTGGAGTAGAATCCCTTTCCACAGTTTTCACAAATGAAACGCCTCTCTCGGTGCTGCAAGTGATTTCTCTCAATATGGCGTTTCAATGTCCCGCTATCCTTATACTTTTTGACACAGGATGGGCACTGGTAAGGCTTCTCGTTCGTGTGGATACGCATGTGTACGGCTAGTGCGGAGGCGCTCGGACATTTCCTAGCACAGACTGAACAATCACGATTTTCCTTTTTGAACCTCACCCTCTTTTTGGGCCTGCTTTGAATACTAACTTTATCTTCAATATGTACTGCATCCTTGTCAGATAGCGGCGAATCTGATTTAAAGTCCGTGAATATGAACAAGTCATCCCTGTGTTGATGGTCATCATCAATATCTTCATTTTTGACCTCAGTTTTTGGGATATCAGCAGTCGAGACAAATGTTTCTGTAAGTATCGATCTGAGCTTCCTATCAGACTCCTCACACATGAGCAGGAAATGGTAGCTAAGTTCCAGGTCTCGGTCGCAGCTGCTGCAGATTTTATCTGGGAGACCATCATTTTCTTGCAAACTTATAGATTTGCAACAGTACACAATTTTGGTAAAGGTGCCACTGTCTTCTTGATTTAAAAAAATGCTTGAGTTTGCCTCCTTTTCGTAGCAAAGCCGGCACAGTTCGTAATTCATTTTAGTAATCTAGCTCTATGCTAGAGCCCTCTCTTAGCTGAAGAAAATTCAAGACCACCACCCACAGTGAGTGACCAGACCACTGGCTGGTGTAAACCAAAATGATGTAAAGTGTAAACAAAACAAACAATGCTGATTGATGGCTGAATC
The DNA here is from genome assembly GCA_963565295.1 of Epirrhoe alternata. Classification (NCBI taxonomy): domain Eukaryota; kingdom Metazoa; phylum Arthropoda; class Insecta; order Lepidoptera; family Geometridae; genus Epirrhoe; species Epirrhoe alternata. The sequence continues at coordinate 382,592 of OY751385.1, read as the reverse complement.
TGATGTGGGTCTTCTTCTGTAAGGCAACAATAATGTATCATACACATTTAAAACTTTCGCGACTTGAAGACATTCTAATTAAATAAATGTATCTTATTTATTTTCTCGGACGAACTAGAAGTCTATTTTACATAGTTAGTGTCAAGTCAACGCCAATTTTGATCTGACATACGTCTGTCTAGACTTGTTTGTCAATGTCATGCACAAATCACACAGCGAAGCGAAAACATGATGTTTATATTATTTTTCACCTACCCTCATTTAATTAGTTTGCATTGATAAAAATACTATTCGAGTCTCCCTCCAGTACACCGACTTTCTGCATTCTACAGTCCTCCATCGTTTTACCGTTTTATTATTATCATTCGAACGCTGACATTGGCAAAATTGTGACACATACCGACCGTCACAATAGCCAGAGAAAAAAGAAGAAGAAGCACTAAACCTATTTACAAGTTTTTGAAAACATCAAAACACCATTCGCTATTTTTCACGTTACGGAACCAGTACCTAGGTTTATTTTATGTGAAACTGTTAATTCAAACATGCTTCTATGTTAGAGACAGAACATTTTTCGTCTGATAATTATAGAGGATACTGATAATGGAGTCCAAAATATGTCGTGTTTGCCTCGATAGAACAGCTACCATATCACTGTTTGAGCTTCACGATAATATGCAATACCGTGAAAAGTTGATGAAGTGTGTTACCGTGGTTATCGAGGAGGGCGACGGCCTCCCTGACGCTATCTGCGAGAGCTGCGCCTCGGAGCTTACACTCAGCTATGAGTTCGCCCAAAAGTGCGTGGCCTCTGACCGTGCGCTGCGCTGCCTCGGCTTACTGCAAGCCCCAGAGCTCAAGGATGAAAAAATGGAAATCAAACTCGAATCTACGGTTCCAGAATCTACCGAAGAAGTTCATGAATACGATGACTACACTGACCATCAAGACTTGAAATATGAAATAGAGGATCCTCCTGTCATAAGTGAGAATAAAAAAAAAGTTAAAAGAAGTAAAAAATGCTTGCCAAATCACTTGCGCAAAATCAAGCATAGAGTGTACTCTGGCCCCATTCAGTGCATGGTGTGCGGCAGAGTGCTGAAGTGCCAGTCGGCGTATGATCTGCATATGCGCACACACACTAAGGAGAAACCCTACTGCTGTGACCTCTGCAAGAAATGTTTTTCCAATAAAAGCACATTGAAAGCTCACATCAATAGACACTATGGAATCAATGATGTTGAGCAGAGAAAACTAAGACCTCTACCAGACTGGGATGGGAGAAGGAATAAGCAGAAATCTTCACCCGTGCTATGTGTTATTTGTGGGCTGAAACTGAATTCTCCCTCAGTTCTAGAAATACATATGAGAACTCACACTGGAGATAAGCCCTTCTCCTGCAATGATTGCAACAAGAGCTATTCACTCAAAGGCTCTCTTTTAAGGCATATAGATACAAACCACAACAAAATCAAATCTTTAAGATTCATCTGTGAGCATTGCGGGAAAAACTTCTATACAAAAACGAACATTATAATTCATTTACGTATCCACACGGGAGAACGCCCATACCCATGCCCTCTCTGTCCAGAAAGATTTGTTCAAATATCATCGTTGATTCGGCACAAACGGTGTCACACAGGAGAGAAGCCATTTTCTTGCCAAACATGTTCCAAGGCATTCAGAGACAGGTCTCTGCTGAACAAGCACCAAGCTGTTCACAGCGAAGCTCGTAACTTTATCTGCCATATCTGCAGCAAGGCGATGAAGACCAAAGCATCGTTGCGGGCCCACATCGACCGGCACAACAACCCTGAAAAGTATATCTGTAATTACTGTGGAACAGGTTTCACTGTAAAAGGCAACCTGAATTTACATGTTAAAAGAATACATTCTGAGACAGCAGGAATATGTACAATATGCCATAAATCCTTCCCGAACCTGCCAACTCACATGAGGGTGCACACTGGAGAGAAGCCGTTCGCCTGCAAGCTGTGCAACCAAGGGTTCGCCACTCAGAGGAGTCTGACCCACCACATTGGCTTTAAGCATAGAGATGCAGCCAAGTTTAAATGCACTACAGGGCAGTGCGACAAAGCTTTTCCTTTGATATCCATGCTGGAGTACCATGTATTGAAAGCGCACTTGGATACGACGCCGTACATTTGCCAGCATTGCGCGCGCGGCTTCCTACGCCCCTGCGATCTGTCGCGACATCTTAAAATGAACCACATGGAGACTACACATCTTAAGTCACAGTTCATTAAAACAATTCAGATAGACAATGTTTAACTGTAATGTCAAAGTCGAAATGCATTTATTTAGTGATGACAGGTGTTGGTCCTAGTTATAAGAGACAGTTAATATTACTCATGTTCCTTTGCGACTGATGCGTTATTTCTAGGATTTTTTAAATCTTACAATGATGTATGATAAAGATGTTGTTTGAATTATGATGGCTCATTTACGGTACTAAAATAATGGAGCTGTGGGTTGGCCTAAATAGGGTATTGTCAATCGACATTCAATCCAAAAATGTTGGTCAAATTATATTTATTTATCTTAATTATATATAAAGCCAGGGATGATCATTTAAATATTTTTAAGAAATAGGTAGTTCATCTCCAGTTGCATGTTTTTATTAACAAAATCCTTTTTACTTTTTTTTACATAAGTACTTTTTATATTTAGGTACTAGCACAGAATACTTATAGTAATAGGGGTAATAGCTGTATGTACTTCGATTCATGATCAAAGTAGGTACTTGACATTTTTTAAACTTTAGATAGGTACATATTCATATACTTATTAGATAAAGATGTGCAATTGAATGTTAAAGTCATACTGGTCATACAAAGATAGCTTTAATTTTAGTAGTAGGTACCTACCTACATAAAGAAACCTCTGGTCATCATAAATAGGAAATAAAACATATCCTAATTAAACTGACTATTATTCAATTGAAATACTCATTAGGTACTTGTTTACTTATAATAATTATTTTAAAGTAGGCATCAACTACAGTAAAACTACAAATTGAAGTTAACTTCCTCCACTAATTAAACTGGGTTCACACAACAAAATTTTGAAACATTATACAAGCTTGCCCCTTATAGTAGCAGGTTCTCTTCCTGTCCAAACGGAGGGTCAAACTAGTCCCTTAGAAACTCAATAGTGCGGAAATCCGGAGCCGGGCTTCAAACGCGCTCACACCTCCGCAGCACCGGTCTGCGTATGTACTAACTACCACATTCTGTACAGTAAGAGTCCGAGCGTACTAACTGCTGCATATTCTACATCACCAGGTGTTATCACCTTTCTCGCTCTCACGTGTGACGTGTGGCGAGCCTCTCGCTCGGGCCAGCAGGCTGGCCGCCAGCCGCCAGGTGAGCGCGACGGGGACGTCAGCTCAGCCCGCGACCGCCGGTCGGAACGCACGTATCGCCGCACCTCGCACGACCGCGCCAGTGCCGTGATGTTTAGAACGTGAACAGTGCAGATTATACGGATTTTGGATTGTGCTGAGATTATTGAACGAGTCACCATGGGTGAAGTGAGTAGCTTTTCCGTACTTTGGTCGAGTTTGGTGAGGAATGCGAGCGTGCTCCAGTTGAGATCGGACACGGAGGCTAGTCCTGCCATCGCGATCGTAGGTTCGTAGGTCGACGGCATGAGATACAGTTCGTTCAGCCGCAGCCGTACAATTAGCGCTCACACAATGCCCTGGCTGGCGAACTGAGAGGCATCGGGAATGTGTGCCGGTTTCGAAAGCACAAGAACTTCCGAATGTCATTGCTAGTAAAAGTGGTAAAAGTATTTCAAGAGCGCATATTACCGACGCAACGCCGATAACGCGCACAGCCGATACTTATCTGCGATAGTTCGATTTCATTTATTGCCCTTATTAGAGCTACGTGCAATGTCAGCTATTCTCTTATCTCTAGGAATAGTTCACTTCGCATGCCTTCCAATTACCTTCAGCAATTGTATCAAACCCGTTTCCGATTCCGACAGAAGCTTCGATTAATACCTACTTGGAAAAACCACTAGAAGTGGACCCTTGACTACCCTCTTTCTTTACCTTGCTTTCATTATTGTAAAAATGCAGTCGTTATTTTGTGGTTACGTCGTAGGTATTGTAACCGACTTGCAGATACAGAATCCAACATCAATCGAAGTAACAAAACTGGATTAAAGTAGAGCAGTTGTGAGTGAAACTGAATATGGACATGTGTGTGTAGGTCAGCGCATTTCGCACAAATAAGGCACAGTCAGGCAGACCGACCTTATTCTTAAAAAATAAAATATTAACTTTAATCCACTCGATGCACCAATGCCGGCAAACACCAGCCTTGTAATTCAATGCATTTAATCTACATAATCGCCGCATAAGCATTTTATTTAATGCTTTCGAAACATTTAATAACCTTGTGAAATGCGGATGGTTTTTTACGTTAATTAATTTAGGAAATCTAAGTCGACGGTTGCAACATCTCCGCTGGAGTTTGAAGGCAACTCTTCTCTGTTTATACAAATGTTTCCTTCCTGCTGTTGTCGGCCATCATACACTTTTTTTGTATGAGTTTTTCTTGCGGACAGTCTGTACCTACTGGTCGGTGTATGTAGGTATAGAGTCAGTCATGTTTCGATAATATGCTATGTAGGTTTTATGAGTCTTATTAGGTAGGTAGGTACCTATTATGTTGATCTTTTAAGATCTACCTACGTACCTATCTACCTACAAAAATCTTATAATAGGTAGGTAGGTACCTAGTTTACTCGCTGACCCCAATAATCTATATCTATACTAATATTATAAAGAGGAAAGATTTGTTTGTTTGTCTGTTTATTTGAAATGAATAGGCTCCGAAACTACTGGACCGGTTTGAAAAATTATTTCACCAATAGAATCCTACATTAAGGTATCCCCGAAGAACGTAGGCTATATTTTATCCCGGGGAAATGAAGTTTTCCCGAAGGATCGCGGGTAACACCGCGGCGGACAGCTAGTTAAGTATAAAGTTAGTTAAATATTTGTTGCCCCAATCAAACCTAGATAAGTACCTACCTACCTTTATACTACTTTACACCTTGAAACATGAAACATTCACAATGCGTCTATCGAAAGATATCAAACATAATTCTTCGAAATCGATCGACAACACGATAATGACATGCAGATAGCGGACCTACCTACGATTAGCTCTAAATTAATTGGTATTAGGTACCTACCTATGACTAGGTATTTTGTTTGAACTTCATACCAATCATTTGGGCTATCACATCCCAGAAATCCCCTTTTATTTTTACTCTCTATCTAAGTTTAAACTTTAACTACTAAGTTTTAACTCTGAGTAAAGCTTGCCGACTTTCAAAATAGATTGACCGCAATAAGGAAATGAATCCATGAATGCAGGTCACCATAGAGAGCGTACCTATAACATTACCCATTATTTTATCGGTTACTATATAAGTACCTACATTGGTACTAAACGCTGATTGATGAAGTTGATTGTGAATGTCTATTGCTGCTCTCTAAAACAATTTATCTTGTATTGTGATAAACTTCTTCATGAATTAGTCGTTTTGATTAATGGCGATGAATCAATTTTGTGCTCACTGCGTAGCATGAATGTGAGGACTCAGTTTTTGCTGTTTTGTCATCATTACTGGCATAACCTAATATTTGTTTTTTTTTGTTACAGTCAATGCTAAAAGAAGATCCCCTCTCCAGAATCCAAAGGGAGATCATAGAAGTCACGGAGAGAGAGCGAGAATTCAAGGAAGGCCACTTCAGGATAAATCGGCTTCTTTCCGAGTCCACTATCGACGTGAACCAGCAGAATGGCCACGTCAACGGTGACCACATACCGCAGAAGACGCTCAACAGAGCAGTGTCTACCTCCCACCTGATGGGTCCCATCACTACCTCGCCTCCACCGGCACAGACCACCCTTAACACAAATGGCTACACAAGACGGTTCACACCTCAAAATGGAACCAAGGGTATCATGCAGAGGTTCATCGCCAACAAAGGAAAAATGCCGACGACTCCAGTCGCGTCGTCGCCCGTCACAACCCTGCCGCCGCTGGTGTTCCCAACATCTCCGGTCGTAGCCCCCGTGATCACCTCCCCTCCAGTGATCTCGCGCACGCCAGAAGGGAAACCGGTCCGAAAGGGATTCGTCCCTGTAGAAGAAAAGATACAGAAAGAACTTAGAGAAATGAAAGACAGAGAACACGAACTGAAGAAAATGAGGAAGAAATCTAGGCCCTTCGATTTAGAACTCAGCGATAACGAAACCAGCTCCGAGTCGGAGGACGAAGAGATCCCTATGCCCGGCAAGCTGAAGCCGGCGAAGTCCATTGGCGAGCTGTATGAAGCTATGAACGAGGAGTTGAGGTCTCCGTCTCCGAGGAACAGCTCGGGGCAGGACTCCATCGGCAGCTTGAAACCGGCGAAGTCGCTCGCCGAGCTGTGCGAGCTCACGCCCGGTCAAGAGTTCCTCGCCCCGAGCTCCACCCGGCTCATAGCGCAGTGGGAGTCCATCATTCAGCAGAAGCAGGAGGCGGGCGCGGCATAGAGGCTTCTGTTGGGAAAAGGCTGGTTCAAATGTTTGTGTGTGCAGAGTGTGGCGCCGGAGTCGGTCCGACGCGGTCAGTGTAGCGGCGAGCGGGTCCACCGCGCGCCGCCGGGTCCGGCCGCCTCGTGCGCCGGCCGTGGATCGGCCGATTTGCATCCGGAGAGTACAGTAACAAAAGCGAACGCGGACAGTGAGTGTTGCGTATGCATTCCTCGAGTGCGCGACGAGCGTGTGATCGATTTCTTCGCCGGCGATCGGTTGCGGCAATTAATTTTCTCCAGATAGCGAACAATGCAAATGATGGTTATCCACAGCAATTACCTCGTTCGTGCGCGGGGGGAAAGCGGCCGGAGCGCTGCGAACTCGGCTCCCGAGTGTGAGTACAACGGTTTCTTCCTATTGTTCCACCGGCTCCCTGTATAAAAACTTGGTGGGTTCTTGCATCGAGTGACGCTTTCCCGTAAGCCACGGCAGCGCCCGGCGCCGGCGTGTCGCTCTGAGAAACCATCGACTGCAAGAAACGCATCAACGACACCTTGAATACTGCTCTCAGCATTGTCCCGGCGTCGCGCGCTGTCTCCCTGCCTCGACTTCCTAATTATTTTCTATTCCCACGATAGGAATTAGTTGCACGAGCTCGTAAATATTATTTTATTTATTAGCTATTCAATGTCGTTTTTGTAGATAAAGTGTCATTCTAGAATAAGTTTTAAAGCATTTGCCTTACTAGCTGCAGCGAGCAACTCTGTCTGTACTTTCGTTTGTTACGTTCTTTGATGAAGTCTCGTGATTACACATGATTTATTCATACGTAGTAGTAATTAAAACATTCCTTGTGTGAGTAGTGGTAGTTGGTCGCTGTGATGTGTTCGTTAGGTTCTTCGTTAACTGAAAATCCAGAAGTTCTCAACCACAATTTTAAAATATAGTAGTTACTTAATACAAATCAAGTAGGTTTCGAACAGATTTATAAAATTAGTACCTATATGAGTATCTATTATTTGGGTTCCATGTTGCGTCCTATTTTCAAAGTTACTTAACTATGTTTTTAAATATGTACACCTATTAAAAATGTTTGGAGTAAAATAAAAAAAACAATAGTTTTAATTGTTGAAAAAGCACCTGAATTAGCCGAAGCTGGTCTTCGGATTGAGTAGTTCGTAACGACTCGCACGCACGAGTCGCCTTTGTTATTGGCAATGATAAATAATCTTCACTATCGCTTTGATAAGATTTGGAACTCCTACTTTTATGAATTTTAATATTTTTGGTAGTGACGCGAAATTTAGCGTGCCCTTTCTGATCATAATATCAAAACTATACATAGATATACATAGACTAAATGTTTTTTATTCTTGTATCAAATACATTGTGTGCCTTATCTTAGATTTTAAAACTTACCTACAACAAAATTATCGATAGGTAGCCTGCTCTGCCTTTAGCTAATTTTAATATTCTGAAGCAAGCTACAATGACAAATTATTTATGTAATATCTTATGTATACCATTTACTGATACATAATTTTTTATGTTTTCCTAGCATAATAATTTTAGTCAATTTAATGTAATGTTAGTTCCAATTAGTTGTGGCAATTGCTAAATAGTTTGTTATCGCAATTTCAGGTAGTACTTGTTGATTTTATGAAAATAGTGCCAGATGGATGTACTTTAAATATACATATATGAATTAAAGTCTTAGGTACCTAGTACCTAAGCACTATTTCACAATAAATGCAATGGAATTTTACACAAAAAAAAAACGGTTACTAACCATATAGGTACCTATTATTTTATGAAATTTATAGATTTATGTGATAAAAATGCCTTATAAAATAACTTGGTTCAATATGAATCAATACCTAATGTACATAGTATTAACTAAAGTTTATAGATGTTGATTATACAAATGCCTTGAAAGTTAATTGTGTAGGTAGGTATATTAGAAGGATTGCTAATTTATAAACCTATTTTTATGTTTAAGATTTTTCGCAATAAAATAATTTTGTCAAAACGTAGTTTAAATTTACCTCTACCTTTTATTATTACCTAGGTAGGTACCTACTAATCTTTATAAGTATCGATGAAATCATAACTGTAATAGACAATAAACAGTAGAGGTCCAAACGACAAGCCTTGCGGCAGGCCGCGCGGCCGTCAAACAATAGCTTGCATCACGATCATGACGGTTACACACTAATAAATTATTGTCTGTATTTAGCTACTACCATTGTCTTCTCTATTAATATTAATTTTAATAACAAACAACAATGGAGTGTTTCGAATTATTAAACGGAAATGCTTTATTGTAAGTTTTATTGTAAAAGTCCATTGCTGGGTAAAGGCCTCCCCCATTCTTACCAGATGTCGCGTCGCGTTCTTGGGTTCGGCTCTCCCTGTAAAAAGACCTAGCACCTACATACCTACTTGTAAAAAAGTGGTAGAATCTTAGGTAGATACTACTAGCATTAAAAATGTAAATTCAGCTACAGATAACTTCTTTAAAACCTAAGAATGTTCGACTGTTTTCCCCCAGAAACATTTACTTATGTAGGGAAGTATTATAGTTTTGCTTATACCTACTCTTTTGAAAATATTCAGAACAAAATGAGTACTGTGGCAGTAACGGTAGACGGTTTTGTGGGAGGATCCTTTTCACTCTCGCTGGAGGCCCCAGCATGTTATTATATCAGTAAGAGTGGGTAGGTGGAGGTGCACGATGCAGGCATGTATAGAATGATCTACTTAATTTGCTACGTCTACTTTTTATGTTGGCATGTGCAGAGTATTTAAACAAAAACTTACCTACGTAGTTTTTCTAATATAAGTAGTTTTATAGATAACTTATATTCGCCTATGTCAGTCATACTGTAGTTCGACGTAGGCTTATGTCAGTAGACTGTAGGTACCAATTGTTACCAAGTCTTAGTAACATTATGAACTTTATTATGAGAGCACTTTTCATTTCCGTCCTGGCATAAAAACTCCGTCGCGATTGGTCGCTAGCCCATATATTATCACCTACACATCTTCATAGCGACACGATGCTGTAGGTTAAAGGAAGTAGGTACCTCTGTGAGACAATTACATACAATAGGGTAGAGTCAGCAGAATGTCAAGTTTGGAATCGCACACCGGTTCACCTTGATGACTACATAGTAAGGGATGAGCAGAGAGACAGTGCAGTACCTACAGCAACTGATTTATTTGTGGAAAAACTATTTAACACTGGTTATGTGTATTATTTTTGTATTAAGTTGGTAGGTATTTTCGCTTAGGATATTAAGTAGAATTTACTTATGGTAATGTTAATAAGTATATTTATAATATTATTTAAGTATATAGTTTTATGAATATATATGTAATTTAGTACATAATGTGTTATAGTATTTTTATGTCTGTGTAGTTGAATTTAACTAGGTGTTTATAACAGGTATATAATTATAGTTTATAAATTGAGCATGTTTGTATGCCACCGTCCTTTCCATGTAATTTTCTATCCTATCCATCCAAAGGTTACCTGGAAGAAATCGCTTTCAGCGATAAGGTCGCCCATTGTTGCACATTAATTAAGAACTGTTTTTGTTACTATTGTGTTTCTTTCTTTTTGGTGTACAATAAAGTAATATTCTATTCTATTCTAATGTTAATCTTACGTCGTATGTAAGCTAAGCTGATTTCGTTGACGTAATAAGACGAAACTTAGCATGAATTTAAAAATGAAAACGTGCTACAACAAGTAGAATCAAACAGTGTAACAGACAGTTAGTGGACTCATAATAGTAATTTAACTTTTAGAAACCGTAATGGTGACTAGTCAATTAGTAATTACATTTCTGCAAACATTTGCACTATGACTTGAAGCAACTGCAAACCAATACTCATTTTATTGCTTTCAACATAAGGTTTATAATTAAATATCAACCTCAACGTAACAGTTGGCTATGACTTGAACTTTCAACACACAGAAAATAGGCGAGAATATATCAGCATCTTATTTTTATGAAGTTAAGAGTGGGATTTGCTTGGCTAGCGCTGTGTGTGGTATCTTGACCTTTAAGGCTCTGAGTGGTTCAAAAAAAAAATCAAAAAATCAAAAATAGTTTATTTCATTAACCAAGGGTTACAATTTAAACCAGGGTTGGAACCTTCTTTTAAGTACGAAGTACTTGTGCCAGATGGTTCCGCTCTTGCATATCCATATTATTATTTGTAACTTATAATTTTATAGTGAATGAAAAAACTATTGTAGGTAGGTTACATTTTCACATAACTTAGATGCAATTTAGCATTTAAACAATGATCTAGTTCTAACAAAGATTAATAAGAAAATAATTAGGTAAGTACTAATGTTTTATAATTAGTTAAGTATTTAAAATCTCTCGTTTATAAAAAATGTAAGTGTATATTTTAGTATGTGTGCGTACGTGTACGTGTGTGCGTGTAGGTGTAAGTGTGTGTGTGTGTGTGCGTGTCTATACATATATGTGTGGGTTTATAAGATTATATATGATATACAGTATACATGAGGCAAGCTTCTTTCTGTGCAAGTCTTTGTAAATGATAGTATGTGTACATGAGTGTAGGTATGCGTAGGTAACTTACTGGGTCAGTCATATTACTACTTTTAACAGAGACTCTGTTTCCTCATACCCTTTATCTTTAATCCATTCAATTACTGACTTTTTACATTCGTATGATTGTTTAGGGTATATATCTAGGCTTTTATTTATGAGATTGTACAAGTGTGCAGATTTTGCTAAATATTGATTACTGCCAAAAGTAGTTCTTGTAGCCAAAGTTTTGACTACCTTGTCCTTTCTCCTCTTTTTTAGAATATCACAGTTATACACAATGGTTTTATGCTGTTTTAAAATAATATTGACAATATATAACTTTCTTACAGATAAAAGTTGGGATATTTTATATAGATCTATTGTAGGGTATCTGAAGGGTTTAGAATAAATGACCTTAATAAGACCTCGCTGTGCTCGTTCCAGTTCCATAAATTTGGTTTTACCAGCTCCACCCCATATTGGTAAACAGTAGGTAAGAATGGATTGAGCTAATGAAATATAGATTCTATTTATAAGAGTTTCCGATGCAATGTGTCTTAAAATCTTGAATACCCACATCAACTTTCTTATTCTTGAGCTCACTACTTCGATTTGTTGAAACCACGATAGCCTTTGGTCTATCATTACTCCCAAGTACTTAATATGGGGAACCTTATTTATAGTGGGGCAGTTACATGCCTGCCTGTGTGATTTACCACAGTTGTGAATTTGCAGTATGAAGTCGCTTGCAGGTTGGGTACGATCATAAATAGAATAACACATGAAGAATGTTTTTTGGGCATTGAGTGTGAGTAAATTATTTTTCAGCCAATTGGCTACTATAGATAGTCCGGTTTCAGCACTAGAACGAACACTATTCCAGGTTTTACCAGTGAAAACAATTGCAGTATCATCTGCATATGAAATTATTTTGGCATTACCAATTTGCAGATTACATAGATTATTTATATATATCAGGAATAGTGTTGGTCCCAATACGCTGCCCTGCGGGACACCGTACGTAATATTTAATTCACCACTAATGGATTTTCCGATTTTAACTTTTTGTGTTCTATTACTGAGGTAGTCTTTTAACAATGATAGGGGCTTATCTCTGATTCCAATGTTCTCTAGTTTTTGTACGAGAGTTGGGATACATACGGTGTCAAAGGCCTTTTTGAGGTCAAGATACACAGCAAGACATTTATTCCCACGGTCCGTTTGATCAGCGATATATGTAGTGAGAGTTGTAACCGCATCTTCAGTAGATCGATTATTTCTAAATCCGTACTGTGTATCTGCCAGTATTTTAAATCTGTTTAGGTAGTTAATCAGTCTAGAATTAATTAGTTTTTCTAAAATCTTAGATATTGATGGCAACACAGATATTGGCCTGTAATTGTTTACATCCACTGTGTCACCACTTTTATGTACTGGGGTAATAAATGATTGTTTTAGTGATTTAGGGAAGATACCATTTTGGAAGCAGAGATTAGCCAGATGAGTAATAATTGGTACAATTTGATTTTTCGCAAGTTTAAGAAATCTAGTAGGAATATTATCCCAACCGGGGGCGCTGTCAGACTTAAGGTTCATCAGAGTTTCATGCACTTCTTTAAGGTCAGTTTCTAAGAGTACAAAAGAGTTGACCTGGGCATGTTCCGTGGCTATAGGTCCGGTATCCGGAGGACTGGAACTGGTAAGAATATCTTCAGCTAAACGTTTACCTACATTAGCGAAAAAGTGATTCACGTAATTGACTGACGCAACAGGGCTATTTTTAGCATTAAGAAGTTTTAGGGCATCTGATTTATTTTTATTCATATAGGTAATTGATTTTATGTTTTTCCATAGGCTCTTCGAATTAGTTTTACTTAACTCTAACTTTCTTCTCTCATAATTACGTTTTAGTTTTTTTAATATTTTATTGCAGAAGTTGCGATACCTTTTATAACTTATTTTAAGAATTTCGTTAGTAGGATCCCTTCGGACTTTTTTTTGTAATTTATTCCTGTTTCTAATGCAGCGCAGGATGCCCTCCGTGATCCATGGTTTTATGGTCCGTACCGGCGTATAAAGCCTCTTTCTAGTAGATATTCCGGCTTTAAGTGGAGATATACTAACTTTAGCTAATCTACATACATTTGTACACACTACACCGGACACCAACAGATAAGGTGAAACTATTTGGCACAGTAAATACATTTTACTGACTTTCTATGGTTAACGTGTGTTGTTTATTACTAAACAAGTTTTGTATTGAAACTTGCCAATTTGTGGTCATATACTACAAAAAAAAACCAAAGCATCTTTCAAAGTAGCACATCAAATTCTCAAGGTTGATTAACTTGAAAGTAACTTTCAATACAAAAGACTTCAACGCGCTCCTCATACTCGTATTTCCTGAAACAATTTGCAATTGATAACAAATGCATTCACGAATTATGATTATTAACTAGCCTAGACCGTCTCAATAATAAATAGGTAAAAATACTAATAAATAGCATCATCTAGCCCCAAACTAAGCAAAGCTTGTACTATGGGAACCAGATAACTATATAGCTAATTCATGGCTTAAACAGAAGAGTTTTTTGACATTATTACAAGTAGGTACTTATCTTATGCACGTCTCGCAATGTTGACCCCATTATTTATTTCGTGATTGAAACTTGAAACCGGACACCGTCCCTGACAGTCCCGTAACTGTTAAATGACACTTGAAGACCTCGTCAACTCGTTTTAATCAACACAATTTGACTAAATTATTGCACATCTCATCAATATTAATTGCTTAATAATTAAATTCACATTTTACTACAGGATCTTAGATTTCATCAGATATTTAAAAGTATTTTTTGATCGTATGCAATCGTAGTATAAAAATACAAAGTACCTAGGTACCTACAGGCACCTGTGCCCGGCCTCGCTCGGCGACCGTGGCCACAGAACACTATTACTCCTAGCGGAGACCGTGGCTGCTGGAGCATATCAGCACAAAGTATAGCCCAGTAATCCTTCAAAATTATTGTATTTTTTGGTTAGGATTTATAAAACAAAATATATAAATCTATTGTCCTTGGCGGAAATCGAATCCACAACTTTCTGCGCCCTGTCTCTGCGCTACAGAGATCATCAAAATAATGTTAACTAGGTATTAATTCAGATATGAGTCGGAATAAATTAAGATTGACGTAAAACTTTCTTTTAAAACGGTCACACTTCAGGAAATTCAGTCATGACATGTGGCGGGATGTCCGACGGCGCTCGTAACCTGATGACAGACAGACGGACATCTCCCCACAATACGCACAGACAACAGATCGCTCTATATCGAGTTACACCTTTGTTTAGATGACATTACGAAACGCATTGTATGAAAGTTAATTCTCAGAAGACTGATTTCCCTATGTTACAATACGTTATTTAATTAGGTAGGTAGTATGTACTTTACTAATTAACTAGCTCACAACTATAGCTATAGTTGACCGAGCGAGCGAAGCGTCTCAGTTTTGAGATTGGCCATAAATGCTTTTGTCCTTCTGCCCGTCTGTCAATAATCGCCTACAGGTCGCATTTTTCAACCTATGACGAAAATTGTCACACAGGTTCTTCCGTTCTCACAAAACCAGTAGTTTTTTAACCAAATTACTAATGCCTTTAAAATACCCGGCCTCTATCTTCCAGTTATGTACAGAGTTTTTTAGTTTAAAAAGACATTGTGCAATCCAACACTTCCGTGAAGGAAGATGTGTAACAAATAGGGCACCAGGCCGGCAGGATGTCGCCGCTCTAAAGGGATTAACTTCACGTTAAGTAGGGCTCCACATACCAATACCAACATCAGTGTCTTTATATTATGTTCACTGTTTCCTATAAGTAATCGGCAGTAAATATAAATACAAATGTAGCATTATTTCAAGCATTTACACATATTCTTCCTGTCTTATCACCTTCTTTCGAGCCAGTGTGGCGACGACAGAAGAGCAGGGACTGCTGTTAATGTAGGACCAATATGCAGAAAGGCTTACCTAGTAGGTAGGTAGGTTAAAAATACGAGATCAAAAAAAGACGACGTCGATCAGCGAAAACTTTGCTAGACGTCGCGAAATATCCCGTTACAGATGCAAATTATACGCTTTGACAAAAGTACGTTGTGACACTTTGATTGTAGACTAGACATGCTTCGCGGAGATGATGAGAGCTGGTGGCATTTTCAATACTTTCTCATATTCGTGGTAGGTCATAATCGAATTCACCATCGACAAAGAAAATATCAACATGATTGGTTGAAAAGATTATGTCAGTGTCGTGTTTAGGGGATGTAACCATCGGGGTTTTAACCGTAGATGTTTTAAACTTAGGGGATCTAATACGTACCTAACTACCTACTCACATTCACTGCAGTCACATTATTATAATAAGGCCCACACTTTAAAAACTGGTTTTATTTTGCTGGCAATTCTAAGGTGATCCGCGGTGACACACAAACAAGATTAAAAAGTATCCCCAACAAGCATCTCGGAAATATTTAGGTAAGTAAGTATAAAACCAATAGCACACATTGTTTTTTTTTTAATAAATAAATTGTTTGAAAGCTCATCCGTATTTCTGTACCTATGCGTAAAAGATAAACAGTTCTCTGTGGTCTATGAATAGACGCTTTTAGCTAGAGACTTATTTGTTACTGTGCTCAGCTCACTTAGCTCGACAAAGACTTGGAAAGCTTAGTGACACCACAAAAACGTAATATCATAAGTAAAAGTCAAACGTCCCGCTAATATGATAATGCTAAAGTTTGAGGATGTCTGTCGTCTGACTGGGTACCTTTAACCCAGATACAGCGACAGGACTTTTAAAAGACTTTTAAATATGATTCGAACACGTTCCCACTTTCTTTCCTTCCGAAAAAACTCCCTCGTACCTATCAAAATGCTACGAGTATAGTCACGACGAACGTTCATAAACATTTAAGTAATGTTTTTATTCAAGCCGCGAGAATCAAACATACCTCTTGCGCATATACCAAGCGCTCACCTCGCCAACTAGATCGTCAGTCTAATAACGGGATCGTCTCTAAGCGTACTACGGAACAGGCTGGCCACTGGGCTACCATGCTTCCTGTATGCTAATCAAATTACCTCGACCGCCAATTACCCGCGTCAACCGTCAACTGTTTACCTGACTGTACTATCACGCGATAACTGGACACTCGACTTTAGACCAACTGTTTTAGAAATAAGGTTGGTTTTTGATTGTGATTGTATTGTTTAGTATTTACTTGGATTTACTTGGATAGATAGAATGTATAATTGCAATAAGTGTAACTGCAGTAGTTTTTAATTGGTTGATAGCATGCCTGTAACGGCTTCTTTAGCGAGTGTTTGATTACTGCAGCTAATTATGGGTTACGAGAGCAAGTACCTAATCAAAAGATTTCATCTTACAATGTAGGCGTCTCACGCTTTGATGTGCTGGATGAATACAAATAGGCATACTTACTTAATAACTCACAAAAAATTGGCAGGTTTGTTTGAATGTCTTGGTTCCCGCGCTAGAACAAATCCATATTTCTTAATAATCATAAATTTTTGTTTTTTGTTAGGTCTATAGCTATACCGAATTGATATGGAAAGTATTCTGAAATAAACAATTATTTATTTATTTATTTTATTTATAAATGTGAAAGTAGCTCTGTCTGTCTGTTTTTTACCTTTAAACGCCCACACCACTGAACATATAAGGCTGAAACATGACATGGGTAAAGATTGTATCACAGGGAAGGACATAGGCTACTTTTTATCCCGAAAAAATCCCGAGGGACCGCGGGTCACACCGCGGGAGCGCAACAAGTCTTTAATATTTATCAGGCACGATCACAGGGCTTATGCACGAAGGAGCATCTCCACTCTGGTGCGAAAGACTGATGTCAACGGCCTTGTGTCTGACTGTAGGTACAGATAGCACAGATGCAGCCTACATTCCGATGACGACACGCGGACTACTTGCAAGAACTTGGCAAAGGCATTCGTCCTTCATAATACGTGATACACATAATACTGGATTTCCTAAGAAAATTCAACTTTTAGCTCAAAAGTATGCAAGCGATTTTCAACCTTATGTCAAAGCATTTATCGTGCTTTGCGAGACTAGAGGTTTCTGGTTCTTCGAGAATTTCATCAGGCGCCGGCGTCATCGGCCACTTTAGGTGCCAAGTGGAGCACCACTTGGGATGTCTGACATGTGCTACTTACGTGATCTAGGAGCTGGAGAAAAGGATGCACTTCTGAATAAAGTTTCCATAAGAGGTGAGTGTAAGTACCTATTATCATTTTAGATCTTAGTAATTTGTAAGTTACACCAATTACCTGTGGTTATAACTAACACCAGCTCAGCTATTAATTAGCTCATCTTAATAGACTTGTTACAGAAAATTTAAAACTACATTACCTACTCGTAGAGGGGATATTGGAAATTTGGTTGGTACCTAGTAGGTTCGGCCAGTATTAGAGCAATGAAATGGCCAAAAGATCGCGCGACCAGATACCTGTACGCAGGTGTCCAGTCTTGGTAAGTAGGTCGCGGCACCCCGCCCCAACCCGGGCGCGACAGCTTGACAAGCGACATTCCTTCCACGGCTTCAGACAAAACAATGAATTAGTCAGTATTTTCTCTTCCAAAAAACTCTGTAAGCATTCACCGAGGTTGGCTATTAGCATAAACGAACTTGCTTATCAATGGAACATCTTTATGGTAGCTGGGTAGTGGCTGAATACAGAGTTTTAAGAGGTAAATAAAAAAGTTAAAAGGACAAACACTTTAGTTTTGAACAGAACTACGTAGAACTTCCATTAGGTATTTTGGATTCGCTATACAGGGTTATTTGTAAATCACCGGTAACCTCTGAGGACTGTATTACTATCATCACAAACAACAACTTTTGTTCTATGACTTTTTACAAAACATAAGTACTCGTAATACAATTACCAAAAACAAATATTCAAGATTTCGTTTTCCTATCTAAAACATTGTCCTATCGATCACATTTCGACCCCCGCGGCCCTAGCCCTGCTCTCTTCACTTTGTATTATCGCTTTCATTTGTTTCGCATAGACTTCGTTATATTTAGAGCATACAATTTTTTTACATTTAGAGCAACAATCTGATGAAAAAAAAATAATGATGAATTTTTAAAAGTCATAGAACACAAGTTGTTCCTTATGACGATAGTAATACAGTCCTGAGAGGTTACCGGTGTTTTACAAATAACCCTGTATACCCTGTATAAATACAAATAACTTTATTTTGCCAACGAAAAACTATACTAGTTACATTAACTTGATTCGGATGTGCCCTGTCTGGGACAAAACTTTTAAAATGTTGTCTGTAAAGTAAAGATTGGCTTTAACTGATCGCTTATAAACCTGTTGATTGCTGATTGCTTGCTGTTTGCTCTGGGAATTACCTCTTAAATGTCTGCCGCGTTCTTTGACTCATTCTAACAGTTGTTGTTGAAGATATTTTCCTGTTTACTTGTAGGTACATTATTTACTATGTATCAGGCTAAATCTTCGATGCAAGATAAGGTCACAGCTGTTTTTTGCACAACTATTTCGCAATAAGATAAACAGGAATATACTCGCTATTGGAGATCAATTTCATTTAAATCCACCGTCATCTTTGTATAGACAATCTCAGCACACCGGACCACTTGCTTATACTAGGTAGGTACTCTAGTTACATTTAGAAATATAGTCGGTCAAACTGCTATTTAGGTCAGTTGGGTGAGAACCCATCAGCAGGCTTCAAGGCCTAAGGCCTCTTCTTAGTAACCTTATTCCAATATGAATGTACCAACACGTAAGTAAAATCAAAGTACCAACCCCCTACTTAAACTTTCTTGGTTTATAATAACTGCTGGTTTCCTTGACCACAAATACTAATGTCCTAGAAAGTCATAGACTTAGCGTTTGAAACTTTCAAATCCAACTCTAAATAGCAAAGCTACGTATTAAACCAAGAGTTATTTATTTATTGATCCTACGATCTTCGGAATAAAGTCGCATATCTCGCTCAACCAACACACCAACAAGGTTTATAAAACATGTTTGTATGAAAAGGAGCTAGAAATATCCACAATCCTTTCCACGTAACGTACCCGCCTACACAAAAGCTTATCTCTGTCGCAGCACGCAATATCGGATATGTTCCGATAGTTGCTATTGTCGAAATTATCCTCCCACGCTTTTTGCAACATCGTCCAGAGGGGATACCAATTTACAAGGAAAACTTTCCTTGCCATCTCATAACTTCCAAGGTCAACATTCAAGATCTTGTAGAGAAATAGTAGGCATGTGTGGAGTGGCTAGGAGCCTAGACGAACAATAACTTGTAGAGAAATAGTATGTGTGGATTATGAGCATAGAAGAACATAGGCATTTGAACTAAATTGGTGGCAAATGGAGTCCTGGGCCCAGCAGGTATGGATCATCACATATGGATGATACCTTCAATATGTTCGTTTTTTCCATCTAAAGGTTGTCTGGAAGAAGTCGCTTGTAAGCGATAATACCGCCCATTGTACATTATCTCATTAAGTTTTATTAGTTCTTAAGTTGTTGTGTAACTAATTATTGTGTACATAAAAGAGTTTTTTATTCATTCATCTTTTTAGTACTATCGTCTTGGTGGCGCCTGTCTGATGTTTTCAAATTGACGTGACGAATACAATATCAAATCAATCGAATAACATAGGTTCCTTACATATTCGAGGAGCCATGGTAGGTTCCTCGAACGGTTCTGTTAATAAACAATGCTATTATAAAGCAATTAAATTGGAATAATAACAATCTATGGACAGCGCCGCTATCTCAGATAAGCCGATGCCTATCATAATAATATCGGATGTTATCTGTCGATAGGTAAATACTCACAGGTACCGTTTGTTTGCTCGAATAATGCAAATATTTGATTTCAACAATAAATAAACGACTCAACAATATAAAGGAATTCTAGATGAAGACGGCCATCGAAAATTATGAGACCAATTAGCAGTGATATGACATGACATTTACATTTAAACCAGGAAATGGTTTATGTACTTAAATAAATTCAAAATAATATTTATCATTCAACCAGTTAATTGATCCATTGGACTGGTTCAAATGCATTTAAAGAAGCCACTAAAGAAACAGCCAAACTATTTCCTCGAGGAAAAATTTTAGAAAACCGGCCTTTTCGTAATACATACCTACCAGGAACAAGATGATCACTACAGTTTCTCCTTTCTATTTTTATTTAATTTATCAAGATCCTCTTATGTAACTCTATAATACACGAATGACATCTTAACTTGCGTTTTTTGCTCTAGAACTAGCACCAAAAAAGTCATAATTTATACTTTCCTATAAGAGAAAACACCCAAGCCTGTCCTAAAGTCAGGACTCAAGCTAAAAACGGCAAGGTTATTATGCAACAATCATGGGATGATGTCAAGATTGCTTACATTTGCATCTTACGCGCTTCGATTGCAACTCTACGTGCTACGATTCGCTATTATGCGACTGTCGGGACGCCTGCACGTCCCGCGATGTGGTTCGAGATGCATTGCAGATGTTCATAGTGATGACAATCACTAATCACTTTCCATTCTGATAGTCACTGGATTATTGCATTACCTAGATGCTAATATAAACCAAGAAGGATCACGACTGCATCCTCGAAGTACAGTAGACACTAGACAGTTTCTAAGACATGTTGACACATTTGGCAAAATGATCTTTCAACAGAGTAGTAGGTAATTTCTTAAGCCTGGCATGTTCCAACATATTTCTTAACCCTGTTGCACAAAATGAGCGACAGAACCCACTTTGCCTAGTAAAAACATAGGAAGCCTAAGCTTCAAACGGAAGAATCTTAGTGGAACAGTTTTTACCGTAATCAATCAGCCAGTCGCAGTTTTCTAGGCATTAGCGAAGGCGGCGCGGGCGAAATTGACCGAGTCATGCATATTTCTCCGTCGCTGACTGACGGCTGGCGTGGACCAAGTGCTGACCACTAGCGAACTACAGAACGCCACGAATTATGTCCTTTCGCAGAAGCTAATTCTTACGAGAGAAGTTTTCCAATAGCTTTTTCGTACGTTTTCCAGAAAACTTCTTTATTAGTTACTACTTCAAAACCAAAATTTTAGTAATAATTCATGAAATCCCAAGCCAGTATGTTCACTCTGATTTACATTTAAATTTCATTTCATTTCAAGTTCACTCGATTGCCATATTTTTAACGGACATAGTCAGAGGGAAGTCGACAAATAACGAATATAGCGAGATAACACAATCTACACGTTCGTGATCATCGGCATTCGTCTATCATCGGCGAATATGTAGAGCCCATAGGAGGCATTGAGAGCTGACATGGTTTAAACAAAGTCTTTTGACTTGGACCATTTGAGGAGTGTGAATGGACGTAAATCAATTTACGTTACGAAGTTATCAACGTGTCATGTCCAATAAATCAGTTTCCTGACGTTATTATTACTCACTATAACGCCTTAGATCATAAAACTTAGTTTTCATCTCAATCATCGTTCTTATCTCATCATCACCAATTTCTAAGACAATCTCGGTCATAAATAACCATTCTTCTACGTTAGAATAGAGTAGGTAAATTACATTTAGTAGACAGAAATTGGTCATGGTATAGGACGGAAAGCGTCTCCTCCTCGTTGTGCCAGTTCTTTTGAACCAGATTCCAGATTGAACCAGAGAATTTGAATTTTAGGGTTATTTAGTAGGTTTTCTTGCACTACGGCGAGCGTGTGCGTTCGCTCCTTGATACCAACATGATACCATGTGAGTCACGGGCACTAAACGTGCCAACTTTCCTCTGTCGTCGACTCAATGCATTTTCAGACGAACTTGTTACCTTAGCCTTCTTAATGTTTGGTGATCCGCTACTTTCTCCCAGAGTAGCCTGCGGCACGACTCTTTCAAGCTCCAATGGGTCTCATTTCAACGCCCCGTCTGCCTTGAGGAACGGTGGGTAAATATGGGTAATCTGGTGGGTATGGCCTGCCTACCAGGACGCCCGGGGCACCAGATTACATTGTTAGGTAGTAGGTACTAGATAGTGAAATTTCAGCGACTTGCTAAAGGTTATGATAGCTAGAACTCGACTTAGATGGACCTAGATCTCAAATCTTAGCTCTTATGATATGCAATCGACATAAGAAAGGTAAAATAAACATTACGTAAACAATGCACTTATAACAGCACTCAGAATAATGTATTTATATTCATCGGATGAGTAAAGCGTGGAGGTCACCTTCAGTCTTGGGTTATGCATGACGTGTATGGAAATTGGAAGGAACACCTAATAGTGCAGTCTCTTGGTGAGGATTTACTTCTTGATAGATAATCGTAGAAGTCAATTGAGCGGTCTCTAACTAGATGAGTGACCAACATACCTACAAAGATACAAGCTATCATGTACACAAAATGTGTTTCAAACAACTAGCTGTTATGTAGGTACATTCACATAATATAGGTAAAGTATTAACTGTAGAGAAGTAAGAAATTGTGAAACATGTTTTTTAGGTTTTAGGTAGAAATGTTTCGTCAGGAATGAGTCACAGCTAGTACGTCCGCATTCCATGTTTATTATAGTTTTGTGAAACACATTTTAATTTTACTGCATGTATTGTTAAACACGATAATGAATTACTATCAATGTGATTTTGCCGATATGCGACTGACGCAATACGAATTCCAATTTAAACAAAGACATTAGTACCTATAAAAATTTAGTTTCTGGGGACACAGAAGTGCCCCCGCCAAGACAAGACAAAGAAGCGAAGTTTCGTCATATTTTGAGCTGCCTTTATTTATCTGACAGTGCTCTTAAGCCGCTCAAGGACACACAAATACAGAAAGAGAGTCATGTAGGTATCTGTGTGCTGAAGCAGCAAAAAAGCTTGGACTTATCGTAATTCCTTGCCACTCTGGAAGGTAGCGCTAGGCTAGGGAGGCTCTATAGTTTTATCTATTTCTTGTAATAGCTATTCTGAATTGTTTCAGTATTCTGTTGTAATAGTAAAAAGTATTATATCGTGATTCAAAGCAATGCAAAGTAAGCAATCGAAAAAAATGAAGACAAGGAAAGTGGTCGTACGTACTTGCATGCTTTTTGTTTTTATTTATACAATGCATTTCATTTATAAAAACCCTAACACAGTGCCCAATGATACGTCAGCATGAGAATGATTAACGATTCTCTTTCGATTGCAAGCGGACATCCGTGTTCTCTGCCCTTCGGAAAAATGTGAAGATTTTATTTTATGTATGAATGAACTGGTTAAAATGACAATAGATTAATAGTCGATCAATTAGGTACCTAAGTTTTAGTGAAAGTTTAAAATAAAATTAAAGAAGACGGTCGGGTCTGGCATATTTCAAGTTTCATGGCGATCTCAAATCATAAAATATATACCTACATGACAACTCAGCTTATTAGGTGTAGGTAATAAGTGGTGTTTTTATTAATATTCTATTGTAAGTATAATGTTTTAAAGTTTTGTTTCCACGTTCAGATGGTTCTGTCACGATACTATATTATCACCGAGGGCTGAACTTTTGCATGGGCACGCAATTATGTTCCATTCTCTTGAGCAAAAAGCTGTTTGTTACTAGGTAAGTACTTGATTCTTAACAAACAGGATCATTATAGACAACGGTACGGTTGACACTCTTTCAGATCAAGTCACTTAGGAACTTGTGTTTTGACTGTTCCTAAGCGACTTGACCACATAGGTACACATGGCACGTATTTTGCACACATTAGGAATCTACACCTGCCAAGTTGGAAGCCCATCCACCTATTAATACTTATCAGTTTCCTTACAATGTTTTTCTTCACTTAGAGCTCGTCACGAGCTGCTCATGCGCGTTTTAGCGCATTCGCAATAAAGTATTTTCGATGCTATCATAGGAAGGAACCAAAGCCAACTATCAGATTGTCCGGAAAGTACCAGGAAAACAGCGAGGGCAAGTAGGTGAGCGTCGAAGGTCGGCTGGAAGGTCGGGGCCGGACGAGCCCATCGCGACCCAAATGTCCCCTTTATGGGGCGGACATTCTGATTTCGCTTTACGACTCGAATTTTCCGTGTTATTATTGCGCTTTCGAAAATCACGCAGGAAACATTACTACGACTATGACGAGTTATAGAGGACATTGGGAAAACCAAGTCTTGCACCTAGTTAGTTTTATAGGCCAGCGAAGAGAACATTTGATAAAACCGTTGATAAATGAAAAAAATGAAAATGAAAAAATATTTATTTCAGTAAAACAAGGTAACAAAAGGTAACTTAAATATAACAATGTTTACAGAAAATACAATAAAGAACTTATTTTACCGATATTGAGGAACTAATAGGAAATTAAAACTTTACCATCTTCCATATTCAGAGCCATTTTGGTTATAATAGATGCTTTGCCTTACTATTACTATTAGGTAACGTTAACGTAAGACGTTTCAAAGTGATCCCAGCGGTCCTACTGAATAAATGCTTTTTGACTTTGACTTTGACTTTGTAACTGTAATAATCGTCAATGAATCCGGTAGGTACTAGGTAGTACAGTCATCTCCAGTGATATTACTCTCCATACATTTTTATTACCTAAGACACCTCGCTTACTCAACTAGCGCTGACCGTTATGTGTTTGTGAAAATAGAAGTAGGCTTTGCTATGTTCACAATTGAACTGGTGCCTATTAAGGTCAACTTTACTACGTGTGCTCGTGGTATGTTTTCGTTTCCTGAAAGGCAATGGTCGCTGATGATGTATGTAATATTGCGGTGATGATTTAGGTACTACCTCCTTTGAGAATAATGCTAAGTGGACACTGTAGTTGAGACGGGTAGGTATTTCCTTCACCGATTAGAGGTCGGTCTAGAATTTATGCAGAGATAATAGGGTAAACAGTACAATGATTGGCACCCTAAGCCGATTTTGGTCATTATCTATTAAAATCTCTGTTGTTGGAATTTAGTTTATACATTTTTATTGCTCTATTTGAAACTAGGATACCTAAGGCGTAATTAAAATTATACAACATCTCAAAAATAACTTGTTTATTACCTTTTAAATGAAATTAAACTGAATTTTATGATAGGGTACAATCATTGGCACTCAAGTATAGTTATTTGCACTCTTTCATTGGTACAATGATTGGCACCCTGTCAACAGAACAGGTGGAAGTAAACGCTTAGACCTTCCTAATGAAAATCTAGCATTTCTACTAATTCCCTGTCTGTAATTCTGTGTTCGTTTTTTATCCTTTCTTCTTTTTTGGAATTTTCCTACGTTTGTAGGTACCTACTTTTTAGGGTTCCGTACCTCAAAAGGAAAAAAAGGAACCCTTATAGGATCACTTTGTTGTCTGTCTGTCTGTCTAGACATTTTATCTCGGGAACGCGTCGAGGTATCGAGTTGAAATTAAAACCGTATAAGTACTCAAGTTTACGGTCCATTTAAGCTGTGAAGCCAATGCTAGGAATGGGTGCCGGAATTTTGACGTGAGTAACCGTGTCATGTGGGGTATCGTATGAAAGGGCTTTATTAGCAAAAGCTTAAACAGATTTTTAATAATTTTTATGCTGTATATTATGCTGTTCACGATATATGATAAAAAAAATCCCTTCCTAAGTATACCTACCTAATAACTTTGGTGTATGTAGGTAGGTAGTACCTAACAGTTTGCACTGTTATACGTACCTCCTACTTAGTCCTTGGTACGGAGCCCTCGCGAGTCTGACTCGCACTTGTCCGGTTTTTTTTTATTTTGTGATAGTTTCCCATAGTTTGGTGATTGGGATCCCAGTATTGTGTGTATGAATATTGTTTGACGTATGATATTGTGTGTATGAGCAATGTTTTACATTTTCTTTTATCTTCTCTTCTTTTCCTATTATATAAGTACTGTGAAACGTTTGAGTATTGTGTTTATATGACCATCGATGGGGGTCACAAGAGAGCTTGCTCCCGGTACCTTCAGCCAAATATCAGTAAGGTATAGTCATTGGCACCATAAAAATGTACAATGATTGGCAGTGCCAACAACTAGATAGCAAACGAAAAGATAGTTTATTTATCAGCAAATCAGATAAATATTGAGTAAAATATTATTTGGCAAAGAAACCTACCACGTGAGACAATAAATTCAATAGTACAATCATTGGCATAGGTGCCAATGACTGTACCGTCATACAAATAAAAGTACAATCATTGGCACCAACAAAAACACCGTTTGGCCAATTTTGAACCATCAAAGAGCATTAAAATAAGCTAGAAATACGTTTTTTAAATAAGGTTCATGTGTAAATTTGTTTGCAAACATAAAAAATAATTGCTTTTTCACTAAAATTTGTAGGAACCAATCTTATGGTTTTTGTTAATTTTTGAATCGGTTGTCTCATGCTTGCTACTTGTTGCTGTCATATCCTGCTAAGGCGAACATTCTCAACATAAATGAATTTTACCACTGTGAAATTAAATATTCTATTAAATAAATTACTGTCTCCATAAAAAAAATGCTAGAAATTCTTATTTCTTGGGTTTTTAAGCCAGGGTGCCAATCATTGGGGGGGTGCCAACAATAGTATAGTTTACCCTAAGTATTGTTTACAGGTTTTCTTGATTTACCAATCAATCTTAGGTGCTCTTATAAGATAACTAGATTTTTGAGTTTCAATCAGACCGATTAGAATGAAACTTGGAGCAGGTATATTGTAGCCTAGAATATTAATAGCATAAAATAAGTTTTTAAATGTTACCAAGCGAATGAAGCTGCGGACGGAAGCTAGATCTCAATAAGCGTGACAAAGACCTGTCATGACATGGTACTGTATGATGACCTGTGAGCTCGCGGTGGGTCCATTTCCATTGTGGCCGCTGTGTCGAAATGAGCATTGTCATGTAAATCCATGACATGGGACAGTTTACTCAACTAATTGTATTACATGCCGTAAAACTTGCAAAGGGAGACGAGTTACGAGTTTATTGCAGTTTTCCCTGTGGATAGAATAGAATAGAATCATCATTTATTTTGTACAAAAAAGGGTTTACAATAAAATTAAGAAACTACACTTATCTTAACTAAGCACAAAATAAGTCACCACTCAGCATATGCTGCAGCAACTTATAGCGGCCGCAGCGCTGATTTGCCAATTAAGCTGAGAGAATGAGGTTGGTGCTGGCCAAAATCCCATATTCTCTAGAACATGGGATGGCAGTGCTGTAGTGTCTACACTACAGCGTCTTATTGAATACAAGGACAGACCGCATCATGACGATCGCTGTATGTAAGAAAGTACCTACTTATACCAACCAAGTAAATCTTCTACCTAAAAGTACCCATCTCATAAAAGTGAGAGAGTCTTGTTAGTTAAAATTTCTGTATTTATTATGTTTAAAACAGTGTTTGCTTTACTGATCTGAGATATTTGCCGGGTCAGCAATCCATTGTGTATGCTTTCGCGGAAAAGCTTTGCTTCAGATGGCTATCACCCTCACCGTGGCATCGATTCACCGGCTCGTTGACGTGCGTAAATTATACATTCGGTACGCCTAGCTGCGGTCACGACACCTCTTATAAAAGACGTAATAACAAAATCCAAAGATTTTGCAACACTTTCACTTTACCGGTCTCTCGTTTTATTGTCATTAAAATCGTAAGGAACTCTAATTAGGAAGACTTTTTTATTCAGCACCAGGTGTTACCCGCGACTTCGCCAGCAAAATATCTTTGGGTCTACAAAAAGAGGCAGACACGTGGGCAACCCTTGACGTAGTCAGTTTTGGGATGGCCCAAAACTGACTACGTCCAGGGTTGCCTAATATTAATTTGTTCTGATTTTTTAATTGTGATTGTGTGAATTGTGATTATTTTGACCTGGGATGCAATCTTCATCCATGCCACATTTTAACGTAATTTGTTCAGGGGGTTTGGGCGTGACACAGTCGGACAGACTTTCACAATTCATAATATTAGTATGGATGACGTAAGACGGAAGTATGCGGTCGCACCTCGCACCTCGCACTGATTTCCTTGGTCGTGGTTGTTTAGGCTCGGGTTGGGGTCGGGGTTCGTCTTCAAACATGTTGCAAGCAAATATTTATATCTTCTACGGATGTCAGCAAAAGAAAATATCGTTTAAGCTTGTTTGAATAAATAACACTTTTTCTGGGATTATTTACGAACCCTGCTGTATTTATAGTGACTAGTGATATATCCGCTGTGAGAGACTTATTCATTATTCAGCCCGTAGCTTATTTATTTAAAACGATCACGACATTTTCATACTCATAAAAATATAAATTGTGCAAACAGCATCCAATCCAACCACTTTCTCCGCGTGCATTTCGCATTCACTTATCGGAATACCTGATACAGGATCCATATCCAATTTCTCTTAATAGTAAGAGTATGGAGAACCTATGTAGGTAGCTATAGATATGTGGTGGCAGATTAACAGGCACGTGAGTTTTGTGAGCCCATGGTTTGTGTCAGTCAGTTACATCACATCGTGTAGGTAATGGAACTAGACCTCACGACACAGGTTGGCCTAAGGGTGCCTAGGGCTCAGATGTTGATTAGGTATCTTCATATTAAGTAGATTCCTATCCTTTGCCTTATTGTTGGTACTACCTTGCTCCTTCTTCCCAGTCAACAACCTGCATTGTGCAATTTGTACCTACCTACCTAAATAATTTGTAAAATAAGCTGCTACATAAATAAATTTCATTTCATTTCACTTCTACGATGATAGGAAATCTACATCAATTTTACCAAATGTGGATAAAAATCAACTCACTGGTCATCATTATCACTAGCATAATTATTTGACGACCTCCGTAGTTCAGTGGGCAAAAGCCCGCCTGCGACGCGAAAGGTTCCGGGTTCGATCCTGCGGCGGAACCAATTCTCGGCGGAATTTTCTCGGGTGTTTCTATGTATAATATGTATGTATTTACAAACAAAAAGTATATAAGTAGTATATCAGTCATCTACGAGTACTCATAACACAAGCTCTGCTTCCTTTGGGACTAGATGATGCGTGTGAAAAAGTCCAGTCCAGCATAATTTATTTTAGTTTTAACAAACCTAATCTTCAAAATCAAAGTCTGAAGATCTGTCACACTCCTGATGATACAGCCGTGAACCTGTTCAACTATTAAGCTCACTTAAGTGCTTGGTATCGTTTAGGTTTTGTTACCTGTATAGTTTTTGTCAGTAAGGGAATAGCCCACTTCTTTATTTAGATTTTGTAAATCAGGGAAATACCTAGCCCCTTTGTATTATTTGGTCTGCAGTGCGTGGGAACTAGACCAGCTCGATAATGTGGACACTGTCCATTAGACGTGCAGGGGCAGGCCGGCTCTTTAGTTACCGTTGTTGCACCATTCATTACTCATTACACGCGTAAGCAGCTTGTCGGTAGTGACAAACCATGCAATAGGTTAATCGTGGTCTAGTAGCTATCTTTAATTAGATGTCATTGAGCAAAAACACTATACTCAACAGTGGATGTCATATGACTGAAATGATGATGATGAGCAAAAACTAGTAGCAAGTGAGAAGATTGTTTTTTCAAACATTAAGGAAAGAAAGCTTAAAACAGGAATACCTATAATCATAAAAAAAATTCTTCATAACTACAACAAATTGACGCAATTCTCAGGCCCAGGCGCAAATTAGATTAAAAAGTAAAATTGCTTAGTTTGTTGAACTCGATACACGTAAGTTTCATAACCGCGGTGTGAGGTAAGAGCGTGAAGAGTTCAAGTTGCGGGTCGCGCCCCTCGGCGCACGCGCACGCAATACCACGTCATTATGTTACCAACAACCAGTAGGTACACAAGGACGAATACCTACCTAATGTATCCTTGTTTGTAGGTAATGCTTGATTGTACTAAGAGGAAAATTCGAGCCCATTATCGTCCCCTATTTTTTACCCTTACGGGATTTGGATCAAACAAGAAATACTCCCAAACCATATAGTTACTACCTTTAAGTGGTGATACACGAAAGGAGCCTCTTAGCTGGTTCAAAAGAACTAGTGAGACGATAAGAAAACGAAAAATAAAAACTAATTGAAAACTTCCCCCTTTTTTGAAGCTGGTTAACAACTTCTACTTTATAATTTAAAAAAAGAGGCTTAATTATTAAACGTTAGACCAACTCAACCCTGCAAGCTAGCTACAGTCCCCACAGTAATAACTCTACAAACAAAACAATAATCTCCACAAGTTTACAAAGATTGTTGATAGTAGGATAGACTCATTAGAAAGCGCTAGTTATCTCTGTTACATAAATCGCTCTGCAAATAACGCGCCTGAACTTTAGGACTTTTTGTAAGTTCTCCGCCATTCTCGTAATGGCTTCGAAAGTAAAGTGGATAATGCTTACACCTATGATATAATAGTAGTTGAACAATAAATTAAGGTTTGTATTCTAAGAAAAATGTAAACGTAATGTTTTAGACGTCGAGAGGCATCTCTGGTTGATTATGGTTTTTCTGACTGTTGAAATAGAAATAAGTAAATGTCATGTAGAAATGAAAAGTCTTATCAAAATTTCAAGTCAGTGCCTTCCGTGGCCGAGCGGTTGAAGGCACTCTGGCTTTAGGATGAATGAATGAAAATGAAATGAATGAAAATGAAATGAATGAAAATGAAATGAATGAAAATGAAATGAATGAAAATGAAATAAATGAAAATGAAATGAATGAAAATGACATGAATGAAAATGACATGAATGAAAATGAAATGAATGAAAATGAAATGAAATGAAATTATTTATTACAGCAAAAATATAAGTATAAAGTAACTTATAGTAGGTACAATAAAACTCTTAACTTAATCTTTACTGTGATGAGGGTTCAGGGCTAGTTAGTAATGGCACCCACACTTGATAAAGATCTGTATCGTGGGTACCTGTATGTTATTGACAGGTTTAGGTATGTTGCCTCGAAGGATCGTCGGATCGTCGTGGGTTCGAATCCCGTTGGAATCGAAAATTTTGATAAGACTTTTAATTTCTCAATGAAATACTGTGTGGTTTAACGCTTTAAAAAATTACAAAAAAATATAAATGTCATGTACTTAAAATAAGCGGTTTTGGCTCAGCGAGTATAATAATTTTTATTACCAAGGTTGCAAGTTTCTATTCTAGCTGAGGCACAGAAGCTCTTGGATATTATTGCTACTAAGTAGTAGTCACCCATCCATTGTGTGACCGTGTACATTTCAGAGACATTTATGACTTCGATGATCTACGAAGAGTGACTAAGCATGCTACACAAACCGCTTTCTATCAATCTTCGCCTTCGAAAATATTACCGCAGTCTTTACGGCAACAGACTCTTTGGCATGCAACTGCGTCTAACGGAAGTGCTAATGTTTTGATACCAAATGCCAAAACTATCTTAAGTACACGGCTATTATTTTCCATTCATTCATCG
This sequence comes from Epirrhoe alternata, assembly GCA_963565295.1. Lineage (NCBI taxonomy): Eukaryota > Metazoa > Arthropoda > Insecta > Lepidoptera > Geometridae > Epirrhoe > Epirrhoe alternata. Next base: position 350,937 of record OY751385.1, on the reverse strand, counting down.
CTTGCGTAACGTGCGCGTTCTGAACCATGCTCTTTAATAATTGACGTGAACTTTCTTTACATAAGTTTTTTAACTTGGATATGTCAATAATTTTCCTCAACAGCATAGTTATGTTGCACTTATCATTACACGAGTAGAAAAGAACTCAGAGTAACTCAAAATAGTAGCGCTAAGACAATTTAGTAAGTAATTTACAACTTTCAAAAGTAGTTTCTTAGGTTTTCGTGGTCCAACGAAACATTAGTCGATGCATTTTCCTTGGAACACGGCTCTAGATTTATACCATTTTGACCGAAATTAAAAGCAAACGGTGTCGTGTCACCATATTACATTACCGGCGTAGTCGTCGGGCTTCCCGCCGTCGGCCCCGGACCGGATCCGGATCAAATATCCGTAGCACCCTCCGGTCGTTTACTGCTGTCGTGACGTCATTACCGGACAGGTTCTAACCCATCTGTTTTGCTTACTGTGATTAGATCTTCTGAGGATTAGAAACATATTTGACATCACTACTGCACTAAACATGATAATAAGTTTTCTGCAACTTTGAGGACACCATTTTAAAGGCCCTCTTCATGCCCTTAGAAGCATGCGCTTAGTTTGATTGCCACAAGCGGTCACCCATCCATTTTGTGGCCGCGCCGAAGGTCGCTTAAATTCGGCGATTTATCAAGTGCGACGGTGATACGGACAAAGGAGGTCACGTGTATAATTATTTATTAACATTTTTGAAGAAATCTGCAGTTTTTAATTAAGGTTAATTTAAATTAAATCCTCATGACTTTGACTTCGAGGTCTGAATGTGAACAAAAAATTTATTTAAAAACAGACGAGGTTAGTAGGTACCTACACTCGGCCTGAAAAGATAATTGTAGGTGTCTAACGTTGAAGTGTGTTTTCCACTGTTTCTACGAGTTACCTACTCGTAGTAGATCGCTGCATGGGATCTATTCGTCCATAGATAGCTGTCATGCGTCCGCCCAATTACGCGATTGGATAGCTAATGGCGGCGTGACGCGCGATATGCATTACATGCTCCACATTCCACTCCATCCGACCAGGTAATAGATACAAATAAATTGAGCAGGGTCATTGTGAGATTTGCCGCATTATGTTCATCGTGGGAATAGCGTACTATTTGAAATAGGATCACGTCTTTATCGTCAAGGCGCGGTCCTAGACAAGATCTTGCAAGACTTGGGCACATTTAAGATCCTATCAAAATGTCGTTACAGAACCGCCCTTAAACACGTTTGGCACGTACCTACACTTTGCACAATGCAGAGTAAAAAAGTACAAAGCGTTTTGCGCAACCTAAAACCAGAAAATAAAATGCTAGGCTGTCTAGTATTGTCGAAATGTAGATTGCTTCATCGGGGCTGAAACTCTCCATTCTGTGAATTGGATTCTTCCGCAATTCATTTGTTTTCTTCTGAATAAATTGTCACTTGGTTTGAATGAGTTCACACAGTTCCCTCAATGCGCAGGCGACAACAGAGCTAAGTATTAGTGTGTTATTGTTTCTGTGCGACCCGCGTGTGACTGTGAACTACTGCATAACCGGCAGGGCTACCACTGCTGATAGTAGAACTTGAATCGACTATATTTTTGTAATTTTTTGACTAAAAGACTGTTGCAGTCTGAAGCTGAAGGTAATAAATTAACGTGCCAATTTTATATTATGTAACTTCATGGTCAATAAATGAAATCTAAATCTTAAATCTAAATGTAGAATATTAGTAGATGAACGTGGTATATCCTATTTCAATAAGAAAACGGATCACTTAGCCTTAAGATAAGGGTTGCCTTATCCATGTATGTTGATACGTGGATACATCCTCTCAAATAACTAGCCAAGCTCCAGTGGCGATCAGTGGCATTCATTGAACAAAGCGCATTCAAAATACGCATAGAGATCTGTATTTTGCACTAGAAAACGTGCATGTTAGGCTTAGAGTATGTTATATAGCCGGTATCGCCGGCAACCCTGGTGGAAGTCCCAAGCGTCGTGGGACATTGCAGAATTATGGACAAAGTCCGCGTAACAATCTCGACCATGGTCCCACTCCTCACCATGGTTGCCTTAGTGGGTAGCGCTGGGAAACCGATTCGTTTTCAACAATACAATTTCAAGGTTAATTACTTGACTTGCCTAATTAATCTAATGGTCGGTGGAGGCATTTTTATTTCGTGTTTATGACCTTTTGTTTGAGTTTTTTATAAAATCTGGTTATGCTTGTAGCTTCACTTGTTAAGGAACTAAGGATTGGTGAAGCAATATCCCCGCTTCACCAATCCGCTTGGGGCGCAGAAGGTTGCGGGTTCGATCCCCGCCGCGGGATAAATGTTTGTATGATCTGCAAATATTTATCTCGGGTCTGGGTGTTTCTATGTATAATATGTATGTATTTACAAACAAAAAAGTATGTAAGTAGTATATCAGTTATCTGGTTCCCATAGTACAAGCTTTGCTTAGTTTGGGGCTAGATGATGCTGTGTGAAATGTCCAGAATTTATTTATTTATTTTTTATTTAATATTGATAATCAAACCGTAGGGTCAAAAATGTATTCTCCATTTCTCCCTAATAACAATCTGCTAAATCAAAACTGGCGGGTGTTACTGCTATGTATATCTCTTCCAAGCTAGGTACTTAGGGGCAAGTCAAATCTACAAAAAGTTGGTTAACAATAGGAGATGTCTGGCGCTCGCGTGAGTCAACTGTTTGCCAGCGGCAGCACCTGCGCCAACAGAGCTCTGCCTACTAAACAACCAATTGTACTACACCCATTCTAATGTCTTTCGGAATGGGAATATTTGCCGTGCCTGAGTCATAGCATGTTTATTTATAGAAATAAATTAAAACTCTTTAGAATTTCAGGGAAGGCTCTTTTCACCTTCTTTTGTAGACAAAAGAATAGACAAGATGTAGACATCTGCCTTAAAAAGAACAAAAATACTGCAACTGTCACAGTGCAACACTAGTCAGGGATAAAGGGGCAGGCTACTTAAAAATGACAGCTCTAGACTACACTCAGCCGATCGATGGCGAAGTAATATCGTTCAGGAGTTAGAAACATTTGGTGATACAAAACAAATATTTTGGACTTTGGTTTTTATGCAAATTATCAAACTGCAGAAGTTGTACAACTCTTTTTTTACTATATCTTATTTTCAAGTAAATAAATTGTAATACATGTCTTTGTAAACAAATAACCGCTCTACCTTGCAGGTGTAGTGGAGGATGGCCACCATTCAGCACTTTACCATCTGATCACACAATGACTCAACAGCGGCGTCATCGTCAGTGGCGGTGATGAGCCGGCTGTTGTGCAATGACTGCCAGTCATCAGCTTTCTTGAACATCCGTCTTCCGACTCACCTGTCGAGTAAATATTGATTGTGCTTTTACTTACCTGCAGATAAGATTTAGGTATTGGAAGGTTTTGTATAGCTGGCATGTTATTGTTTAAAATCTTATGAACATACTTACATAAGTGGCATTAAAATGTTAACAAAAACTGGTTTTCCGTGTTCAAAACAAAAGTCACATTCAGGTCATTTTGTGTGTAAAAATAAGAATTCGATGGATTTGTGAGATTTTTATAACTTAACCAAACAGAGCAGCCGTCATCGGTCATCGTCATGTTTTCTTAATCTTTTTACCACAATTTCCAATCAATTTAGATCGATCATGGTTGATATTTCATTTTAAACCTGAACCACGGATTATAATAGCGGTTACTTCGTCTGAATGGTTTTGCCGTGAATTCTGGGAATGGTTTCATTGCGGTGTGAAAGCGTCGCGGCGCCCGCTGCGCTGTGTCGTCCGTGCGCCTCTGATCTACGGCGCCGGCGCCGGCGCTCCTCACGATGTTTTCCTTCTCCATTATTGATGTTGATATTGATGAATTGTTGATGTTGGGTTTAAAACACTCTCAGTAAGTTTATGTAATATTGAAAACGATTACCACAAGTAACCGTTTTCAATATTACGTAAATCGTTTACGTGCCTGTAGTAAGCGGCACTTTAATAAAGTACACAAATTATTTTATTTAATCTCGTTTACTTTCGAATCGGAAGGAATTTTAAAGATAAATACAAGGAAAGTGGTTCCGAGGACGATTTTTATTGTTAGTTTCATAACGGACTTTCGCGAGCGTTCATTCCGCTCAAATCAAGATTTTGCGATAATTAGTAACGATGCTAACGAAGCATTAAGACTACAGTTTTAGCGCTCGAATTTAATCGATTTTTGTTTACAGTTACTTAATAACTTTGCAAAATAAAAAAATGCTCTTACATAACAGGTCATGCTTTTGTGAAAAATAATTCTAACTCCAAGAATATTGAGCTTCTGAGAAGAATATCTATCTTCCAATGGTTGCCAAGGAACAGGAGACGATTCAAAGTGATCCCTGCGGTCCTACTGAATAAATGCTTTTTGACTTTGACGTTGAATGGGTAGAAGCTTAAGTCTAAACAAAAGCCTGTTGGAATGTAATAACTTTTACTGAAACCGAAGTTAAATAACTTTAGTAATTAAATTTATTTTATTCTATTTATTAGGTTGCAATGAATTATGCAATCGGAGCAAAGGTCGCGGATCATCTAGCTCTGCTACGTCATCAATTAGAGCACTACTATCTCTCGCCCCAGGGAGGTACTCTATTTTAGAAAATTCACATTTATTATTTATTTTATTTTATTATCCTCCAATTATCGTTTTTCTTCTTCTTTTAATTACTTACCTACCTAACCTCTAAATCCCTCACCCATGAGCAAGACGCTCAGAATGGGTGGGAGAGATATTTTTTTTACCAAACTTAAACGCAATTTTTTAAATACGAAAAATAAATCGATATTAGCAAATTATTGATAGATTACCGAGTTTGGCCACCAGGATCCCCTAACCTGATCCCTCAGGGGATGACAGTGAACTCATCGGTTCACCAGAATCCCCTTGAAATAAAACTGAGTTTATAGATGTTAGTTACTCTGTTTTAAAAATTACCGATGTTTGTAATTTGTATTGTTTGAATTTGAAGAAACTCTTTGAATGAAATTGCTTCCATATTCTGCGATATGCGAATTTATTTGTCTACACTAATATTATAATGAGAAAAGATTTGTTTGTTTATTGAATAGAATCCAAAATACTGGACCGATTTGAAAATCCTACATTATCCCTGATGAACATAGGCTATATTTTATCCCGGGAAAGAGAAGTTTTCCCGAGGGACCGCGGGTAACACAGCGACGGACAGTTAGTTTTTACTAATTACAAGCCCCTGGCGCCTGCCCCTGGGTGTGAGCCTGGTACTGCCCGACATTACACGGCGGTTTGACTGCATGCCATTAGGCAGGTCTCTTCCGCTAAAACCAGTCTTGCTAAATACCTATACGTCAGGCGCCCGTCGGACCCCGATGGCCAGGAACTACACTACAGTCCAACTTTAATGATAGGACCAGCAATTTTTTTAGCGTCTATAGCGGCCTTGACTTCTAGGCTTTTTGAGAGAAACACTGGTTGCTGGTGAAATCAGGCCACACACTGTGCCATCCAGCTCTAATCTGACGTTTTACAATTATCTTTGAGCAATTACGTTCTCAGTTGGCAATTTTGCGCGTCGAAGCCTGACAAGTCCCGTACGCGGTTGATCTTCAAAATGACATACTCAGCGTTAATTACATAACGGTGGAGCATTTAACTCGAACCAGACCGGTTGCAAACATAGGTATTACTTAGGTCTCGACAAACTGTATGCACAGTTATGTCAATCTTCTTTGGTTCAGGCCGCATTTTACAAATAAACATGATCAAATGATCAAGACGACGGTCTAGATAAGAACATTAAGCAAGCTATACCACGAGCGCTTCGATATTAGGTACGTGTACCTATTGATCATAAAACGAAGGCGAAGTGTTTGAAACTACAACTCATCGCCAATGATCATAAATTGTGATCTTCGAATCAGTTTCGCGTGAGCATGCGTTGACCGTTCCGTACAGTAATGTGAGCTTCACGGTAACTGTTGGTCGCGTGCCTCTGTCCCGTTGTCTGTCCCGAACTGTCGACACGCCACCTATCGGAATATACAGATGCAGATTTAAGAGCTCTCAAATTACGATGACAATCATCATGGAGTTCTATCGGCTGGTCCAGAATCAGAGATCTACTATGTCTATACTCTCCCAAATGATCAGTCGATTAACTCATGTCTTAATTTCTATTGGTCTTATCATGCTAAGTAGCTGTAAATTGGATCGTGCGATGTGTAGGTTTAACTTCTAATCCTACACGTAGTTTATCGAAAGACGATCTTTATCCGACATTATCACCACTTGCGACGCGAAGACCGTCACCATATCGCTTAGAAGATTAATAAAATGTTGCTCTAATTATTGTCTAGGTACCACACGGCCTATTTCAACGAACAATACAAACGAACATTCTTAGAATACCAACCAGGTTAGATCTAAGACCTATTGCTATTAGTACCACTTTAATACCACGATGACCTGCAGTCAGCACGTGTAAGGTTTAATGGTATTAGGTAATAAGTACTCTAGACTAGAGTCAGCCGAAACCTAGCCTTGCCAATGTCACGAATTAGCTCCAAATCTTGTTAGGAAATTAGAAAACATAAAAACAGTTTGAATATTTATTGCCCAAAGGCAGATATGAAGAAACGCATATTTCATCATAATTCTACTTTTGCTTAGCCTTATCGGTGAATCTTATCTAGACTGCTGGAGAAAGTTCCCTATAAGTACCTGTGCTTCTAGGAGGATTTGTTCTATAAGGCTGGTTTTCTTGTCACGCTGACTGTCAGCGCTGATAGAAAGCATAATCTTTATTACAACGTAGTAAGGATACTGATTGTACAGCAGCGCCGAGAGAAATCAGCGATGCCAATTCTGCTGAGACATTATTATCCTTAAGTCATTGTATTAAAGACTATGCTTCTATCAGCGCCGACGGTACGCGTGACAGGAAAACCAGCCTAAAGGTACCTACTGCTTCCATTAACCTGCCACACGCGATCTTTTCAATGATTTTGGTCCATTACTTGGAGCTTGAGGGCCGATACGTGACCGTTGTTTAACTTTCTCGTTCATGGAAGAGTACAGCACCTACTTGCGCAAAATGATTGACAGCAGATTTACATTCTACCGTAAAATCAAAGAGTAATGACCTCAGACTGGTTCAATATTGAAACATCATTGCGTTGGCGATCGCAGGTAAGTCCCTAATTTAATTAGACCACTGCTAATGAATCCATACGTCTGTTATCACAAACAAACGGACACCACGTTCCCGAGTCACGCATATTATGTGACACAAAAGGATATAACATTGGCGATTCATTTAGGTTTCATTTAGCGCTGATCTGAGAAAGGTCTAAGAATTATGTCAGAGCGGTCACTCAAGATATCTTAGCAGTTTAGACACTCTTTACAACTTTAGTAGGTAAACATAATTAATAGCACTTTTCCATACGTGTCATGTCTCCTCTAAGCTCTAAGTTCTTATGAAACTAAGGTGAGACAGTTTTTAGTCCGCAAATTAAATTCATTCTATCATATTCCTTTACAAATAATACAGGCAATTTGCACAGCGTTATTAACGTTTTCAACAGGAGCTTTAGGATTGATAGCTGCAAACAACAATGACTGCTTGTATATTTTATGAAGGCGTCCGTCCTAGAATCAATGGCTACCAGCGCCCATGAGTGCAAATTGAAATTTTTGATGTGAAAACTTCTTTAGGCACGTGGGGCATTTTTGAGATGGGAAAAAACTATGAAACTCGAATCGCGAGTCACGTGACTGTTACCGACATATATCTCAATTTCCACCACTATAGCCAGTAGCCAGTCCACCAGTTTAAAGTCGCTCAGCGAGCTATGGAACGAGCTATGCTCGGAGTTTCTCTAGGATAGAATCCGCAATGAGACTATCCGACATAGAACCAAAGTTGTCGACATAGCTCAGAGAATTAGCAAGCTGAAGTGGCAGTGGGCCATATCTGCCGAAGAACCGATAACCGCTGGGGTAAACGAGTTCTTGAGTGGAGACCGCGACTCGGCAAACGTAGTGTAGGACGCCCTCCGGCCAGGTGGAGTGACGATCTGCGAAAGGTTGCTGGCAGAAGCTGGATGCGTCGAGCTGAGGACAGGGCGCAATGGCGCTCATTAGGGGAGGCCTATGTCCAGCAGTGGACTGATATGGGCCGATGATGATGATGATGATGATCTTAATTTCGTCGCACATGGTATCGTCAGAATAGCCGAAGCTCTGGCTTCTGAGTGAGACAACCGCGAGTTCAAAACCTCGTTCAAGTTTTCACTTCAGAAGTGTCACTTCACACAGTCGGGCACTCCTGGAGTGCCACTGTTTTTTTGATATCAGATTACTATCATATGGCTAGGGCTTTTCTGATCTTTTTTAGCAAACCCTTGAAAGACTTTACTTTGACAAATTATCTTAATTTAAAATATATTTGTTTCTTTTTCTTCAAGGGTTTTAAATAAACTTCACAGCGCATTAGTATTCGCTTTTCTGACACCTTGGCCTCATTGTTTTAACCGCAAAATTACTGATTTACTAAAAGGTTAATTTGTATATCTATAGGTAGGTAGGCACATAACAGGGTACTTATGTTAATCGTTATAGAAAAAAAGTGTTAGGTACGTACCTAAAATTATGACATTTATTAAAGTTGTACTTGTATGTTGTGCGTGAGACGGCCACAGGCACACCTAGATATTTTGATAACAATTGCAAAGGCTTGCAACCAGCTATGTTGAAAAGTCATTAGTTTACATAAGTTTACAATAATGCAAAACCTAATTAGCATTGCGCTGATTTGAAAGCTTTATTTTGCTTTTTTTGTAACCAATTGATTGAATAGTTTCTCCATTACAAATGGTGGTATCCGATTGGATCTACCTACTTATTAGGCGGTACTTCTAATCTAAATTAAGTTATCTAAATAAAGGCAACATTTTACGGATGCACAGAATAGAATAGAATAGAATAGAATAGAAAAACACTTTATTGTACACAAAAGAAACACATGACAGGAAATACACAAAGACAAGTAAGTAGGTACAATGGGCGGCCTTATCGCTAAAAGCGATCTCTTCCAGACAACCTTTGGATGGACTGGAAAAGTACGACAGAACGGCGATGTACAAAAAGTGTAAAAATAGAAAAAACAATAACAATAGAAATACCCTAAAAGTATAATTATGAGTAAGTATAGATACTTTTAATAAATAATGAGATTATAGTACTTACGCATACATATTATACAGGGTGTAAAAAGACTGCTACCGAAAACTGAAGGGTTGTAATCAGACCATGATTCTAAACATATTTAGTGAAAAAAAACTCAAAAAAATTTTTTGACTTAACTTTGTCATGCTATGTTATTTTCGGCTATTTATTGGTTTGGTCTTATTATGTAGTAATAATAGTATTATTACTACATAATAAGACCAAACCTACCTAATAATTTCATTTATAAAAGAAAAAAACATTTAATACTCAAAATCCAGCAATCTACGTAAAAAAACGCACCCAAAACATACTCTTCAAACGCTGTTTTCTCCGGATTTAGTGCATATTTCGGAAAATCCTTTTGGATTTGGTTGTCTATTGGGATGCTGTACCTACCCCTTTCGGCTTCGGTAGACGTCTTTTTACACCCTGTATATTACATGTAAATATATACATACATATAAATAAACCACAACACAGATTGCACAGGCTTTGTGTTACACAGCGTAAAAGTGTGTACGGTAATCATAATAAAAAATGCGGCTAGCCCGACCTCGAGATGAAATTTGAATTAATTCGAGTCCCCAAAATGTCCTCATATTTTCAGAAGGGATCAGCAAAAATTACACTAACGAGGTCCTAGGTTCAACTCCTAATGAAAGCTCACCCGTGTCCGGCGAGGCGTGACCACGCTTGAGCAACGCCGCTCGCGACAAAACCCCGCGGTCGCTCCGCCCGCGCGACAGTCGACCATGCGCCATGCGCCCCTCGGCCACGCTGCTGCTGCTGGCGGCCACCCTCGCCATACACGCTGCAGAATCCATCGACAACTCGACCGAAATCAAAGATGCTACAGAAGGTAACAGGACGAACGGGAGCGATGAAGCGCTCGACGGAGAGCATGAGCCGGTGGTGAGGAAGAAGAGGACATTCGGAGATGTCGTGTTCCGTGGGCTGGCAGATGTTCTAGGCTACAACGTAGCACGAAAGCCCCCTACCCCTGCACCCTTCCCCCCGCCGCTCGACCCGGTGCCCGGCATCGACACGCCGCTGCAGGCCGGGCCCGCGCCCGCCCCGCCCTGCGGCGCCCCTCGCGCTGCGCCCCCGCCGTGCCGAGCGGCTCCTCCGAAGCCCAGGCCTCCCCCGCCACCTCCACCTCCCTGCCCGAAGCCGAGGGCGGTGCCCAGGCCGAAACCTAGGCCACCACCGCCACCGCCGCCACCGCCGCCTCCACCGCCACCTCCGCCGTGCGCCAAGCCTCGAGCTAACCCTGCCACCCCGGCCCCGTGCGCTCCTCCCCCGCCCGCGCCACCGCCGAAGGACAACCTCGAGACGATCACATCAAACTTCCGGCTGGACTTCAACTTCAACCGAAATCCGGCGGCTACTCCCGCACCCGCGCCAGCGCTCGCTCTGGCCAGAGCCGACGATCAGTACGATCAATACGACGAGCAGGCTCCGTCAGCCCCGGCGGTGGCGATCGCCCCGCGGGCGGCGCGCCTGCCGCAGGAGGCGGGCTACACGCCGCGCGTCTACGTGGACGCCTACCTCGTCCGGGACGGCGTGCCGCAGCGCGTGCCCGCCGAGGACGCCGCGCGGCTCAACAACGGCGCCGCCCCCGCCGCCCCCGCCCCCGCCGCCGACTACGATTACCTCGCTTACGACGACGACGACGAGAACCGGCCGCAGTACGAAGAATACGAGGACGCTCAGGAATCCCGCGACCGCGCCAAGGCGGTGAAGGAGTTCGGAACGGCGGTGGACCAGTTCTGGGATGCTAAGAAGCGACATCGACCTCAAGCTCGAAAAAAACTCTCCGCGGACCACTATCAGAACGTCCACTTCGGTGACCGAGCGCTGGCGGACCTCGTCCAGAAGAAAAAGAAGGAGAGAGCACGAGTCGATCGCGTCCCGATCCCGACTCCCGAGGCTGAGGAGGAGGATGCGGAGTCGACGACGACGACCGAAGACCCACACCGAAAGCTTAAGCCGCGGGTTCTCCCCCCTACCGAGCACAACCCTAACAATATAGACACGGTTACCGTTCGCGTCCCTCCTATCTACAAGGAGAGAGGCCCGAAAAAGTACCACCGGGGGCGAATTCCCGAACGAGATGAAGATGAAGACCGAGGTACCCCAGAATTCTTCAACAACAACACCTCCGAGGAGTCCGATGCCGAAGGAGATGATAGTTCAGTGTCGCAGCAGACCGAGCGACCACGCAAGCGCCGCCGCAAGCCGAGCCGGCGCACGCGCGACACTCACGAGGCCTACTCCGCGGGAGACTATGACTACTACGGCAAAAAGCTCCCGGTCTCAGAGGAGGAGAAATTCTACATGCAGCTCACACTGCCCCCGCCCACGAAAGATGCAGACAGGGCGCGCCATGAAGATCCCGAAAATTACCATTTCCTAAACGATCACGAACGTATCCGCGAAGACCCCGAGAGGCAAGCCGAGGACAGCGCGGAAGACGATGAATCCGAGCGGGCGGATGAGAACGAACGCTCGCAAGATGAAAATGAACGCACGGGCGATCAAGGCAAGGCTGACGAACGCGAGCGAACAGATAAACTCAGCCCCAACGCCAAAGTACATCTGTCTGGTTTTAGGAATAAGTATGTGAAAGCTCATAATGTCCAAGTAGACGACCCTCGGCCGGTCGTCTCCTCTGTCAGAAAGAAAACGACGAAGATTGGCGCATGACACGCCAGCAGCCCGCCATATCTATTTATTTCTACGTAGACATCGCTACGGTACGGATTAGAAGCGCACTGCAAAAACGAGACCAGCCTGGTGCTGTGCATAATTATGCAAAGACAGTAATCCGCATCGCAGTGCGCTTCTAATCCCCGGTTCCTCTGGGATGAAAGGAAGTCTGTGATTATAGTTAAGTCCCGTTAATATTTTTGTACTTAATTTAAGTTTCTAAATAAACAGTTTCGACAATGATTTCGTTTGTAATTCGTATTGAGCGAGTCTTTGAGGCGTGAAATACGATTGGCAGGTCGAGGTGAGCATTGTGGGTGAAGGTCTCGGGGACAAAAAGCGGCCGTTGGTTTCTCGAGAGTGCAACGACCCGCGGCACTAGCATCTATTTGTACTTGCATTGCAAATTGCACTATTCGCGCAATCCGCAATGGTTACCTACTGTTGCAGATGAATTGCATTCTGATAGTCATTTTGTAAATTATTCAGTCGGTCATTGTTGTTGCATCTTGGATGTCACATCCACTTCTTCAGCATATTCATGTTATTCGTTTTCCTGATCATTAAGCAAAGGAAGCAAAGAAATAACCGCTGTTATCGATGCGGCAAAATGCTTATACCATTGGCACATGGCTTTCTATTCCATTGGACATTGTTCGTCCCCATTCGCCTCGCCCTTGACCGCGGCGAAATAGATTCGACGCGATTTTGCGCCCAGCGCGCTCGATATGATATGGTAAGGTAATTACCAAAAACCTTGTTCGGTGGACTAGAAAACTGTTTATTGGAGATCATTCTCTTAAATTATATCTGTGTGAAAGGTTTTTGAGTGCGCCCCAACGAGGCTCCTTTCTTGCACTTAATACGTGATTTTTATCCGGTTTCTTTGCGATGTTTTCCTTCAGTGTGAGAGTAGATACTAGTGGCATAGGGTATATACATTTTTGGAAAGACAAACTCATAGATTCACATTCAGATTTGAGCCATTCGACCCTAAGACCGAATGGCAGGATCGCAAGGCTGCTTTCAATAGAACACCATCTCAAAGTATTATTAAGTAACAGCATAATGATCAGCATCACATCTCACACTCCTTGCCGAAGTCGTTCAGTTTCGTCACAGAGGTGGGGTCTGCGTCAGTTCGTATCGAAGTTTTCTGGAACAAATATCTGAGTATTACTAAATCGGAAATCGCAGTAGAGGATGGCCCCCCACTAGATGGAAAGACGATCTGGTAAAGGTTGCTGGGAGCCGTTGGGTGCAGGCTGCACAAGATCGATCGCTGTGGAAATCTATGGGGGAGGCCTATGTTCAGCAGTGGACACTAGATGGCTGAGATGATGATGAATATTACTATAACTGGTATACAATATGACTGAAACATCAGCGAGCTCAATTCGGTAGAGCTACAGTGAGAAGTTTGCGGGTTCAAGTCACGTGTAGTTTAAGTTCTCTTGATACTTCGAAAGTTATACTCCCTATAGATCTGAGTCCCTTTAAATAATTTCTGCTGTAAGTATCCTGAAATGACCCTAGGACCGGCCGAGCTGCAATCGGCAAAATTTTCCTGAAGATTCTTAGATTTGAATACCTATCAGCCGTCCAACTTACCGCGCCAACTCCATGCGTATTCTTCACATGATAATTGAGCGACTGCTTGAACTTGTACGTGCAGTGACACAGCGCACACGCGTGCGGCCTGTGCGCGCTGTGCGTGTGTGCGTGGTCGCGCAGCGCGCGGCGCGGGGGGGAGGGGCGGGGGCGGGGGCGGGGGCGGGGGCGGGGGCGGGGGGCGCCGTGCGCCGCCACGTGCGCCGCCAGCTTGTTCGTCGTGAACTGTTTGCCGCAGATCTGGCACATGTAGGGTTTGACACCTGTAAAAGTGTTCTATATTTCTAGATTGTTTAGCATGACCACTCATGCTCACCTCTTGTTGAGATTGTAAACAGGTTTCGATACAGGACAAGTTCGATCAGAATAGTTCACAGAAATCTTAAGGCGCCTGATGTAACAGTGATAGCTATGGTGTTCGAGCATTTATATTATTAAATAGCAATGCTTGGGTATTAACCCAATTTACTTTGGTTACTTGAACTGTCAGAAAACACTACCAAAGCAGATAAATTGGTTTTAGTTAGCCCAGGTCTAAGCAAGTGGTAAAAAGAAGATTTTTTTTGTTAAAAGTAAAAGGAAATAAAAAAACTCTATGGCTGGCTGTTACCTGTATGTATCCTCATGTGGTTATTGAGAATGTTTTTGCTGATGAAGGTTTTGCCGCAGTCATCACATTCAAATGGTCTCTCGCCTGGAACCAGAGACACTAAGTTTTAAAATCGAAATCTCTCCCAGGGTCCTTGTTTGCTAAGGAATTGTTTGATTGTTTGCCCTTGTGAAGGAAAACATGAGGAAATCAGTTAGTATTTTAAAGCATGCTAACTTCTGCATGAGGTGAGCAATGGGCATGTGCCAGATGTATTTGGACTTGCCTTTGATTACCCCTCTTAGACATATTCAAAGGATCTAGAATATAAAAGATCTGAGGGAATGACAACATTTCGTGATGATGTTCGTTTGTTTGAAGATAAAGAATAAAAAATAAAGATAAAATTCATTTAAGTATTTGTTCTGAATATGGTTGCCTGGGTAAGACTCGCAAGAAGCCAGAAAAAGCGTAGCCTGGGTTACGTAGGCTAAATAATCATAATTGTTTTAGTAGCTCTATTATTTACCAGTGTGTGTCCGGAGATGTGTGCGCAGGTTGGTATTGGTAGTGAAGGTACTGTTACAGCCGGGCGCGGGGCAGGCGCGGCGGCGCGGGGGGGCGCAGTGCCGCGCGGCCGCCCAGCGGGACCCCAGGGATGTCCCGCACACACGGCAAGGGAACCAGCTCGCGCCCACATGACGCTTGCTGAACACAATGTATGTTCAATAGATTTAGTCATTCCAGAAGTTAGCTGTTGTATTGTAGCGGCTTCATGAATGCCTATTCCATTGGCCAGCAAAACTGTACTACACAGATTACTCATTACTATTAGTTATAATCTCAATCTTAAGAGTAAAGGCATAATGGCAAATATTTAAAGTACACTGACAAGGACTAAGATATATGTACCAGCTCAGAGAGCTGCCTGTGATTGCACTGACGGACCTAGCCCCGAGTGGACAAAAGGTCTAATAACATGCTTTGCACAACAAACTTAATAATGTTAGGGCTGTAGATAGATACTTACACATGCATCTGATAGTTGTACTTTTTATTGAATGTTTTCTGGCAGTACTGGCAAGTGTGGACAGCGGGAGGCGCCCAGTGCTTACAGCGTCGCTTCGATCCGCATTCATTACACTTCTCCTCTGGGAAGATTACACTCTCCTTCAAATCCCTCGCATCAACATCACTCACTTCTGATTGAGACTCAAACTTCTCTGTTTCGCTCTCGATATCTTTGCCACCCGAATACTCTCGAGCTAACGTCGCGCTCAACAGCTGATTAGACCTCTCGCACTTATCCAGAAAACTTACTGTAGTATCCAGATCTATGAGGCATTGGGAACAAATAGATGGAGGCCCGGAATCGTTCAATTGGATGCTCAGTTTAGTTCTACTGATCAGTTTTTCGTAGGGCGAAGTGCCGTGCCGTTTGCGATACAGCGAGAATAGCGTATCTTGGACGTTGAGGCATATCCTGCAAATGTTATCACTGCATCTTTGATCCATTTTAGGGCAACTTTCAATGAATGGAAAATAAATTTTCAGTTTTTTATCGTACGAAATTATTATTTTGGTTCGTTTTGATTTGTTTACAAACAAATTACTACTTTTTCTTTTTTAGCCGAGCGAGCCGACCGACTGCCGATTATTTATTTCTGTCTGTCAGCTGTCACTTTGACAGACAGATTAGTTTGACAGTTTGACTGTAAGAGAAGAGAGAATGGTAAATCTTGACTTTGAGCCCTTTGAGCAGTTTTACTTCTATAGTATTTTTCACGTAGGAACGTATCCCTGACACATACCATCTGGTGCCACAGAATACCAGCGCTTGTGCAGGGGAGGTATCCTTCTCTGCACTTGCACGATGCTATAAAGCCTATAAAGTCTATTAATGACAGCTATGCCCTACAGCAAGACCTGGAGTCGGTAAGATCATGGAGTACAGAAAATAAACTGAACTTGAATATTTCCAAATGTCAAGTCATGACATTCTCCAGATCATCACGTCCAATAATCATGCCATACAGTATAAATGGGGAAATATTAAAAAGACCACTTACAGTTAAAGATCTAGGTGTAATCTTCGATTCTGAACTCACATTCCACAATCACATCAGGAAACTTACTGTTGACAGTTTTAAGAAATTAGGTTTTGTTGTTAGGAATTGCAGAGAGTTTTCAAATGTTGATGCAATCAAAATACTCTATAGTTCTCTTATTAGATCCAAGCTGGAATTTAGTGCCTGTGTATGGAACCCACATGAAGTGTCATATACGTTGATGGTGGAGAAAGTTCAGAAACGGTTTCTGCGCTTTCTGTACCGAAAGGTATATGGCTACTACCCCTTCATGTACCCCACCAAGTTTCTGCAGGGTACATTGAATTTTAACTCGCTCGAGTCACGAAGGCTCTGTGACCAGATTATCACCATTATCAGAATTTTACGCGGAATGCTTAATTGTCCTGACTTGCTGGCTGAGGTAAGTAGGTTGTGCGTGCCGGAGTATCGCGCTAGATTCCGCCCTGGGCGAGTGCCGCTGTTTGCTCCGAGGCCAGCACGCACAGTGGCTCGCCAGCAGTCACCGGTATGCCGCGTACAACGCCA
Organism: Epirrhoe alternata; assembly: GCA_963565295.1. Lineage (NCBI taxonomy): Eukaryota > Metazoa > Arthropoda > Insecta > Lepidoptera > Geometridae > Epirrhoe > Epirrhoe alternata. Next base: position 334,124 of record OY751385.1, on the reverse strand, counting down.
CCTCAACGCTCTGTCTGCATCTAATGCAGAAGTTGATATCTTCGCCGACAGATGGCCAATGCTTGAGAGAGCGTGTCTGAGCTATAGTGAGGAGCCTAGCTCTTTAATGCCGTGGTAGTATTTGATCAGTAGGTGGTAGGTACATAAATATAATAAATGTTGAAAAGTAGTGACATTACTGAGAATTTTTTATATGTGCAATGTTATTTTATTTTAAGAGAATGTTATTTTTATTTTTTATTAAGAGTTTTTAGTTTTGTTTATTTTTGTACCACTTGTGCCTTTCTTTATATAAGTTAAGTTTAAGATTTAATTAAAGATCTCACTAGGATAACGCCTTAGCTATTAGATTATCTGTAATGTTAGCCTAAGTTTTTAATAAATAAATGACTAAATGACTAAATGATGCTGAGTGGTAACCTTTTTTGCTAATAACATGAATGTAACTTGTACCTTGTAACTTGTACCTACCACAAATTTAGCAAAATAAACTTTTACTTTACTTTACTTTACTTTACTTTACTTTACATATAACTTTTACGTTTTACGCTGTACAACAATAAAACATTTTGAAATAAATGAAATCTAGTGATAATACTAAAAGATACAACTTCAATAAAAAAGGATTTTGTCTATTTCCTTTTTAATTATTTCAGATATTAACATAAAAGCGCCTTGTCACGGAACCGTTCCTATGTGAAAAGGACTATAATGCCTTTGATTGAGCCTCGGACGAACTAGAACAATGATCGAAGCTTTGAGCATACATTCTCAGAGAAGGACGCGAAGATAAGTCTCTCTCACAGGGTTCTTGAATGAGGATTCTCCAGGCCTACTACGCAAACCGAAACGGCATGGCAAAGGATGCGATATACGTTTGAATGTCCATTGACAAAAAATAAAATTCTTTGCCAGTCCATGCCGTCGGTTTGCGTAGGGTAGGCTAGGCCTACTTACTAAATAGTACTGTACCTATACATAATAAAGTAGCTAATTACGAAACTGCCATGTTGGTATGTACCAAGTGTAACTATCAACCTACATTGTGCTTATAGCACCTTAAAGTTAGCATTATTATTTCAATTTCAACATTCACTAGGATAACGCCTTAGATAGTAAAATATCTGTAATGTTAGCCTAAGTTGTAATAAATAAATAAATAAATGACTATGAACATTACCTAAACGAATTTCTTCGTTGCAGAATTCCAATAGAATGTTTCCACACATAGTCCTTTCAATGTAGCTCACACGTATTATTCTTGTCGAGTTGGGAATGTTAAGTTTTGTACATTTTGTGTGGCCACGCTGCGTGCTACACATAATGTTACGCAACAGTCAGTAAAGCCTTATAAAGAGGTAGATATTGAATGATCTGAGGTCGTCAGGAGTGAGAGCCGGAGCCGAGGAAAGTGATTGTATATTTGGTAACCGGCGGGCGCTGGCCGCATACAGATGTCCTGCCGAGGGAGCGGACTCGGGACGACGACACCTCCAACTAATTAGAATGTAAAGAAATAAGAATGTAGCAGGATATAGCAGTCCACAACTTGACATAGGCCTCAGCTCGACGCATCCAGCTTCTGCCTTTCGCAGTACCTTCCTGAATTAGGTGCCTAAACAAAATTTTATAAGTAGGTACGTAAGTACCTACTTGGATTTTAGAATTATGTCGCAACTTAGGTACAACCAGCGCGGCAACGCCTTAGGAAATACAAATACCTACCTACCTGGTCAAACATTGCTAGCCATATTGATAGTTGCAAGCAGTTATTAATTATTTCTTGGAATCTTCTAATGAACTCCTACTAAAGTCGTGTCGCTTTGCAGACTAAAGTTGGTAGGTAGGTAGGTACTACCTACAATATCTGCTACTAAGTCCATATCTGTCATTAGTGGTACAATTTTCTCTCGATTACGTTCTATCACTCATTGGTATGCGCGCGCACACACTAAACTTGTTACAGGAATGACGGCAGCCGCTACGTGATGACAACTATCCACTTCCTCGTTCCAAACTTCACTTTCCACGTCTCATAACAGAGCTCAAATTAGCATGCAGTGTTTTCGGAAGATAGATGCATCGGTTTAGGCGCAGAAAGCATTATCGCGTAAGGACGAAGTTGTTCGGCGTCCGGCTACCCCCGGGCCGGCAAGAGTGAAACCGTCACGCCGCCAGCTACATACTAATGGGATGTGTTCTATGTTATAAGTATGGGTGGTGGTCCCTGATGACACTCGGTTTCTGAGTGGTAGCTGCACCGACCGGGCGACCGCTTCGATATGAGACGTACCGCTGTGAGTACAGGAATATAGTGAAAACAGTGTTGTGATTTGTGCCAGTGAACGTTTATCTATAATGGTGCGTGGTTTTCAGATCGCGTTGGTGTTGTGTGCGTGCGTGTGGCTGGCGGCCGGAGATGGCTCGCTGCTGAAGGCCAAGACGAAGATCATCGCGCGGCTGGCCGGCAAGCACCACAAGCGCGGCGTGCTGTCGGCCATACCGCCCTACAAGCTCGGCCACGACATCCCGCATGTCACACATTCCATCGTCAAGCCCATCGTGGTCACCTACCCTCCGACAGCAGCCGTATCCGCTGTCAAAGTCCCTTTAGCGCACCCTCTGCTTCCAAGATATCCTGTCCCCGTAGGACATAGAGTACCGGTGCCTCATCCTCATTACGGACTCAAATTCCCTCATCATCATAAAGCTGTAGTCGAGCACTACAAGCCGGATCAGCATTACCATCATCATCATCACCATGTAGCACCGCGGCCGGTGATTCCTGTCGTGCCCGCTGCCCCGGTGCCAGCTCCTGTGGTCCCTGTAGCAGCGCCTACCTTCGCTCGACCTATCCCTGTGCCCACTCCTCCCGTAGTGCTGCCCACTCAGGTGCAACCAGCTCATGTCCACCTGAAACCGGTACTTCCTGCTCCCGCCCCAGTATTCAACTACCCTCAGTATGCACCACAAATCCCTTACGTCCTTCGACCAGGCGGCGCGGTTCAAACATCACTCTTTGCCAACTACCCTAGATTCCCTTTCCTTAAATATCAAGGCCCAGTGTTTCCTCTCCACGCTTCTTCTGTCAGTCAGATATTTCCTCACGGTCACATCCCTCAATATTATCCCCAAGGAGATGCTCACGACGGAGTCGTTATCGAGCAGCCTCAAGTACAAGTGGAGCCCACCCCCACGGTTCTCCACGCGCAGGGTGAAATCGCTCACGGTCATGGAGTGCATCTAGAGCCTGTGCAGCCTGCAGTCCACGTCCACGCTGCGCAGCCCGAAGTTCACATCCAAGGTCAACCAGGAGTCCACCTGCATGCCGAGCACCCCGGCCTGCACTACCAGCCCGGCGTCCTGCACGCGCAGCCCGACGTGCACCTGCAGCCAGGAGTGCAAGTAGCGCAACCGGACATCCACTTCCACGCTGGCCAGCCTGGGATACAGATTCTACCTGGTCAGCAAGAGGTACATTATCATGTTGGGCAATCAGGAGTGCTTCACCCAGGAGTGCAAGTGAACGCCGCGCATCCAGATATTCATTTCCATGCCGGTCAACCGGGAGTGCAGATACAACCAGGGCAGCCTGACATTCACTACCACAGTGGACAGCCAGATATCCACCTGCAACCTGGAGTCCAAGTCAACTCTGCTGGACAACCTGATATACACTTCCAACAGCCAGGCTTCTATCAACCGGGGCAACCTGATCTACACTATCAACCCGGTCAAATCGACAGCTACGGCAATCCCCAACCCACTCAGCCGACTGCAGATCATAATGGCTGGTCCCCAGTGCCTCCTCAGAACGATCTTGGACTTGCAAACGGCCACTACCCGGATGACGCCCACCATCAGTTAGGTCAAGATCAAGGTCACCAGCAATTTGATCAAGGTCACCAGCAAGTTGACCAAGGTCACCAGCAATTCGACCAAGGTCACCAGCAATTCGAACAGGGCCATCAACAGTTCGGCCAAGGACACCATGGGTACGATTACAACGCTAACGACGCTCAATTCGACTACCAGAACCAACTGCAGCATCATATTCAGCAGCAGTTGGACCAGGCTCAGTACGAGCAGAGTCTGAACAATCAGCACCCACTGGGACAGGAGTACGGCGTGCCAAACGCGGGACAGTCCAGTCAAGACTACCCTCAGAACCACCAGCCTGCACAGGAGTATGGGCTCCCGCAGCAGGGTGCGGAAGGGAGAAGCGCCGAGGGCCATTCCGACGAGCCAGAGGGAGACGAACAGCTGTTCCACAATCACATCCCCTTGGGCTTGCAGCCGCCGATCGACCGACCTCTTGAGCATTTCCGGTAGCCAGTCTTTTTCAAAGACGCAGCTTACCTGACCTCATCGTTGTGATAAACGAGTCATACCTACATAATAAGTACCTTAGTGAACAAGCCTATCTTGACAAATCTTTGGTGATCAAATTCAAATTTTTTGTCTGTTAGATTCTTCGAATCGATCAAAAGATTCAACGGGCTTTGTGGAGTTTGACTGACTTTCTTTTGTTTTATTTTGTTAAGTTATATTTGCCGTGTTAACCTAAGTTATTAACATAGATTTAAGTAAGTGTTATTTATTTCGTTAAGTTATTAAAAACATTTACCAAATCTGTATAATTTCATTTTCCTCAAGCTACGAGTAGGTACAACTTAGGTCTACTTTCCACTGAAGTCTGAGAACTTTTATTTGATTTTCACTAGATAAAATTAAAAGTAGGTAGGTACCTACAGATTGTTATTATAATTGTATTAATTTGAATAAGCAAAGTAGGAAAAATTATGTGAATCGTTATATTATCAAGTAAGTATTGAGAAATCATTACGAGAAGGTAAAAGTTTAAATAGGCAAACATTGACATTTGACGACCTCTGTGGTGCAGTGGGTGAAAGCCCGCTTGGGACGCAGAAGGTTGCGGGTTCGATCCCCGCCGCGGGATAAATGTTTGTATGATCTGCAAATATTTATCTCGGGTCTGGGTGTTTCTATGTATAATATGTATGTATTTACAAACAAAAAGTATATAAGTAGTATATCAGTTATCTGGTTCCCATAGTACAAGCTTTGCTTAGTTTGGGGCTAGATGATGCTGTGTGAAATATCCAGCATTATTTATTTTTTACAGCTCAAAATCATTATAACATTATGCAACACAAAAACCCGTAGATGCAGCTACGCCACAGAATACAGATAGGCTACGCGCACGTAGGCACTGGCTACGCGTAGCACTTTAGTAGACAGTAGGCTTTACAATCGTACTCGCCAAATCCAGTTGGAGACTTGTGTTAGGCAATCCATAGGAGCACTTTGTCCGGCCTAGATAACACACGTGTGCGGCGTCGTGCCGTCCGCGCCACACCTCGGACCCCTATCTCTAAGCTCTTATCTGTATAGTACCGTACCTAGTTCATTTACCTAAGTAAGCCTACTATGTTTTCCTTTCAGTTGCTCAAAGGAAAGAAATCCGAAATCATCCGTGACTAAAGCCCATCGTCCGAGATCGGAATTTATAAAACTCTAGCTGTCCGTTGGGAAAACATCACTTTCCCGGGATAAAATATAGCCTATGTTCATCAGGGATAATGTAGGATTCTAATAGTGAAAGAATTCTTCAAATCGGTCCAGTAGTTTCGGAGCCTATTCAATTCAAACAAACAAACAAACAAATCTTTCCTCTTTATAATATTATTACTCGCTGTCCGCCGCGGTGTTACCCGCGATCCCTCGGGAAAACTTCCCTTCCCCGGGATAAAATATAGCCTATGTTCATCAGGGATAATGTAGGATTCTAATAGTGAAAGAATTCTTCAAATCGGTCCAGTAGTTTCGGAGCCTATTCAATTCAAACAAACAAACAAACAAATCTTTCCTCTTTATAATATTATTACTCGCTGTCCGCCGCGGTGTTACCCGCGATCCCTCGAGAAAACTTCACTTCCCCGGGATAAAATATAGCCTAATGTTCATCGGGGATAATGTAGGATTCTATTAGTGAAAGAATTTTTCAAATCGGTCCAGTAGTTTCGGAGCCTATTCATTTCAAACAAACAAACATACAAACAAACAAACAAATCTTTCCTCTTTTTAATATTAGTATAGATATAGATATAAGTGCCGTGTTGGCCGAATGGAGTTGTACCTCGACTTTCAATCCGAAGGTCGTGGGATCAATGATCAATGTGTGATCAATGTGCATCAATGGATTTTGCGTTTCGTAAAATGTATATGCGCTTTAACACGAGCTCTGAACGGTGAAGGAAAACATCGTGAGGAAACCAGTTAGTATTTTTATAGGCGGCGATGGGCTTGCAACTTGTCACGTATGGAATACTAACTCCTGCAAGATGTGGGCATGTATCAAATATGTATTTGTACATGCCTCTGACTACCCCCTTAGACATCTTCAAAGGATATGGAATATAAAGATCTGAGAGAATGTCTACCGCGCCTTGGGGATACAGTCGTGACCCTGTTTACGTTTATTAGTGTAGAGTGGGATATTAGTGTAGAAAAGTTTCCATTTCGACGATACGAATCGCCAAAAAGCCCTTCGAAGAAACGACACGTTTCAAAGCAGCTGCTATATAATTAAGTAGGTAATACCTACGAGTTGAATGCATTCGATCAGAGTATGAATGATGATGACAAAACTCCTGCAGGCCTAGACTGACATGTTCTCGCAATAAGTTGTAATAATTAGGTAATAAGCAGTCGATCGAGATGGACTCGCGGCTGCCCGATCTAGATCCGTAGGGCTCCGGGGCTGTCGCAACGTTGCAACAGCTGATGCCTTTTGCGTGTATTTACGAGCGGAAATGCCTCGCGAGCCTCGCGTCAATACCTGATATGCAATAAAAATTAATCACACTACCTCATACCATCAGGATGGATAATAATTACGTTTTAAAACTAAAAGGAAACCCGACTTCAATGTTCGACTCTACACACGGCGTGACTCAGAGAATCAATAAGCCATCCATAAAAATCGAAATAAGGAAAAGAAATCAAATCGACAGATAACGCTAAGGCTCCACGCCGGTGGAGCCTGCATACATTTTATGTCAAGTTTCGCGGCACGTGAGTTCCTGGCATTAGTAGGTAAAGCGTCAATTTGACATAATGCATAAATAGTCTTAGGGTCGGTTCATATCTAACGGAATATCGGTCGCGTATTATCGGTCGCGGAACGCCAGAACTGACAAATGTATAGAAAAACACTCGACCGTTCACACTCAACCGATGATACGTTAGTGCGTCGAGTGTGAACGGTCGAGTGTTTTTCTATACATTTGTCAGTTCTGGCGTTCCGCGACCGATAATACGCGACCGATATTCCGTTAGATATGAACCGACCCTTAGACTTATCTGTCGATTCGATTTAGAACGGCTAGGAGGGAAGGTTTTAAGAGTTTTACGGGAAAACTATCATACCCTCAGGAATAAAATTTATATGGGACCACCTCTGTCTGGAGCATACCCTTTCAAACAAAAAAAATATTTGAAAATCGGTCCACAATTGGCGAAGTAATCAACAACAAGATACAAAAAAAAACATAGGTACAGGTGAATTGAGAACCTTCTCCTTTTTTGAAGTCGGTTAAAAATAGTTAGTGTTACATTTGATATCTTGACCTGTAATAGTATCTAACAAAGGTAGAAAATACGAAAAAATATACCTCAGCACTTAAATGTTAAAGATTGACGGACTTTATACAAAAAAGTTAAGCATCTGATGAACACCATGGTGACACATGTAAAAATAAAACTCTTACCTATCTACAACAAGCCTACAACAAAAAAGTTATTTCGATAAAGTGTATTGAACCTACCCAATTATTATAATAACTAACAGCTTATTTTCTTTATGTGATGTGTGTCTATCTATCTCTTAAAATGTAATTGTAATGTATTAACGGTTATAAACTTGTGTGATTTTGTGTGTTAAAATAAGTGTACCTAAATGTACCTGCCTTTAAAACGGTCGCCTTGCATGTGTTACCTATAAAATGTTAATCCGTAATTGGCTGTATGGAATAGAAATAAGTTTAAGCATAGATAATAAGAGCTGTGGATTTTGTTGATAAATAAATAAATAAATAAAAAAGCGTTATAAGTACGCGTAAGTATTTAGAGACCGTTTCTATGGATAGTGGTTTAGTCTGTGCTTAACTAAACACGTTTTACATTTTTGTAGTAAGATGGTGAATATTTTCTTATTGTTATAAAAACACTCAACTTTTGTGAGCTTGCTAGGTTACCAAGTAATTACCTACTTATAAGTACGGACTAACTTATACACAAACACTATTACTAATAAACGTTGCATAAAGTTATGTTATGCATAACCTATGAATAACCATACAAAGGAGTATATGCATTAACTTTATGCAACGTTTATTAGTGAGTTAGCATGTACCTACCTATCCTTCGATATCGGAAAGGTGAATAGTGAATGTCGACCACTTATCACGATATCGTAAAGGCTACACACAATCGCCCTAGCGCAGCAGCAACAATGCCCATGCCATGATGGAAAAATCCCTTTGTTAATGAAAGCAGCACAATACAATACAAACGCAAACAATAATGTACTCTACAACGCGCTCCCACGGCGCCCGGTGATGATTCATCTCACTATCGGTATCTATTGCAGGTGTGATCAAACTTCAGCAGTTGCAGGCTTCAAATCCCTAGTCTAATTTGAGCTGTACGTAGGTAATTAAAACTCCCCCCCGAAGGATTCCAATCTTGTCGCGATGGGGGGGCTCAGTAACCGTGGGGGAGAGCCACGGTGAAGCTAAAAGGAATCCCAGGCGGGGACGCCCTGGATGCGTCCGTGGAGGGTGGGGTCGCGGGAGAAGAGGCGTGTCCGTGTGTCGTTGCCGCTCGCCCTATCTTCCGCGACCAAACGGGGGCGCACCGTTTGATGCGTTGGCGACGGGGCCGCAGTGGAAGAGGAGTGTCGGTATTTCGTTGCCGATCTCCCTGTCCTCTGCGGCCGTTTTGAGGAGTAGCTTCTCCGCGCGTCCCTCTGACTCGCAGAGGGCGCAGTGGATGAGGCTAGGACGAGCTGGTAGGCTCGTAGGCGGCGGAACACCCAAGAGGTGGAAGGCGGTGATACCTCCTCTGGAGAGTGCGTGGTACGCAATATCGCCGCCTTCACTACTCTTGCCCGGCATCAAGGGATATGCACTGACTGACTTGCCTTGGCACCAATCACTTGTATGGTCTGGATGAGGAGGCCGCGGAGTGGGTTCGGAGCGAGGCCGAACCCACTCGGGATGGAAGGCGGGAACGCACCGCCTGCCCCGCGAGGGGGCGAGTGGTATCCCCTGCCCAACAGGGGACTTTTCGGGTCTGCGGGTGGTCAGAGTGAGGGCTCTTGCTGCTCATCATGCAGATCCCGGGAGGGCGGCGACACTGTTAGGCAGGTGTCGTCGTGAGCTCCGCGCACGTGGTTTAACAGCCGCGTGTGTGGGTGCCGGGCGTGGCTGTGGGTGCCATTACCGGGATTGTGCTCAAGGCAAAATGCGAGAAGGGCACCCGGAGATCCCGGAGCCCTTCGTTATGCATAGAGGCCGGCCATCGGGTAGTTTTTAGTGGGTCGTCAAGTGCTCGACAACCCCATACCACACACCCCAATTTCGTTCCCTCGACGTAATTGGATGTCTGTGAGCAGATTTTCTATCCGATAAAAAAAAAAAAAAAGTAATTAAAACTCGGCATTTCATTTTAAAATTCCAGGAGTCTTTGCGGATACAGAAGATAGTTGGAGGTTTTTCTTTTTAAAATTGTTTTTTACTTTCCTGCGATGTGTGATTGTGTTTGAGTATCAAACCAAATGTATATCAACTTGAAGATGCTAACTTAAAAAGCATAACGTGAGCATATAAGTATTTATCAATAGCAGTTAAAAGCTCTCCAGGCCACGGTACGGGCCGGAAGGTTGGCTATTAGAAGCAGGTACAGGATGATTACGTAGTTAGTTGGGTACAAATGCACGGGCTAGACTTCAGGCAAGTCTAGGTGCATAGGGGGGTGGCAGGGGATATAAGCCGGGCCGCGCCTGCGGAGGGGCTAGTGCTCGACGACTCCCGATACACTTGCAATATGAAGGCGGCTGTAAGTTTACATTATTATTAGGTTCTTAATTAATTAAGAATTATTAATCTTTGGGTTTGGGACGTCATTTTTGTGTTTGTCCAAAATTTTACGTATCAAGCTTATAATAGGTACCAATTTTTTTTTGTAATTTTGATAGTGTTAATCCAAACTTGGTATTTCATTAAGAAATGAAAAGTCTTATCAAAATTTTGGATTCCGACGGGATTCGAACCCGCAACAATCAGACGGTCCTCCTAAAGCCGGAGTGCCTTGCATTCTTATTTTCATTTCTTATTGAAAACTAAAGTTGAATCGAAGATTTTAATTAATAATTAAATGATAGTTAATAATAATTGCTGACCCCACATAAAAGTGGGATAAGGTATTTCCCTAATGATGAGTTAATTTAATTTTTCCTTTACTCACACAGAATCATATTTACAAAAGTTGATTTTGGCTTTCGAATAGCCATTTGGAAAAATTAAACTTCAAAATTATAGCATTAATTACTTACTTTTTAAATTAGCATAAAGTGCGGGGCTTGTTTACTTAGCTAGTATTAAAAATTATCGTCATTAAGTCTTTCACGCTACAGACCACGATATTTGGTTCTCACAGTGATCAGATTGGCTCGGAAATACTTAGTTTGGGGCACGACCTGGCGCACGGCGTCCGCTGACATGACAATTGGCACGATCACGATTATCAAGCATTTGCTCTACGAAACTACTTTAGTGCTACGAAACCTTCGTGGCCAGTAATTTTCCATCATCTTGCTTGCACCGAAATTGCGAGTAGTGTACGTACCACAAAAGCACTTCTCTACTAATTTTGTAACGCATTGTCTCACCACTATCCCTATTTTGGAGCTTGGCACGACAAAGGCCGAAGCCGATTAGGTATCGCTTTGTTCAATCGATCATAATATTTTGTTTGTGTTTTAGTTCTGCGTACTCTTGCTGGCGGTGGGCGCGTTCAGCGCTGAGGAGAAGAAGAATGAGAAGCGCGGAGTACTCGGACTCGGGTACGGTTTGGGGGCGCCAGCGCCGCTGTACGGAGGGCACGGGCTCGGCTTGTACGGGCACGGCATCGGCGGGCTGGGTTGGGGACACGGGCTGGCCGCCGCGCCAGTTCTCGGCCACGGCTACTCCGCCCCCCTGCTGGGACACGGCTACTCGGCCCCCCTCCTCGGCCACGGCTACTCGGCCCCCCTGCTGGGGCACGGCGTCTCGTACGGCGCCCCGCTCGTCAGCCACGCGCCGCTGCTCGGCCTCGGACACGGCATCGGTTACGGAGGCTGGCATTGAGTTAATTAAAGTACATAATAAGTCGTGGGTTTAGTGCCAAATTGTGCCTTGCGTTGGTGATCCCTGTTCTTTCTGGAATGTTTATTATATTTTATATTTAACTACGTAAGTTTGTTTTGTTTTACGCGATCGTCGCGCTAGCACCCAATTACACAGGTAGGTAGGTAATCAAATGGTTCAAAGTGTCATACCTAATAGAGTTAGGTACCTAATTGCTTCCAAATCCTGTTGGTGACACAGAATGAATACCTAAACAGGTTGGTAGCAAGTTGCTGTTGCAACCGGAAGGCGCTGCGCTTGTCGCCGGAACTTGCGAAAATGTTTCCATTGACATTATAAGCAAAATACTTGGTACATAGGTACCAGTATCTTGAATTCTCATCAACACTTACTTACTCATAAAGTTGTTTTATTATTTTTTATTTAGTAGATTACCATTCTGCGAAATACAGACGTGAAAACCTACAAGAGTCAATTACTTATTTTAATGAAGATAAGTAACTATTCGATTTATATAAATAGGTACTTTACTTACTAGATTAAATTAGATAGGTAGGTATTTCTCTATGTGTCATAAATTTAGGTAGCCTAAACTCTGAACCCTACAATGCGCTACTGCGTTATCTCCTTGTTTTATAATCGTTTACAAGGGTGCTACAACTCAAGTACCTAGGTACCCATAAGTAGGTACTTACCTACTTCTATTTTGATAATGTGATTAGCATAACATTGTAGATAACCCTGAAAACTGTAGGTAGGTACCCAGTCTATTAATCACAGTGAATATAGCTTTACACTGCTCTAGTAAGAGCCCAACAGGAAGGTGCTACTGGTGCTACTACAAGTTGCGAGGCGTGGACCACTATAAAAGTTCATCATTCGTAATAACGGCATACTTAGACGGATTTCTTGAAGAAGATAACTCACAGATTTTTAGGTAGCTATCTAGGTAGGTAGGGCGAGTACCTTGAAGAAGATTGATACGATTTTTTTGAGAAAAAATATTTACTACTGACACAGCTAGGTACTGATAAAGTTTTTATTTATTATTTTTATTATTGGTATGTAGGTAAGTACCTACCTACCTAATTGATTGTTTAATAATCTCATAAACTTGGCGAATGTTTGCATGCTAAGTTAGTTATTCTGATAAATGTATCGATGCTTTCCACAAAGCATCGATTTACTTTCGCATCGTAAGTCAACTTTGTTAATAAATAACGCGACCGGAGGATGTTTACACGAAATACTTACCACTAATAACCTTCAAAAACGAACTATGGTTCCCTGTTTAGCCACCTAAATCCAGAGCTGATCCCACTAACTAGACATAGACTAACTACACGACCGTCTACCACATCTGATGTTATTAGAACAAAAAACGGCTTCTATCGCTGCAGCTGCTATAAACAGCGAGCTGGAGGCCTCTTGCACAACACACTGTCGCAGCACGTGTCGAACAGCGTCATAAATCTCCGGCCCTCGGCTCACAACCAGACTGGAAATGGACCAGACTTGTAGTTTCAAATGTAGAGCAAATGCGCAATGTGTGAATTATACCTACAATGTCACAATGCGTATTAGATACAACCCAATTCATCATCATTATCGGCACAACAGGTTTTCTCTGAGTGAGCTCTTGAGTTCAATGGCTCTATCAGCCATCATCTCATTTATTTATTTACTTTAATTAACACGGTATATACACCCAATTACAATAATTAAAGAAGAAATTACATAATAATAATTAAAAATATTACATGGTCAGAATGAATTACGGGTCAAAATAGTATTAAGTAATAGTAGGTACATTACGATATTAGTGCGTAAAGATGGTTATAACATGCGAGGCGGAATTTCAGCCCTTCGATCATTAAGGTAGGGATGCGCCATAACTTGTATTTCCCCTCTGTCAAATGTACACGACTCCGAGTCGTTTCAGTTTATAAAAACTACTTCGGTAGCCATTTTGACACAATACTTCTGAACCTGAGCGAGAACAGAGCTGCCATAAAATGCCTATTTGTGCTGTATTTTGTTATCGAAACAAGTCGGCAACATCAAATTTCAAAAGTGACGGCATCTCTTTTCATTTGTGAGTATTTAATTTGTAACATAACTATTAATTTCCTTATGAATTTATGATATTTATATTTGAGTAATTTGAATTTTCCGCCATAAGAATGAATGAATAAGTCTATTCACGTGACTACAATACTATGTAATAATCTATGTAGCGAGTCAGGGATGTCACTAAGTTTTTTCAAAATCAAAACACGTTTATTTTAATCTAGTTACATTTTAATTGCGTTTCTATAATGTGTTCCATAATTTTTAACATTTAATAAACTGCCAACAGTTCAGTTATTAAAAGAGAGTTGTAGAATGCGTGAGCTGGTATATATGCGGTTCCTTAAGAAACTTGTTCTGGGTGCTTAGGAAGTGAACATACTAAAAGTACTGATGTCTAGGAGGTGAGCCGGAGTGGGAGGGAGTTGACTAATTTATCAAAAACGGTGCGTTTCAATGCAATTATTATGCCAAATTAATTTACTTATGCTAAATGAAAGATCATAAAATTTTCTTCAACTCCATACCCTTTTCCAGAATTTCCAACCGTTTTCAAGCTCCGTAAAAATTTTCTTTTTTATCTTTAAGTTAGGTTTTTTAACCTTTGTAGCTTAACATGACTGGTTCTGAAGTTATAAAGCTGAAAAGGAATGTAGCTTCCTTTTATTCTTCCGGAGCGTGTAGCTTGCCTTTTTCCGGAGCGTGTGTCTCAAAACCGCAAAACCTGATGAAAATTCGGAATAGTATATTAGAATTATATGATCTTTCATTTAATTTACAAACTTTTTGTCATACGACGCACCGCTATCGGAATATAAGCGAAAAGCCCAAAAGTGGGAACTTTGATCCCCCCTCCCCCAATCCGACATAATAACTATGAATATATTGTGAATTAAAAATAAAATGAAACCACGCAAAATAAAGGTAATTTATTTTAAAACATAGTAATAATTATTTCAAATTGATGACAACCCTAACTTGACTAGTTGAAATGTTCTATAGTGCAGTGGTATTGATATCGATGATTTAAATGAATGAACGAAAGATGAACATTTTTAAAAGTTTTGTATGTACCTACTTTTCTTTGCTTGTTGATTTTATGTTCCCAAGAGATTATTAAAGAAAAATGGAAACAAGCATGCAATAGACATCCATCCTGGACGCCTACTCGGACTATACAGGTGGATTTTTGAGATGGGCCATGGAGGGCAGGTACCTTAACCATTGTAGCTACAAGAAAACGCTCTTAGAAGACCTTCCCTATCTTTTTGAGATATTTTAAACTGCATTCGCAGATTTTGAAAAAATGTACAGACAGCGACAAAAATGGCAAAAGGAAAAAAAAATTGATTCCAATCTATTCAGTTTCAGGTAAACATCAAAAGACTTTATGGGGTCGTTTGAGTACTAGAAAATTCAGAAATTGTCAAAAACTTTTCCTATACTTTTTGTACTAAAATCGATTCAGTTTCATGTAAGGATCGAAAAAGCCTATGGGACCATTTGAGGTTTAAGTACTACAAAAGCAACAAACATCCCTACAGAAACGACTGTCAAGCAAAAGTCTAGTGATGCAACATCCCAAGGGCTACCCAAATCACCCCCATGTATGTTCAACGATTTTTTGTAGTTTAGAAGTTATTCATGTTTTTGTGACATTGCAGCAACAGTGGTCCTGCATCACTGGACTTCCGCTTGACTGTCGTTCCTATGACATCCTGTATATACTTACATATGGCAGAAGTAGCTATAATTGTAATGAAGGTTCAAGGCTATTAGATTTAAATAAACTAGTTTTACAGTACCTAAGTATTCAGAAAATATAAGTTCCTACCTATGTAAACTCGTCATCGTCAACGTATAAAGACGCCTCTTTGGGGCGCACTTGAAATCCTTTCGCCACACTGGTTCGAAAGAACTAGTGGGACGACATCAATAGACCGATAGCTTACACACATTAATAGTTTCGAAATTCGATATTTTGGTGGCACTGTACAATTAAATTTTACGGTCTAACCGATTTTTACTTGTTATTAACTTATCTACTACATTGTAAAGCATTGTTAAGTTAATTTTATTCACAATGCAAAATATACGATTAATAGAAACTGAGAAATGGAAGAAATAATTTGTCATCATTCACTCATTCACGCATATAACCGATAACGATAATATTATTGACGTTCCCTTCCCTAATTTTCTTGATGTGTGCTACTTTCTGTTTTACGTCGCTACATTATGTTTATACGAAATTTGCAATAGTGTGTGTAAAAATGAGAGTGTGTTGTATTTTTTATGTAGTGTGCTTGTGTAGCGATACAAAAACGAAATGCGTATGTGTGTGTAAAATGCGTTAGTGTGCTACCTCGTCCCCCGCAAAAATTGACAGAAAATTTTGTATGAGGACTTCCTTCAATCAGACGTCCCCTTTATATTTCGTCCGAGTTTCAGCCCGAGCCGCAGGCGAGGGCGTAATTGAGCCGAGCATGTTATAACCAATACGCACGTATATCGTACGACGTTTTTTAACACATTTGCGAGGAAACAGAAAAAAAAACATTTAAATAAACTCAATCTGTGAATGCACACTGTTGCTTTCCCGCCATTTTAACAGCACGCTAGCGCTGCCTACTGGCGCCGCGCGGCGATTAGTTCTCCTTTGAATAGCAACAGCGCGCTGCTCACTAGCTGGAGGCACGACTCCAGCTCGGCGGCGATCAGTTCCATGTTTGAAATGGCAAATAATGCTGTTATGGAATTTGTATGGACTATAACATAACTATTTGCTTTGATAACACACGCGTTTGTTATGACCCGCTTTACATATCTAAAACCGGTGGAATTACATCAGCTTTACGAGCAAGGGTGTTAAAAATAAAACATACACAATTTACAATAATAATTAGCATTAAGAAAGACGCTCACAAAAATACAAACATACAGTTATATATATATGTATAGTTATACAAACATACAGGTATAATATTTTTGACCAGCTATCACTGAACAGGTCGCAGTCAGGGTTCATCAACACCTTTTTTACCCATAATTATCATCTTTACACAGCCCATCCATATTTTCTTTGGTCTGCCTATTACATACCTCGGTTCCACTTTCGAACCTAACATTGTTCTCGTCACATAACACTTTAAGTAGGTAGGTACCTACCCTCCTCATGAGAGACCTATCATTATTAGGTAGGTTATATTCGTCGTGGTAGGTCCCATCTTCTCTACAGATATTTAACAACACGATAGAAATCTTGCACACGTCGGTAATAACATCAGGCTATCTTATCGTAAGACAAATGATTGTGTAAAAATAGCTTTCTCTGTGTTTTTACTCAAGTCGATAAACAAGTCTTTCAAATTACCTACTTCGAATCACTTTACATAATCCGATTGAATGAATTGATATCTCGTTATCTTTTATAATCCAGCCTAAGCGATGTTTTGATATCGTGTAGGCCACACAGCTGCAACAATCCCTAATTATCTAATAACGCTATCTAAGTACCTATTAACGGGGTATTTACCATGATTCAATGTAAGTTAATGTCAGTGATACTACTAGTGTTCAAATAATAATAATAATCTAATCACTATAGTATATAAATTTTTTTGGAAAAAAATGGAACCGACTTCTCATAACACAAATAGACACTAAGAACCTTCTATGTACCTACACTAAAAAGAGAAAAATAAGAATATACACATGCAATAATTATCATTTACAGTATTCAATTAATAAATTATTATGTTATATTATATTTGAAGTCGGTGCCAACTACCTATGCATTTACATCTAAGAAGAAATTACGAGTACAATAGAATTTGGGTGCAAACTTGTATCGAGTTGTTAGAGTAGAATACTCGTAGTTGGCACCGACTTCAAATATAATATAACATAATAATTTATTAATTGAATACTGTAAATGATAATTATTGCATGTGTATATTCTTATTTTTCTCTTTTTAGTGTAGGTACATAGAAGGTTTTTAGTGTCTGTTTGTGTTATGAGAAGTCGGTTCCATTTTTTTTTCCAAAAATTTTTATTTTTCAATTTTTTGTGTAAATAAAGTGCAAGTGTAAATAATATAGTAGGTTAGGTTAGATATTGGAATAGTCAAGATTAAAGAAGTTAGAGTGAGAATGAGGTTTTTTGAGTTTTACGGGAAAACTATCAATCCCTCAGGAATAAAATTTATATGGGACCACCTCGAGAGTATAAACATGTCAAACTATTCAATGTTTGACTCAGATTGTGTAGGAAAACTATCAATCCCTCAGGAAAAAAAAGTAAGAGGACCACCTAGAGATGGATACCCTTTCAAGCACAAAAAAAATTTTGGAAATCGGTCCACATTTTTCGGAAAGTTCGGTGATTTTTTGAGTTTTACGGGAAAACTATCAATCCCTCAGGAGTAAAATTTTTATGGGACCACTATGGTAGCATACCCTTTCAATCAAAAAAATAATTTTGGAAATCGGTTCACAACTGACGGAGATATCGATGAACATACATAAAAAAAAAAAACATACATACAGCCGAACATAGAACCTCCTCCTTTTTTGAAGTCGGTTAAAAACAAAGTCGCATCTCGCTGTCTGTCTGTCTCTATTTTCCCCGCACTAGGCAAGCCTGTGTCGCGCTATGTAGGTATATTTAGATCTATAAAAGTACGCAACGGATTTTGATGCGGTTTCAAGAGGGGTTTATAATAATACCTACCTATAATAATGTAAAATAATGGATCAAAATAATGTAGGTACTACAGTCTCTCTGTATTCTGTGCTACTGTATTGATCACCTTAAAAAGGTTTAATAACAATCCGCGATGGTATTTGTCTATGTCTTAGGGATAACCCACAATAACCATTTTTTATCCATTAACTTATTAGACCCCTCGCAGTCTACAGACTTTCTATCGGCCGATAGTTGAGGCGGAATATACTTCGGCTCGTAATGAGTATGAAGAAGTATAATTGCCCGTCTCAACTATCGGCCGATAGAAAGTCTGTAGTCTACGAGGGGTCTTACGAGAAGCATTGCATCCGTCTGTGCGAAGCCGGGGCGGGTCGCTAGTGTTTATTAAGATAAGATATAATAGGTACTTTATTTCATAAACATTGTTAAATTACAATAAAACGTGTATTGACTGAGACTTTGGAAGGGTTTGATCATCGACGATCACGATAGCCTATTTTGGTGCACGAAAGGAGTTGCCTCTTTGAGGCGCACTTAATACCTAATCTTTTCACCACACTGGTTGGAAAGAACTCGACAAGAAGAAGATCGACCATCTAAGGGCGAAGCATAATAAAAGACAAGTTAAATATTTGTTGACTTATTATTTAGTGCTTAGTTCTTAGAAAAGTTTCCAGTCCCAGAGTCCATTAGAGGCGCGCGTTGATCCAGGAGAGGTAGGAGGTGACCCTGGCGAACCCGGCGGGCAGACCCACCTGGCAGCCGCGGTTCGAGCCGAACGAGGTCACGCCGATCTGAAAATAACCTCAGTCATCATTATTTGCGTTTTGTCTACACTAATATTACAAAGAGGAAAGATTTGTGTGTTTTTTTGTTTGTTTGAACTGAATAGGCTCCGAAACTACTTTACCGATTTGAAAAATTCTTTCACCATCAGAATCCTTCATTATCCCTGATGAACATGCTCTATGTGGCTATAATTATTTATCCCGAGAAAGTGGTAACATCACGACGGACAGCTAGTATCTAATAAGCGCTAAAGTCCTACCAAAGTTTTTGCATGGATAGGTAATGGCGAACACTAGCGACTGAGGTTTTAGACCGAATAGCACGAGCCGGTGCGGTGGCACGTTCCAAATAACGCTTGAAAACTGGCCAAGTGCGAATGTGACACACGAACACAATGCTGCCATATTTTATTCATTCATTCATTCACGTCTTCTCCTGTTTTCGTACTGTCGAATAACTTACAAGAATCCGCTGTCCGCCGCTGTTGGTGACGAGAGGGCCGCCGGAGTCGCCCTGACAGGTGCTGCGGCCGTTGGCGCCGCTGATGCAGAGCGTGGAAGCCTGGATCAGGTTGCCGAACGTCTGCCGGCACACTGCGTTGCTGATCACATCCACCGTCACGTGGCTCTGCACCTGGTTAGTACCGATCCCGGAGACTGAAAAAAAAAACAAATATCTTAAAAGTAAGTCAGACAAACACAGAGGTACCTACCTAAATGTAACAAATGTTAGCAAAATGTCTTACAATCGCTGGTTCTGCCGTAACCTGCTGCTTGAGCGGTGGCGCCGGCGAAGTTGTTGTTCGACGCAGCTCCGGAAGGTAGAGCAATACGATTAATAGAATCTGAAAATTCGGTTACAAATTGAAAAAAATGTAACAAATATAGATAGATAAAAAAATTATTTGGGAAAACACACACATAGACGAACAAAACTAGGTACAGCTGACACAGCAAAAAAAAATGTATTAGATCTAGGTAGGTACTACAATACAAAACTTATTCTATTTTATTCTATACTACACACAATACAGAAAAAAAATAATTAAATATATTTTTAACACCCTTGCTCGTAAAGCTGATGTAATTCCACCGGTTTTAAATATGTAAAGCGGGTCATAACAAACGCGTGTGTTATCAAAGCAAATAGTTATGTTATAGTCCATACAAATTCCATAACAGCATTATTTGCCATTTCAAATATGGAACTGATCGCCGCCGAGCTGGAGTCGTGCCTCCAGCTAGTGAGCAGCGCGCTGTTGCTATTCAAAGGAGAACTAATCGCCGCGTGGCGCCAGTAGGCAGCGCTAGCGCGCTGTTAAAATGGCGGGAAAGCAACAGTGTGCATTCACAGATTGAGTTTAGTTAAAATGTTTTTTTTTTCTGTTTCCTCGCAAATGTGTTAAAAAACGTCGTACGATATACGTGCGTATTGGTTATAACATGCTCGGCTCAATTACGCCCTCGCCTGCGGCTCGGGCTGAAATTCCGCCTCGCATGTTATAACCATCTTTACGCACTAATATCGTAATGTACTATAAATCTACTACAAACAAAAAAACTAGAGACTGTTATAACAAAATAATGAGTGAACTTACTGGTGTAACCAACATGATTAAATGTGATCATCGCGATATCATTTGCTAAGGTGTTGGTACTGTAGCTGCTGTGGATTTCTACGTTAGAGGTGGACACTCTAGTGCCTCCGCTGAAGAGTCGAGTGGAGCCGAAGACCAACAGGAATTGCCGAGCCTGGTTCCTGCCATCCCACCAGCAGTGAGCCGCCGTCAGCGCGCGCGTGTTGCTCAGCATCGAGGAGCCACATACCGAGGTCTGACCCGACGCCAGGGTGATTAACAAACCGGCCTGAAAATGTTGTAACGGGTTAGTATCGTGTTTATGCAATCACCGAAAATTTTGACCATTGCCTACATCTTTAGGTAGATAAGATGATTTATACAGCGGAGGCAATTTTTGCCTAGTCCTTGCGACATTGTTTAGTGCGATGGCGCTAGCACCTAAACCATTTTTATCGCCCATATTGACTAGGTATCGAGCAGCTAATGTTCTGTTCTCACCAAGAATGGGTAGGCACCGAGCGCAGCAGGGGATCCACCCACAATCCTTTCATTGAAGTCGGCCTGCTCCTCCAGCGCCTTGATCCTAGCTGCCGCAGGGATGCCCTCATTCTCGTGGTAGTGCAGGGCTATCTCCTCTTCGGCCAGCACTAGCCCGACCCACGCAGCAGCCAGAAGCAATATCACCTTCATGATTGAAAACTTTTTGGCCCAAGGCGAGTTGTAATGAGTTTTATATTATTAGTGATATCTAATCGCAGGATTAATTCATATTTTTCATTGACGTATTGTTATCATTCATTAAGGCCATGAATAAAAATAAAAATAAGGACTATGATTATCAGTAAACCTAAATAACACCGGATATTGTAAGCTAGTGGCACGGGTTTGTTGAAATCTATCTATCTATGAACCCCGAAAGAGAGCAAGTGAGGAAAATTTCTAAGAAGCCGCGTTCCGAGTAACTTCGAGTACTGGTAAGTATTTTCATTCATTCATTCGAGCTTGAATATAAATAAGTATCTTCGATCAATATTCTTGATCGAAGGTTAACATTTTTTGAAAGATACCCTATAATCTGACCAAGTGTATGTGAGCACATACGGTGTTTTCTGTATTATTTTTTGTAATTTAATTTTGGTAGGTAGGTACACTCAGCATCAAAAGTTGGTTAACAGTTTGTTTTAAAAGTTAAATATTTTTCGAGGAAATCAACATTTTTTTTTAATTTTTGGATGCTCTATCTGATAAGAAACAAATACTCCAAAATAACTATGGGTCTATTGTTGCTGAAAAATAAAAAAATCCCATATTTACGTTTTCATCAAAAATGAGTCGCGGCAATTGAAGGCTATTGTAATAAAATTATTGTAATGTGTTTTGTCAATTTATGAAAAAAAAAATATAATAACTTTGGTGTACCTATGTAGGTAGGTAGGTATTATACTTACCTCATAGTTTACACTGATATGCGTACTTATTAGTTCTTCGTACGGAACCCTCGGTGGGCGAGTCCGACTCGCACTTGTCTGGTTTTTTCACATAGGTTAGCTAAATTACAGCCTTCTATTAGATAGATACTAAGTCTACTGAGCTATGCCGCGTAAGGTGGACACGCTCGCTCGGCAAAACTAGAACGGTTCCTTGTTTTCTGCAGAACCCTAAAAAAATACTAGTAAGTACTTATCTATCAAACATTTTTTATGATGAATGGATCGACTCTTGACCGCGAATCTTACACAATTAATCAATTGATATCAATAGGTAGGTATGGTACTTATGTCTGAATCGAGAGTCAATACAGTTGTATACCTACGCCAATAATTATCTATTACGTCACTCAATAAGTCTCCGGTCTGACACATTTATCGTAAGAATGTTGATATATCCGTTATGATTTCTGGATAGTACCAACATTAAGACGATAAAACTTAAAATTTCGAAGTACATATTATGATGATTATTTTTCAAATGACAGAGGCTTTAGAAAACCCAGTTTTGAAATTTTCTAACCAATGATGAAAAACAAATTTTGTGTGTTGAAATATTGCTTTTTTTGTTAAAGAAAAACGCTGTTAAAGCCAAACAGTGCCTTGATAACTGTTATGGTGATTCTACGCAAGGCGATTTAGTCAACTTGGACTGATATTTTTATCTTTAAATTAAAGTAATCGTATAAGCATCGATAATGCTGGACGCTCGTTTAACTTAAAATGGCGAGTACCTAGGCAAAAATATTAAAGTTTCAAAAAAATATTTTCCTATCCACAAAATGAAATTGCATGACATAGCTAAGATATATTTCATAGTAGTTTGATTTAAATTTTGAAGCTGTTTTGACCACATGTCATGGCAGTTGGTTTTTAAATGGGTTTGTTTGAAATGGGCTGCTCACTTTGGTCAAAAACAATAACGCAGTTTGAAGATTTAAAAGCTTTATTTCTCTGATATGTAATAGCGAGTGAAGCATTGAATCAAGAAAGTTGAGATTTGAGTGGACAGTGACCTGCGAAGTTATCTAAAGACACAAAAACCTGAAAAGTCAGCTGGTAAAGCATAATATGGCATCCACGCTTGATATTTTAATCATAGACTAGGTATCTTTAAAAAGTAAAAATATTAGTAGTAAATGATAAATAACAATATTTACTGATTTTAGATTTGTATAAAAAAAACAACTTCAATTTATTTACAGAAACTAAACTACCACAATATGTACATAAAATTACAAAATACAATAGAATCAGTCAAGCTATCTAAGGATCGTCGTAAAAACGATCTATAGATAGCTCAACTGATCCAGGTCACTGCCAGTCGGAAGCGTGCCCAAAACACTGGCGGCATTGCCACGCTGAATGGCAATGCTGATTCTTTGAGCCAAAAAGTCGCCAGCTCGTGAATCACGCGACGCTTCGACCAGACGCCCTGAAAGATTTTTGAAGACGCGATGGGCCCCGGAACCCCACGGACCCAGGGTCTCGACCCCAAATGGTTCAAATATATAAACCCGATCAAGATTTATATATGTATTTGCGCCTTTTGAGATCCTCAGCCGAATCTGCCGCCGCGCCAGGCCTAACGGATGTCCCGGGTAGATGTGAAAGCGCAAGGGTATCTACGCAAGTAGCGTCCCATACCAAAGGCCTTCCTCTCCCAAGGGACAAGAGTCATACCGTCGGGGCGCTTGCCATCGTCACGCATCAGACCACTCGGTTCTAGAACGGCCGGTACATTGGCGCTGACAAGCGCTCGGCGGATGATGTCATTAAGACTGGCGTGGCGGCAGAACCGACCTGCGGCCCTAGTGCACGATAATCCGTGGTGACCAAGCTGGTCGACCGTCCTACCACACTGACATTGGTGAGGGGCGCAACACCGCGCACCCAACCGTAGGCACACTGCAATACGGAAGCTAGCGGGAATAACAATATTGGATGAACTGCGCAATAAAAATAAGAAAAACGGCCTCAAATGAAAAGACTAAAATGATGTTCCACCAAGAAAACACAGCGAATCACAAGTCATTGAAAACGATGCTTCCATTGAATGAATTAAGGAATCGCCGCCGTGGGGACAGCGGAAGGATTATGTCGGACTCTCACCGACTAAAACTGACGCGTGGCCTGCCTACATGCATGTCAAGGGGCTCCGGGATCTCCTACGGAACACACCGGTGCCCCTCGCTTTTTGCCAAAGCACTGTCCCGGGAATGGCACCCACAGCCACGCCCGGCACCCTCGCGGTGCTTACGGCCGCCGCCCTCCCGGGGTCCGCATCATGGACAGCCGAAGTCCCCACTTCAACCACGCGCACCCGGAAAGTCCCCTGTCTGGCAGGGGCATTTTTCCTATCATCTTTGTCAGGTCTAACGTCCGGCACCTAATAACTTTTTAAAAACACAAAAATATATCCCAGGGAAAAAAATGTAGCTCATATGAAAAATTATTGCCAAAACTGAGGCCTGTTTTAAGGACGTAAGTATATCAAACGTCGTAAAATAAATAAAAGTAGGTACCTATGTAACATAAAGTATACAAAATTCGTTCAATGAAAAAAGAATCGAATCGTTTATTATGGCTTTGAAAGAATAAATCACACGTCAGTGAGCTAAAGTTGAGTATTAAGAGCCTATAGTAGGTACCTTAGATGATCGAACGCGGCCGCTCCGCGTAGGTACGCCGCCATTTTGTAAGCGGGACAGCGAGTGTGATTTGTTCGGCGTGTGAGGAGTACAGAGCTATGGATGCGCAAGGTTATTTACGGCGCAAAAACACTTTTTAGCTAATTAAAAGTACTAAAAACAAAAAAAGATCAAAATTCGGAACAACGGGACCACGTAGTGTACTAAGCTGAGTTTAGATACAAAATTTTACTAGTCTAGCTAAAGTATTTATTGAGTACTTTTGTTTTTAAGTAAAATTCAGAGGGAAGTTTGTGATTACTTTCTATCGAGAAAATATTTAGTAATCGTGTTTTCACTACAACGGGAACTCAGTTTATATCCTCAACTATAATTTTTTTTTTTTCAATAATATTGGTTCAATACTTTTATAGATAGGTAGTACGCGCCCTTAAGTTCAATTTCTAAAAATATATTTGATTTTGATAGTCAGACCGGAAACTTATTGAGTGGAGTGTATTCACTATTCTTCTGTCTGTCAAAATAAAAAGTTTTCTATTCTATTCTAATATTATAAAAAGGAAAGATTTGTTTGTTTGAATTGAATAGGCAATACTACAATCCAAGGTGTACAAAATTTGAACGTAAAACTCTCTAAATCGCGTGCGCTGCGAAAACTATTGATGATAGAACAAAAAAATGTTCTAAAATGTTAAAGAACACATCAATATCTACAAAAAAATCAGCGATGGCTTAAGTCTAACTATTGTGGTTGAGGCAGTATAACGACTTTTGTAATTTAAAAAGTAAATAAAATGCCGACCAAAATCAGAGCACATTTTACTTATCTTGGTCCGTTAGTAGTAAAGGCTGTTTCAGTACCCTTAGATTACTTTTTAAATGATTGAAACGGACATTTTATTCAAAAGATATCATGAGTTTTAAAATGTACCTACGCTACGATACACCGCGACCACAGAATAAATATCAGTTAGTACAAGTACGCGACGTGACGTGTTTTTCACTTCACGCTTCTATGAAATTTCCCATAAGAACGTTATATGTTACGTTACGGTAAAAACGTTATGAAAGTAACTCTGTCTGTCTGTCTATCTGTCTGTTTGTTACCTTTTCACGTCCAAACCACTAAACAGATTAGGCTGAAATTTGGCATGGATAAAGGTTGTATCCCAGGGAAGGACATAGGCTGCTTTTTATCCCAGAAAAATCCCGATGGACCGCGGGTTACACCGCGGGAGCGCAGCTAGTTGATTATAAATGTGATTTAAATATTCGATAGTAATTTAACTAAGAGTCCCAGATAAAAAGCACATAAATATTAACAAATGTGTTTTTTATCACAATTTTCCCTTAGTAGGCTCCCATCACCCGGGTCTCCCCTTGGTAGGTAGGTATTAATGAATGTAGGAGCGTGGAACTCGAATGCTTACAAACAGAACTCTGTGCCTTGTGAGGAGGCTCTGCATATTGACTTTTTCTGTCATTTTATACGAGTACATACTAAAAAAAATAAAAAAAATATGTATTAAATTTATGTAACTATTCCTGTATGTGCTATATTCTGCGATATGACTCAGGCTTTTGATTACGTGGATCATGATATATTGATGAAAAAGCTTGAGGCGTATGGAATAAGAGGAAACGTTTTGAATCTGCTTCATTCTTATTTAAATGATCGTCGACAGGTGACCGAAATCACAAGATTAGACCCAAATTCTAAATGTATTCAAAATTATAGATCGCTAGAACGAGTGGTAAAATATGGCGTTCCCCAGGGAAGTGTGCTAGGACCTTTGCTTTTCATATTATACATAAATGACTTACCCAAAACAATACAACACCCAATGACATTATTTGCTGATGATAGCACCGTAACTCTTAAGTGTAATGACATAAATTCATATAAATCTGACATTAATAATTCATTAAAATCAATAATTTCTTGGTTAGACAATAATAATTTAATAATAAACTTACAAAAAACTAACATAATGCATTTTAGTCAAAGAGCTATTAATCCAACTGAATTACGATTAGAAATTGACGGCCATATAATAAATCAGGTTGACTCTACACGATTTTTAGGAATAGAATTTGACAGAAAACTAAATTGGAAAAAACCACATCACCTTATTAAGTAAAAAAATTTGTAGTTCAGCCTATGCATTATACAAGCTGTCCTATACAGTGAACACAGAAACTTTAATTATCGCCTACTATGGAATAGTCGAATCGCTATTAAGATATGGCATCATTTTTTGGGGCAACGCAACAGACAAGATTTTCATTTTTAAAATTCAAAAGCGCTGTATTCGTGCTATGTTCAAATTACAAATGACTGATAGTTGCAGGCCATGGTTCCTAAAGTAAAAAATCCTTACACTTCCGTCACTCTACATACTTGAAACAGCATTGTTTGTGAGACAAAATCCTCACCTGTTTCCGCGCGTATCTGACATTGTCGTACGCAACAGACGCAATGACAATAGATTAGTGACGCCTAGTTGCAAAACAACACTGTTGCAAAAAAGTGTAATGAGCCTTTTTGAGGTACTGTTTTTACCTAAAAGAGGGCTCTGCCAAACAGGTACTATTTCTAGGCCCTAGGTTCAATTAAGAGGCGCACCCAGTAAGTTGGTTTCAAGAATAGGTACACTTTGTGTTCAAATTTAAGTAGGATGCCATAAAGATATCTTGACGAAAGTCACAGGGTAAATAGCTGTTGAAATGGCGATGTTTTTAAAATACATTTGGATTAACAAAAGTTCTATGACTTTTCCTCAGAAAATGCCCTTGAAAGTATTGGTATTGTTTTCAGTTTTTCATTTTACGCTAGATCATTTTATTTTATGGCGCAGTCGAGTGGGTTTTGAAGTAAATAGTCATTGGATTGAAGAGACCTAACTTTAAGCTAATTACCAGAGAAAAAATTATGAGCTTATCTTAAATATTCACCTCAAAATAAACAAAATGGTCTTGCAACTGCTTAATAAATAAAATGTCACAAAAACGTGAATAACTTCTGGGGGTGATTCGGGTAGCCCTTGGGGTGCTGCATCACTGGACTTCCGCTCAACAGTCGTTCCTGGGACACCCTGTATACAATAAAATTCCTAAGACGTACAAAGAACTTAACAATAATCAATTTAAATGCAAATTAAAACTACTATTAGTTACTAAGTGCTATTATGATATTAATGATTTTTTGACGGACAATTCTTTAGTTTAGTTAGGTACTATTGACATTAGTTTTATGCATGAACATTCTTAAAGTTTTATTTTGACCTAGTATTTTGATATTTATACCTACATATTACAATTTTTTCAATATTAAGTATTCAAAAATGTAATTAGATTATTATTATTCTTTGTATAAGTTGGTAACATTTTGCATGCTGTTAGGCTAAACAAGGCTGTGCATATAATTTCCTCAGACATCTGTTTTATTGTTAACCCTTGTTTTGCAATTGCAAAATTTGAATTTAATTTGAATTTTGAATTTTGTACCTACTACAAAAAAATAAAGTCTGAAATAAACAAATTTTATTTATTTTAATCTGCTTTCTTCTGTGTGTTCCTCGATTTTCAAATATTTATTAGGAAGCCGTATGAGCCAGTGGCCAACTCTGATGACGCAGTTTCTAGGCCGCCTTAAAGCCTCCGCCATGGAACGTAGTACCCTCCAAGGCACGGAAGCGCCTCAGGTGAAAATGCCTTAGGCGGTCACCCATCCACTTACGGACCGTTTAGAGCTAATCTCTAAGTCAAAGTCAAAGACAAGAAGCATTTATTCAGTAGGACCGCTGGGATCACTTAGAATAGTCTTAAAACTAATTTTACTCCTGTTCTTGCGCTACCAATACCGTGAAGAATCAGGGCAACAAACACGGTTTGGGGACTAGAGATATAGAGCTCACACTTTGGCTCCCACTAGCACTACCCTGTGTAACCCTGGCTCTCAAGAGACTTGTGTTACCGGGACATTACAGTTACAGCACACTATACACCGTCCCCCTTCCCCTCATCCGCTTCCTCTAACGACACTGAAAAACAGCGCCTGATCCAAATGATGCCATGGTATGTGGTATTTGCTCAGTACTAATAAATGTTGAGCTGTTCCATGACTTGAATTTCTATCTGTGTTATGTTATTTTATTCTAAGAGAATTTTATTTTTTATTATGATATTATTTTTGTTTGTTGTTGTAGGTACCACTACCTACCTAGGTACCACTGGTGCCTTTCTCAAGATAATAAGTTAAGTTTAATTTTTTTAAAGATCTCACTAGGATGCAACGCCTTAGATAGTGGAATACTTAACTGTAATGTTAGCCTATAGTTGTAAATTAATAAATTAATAAATGACTCGTAGTTCCTCTCCTGAGAGTAAATTCATAGCAAAGTCACATTTTACCAAATTCCGAGAAGCTCCATAAGCGCAAAGAGGTTGTGGTTTTATTGACTTCGTTTGTGCATAAATTACTTTTGTAGGTACCTACCTATTCTTGTACTTATTGCTATTCTAGTTTTGTTTTGAATACTTACCTACTTATTTAAGTTATTTATGTTCAAAATAACCTAAAAATAAAATCTTCTAACTGTTCTACAAAATAAAAGGAAGCTGCCCTCACTCAATGTACCCAGTAAATTTACTACCAAAGGAAGGGATATGTACTTATGTTTTTCGCGCGTATTTCACACAGCAAAAGCCCAAACTAAGCAAAGCTTGAAGGTACTATGGGAACCAGATAACTGATATACTCATACAACCAAGGGGAAGACAACGACCACTGTGCTTCCGGTATCTCGGAAGGCACAAATGACGATGAGGGGTTCATTCATCAAGGTGGAACTGAAGAAGAAGTAGCCCTTGTCTCGTAATCAATGCGGGACCGCCGCACTGACGACCGAAACTCTACACTTGCGACTTCAGATTCCAACGACTCAGCTCTACGTGTCCCGGGTTCACTTCGGCGTGAAGCCGGAGGACGTCGCGGAGTATGTGAAGCGGAAGACCCAGCTCACCGTGAGGGTTGTGCAGTTGGCATCTCACCGTAATATGAGCTTTAACTCATTTATGGTGAGAGTGCTGACTGCTAGTTTATCAACCTACATGGATGCAGCATTTTGGCCGAAGGGTGTTGTGTACAGGTATTGGCTATGAGTTTAATAATATGTATACTACTAGGTAAATATATACTAGTTTAATTAAGATAATATGAATACTGGACTTGTTTATCAAATAAAAGTGCTTCATTAAGACTCCTAGTATATATTAGAGGCGCGCGTTGATCCAAGACATGTAGGAGGTGACCCTGGTGAACCCGGCGGGCAGACCCACCTGGCAGCCGCGGCTCGAGAAGAACGAGGTCACGCCGATCTGAAAACATCATAATAACATAGTCATCATTATTTGCGTTTTTCGCATCTATTATAGGTAGTAGGTAGGTATCTTATCTACACGCTAAAATAAGCAAGTTCGGATGAATGACCAAATCTGGTCAGGGAGTTTTAAGGCCGCCTGAAGGCCTCTGTCATGGCTTACTTATAACTAGGACCGACAATTGAACGTGCCATCCGAAGCACGCAAAAACTGACCAAGTGCGAGTTCGACACTCGAATATTGAATATTATTAACTCTCTCTTAATAATTTTCGAGTTAAGGTAGGTACTAATAGGTAGGTAATGTTTTGTTTTATTTTCATTTAGTGACTTCCCCTGTTATTATTACAGTTGGACTGGCAAAACAAATGACTTAGAGCGTGGCCCCATGTGCGAGGCACGGCACGGCACGGCGCCGTGCCGTGCCTCGCACATGGGGCCAAGCACTTACAAGCATCGGTTGCAGGGTTAGACTGGGCAAATATACGAGCGGGCCGCCGGAGTCGCCCTGGCAGGTGCTGACGCCACCGGAGCCCCTGGTGCACAGCGTAGAGCTCTGGATCAGCGAGTCGTACGTCTCCCGGCAAACATCGTTTCGGATCACTACCAATGAAACTTGGCGCAGCACCTGGTTCTGGGTGATCGGAGAGGCTGGAGGAGAAACAAATCTCTTAGAAGTGACATCATTCAGACATACCTACCTACACAGAGGTATCCAAAAAAACAATCCAAAGTGATTTTAAGTCTTTGTCAATAAATAAACTAATTTTGACTTTTGTCTCACAAACAAACAACTTACAATCGCTGGTTCTGCCGTATCCTATTGCAACACCGGCGAGTCCAGCGAAGTTTTGGTTCAGGTAATTTCCGAAGGGTCGATCGACACGGTTAATAGTACCTGAAAATTAGATGAAATATTGAAAAAAATACATATGTAGCGAGTCAGGTTAAGTAAAATTAATAATGTTGATAACCAAACAATGAGTACTTACTGGTGTAAGGAACACGCTCGTGAGAGATCATCGCAAGATCATTTAACAAGTTAGTGGAATTAAAGGAGCCGTGGATTTCTACGTCGGAGGTGGTTACTCGGGTGCCTCCGCTGAAGAGTTGGGTGGAGCCGAAGACCAGTGTGAACTGTAACGCCTGATATTGGCCGTCCCACCAGCAGTGCGCTGCCGTCAGCGCGCGCGTGTTGCTCAACATCGTTGCGCCACACATTGAGGTCTGACCCGTCGACAGGTCTATTATGAGGCCAACCTGAAAGTTTTTATAAAAGACGCTAAATAGCAACGAATATAATGTTGATGGTACCTAATCATCACCTAAAACTGCTAAAACGTAGGCCATTTCATACTTGACGATCATATAGTGGAGCAATCTGCCTAGTGCCCAAGACGTCTGTGTGATGGAATAGGCTAGCCAAGTTATTATTATGATTCTCTTTTCTACTGTATTTTGTTGTTATTAGGTGTGCATTTATTTATTTATTTATTTATTTATTTCGGGAAAACAAACAACTACATTATAAATATATACTTACATTAACTTAGCTTACATTTACAGAAAAATGCAACGAATAATAATAATGCAGTCAACGACATTTTCCACATTTTGTTGTAAGACAGATTTAAGTAGTTAATGCTGCTAGAGAGTAGAATATAATAAAGAAGGCTAAAGCCAAGATCCTATTGTTTATGTTATACTTGATAAACTTATTTGTTATGAAAACTTGGTACAACGTAAACAAGGTAGGTAGGAACTTAAAACTAGAATAGTAACTAGGGTAGACTTTGCAGTTCAGACCATGCATTACGCATGGTCTGAACTGCAAAGTGTGGTAAAAACAAGTTTCTTAAATTTATACAGATTACAATAAAATATGTCTATGGTAATAAAGTGAACGTTATAGGACTCAAACATGCGATGAAAAGGGGCCCGCAGTCCCGAGTTGGTGCGGCATGTGCTCAGCGCAAACAGAGAACATTGTGCAATAATAGTACATTACGATATTAGTGCGTAAAGATGGTTATAACATGCGAGGCGGAATTTCAGCCCGAGCCGCAGGCGAGGGCGTAATTGAGCCGAGCATGTTATAACCAATACGCACGTATATCGTACGACGTTTTTTAACACATTTGCGAGGAAACAGAAAAAAAACATTTAAATAAACTCAATCTGTGAATGCACACTGTTGCTTTCCCGCCATTTTAACAGACTGCCTACTGAGTGGCGCCGCGCGGCGATTAGTTCTCCCTTGAATAGCAACAGCGCGCTGCTCACTAGCTGGAGGCACGACTCCAGCTCGGCGGCGATCAGTTCCATATTTGAAATGGCAAATAATGCTGTTATGGAATTTGTATGGACTATAACATAACTATTTGCGTTGATAACACACGCGTTTGTTATGACCCGCTTTACATATCTAAAACCGGTGGAATTACATCAGCTTTACGAGCAAGGGTGTTAAAAAGTATTTTCATTCATTATCAACCTCATATTTTAACAAGCAACAAAATGTTCTTACCATATATCGGTGTTCACCGTGCCTAGAAGGGGATCCACCCACAATCCTATCAATGAAGTTAGCCTGCTCCTCCGCCGCCTTGATCCTAGCTGCCGCAGGGATGCCCTCATTCTCGTGGTAGTGCAGGGCTATCTCCTCTTCGGCCAGCACCAGCCCGACCCACGCAGCAGCCAGAAGCAATATCACCTTCATGATTGAACACTTTTTGGCCCATGGCGAGTTGTAATGAGTTTTATATTGGTGATGATATCTTATCGCAGAATGATGTATGCACTAATCCTGCGATATAATAATTTTAATTGACTGGGCATTGAATATAATTGATAATATATAAAACCGGTTTTTACAAGATTTTGCTTGTTATTACAAGCTTTTAGATAACTTGCATTAATTGTGGGCATGTTTCCGGCATGTTCCGGTCAAATCTTGCAAGAAGGATTTGATCCGCTTTCCGACGGTGTCTGATTGAGCTGGAATTTGGTACGTGATGTCTTCGGTGAAAATGCAATAATATGGTGTCAATTAGCTAATGCATCTAGCATCAGATTCTTCAGAAAATGGGCCCATTGAGTTGAATCTCGGTTAGTCGATCAAGAACGGAACTCAGCAAATTGGTCGATTGAATCCGATGAAATTGTTTCATCTACATTTAAAAAATGGTGAAAATAAGCTGTTCCGATGATGGAGTCAGGAGATATTGAATGGTACTTCTCAGTGAGTTAAAGTAAAATATTTGTATTTGGGCTCCTATTCATTTTGAGAAAGAGAAGTCATCGTTCTCCAAATGCATCAGAAGTTGATTAGAAGCTTCTCAAATCGAAATATTTCCGGAATCCGTAACATCATGACCAAAATGTTGACGAATATTTCATGATTGAGAACTCTCAGTCCATAGGTAATAACTTCCCAAGCAAATTTATTTTTTCTTAGCAATCGAAAAAACTGTTAATCAACTTTTGATGTCAGCATCAAAAGTTGATTAACAGTTTTTTTTGTACTTTCAGCAGTTTTCTGTACGCTGAAACGTACGTACTAGGTATATACGCAGTTTCGCGGCACGTGAGTTCCTGGCATTAGTAAATCGTCAGTTTGACATAATGCATAAAGAGTCTTGTCGATTCGATTTACAATGGCTAGGAGGGAAGGTTTTTAAAGTTTTACGGGAAAACTATCAAACCCTCAGAAATAAATAAATGTATAAGGGACCACCTCTGGAGTATATTTCAAACAAAAAAAAAAAATTTTGAAAATCGGTCCTCAATTGGCGGAGTAATCGCGTAACAAGATACCTACATACAGGCGAATTGAGAACCTCCTCCTTTTTTTTTAAGTCGGTTAAAGATAGCGGTATTTAGCCAAATTAAGCTTCCCTTGCTTAAAGCATGATGAAACGACTTGAACACGATTTGTATGGTTTTTAAGTGAAACGACGTCAAGGCCTATCTTTGCGCTCTCAGTATGATACTCGTTGATCGTCGTATAACGAGTCAAAAGCTCAGTTAGCCTCAAAGCTTGGCATTCTTGTTATGGCGGTATATACTATCTATGAGGCGTTATTTCACTCCTGTATAGCTGTTCACTCTGAAAAACCTAAGTTTGAGTCTGTTTGAGGTACTGTTTTTACCTAAAAGAGGGCTCTGCCTACAATCTACAATCTAGTCTACAATCCAATGATTGTAGAGACCCAACTTTTAACTAATTACCTGTATAGTATAAGAAAACCGACTTCAATGTTTGACATAGAGGGCGCGGCGTTTCTGAGAAGTATTCTATCAAACAAAAAAAAATATTTTAGAAATCGGGCATCCTTCGGCTTGAGAACCACACTGGAAATATCAATAGACGATTAATTGACGACCTCTGTAGCACAGGCCCGCCTGCGACGCAGAAGGTTGCGGGTTCGATCCCCGCCAAAGTAATCTACAAATCATCATCATCATTGGCCTGCCCTTATCCCGCTCATGCGGGGTCGGCACAACATGTTCTCTTTCTCCACTCTCCTCTATCACTCGTCATCTCCATATCCACTCCTTTCTTACCCATATCTTCTTTCACACAATCCATCCATCTTTTCTTAGGTCTACCTCTACTCACATATCCATCCACATTCATTTCCATCACCCTTTTAGTTAAATGAGTTTCATCCCTCCGCATAACGTGCCCATACCACGCTAACCTATTGCTCCTCAACTTTTCAGTC
The DNA here is from genome assembly GCA_963565295.1 of Epirrhoe alternata. Taxonomy (NCBI): domain Eukaryota; kingdom Metazoa; phylum Arthropoda; class Insecta; order Lepidoptera; family Geometridae; genus Epirrhoe; species Epirrhoe alternata. The sequence continues at coordinate 299,300 of OY751385.1, read as the reverse complement.
ACTGGCGCTACTTTCAGACTTCCCCTAATATATTCATTCCTCACCTTATCCATTCGCGTCACTCCGCACATCCATCTCAACATTCGCATCTCTGTCGCATGCACTCTTCTTTCATCCGTCGCTTTCGTGGCCCAGCACTCAGATCCATACAGCACGACAGGTCTAATGACCGTCTTGTAAATTTTCCCCTTAAGTTTAAGGGGCATACAAGGGTCACATGTTGTTCCTGAGACCTGTCGCCACTTCATCCATCCCGCATTCATTCTATTTTTTACGTCTCGGTCAATTCCGCCGTCATCTTGTATCAATGATCCGAGGTATCGAAAGTCGGAGCAGACTGGTAGGAATACACCATCTAAGGCGATGGGAGAGAAGCTGGATGAACCCCCAAAGTTACAGAACAGGTGCTCAGTCTTGGTTCTGCTTATTTTCAAGCCAACACTTTCCAGTCTCTCCCGCCATTTTCCCAGCCTGCTCTGAACCTCGGATGCATCTTCTCCGACGAGAACGATGTCGTCGGCGAAAAGCATACACCAGGGTGCCTCCTCCTGTATGTCTGATGTCAATGCATCCATCACCAGGAGGAACAAATAAGGGCTTAACGCCGATCCCTGGTGTAGGCCCACAGCCACACCGAACTTATCAGTAGCGCCAGCTTCTGACCGGACATACGTGCTTGCGTCTCTATACATGGCACGTACAAGTTGGATGTATTTCTCAGGCACTCTCTTTTCTTTCATCGCCCACCACAGAACCTCACGGGGCACTCTGTCGTACGCCTTCTCTAGGTCAACGAACACCATATGCAAGTTTTTGTGCGCACGTTTGTACTTCTCGCAGACTTGCCTTAGAGCGAATATGGCGTCCGTTGTACTGCGTCCCGGCATAAACCCAAACTGGTTCCGTGATACCTCACTCTCTTCTCTCATTCGCCTCGCTATCACTTTCTCCCAGACTTTCATACTGTGTGACATGAGCTTTATTCCGCGATAATTGTTGCAGTCCTGTACATCACCCTTGTTCTTGTAAATGGGTACCAGAGAACTGTTACACCATTCATCTGGGATCGCCTCCTCTTGCAACAGCTTATTGAGGAATAAAGTCAGCCACTTCCATCCATCAGCACTCAAAACCTTCCATATTTCAATCGGAATACCATCTGGACCTGTCGCTCTACCATTTCTCATGCTTTGCACGGCCGTTCGTACTTCCTCCACGCATATTTCTTTCACCATTCCCATGTTGGCTGGTACCTTGTTAAGGACACCGCTCCAGTCATTCTCTTCATTCATTAGTTTATCAAAATATCTCTTCCAACGATCTTTTATTTCATCATCATTCGTAAGTACTTTTCCTCCCTCATCTTTCATACATTTTACGTGGATTAAATCCCTTGCATTCTTCTCTCTCGCTTTTGCTAGCTTGTACAGGTTCTTTTGTCCATCAGGGCTTTCCAACGATTGGTAAAGTTTCTCTTGTACACGAGCCCTCGCTACAGCAACTGCTCTTTTAGCCATTCTCTTACACTCCACGTACACCTTCCGTTTATTCTCTTTCACAATATCATTCCCACTCTCGATATTCTTCCATTCTTTAAATGCGTTCTTCTTCTCTTTCAAAATTGTTTGCACCTCTTCATTCCACCACCATGTATCCTTATCAATTTTTCCTTTACCTTTCGTTTCCCCACACACATCCTTCGCCGTTTGCCTTATACATTCTGCCATTTCATTCCAACACTCATTCCCTGATTTTAAATCCATATCCTCATCCATTTCAATCATTTTATCAACCACTCTTTTCTGAAACTCTCTTGCTTGCTCACTCTTCTCTAACATATGCCATTTAATTTTGGGTGGGGGGTTTGAGTTGCTTTTGGAAGGTCGTATTTTTATGTTAATTTCCAACAAGAGTAGTCTATGCTGCGAAACTAAAGGCTCGCCGGGTATAACCTTACAGTTCTTGGCCGCTTTTAATCTATTCCTTCGGATTAGGAAGTAGTCGATTTGTGTGTTGTGGTTGCCACTTTTGTAGGTGATAAGATGTTCTTCACGTTTTTTAAAATAGGTGTTCACCACGGCTAGGTCAAAAGCAGAAGCCGCTTGTAAAATTGACTCTCCCTCTTGGTTCTTGTTGCCAAAACCCCTACCACCGTGTACTCTTTCATACCCTGCATTCATCCTTCCCACATGTCCATTAAAATCTCCACCTATGTATATTTCCTCATCGTCAGGTATACTCATCATCACCGCATCAAAATCCTCCCAAAAGGAGAACGGGCAGGCATGTATGAAGCGCCGCCCAAGTCAAAAAACGATCGCCCGCAGAGTGGACGTATAGTGGAATGGGTAGACCTTCTAAAACACTACATTTGATTGTATGACAGCAAAAAAATCCATCCTACAGATATCGAGATATTTGCAGTTAAAGGTGGTGACTTTTACCATCATGTTTTTTGACAAACAGGCTTCCCGCAGACAAGCCACTATGGGCATTCGATAGATTTTTAGAAGCACTACATTTCATTGTATGACAGCTAAAAAATCCATCCTGCAGAAATTGAGATATTTGCAGTTCAAGGTGGTGACTTTTACCATCATGTTTTTTGACTTACAGCCTTTCCGCAGATAAGCCACTATGGGCAATCGATAGAACTTTAGAAGCACTACGTTTCTTTGTATGACAGCTAAAAAATCCATCCTGCAGAAATCGAGATATTTGCATTTAAAGGTGGTGACTTTTACCATCATGTTTTTTGACTTACAGGCTTCCCGCAGACAAGCCACTATGGGCATTCGATAGAACTTTAGAAGCACTACATTTCATTGTATGACAGCTAAAAAATCCATCCTGCAGAAATGAAGATATTTGCAGTTAAATGTGGTGACTTTTACCATCAATGTTTTTTGACTTCCCACAGACAAGCCACTATGGGCATTCGATAGAACTTTAGAAGCACTACATTTCATTGTATGGCAGCTAAAAAATCTATCCTGCAGAAATCGAGGTATTTGCAGTTAAAGGTGGTGACTTTAACCATCATGTTTTTTGACTTATAGGGTGAGAGCCAGCGACCAGCAGACCTTCGTCATTTTATAAAGGCTGAGACTTTGTCTGTGTGTAGTCCCAGTATGGTTATGTACGATCCCCAAATATGAAGTTTGGGTCCGGGTGGCTTTGGGAGATATGAGGCATCAAAGGTGCCCAAAATAGCTCCCAAGATTCGTCATTTTACCAAGGCTGAATTTTATATATGTTACTTAGGGAGCTATAAAAAGAGGTTTCCCAAGCGGGCAGACACCTGCGGCGGTTCCTTCATCATATCGGTCAGCCTCAAAGTTTACCGTAGGATCGAGCTCGGGTGATTTTAATCTTTAAGGTATAAAGCTCATTTTGATATATTTGGCTTGAAACAGTATTAGAAATCACGTCGTCCTTTGTCAGATCCCTAGTACAGTTCCAACCCCCTGAAAGTAATTGTAAGTAATGCTTTCGTAGAAACCTGAACTTTGTGTAATTTACTTGAGGAGCTATAAAAAGATGAATGCACAAACGTACGATGAGTATAAAACATGTATGCAACATGTATCAAACAAGTATGCAACATGTATCAAACAAGTATGCAACAAGTATAAAACATGTATGCAACAAGTATAAAACATATAGGCAACAAGTATCAAACACGTAGGCAACAAGTATCAAACATGTAGGCAACAAGTATCAAACATGTAGGCAACAAGTATGCAACAAGTATAAAACATGTATGCAACAAGTATAAAACATGTATGCAACATGTATCAAATGAGTATGCAACAAGCAAAACATGTATGCAACAAGTATAAAACATGTATGCAACATGTATGCAACATGTATGCAACATGTATCAAATAAGTATGCAACATGTATCAAACAAGTATAAAACATGTATGCAACAAGTATAAAACATGTATGCAACATGTATCAAATAAGTATGCAACATGTATCAAACAAATACTTGTTGCTGTTGTTGTTGTTGTTGTGCATACGCAACAAGTATAAAACATGTATGCAACAAGTATAAAACATGTATGCAACAAGTATAAAACATGTATGCAACAAGTATAAAACATGTATGCAACAAGTATCAAACATGTATGCAACATGTATCAAACATGTAGGCAACAAGTATGCAACAAGTATCAAACATGTATGCAACAAGTATAAAACATGTATGCAACAAGTATAAAACATGTATGCAACAAGTATAAAACATGTATGCAACAAGTATAAAACATGTATGCAACATGTATCAAATAAGTATGCAACATGTATCAAACAAGTATAAAACATGTATGCAACAAGTATAATACATGTATGCAACATGTATCAAATAAGTATGCAACATGTATCAAACAAGTATGCAACAAGTATAAAACATGTATGCAAGAAGTATAAAACATGTATGCAACAAGTATAAAACATGTATGCAACAAGTATAAAACATGTATGCAACAAGTATCAAACATGTATGCAACATGTATCAAACATGTAGGCAACAAGTATGCAACAAGTATCGAACATGTATGCAACAAGTATAAAACATGTATGCAACATGTATGCAACAAGTATAAAACATGTATGCAACATGTATCAAATAAGTATGCAACATGTATCAAACAAGCATGCAACAAGTATAAAACATGTATGCAACAAGTATAAAACATGTATGCTAAAAGTATAAAACATGTATGCAACAAGTATAAAACATGTATGCAACATGTATCAAATAAGTATGCAACATGTATCAAACAAATAAGAAATGAATGAGCAACACGCTTTCTTCAATACAAGCGGTATAATTAATTTTCAAGTACAGAGTTCAACAATCGTAGTGCGTAATTTTCTAGGTTATGAATTATGAATGCAATGACACGTCTATGCAGAGGGCGCTGAGGTGCCGTCGCAGCGATGCGTTTTGAAAGTGCATTACGGCGCGAACATACTGCCGGCCTTGGAAGCTGCAGCAGGTTCCAATGAAGATGTTCAGGATACAGGAAGCGGACAAATCTTCGAAAAGGCGCGTCGTACGATGCCGTCTGCTTTGCGAATATCAGCAACTCTCGCCACTCCATCTTTCCCAGGATACGTTTTGACAATGCGTCCCAAGCTCCATTTCAACGGCGGCAGGTTGTCGTCTTTTATTAGGACTAGCATGTTCTCCTGCAGATCTCCCTTGTGATGATGCCACTTGCTCCTCGCTTGCAGTTCTGAGACGTATTCTTTCGACCAACGAGTCCAATAATGCTGGCGTATCTGTTCCACTCGCTGGTATCTCGTGAGACGATGGGATGGCGCGTCGAGCAGTTCCTCCGTGACAGGTGCAGTCAGTGGACGACCAACCAGGAAGTGGGCAGGACTTAAAGGAAGGAAGTCATTAGGGTCGGTGGATAGAGGAGACAAGGGTCTGGAATTTAGGACAGCTTCAATCTGAGTCAATACTGTGCTAAACTCCTCAAAAGTTAAATGTGCGTTGCCTACTACACGTTTTAGGTGATGCTTACAACTTTTGATACCACTTTCCCATAACCCTCCGAAGTGACTAGCGTAAGAAGGAATCATTTTAAAGTTTATATTTTGAGACGTTGCGTATTCTTTTATTTCCTCAGAACAAGATGCTAAGAACTTTTTGAACTCGTTCATCAAGCCGACGAAATTTTTTCCATTGTCAGTAAATATATCTATTGGTTTACCACGCCTAGCAATGAACCGTTTTAATGACAAGAGATATGAGTCCGATGACAGGTCGCTGACCAGCTCTAAGTGAACAGCTCGGGTAACTAAGCATATGAATAAACATATATATGATTTTTGAAGTTTAGCCCCTCTGCCCTTGCGGTTTAACGTGAACACAGGGCCTGCGTAGTCTACGCCGCATCGGATGAATGGAAACCCAGGGTCTAGGCGTTCCTGTGGCAGGTTTCCCATGATGGGAGCGACCGTCGTCGGTCGTAATCGTGCGCACCTGACACAGGCATGTACCACCTTTCTCGCTAGGTTTCGACCTCCTACTGGCCACCAGGTCTCCCTAATCGTAAATAGGAGCAATTGGGGCCCTGCATGCAGCAGACGTTTATGTTCAAACTGAAAAATCAGAAGAGTCAGACAATGGTTAGCTGAAAGTAAAATCGGGAATTTTTTATTGTAATCAAAGTTAGGAGAATCCTGAATACGCCCACCTACTCTTATCAGTTTGTTTTCATCAATGAATAAATTTAATTTAGACAATTGGCTATATTGCGCTCTGAGCGGTTTTTTGTTTTTAATAATATCATATACTTCGGGAAACGATTCCTGCTGGCTCAACCTTGCTAATGTTAATTCGGCTGTCCTTAGTTCATCGACCGAAAGTGAACCTGACCGTCTATTCATTTTATTCCGCGCGTTATAAATAAAACGTAACGTGTAAGCAACTGATCGCTTCATTCGACAGTACTGTGAAAATCGAGAAAAACTGAGCACACCATTATCTATCTTATCGGCAACGTGACAACAAACCTTTACAGATTTCATTTCAGGCAAGGATTGGTCACTAGGTTTTCTTAGTGGCGGCAACTCGAAGTCATTATTGTGCAAAAATGCAGGTCCCTCCCACCATAACGAAGAGGAAGTGAGGGAGTTTAGACTTTGACCCCGCGAAACCAAATCTGCTGGATTATCCTTGCCTGCAATGTGACGCCATGGAAGTTCCTTGGTTAATTCATGGATCTCTGCCGTCCTGTTTTGAACATATGGCTTAAGTAAATTGATAGGCATACCTAACCAACCTAGTACAATGGTAGAATCTGTCCAGAACACGATTTTATCAAAATGAGAACGGAGAGATTCCTTTAGTTTATGAAACAATCGCGCCCCTAATAACGCACCACACAACTCTAATCTAGGTATAGTTGTGGGTTTAGTAGGCGCGACCTTGCCCTTGGAACATAGTAAGCGCATCGTGACGTCACCTGATGAATTGATACTGCGAACGAAGGCGCACGCTCCGTACGCGATTTGCGAAGCATCCGTGAAAATATGCAGCTCAATTTGACTTGGATCATTACACATTACGTAACGCGGTATTTGTAAACAATCCAGCGATCCTAGTCCATCGATAAAACTATTCCATGCTTGTGAAATATCGTCTGGGACGACTTCATCCCACTGTAGTTGTAGCAACCAACATTTCTGCAACAATGTTTTAGCGACAGTTATTACCGGGCTTAATAAACCCAACGGGTCGTATATTTGAGATGCGCAAGACAAAATATTACGTTTCGTTAATTTTTCGCTATTATTTTGCATTTGTGTTAGATAACAAATTTTATCGGATACGTTATTCCAACCAATACCTAAAGTTCTATTTTGCACAGTTTTGTCGAACAAAGATACATTTTGCGCTTGCGATTTTGTAGTACTCGTACTGGAATTAGGGTTCGCGCGGTCGTAATTGAAAACCCATTTTCGTAATTTTAAACCTGCCGAGTTTAAAACTTTTTTAGTACCTTCGCAAATATTTTCCAATTCCTCAATACTGTTAGACGAAACATTTAGGTCATCTACATAAAAACAATCGTTAATGGTTTGAGCTATGTACGGAACCTCACAATTTTGAGCTAATTCTTTCAAACACCTACAACTCAAAAATGGCGCAGACGCCGTACCGTACGTTACGGTATTCAGTCGGTACACCTTTAGGGTTTCTGAAGGGTCATCCCGCCACAAGATCAGCTGCAGGTCGCGCTGATCTTCAGCTACGTTTATGCAACGATAGAACTTTTCTATACCAGCGCACGCTACAAATCTTTTTTCGCGAAATCGTAGCAAGATCGAAATAAGATCACCTTGTAGGGCTGCTCCGACCATCTGTATGCTATTGAGTGACGTACCTTTGCTTGTTACCATCCCTGCGTCAAAAACTACGCGTAATTTCGTTGTTGTGGCGTGTTCTCTAAACACACCGTGATGCGATAGAAAGTAGTGTGGGTTACCGTAGGTATTGACCACGCTCATGTGACCTAACTTTAGGTATTCGTGTATGAAATCAGTGTACATGCTTTTATATTCTTGATTTCGCTGAAGTCGCTTTTCTAGCGCATAAAATCGACGTTCAGCTTGCGCACGAGATTCGCCTAAAGCTTCAGGTGAATTTTTAAGCGGAAAACGAACACAAAAACGGCCGTCGGAAAGTCGTTTTGTTGTTTTTACAAAATGATCCTCACACTTCAACTCGTCGTTATTTAATAATAATTTATTGTTAGTACTAGGTAATTCTTCTAGTTCCCAGAAATTCCTAACCAACCGATCTAGTGAATCCAAATTATCCGGAGAATTTTGTACGAAATTACACTGAACATGGTTTTGTTTACGCGCTGTGGGTTGAATGGTACCTGACACTATCCAACCTAACCTAGTGTTCTGAAGGAATGGACCATTTTTAAGACGCATTTTACCTTCTGTAATTAATTCCCAAAATAAATCGGCACCCAACAATAAATCAGTAGATTTACTGCTGTAGAAGCTAGGATCAGCTAACAATAAATTGTGAGGGATATTAAATTGTTTGTGATTGAACGCACTTGTAGGTAAATCAGATGTTATTCGAGGCAAGATTAAACATTGAACTCGGGCAGTGAAGCTCCCGTCGCGCGATTTTAGTTCAATGTGACACGCTTGCGAACATTGCGTAATAGAATTACCTACTCCGTGAATCGTTTGAGTGGACTGTATTGTGCGTAAATTTAATTTATTATACAAGGACTGCGTAATAAATGACCGTTCGCTACCGCTATCGAGAACTGCGCGTGCTTCATAATATTTTCCCGATTCACTAAGAACTTCGACCGATGCCGTAGACAATAGCACCAGCTGATTCGAAGCGTCATTGCTACTATTATACATATCGCTGTGTAGCGCATGCGAATTATGTACTTGCAACGACTGGTTGTGCGAAATAACCTTATCAGCTGGGACGGGATGCGAACTATTAGATGAAGCCTGTTCGTAGGTAGCTAACGTAACAGTATTTTGGTTAGTTTGTTGTTTAATTACATCACAAATTAAACTATTATGTTTATGGTCGCATTTTCGACATGGGCCAAATACACAAGTAGCTACAGAATGACCTGCGCGTGTTAGATTAGGATGGCTCTATTCATTAGAAGAAGTTATAAGATCCCAGGAAAATCCTAATTTAACTACCTAGGGATCTATTTCCTTTATAAAGATAATATTAAATCCTAATAGGGTAGCTAATAGTGGATAATAAAGAAAAGAATCACAGATTAAAAGAATTATACTTTTATACAATACACCATTGTTTTATAGATACACAACCTGGTTTTCGAACACAATTTATGTACAAATAAAATATAAGATACATTTATAATACTTTAAGGGTAGGTAATATCACACAACTACTATGAATAATTAAACATGAGCAAATACTTAGCTTAGTTGGCAGCTGAATGGTAAAGAGAACGATGCTCAAACGCTCGATCGTTTTTATAGGCTGCGAAGCCGTCTCCCTCTACCAATACCATCGTCACAGTTATACATCGGATACTCAGACCATATTTCATTGCCTTATAAGGCAATGGACGTTTGTAACAAATACACACCTCATAAACAATTACGTTTTAAGAACAAATTATATGATATCAACGATTACTAATTCTAAAATTAATATTCCATACATTTAATCTTATGAATATTGGTTTATATTTTACAATAAGGAATTATCAAAGCTTAGACTAATATTATAGTATCTATTGATTTATTACCTAATCCAAAAATAACAATCAAATAGGTATTCTAAATTCAGAAAGCTATTTTAGACATACATTTTACCTATAGCATTTACATTTTTATAATATTTCCCATATAAATCTGTTACGGCCAATCTTGACCTATACTTCGTCTCGAAGTAGCTTTTTATAGTTTAGTACACAATCATTTTTCTTGCCACTATTTTACAAAATTTCAATTTGGGTCCTCATTCGAGTACATTTTTACTCACAGCTATTATAATATTATATATATAGTTATAAATAAATAAATTATTTATTTATATGTTTCCAAACAGCAGAATACAAAGTAAACAATACACATTATATATCTTAAGGTATGAATAAACGAGGCTTACTTACGTATAATTTACGCTAACTTTGGTCGCCACACTAGGATACCCTGTGTCGTGGTGACCAACATTGGATTTATATTACAGTTACCGCAGCTACACTGTTCGATAGTGATAGGTACTTTTTATTACATGGGTGTGATGTGCATTTTCAAATTTTACCTCTATACAAGGACAAAAGCGTTAGGGTATGTATCGTTGTTAAGTGTATTTTAGTGGTAGGTATCAAATGATTTGTGTATGTGTAAGTGTGTATACATATTTTATGTGTGTGTATATATGTAAGGAGTATATAAAATGTGTGTGTGGTGTATGTTTGTGTGTGTGAATTTATTATATGTATTCAATGTAATACGAGGTATTTAATAGGAAAGTACTTACTTTATGTTTTACATTGGTACACAAAATAGATAGGTAATTAATACTAGTCAGTTATACACATCGATCTCACTTCATGAGATAGATGCATTTTAATTATGTATATACGATTTACAAGTGTCTGATTATCCCGTTTTTATACCCTTTTATCCCTTTACTTTATTTGTTTACTGGCCAATTACTCTGTATTGTACTGCGTACCTCCACCCGCTGCTGATGGAGCGCCAAGTACCCGGAATTGGAGGCTAGAACAGCGGGGCAACTACTATTCCTGCTGAACACCATCATCCGCTGTACAATGAGCTGTTTCAGCCGAGCCTCGAAGCCCACAGCGTAGCCAACTACCGAACGTGCTTCTCACTTCCATCCGCTGTCGATTTGCTGATTAGCACCCAGCAAGAGGCCACACAGCGATAAATAAATATAAATAATATGACATGTAATATTCTTTTCACCATAAAATGGCCCGGATTTTTACCCGATGAGATTTTTCAGCACAAAAGTAATCGTTCACAAACAGTAGTCATTGTACATACATACCTATTATATACCTCGAATTTGAGTAGTAATAAGAAATAATAAATAAATATTGCTGGACCATCACCTAGCCCCAAAGTCAGAGAGTCAGCTTGTGCTATGGGTACTGACTGATATACTTCTTATATACTTTTTGTTTGTCAATACATACATGTTATACATGGAAACACCCAGACCAGATACAAAATAACTGTAGATCATATTAATATTCATAATTAAAATTCTGAACATAAACTCTTTCTTAAATAATAATTTTACATGTAGGTACCTAGTACCTAGTATTAATCACATGGCGTTTTTAACAGCAATGTTTTCTTCCAACCATTCTCCTGCCCAAAACCATAATTTCTCTTTTGCTACAATTATATTTCTTCAATTATTTAAGCCTTTTAGAGCATAGCGGTCATCGAGGTGAGTTGAAATAATCGCATAAGGTCACTTGAATTTCGGTGCTAATTTTTCATTACGCCTAATATGATCTTGCTTGACTAACGTATAAGTACTAAATTACCTACAATATAAATTCTTGATCAAAACGTAAGTATATCCTATACCTGGTTATAAGCTACCTTTGACACGAACCTCATTTAGACGGGCTTGTACAACAGCTATTTATTAGTTTCCACAACAACTAATAAACGCCACGAATATAAACACAATAATGAACTTAGTGTTCGGACAAACATAACACATAGGCTTCGAAACACTACCTAAGTACTACCTGAAGATCTAACGGAGAAAACCCAGTAGATTTTGGACATTAGTATTGATAAGACTGTGGTACCTACCTTAAATTGTTCGTTTGGCCAATCTGACGAATCATTACAGATAAGTAGTACCTACATAACATATTAATTTATATTGCTACGTAATGTTCAACCTGTTCATTGCTTAATGAAAAGGGGCCAGTACAGTCTAAATGTATGTTATGAAATGGTACCTATTACAGCTGTTTTATTTATTGGGTGTACCTACATAATGGAATAATTTGGATATACTCAACCTATATACTCTTGGAATAAACATCCTTCCTACGCTCAGCACTGGGGTTTGTTTTGTAATGTAACTACTTAATCATTTTTCATAAATATTGGTTAGAATGTAAATCATCTGTTTCTACAGTGAGACGTGGTTCAGCATTTTTCAACCGTGAATGTTATCTCTCGGTGTCATTGGACACATTTATGATATTTACTTCTGAGAATAAACTTAGAAATCTATGTAGTTGAGGACTCAATCAGATCTCTGCTTGCAAATGCTAATTTCTACTCACTAATGAATTTGCCCTTTTATTTAGATTTAAACTGGAAGTCTTGCAAGTCTTAAAAGTCTACTGTCTGACGCATTTTAACAAAATGTTCTATAATAAGTTCAAAAATTTACCGCTAGATGGCGTGATTAAAAATGGTCAAATGCTAGATCGCGCTGACGAAAACGCGCGGCGACTAGAGTAGTCAAACTATTATTAACTGTACTCTGTAAATCTCAATTGAACTTGATATTATAAGTTTCAGGTCCTCTATGGATACGATCTTGCTGGTCACCCAACCTACCTCTCAACAGGCTATTTGTACGAAGTACATCTACCAGCGGGCTAATCTTGACAAATCTCCCTTAGACATTGTTGATTTAACCACATTGCAATCAGTATCCTTAACAACGAAAATAACAAGCTCAATACATAAATCTTGAAATCGAACTGGTACCTTCACTTTAGCAAATACCTGCAAACTACATTCATCTATGGTACCATATACGAGAAAAATGCGAAGTAATGTTACAACCACAACGTTTTGCTAGACTCCATAGTTATGCTACTATCCGTATCAATAAGTTGATCTACCGCTTTGCTCCAATGGACGTTTTTTATTAGATTTTACGTATGACGTGAAGAAGCTTATTAAATACGGAAGTGGTTTTGACACTGCTGTTATAACATGCCATTTTTTACATTTAGATCAGAAACGCCACATACCTACGATTTTGACTTTGAATTGCAACTCTTCAAAAGCTATAAATATTATGTTACTAAATTACCAAATCTTATTCTTAGCATGTTTAAAATATGAATTTGCAGAAACGGAAGTGTACAAAAGCTGACAACTCGGTGCGTAAATTTTGCCACGAACGACCCTCTGTAGGATCACATTGTCTAGAACTATGATTTTCAGAAGCTTACCCGCCCTTGCGGCGGCTGCGGTGTTGCTCCAACCAATTTCTGTCGAGAAAGCCTCGATGCTGTTGCACCATGCCGCGGTGCCCAGGAGACTCGTGGTCAGGTCGAATGTCGGCAGGACAACGTCATCTTTTCGGTGGCTGCCGAAAACGGCATGTTTGATGGCTCGAAGAAGTTGTTGTAAGACAGGGGGCGTCGTCCATCTAGAAAAAGTAAAATTTTAGTAAGGCACATAATGTAGGTAGTTCATATCCCACTTCTGATGTTAGATTAGGATGGCTCTATTCATTAGAAGAAGTTATAAGATCCCAGGAAAATCCTAATTTAACTACCTAGGGATCTATTTCCTTTATAAAGATAATATTAAATCCTAATAGGGTAGCTAATAGTGGATAATAAAGAAAAGAATCACAGATTAAAAGAATTATACTTTTATACAATACACCATTGTTTTATAGATACACAACCTGGTTTTCGAACACAATTTATGTACAAATAAAATATAAGATACATTTATAATACTTTAAGGGTAGGTAATATCACACAACTACTATGAATAATTAAACATGAGCAAATACTTAGCTTAGTTGGCAGCTGAATGGTAAAGAGAACGATGCTCAAACGCTCGATCGTTTTTATAGGCTGCGAAGCCGTCTCCCTCTACCAATACCATCGTCACAGTTATACATCGGATACTCAGACCATATTTCATTGCCTTATAAGGCAATGGACGTTTGTAACAAATACACACCTCATAAACAATTACGTTTTAAGAACAAATTATATGATATCAACGATTACTAATTCTAAAATTAATATTCCATACATTTAATCTTATGAATATTGGTTTATATTTTACAATAAGGAATTATCAAAGCTTAGACTAATATTATAGTATCTATTGATTTATTACCTAATCCAAAAATAACAATCAAATAGGTATTCTAAATTCAGAAAGCTATTTTAGACATACATTTTACCTATAGCATTTACATTTTTATAATATTTCCCATATAAATCTGTTACGCGCATACAATTAATACACAAGTTTTTCTCTTTAACAAAATTAAATCTTTCTTGTGAACCTAGGTCAAGGAACTTTTGACACGAATATAAAGGATGCTGATCGTTGCAAAACAGACATACTTTATTAAAAGTCTGTGCTTTTTTCTTTTGAATTTTATTTTTTGGTTTTTCAGCATTGTTCTCTGAAACTATGTTGCAATTAACTTTGGATGATGAACTGCTTTGATTAATCGCCTTTCTATTCGTGTCACTATAGCCCGTACTTGTTTTACTATGGTTAACTATAAGTGAAGTTAACATATTCGCCTTTTCCTTCAGAAACTGTAACAAATCGTCTAATTTCAACTTTGTTTTGGTACATCTAATTTGTACAGTGTACATTTATGCTGTTCCCAATCCCTCTCTGTGACAGAATCTAACTTTGAAACAATAATGTAAATGATCAATGTGTCCCAGTGTTCTGTAGGTTCTCCTAAGATCTTGAGAGATCTGAGATTTTTTAGAACCGTGTCAATTAACTTGTTTAATTGTACAGGTGACTCTTTCGTACATGCAGACAAAGAGAATATTGCCTTTAAATGACTGTGAATAATCAACCTAGTGTTATCGAATCTGTTTAACAATAATTCCCACGCAATGGTATAATTGTCCGATGAAAATTCTACATTTTCTATTACAGACTTCGCATCACCCTTTAAACTGGCCTTTAAATAGTGGAATTTTTGGATAGCAGGAATCGTTTTAGAGTTATGAATAAGTGACATAAATGTATCACGAAATTCCACCCAATGTTCGTGCGACCCGTCATAGTTGGGAATCGAAATAGTAGGTAATTTCACAGATTCAGGTCGATTACTGCTGATGCAAGTTGACTCATGCACTAAAGAGCAGTTCAGTGACCTGTTTAACTCATCCGACCCTTGATTAACAATGCATTCTAGTTTCGCTAAAATTACATAATAATCTTTTTCAAATTCTACGCGTGATTCGATGAGTTTTTCAAGTTCTGACTCAGTTTCTGAATCTGACAATGGACAAAGTGTTTCGATTTGACTTTGAACCTGATTAAAATCGTTCAACAAGTTCTGAGCACCTACCATACGTAATTTTAATTCTGCTCGTTCATGACTCGCTAGATCTGCGTTTTCAAAAGAGGAAACATATTTTTTAAAGTTAGTTAACCTGCATTTAATGACACCGCGCTTTTTCTTGAGTTCTTTATACTTTAAATCACTTTTCTCGGACGAAGTCATGATGAAAGACAGTAATTAAATGTACTCACAGTTTAAATAAATATACATTTGCCCCCCTGACGATAGGATATACAAACGTAAGCACCACGTAATCACGTTGTAAGCAGGCAAGGCAAGGCAATCACTATCTGCACAGCTGGAATTGATAAAACACAGTATCACTCAGATGAAAAAGGGAAAGGTTGGGTATTTTGGCTGGCCAATCTCACCGATGAAGCACTGTTGAGGTTTTGCGAATTGCGATGTTGCAAATTCCAATGGCGTCTCACGTCTCAAATTTTCTCCAAAGGTATTCCAACTCCAAAGGTCGCTCGTCGTATAATATCCGGCGAAGAAGGTCCAAATGTTTGGTTTTGGGAAGTGGTGGAAATGAGCAACACGCTTTCTTCAATACAAGCGGTATAATTAATTTTCAAGTACAGAGTTCAACAATCGTAGTGCGTAATTTTCTAGGTTATGAATTATGAATGCAATGACACGTCTATGCAGAGGGCGCTGAGGTGCCGTCGCAGCGATGCGTTTTGAAAGTGCATTACGGCGCGAACACAAGTATAAAACATGTATGCAACAAGTATAAAACAAGTATAAAACATGTATGCAACAAGTATCAAACATGTATGCAACATGTATCAAACATGTAGGCAACAAGTATCAAACATGTAGGCAACAATTATCAAACAAGTATCAAACATGTAGGCAACAAGTATGCAACAAGTATAAAACATGTATGCAACATGTATGCAACAAGTATAAAACATGTATGCAACAAGTATAAAACATGTATGCAACAAGTATCAAACATGTATGCATCAAGTATCAAACATGTAGGCAACAAGTATCAAACATGTATGCAACAAGTATCAAACATGTATGCAACAAGTATAAAACATGTATGCAACAAGTATAAAATTCAGCCTTGGTAAAATGACGATAGTTGACTCGTAATTTTCCATACTTTGAGGCTGACCGACATGATGAAGGAATTATCGCAGGTGTCTGCCCGCTTGGGAAACCTCTTTTTATAGCTCCCTAAAATTATATCAAATAGCACCCAAGGGTGCTATTTTGTATCTCCCAAAGCCACCCGGACCCAAACTTCATATTTGGGGATCGTACATAACCTTACTGGGACTACACACAGACAAAGTCTCAGCCTTTATAAAATGACGAAGGTCTGCCGGTCGCTGGCTCTCACCCTATAAGTCAAAAAACATGATAGTTAAAGTCACCACCTTTAACTGCAAATATCTCGATTTCTGCAGGATAGATTTTTTAGCTGCCATACAATGAAATGTAGTGCTTCTAAAGTTCTATTGAATGCCCATAGTGGCTTGTCTGCGGGAAGCCTGTAAGTCAAAAAACATGATGGTAAAAGTCACCACCTTTAACGGCAAAAATCTCGATTTCTGCAGGATGGATTTTTTAGCTGTCATACAATGAAATGTAGTGCTTTTAAAGTTATATCGAATGCCTATAGTGGCTTATCTGCGGAAAGGCTGTAAGTTAAAAATGATGATGGTAAAAGTCACCACCTTTAACTGTAAATATCTCGATTTCTGCAGGATGGATTTTTTCGCTGTCATACAATGAAATGTAGTGCTTCTAAAGTTCTATCGAATGCCCATAGTGGCTTGTCTGCGGAAAGGCTGTAAGTCAAAAAACATGATGGTAAAAGTAACCACCTTTAAATGCAAATATCTCGATTTCTGCAGGATGGATTTTTTTGCTGTCATACAATGAAATGTAGTGCTTCTAAAGTTCTATCGAATGCCCATAGTGGCTTGTCTGCGGGAAGGCTGTAAGTCAAAAAACATGATGGTAAAAGTCACCACCTTTAATTGCAAATATCTCGATTTCTGTAGGATGGATTTTTTTGCTTTCATACATGAAATGTAATGCTTTTAAAGTTCTATCGATTAACTATAGTGGCTTATCTGCGGGAAGCCTGTAAGTCAAAAAACATGATGGTAAGACTCACCACCTTTAACTCCAAATATCTCGATTTCTGTAGTATGGATTTTTTAGCTGTCATACAATGAAATGGAGCGTTTTTGAAGGTCTACCCATTCCACCATACGCCTACTCTGCGGGCGATAGTTTTTTGATTTGGGCGGGAATGCCCATTCTCCTTTATCTTTCACTACATCATCACAACCACTCTGCGGGGCATACACACTGGCTATATTCAAGACTAAATCTTCTAATAATAACTTTACAACTATTACACGATCGTTCACTCTCTTAACATCCGTCACACATTTTTTCAGTTCTCTATCAAGCACAACTCCTACACCGTTCCTCTTTCCATCACTCCCACAATAGAAAAACTTATACCCTACTCCTATCTCTCTCGCTTTTGTACCCTTCCATTTCGTCTCTTGCAAACATGCCACATTTATTCTTCTTCTCTCTAGCACATCCGCTAATTCCCTTCCCCTTCCAGTCATCGTACCTACATTCCAGCTAGCCATCCTCATTCTCACTTCCTGGACTCGCCTCTTACGTTGCACCCGTCCCTGGTGCAAAGTAATCTACAAATACATACATAAAAATACATACATACAGCCGAACATAGAACCTCCTCCTTTTTATGAAGTCGGTTAAAAAAACACGTGTCGAGTCGCATTTGCTGATGCGACATTTTAAGGCATAATTGCCGTTAACGGCTACAGATACTCAGTTAGTAGGAAGATAGAGCTTATTTATGTATATTAATACGATAAATATGAATGATTAGTAGGTACCTACTGAGGCTGATGTGCCCTTCGGGGCGAGGTTGTCGTTGTGTCATCTCATCATCATAATGAGATGGACATCTATATCAATGAATAATTAGATTATTGCACAACTCTGGGTGTTTTCTGAGGATTTCATCATAGCTGTCTCGATGCTTTAGTTTTGGTGACGACTTGGAGGGACGGTTTCGTAATATTCCAATTAATAGCCCTTTGCTCATATAAATGTGTCCAAGAAGTTTCTCATGGTATCACAACCGCATCGATTCTTCGGATTAAACATCTCCAAGTAAAGCATTATGAAGATTTTCGTAAGTAGTTCCTTAAAACTTATGCATCATCGTTCGCCTAACTTAGTGTGAGATCTGATGATTTTAGATTTTAAAGTCGTCAGAAATAGTGTTATGATCCTGAGAATCCTGATTCTAAAACAATTTTTTTCACAAGATTATGATCCTTATGCAGCTATAGGACAACTTACTTACCTATTTATGTCTGTCCAAGTATACCTACCCTTTTAATATGAACAACCTGATTTCTGATGTCTGTGCGAACAACCCTTCAAAGTCTAACCTAAATACATCGTGCTTCCAGATGTGCACGCTGCTAGCGCTAGCGGCGGTGTCCGCGGCGCCTGCCGAGGAGTCCACCCGCGACAAGCGCGGCATCTTCGGGGAGCCGGGCGGCCTCCTGTCCCCGCACATCCACGCTCCTCTGCACTCGGCCTCCATCCTGCACTCCTCCCCGCACGAGCCGCTGCACCTGGACACGCTGCACTCGGCGCCCCTCCTCAGCTCCCACTCACACATAGACACGCCCATCCTCCACGGCTCCCACATCGACACCCTGCACACGGACGTGCACCACCACGCGCCGCTGATCCGCCACGCTCCCGTGGTCCACCACGCGCCGCTTATTCACCACTCGCCCGTGGTCCACCACGCGCCGCTGATCCGTCACGCTCCCGTGGTCCACCACGCGCCTCTGATCCACCACTCGCCCGTGGTCCACCACGACCCTCTGATCCACCACGCTCCCGTTGTCCACCACTCCCCGGTGGTCCACCACGCGCCCCTGCTCCACCACGCGCCGGCCCCCGTCATCCTGCGCGCTCCCTCCCGCACCATCATCAGGGGTGGCTGGTGAAGTGCTCTCGGACCTCTTTCCACAACCAAATAAACATTTATATTAGTTACTTCCATGTTTCATTCCACAAAGGGTGTTTCAGCGGAGGGATGATAGCGAACTTGTGACTCACATATTTTGGTTGAAATCCTTCGACAAATTACCATACGATCTATCATGATTAGATCTTAAATGTTATATTGAAATCCAAAACAAGAACTTGCATTAGTAGTTAGTAGGTATTACAGGTACATAACGAAATCTACTAGTAGCCTTGCTTTTTTATCCATCACATAAATTGTTTAATATAATGCGTAATATTGATCGATATCGTCCAGCTGGGTCATCGGCAGATGCTCAAACCTTGCTCCTCGTTATGCAACGCAAACGTTCAGAAAGGTGTAGTTGTCAGCTAATTCGTGTTAGCCATTCCCACTTCGTATGCGGTTTCGGGTTTTTCCACTACAAAGAATAGGGCGTTCTTCGAATATGAATGTGAAAGGACCACCTAGTCCGTGTGCTTTAAGAATTACGCTCATATTACTTGCATCAAAATTATGCTGCCTATAATTATACTCGTACAATAATATCAATAAGATGTCTAGGGCTAAAAATAACCTTTCCAAACATGCTGACTTGAGATTGAAACAAGTAGGTATCTTTATTACCTGTTTGTATTGCAACACTTTTATGAGTTTAAATCGGATTTGTAGCCTGATTGGGGCCACTATCATATTTTGGTATAATGTCCGCTGGTTGCGACACGCTGCCAACTTTATTTCCAGCGCGGAGAGGTGCGCTGCTCTTGGGAAGATGACACATGCAGCGCTTACCTAATACTAAGTGGTATTACGACCTCGGAGGCGTGGGCGTGCAAGTATAGCCAGTTCGATTCTCGCGGAAACACAAATCTTTGGATGATTTGTAGGTATTTGATCCAGGTCTGGATGTTACGGTACCAAGAGTACCTACCTCTTGGTACGGGATCAGGAGCACGTAGGTACCTAGGTTGTTGGAAACAGAAAGAAGTAAACTGAGCCAATGTCGCGCCGGAGATTCCATTTCCGGCAACACATTAAAACTTGGCATCCAGGATAGAAAAAGCTGGCGCTGACTGCCGCCCTACCGGCGCAGGCGCAGATCCTTGACATTTGCTAACATATTCACGCCTTGGCTTTGCGGTTTCTGCTAATTACAATAATGGGAAATAGTCGACAATGTTTGAAGGAACGACGTCACTGTGAACGTCTTCAACCTATACATAGAGAAGGTATTATACCTACCTACTCATGATTGACAACTCTGGTCGACCAGAGGAAGTGGCCCTGACTTCCGATCGTCGTGGATTCGAAATCGGTCGTGCACTCATGAATAATGTAGGTACACCTAAACCTAGCACCTAAGTTTATCCTTAATGAATGTAAATTGGTGTCCTCAATAAAGTTCTTATTCATTTATTTTATTTATTTATAGTTTTGTCATTTTGTGTCTAAAATAATGTGTACCTACCTACCATGGGCTAGTGCATAGGTAAGGTACTCTCAAACGCTTAAAGGAAAACATCGTGAGGAACCGGCAATTCGTAGAACCTAATACATTCCCAAGTACTTATAATTAGGTTTTTTTTGAGGATACTTATATCATCGCATTCAATCTACCAAATCTAGGTACATTTAGGTAATTTAGATTACTATCTTTTAAATTATTTTTTACACTTATTTTGCGCATTAGCCGTAGCCGCATCTTTAATGAAAGATAATGCAAACTAATCAAAGTACCTAGGTATTTATCTTTGAGAATTAGCTCACAAATATCTACTGACTTAGTGAATATTTTTACTCATGCGATGGTCGCTTTAAAAGTGTAGCTGCCTTATTATAAAATTTAAATTTCATAAACAATATAGGACAAATTCATTACTAAGACCCCGCACTAGGACAAGCCTGTCTCGCGGGAGTCTAGTCATCATCTACTTGCCCTTACCCCACTCTATGTGGGGTCGGCACAACATGTATTCCTCTTCCATTTCCCTCTATCAGCGGTCATCTCAGCACTCACTCCTTTCTTACTCATATCATCTTTCACACAATCCATCCATCTCTTCTTCGGCCTACCTCTACTCGTATATCAATCCACATTCATACCAAGTACTCTTCTAGTCACATGACATTCTTCCCTTCTCATTACATGCCCATACCATGACAATCTGTTGCTCCTCATCTTCTCATTCACTGGCGCCACTTTCACACTTCCTCTTATGTACCTACTCATTTCTTACTCTGTCCATTCGCGTCACTCCACACATCCATATCAGTATTCTCATTTCAGCTACGTGCACCTTTTGTTCATCCGTCCCTTATGTTGCCCAACACTCAGAACCATACAATACGACAGGTCTTACGATCGTTTTATAAATTTTCCCCATAAGCTTAAGGGGCATGCGTGGATCGCAATTTGTACCTGAGACCTGTCGCCACTTCATCCATCCCGCATTTATTCTATTCCTCACATCCCTATCTATCTCACCATCACTCTGTTCTGTACTACTGAACCGAGCTACTGAAAATCGGAACAGACTGATTCTAGTGATTATTTATAATAGTTATTAAGGTGAAATTAAATACCTACATTAAACTAAATAAACAATAAAGATACTCGTAGGCTTGTAGCTAAGACAATACAGGCATAAGGTGGGTAAGGGTATATGAAAAATTTCCAACTCAGTGGGGACATCGGGAATACACCGAAAAATGGTGTTACTAAAAGCGCTAAGCAGACCACCATGGTCCCTTCCCTTACTGGCGATCTATTAAGAACGACTAAGCAAGCATGACCACGAGCGCTTCGATATTAAACAGAATCTCCCCGAGATTTGAACCCACTCTAACAGCTCCATCGCTTTGCTAGACAAGATGCGTCAATCTATAATTGGCTAGTGATTTAATTGAGTTGAGTTTGCCAGTTTAAGAAATATTATTGATGATGCAGGCATCATTCACTGCCGAACTGACTTATGGTCCGTTGCTATGGAATGCACCAGTTGAGCGGCACCTTGATCTTTGGGATACTTACCCACTTTGCTTGACTAAGATCACCAAACAAAGTTAGGCCCCGGACCGGGCGGCTGCTGTCCTGGTTCACAAGGAACGGGTGTAAAGCAGCTTTTTTATGACGATCTTAGGAGGACTGATCCAACTAAATTACCTCAATGCTTTTTGACTTTGACTTGACTTCGAGACTTACCTACTTCCTACTATTAGTAATTTCTTCATAGGATTGCACATGTAGAGAAATAAAAAAAAACACTTAATAAACCACGTGTTTTTTTTTGTGGGTCGAGCAAGCATGTGGATAAACAAGATTTGAAGATATATTGGACATAAATGAACATAGGGTCTTATTAATAGCAGGCAATAAAATATTAGTTATTTTATGATACATACATACACCACTTCTTAGAATAAGCTAGGTACCGATTAAGTTGACCTAATTGTCACAAAACATTGAGTAGGTAGATGAGTAAAACTTATTTTAATCTTAGTTCCACGACACTTTAAACAATACCGGTAAACAGTTTATAGGTAGGTACTCAGTATTTTTGTTTTATTTTTTGCGATGTCCTTCCAGGACTCATGTTATAACCACTTGTACAATAAATTATGTACAAACACAACATGAATTCAAATAAACACTTTGAATTTTAATTTGAAAAATATTAATATTTTGTGTAAGGTTTGTCTACTAGCTTTGTCAATAGCCTTATAAGTCCACTACCTATCTAATTACATAACTTTTCCAACTTTCATGTAAATCTGCTCACTCTGAAACACAAAGCTGGGTTAGTAAAATATTGAAGTGAAAGTAAGATCGTATGAGCTTTGGCCAAATCTGGTGACGGAGTTTTTGGCTGCCCCAGGGCCTCCGCCATAGCTAACATTTTACAGGTAGTTAGATTACCTCAGAGAGGTCCTTTCATGTTCAGTAGGTACCTAGAAGGTACCTAGAACCACATGAATTTAAGATAAACGAAGATTATGTGTAGAGCCCGTAAGCTCTACGTTAGTAGTGACGAATCGTATCCGTATTGTTTATAAAATGTTGATTTATTACAAGAAGGTAGCTTTGCATTCCAATATCATTTGCTCAAAATTATTGCTTCCTTATTATCGTGAGAATCAAAACTATTTGCTTTACATCTCTTGCTTTGGTGCAGAATCGCATGACGATATCGAAGAAAAAGAGCAAAGTATTTTATACAGATGACCGAATTATTTATTTGTTACGAATTATGACCGAATTTGGGAGTAGTTTCCTTGTCCTCGGCGGACATGCCGATACACGCCTTCATGAAATTATAATTTAGAATAGAACTGGTTGGGACTTGCTTTACAAAGCATTGTATTTATTATTGTGTCAGTATAAAAGCTTAGAGATGCGTTCAAAGCTGCATATTCGTTTCGAGTCCTGAGCAAACAACTTCAAACATGAAATACTTTGTGAGTTTCAAAAATATTACTTATTATCAGTTTACTCTTTACTTTGTTTTTACATCGTAACGTATTAGTCCGGAATAATCTTTAACTTAACTCATATCTTATAGAAAAAATAATTGTGATTAGCAACGTAGTGGCGTACGTTGCTAATCACAATTATTTTTTCTATACGAGTATTAATATAATACCAGTCTCATCATCTTAGCCCCGGATCACCCATTGTTATTTATTTATAAATGTTCCACCTTATTTAGTTATTACGTCTTTACCAAGTACTTTACCATGAATCCTCCATTGGATTCGTTATCATTAGTTCTATGACCATGACTTGGAGACTAATCTAGACTGTTGTTTATAGGCTTGCGTATTCGCCCTGATGGCCCTTCTGGGCGCGGTGTCCGCTGGCTACAGCCGCGGCTGGAGCGGCTCGCCGATCTACCGCTCTTACTCCTCCCCGTCGTACAGCAGCGGGTTCGGCGGGTACGGCAGCCACAGTGGGTACAGCGGGTACGGCGGCCACGGCGGGTACAACAGCGGGTACGGCGGAAATGGCGGATACAGGGGGCTCGATGGACACGGCGGGTACAGCAGCTTCGGGCAAGGCAGATCTTATGGCAGCCATGGCGGAAATCGAGGATACGGAGGCTGGCAGAGCCGCGGTTGGTGGTAAACACCACACCACCGATCCAGCAGTTGAATGTATACTCAGGTACTGGATCGTTTACCACTCTGTTTCCCACAAGATGATATCGGCCAAACTTGCAACCTCATAGATAAAATTACCAATACTGTTATTGACAATCAGTGACATGAAATTATGGATCATAAAATGTACCTACATAAGACACGATAGACTCGTGGACCAGTAATGTGACTCGTTAATTTTGCAACTGCAAGACTACATCGTCATGTTACCTCAACTAGTTCTTTACGTGGGCAAAATATACATTTATTTTATAGCCGTTAAGTTACCTATGTGAGATGAGTTTGTGTTTCTATCGTCTTTTTTTTTTGTTGTTTTGGAAACATTGCCATCAATACTTTTATTTTCTGTATTCTGTGATAATGTAAATAAAATTTATTTTCTCCAAATTATTTTTTCACTTTCGCTGCAAGGTTTGTTAGAATCATGATACTGTATCCCCAAGGGCCGGTAGATCTCTATAGTTTTTTTTATTAAAATCATCAAGATCATCATTAACCTGACCTAACCTAAAATAAGTATTGTGCATTATTTACATTAATTGTAGGTTGGTACATTGTGACCATAAATTGATTTGAATACTACCTATATAAGTAGCCCCAATTAGTACATTCTGAATGATCTAACTAAGCGACTCTACCGCGACATTTTCAACCCACCTGGCTAATACCTACTTACCTACCGCTAGAAATTTTTAAAGACAGGCGTCATAACATCAATCAAAAGATTAAATTAAGTACCTACCTAATTATTAGGTGCTAATTAAAATGATAAGTACCTAATTACCTTTGAGGAACTAGTTTTAATCGATCACGATATCAACACTTGACAAATAAACAATCGCAGACGGAACTCCTATCTACTTATCAATTTCCACTGGCACTACCCTTTATCGTGGAAAAGAAAGTCAAAGTCAAAAAGCATTTATTCAGTAGGACCGCTGGGATCACTTTGAAACGTCTTAAAACTAGGTGATTTTACTCCTGTTCCTTAAAGGTAGGTACAGTCAGCGTCACCAATAGATTACCCCCTTCGTAAGGCGGTTTGTACTGCAGGGGGGTTACCAGTTGGTGACGCTGACCGAACCTACGTCTTCAAAGAACTTACGCACAGAAAAAAAATCCCTACTAGGCAAGACATAATTTTCCGCGCAAGCGAAGCGTCTCAGTTTCGAGATTGGCCAAAATAGTAGATTATTCACCAAGCAGTGTATTATGTCACGGGCGCCATATTGAATTCCAAGCGCATCGAAGGATTCTTTAGTTAACTCCCGAGCGACAGCGAGGGTGTTTATAGTTAACTCCCGAGTGCAACGAAGGAGTTAATGACTAGAATCCTGAGACAGCGAGGAATTCAAGAGCGCCCAAGACTAAGACAGCTTTAACCCCGAGGTGAATACTCTGCTTTTCACACATAGGTACTGCGAGAAAACTAGTGAATACTTACACCCAGAAAATAGCAAGCAAGTCTAATGAACAGGTTTTATAGGTAGAATAATAATTAATAAAAAAAAATTATTCAACCTGTACTGTTCCACTGCTCGGCAAAGGAGAGAGATGGTTGGAAAGAATTGGGGGAGACCCCAATTCTTTCCAACCATCTCTCTCCTTCGATAGCTCCCACCACCCACTATCGAAGGAGTCGAGATCGTCCGTTTATTCTCAAATAATATTTTATTGAGGTCGTCCTTTCGTTCGCAAAAAATATTTTAGCATTAATATGCAACAACACTAGATCGCTCTATAGTTTGGAGGCATTAGCCACAATTTTTCCTTAAATTTGAATAAATTCTACTTGGTGCAGGTCTCTATGGTAAACATTTTCATAGAAACATCAAAAACAAATTCGGAAGAAAAAGATTAGTTGCCACATATTTTCTTTTTTTTTCGTTTATGTTCTATTGGGTGTGGACTCAATAGTAAAAATTTTAATAGAAATGTTGAAGTTCGAAATTCAAATCTCATTACTTATCTATTCACATGAGGTTCAGAGGGAGAAATGAAATCCCATACAACTTTACCTCCCGCCGGCCATTTTGTTTTTTAGGAGGGAGAAATGGTTTACTTTCTCTTAAAAATGTGAGACGAAAAAATGTGTGGTTTTCGAGCACTGGGTGTGAAAATGATTTTGTCCTTCTGTCTGGTTTTCCGGCTGTTTTCGCCTATCTATACTATACCTACCTACTAAGTGTAGAACCTACGAGTCAGTACGGTGAAAGGATTTAAATGCACGAAAAGGCTCCTTTAGTGCACAATAATGCCTAAGTATAATGTAATACCGTAGACAAACAACGTCAGCTTATCAATGTCGATGTGTCGCATGTGATTGCGTTAATTCACAGTGATATGTGGTTAGGTAGGTACTGCAATATGTGCTCTAGAATTATCCGAAATCTAGATTTGACTGATTGCCGAAAAATGATCGCCAATTGAAACATGAGGTGCTTACCTTATAGGTAGGTATTTTCGGCGTTAACGTTAGCTTAACTTCAATATATATTTGTAGGAATTTATTCGTTTTGAAACGACGTCATTTTTCTGAATTTTAAGTAATTTATCAATTATTTTTCTGTAATTTTCTAATTAATAATTTAGCGTGTTACTTAAAGTAACGACACTAGCGAATACCTTATTGCCAAATTAAATAGTTGTGTTGAAATCTAATATAGGTGGGTGTACCTCTACCGCTGTCAGTCTGACGAAATAAAAATAAATCTGCAGACTAGTTCGCGATCATAAATAAATACTTAATAACATTTAAAACGAATTACACTGTGTATTAATTGGCTTAAGTAAGCAGTTGATATTCACGCAGTCTAGTCTTATCTGTCTGCAGATAGCACTATGGGATTCCAAGTTTCAGCCAAATTGGGCGTGATTGAATCACAAACAAACATATAAACAAACTCACAAACTTTCAGCTTTATTATATGAGTGGGATAATAATATGAGCAACGCATGCCGGGATAACCCTGGACACCACTGCTAACTGACACGGGATAACCCTTGCTCCTCCAACAATAATTCTTCTTTTCTTCTCTTAAACTTCCATTTGTCTTCTATAATTATTCTTCATACATTATTTAATTCTTCATTATTTATTTTTACTCTTCATTATTTTATTTCTTAATTTTAAGATTATTTTTCTTCTTTATTATTTTTCTTCACTCTTCATTTTGATTTATTTCTTCTTTCTTCATTATTTAACATTTTCTTTCATCTTCTTTCTTTTTCTAGTTTCATTTCCTTTTTTTTTAATCTTCATACTTCAGTTTTCTTCTTATGTCAGTAGGTAGCATTTTTCCTCTACATTTCTGGGGGAAAATAACTGCTGCCGATTCCATTGATCGCTTTTCGGCAGGGTCGCCTTGTAAAGAAGGTTTTTTATTTGTTGGTTATCTTCTGGAGGACGAATGTATTTTATTTAAGCAGCTTCACGTACGATACGTGTTTATCTAATGGTGTCCGAGTGTGAAGTCTCTTACAGAGATTCTGATTACTAACTATTGCTTATGCTATGGTACAAGAATGTGCTGAGCTGCGCGCCCACACCACAGTGCGATGTGGTGCGGATGCTTTTCTTGAGATTTGAGTGTACACCTGTGGAGTGGTACACCACGCCGTCTCTACTAAATAGATGCTACACTTTTGTCTGGTTTCCCAAAATTACTTCGACTATCGCAGAATATGATCAAGAGAAACCGCTTTGTCATTAGGTATTATGATAATGCGTTTTGTCAAATTATGTTACTTGTTATTTAATATTCTACAAAGTGCGAGTCGCACTCGATCACCAATTATTCCGTACTAGCAGAAAATTTTGAAAAGCAAACATGCACACAGAAATATGTTTCTGTGGTACTGTTAGGTTTGGTTTCAAAGGTGCGACTGATGGACAGTCAGACGGACAAGCAGAGAAGAGTCGCTATTAACTTTTTTTTCTTGAAGTGAGCCTTCTGCTCCGATCTGTATTCTGTGACCTTAGTAATGAGGTCTCGTTGCCACCTTTTGGGCACGGAACCCCAGAATCATTCACAATATCACAGTAACCTTAACCGAGTGTAAATTAATGATTTAAAACCGAGTGACCTTTTCAACCTATAGGCCACAACCACATAAACATTTATTATAATTTATTATTGTTGGGTACTATTTATTATTAATCATCACGTCCTTCGTTGGATAAAATTTTCCAATAATTTCAAATAATACCTGCGTGTGGTCTGCCGCGCGGGTCTTCCGTCGGGCACCCATTCAGTAACGGTTTTTGCCCATAAGTCGTCAGACATGCGGCAGACATGGCCTGCCCATTCCCACTTGAGTTGGGAAGACTTTTTGGTAAATGTATGTACATGAAATTACAAAATACAATAGAATCAGTCAAGCTATCTAAGGATCGTCGTAAAAACGATCTATAGATAGCTCAACTGATCCAGGTCACTGCCAGTCGGAAGCGTGCCCAAAATACTGGCGGCATTGCCACGCTGAATGGCAATGATGATTCTCTGTGCCAAAAAATTCAAATTATAATCGAATATATCAAAGCACTATAACACCCGTAACTTTGTCTGTAAATTAGGTACTAAGAGCGGTTATTCCACATTAATTTTTTTCTAACTAGCTGATCCGATATATTATTATTATCCTATTCATCGAAACGATGTAATTAAATAATCCGAAGAGGTCCTATGTGTTTGAGATAATACAAAAAATCATTCTGGATATCTCTAATGTTTGTTGCCATAAAACCCTAATGGAAAGTGCGATCATCGAATCGGAAGTACGTTTAGTTTAATAGTAGATTATTCACCAAGGGGATAAAAGCAGTGTATTATGTCACAGGCGCCATATTGAATCCCAAGCGCATCGAAGGATTCTTTAGTTAACTCCCGAGCGATAGCGAGGGTGTTTATAGTTAACTCCCGAGTGCAACGAGGGAGTTAATGACTAGAATCCTGAGACAGCGAGGGATTCAAGAGCGCCCAAGTACCTATGTGTGAATACTCTGCTTTTCACACATAGGTACTGCGAGAAAACTAGTGAATACTTACACCCAGAAAATAGCAAGCAAGTCAGGTTTTATAGGTAGAATAATAATAATCAATTCGTTTTTTTTTATTCAACCTATACTGTCCCACTGCTGGGCAAAGGTCTCCCCCAATTCTTTCCAACCATCTCTCTCCTTCGATAGCTCCCACCACCCGCTATCGCTATCGGAGTCGAGGTCGTCCGTTTATTCTCAAAAAATATTTTATTGAGGTCGTCCTTTCGTTCTCAAAAAATATTTTAGCATTAGGTAATATGCAACAACATTAGATCGCTCTATAGTTTGGAGGAATTAGCCACACTTTTTCCTTAAATTTGAATAAATTCTACTTGGTGCAGGTCTCTATGGTAAACATTTTCATAGAAACATCAAAAATAAATTCGGAAGAAAAAGATTAGTTGCCACATTTTTTCTTTTTTTTTTCGTATTATGTTCTATTGGGTAGTAGTAAATTTTAATAGAAATGTTGAAGTTCGAAATTCAAATCTCATTACTTATCTGTTCACATGAGGGTCAGAGGGAGAAATGAAATCCCATACAACTTTACCTCCCGCCGGCCATTTTGTTTTTTAGGAGGGAGTAATGGATTACTTTCTATTAAGAATGTGAGACGAAAAAATGTATGGTTTTCGAGTACCGGGTGTGAAAAGATATTTATTCTCAAAAAGACACATAACATAAACTTATATTATTACTAGCTTCTGCGCGCGGCTTCGCCCGCGTGGTACCAACATTTTGAATAGCCTATAATTATGCTCTACGCCTAGGTATTCCAAGTTTCATCCAAATCGGTTCACTGGTTTAGGCATCCAAACATCCAAACATATTCACAAACTCAGATTTATTATATTATTAGGATTAGGATAATGCAAACACTAATAAAATAAAAATAATAAAGTAAAAGTAAGTCGATCTAGTGGTTAATTAGTTTAGGGCCTCCTAGCTAGTAGGAAGTACGTATTACCCCAGGTATTACTATCTCATTATTTAATTAGAAAATATATCTTAGTACATACATAAACGTAAGAAAAGTAATAAACGAAAACCGGTGTCATTTTACAAAAAGCCCCAAACCGTGTCTGTTGCCCTGATTCTTCACGGTATGCGGTAGTGGGAAGAACAGGAACGCACCATGTCTATTTACTAATAGCCAAGATATATATTGAGTACTAGTAGGTATATTATGTACCTATGACTAAGTATTTCGTTTGTAACGAGCGGAGCCGTGGGCTGTGATTAACATGTTATTCGCTGTTATAGTATTAGACCTGAGACCAAGATAACATTTAGATTTATGAGGCAACTATTATATACTATATTAACTGCCGCGCCCGCTCAAACAAATTGCAGTAGCACCACAAATATTGTGCGCCTCGGCAAACTTTGTGCCAGTTTCTGCCTCTCCATACCGATCTTCGATGGTCGAAAGTGAGACACGGTTTGATCATTGTTTGAAGCATCGTGTTCTTTGGTTCATTATTTTCTAGCTCATGAGCCCAAGTTTTTGGGCGGAATGAATCGATTTCAATTTAGTTTTTTTTTGTTTGAAAAGTTACTTCGAGTGTGAAGTGTAGAGTGTTCTTAATTAACCATTTTCAAACCAAAATTATCAGCATTTCAATGTGCCCCACCACATTGAAATGCTGATAATTTTGTTTTTGCGCATCTACACTACACTGCGGGCTTGTGTCCGTAGCACAGCCGTAGTATTTAATGCTTTTGTCACAGGGTCAAAAGAAAATACCAAATGAGCAATCCCATACTTTCACCTGAGTGTGTCGATGGTCAAGTTGACATTTGAGAAGGACAAAGAGCAGATCTTTGTCAAACTGAAGGTTCCAGTTGCAAATCAGACGTGATCATATTTGTTTGGACTTTTTTACAACTAGGTAGGTATAAATAACCCTTCGCAGCGAAAATTAAATGTTTATTGTTTAATAACTATTTCCCGCGACTTCGTCCGCATCAAATGCTGTTCAATAAACCTACCGATTCCCTATAAATAAATATTTTTTTAAATTATTTCATAAACTAAGCTACTACAATATGTAGGTACATAAAATTACAAAATACAATAGAATCAGTCAAACTATCTAAAGATCGTCGTAAAAACGATCTATAGATAGCTCCAGTTGAGCTATCTATAGATAGTTTTTACGACGAATCCAGGTCAATAAATAAATAAATAGCACAGCATCATTTAGCCCCAAACTAAGCAAAAAACACTTTTCAATATCATCCCCATCATGGTTTTTTGACGAATTTTATCGTAAACTGTTTACCGGTTTTTATTTACTAGCCTGATAGATATGTACGTAAAATACATTACATTGACATCTTTGACTCAAATTAATCTTGATTTCATATATTTTTTGGCTATCATGCAAGACCCTTCTGAAGGTCGACGTATCGATTGTTTTGTGTGTCCACTCTGTGGGTCATTTGGCATTTTGTTTAACCCATTCTGGGCCATCCCTTGTGTAAGAATGCCGTTTGCGTCGGATGTTGAAAGTAGATTAGCTGAGCGAGTGCCGCGCGGCGCGCACCAAACGCTTGTCCGAACTGAGCTGAGCCTCACAGCGACCTCTTCTACAAGTGTCACGTGCCCGAGGTCAGTTCACTCGTTATCGAAACAACGAAATAGGATCACGAACGCACTCCCCGAGCACTATAGAAGATGCTCAAAAGTTAGTAAAAGACATTATTTGAGACATGCCCAGGAAGTTAGCATTCCAGTTTCCATACGTTTATGAGTTTACGGGCCATCAATATGTTTATACGGTTGCAAGTTTCCTCACAACGTTTTCCTTCATCGTGTACCTACTCGTATATTGCCCATAAAAACTAAACTGCCTAATCTGCTAGTTTTACAGATGTTGCGACAGAGGTATGGTTGACCATGTTTACGTCCACTTTTGAAATGAAATGATTTCTGTAAGTGACCTACCGAGGAGCTAGCATGTAGGTCCATTATTTCAAAAGGTCGTGCTCTTTGTATTTAAATGTTGACTGAGTGCCCCAAAAACAATCGACTGCCTTATTTGGACGTGATCTGGGTGTAAAATTTTTATGGTTATTAAAGTTGCCCACATTCCTACGTACCTATTTACAGCCTACCGATCTTATGTATTTACATCAGTAAATATAATGTGAGGATTATGCAAAGCTTAAACAAACCTAGCAAGTGCTTGACTAGTTCAGCTAATCCAACAAATCTGAATAAGTATATAAAATAATATCTTGGCTTCCGCCTTCTAAATATATTTGGTGGTGTCCCGCGGCATGCGGCAGGGCTAAGTTCAAGCTACGCTACGCTATACTTTAATCTCTGAAGAAATCTAAGCAAATATTTTCTAAACCTAGTTCAGAATATTAGTACGTTCAAACTAACAAACTTGATCTTGTTCTAAATGCTTAAAGATTGCAACATTTCTATGCATTTAATTTCATCAAGGTTTCGGACTCGGACTTGTCTTCCTTTTGTCTAGTTTACATTGTATCATGCCTACCTGTGTACACAGATGTAGGATATTGTCATGCAAGAATCACTTTGAACCTGCGTACTCGTACCTAGTGGGATTACCTCGTGCAGGGTTACCAGTTGGTGCCTATTATTTACCCTAAAATAGCCTGATGAATTCTACGTAAAAAGTAAATTCTTATAATGAATTGCACATGTTATATCATAAGGAGTAAATTATCAACACATAATGGCAAAAACATGACCCTTTTATGTATCTACTCCGTACGTGGTCCACGATGTTCGGGTATTTCCAAATTCGCGGAGCACAAATCAAAGCTAGCCACGAAGGCGACTAATTTAATCAATAACCTTGTATTTATAGTAATCCATTTAATTATAAGTATTTAAAAGATACGTTTTAAGTTCGAAGTTTAAACTTGCTGCGTTTTGTGTTGTGATCGAAGGTTTTGTTTGCTGATTCTCTAAAATGACATTACCTTGACATTTTCAGCGTTTGGTATAAAGTCAAAGTAAAAATCATTTATTTTTGACCGCGGACCGCTGGGATCACTTTAAATATAATTCTCAATGATCTTTTATATTAAATTCCCAAAGGGCCCGAGTGCTTCAGTCAAAGTCAATGGGCATTTTATAAGACCACAACCTTATTATGGTACATCTATTAGCTAGTAACTTATTAACTTTGAAGCGGTTTATGATTAGTGATTTTGAAGGCAGTTTACTAACATCGTTATTATTATAGGAATTTAGGACCTTTAATAAGTAGGTACTTACTACCTAGGGAGTCTGAGCAACTTTTTCCTTGAGGTTCTCGGGGCGGGAAATAAAGCCGAGTTTTACTCAAATAAAAAAAAATCTCGCTGCAGTATTCAGAAGCTTAAAATAATCGTATTCATTGGGTACTCGAGACCTTTTCAATTTAAGATTGAATACTCGATTGGTACACTTAGGTAAAAAAAATGTAATAGATTCCCTGCGGTTGCTCTGGTTTAGATGGCAGTAAGCAGCTATAGAGACGGTCACCGGGCCTTGCGGAGCGGGTGGTGAAATAACTAGTCTTATGAAAGGAAACACTGTCTCTAGCTCCTTTTCGTTGGCATTGACAACGCTCATATATTATTATATTATAAATAACCTAACCGCAATGAATTGCGATTAAGTGGGCCACAGATACCTACATAGGTAGCATATGCGAGAGCCGTAGAGCAAATAATAGAGTTCAATGTTGATTGATTTTGTAATGATTGAGAGCCTGATTTATAATTGAATAAAATCAGGAAGCTTTAAGAGTAATTGAACACAGAACAAGAACAAAACAAAAGTAATGGCACTCCAGGAATGCCGACAAAAGTTAAAACTTGAACGAGGTTTCAGTAACGGTTCTAAATTTATAATAAAGTGCAATAAAAATAAAGTGCAAAAAGTTTCTGTCCTACTGGGATTTGAACTCCCGGTTGTCTCACTCAGGAGCAGAGAGCTCTACGCTTCGGTCATTCATGACGACACCTCTGTGGTGCAGTGGGTGAAAGCCCGCTTGGGACGCAGAAGGTTGCGGGTTCGATCCCCGCCGCGGGATAAATGTTTGTATGATCTGCAAATATTTATCTCGGGTCTGGGTGTTACTATGTATAATATGTATGTATTTTCAAAACAAAAAGTATATCAGTTATCTGGTTCCCATAGTACAAGCTTTGCTTAGTTTGGGTCTAGATGATGCTGTGTGAAATGTCCAGCATTATTTATTAATATTTATTCTGACGATACAATGTGTGACGAAATTAAGATGTTGGTAAGAGTCTCGTGACTCGAGTTTAATGGCTTCTTCCCATCTCAAAAATGCCTAACGTGCCTAAAGAAGTTTTCACTTCAAAAATATTACTTTTTTCCAGCTCAGTCATCGAGCCACCGAGCAATCATGGCGACTTATAGGTACTATACATGGCCATATTATAATTCCAAAATTAAACTATTCATAATATCAAATTTAAAATCTTGCAAAACGATGTTACCTACTCAAAAGAGGCGGTGTCATGTATTTTCATCCGAAACCGAACTAACTAGTTAACCAAATCAAAAAGTTGTCACATGAATTTTATTAACATAACCAGCCGAGTTATAGATTTCTTTAACAATCCTATTATTAGCCATTTGTAAACATTTGAATTTATTAACATACCTACAAAGTGCGCGGCTGTAGGTATCGTGGATTATTGTGTGAATGAATAAAGTAGGTATAACTTGTCAAAATTGGCGGCACACAACCAAAACAAACACTGCTCATGTCGGGGGTACCTACTGGTAGAGCAATGATTACAACATTTACAGATAACATTCAACAACGTGTTCTGATATTTCTACATCATGACTTTAAAAGAGACGGAAAGAAAAGATAGCCTTAAAAAAGTATTCTGAAGGTTGAGCCCCGATCTGCAAGGATCGCAGTTAGGTATACTACTCGGAGAAGCACTTTGAGTAATGCTTTAAGCAACCAAGCAAGATATACAAGTCTATCTTGTTATCTCTAAAATCAAACCACACTTTATCCTTTTAAGTAAATCGAGTTCTGCCAACTTCTTCCTAAAACATTGAGACACTATTAACATGTTTGTATTGTTAATGAGCTGACAAAATATTGAAAACACACAGAACCACGACTGTATGCTCAAGGTTATGAAAAATTTGGTAAATATCCAAAACCACAAAAAAGTTTTCAAAATTTTATATTTTTAGTTTTAGCATAGGTACATAGGCTACTAAAAATCAGTATAGGTGAATACCATGGTATCACCATGGTATTCTATAAATTTTTGGTCCCGAAGTCGAGGAATTCCGCAGAAAACCGGACGCGCGGACAAGTTCAGGGTTACATCAGAGCAAGCACGCCGCGCTCCGCAAACACGCGTCTCCACTCACGCGACTCTACTTTCTCACCAAGCGACATAGAATAAGAATATTGTATCTTTGGACCCCTCGCAGACTATAGACTTTCTATCGGCCGATAGTTGTAATGAGTGTGGAGAAGTATAGCCCGTCTCAACTATCAGCCGATAGAAAGTCTGTAGTCTGCGAGGGGTCTTAGAATGCGTGTAAAACTGGACTAAGCATTTATTGCACATTATTATTGTATCTATCTCTATACCATGCTCTTGTTCATGCTCTGTCCATGGCTCAAACATAAAACATGTTTCATTCTTCCTCTCACTCCTGTCGTCAACTAAAGTAAGTAACTAAAGTAAGTAAGTCGTCAACTGTGAATATTCTTCTTTCACAAATACTCGTACCATCTCTCTTACAAGGTATTCCTATAGGATATCACATCTAAACCTAAACTGTATGTATTGTATCCTAAACTGAGGTCGACTTTGATATACCTACAGGACAAGAAATGTCGCGCGACTTGGTCTCTATGTCTGACACACTCTCACGTCTTATGGATTGTGTTGAATTTTTATGGAATTAGCATCTGTTTAATAACTGGTAAAGCCCAGTGCCTAAATTATATCAACAATACAGTGGAAAATAAAATATTTGTTGCGAGTAGGACGCGGTGTCGAGGTCGACCGCGAAAGAGACACGGTATTGATGCCTGCGGGAGCTGATGGGAGGCGGCAAGGGAAAGAGTTGGATGGGAACATGGAGGAGACCCTTGCCTTGAATGAGAGAACGAGAAAAAAGAGTAAATTTAAGGATCACTCCCTTGTCGGTTTGTCAAGACCTTTCTGATAAGATATAGGTACTTGCATGAACTAAACCGAAAAAAAACATAAATAGGAACATGCAACATTTGAAAAAAACATCCCTCTAATACTAATCCAACTTATAAATTATAATACGTAGCTAAGATAGGGTTAGAAAATGCTTTCTTTTTCCAGTCTTATGCCAATAGACACTAGACAGCCCGAATGAGCTAGAAGAAGCCCTATGATAATTATGAGTTAAATTCTGATCCAAAAGCCTATTCCATCACCAGTTTCCTAGAACTGGTATTTTAAATATAAACAGTCGTGGTGAGGGATGATCGACCTGGGTCAGGCGACAAGGTCAGAGGTCCTGCGGTGACGTCACCAGCGTCGCGTATATATGTCGCAACGGGCTGCCGACACTTTACTGTGCCGTCCTCTCCGTCTGCTGTACACCCACCATGAAATATTTCGTGAGTGATTTCAATTAACCAATTTAATTTATAATATTTTTCTTAAAATTTGAAGTTCTAATTTGTACTAATTTAATTGAATCGGTGTTAATTTAATCCATTTAACGTGTTCACTCAACGTTTTGTAATCTATCATGAAAAAAATGAAGTCCATATTGCAAGCCCACAAATAAAAAGTGTCTTATAAAATATAGCTTCTAATCCCCGAAAGTGCTGAAATACTGGAACAACCATTTGTTACTTTTTTGATAAGAATATCTTTAATTCACTCAACATCTTAATCTTAAGCTATTTCGACGTATGAAATTACAATACCGTACATCTTTCTAAGTTTGTTCAACCATTTCCAGGTAGTGATTCTAGCGGTGGTAGCGCTGGCCGCGGCCGGCAAGGATGCCAAGGACACCAAGGAAGTCAAGGAGGTTCGTGACAAGCGCTCCTTCTTCGGCCTCGGCGGCTTCGACCTAGGCTCGGTCCTCGGGCTCGGCCACGGTAGCCACGGCTCCGGCTACGGCTCCGGCTACGGCTCCGGCTACGGATCTGGCTCCGGCTACGGCTCCGGGCTTGGCTACTCCGGCCACAACAGCTACAGTGGCTACACCAGCTACAGCGGCGAGAACAAGGTCTACTCTACGCCGTCCGCGAGCTACGCTCCCTCGTACAGCAGTTACTCCTCCCCGTCCTACTCGTACGCCAGCCCCTCATACAGCAGCTACTCTTCTCCGTCCGTGTCCTACTCCGCGCCGGCTAGCTCTTCGTACAGCTACGCTGCCCCTTCAGTATCCTACGCTGCCCCTTCAGTCTCATACTCCGCCC
This sequence comes from Epirrhoe alternata, assembly GCA_963565295.1. Taxonomy (NCBI): domain Eukaryota; kingdom Metazoa; phylum Arthropoda; class Insecta; order Lepidoptera; family Geometridae; genus Epirrhoe; species Epirrhoe alternata. The sequence continues at coordinate 261,219 of OY751385.1, read as the reverse complement.
CTGCATCTTCATCCTACAGTTACACTCCCTCCGTCTCCTACTCCGCACCTTCGACTTCCTCAGTGTCGTACTCCGCTCCCGCTGCATCGTCTTACAGTTACACTCCCTCAGTGTCTTACTCAGCACCTTCAACTTCCTCAGTGTCGTACTCTGCTCCCGCTGCATCGTCTTACAGTTACACTCCCTCAGTGTCTTACTCAGCACCTGCGACCTCCTCAGTGTCGTACTCCGCCCCAGCGACATCGTCATACAGCTACACTCCTTCGGTGTCTTACTCAGCACCTTCAACGTCCTCAGTGTCGTACTCTGCTCCCGCTGCATCGTCTTACAGCTACACTCCCTCTGTTTCCTACTCCGCCCCCGCGACCTCTTCCTACAGCTACACCCCGTCAGTCTCTTACTCTGCCCCCGCGGTCTCCTACGCTGCTCCCGCAGTCTCTTACGCCGCCCCCGCTGTCTCCTACACGGCCCCAACCACCAAGGTGGTCGATGTCAAGAAGGTTGTGAACGTAAACAAAGTAGTAGAGGTGCCCCAGGTCGTGAAAGTGCGTAAGGTCGTGTCGGTTCCCCAGGTCGTGACTGAGAAGAAGGTTATTTCTACCCCTGGCTACAGCTACACTAGCTCATCTCCCAGTTACAGTTACGGAACCCCTAGCTACAGCTACGGAACTTCCTCCCCTAGCTACAGCTACGCAACTTCCTCTCCTAGCACCAGCTACAGTTCCTACTCCCCCAGCTACAGCTACGGAACTTCGTCTCCTAGCTACAGTTACGGATCGTCCTCTCCCAGCACCAGCTACAGTTCCTACTCCCCCAGCTACAGCTACGGATCGGGCTACGGTTCCGGCTACGGAACTGGCTACGGATCCTCCAGCGGCGCGGTCATCTCCAGCGGCTCTGGCCTCTCCGGCTCCACCTGGGGCTCCAACGAAAACAACGCGTGGTAGATGGACACTAGTCATAGCTAATTATAATATAAGTGTTACAAAATAAAGATGTATATTTGAATCGATTACATTATTTTTTCAGTAGGTACCTACCGAACTAATAATAAAAAAGTAAGTAAGTTCATATAAGTGGCCAACTCTGGCGACGGAGGTTTTAGGCCGCCTTAAGGCCTACTTCATAGCTTAACGACTTAAATAGCCGGGACCGACCATTTAACGTGCCTACCCTCCGAAGTACGAAAGCGCTCAGAATGCCACAGGCGGTCACCCATCCACTTAAGGATCGTTTAGAACCTCCTTAACTTGGACGATCGATTGAGAACGACTAAGCAAGCACGACCACGAGCGCTTTTACTATTAATAGGTTTAAATACCTATTAATATCATTGCAAAGTCTAAACTACATTAAAATACTTAGTACATTTTGGTACTATTGCACTGCGGTATCAGAATGTAGGCAATTCACTCGCACTATAAAAATAGCTCAAATGCATCATATCAGGATATTGGCTTGCCATTCGTTTAAACACGTGTCATACAGTAGGTACCTACGTTACTGGGCCGGAATATCAATAAGCCTCATCTCTATTCAAATTACTTAACGAAAATTTGCGTCTTGCAAACATTCCACGGGTATTAGATAGCAAATAGCCGTCATAGACGATGACCTTGAAGGCCCTACCGGCCACAGGCGAGTGGTGTGAGTTCGGATCCCGCAAGGCGCGGGCGGGCCAACTTGTCTGTGCTTACAACAGGTCACGGAGATTGGAGACGAATGAACGTGTTTTTGTGCACCTTTTGTTTAGACGGTTGGGTTCAATTCTAACCCCATATCAAATATCTAATTGAGAAATGCTAGGGATTGCTAAATAAAATACCTAGCAGGAATTCATCCATTTCTTATCCCACTCATATAATAAAGCTGAAAGTTCGTGAGTTTGTTTAGATATTTGGATGTATGTATGTATGTTTGTGTATCAATCACGCCTAAACGAGTGAACCGGTTTGGATGAAACTTGGTATAGGCGTAGTCAGTGACCTGAAATAGCTTATAGGCTATTCAAAACGTTGGTAACATGCGGGCAAAGCCGCGCGCAGAAGCTAGTCTATAAATAGTATTTGAACATTAATTAACATACCTGCGTAAATTCCGTTAAGGCAACCTTGGCCTAGCACCAGAGTAACATAGAGATATTGAACTTCGATCAAGCAGGATTCTAGAAAATTCACTAATGCTCTGAAAATGCATACTCGTAGACATAATGGCAACTAATGTTTAAAATTCACAGACGAATTCTGTGTTAAAATTGTGTTACCCGCGGTCCCCCGGGAAAAAAACACTTTACCGGGATAATATAGCCTATGTTCATCAGGGATAATCAAATCAAATCAAATCTTTCTTTATTTAAGACATCAAATTTTAGTCCATAGCAATTACTTAGCATAATTAAACTTAATACTATTATTATTAGTTAAGGCATGCATCCTAGAGTTGTGGTACAGATAAATGCAGTCAAACCTATCAGCGAACACGGTGAGAATGCTGTTGGAGCTGGGTCGGACCCTGCGCACCAGAGATGCTCCACGCTTGCGCATGGTGGTGTAAATAATAATGCAGGATTCTAATGGTGAAAAAATGTTTCAAATCGGTCCAGTAGTTACGGAGCCTATTCAATTCAAACAAACAAACATACAAATAAATCTTTCCTCTTCATAATATTAAAGTGTAGATAGGGCTTTTCTTTCTATTGACTTCGCTCCTCCAGCCTTCTCCAGCTGGTGTAGTCAATCACGGGAGGTTTTTTTAAAAGCTTTTAATTAACTTGCAATGTTTGTATGTTTGTCGAGGTCAAATCTTGCAAGCTTAATTTGACCCACTTCCCGGTGTCCGATTGAACTGAATTTTAGGACACTTAAGAGTCTTCGGTGACAATGCACTATTATGGTGACAGTTAGCTGATGTGATGATGGAATCAGGAGCTGTTCAACGGAACTCGTCAGAAAATAGGTCGATTGAGTAGAAACTGGGTTTGTAGATCAAGTATCATCTAACATTTTTCAATATGGTGACAGTTAGCTGATCTTATGATGGAGAACGGAACTCCTCAGTTAATCGGCCGATTGAGTTGAAACTCACTACATCGGTCAAGTTTCATCTACTATTTGAAATATGATGACTGCGAGCTGATCCGATGATGGAGATCGGAACTCCTCAGAAAACAGGTTGATTGAAATGAAATTTAGTACTTACATCGGTGAGTTCAATCAGCTCATGGTAACCTATTAAAAAATAAAACATTTTAAATTATTAAAAGCTTGTACTTGTTGAATTTTTTCCAAAAACTTATTGAATAGACCTATGTCTATGCCAAAATTGTGCGCGACAAAACCAAAGAGGCTTTAATTTCGTTAAGTTTTTAGGGTGCGCTCAGTCCGAATCAGTAGTTGTTTACCTATTTGCATTGAACAAAGTTAAGCATCTCCGAGGACAATAGTTGCGCCAGAGTCCGAGCGATATGTATTTATACTCATCCCAATGAGGAAAAGTCACCATTCCTCATCAACAGTCAGCTCCGTCAACTCCTTCAGCAAGATGAAATCCTTCGTAAGTATAAATTCCTTCCGGGGCTGCGGGGGCGGGGCTCAGGCAGGCAGCAGGGGTACATGTGTGTACTGTTGCAGGTGGTGATGATGGCCCTGGTCGCGGTGGCGTGCGCCGGCAACGTGCGGGAGAAGCGCGGCTTCCTGGCTGGTGGACTCGGCGGCTTCGGCGGACATGGAGGCTATGGAGGTGGCCACGGGGGATACAGTGGTGGTCATGGAGGCTACGGCGGTGGTTACAGTGGTGGTTACGGTGGTGGCCACGGGGGCTACGGTGGTGGTCATGGAGGCTACAGCGGCGGCCATGGTGGCCAAGTTGTCGTCGCGCCAACCACTCGGGTGGTTACCGTCAATAAAGTAGTGAACGTGAACAAGGTGGTGGAAGTGCCGCAGCTGGTGAAGGTGCGCAAGGTGGTCTCCGTGCCGCAGGTCATCACGCAGAAGAAGATTGTCACTGTACCCGCCGTCTCCTACTCTACCAGTGGCCTCTCAGGCGGCTACTCCGGTGGCTACTCTGGTGGCTACTCCGGCGGCTACTCCGGTGGCTACTCTGGCGGTGTATCGGGCGGCTATGCCGGTTCTGGTAGCGGCTGGTCCAGCAACGGTGCCAGCAGTGGTTGGTGGTAAACACGTCAATAGGATTCTCTAGTCACTTTATTCCCAATTTTGATTGTGATAATATTTTTAATTGTTGTACAAATACATAAACTATTTTTTATACTTACAAATGTTGTTTTTTTTTATACTCGTATTACGAATTATTGTCAAATATTAAAATTATTAAAGTGCGCATTTCGTAAAAATATCAAGCAAGCTCACATATCAGAGCTCTACTGCTTTGTCAACATAAAGTCACCGAATGTTACGCGTATTCTGAAATACACTTTTTAAACTCGCACGATTTAAACTCACTGTTGTTTTATCCTGAAGTTATCTTGGAATATTTATAATCAAACTTGTTACACAATACCTACATATACAGGGTAGATTTTTGAGATGGACCATGGAGGGCAGGTACTGAGGTACCTTAACTGTTTTTTCTACAAGAAAACGTCTTACAAGACCTTCCCTAACTTTATGAAATATTGTGACTTTATGAACTAACTTTATGAAACTTTATAAAATTTGGAAAAAAAATATTTATCGACAAAAATGCTAGAAAAAAATTAATTTTTTTCATCGATTTTATTATGCACAGTACCTATGCACCACGGTACAGTGACTGTGGTAGCTATGCATGCACTCTAGCTATAAATAGAACTCGTGATATATGTTTGAAGCGTCCGGCTTATTTTGAAAATATAGTGTAGGTATCCAATAGGTATAGGAAGAAGAAGAATATAATATCTGGAATCATCATTTGAGATCACAATTAAAGGGTGTACCTATAGTGATATTTTTACCCGACTTTCAAAGGAAGGGTTATGTTTTTCGCGCGTATCTTGTATGTAAATGTAGGCAATGCGTTTTTCTTTGTACCCTCGTATCTCCCAAACGACTGGATGGATTTCGACATTTAGGGTATCCTTAGATTCGTTTGAATAACTGGTGCCATAGAATAGGTTTTTGCGGCGGATCGCGCGAAATCATAGATTTAGCATGTTACGTAATAGTAACACGTTATGATAAAAAAATTAACCAATCATATCTAGTGGGGTATCAAAATGAAAGAAAAAAAAATAAAGGAAATTATGAGGAGTTTACAAAAAAGGAAATTAAAAGAGATTACAAAAATAAAAAATAGAGAGAATACAAAAAAACTAAAGTAGAGAACTATAGACCAATCACTTTAATTTCAGTCTTATCAAAAATATTTGAACGCGCCATGCTAAAACGTCTTTTATCATTTGTTAATAAAAATAAAATTTTAATTAATGAGCAATTTGGTTTTCAAAAAGGAAAATCAACAACTAAAGCATGCTTTCATCTTATGAAAAACGTTATTGATGCTTTGGATTCAGGTGAAAAAGTGACAGTTGTTTTCTTTGACATGACAAAAGCCTTTGACTTTGTCTCCCATCCATTACTGTTGGACAAGCTAGATAAATATGGTATAAGAGGCCCGGCTCTTGCATGGCTGGAGTCTTATTTGTCCAATAGACAACAGTGTGTTGAAATTGATAGCATAAACGTGAATAATGAGGTGGAATCAATTCAATCATCTTTTAGAACAAATGGATACGGCGTACCGCAGGGAAGCGTCCTCGGACCCCTTTTGTTCTTGTTGTATATAAATGATTTACCAGAAGTGACCAAAAATCCATGTACGCTTTTCGCGGACGACATTTCTATTTTATTCACATCGAACTCTGACATCAATAATTACAATGCTGACATAAATAATACAATTAAATCTATTATTGAATGGCTTGTGGCAAACAACTTACAGGTAAACCTAACCAAGACAAACTTTATTCAATTTACCAATTCAACAAAGGAAATAGAAAAACTTAAAATTAATTATAATGAACATAACATAGAAGCAGTAAAAGAGACAAAATTTTTAGGTATTACACTTGACCGGAGGTGTAATTGGAAAGCTCATGTTGATTATATAAGAAAAAAATTAAATAAATTCGTCTATATTTTATACAGGCTTCGCAAAACTTCTAGTCTTAACACCGTACTGACTGCGTATCATGGATTCGTTACCTCTAACCTAAATTACGGACTTATTCTATGGGGTAATTCTACAGATGTAAATCTCGCTTTCATTGGTCAAAAAAAATGTGTCCGCGCAATAGCCGGTATACCACCATGGGAATCATGCAAACCTATTTTCATAAAATTAAAATTATTAACTTTGCCCAGTATGTACATTTTAGAAGCCGCAAAATTTGTCAAGGAACATTCGAATTTATTTATTAAAGCTAGTGATATATACCCTAGATGTGTACGTAATCCTAACCGGGTTGTTCTAGCTAGGACAGCTAAGACAACTTTGTATGGAAAGAGCTGTTACGCAATGTGTGGTTCTGTATTCAATAAAATCCCTAATGACATCAAAAACTTACCTTTAAGACTATTTATAAAAAAGTTAAAATTATGGCTCATTGAAAAAGCTTTTTATAATGTGAATGAGCTCTTGAACATTAATTAGGTACTATGGAGATATATTTATATAACTATGACATTCTTTTGTGTATTGTTTTTGATGACATCCGTTTTTTTTGTGTAATTTAATTTTTGCATGCCAATGTTTTTTGGTGAAATATGTGACACTGTTTATATAATTATTTAAGACCTTCTTGACCATATTTCGCAATAAATGATTTGATTTGATTTGATTTGAATATTGGCAGGAAACTGCGTTGGACAGAAAAAAGTGGCGAGTTCTCGTATCGGAGGCCAAGACTCACTTTGGGTCACTGCACCAAGTAAGTAAGTAAGAATAGTACATTGTACCACAAGAGAGCAAAATTCGTTTTTGTTGCGAGTGCTGTGCTGAGTTTGAATCTCGAACAAACGAAGGATTCTATGTTAGAATCCTGAGTGTAGTGCAAAAGCATAAGCAACAAAATATTTTGCTCTCGTGTGATACATACAACGTTTCACCTTATTAGCGAAAAAATACAAGTTGTAAAGGAAAACCAATTCCCGCTATTTTGTTTTTTTTTTAACCGACTTCAAAAAAAGGTGGAGGTTCTCAATTCGCCTGTATGTCTTTTTTTTGTATCTTGTTACGCGATTACTCCGCCAATTGTGGACCGATTTTCAAAATTATTTTTTTGTTTGAAAGGGTATACTCCCGAGGTGGTCCCATATAAATGTTATTTCTCAGGCTTTGATAGTTTTCCCGTAAAACAATAATAACCTTCTCTCCTAGCCATTGTAAATCGAATCGACAGATACGTCTCTTTATGCAATAAGTCAAATTGACTAATGCCAGGAACACACGTGCCGCAAAACTTGACATAAAATGTATGCAGTTTTGGTAATTAATGCCCTTAGACGCCGGTGGAGCCTAAGCATTATTTTGTCGATTTGATTTCTTTTTCTTATTTCGATTTTTATGGATGGCGTATTGATTCCCTGAGTCACGCCGTGTGTAGAGTCGAACATTGAAGTCGGTTTTTCTTTTAATTTTAATTTGCCCCTCAAGCCCCCCTGGCCGCCACCGCCTCGCCGAGGGCACGCTGCGGCCTGTAATATTCGATTCTCATTGGTTGCTTGCAGCATTCTAAATTCAAATCACTTTTCCTCATAGTGTGAGCAAAGTAGAATTTTGCTCACTTTTTTTACGCGCCAAAGCGCCCTTTTTGAGCTATAGTTTTTTTCACGTAGGAACGTATCCCTGACACATATAACTTTTACGTTTTACGCTGTACAACAATGAAAAATTTTGAAATAAATGAAATCTAGTGATAATACTAAAAGATACAACTTCAATAAAAAAGGATTTTGTCTATTTCCTTTTTAATTATTTCAGATATTAACATAAAAGCGCCCTAACACGGATCCGTTCCTACGTGAAAAAGACTATAGTAAGGTGAAAATATAATTAAATAAATCATTATGTTTAAACTTAGTTTTGAATAACAAATTGGCAATGAAAATGCAAATGGTTTTGATCATTAGTTTGGGTACCCTACCGAAACCCTACATTGCAAAATCTCAAAAGTTGACTTGCTTGCAGTCGGGTTTTTTATTTTTTTAGTTATTTGCTACTTATCATGTCAATTTCTTAAATAAGATAATGAGATAATGCTGGTCAATTATACACAGCATCATCTAGCCCCAAACTAAGCAAAGCTTGTACTATGTGAACCAGATAACTGATACACTACTTATATACTTTTTGTTTGTAAATACATACATATTATACACAGGAACACCCAGACCCGAGATAAATATGCAGATCATACAAACATTTATCCCGCGGCGGGGATCGAACCCGCAACCTGCTGCGTCTCAAGCGGGCTTTCACCCACTGCGCCACAGAGGTCGTCGAAATGCTTCAAATTACAAGTAGGTGCTACTGTTCACAACGCAAAACATTTTTTTCGATGTTACATTATTTTACAATTACTATCCATTCATTAATTTTCAACTTATATTCGTTCTTACCATCAGGAAAAGAACAATATATGTACCTACTATAATTTTTTATAAATTAAATTAAAAGTAAACCAAGACATTGTAATATTTTTTATGGGTAATGAATACAACTTTCACAGCTAATTAAACAGGTGACACCTTACAGTTTACACCTAAAAATAGTGTTTAGGAAGCAGACTCCTTTAGGTACGGGTGAATAGGGGAACTGTTCGACATCTTTGAATATGGATGAGCGGAGAGCGCGGAAGCTCGTTAGGCGCTAGGTCACGGCTGAGGCTAATACTTATCTGATTTTTGGGTCTGGTAGGTAGGACAAGATTTATACTATAGGTAGGTAATTAAAGTTCCTACTTTGTAAAAATCGTTTTCTTATATAAATAAGAGGATCTAATTACAGCGAAATAAGTCCATGAACATGACATAAAAGCACAGAATACAGATAGATAAAAGTACAATAATAATAATCATCTTCAAATAATAATAATCTTCAAATCAAGAGTAAATAGGTTTCTTCTTTCCGTGAAGCAAAGCAAGTGGTCACGAAATGGTTAACTTCATTAAATTACGAAGAAACGGAGAAAGTCCTAGAGTTTGAAACCTAATATTATGTACCTACCATTATTACTACTTATTTTATTATATTTTATATGTATAGATTATAAATATATATATATATATATATATACATATATATACATATATAAATTTTATATCTTATATGATTTACTCGTTTAACTACCTTTCCTGAGCTAGCGTCACATCTCCCCTGACCTTATCGTATTAAAGTTTCCTCGATACAGGCTGCGCCTAGTGAGGAAGCTGACAGGTCATTTTCCTATTAGTTCCTCAATATCGGTAAAATAAGTTCTTTATTGTATTTTCTGTAAACATTGTTATATTTAAGTTACCTTTTGTTACCTTGTTTTACTGAAATAAAAAAAAAAAAAAAAAAAAAAAATTCATTTCTAGGAAAGCATGATTCATCTTAGACCTCACTATTGCTTAAGGTGATGTAGGTCGCAAAACTCACGTTTTGACTTTACGCCAAGTCATTTTTAAGGCATAAAAACACCGATTTTTTTATATTTTTTTGATGACAATAAATAGTTTAGGATATTAGTTTATTAGTTACTAGCTGCACTCCCGCGGTGTAACCCGCGGTCCCTCGGGATTTTTTTCGGGATAAAAAGTAGCCTATGTCTGTCCCTGGGATACAACCTTTATCCTTGCCAATTTTCAGCATAATCTGTTCAGTGGTTTGGGCGTTCTTCTTCTTTCGTGTCAGTGGTACATTGATTTAGATGTGGGTTGAGTAGAACCCCGCCACCATCACTCCAGCGTCCGTGGCGTCAATGAGCTCCTTCCTTATGCAGGTGGTAGGGCACAAAGCGCAAACGATCAGGTGGGACATCGTTTGGATAGGGACCCCGCAGTCACAATTGGTCTGGGAGGGGTCGCGATAGCCCCACCTGCACATGCTCTCCCTACATCGACCGACTTGGGTCCGCAATCGGTTGATAGACCTCCAAACCGGCCAGGGCAGATCACGTCCTGGGGGCAGTTGTTCCTGTGTGATGAAATCAGGTGGTGCTGGATGTTTCTGCTCCCAGAGAGTGCGCTTAAGTGTCGCTGGATGTTCGTCGGTAGCGTCGGTTTGGGCGTTTGGGCGTGAAAAGGTAACAAACAGACAGACAGACAGACAGATAGACAGACAGACAGATAGACAGACAGACAGACAGAGTTACTTTCACATATTTTATAATATTATAGTAAGTATAGTATATAGTAAGTATAGTTAGTATTATAGTATGGACTAGTATGGATGGGAGTCGAAAAACTATTGACTTACTCGATAGAAAAAAAATCACAAAGTTACATCTAAATAAATAAAATAAATAAATAATGCTGGACATTTCACACAGCATCATCTAGCCCCAAACTAAGCAAAGCTTGTACTATGGGAACCAGATAACTGATATACTACTTATATACTTTTTCTATGTAAATACAAACATACTATACATAGAAACACCCAGACCCGAGATAAATATTTGCAGATCATACAAACATTTATCCCGCGGCGGGGATCGAACTTGCAACCTTCTGCGTCCCAAGCGGGCTTTCACCCACTGCGCCACAGAGGTCGTCGAAGAAATCTTCATCATAAAGCAATTTCATTTGCTGGTTGTTTAAATTTTTTTAATGTTTCCCTAATAAAAACGGTAGAGGATTACGGAATTATTTTATTGCCAAGGAGTATTATTTTGTAGCAAAAAATACATTTATAAATAACGTTCAGTGTAATAGGGCGCGGGCCGGCCAGCACACCTCACGTAGACCTCACGCCAGAGCGCACTTCATCTTAACACTAGACAGAGTGAGGTTAAATGCTGACCTATTTAAGTTAAAAAAAAATATTTTGGATCTATGGAAATTGTTAGAAGTGTAGTTTCTTTACAATAAGTAATAGTGCAAGGCAATATGTAGTAGGTATGTTGACAAAGGGGATAGATACCTAAAGACACGTGGACGCCTGAATCAAAAAACATCAAAAAAACCTCTTACTCAGAAACGCCGCGGCCTATTTTAAGTGAAACATTGAAGTCGGTTTTCTTTTTAGTTATTTTTTTTTTTAATTATTACTACAAAGCTAGCAAGCATTCCTTCCGCGAACGTATATACCTAGGTACAATCTGATAGTTTGAACAAACCTTCCTTCTAGTAGGATACACCACCGAGCAAGAATATTCATAAAAAATTAAGTAAGTATAGTAAATGAGTTAATTTAATAGTAAAGGTTAACGAATATTTTACGTCCAATATTCGCTGTGACGACGCCGATGTCGCGAGGACATTGTTGCAACAAAGTGTTGTGCGCTTCGCGTATTTAAAGTCCGCGGAATCAGAACACAGCACCATTCTTCGTCAGTATTTCGCTCCGTCGTCGCCTCCTCCCAGCATAAGCAAGATGAAATCCTTCCTAGTGATGATGGCCCTGGTCGCGGTGGCGTGCGCCGGCAACGTGCGTGAGAAGCGCGGCTACCTCTCCAGCGGCTACAGCAGCGGCCTCGGCGGATACAGCGGAGGTTACGGTGGTGGCTACGGAGGTGGCTACGGCGGTGGCTACGGAGGTGGATTTGGCGGCGGCTACGGCGGCTCCGTGGTGGCGGCGCCCGCGGCGCAGGTGGTCGCTGTCAACAGGGTAGTGAACGTGAACAAGGTGGTGGAGGTGCCGCAGCTGGTGAAGGTGCGCAAGGTGGTCTCCGTGCCGCAGGTCATCACGCAGAAGAAGATCATCGCCGCGCCCGCCATTTCTTACTCCGGCGGCTACTCCAGTGGCCTCTCTGGCGGCTACTCCAGTGGCCTCTCTGGCGGCTACTCCGGTGGCTACTCTAGCGGCCTCTCTGGCGGCTACTCCGGCGGCTACTCCAGCGGATACGGCAGCGGCAGCGGCTGGTCCGGCTATAGCAGCGGCAACGGCTGGTGGTGAACACCCTACCAATGAAGCACTCTAGTCAATCATGTTTATTTCTTTTTGTGATATTATTTGTACTTCAAAATAAAACGTTATTTTTGTATGAAAAGCAGATTTTAATTTTGTAGAATAAGGGAAAGGAAATCTCATGATGATCTTACAGTTATAGTCCTACTCGTATTTAATCATAATTATGCGACCTGTTTTGAGTAGGTCTCCTGTTTGTCTCCCTGCGTTTGTAGAACCGTTGTTGGAAAGTTGATCCATGTAGATATCTGGTAGGTACAGACAGGCGCGGTTCCACCGTTATGGCCACTGTGGGCATGCCCACAACCTTTTGACCGAAGATTTGAGATTGTTCAAAAAATGTATTTGTCTGTCGGTCAGTCTGGGGAATAAAAGTAAAAAAATGAAATTTATTTTGAAAGGGAATGTAACCTATGAGAAAACAGCTATAAGGGAGGAAACTCCAGGCTTAGAGTTTCAAAAAGTTAGTCAAGGATCACGTTAGACTTAGCCCATTGACTTAGCCCGTCAAAATCACAAACGCTTTCCATTTGCAAAAAAAAACATTGTCAGGGAGACATCATTCATTCGCTCCGGACTTCTGGATAGCGGGAATCGTCTACCGACGGTAGGTATAGGGAAGCTCCACCTATGAAAAAAGCGCCCTGACTTTTAGGTTATTTCAGAGTAGTTTATAGTATGAGAATCTTTTATCGCTTACTTGTAAATAGACCAATAAGTTATTTAATATTTTTATAAGTTTTATTTTTATCAAAACACGGGACATGAAATACCTAATGGGCGCTTTCCTAAACATAAAACCTAACACTAGTTAATATCATCAGTAATAGGCCAGGGTGTAAAAACGCACAGACATTAACGAACCAGGGACCGTATTCGCGTTCTGTTTTCGTTCGTTTGATGAATATTCGGATGCTTTTCACCACGATTTTTGACTTCAAGGCCCAATTTTTCAAACGTTAAAACACGGTCCTAACCTAGGACCATTTACCTATTCTTCATTATTCAACCTATTCTAACCGAAAAATTGGATCTTGAAATCAGAAATCGTGGTGGGAAGCATCCGAATATTCATTAAAAATAAATAAATAAAAATAAACTACGTTATAAATACAAATATTCTAAAACGAAAAATTGGTAATTATTGATTTGATTTGAATCCCACTCATACAATAAAGCTGAAAGTTTGTGCGTTTGTTTAGATGTTTTTATGTGTGTGTTTCCATCACGCCTAAACCAGTGAACCGATTTGGATGAAACTTGAAATAGACGTAGGTAGTACCTATAATAGCATATTACTTACCTAGGCTATTCAAAATGTTGGTACCACGCGGGCGAAGCCGCTCGCAGAACCTAGTAATTAAATATGGGTAAGTAAGTATGCTGGCGAGTACGCCAGCTGGTCGGTAGACCAGCCATAAAATGTGAGCTTTGACCGACAAAAAAATCCCATCTCCTGGTTTCATCACCCGCAGGAAACATTACCTGGCCAGTGTGGAAGTAATTAAATTGACATCGAGTTTAGATCTGGGAACTGCTGCAAGTTATGAGATGATTGCATTGATTTATTTAATTTAATTGGAGAATCGAGGAATCAAAATCGATTACGAATAGGTACTGCGACACGATTGAAATGGTACCAACTCGAGCTTTACTTAGGGAACACAACAAATAAAAGCCGCACGCTAGAGGCCAGTGGGGTTGTTATGAACTTTTCCAAGATAGAATTCGAGATGACCTTGGATTGTAGCTGAAACAGACGGCACCTTTCAGATTACATTTCACTGGATGTTATTCTCCACTTCTCCAGTACCTATTAATAGTATAGTAAGTATGTTTCTATGATAATGTAAGTAATTTTTATTTCTGTAGTGTAAGAATATTCACCAGCTTTTTTATACATTAAAACTTATGATCGGATTTCTGATTATGATAGTTATATACAGGGTGTAAAAAGACATCTACCGAAGCCGCAAGGATATAGCATCCCAACACACAACCAAATCCAAAAGGATTTTCCGAAAAAATCATTATATCCGGAGAAAACAGCGTTTGAAGAGTACTGTTTGCGTATGTTGTGGACGCGTTGTTTGCCGCAGATTGCTGGATTTTCAGTTTTAACTATTTTTTTCTATTATAAATGAAATTATTATTGTCATATTGTGTTGTACTAGTAGTAAATAACCGAAAATAACATAAAATGACATAGCTAAGTCAAAATTTTTTTTTGCGTTTTCTTTCCCTAAATATGTTAGAATCGTGGTCTGATTGCAACCCCTCAATTTTCGGTAGTTGTCTTTTTACACCCTGTATGTAAACTTTCACTGAAATTCAACAACTGAAAATAGAGATCTTTTCATCTCAGTGAACTGCAGAGCTCCCCGACGCCGTTAATGTTGTTATCATCGCAGAAGCGTAAACTTATCATAATGGGCCGCGTCGCGAGGACGAGGTTGCGCCATCCGCCGCGAACCGCGTATTTAAAGTGCACCGGCCCAGAGCACGGCACCATTCCTCACCAACAGCTCATTCCGTCGCCTCCTCCAAGAACAAGATGAAGTCCTTCCTAGTGATGATGGCCCTGGTCGCGGTGGCGTGCGCCGGCAACGTGCGTGAGAAGCGCGGCTACCTCTCCGGCGGCTACAGCAGCGGCCTCGGCGGATACAGCGGAGGCTATGGCGGTGGCTATGGCGGTGGTTACGGCGGTGGCTACGGCGGTGGGTACGGCGGTGGATTCGGCGGCGGTTACGGCGGCTCCGTGGTGGCGGCGCCCGCGGCGCAGGTGGTCGCTGTCAACAGGGTGGTGAACGTGAACAAGGTGGTGGAGGTGCCGCAGCTGGTGAAGGTGCGCAAGGTGGTCTCCGTGCCGCAGGTCATCACGCAGAAGAAGATCATCGCCGCGCCCGCCATCTCTTACTCCGGCGGCTACTCCAGTGGTCTCTCTGGCGGCTACTCCGGTGGCTACTCTAGCGGCCTCTCTGGCGGCTACTCCGGCGGCTACTCCAGCGGATACGGCAGTGGCAGCGGCTGGTCCGGCTACAGTAGCGGCAACGGCTGGTGGTGAACACCCTTCCACTAAAGCACTCTAGTCTATCAAATGTATTTGTTATATTTATGAATATTTCGAAATAAAACATTATTTTTATATGAAACTTAGAAACAAGTTATTTAATTTAACAAAGACCCAAATACCAGGTGTTTGTGAGGTTTTCAGACGATCTACAAATAGATACTTCGTTCGAAAAGGAGCCAGCAGGGCATTCAATATTAGATAGGTAGAGAACAATGGTTGGTAATATTTTTATACGATTATCTGCGACAAGAAATACATAGAAGATTAAAATTAAATTAATTGTTATTGAATAAATGAACTTGAACTTGAACTTCAACTTGAATGTTACTTAGCGGAAGTAAATAATAAAAGTTAAAGAAAAAGAAAATAAAATAGCAGAGCTACTAGTTTTTTCAAAAATGGCGAAAGTAGTAGGTACATAGAGCATTGTACTGTACTCAATATCAAACTCTAGGGCCGTTATTATTAATAATAATAATGCTGGACATTTTCACACAGCACCATCTAGCCCCAAACTAAGCATAGCTTGTACTATGGGAACCAGATACTTAACTGATATACTACTTATACGAGTACACCCCTATTTTTTAATTAACAAAAAATTTTTAAACATGGTCTTGGTGTCTGTTACTGATCACATTTCTGTAGTTCAAACTCAAAAAAAGAGAAAAAAAATATAACCTCAAAAGGTGACGAGACGAGTCAGACATTGATTTGCGGTTTTACTGACTGGGAATGATACGACAGCATAGTTCGAATGAGAGTCTGTATGCCATTATTGTATGTAGTACTTATTTGTACAGTTTTCATAAAATTTTGTTCGGTTTTGGTGGACTACAATCCTCGATAACTTTGTGATAGTTAAATAAAAAAAAGTTCTGACCTATTATCATTTTCTGCATCGGTCCTTAAGTCTGCAACTGTCCTTAAATTTTTACGGCACGAACCGATTTCCACGGTTTTGCATTCGTTGGAAAGGTCTCGGGCTCCGTGAGGTTTATAGCAAAGAAAATTCAGGAAAAATCTGGTGGCATCTGGTGGGGAAACGGAGTTCGCTGGGTTTGCTAGTTATACATAGAAACACCAGGTCTAAACTCCAAAAATTGTGTGGTTATTCTTAAGTTAGCCGGCGTAACTTTACACCACGTTTATTAATAACGGCCTAGGAATATACGTAAACCTATTACTGAAATTAATAAAAATAAAATAATCTATAGTGTTCTCAAAAATTACTTAGGATTAATGAAAGTGCCCTTTCGGTGTTTTTGGCATGAGCTGTTGATATCGATAGGAGGAGAAGGAATGGCTTGTCTTCGTGACAAATGCGTTCTACGAGTACACAGCGAGGAGCGCAAGTTTTTACATAATATTTAGGTCAAAAGAAACCAAGGTCGAAAGAAGGTGAGCTAGTATCAAAAACTTACCTCATTATTATCACAGATCCGTAGATTTTTTACCCTTTTAGCCTCCTCGCAGACTGCAGACTTTCTATCGGCCGATAGTTGAGACGGAATATACTTCGGCTCGTAATTAGTATGGAGAATATAGCCCGTCTCAACTATCGGCCGATAGAAAGTCTGTAGTCTGCGAGGGGTCTTAAAAACTGTTTAATCGAACTGATACAAGCTTTCATAGAAAGACTTTAATTACTTACCTTATTACTTTTGCAAAACGTGTAACTTGTATACAAACTAACATTTTGCAGAAGTTACATGGGCATGCCTCTGACTACCCCCTTAGCCATATCTGGAATACATAAAAAGATCTGAAAGAATGTCGCTTCGGGTATGCAGTCGTGATCCTGTTTATGTAATTATAATATAACAATCAAACTACATAGTTTGAACTTTTTCTGTTGTTTACTGCAAAGCTCTCTCAGAGTCGGCGTATCATCGCTAGTTGGAATCTGCATATTCATGAGCAAAACAACCGCGGAAGTACATAGCGGCGCTCAGTGGGGGTCAAGGCTGAGGATGCGTAGGTACTACCTACGTTATACGTTATTTTTCAAACATAAAATATATTCTACGCTAGCTGAATCCGGCTTATTGGATTAAACTATTTATTTGTTTGTTTAGCTAACAAGCAAATGAAAAAGCTCGCCATACCTAATAATGCACGCCCCGTGGTCGGACCGCAACCCAGTAGGTATTTTTAATTAATTAGATTTCAAACTCTAAGTAATGATACAAGAATTTAAAGCAGATGCATTTCAAGACCTAGGTACTTAATGATTTACTTGCCTACATAATATCATCATGTGTCAAATTATCCTATAAATATTATAAAGGCGAAAGTTTGTAAGTATGGATGTATGGATGTATGGATGTTTGTTACTCTTTCACGCAAAAACGGCTGGACCGATTTGGTTGAAATTTGGTATGTAGATAGGTGATACCCTGGATTAACACATAGGCTACTTTTTATCCCGATATTCCCGCGGGAACGGGACTTACGCGGGTGAAACCGCGGGGCGCAGCTAGTAGGTAATAATTATAAAAAAGAATCCCTTAATGCACTCATTAAGGGAAACTTTCGCAAAAGGCTTTTCTTACTTTAATAACACTATCACCACAATCACCGCCTCGTCATTGGCACTTGAGTAATGCACTAAAAGAAGTTCGATAATCGATTGGATGCGTTCGTTGGATTAACAAGAATTTCAGTCGATTAAAAACCTTGTTATTTTATTTATTTTACGAAGACACAGTTGCTTCGTATGTTCCTACTTCCCCTACAGTTTGTGGGAGGACCATCCTACATATGAATTTTGATATTCTGAAGAGAGTTAACTGAGTCATGTTGGGTATCGTATAAAAGGGTTTCATTAGCACAAGCTTAAACAGAATTTAAATTATTTTTATGATGTATGTATAGTTCAAAATGAAAAAAAAAATATTAGGTACATACATACCTACCTAATAACTTTGGTGTATGTAGGTAGTACCTAACAGTTTGCACTGCTATACATACATACTAAGCCTTTGTACGGGACCCTTAGTGGGCGAGTCCGACTCGCACTTCTCCGGCTTTTGTTTTTTAATGCCGGAAATCATAGTTTCTTATTTAATTTATATTTTATGGAACAGTTACTTGTTGTTGCTCTCGTAATAGACTGCAGATGTGAACACTTATCATAATTCGCGGCCGCACGAGGACACTGTTGCGACACATCTCTACACTCGCGCGTATTTATAGAGCGCGGAACGAGAGCACGGCACCATTCCTCTCCAGCAGCCTGCTCCGTCGCCTCCTCCAGCAACAAGATGAAGTCCTTCCTAGTGATGATGGCCCTGGTCGCGGTGGCGTGCGCCGGCAACGTGCGTGAGAAGCGCGGCTACCTCTCCGGCGGTTACAGCAGCGGCCTCGGCGGATACAGCGGTGGTTACGGCGGTGGTTACGGAGGTGGCTACGGCGGTGGCTACGGCGGTGGATTCGGCGGCGGCTACGGCGGCTCCGTGGTAGCGGCGCCCGCGGCGCAGGTGGTCGCTGTCAACAGGGTGGTGAACGTGAACAAGGTGGTGGAGGTGCCGCAGCTGGTGAAGGTGCGCAAGGTGGTCTCCGTGCCGCAGATCATCACGCAGAAGAAGATCATCGCCGCGCCCGCCATCTCTTACTCCGGCGGCTACTCCAGCGGCCTCTCTGGCGGCTACTCCGGTGGCTACTCTAGCGGCCTCTCTGGCGGCTACTCCGGCGGCTACTCCAGCGGATACGGCAGCGGCAGCGGCTGGTCCGGCTACAGCAACGGCAACGGCTGGTGGTAAACACCCTACCACTGAAGCACTCTAGTCAACAATTTTTATTTAGTTTTGTGATATTATTTTTATTAATATTTCAAAATAAAACAATTTATTTTTATACTTTAGCTACAAGTTATTTCATTTACAAATGCCGCAAAAAATGCACGAAAACAATTGTTAGTGAATTATGACGGTACCTAGGTAGAGATGACCGTTCAATTATGAGTTTACATCCCCTACAACGGGGGCAAAAAGTTCACTATTAAAGGAATAAGCCTTTAATGGCTATCAGTTAGGACAAAATAAAATTATGGCACGAAGATTTAGGTAACAGTTATAACTCTTACTTACCTCAATTCAGTTCAATTTATTCATAAAAACTTACATAAATATTAAAATTATTATAAATAATTTACCACCAACTCCGCACTAGGCTAAGCCTGTATCGCGGCAATGTTGAGGGGAATCTTTTTATATGAAAGCTCCATTTACTATATGTCTATTTTTTTTATCTGGGTAAAAACCGTGGAGCAGAAATACTAGAAAGTTAGAGTTCTTATCAAAGACGTATTTCTATAAAGTATTGTTTACTCGAAAGCTCTCGCAGAGTCGGGGCGTGTCGATGACGCCGCGACAGTAAGTCTGCATATTCATGAGCAAAACAATCGCGGAAGCACAAGGCTGATGGCGGCGCTCAGTGGGGGTCTCAAGGCTGAGGATGGCTATCTCCGCTACGCATCCTTTGCCTTGAATATTTTTCGGCTTAAAATACACCTATATTACAAAGTATAGGTGTATTTTAAGCCAGCTTTTAGCTAGTAAGCTCACTGACTCTAACTACTTTATTTCTCGAAAAAAAAATATAACCCTGATGAAAAGTTACGCTATTGCTTTGACTTCATTTCAATGGACTTCATCAAAAACCTTAGGAATACAAAAATATCTGAAAGGATGTACCGTGCTCTGGGAATACAGTCGTGATGATGTTTTGGTAGCTAATGAACCCGCTCAATACCATCATCCACATTTCGAATGCATCTAGCAATAGTTATTAGGTTTTTTTTATAACGTCAAAAAATCAATTATGGATACTCTATACCAACCCGTGGGGACAGCGGAAGAGTTATGTCGGACTCTCACCGACTAAAATCTGACGTGTGACCGGCCTCCATGCATGTCAAGGGGCTCCGGGATCTCCGACGGAACGCACCGGTGCATTTAAAAAATGCTGGACAATTTCACACAGAATTATCTAGCCCCGAACTAAGCAAAACTTGTACTATGGGAACCAGATAACTGATATACTACTTATATACTTTTTGTTTGTAAATACATACATACTATACATAGAAACACCCAGACCCGAGATAAATATTTGCAGATCATACAAACGTTTATCCTGCGGCGGGGATCGAACCCGCAACCTTCTGCGTCCCAAGCGGGCTTTCACCCACTGCGCCACAGAGGTCGTCAAAGTTATTAGGTAACTACTGTTTTATGCGCTTACTTAATAAAAAGACGTACCTACCTACCTACTTATGAAAATTCCAGGACATCAATTCCCTAATATGTAGTATAAAAATGGTCACGACAATGGGCAAGTACATAATATCAACCATAAGTTCCGCAGAATGCTCTAAAGCATCAACTCAGCTCACTGTCACCATAATTATCGCCTCGTCATCTACACTCTAATGATTCTCCCACAGAAGGTCAATAATCCACTGAAGAATTTGAGCAGTTGATTTTATCTGCGTTCCTACCTAAGTTCAAAGATCGGCGATTTACATTGTGTGAATACTCACACTGGGGTTACTGTGGAATAATTTACTAGAAAATTGGAAAACTCGCTATTTAAAAATAAGAGTTTTAAGAATTGCTACTACAGACACGCACACTACCCCACGGCACCAATCAACCCATCCAAAAATAAATTCCTTCTGTGCAAAGCAACTTCGACGCTTTATTTAGATGTTATTGTTGTTCTTATTATACTTAGTAATAGACCGAGGATGTTTTTAAATTTATTATGATTCGCGGCCGCGCGAGGACACTGTTGCGACACATTGCTACACTCGCACCTATTTATAGAGCGCGGAACGAGAGCACGGCACCATTCCTCTCCAGCAGCCTGCTCCGTCGCCTCCTCCTGCAACAACAATATGAAGTCCTTTGTAGTGATGATGGCCCTGGTCGCGGTGGCGTGCGCCGGCAACGTGCGAGAGAAGCGCGGCTACCTCTCCGGCGGCTACAGCAGCGGCCTCGGGGGATACAGCGGTGGTTACGGCGGTGGCTACGGAGGTGGATTCGGTGGTGGCTACGGCGGCTCCGTGGTGGCGGCGCCCGCGGCGCAGGTGGTCGCCGTCAACAGGGTGGTGAACGTGAACAAGGTGGTGGAGGTGCCGCAGCTGGTGCACGTGCGCAAGGTGGTCTCCGTGCCGCAGGTCATCACGCAGAAGAAGATCATCGCCGCGCCCTCTATCTCCTACTCCTCTGGTGGCCTCATCGGTGGCTACTCCGGCGGCTACTCCGGTGGATACGGCAGCGGCAGCGGCTGGTCCGGCTACAGCAGCGGCAACGGCTGGTGGTAAACACCCTACCACTGAAGCACTCTAGTCAACAAATTTTATTTAGATTTGTGATACCTACTTATTATTGCCAAATAAAACACTATTTTTTATACATTTCTCTAATTTCCTAATTTACCTAATCCACACCATCAAGGTGCTATAAAATGCTCTTGTGAGAAGCAGCTAGAGTTCGGGGCTATGATTTTGAGTCCTCATGAGGAAAAGTTCATAAGTTAGAAAAAATGCAATAAAAGATTATTCACCAAGGGGATAAAGCAGTGTATTTATTATGTCACGGGTGCCATATTGAATCCCAAGCGCATCGAAGGATTCTTTAGTTAAGAGTAAAGGCCTTAGCGATAGAGGGTGTTTATAGTTAACTCCCGAGGGAAACGACGAAGGAAAAAAAATTGTGGCAACTAATCTTTTTCTTCCGAATTTAATTTAGATTTTTCTATGAAAATGTTTACCATAAAGACCTGCACCAAGTAGAATTTATTCAAATATAAGAAAAAAGTGTGGATAATGCCTCCAAACTATTGAGCGATCTAATTTTGTTGCATATAAATGCTAAAATATTTTTTGAGATTATACGAATAGATTATTATACCTATAAAACCTGTTCATTAGACTTGCTTGCTATTTTCTGGGTGTAAGTATTCACTATTTTTTTCGCAGTATATGTGAAAAGTAGAGTATTCACCTCGGGTTTAAAGCTGTCTTATTCTTGGGCGCTCTTGAATCCCTCGCTGTCTCAGGATTCTAGTCATTAACTCCCTCGCTATCTCTCAGGAGTTAACTAAAGAATCCTTCGATGCGCTTAGGATTCAATATGGCGCCCGTGACATAATACACTGCTTTATCCCCTTGGTGAATTACTACTATTAATAATGTATATTGTGCGTTTGGTCAGAGGTATGGTGCACAACTAGCGTAGGTTGACGTGTGTCGGTCTGTACGTGACGGACAAGCATGTGGGCGCGCGGCGGCGGCCTCGGCTGCTGACTGATGATCCCGAACGCAAGGACTAACCTCCTGAGCAAAGCACCATTCACGCAAGCCCGAAGTGCTATCATCAGCTTATGATGATGTTGATATTTTTTACACTACGTTGGCGAAATTTACAGTCGCTGCTACACAGTATTTATGTTGTTTGTAATTTCATTTTCGCTATGGTGTCCCTGATGTGATTATTACGTTTATGGAAATACCTAATAAGATACTTTTATGATTCAAAAGAAAATTAAAAATTACCTCCCTAAGTTCGTGCGAGTTAGTGGTCAACTCTGGTGAAGTGGTGACGCCTTAAGGCCTCTGTCGTGGCTTAACGACTTATTAGCCGGACCGAAAACTTAACGTGCCCTCCGAAGCACAAAAGCAATGCCAATAGCGGTCACCCCTCATCACTCATCGTTTAGAACGTTGCTCTATCAAGCACAACTCTAGGCAAGCACGACAACGAGCGCTTCAGAAAATCTATGAGTACCTAAGTATAACCTTGATAGAAAGCTACACTACTGATTATTATTATTTATAATACAGAGGCAGCTCTCAGAGCTGATGCGTATATATCTTGTCAGTGCGCTTTAAATATTTGTCCAGTCTATTCTTGAAAGAGTTCACTGAGGGGACACTTATCACTGACTCTTGTAACCGGTTCCAGGTGTGTGATTGAAGTTAACTTTATTCAAGACATCTGTATGATGTTAACACATGCATGTATTTTTTGGATGCATTTTAAAAGCATAAGCGTGCGTTCCCACTACGCCGGACCGGCAAATCTGCCGCGCCGGTAAATTTGCCGGAAGGGCTAGTGGCTGTACAATTTATATGAATGAAGCTATTCACATTATCCCGGGTCCGGCATTTTTGCCGAGCCCGGCATTTTTACCGAGCGTTTTGTCACTACGAATTGCCGGTAAAACGACCGGGCCCGGAGCAATGTGAACGAGTTTGTGCCGGTATCTGTCCCCCGCTCGCCCCGCTCATGCTCCCCTCGCCCCGCCCGTGTTCCACTCACGTCATTCGGCTCGCATTTTCTGACTGAGGTAAGTACTTGACTGTCTGAATTTCTTCCGGGATCCGATATAATGCGAACACTCTGTCCGGTGTCCGGTTTCCGGCAGATCTGCCGGTCCGGCGTAGTGGGAACGCTGCCTAACAGAGTGGAGTGCGCCAGCCAGCCAGTCTATAAATTTATTTATTTATTTATAAGAAGTAACATTACAGTTGGTACCAATACGTTACATCTATTTACCCGTAGTAAAATGTATAAAAATAAAATTAATATTTGTTAGGTATTTGGGATTCTTCCAGTGGTTGTAGTAAGTAGAAACACGGAACTCCAACTTGCTAACAGTTTTTATTTAAATAAATACAAAAATAATCTTTACGGGCGTGAGATGTTCACTCACGGCTTCCGAAATCAAAAAAGTAATGGCGTCTCGCCGGATGTCCGTGCGCATAGGGATGGGCTGGTGTCCGCGTAGGGATGCCCATCGACCACAGATAATGTATTTGTTTCCTAAACAATCTCCGCCTCCTTGAAAAGTGAAGAATGTTGCTCCTGCTAGGGAAGATCCATGAGAGGACAGATTCTGTCGATCGCTCTTCTAATGTTTCCCTTGCTGGTCATCACGTCTACTACACGGCAAGCTCCGTCGCTCCCTCTGTGAATGTTGATGGTTCGTCCCAGCAACCATTTTAAAGGCGAGCATTCATCTTTGATTAGTACCAGTTGGTTCGGCTTAACGTCTGGTTGCCTATTCTGCCATTTGACGCGCTGCTGCAACTCGCTGATGTATTCCCTGCTCCATCGGCTCCAAAAATGCTGCCGGGCCTGTTCTATTCTCGCATATCTGTGGAGGCGATTCGGATTAACATCTTGCAGGTCCGGGGCAGGTATTGAAGTGAGAGGTCTCCCTACTAGGAAGTGCCCGGGGGTCAGGGCACATAGGTCATTTGGATCGGAGGACATAGGAACAAGCGGTCTCGAATTCAAAATGGCTTCTATCTGACAAAATAGTGTAGTTAACTCTTCAAATGTAAAATGAGCATTGCCTGCGACCCTTTTTAAATGATATTTAGCTGACTTAACAGCTGCTTCGTAAAGTCCGCCAAAATGCGGCGAATATACAGGCGAAAATTTGAATTTAATGCCTTCATTGCATAAATCTGACACCGCGTCAGAACAATTTTTTACAAGAGCAGCAATCTCTCGGCTTGCGCCGACAAAATTGGTGCCGTTGTCACAAAATATCTCGCGAGGCTTTCCTCGACGAGACATGAAACGACGCAAGGCCAAAATGAATGCTTCTGTGGTTAAATCACTTACCAGTTCTAAGTGAACCGCTTTAATTTTAAAACAAATAAATACACAGAGATAGCATTTAGTTAGCCTAGCGCCGCGGCCCTTTTTGTTAACTACGAAAAAAGGTCCCGCATAATCGGTTCCCGTGATCTCAAACGGAGTACCCGGGGATAACCTTACAGACGGTAAATTACCCATGATTTGCGTCGCGACTGCTCCCTTCAGCCGTTTACATGTCAAGCAGTTGTTGCATACTTGTCTAGCTAGACATCTGCCGCCGATGGGCCAGTATTGTTCTCTGACGACTGAAAGAAGCAGTTGCGGCCCTGCGTGCATCAATTTCGTATGATAATATTTCATGACTAGCTCCGCATAGCGATGTTTACTGTTTAAAACTATTGGATGCCGTTTATCAAAGTTAAATGTTGAATTGTCTAACCTCCCACCAACACGAATCAAACCTGTCTTCTCTTCGATTGTGGGCGTCAAACTGTGCAACGCAGGTAACGATTTGAAGTTGTTTTTATAAATAGAGAAACTCTCTAGTTGCGAAAATTGAGCTAGCTTCACCTCGCTGCTCTCTAATTCCTCCACTGTTGGAGGCCCTGTTATTATAACCTTCTTTCTGCAAAGATTAATAAATCTGTATACATAAGCTAATATACGCCTTAGCTTAGTAAAACTTGAATACCGCTCAAAATCAATGATTGATTTCGGGTTTGAGTTTATATTGGAGATATGAACCCTAACTTCGGGTAGGTTGACCTGCGTGTCACCGCTACGCTGCTGTTCAGGCCATTGAGTTTGCGCGCTTTTAAGGTATGTAGGCCCATCCCACCACAACGACAAGTTAGGTACCTCTTCAGGATACACGCCGCGAGAGGCGAGATCAGCTGGGTTTAACGTGGTAGGGACGTACCTCCATACGCAATTACTGTCGCAGAGCTCATTCACCTCAGCTACACGG
Organism: Epirrhoe alternata; assembly: GCA_963565295.1. Taxonomy (NCBI): domain Eukaryota; kingdom Metazoa; phylum Arthropoda; class Insecta; order Lepidoptera; family Geometridae; genus Epirrhoe; species Epirrhoe alternata. Next base: position 235,451 of record OY751385.1, on the reverse strand, counting down.
TGTGACACAAACGTACTCAACTTGTGCGGAGGAGTGTTTAGCCAGCCCAGTACGACATTTGAATCGCACCAAAAATATTTATAATCGACTGCACATCGCAGTGCGTCTGTTACCTTTTTGCATAAGCGGGCTGCTAAAACTGCCCCACACAGTTCGAGCCTGGGTATGGTTGAAGTTTTCAAGGGGGCAACCTTTGACTTGGCGCTCAAGAGACGCACGGTTACGTGCCCTTGATCATCTAACGAACGCACATACACGCAGGCGGCGTATGCGGCCATTGATGCATCTGAGAAAGTATGAATTTCGATTTTAATATGATTTAAGCAGATTGCATGGCGTGGGATGGACAAACGTTCAATGTGTTTGAAGTTGAGAATGACCTTATGCCACATTTCTGAAATGTCATTGGGTATTTGTTCGTCCCATCCGACTCCCTGCAACCACAGTTTTTGCAATATTATTTTGCATGTTATGACACATAAGCTGAGCAGTCCTAGTGGATCAAAAATGGAAGAAGTCACTGATAAAACTGTTCTCTTGGTTACTGAATTTATACATTGTTCATACATTTTAGCTGATTTTTCTACAGAAATGATAATAGAATCTAAATTAGGATCCCATTCGATTCCTAATGTGTTTGTCACAGAGGAAATCTTTAAATTGTCTTGTTGATTTTCGCCTTCGCTCGAAACTAAGCTTAACAACGATTGCGAATTGCTTCTTACTTTGCGTAAGTTAAAACCTGCTGATGCAAGTAATGCAGATATGTTTTTATATATATTTATTAATTCGGTTTCACCTGAACTACCTGTAATTATATCGTCGATATAGAAATCGTGCCTTATTATATCGGATATCAGCGGATCTTTACATTCAATCGCTAGCTGAACGATACATCTCGTGCTTAAATAAGCTGCTGAAGACGTTCCATACGTTAAAGTATTTAACGTCAAATAATCTATAGGCTCTTGCTCGTTTTCTCGCCACAAAATTGTTTGTAAATGCCTCTGACTCTCATCTACAAAAACTTGACGATACATTTTCTCTAAATCACCTGTGAGAATGAATGGATGTTGCCTCAACCTAATCAAGATTGAAAATATATCGTCTTGGAGATTAGGCCCTACCATCAGTATATCGTTGAGCGAGAGACCTGTCGTTGTTTTGCATGAAGCGTCAAACACTACTCGACATTTTGTTCTCTCACTCTGCTCTTTGAGAACAGGGTGATGCGGCAAGAACACAGCGTTTTCAGGTCTCTCGGCCCTCGACAAGTGACCTAGTTTCTCGTACTCGTCTATAAAATCTACATACTGAGCCTTTACATTAGGCTGCCTCTGAAAACGTCGCTCTAAGGATTCGAACCTTTTGCGTGCCATATAATACGAATCTCCCAAAGTTTCAGGCTTCGCTTTCAGTGGCAGCGTGACGCAGAACCTCCCGTCCTCAAGCCGCCGCGTGTGCTGGGCGAAGTGCCGCTCGCACTCCGCTTCCTCCGCGGACATGACGGGCTTTTGAGGAACCTCTTCAAGTTCCCAGAATTTGCTTAATTGACCTCGAATTTCGTGACTGAAATTACACACAAATTTTGTTTGATTATTGTTCTGATTGCTACACGTGATTGGCCCTGATATCAGCCAACCGAACGTCGAATTCTGTAGAACAGGTAATTTTCTACCTAACTTGATTTGTTCTGAATGGATTATATCCCAAAATACATCTGCCCCCAATAGCAAATCAATCCCTGCAGGAATGTGAAAAGTTGAGTCGGCAAGAGTGATATTTTTAGGTATTTTAATTGTTGACACGTCGACTTCATAGCTTGGAAGCGAACTTGTTATGTCTTTTATGACAAATGCATCGACTTGGGTGCTATATGCATTTGTGCGCGACTGTACCTTAATATTACAGCGCTGTAAAGCTTCAAACGAAATACCGTTGATACCTGTCACACTGACTGAGTTAACCTGCTCTGTTTGAATGCCTAGTTTTGCTTTTAATTGTTCGCTGATGAAACACGACTGGCTTCCGCAATCTAGCAGGCAGCGCGCTTCAACAGTTTTGTTTGAATTGGTGCTTGAAACCTTCACAATAGCTGTTGATAACAAGACCTGATTTGAAATATTGGTAGTTAGTGAAATTGGACTAGATACTACCTCTTTGTTTTCTGTTGTCAGTTTGTCAAAATGCAAAAGGGTATTATGCTTATGGCTGCATACCTTGCAAGGGGTTGATTTGCATTGAGGGGCTAAATGTCCGCTACGAAGACAGTTGAGACAATTTCTCTTTTTCACTACTAAATCGAATCTATCTATCGGTGACATAGCCAAAAATTTTTTGCAATAATAGATCATATGATCCTCATCACAAACAAAACACCTTGTTTTACCCTTGCTCCCCTCACAAGTAGTAGCAACAAAAGCTTTTTGTTGTCTGTTCATTCGCTTAAATGGCTGCAACTGCGACTGTTGTTGCGCTAGATGCTGCCCTGAACCTACCTCACTACTACTTGTGGCTGACGTTGACGACGCCTCAAGAACATCTGCTCTCAAACGTAAAAACGTGTAAAAGTTTTCTAATTTAGGTACATCTGTCATCGAACCTTTAAATTCCTCCCATTTCATACTAGTTGTTTTGTCTAGTTTCGCTGTAAATAAAAATATTATCAGCGTATCCCAGTTTTCTGTTTTTTCGCCTAAAGTACTCAATGCCCTTAAATGTTTTGCGATATGATCGGCTAGTAGTCGAAGAGAGCTTTCCATACTAGTGGAGTTAGGAACCTCCAACAGTGCCTTAAGGTGAGTGACCACTAGCTTGCGCTTGTCATTAAACCGGTTGCACAGAAGACTCCAAGCTACCTCATAGTTGCTGCTTGATAACTCTAGAGATGCTATCACAGAAGCTGCTGACCCAGTAAGCGCACCTTTCAAATACTGATACTTGTTTATACTAGCTATGGAATCATTGCCATGAATCAAAGATGTGAATGTATCATGGAATTCTAACCATTTGGATATATCCCCATCAAAGCTGGGTATTTTGATTTGTGGTAATTTGATGTTAGCTTTTTGTACGGCGTTGCTTGAATGTGTACTCTGAGTCTCCGCTTCAGACTCAATGATTGAATTAAAATTACCTATAATTTCTTGGGCCTCAGCTATTGCTTTATAAAACCTATCCTCACTAGTCTCTCTCTCTATTATGTTTTCTGGGTTTTCCAATTTAATTTCTATACTAGTTTGCACAAGATCATATTCCTCAAACAAAGTTTCCAACTTTTTTAAACGTGTCTTGGTTTCGTTACATTTTAATTTAGTGATACTAGTTTGTGACCTTAAATCTTCTATGTACCTTTCAAAAGTTGTTAATCTACCTTTCAGAGAGGCTCGCTTAGCCTTTAGATCCTTGAAATCATCCGAGTTAGACATTGCAATGAAGACAGTAAATATCAAATGTATAAATACCTGTATATTCCGGGCAAACCTTTGAAACAGCTGTTTGTAGCCAACGGGATAAGAGTTCGGTCATTGACTGGTTGTTGATGAGTGCAGTTGGTATAATATTTGGCAAGATAAGCACTTATTCCACTTTCATAGCCCGATAGCCCTGGAATTGATATGGATTTAAATTAGCTTTAAATAAGCATGATAGTTTCAGTGCAGCGAATGAAAGAGATGTTTACTTGTAAGTATTTATGCTAGATTGCGATTATTGAATTTATTGAGAAAGGAAGTTATAGAAAAGAGATTGTTAAAGACTTGATAGGCAAATTATTTGAAGTAGGGTTATATACTTTATGTTTCAATGATAAAATGCTAGAATTGCATTCCTAGCATAGGCAAGAGTATAGTTAAATGCGTTGCGTAGTAAAACTGAAATGGGAAACTTGTATGATATGCTCACAAAATGTGAAAAAACGTGCTTTGTCATGCACGGTACCAAAGTAGGCAGATATTTTGTACTGTTCATGCGCATAAAATATGCGTTTATGCTGAAATAATGGATGCAATTGCGCGGCGAAGCAGCACCATGCGCGAATTTGCGTGAAAACCTTCGTGCAAGGAAAAAATTGATTAGAACTCGAGACACGCTAGACGAAAAGTATAGGATAGAGGATAAGAAAAGGAACGGGCAACCTCCCTTCGGAATCTCACTGCTGGCACACGCTGATAATCCTTTTTGTTCCCTTCTTCTCAATCCAATTTCTCGCCGTTGTCAGTTCAAAATGTCTCCAAGCAAGGTCTCGTTTCAATGCAAAGCAAGATGTCCGCGCGCAGCGCGCACGCGCTTCCGACGATTGCAAATCCTCGTTTATGATCACGGTCGCCAAATTGTTAGGTATTTGGGATTCTTCCAGTGGTTGTAGTAAGTAGAAACACGGAACTCCAACTTGCTAACAGTTTTTATTTAAATAAATACAAAAATAATCTTTACGGGCGTGAGATGTTCACTCACGGCTTCCGAAATCAAAAAAGTAATGGCGTCTCGCCGGATGTCCGTGCGCATAGGGATGGGCTGGTGTCCGCGTAGGGATGCCCATCGACCACAGATAATGTATTTGTTTCCTAAACAATATTAAAATTAATATTGCACACAAGAAATTAAATGAGAAAATATAACAAAAATTAAGTAAACATTCTTAAGTTTAAACTAGTTTCTAAATTTAAATGTTTGTGTAAATAAATGTCAGTGGCAAGCACAGGCAGAATGAAAACACAGATCTGCAAATTGTTGCAAATTGTTGAACAGAATATAACTAACACAGAAAGTAGATAAGCGAAAAACTAATAAAACAGGATCCTCGATGCACTGTTAGACATTCTTAAATATTTTTAGGTACGAGTAGTTCGCGAGATTCTTCAAAATTTCTGAAGGGGTAGGTATAAGGCATGTCCAAATACATGAGACAGACTAGGTTGCAAGCCCTTTATTGTTTTTATTAGGAAACTACTTGGTTATCTCACAAAGTTTATCTTCAGCGTGTGTCGCCGCAGACGAGCCACCGGCCACAGCCACTTTCCTGTAGTTTCCATACATTTCACATACAATTGACGCCGGTGGCCGCCACACGCTACAATAAAATATAAAAATATGCTAGTGGCTGCTCATCAATTTTCTGAAACCACGGCCTGAAAATCGTATACGAATCAGAAGACAAAAATAGATCTTCCTAAACTGCTAGCAACCCCAACGGCGACGCTTTGTTTCGATATTGTTATCATTGTAGATGCGAGCACTTATCATAATTCGCGGCCGCGCGAGGACACTGTTGCGACACATCTCTACACTCGCGCGTATTTATAGAGCGCGGAACGAGAGCACGGCACCATTCCTCTCCAGCAGCCTGCTCCGTCGCCTCCTCCAGCAACAAGATGAAGTCCTTCGTTGTGATGATGGCCCTGGTCGCGGTGGCGTGCGCCGGCAACGTGCGTGAGAAGCGCGGCTACCTCTCCGGAGGTTACAGCAGCGGCCTCGGCGGATACAGCGGAGGCTACAGCAGTGGCTACGGCGGTGGCTACGGAGGTGGATTCGGTGGTGGCTACGGCGGCTCCGTGGTGGCGGCGCCCGCGGCGCAGGTGGTAGCGGTCAACAGGGTGGTGAACGTGAACAAGGTGGTGGAGGTGCCGCAGCTGGTGAAGGTGCGCAAGGTGGTCTCCGTGCCGCAGGTCATCACGCAGAAGAAGATCATCGCCGCGCCCTCTATCTCCTACTCCTCTGGCGGTCTCATCGGTGGCTACTCCGGCGGCTACTCCAGCGGCTACTCCGATGGATACGGCAGTGGCAGCGGCTGGTCCGGCTACAGCAGCGGCAACGGCTGGTGGTGAACACCCTACCACTGAAGCACTCTAGTCAACAAATTTTATTTAGATTTGTGATACCTACTTATTATTATTGCCAAATAAAACACTATTTTTTATACATTTCTCTAATTTCCTAATTTACCTAATCCACACCATCAAGGTGCTATAAAATGCTCTTGTGAGAAGCAGCTAGAGTTCGGGGCTATGATTTTGAGTCCTCATGAGGAAAAGTTCATAAGTTAGAAAAAATGCAATAATAGATTATTCACCAAGGGGATAAAACAGTTTATTGTCACGGGTGCCATATTGAATCCCAAGCGCATCGAAGGATTTTTTAGTTGACTCCTTAGCGATAGAGAGGGTGTTTATACACTAAGTAAGTAAGTTTATACACTGGAGAGCAATGACTTCGGGTCTCCGGGAATCCGATAAAGAAACCTATATATCTCGGAAACTAAGAATGCTAGCTTGATGAAATTAATTGTGTTTAATAGACAAATAAATACTGCTTAAATTAAGGTATTCAAACTTCTTACTTATTGTAAAATTGGGTCATAAAAAAATCAAATTTGAAAAAAGAGAGACTTTCGAAGATGGGACTACAAAATTGATTGCTTTTGATTTTGTTTCTAATCTCTCATTTAAGTGGATATAAACCATATTGATAGTTTTCAATATTTATTATTCAAGCTATAATATGTCGCTAACACCTGAAGAATGCACCAGAATTCTCACAATGCTGGAAACCGGCCGGAGTCAGCGCGATACAGCCAGGACTGTCGGTGTGTCGCTTTCAACAGTACAAAGAGTTCTCCAACTTAATTTTGTAAAAAAATGTCATGTTTCTCATTTTTACTTTAAGGCGAGATCAGCAGGTTTTTTCTATATGTAATTTTTAGTAAATAAAATGAAGTGACTCATAAATTTTATTACTTTCATTTAAGGGGTAATAAATTGTCTTGTGGCGACCTCTAACCGCGATCGCCTGAACTACAAGGGCATCGTAACACAGTTGCCAACCTAGCTACTGCAGAGCTACACCGCATTATCACTAGATGCCGTTGGGATCAAATAATATGAAACATTATGAATACCACCAAAAAGTGTACCAAATTCTACATCGCGCAAGCAACATTATCTTGGCAAATGAACTTATATAGAACTATCCGACATTAACTGTAGGCTGGAAAGCCCTAAGGTATGTGGGCCAGGTGGAGCCGACCTTAGTACAGGTAGTACTACCTCTTTGCCATAGATTGGGGGAATAACACCTACCCCCAAAATGGGTGATCATCATCATCTCCCATAGTCTACTAAACACAATTTACTTCAATAAGCTAGCATTCTTAGTTTTCGAGATTTATAGGTTTCTTTACCGGATTCCTGGAGACCCGAATTCATTGCTCTCCAGTATAGTTAACTTCCGAGTGAAACGAGGAATCCAGAGACAGCGAGGGATTCAAGAGCGCCCAAGACAGCTTTAACCCCAAGGTGAATACCTACTCTACTTTTCACACATACTGCGAGAAAAATAGTGAATGCACCCAGAAAATAGCAAATAGGTAATTAACAGGTTTTATAGGTACAATAATAATAATCTATTCGTTTATTCTCAAAAAATATTTTAACATTAATATGCAACAACGCTCAATAGTTTGGAGGCATTATCCACACTTTTTTCTTATCCATACTAATATTATAAATGTGAAAGTAACTCTGTCTGTCTGTCTGTTTGTTACCTTTTCACGCCCAAACCGCTGAACCGATTCAATTCAATTCAATTCATTTATTCATTGCGATAATGGGTAGTACAACAAAGAGTCATGTCAGATTAAATAAAAATTACAGATCAGCCATTATCAACTTTTCAGCATGCAATATTTGGTAGTACATAATCATAGAATATTTTTATTATTAAGCTTAATTAATGTCATAAATTAGATTAAGCTGAAATTTGGCATGGATAAAGAGTATACCCCAGGGATGGACATAGGCTACTTTTTTTTGTCAATTACCATAAGGGGGCAGGAAAATAAGGGTTGGAAGTTTGTATAGGGAAAAAAGTTAAGCAACCCTGGGCGCGGTCATAATAAGGATGGGTGACCGCCCCGGAGCCACTTTTTGCACTCTAAATTTTTTCGTTTTTTTTTGTATTTTGCATAATAAATTATTTTAAAATCAATGATAAACATGTAACATGTGTGTTCCCACCCATCAATATATCCGAACTCCGAAGTTATGATTTTTTGATATTAAAATATTTTTCCTTGGCTATAGTTAGAACGCCATCTACATCGCCGAGGTCAAACTACTTTATACTTTTTCTCCTAGGTGGCGTTTCTACTATTAGCGGAGGCACAGCGGAGATCGATCATTTTGAGTTCCGAAAAGTTAATGGAGATTTTTGCTTAGAGTTTTCGATATTTTATATTGCTGACGAAGTCGCGGGTAGGTATTGCCGCTCGCTTCGGCAAATCTGACACCAGTTGCCGCTATCGTGTTGTTCTTAACATTGCAAGATCTGGGTAAGATTTTCCCTACCTCTATCTATTATGGGATTCTTGAGAGAAACATAACGCAATATTAGTTAATAATTTTATTTCGAAATTTAAAACCACACAGTTCTTGCTATAAAAAAATACGTTTCGAGTCAATTTCTTCAAAAAAATTGCGAGCCCATCGGGCCCATCGTTCGAAACTCGCTGCGCTCGCTTCAGTGATTCTGTACCAATTACCGTATTCGTTTTGTTCTTAGCATTGCAAGATCTGGGTAAGATTTTTCCTACCTTTATCTATTAAATAATTCTTGAGAAACATATATAAAAAAAAATATTATATCATGCGACGGAGTTTTATATTTTGTACTCTCGATTCACTCAAAACTCCTCCACTTTGTTCCTAATAATGCGCAGACGAAGTTGCGCGGGTCAGCTAGTATTTGAATAAATTCTACTTGGTGCAGGTCTCTATGGTAAACATTTTCATAGAAACATCAAAAATCTATTCGGAAAAAAAAGATTAGTTGCCACATTCTTTCTTTTTTTTCGTATAAGTTCTTTAAATCAAATCAAATCAAATCAAATTCATTTTATTTCAGATAATTAAAGATAAGATATAAGATAATTTAAGATGTGGACTCAATAGTAAAACTTTTAATAGAAATGTTGAAGTTCTAAATTCAAATCTCATTACTTAACTATTCGCATGAGGTTCAGAGGGAGAAATGAGATCCCGTGTGTTGCAGAATGAAAACACAGAAAGTAGTTATGCGAAAAACTAATAAAACAGGATCCTCGATGCACTGTTAGACATTCTCGAATATAATAAATAATAATAAATGGGTTATCTCACAAAGTTTATCTTCAGCGTGTGTCGCCGCAGACGAGCCACCGGCCACAGCCACTTTCCTGTAGTTTCCATACATTTCACATACAATTGACGCCGGTGGCCGCCACACGCTACGATAAAATATAAAAATATGCTAGTGGCGGCGTTAGTGGCTGTCGCGTATGGCCCATGTGCCGCGACATTTAGGCCCCTCGCAGACTACAGACTTTCTATCGGCCGATAGTTGAGACGGAATATACTTCGGCTCGTAATGAGTATGGAGAAGTATAGCCCGTCTCAACTATCGGCCGATAGAAAGTCTTCAGTCTGCGAGGAGGCTTAGTATGCGTACCTGCTTATTAATTTTCTGAAACCACGGCCTGAAAATCGTATACGAATCAGAACACAAAAATAGATCTTCCTAAACTGCTAGCAACCACAACGGCGACGCTTTGTTTCGATATTGTTATCATTGTAGATGCGAGCACTTATCATAATTCGCGGCCGCACGAGGACACTGTTGCAACACATCCCTACACTCGCGCGTATTTATAGAGCGCGGAACGAGAGCACGGCACCATTCCTCTCCAGCAGCCTGCTCCGTCGCCTCCTCCAGCAACAAGATGAAGTCCTTCGTAGTGATGATGGCCCTAGTCGCGGTGGCGTGCGCCGGCAACGTGCGTGAGAAGCGCGGCTACCTCTCCGGCGGCTACAGCAGCGGCCTCGGCGGATACAGCGGAGGCTACAGCAGTGGCTACGGAGGTGGCTACGGAGGTGGATTCGGCGGTGGCTACGGCGGCTCCGTGGTGGCGGCGCCTGCGGCGCAGGTGGTCGCTGTCAACAGGGTGGTAAACGTGAACAAGGTGGTGGAGGTGCCGCAGCTGGTGAAGGTGCGCAAGGTGGTCTCCGTGCCGCAGGTCATCACGCAGAAGAAGATCATCGCCGCACCCTCTATCTCCTACTCCTCTGGCAGCCTCATCGGCGGCTACTCCAGCGGCTACTCCAGTGGCCTCTCTGGCGGCTACTCCGGCGGCTACGGCTCAGCCGGATACGGCAGTGGCAGCGGCTGGTGGTGAACCACCAACTGACCAAACTACTAAACTTTTTATATTGTGATATTATTTAAATATATTTTTTACTACAACGATCGTATTTTTACTTAAAGACAACCCAAGACTGCAGTGAGCTTTTATGAAGAATGATTACAATGAGAGCGAATGAGGTGAAAGATTATCGTATTGGAAGTGTAATTTAATGTACAAAAATCACAAAACAGAAACTATTTTCCCTTCGTCAAAAAATAAAGTTAAATGATCCTCGCTTTTCATTTTCAACCTTCACAAAGACGGCAGTGGAAATAATTACGTATTAATTAAACGGAATTTATCGCGTACCTTATTTTATTATTTCCCGACGTTTCGCCTGTGTTGCAACAGGCGTGGTCGCGGGCGAACTGGTGTAGGTACCTATGTCTCTCCTTTTAACTGCCACTTCAAGGCATGAATGTTTTAACTAGTCTAGCCAGATGTCCTGTTCCACTCCACTTGAGATTTATCGCTCTTTCGCTGATGTCATAGATCTTGGTACGACAGCGGATCTCAGTATTTCAGACTCTATCTAAGAGAGTTATGCCGAGCATGACTCGCTCCATGGCCCATTGTACCACTCGTATTCGGTGCACAGTCTCCTTGGTGAGCGTCCATGTCTAGGCACCGTAATTCAAAACTGGAAGGACACTGGTCATACAGACGAGTCTTCAGGCACTGTGGAATCTTTCTCGACCGAAAGACATCTTCGAGTTTGCCGAATCCAAGCTGAATTCGCCTGGACACTTCTTTATTTGGATGCTCCCTGCCAAAAGTTAAAACATGTCTCAAGTACACGTAATACGTAATCGACTATGTCCAGTCTCTCGTGTCCAATTTGAATTATTGGACTCGAGGGACTGGAGATACGCGTCATCACTTTTGTCCATGTTCATCTTCAAGCCTACTTCCAAGGAAGCATCAATAGTAGATTATTCACCAAGGGGATAAAACAGTGTATTATGTCACGGGCGCCATATTGAATCCCAAGCGCATCGAAGGATTCTTTAGTTAACTCCCGAGCGACAGCGAGGGTGTTTATAGTTAACTCCCGAGTGCAACGAGGGAGTTAATGACTAGAATCCTAAGACAGCGAGGGATTCAAAAGCGCCCAAGACTAAGACAGCTTTAACCCCGAGGTGAATCAAATCAAATCAAATCAAATAGTTTATTTTCCAAAAGTAGGATACAGGTTACAAAAGGAATACTCTGCTTTTCACACATAGGTACTGCGAGAAAAATAGTGAACCCAGAAAATAGCAAGCAAGTTTAATGAACAGGTTTTATAGGTAGAATAATAATAATCTATTCGTTTTTTTTATTCAACCTACACTGTCCCACTCCTGGGCAAAGGTCTCCCCCAATTCTTTCCAACCATGTCTTCTTTCTTTGATAGCTCCCACCACCCGCTATCGAAGGAGTCGAGGTTGTCCGTTTATTCTCAAAAAATATTTTAGCATTAATATGCAACAACATTAGATCGCTCTATAGTTTGGAGGCATTAGCCACACCTTTTCCTTAAATTTGAATAAATTCTACTTGGTGCAGGTCTCTATGGTAAACATTTTCATAGAAACATCAAAAATAAATTCGGAAGAAAAAGATTAGTTGCCACATTTTTTCTTTTTTTTTCGTATAAGTTCTATTGGGTGTGGACTCAATAGTAAAAATTTTAATAGAAATGTTGAAGTTCGAAATTCAAATCTCATTACTTGGAACAAATGGACGACCTCAATAAAATATTTTTTGAGAAGAAACGGACGATCTCGACTCCTTCGATAGTGGGTGGTGGGAGCTATCGAAGGAGAGAGATGGTAGGAAAGAATTGGGGGAGACCTTTGCCCAGCAGTGGAACAGTATAGGTTGAATAAAAAAAACGAATAGATTATGATTATTCTACCTATAAAACCTGTTCATTAGACTTGCTTGCTATTTTCTGGGTGTAAGTATTCACTATTTTCTCAGTACCTATGTGTGAAATGCAGAGTACCTATTCACCTCGGAGTTAAAGCTGTCTTAGTCTGTGGCGCTCTTGAATCCCTCACTGTCTCAGGATTCTAGTCATTAACTCCCTCGTTGCACTCGGGAGTTAACTATAAACACCCTCGCTGTCGCTCGGGAGTTAGCTAAAGAATCCTTCGATGCGCTTGGGATTCAATATGGCGCCCGTGACATAATACACTGCTTTATCCCCTTGGTGAATAATCTACTATTATTTTCTCGTGTACCTTCCTGTGTGTGTAGCTTACAATGTTTTTATTCACTTAAAAAAAGTCTATTAGAGTGCGTACAATAACATGCCTATCAGTAGAGTGCTACAAAATGAAATAAGAAAAGTTTTAAGAAATCATATAATTTTTATTAAAAAAATAATGTGGTAAGGTCAAAATAAATAGAGATTGAAGATAAATAGAATTGACTAGAGTGCTTCAGTGGTAGAGTGTTCACCACCAGCCGCTGCCGCTGCCGTATCCGGCCGAGCCGTAGCCGCCGGAGTAGCCGCCGGAGAGGCCGCTGGAGTAGCCGCCGGAGGAGTAGGAGATAGAGGGCGTGGCGATGATCTTCTTCTGCGTGATGACCTGCGGCACGGAGACCACCTTGCGCACCTTCACCAGCTGCGGCACCTCCACCACCTTGTTCACGTTCACCACCCTGTTGACGGCGACCACCTGCGCCGCGGGCGCCGCCACCACGGAGCCGCCGTAGCCACCGCCGAATCCACCGCCGTAGCCACCGCCGTAGCCACTGCTGTAGCCTCCGCTGTATCCGCCGAGGCCGCTGCTGTAGCCGCCGGAGAGGTAGCCGCGCTTCTCTCGCACATTGCCGGCGCACACCACCGCGACCAGGGCCATCATCACCACCTGCAACAGTACACACATGTACCCCTGCTGCCTGCCTGAGCCCCGCCCCCGCAGCCCCGGAAGGAATTTATACTTACGAAGGATTTCATCTTGCTGAAGGAGTTGACGGAGCGGACAGTTGACGAGGAATGGTGCCGTGCTCTCGTTCCGCACACTATAAATACGTGAATAGCAGAGCAATGTGTCGCAACGATGTCCTTGCTCGCAGATTAAATTAATAAAAGATAACAACAACTTGTGTCCGTCCCACCCATCGCAGGATCCCCTTTCATTCACACAGTACGAGTATAACATTGAACTTGAGCAAGCCCTTGAGATTTATGTTTTTCCGTGTTTTGTTATCAAGGCTGAGAAGTTTTTATGATATTGTAATATTTATTAGACACCTATTATAATTATAGTATCATCATAAACATTTTTAAAGGGCACTGACCTTTAAGGTATAACCGACGTAGGTATAAAAATTTTATTTTCGTAATCCTGTTATGCCTGTTGCAATACAATAGAAAACGATTGATCTGTAGCAATGAAGCGAAACGGAGCAGGATCACTTCTGTATTTCAAGCAAAAAGACATTCTCCCTAATGAAGCTACTCAAGATCCTTTGTAGGTAGATCTAAGCTAAGAAAGGTAGTCAAAGTGTATATGGCATACTTACTTTACATACTAACTCATATTTTAAAGAAGTTAGCATTCCATACGGTACGGTTGCAAGTTCGTCGCCGAATACGAACAACTTCAAAATCAGCGATTTAGCTGAAAATTACGGACGAATAATAAGCTACGGCTACCAGTGCCACTACAAAATTATGTTGCAAAGAATAGTTGAGTAAAATAAACCTTTTAATTTCCTACGAAGCGTGAACATTGGCATTATATTTGAAATTAAGCCGTAAGTAGATAAACTATCTGTGCCTACATTATTATGTGCTATACAAAAGACATCAACGCGCACGCGCACATTTTCATGTTCGATATTTTATAACTTATTTGAAATAAAGTTCCTAAACGTTTTGTTTCTACTTTTTAATGAGTGCGTGTCTAGAAGCACAGGTAGAAGCGCCAATATATTGGTAAGCAAGTGTGTACAGTCAGCGTCACCAATGGTAACCCCCCCTAACAAGGCGGATTGTACGGCAGGGGGGTTACCAGTAAAATATTAATCGCTTTGTTAGATTCTTAGTCAACCGTTTCGTACAGATTCTGAAGTGATTAATGGTAAGTAATTACAACTCTGAATGCTCTGTTTATTAGATAGGTTGTGAATTCTTTGCTAAATATAAATATGATGAAAAAATATATTATTGTTTGGGTGATATCACATGTTATAAAATATATATAAGTAGTAAATTTAAAAAAAAAAAAAAAAAAAAACAGGGTCACGACTGTATCCCCAAGGCGCGGTAGACATTCTCTTAGATCTCTATATTCCAGATCCTTTGAAGATGTCTAAGGGGGTAGTCAGAGGCATGTACAAATACATATTTGATACATGCCCACATCTTGCAGAAGTTAGTATTCCATACGTGACAGGTTGCAAGCCCATCGCCGCCTATAAGAATACTAAATAATTTTTTTTTGTAGTAAATTATCTACAAAAAAAAAATTATTATAATGAACATCAAGGTCTGCAGCAGTGATACACCAACCATGCAACCAGATTGGTATTTTAATTTTAATTACAGGTAAATTATAATTTACCGGCAAATTGAAATGATTCCACTGGTGTCTCTTACGGGCAAGAATGTGATCAAGTTGTGAAGCAAAGTTTAATTGTCCTTATCTGTCTGTAACCTTTACCCTGTCCTTTTGGAGGAACCAATTACCTACTTACGCACTCTGAACCTTTCAACACAGAATTATAATCGACTAGCGGCCCGCCCCGGCTTTGCACGGGATTATATAGGTATTTAACAAAAGTATGGTTGTATAATTTTCCGTGCAATTTTTTAATTTTTTTCTGTCATATTAAGAACCGTCTCCTGACAATAACAAACACAACAAAAAAAATAGTGAAATCGGTCCAGCCGTTCACGCGTGATGGCGTGACCAAGGGATATAGGGATTCATTTTTATATACATATACACATGTATAGAAATGGGAGCTTTGAGCTTGACATGAATATTCAATAGTAACACGTCAAACGTAACAGTTTTACGGCTAAATCATCAGGAAGGAAGATATCCACACAGCATTTTATTATCTTTGTAGATTTAGATGACATTAATGTCCTGAATTTGGACTCGCAACCTCAACCTTTTATCTCAGTAGTAAGCCCGTGTTTCCCTATTGGGACAGAACCGTCTCGATTTGCTACATTATAAAAGAAAATACGTATTATTTCCTGCTTCAGGTTTCTCCTACATTTGCATGCTTACAATTTACATCGGTTGTTATGTTAGCGGAATACTTACTTCACGGGACCAGCCGCGCTATGTCATAACGTCGCATATTGAATTTGGAATATCTAATAAGACAGAGCATCGTTTTCGTAATTTTTCTAAAATGATGACCTCGTCGCGCCTCCGTATATAAAAATCAGCATCCGGAGGGAAACATCAGTCCAGCGCTGAGCATCCATCTCGCCATCATCAATATGAAAACCTTCGTAAGCATCGTCTCGAAACATCTAAATACCTAGCACTATTCGAAAATACAGAGTCTAACTTGTTATTTCTTCTCTTTCTCATGTTGAAGGTGTGTGTCGTCCTGCTCGCCGCATCAGCGCTCGCCGCGGAGCCGGCGGGCCCCGAGGCTGACAGCAAGCGGGAGAAGCGCGGGGGGCTGCTGCTGAGCCCTGGACTCGGGTACGCAGGCCTGGGCTACGGAGGGCTCGGATACAGCGGGCTCGGGTACGGGCTGGGACCCGGGCTGTACGGCCGTGGGCTGGGATACGGCTACGGCGGGCTCGGCTACGGATACGGCGGATTGGGATACGGTGCCGGTCTCATCCCCCACGCGCCCCTCGTGGCTGCCCCTGCCCTCGTCGCCGCCCCCGCTGTCGTGACTAAAGTTGTCAACGTACCTAGTGTAAGTTTGAAACTCTTAGTAGTTAGGAATAAAACCACTTCTTTTACTGAAAAAATAGGGTCATAAACTTTACTAGACCGCATTAAGACGTTAGAAGGCCCAGGCTAGTGCCTGAGCTCAGGTTCACTTCTTTTTATGAAATAATGTCCTCGAGGGAGCTGCATGCAGATAATTTTTTTCTATCTCAGTGAGTTAAGTATCAGTTGTGAACATTACGTATATCTTTCAGGTGGTTGCCGTGAAGAGAGTGATCGCGACCCCCGCCGTGGCTGTGGCCCCCGCCCTGCACGCGGCCCCCCTGCACGTGGCCCCAGTCCTGCACCCCGCGCCCTTGTGGTGACCATAGATAGTGCCAAAGAAGCTTGTTTCAAACGAAAGCTGTTGTAATTTAATAAATTTTATTTTCTTTACATAACTTACAGAATTATTATTTGACTTGTTGTAGGTAGAGTCACTGCCTAAGTTTTATAAGTTTTTTCAATATCATAAATATTCGAGCGAGCTGTGACCCAATATTGTGGAGTTTCTCCACAAATCATTATTTATTTATGAACGAGAGTAAATTAGCATAACATTTAGATGCGGTAGGTAATATCAATTTTTTATAAGTAGGAAAATCTGAATTATTTTTAGTAGGTAACCTAAGGCTTCGACCTAAGATATGTGCCATAAAAATGCATTAAACGACGAGCTGACTGGTCTAGTGTTGCAAGTGTAGGTGGGTACGCGAAAACAACAACAAACTGGTCCAGTTCTAGGGCAAGAGGCAAGTGTTGCACAGATTTATGCAGATAGACTAGTTCTGGCCACATCATGACGTCAGACTCTGCACATTTGCATCTATCATTGCTTTTTAAGATTGCGTAGGCAAATACGTTACTTTCCATAATAGGTACCTAACCGAAAATAAACCTGGAAGAAAGGGAAACGATCCACCTAGTTCACTCAAAAAAAATCAATCCCAAAGAAATGGGATACTACTACAACATCATAGTATACAACATCATTGATCAATCCATCAATTTGAATCGAAGCTAACGAGCTGTCAGCTGCCAATTTCCTTGATCATAATCCGTTGAGTATAAATAGAGATTAATGTAGCTACGTAACAGTTTCGCTTTTTGTCGTGTTGTGTGTGTGTTGGTAATGAAGGCAGACGCGCACGCTGCGCTCTTGCACGCGAGCTCGCGGAAGGAAGCCGCGCCTGTCAACATGACCATTCACGATTTACGTTGAACATGCGCTTTTGTTATAGTTATTGAGCTGATACCTACCTCTGCATCTAGACTTGCAATAGGTGCCAACTGTGGTACCTACCTACCAACCTACATGGAAGGAGTCATCATTTAAAATCAGAATAGGATTCTTCTCGCTCGTGGTCGTGCTTGCTTAGTCGTTCTTGATAGATCGTCGAAGTTAAGCAACGTTCGAAATGGTCTGTAAGTGGATGGGTGACCGCCAATGCCATTTTCATCTGAGCGCTTCCGTGCTTCGGAGGGCACGTTAAATTGTCGGTCCCGGCTATTTAAGTCGTTAAGCCATGACGGAGGCCTTAAGGCGGCCTAAAAACTCCATCACCAGAGTTGGCCACTGACTCATACTAACTTTCTTACTTAAGCAAAAATGGCTTATCAAAGTAGGGTAAAGGCATAAACTTAGGTATATAGACTGGCCAACAGTTCCTAAGTAAAACTTTTAGCACATTTTAGTCGGTAAATAGGTAATCTAGTGGAGGCTATCGAATAGGTCATCACGAAATATCACGCCGTAAAGAGGTTCCGTGCACTAGGGATGTTTAAGAAATCCAAACAAATGTAGAATGTTTTTTTTTTTTGCACATTATAAAATACACTGAGTGTTGTGTCAGCTCTCGGCGCTCCGAGCAGGACGTCCGGCTCGCGGGCTCCAGCGCTGCGGCCGCCGTCTGCGGCTCACTCGCGCGCCACTCGCCGCCTGCACACGCCGCAACATGAACACTCTCGTGAGTACTATCCTGTACTGATCACACCACCGTTCAAAGTTACAAGAGATAGAAGAAGCATAACTTCATGAGCTCATGTTGCAAGCTCTACCGGGCTCTTGGATCTGTGGAAAAATATGTTTTAATTCAGATGCCATTTTCGAGAATTCATACATCAGTGTCGAATTTCAGACTCGGTTGCTGCTCCTCTGCCTGAGCGGGCTGGTCGGCGGCTCGCCGCTCGGCCGGCTGCTGCAGCGGCGGCGCGACGCATTCCAGGTGTACGCGCAGCGGTTCGCGCGCGAGTACGAGCCCTACATGTTCGCGGCGATCCCTCTGCACGCGCCCGTGCCCGTGCTGCGCGTGCTGACCCGCGCGCCGCGGCCGGACGCGCGGGCGGCGCCCTCCGCGCTGGCGGCGCCCTCCGCGCTGCACGCCGCCTACACGCGGCCGTACGCGCCGTACCCGCAGCCGGCCGGAGGCTCGCAGGCCGCGCCGCGCTACGAGGAGCCGCGCTACTACCCGAAGCCGACGCGGCCGTACGCCTCGCCGGAGCCGGACTACGAGGCGACCTCGTACGACTACCGACAGGAGCACCCGCCGCGGCCGGCGCGCCAGCCGAGCCCGCGGCGGCCGGTCGCGCCGTTGCTCGAGTACGCGGCGGAGTACGACTCGTACGCGCCGCAGCCGCCGTCGCCGCCGCCGCTGACGTACGCGCTGGCGCCGTACGAGTCGGTCGCGTACTCGGCGACGCAGGAGGCGGCCCCGACGGTGCTGTACGCGCGGCCGAGCCCCTCGGGCGGCTTCACCTACCGCCGCGTCAACAACGAGCCGCTCGCGCCCAAGAAGAAGGCCCCGCTGAAGGAGAAGGACCCTCCGTTCATCATAAAGATTCATAAATATAGAATAGTGAAGGATGACTTGTTCTGATTCAGGTTTATTGTAGCTCGATGCGTTATCTAGGTATTCTGGGCACCGACTGCATTTGATACGGCGATAGATTATAGGTAGCTCTAGAAGTTGCATTCCATGCTGGATCAGGTGCTGCGCGGTAGGTACCCAGACGACAATCATAAGTTCAGGTACAGTAAGTAGGTAATAATTATCGTGGAATGAACATCACCATCAAACCACAGCTGTAAGATAAGGCGGTAGGTGCTGCCCTAAATAAAGTACCTACCTAGGTAATTTTTAGATATTTCACTTGTAAATAATCTAGTAAGTAATGCCTTCTAATTTATTAAGTATCTAGATACTATTTATCTTAACCAAAGGAAAGGTACATAGAGATAAAGAAACCTGTCTGATTATACAGGTAGCCGGTAAGTACATACCTACCTAAATGTGGTTATAGTAGATAATATAAATCATCCTGTGTAGATACTTTCGTACGTAGGTACCTTATATTAAAATATTTTGTAATTGTATCTACTTACCTACCTAAGTAATCAGGTACCTACCTACCTAATTTATACTATAATAAATAAAACATTTATGTACCTAATCATTGTTCTTGAGTGTTTCATGTTTTTCCAAGCAAGTTTCCTCTTCAAGATAGGTAACTAGGTACTCATCTGATGCATAAGTACCTACAGCGTGAAAAAAGCAAGAGGAGGACGGCTCGAAGGACCAATGTGCTTATGCACATTGGTCTCTAAGAATGGTTATCCATTCTTAGAGAAGTTACCTACCTATTAAGTAGGGATGTTTTATTGCTAGATAATTTAGCCAACTAATGACCTAATGGTATAGATCGGACACGGCTTACGGACGCAGCTGACAGCGGCGATCTAAATACTTGATTGATTTTACAAGTAAGTACTTAAAATACCTACACAAAGAGTGCAAAGCCAAAAAAAAAGAAAAATCTTTACTAGCAGTTTACCGTATCGATTTTTTATACTTACCTACTTACTTACTTCGTTTTCCTAATTTTTATACCAACGTATCCAAATTAATACTTGTAAAATGATGAATGCACAAAGAGTGTGTAGCCAAGAAGAATAAAAAAAACCTTTATTCATTTTTGTAAACCAAAACACGTAGAGTGCGAAGCCAAGAACACAGAGCAAGAAAAAGACAAAATAATCCTAATTTTTGTAAAACGAAGATAGTTCGACATTCCCAGAGTAGGTACGTTACGTACAAACGCGTTTTGAGAGCCGGAGCGGCCGCGTTTGATCATCTAAGGTTTTGAGTCTACATTTTTCATACGCACCGCCAAATTGTGGAACTCATTGCCGGGCTCTGTATTTCGCGAAAAGTACATTAAAGGAGTCTTCAAATCAAGATTAAGTTTATTATTATGTTCCTTCTAGGTAAGCATGCTCCATCCTAGACCTCGCTACTACATAACATCAGGTAGAGTGAGGCTATACTTACTCCGTGGTGAGGTCAAATGCTGAACTATTCAATAAAAAAAAATAAAAAAAATGTTAACAGTGCGGAGCTTAGGTGCGGAGCCTTTTAACAAAATAACCAAGGAACAAAATGATTTTGTTTTAATTATGTATTTTAGACAATTTTCCATTGTTTTTAATAGGTAGGTATTTATTTTGTTAGTCGAGGCGGAGACGAATCCAACAAATCAATAATGCTATTAATATTGTGTGCTGTTATAGTTAAAAAATAAAAAATATAACGACATTGGCAGAATTCTACTGATATAACAGTCAGTTGCCATTTATTAAAAGATGAAGAAAGCATCAATTACAGTGCCACAAACTTACTGGCCGGGGCTATGAGGAATTTATCACCCAGCACCACAGACAAATCAGCCTTTGTCTGTGCCCAGCACCAATTGCAATAAGTAGTAGGTACGATAACAGCAGCGCCTCTCTCAATTCAATTCAATTCAATTCAAATTCGTTTATTGCTTCATGTTAGTTACAAGGTCTTATTATAGGTAGGCGTTTCATAACATGAACCCCGCTGGGGCACTGCAACATTTTTAACTTATTTATTTATTTATTTATTTAGTTATACAATACAATACAATACAAACTTTATTTATTTTCTCTCACAAAGGTCAGCACTATGAATAACGGGCTATACTATTTGTACAATACTTCACAAAGATGTGCAAGAACCTGTTTTGTGAGAGACTGGTGCCTGTGATAGGTTTTACACCTGTGATACAGGTCACCAGTGCCCCACTCCACGGATATCTATAACATAAAGTGAATTAATGTTTATGCTTTTCAATACATTTGGCCATTTTAACTTCGAGCTGGTTCAAGAGAAATAAACATAAAAATAAGTAGGTTAAAGTTTGCCACGTAGAACAAGAGATGTGTGTGTGTGTGTGTTTAAGTGTATATGTGTGTGTGTGCGTATGTGTGTGTGTTTGTGTGTGTGCGCGTGTGGTGTGTGTGTGTGTGTGAGCATGTAAGTGTGTCTGTTTTAAATGTGAAGTGTTGGGTGCATGGGTGCTTGTGGAGTTTGCTTGAGTGAATTTACTTCGGAGGGGAGAGTAGGTCTTCAGTTGCACCAACAAAGTGAACACCAACACAAGCAATAGAAATGAATAAAAGAAATAAACTAAGTGCCACCTCAATTATAGGCGCAAACCGCATGCATAAAAAAAAAATTAAATTAATTAAAAATAGAATACTTATTACATTTAAAAAAAAAAATTATAATAATATACTAACTGTTAAATAAAATTAGATTGAAAACATAAATTGATTAAACCTACAAACAATAAATTCAAAAACAATTAAATCAACAATAAAAATAAAAAGTAGGTGAAAAGAATTCATAACAAATTATTTGACTGTGCAAATTATGATTAAATATTTTCTAAAGCTATAAAAACTATTAGAAAAAAGGTCGATTTCGACGTTGTTTACATTTTCGTTAGAGGATTGTATTTGTAAAGTTGTAGGATGGATGATATTATAAACTAACTTAAGTAAATAAAGATTGGCTATGCCCTTATAGATATTTAGTTTAAACAGTTTAGGTTCAAGTACAATTAAAATAAATATTTAGAAGCTAGGTTTACTATTATTAAATCTTTTATTTTCATCTAGATAATCTTGAATACTGTAATAACTTTTTTTTTCTCACCTCAGATAAGTTTGTGGCAGTCTAGTTACTCTGAGTGAGACTTCAACTGACTTCAAGTTCAATGTTGTTTGTTCACTGTTTGTTGTTGCTTTGGATAAACTTGGATTGGATCACGGAACAATATTGGATTGGATGGATCTAACTAAATTTTCGTGAAATGCGTGCATCATAATAGTTTGAACGTGAAATTTTCAAATTGTACCTACTCCTAAAGTTACTAAATGCTTGATAAATATGCCGCGAGTGAAAATAGACTACGTTGTAAGCTTTAGCAGCGAAGACCCTGTAAGTATTTAGATTTTCGTGCCACAAGATAAAAATAAAGATGCAATAGTAGTTCCATCACCGAATAGATAATTTTAAGTAGTTATTGTTTTACCTGCTTTATGTCTGTAGTGCCCACTGTGGTGTGGACAAAATAATAACCTGTAAACCTTGTTGCATGTTACAGGAGAACCAGGCTAGCAACCTGCTTGCGTGGGAAGTGAGCAAGAAGCGGTGGCTATGTCGCGCCGGCGAGCCCTCCTGCTCCGTGGTGCTGCAGCTGACGCGCGCCGTGAAGGCTAGTCCATTCAATCATAAAGTTTGTTGCGAGCTCTTTGGATTAAAAGCAAAAGCCATAGCTAGTAGCAATAAAAACAGAGCTTTGCAGAACATGTTGAATTTGGTCCCTTCTCTAAAGTTGTAAATCATGAAGCGAGTCTTCAGATGGTCTAAAAATGTTATTTACTAAGTTATATATAAATTTAACATTATCATAACAGCAAACACCAAAGCAACAATGAAAAGCATATTACCTACTACATTTGTTTAACATAAAAAAATTGTGAATTTCGTCATGCTAACATCTTCAGCCACACAAAGGTTATTGATTGAATTGTTATTGACAATTTATAAAAGACCTTACTTTTGTTTTATAGATTCTGGGGTATGTAGAATTGTGAATTGTAAAGTATCTAAATGTACTTAACTGGTTTTCAGATATCCTCATTACAAATTGGGGTACACCACGCAGCTTTAGTAGAAGTGCTGGTGGGCCGCTCTGAATCACCAAATGAGCCCTATCAGGTAACTTATCTATTTCTTTTATAATTTGGATATAATCGCTATCAGATGGTATTCATAATAACTACCTATGTTATAGCATCAAAAACAGTCGTAAAGCAATAGAATTGTTTGGAAGAGGCTATGCCAGGAGCCACACCGGACTCGGACATCATAAAAGAAACTCAAAAGTGGCAAAAAATGGCATCAACACTTAAAATGTAATTCCAATGAAGGAACATGAGCATGTAGAATCACCTACAGAATAAATCCTATTTGACTGTATAAAAGGAGTCAGTATAATGAATGATGATAGGTGCTAGTACCGCGCAGCGTGTTCGTGAGCCCGCGGGAGGCGCGCGGCGCGGCGGCGGGGGCGCGCGTGCGCTCCTTCGCCGGCGCCGCGCTGCAGCCCGCCGCCGTACATTGTACAATGATGATAGGTGCTAGTACCGCGCAGCGTGTTCGTGAGCCCGCGGGAGGCGCGCGGCGCGGCGGCGGTGGCGCGCGTGCGCTCCTTCGCCGGCGCCGCGCTGCAGCCCGCCGCCGTACATTGTACAATGATGATAGGTGCTAGTACCGCGCAGCGTGTTCGTGAGCCCGCGGGAGGCGCGCGGCGCGGCGGCGGTGGCGCGCGTGCGCTCCTTCGCCGGCGCCGCGCTGCAGCCCGCCGCCGTACATTGTACAATGATGATAGGTGCTAGTACCGCGCAGCGTGTTCGTGAGCCCGCGGGAGGCGCGCGGCGCGGCGGCGGTGGCGCGCGTGCGCTCCTTCGCCGGCGCCGCGCTGCAGCCCGCCGCCGTACATTGTACAATGATGATAGGTGCTAGTACCGCGCAGCGTGTTCGTGAGCCCGCGGGAGGCGCGCGGCGCGGCGGCGGTGGCGCGCGTGCGCTCCTTCGCCGGCGCCGCGCTGCAGCCCGCCGCCGTACATTGTACAATGATGATAGGTGCTAGTACCGCGCAGCGTGTTCGTGAGCCCGCGGGAGGCGCGCGGCGCGGCGGCGGTGGCGCGCGTGCGCTCCTTCGCCGGCGCCGCGCTGCAGCCCGCCGCCGTACATTGTACAATGATGATAGGTGCTAGTACCGCGCAGCGTGTTCGTGAGCCCGCGGGAGGCGCGCGGCGCGGCGGCGGGGGCGCGCGTGCGCTCCTTCGCCGGCGCCGCGCTGCAGCCCGCCGCCGCCGCTCAGAGCTGGGACAGGCTGCGGCTCGTCTGCTCGCAGCCGTACAACAAGCACGTCAGCGTATGTATTTATTTATTTAGGAAAACCAACAGCTACAATAACTAATAGATCACTTAGATAGAAGCAGAAAGCCAATAACAGGTTTTCACGTATAAGAAACAATTTCAAATTCAAATTCAAAGCCTTTATTACACTGAGTTTACATTTTTCTTAATTATATTATGCACACCAGTCCTACTCAGCGTGTCCTGTGGACACATAGGCCTCCTCCAACCGCTTCCACTCCGATCTGCTCCTTGTTATTCGCAGCCAGAGTGGTCCCGCAACCTCCTTGATGTCGTCCGACCATCTTTTCCGCTGCCTACCTCTCTTTCTTTTTGTGTTGTACCTCGGGGTCCACTCTGTCATGATCCTTGTCCACTTCCGCGTACTCCCCCTCATTTCGTGTTTATGTCTTCAAATTTTGTTATTTTTCTTATTTCTGAGGCCCGCTTCCTGTCTTTTCTTCTGTAGCCCAGTATGCTTCTCTCCATGCTCCTCTGGCAAGTTCTTAATTTTTGGTGGAGTTTCTTGGCCCATGTTTGGCATCCATAGTATAGTATTGGTAATATGCAGGAGTTAAATAATTATCTTTTTATTTTTATGTTGTATTTTTTGTTTTTCATGATATCTTTGAGCGCCCAATATCTCTTCCATGCGTTTTTCGTTCTTCTGTCTACTTCTTGGGCCATTTGGTCTTGAAAATAAATTAGTTGTCCCAGATATATGTATGACTTTACATGTTCTATTTCATCACCATCTACGTGTATGCTAGGTCCTGTTCTATTGGTCATAATCTTAGTTTTAGATTTGTTAATTGTTAGGCCAGCTTCTTTACTCTTGGTGGCAAGGTCTTGGAGCATTCTTTGTAGTGTTTCTGGGTTCTCTGTTATCAGTACTAAATCGTCTGCGAATCTGAGGTGATTGAGTTTGCAGCCATCGATATTAATTCCATAGTCGTCCCATTCCAAAGTTGGCATAATTTCTTCCAGCACAGCCGAGAAAAGTTTTGGTGACAGAGGATCACCCTGTCTTACTCCTCTTTGGATTTGGAAACTTTTTCCTTGTGTTTCCAGCCTATTATTATTATTATTATTATTGATGATAGCGTGGCTTTTATATCACTGCGGCCATGAAGGCCTATTGTGATCGCCACTTTCAAGTCGCCCCTTGTGGCGGGGCGTTCATAGTTCACTTCCAAGCCCTACTGCTGACATAAACTGTAGGACCTTTTTGGGAGTGAGTTCTCGTAGCTCCTCTGGGCTTAAAGTGTATTTGCCCAGAATGGCGCTGCGTTTGTGCATTAGTGGCCCACACTCCCCTAGCAAATGAAGGGGCGATTCATCCGCCTCTTTGCAGAACCTGCAGGTTGGAGTGTCGCAGAGCCGTAACTTAAACATGTGCTTGTTAAGGCGACAATGTCCAGTCAAAGCTCGGACCATAATGCGTAGGTTGTTTCTGCTTAGCGCTAAGACTTGGTTGGTATACCGTTTGTCAAAGGCTTTGATTAACAGTTTGGAATGGTTCATGCCCGGAGAGTTATACCAGTATCTGGCTGACTCTCCGAAGCAGGAATCTGTTAGGGTTCTTTTGGCCAGACTTTTCGGTATGCCACAGAACGGTTCAGGACCCAGCTGTGTACCGTTAGATCCGGCCCTTGCGAGTTCATCGGCACACTCATTACCGTGCACTCCAGCATGACCTGGAACCCATCTTAGAACCACCCTGTTTTTTAGACTCAGAGTGTTCAAACGTGTCAGACAGTCCTCTACTAGCTTGGACGTGATAACCTTCGAATCCAGGGCTAGGAGAGCTGCTTGACTGTCAGAATTTATATATATTGTTTGGTTGGAGTAGCGTTTCTGAAGATTAACGTATGCACATTCCAGAATGGCATACACTTCCGCTTGGAAGACTGAGGCGTGTTTGCCCAAGTTAACGCTTGCGCGAAACTTTGGTCGCTCTCCGTAGACCCCGCATCCTACATCCAACCCAATTTTGGAACCATCCGTGTACCAGTTAAGGCACCCGGCCTCGCAGGGGAGCTGGTTGTTGAGCCAGTCTTCTCTAGAGGGCATTTCCACGGTGTAATATCTTTCGAAGACATACCGGGGAAGCATGGCATCCGATGTCATGCTTAGTATGCGTGATTCCATTGTTGAGTCATGTAAGGATCTCAATTTCTTAGATAGCCAATTTATTCGTACCTGGGTGTTTGCCCTGTACATGCTGGCTTTCGCCTCTTTAAGCAGAAATAAATGAAGAGGCGGTAGCCCTAGCATTGCATCGAGTGCCAGCCCAGGGGAAGTGGACATGGCTCCGGAAGCCATGAGGCACGCGGTCCTCTGTAGACTACCTAACTTTTTAATAGCTGTCGTCTGAGAGGCTTTGTCATACCATACCACAGAGGCGTATGTGATTATCGGCCTCACAACGGTGGTATATAGCCACAAGGCAATGCGGGGGTTGAAGCCCCAGTTATTCCCCATCAGTCGACTGCTAACTCCCAGGGCCATCCTAGCTTTTTGCAAGACGTTGCCTAGGTGTGAGTTCCACGTCAGTTTATGGTCGATAGTAACGCCAAGGTACTTTACTTCAGTGGAAAGGTTGATTGGATTACCATTAAGAATTGGCTTTACCAGTTTGTCCAGCCTCTTCTTTTTGGTAAATGGCACAATCACTGTTTTTCCAGCCTAACCTGTGATGAGCTGTTTAGATATACTTTTTTGATTAGTCTTATATATTTCAGTTCAACACCTTGGTTTTTAAGGGCTTTCCAGATGCAGTGATGTTCTAAGGAGTCAAAGGCTTTGGTGTAATCTATGAAGGCCAGGTAGAGTGGATATCCATATTCCTGACATTTTTCTATTGTCTGTTTTAGGCTATGCATGTGATCTGTGGTCGAGTAGCCTGATCTGATTCCGGCTTGTTCTATTGGTTGGTGGAAATCTAGGGTTTTAGAGATGCGATTCAGTATGATTTGTGAAAAGACTTTATAGACATTGGACAGGAGGCTGATGGGTCTATAGTTGCCTATGTCGTTCTTATCTCCTTTTTTATATATAACGGTGATTGTGCTGTTTGTCCACTGAACAGGAATGTGTTCAGATTCAATGATGGTATTATATAGGTTGGTTAGTCGTTTTATTGTGTCTGGTAGCCTCGATTTCATAGTTTCATTTGTGATATAGTCCTGTCCGGGAGATTTGTCGTTCTTCTGCGTGCGGATGGCGTAAGCTACTTCTCTTTCTAAGATTGGGGGGATGGTTTCTTCGTTTTCCTCGTCCAGACTTACTTCTGTTTTTTCCGTGGTTGTAGTAGTATATAATTCCTTGTAGAAGTTGGTTGCTATGTCTAATATGATTTCTCGTTTCGTTTCGAGTTGCTTCTTTTTGTTTTCTAGTTTTTGGATCAATTTTTTGGAATCTTGGAGTTCTTTAAGTGCTTTTTTTATTCCTCCTGTTTTAGATATGTGATGAATTATACGAGTCATTGTTTTTCTATCTCTGTCTTTTTTAATATTTTTACTTATTTCTTTGCTTATCTTTGTGATTTCTTTTAGTACTCCTTTATCTTTTTTGTTTTTGAACATGCAAGAAACAATTTAGGATACAGTAAAGTCGTAGACGACAACTTTGAAAGCTTTACACATTTCAGTATGGGATATCCTTCATCCACGTGTTTGAACCGGATAGCGAGGCCCCGACCCCCGTCCCCGCCCCCGCCCCCGCCCTGCCGCCTCGCAAGTTCACGCTGGACACCTTCTCATCGGACGAGGAGGAGTTCAGCCCCGGAGAGTTGTTCGCGAAGCATCGACAGAGCGGCGGAGACACTGGTAAATATGCGAATAGAGTCTGAGAAATGACAGAAACAAACTTGAAGAATAGGTACATTTTGAGTACATTTTTAGGAGCGCAAATACGACAGGCGACGTCCCAAGCATTGAAAAACAATTCGGAAGCTGCAGCCAAGCTCGTGAAGGCTACCCTCAGCAAGCACAAGCCAGCCCCTGCCCCCTGCCCCTCTACCACCGCCCCCTGCCCCTCCCCCGGGGGGGCCCGCAGCCCGCGTGACGGACCCCGGGACAAGGACGACCTTCTCTACACCAAGGATGACGAACAACCGCACGCTAAAATAGACCATATTGTCCAGAGGCATAAAGATGAGAGGAGCAAAGACGAGGCTAAAACGCCGAAACCTAAAACTGACAAAGACAAGACTCCTCATTCGAAACAGGAGCCTACTACCAGCAAACATTCAGAGAACAAAAGAGATAAAGAACGAAAGAAGGAACAAGACAACAGTAAGCGGGATGTTAACGGAAAACAGGCAGATAAGAATGGAGCTTCGAGTAGTAAAAACAAAGATGAGAGCAGGAAACGACCTCATTCCGATATAAACCAAGCAGAGGATGGTAAGCTCCAAGTAAATCTGTACTCATTATTTTAGATACCTTACCTTACTATCCTGGCGCATCGACCCCAAAGTGGGTCCTGGCCACCAACACAATAGAACGCCATCGGTCTCTGTCTTGCGCTGCT
The DNA here is from genome assembly GCA_963565295.1 of Epirrhoe alternata. NCBI lineage: Eukaryota > Metazoa > Arthropoda > Insecta > Lepidoptera > Geometridae > Epirrhoe > Epirrhoe alternata. The sequence continues at coordinate 206,505 of OY751385.1, read as the reverse complement.
TCCATTATACTAGATGCGTCAGTGAGGATTTGCATTGAATTGTAATATCTTGGAGTTTTCGTAAGGGCACGAAGGATACTTTTCAAATATCTTTTTCATCACATTGATGCAAAAGATCTAGTTTCCATCCAAGTGATACATGCTGTTTATCCTGTAGAGTGCGAGAGCGTGGGGCCCCCGTGCGCGCAGCCTCTCTCCGGCGTAGTGTTCGTGCTCAGCGGGTACCAGAACCCGCGGCGCGCGCGTCTGAGGGACCTCGCCGAGTCGCTGGGGGCCCGCGCCAGGCGAGACTGGGGGCCCGGCTGCACGCATCTCATGTGAGTATCACATCACATGGACGAACCGAAAGAACTGACATTGGTTTGCTTTTTTCGGGTCTTGAACAAAATAAAAAAAATATCTGCGTGTTCCAGCTGCGCCTTCAGCAGCACCCCGAAGCTGTCGGCGGTGCGCGCGGCCCCCGGCGGGGGCTCCGTGCCCGCGCCGCGCGCCGAGTGGCTGGAGCAGTGCGCGCGGCGCGGCCGGCGCCTGCCGTGGCGCTGGTTCGCGGCCGAGCCGGCGCGGCGCCTGCCCCCCGCGGCCCCCGACTCAGGTGAGTGGCTGGAGCAGTGCGCGCGGCGCGGCCGGCGCCTGCCGTGGCGCTGGTTCGCGGCCGAGCCGGCGCGGCGCCTGCCCCCCGCGGCCCCCGACTCAGGTGAGTGGCTGGAGCAGTGCGCGCGGCGCGGCCGGCGCCTGCCGTGGCGCTGGTTCGCGGCCGAGCCGGCGCGGCGCCTGCCCCCCGCGGCCCCCGACTCAGGTGAGTGGCTGGAGCAGTGCGCGCGGCGCGGCCGGCGCCTGCCGTGGCGCTGGTTCGCGGCCGAGCCGGCGCGGCGCCTGCCCCCCGCGGCCCCCGACTCAGGTGAGTGGCTGGAGCAGTGCGCGCGGCGCGGCCGGCGCCTGCCATGGCGCTGGTTCGCGGCCGAGCCGGCGCGGCGCCTGCCCCCCGCGGCCCCCGACTCAGGTGAGTGGCTGGAGCAGTGCGCGCGGCGCGGCCGGCGCCTGCCATGGCGCTGGTTCGCGGCCGAGCCGGCGCGGCGCCTGCCCCCCGCGGCCCCCGACTCAGGTGAGTGGCTGGAGCAGTGCGCGCGGCGCGGCCGGCGCCTGCCATGGCGCTGGTTCGCGGCCGAGCCGGCGCGGCGCCTGCCCCCCGCGGCCCCCGACTCAGGTGAGTGGCTGGAGCAGTGCGCGCGGCGCGGCCGGCGCCTGCCATGGCGCTGGTTCGCGGCCGAGCCGGCGCGGCGCCTGCCCCCCGCGGCCCCCGACTCAGGTGAGTGGCTGGAGCAGTGCGCGCGGCGCGGCCGGCGCCTGCCATGGCGCTGGTTCGCGGCCGAGCCGGCGCGGCGCCTGCCCCCCGCGGCCCCCGACTCAGGTGAGTGGCTGGAGCAGTGCGCGCGGCGCGGCCGGCGCCTGCCGTGGCGCTGGTTCGCGGCCGAGCCGGCGCGGCGCCTGCCCCCCGCGGCCCCCGACTCAGGTGAGTGGCTGGAGCAGTGCGCGCGGCGCGGCCGGCGCCTGCCATGGCGCTGGTTCGCGGCCGAGCCGGCGCGGCGCCTGCCCCCCGCGGCCCCCGACTCAGGTGAGTGGCTGGAGCAGTGCGCGCGGCGCGGCCGGCGCCTGCCATGGCGCTGGTTCGCGGCCGAGCCGGCGCGGCGCCTGCCCCCCGCGGCCCCCGACTCAGGTGAGTGGCTGGAGCAGTGCGCGCGGCGCGGCCGGCGCCTGCCATGGCGCTGGTTCGCGGCCGAGCCGGCGCGGCGCCTGCCCCCCGCGGCCCCCGACTCAGGTGAGTGGCTGGAGCAGTGCGCGCGGCGCGGCCGGCGCCTGCCATGGCGCTGGTTCGCGGCCGAGCCGGCGCGGCGCCTGCCCCCCGCGGCCCCCGACTCAGGTGAGTGGCTGGAGCAGTGCGCGCGGCGCGGCCGGCGCCTGCCATGGCGCTGGTTCGCGGCCGAGCCGGCGCGGCGCCTGCCCCCCGCGGCCCCCGACTCAGGTCTAACATTGTCATTTATTATTTCGTGCCTCTGGCATCGTTTCAAGTGTTTAATAGCTTCGATATTAATAGTATTTTGTTTCGCAGAGTGCGACACGGACGACGAGATAGAGGCGGTGCTCCGCCAGAAGAAGAAGGCGCGCGGCTCGCCCCCTCCTGCCCTCGCGTCCCCCCCTCCTGCCCCCTCGCCTGCCCCCGACTGCGACGACAGCGGTGACGTGGAGTTCGTCAAGGATGAGAGGATGCAGGTAACACGGTACTATGATGCTGTTCGCTTAATAAATAAATTATGTTAATTCATGGTTTTATAATCGATGAACTAATAGACAAAAACTCCCCAATTATTTCTTCTTAGTTAATGGCCTTCTGTCTATGCTTTTGTTCGCTGGCATTCGATCTCGAGACAAATAGATTGATAAGTCTATCACTCGCAGGGCAGCGTGACACTCGAGGACTCTGACTCTGGCGACACGGACGTGGAGCAGGCTGATGGGGGCGGGGGCCGGGGGGCACGCGGGGGCGGGGGCGGGGGCCGCCTGCCGGCGCTGCTGGCGGGGCGGCGGGTGGCGGTGCGGGGGGCGGGGCCGGCGGACGCGGGGCTGCTGGCGCGGTACTGTCGCGCGTACGGGGGACTCCTGGTAGAGGTAACAACTAACTCGTGCAGTTCCATCCGGGGGATCCACCATGCTATAGTTTGCGTACAGTTGGCTTGGCTTCGCTCCGTAGCACTGGACAGATTAACGACTGATAGAGTAGTTGTGAATAATTCATTTAGATTTCTGATGCATAGTTTTTCGCGAACCCAACGAAGATGGACTGTATGTGTGTTCTGTCCATTGCATCTTGCCGGTTGAAATTCATTCCAGTTGCTGAGGAGGCTTCAAAGCTTCGTATAAATCCGAGAGGTCAACTATTATTTTATATCTAATTTCTGTTTGTTTTTGTTGTATTTTAAGTAGCATTTACACGGAAGCATTTCAAGCGTGGAAACGCTCATCAGATCCTAAAAGTCATAGTGAATGCGACGCCCGCTCGGACACTGAATGGCATCGGCTAGGTTAGGCTACTTAGTAAAACGTGCCAAAAATCGCATCGTGTAAATGCTCCTTTATTGATTGACCTCGGCTGATTAAAGTGTCTGTTGCAGCCGGAGGAGTCTGAGGAGATAGAGGAGGATTGCCTCGTGCTGTGCGGGCGGCGGGGCCGGCGGGGGCGGGGGCGGAGCGCGCGGGGCGGCACGCGCGTGCGCGCCGATTGGCTGTGGGCGTGCCACGCCGCCGCCGCGCTGTTGCCGCTACAGGACTACTTGATCACGTGACACCAGACTCGTGATCTCGTGCCTGACCGACCTCTGGGGCTTGCTATTTACGCGAGAATGTGATGTCACTTGTAGAATTTGAAAGTAATTTTAGTTATGTTTTTTTTAATACGACTCTTGTTCATTCTTATGGTTTTTTTGTTTGATCATCAAAATATAATGTAACCCAAGAGGGGCAGGAAGAGACACTTGGGGTAACGAAATTGATGAACGGTCCCATGATCATGTTGAACATTGTGTTGTATTCTTAACTGTTATTGGATTAAGAGTTTAAATGAAAGACTGCAATAAAGATAATTTTATATATCTTTATTCTTCTTATTCCAATCAAATGGATTCAATTCAAAGAAAAAAATTCAAGGAATTGTAAATTTACAAAATAGCGATAGTTATGAACTGTTCTGGAGTGTCTCGTGTTGCTTGTGACAGGTAAGGTGGGAGATGCTCCTCGCTCACTGCGAGGTGAGGAGAGTCAGTTTCTCATTCAGTTGGAGTTGGGTCTTGATAAGTTGCGCTAGAGTCACCACCTGGACACAACAAAATAGTATTATTTATTGTGTAACCTCCTCAAAAACTACACAATTTATAACATCAGTTGTCATAGTGTAGTCACTAAAATTGTTAGTGATTATTGTGCTCTATTATAAAACGCACTTATAAACTTTTCCAGGAGGTACTTGAGATTTACTAGAAGGAATGTCATCCTAAACTAGCAATATCTCGCCTAAAAACCAATATTGCAGTGAAAATTAGTTTTATACAATACCTAAAAGAACACCTAAAAGACAATGACCATTTTGTATTGGGAGCTGAACCAGTTTGTGTCAAAGCCAATGAACATTCAGTCTTGCTTTTATTTATCTTTTCATTACCAATAAGAATTTAGAAAATATACATCCTCATTTGAGAATGAGAATGTGAATGCAGTTCAAAATGTGTCTTTTAAAACGTTTTCCTGTAGCTACAACAATTAAGGCCTTGAATGTTCCATCTCAAAAATCTATTTTTTTTTAAAGTGCCGTTTATAAAATGCTTATTATTTCAGTAAATATAGACAAAAACAAAAAATACTATTGCTTTAATTAATACACCTGTGACGCAACGTGGGACAGGGTATTGTCTCATCGCAAATATGTCTATAGAGTCGAGTATGGTATGGTACAGCACCCTAGGATGCTGTAGCGGCTCAAAGGTAGTATAATCACCATGAGCAGATCTTTGACGCCGGAAGCGAAGGCATCCGCGAAGGCGTCAGCGGACAGATGCGGCACCGAGTTCACCAGAGACAGCAGCGCGCGCCCCGTGTCCGCCGAGCCCGGCCGGCTGCCGGCCACCACCTCCTCCACGTACGTCAGCACCTGCGGGGGGGGGGGGCATCATCATCATCATCATCATTGGCAGCTCAACTGCTGGACATAAAAGCCTCAACTCTCAACGTCACTCTAATTGGCTCTGTGCTGTCTATCAATGTCTTTCTCTCAATGACCTCTACATCATCCACCCACATTATGTTTTTGTGTTTCAATGAATAAATGAAAGCAGTTGTAATAATGATCTCCTCTGATATTACTATGGATCTAAGTAATCGTGAAGCTGTATGCGGTAGATTTACTATGTAGAAGCATCGCTCATATATATCAGACTGGAGATAATAATAATAATAATCAATAATGCTGGACTTTTCACACAGCATCATCTAGCCCCAAAGTAAGCAGAGCTTGTGTTATGTTATAAGACTCATAACATCAAGAATGGAGTGAGCATGTTGTTCTGTTCTCTCATTCACAATAGACAATGAACTAGGAAGCTTCACCTTGCAGAACAAACGGCCGACTTGAGGAATGGCTAGATGTCCTGTGTTACCTGGTCGAGCAGCTGCGCCAGCTTGCTGCTGGCCTCGGCGACCTGCGCCAGGTCCTGCACGGGCCGCACGGCGCGCGCGCGCCCGCCGCCGCCCATCGTGTTACCTGGTCGAGCAGCTGCGCCAGCTTGCTGCTGGCCTCGGCGACCTGCGCCAGGTCCTGCACGGGCCGCACGGCGCGCGCGCGCCCGCCGCCGCCCATCGTGTTACCTGGTCGAGCAGCTGCGCCAGCTTGCTGCTGGCCTCGGCGACCTGCGCCAGGTCCTGCACGGGCCGCACGGCGCGCGCGCGCCCGCCGCCGCCCATCGTGTTACCTGGTCGAGCAGCTGCGCCAGCTTGCTGCTGGCCTCGGCGACCTGCGCCAGGTCCTGCACGGGCCGCACGGCGCGCGCGCGCCCGCCGCCGCCCATCGTGTTACCTGGTCGAGCAGCTGCGCCAGCTTGCTGCTGGCCTCGGCGACCTGCGCCAGGTCCTGCACGGGCCGCACGGCGCGCGCGCGCCCGCCGCCGCCCATCGTGTTACCTGGTCGAGCAGCTGCGCCAGCTTGCTGCTGGCCTCGGCGACCTGCGCCAGGTCCTGCACGGGCCGCACGGCGCGCGCGCGCCCGCCGCCGCCCATCGTGTTACCTGGTCGAGCAGCTGCGCCAGCTTGCTGCTGGCCTCGGCGACCTGCGCCAGGTCCTGCACGGGCCGCACTCCGCGCGCCCGCCCGCCGCCGCCCATCGTGTTACCTGGTCGAGCAGCTGCGCCAGCTTGCTGCTGGCCTCGGCGACCTGCGCCAGGTCCTGCACGGGCCGCACTCCGCGCGCCCGCCCGCCGCCGCCCATCGTGTTACCTGGTCGAGCAGCTGCGCCAGCTTGCTGCTGGCCTCGGCGACCTGCGCCAGGTCCTGCACGGGCCGCACTCCGCGCGCCCGCCCGCCGCCGCCCATCGTGTTACCTGGTCGAGCAGCTGCGCCAGCTTGCTGCTGGCCTCGGCGACCTGCGCCAGGTCCTGCACGGGCCGCACGGCGCGCGCCCGCCCGCCGCCGCCCATCGTGTTACCTGGTCGAGCAGCTGCGCCAGCTTGCTGCTGGCCTCGGCGACCTGCGCCAGGTCCTGCACGGGCCGCACTCCGCGCGCCCGCCCGCCGCCGCCCATCGTGTTACCTGGTCGAGCAGCTGCGCCAGCTTGCTGCTGGCCTCGGCGACCTGCGCCAGGTCCTGCACGGGCCGCACGGCGCGCGCGCGCCCGCCGCCGCCCATCGTGTTACCTGGTCGAGCAGCTGCGCCAGCTTGCTGCTGGCCTCGGCGACCTGCGCCAGGTCCTGCACGGGCCGCACTCCGCGCGCCCGCCCGCCGCCGCCCATCGTGTTACCTGGTCGAGCAGCTGCGCCAGCTTGCTGCTGGCCTCGGCGACCTGCGCCAGGTCCTGCACGGGCCGCACGGCGCGCGCGCGCCCGCCGCCGCCCATCGTGTTACCTGGTCGAGCAGCTGCGCCAGCTTGCTGCTGGCCTCGGCGACCTGCGCCAGGTCCTGCACGGGCCGCACTCCGCGCGCCCGCCCGCCGCCGCCCATCGTGTTACCTGGTCGAGCAGCTGCGCCAGCTTGCTGCTGGCCTCGGCGACCTGCGCCAGGTCCTGCACGGGCCGCACGGCGCGCGCGCGCCCGCCGCCGCCCATCGTGTTACCTGGTCGAGCAGCTGCGCCAGCTTGCTGCTGGCCTCGGCGACCTGCGCCAGGTCCTGCACGGGCCGCACGGCGCGCGCGCGCCCGCCGCCGCCCATCGTGTTACCTGGTCGAGCAGCTGCGCCAGCTTGCTGCTGGCCTCGGCGACCTGCGCCAGGTCCTGCACGGGCCGCACTCCGCGCGCCCGCCCGCCGCCGCCCATCGTGTTACCTGGTCGAGCAGCTGCGCCAGCTTGCTGCTGGCCTCGGCGACCTGCGCCAGGTCCTGCACGGGCCGCACGGCGCGCGCGCGCCCGCCGCCGCCCATCGTGTTACCTGGTCGAGCAGCTGCGCCAGCTTGCTGCTGGCCTCGGCGACCTGCGCCAGGTCCTGCACGGGCCGCACTCCGCGCGCCCGCCCGCCGCCGCCCATCGTGTTACCTGGTCGAGCAGCTGCGCCAGCTTGCTGCTGGCCTCGGCGACCTGCGCCAGGTCCTGCACGGGCCGCACGGCGCGCGCCCGCCCGCCGCCGCCCATCGTGTTACCTGGTCGAGCAGCTGCGCCAGCTTGCTGCTGGCCTCGGCGACCTGCGCCAGGTCCTGCACGGGCCGCACTCCGCGCGCCCGCCCGCCGCCGCCCATCGTGTTACCTGGTCGAGCAGCTGCGCCAGCTTGCTGCTGGCCTCGGCGACCTGCGCCAGGTCCTGCACGGGCCGCACTCCGCGCGCCCGCCCGCCGCCGCCCATCGTGTTACCTGGTCGAGCAGCTGCGCCAGCTTGCTGCTGGCCTCGGCGACCTGCGCCAGGTCCTGCACGGGCCGCACGGCGCGCGCGCGCCCGCCGCCGCCCATCGTGTTACCTGGTCGAGCAGCTGCGCCAGCTTGCTGCTGGCCTCGGCGACCTGCGCCAGGTCCTGCACGGGCCGCACGGCGCGCGCGCGCCCGCCGCCGCCCATCGTGTTACCTGGTCGAGCAGCTGCGCCAGCTTGCTGCTGGCCTCGGCGACCTGCGCCAGGTCCTGCACGGGCCGCACTCCGCGCGCCCGCCCGCCGCCGCCCATCGTGTTACCTGGTCGAGCAGCTGCGCCAGCTTGCTGCTGGCCTCGGCGACCTGCGCCAGGTCCTGCACGGGCCGCACGGCGCGCGCGCGCCCGCCGCCGCCCATCGTGTTACCTGGTCGAGCAGCTGCGCCAGCTTGCTGCTGGCCTCGGCGACCTGCGCCAGGTCCTGCACGGGCCGCACTCCGCGCGCCCGCCCGCCGCCGCCCATCGTGTTACCTGGTCGAGCAGCTGCGCCAGCTTGCTGCTGGCCTCGGCGACCTGCGCCAGGTCCTGCACGGGCCGCACGGCGCGCGCGCGCCCGCCGCCGCCCATCGTGTTACCTGGTCGAGCAGCTGCGCCAGCTTGCTGCTGGCCTCGGCGACCTGCGCCAGGTCCTGCACGGGCCGCACGGCGCGCGCGCGCCCGCCGCCGCCCATCGTGTTACCTGGTCGAGCAGCTGCGCCAGCTTGCTGCTGGCCTCGGCGACCTGCGCCAGGTCCTGCACGGGCCGCACGGCGCGCGCGCGCCCGCCGCCGCCCATCGTCTTCTGGCACAGCTGCAGCCCCACCACCTGCAACACAACACCTCCACTATATTGATGGTGCTCATCTCTTTGTCTCTTGTGGATGGTGTTCAACTTGGAATTTTATTTTCAACAAATTAAACTTAAAACTTGCGCCCATCGGATTGGTTGAGCGTTCCCACAGTCGCAGGTTCAAGTCTCGCATAGGTTCAATTTCCGAGATGCATTTAAAATCTAGTGATCTCAGGTGTGAGGAGATGCTATAAAAATATTAATCTTTATTGATCAGAACAGTTATGGACAATCTTTCAATTCAATCTATCGAGGCACATGTTTTCGATGACAGATCCAATTTTATTTCAAAACAATATGAAATGCTTGGAAGTTGTAAGTACTAGTAATGATTCCTGTGATGGCTACATACATACCTCTGGCTCGTAGCAGACCAGATCGACGTGGATGGGAGTGAACATGCAGCCCTGCCTCGCGCGAGGCACGCCGAGCGCGGCGCACACGTAGGCGCGCAGCCCCATGCGCGCGCCGGCCAGCGTGGTGTCCAGCGTCACGTGCACCGCAGTACTAGTAATGATTCCTGTGATGGCTAGGCTACATACATACCTCTGGCTCGTAGCAGACCAGATCGACGTGGATGGGAGTGAACATGCAGCCCTGCCTCGCGCGAGGCACGCCGAGCGCGGCGCACACGTAGGCGCGCAGCCCCATGCGCGCGCCGGCCAGCGTGGTGTCCAGCGTCACGTGCACCGCAGTACTAGTAATGATTCCTGTGATGGCTAGGCTACATACATACCTCTGGCTCGTAGCAGACCAGATCGACGTGGATGGGAGTGAACATGCAGCCCTGCCTCGCGCGAGGCACGCCGAGCGCGGCGCACACGTAGGCGCGCAGCCCCATGCGCGCGCCGGCCAGCGTGGTGTCCAGCGTCACGTGCACCGCAGTACTAGTAATGATTCCTGTGATGGCTAGGCTACATACATACCTCTGGCTCGTAGCAGACCAGATCGACGTGGATGGGAGTGAACATGCAGCCCTGCCTCGCGCGAGGCACGCCGAGCGCGGCGCACACGTAGGCGCGCAGCCCCATGCGCGCGCCGGCCAGCGTGGTGTCCAGCGTCACGTGCACCGCAGTACTAGTAATGATTCCTGTGATGGCTAGGCTACATACATACCTCTGGCTCGTAGCAGACCAGATCGACGTGGATGGGAGTGAACATGCAGCCCTGCCTCGCGCGAGGCACGCCGAGCGCGGCGCACACGTAGGCGCGCAGCCCCATGCGCGCGCCGGCCAGCGTGGTGTCCAGCGTCACGTGCACCGCAGTACTAGTAATGATTCCTGTGATGGCTAGGCTACATACATACCTCTGGCTCGTAGCAGACCAGATCGACGTGGATGGGAGTGAACATGCAGCCCTGCCTCGCGCGAGGCACGCCGAGCGCGGCGCACACGTAGGCGCGCAGCCCCATGCGCGCGCCGGCCAGCGTGGTGTCCAGCGTCACGTGCACCGCAGTACTAGTAATGATTCCTGTGATGGCTAGGCTACATACATACCTCTGGCTCGTAGCAGACCAGATCGACGTGGATGGGAGTGAACATGCAGCCCTGCCTCGCGCGAGGCACGCCGAGCGCGGCGCACACGTAGGCGCGCAGCCCCATGCGCGCGCCGGCCAGCGTGGTGTCCAGCGTCACGTGCACCGCAGTACTAGTAATGATTCCTGTGATGGCTAGGCTACATACATACCTCTGGCTCGTAGCAGACCAGATCGACGTGGATGGGAGTGAACATGCAGCCCTGCCTCGCGCGAGGCACGCCGAGCGCGGCGCACACGTAGGCGCGCAGCCCCATGCGCGCGCCGGCCAGCGTGGTGTCCAGCGTCACGTGCACCGCAGTACTAGTAATGATTCCTGTGATGGCTAGGCTACATACATACCTCTGGCTCGTAGCAGACCAGATCGACGTGGATGGGAGTGAACATGCAGCCCTGCCTCGCGCGAGGCACGCCGAGCGCGGCGCACACGTAGGCGCGCAGCCCCATGCGCGCGCCGGCCAGCGTGGTGTCCAGCGTCACGTGCACCGCAGTACTAGTAATGATTCCTGTGATGGCTAGGCTACATACATACCTCTGGCTCGTAGCAGACCAGATCGACGTGGATGGGAGTGAACATGCAGCCCTGCCTCGCGCGAGGCACGCCGAGCGCGGCGCACACGTAGGCGCGCAGCCCCATGCGCGCGCCGGCCAGCGTGGTGTCCAGCGTCACGTGCACCGCAGTACTAGTAATGATTCCTGTGATGGCTAGGCTACATACATACCTCTGGCTCGTAGCAGACCAGATCGACGTGGATGGGAGTGAACATGCAGCCCTGCCTCGCGCGAGGCACGCCGAGCGCGGCGCACACGTAGGCGCGCAGCCCCATGCGCGCGCCGGCCAGCGTGGTGTCCAGCGTCACGTGCACCGCAGTACTAGTAATGATTCCTGTGATGGCTAGGCTACATACATACCTCTGGCTCGTAGCAGACCAGATCGACGTGGATGGGAGTGAACATGCAGCCCTGCCTCGCGCGAGGCACGCCGAGCGCGGCGCACACGTAGGCGCGCAGCCCCATGCGCGCGCCGGCCAGCGTGGTGTCCAGCGTCACGTGCACCGCAGTACTAGTAATGATTCCTGTGATGGCTAGGCTACATACATACCTCTGGCTCGTAGCAGACCAGATCGACGTGGATGGGAGTGAACATGCAGCCCTGCCTCGCGCGAGGCACGCCGAGCGCGGCGCACACGTAGGCGCGCAGCCCCATGCGCGCGCCGGCCAGCGTGGTGTCCAGCGTCACGTGCACCGCAGTACTAGTAATGATTCCTGTGATGGCTAGGCTACATACATACCTCTGGCTCGTAGCAGACCAGATCGACGTGGATGGGAGTGAACATGCAGCCCTGCCTCGCGCGAGGCACGCCGAGCGCGGCGCACACGTAGGCGCGCAGCCCCATGCGCGCGCCGGCCAGCGTGGTGTCCAGCGTCACGTGCACCGGCAGCCGGCACTCGCGCGAGTAGTACTCGTGGATCACTGACGAGTGGTTCGTCACCTCGTTGCCGGTAGCCCACCACCCTAACATGTTAACAAAAAAAATTATACTAATAAACTCCATAAACTCCATGTTCATCGCCATTAAATAACACTGGTAGCATCCTATCTCTAGTACTTGCTTTAAAAAGCACACAGTGTAGCAACATATTTAATAAAAAATAAAACTTTATATAGTAAACGTAATCATTTTGTGATATTCTATTTTAACTTTGAACATTGTTGCAAGATATAGAATGAACGAGGTGTGGCGAAGCCTTGCGCCGGCTCGAGCAGTCTCGCGCGGTCGCGAGCTGACGCGCGTCGTTCAATCTATCAAGCTTTTCAATATTATCTTGTATCATTGTTCATCATATCGCGTCACTGCCAATTCAGTGTGCATTGAGCTTTAAGGTATTCACTGAAAAACATGTTTCAGATAGGTACAAAGTTCAAGTCAAACTCAGTTGTTATATTGTATTACTGTGTGCCCCTATTTTACATATGTGGGGGCCGATAGCCATAGGTGCTACCGTCTGCCACTGCAATAATTCCTTGTCTCGTGTTGTCCTGTAAAGTTTGATATTGCCTCAACTTTCAATCCGAAGGCTGATCCGAACAGTGTGAATTCAGGCTGTGACGTGGATCAATTGACTTTTGAGACTAGGTACCATTTTCATAGCTCTTCGTTGTACATATAGCCTATGTTTATCAGGGATAATAGAGGATTCTAATGGTGAAAGAATTTTTCAAATCAGTCTAGTAGTTTCGGAGCCTATTCATTTCAAACAAACATACAAAACAAACAAACAAATTTTTCCTCTTTATAATATTAGTATAGAAATACTTTATTCTGTGTCAGTGTCGGTGACGTGTGACACACAATAATATGTATAATGAAATGGCTAGGGATTTTGTTGAATGGCTGATTGAACCAGTTGCCTGCGACAAATACATAGCTTTATAAGACCGTAAACGCAAAAAAGATACTACTGTTGTCGGAGGGCGAGTCCGACTCACACTTGCGCGGGTTTTTATTTTATTTTATATCAGCTGATATTGCATATTTGAACTTGCATAGATAGAATTTATTTAGTTGATTGGCACTCTAGAACAATGAGGGAGTATGTTCAAGGATTCAAACAGTACTATGAAAGTGCAGCGGAATAAAACGTATGACATACCGACTATGCTCTCATTGGCGTTCACTCGGCGGTTCAGCTCATACACGTCCATGGCATAGTTCAGCTCGGCCTCCACTTGGTCAGCATGCTCCTTATGTGGCACGCAAAAGCAATTCGTTACTTCTACCACGCCCTTGTCGCTCGTGCCTACAACACAATGCAATACTTTGATTAGGTATCACAACAAAATAAAACATAACCTCAAACATTCATGTTTATGCTGACAATATCTGATCACCCTCGATTCTGATCACATTTCGGATAAAATGAGGAGGGTTCTAGTCCACAAGATATACTTCTGTAACACGGAATGTGTACAGAAACTGGCGAATGGCGGTGTACAGCTGCATGATGATAGCAGAAATAAATTTGGAAAAACTTGTTTTTCGGTGTGGTGTGTTTATATCCTTACCCAGCAAAGTACCGATAACTCTGTGTGAATCGGCATTTCGACGCTCGTAAGCATCAACAATTTGAAATAATACGACGGGATGAATCTTTACACATAAATTGAGTGCCATTTTGAAAACTGAAGAAAGAAAGATTCTTGCTTCTTCTTCTTCTTTTATTTAGTGGCAATTTACAACTAGGTGTAATTCTGCCAATGTCAAGTTTTAAATATAATGCTTTCTTCTTCTTTTATTTAATGGCAATCTACACAACTAGGTGTAATTCTGCCAATGTCAAGTTTTAAATATTGATATAAAGTCATGTCAGTCAGTCAAGTCATGTCGATGGTTTGAAAAAAACATGGCGGCTTGTTTCTTCAAAACTCGTAACGGAAATTTTTCGTCAAATGAGAAATCTGCTTCAATACTCCCCCATTCCATTTTCCAGATCTCCTGTTTCAAATCCAAGGTTTCATTAGTAAAATGCCACCGAAATTACATAATAAAACTTAAGCCGGGTCCGCAGCGACGTGTTTTCGTGTTTTTGTACAAAATAACCTGTCAATTCGGGCTTGGCATAGACAAAAATAACAACAAAATGTTTTCCGAGAAGAATGGATAACATCCCCCGCATTTGCCTGCGGGGAGGGAAAGTGGTTTGTGTTGAAGAAGTCAATGTCAAATGTGTAAATTTTTTTGGTCTGGAACTAAGTTAAATAATGTATCAAAGAGGTACCATGCTAAATCCATGGTCTGGAACGTCTGGAATAATTGGTTTGGCGCTTAGATTTTCATCATCATCATCGGCCTATATCACTGCTGGACATAGGCCTCCCCTAAATGACAGACGCACTGATAGAAGACTTTCGTTTTCAAACACTGCGGTATGGGTGACGAGAAGACTCGACGTAGTTTTTCAAATGCTGCCCAACCTAGCTGAATCCTTCTCTTGGAAATGCAGTGGACTAAAGAAAAAAAATTAATCTAACAAACTAAAACTATAGATTTAGCATCGTACCTACCTACCTCTTTGATACATCCTATTTTTATATGGCTAAAACAGTTTTCACGTCTTCTTCGTCGGAACTCATTTTTGAAATATGAACAAAAACAATAACTACAAATAGGCGCAGAGGACGGGCGGTTATGTTTTTATTTTGTACAAAAACACAAAAACATGTCGCTGCGGACCCGGCTTAAGATTGGGACACTCTTAAGCCGGGTCCGCAGCGACGTGTTTTCGTGTTTTTGTACAAAATAACCTGTCAATTCGGGCTTGGCATAGACAAAAATAACAACAAAATGTTTTCCGAGAAGAATGGATAACATCCCCCGCATTTGCCTGCGGGGAGGGAAAGTGGTTTGTGTTGAAGAAGTCAATGTCAAATGTGTAAATTTTTTTGGTCTGGAACTAAGATAAATAGTGTACCAAAGAGGTACCATGCTAAATTCATGGTCTGGAACGTCTTGAATTATTGGTTTAGCGCTTAGATTTTCATCATCTCATCATCGGCCTATATCACTACTGGACATAGGCCTCCCCTAAATGACAGACGCACTGAGAAGACTTTCGTTTTCAAACATTGCGGTATGGGTGACGAGAAGACTCGACGTAGTTTTTCAAATGCTGCCCAACCCAGCTGAATCCTACTCTTGGACTCCTTCTCAAAGTTGCTTCTACCTAACGGCAAAATCTGCCCGAGGTATGTGTACTGTGAGACAACTTCAAGAAGGTGACCATTAACAGCGACCATTAAGCGCATCACACACGGTGAAGATAATATAAAATATATATTATCTTAGAGCATATTTTAGAATATCGCTCACCATAGAAATCCTATGAACCATCACACACGACGAAGTTAATTTATATTTTATCTTCAGTATCTTAAGATACCGAGCGAATACGCAAATATGGAAATATATGTTTCGTATCTTAATATGTTATCTTAAGATACGAAATTGCTTATTGTGCTATTGCAATCTGCATTTCACATTCTATATCAGAATCATCGTCTGAGGAGCTGTCTAACAAATCAAGAAGTAAGGCAGTATCACTCATAGTCAATCACCCTGTATATAGAACTCTAACAAGGAATACGTGTGGCACCAACGCAGACTCGGAAGGAAATGAAAAGGTTTTTTAATATTATCGTATCTTAGCCGTGTGTGATAACCTAAGATACTATAATATTTTATATTAGGGCATCTTAAGATAATATAAAATATATATTATCTTAGAGCATATTTTAGAATATCGCTCACCATAGAAATCCTATGAACCATCACACACGACGAAGTTAATTTATATTTTATCTTCAGTATCTTAAGATACCGAGCGAATACGCAAATATGGAAATATATATTTCGTATCTTAATATGTTATCTTAAGATACGAAATTGCTTATTGTGCTATTGCAATCTGCATTTCACATTCTATATCAGAATCATCGTCTGAGGAGCTGTCTAACAAATCAAGAAGTAAGGCAGTATCACTCATAGTCAATCACCTGTATATAGAACTCTAACAAGGAATACGTGTGGCACCAACGCAGACTCGTAAGGAAATGAACAGGTTTTTTAATATTATCGTATCTTAGCCGTGTGTGATAACCTAAGATACTATAATATTTTATATTAGGGCATCTTAAGATAAAATATTATATTATCTTCACCGTGTGTGATGCGCTTTATTGTGGAAATGCAGTGGACTAAAGAAAATACTTTGCTTTAAATACAACTGTTAGGAGTAAGAACGGTGCTTTGGGATTTTACGTTGAAAGACTAAAGAAAAAAACTAAATCTAAAAAACTAAAACCTTTATATTTAGCATGGTACCTCTTTGATACATCCTATTTTTATATGGATAAAACAGTTTCCATGTCTTCTGCGTCGGAACTCATTTTTGAAATGTAAACAAAAACAATAACTACAAATAGGCGCAGAGGACGGGCGGTTATGTTTTTATTTTGTACAAAAACACAAAAACAAGTCGCTGCGGACCCGGCTTTAGTAAAACACAAGAAAAAGAAAATAAAAAAGCAGAGCAGTGCTTCTTCCTAAAATGGCGAAAGAAAACCCTTGGAAAAAAAATGAAAAAAAAAATGCTTTCTTCTTCTTCTTCTTTTATTTAATGGCTTTCTACACATTATGTATAATTCTGCCAATGTCAAGTTTTATAAATAGATTTATAGTCATGTCAGTCAGTCAAGTCATGTCGATGGTTTGAACAAAACATGGCGGCTTGTTTTCTTCAAAACTAACGGAAATTTTTCGTCAAATGAGAAATCTGCTTCAATACTCCCCCATTCCATTTTCCAGATCTCCTGTTTCAAATCCAAGGCTTCATTAGTAAAATGCCACCGCAATTACATAATAAAACTTAGTAAAACACAAGAAAAAGAAAATAAAATAGCAGAGCAGTGCTTCTTCCTAAAATGGCGAAAAACAACCATTTAATGCTTTGCTTGCTTGCTTGGCTTGAGTGACAACTCTTGTCATGTCACAAACCACAGAGTCACAAAACAAACGAAACGCTCTAGACCACGGATTTATAAAATGGAATCCGTGCTCTAGATCATGGATTTAGTTAGCATGGTACCTTTTTGGTACATTCTATACATATTATCGGACGTGGCTGACAGCCGCGATTTGGATAATGATCAAACGCGGCCGCTCCGCTAGAAAAGATAGAATGTTTTCAAGTAGTAGGTAAGGTTTTTTATCGTACTTTCCTTCTTACTCATAAGTTCATAGCAATAAGTTAAAAGAGTCAAGTATATTACTATCAAGGCAGTTTTGTCCTTTCCGTACACACTAATTTGTTCCATAGAGAATTATAGATTTTAATAGAGATGTGAACTTATGTGTCATCGAAAATATTGTTTGTCGATAAAATTTTCTGAAATTACTGGTTCGGAAGAACTAGTGACACGACAAGAAGAAGTAAGTTAAAAGTTGATTATAGCTATTACCCAGATACCTATTATTTAAAATACAGGGTGGTCCACTCAGTGACGTCAATAGGAAAAATAATAAGTTTCTCACATCCATCCAATCCAGGGCTATCCAGAAATACCCCATGTACCTATGTTCTACGATTTTTTTTAGTTTTCGAGTTATACGAATTTAAAGCTTTATAATGAGAATGTCCGATTGGAACGAATTAGTTATCAAAAAAAAGGGTGAATTTTCAAATTTATTTTCTTGTTAAAAAATTAACTTGAATTGTACTTTCATACATACAAAAGTGAGCTGTCTAGCATTAGTGCAAGTTAAAAAAGTTTAGATCCAAAGTTACGATATTGTGTTTAAGATAGTCAACGTTTAATTTTAAACATAAAATTAGGAATCCAAAAATTTGAGTATTTTCTAAAACTTCCAGGGACTGTAAGCTTCCGTAATACCATGAAAAAAGTGCTACTTAGGGGGCTATTTTTTGTTGAAATCAATGAGGACAAAGTCAAAAAGTATTTATTTTGTAACAATATTTTTAAAGTAGGTACCAATCCTAATCTACTGATTGGGTTTCCATAATCACCGATGGGTATGGAGTAGGTATGTTGTGTTCAGGAATATCATTAACACCCGATTAGTAGGTACTACGGGACCTGTGGTGGACCAGGGGCAGGGACTGGCTATTACTTACCTGTATGTATGTGCCTATATTTCAGTCGTTTAATTGAATTTTCTTTAAAGTATAACTCAGTTTACCTACCTACTATTAGGTTTAAGCCACATTGAATTGGCAAGCGACGCGTCAATTATTTTATTGCAAGCCATTATAAACCTTATGAACAATGGTACAAGATATAGAAACGCTTGTAGAATGAACCACTCGGGCCAACGCGGCCCGCTAGATGGCTTCGCCAGATCTCGTTGATTCTACAAGCGATTCTATATCTTGTTCCATTGGTCATAAGGTTTATAATGGCTTGCTATAAAACTAATTGACGCATCGATTCCCAATTCAATGTACATTGAGCCTTACATAATGCTATTAACTTAGGTTTAGAATCATTTAAAGCTAGATGAATTTAAGCGCCTTATTCCTGGATCAATCCAAGAAGGACCATCAAGAAACTTGCAGTTTGATTCCTTCCATTCCAACCATTAGTTTAAATTATAATTTTTGCATTTCCTTCTTACAAAGCGCTTCTTGCGGTTTGGAGCTCCATTCGTCTATATTATTATTACGGTTTCCTGAAACAGTTTTAGATTTACGTTAGCGTTAACCAAACATGAATGATTCTAATAATAAAGTTCTACCTACTAGGTAGGTAGGTATAACTTTTTCATCAATCACTAAACAAACAAACGTTTATTCCTTCATTCATTCATTCAAACATACATACAAATCTAATCCGAAAGGGGGCGCTGGGAACCGGGACACAGAAAATCTAGTCCGGCTCTTAGCGCACATCATTATTGTTTACGCAAGCATAAATAGGTACAATCACATACCTAAGTTATACTATTATTATCCATACTATATATAATATTATAAATGTGAAAGTAACTCTGTCTGTCTGTCTGTCTGTTTGTTACCTTTTCACGCCCAAACCGCTGAACCGATTAAGCTGAAATTTGGCATGGATAAAGATTATACCCCAGGGATGGACATAGGCTACTTTTTTTTGTCAATTACCATAAGGGGGCGGGAAAATAAGGGTTGGAAGTTTGTATGGGGAAAAAAGTTAAGCAACCCTGGGCGCGGTCATAATAAGGATGGGTGACCGCCCGAAGCCACTTTTTGCACTCTAAATTTTTTCGTTTTTTTTTGTATTTTGCATAATAAATTATTTTAAAATTAATGATAAACATGTAACATGTGTGTTCCCACCCATCAATATATCCGAACTCCGAAGTTATGATTTTTTGATATTAAAATATTTTTCCTTGGCTATAGTTAGAACGCCATCTATCGGTCTAGAGGTCAAAACTACTTTACACTTTTTTCCTAGGTGGCGTTTTTACTATGGCGGAGATCGAGTATAATTTTCTTTGATTTTGAGTTTTGAAAAGTTAATGGAGATTTTTGCTAAGAGTTTTCGATATTTTTATATTGCTGACGAAGTCTCGGGTAGGTATTGCCGCTCGCTTCGGCAAATCTGACACCAGTTGCCGCTATCGTGTTGTTCTTAACATTGCAAGATCTGGGTAAGATTTTCCCTACCTCTATCTATTAAGGGATTCTTGAGAGAAACATAACGCAATATTAGTTAACAATTTTATTTCGAAATTTTAAACCACACAGTTCTTGCTATAAAAAAATACACTTCGAGTCAATTTCTTCAAAAACTCTCTCTCTCTTCAAAAACTCGCTGCGCTCGCTTCAGCGATTCTGTACCAATTACCGTATTCGTTTTGTTCTTAGCATTGCAAGATCTGGGTAAGATTTTTCCTACCTTTATCTATTAAATGATTCTTGAGAGAAACATATTGTATAAAAAAAAAAATTATATCATGCGACGGAGTTTTATATTTTGTACTCTCGATTCACTCAAAACTCCTCCACTTTGTTCCTAATAATGCGCAGACGAAGTTGCGCGGGTCAGCTAGTTATAACTAAATTTAATTGTTTGTTACATTACTTTAAGCTTGTATAATACTTGTCTCTAAATAAACATTATCTTATCTTATCTTAAAACGTACTAGAATGTTTGCAGCCTTCTAGCCATTTAATTAAGTATTTATTATTTGTACAAAATTCCATAAATCTGGAAAAAAAAATTAAAATAAGTTCAGCCTCATCAACCACCAACATAAAACTATCGATGTCGATAGAATCGAGTACAACACTATGATAACAAATATGATTTGTATATTTTGCCTATAGCATTCGATTAATCCTTATTAAACTAGATTCCATGATAGTATTTTGTATGAAATTATCCCCCGAATGCATTAAAATTAAGACTTTGATACTACAATACCAAAAAACACTTACCGTTGGTAGCGTAAGATTTCATCATTATTTTGGCGTCTTCATCAATGAAACCTACAGCATGGCACTGCACAAGACATAGTTTAGATCATTAATTTTACTTGTTTCCAATCTTTTCTCAAAAACTTTTAGTAATTATAACAAAATTTTATTTTATATACCTTCATCAAAATGACGTTTCCATGTAAACAATCCATGCATACGGAATAATGTCACTCAACAAGAAGGTAAACTTTCAGTTTCTCTGACCTCTTTAATTTGGTTTCATAGGACAGAGGTTTAGGTAACCTAGGTAACCAGAAACCCTGTACGGAAAGGCCAAAACTGCCTTGGTAGTAATATACTTGACTCTCTTTAACTTAATGTAATGTAATAAGAGTAATAAGCAAAGAACGATAAAAATCACTTGCTACGTCATCAAATTTTTAACTTCCACCCTTGGATAATAATGATTGTACTCGGAGGTTCCATGCTAAATCCATGGTACTCGGAGCGGCGGCGTTCGATCATCTAAGGACTGTACAGTACAGCGGGTATCACACTAAGGGCCCGGTAGAGTATTTTTCACGTAGGAACGTATCCCTGACACATATAAATAACTTTTACGTTTTACGCTAGATGATGCTGTGTGAAATGTCCAGCATTATTTATTTATTTAATACTAAAAGATACAACTTCAATAAAAAAGGATTTTGTCTATTTCCTATTTAATTATTTCAGATATTAACATAAAAGCGCCGTTCCTATGTGAAAAGGACTATAGGGAGCAAGGCTTGCCGGGACCATCCGGTCGCCCTCTTATTACACCACTCCTTGTTAGGGTAAGGGACCCTGAATATCGTGCTGTGCAAACTATCGGACGTAAGTCGCGGACGTGTCCTTGAGCTTTCGGACGTTCGACAACGATCTGGCGCGCTGGATGTTCTTTAGGTTAGTTGTGCTTGAATATTTCGTAATCGCGATCTAGGATCCAATATGACAGAGAAGATAGAGTGTAGGTAAGTGCTAGACGAAGACTAGTTGTCACATTAAAATTTTTAGCTACAGGAAAACTTACCAAAATTTTAAATATTATATCTGCTTAATTTCCCCGTCGAATGACTGAGTTCTCTAACTGCCCTAAGTTGCAGTTGCTGTAAGTGTTATTACACTACTCGATTGTTAGCTAGCGCAATTAGTGGAGCAAGGCTTGTCGGGACCGTCCGGTCGCCCTGCTGGACTTTTCACACCGCGAGGATCGAAACCGCAACCTGTTGCGTCGCAAGCGGGCCTTCGCCCACTGCGCTACAGAGGTCGTCAAGGGGGGTTACGCTCTAACTCTTACTACACCAATCTTAGTTAGGGTACGGGTCCCTTAAAATTGGGTAGTGTAATAGGCCTTTAAGAGACATAGGACAAGCAGCACCGGCAGCAGCCAGCCGATTGCCGTGCTGAAAACAAATAAAACTGTGGCACTCCCGGGTATAGAGAGAGATACTCTACTCCCGGGAGTGCCGAGAGAAGTGAAGATTGGAACAATTAGGTAGTGTAGTTATATAATCTTCAGGAAATCGAAAAAAATATCGAAAGATAATAACTTCACCCATTTATTTATGAAATGAGCTTCTAGAAATATGTTTAAAAAATTGTTGCCGTTAAAGTTTACCGAGTACAGAACTAGATGGCGCTACTGGTAGGTGTCGGTGAGCAATCACGTGACTCGCACGTGACCTTTTCGAAGCGAATCCAAGAATTTATTCATATCTCAAAAAATGCCCAACGCGCCTAAAGAAGTTTTTACTTCAAAAATCGATTATAGATAAATCGATTGTTTTTTCGGCGTCGTTTTGCTTTCGATTTTTTGACTTGTATTATAAGTTTTAAGGCAACCCCGCACCCCGCACCTCTACCCCCCAGTTATTTTTCGGGGATTCACATCTTGTTCACGATTTTTATGAAATAGGTAATAATCGTTTTTTTACAGGTAATCGATTTTTATAACATCCCTACTTGTTTTGTTTGGAGGGTGGGTCACAGAGTAACAGGGTGGGTCTCCTTCTGTCATCTCACTCATCTCATCTGTCATGTCACTGTGGTTTTGGTTTGGCTTTTAGAGCTGTTTTGGTTAAGCAGGGCATTGGCAAAGGAGTACCTAATCTTAATTTTCGCTGTGCTGTGCTCAAGTTTACTGATAATCGTGGTCTGTGCTGCTACGCTGACAAGGTGTACCCATCTATTCTAAATAACATCAACCCAGAAAAATCACAACCAGACGTTGTGAGGAAGGAACGTACAATACGGCGCTTCTTTCTACCATTTTACAAATTGGCATTTGTATGGTTAATGTAAGTTTTCTCTCCCTTTCCTTTTTATAAACGTAACTAGCCCTTGTTTACTGCTTTGGTGACACCATATCCGAATGGCAGGACAATCAACTGCTACACAGGGCACTTAATACCACCAACAATAATCTTGTCTCATTTCACTCTGTTTTACAGAAAGTATTCACGAACTTTAATTTGGGACCCACATAAAGTATGTCAAACTTTTTGGATCAAGTTAATGTGCACTTAATAAATAATAATTGACAATCATTAAGATCATTGTTGACAATACAATAGAGCCAAAAAGGATAGGACAACTGTCATGATTGTTTTTGTGTTTTCGTTTTCGATGTAATCAAAAAGGTTATATTGCGATCAAAATTATTAGGTCAAAATGCTATGCCTCGAGAGAAATTACCAGTAAAAGAGATTAATGAGTAGGTTGTGATGTGGCTAGGGATTGAGACAGATGGAAACAACTAGGAGAGACCTTTGCCCAGCAGTGGGAATAGTACATTGTACCACAAGAGAGCAAAATTCGTTTTTGTTGCGAGTGCAGAGTTTGAATCCCGAACAAACGAGGGATTCTATATTTGAATCACGAGCGTAGCGAGTGATTCTAAGTTAGAATCCTGAGTGTAATGAGGGATTCAAAAGCACAAGCAACAAAATATTTTGCTCTCGTGTGATACATAGAACTTTTCACCTTACTAGTGAAAAAATACAAGATGTAAAGGAAAACCAATTGTACTCGTATATAATAATATAATGCTGGACTTTTTCACTCAGCATCATCTAGCCTCAAAGTAAGCAGAGCCTGTGATATGGGTACTAAGATGACTGATATACTTTTTGTTTGTAAGTACATACATATTATACATAGAAACACCCAGACCCGAGACAAATATTTGTAGATCATACAAACATTGGTCCCGCTGCGGGGATCGAACCCACAACCTTTTGCGTCGCAGGCGGGCCTTCGCCCACTGCGCTACAGAGGACGTCAATAACTCCCGCTATTATTATTTTTATGCCCCTCAAGTGGCAGTCCAACAACCAGACCCCCCTGGCCGCCGCCGCCTGGCCAGTGCGCACGCTGCGGCCTGTAATATTCGATTCTCATTGGTTGCTTGCAGCATTCTAAATTCAAATCACTTTTCCTCATAGTGTGAGCAAAGTAGAGTTTTGCTCACTGTTTTTACGCGGCAAAAGCGCCCTTTTTGAGCTAGTAAGGTGAAACAAATATTTTTATTTTTGTCATAAATCGAAATTTAAGCTTGTGCCAATGAAGCGCTTTCATACGATATCCCACATGACATAGTTATTTCCCCTTCGAAATTTCGACCTCCAAACAAAAATTCAACTATTATGTAAGCTCATTACAAGCTGTTTACAAGTCATATGTTTATTTATTTATTTATCGATGATAGACGAGCAGCTGTTGCTGATATGTCTATATCACAGTGTTGAAATAGTCCGATTGTTCACTGATTTATTAGTTCGTAGCCAGTTGTCGAGCTTGTTCTTAAATGAATTGACCGAAGTGGCAGTAACAACGTCATTTGGTAGTGCATTCCAAACTGCATTAATTGCCAATTTTTATCCAAAACTGGGTTTGGGTTTGCAGTTGGGTTTTTTGATTTTTTAAATGTAATACTTGTTAATTTTTTTGGATACAAATACAAATAAATTTATTTACCAAAAGAAATTGCAAGTTATAAACTATTACTATACTACAGGTCCCCGCACTAGGGCTAGCCTGTGTCGCGGGAGACCGAAAAATAAAAAGGCGATTTCCGGGAAAAATGGGATGTGAAAGGGGTTTGATTAGCACACCACACTGAATACAAATTATAAAAGTAGCAAATATCAAAGATTTATTATTATCAATAACAACATTAATTTTAATAATAACTAACAACACACAAGAATTTTATTCTACTATAATCTAGGTATCTACTAGCAGCTGTATCATATTTACACATAACGAGTTGGTATCCATCCATCAGCCAGCCTTGCTAGAGGGTGCAGTGTGGATTCGGATGCCATGCATCTCAGCAATCTCACTCTTGAGGGACTGTGTCACCAGGCGATGCTGCTTCACTCTTGTTAAACCAGAGAATTCCTTAGCTTCTATACTAATCTGAAAAGATATAAGTTAGTATTAGTACCTACATAATGGAAAAATTATGGAATTATAAAGGGAATGAGCTTACTTCAAACATAGCTCCACAGCCACCGGATATGTCTTGCACGCTGACATACGTGATTCCGGGCAGGGAGCGCTTCAGCACCTCTGTGAGCTGCTCTTCCTTGGAGATGCAGTTCTGCTGAAAGGCGCTGCCGCCCGCCCCCGGACTTGGGCCATTGCCGCCCGCGGCGCGACTCTGAAACACACCCATTCTATTTAATCTGTTTTATACGTACAATCTTGTACATAACAGAATGAAGAACGTAATGAAACTACTAACCAATTGAATTTTCACGGGCTCTAAAGCCTTCAAAAATTGACGAAACATTTTTAGATCGATTTTTGGAGGGGGATCTTTTTCATTACAAGTTATTTACTCTTGTTGAGTTGTTTAATACATCACAAAAGGAAATTCTACTATTTTGTGTTGCAAAATAACAGGCAAATTGAATTCACCCAAATTCAACTTCAACTTCTTCTTTATGGCTACTGCGACTTGTTTGTCACAATTCTGCCAGTGTCCGTTTCATGCTAGTGTCATAAACTTAGAGGGAATAAGTATTAGCAGATGGCCGGTGATAAGAATTGGTTCATCCAAGTGATTTTCTAAAACAATAGAGACAACACAACATAGAGGACAACACAGTTTAGGGGTTATTTACAAAAGCAATAATATATAATTAAATAGTAAATAGTTAGATTATGTACATAATATTTACAGTTTTATGTTATTAATATTTATAAATTTACATAAAATATTATTTATTACAGGGTTAAAGGTATGGGTTAATAAGCATTTGAGGGAAGTAGGGCGAGGAATATCAGGAGGGAGGTAGTCATAGAGGGAATGTCCTAGTTTTGGGCAGCTGAAAAATATGTGGTCCACGTTTCCTTCGTCCAAGCCGCATTCACACAGAGAATGGTTCCTTATCCTAATTTTAGCTAGAAAAACAGGAGTGCAAGAATGTCCTAATCTTAGTCGGCAAATTGTAGAGGTAATAGATTTTTTTGCCTTTCTGAATTTAAAAAACCATGGGGAGGGAGGGATGTCGGGCTGGATGTCAGCGTAATGTTTCCCTTTTAATCTTTTAGATATGTTCCAAGCAGTATTCCAGGAATTTAAAAGTTGAGATTTAGATATAAGGCATACGTCGTGAGAATATGGATTAAGATGTTCTAAGGAACCTGTCTCAGCTGAAGATTTTGCCAAAGAGTCAGCAGACTCGTTGCCAGGGATTCCAGAATGCCCTGGGATCCAGGCGATGACGATATCAATATTTAGGGAGTGGCATTCATATAGCAATTCTCTTATTTTAAGTATACAGGGAAACCGGGATATGGAACGAAAGGGGTTGGAAAGGATTGATTGAAGACAGCTTTTGGAGTCAGAAAAAATAATAGATTTGTTAAGTCGGTGTGATTTTACGAAACTAATAGCCTCAAGAATGGCAATTGCTTCACCAGTAAAGACTGTTGTTAAGGGCGAACATTTAAAATTTAGGCTTATAGAGGTGAAGGGGATCCAAACAGCTGCACCAACGTGACTATCAGGAGTCAGTTTGGATGCATCGGTGAATATAGAGTACCAACCGTCATATCTGGAGTGGATTTGTTCGAGAAATTGTCTAGGGGCATCAGAGGAGTCCTTATCTATACCAAAATAAGGTAGGACATTTGGTTGGAACACTAAAGCATCAAAAGGAGTTGAATAAAGTGGGTGGGATGGAAATTGGATGGGAGGGGTTGGGAATTGTGACCATTTTATGAGGCTATGTAGGAGACAAGGAAATTTATCAGGTTTATTTGGATCAAATAGATCACGAAGTCGTTCAAGCTTTGGAAGAAGAGGATGGTTAGAATTTTGAGAAATCTTAAAAAAGAATCTATTTGATAGAAATTGTCTACGTAAACTTAGCGGAGGGTCATTACACTCGACTTGCATGGCATTAATGGGCGAGGACTTCATTGCACCAAGTATAATACGTAGACATTTTGATTGAATTTTGTCAAGTTTGTTCAATGAACACTTGTTACAGACATTAAGAAGGAAGGTACCATAATCCAGGTGACTTCTGATGATTGCATTGTATAACAATTTTTGTGAGTAGGGATGCGAGCCCCACCAAACACCTGACAGTGCACGGAGTATATTGATATTTTTTTCGCATTTTTGGAGAGTTTGATCAAAGTGGGAAACACCTGTCATTTTGGAGTCAAGGATGATGCCTAAAAATTTTACACTATTTGATTGAGGGATAATTTCATTGCTCACAGTTATTTCAACAGGGGGGATAATTCTTTTTTTGCTAAAAACTACGACAGAGCTCTTAGAAGCGGATAGAGATAAGCCATGGTTAAGTAACCATTCTTCTAGGTAAGATAGGGCAGAGTTTAGGCGGCTACCTGCTTCTGTTATGGAGATGGAAGATACATACAGGGCTAGGTCATCGGCATACTGTAAAACCTCACAAAAAGAGTCAACGGATTGTTCCAGATCGTACGTATATATACTGTATAGTAGAGGGCTGAGGACGGAGCCTTGGGGGAGACCTTTCCAGACAGTCTTAGGGGAGAGGAGGCCTTTATGTGATTTTACAACAACTGATCTCTCCATTAATAAGTTACAAATGAAACGAACCACCTTCTCGGGAATTCTCAGATGGCTAAGTTTATTCCTGAGAACCGGAAGCAGAACGTTGTCATATGCTGACGCTATATCAAGGAAAACTCCAACTAGGAACTTTTTCTCTTTATAGGCGATTTGTATGTCGGATGTTATAATGCTAAGACTGTCTATTGTGCTCATACCCTTCCTGAACCCAAACTGGGTTTTAGCAAGGATATTTTTGTTCTCAACTATCCATTCCAATCTGTGTTTAATTAATCGTTCCATTATCTTTGCTAGTATCGAAGAAAGGGCTATCGGCCTACGACTGCATGGGTCAGAGGGATCTTTGCCAGGCTTTAAAATTGGTATGATTATCTGGGTTTTCCAATGTGTGGGGATTGTGCCGCTATCAAAAAATGAGTTGATAATTGATAAGTATATGTTCTTAGCATAATTGGAAGATTTAGTGATTAAGGAATACGGAATGCCGTCTATACCAGGAGATGAGTCAGTCAGTCCGTCTAGTGCAAGTGACAATTCTTCGAAAGAAAAGGGCTGGTCAAATGGACTTTGGGAAGGGAGAATTGAAGGGGGGGAGGGAATAGAATTTAAGCATGGGACTGAAGGGGGAGCAAGTTTGTCCGAAAAAGCCTCTAGCCATGATGATGGATCATGTGCGGTGGCGTTTTCAATATTGTAGGATCCCTTAAATCGCCTTATTTGTTTCCAGACAAGGGAAGAGGGAGTTGTAGGTGATAAGTTTTCACAAAAGTTTGTCCAGCTAATTTTTTTCTTTTTTGAGACGAGGCGTCTAAATTTTGCAGAAGCTACTTGATAACTGATGAAATTTTCATCTGTCATGGAGGAGTTGTAGGATAGTTCAGCTTCTTTCCTCTCTGAAACAGCCACGGTGCATTCAGAGTCCCACCAGGGAGTGGAGATTTTGTTATTTCTAGTGGGACTTTTAATGGGGATATGGAGATCTGCACATGAAATTATAGTATCTATAAAGGTCTGATAGGCAGAGAGGGAGTTATAAGATGGAGGGAGAGATCCTAGTCTATCATCAAGAGATAAAGAATATGCTGGCCAATCAGCACCAGATAGTCTGTATTTGAGAGAGGGGGAGGGGTTACAGGGAGGGGACACATTATTTTGCACATGGAGGGTTATGAGAATAGGGAAGTGATCACTACCATATGTCGAAGGGAGGGTTTTCCAGAAAACAAAGGGGGAGAGGGAGGGAGAGCAAAGCGACAGATCAACAGCACTTTTTGGATTTTGGGATGGTCTGGCTCTACGGGTAGGTGAGCCGTCATTTAGCAGACATAGGTTGGCTTCGTCAAATATTTCTAAAAGGGAGAGACCAAACATATCTGAGAAGTTATGGCCCCACACGGTGTTGTGGCCATTAAAATCACCCATCAGGACTACAGGGGGAGGGATAGAAGAAAAGAGAAGGAGAAGGTCCGGAATCAATACGGAATTAGGATGGGGAATATATACAGATACAAAGGAAATGTTCATAGATCTGATACCAACTGCGTTGATATCAGGGGAGAGGGAGGGGAGGGGAAGTTGTGAGAAGGGAAGTGTGCGCCTCATAAATAAGGCGCATCCTGCATACCCGTCAGCCCTGTCGTCCCGAAGGCAGGAGAAACCAGGAATCCTAAATCTGGTTCCAGGTCTCAACCATGTCTCCGAGACGGCAATGACTGACGGGTGAAAAATTGAAATTAAGTGGGAGAGTTCATGTTTTTTTGCGCGCACGCTCTGGCTGTTCCACTGGAGCAGGACCACTGGATCCATTATAGCCAGTCAGGGAGACTAATTGTGTGAGTTTTGAGGCAACGTTGGACGGTAGGGGATGAGGATTCATCATCATTATGTTAATGATTAGGGATAGTAGGGTTTCGAGCATGTTTTCATTTTGGGGGGCTGCATCTAGGGGATTGCCTAGAGCACAACCGTTGGGCATAGTAGGTGATGGGTCTGAGATGATGTGCTGGTGGGCAGCCTTATCGTAAGACTTGCCCAATGGGGCTCTGGGGCGGGGAGTGGAAAATACGGTTTTTACATAGGAGCGGGAAGGAGGTGTATTTGATGAGGACTGGTTCTGGGAACTTTGGGGCATAGGGTGGGAGAACATTTCCTTTGCAACCTCGGAGTACGAACGGGATACTGGGGGGAAATGGGAGGAAGCTTCCTCATACGAAATGCAGTTTTGCGCCATGACAGATTTAATCGACTTTTGGCGCTGGAGTTCTGGGCAATTTTTGCTGGTAGCATAGTGGTGACCTGAACAATGTAAACATGAAGCCTGGGACTCCGGGACTTCACAGGTATCTCCTGAGTGTTCCTTAGAACACCGGAAACATCTGGGCTTACTGCGGCATATAGCTTTTGTGTGTCCGAATCTGCAGCAAGAATGGCATTGGATGGTGGGGTATTCGTATAGTTCAACTGGCAGGGAAGTGTAAAATAGGAATACCTTGGAGGGAAGGACTTGCCCTTGGAAAGTGATAACAACAGTCTGGGTGGGTATGTGGGTCACATTACCGTCTTCTACACTTCTTCTGCTAAGTCTCCTAGCTTTCAATACTATTCCACAGCCTGCAGGTAGTACAAGTGATTCTGCTAGTTCATCCATCGATATGTCAGTGGGGACTTGTCTGACTAAGCCCATCCTAGTGACGTTGAATGTTGGGATCGTGGCAGAGTATTTGCACATTGACAATATAGGGTTCTCAATAAATTTATTGGCATCTTCTGCTGTATTAAATTGTACTGATATTTTATTTCTACCTACTCTCTTTACTCCATCTGGGGTGATATTTCCAATCTTGTGGGTTGACAAGAATTGTCCAAATTTAATTGGTCTTAGGACAGTTCCCGCAGTAGGGTCTGCCTCAGTACGAGAAACGTGGACTACATAAGGGCCCTTGTCTGTGCTTGTGTAAGCGTGGATGGATCCGATTACAATAGACGGATGTGTATAAACCATTTGAATGGAGTCTACCTCACACTCAGCAGATTTATTTGTTTTTTTGCTAGGAGCCGAAGGGGAGTAATCAGCTTCCGTTCGACGCTTAGTGCCTGCTGCGGGTCCAGGATCCGGTGGATCAGGCAAAGGGGGAGGTTCGACTTCCATGTTTGAGGAAAGCGAAGCTAACCTCAAACAAGGACGCCGACTAAAAACACAAAATACTAACTACACTAATCTTACCGACACCACACAGAGACGACACAATATATAGACAAATCACAATGGGTTTAAAACTTAGAAAATAGCCAAAACGTAGGGACAAATCACAAAATAAGATTCCCCAGTTTATTCGCTATCACTTCCGAACGCAGAATCCTCTTCACCCAAATTACCTACACACACCACATTAGACACATGACAGTACTTATTTTGATTTTTGATTGAACAGCTGTTTTAGGGATGCCCGATCTGAGACATTAGAAGATCGATGTTCAGATTTTTTGAACCGATTCAACGCGCATGCGTGCGATTCACCTAGATCGATCCGTATTAAAAATGGTATCATTTAAAATCCTACCAAATTCTGGCCGGACTTAATTGTTTGGATAGGCGTTATAGGCTAAATCTAGAACGTTTATGCAAATTATTACCTACTAGCTGCGCTCCCGCGGTGTAACCCGCGGTCCCTTGGGAATTTTTTCGAGATAAAAAGTAGCCTATGTCCGTCTCTGGGATACAACCTTTATCCATGCAAATTTTCAGCCTAATCTGTTTAGTGGTTTGGGCGTGAAAAGGTAACAAACAGACAGACAGAGTTACTTTCACATTTATAATATTAGTATGGATTTTATACACAAACCTAACCTAACCTTTAACCTGTAACCTTTTTTGCTAATAACATGAATGTAACGTGTACCTTGTGACTTGTACCTACCACAAATTTAGCAAAATAAACTTTTACTTTACTTTTTACAAACGAAAATTACGATACCTACGATCTTCCGAGATCGATTAAATGCCATACGATTTACATCGTGAATCGATTCACGGGGTTACGATCCAAAAGATCGATTCAAAGTAAAAGATCTGGCATCCGTAGTGTTGAGTAGCTAGCTCTACGACAACACTCGGACATGTTGCTTGCTCCTTTTCTGACATGACATTGACAGCCTCATGGTTCTTGCTTGTCGGCACGGCAAAAAAGTGTCGGTCGGTCGATCGATCGTTCTCATCCTCCGACAGCCGACAGGAGTATTGTTCCGTGGTTCTCATCTGAGTTCTCGTACCTTCTCAGCATTTTTTCGCTTTAGAATAACATAGTGTTTAGAGACACTATGCCGAAGGTACGCGACCGAAGTTCCGCAGCTGATTTTATGTTCCGCCGAAATTCGGTTGCGTTGCGACTAATGTGTGCTCTACAGAATACGTTGCGCCGAATTGCCGCTTACGCCCGCGCGCCCGACCGAAGTTCGGCTGTACGCCATATGGCAACGTAATTTCGGCATAATATCGTGTCGTGTCTCTCGTCAGTAATTCAAATAGCATTGCAGGCGTAATCAAAACATGCTTTTTAATCGGTCGCGTACCTTCGGCATATTGTCTCTCAGGCTCGCAGGCCGCAGCTATTCGAGCTACAAACACTTGTTTGTCTGTGTTGTGTTCGTTCGTTCTCCTCGTCTCATTACATTCGTTCCGACCCGTTCCGTTTCCGTCCGTTCGTTCTGCTGTTCTGTCTGCCTGCCTGCTGTTCACTAAAAATTGCAAGTTTTGCAACACGTGTGTTTTGATTTAGTTAAAAAATAATGTGTCTTAATTTCTACAAAAATGCCTCCGTTTAGATCTGCATTGTTAAAACGTAAAGCTAACGCTTCAAGTTCTAAAGTTGAATTGAACAAACCGTTTGCTGAGGACGAGGTTATAAATAACTAGAGTAGTTTTGTTTACGTACTTTATAGAACACACCTCAGTACGTTTATTGTGTTATTACAACCGTGTACTGTGGTTTCTAGGTTTCGAGCAGCTCTGAAGAAGGTGAAGAACTGCTCCCGGGACCAGTTGGACCCGAAGACGATACAAGCTCTGAAAATGAAGAGGAAGATGGTGCTGTATCCGATGAAGAACAAGATGTTAGTTACCATGTTTTACAGTGATTTACATTTTATGTTGCGCGTGAAGATTGTATTAATATTTTTTTTTTTTTTTTTTTTTCCAAGTTTTATTTGCGATCAGTTTTCCAACTATGAGCAAATTGTTTGCGGGTGTAATGTCAGGCAGAGTTCACTCCTGGTTTTCCTCTCCAGTAGGCACTCTTCATTGGTTTAGTCACACATTCAGCTGCATGACATCTTTTCTTTTAAGTCGTCTCTTGTAGGTAGGGTTTGTGAGTTGCTGTGCTAGTTGGTTAGGATGGCATTTTAGTTTTTCCTGATAGGTTTGAGCATTGTTTCTGATCTCTTCACCTACTGTGTTGACTTTAAGTATGTCATGCAGTTCCGTATTCTTTATGAACCAGGGTGCATTGGAGATATTTTTTAGGAGGCTATTTTGGAAGTGCTGAATGATGTTGACATTAGAGGTGCAAGCTGAACCCCATAGTTGGATGCCATAAGTCCATATCGGCTTCAGTACAGTTTTGTAGATAAGTAGCTTATTGTCTACTGACAGCTTTGCGTTTCTCCCAAGTAGCCAGTAGAGTCCTCTGTATTTTAGACTGAGTTGGTCCCTTTTAGATTGGAGGTGTTTCTTCCACGTTAGGCGGCGATCTAGGTGCATACCTAGGTATCTAACAGAATCACTGTGTGGGAGTGGGTCGCTTCCCAGATTGACGGGTGGACAGTCACCTCTTTTTAGTGAAAAGGTTACATGGACTGACTTTGTGGCACTCGCTCTAATCCTCCATGTTTTCAACCAAACATCCACCTTATTAAGGCTCTTCTGCAGTAGGTTTGATGCCTCAATCGCGTTACTGCTATTAGCAAGAATTGCTGTGTCATCAGCATAGGTGGCTATGGTGACATTCTGTGTTATGGGTAGATCCGCTGTAAAAATGGTATAGAGGACAGGTCCTAGGACTGAGCCCTGTGGAACACCTGCAGTTATATTGTAGAAGCCAGATGTCTCCTCCCCATCTTTGATTTGGAATATACGGTCTTGAAGGTAGGATTTGAGTAGTGTGTAAAAAGTGTGTGGCAGAAATGACTTTATCTTGTACATGAGGCCTTCAAGCCAGACCTTGTCAAACGCTTGCTGGATGTCAAGGAAGGCAGAAGAGCAGTATTCCCTGTTTTCCAGAGCACTTCGAATAGTATGATAGACTCTGTGGACTTGTTCTGTTGTTCCATGTTTTTGACGAAACCCAAATTGATGTTCAGGGATAACCTTTCTATCTGTCAAGATTGGAGAAATTCTTTTCAGTAGTATTCTTTCAAATAATTTAGATAGCACCGGCAAAAGGCTTATTGGTCGGTATGAGCTGGCTTCATTGGCTGGTTTGCCCTCTTTGTACACCATTATTATCTGAGATACTTTCCATAGAGATGGGTAGTGTTGCACTCGGAGTATCCCATTAAACAGTGTAGTTAAGTATACAATGCTTTTCTTTGGGAGTTGTTGTAAAACTTCTTTGGTGATTAGGTCAAAACCTGGTGCCTTTTCATTATCCAAGCCTTTTATCTCAAGTTCTATTTCCTTCGGAGTTACTGGCTTAATTGGTAGGTCCAGTTGAAGGTCCTGGCTTAACGTACCCACAATGTCTGCGGGCGGAGTACTGGGATCAGCTTCGTTTGGCGTAAACACTGTCTTCAGATGGTCTGCAAATGCTTCAGCTCTCTCCTGGCTTGATTTTGTATTAATAATTGAAAACAATATCTATTCTTTAAGTTTTGTGTAAGTATTCTCTGATTGTCAAGAGCTGTGGATTTTGTGTAATAAATAAATATTTCCAGGAAGTATTGCATCAAGATGAGGCAGACTCGACAAACGGTGACGACGAGGAGGCTGCAAGCGATGGAGACGGAGACGAATCGTCTGTAAGTGTGCTTCTCCATTGCTATTTCCAAAACGTTAGCACAAATTGTCTAATTTCAAAGCCTTTTTTTGTTATTATTATTATTAAAGTTTTATTTTTCCACTTAACAATACATCATTCTCACTTAAAAAATACTTGTTATGTTTCCTTCTGTTCTATGTTATGTGCTATTTTAATGTTGACAAGATGAAAATTTGTTTTTTACTTGTTCAGTGAACCCATGCCTGGCTAGCGTAAGATAAGCTTGGAAGAATGCCATAATCCATTATAGTCTTTTTATATTAAGACTTCCCTTTAAGATTTTCCTTTTTGGGCCCAGTATTTCCTTCAAGTCTTACTCATTCTTCTATCTTTTGAATTATTGTTGCTATTTGCATCAAAAGACACCAATTTACCTAGACCTAGGTGAATATTATATCTGTTTCTCCTCTACTTTAATTATTATTTATTTTTATTTATTGAGGATAACAAACAATTACATTCGCATTTAATTGTTTTCTTTTGACTGTTTGACATAATTTTAATTTTGGATGCAGAGGACCTGTTGGATCTCATGTGAGCACAACATGTAGGTACAATAATAATAATAATATTGTAACTTTGTATTAACAAAAATTACAGGACATTGAAGATTCAGATGCTTCAAATTCGGATGCTGAAGCTTCAGATAATCTCGGAAAAAATGAGGATAATAATGCTAAAAATGAGGCTCAGGATGATGAAGTAGATGTCAGCACCAGTGAGGCGGAGTCGGACATTGAGCAGATCACCAGCGACAGCGAGTCCGACAAGAAATCCACACGCAACAGCTCCGAGCAGAATAAACTACTTGACAAGCGGGAAGCAAGAACAAGTCAGACACAAATAATTAAAAGCAAAGGGGAAACTGAAACGAGTATAGACCGTCTGGCAGATAGTGTTAAGCAAACCAGTGTCACACCTGTGGTGCAAAAAGGTATGTTAGCTCTGCTTTGGTGTATAAAATGTAATGTTTTTGATTTGAGACAAAGTACATTTTAATTCAATGTAATCAATCTCCCGTGAATCCCAAACATTTTACAGAAAATCGTAACTAAATCGTTCGAGCCGTTATGGAGATAAATGGAAATAAAAAAGTGCACCCACAAACACACAAGCTCTCACCCCAAATGCATGGGATTTCTCCATTCCATTGTGGGTAAAAATAAAATTTATTTAAACTAGACTGACTGTACTTGTCGTTTTAAAAATACAGACTATTCATAATTTCATAACATGTCCTGACGTTTTGCCACAACAAGGTCATTTTTACAACTTAGTCAATTCTACTCAATAGTCTTTTTGCTATCTAGGTGATGATAGGTACCCATAAAATTGAATATCATAATAATAAACTCATCAGAGAGGTTAATATAATGTTGTACATTACATATTACAATGTGAACACGAATAACGTTAATAGAAGAATAATGTTACTGTAGATGAGTATGAGTCTGGCGACACGTCCGATGAGGAGGAGCGCCGCAACACGGTCGGGAACGTGCCGCCGTGGTGGTACGACGAGTACCCGCACGCTGGCTATGACCTGGACGGTCGCAAGCTGCTCAAGCCGCCGCAGAGGGACCACATCGACGACTTCCTCAAGTCAGTACACACACATACGCCTCACTTCACTTCAACTGACCCAACTTCTAAATTAATTATTGTTCTTTGTTGTGTCTGCATATTAAGTACTGAGAAGACTTACTGTCAATCTCAAACGTAAACTCTCTCACAATCAGTTTAGATGCAACTATTTCAGAGGAGTTTTCACATAGAACTCTGGGGAACAGAAAGTTCTGTAAACTCTTCTGGGGCATATTAAGGCGCCATTTAAGGCTATGGTTGGAGTTTATTTAATGCCACAACATAGCACTGATAACATTGCATAGTATGCAAGTGTGCCAATGACCTCACAAAATTTATATTTTGCACTTTGATTTTGTGTATGTTTGATTTGTATTGTGTGTGTGCCAAAGTGGTAAATAAATGTCTGTCTATCTCAAGCCGGGTCCACAGCGCCGTGTTTTCGTGTTTTTAACGTGTCATTAACCGAATAGGCGCGTGCCATTGGTGAAAAACAATGCTAACATGTTAGAAAACACTAAAACACTGTGGACCCTTCATAAACTTAAGGATGTATAGACCAAAAGTGACAGGTGAGTGGTGATCCAAAAAATGAAATGTCACAATGTGAGTTGTTGTGTGTGTGTGTGCAGACGATGCGAGGACCCCGAGTTCTGGCGCACCGTGCGAGACCCCAGCACCGGTCAGGATGTGGTGCTGAGCAAGCAGGATCTGGAACTGTTGCATCGCATCCGTACAGGGCAGGTGCCCAATCCTGACCATGACGAGTATGAGGTAAGTGAGTCTCTGTGTAGCTGACAGCTAATCAAAATGCTGCCTGTACAAATCAAATTGATTCCTATCAAGAACAGGAGTTAAATTAGTTTTAAGATTCATATTTCCTAGCAGTTCTTGAACTGCATGTCATGAAACTAATCTATATGGCGGCCCTTATCATGTTATCACGCACGCATGCACAGCACACTCGTGGCCGAGCGAGAGAATGTGACAAGTTGCGACGTTTCTTTATGTATACATAATTATCTATCCCTGTCGTCCAACTCCTGTTCTCTCGCTTCGTGCATCAAGCGTGCCAAGTGTGGACATCGAATCGTGTTATGAGAAATCGACATGCAGTTCAAAAACTGATGAGTCGATGTGAACCCCCTCGAAGGCTAGCTCCTACCGCAATGTTTCCAGCCGTGGACGGAGTGGTTCTCGGGCGCGGTGCTGGCGACCCCGGTGCGAGGGTTCCCGGAGCACAAGCGCTCCTTCCTGCCGTCGCGGGCGGACGCGGCCGCCGTGGCGCGCCTGGCGCACGCGCTGCGCATGGGCTGGCTGAAGACCAGGAAGCAGCTCGCCGAGGAACGTCGCGCTAGGAAGGTACCTGTACTATCATCGCTGCGCCACTAGGGCAGCCATGCGTGAAGTCGAAGCATGCTCACCAGAGAGTGTACATCCCCAGGAGAAGCAGTTCTACAACCTGTGGGGCTCGGAGGGCGCGGCGGGGGCGGCGGGGCTGCACCGGCACCTGCCGGCGCCGCGCCGCGCGCTGCCGGCGCACGCGGAGAGCTACCGCCCGCCGCCGGAGTACCTGCTCGACAAGAAGGAGGTACGCCCGACCTAACTCTTTCATCGTTTATGCAGTAAGACCGCTGACTAGAACGAGGCATTGTCAAAATTATCGACGATGTTACGACATCCAGAAACGCTCGATAGCTCTCGAGGCTTCGCCGCACCTCTTTCATTTTATATCTTGTCACCCTGTCCTTAAGGTTTATGATGTCTCGTTATGACTCGTCGCGTCGCGTCGCTGCCGATTCGGTCTGCATTGAGCCTTGAAATAGTCTCAAAATTAGGTGATTCTACTCCGGTTCCGATCGCGACCGATCCCGTGAAGAACCCGCTTCATCTTCATGCACTGAACCTTCGCAGCGATCCGGTTGGGTTGCGTGATCGCTGCTCATGTGCATGCTCATAGAACTATCATCATCGAGCTGAAGCCTATTTATTTATTGGAAAACCAACAGCTATTACATGTTGTCCTTAGTAACTACAATAGAAATAGTGAGCCAATTACAGGTCTTCGCTAATAGTAGTAGAATAGCTAGAAAAAATGTGAACACTAATACTTCGCCTAGCTCGCTTCGCGGATGCCTACCCTAGATATCCATTGACTTTGGACTGCCAAATATGAAGTTATTATCGATGACAGATGGAAGAGTGGGATCAGCTATCGGAGACCCCATGGAAGCGCAAGTACACATTCCTGCCGAGCAGCCACTCCTCGCTTCGCTCGGTGCCCGCCTACCCTCGCTTCGTGCGCGAACGTTTCCTGCGCTGCCTCGACCTGTACCTGGCCCCGCGCGCCATCAAGATGCGACTCACCATCAGCCCCGAGGACCTGGTGCCCAAGCTGCCCTCGCCCCGAGACCTGCAGCCCTTCCCCACGAGCGAGGCGCTGGTGATGCGGGGACACGGGGCGCTCGTGCGCAGCGCCGACTTCGATCCCAGCGGACAGTACATCGTGTCCGGCAGCGATGATGGCACCGTTAAAGGTATCTCTCGATTCTACATTGCTCTGATATTTTTTTATATAAGTATTCAGACCCGGGCGGAATTTGAAACGATACTCTATCGTCCTGCACTGCAATCTGCAGCGTTGTAGGATCGAAATGCAGCGCTGACGTCATCGTCTCGGTGAAGCGCCCCGCTCGGTCGGCCGCTCAACGGCATCAGCTTAACGAAACGAGCCAAAAAGTGCCGTATTCACAACGTATCGGGTCTGGTATAATTGAAGCAGCAAAATTTCTTCTTTGAATAGTGTTCGACCGGATGGTTTGTCGTTTCAGTGTGGGAGAGCTCGTCGGGGCGCTGCCTGCGCACGATAGAGCTGGGCGCGCCGGTCACCTGCGTGGCCTGGATCCCGGCCGCGGGCCTGAGCCTGGTGGCGGCGGGCGCGGGCCGGCGGCTGCTGCTGCTCAACCCGGGGGCTGACATCGGCTGTCATCGGGTCGCACGCGCTACCGACGCGCTGTTGGAGCACCCCCCGCCGGAGCACGACGACCGCAGTGAGCCTGTCTCCGGCTGCCTCCCTCCGGCTGCCTCCCTCCGGCTGCCTCCCTCCGGCTGCCGGAACAGACTACGGCGCATCTCGCCTCGCATCATTTCAATAGTGTTCGCAGTCCGTCTCCTTCGACTCCTCTAACCTGGATCACCCTCCAGGAATCGCTTCGATGGAAAGTTTCTAAAGATCGGGGTTGATAAAGATCGCTTGCGAATCTCGATAAGAGTCGGAGGAACGACGCTCCCTGCGATCGCTTTCGAATGATGCGAGGCGAGTTGCGGCCGATGCGGAGCGGCCGCTCGGAAGTGACGCTCGCCTCTCCCGTTGCAGTGGACGAGCGCACCGCCGCCTGCGTCACGTGGGAGCGCGTCTCGCCGGAGGAGTGGGCGCGCGGCGTGAGGCTCGCCATCGCGCACTTCAAGCCGGTCACGCACGTGAGTGTCCCGTCCCGCCCCGCCCCGCCCCGCTCCCCGGAGGGTGGCACCTGACGCGCGCCATGTTGCAGGTGTGCTGGCACGCCCGCGGCGACTACCTGACGGTGACGCTGCGCGAGGGAGCGTCCCGCAGCGTGCTGGTGCACCAGCTGTCGCGGCGTCGCTCGCAGCTGCCCTTCTCTCGCGCCAAGGGGCTCGTGCAGTGCGCGATCTTCCATCCGATCAAGCCGATGCTGTTCGTGGCGGTGAGTGTCCGCCGACAGCACGCAGCGAGCCGGGGGAGAGCCGGGGGACTCACCGGACGGATGTTGCAGACGCAGCGCGCGGTGCGAGTGTACGACCTGGCGCGGCAGGAGCTGGTGCGCAAGCTGCAGACGGGCGCGCAGTGCGTCTCGTGCATGGCGGCGCATCCCGCCGGAGACAACCTGCTGGTGGGGGCGTACGACCGCAAGTGCATCTGGTTCGACCTGGAGCTGTCCGCGAAGCCGTACCAGACGCTGCGTCTGCACGGCGGGGCGGTCCGCTCGGTCGCCTTCCACCGCCGCTACCCGCTGTTCGCCTCCGCCGGGGACGACCAGCGCATCATCGTCTCGCACGGGATGGTCTACAAGTTAGTGCTCATCTGTCACGTTCACGAGTCATCGCGCATCATGGAACATGCTAGCTTTTGAGAACATTTTAGTTTTGAAGTAAAGACCTAGTTGCGTGTCGATAAAGCTGACATGAGCATCTCCGTGTTCCAGCGACCTGCTGCAGAACCCGCTGCTGGTCCCGCTGAAGGCTCTCCCGGGAGGGACTCGAGTGTCAGATCTGTGCGTGCTACAGGTGACGTGGCATCCCTCCCAGCCGTGGCTGCTGGCCGCCGGCGCCGACGCCACGCTGCGACTCTACTCATAAATAAACAATCTTAGCGCAACCGACTCTTTCATTTCTCCCATTCCCTTACCATCCGCGACCTAGGACCTCGCGGAACATGCTTTTACGGAGCCGAGACCCGCCCCTTGATTACGGATCTCGCGACAGGCGTAATCTCGCAATTACTGCTGTCAAACTTGTGTTAAATGGACGTAGATTAGCGTTAAGGAAGCAATCCACACTCATGTCGAGTCTGAATTGTATTTAACTCAATTTCGACATGAGTGTGGATTGGTTTCTTTACCCATAACTACGTCCGTTTAACACAAGTTTGACAGCAGTGACTGCGAGATTAGGGTCCCTAATGATTCACATAACGTCTCTTATCCTATTTTTAATTCCCATACTGTATTTGGTACTAATATTAAATTGTCCTAATGATTACTCGACATAACAATACTACACCTAATTAACAATAGTCATAGTATTAGGTGAACATAACATTAAATAGTCATAAAATCACATCTCCTAACATACGGTAATCCTAAAGTTATAAGCCCTAACAATATTTACTCCTAAAGTTATAAGCCCTAACAATATTACTCCTAATAATCAAACATAATAACAATTGAAATCATAATAGCATTAAATCCTAAAAAAATACCATAAATACCCAAATAGATTCCTAACTATGTCAACTTTGTAAGGTTCAATAAATTAACTAACATAACTTCGGGTTCGCTATGTTTTCCAATAAACCCACTTTTACTAATTGCGTTTGCTATAACTTCAGCAGCTATAACCGAAAAAACGATTGTATAAATAAAATACTAGACTTTTTTCTACCTATAACAAGTTTAATATAATAAGGTTTAAGAGAAACAAGTCGGTTCTGGCACTCGCCGGCCGCTACCGCGGCACGCTTCGCTCGGCTCGTGCATGGTTTGGTCCCTATTGAAACCATGCTCGTCGCTACGCTCCTCGCAACCTATTCTACAGGTCTGTTGGCCTGTTATGGCAACACGATAAATTTACAGAAAGTTCCAATTTAGAGCAATTATAATTGTATGTAATATTTCAGTTATATTTATAATAATTATATAAACTGCACAATATAGCAATATTAAACTATATTAAATGATACAATTATAACAAAATAACTCAACTTTATATACTATATAATATAACTTTATATAACTATAAATAGTATTTATTAGGATAAATAAACATTAGGACGATCAAAAATAGGACAAAATAGTTTATGCAACTTAACAATAGTAATAATAACTATTATGATTTGATTTGGACCTGTTCTGCACCAGTGTCAGGTCTGCTAGGCGACAAATTAGCAGCGAGTTCTTTCTGTAGTGTTCTATATTATATTATATTTGTGTTACTTACCTATATCAACCTAATCTGTTATCATGAGTGTAGTATCAAGTGTGCAAGTAGTGTATTTTGTTTAATTTTTG
The DNA here is from genome assembly GCA_963565295.1 of Epirrhoe alternata. Taxonomy (NCBI): domain Eukaryota; kingdom Metazoa; phylum Arthropoda; class Insecta; order Lepidoptera; family Geometridae; genus Epirrhoe; species Epirrhoe alternata. The sequence goes on along the minus strand of OY751385.1, from coordinate 164,983 downwards.
ATTCTTTAAGTGGTTGAGTTATTATTAGTTTATTTTTCTTTTCTTTTGTATTTCTCTGTTGTATGTACCTATTCCAAATTTTAGTTAACTTTCATTCTGTTCTCACCTTTCTTTCACTAATCTGCCTCTAAACGTGAAAACCTGTAATTGGCTTTCTGTTTATATAAATTTACCCAATTAAGTTATTTTAAGCTGTTGGTTTTCCTTATAAATAAATAAATAAATGATAACATTTATTAGGAGTTGAGACGAATATGTAAATATAATGGTATGTCTTTAATATATTAGGACAAAATATATGTATGTCAGTTTAAGTCTATGGAAATTTAACAGTATGACTACAGTATTTTAGGACTAGTATGTTATGTGTATTTATATTAGGACAATTAACATTATGTAAATCGACAGGATCCCGCGAGATTAGCCTGTCGCGAGATCCGTAATCAAGGGGCCGGGGTCTTATTGTGTATCTCAACTGGACCTAGCCTGGACTTAAATTGTCATTTTCCATATTGTGGGATTGGTTATGATCGTAAATTCCTTTTTGGTATGTTGAGATCTATTGGGATGACTGCTGGTAATCGATTTCAAGTTAATGAATATGTCAATAAATCCAAGATGATGGAGGAATACACCGAGATATCAAAAATCTATTGAATGCGGGATGGATGAAATGGCGACAGTTAAGGGGAAATCTACTAGACGGTCATTAGATCTGTCGTGCTGTATGGATCTGAGTGCTGGGCTACGAAAGCGACGGATGAAAGAAGAGTGCATGCGACAGTGATGCGAATGTTGAGATGGATTTGCGGAGTGAGTGACGCGAATGGATAAGGTGAGGAATTAATATAATAGCGAAAGGCTGAAAGTAGCGCCGCCGCTGGTGACTGAAAAATTAAGGAGCAATATGTTAGCGTGGTATGGGCATGTAATGCGGAGGGATGAAAGTCACGTAGGTAACTAAAAGGGTGATGGATGAATGTGGATGGTTATGTGAGTAGAGGTAGACCAAAGAATAGATGGATGGATTGGATTGTGTGAAAGAAGATATGGGTAAGAAGGGAGTGAATACGAAGATGACGAGTGATAGGGGAGAGTGGAAGAAGAGAACATGTTGTGCCGGCCGACCACCCCGTATAGGCGGGATAAGGGCCGGCAAATGATGATGGCTATGTTAAGACGTGTCGGCCGACCCAGACAGATCGAGCCCGACGCCAAATATTGGTATTTTATTCACAAACTCTGGGCTCGCGTTTGGTCGCCGTTTACACGCACGTCTGTGGTGCGTCAGTACATCGGGCTCGACCTGTGTAGGTCGGCCGACGACGTCTAAATGCTACATTTCTCATTGCACTCTTTGGTACATTGTACATTCAGTCTTGGTTCAGTCAACAGTCAACAAGTCATTCAATTATCCAGTCAAGCAAGTCAAACCATGGTCAAATCGAGACTCCCTCCTGCCTTAGATCATAAAGACGGGATGAGCCGTAAAAAGACGTCTACCGAAGCCGAAAGGGGTAGGTACAGCATCCCAACACACAACCAAATCCAATAGGTATTTCCGAAAAAATCATTATATCCGGAGAAAACAGCGTTTGAAGATAACTGTTTGCGTATGTTTACGTAGATTGCAGGATTTTGAGTTTTAACTGTTTTTTCTTTTACAAATGAAATAATTAGGTAGGTAGGTATGGTATTATTATGTCGTAGGTACTAGTAGTTTAACCGAAAATAACAAACCTAGGTACAATGACTAAGCTAAGTAAAATTTTTCGCTAAATATGTTAAGAATCATGGTCTGATTTCAACCCCTCAGTTTTCGGTAGTTGTCTTTTTACACCCTGTATACACCCCTTGTTTATGTATATACGATTCAGCATCAACTCGAGTCATAAGATTCGCGATCTTAAAAATCGCTGGTGGATCACGAAACCATTAGAGTTGCATCATCTTGCTTACATTAAACAAACAGTTCTCTTCTTTCAGTGTCTTAAAACAGTTTTCGGTCCTCGTCACAAAAAGATATCTTCTATTCTCTCGCGCGATAAGTCAAAAAAGCTCACAGATCGTGTAGACGTGCTTGGTCGCTGGGCTGAGCACTTCAGTGAGGTACTCAACCCGTATGGCCATAGTGCGGACTTAACATTCATGAAAATCCCTTCCTTTATCTTTTTTTCGGAGCTTGACGACCCTCCAACTCTTGAGGAGTTTATCGCAGCGGTTAATTGACTAAAAAATGGCAAAGCCACCGGCTCAGACAGTCTACCAGCTGAACTTTACAAGTATGGAGGCCCTAAAGTTCAAATAGCACTGTTTGAGCTTGTGCTGCGAGCCTGGGATAGTGGCGAAATTCCTCAGGCCTGGAAGGACGCCACTATCTGCAAACTCTCTATAGGAAAAGGTGATACCTCGAACTGTGGGTCATCATTGGCCTGCCCTTATCCCGCTCATGCGGGGTCGGCACAACATGTTCTCCTCTTCCACTCTCCCCTATCACTCGTCATCTCTGTATCAACTCCTTTCTTTTCCATATCTTCTTTCACACAATCCATCCATCTTTTCTTAGGTCTACCTCTACTCACATATCCATTCACATTCATTTCCATCACCCTTTTAGTAACTTGACTTTCATCCCTCCGCATTACATGCCCATACCACGCTAACCTATTGCTCCTCAATTTTTCAGTCACCGGCGCTACTTTCAGACTTCCCTTAATATATTCATTCCTCACCTTATCCATTCGCGTCACTCCGCACATCCATCTCAACATTTGCATCTCTGTCGCATGCACTCTTCTTTCATCCGTCGCTTTCGTGGCCCAGCACTCAGATCCATACAGTACGACAGGTCTGATGACCGTTTTGTAGACTTTTCCCTTTAGCTTCAGGGGCATTCGCGGGTCACATATCGTCCCTGAGACCTGTCGCCACTTCATCCATCCCGCATTCATCCTATTATTTACGCCCCGGTCAATATTGCCGTCGTTTTGGAGAAGCGAACCAAGGTACTTAAAATCGGAGCAGACTGGTAGGGTTACACCATCTAGGGCAATCGATGAGAAATTAGAAGAGCCACTAAAGTTGCAGTACAAGTGTTCTGTCTTATTGCGGCTGATCTTGAGGCCTACTCTTTCCAATTTCTCTTGCCATTTTCCCAGTCTGCTTTGTACCTCGTTTGCATTCTCTCCAACGAGAACAATGTCGTCGGCGAACAACATGCACCAGGGTGCCTCCTCCTGTATGTCTGATGTCAGAGCATCTATTACGAGGAGGAACAAATAAGGGCTTAAAGCCGACCCCTGGTGCAAACCTACTGCCACATTGAACTCGTTGGTGACGCCGGCTTCGGACCGGACGTTTGTTCGTGCCCCTGCATACATCGCATTCACAATCCTCACATACTTATCTGGCACTCCCTTCTCTTTTAAAGCCCACCACAGAACTTTCCGGGGGTCGTACGCTTTCTCGAGGTCAATGAAGACCAGGTGCAAGTCTTTATGCGCACGGCGGTACTTTTCGCAGAGTTGGCGTAGGGCGAAAATCGCATCTGTGGTCCCCCGTCCTGGCATAAAACCAAACTGGTTCTGGGTAATCACACACTCATCTCTCATTCTTCTATCTATCACTTTCTCCCACACTTTCATACTGTGAGACATGAGCTTTATTCCTCGGTAGTTGTTACAGTCCTGCACATCACCCTTGTTTTTGAAGGTGGGCACCAGTGAACTGCTGCACCACTCATCCGGGATCGCCTCCTCATGTAACAACTTGTTGAAGAATAAAGTCAGCCATTTCCATCCATCCGCTTTCAAGAACTTCCATACTTCAACTGGTATTCCACCTGGTCCACACGCTCTGCCATTCTTCATGTTCTGGACAGCCATTTTAACTTCATTCACACTTATCTCCTCTACCATACCCAAATTCCTTTGTACATCTTCTAGTTTACCACTCCAAGCGTTCTCTTCATTCATTAAACTTTCAAAATATATCTTCCAACGGTCTTTTATTTCATCATCTTTCATTAAAACCCTTCCACTATCGTCTTTTATGCATTTCATATGTGTAATGTCTCTAGCATTCTTCTCTCTAGTTTTCGCTAAGCGGTATAGGTCCTTTTGTCCTTGTGGGCTTTCTAGATTTTTGTAAAGCTTATCTTGGACCTTACCTCTTGCGATAGCAACCTCTCTCTTAGCCTTCTTCTTACATTCATCGTACACCTTTCTTTTCCGTTCTTTCAACCTAGAGTCACTATCATTCACCCCTTTCCAATCTTTAAAGGCATTCTTCTTTTCTTTCAAAACCTTTTGCACGTCCTCATTCCACCACCACGTATCCTTGTCTATCTTATCCTTACCTTTCGTCTTGCCTAAAACGTTCTTGGCTACACTCTTTATACACGAAGCCATTTCATTCCAGCAATCATTCACTGTCATTCCATCAATTCTGTCATCCATTTCAATCATTTTATCAACCACTCTCTTTCGGAACTCATTCGCACAATCTCCTTTCTCCAACATATACCACCTAACTTTCGGTGGGGGCTTAGGTTTGACTGTTGCTGTGCGTATGGTAAATTTTACTTCAAGTAAAAGCAGTCGGTGTTGGGACGCTAGTGGCTCACCCGGTATGATTTTACAGTCCTTTACGACACCAATACTACTTTTCCTTAGGAGGAAGTAATCAATTTGTGTGTTGTGGTTGCCACTTTTGTAAGTAATCAGATGTTGTTCCCGCTTTTCAAAATAGGTATTTGCTATCGCTAAATCGAAGGCAGTGGCAGCCTGCAGTAGTGTTTCGCCCTCCGAGTTTCGACTCCCAAAACCCCACCCCCCATGTACATTCTCATACCCTCCTTTCATTCTCCCTACATGCCCGTTAAAATCACCTCCAATATAGATACCCTCACTCTGTGGGATATCCATCAAAACCGCATCAAAATCCTCCCAAAACTTCTCTTTCACTGCATCATTAATATTTATCATACTATAATTCTATCATTCACTCTCTTAACATCCGTCACACCTTTTTTCAAATCTTTATCTAAAACCACTCCCACTCCATTATTCTTACCATCTCCTCCACTATAAAAGAACTTATAACCTACCCCGATTTCCCTAGCTCTCGTACCCTTCCATCTCGTCTCCTGCAAACATGCCACATTTATCCTTCTTCTTTCTAAAACATCCGCTAACTCTCTTCCTCTTCCATTCATCGTCCCAATATTCCAACTAGCCATCATCATTCTTACTTCCCGGACTAGCTTCTTACGTCGCACCCGTCCCTGGTACGACAACCCTTGTCCATTTCCCACAGGCGCCGGGTGCTGCACCTGCGCGTTGCCTCGGGGGTACGCCCTAACATTATCGCGCATTCTATTACTGTTAAGATCCATGTTGTAGAAAGGTTTTGGCTAATAGTTTTGCGACCGGCCGCCTGCCTGACGTCAACCCTCCTTGGGAATACTGGTTGGGTGGTTGTCAACGCTTTCTAAAGACCCTGTCGTTGACTTGCCTCGCCACCGTGGGTGGATTGCCAAAGTCCGAGGTTCTTGCACTAAACGGGGGTCAGCCGTCAGGACTTGAGTGCCAAGGCAGTAAGTCCCCCCTCACCAGGTTTAGCCCACAAGCCGATGTGGTTTCCGGGGTGTGGCCGCTGCGTGCAGGACAGCTGCTAGGAGCCACTGGTGCGAGTTTGTGGGTTATCAACGTTTTTAAGTCCCCCACTACCTCCTGTTAGACCGGCCGGCTGGTAGTGAAGGTCGTCCATATCCCACGATACCTCGAACTGTGGGTCATAAAGAGGTATCGCTCTCCTCAGTTCAGCCGGCAAGATACTGGCCCATATTATAAATCGCCGCCGGCTTGGAGAGCTCGCTGAGCGCTTTTTACCCGAGAGCCAGTATGGATTCCGTCCAGGTAGGGGTACGGTCGATGCTATTTTCATTGTCAAACAGTTACAGGAAGAGGACACTAGAACAACATCGATCAACTGAACTTGTGTTTCATTGACTTAGAGAAAGCATTTGACCGTGTACCGAGATCTGCTCTTTGGACTGTTCTCACAAAAGCTGGATGTCCTGTGAAATTTGTTAATTTAGTGCGCCAATTTCACGATGGCATGATGATCAAGGTACATCACGAAAATGATTTCACAGACCACTTCTTGGTAACTAGCGGCGTCAAACAAGGCTGCGTAATGGCTCCGACTCTCTTTGCCGTGTACTTCGCCTCCGTGCTGAGTGACGCATATAGTGACGGCATCGGACAGATCTGCCTTAGTGTCAGGACAGATAAGAGCGTTTTCGACATTTAAGTCGATTTAGAGCGAAAAAATAGGTACATGAGCTCTCCATCGTAGACGCGCTGTATGCTGACGATATTTGTCTATTTATGCCGGCCACCCACGATCAAGTTTACCGTCCAGTCTGCAGCGGGCTGGATGCGGCGTCCAGCTCCAGTAAACTTGACGGTGTATTGGTATGGATGTGCATGACAAGCGAAAAAGAACGTCGTTCTGCCGACTTGATCAAGTTTGCAGCGCTGCAAACTGGACGGTAGACTGGATCGTGAGTGGCCGGCCGGCATTAGGTAGGTACGGTCTATATTGTTTTTAAGCTATTGCATAGCTTCTATCGCGGGCATTGAGCATCTATCGCGGGCCTTGAGCGTGGTGACATTCCGTAACGAAAATAACCTGACGAAAATTACCTAACGAAAATTTACTGAGATAGAAAACTCAACCGTATTTCAATGGCATTAGAAAACTATTAGATTGAACGCTTTCAAATAGCCGTCAACCTCGTCACGTCAAAGCGCGCGCGGCTAAGTCAAAATATTCTAACTAGATTGAAATACGATTGAGTTTTCTATCTCAGTAAATATTTGTTTGAACAGAAGCTTATTTTCGTTATCAATGGTCTTTCGTTATCAGTCTTCGTAGTCGAGAAGGGACAGACATCGACTTCAATGAGACAGCACCGGGTTCAAATCCTAGCGTAGGTCCAAAAACTTTTCAACTTTTTTAAGTTAAGAACCATTTACCGAAACTTTGTCAAGTTCTCCTTACTCACGAATTTGTTTAATTAAGAATATAATAATGAAACATTTTTATAAAGCTGAAATAATGCCAGCCAAAGCCAATGCCACCTAGAGGCGAGTTGCTGAACTAAAGAGACAAGCGTGATATTTCAAAAAAGTCATTAAAAGTTCTGCTATTCATCGATAGATGGCAAAACTAAAAAGTACTAGTTAGATTGAAATAAGGTCCTATTTCTATTTCGCTAAGACTAAGATTGAATCCTTTTAAAATCCCGCGTGTCTAAAGCTGCATCTACATTGTTTGCGAATTATGCTCGACGATGACCGAGTTCCCGAGGTATACTACACCGCGAGGACGCTTTAAGTCCCTTTAACTTTTGAATCTTTAACCTCGATCGGGAATTCGGGATACACATTCATTATGTCAAAGTTTAGCTTAACAACACTACTAGATAAACTATTCATTACATATTGGCGCATTGGTGTTGGCTGAAAAATAAATATTAGAGTAAAATTCGTTAGGTCCTCTTTTGGCCACCGGTCCAGATACGTTTGTGGCACTGCAGTGACTACATCATAGGAAAAAAAAAACAAAAGAAAAAAAATACTGCATAAATTAAATAAATAAATAATTATAATTGCCTACGTTGATAAAAAATGCTATGCAATAGCTTTACCGCGGCAGTCCCCGAGTGCCACACGTCTTGTTTTTTCTCACTCACTAGGTTAACGCCTTAGATATCCTATAAATATTATAAAGGCGAAAGTTTGTAAGTATGGATGTATGGATGTATGGATGTTTGTTACTCTTTCACGCAAAAACGGCTGGACCGATTTGGTTGAAATTTGGTATGTAGATAGGTGATACCCTGGATTAACACATAGGCTACTTTTTATCCCGATATTCCCGCGGGAACGGGACTTACGCGGGTGAAACCGCGGGGCGCAGCTAGTTTATTAATAAATAAATAAATGTCTAAAATGTCTGTCAAAAACTCGTCCATTCTATTTTGTCTGAGCATCCAACAAACCAAACCAACCAACCAACTCAACTTAAACTAGCGCTCGCAACCTGCTCGCAACGCAACGAAGTCGCAGACCGCAGTCAGTCGCTCGCTACGCTATCGTCAGGGTGTACGTACGCACGCTTTTCGCGTATAGTTTTTGTCGCGGCAAAGTGCAAGCAAACAAGCACCGCGTCGTTTCTTTCCTTCGACACGACAACAAACGCACAAAGTTCATTGTTTTGATTTGTCTAAAGGCTCGGTCGGTTGGTTCATTTAGATTTTATAGTGTAAGTGAATCGCGCGCACCTCATAAGTTCTGTACCTTTCGTCAGACGGATGTTATTTTTATATTTCATCGGCGGCGTGTAATCAAATACAGCTTTCGAGTGTATACCGCCCCGTCGCGAGTGCAACAGTGATCCTCCGGTCGTGGTACGCGGTCCCGGTGGGTGCGGGGTGATGGTGCAGTGAGGGCCAGCATGTCGGGCGGGTCACCGCCGCCGGTCCCGGCGGAGGCGCCGGCGCTGGACGAGCGCGACATGGAGCCGCGCACGCCCATGAAGCGGCTCGGATCCACACGGAAGCTGGCCGCTTTCAACAGTCAGTATCCTTACACCTATTATACTCTTTCCTTTAAAAACTTCAATACAATTCAAAAAAGGATTCATTTGTTATCAATAACTCAGTTTACTCAGTTATTTATTCATTAAGTTTAAATTATCATTAAGATATCACATAAGTTACCAAATTATTAGGTATAGGGTAGAGGTATTAGGGCCCTACCCTACAATAAAAGGCATGAAAAATAGAAATTCTTTTTACAAAAACCTTTCCTTCATAATGTCTTGACTGACATAATTCCTCAGTAAAGGTGCACCTCAGAAATTTCTAAATTAGGGCTGTATCTCATGAACCCTGATAGACAGTTGAAATTTTCACAGATGATGTATTTCTGTTGCCGCTATAACAACAAATTAAATAAATACTACTAAACTAAAGAACTGTTTTTTTTTTTTCTTCTGTGTTCTGCAATCAGTCTCGCGACTATAGGCGGATGTGTTGTCAGTTGTTGTAGTTTGTGACTCCTTAGGCATTTGCTAGCTTCTTTGGTCTAGTGTTTGGATGGCTTTTCTCTTCAGTCTTTTTTGGTAGCTCTGTTGGAGCAGCTGGGCTGCTAGCTTGCTGGGGTGATGTGCTAGGCGCGCTTGATATTTTGCAGCAGTCGATCTGATTTCCTCTTTAACCATGCTCATTTGCAGGTGTTCGTGTACTTCCGTGTTCGTGATGAACCAAGGAGTGTTTGCCATGGTTTTGAGCATCATATTTTGGGCTCTCTGTATTGTAGCAATATTGGAGTTGCTGGTGCATCCCCAGAGTTGGATACCGTACATCCAGATTGGTTTCAGTATGACCTTATATATCAGCAGCTTGTTGTCTATGGATAACTTCGAATTCCTTCCCAGTATCCATGCTAGGTTTCTGAATTTCATATTCTCTTGTTTTTTATGTGATGCCAGGTTAGTCGTCTATCTAGGTGTAGGCCCAGGTATTTAACGGTGTCGTTGTGTGGAAGCTAGTTGTCGCCCAGTTTCACGGGGGGGCAATTACCCTTCCTCAGGGTGAATGTGACTTGTACCGATTTTGTGGCACTCGCTTTTAATCTCCATTCACTCAATCCAGTCTGTAATTTTGTTATCCTATCTGCAGTTCTTCAGAAGCTAGTTGTGGGTCGCTGTTTCTTGCCAATATTGCCGTGTCATCGGCGAAAGTGCCAGTCGTGAGTTCTTCCATTTCTGGTAGGTCCGCGGTATAAAGGGAGTATAGGATCGGTCCAAGTACAGAGCCCTGGGGAACTCCAGCTTGTATGTCGTAGAATTTGGATGCTGCTCCTTTCTCTTTGACTTGAAAGATCCTATCTTCGAGGTATGATTTTAGCAGAGGGTAGTAAGTATGAGGTATACTCTTCTTTATTTTGTAGAGCAGTCCCTTGTGCCACACTTTGTCAAAGGCTTGTAGGATATCTAGAAAGACTGATGAACAATACTGTTTGTTTTCAAGTGATTTCCTAATTATTGTATCGTATACTCTGTGTACTTGTTCCACGGTAGAATGTTGAGCACGGAAGCCAAATTGGTGGTTTGGTATGACATTGTTTTCTTTGAGTAAAGGTATGATCCGTTGCAAGAGTACCCTTTCGAACAGTTTAGACATTAAGGGTAGCAGGCTTATGGTCTGTATGAGGAGACTTCATTCGCTAGTTTTCCCGGCTTATGAATCATAATAATTTGTGAGACTTTCCACTGTAGGGGGATGAATTGAACTCTAAGTATGGCATTGAATAGAGTGGTAATAGCTACAATTGCTTTTCTTGGTAGTTCTTTAAGTATTTCCTTGGTTATCAAGTCGTATCCGGGAGATTTATTGTCTTTAAGGTTTTTGATACATCTCGCAATTTCTCTGGGTGTTACTGGCTTGGGCGGGACGTCTAGCTGTAGTGGTTGTTCCAGTGTCTCATCAATATGTTCCTCTATGCTCCTTTCACATGATGGATTTGGTGTGAACACCAGCAAGAGGTGTTGAGCGAAGAGTTCTGCTTTTTCCTCGCTTGTTCTGTAGGACTTCATGAACTTCCACAGAGAGTAGTCAGTGGCTTCAGTGGCAGTCAAAGATGACATTTTCAAGTTAAGTGTTTCATTGTTTGATTGTTCTATCAGTTCTTTTAACTCGACAATGGCTCTATTGAATGCTGCTCGGTCAGTACTATTTCTACTAGTTTGCCAGACTCTGCGTAGTCTACGTTTTTCCTGTATTTTGTAATTTGATCTCCAGTGGCACATTCCCTGTGTTTTTATTGACTATATCCGAAGGTGTGTTCAGCCAACACGATTTTTGGATGAGTGATGTTATGTGTCTAGTGTATTCTTCTATGTTGTCGTCTGTTTTAAGGGGTACTCCGAGGTTGACATTATCCTCGATATACTGTCTAAATGACAGTCGGTATGTTTGTTATGGAGAGCGTCTTGTCAGGTACTTTCTATGATTGTGGTGCTCACTGTCAGGATCACAGGCGTGTGATCTGAGGAAAAAACAGAATAAAATAAATATGTAAGGGGGCTCCCATACAACAAATGTGATTTTTTGCCATTTTTATAGAATAAATTAGTATATAATAAATGAGTATAGAGAGTTTGCGAGTTTGTTTAGATGTTTGTAGTAGATAGTGACCTGGAATAGCGTATAGGCTATTCAAAATGTTGGTACCACGCGGACGAAGCCGCGCACAGTAGCTGGTTTGTTATAAAATTACTTGATTTCTTCTAATTAATTCAGCTAATTCAGTAGAAAATGTTGCACAGGGCACAGGCAGGAGTTACTGGGTAGTGTTAACTCTGTGGATGTTGATGCCAGCATACACACGAGTTGGCGATGGACGTTTACCGCGCGGTGGCGCCACTTGTAACAGCCTAGCAAATTACATTAATCTTAAAACATTCCGGAGTCTTGTTCAATTGCGTTGTACAATCTATGTGAAAACTGATGCCTGCAAAGCGCAAAGCTGTATGCAGGGCAATAATAATATCAGGTACTTTCACCTTCGATTTAAAAAAGGAGCTGACTGTCGGACATTAATTATGCATTGCACACAACAATGGGCGTGCAAGCTGCCCCATGCTATAGCATGCAAATGAGGTGCCTGATGCCTGTTAAGTAATTATAGACCTCATCATTATTCCCGGCATTTCAGCGCTATTGCGTGTCGCGATCGCTAAAACACTGCCTGTTTTCCTAGATAACATTGATTTATTGACAGATCCATAATAATATAAGCCTTTATTCAGAAGATTACAGTTCTTTCTTATCCGTAAAAAAAACGTAAACAGGGTCACGACTGTATCCCCAAGTCGCGGTAGACATTCTCTCAGATCTTTATATTCCAGATCCTTTGAAGATGTCTAAGGGGGTAGTCAGAGCCATTGTACAAATACATATTTGATACATGCCCACATCTTGCAGAAGTTAGTATTCCGTACGTGACAGGTTGCAAGCCCATCGCCGCCTATAAGAATACTAACTGGTTTCCTCACGATGTTTTCCTTCACCGTTCAGAGCTCGTGTTAAAGCGCATATAAATTTTACGAAACGCAAAATCCATTGATGCACGGCCGGGATTCGATACCACGACCTTCGGATTGAAAGTCGAGGTACAACCCCATTCGGCCAACACGGCTCTATTTCTTATCCTAATTTTAGTTAATCTAACACTCTTGCCCTATTTCCTCCGTTTGCCCTAGTTTGGCTTCCAACTTCTTCCACTCATGTCTATCTCTGGCGGTTCTTGACCATATTTTCCCAGATCCGTATCCATATATGAAAGATCCATACGTAAACATTTTTATAAAAATTCAAGTAGGTTCATATCGTTTTTTAAATCTTCGAACTTTGCTGGTTGGTAATTTTTTAATTCAAGTAGTTGACAAGATGGCTCCTAAGATGCAGAACAAAAATGTGTTAAGATAACATGTAATGGATGCGGTTGGCATTGTCTGGCAGCTTCGCGAGTCCCGTGGGCAGCTTCCTCCGTCTCCAGTAATGAGTACTGATGTAACGGCTCCGGCGCGCGGCGCCCCCATTGACCACTTCCCGTGCGGCGGCGCCCACGCGAAATTCTACTCCTTGAGAATTCTTACAAAAGCAGGATGACGTCGCCGTCCCAACTTCCGAACTGAACTGACCCTCGTACTCGCAGAGGGACGCACGCTATGCCTGCACCTTCTATAGTCCTAGTGACGAACGTTAGCTGCTGATTTTGGCTTTGATTAGACAACATTTCATTGTTTGGTTCAAACACATGCGAAAACTATAAAATCTTACTTGACATACTGCTCAACCCTACTGTCTTGTTTACAAAAATTTTATATACATATAAGAGGATGTAGAATTAAAATATTTAGTAAATAAGAAACAAAACGCGTATTTGCTAGTTACGTCAACGTGGTTAGTGTTTTTTTCTTAGTTCTAGTTCTCGCGCAGCAGTTAGTTTAGTGCCCTTTCTTCTGGCGCACAAGTAGCAGCTAACGATCGACACTTACGAAACAAAAAACTTTTAATTTCTGAGAGAAAGCCCACGGAAGCGGAAGTCTACTGTTTCCGAATGCGTCCTATGATAACAATAGGTACTTACTACATTTATTACAAAACGAGCAAAAGTTTGTGTTTCAATGACTCACATAAACTTAAATAAGTACTCATAAGTACCTAAATACATAATTAAAATTGCTCAATACTAATGGTTGAGTATTAATATTAAAATACCAACAATCTACATAGTTAATTAGAATTAAATAACTATGTGAGGTGAAACCCCTTATTTTCAACGATATTTTCCTCAAGAATAAATACTGTAAAGAAGAGTAGATGTAGTTGTGCTAGCCATGTGTAGTGTACCGCCGCGCGCCGACTGCCGAGCACCGTCCACAGCGAACAGCAGCGGCTTGCCATGCACCGCGCGGCAGACGACGCGACACGGAGCCGTGCTGGCCTGGGAATGTGTACGTGACTCGCCTCGCCTCGCCTGCTCTATCATGGTGACGACTATTATCGGAGAGCGTCTACCTAACCTAAACTATGTAGATAAATCTTTTCTGTGATAATACTGAGAAGTGCTGTTTATTCATTTGTAATAGTTCGCTTCTGCATGTGAGCCGGTCGACTCGGCAGCGAGCGTGAAGCCACCCATTGATTGAGCGCGGCAGGGTGATCGCGCGCCACATGTGGCACACAAATGTGAAGTTCTGAACCATATTATGATAAGTCCCGCCCGAGGCGCACCATATCCGATTTACAAATCAAACAACTTGTAGCTAGTGTGTTCTTTATTATCCCTGAAACGGCCACTTGCTCGTGAGGAGCCAGTTTGTTTTCGATGTCTGGCGTCTGCCGGCCTCGTAATAAATGATTATTCATATCCTTAATACGTATATTACGTATGGAACGTTGACGTTTTATATGTTTGTCCATAGTGTTATTTTGCTTTGTTGTCTGTTAGGTATAAATATTTTTATAAACTTTGATGATTCGCAAGGTACCTATACGCCTCGAACTAGTCTGTCTCTTGAGAATTGGGATGAATTGAGAAAGTCTGAATTTGGTAGAGTTGTAAGAATTAAATGGATATCACTATCCATTTAATTCTACTATACTGTACTGTCCAAAGGTACTGGCCTGTCCACACAGGCCAGTACCTTTGGAGGGCGGCGGCGGCGCGGCGCGGCGTGATTCAGCGGCGACCGATGGCGGCGCGGGGGCGCTATATTTAGCCGCCGCGCGCCGCGCTGGAGCCGCGAGCCGCGCGCGCACAGGCATGTCATACCCTCGCCGACAATACACTACACACCACTACTTCACACCTTACTAATCACTAAAAGCTCTGAACGGCTACTAACGAAGGATGAAACACTTGCTATAAATAATATAAGGTTCACATTAAGGCACATAGGCACTGGCCTATGATGACCGAAATATCCGACTCAGAATATCCTCATGTCTAGGTACTCTACATGCACAAGTGAAAACTTAGTGAGGCGACAATGTTTCAGACTACAAGGTTTATGAATATCAAATCAACATATTACCATGATGTATTTTTAGTTTGTTAATTTTTTTGTAAACCTTTATGAAAATGAAATATTAATTGTACATATTATGTATATTATTACATTGTGCATGATTATTTGGTTATGTCAAAGTCAAAGTATTTATTTGCTTACAAGGTCTTAGGCATAGGTGTACTTAGAAGCTAACACATGAGTCCTGCAAGGACATCATGTCAATCAGATAAATTACTAAACACTCATTCCAATTGCAAGTTCGCAAAATGTAAAGCCAAAAGGCGATCCGTGAGGGAAAAAAGTAACATTTACTTATAATTATATTCTGCACATACGGTGTTTATTTTTAGCTTCGTGCCGTGCTCGTCCTTCGAATGTTCCGGCATTAGGCAAGCGCAAGGGATACATCACATCACACTCGGAAATATTCTGTACATTGTATGCATCCAGAATAACTTTCGGACGAAACATCCATCTGTTCTGTCTGTCTGCACTCTGCACTGCATGTAGGTAGGTACTTTCTGTTAAAGTTCGACCAGGTTCGTTTATACTTGTGAGTCTCGCTTGTTTAAACGGTATCGGCCAGGGGATTTCCTAAGATATTTGGCTCCAAAAATAGGTCTAAAAAGGCAATTCGTTTGTTTGCACCAAGTCACCAACACCATCCCGGTTCGCTGTTAGGAAGCAAAGCTCTTGGCGCGGCGCGTGGCGTGGGCGGACGGGCTGCGTCTAGCGCCACCCTCGCCTAATTATTAAATTGAGTAGGTATCTAATTAAAACTTTAAAGCGCGTGTTAGATTAAGATGGCTCTATTCATTAGAAGAAGTTATAAGATCCCTGGAAAACCCTAATTTAACTACCTGGGGATCTATTTCCTTTATAAAGATAATATTAAATCCTAATAGGGTAGCTAATAGTAGATAATAAAGAAAAGAATCACAGATTAAAAGAATTATACTTTTATACAATACACCATTATTTTACACAACCAGATTTCAAACACAATTTATGTACAAATAAAATATAAAATACATTTATAATACTTTAAGGGTAGGTAATATCACACAACTACTATGAATAATAAACAGGAGCAAATACTTAGCTTGGCTAACGGCTAGTCGATAAGAGAGAGATTCTCAAACGCTCAGCCGTTTTTATAGGCTACGAAACCCCACTACCAGGCTACGTTACATCATTACCTTAGATGGTATCAGAGTTTGAACAGACACTCTGTCCATATCAGGTAATGAACGTTCGTTACAAACTGAATACTTTATCTACAATTATATTTTAAGAACAATTCTATGATATCACCGATTTAAAAGTAATATTCCACACATTTATGTTAATAAACAACTACAAACTTAGTTTATATTTTACAATAAAGATTTATCAAAGCTTAGACTAATATTATAGTATCTATTGATCCAAAAATAACAATCAAATAGGTATTCTAAATTCAGAAAGCTATTTTAGACATACTTCTCATTTATAGCATTTACATTTTTATAATATTTCCCATATAAATCTGTTACGGCCAATCTTGACCTATACTTCGTCTCGAAGTAGCTTTTTATAGTTAGCACACAATCATTTTTCTTGCCACTATTTTACAAAATTTCAATTTGGGTCATCATTCGAGTACATTTTTACTCACAGCTATTATAATATTATATATATAGTTATAAATAAATAAATGATTTATTTATTTGTTTCCAAACAGCAGACTACAAAGCAAACAATACACATTATATATCTTAAGGTATGAATAAACTAGGCTTACTTACGTATAATTTACGCTAAATTTGGTCGCCACATTAGGACACCCTGTGACGTGGTGACCAACATTGGATTTATTTTACAGTTACCACAGCTACACTGTTCGATAGTGATAGGTACTTTTAATTACATGGGTGTGATGTGCATTTTCAAATTTCACCTTTATACAAGGACAAAAGCGTTAGGGTATATATCGTTGTTAAGTGTATTTTAGTGGTAGGTATCAAATGTTTTGTGTATGTGTAAGTGTGTATACATATTTTATGTGTGTGTGTATATGTAAGGAGTATATAAAATTTGTGTGTGGTGTATGTTTGTGTGTGTGAATTTATCAATGTAAGACGAGGTATTCAATAGGAAAGTACTTACTTTATGTTTTACATTGGTACACAAAATAGATAGGTAATTAATACTAGTCAGTTATACACATCGATCTCACTTCATGAGATAGATGCATTTTAATTAGGTATATACGATTTACAAGTGTCTGATTATCCCGTTTTTATATCCTTTTATCCCTTTACTTTATTTGTTTACTGGCCAATTACTCTGTATTGTACTGCGTACCTCCACCCGCTGCTGATGGAGCGCCAAGTACCCGGAATTGGAGGCTAGAACAGCGGGGCAACTACTATTCCTGCTGGTCACCATCATCCGCTGTACAATGAGCTGATTCAGCCGAGCCTTGAAGCCCACAGCGTAGCCAACTACCGAACGTGCTTCTCACTTCCATCCGCTGTCGATGTGCTGATTAGCACCCAGCAAGAGGCCACACAGCGATAAATAAATATAAATAATATGACATGTAATATTCTTTTCACCATAAAATGGCCCGGATTTTTACCCGATGAGATTTTTCAGCACAAAAGTAATCGTTCACAAACAGTAGTCATTGTACATACATACCTATTATATACCTCGAATTTAAGTAGTAATAAGAAATAATAAATAAATATTGCTGGACCATCACCTAGTCCCAAAGTCAGCAGAGCTTGTGCTATGGGTACTGACTGATATACCTACTTCTTATATACTTTTTGTTTGTCAATACATACATGTTATACATGGAAACACCCAGACCAGATACAAAATAACTGTAGATCATATTAATATTCATAATTAAAATTCTGAACATAAACTCTTTCTTAAATAATAATTTTACATGTAGGTACCTAGTACCTAGTATTAATCACATGGCGTTTTTAACAGCAATGTTTTCTTCCAACCATTCTCCTGCCCAAAACCATAATTTCTCTTTTGCTACAATTATATTTCTTCAATTATTTAAGCCTTTTAGAGCATAGCGGTCATCGAGGTGAGTTGAAATAATCGCATAAGGTCACTTGAATTTCGGTGCTAATTTTTCATTACGCCTAATATGATCTTGCTTGACTAACGTATAAGTACTAAATTACCTACAATATAAATTCTTGATCAAAACGTAAGTATATCCTATACCTGGTTATAAGCTACCTTTGACAAGAACCTCATTTAGACGGGCTTGTACAACAGTTATTTATTAGTTTCCACAACAACTAATAGGTAAACGCCACGAATATAAACACAATAATGAACTTAGTGTTCGGACAAACATAACACATAGGCTTCGAAACACTACCTAAGTACTACCTGAAGATCTAACGGAGAAAACCCAGTAGATTTTGGACATTAGTATTGATAAGACTGTGGTACCTACCTTAAATTGTTCGTTTGGCCAATCTGACGAATCATTACAGATAAGTAGTACCTACATAACATATTAATTTATATTGCTACGTAATGTTCAACCTGTTCATTGCTTAATGAAAAGGGCCTAGTACAGTCTAAATGTATGTTATGAAATGGTACCTATTACAGCTGTTTTATTTATTGGGTGTACCTACATAATGGAATAATTTGGATATACTCAACCTATATACTCTTGGAATAAACATCCTACGTTCAGCACTGGGGTTTGTTTTGTAATGTAACTACTTAATCATTTTTCATAAATATTGGTTAGAATGTAAATCATCTGTTTCTACAGTGAGACGTGGTTCAGCATTTTTCAACTATGAATGTTATCTATCGGTGTCATTGGACACATGTATGATATTTACTTCTGAGAATAAACTTAGAAATCTATGTAGTTGAGGACTCAATCAGATCTCTGCTTGCAAATGCTAATTTCTACTCACTAATGAATTTGTCCTTTTATTTAGATTCAAACTGGAAGTCTTGCAAGTCTTAAAAGTCTACTGTCTGATGCATTGTAACAAAATGTTCTATAATAAGTTCAAAAATTTACCGCTAGATGGCGTGATTAAAAATGGTCAAATGCTAGATCGCGCTGACGAAAACGCGCGGCGACTAGAGTAGTCAAACTATTATTTATGTTAAAAATTGCCGTTAACTGTACTCTGTGGATCCCAAATATTATCAGTTTCAGGTTTTCTACTGGTCACCCAACCTACCTACCTCTCAACAGGCTAATTGTACGTAGTACATCTACCAGTGTGCTAATCTTGACAAATCTCCCTTAGACATTGTTGATTTAACCACATTTCAATCAGTAATGATCGTATTTTTCGGAGGGTCTAATACTAATGGCCTAATTGGCCTATGAGGAATGATCGTATGGTTAATAAGTACCAATATATAAATCTTAATGTGTTACGACTATACGACATATATTACATGTACAACTAGGTTTGACAACATGTGAACTGGTCTTCCTAAACATTCATGATCACTATTCATTATTTAAACGGGAATTCATTCGCAAGTATGTACCTACCTTATTTTATTTCTCAATTTTAATATTTTTATAGGCGCGGTCGCAGTCCGACTGCAGTATGGCGCATACTACACTAACCGAAATTTCACACTTGCGTCACATTACGACGTGCATTATACCTATCTACTTAGTAGATTCAATGATGCACAGAGCTGAAATCCATCTTAACGATTGAAATAAGAATTGCAATTGCCTCGCATAATATCATAAGAACTGTACCTAGACTGTGAAAGACTTGTGCATTTAGGTATTAAAATATTATTGGTAAAAAAAAAAAAAAACAGTCTATAAAATTATATTCTTACAAGATGGAACGTAGTGTTTTTTTTTTTTTTTTTACCATTCCTAAATCAGGATATCGAACCAAATCTATGTATCAGAATCGTAATAGCAATCAGTATCCCTAACAACGAAAATAACAAGCTCAATACATCAATCTTGAAATCGAACTGGTACCTTCACTTTAGCAAATACCTGCAAACTACATTCATCTATGGTACCAAATACGAGAAAAATGCGAAGTAATGTTACAACCACAACGTTTTGCTAGACTCCATAGTTATGCTACTATCCGTATCAATAAGTTGATCTACCGCTTTGCTCCAATGGACGTTTTTTATTAGATTGTACGTATGACGTGAAGAAGCTTATTAAATACGGAAGTGGTTTTGACACTGCTGTTATAAAATGCCATTTTTTACATTTAGATCAGAAACGCCACATACCTACTATTTTGACTTTGAATTGCAACTCTTCAAAAGCTATAAATATTATGTTACTAAATTACCAAATCTTATTCTTAGCATGTTTAAAATATGAATTTGCAGAAACGGAAGTGTACAAAAGCTGACAACTCGGTGCGTAAATTTTGCCACGAACGACCCTCTGTAGGATCACATTGTCTAGAACTATGATTTTCAGAAGCTTACCCGCCCTTGCGGCGGCTGCGGTGTTGCTCCAACCAATTTCTGTCGAGAAAGCCTCGATGCTGTTGCACCATGCCGCGGTGCCCAGGAGACTCGTGGTCAGGTCGAATGTCGGCAGGACAACGTCATCTTTTCGGTGGCTGCCGAAAACGGCATGTTTGATGGCTCGAAGAAGTTGTTGTAAGACAGGGGGCGTCGTCCATCTAGAAAAAGTAAAATTTTAGTAAGGCACATAATGTAGGTAGTTCATATCCCTTCTTCTGATGTTAGATTAAGATGGCTCTATTCATTAGAAGAAGTTATAAGATCCCTGGAAAACCCTAATTTAACTACCTGGGGATCTATTTCCTTTATAAAGATAATATTAAATCCTAATAGGGTAGCTAATAGTAGATAATAAAGAAAAGAATCACAGATTAAAAGAATTATACTTTTATACAATACACCATTATTTTACACAACCAGATTTCGAACACAATTTATGTACAAATAAAATATAAAATACATTTATAATACTTTAAGGGTAGGTAATATCACACAACTACTATGAATAATAAACAGGAGCAAATACTTAGCTTGGCTAACGGCTAGTCGATAAGAGAGAGATTCTCAAACGCTCAGCCGTTTTTATAGGCTACGAAACCCCACTACCAGGCTACGTTACATCATTACCTTAGATGGTATCAGAGTTTGAACAGACACTCTGTCCATATCAGGTAATGAACGTTCGTTACAAACTGAATACTTTATCTACAATTATATTTTAAGAACAATTCTATGATATCACCGATTTAAAAGTAATATTCCACACATTTATGTTAATAAACAACTACAAACTTAGTTTATATTTTACAATAAAGATTTATCAAAGCTTAGACTAATATTATAGTATCTATTGATCCAAAAATAACAATCAAATAGGTATTCTAAATTCAGAAAGCTATTTTAGACATACTTCTCATTTATAGCATTTACATTTTTATAATATTTCCCATATAAATCTGTTACGCGCATCAAAAATAGAAATTCATCGATTCCGGATTGATAGATGAATCGCATTGTCCGAGTCAGAACAGCAGTTGTGTGACGCACCTCTGTACTGTTGTAATTCATCATCGGTATCACTGCTGTCCATCGTCAATTACTTAGGTGGTTAGCACGACTTTGCGGCCAATTATCGCGACTATTGCAACCGCGACAAACAAAACTGTTTGTAAACAAGCTCGCGGTAGCGGTATTTTCGCGAACGTGGGATACTTTGCGATTCTCATGCGCGTGTTCAAGAAGTTTGTAGAAAATACGCAGCGATGGAGAGCGCCAGGCTGGCGAGGCGCGGACAATGGCTGCGGCTTCCGGCGCCGCGCCGCGCCGCGCCCTGCCTGCGGCCAGGGCTTCTGTATTCTAAGGTAAAGCATAGCGAGCGCGCTCCTCATGACTCGTGACGTGACGCGTCACACCGACAGTGACCGACACCACACCCACCACCCGCTCATCACACTTTTTTTTTTTTTTTAATAGGTCAAGCCCCAAACTAAGCAAAGCTTGTACTATGGGAACCCGATAACTGATATACTACTTATATACTTTTTTTTTTGTTTGTAAATACATACATATCATACATAGAAACACCCAGACCCGAGATAAATATTTGCAGATTATACAAACATTTATCCCGCGGCGGGGATCGAACCCGCAACCTTCTGCGTCCCAAGCGGGCTTTCACCCACTGCGCCACAGAGGTCGTCAACTTGCTATTTGTTGATCGATGCTCCTATACGTCTCTTACAATTCTAGTCTCAAGTAAAAAAAAAATTCTTACGCAAATAATCTAACAAGTAGACTCCATTCGCGTAAATGTATGGATTGTCTGGACTAGTCTGGAGATCTGATCTGACGAAGATGCCGTGCCCGTAGCCATGAAGTTAGAGTAAGCTTGTAATTTTGGATCGGTTAAGCGAGCTAAGTCTAACCCAGCTTGTGAGTTTAGAAAGGACCGCCGTTTAATAAATTAAAGGAGACTGTTCAAAAGCGGTTTATGAAGCTATAGAGATACTGTCTTCTCTACAGAGATGCCTCATCTATATCCTTGTGCAAAGGGGCATCAAAATCTGACTGGCCAGTTTAAAAAAAAAAATATATTTATATATATATATATATATATAGAGGGTGGATTATTGAGGCGGGGTAGTAACCTTAACCGTTCTAGTTACAGGAAAATATTTTTAGGAGATAAAGCTTACAGCTAGCCTTTTTGCTTTACAAAAAGCTTTTTCAAGAGTTACAAGAAGTGTTATGAACTACTGCCTTCGTTTGAAGCGA
Organism: Epirrhoe alternata; assembly: GCA_963565295.1. Taxonomy (NCBI): domain Eukaryota; kingdom Metazoa; phylum Arthropoda; class Insecta; order Lepidoptera; family Geometridae; genus Epirrhoe; species Epirrhoe alternata. The sequence continues at coordinate 142,528 of OY751385.1, read as the reverse complement.
TTTACAATTTTCCCATTATTTACCTATTGATAAATTACCATAACATTTCTCACGTGCGACTTGCGGGAGTAGGCATGTACTCATTCGGTTTTTTGTATTAGCCAACGGTACTACAAGGTCCCAGGTAAAGTTTGTGCACATTGTACACACCACACCCGGCAATTTAGGCGTATAAAAACATCGGCATTGTTATCTACCCATCTCAGGTGGCGCGCACCCGCACCTGCCGCGCCCGCCGCGCCAGTAGCGGCCCTATGCCCGACCAGCAAGGCTCACTCTCCCTCAGCACAGCACCCGCCGGCCGACCGATTGGAGCTTTCATATCATTCAATTTTATTGTAGTCGTCAAATTGAACTGTCAGGGCAATCTGGTGCTCCTCAAAAATGTAGAGCAGCACTTAGCGATGAAATGAAGGGAGTGCCACAGATCACTGACGAGTCCGAACATTAATTTTGTACGTGTTGTTGTCTGCATGATAGACGGGATAATTAGGTCGTTGGAAGTGAAAGTTCGATAACGCATGATGTGGCACCTTTCAAAGCGCTTCTCGCTCGATAGCGGGTAGGTTAGGTAAGTTATGTCGTGTATTCCGGACAGATAGTAGGGATTTCTCCCACATACGGCACAGCTGATCGGAGCAATTGTTTAAGATAAGTAAGTACCTACTTTAAAGCTTGAAATGCTAAATAAAAGGAAAGGGCATCTCGTTTAAAAAGGCTCGGTTTGTTGCGGCGCGCAGCTGGGTACTCGACCTGTACCTACCAGTACCTATACATGAGATTACATCGTGATTTGAACAAGCCGCGCCAGTTGCAGCGACCGGTTCCGTGCACCCGCCTGCACCCCTCCCCCTCCGCCGCCCCTCGCGCCTCGCCCGCGCTCTGCTACCCCTCTAGACCACCATCGATTCTGAAGCTACTTTAGGATCTGTTCTATCCGTACCGTATGCTATCCCTCCCACGCAATTCGAACGAATTCTCTTAATCAATTTGGATGCAACTCAAATATCTATTGTACGGATGGCGACCGCGCGGGGACTACTGTGAGTCTCAGAAACAAATCGCTGCCGTAACTGAGTTACTCTCCCAATACCGTCCTGTCCTGTAGGAAGTTCTCAAGTCGGCGCGTACTTATAAATTACTTGATACAGCGCGCGGCTTCGCCCGCGTAGTAGGTACAAACATTTTGAATAGCCTATATGCTATTCCAGTATCTACCTACACCTATTCCAAGTTTCATCCAAATCGGTTCACTGGTTTAGGCGTGATTGAAACACAAACATCTAATTATCCAAACATCTAAACAAACTCACAAACTTTCAGATTTATTATATGAGTGGGATTACTTCGACCCGCCCCGCGCCCTTATTCCTACCTCCAAACTTACAAACTCTACCTCTTCACAATCCTACTACCTACTAAACGTAAACGTTAACAGGGTCACGCACGCACGACTGTATCCCCAAGGCGCGGTAGACATTCTCTCAGATCTTTTATGTTTTCAGATCCTTTGAAGATGTCTAAGGGGAGTCAGAGGCATGTCCAATTTATTTATTTATTTTATTTATTTCTAATAGTTTTTGATAGAAAGCTGCCACACACAAAAAAAGTGCCAAATATTTGATACATGCCCACATTGTGCAGAAGTTAGTATTCCTTGTGTTACATACATAAAAATCACGCGAAGGGGTAGGCAGAGACCACGGATAATAAAATAATATTATTAAATTGATAGCTTGCGAGCTATTGTTTGGATGTTTGTTGTGTTTCTATTGAACCGATTTGAATTAAGCGTTGCATAGGTGTAGATGTGCTCTGGTGAAATAGCATGTGGGCTATCTTAATGTTGGTACCGCGCGGGCACGGTATATTTTTTACTAATTGATTTAGGCTATAATCAGCATCCAATAGATGGGAGCGTGCTAATGACCGATTTCAACATATTTTACAAGTATACTATTCTCTATACATATATTATCTTATCAGTAGGTGTACCACTGTATTACAATGGTTGCTCGGGAACAATGAGTTTAATTTGATTTCCGTTAAATTATTCTCGCGTTTGTTGGTTGGTTTTCCTTATTATTGCTCATCTCCGACGTGTTATTGTTCCGACCATAGAGTTATTGCGTTTGAAGAAAAGAATCCGTTCGGGAGGGTCGGCCGGTCGCGGTTGCTCTGCTTTTAACTCTCGTTAATATAAATCAATGTACACACACATATACCGAGCCGCTACCGTTCTCTGTTTGATCGTTTGAGGTCCCATAATCGTGATGGTGAGGGATAGAGGCGCTTCATTATGTTATGACGGTAAGTCGCCGGCTGCTGAGCGAGGGTGCGGGGCGCGGGGAGCGGCGGCGGAGGCTGCGCGGAGCCGGGGCGGCGCGCGGCAGTGCTCCGCCGGCGGCCGCAGCCAGCGCCGCCGCCATGTTCCACTGCATCGTGCAGCCGCGCAATGACTGGGGCCAGCACGAGCTCGGCAGTGCCTTCCCCGGTATGCACCGCATTGTCGCTCATGTATTATTCTACGTATTATGTACCGTGTTAGATGCCGATACCTAATTATAACCACGGTAACGATGAGCTAATGAGCCGGAGCGAGTTGTTGCCCGAACGCTCGCGGGAGAAGGTGCCGACTGACGTCTCGCGGGCGGGACTTCCATATGGAACGTATTGTTGACACCCCGACACTATAAGCTGAATGCGTTGCTGATCATATGTTGCGCTGGCTGCCCCCATGGCCGGTGCGACCGCCGAAGCTCCATGTTTACTTTGTGCCGGAGGGCGCAGCCGTGACCTCGGCCAGGCGGCCCCGCGACCGCTGCAAGCTCCCATAACGGTCGTGCACGAGTGCCCACTCGCCGCCTAATCGAAACAAATTGCTTTGACTTTGTTTAACTCGGTGACTGCTAGCTTATCCGATCCCGTATCATGTGATTTTGCCACAGGGAACTGGCTCGTACCTACCTACTACAGCGATTGTTTGAAATTATGCTATATTACATAGTCAGTATTCGAGTAGAACGTGTAGTGTAGGTATGTCAACAATTGTACGTAAACCGCTCTGCGCAATCTTTGTATAACTTCAGTAGCCCGTTCAATCGCCAACGTAATCTGGCAAAGTAGGTTCAGATTCCGTTCAGTTCAGTCTAGTACCTATTGCTTCCATGTTTGTTCCTCGTTAGTGTTATTCAACCGGATTTAGTACGGGCCGTTCCGATAATCAACTGTCCAGGTGTACAGAACCGGTTCCATTCTCAGCCGCTCGGATGGCGAGGAGTACACAAAGGAGAGTAGGCTCGGCGCGGAGGGACGCGGCCGGCGACGCTTGCGGTCCGCCGTCCTCCCCTCGACGTTCGCTCCCCTCGTTTCGTGCTTTGACATTGAAAAGCACTCTTCCCTCTTGCCGCGCCCGCTGACTATTGTTTTGATTATTTTACTTGTTGGTGCCTGCGAAAAGCGCGTACATCTTAACTAACTGCTCTGTATTCGCAATACTGTGAAATCGCGGGATGTCATCCGAGATGCAATAATCGTGTGAAGGAACTTCCCTCGACCGTCCGTCGCGGTGCCAATAACAATCAACAGTTTTTTTCCGTGGAGGGCACAGTACAGTTTTAGTGGGAATCGCGCCTCAGTGCATTGAACTTCCGCTATTATGATCAAATGTTTACTGCCGGTTATCGATCTGAGCAATCTAAGATGCGTTCTTATTTATGTGTAGTTGGGGTAAAAATATTCCATTCATGATAATTTATGTAATAAGTTGACGATTATGGCTTTTTTATGAATTGAAGTTGTACAGCCGGACAAACAATTTTATCGTTCTGATTTATTGTTTTGACACAGCGATAGCCCCGGGCCCCGTATGACAATAGACCGAGTTGGATGAGTGAGCTGCGTCTACTTTCGTTTCGATACAAAACCTTAGCACAATATAAAATAAGTTTTTTTGAAAAATATTTGAGCCGATTCATAAGAGCCCAAAACCGGGCACCATCTACAATAAATTTTTTTATATTATACATATTTTATTTCACAGGACGGCACGTAAGTATACTTCAACACAAAGTAATAAGCTTGTTGCGCTCACGCGGATATAATATGTTGTTAGTGAGCTGTTCTGATGATGGAGTCAGGATTAGTTCAACAGAACTCCTTAGCGAATTGTCCGATGGAGTTGAATTGAATTCGAATTTCCAAATTCGAATTTCAAGTTTCATCTATGATTTTAAAACATGGTAACAGCGAGTTGTTATGATGGTAGAATCAGGAGCTGCAACGGAATTCCTCAGAAAATAGGGCGATTGAATTGAAACTCCGGTAGGTAGGTACATCGGTCAAGTTTCATATACAATTTGAAAATTACAGTATAATATGACAGATATCTGTTCTGATGATGGAGCCAGGAGCTGTTCAATGGAACTCCTCAGTGAATAATAGTATAATAATGTATTTGGGCTCATATGAATCAGCTCACGGTCATCTATAAAAAGCTTGTAGCTATCGAAAAACATAAAAAAAAATCTTATTCCTTATTTAATCAACGTTCGTGTCTAGCTAAGCTACGCAACTTTATAATTCTTCCTTATTTAATGGTTAGCAGAGTTTACCTTAATCTTAGTTCAATTACCACGTAACCCTAATTCTATCCAGTAGGTATATCCTTGTTTTCGGCATGTCGCTGGCTCGCTCGGTTCGGCCTTGTCCTTTAAATAATAATCAAAGAAGCAGAAAACCTATGGGACCCTAATCAATCAGTTTCTGCTTTATCGCGTAGCAATTTTGCGTGAGGTTTGTTTGACCGCTGAGCCGCGAAGGCGACCAGCAGCGCTCGAGCGCTCCGCCCGCGCCGGAGCCAGCCGGACATCATCGCCTTGTTGGTGCAACTAATGAGTGCTCCTTCACACTGCGAGCGTTCGCAGTCTGTCCACGAGTCCAACCACGTATAAATGAATAAATAGACTGGACGACGATGCCAATAATCGACCATTAAGACCATTTTTAAGACACTGTTTTCTTGAAACTTTTACATTTTATCATGATCGATTTGTTGAAGTGTCTTAACAAAGTAGAGTCGATGGTGTTGTACGGATTTGGATAAAGTTTTGATTTATTCTGAATTCGATCAATTCATTCGTTTTAATATGTGCCGGTCGTCGCGTTGCAGACATCCGGCTGCAGCTGGCGGAGCAGTCCCGCGTGCTGGAGGCGCGCGCCGAGGCGACGTGCGGCGTCGCGGGCGAGCTGCACGACTACTGTCGGCGGCGGGCCGACCTCGAGCACGAGTACGCCCGCGCGCTCGACAAGCTCACGCGCGCCGCGCACCAGCGACACAAGGATCAGAAGCACAAGTGAGCGTCCCCACCTCCCCTCCCTCTCCGTCCGTAGCCGCGGGCTCTCACCGCTCTCCGCCCTCCCGTCGCAGGCGCGAGCAGTGGCCGCTGACCGGCGCGTACGCGTGCTGGCAGGCGGCGCTCGAGTCGACGCGCACGCTGGCGCGCGACCACGCCGCGCTGGCGGATCTGTACGGCGGGCCGCTGGCCGCGCGGCTGCAGCGGGCCGCGGACGACGCGCTGCGGCTGCACCGCAAGTGTCGCGACATCGTGCTCGAGCGGCACGAGGAGGTCGGCGCGGCGCTCGGCGCGGCCGCGCAGGCGGGCAAGGCGCACGCGGCCGCGCACGCCGAGTGGCGCGCCGCCGCGCTCAAGCTGCGCCTCGCGAGGGACAACCGACAGGACCCGCCGAAGCACAAGAAGATCAAGACGCTCGACAAGGAGCTCGAGAAGGTGCGTCCGGCTCGAGCGCGGCCCGCTCGCTCCCGAGCGGCTCCGCTGACGGCTCTCTCTCCGTGTTACAGCGGCGCGCGCGGCACGGCACGGCGCGCGTGAAGGCGCTGCGCGCGCGCGTCGAGTGCGTGCTGAGCCTGGAGGCCGCGAACGCGACGCTGCAGCGGTACTACCTGGACGACATCGCCGACATCATCCTGTGCATGGAGGTCGGCTTCGAGGCGGTCGTCGGCCGCGTGGTGCGCTGCGCCTCCGCCGCGGAGAGCGCGCGCGGCGCGGCGGCCGGCGGCGCGGCGGTCGCGCTGCGCGGGGCGGCGGACGCGCTGGACGCGCTCGCGGACCGACAGCGGCTGTTGGACGCGCACGCCGGAGCCTTCGCGCTGCCCCGCTCGCTGCCGCCCGCGCCCGCGCCGCCCGACGCGGAGCCGGAGGGCGGGGGGGAGCCGGGGGGGGAGCCGGGGGAGCCGGGGGAGGAGGAGCGCGCGCTGCTGCTGGAGCTGGACGCGCGGCTGCAGCAGCTGGAGGCGGGTGCGCGGGCGCTCAGAGCCGAGTGCCAGGAGAACGCCAAGACGCTCGACGCGGCCGAGGCCGAGCTGGTCAAGCAGGTGAGTCCCGCTCGTTGGATGCCGAGCCGAGTCATGAACGTACGTAGTATCGACGAACACGATCTTGAAAAGATCACCTGTTGTCTTGTGGGAAACAAGTTCTCTAGTTAAGCCATATAATATAGCTGTTTGTTGTCCTTGTCCCGTAATAAATAAAATAAAATACATATATGAAGGTGTGAGAGAAAGTTTTAGCGCGACGTATAAGACCCTAAAGCTTACTTCTCCATACTCATTACGAGCCGAAGTATGTTCCGTCTCGACTATCGGCCGATAGAAAGTCTGCAGTCTGCGAGGGGTCTCAGAGATGAGAATGAAACAACAGAACTAATTCGGGTTTATGCGGGGACGAGGGACAACAGACGCCATATTCGTATGGCACGGCAGCTTTGCGAAAAATATAACCGCGCACTAACGCACAAAAAATTTGCTTTTAAGGTGTTTTTGTTTGTTACTGTTGTAGGATATTAATGAGAAAAGAATGCCTGAAAAATACGAGCAGCTTGTGAGTGCGATGTATGAGAGAGCTACCACTCACATTCCTGGTAATGGATGCGCTCATATCGGACATACAGGAGGAGGCACCATGGTGCATGCTATTTTCCGACAACATCGTACTTGTCGGAGATAATGCAACTGAGGTCCAGAGCAGACTGGCAAAATTGCAAGAGAGACTGGAGATTGTCGGACTGACGATCCGCGGACAAAACCGAGCACTTGTTCTTCGATTTCGGTAGTCCATCCAGTTTTTCCCCTATTGCATAAGACGGTGTATTCCTGCTAGCTTGCTCCGACTTCCGGTACCTTGCTTCTTTAATCCAGAACGTTGGTCATAGTGACTGGGACGTGAAAAACAGAATAAATGCGGGGTGGATGAAATGGTGACAGGTCACAGGAGCGGATGGCTCGGACGCCGGGCTGGGGTAGATAAGAGTCGATCTTCGAACAGTATACTAGACTGAGAGAGTACAGTTCTTTCGACGGATCTAGGCATTCGTGATCGTGAATAGCCGTTTCGATGCGCAGAACACAATTTGTATGAAAAAGCGGTCACCGCGCAGACGAACGGGTAACTTCATGAATGCCTAGATCCGTCAAACTAGGTTTACGTGAGGATCGTAAAACGAACACCGTCTTACGCGCGTGCGCTCCGTTTCCAGATGGAGGGTGAGGATGCGCAGTGGGACGTCAGCTCTCTGTTCGGAGCCGGCGCGCTCGGCGGCGGCGGGGCGGCCGCGCTCGGGGCGCCCCCGCCGCCGCTCGACGACCAGGAGGATTACTACCTGGCCAAGTTCCGAGCGTACGTCGCGGGGGCGGGCCGCCTCGCGCGCGTCGAGAGCAAGGCGGCGGCGCTGCGGGGCGGGGCGGCGGCGGGCGCGGGGCCGGCGGGGGGCGCGGGGGCCGCCGCCGCGCCGCGCCGCGCCGCGCGCCCGCCGCGCCCGTCGCGCTCGCAGTTCGCGTGGCCGCGCGACGCGGCCGCCGGCCTGCCGCGCGTGCTCACCGAGTGCGTGCGGGTGATCTCCTCGTACGGGCTGCGGCACCAGGGGCTGTTCCGCGTGTCCGGCTCGCAGGTCGAGATCGGCGCGCTGCGCGCGGCCTTCGAGCGCGGCGAGGAGCCGCTCGCGCGCGTCGCGGACGCGTCCGACATGAACTCGGTGTGCGGCCTGCTGAAGCTGTACCTGCGCGAGGTGCGGCCGCCGCTGCTGCCGCCGCAGCTGCAGGAGCGGCTGCTGCGCGTGGCCGCGGAGCCGGACGCGGCCGCCTTCTGCTCCCGCCTGCGCGGCACGCTGGCGGCGCTGCCGCTGCCGGCGGTGCTGGTGCTGCGCTACCTGTTCGCGTTCCTGGCGCACGTGGCGCGGCACAGCGCGCACACCTGCATGGACGCCTGGAACCTGGCCATCTGCGTGGGCCCCACGCTGCTGGCCGCCTGGGGCGAGCCGCCGCACCAGCTGGCCGCGCAGAACCTGCTCAACGAGCTCGTGAAGCGCACGATCCTGCTGCACGAGCGCGTGTTCCCGCAGGACGTGGCGCCGCACACGCTGTACCGGCCGCCGCCGGAGCCGCCCGGCGCCGAGCCCGGCCCGGAGCCGGACGGGGACGGGGACGGGGACGCGCCGCTGCCGGACGACACCGACGGTAATGTCCTCCGGAAGATCCGCCGGCGGGGTGACGGGAGACGGAGATGCTGAGTGTGCGATTTGTTGCAGAGTCGAGCGACGAGCTGGACAGCGGCGAGTGGCCCCCGGACTCCGCCCGCCGCAGGTACATTCATCCATCCACCCGCCCGCGCTTACATCGATTACGCTTTGCAAAAATGGAAAACAACTTTTCATGCTAAAAATTATTCAAATAAAATATTCAGATATTCATTTATTAACCATTATGTACATTACGATTAAATTACAATATTAAATCTATTATCAGCCTTATGCTGGGTCTACACGTAAAATTGCTTACTGATTAAGTACTTATACTTTTGATGACTGCTATTTAAACGAGAGAAGAACGTTTAATATGCGCGATGCGCTTGGACCGCGATCTATCGTCGTCAGTCAGACAGTCGACCGGCGTCAGTGAACAGTGAACATGTGTGTTTCCGCAGGAGGAGCAGCTCGGAGCGGCGCGGGCGCGGGCGCGACTCGCAGGTACCGCTGGAGACGGCCGTGTGACGTCACTGGGGTAGGGTAGGGTCGGGTCGCGCGACTAACTTGCCGTGTTGTAGGAGCCGCGGGCGCAGCCGGGCGCCACGCGCTAGCTCCGTGACGTGAGCCGTCCTTAACACAACACACGTCCTAAACACGTCACATCTCATGTCCCATTTCGTACGTCCCGACTCCCACCGAACGCCTCTTGCCCGCGGAGGAAGTACGAACGCAGACCATGTTTTGTTTGTCGTGCGAAGATAGATAGCTGCATGATTCGGATTAAGCTCTGTTGTGTTGTGTTGTGAATAACAAAGCGCGATGTCCCGCCACACTTGTCTTCAGAAGCTACGGACGAAAGATGAGTTTGGATCCCAGCTTTTTGGATGTTATCAAAAATGAATTCGTGAAAAGGTTTGATCGGCATCGGCAGTGTGGCGGGCGGGCGGGCGCTCCGTTTGTGTTTATTTATTTATTTGTTGTGACTATTCATATTAGCTTGTTGTTGCTTAGCTTGTGTTGTGTACTGAATGAAACACGCGGGCGGTCGGCTTCGGCTGCTGCAGTTCTTTGCGGCACTTGTTATCCTGAGTTGTTTGAATTTTTTTATGCAAGGAACTGCGCGTCCAAGCCGGCCCCGAAGACTGAAATAGCTTTAATTAAAGAGATTGTATATAAATGATATGATAATACTCGTACCTATGTTAAACGATCGGCATTCATTAGGAATGTTTAGTTCCGTAAGGTTTTCTAGATGGCGCCCTTTGTCACATAAGAAAGTTTATTTTGATACAAACATAACGTGCCTTACAGCCGAGCCGCTCAGACGAGCCTCTGGTGTGCGAACACCTTTAAAGCATTTTTATATCAGGACACAAGAAACCCAATAATTTACTACAAATCATTACCTATAGGTACAATTTATGCAAACAATCCTCACTTTTGTTAAGAACGGCACTATGAGCCATCTAGCGGATCACAGAATTATTTTTTAGGGTTCCGTACCTCAAAAGGAAAAAACGGAACCCTTATAGGATCACTTTGTTGTCCGTCTGTCTGTCTGTCAAGACCCTTTATCTCGGGAACGGGCAGAGGTATCGAGTTGAAATATGTTATACTCTGTATAAAAACCGTATGTTATACTCAGGTCTACGGTTCGGGCTCTTTAAGTGGTGAAAAAAACAGACTTGTAAGTTAACGCAAAAAAAGATACTTACGGCTGTTTATGCCGCAAAAAACGTATATGTCGACACTCATGAAAATAAAAATTGACCTAGAACTATGTTTGGCAAGTAGTATCGTCTTAGACTACAAGTACAGGTAAAATCTAAAAACTGTATATTTTTAGTTAGATCACAAAAAAACCAGGGCCTATGCCTAATGCAAGGAATGGGGGTCGACATTTTGAAGGGAGTCAACTGTGTCATGTGGGTTATCATATGAAATGAAAGGGCTTCTTTGGCACAAGCTTAAAGATATTATGTATTGTTTTCGATTTATGACGAAAAATTAAAAAAAAAATTAGTGGCACTCCAGGAGTGCCGGCAGAAGTGATAACATGAACGGTTCTAAACATGACAAATAACCCAAAATTGTTTTTCATCTCGTTACTGTTAAACGCGTCTAAAGAAGTTTTAACTTCAAAAATCCCTGCTCATGTACGAGTATACCTACTTAATAACTTTGGTGTATTTAGGTAGTACCTCACAGTTCGTATCTTATATGTATTACGGTTACGGTACATACGGCCTTTGTACGGAACCCTCCTCGGTGGGCTAGTCCGACACGCACTTTGTCCGGTTTATTGCTATTTGTATATTTAGCATTGTGGTTTAAGTGATGTGTTCCAAAATTTGTATAGTTTTTAAAGTAAGGTCTAATGTACGAATTGTTGTGTCAGTATAGTATAATAATATTATTTTTATTTTGTTTGGTCGTTGATAGGATACTTTAATAATTCTCATTTCGAAACTTATTTTAAAGTAGAATTCTTAGGTCAAAGTCAAAGTGTTTATTTGCATTCATGCTGTGTTAATGTAGTGGGCAGGTTACGAGCACAAATCAAATTCCTATTAGTTTGTCTTTTTTTATTTTGATTAAAAAAATAGTTATGGCTTATTATTGTGTTAGCGCGCGGTGCTCGTTCGGAAAGTTATTTCTTACAAAAGGTGCGATACTGCCCTCCCGTACTGTCCGCGCTCGCGCACCCAACTATACATATGTATACAGTATTGTTGGTATTGTATCAGATTGCCCAGTACGGGGAGCTGTAGCTGCGTAGTGGCCTGACTCGCAATAAACGTAGTGCCTGCATGCGTGTGTTTATTTTTCCGTTCGTTGTTGACGCACTCCTCCACTGCACACTTACGTCCTTCCAAATAAACGTGTCATAAAGTTATTCCTGAGTGTAAGTAAACTGTTAAAAAAAAAATTATTAGTTTATTCCGAGGAATAACTTTATGAGCCATCTATCTGTGAGTGTGCCAGTCTCCGCCCACGACCCCGATGGGTCGACGTGTAGTCGACAGCTTCTGAACAATGATTATCTATCAATGTCAATGTGCACGTTCAGCGTAACGATCGATGCGCAAGAAGATCGTTGAAGGGAGCGGTTGCGTCGACACAAGGTCAGTGTTGCAGCGGCGGCGAGGGAGCGAGCGTTGGCGAGGGACGATGGATATAGTACGGCCTGTTGCAGGAACGCTGCGAGTCCCCCGCGAGCCCCGCGTCCCCCGCGCCTCCCGCGCCTCCCGCCGCGCCCTCTGACGGGGCCGTCTCCGCAGGACAGTGCAGGTTGGTCCGCATTATCATACTGCTTTTTTTACGAATGCCGGGTAACTCCAAGAACCTCCCTCGGTGAATATTTTGCATTTTGTTTACGTCTGACAAATTCGTGTGCAGTTAGATATGCGAACCAAGCGCATATAGCACATCTATAAATACAGTGGTGGACATATAATTAGAAACACTTACCTTCAGTCCTATTTTCCTAACAAAATATGATATTAAATATTTTTTTAAGTATGTTATAGAGTTCCTATGTATTTATTTGAATGAATCGGTTCATAGTAAGTATTATTATACCAATTTAGTAATAACAAGCAACAGCAATTTTATAAAATTAATACACTTTCTTAAATAGCAACTAGAACGTCATGGACAACTAATTAGAAACAAAAACAAAAAAATGTAAAAAAACAAATTTAAGTGAAGAAAATAGCCAATAGTTGGGCTTCATATTGAAGCCATACTTCATAAACAACCCATTAGTATTTGGTGGGATAGCCTCTGTTATCAAAAACTGCTTTGAATCGACGTGGCATTGATTCCATTAATTTTTCCCATGTTTCTACCGAAATTCATCTCAAAGCTCCAACAAATGCATTGTTATCGGTGATATTATTATAAAACAAAGAGTTCCTTACAGTATACCATAAATTTATTGATATTAAGTCCCGACCGTTAGCAAGTCACTCTCACAATATCACCAACTGCTTTCTTAGAAACGCTTTAACACGATCATCAGGGTGTTTTGGGTCACTGTCATGCTGAAAAATCCAGCTCACCTGGCTTAATTATCTTCGGAATAAGAAGCAATTGCCTCCTTTATTATGAATTTGTCCATTTGCTGAACTATCAGCCATGCATTAATTTGTTTGGGACCCACCCCATGTCCCGAGAAACTCCACTATAAAACCTCGCACGTTAATATTTCCATTGTCATGCTTAAATGTCTTTTTGACGTGTTAACGTCTTATAATTCGATGGAGCCGGCTGCACGCACGAAAAAACATGACGTCATGCGTCGTTACCTCGTCATGCGTCGTTACCTCGCTCTGAGGCTTGAAGTGCAAGCGAGAGCGCGGAACGAGCGACAAAGAAGCACAAACGTTGTACTATCGTCTCTATCAAAAGTCAGTCAAAAGTCAAAGTCAAAGTCCAGGTGCAGGTCAAGGTCAAGGTCAAAAAAAAGCACAAATGTTAACACGTTCAACTATCGTCAGTAAACCGACTTTACAGACAACCATTTTTAGTGTACTTTTTAGTAAAAACATTGTTGATTGCACGTGCCTAGTATAGTTTTACGTCAGAATTCACCAAATTTAAACTAGTTTTATCTTCTAAAGAGAAAACATTTTTCCATTCATGAAAAGTCCAACTACAAAGTAACATCTAACGAAGGCTAGGCGGTTTCCTCTATGTTGTGTGGTAAGCAGTGGCATTCTCCTAGCAAATCTTCATACTAACCGCCTACAGACTAGTCTTGTAGACACGTTACGAGCTTTTTCTTGAGAAAATACCTACTTCTTTCCTTATAGCATTAATTTTTTTTTAAAATCTTATGCGATCAAACGAATCATGTACGGTGGTCTTTGTTTGGCCTAACTTTTCTAAGCACCTGGTCGGATGTTCCATGTTGTTTGTCATATGCAATACTTCATTAAGGAACACCCTTCATGTTTTCCTATACTATTTTATACTATTTTGGTATATTTTTGTACAAAAAAGTTGAAATACAATGTTTTTCTTTTTGCATAACCTAACCAACGGAGTAAAGAATGATAACAAAACGCCTAATATAATATGATCTAGCAAGTGACTTAGTGTTTCTAATTATATGTCCACCACTGTATATTCAGAAATTAATTAAATTACCTATACTTTAATATACTTAACAGAATATATTATTGAAATCAATGCTCCTTCTCGAGATTTCCTCGTTCGTCAACACTTATTATGGCCATCAACAAAACAAAAACGAGAGGTCTCAACGATTATTGCGTTTCGTGTTGTCCCGCAGACGTCTGGCGGAGAGCACACCCGACCTGGTGCTGGACCTGCCGCTGCGCGCGACCCCGCCCGCGCCCCCCGCGGCCGACCCCCCGCCGGCGCCCCCTGCGCGCCCCGCCTCGCCCGCCGCGAGCCCCCCCGCGACCCCCCCCGCCGCCGACGACGCGGCCGACACGTTCGCGCACAACCGTGACACGCTCAAGAAGCGACCTCACAAGTAAGCGGGCGCAGTACAGCGGCACGATCGCGACCGGCTCGCCGAGCCCCGGTAGGTAGATATTCTCTCGGAATAAGTTGCTCAAGGAGATGCGATTTGATGTTAAGGCGGTTTCCACATTCGAAGCTTATTCTTAAAATGAACATTGGCAAGTTTAGAGAATCCTAAAACATGCCCGCTCAGCAGAATCAGAAGCGAGTTTCTCTCTAGACACCCTGACCGATCTGAATTCGATCAGGGTGCTCCATCGAAACGATCGATAAGCTCGATTAGGTCAATTTAGGTAGTTTCACCGCATGATAGCGGCTCGCTCGGACGTTCAGCAGGAATCACGAAGCGTTGTGGATCGTGATGGTCGTTTGTGTGTTCGCAGGTCTCCGCCGCCGTCCCCGCCGGGTGCGGCGGGTGAGGCGGGCGGGGGCAGCCCGGTGCCGGCGCGCAACACGGCGCGCGTGTGCGCCAAGTTCGCGGAGCTGACGCTGACGGGCGGCTCGCTGAAGCCGGCGCTGGCCGCCAAGCCGGCGCTGTTGCGTCGCCCCGCGCCCCCCGCTGCCCCGCCGGAGCCCCCCGCGCCGCCCGAACCCGCCGCCGAGCCGCACTAGCCGCCGGCGTCTATGTACTCGTATATATTTTTGTATGGGACCGCGGGAGGGGGGCGCCGCTCGTCCGCCGGGCGCGACTGTATTTTTGTATGTGAATTTGCGACGGTCAGCTCCCCCCCCCCCCCTGCCCTCCCGCGTCCAGTGTACTCAATAAACCAGTATTACCGAATGTGAGCTTTTATTTGTTGAGGTAGGTATTTCGCACAAAAATGGCTTATAAAATGGCTTATAAATGGCTTGGAGCTCTTACGTTTAACAACTTGCTAGGCAAGTAGTTAAAAGTCATTTCTTAGGTAAATAAAGATAAGATTATTCAATTTCTGACACTCCGCGGCACTCTCGCTGCGTTCGCTTGTATTGTGTGCGTAGTTTTTTACTAGCCTAACATATCATAACCTAACCGACTGATTTTGATGTAGATGATAATATTATCTTAGATCAAAGTCAGCTGGTTAGGTTAGTAGGATAGTGAAAAACTATTAAAACTATTTAAAACTTCCTATTAAATTATTAGTTCCCGTTCTAAAAGATATTTTGCCACTTTCTGCCATGTCAATAAGAAGTTGCCTTCGAAGAAATTCAGAAATCTATTTCATTAGAGAGATATAATGTCGAGATTATTAAATTATTTAATAAAATAAATCTACAAAATACAACAATCCGCCATGATAGCTGTACCAATCATTACTCAATAAATTAGACCAAAACTGCGCCTTTTGTTTCCTTTGAGGTGTCTATGCACGTAGTTTTTGCTATTGGCGTGGTGAGGTGTGACGTCAAAACAGCCGCCATGACACCGACAAGCGTTTTGGCGTGAATTCCAAATTTTAAATTTGATTTTTATGTTTGAAAACCTTTATTTTCTACTGAAATATGATATTTTTTGCACATAACATATAATTCTGAACAAAATACAACAGAATTTGAAAAATAGTCATCATGCCTATTCAACAGTCTGCCGACGACATATACCTAGGGTACTTAACTACCTACCTACAATGTCAATAATGTTGTGTGTTACAACGGAGCGGAGGAGCAAGAGTAGGTACTTAGTAAGGAAAAAGCTATCAGTAAATCGGTGGGATCGATTTAATTTATTTCTGTACAAGTCAATTAAGCTTAAGTCTATTAACAAAAACACAAAATCTAAATATATTCGATATATCTAGAATAATTTTACGGCGTTAAAAACATAACTCTTTTTATTTAAGTCTAAAGTAGTATCACTGCCTCGCGAGTCGCGCAAGTTCCAAGTGTCGGCCATCTTGCTTTACAGACTAGCAAGCGGCCCAGGCTTGCGCGGGGCATGCATGCATCATTGCATACTTAGTGCTTTCCATATAAATGCATAACATCCACTTTTAAACAAAAATGTTATCTTTTAACAAGGACTAGAATAGAATACCTACATACTCATACATTTTAATGTAACCACACAGAATGGTAACGAGAGTTCACATTTCAGGCGCATTCAGAACACATTTGCAATGTTTGTAGTTATGATAAAACTAAGTTTTTTTGAAAAAAAAAAAACAAGTACATACAAGCTTTTAATGGATTACCGTGATCTGATTGAACTCACCGATGTTAGGTAGTACAAAATTTCATTTCAATCAACCTATTTTCTGAGGAGTTCCGTTCTCCATCATCGGATCAGCTCGCAGTCATCATATTTCAAATTAGTAGATGAAACTTGACCGATGTTAGTAGTGAGTTTCAACTCAATCAACCTATTAACTGAGGAGTTCCGTTCTCCATCATCCGATCAGCTCGCTGTCACTAAGTATATTTTTAAATTTTAGATGATACTTGATCTACAAGCCGAGTTTCAACTCTATCCGCCTATTAACTGAGGAGTTCCGTTCTTCATCATCAGATCAGCAGACAAACATACAAACATTGCAAGTTAATTAAAAGCTTTTAAAAAACGAGTGGCACTCCGGGAGTGCTGACCGAAGTGAAAACTTGAACGAGGTTTCGGTAACGGTTCTACTCGTAAACTTCAATAAAATAAGTGCAAAAAGTTAACTGTGTAAATTAGGAACAAGTTTGTCGATCTTTTGTGTAAAAGGCAAAACTGACTGATACACTTTTGCCTTTTATACTTATAATAAGTAAGTATACAGGCTGTCCCAAGAACGGCTGTCAAGCGGAAGTCCAGTCCAGTAAATAAAATGTCACAAAAACATGAATAACTTCTAAACTACAAAAAATCGCTGAACATACATGGCGGTGATTCGGGTAGCCCTTGGGGTGCTGCATCACTGGACTTCCGCTTGACAGTCGTTCCTGGGACACCCTGCTAGATATATTATTCGTTTTTTTATATCTCTGTTGTATGTACCTACCTATGCCAAATTCAGTTAACTTTCATTCTGTTCTCACCTTTATATAGAAGCTGCTTATATGCTTATATATAAGCTATATAAGCTGCCTCTAACGATAAAACCTGTAACTTAATTAATAAATAATGCTGGACATTTCACACTGCATCATCTAGCCGCAAACTAAGCAAAGCTATGGGAACCAGATAACTAATATGCTTACTACTTATATACTTTTTGTTTGTAAATACATACATATTATACATAGAAACACCCAGACCCGAGATAAATATTTTCAGATCATACCTACAAACATTTATCCCGCGGCAGGGATCAAACCTGCAGCCTAATGCGTCCCAAGCGGGCTTTCACCCACAAACCACGCCACAGAAGTCGTCGTTTTCTTATTTTATAAATTCACACAATGAAGTTATTTTTAGCTGTTGATTTTCCTTAATAAATAAATCTTTGCTGAAGAGACTACCAGAACTATCAGAGATGGTGTCTGTAACGAGTTCGATGATTTTTTCCTATCTCAAAAAATGTCCAACGCGCCCATGAACGCGCCTAAGGAAGTTTTCACTTCGAAATGACTATTTTATCAATCCGCTGTTGGCGTTCCAGAAGTAAAGGATATTGCTCATAATGTATGAAAAGAAACCCAGGCCCGGCGCAAACGAGATGTAGCTAAATTATAGGCAAGAATGAGTAAATAAATTCTGCATATGGGGCATCATCGAAATCGATTGCTATTTGAATCCTCACAGGGGACAATTCATTGTTTTTCTAGAATGTAAGTTGTCAAATTTTTACCCGACTGTCAAAGGAAGGGTTATGTTTGCGCCCGTATCTTGTATGTATGTATGTATGTAATGCGTTAAACTTTGTTCCCTCGTATCTCCCAAACGACTAGATGGATTATAAATAATGCTGGACTTCACACAGCATCATCTAGCCCCAAAGTAAGCAGAGCTTGTGTTATGGGTACTAAGATGACTGATATACCTACTACTTATATACTTTTTGTTTGTAAATACATACACAATATACATAGAAACACCCAGACCCGAGACAAATATTTGTAGATCATACAAACATTGGTCCCGCCGTGGGGATCGAACCCGCAACCTTTTGCGTCGCAGGCGGGCCTTCGCCTACTGCGCAACTGAGGATCGTTAGATTCGTCTTAATAACGAGAGTGTCTCATAGGGGTACCTAATAGGTTTTTGAAAAAAAAAACAAAATGGCGGATCTTATGCGCGAAATAGTATCATGTTCAGAAAAAAAAACTTTGCCAATCATATCGAGTGGGGCCAATCATATCAAAATCAAGGAAATTACAAGGAGTAGGTACAGAAATATGAGGCTGCTACAGTTTCATAACTTTTGCAGTCTCTTCGTTATATTTTTGTAAACACACTGTATTAAGTTCTGAATAAATGTATTTTTATCTTATCTTTATACTATATATTTTCACGCTACCCGCTCGAAATGCTTACTTTTTGTAGTCTCAGTGAGTCATTTCTCCCTGTGAACCTCATGTGAATAGATACCTAAGTAATGAGGTTTGAATTTCGAACTTCAACATTTCTATGAAAATGTTTACTATTGAGTCCACACCAAATAGAACATTATTATTATGATTATTATTATTATTTCAGCCATCAGTGTCCCACTGCTGGGCAAAGACCTCATAACAAATAGAATATTATACGAAAAAAAAGAAAAAATGTGGCAACTACATAATCTTTTTCTTCCGTGTTGAATTTTGATGTTTCTATGAAAATGTTTACCATAGAGACCTGTTTATTCAAATATGAGAAAAAAGTGTGAAACTATTGAGCGATCTAATATTGTTGCATATTAATGCTAAAATATTTTTTGAGAATAAACGAATAGATTATTATTATTATTATTGTACCTATAAAACCTGTTCATGAGACTTGCTTGCTATTTTCTGGGTGTAAGTATTCACTATATTTCTCGCAGTATCCGTTTAAAAGTAGAGTCTTCACCTCGGGGTAAAGCTGTCTTAGTCTTGGGCACTCTTGAATCCCTTGCTGTCTCAGGATTCTAGTCATTAACTCCCTCGTTTCACTCGGGTGTTAACTATAAACACCCTCGCTGTCGCTCGGAAGTTAACAAAGAATCCTTCGATGCGCTTGGGATTCATTATGGCGCCCGTGACATAATACACTGCTTTATCCCCTTGGTGAATAATGTACTATTTTCATATTTAAAACAAAATGGCCGATCTTAGGAGCGAAATAGAAATGCAATAATAAAATAAAATTAACCAATCATATCGAGTGGGGTATCAAATTGAAGGGAAAAGGAAATTATAAAAATATATATCTATACTAATATTATAAAGAGGAAAGATTTGTTTGTTTGTTTGTTTGAATTAAATTGTTTTAGCATTAGAATCCTGCATTATCCCTGATGAACATAGGCTATAATTATCCCGAGAAAGTGAAGTTTTCCCGAGGGAACGCGGGTAACCGCGACGGACAGCTTAAGTCATATATACTTAGTGAATAACAAATTGGCAATGAATGCATGCAAATAGCTTCATTCATAGTTTAGGTACCCTACCTACGCATTACAAAACCTCAAAAGTTTACTTTCTAGCAGTCGGGTTTTATTTTATTTTATTTGTAATAAATACTTGTTTATTTATATTTCCATAACACTTATGAATCACACCTGTAAGCATTTAATCAGCACTAAAACAACACTGCAGGACGAAATTTTTAATGCAACTTATACGAAAAAAAAAACAATATTGTCGCTTTTTAAAATTCCATTCCCTAGGACATCGATCTCGATGATACTTCCTAAACAGGCAGGATTTTTCTACTAATTTTTGCCTATCATTTGAGTTGAGATAAATTTCGTTAGCCGCCGGGCCTGGGTTTTTTTTGAGCATTACCCTTTAGTTATCTACGTCCCTTCGAATAACACGTAAAATAGCAATTTAAAAAGTAGTGATTCTGGTGGTTATATTAATATCGATCGAGAGCTAAGTCACTAATAAAGCAGTTTCAAAACAAGCAAATGACCGACTTGAATTTAAAGTTAACAATTTACCTAATAAGTAAAAAATACTGAGCCACGTCGACTCGGGGCGGAGCCAGGCGTGGGCGAGGCTGCCTAGTATCGCAGGCAGTGGTCGTGGTGCAGCGGCGGCGCGTGATGCAGCGGCGACGGCGCCGCGTTCTCTTTGTCGCGAGCGTAGTGCGGCGCGGCGGCGGCGGGCGCGGCCGGAGCGAACTCCGCGCCCAGCGCCGCCGTCTCGTACTCGTCCGCGGAGCCGTCCGACGCCTCCAGGTACCCGAACAGCCGCGCCGCGCCGCCAGCGCGCGCCTCGCGCCGCCGCCCCGCCGCGCCCGCGTCCGCCGCCGCCGCCTGCTGCTGGCCGCCGCTCGCCGTCTGCTGCTGCTGCTGCTGCTGCGTCTGCGCGCCGCTGACGATGAAGCCGGCGACGGGCGCGCCGGCCGCGGCGCGCGTCGCGCTCGTCGTCGGCACCTTCAGGTTGCGGCTCTCGATTTGGCTGCGGAACGAAAGCGAACGATCAGCGGGGCTCGGGGGCCGGCGAGCGAGACCGGGATGGGAACCGTACTGACTGGGCGTCGCGCAGGTGCACCGCGAGCTGGTGCAGGTCGTCCGCGAGGAAGGCGCACTTGCCGCACGCCTTCTTGTTGTGCACCTTGTGCACGTGGGTGGCGAGCCGCTCGGCGCGCGCCGCCTTGTACTCGCACAGCGCGCACGCGAACGGCTTCAGGTGAGTGTTCAGGTGCCGCTTCAGGCACCAGTTGTCCACGCCGGACCACGCGCAGTAGCAGCACGCGTAGCGCCGCTCGCCCTGCGCACACGAGAGCGGGGTCAGGGCCTGAGGGGGGCGGGGGCCGGACGGGCGGGGGGCGGGGGCTCACCTTGCGGCGCGCGGGCGGCGCGGGGGGCGGAGGCGCGGGCGGCGCGGCCGGCTTGTGCGGCGGCGGGTCCGGCTTCAGCTGCGCGCGCTCCTGCTTCACGAGCGGCGGCGGCGCGCGATAGTCGGGCGGCGGGGGCGCGGCCGGCGCGGCCAGCAGCGGCGGCATCGCGGGCGCGGGGGCCGGCGGCGGCGGCGGCTCGCTCGGCTTCGAGTAGTAGAGCGCGGGAGGCGCGGGCGCCGGCGCCGGGGGGAGCGCCGGCGGCGGCTTCGCGGCCTGCCGCCGGATCCGGTTCAGATCGTACGGCTGGTCGCGGTGCATCCGCAGGAAGTGCTTCTTGACGTGGTCCGCGCGGTTGAACTGCTTCTGGCAGAGGTAGCAGTGGAACGGTTTCTCGTCGCGGTGGATGTTCTCGTGGCGCGTGAACAGGTCCCGGCGGTCGGTCGCGTACGGGCAGGCGGCGCACGCGTACCGCTTGCCGGCGTCCGGCGCGGACGCCTCGTCCGCCGCGGAGGGGGGCGCGGGGGCCGGGGGCGGCGGCGGCTCCGGGGCGCGGCGCAGCGCCTCCACCTTCGCCTTCAGCCGCTGCAGGTAGCGCGTGAGATCGTCCAGCGCGGGGTTGTCGCGCAGCAGATGGTCGGCCCCCGCAGGATCCGAGTGGTGATCGCGCGCTAGATGCTGCCGCACCGAGCGCGCCCAGCCCGCCGCGAAGCCGCAGCCGGCGAGCGGGCACTGGAAGGCGCGAGCATGCGAGTGAGTACCGAGCCAGTGCTCCGCGACGCGCGCGAGGAAGCCGACGCACTCGCAGTCGGCGCACTTGAACAGCCGCTGCGCCGGGTTGTAGGCGGCGACGCGGGAGTGCGCCCAGGCGAGCGGTTCCTCGGCGGCGGTCCAGCGGTCCTCGGCGGTAGGGTCGGTCCGCGGTGCGAAGTTCGCCTGCAGGATGCCGGGCGGAGGGAACCCGTTCTGCATGAGGGCGGCGAGCCCCCAGGCGGTGATGTGCTCCTCGGGACGCATCTCGTCCTCCAGGTCGCGCTCGGCCGCCGGGAACTCAACGCCGACCACGCCGACGGTCGCCTCCTCGCCGTACAGCTTCTTGGTGATCTCCTTGAACATGTCCTCGCAGTCCATGGTGAGCGACGCCACGCTGCCTGCGCCCGCGCCGCCCTCCATGCCCGCCGGCGCCTCAACACCAGCACCTGCCTGTTGACACATGTCACCTTCTATTATTTAAATCTAAGGCTTAGTGACCATAAATAAAGCTTTAGGTTCGGTAGGTTAGGTACCCATGTGGAATAAAAGGTAGCACTGAATGATCGGTGTCGCGCTGGAGGGCCACCGCCCCCTGCAAGTGCAGCGACCCCCTCCCCACCACCGCTCCCTCCCCCTCCCGCCGCGCCCTTCATAATTAAATGACGGGTCGCGCCCGCCGGCCCCCTGGCGCCCAGCACTGTGATGACACCGAATCAAAATATCGCGACAGATAATAACAGAAATCTGCTTGGAATGTTTCACGCGGGTTCGGGTAACCCGACTCAAAGGACTCAAACTAAGAAGAAAGTACCTAGCTGAAGAGTGAAGAGCTACCGGCATCTAAAAGAGAAAATCAAATATTCCTCGCCTCTTCAACTAGGAATGACATCCTGTGATGGCATACTTCTGTAATAAATAAAAGGCAAAATATAATAGATGCGAGGTGAGGTGCGGAGGAGCAGGGTGAGGGTGCATAGCATGTGCGGCAGTAGGGAAGGGAGCTCAGCTCATCTCACGCACTCCGGAAGGAGCGGAGGATGCGTAGAGTGGTCGGTGCGGTGACGTCACCCGAGCGGGCGCGGGCGGAGGGAGCGCATCGATCCCGAGTGGGCGCGCGGGCGAGGGGCGGCGCGCCGCGGATCGATGCCCCTCGAGAGCGGCTCTCCGGACTCACCTGCAGCGGTCGCCGGGACACGAACGCGCGGCGCACACCACAGCTCGGAGCGGCGCGTCAGCCGCGACTGACGCCACCCGCCGCCCCCCGCCCGCTGCCCCCTCCCCCCACGCTGCCATTCAGCGCCGCGTATCGACCGCCCGCACCCGCCACCCAGAGCCAGCCAGCGCGCCTCGCCGCCCCCGCCTAACTCATTTGATAAACTTCCTGCTAATCTAGGTATAGATAGATCCACTGGACTGCTTTTTGAGCATTACAAGAATAGTAGATTATTCACCAAGGGGATAAAGCAGTGTATTATGTCACGGGCGCCATATTGAATCCCAAGCGCATCGAAGGATTCTATAGTTAACTCCCGAGCGACAGCGAGGGTGTTTATAGTTAACTCCCGAGTGAAATAAGGGAGTTAATGACTAGAATCCTGAGACAGCGAGGGAGTCAAGAGCGCCCAACGGCCCCAGACTAATAGCTTTAACCCCGAATACTCTACTTTTCACACATACTGCGAGAAATATAGTGAATACTTACTTTTTTTTTTTATATAAATAAATAATTTCTTTTGAAACCTTGTGTATAGTAAGAAACCTTATTTTATTGAGATTTAATAACAGCAAAAAAATTCGGTGATTTGATATTTTTTTAATTGTAAAATTTAATTAATGAAAAACCAAAATATTACATTTATAAGTAAATGGACCGTTACTGTTTTTTACAGTTCTTGTGACTTAATTAATTGGTTTTCTTTACAGTTTAATAATCAGTGTTGCCCCCCCCTGATGGTAAAAACACATCTGCACCGGTTATTCTTATAAAATTACGATGTTAAAGTCTCGCTCGGGATGCTCTTTTCAACTGACCAAAAAGTGGGTCTTCTGTCGTCAAATTTTACGGAAAATTGCTGAAAACTTTTCGCTACAACATGTTACATGCATGTTCAATGGGTTTTAAGTCGGGTGACTGTGTTAGCCAGCCCAAAACCGTGATTTCATGTTTCTGAAAGGCAGTTGATAACAGTCTCGCGGTATGGGAAGAGGCACTATTAGCTTGAGCAGAATTTTCTGTCCAATTTAGACTCTTCAAGGGAAGATCACAGTCTCTACGACTTGTCCTGGTATTTCGGAGCAGTCACTGACGCGATCCCTCGTCCAAGTGAGCTCGATTCGAGCGCGGTACCAAACACTTCTCAAACTATGATTATTTCTCCTGCGTAAGAATGGGCTTCTTGTGGATGCTGGAGTTGGTTTCTTTGGTCTGGAACTCTCTTAACACGTGTTCTTCGTGAATCGAGGTGGAATTCAAACCAAAACTCATCACTAAAGTGAAAATATTGCCATTGATCATTGTTATGCCCGGTTTACATTATTCCAGTCCAGCGATCCAGTCCAGTACTGGATTGCTTACTGGAAAAATGTAAACCGGCACTGGAATGAACTGAATCCAGTAAGCATTCCAGTCCAGTAACTGGATTCGCGGTCTACTTTTCGGTCCAGTGCGATCAATCCAGTGCAACTGGAATAATGCCCGGTTTACATTATTCCAGTCCAGCGATCCAGTCCAGTACTGGATTGCTTACTGGACTGGATCTGTTACGTCTACATTATTCCAGTTATTTAGAAGCCGTTGAAGTGTGAACACTACAGTGACAATGATTTCAAGAAGAGATCAGTTTCGAAAATGTTTTAAACGTGCTCAATCACTCTTGCTACAAGAAGTTATTAATGAGGTTGATAAGGAACTAAAAAAAAAAGGAACGGATTTGGGTGAGAAATTGGATCAGCGAAAGAGATCAAAAAGGAGGGTCAGTAATGCTTTTGCAACAACTGAAGGTAGAAGATCCCAATGAATATAGACTGGCACTGAGAATGACAGCAGAAAACTTTGAAGAACTGTTATCATTAGTTTCTATTAATATCCAGCGTAAGAATACGTTGTTCAGAGATGCTATACCCGCAAAAATAAAATTAGAAGTCACTCTTTCTTTTTTAACTACTGGAGATAGTTACAGAAGCCTCAGTCGTATGTTTCGATTGCCAAAACCAACTATTTCAAAAATTATACCAGAAGTCTGTCAAGAAATTAAAAGGGCATTAAAAGACCACATCAAGGTAATATTTTTTTATTTAGTATCATATCTATGACAATTAAGCATTTTTGAATGCATTCATGATTATATTAATGTATTCTGGGTCATCGCTTACTACATTTAACGAGTCCTCAGTGGTTTGTGAATCTACAGACGCTGGACTATTCAATGGCATATAAGTACTACTACTCGTACTTGGTCTTGACACATAATTGTTACTTGGTCTTGACGAATTGTCACTGGCATGTGTGTTTGCAAAATATTTAGGATTATTCGCTGTCATATTTCCGTATTTCAAATCGTGTAGTCGACATTTTGTTACCACACTCTGAATTTCTTCTTGGCCTAGGATAGCCTGTTCTGTAGAAAGGGTTCTTAATTGCTTCGCAATGTGTTTCCCGAAGATGTCGAATTCATCTTCCACTGTTTCTGATTTGGATAAATCGTATTGCATATCTTTCATGCTACTGACTATTGTAGACAGCTGTGAAATTTTACTTCTTTTCTTTCGCGGTTCTGATAGACTTGGTTCTGGGTCACTAGGTTGAGTATTGTCAGTATTTTCTTCATTTTGAGCATCATCAGTATTTTCCTGGAAATAAAATATTTTTTCTTGAATTTTGCAGATACCCACTGCGGAACAATGGAAACAACGATGCGGGTTCGAATCCCGTCGAAATCCAAAATTTTGATAAGACTTTTCATTTCACAATGGAAACAAGTCGAGGAAGGCTTTCGGAATAAGTGGAACTTTCCTTTGTGCTACGGAGCGTTAGACGGAAAACATATAAAAATTACTGGCTCCTATGAATATGGAAGTACGAACTTTAATTATAAAAAGAAAACAGCATAGTATTGATGGCTCTTGTTGACCATGATTACTGTTTTACGTATATCAATGTGGGCGCAAATGGAAGCGCTTCGGATGGTGGTATTTTCAAAAACTGTTCCATTTTTACTGAATTAGAAAATGGCAGTTTTATTCCAGAAAATGGAGTGATTGTGGCTGATGCAGCATTTCCACTAAAAACATACTTAATGAAACCATATCCTGGGGCTAATTTAACTTTTGAACAAAAAATATATAATTACAGGCTGTCCCGTGCTAGACGCATTGTAGAAAACGCTTTTGGAATATTAGTTAGTCGATTCAGAATTTTCGAAAAAGCTATTTCAACTAAGTTACAAACTGTGGATCACATTGTGTATGCAGCTTGCTCTCTACACAATTGGTTGAGAAAAAAGTCGAGCAATTATATGACTACTACTTGTGTAGACCATGAAGATCACAACGACCATCATTTGATTAATGGAACGTGGAGATCCGAAATAACCTCTTTAGATAGTATCATACAGCAGGGCAGTAACAACTCAGCAACACATGCCAGGGAAAAAAGAACTCAATTCACTAATTATTTTGTGAACGAAGGAAAAGTACCATGGCAAAATCACATGATACATTGATAAAGGAGAATGGGCAAAAATATATGGAAGCTGGTAGCAAAAAATAAAAATCATTTGCGACAAATAAGAATAATTCCTGCACAGTTGGTAAGGTGTCATCATACAGAACAATTATCACCATGGCAGCTAACCTCAATTCCTTGTCCGTTTTGTGCCCATTCTCCTTTGTGTGTTTTAACAAATAATATGCTACTAAAATAAAAATAAATAAAAATCTTAAAATACATAGGTACGTGTGTTTTACGCTTCACCATCACATTTTTAATAAATGAATTGAATTCGGCGAACCATTTCACTTTGGGTTGGTAAACATTGCCACTAGCACCAGATGTGGATGACTTTTTAATCTTGTCTAGTTCAAGGTAGTATGTCGAACGTATACTTTTTATTTTGTTTTTCACATCTTCCACTGTGAATCCTTCAATTTCTATACCAATGCACAGATTTTGCAAAGCAGTTTGGCGCATAGCTTTGTTTTTATAATTTTCTGATGTTATGTCCCATAAACACGGATTATCTCTGTATATAGAGACAAACTTTATAGTTTCGTCTTCAGATAACTTCTTCACCATTGTTAAATCCTTTTTCTTCGCAAAAAAAGTCCGCAAAAACAACCAACACGTGTGTACTTCGTCAGCACTGGAATGGCACTGGATTTTAGGATTCACAGTGGAAGATGTGAAAAACAAAATAAAAAGTATACGTTCGACATACTACCTTGAACTAGACAAGATTAAAAAGTCATCCACATCTGGTGCTAGTGGCAATGTTTACCAACCCAAAGTGAAATGGTTCGCCGAATTCAATTCATTTATTAAAAATGTGATGGTGAAGCGTAAAACACACGTACCTATGTATTTTAAGATTTTTATTTATTTTTATTTTAGTAGCATATTATTTGTTAAAACACACAAAGGAGAATGGGCACAAAACGGACAAGGAATTGAGGTTAGCTGCCATGGTGATAATTGTTCTGTATGATGACACCTTACCAACTGTGCAGGAATTATTCTTATTTGTCGCAAATGATTTTTATTTTTTGCTACCAGCTTCCATATATTTTTGCCCATTCTCCTTTATCAATGTATCATGTGATTTTGCCATGGTACTTTTCCTTCGTTCACAAAATAATTAGTGAATTGAGTTCTTTTTTCCCTGGCATGTGTTGCTGAGTTGTTACTGCCCTGCTGTATGATACTATCTAAAGAGGTTATTTCGGATCTCCACGTTCCATTAATCAAATGATGGTCGTTGTGATCTTCATGGTCTACACAAGTAGTAGTCATATAATTGCTCGACTTTTTTCTCAACCAATTGTGTAGAGAGCAAGCTGCATACACAATGTGATCCACAGTTTGTAACTTAGTTGAAATAGCTTTTTCGAAAATTCTGAATCGACTAACTAATATTCCAAAAGCGTTTTCTACAATGCGTCTAGCACGGGACAGCCTGTAATTATATATTTTTTGTTCAAAAGTTAAATTAGCCCCAGGATATGGTTTCATTAAGTATGTTTTTAGTGGAAATGCTGCATCAGCCACAATCACTCCATTTTCTGGAATAAAACTGCCATTTTCTAATTCAGTAAAAATGGAACAGTTTTTGAAAATACCACCATCCGAAGCGCTTCCATTTGCGCCCACATTGATATACGTAAAACAGTAATCATGGTCAACAAGAGCCATCAATACTATGCTGTTTTCTTTTTATAATTAAAGTTCGTACTTCCATATTCATAGGAGCCAGTAATTTTTATATGTTTTCCGTCTAACGCTCCGTAGCACAAAGGAAAGTTCCACTTATTCCGAAAGCCTTCCTCGACTTGTTTCCATTGTTCCGCAGTGGGTATCTGCAAAATTCAAGAAAAAATATTTTATTTCCAGGAAAATACTGATGATGCTCAAAATGAAGAAAATACTGACAATACTCAACCTAGTGACCCAGAACCAAGTCTATCAGAACCGCGAAAGAAAAGAAGTAAAATTTCACAGCTGTCTACAATAGTCAGTAGCATGAAAGATATGCAATACGATTTATCCAAATCAGAAACAGTGGAAGATGAATTCGACATCTTCGGGAAACACATTGCGAAGCAATTAAGAACCCTTTCTACAGAACAGGCTATCCTAGGCCAAGAAGAAATTCAGAGTGTGGTAACAAAATGTCGACTACACGATTTGAAATACGGAAATATGACAGCGAATAATCCTAAATATTTTGCAAACACACATGCCAGTGACAATTCGTCAAGACCAAGTAACAATTATGTGTCAAGACCAAGTACGAGTAGTAGTACTTATATGCCATTGAATAGTCCAGCGTCTGTAGATTCACAAACCACTGAGGACTCGTTAAATGTAGTAAGCGATGACCCAGAATACATTAATATAATCATGAATGCTTTCAAAAATGCTTAATTGTCATAGATATGATACTAAATAAAAAAATATTACCTTGATGTGGTCTTTTAATGCCCTTTTAATTTCTTGACAGACTTCTGGTATAATTTTTGAAATAGTTGGTTTTGGCAATCGAAACATACGACTGAGGCTTCTGTAACTATCTCCAGTAGTTAAAAAAGAAAGAGTGACTTCTAATTTTATTTTTGCGGGTATAGCATCTCTGAACAACGTATTCTTACGCTGGATATTAATAGAAACTAATGATAACAGTTCTTCAAAGTTTTCTGCTGTCATTCTCAGTGCCAGTCTATATTCATTGGGATCTTCTACCTTCAGTTGTTGCAAAAGCATTACTGACCCTCCTTTTTGATCTCTTTCGCTGATCCAATTTCTCACCCAAATCCGTTCCTTTTTTTTTAGTTCCTTATCAACCTCATTAATAACTTCTTGTAGCAAGAGTGATTGAGCACGTTTAAAACATTTTCGAAACTGATCTCTTCTTGAAATCATTGTCACTGTAGTGTTCACACTTCAACGGCTTCTAAATAACTGGAATAATGTAGACGTAACAGATCCAGTCCAGTAAGCAATCCAGTACTGGACTGGATCGCTGGACTGGAATAATGTAAACCGGGCATTACTTAACAAATCTAGAGATCAAACAAGTCACCTTCCTCGATTGCCTTGTTGTAGAGCTGGGACACGAAATGGAAAACGTGCAGAAGCGTTTTCTTTATCATCTGTCTTACGGTGATAACTTGCCCAAAAAAAGCCCAACTACAATAGCAGACAGAACCACTACAACATACCTACACCAATTATCATACCGTAGAATCTACGTCGACCTTCTATTGTTACATAAATTATTGAATGGTGCCCCGTGCCGTCAACTGCACAGAACTCATCGAACAACTTCATATTCATGTTTCTTATCGCCTTCAACCTTTTCGCCACTCGATAGGTACTTACTGTAAAACTAACCTGGGTAAGCACTCGTACCCAATAATAATGTTCAGTGATCTAAGTAGCAGTGATAGTAGATGCGTGGATGCGCGTAGAAAGATCTTGGCAATACCGAAAGGCTCTGATCTTAAGTTACAAAAAAAGGATACCGACGATGGCTTTACTCTTGTGCAGAGGACACGAAGGCCAAGACTGTGTCGCAACAAACGCGGCACTGCAAAACTATCATCGGGGGCACGTGCCCCCGTGCCCCCCCCCCTGGATCCGCCTATGCAATTATGAATTAAGGACATACCTACTATTATAGGTATGTAATTATGAATTAAGGACTTATGAATTATGAATTAAGAATTATGCAATTATGAATTTATTAAGAATTATGCAATTATGAATTAAGGACATACCTACTAGGTATGTCCTTTATTCATAATTGCACTTACCATTTTTATTTAGTTTGTTCTTTTGATCTCATTGTTATAACATGCTAGTTTTAATGCCTGTTTTTTATTTTATTTCTTTGTAATGTATAATGTTAGAAATGCCTATTTTAGTTTAGTTGAGTCCATATAATTGAAGGTTAAACAAACTTACCAAGTGAAGTTTGACCGTAATTATGCATCCTTGCATCCGAAGTGATTTATAATTTAGAATAATTCACCATGTAGTACACTTTTCAATGTACGGGGCAACGAGCACAATCTTCAGAGAATAAAAATGAAAAACAATTGACTTCATAGTGACACTTCCTGCCAGTGTCACTGGTGGCGCACTTCCTGTCGCTAGGTGGCGCGCTGCCTGCAACGAACTCTCATTCTTTTCAGAGAAATAATTTTGCAATGTTAGCCATAATGGGCAAAAAAATTGCTATAAATAGCAATTGGGTAGGGTAGGGTAATTATTATAAATCACTTCGGATGCAAGGATGCATAATTACGGTCAAACTTCACTTGGTAAGTTTGTTTAACCTTCAATTATACATCCTTGCATCCTCGTGATTTATAATTTAGAATAATTCACCATGTAGGATGTTTAGAGTATATTGCAAAATTATAAATGTAACTAAGAAATAAGCTGTTTAAATTATAAAAAAAATGATAATTTAATACTTATTTTAAAAGTAGGCAATGTTACATTAATAGTATTGATAACCAACAATCATAGTAGGTAAGAGCCTGTGTCGCTTCTGCAAAGGCGGTCTCTTCACCTTGGATGACAGTGACTGATTATAAGATTTGACAAAATGTTAACCATTAGATACTTACTAGTACCTACATTTATTGTTAGGCCAACTGGTACATATTTAGGTAAATAATGACAAACCGTTTAGCGTTGAGCTGCAAAGATAGGTGTGTGTGTGTGTGTGTAGAGTTAGGTATCTCTGTTCCCTTTACTCTTACTTACGGTGTATTTGGTCTATCGACTAGTGCAAATTCCAAAATAACACAGAGATACATGTTTTAATGACGTCCCTAAGAACTTACCATTCCAAATTTAAAATTACCAACTTTTATTATTTTGATGAATGTCGTCTTGTTGACAATATGATTTCTAAAAGACTTGAAAGATAATAATTATGATTAACTAGCTGCGCCCCGCGGTTTCACCCGCGTAAGTCCCGTTCCCGCGGGAATATCGGGATAAAAAGTAGCCTATGTGTTAATCCAGGGTATCACCTATCTACATACCAAATTTCAACCAAATCGGTCCAGCCGTTTTTGCGTGAAAGAGTAACAAACATCCATACATCCATACATCCATACTTACAAACTTTCGCCTTTATAATATTTATAGGATTTTAACCATATACTTTTATACAGTGTGGTATTTAACCCCGTTAGAAAACAACCTCAATATTGAAGTAGGTATCAAATACGATATCAGATCATAGCTACGTGGTCTGATAGAGAAAATAGGCACTAGTTTTAAAAAAGCGCAATGCTAAAATAAAACAGTGTATACTTCCTCAAATCGATTTATAGAATCTACTAATATTTTTACTAAAACTGAGATGAAATTAAGATGACATCTATCGTTTCTGGTTCTAGTTCTTGTCTTGTTGAACTTGTTCGTGATAATTATGTCACCCCTTGGGGTGACTTGCGATACATATGCGATACTGATATCGCCCTCACAGGGGGTAGCTCCTTCATCGTGGATGAAATACAACCTTGTTAAGGATTTAGATAATTCGGATTGACATTCAAGAAACTGAAGTAATGGACAACGAGTTGGTTCGTCCAGGATGGTTAGACCATAATAAAATTCCAGTTGCATAATCCTTAGTTGACTATTTTTAATATGTACTTAAGGCAAACGATACGAATAGATTCATGTTAATCTCCAGTGGTTAACCTATCCTGGGTGAGTGGAATGTCACGATTCTATTGACGTCTTGTTCATTTCAGTAGGTACCTTATACCTTACAAACAGGATATTTCAGATATATGGTATAAATATGCAGTATATTATTATAAAGTCTGCCTTTCAAAATTCAAACCTATCGATGTGACATCTCTGTATAGGTAGGTAGTCTATCTCGATGACGGACCATCGGAAAATATTTCCGCTACTTATTATTATATTATGTTCAATCTTCGTTATTATTGTCAATATTTTTGACAATTATTATAAGTCAATATCATTTACTGTCCAGGATTGGGTTCTCAACACTACTAATAGATCATCAGTAATAATTTTCTCCAAAATATTTACAAATTCCTAACTATTGTATTGCTTTCAAGGTCCATAATATAAAAGATAAAGATAAGGCTATTAGTAAAACGCATTCCTTTAAACTTTTAGTAAAAACTTAGATATTATGTTTTTCTTAGATGTCAATAAATTCTTGGAAGACCTAGTAACATTTAAATTGAATTTTGTTTAAACCAAAAGAATAAAATTCGATACTGACTTAGCACACGTCTATTTTATTTACTTTGGAGTATCAACCAATATATATATAAAAAATATTTTTAAAGTATTGCTATTCTTAGTTTTTTCATGTAACACATGACAGTGCAATGGACACAAGCTCATTGGCGGTCTTGAAACCATCTTTTTTTTTTTTGAAATGGTGTATCTAAACAACATTTTCTTTTATTGCCAATTTAAGACTATGTATATATTGAAATATACATTTTCCATAGGTAAGTACCTAACCTACCATGACCTGAACGGTATTACTGTTCCATCCAATACCACATAGTTAAATGTAAACACAACCACAAAAATAGTATCAATTAAAAATGAATTTTCCTCTGAAGAGGAAATATCACCTATACGATTCAAGAAGATGTAAGGGCTATCACGCCTGTGTCTGGATAATTCTGGGTTGGTACAGGTACCTAGTTTCTTCAACTAGAACCGACACTTTGTCGGGATTCAGTTTAGGTGTTTACACCAACTATGTATAAAAAATTCAGGATGAATGCTGATCTTTTCTGATTGTTATGGTTATTATTTAACCCTTTACATAGATACGTCCCCCAAACGTTCAGAGATCTTTAGGACTAATATGCCCAAAACTTTCCGTTTTTCTTTGAGTCCTTCCATACAAGGAAAAAATATGAATGGGTAGGTTGTGAGCTCCTCATTCAGTATTTGATACAACCGGCTGCCTGTATAAAGGTCTGTCGAGTTGAAAGTTGTTTCGGGAGTCGAGTGTTGGTATCAGTAATAGAAGCCAATGTCAGTGGTCAATCATGACCCAACATGGGAAAGCAACGATACCCGTAATCATGTCACAGTATAACGACTACGACAGCATCGTAGTTCCTCAATGCACGACTATGATTGCATCATAGTTCCAAGGCGATACATAGGCAATAGAAGCCAATAGTGGTGGTCAATTATGACACAATTTTAAAAAGAAACGATAACCGTAATCACGTCACAGTATAACGACTACAACTGCATCGTAGTTCCTCAATGCACGACTATGATTGCATCATAGTTCCACGGCGCTATATAGGCAATAGAAGTCAATAGTGGTGGTCAATTATGACACAATTTGAAAAAAAAAACAATAACCGCAATCACATCGTGACAGAATAACGTAGTCAACTGCATTGTAGTTCCTCAATGCACTACTATGATTGCATCATAGTTCCAAGGCGCTATATAGGCAATAGAAGCCAATAGTGGTGGTCAATCAAGACACAATTTGGAAAAGAAACAATAACCGCAATTACGTCGGGACATTATAACGTAGTCAACTGCATTGTAGTTCCTCATTGCACGACTATGATCGCATCATAGTTCCAAGGCGCTATATAGACAATAGAAGCCGATAGTGGTGGTAAATCATGACACAATTTGAAAACGAAACGATAACCGCAATCACGTGACAGTAAAACGTAGTCAACTGCATTGTAGTTCCTCATTGCACGACTATGATCGCATCATAGTTCCAAGGCGCTATATAGACAATAGAAGCCAATAGTGGTGGTAAATCATGACACAATTTGAAAACGAAACGATAACCGGAAACTTCATTGGTAGTTCCTCAATGCCCGAATATGATCGCATCATAATTCTAAAGGCAATTATGTAGACAGCTATTTATGTAGGTAATGATGAATAATCATTATAATAATGAGGTATTTATTAAGGTTTAAATTGGTAAAAAGGATTTCTCTCCCTGTACTACAAGTATAATAATTTGTAGGCAATAAAAGCCAGCAGCAGTGTTGTAAAGAAAGAGGGGCCAATACCCAGCAGTGCGTGAAGACATTTCAGCAAGGCACATCAAATTATGATAAAAATAGAATCGTTATTACTTCACGGTAAAAGAGAAGTATTACCACTAAAATTGCAATGATAAAATGAAATAAGATTTTACTTTACTTGATAATACGCCAAGTGCACGACTATAATCACATTATAGTTCTAAGGCATTAATTTGCTAATGAAAACTAAACGGTCATTATCATTTGTAACTCATTTCCTTAAACAGTAGATACCCGAATTAGTAAGGTACTCATATGAGTGCACAGTAATTCATGAAAAATGTCCGTAATTATAAGCACTATTACTTACATCATAAGGATCTAATAAATAAAAAGGAGGATCAGTTGGCAGAGCTCAATAAGTCACCCTATAGGTACTAGGATTCAGGGATCGTGATCGCATCATGATACAACATACACATTATGAGAAAAAACATCGACAGTAATAGCGTCACAGTTCTACAAAACTATTGCGTATAAAATCGCACTATTAGTAGGCATCTAGGTAAAGTACCTAATCGAAGCAGACTATGATCACGTCATAGTTCCAAGGTCCTCAGACTACATTACAGTAAACTGTAGTTAAGATAAAAAATTCACACGTAACTCATTACGAAAACAGGTAAATCGGATGCGGTTCAAAATAAATATTACTACCAACAGCATTATAGTATCTTCTTAGAACAAGATTATGATTGCATCATCATGCATAGATCCATAGCACGTATGCCAATAAACAGTAGTTTATGATAAAAAATGGCACATTATTATGACTGGTATTCATTTAAGAATAAAGTAAATCGCTAACCTTCACCAACAAAAGCGTAATTCGATAGAAATAAATCTTTGTGTTATTATTATAAAATTGAGGGTAGAATTTACATGTTTAATCATTTAGGTATCAGGTACGATTTAATCTTGAACATTGCCAAGGATCAGTTCACGCTATAAAAATAGTCTGAGGGTAGCTGTAAAAACAGTTGACCGAACAATTTAATAAAATTGTTTTGTTATCTTTAGTTATAGAAGACAAAATATTTGTCATGCATGTGTGGATTAATCCAATTAAAAGAAATACAGAGTATTTAAACACTTACCAGTGTCACTCCTATCCGAACTTTCACAATGTCGGTAAAACTTTTAAGATTTTTTTAAAATACTTGCTTTTACACGTAATTAGCACTTACGCACTTATATTAGCCTTTAACAACGTGAAACAATATCAGATTTAAAAACTTATTATTTGAATTACTTATTTAAATAAATAGGTGCTGCGATGCCCGCACACAAAAAGTGAATGAGAGTTCGTTGCAGGCAGCGCGCCACCTAGCGACAGGAAGTGCGCCACCAGTGACACTGGCAGGAAGTGTCACTATGAAGTCAATTGTTTTTCATTTTTATTCTCTGAAGATTGTGCTCGTTGCCCCGTACATTGAAAAGTGTACTACATGGTGAATTATTCTAAATTATAAATCACGAGGATGCAAGGATGTATAATTATTATTTTCACACTACCCGCTCGAAATGCTTAATTTGGCCATACAATCTCATGTCAAAATATTCAATTCTCCCTCCAAAAACAAAATGGCGGTCGGGAATAAAGTAGTATGAGATCACATTACTCCCTGTGAAAGCGCTCGTGGTCGTGCTTGCTTAGACGTTCTTGATAGATCGTCGAAGTTAAGCAACGTTTGAAACGGTCAGTAAGTGGATGGGTGACCGCCAGTGGCATTTTCATCTGAGCGCTTCCGTGCTTCGGAGGGCACGTTAAATTGTCGGTCCCGGCTATTTAAGTCGTTATGCCATGACGGAGGCCTTAAGGCGGCCTAAAAACTCCGTCACCAGAGTTGGCCACTGACTCATACGAACTTACTTTTTTTTTTTTTACTCCCTATGAAGAGATAAGTAATAAGGTTCGAATTTCGAACTTCAACATTTCTATAAAAAATTTTACCATTGAGTCGACACCTAAATAGAACTTATACTCGTCCTTACAAAAAAAAGGAAAAAATGTGACAACTAATAATCTTTTTCTTTCAAGTAGAATTTTGATATTTCTATGAAAATGTTTCCCATAGAGACCCGCCCGGCTTCGCTCGGGTGTAATGCTGATGCTAAATATTAGCCAGCGTTTGCAATGTAAGCGCAAAAATGTATTAGTAATTCACGACATCACATTAGATACCTTTAAAATTATCAGTGTTCCTCTACTATATTATGCATGTATTAAACATATAAACCTTCCTCTTGAATCACATAAAAAAACCGCATCAAAATCCGTAGGTACCTACATAGGGATACAGGGACAGAGAAAGCGACTTTGTTTCATACTATGTGGTGATAAGAACAAAGTGTGGATAATGCCACCAAACTATTTAGCGATCTAATGTTGTTGCATAATAATGTTAAAATATTTTTTGAGAATAAACGAATAGATTATTATTATTGTACCTATAAAACCTGTTCATTACTTGCTATTTTCTGGGTGTATTTATCCACTATTTTTCTCGCACATACTGTGTGAAAAGTAGAGTATTCACCTCGGGGTTAAAGCTGTCTCAGGATTCTAGTCATTAACTATAAACACCCTCGCTGTCTCTCGGGAGTTAACTCAAGAATCCTTCGATGCGCTTGGGATTCAATATGGCGCCCGTGACATAATACACTGCTTTATCCCCTTGGTGAATAATCTACTACGAGTATAGTTTCCCAGAAAACCAATAGCTCAAGGAAATTCTAATGTTATTTTAGTCACAAATCTTTCATTAAATTTCCATAAGTACAGGCAGCGACAGAAGTTCATTTATTTATTTATAACAGTTTTGATAGAAAGCTTACAGTAAAAAAAACCAAAACGCTCACAACTATCTAACACCTTAAGAGGTGGTAAAAATAGTGGAAAGATTGTCATTAAAAATGTCAACATGTTGGAGCTCATGCAAATATGCATTGAATAAAATAAGAGCCCTCAAAGTTGGAGCATTGTTCGCAATAATGGTACGCGGGGTGTGGCAGGCGAACAGAGAATGATAACGCCGGCCGCCGGCCACAACGTACCTACGTAGTTGTCGGGGACATAGAGTGAGATCGCGCATTTTGATGAACACGATTAAGTGATCCCTTAAATTATGATCTTGATCTTGATCTATGGCGGATGGCGGTATGTGTTTGTACCGAATATGAGACTTGCTTGAATGAGTACGTTTCTTTTAAAGTAAACCGCGGTAAAACGAAAACATTCGATCACTAGGTACTCGCAGATCGACATCCAACCGAGACGAGGCTGCCTGCTCCTTCACCAGTTGCCATCCAGCTGCAACACAATTTTGTATGAAAAAGCGTTTACTGCGCAGAGAAACAGCTTTCACGTATGCCTAGATCCGTTGGGCGAAGTGAAAAGTTATTTTTTTTTGCAAAGTACCCATTTAACCCCTTCCTAAGTATTCAAACCGAGTTTTAATCTTATTCGTATCACCTGTTAAAAAAGTTTTGAAAATCCTGAAATACTTATGTGTTTGATTATTTTTATGTACTATTGAGACAGAGGAACATTGTCCCGCAACCGCAACCCAATGTTTGTGTACGTAACGTCTGCGCACTGAGCGAGCTGGCAGAGGCAGCCTCCGCCGCCGCCGGGGCGTCGCCCCGCGAGGGTACTCGCGCCGCGGGGAATCCGCTCGGGACATCACCAGGCCGGGTGAGCGGGTTGCTTGAAGCAAAAAATAAAAATAGCAAGAAGCAACTTGCTTCATGCTATTTTAGCTGTAGGTAAGTACGAGAAGGTGAAATATTTTCCGAAAAGAAAACTCAAGTGATGATGAAACGTTCTTTAAATGCATCTTAGTCAAAGTTTGGTTTAGTTTATTTATTGGTAACGGATTACCTAACTTACATTACTATAAGTAAGTTAAGAATGTGCCACAGAACTAGGTATATCCAGTTCTGTGGTATGTTCGTAATGAACCGCATCGAAAAATAAAAGTAATAATTTATCATTAAACCAAAAGAGAACGAAATGTACCCCCTTCATACCTACTACAAAATGTAAAACCAATGTAAGTAATAGTAATTTTTTTTTGAAAAAAATGTCAACATGTACAAGCTTTTAATAGGTTACCGTGAGCTAATTGAACTCCCCGATGTTAGTACAAAATTTCATTTCAATCAATCTATTACCTGAGGAGTTCCATTCTCCATCATCAGATCAGCTCGCTGTCAACATATTTCAAAATTTTAGATGATACTTAATCTACGAACCGAGTTTCAACTCAATCGGCCTAATTTCTGAGGAGTTCCCTGGAACAGCTCATGACTCCATCATCAGATCAGCTCGCTGTTACCATATTATTGCATCGTCACCGAGGACTCACAAGTGTACCAAAATTC
The DNA here is from genome assembly GCA_963565295.1 of Epirrhoe alternata. Lineage (NCBI taxonomy): Eukaryota > Metazoa > Arthropoda > Insecta > Lepidoptera > Geometridae > Epirrhoe > Epirrhoe alternata. The sequence continues at coordinate 103,674 of OY751385.1, read as the reverse complement.
AGCTCAATCGGACACCGGTAAGTGGGTCAAATTAAGCTTGCAAGATTTGACCCGGACAAACATACATACAAACATACAAACTTTGCAAGTTAATTAAAAGCTTTTAAAAAGCGGACAAGTGCAAGCGAAAAACGACGTTTCTAAACTGAAGAGCCTCTGTGTTGTGTTGTAGTGTAGGGAGGGCCTTAGGGTCGATTCACATCTGACCGAAGATCCGTCGCGGATTATCGGTCGCGGAACGCCAGAACTGACAAATGTATAGAAAAACACTCCCGACGGATGATACGTTAGATTTGTAGTTGAGTTACAAGTGAATAATTAAGTAGGCTAATCTCTCCCTTGACTAGTTTCTTGTGCGCGAGTAGGTCACGTACTCTCGGTTCAATGTAAAATAATATAAAATATTAGCTAAAATTAAAGTGCAGCGCACGCGACTTTAATAAGTGCCGCATTCGCAAATTGCCAATGTATGGTAAAACCGTACAAACCAATCCAAAGTGATTTCAATGAATAAACTAATATTGACTTTGAAACAAAAACGTACAAACATACTCACAAACTTTCGGCTTTATATTAGTAGGATTATTTAGGATAATCCACTAGCGTAGCAGCTTGTAGCATCCTTCTACGGCGGAGCTCGTAGCGGTCCGTGCGGCGTAGCGTTCCGTAGCATCCTGCCGTAGGGCTCGTAGCGCGGCCCGAACTCACTTCTTGCGTAGAGCTCGTAGCTACAATGTTTCTTCAAATACGTTGTTAAATCTAACCCTGTAGTTTTGGATTGGAAGATTTGTGTTTATTTCTATTTTTAGAAAAACTCAAATTTTATAAAACCTTTCGTGTTCAATAATATTTATTTGAAAGGGAAAAGTTTGTAAGTATTTTTTTTTTGTAATAATTAGGTAAACTACTAACATTTATTGTGGAAAAAAAATTGTGTTAATAACCAAAAGGAATTTCGTTCATTCATAAACATAAAAGCATTAATACATAATGTATACAGTGATTGTTTGTAGCGTTGTAATGATTATGCTGCCAGCGTCGTTTGTTAATCGTCGAATCAAAGCAGGAGCGCTGTGAATCATCCGCGGATCAACCGTGATCCACAGCTTTATAGATAGGCAGCATCAGCGGTCCGCTGTAACAGGACGGAAGTCGGGGTCGGAGTCTCAGCGGACGCAGTGGCCGCGGGCGGCGCGCGGCGGGCGCCCGCGAACGATTTGATAAAATCGATAGCGGCCCGAGCCGACGCCTCTCCGGGCGCCCATTGATGCGCGGCGGGTGCGGGGCGCGGGGCGGGGTCGCGGCGCGCAGGCGCGGCGTGAGGGGGGCAGGGCGCGCGCGGCCGTCAGTCGCGCCTCGGCCGCGGCCCTGCGCGTGTCCCCGCCGCGAGCCGCAGCATGCCGCGGGCCCGCTAGCGGCGCGCGACGCCCGCTGCTGACGCCCGGCGGCGCATGCCCCGCCGCCGCCCGAGCGCGCCGAGCATGTCGGGCTCCCCCGGCCCCGGCGACTCCCACGATGACATCGTAAGCTCCGCCGCGCTTTGTTTATCGCGCGCTCGAGGACGCGCTATAAATACGCCGCGCGCCCGAGCCGGACGAACTCGCGGTTTCATCGCTGATGTCCCCATCATGTTCCCGATGGTGGATGTCAGTTCGTCCGGCGGGGCGGGGCGGGGCGGGGCGGGCGGCCGCTGAGCTGTGCGTGTGTTGCAGATGTGCAGCCTGGCGGCGCTGGCGCGTGGGTGCGGGCCGGGTGCGCCTCCCCCGCCGCCCGGCAGCAAGCTGCCCTTCAGCTGGTGCTGCTGGTGCTGCTGCTGTTCCTGCTCCTCCTGGTGAGCATGCTGCGTCCCTCTCGCTCGGAACCCTTTCTGAATCGCCATGTCCGTTCCTGACTTAAGTGACGTATCTGAAGGACCCATCTGACTGATGTCGCGTTGAGTGTGTGTCAAATCAAAAACATGACCGTTCCGTGCTGCAGGTCGACTGACGCTCCGAAGATTCCATCCGACGATGCAAGTACCTAATACATATAAGTGGCCGTCATCTGACGATGTAAAAAATCAGACATTTCATAATGTTTATAATATGTAGGTATATATCCATCGGTCGGAGAGCCTCCTTGTCCAAAAAGAAGGATAAAGTCGCACCTTTATCAAAAATACCGCTTCCATCCATGTTTTCTACATGATCTACATGAATGAATGTAGTCCGCCAATAAACTACCTTGCTACTAGGTAGGTATCTGATCTGAAACCAACGCATTTTGATCGCGTGCGTAGTCGGGAGTTCCCATCCCGACTGACAACGAAATAGGATGTGCGGTGTCCCGAAGCTAAGCCACATGCAGGTATGCAGGTATTGAAATAACAAAATGTTATTTCAATACCTGCATGAGCTCTCTTGTGAGCTACAATCCTGATTAATTTTATTAGAAGCAGCAAAATCCATTGTAACGCAGGATTTGTGGCGCGCAAACATTACCGACCGAACTCAATGACTGGTCGCTCCCCCCCCCCCCGCGCCCCCGCTCCCCACGCCCTGCTCGGAGCTACCACACCTAGGTGCAGGTGCCCCCTGCCTGCTGAGACAGGTTGCGTTGTGTTGTGTGTGACAGTCATGTCCATAGCCTAGTGCACTTATGAAGGATCCTTTTTAAAGTAGGTTTTTGTAATTGTTGCAGGGCTAAGTGGTAAGTAAGTAAGCGATGGACCTAGTCTGACCAAATACCGTAAGATTAGATGTAACTACATAATTATATCTTATCTTGTTGCGGCCTTTTATCATTATTGTAAAAAAAATTTAATGAACTCACAGTTGAACTTTAAACCTTGAGAAAATGCTCACCCAGCAAAAATTTTTTTATAGTTCCGGGAAGTTGGTAGGCTAGTACGCACTATGTATGTGTACCTATGTCATAGGTACTTAAGTAGGTACCTACCTAAACAGTATTGCCACTCAAGCACATTCAAAATACAATACAAAGAAGGTAGGTACTTGCTACTAGGGCTTGTAAAAACCGGGTCGTTTAAAAAAATCGGTTATAAATGATAAATGAAATTTATTTGCACGAACACATGTGTTAGAATAAGGTCTTAAAATTAGTCTATTTGTCCATTCTATGTCCTGCCAAAAGCATCGTTGAGGCATGCAAATTTTGAGGTACGTAGTAGTTAGGTTTTTCGGTTTTTTATTTTTCAATAACTGGCTTAACCGGGTTTCGGTTATTTTTCGATTTTTTTATATACGAGTATGTGCCTAAGGTCATACCCGTGAGTGGGTATGGGATGGGTAGGGTAGTGAGTTCCCTTATGATATTTTTTTTTCTTTCCTTTATGATAATGCTACGACATAAATTATGTAATATGCAGTTTTGTTGGCAAATAATTAGTGTCAGACCAAAGTTTCGGTTTCCGCCAAACTAAATGGGGTTTCAGCCACAGTTTCGGATCCTGCCAAAAACCACCGGCTGAAACTTCGGCCGTGCCGAAAGTCAGCTTTTGTGTATTATCGCGTTACGTTCGGATAACTTCGAGTGAGAACTCCCAAGATCTGATAGGAGTATTTTGTGATTTGTCGAAAGTGTTTGTACTTTAATTTCAAAATTAAAATATTACGGCAATAAAAATCGAGCTATTTACCTTGTCCATTCTTACCTTCAAATAAAATCTTTAAAGAGGTGAAAGGTCTGGGTGTACCAGGGCTCTACATTAGGTCCTTTCTTGTTCCTGGTATATATAAACGACTTACCTTCTATTATTTAAAGACATGTGTGGCATTGTGCTGATGATACTCTTTGATTTTTAAGGTTGACAGATATAAAGATAATTACGGTGATATGAATGCGTCACTATCCCTAATCTTAAATTGGTTCAATTCAAACAACCTTTTACCTAATGCCAAAAAGACCAAATGTATTAAATTCACTTTGCCTAATGTGGAACAAAGACCAACAAAAATTACTTTGAATGGGGAGGCACTCAATCTTGTAGACTCGACTATTTTCTTAGGTCTTACTATCGATTCCAAAGTGCAGTGGGGGCTGGGGGCCTCACATTGACACACTTGCAGGTAGACTTAGTTCCGCTGCATATGCAGTTCGCTCTATTAGGCAGCTGGCTGATGAAGATACAGCAAGATTGGAATATTTTAGCTACTTCCATAGTGTGATGTCATACGGTATCTTTCTCTGGGGAAATGCAGCAGATATTCAAGTATTTTTTGTCGTACAAAAGCGAGCAATCCGTGCGATTTACAAAATGAAACCAGAGGACCTATTTATTGTAGACAACAGAATTTATTGTATACTCATTAAAATATACGAGTTTAAGGAAAAAAAGAGACGTACAAAGAATTATTTATTTATTTATTGGAAAACCAACAGCTATTACATGTTGTCCTTAGTAACTACAATAGAAATAGTGAGCCAATTACAGGTCTTCGCTAATAGTAGTAGAATAGCTAGAAAAAATGTGAACACTAATACTTGTATACATACTTATCTATCTTATTATAGATACTTAGAATAAAAATATATAATGAAATTAAACAGTTAAACTTCCGGATTAAAAAAATGTAATGCTAGGCATCGCCTTGCCTTGGGAACACTGGTACTAAACATATCAATGTTCAACAAATTAACACTAGAAATAAAAATAAACTATGTATTCCTAAATTCAGGTTAGAAAAAGTAAATGGTTCTTTTATGGGGGGTACAGTACGTTCCTATAATGATAAACTCATGCAATTTCCTATTAGAAAATTAGAACCTATATTAAAAAATTCTTGTTAAGAAAGCTTATTACTCTGCAAATGTTGATATTGTTGATAAATGGCCTGATGTCGCTCTGCTCAACGACAGCTGATAGGCTGCCTTGCTTCTTTATTAAGTATCTCTCGTATTATCTAAGCAAAAGCTAGGTACTAGGTAGGTACCACCTAATATAGTGTAGCATGTAGTGCCAGGCGAAGTACTTTGTTGAGGCGTTAGTTCTTAGTACTTTATGGAATGGGAAAACTTCACTTTCCCGAGATAAAATATAGCCTATGTTCATCAGGGATAACGCAGGAATCTACTGGTGAAACAATTTTTCAAATCGGTCCAGTTTCGGAGCCTATTCATTTCAAAGAAACAAATCTTTCCTCTTTATAATATTAGTATAGACACACCACACTACACTGGTCAGACACTTTCTTTTTCATGAATGGCGCTTCCCTGTACCGTCGGTAGACGACTCCTGCTATCTTAAAAATTGTAGTCTAAGACGATACGTGGACGCAATGTGCCTCTATATTATTATGCTTGGGACTTGCTCCAACTCAATGGATCCATGGATCACCTAAAAGAATGATAGACCCTAGACCGTGTTTGTTGCCCTGATTCTTCACGGTATTGGTCGCGAAAGAACAGCAGTAAAATTAGTTGTAAGACTATTCTAAGTGATCCCTGCGGTCCTACTGAATGATTTTTGACTTTGACTATGTGCATGCAATTATTTTTTACATTTGCAACAAAATACCATAAACAAGTACGTACAACCGTCCCACTCTCGCACAACTGGACTGTGCGCAAGTGTGGCACGCTACGCAAACATTTGAACACAATCGACGAGTCGTAGCTTGTACACTTTTTGTGTATTCTTGTTCTGGAGGCCTTATGTAGTGCAACATCTTCACGTATCCTCTACTCCATGAAGACTTCACATTCAACCACCATTGATAAACACGTATTTATTCATGGTTGTTTTTTATTATCATTTCTGTTTATTTCACTTTTTGTTAGGTTCACATAATTAATGTTTAGCTAATACTCATTTTGGAGAAGCCACTGGCTCCTGAAATACAGTTTTTTAGCTAGTTTGGGAGCCTATGGATTCAAAATTTCTTGTACACGATTATTATGTCAATAAACGAAATTTTTACTTTACTTTATATATAAGGCGATTTAATCATAATTCTCATGTCTCTAAGTGCCAGAATACGATTTTTCATACAAACGTTTTTAGCCCCCTTAGGTTAGGAGTTGAATTTCAAAAAATCCCTTCTTAGTAGGTACTTCTTAGTTGGTACGCACCAAGACATACTCTCAAAATGTCAAGTCTCTACGACCAGCGGTTTAGGCTGTACGTTGTCTGTCAGTCAGTCAGGACAAAGGATTTTAATATAAATAGATGTGTGACACCCACCCGTGGTTACACCTATGATAATAAAGCTATTCTTTTTTGTTCTATTCATCTTTGAACCCTTTGATGTGTGCTAAAAACCCGACACCGCATGGCAGAGTGCAAAATGTTTGTTCAAACTTTGCTCACATAGTCAAAGTACCCTGCCATGCCGCACACACATGTGTTCAAACATTTGTTCAAACATTTGAAGCGAGTCTGGCGCCGGAATTACTTACGCACTCGTATATGTTGTGTTGTCTTGTTGTAGGTAGGTAGGTACTATAGGCTAGCAGCCTTTACATATTGTACATAAGTATCTAAATATCGGATCTCGGGAAAAAGCACGCGCATTTTCATCCCAGTCTGAAAAGTATCAGCCTGGGCACATAGAGCTTACTGGTTTAGGCTAGGCACGTAAAATTAGCCCTATAGTCTTATGATAAAACTGATATATTTTCACCGGCACTGGCACTCGCACTGCTCGGCGCTCCCTCGATGTCGGTTTGTTGCGCGGAAGTGAAAGGACGGGCAGCGCGAGCACGAGTGTGTGTTTACATTCTCGCTCACTTGCTGCCGAAATCCAACCGAGAAAGAACGTGCAACTCCTTAAAAAAATAAGTCTATACTGCTTATTTATTTATTTATAAGTTCATTAGTTTTTTCATGCATACTATTGAAATATACACGAGCTCTGAACGGTGAAGGAAAACATCGTGAGGAAACCAGTTAGTATTCTTATAGGCGGCGATGGGCTTGCAACCTGTCACGTATGGAATACTAACTTCTGCAAGATGTGGGCATGTATCAAATATGTATTTGTACATGCCTCTGACTACCCCCTTAGACATCTTCAAAGGATCTGGAATATAAAGATCTGAGAGAATGTCTACCGCGCCTTGGGGATACAGTCGTGACCCTGTTTACGTGTTTTTACTATTGAAATATTTATGCACATAAATAATTTATAACAGTTTATTTCGTTCTATCGCGATGAATTTTCCTCATCCACACCCTCTTTGACGCTGGCATCTTTTTTTTCTTTTTATTACACCTAAATAGTTATTTAAACAAATCAGACATATTGCTGTCGCCCCAAGAATTTCGACGTCATCTCATGTTGCGAGTCACTGATGAGATCACTGATCAGATCACTGAATGAGCATGAAGGCTGAGTGTGAACACCCCACTCGCGTCGTTATTGCCGCGGAGGAGCAGTGGCAGTGGCTGAATCTAAATGTACCATTAGGTTTTAGGGCAGTTAACTTACCTACACTACTTACATCAACATGTAAGTAGGTTAACTTCCCTAAAAATGTTGAAGTTAGTAATGTGTGGTGTGCTTACCTGTGATGTTGTGTGGTGCGTGTTGCAGCATGGCGGCGCGCGGCTCGGAGGGGGGCCGCGCGCGCGGCAAGCGAGCGCCCGAGCCCGGCCCGCGGGACCCGCTGCGACCTGACGCCGACGCACCGTGAGTACCACCACCACCCCACCCCACCCCACCCCACACCGCCACACCCCACACCGCCCGCTCGCACTCTGCCACAGCCCTTTCTCCTTTCAACTGGCACTTTAACCCCCACACACATAGGTACCTACACATTCAGGCCATAATAAAACTAATTCACTTCCACTCACCTGCCACCTTACCAGTAAAAAACATGTAAGAGAAGAAATAAAAATCACCAATGCTGCCGTCTTACCAAAAAAAGGCACATCTAACATTTTTTTCAAAATTGAGTTATTATGTACCTTCTTACATATTCGGAATCATGAAAACAAGGCGCATCTGGCTGCTTTTGAAATGAAAGCTCTATAAATAATAATAGCTCTCTATCTAAAGCACAAAGATTGCGTAAAAAAACAGAGACAGTGCGAAGCCAAGATGAAAAAAAAAGAAAAAAACCCAGGAACAAAATAATTTTGCTTTAATTATTATTTATAGACAATTTTTCATTGTTATTATTATTTATACTGCTATACCAGGCGGAGACAAATCCAACAAATCAAAAATTATGAAACTCGGTGCAGCATGTTTTCAAGTTAGATAGTGTTTATGGTTGAACAGATTACATTTGTTCTGGTTAGTAGTGTCTTAAATCCTATCTCCTATGTTTATCTTGACACTAGAGTTCTCTGATATGATTTATGAACACGATTAATTAGTACCTATTACGCACACAGGCACAGCGGTCTCACCGTTTTGTGTTCTAGCTAGTAAAAAGATAAAATAGATAAAAGCTATGTTTATTGTGAATAATGCATTTTAGAGAAAAAATAAATATAAATAAGTTAGAAATTTTATAGTGATAAATAATGTTTTCCTAGTATGGCTTTGATATTGTTGTGAGTTATTTTATTTTTGAGTTTGATTGGCAAGTTATAAGTGGTCTAACAAACTCAACTTTGTTTAATATACAGGTGTAAAAAGACAACTACCAAAAACTGAGGGGTTGCAATCAGACCATGATTCTAAACATATTTAGCGAAAAGAAACGCAAGATTTTTTTTTACTTAGCTTAGTAATTTTATGTTATTTTCGGTTATTTAGGTACTACTAGTAAACAGTGTTAATAGTTTTAGAAAAAAAATAAAAGTTTATTTGTTTGACTGGCAGAGAGCGCAGGAAAGCCTTTTGTTGGATATAAGTGTAAGCCTAGTATAATTTTGTTTTCTCTTTATGTTAATTTTTTGTTTTGTTTCTCATTTATTTAGTAGTTTTAATGTCCGCTAACCTGAATTGGTCCTAACGGAAGATCAGCGCGGTTTGTTGTTACTCAACAATCCGCGTATTGCTGAGTTAGCTATCTGTATTCTGTGGTTAGGCTCCATTTTGCAGCAACTTTTAATAAAGTTTTTCTCGTGTCTGTTGTGTTATGTACCTACTTATTGTTGCAAATAAAACGTATTCTATTCTAGTACAACACAATAAGACCATACCTACCTAATAATTTCATTTATAAAAGAAAAAACAGTTAAAACTCAAAATCCAACAATCTACGTAAAACAACGCGCCCAGTACATACGCAAAGTACTCTTCAAACGCGGATATAATGTTTTCTCCGGATATAATGATTTTTTCGAAAAAGCCTTTTGGATTTGGTTGTGTGTTGAGATGCTGTACCTAGTACCTACCCCTTTCGGCTTCGGTATGTCTTTTTACACCCTGTATGAACCGCTATTTTACGACTACTACACAAAATGTAAGGACAGTTGCAGCAGATGCAGAAAATGATAATGACATGATCAGAACTCACAAACTCAACCAAAACCGAACAAAATTTTATGAAAACTGTACAAAAATCTTCTTTTGAGATTTAGATTAAGTTAAAAAGGCGGATAATTATGTGTTTTTTTATCTAAAGTAAACGTCAATAATTTATTTATTTATTCATCAAAAATTAAAACACCTTAACAGCATTAAATTGAAGTTATAAAAACAAAGGACCCAAGTAACCAGTTGTGTCTATTTTGGGTAATATTATATGCACAAAAGAGAGGATCAACAAGTACGGTCATTCATGCCAGTTGTGCCTGGCTCGGAGGGCTGTGTCTGGTGAAGCAACGCGCGCGCCGCGCTTGCTGTTACACGCGTAACAAACCGCAACAATACGGTCATTCATGCCAGTTGTGCCTGGCTCGGAGGGCTGTGTCTGGTGAAGCAACGCGCGCGCCGCGCTTGCTGTTACACGCGTAACAAACCGCAACAATACGGTCATTCATGCCAGTTGTGCCTGGCTCGGAGGGCTGTGTCTGGTGAAGCAACGCGCGCGCCGCGCTTGCTGTTACACGCGTAACAAACCGCAACAATACGGTCATTCATGCCAGTTGTGCCTGGCTCGGAGGGCTGTGTCTGGTGAAGCAACGCGCGCGCCGCGCTTGCTGTTACACGCGTAACAAACCGCAACAATACGGTCATTCATGCCAGTTGTGCCTGGCTCGGAGGGCTGTGTCTGGTGAAGCAACGCGCGCGCCGCGCTTGCTGTTACACGCGTAACAAACCGCAACAATACGGTCATTCATGCCAGTTGTGCCTGGCTCGGAGGGCTGTGTCTGGTGAAGCAACGCGCGCGCCGCGCTTGCTGTTACAGGATCAACAAGTACGGTCATTCATGCCAGTTGTGCCTGGCTCGGAGGGCTGTGGTCTGGTGAAGCAACGCGCGCGCCGCGCTTGCTGTTACACGCGTAACAAACCGCAACAATACGGTCATTCATGCCAGTTGTGCCTGGCTCGGAGGGCTGTGGTCTGGTGAAGCAACGCGCGCGCCGCGCTTGCTGTTACACGCGTAACAAACCGCAACAATACGGTCATTCATGCCAGTTGTGCCTGGCTCGGAGGGCTGTGGTCTGGTGAAGCAACGCGCGCGCCGCGCTTGCTGTTACACGCGTAACAAACCGCAACAATACGGTCATTCATGCCAGTTGTGCCTGGCTCGGAGGGCTGTGTCTGGTGAAGCAACGCGCGCGCCGCGCTTGCTGTTACACGCGTAACAAACCGCAACAACAATAACGTGAACTTAAAAAACGCGCGTCCAAATCCGGAACGACGTTGGGTCATCCAGCGTAAACTAAACCTGCCCTCGTGGCTAGGCCGCAAAGAAACAGCGCATTGCGTCCCAATCTGTAGACTTGTAGTGCCAGATACGGTGACGTGCAGTGCAGTGCAGCCTAGCTCACTGCCAATCACAAAGTGATCCGATAAGCTTAGATGGGCGCTAACGGAGACCACATTATCCTTCCGATATGTAGTTAAGTGTATTTTTCTTGTATATCTTGTTCGCTGTGTGGTAATGCAATAAAGAATTATCTATCTATATATCTATCTAGTTTGACCTAGGTACTTATGAAAAAAAATTATTAAAATAAACTACAATTATAGACACAATTGAGTAAAAATATGTCTTCTTATTCTAATATTAAAGTAGTATTCAAAGAAAAGGGCACATTTGGTTATTTGTGACTTTTTAACGTAATATTGCTGATCTACCTCCTTAGGTAATTTGATTTTATGTTTTAAAGTAAAAGGGAAAATCATAATAAAAAAAATATTATCCATCCATACTAATATTGTAAAGAGGAAAGATTTGTTTGTTTGTTTGAATTGAATAAGCTCCGAAACTACTTGACCGATTTGAAAAATTCTTTCACCATTTGAATCCTACATTAGCCCTGATGAACATAGGCTATATTTTATCCCGGGAATGTGAAGTTTTCCCGAGGGACCGCGGGTAACACCGCGACGGATAGCTAGTAATCAATAAATAAAAAATAAATATGAGTTTAGATGTATTTTAGGTACTTAAATGCAAATAATTGCATCAATTTTTTTTTTTATAAATAGGTACGTCCAAAGAACTTTTATGGAAGAAAAACGTCAAAAAGTTTTAACCCAGTTTTCTCGAGATTTACAATTTGTAAGTTATGACCTATTTCGGTAAGACGGCCGGCAGATTGTATCTCCGATGCACGATATAAGTAGGTAGGTAGGTACCTACATAGTACCTAAAGATCTTGTTATTCATTCAATGTGCCTAGGTAGCTAGTTTCTTCGCGATGTTTCCTGCACACCAAATAAAGTTCTTCAATTAGTTGGTCTACCAAAAGATACTCAAAAATATGTACACACACCGATACATTAAATTATAGAAGATCGATACCTACTGTTGGTTGCTTGGCTATAGCTTTAATAAAGTTGTCATTATATTATGCGTGTTTGCCCTTGAGTTCCATGGTTTGCCCTGCTTCTTCACGGTACCTATTGGTCGCGAAGGAACAGCTGTAGAATTATCAGAATCATCTAGTTATAAGTCGATTCTACTAAGTAATCCTACTGAATAAATGCTTTTTGACAGGCCGACGTTGGAGGAGATCCAGAGCTGGGGACAGTCGTTCGACCGACTCATGCGGAGCGCAGGTGAGCTCGATCGCCAGATGACTTGAATTTCACCAGCTCATGTAGCTCATGTAGTACAGTACCTACCTACAGGTAGTAAGCTCATTTATTGCCTCATTAGGTAGGTACTCGCAGACCCTGTCAAAAAGACAAAACGCAACGATAGCGCGATGCAGGACTGAATTGCCCAATGCCCATTTTGAGCAGCGCCATCTAGTTTTGTAGGGCCCTAACTAAACACGGTCTTAACGAGTGCACCAGAATGAGAATGGCGTATAATTATTGTAACGCGAGCCACACTACTCCCGGCGACCACGACCTCTCTGTCAAGAGTGAAACGACTGAGAAAATATGAAAAACTAAACACGGTCTACACGACGCGTGGGTGACGTGGGCTCAAACATGACTTAAACTTGATCGTGTGTGGCCGGCATTATGCGCGTTCGGCATTTTTACGAATTAAATAATGTCAGCGTCTGATTTACAAACTTAGCGATGTGTGAATATTTCGGATTGTTCGAGTAGGTATTTATTTTTAGGGAGGCTTTCTTTGAACCAAACTTCAAGCCTACGGTATGTAGCGGTCCCATTGCTTTAGATGATGAAAGCGAATATCTACTTACTGTACAATGTGGTGGTATGGCAGGCATCTTTTTAAAAGCTTTTTATTAACTTGCAATGTTTGTATGTAGGTAGGTTTGTTTGTTCGGGCTGGCTGATTAATGCAAGCTTAATTTGACCCACTTCCCTGCTTCCGATTGAGCTGCATTTTGGTACACTTGGTGACAATGCAATAATATGTTGACAGTGAACTGTTCTGATGATCCTTAGCAAATTGACCGATGGAGTTGAAACTCGGATTTCCGATCAAGTTTCATCCCTCAACCCACCCTCAGCCCACCCTCCTCAACGGGAATGACAACCAACCAAGGGGAAGACAACGAGTACTGCTTCCGGTATCTCGGAAGGCACAATGTGACGATGAGGGGTTCATCAAGGTGGAACTGAAGAAGAAGTAGCCCTTGTCTCGTAATTAATGCGGGACCGCCGCACTGACGACCGAAACTCTACACTTGCTGCGTGCTGAGATTCCAACGACTCAGCTCTACGTGTCCCGGGTTCACTTCGGCGTGAAGCCGGAGGACGTCGCGGAGTATGTGAAGCGGAACACCCAGCTCACCGTGAGGGTTGTGCAGTTGGCATCTCACTGTAATATGAGTTTTAACTCATTTATGGTGAAAGTGCCGACTGCCAGTCTATCAACCTACATGGATGCAGCATTTTGGCCGAAGGGTGTTGTGTACAGACGGTTCCGTGGGCGCCTGCGCTACAAGACACCCCGATAGTGCGTACAGCTTATACAGCTTTTATATAGGTATTTAGTCAAATTGTTATAAACATTACTCGAACTGCCGCGTTACAGCCTAGTGCGGAGTTGGTGGTAAATTATTTATAATAATTGTAGTATTTATGTAAGTTTTATGAATAAATTGAATTGAATCTATGATTTAAAACATGGTGACAGCCAGCTGGGGCTGGGCCGTATTCGCGTTCCCTTTTTACGTTCGTTTCATGAATATTCGGATGGTTGCCACCACGATTTTTGACTTCACGGGTAAATTTTTCGAGTTTGAATATTTAATCCATGACTAGGACCGTGTTTTAACGTTTGAAAAATTAGCCCTTGAAGTCAGAAATATCACATAATTTTAGATTTTCTGACGATTCAAGAAATAGGTAGGTACACGCGTCGATATCATTGCACGTAGGTAGGTACCTAATTGTTCAAGTTTTCACTTCTGTCGGGAGTGCCACTGTTTTTTGTTTTTAATACCAACTCGCTATAATCAACAACCAAGTCTCATAATATCAAGAAGGTATCAGACGACCGCATTGATGCACTGTTAGTTGTGGTGGAACGTGACTGTTCTAGAGGACGCGTTGTGTTACAGCGGGGCGCAAGGTGTTCCGCGACTTCCTGCGCGGCGAGTACTCCGAGGAGAACATCATGTTCTGGCTCGCGTGCGAGGAGCTGAAGCGCGAGGCCGACCCCGCCGCCGTCGAGGAGAAGGCGCGCTTCATCTACGAGGACTACATCTCCATCCTCTCGCCCAAGGAGGTGAGTGTACCCCCTGCCCGCCCCCCGAGCCCCCCGCAGGCCTCCGAGCCCCCTGACTGAGCCGCGCGCGCGCTGTCCGCAGGTGTCGCTGGACTCGCGCGTGCGCGAGGTGGTGAACCGCAACATGGTGGAGCCGACGCCGCACACGTTCGACGAGGCGCAGCTGCAGATCTACACGCTGATGCACCGCGACTCGTACCCGCGCTTCGTGAACTCTCCGCTGTACAAGGCGCTGGCGCGAGTCGCGGAGCCGCCGGAGCCGGCGCTGCTGACCCCCGCGCACTCCCCGCCTGCTGACCGCGGCCGTGACCTGGTCTCCTGTAAATAGTTTCGATATACATTCGTTTAAACGGGTACTAATTCTGTATATAGTTAGGTTAAGTGTGAGAGTAGGTGCGGCTCGAGCCCGGCGCCGCCGCGGCACTTGGCTGGTCCACCGCCCCCCCCTGCCCCTCCCCCCTCCCCCTCCTCCGCCGGGCGCCGGGCCCGGGAGCGCCCCCCCGGGCCGGGCGTCGACGTCCCCGCCGCCGCCTGTCGCACAGCGCATCTAAGCGCACACCTAGTTCAAGCAATAATGGTGGACCAATTAAGTTTGCCGAGAAGTCAACGAATAAATCTGTTCATGTACTTACTTAATACTTATGGTTTCATTTACCTAAAATTAATCGAGCTTTTAAAAAGCACAGATACTTATTTGTTAGGTGCTGTTAATTATGAATCTAAAGGAAACCCCCCAGTTGGTTTGCTCCAAGCGCGCATTCACATCCTCTCCCAGCTCAATAGGTGGACAAGTTCAAGCTCAAGTGGTATACAGGGTCTTTCATTTTGAACTACACAAACTGACAGGGCTTCATTCATGGGTTATTTATAATAGATGTTTGACCGTATCAATTTAATTCCTAAGCTGATTTTAGTTTTTACTTCAATAAGTATCTTTTACTAGCTGTACGCTGCGGTGTTACCCGCGATCCCTCGAGAAAACTTCACTTCCCCGGGATAAAATATAGCCTATGCTTATCGGGGATAATGTGGGATTCTATTGGTGAAAAAAAATTTCAAATCGGTCCAGTAGTTTCGGAGCCTATTCATTTCAAACAAACAAACAAATTTTTCCTCCTTATAATATTAGTATAGATTGATTTTTGATGACATGTTGCATAACATTTTCAAGGAGAACAGAGGTTGACCAATCGCAGCGCAGCAACATCACGTCGCACGCTCGAATGGACTAAGTTATACAAGAAGCAACAATCAATTAAAAGGATAGTCTTTATCGATTGTTTCGAGATTTTCATAACAAAAGGAGTGGTCCAAGTAGGGAACCCTGAGCAACACCACTAGGCCCACATCCACTTAGACGAGTACAACACCACTACCTGGGATATATTATCAATGTATGAGGTAAACCATCGCAGGAGGTCACCTCTGATTCCGGCTGAAGATAATTTTAATATCAGGCGGCTGTGATCTATACGTTCAAAGGCTTTGCTATAGTCCGTATAGATCACATCCTTCTGGTGGCGGTCACCCATTGTATCAGCTAGGGCTTGATTGAATAGTATTAAATTAGACACAGTAGATCTACCTAAGAGGAACCATGTTGGCGAAAACTATCAAACCCTCAGGAATAAAATTTATATGGGATCACCTCTGGAGTTTACCCATTCAAACAAAAAAATAATTTTGAAAATCGGTCCACCATTGGCGGAGTATTCGTGTAACAAGATAAAAAAAAACATACAGGCGAACCTCCTCCTTTTTTTGAAGTCGGTTAATAAAAAGGCGATTACTGACGGACAGAAGGACAATAGCATTTTTGGCCAGTCTCGAAACTAATGCCGGCGCCAGCCTTGCTTCAAATGTTTGAACACATATGTGGTATAGGGTACTTTGACTATGTGTGCAAAGTTTGAACAAACCTTTGCACTTTGCCATGCGGTGTCGCTTTTTAGCGCACATCAAAGGGTTCAAAATGTGTTTAAATGTTTGCGTAGCCTGCCACACTTGCGCAAAGTCCAGTTGCGCGAGCGGGACGGTTGTACCTACGTGCTTGTTTATGGTATTTTGTTGCAAATGTAAAAAAATAATATAGGGCCCATCGCGTCCACCAAATCGTCGTCCATTTCATTTGCTGTCTACTAGCGTACTCGTACTGTGCAGAAAAGTG
Organism: Epirrhoe alternata; assembly: GCA_963565295.1. Taxonomy (NCBI): domain Eukaryota; kingdom Metazoa; phylum Arthropoda; class Insecta; order Lepidoptera; family Geometridae; genus Epirrhoe; species Epirrhoe alternata. The sequence goes on along the minus strand of OY751385.1, from coordinate 87,338 downwards.
TTTTGTTTCTATTTTGTTGTAGGTAAATAATTAAATCATCAGAAATATCTACTTACCTAAATGCCTACGTAGTTATTTACTTTACAAACACTTACCATTCTACTCTACGAAAGTGTAACAAAATGGTTAAAATTTCTAAAAATTTCAGAAATGTCAAATATGTCAAATGTATTTCAATAGGTTATTTCAATAGGAAATCATTTATTTCCAGAAACTAAGCTACGACACAACACATTAACAATACAATATAATGTGGTACAAGTATGAGGCAGGGTTAGTGGTAGATATGACCTGCCTATTTAATGTGTAGCACTGGTACTTAGCTGTATCTCGGTGCGGGAACGGCGAAAATAATGTTCACTGCGGTTTATAGATTCACACAGTTTATTAAAGCTTAAGCACAAGCTAGCACAGTATAGAAGGAGTGAAAATGAGCACAGAATAAGCAGAGGAAGTCTGATAGAAGAGAAATAACAGTTCACAAGCACAGATTAGATATAAACAGGTCAAACGCGTAACAAAGTAAAAGTAGGTATCGATTTTAGAACAAGCGACATGCGGTCAGTGTCAGAGCTAGATTCGCACTGGGGCGGCGGCGGCGCGCGGCGCGGGCTGCGTCTGCGACGCGCAGCCGCTAGGTAGCTAAAGCCGAGCATCGAGTGCAAGTTAATAAAATTAAATATAATGTTCCATTTGTATTTAATTTTATTACGTACGAATTACCGGTGACCAGCGGGCGAACGTTGCATGAATGATGAGTGTGATTGTGTTCTGTGTAGTGTGTGTTGTGTAGTGTATGTATTTTAGTATGTGTGGTGATGGATAAATAATAACTAAGTAATATGAAATAGATTTAAGTTCGGTAAGTATTTAGATAAATATATAAGTAGGTACTACCTACTTATATAACGTAATTACTTATGTAACGTTAATAGTATAACAGTAGTATATAGTAGTATGTATTAGTATAATGATAGATACGTTATACTAATACATACTAATGTAAGATGTAGATACGTTATTCTATTTAATAAATACTTATTAGGAAATAGGTTTAGGTAGGTAGGCAAGTTAGGTAGTAATGTGGGAGAAGCCCACAAGTAGTTCCCAATCAAACTCGTACAACATTTTGTCGTACGAGTTTGATTATTTTCGTTACCAACTCGTAATTTTTTACTTAATTCATTCGTTAAGTAGCTTCATAATTAGGCTTCTTAGTCGTAATTATCCCCGCACTAGGCCAAGCCTGCATCGCTATACCACCACTTTCAATCAATCCTATCTGTATTCTGTGGTGGTAGATACGGATGAGTCGTCGACCCGTAGCCTCTTCGTAGCACTACGTAGCCGGGCGTAGGCAGTTGTAGCACTTGTGTAGGATGCATGGAGTGATTTCGTCGTCGTTGCTCGCCCCTTGGCAGTGCAGCTGGTTCAGGCTTGGATCGCAAAGCCGAAGGTCGTAGTTTCAAATCCGACCACCTGCAATAATGGAAGAAGAAGAAGAAGAAGAAGAAGAAGAAGAAGAAGAAGAAGAAGAAGAAGAAGAAGAAGAAGAAGAAGAAGAAGAAGAAGAAGAAGAAGAAGAAGAAGGAAGAAGAAGAAGAAGAAGAAGAAGAAGAAGAAGAAGAAGAAGAAGAAGAAGAAGAAGAAGAAGAAGAAGAAGAAGAAGAAGAAGAAGAAGAAGAAGAAGAAGAAGGAAGAAGAAGAAGAAGAAGAAGAAGAAGAAGAAGAAGAAGAAGAAGAAGAAGAAGAAGAAGAAGAAGAAGAAGAAGAAGAAGAAGAAGAAGAAGAAGGTTAGGGTTAGGTTAGGTTAGGTTAGGTTAGGTTTTAGGTTAGGTTAGGTTAGGTTAGGTTAGGTTAGGTTAGGTTAGGTTAGGTTAGTTAGGTTAGGTTAGGTTAGGTTAGGTTAGGTTAGGTTAGGTTAGGTTAGGTTAGGTTAGGTTAGGTTAGGTTAGGTTAGGTTAGGTTAGGTTAGGTTAGGTTAGGGTGTTAGGTTAGGTTAGGTTAGGTTAGGTGTAGGTTAGGTTAGGTTAGGTTAGGTTAGGTTTAGGTTAGGTTAGGTTAGGTTAGGTTAGGTTAGGTTAGGTTAGGTTAGGTTAGGTTAGGTTAGGTTAGGTTAGGTTAGGTTAGGTTAGGTTAGGTTAGGTTAGGTTAGGTTAGGTTAGGTTAGGTTAGGTTAGGTTAGGTTAGGTTAGGTTAGGTTAGGTTAGGTTAGGTTTTTTTTTTTTTTTTTTTTTTTTTTTTTTTTTTTTTTTTTTTTGCCATCTCGAAATGGCACTAACTTTATTTAACTGTTGCTTTTATATTGCAACATCATTTAAATCCTACTTTTATTTAACAAACTTAATTTCATCTCAAAAATATTTACATTAATTTAAAACTAATTAAATTAATTAATCAATAATGAATTCCAAAATCATGAACTTAAAATTCGCAATCATTTTCAGGAAGATTCAGGAATATAGGAATAAGGAAAAGAAAAGAAAAATTTTATTACATGCCTAACCAAATATTGCCTTAATCTCAACCCAAAATAAACATTAAAGTGACAACCTATCATTTAAAATAATTTCATAATCAACTACATATTCATAATATAAAATTAACACAAATTAAAATTAGTACAATAAAATAGTTTATAAATAATTAATTCATTAACTAATTCACACTACCTAGGTAAGAACAAAACCATTAATCAGCCCTAACATCATATTCAATCTAAAAAATTAACTTAATGGAACAATACTTACATATGTACCTCAGATCTAATCAACAATTTTGAACTATTGAGAATAGTTACAAATGTGTCTTATAGTATCTAGATTTCCCCAAAACATTAAAATAAATTCCAAATTACTTAGCAAAGAATAACAATTCACTAAAGCATAATTACAATATAATTTGACACTAACAATTTAATATTATTATATCCAATAAAATTAAATAGTGGACTAATACTCCGCACAAAATAATTAACTCAAAATAAAAATTTTTGAAATACAATTTGAAAACTATAAATGACCATAGTATCCATTGTACCTATCATGAATCAACATCAATTAAGTAAAATTACTCACTAAAGCTTAATTAAAATATAATTTAAAAAAAATAATAATTAATTAAATCAACTTGACAATTGAATTTATCCATTTACTCACCAAAAACTGAATAATGAATAATGAATAAATAAACAAATGATTACCACTCACAATAGAAAAATAATTATAACATAAACAATTAATTATTATTATATCCAATAAAGTTAATTAGTGGACTAATACTTTGCAAAAAATAAATAATCAATTAATCAATTTAAATAAAAACAGCTGAAATACAATTTGAAAACTATAAACAACCATAGTATCAATTGTACCTATCATGAAACAAGGTTAGGTTAGGTTAGGTTAGGTTAGGTTAGGTTAGGTTAGGTTAGGTTAGGTTAGGTTAGGTTAGGTTAGGTTAGGTTAGGTTAGGTTAGGTTAGGTTAGGTTAGGTTAGGTTAGGTTAGGTTAGGTTAGGTTAGGTTAGGTTAGGTTAGGTTAGGTTAGGTTAGGTTAGGTTAGGTTAGGTTAGGTTAGGTTAGGTTTTTTTTTTTTTTTTTTTTTTTTTTTTTTTTTTTTTCTCGTTCTCCTTTGACGTATAATTTAGTCAAAGCTTTCTTTTATCTTTTTCTTTATTTCCAAAATTTACATTTATTTCGTACCCAGAAGGGGTATTAGGTCTCATTCATTCCGTTCTATCATTCATAATGCTCTTTTATTCAATTCTCTGTGTTCTTCACTCTCTCGTTCTTATTTATTCTAATATGGGATTTAGGGATTCAGGGTTCACATTGTTCTTATTTTAAATCTAGGGTTCTTATTTCTATTTTATCTTATTTAACATCTTTCAACTTTAACATACTAGTAATTACTCGCTAGGCATGGGTTACATAATACAGTTTCTTATGTCTATTTTGTGTCATTACACCACTTATTATTTAATCTAATTCTGTTTACATTTTAAATCTTATCTTATCTCAGTTTTTATTTTAACTTATCTATACTGCTTTTATTGAATTTAGGTGATTAAGGGTTTATAGTTTTTCTTAACTACTTTTCCTTCCTTCTTCAATTTACACTATTTGCTTGTCTTATTTATCTTATAAACTACTGTACTTAATCTCTATATTATTATTATTTTTTAACACTGTTACATTTTATGCTGCTTATATATATCTTAACAATATATATTCACCATAACTTAAATACCTATTTATTTCTTTTATTTACTTTTTCAACTATTTCAGTACAATATTCTACAAATTGGTTTCTTACATTCTTATTTATCATAAGTAAATTTGCGTTTTCTAGGTTGAGCTTAAGGTCAAGGGATTGTTCAGCTTCGAATCTCCTGAAAGCAAAAACCGGGCATTCGAACAAAACGTGAACTACTGTTTCGTTTACGTCTGGGTCGCAGGTGCACGATGGGCTCTCCTTACACCTAAAGCGACTCAGGTATTCGGAGAACCCACCGTGCCCCGTCAGAGCTTGAGTCATTTTCGCAGTTGGTTCGAACTTACGTATTACGCTGAAGGCCCTTATCGCGTCCGGGAAGAACAGCTTGGTAACCCCCGCCGTCTCACCAGCCCTATATCGCAAATTCCACTTTTCCAGAGAGTGGTTAGGTTAGGTTTTTTTTTTTTTTTTTTTTTTTTTTATGTGTTGTTCTGAAGTTCCTCTAGTAGATTAATCGTTTAGAGCCTGTTTTTGCTTTTATCTTTTTATTTACTTATTTTAATTCAGTTTTGGGTTTTAGTGTGAAGGAGATGATTATTTACATTTTCTATTTTGAAATAATTTTTTTTTATTTTACTATTCTATCTATTTAATAATTACTATATTTATTATAATTACTTAATCTTTTATCTCTTTAATTTAATTGCAATTAATTCTATTTACTAAGTTTTATTTTACTTATTTTATTGTATATATGTATTTTTATGTTCTAGTTTGTATGATTGTTTCTATTATTTTATATATTTTTTAATTACTTGGGTTTGAAGTTACTAACTAGTGTCAATTTCTATTATTTATTTTATTTTGCTAGTTTAAATATATATTTCAATATATATTTTCAACAAGACTTGTTTACCTTTTTTTATGCTATGTATAATTTTGTATTGTTGAAGGCCATATTCGTTGCGATTTTTGCAGCTCTATTTATAAACGGGGTCCATAGTATCAACTTGTTCCGGCCTGTTTATCTGGCGTCTTGTTCGCTGTTTACTGATACCTTAACAATATGCTATTGTAGCTCGGGCCAATGCGTCCCACTTCCTCCTGATCGTGCAGTCCTGGCTGAAGGCGTTGTGATCCGCCTTCTCTACCTTTGCCTGCACGCAATTGCAGCAGGAAGGGGTCGCATTGGCGAGGAAGTCGGCGCACTCCGACTTCATGTGGGGGCCCCCGCAGTGGCTGCACTTTTCCAGTGCCCCCTTGCAGAAGCGTCGGCCGTGGCCGTAGCCAAGGCACAGGGAGCACTGGACGAGTGGAGACTGGTCGGCCACTCGTACGCGCTGGAGGTCGATGCGAATAAAACCTGCATCGACCATCCTCTGCCAGACCTTCGGGGGAACCCTCATGACAACGTGGTGCGTATGAGGATTGCGGGTCTTTTTCTTGTATGCAATTTCAAGTTTTTGCGTCTGTGTGTCAATATCGGCGAGGATATCCCTGTTTTGATTACTCAAAGCATTTAGAATATCCTCGTCGGTATTGTACTTGAACACGTCCTTTATGACGACAAGCGGGTCTTTATTCTTCATCTCCTCCACTTTGAGGTGATTTACAGCTCCTTTCAGTCTCTCCTTTATCTTCTGCCTTTCTTCCTCAGTTCTACAGCTTACGATCACTTTCCTATCCTTAGCTTTCCTTATCCTTTCCACTTCTACATTTCCATCTCTCGCGTTAACTACCTTCCTGATCTTTTCCAGCACATCCTCTCCTGTCTCCTCTTCGTCCTTGGAGGAGACGACTACGGAATGCAGCGCGGTCTGTCCTACCAGAGCATGGCTCCTGGGGGACGCCGCAGCCACATTCGCGTACGTCCTCGCTTCCATAATCTCATGGTGTTTTCCTATCGTCTCCTTTAGCTTGTCCATCTTTTCGGAATTTTCTCTGATCAGTCTGGCATGTTCTTGCATATTTCTCATAAGCTCTTTGTTATTCTCCTTCATTTCCTCCTTCTTCTGTGAAAGGGGAGGCGACGGCTGGACAGATGCAGGAAGTACTTCTCCCTTCTCCTGTCCAGTCGTCACCTTCTTCCCTCGTCCCTTTTCATTTTCCGCCTCTTTCACCAGCTGGTACAACCTCTCGATTGCTTTCAAGACCTCTGCCTTTATTTCCGTCTTGAGGTTCCTGGAATTGTTTAAATTTAGTTTGGCCTTAGCCAAACAGGCTCTTGCCTCCGAAAGTCGGTCCACATACTTCGGCTTCTCCAGAATTGGTGGACTCCCCGCGGCCTCTACCGAAATTCTCCTTGGGAGTGGTCTGCTGGTAGGACCGCTCTCTTGCGAGAGCACAGTTTTCGGTTTTAGCTTTTGGGGATCCACCATAACGGGGGTGATGGAAGTCTTGGCGCGGGTGTCCGGTTTCCCAGACTCCCACTCTCCAATACTTCGCCTCACGCTGGTTTGCTGACTCCTCTCTTTTTCCCCCAGCGTGGGTTTCACCCCCTCTTGTCCTGGAGATTGCCCACGCGGACCTTCTCTCGGAGGTTTGGGTACGGGTGTTCGCATGCCGAACATCTTTGAGGAACTTCTCTAATCTAACCTTTGATTTAATATAAGTTTGTATAAGTTTTAAATAGTAATTTGTCTTAAAATTAGGTTAAAATTAATGTAAATATGTAAATAATAAAACTAATCCTACTCTTCTGTTTCAGGTCCCAAGTGATCTACGGTCTTCACTAGCCTCGTCGAAAGTGTGAGTTAAACTTCTAAATTATAAACTTTGAGGTAAGTTTTTAGGCTAAAAACTAGTCAAAAATTGATGGAATAAAAATGGTATGTCGAGACTCTACAACAAACTTATAAATAAGTGTCAGAAAAACCGTAAATGATAAACTAATAATAGGGTTTTACCCTAAGGATTGTCAAACTTACAAACTAATGTGAATTTTGCTCTTTGAGGCCTTATACAGGCCTCTGAAAGCACTAGTATTCGCTCAAAAGGTGCCCTTTAACTAAGACAGCAGTCCCCTATACTAAAACAAATGAAAAACCTAGCAGTTTCCGAGATAAAAATATTTCCCTACAAATAAGTGACTAGTCTTTTACCACGGTAACGCGGTATGGGA